>OV277870.1:22402741-25296907 GCA_922989275.2 Gari tellinella
ACGGGTTATTGGGTAAAGGGTTAAATACACGCAGATAGTAAAATTCTGACAAACATAACATAAAAATTCTGACAAACATAACATAATTCATAACATAACATAATTCATAAAATAACATAAATGTAACATAACATAACAGAACACCACGCGCCAATATCAATTCTGTGCAAACGAACTGGTGTGATTGACTATTTTCTTTTTCATTTGGTAGAGCAAGAATCATAATCAACTCCATATACAGTAAAACTCTCTTAAATAACCACTAAATTGTGTCAATCATTAGGTGTTTAAGACAGGTGACGGCTTAAAGTAAGATGATCGTAAGTCGTTAGTATTTTACCACGTCTCATAGTTTCTATATCCTAGCAGATGGTAGCTTAAAACAGGCTAAATATAAAGCGGTTTACTTTCAACCTGTTTTTAGTTGCCACCTGTCTTAAAACTAGAAACAGGCTATGGGATGATAAGATAAATTATTTACTCACGTGAGCATCCTGCGTGTACAACTACAACTGCTGCCATCACAATGAATCCCACGATTAACAAACATAGACCGGGCTTCATTTTGGCTTGGAATTTGGCTACAACAAGATTCTTGTTCGTAATGCAAAAAAGCTGTTATCGGCCAAAAGCCTGGATGACAATGGAAAACGACGAACACCTAGCAGTTTATAAACTCTATGCACATAGTCACGTGTTTTAGCTCACCTGAGCCAAACGTTCAGGATGAGCTGTTGTGACCGTTCTCTGACCGTTGTTCGGTGTCTGGCGGACGATGTCCGTCCCCATTTTCAAAAATCTTCTCTGAAACTGCTGACCTGATTTCAACAAAGCTTTGTCCGAAGCATCAGTGGTAAGAGGGAATGAAAAAATATTAAAATATTATGGCTAACTCGAACTCGCCTTATTTTTCAAACTATCCGATAACTGCATAATTTCATGCTCGTTAAGTCTAACATACCCATATTTCAAAGTTAAAACGTGGCTAAGCCACGTTTTAACTTTGAAATACGGGTATGTTCGATTCAACCTAGTCGAGATATCGAAGTTCGACTGTATATTGTTATAGTCTCGTTGCTGCAGACCTTTTCCTTTAACGGTATAGACATATGAAAACACTATATCAAGATTGTTGAATAATGGACCAAAAATGAACCACTACGGGGCTTATCAGTTTTACATGGACGTATATAGCAGTTCTCTAAAGTTCTTATTTTCTGAAACCTTTCACATTTGGCATGTAGCTTTGACTTATGGTTCACTATTTAGATTGCGGTTATATACTGAACACTTGAATAGTCTTACTTGCCAGAATCAATTGGTATTTTACACGAATAGAGTTTAGGTGGAGCCTAGTGTTTGGGTTGGGCCAATGCGTGTATGGGGACGGAGTCAGTTGTCCTTTATGTACATAAATTTGTGCTCAAATAGTCATAATGCAAACTGGTTCAGTTCCTTCTACACGCAACAATCTAAAAGTAAGCAATGGAAAACTTCAGTTTAAATTCAGTATGCCGGTAACATGACGGTTCCTCAGGTGAGCGATATATGACCACCATGACCCTCTTGTCATGCTTATCAAGCTCTTAAGGGCCAACATCCTTACAGAGGAGAGTAGAAGGGATGGTATTGATTTATTCAAGCCTTCTCATTTAACCGACTACCCCATACATACGTTATTTTACTCCTTTGGTTTATTCCACCAGATATATACAGCGCTCCCTCTCTACAACAACATCCAGTGGGAGACACAGATTGTGTGCGTTGTTCGGAGGGAGTCGTTATAGAGAGGGAAATTGGTTAACATTTGCAAACAGCTTGAATCCAGATCAGACGCTGCGGCAAGGGCCGTTGTAAGGAGGGAATCGTTGTTGGGAGGGCCGTTGTAGAGAGGGAGCACTGTAGTTCCGCATTATACTGTGATGAATATGTCTCATAACACTTATGCTCCTTAGTAGATTTTAGCCTAAAGCAAGCTGAAAGTATAGCAGAATGTGCCTGAAGGCTTTGTTTATAACCTGCTTTCACTTTTCACTCTCAATGATGTCATAAAGCGCATTTGCAAACTGTTTCGATCCTGATCAGAGGCCGCGTAACGCGGCGTAGGATCAAAACTGTATATCACTAGTTTTTGAATGACGTCAGTTATACTGTCTTTTATCTAACTTTAAAACGATATTGCAGACAACAATAGTTACTAAAGCAGACGACACTATGGCGGTGAAGGGGTAAAAACCTTCCGATAAATTTAATCATTGACGGGTTAAGTGGCCACCTGTATTCAACACCGAAAACAGAATGTGGGAGAAAGGACTAGATGTCTAGACTTGGTCCAAATTGTTTTGCAATGGAATAGGTGACTACGTCATAGCTCCTTTACATAAAGTAGGTTGTGTTTGTCTACTTAGATTACGTCCGTGTCTGCCAAATTAGGGCTAATTGGACGTCCCAGAGAAAGAGAGAGGGCAGCGGTTACAGAGGAACCTAGTTGCGATATCGTTACTGTAGTAAACCTGGGACCCGTTTCATAAAAATTCGTACGACAAAAACGGTCGTAAGTCGAAACTTTAAAATACATTTAATTTCTGATTTCTCTATCTAATCTTGTCTTGGGACATCTCTTTGGAATCGTCTTTTCAAGACGATTCCAAAGAGATGTCACAAGACAGTATTAGAATGAGAAATGAGTAACAATTGAGACTTTTATTATCTGACTTACGACAACATTTGTCGTACGACTTTTTATGAAACGGCTCCCTTGGTTACAGTAGTGCAGCTAATAGGCACCCGGTTGATAGCACTTCTTATCGATAGAGACATCTAGTAGTTTACATGCCTAAGGTTAAGCACTGACAGGGCTGCCATTTCTCCGGATTTTTCCTAAATCTTCGGATTTTTTTTCTAGTACATGGTAGCTTAAAGCAGACTGAAAGTAAAGCAGAATGCGCCTGTAGGCGCATTCTTCTTTACTTACAGTCTGCTTTGAGTAGCCATGTGTCAACAAAACTAGAAACAGGCGATGGGGTAAAGGTACAATTCGTAAAATCATTCTTGAAAAATGCAAATTTGGAAATCTTAGGATTTTTCATGTCAACCTATTATGGTAGCCCTGTTTAGCACTGATACATGGAACCTCGGCTCTTTGGGAAAGGGTTACGCCATTTATACCTGGATGTTGCAATGAACTCTTCCTGTGTGCTTGCTTGAAAAATTCATAATATATATAGAAGGATGATCTACAGACACTGTAGTGTTAGTCCATACAGCAGCAAATTTTATATGAAATAAATAGGTTAAAGACATCTCCTGGCTACCTTTCGGTCATAACACATTAACACATTAACCAGCTATCAAAGCATGCCGCAACGTGCAAGTTTTGTCCTTTACTGCTACCTTGTCTAGGGATATACTCACCCTTGCGTTTCATGTGAGGCCCGTACCTTAAATTTGTTTGGTTAGTAAAAACCGTTGAAAAAACCCTTGAGTGTGAGTATGTGAGGGCCTCTCTAGACAACTTGAGATTAGTTACCTGTAATTTCACACCAACTGAGATTGGTATACCCGGTGAAACTTGTGATTCATGTTTTTTCTCGCCTATCGAATACAATATCAACACCTGAGGCGACGAATAACATTTTGATGCGACACACGATACGACACGCACCAGGGCGCATGGCTATGCATGACAATGCGATATGACATACGACATTTGAACACACGCACAGTTTGCTATGACGCTTAACCTTGACTAATGATTAGCGCTCAGGAATATATATACACATTACCAGTTGACAGTGCAATACAGAGTGATGTATTCAGCTCGAGACGTTTTTGGCGAAAAAAAACCGACCTGACCAGCGCCTTGGCGCCAGTCTGGTCGGTTGTTTCCGGCTAAAACGTCGAGAGCTAAATACAACACACTTTAGCGCACTCCCAACTGGTGATGTGTTTATGATATGCCTTGAATATTCATAAAAAACATCTAAAGAGTTGTTTCAATAAATTTATATCCAGAAACATAAGCTATTTGAAGTAGAACAAGAATTATTGTATGCCACAAAGAATAACACGGAACCTGTATATGTACGTCACGCTAAATCGAAAACGAGGTTGGAGTATAATACAAGGTGGCTGGTACAAGGTGGCTGCTACAGACTCTTGTATTTTACTCTGCAGATACACGTTCATTCATTTCTATCTTTATTTCCTCTATTAAGGCCTTTCGCTACCGGAAGTCGGTCTTGCGGGCGAGCGGATATGCGTCTGGACGACACAGACTTTTTTCGTACGTGTTTATACTAGAAAATTTATATAAAGGAAATGTTGATACGAATTAGTATAATCCTTCATAGCGCAGTTAGTATAGTGGTTGACTATAGTGGTTGACTAGCAATCCAAAGGTCATAGGTTCGAGACCCAACCGATCCAAATAAGTGTCCGATTTATTGACTTGTCAATCCATAACGCAGTAATCAAGAGACATGTTATGTTTAGTCTTCGTTGATTAGTACTAGTGATGTTTACGGTCCACTTACCTGTACGTTTTAGTTTAATGACTTACAAGTCAATTAAATCGGTATACATGTAAACGATTTGATCGAACTATAAAGCCACACATTGAAGCTTATCAATACGCTAACCTTTTCAAGATCGATATTGCCCATTATAATTATGTTCAAACAATATAATAAACATTGTATGCAAGTCCATGAATAAATAATAATGCATTTTAATGACAAATTAAAGTTTTAATTCTAAGGTAGGTAACTGTATCTAAACAACAAATATCCCACATTTTAATAAGAAAATATGTTATTACAACAAATCCTGACTGTAATATTTTCTAATTGTTTCAAACTAACTAGTTCATCAACCATATATTTGAATAAAATGAAAACAAATATACATTGAATGCGTCAGTTTTTTGTAATTTAATTTTTTAGCATTTTGCAAAATTTAAATAGCTGATAACATCTTTCTGAACACCTTTATTCAAAATGTTTTTAGCTTTTCTTGTAATGAATGTTGTGGACTACTTATTGGGCAAGAATTATAGTCATTAGCTTTATTCATTTTTAAGAAAAATAAAATCATCAAAATTCTAGGTTTTTGTCAGAAAAAAGACCTTAAAGACAAACCACACGATAAATTTTGCCTATATTTACACACATTGTTTCTTAGGCTATTATCATTCTTCATGAAAAGTTTCATAACAATCGTATGGAAACTACGCGCATATGCGAAGTACCTTAAGGAGAGCATTTTTATCAAACATATATACAAAAGTGCACAATGTTACAATAACGTGACATAGTATAATACATGTGTAATAATAACAACAATAATACCCAATTATACATACCCCATCAGCCCACTTACCCCCTGAATACGCCTTTTTGCACCTTTAATCTTTCTTTTATCCATTGAAAAACTAGTCCCATTTTATACAGTTATGAATAGTTCTGATAAGAATTATTTGCAATATATTGTTTTTTTGTGATAATTATAGATGTAATTCCCATTATTAACATACTTGTTCAGATGTTTATCGTATGTGTTTCACATTTAAGACCAATTACAAATTATCATAGATCTACATAACCGCTACTCTGTACATGAAAAGCAGATTTTAGGATTAGGTTTTATCGTAGGTACAGTGAAGCTTACGTACATGTAAACAACAGCAAGCGTGTAGGTTAATTGGCTTTTATAACTATTTTAAGAAACGAATCCGCAGAATTTTATTATGCTGCTTTCAAAGAAGCGTAGAAATAAAAACAGTATAACATAATTCACCCTTCTTTTTCATTAAATCGCAAAATATTATGACAGCAGAAAATACCAGCTATACGGTATATCGTACATAACAACTGCACGACATTTATGCGACATACTATTGTATAACGTTCGATGTGTCGCGCGCCGTATCGTGTGTCTCATCAGTATGTCATTCATCGTCTCGTGTATCGCATGCCTTAGTTCGAAGTCGACACATGGCACACGAAGCGACACACGAATCGATACAACACAAGACAGCGCAAAGCGACACACGTTACGACATGTGAAAGCGCAACACGACACACGATACAATGCACGGAACGCAATACAGCGTGTCCTCCCTACAACGACCCTCCGAACAATGATCCCCTTCTCACAACAATGTTTGCTTCTGTTCCCCATGCAAAACATGATACGACACATGACAACGCGACGTGACACATAATACGACACATTACAACGTGACGTGGCACATGCTACTACCGATAATACCGTGATGTGACAAAAGATATAGCGCATGAAAACGCGAGGTAACACACAATGCGACACATGACAATGCGAAGCGACGCACGATACAACGCATGAGCGACATGCAAGACAATACATGACAAAGCGACGCGACACACAATACGACGCATGACAATGCGACATGACACACGATACGACACATGGGAATGCGACACACGTTACGGAACACGACGCTGACAATGCGACCTGACGCATGATACGATAACGCGAAAAGACACATATGTGACTAGACGTACTACACGACACATGACAACGCGACAGGACGCACAAAATGTCGCATGGTAACGCGAAATAACACATGGCAATGCAATGAGATGCGACACACGATACGACATATGCCAACGCGAAATGACACTCTATTGTTTATACTTTTTTTTTCTTTTGGGGTTCAGACTTCTATCGTGACGGTCCCCTGTGACACACGTTACGTCACATGACAACGCGAAATGACACACAATACGACGCATGACAACGCGACAGGACGCACGATACGATGCATGATAACGCGACATAACACACAATTCTACGCATGACAATGCGATGCGACACACGATACGACAAATGACAACGCGAAACAACACACACTACGACGCATGACAATGCGATGCCACACATGTGCGATACGACACATGACAACGCGAAATGAAACACAATACGACACAATAATCACTTAATCTTAGGAAAACTTCGACCTGGCCTCGAGGTTATAAAACTTAAAACGAACTCTGTGCTCAAAACTCAGTTTCGGTAACAGGCTCTAGTTTCTACAAAACACGTTTTATTTGATTTTTGTTACCTCAATTGGATACATTATTACAGTTTAATTATGTATGACAATAATAGTTATGAAATAAAATGTCTGCTGAAGTTTTATGAGCTGAGAAAAAATCTGAGTTTTGAGCACAGAGTTCGTTTTCAGTTTTATAACCTCGGAGCCAGGTGATATGATGAAATTGGAATACAAAGTAAAACGGCCTTTTTACTTTTTAATCCTACTTTTGTTGCGTTTCACCTATTCAAATAAATAATGTCACTAATGCAATATGTGATATTACTCATTCGAATAGGTGGAATAGCTTGGTTGGTGGCTGTGTAAACTAATGTTTTCATAAATATCTCTTTAACCCTTTCCCTCATAGAAGCGACTTTTAGCACATTCATTTTATTCATCCGCTGAAGAAAATAGTTCCAAATTATACCGTAATAAATATGTGTCATATATAATACTTTCCTTATTCTAGCAGTTAATAGCTTAAAGCAGGCTGAAAGTAAAGCAGAATGCGCCTTAGGGCGCATTCTGCTTTACTTTCAACCTGCTTTAAGTAGTCACATATCTTCAATACTAGAAACAATGCTATCAGGTAAAGGGTTAACTACAAAATCAAATATCACCACACTTTGCACATGATTTAGAACCTACAATACCAAACAGAAAATATATTTTGTAATTTTTTAAGTGGTCAAAATAATGTCTTTGCCATTGAACCCCCATTGTAAAATTAAGCTATCTAAAGAGTATTGTAAGGTCAATAAATGGAACAGCCTCCACTGCATAACACTAGGATAAGGGTATGTCTCAATTTCATGTTTAGCTGTCAAACTTGAATCAAAACAGTAAACTCCTCTATGACGACCACTAAACCGACGGCTAATTGGTTGTATAAAAGACAGGTGACAGCTTGCTGCAAGGTGAAAGTAAAACAGAAAACTCCAAAAGGGGCTTTCTATTTCTAATTACACCTTACTTTAAGCAGTCACAATCCATCGAAAGTGTTGTCTGCTTTGCAATAAAGTACTCCCTCTCTACAACAGCCCTCCCAACAACGACTCTCTCCTTACCACAATACTGACCGCTGTTCCCCAAACAAGACATTTATGTCTAACATTTTCATGGTTACAGTACCGTCTGCGTAAATTTGTAGTCTGCTGTTTTTCTCAAAGTTACATATAAGTCGATATTTTGATAGAATACATATAATGACAAGTGACACACAGCATGAATCCAGATCAGACGCCGCGTTACGTTTGATCTGGAATCAAGCTGTTTGCAAATGTAAGCCAAGTTATAATTTGTCCTCCCTATAACGACTCCCTCCGAACAACACACACAATATGTGTTCCCCGTTTGGTAGTAGAGAGGGGACACTATAGTCGTGTGCAAAACAGTACAGTTAGGAAGTTGAAACAAAAATACCACATAAATTGAGTGTTAAGAAAGGTAATAAAATGTATATGTGATATCGCCTATCCTAAATGGTGATATCACAAAATGTGATTAAAAAGTAAACTGGCGCCCAATAGAAATGGGGAAGCGAGTACATCTTTGGATCACGGAGTATCAGGTTAATTGTATTTATTGTATGAGTATACGTACAGGTCTTCATGACAAGACCTGCCTTATTGTATTGCAGCATTGTACATGCCATGTACAAACCAAGCACCCTTGTCACCCCAGGCTCTGTATCTGAGTTTGGTCTACATAACAATGTCAAATACCGTATAACATAATACAACTATATAAACTGCTTTAAATGCATGTTGGTGTCAAACAGTGTAGATCTAGACCAGCTGCCGCGTCAAATGCAGCCGGCCTTGATCTACATTGTTGGCAATGCAATGACACATATCTTTTTGTCATGACAAGGCTATTATGCAATAACAAAAGGTCTTTCAGTGTCTATATACGTTTTAGAGCATTTGCGACTTAAAAATGACCTAGTTCTACAGTTCAGATTACATTCGGACAAAAAACAGGGCCTTTGGTACACTTGTAATTAACCCCTTCACTGCCTTACCCCGAGTACGATAGTTATTTGCAAACAGTTCGGCTCCTGATCAGACGCCGCGTGATGCGGCGTCTGATCAGGATCCAAACTGTTTGACACTCATTTCAATATTTTTTAAATCAAAATACCTAAAAATTAAATTTGAGAAATAAAAGCAGACGACAATTGTTTAAAATTTATGACGTCACGGCAGTGAAGGGGTTTAGGTTTTCGCAATATAAGAACAGGAAGCTCTCCTTGAACCTAGACAGCCCATTTGAAAGCTGAATTAACTCATTCACTGCCACAGGGTTGCCATAAGTTTATCATAAAAATCCTAATATTTCAAAATTTCAATTTTTCAGACGCAATTTTACTAATCGTACCTTTACCCCATAAAGGGGTATTCTTGTTTTGAAGACGCATGACTGCTTAAAACAGGTTGAAAGTAAAGCAGAATGCGCCTTACTTTCAGCATGTTTTAAGTTATCATCTGCTAGGATAAAAATCCGAAGACTTAGGAAAATTCCGGAGAAATGGCAGCCCTGCTGCCAACGGCCCCAAAAGGCGCCTTTGCTAACAGTTTGGATTCTGATCAGACACCTCGTTACGCCTTTTTAAGAGTTTATTTGAGAAATTAAAACAGACGAATGTTATGGCAGTGATTTGTTAATTTAACAACTAAAAAGTGGAGAATACGAGCATACATTATCCTTCCCATTAGCGTATTCTCCAAAGTAGCGTTTAGTTGTTAAATTGACCTGTACAATACACATGTGCCAGATGCATGCTTTGCCCTAATATTACACCTCCAAACACAAATAAAGAGAACAAAACCATAAAACACCCTTTTCTAGGACCAAACACCATATTCTGACCTAAACCTCATTTTTTGAAGAAAAAAACCAACATTTTTTTATATATAGTATATACCTTGGCAGGTATATAATTATATATAAAGACATATTCAAAAATTAAGCGTTAGGTCAGAATAACACTATGTCTATGTATAACACTGTATATCTTTACATAGCAGTGGCAATCAATATTTTCCATGGAATTGATTTGTTAAACAACTGCTTGATAGCTTAGGAATGTCAAACTTGTATATTATATCAGTCAAAGCCTTTTTAGCATGAAGTACATATTTCGGGCTCTCTGTTTGGGGTCTGCACAGCTAGCTTTTTATTTACAATTTATATATTGCTGAGCAAACTCTTTTTAAAAGCATTTGCTCTGTTTGTTACTGGCAACGGGTTGCCTGTACGTCATTTACGGACAGTGCAATTGAGTGGGACTCGCTTGTCTTATAAATGCGGACGGTGTAGGCTCTGGTTTGTGAGGGTATGCTGTTCAAAGGGCCCGTGCGGGTGCCCTTCTGTTCAGGGTTGCCACTGCTTGGCAATCTAGAGATATTGTTGTTATTTAGTTATAGGCCGATTGTATTGATCTAACAGGGCGGAGTTTCGATGCGGGCATTTGCAGTGCAACTTTGGGGGCGGCAGCACGCTCTTTTATTATTGGAATTTACCGTTGTCGTCTGACATTTTTTTCCCCAGGATGACATATTAGTGAACATTTTGACAGATGGAATATATGCATAATGAAGATTGACAAACAGCTTGAATCCCGCATTACGCGGCGTCTGATCTTGATTCAAGCTGTTTGCAAATGTAATCAGAGTCTTAATTTTCCCTCCTATGACACCTCCCCCCGAACAGCACGCCCACTCTTTTTCTCCCATCTGGAATTGTTGTAGAGAGGAAGCACTGTATATACCATTTTTCACATGGATATGGATGCACGCATGCGATGTGTTTTTGCATGTTGAAATATCGAACAATAAAGATTTAATACGGAACTGTACCTTTCACCCCTAAAATGAAAAGTAAATTAGTTTAACTTTGCCAAAGGTTAGCTCAGCACTGCCAGATGTAAAATATCGGCCTATACCTATCTCTTTAAAGACATTTCCTCAGTCAATTGATGGAGTCCCCATTGTTATCACTAGGTGTGAAAATACAGGTAAGGCAGGAGTAAAGTGTGCTTAGCCAATGTCACTAATATCAAGTTGTCTATAGAGAGGCCCTTACATACTCACACTCAAGATTTGTTCTATGGGTTTTACTTACCAAACTAACAAATTCAAGGTACGGGCCTCACATGAGACGCTTAGATGAGTATATTTATAGACAAGATAACAGCAACAGCACAAATCTCACAGGGCTGCATGCCTATATGCCAGGTTTGGTGTTACCACCGAAAGCAGGTCAGGAAATGTCTTTGACGCCTAGTGTTGCAAGTCACTTGAATGCACTTGAGATTGGAAGTGCACATGCAAACAGTGGCTGCTCTGCTCTAGGGGCCTCATGACGTACGTATGATCTCTCTCTAGGGTTGGCACCGTTTGTCAAGTTGGCAATATTGTTGGTATTTAATTATCTAGCTCGTTAGCAACTAATTGTTGCTAGTCACTTGAAGTCAAATGAGATTGAAAGTGTTCATAGAAAGAAAAAAACAGGGGTAATCAAACTAGAACGTTATATATATCGAACTATTATATGCCGACATAATTTTTGGTTGACTGTAGTCAACGTTTGTTGTTGATGATATTACAGCACTCCCTCTATACAACGGCCAGGGCCCCAGATAAGAGGGAGTAAACTGAACAAATTCAACATTTCCTCACTCATTTCAGCACCAAATCTTATGGTGTCACTAATTATTAGAATCGTCTCGAAGAGACGATTCTAATGAGTAGTAACACCATAGGGTTTAATTCAGAAATAAAGATTTTAGATTTTGAAAAACTCCCCTTATCTGGAGCTCTGCAACGGCCCTCCAAACAACGACCCCTCCTTACAACAACATTTGCCGTTGTTCCCTATTTACGGGACACGTATGTCTAACGCTTTTACTGCTACAATATCGTCTCCTGAAAATTGTCGTCTGCTGTTTTTTCTCAAAGTTACATATAATTGGAGATTTTGATAGAATAGATATAATGACGAGTGACAAACAGCTTGAATCCAGATCAGACGCAGCGTGACGCGGCGTCTGATCTGGATTCAAGCTGTTGCAAATATAACCCAAATCTTAATTTTCCCTCTCTATAACGACTCCTTCCGAACAACACACACAATATGTGTCTCAAAATTAGGTGTCGTTGTAGAGAGGGAGCACTGTATATGCCTGATGAAAATAAAATCTTGAATCTTAAACTTTGAGAAAAACAGCAGACGACATCTTTAAGCAGACGATATTATAGCGGTAAAAGCGTTAGTCGTTGTTAGGAGGGTCGTTGTATGGCTGGAGCACTGTATTTCCAATACAAAGTGTTTTGAGCAAGACCGGATAACCTGGTGCCTGATCAGGCTCCAAACTATTTGACATTCATATTAGAACAAATAGTCATACCGGTTTATATTGTCAACAAGTTGTCATTTTCCACGATTTCTTGCAATTGCGTTTGCGTTTCGTTTGTGTTTGAACGGGAAAGACTAACATTTCCTCTGTACCAAGACGTGGTACTTTGGTATATGCAACTGAGGCTTCCTAAACCGTTATATGTTTGGAAGTGAGTCAATTATATAGCGCAACAAACATCTCTTGGTGTGAGCTTAAGCTTTGCACCGACAGGGTTTGTTGTTGCTGGGTCTCTCTGTTTGCACGTTACAAATGGTGGCAGCGGTGGGATAATGACAACTGCCAGACCGGAGTTGCCTTACCCACGGGTCTTCCAAGGTCCAAGTCTCGGGACGAGACTTCTCGGAGGGGAGAGTTATGTAACGTACGTGGTACGTTGGTATATGCAAATGAGGCTTCCTAAACCGTTGTATGATTGGAAGTGAGTCAATTATATAGCGCAACAAACATCTCTTGGTGTGAGCTTAAGCTTTGCACCGACGGGGTTTGTTGTTGCTGGGTCTCTCGGTTTGCACGTTAAACATGTATATACATGTAGTGTTCCCTCCCTACAACGGCCCCAAACAACGACCCCTACCTTACAACGACCATTGTCGCAGGTCCTTAAACAGGACAACTATGTCTAACGCTTTTACTGCTGCAATATTGTCTGCTTAAGATTGTCGTCTGTTGTTTTTCTTAAAGTTACATATTGGACATTTTGACACAAAAAGTTTTTGATGCAAGTGACAAACAGCGTTACGCGGCGTCTAGTCTGGAGTCAAGCTGTTTGCAAATGTAAGCCAGTTTCCATCCCTATAACGACTCCCTCCGAACAACACACACAAGTTTTGTCTCCCATTGGGTGTCGTTGTAGAGAGGTAGTACTGTATATGTTACAGTTTTGAGTAACCGAGCAACAGTAGCGAAGAGCCCTATAGTGACGCTTATAATTAATATGCGTTGTTTACCAAAAGTGTTCCTTTTAATAGTACACTTGTCTAATGCAAACAGTGAAGTCCTGCAGAGGCCCTCTAATCAGTGACTTCTCTGTTTGTCATATTGCAATATAATTATAATAAGATAAATAAATTACACCCCCCCCCCCCCCCCCCCCCCCCCAAAAAAAAAACCATTCAAAAAACAACAACAAAAAAACCCAATCCGAAACAGTCTAAAATGGACAAGCCTTTATTGTAAACTGGAATAGTCCATTGAAATGTTCAGGGGATAATGACTTTAGCGCATTCAATAAATCCCCGACTGATGAAAATACTTTTACAAACCACCGGATCAGACGCCGCGAAACACGGCGTCTGATCAGGATTCAAAGTGTTTGATATCCGTATCGACATTTATTTAATCATACAACCTTCAATCTAACTTTGAAACAATCAAGCATACAACAATATTGAAGCAGACGAAACTATGCGGGCTAGGCAAGGGTAAAAACCTAAAGATAGTTTTGGTGCCGAAAGGGTTAAAGCAGGTGGAAATTACTTAAAATTGCTTTAATTTGAATCTGTTTTAAGTGTTCATTTATTTTCAATGCTAGATAAAGAGTCTATAGAGTAGAGGAATAAACGCAAACGAAACACAGTAAGAAAACCAGCAGACAACAATTTTAGGTAGATGACAATGCATCAGTGCAAGCATAAAACATAATTTTCGTGGGAACAGCGATAACTGTCGTTGTAAGGAGGGAGTCGTTGTAAGGAGGGCCGGTGTAGAGAGTGAACGCTGTACATGTATTTTTGAAATTTCTAACGAACCTATTTTGATTTGAGTGCTAAACGATTTATTTTAATTTGAGAGGTAACCCGGCGTCTGATTTGACTCAAAACTGTTTGCATTGACTGAACACAAACATACAGTGGAGAATCTGTTATTCTTTCCCAATAAACGCATTTACGCTAAAACTATTATTTTCACTGCAAACAGTTTGGAGCCAGATCAGACGCCGGGTAGCCCGGCGTCTGATCAGGCTCCAAACTGTTTGCCACCAAGATAAAGATGAATTATCAGAATTGTCAAAAAGTTGTACTTTTCTACGTTTTAGTGTTTTGCGTTTGCGTACGTTTGCGTTTAAACGGGAAAGAATAACAGATTCTCCACTGTAGCTATCGGGGAAATAATACAGCGCCCCCTCTCTGCAAAAAAAACCCCAATGGGAAACAAATATTGTGTTTTGTTTGTTCGGGGGAAGTTGTTGTTCGGAGGGATAGTTAATTTACTTAGAGTACATTTTCAAACAGTTTGAACACAGATCAGACTCCGCGTTACGCGGCGTCTGATCTGGGTTCAAACTGTTTGGCACTGGTCTTTTGTTTCTTCTGTCAAAATTCCCAATACGTAACTTGAGGAAAATCATTAAACGACAATTTAAGCAGACGATATTGCAGCAGTGAAATCGTTAGATATAATGGCATAGTTTAGGGAACAACGGCAAGTGTTATTGTAAGGATGGATTAGTTTTCAAAGGGTTGTTGTATGGAGAGATCATTGTACAGTGGAGAATCTGTTATTCTTTCCCAATAAACGCGTTTACGCTAAATTTATTATTTACAATACAAACAGTTTGGAGCCAGATCAGACGCCGGGTAACCCGGCGTCTGATCAGGCTCCAAACTGTTAGCCACCAAGATAAACAAGAATTATCAGAATTGTCCAAAAGTTGTTCTTTTCTACGTTTAAGTGTTTTGCGTTTGCGTGCGTTTGCGTACGTTTGCGTTTAAACGGGAAAGAATAACAGATTCTCCACTGTACTATCTTATCCATTGTATATTATCCAACTATCGAGTTTTCTTTATATAGTTGGACACTCTTTTGGCACATTTTTTCACAAAAAGCTATTTCGAAACAGGCGGTAATTTAGAACAATGTATAGGACACACCTCTTCACCAATACCTACACAAGAAAGATAACTCTTGGCTAGTTTGACGGTTTTACGGCTGCGGGTTATAACACCTTTTTCATATTCTAAACGGGGTAATATGAGCTATATTGAGAATCATTTAAAATTTCATTAACAATAATCGATTTATTGGTGCTAGGATAAACACACGTCAATATTTGACTCGATGCCAAATTATGACAACAAGTCAAAAAGCTATGTTTTGTTTCATAACTGTTCACACTTTACAGAACCTGTTGATTGTAAAAGTATGATTAGATGTAAAGATTGCAATATATTTAGGTCAATTTCATTGTATGGCACAAAAACTTGCCTTATTTGAACAGACACTCATATTGGAAGTATATGACGCCTTTGTATGTGTTTACATTGGGGGTGATTGTTTTGCACTGTGAGCATTAGGTACCGGTAGTTGTAGTGTAGCGGTAGGTTATGGTAAGTAGTAGTAGTGTAAGCAGTGTAGAGGTAGGGAGTAGTAGGCTAGGTAGAGAAGCGATAGGTAGTAGGAGTGTAACGGTAGGTAATGGTAAATAGTAGTAGTGTAAGCAGTGTAGAGGTAGGGAGTAGTAGGTTAGGTAGAGAAGCGATAGGTAGTAGGAGTGTAACGGTAGGTAATGGTAAGTAGTAGTAGTGTAAGCAGTGTAGAGGTAAGGAGTAGTAGGCTAGGTAGAGAAGCGATAGGTAGTAGGAGTGTAACGGTAGGTAATGGTAAGTAGTAGTAGTGTAAGCAGTGTAGAGGTAGGGAGTAGTAGGCTAGGTAGAGAAGCGATAGGTAGTAGGAGTGTAACGGTAGGTAATGGTAAGTAGTAGTAGTGTAAGCAGTGAAGAGGTAGGGAGTAGTAGGCTAGGTAGAGAAGCGATAGGTAGTAGGAGTGTAACGGTAGGTAATGGTAAGTAGTAGTAGTGTAAGCAGTGTAGAGGTAGGGAGTAGTAGGCTAGGCAGAGAAGCGATAGGTAGTAGGAGTGTAACGGTAGGTAATGGTAAGTAGTAGTAGTGTAAGCAGTGTATAGGTAGGGAGTAGTAGGCTAGGTAGAGAAGCGATAGGTAGTAGGAGTGTAACGGTAGGTAATGGTAAGTAGTAGTAGTGTAAGCAGTGTAGAGGTAAGGAGTAGTAGGTTAGGTAGAGAAGCGATAGGTAGTAGGAGTGTAACGGTAGGTAATGGTAAGTAGTAGTAGTGTAAGCAGTGTAGAGGTAGGGAGTAGTAGGCTAGGTAGAGAAGCGATAGGTAGTAGGAGTGTAACGGTAGGTAGGGGAGAGTATGTATGTAGCAGGTAGTAATTGACTCCAAAGTGTAGCAGGTATAGGGTAGGTAGTGTAGCAGAAGGGTAGGCTAGTGTAGCAGTAAAAGCGTAGGAAGGGTAGCAGTAAAGTAGTGTTGGTAATTTGGTAGGTAGTATAGAAGGTAGTAATAGAATATTTAGTGCAGTAGATGGGAATAGGGTATGAGGTAGGTAGGATAAGTTAGTATTGTGTAGGTAGGATGGGACATACACTAACAGTTCAATCACTCCATCCAAAGGTAGCTCTAGGAGGCATAAGAATCAACATCAACCGGTGTCTTTTTTCAAAGGTTTTAAACATTTGTCATACAAAAAGTTAATAATTTTGGACATAAGACAAGAGAAGTCGTTATTCTTTCCAAATTAACGCATTTAAAGAAAAAATAGACAGTGGCAATCAGGTTCGAGCCAGATCGAACACTGGGTTAAATGATTCCTGGTCAGGCTGCAAACTCATTTTTAAAAACAACAACAACAACAACAAACATTTAAAAATCGTATTCGACACCACTTTTATTAACAAATTGAGGGGTTTAAACTCAATCAGGAAATGTAACTGCCACAAACATTGAGTAGCAATGTTGTATTAGTTATTTCCCTTGTCTGCAATACTACATGATGGGTGTTTTCTCTATAACGCGTTCAAAAACTCATGTAAAGTAATGATTAGTTCTAATCTTGTAATATAAAGGGATTAGCCGTCTTGGCCCAATTAGGAAAGCTTTACAAAATACTATTTGGAACAGGGCTGTCATTTCTACGGATTTTTCCGAAATCTTCGGATTTTCTTTCTTCTCTGGACCTACATATTAATTTTTGGTCCGAAATCTTATTTTAAAATATGGAGTTTTATGCGTTTTTAATTAGAAAACATTGGCATGAGTGTCAAACATTTTACATCCAGATTTAGATCTTGATCCAAACTGTTCGCATATTTATGGAAGTGTTGTAGAACCTGGCAGCGAACTGGTAAAACTTACAATTTCTAAAATTGCACTTAAAAAATTGGAAATCTTAGGAGTTTTATGATCATCTTATTATAGCTCTGTTGAAACGGCAAATATTAAACTAGACTCTGTAGAAGGAACACTGATTTCTATGGCTGACAGTCGAGGTCAGTTTCAACTACATTTATCTCAATAGTATCCCTATCTTCTGTGTAATATCGTGATACCGGTACTATTGCTTTTGCTGGATGAACCGGTATACAAATGTATCGCGATGGTATCGCAGCTATCGCGAAAGTCCCAAAGAGAGTTTTATGAACATAATCGTAAAATTAAATGCTCCCAATTCTCTTTGATCGAGTCCTTTACTTAAGATCAGATATTGCAATTTATGTAATACACATGTACAATCGAAACTTTATACTTCGAACTCGCTTGAATCGATTGTACAAGTACTTCATAGAATGCTTTTTCATAAGTCGATCTCGCTTAAGTCTAACAAACCCGTATTTCAAAGTTAAAACGTGGCTAAGCGTGAAGCCAGGAACTTTTGTTTCCGTTCGGCAGGGTTGACCGTCCGGTTTACAGAGGTCAAAATGAGCTGAAATTAAACAAATTATCGCGGTGTATACAGGTTATCAAACTGCCTTTTGCTACCCAGAGGGTTCGGTGTATACAGGTTATTTTTTTTACAAAGAACAAAGAAGAGAAATGTCCGGACCGGACGAACCGTCCGATATCCAAAGTAGTCCGGTTTTCACACGTTCCACTGAAGATGGTATATATCAAGGTTAAAGCAGACTGGAAAAAGCAGATTTTATTTGATGTGTTTTGATTTTACGTCGCTTTCAACAGTATTTCAGTCATATCGCGACGTCCAGCTAATTATAGGTGGAGGAAGACCTCAGCAGTCCTTTATGCACTGTTTCAGGCACAAATCGGCAACTGGGTAGAACCACCGACATTCCGCAAGCCAGCTGGAAGGCTTCCCCACATGAAAAATCCGAACGACCCTACTGGGATTCGAACTCACAGCGGTGAGGAGCTTAGTGATGTAAGTCACAGTGACTATACCACTAGGCCACGGAGGCTCCTGGAAAAAGCAGAAGGTGCCTTAAGGTGTAGATCAATTCGACTCTATTCCCACCCTCCTTTAAGTGGTCATCTGTGTACAGAAGTAGAAACAGGATAACTAGGTAAAGGGTTAATAATGCCTCCTCTGCTGTTGATAGTTAATCACCTCTGACCTTGACCATGGCCAAACCTGGTCCGGCGCTTATAAAGCGTTTGTGTTGAGTCTGAGTTCGTTCTCAAGCATTTGATTGGTCAGATTTGAGCCTAGGCTAGGCTCAAATCTGACCAATCAAATGCTTGAGAATAATTTAAAACTCAGCTTAAATGCTTTATAAGCATTGACCCTGGTATTTACCCTTTCATGATCAAATTTATCGTGACATTTTTACCCCTTCACCGCCATATTGTCGTCTGTTTCAATATTGTTGCCTGCAATATCATTTCAAAGTTATATTTAAGGCAGTGTAACTGACGTTATTTCAAAACAAGTGGAAAACAGTTTTGATTCGGATCAGACGCCGCGTTACGCGGCGTCTGATCTGGATCAAAACTGTTTGCAAAGGCGCTTTGTGACGTCATTGAGAGTGAAAGGGTTAAATATATATAGGATATTACATGAGTGTTCATAATTTATTGGATTTATTAAACGAGTCTTTTAGAAAAAGATAAAAACGAGGCTTTGCCGAGTTTTTATCGTTTTCTAAAACGACGAGTTTAATAAATCCAATAAATTATTAACACGAATGTTATATTCTTTTTATAACATAAGCTAGAAAAGTTATTTATCGCAGCCTTTGATATAAGTAGATCTATAGAGGAAAAAAGTTGTTCCAAATTAACCCCGTTCACTAGCATAGTGTTTATGTTATTATATGTATAATAAGCACTTTCATGTAGATCTAATATTGAATAATTACACCAAACATCTATAAATTGAATATACATGATGGAAAGAAGAGTTGGAAATTTAACGCATAGAACGCATTTTAATGACGTCACAAGTAACGACGTCGTGGCGTGCCTCATTTGCATAGTTATTTAACGGGTGTTATTCAACGCTCACGCCGTCTGTTATGTTATAAAGCTTGCTGTTTCCTTCCCAATTTGAGATTAAACCCACACCATCTACCCCAATCTATGATCATGAGGCATATTGTTTTTTGCCGTCAGGGTCCAAGATTATAAAGCTGTTGAGTCTGAGATCGTTCTAAAGATTTTGGTAAGCTTTATAACCTTGGAGCCTGTTTGTACCTCCGCAACCTAAATAACATTTGCAATAATAATGAATAGAATTTATATGTGTTGCCCATATAAAAAGGTATACATGTATGAATATCTAAGTGCTGGCATGCCGGGTCAAATGTCAAGGTCACAGGAGTCAAAATGTCAATAATCTTTAACCTCAAGTGATAAGGGCATCACATTCTGAACATGTATACACACTGCTGTAATCTAGAGAAATTTGGATAAGTATGTAGATTTCTAACAAAAGTTAAAGGTCAGGTCGAATTTATTTCCTTAGGCCATACTTTTTAAGGAACATATACAAAGTTGATACATTGGTTATATGTTGCCCATGTGAAGAGATATATGAATATGAAGATTTAAGGCAGGTCAGGTCAGATCAAAGGTCAAGGTCAAGGTCACAGATATCAATATTTTTACATAACCATAACCTTTGACTCTCAGCTGAAGGGGACTTCATATTTGGTACAAACGTTGCTCAAACTGAAAAGAATAAAATGTACGTTTCAGACATGTGGGGCCAAAGGTCAAGGTCACAGAGATCAAAGGGTCAATTAATTGAAATAACCATAACCTTTGACTCACAGACGACTAAGACTTCAAATGTTGTATACATGTTGCTCTTATTCACAGTGCTGCCATTTCTCTGGGTTTTTATCCAAGCAGATTGTAGCTTAAAGCAGACTGAAAGTAAAGCAGAATGCGCCTTAATGCGCATTCTGCTTTACTTTCAACCTGCTTTAAGTAATGAAGACTGAAAAATAGAAAATTTGGAAATTTGAGGATTATTTAAAGTTCCATTTATGGCAGCCCTGAATTCAGAGGAGTGTGAATATGTATATTTCAGACAAACCTATACGGATGGAATTCAATTGTTAGAGAAACAACTGTTTGTATAAACTAGGTTAATCCATTCCTCCATGACAGCCGATTGCTACACTCAAGTGCCATATTAATGGCATGCCCTTAACCAATAACCCCATAAATACGCCTTTTTACGCCTCTAATTTATTCCTCCATTGAAGAATACAGCTCCACTTTATAAAGTCATGAATATGTAACACAAATATTTTGTATATCCTTGTAGATGGTAGCTTAAAGCAGGTTGAAAGTAAAGCAGAATGCGCCTTGAGGCGCATTCTGCTTTACTTTCAACCTACTTTAAGTAGAGGCCTGTCTTCAAAACTAGAAACTGGCTAAGGGGAAACGATCAAAGGCATTTTAAGTGACACATTCTGTCTGAAAATGTGAACTCTCATCCCCATTTCTTCAAATTGAAATTCTTTATTTCTCTCAGTGCATGTTTTCACATGAATACATGAGGTCAGAACGTGAATTCAAAATCGCATGCAAACCATACATTAGAATCAGTAATATTTTCTAAACAAGAATATGATGTCATAATGCACATTTTCCTCCCACGTACTGTCACCCAGCAACATCAACAAAAGAATGGATATTTCAGTTGTACTCGTAGTTAAATGTTGCCATACGTTGGGATTTTTAAGGTTTCCATGCACATATAATTATAGCAAGTATATCTACGCATTTGTTTCCGGGTGAAATTGTAGGTCAAAAAAATTGGAGATAGTATAATTGCATTTCAACACAAAAGAAAATATTCAAAAGATGTTGGACCTGTTCAGTTTGGGGTGGGTGTATTTCCAGATGTGTTGCCTTAGCAGCAATACGTAGTTATGAAGAAAATAGTTCCAATTTATACAGTCATAAATTTATTTGTTTTTATACCAGATTTACATAGCGCTCTTTTCACACAGGGGTTGTGCATTCAAAAGCGCTTCTCATGAAATTCCATAAATGTACCTACAAATAAGTTGAAATAACTATACATTTAGATTAAATATGCATAATAATAAATACTTTACTATATCGTAGCTAATGGTAGCTTAAAGCAGGGGGAAAGTAAAGCAGAATGTGCCTTAAGGCACATTCTGCTTTACTTTCACCCTGCTTTAAGTTGTCATTTGACTTCAAATCTATAAACATGCTATGGGGTAATGGGTTTAAACTCACTACAGGGGAGAAGTAATTGTTAGTTTTAGATACAGACTATTAGCAGGGAGTATACCATACGGACATTGACCTTAACAAAGTTGTATACTGTTCTATATATACTATATTTAGAACTGAATACAATTTTTTGTGCAAGATCCCTATGGAGTATACCAGCCCTGTGAATATTTTATTCTGAATTCAGCGGGGGGGGGGGGGGGGGGGGGCGTTCCCAATTTTCCCCCAAAATGAACATTTCACGGCACATTATTTCCCCAAAATTAGCCTTTTACGACTCATTTTTTTCCCAAAGTCAAGAATTTTACGCGGTTTTAGGGCATATTTTTCCCAATTGAAGGGGTACCAACTCATTCCCAAAGTGGAAAAAAACCCACTGGAATTCGTCACAGTTATTCCGGTATATTTTGAGTGTTCAAACTGTCTACGCTGAGAGAATTTTTCCACTCCTGTGACTCATATTTTGCAAAATTATAATCTTTTGGATGCTGATAACTGATAACTATGTCATTAATCTATCGAAATTCAGACATTTTGTTCGTTGCCAGGCAACAAAAAGAAACACAGAGAAAAAATATTTTCAATATAATATTATGTGCCGTGGTGGACAAAAATTGTTAAGTCAATGTTGTAACAATGTAGGGAATGGTATATCTATTACAGGGTGTCCACAATTTTAGTAAAGCAAAATTCCATGACATTTCCCTGGCTAAAATCAAATTTCCCTGACTAACCAACTCTGAGTGGACGGTTCTGACATGTGTTAGCCTCCTTCCCCCTTCCACCTTTTATAGCATGCCATAAGTTGACATGAAACATCCTAAGATTTCCGAATTTGCTTTTTCAAGTGCTATTTTACGAACCGTACCTTTACCCCATAGCCTTTTTCTTGTTTTGTTGACATGCGACTTCTTAAAACAGGCTGTTAGTAAAGCAGAATGCGCATTCTGCTTTAATTTCAGCCTGCTTTAAGCTACCATGTACTGGGAAAAAATCCGGAGATTTAGGTAAAATCCGGAGAAATGGCAGCCCTGTAAACAACTGCATTCCTCTCTATCATCATGTTTCATTTTTACTTGTTTGCTTTCCCTTGGCGTCACTTCTATTGAATGAGTGCTTGAAATGCTTATCAAAATACAGAGAAAAATGGTTTTGCCTCCTGTCAACTCCCCTTGGTATGAAGGAAACACAAAACTATCTAAACATTATTGGTGTACGCAACTTTACTAAAATGGTCTCTGGTGAGTTCTTGGGACGTTTTTAACATCCCAAAACAGGTAAATGACTAACATATTTTATTTAATGTAAAAAGTTCGACTTCCAAATAACATAAATTGTGTTATGTTGGATGCTTTTGACAGATTATCTTTCGGTAATTTATTATACCCCCTTCCCCATCCGATTAGTGTCAAAACTGTTACTAGAGGGAGGGGGTTTAGGGGTATGCTCACCTGGGAAAATTTGATTTCTAGATGATCTCTGGTGCGTTCTTGGGGCGTTTCGCACATTCAAAACAGTAAAATACAGTGAAACCCCTCTAAACCGGAACCTGTAAATACCGGAATTCTCTCTAAACCGAACAAAAACGTTGGTCCCGTTTCCAACCCTCCTTTATTTTAACCCATTGCACAATAATTATGGCTTTTTACTCCTATTTTCTATAGCAGGTGACATCTTAAAGCAGGTTGGAAGTAAAGCAGAATGCTTAAGACGCATTCTGCTTTACTTTCAGTCTGTTTTAAGCTACTTAGGAAATGTCCAGAGAAATGGCAGCCCTGGCACAGTGGATGGAGCTGTATGTTTGTTAAGTGTTCCCTCTCTACAACCACACCCAATGGGAGACAAAGAATGTGTTGTTAGGAGGGAGTAGTTATATAGAGATGAACATTGGCTTACATTTGCAAACAGCTTGAATCGAGATCAGACTCCAGATCAACACAGGTCTCATTTATATCGATCTAAGAATATGAGGTATCTATCTAGAAATTTGAACCCTGGTCAGAATATCAGGGTTATTACAAATATTCTGGATTTTAACCTTTTCAGTTCTTGGACTGAGGTAACACATTATCACTTATTAGGTTACACCTTTTGGCAGCCTTCCTCTGCAACATGCAAGACTATGGCAGTGGTTCCCATTCTTTTCTGCCAGTCGATGAAGCCAGCATGCCTCAAAACCACAAAGGGTAATGAAACTATGAATTGGAACTATTTTTTTAAAAGTGGAGGAATAAATTAAAGGTGTAACAAGAGGCCCATGCGGGCCTAAATATCGCTCACCTGGAAACACCAACACAAGGGTCACATGATCCCTGGGGTGGGATCATTTTTTACCCAAGAGACATAACTTCAAATATCTTGTTGATGAACTTGAAAATTAAGTGTTCTGTCAAATATTTTGTACATGAGTTGTTTTAGACAGGAAGACTTTTCATTGAAAAAAATTCAATTTTTAGCTAATGTGCAACAGACCCGAATCATTTCAGCAATGTTGGTAAAGAAAATCTAAAAGTGTCGATTCATAATGTTAAATATCAAATCTCTTGCCATAATAGTTTCAGAGAAGATGTAAAACTGCGACCCCTAGGGCCTTAGCAGTTTTGACCCAATGGGGCATAATTTGAACAATCTGTAGATGATGCTTTATGCCAAATATCTAAGCTCAGGGAAGATTTTTCAAGTTTTCATTGAAAAAATCTATTTTTAGCTCCTGTGACCTAGATATGCAACAGACCGTAACCATATTTACAAGATTGGTTATGAGTGTTTAGAAGTGTCACCATGCCAAATATCAAAGCTCTGGCCATATTAGTTTCAGAGATAAAGATGTTTGAAGATTTCACTATATAACTCCATGTAAAATTACAACCCCCAGGGCAGGGTCATTTATTACCCCAGGGACATAATTTGAACAATATCTTGATAGAGGACCTATAGACGATGCTGTGTGCCAAATATCTAAGCTCAATGTACTGTGGGTTCAGACAAGAAGATTTTTTAAGTTTTCAATGAAAACTCCTTTGACTAAATATGCAACGGACCGGAACCATATTTACATTATTGGTTAAGTGCTTCTAGAAACCATGCCAAATATCAAAGCTGTGGCCATATTTGTTTCAGAGATAAAGATGTTTGAAGATTTCACTATATAACTCTATGTAAAATTACGACCCCCAGGGCCAGGTCATTTTTTACCCCAGGGACATAATTTGAACAATCTTGATAGAGAACCTGAAGACAATGATTTGTGCCAAATATCTACGCTCAGGGTACTGTGGTTTCAGACAAGAATTTTTTTTAAGTTTTCATTAAAAAAGTCTATTTTTAGCTCCTGTGACCTAGATATGCAACGGACCGGAACTATTTGAACAACTTTGAAAGAGGACCATACAAGGATCATTCCTGCCAAGTTTGGTAAAAATCCATCTAGTAGTTTCGTCGGAGATGTCGTTTAAACGACGACGGACGACAGACACAGCACTATCAAAATCGCTCACCTTGGCACTACGTGCCAGGTGAGCTAAAAAGGCATATTTATAGGGTATCGGGTTAAACCTTTCATTCTTAAGGTAAGTAGTAAAGTAAGTGGTGGTTCTAACCAGTGACACCCAATGAGAGACAAACACTGTGTTGTTAAAAGGGAGTTGTAATAGGGAGGGACATTTGCTTACATTTTCAAACAGCTTGAATCCAGATCAGATCATGAGATGCTGCATAATGCTATATCTGATCTGGATTAAAGCTGTTTGTCACTCATGTGTTTTTTTCCTGTCAAAATGTCCAATATGTGACTTTGAGAACAAAAAGGCAGACGATATTGCAGCCATGATAAGATTTGGACATATTTGACTTGCTAAGGGAACAGTTGCAAGTGGTTTGGAGGGCCGTTGTAGGGAGGGGTGCTGTATATGAATATTCATTCTGAGGAGGGTCAGGTATAAAAAGCAAGACAAATTCAAAGTTCAATATTCAATATTTTTTATTACAGTTCATAACTGAAAGAAGCCTAGATTGCGATAAAAGAAACCCTTGTTGAAAAACAAGGATATAACAAAAATCACTTGAACATTTCATATAAATACACATAGAAATACATGTATGTCGAAACTGTGTGTAGCAACCATTCAAAGTAACAAGCAAGGATGAGAAAAGACCGTTTGAAGCAATGTACAGTCGAACTTCGATATTTCGAACTCGCTTATCTCGAACTAGTTTGACACATGAACTGCATTATTTCACGGTCGGTTAAGTCGAACATATCCATATTTCAAAGTGAAAACGTGGCTTAGCCACGTTTTTACTTTGAAATACGGGTATGTTCGATTTAACCGAGTTTGAGATATCGAAGATCGACTGTATTAATTTGACAGTCTATCAAAAGTAAAGAAATTTTATCACTCAAATCAGGAATATTGGACAGCAAAACTTGAAAATTACTTTGTGTAATTTACAGTGTATGCTCTCCCATAGGCTGGTTTGTTTTTATACAATATCTCTACAATTTGATATACCTAACAGGAAAATTGATTGCAATTTGACACTTATAATCTCCCACTTTAAAAAGTGATACCAAATGAATCAGACAATGAATATTACCATACATCATCATTAGCGCCCAAGATAAATATATTGATCAATATTTCCCAACTTATGTCTCCATTAAACCCTATGTTGTGACTACTCATTAGAATGGTCTCTTTGAGACGATTCTAAAGAGTAGTCACGACATAGAGTTTGGTTGAGAAATAAGAATTTCACGATTTGAAATAATTCCAATACCAGGAACCGTTATGTCTCTGATGAATGATTGCTGACAGTGAAATGGTTTTTAATAAACTATTTGATAATAAGCAGTTCGCAATACACATATAGCAGTCAGTTAGAATATAGGCCCTCGGTGAATAGTACAATGGCCCATATTATATA
The DNA here is from genome assembly GCA_922989275.2 of Gari tellinella. NCBI lineage: Eukaryota > Metazoa > Mollusca > Bivalvia > Cardiida > Psammobiidae > Gari > Gari tellinella. The sequence continues at coordinate 22,429,638 of OV277870.1, forward strand.
GCAGTACTTAGTCAATTGTTAGTTCTGTATGAAATATATGCAATGTTCAAGTACCTATGTGCAACACAAACAAATATGGTGATGATGAGGTCCCACTACTGCACAAACAATCTGTTTCATCTCGCAATGACCCCTTTCTGAAGATTGAAACCCTTTCCTCCCTAAAACCTTAAATCGACAAATTCTAGTTTTCAATTTTTAGTCTACTCCATTTCTGACTTTTAAGGGTAGATTTTAACAATATATGTCAATGTGACAAAAAGTGTAGACCCTGATCAGAGGGCTCCTTAAGGAGCCCTCTGATCAGGGTCTACACTTTTTGCATAGGACAAGTGTACTTTCTAAAGTAAAACATAGCCAAAAATCAAAGTTTGAACATGACTTAGCCACATTCAATCTTTGTAATACAGGTATGTTTAACTTGAGCGAGTTTGAAGTACCATAGTTCGACCATACCTTCAATTACAGTAGAGCCGTGACAACTTGCTTTTGTCAAAGTTGTTCACATTTCAACTTGCATTTTCAACAACTCAAACCTTACCAAGTCCAGCAAACCACATTATATCTTTGAATTATGTGTAAGTTCGACTTTCGCGAGTTTTGAGTTATTGCGACTTGAGTGGTAGTATGAAGTCAAGATAGATTTGTGCAGTAGTAGACAAATGGATTAAACCCGAAGACTGCAGAAGGTCCGCACAATTCTCTTAACAGCAGAAGGTCCGCACAATTCTCTTAACTGCAGAAGGTCCGCACAATTCTCTTAACTGCAGAAGGTCCGCACAATTCTCGTAACAGCAAAAGGTCCGCACAATTCTCTTAACCCCATGGAAGAACCTTTTAGGACATTCAATTTATTCTTCCAATAAAATATCTCCGATTGATACAGTCATAAACATGTACCATAAGTAATATTTTCTATATCCTAGCAGATGGTAGCTTAAAGCAGACGGAAAGTAAAGCTGAATAGCCTGAAGGTAGCAGATGGTAGCTTAAAGCAGGCAGAAAGTGAAGCAGAATGCGCATTAAGGCGCATTCTGCTTTCCTTTCAACCTGCTTTAAGGGATCATCTTTCTTCAAAACTTGAAACAGGCTATTGAGTAATTGGTTAACAATTAGCAGTCTGACTATAAGATGCCAGTATTTGACAACCTTAACCCCTTACCCTGTCGACATTCCAAGTAGACTTTTCCATTTTCTAATCAATGCCCAGTTTACATTGACAACTGAGATGGTTGTTCCAAAAATATTTAAAGTTATGGCTAAGCAGTGCAGACCCTAATCAGAGGGCTCTTGAAGAAACCCTCTGATCGTGGTCTACAATTGTTTCTGGCACAGTTAGGGTTAAAAGAAACATTTCAGACTGTATACATATAGACCTAGCAGACCGTTCGCAGTATTCGGGTAGCCTCTTGTAACAATGAAAATCTAATTTCCACCACAACTCCCTTTTGGTGTAGATGTATTTTGTTGTATAGCTCCACGCATCGACCTTGTGGATGTGTTTTTCATAAATTGTCGTTACCATGGCGACAAATCATAGGCAAAACTATTGCCTCTTAACCTTAGTTTTCTACCATCTCACATTTTCATTTTTTTCTTTATTTTTATTTATATTTCTGAGATTTTTTCATAGATCTACCAATCATTACCAAACACAGTCATATAAGAAGTAAGTGGTTTATTCCATAAATTGTCAATAAATAATTAACTATATATAACAACAAATAATTTTTTAACGAATATACACACACACTTAATTTTATTCTTCTTTTCCTTTATATCAGTTCTGATTGGTCGCCATGGTAACATATCACATGGTTATGTGAATGACACTTATGCAGTAGGAACCAGCTACCTTACTGTAACTATGGCAAATCATTTTTAAAATCACAACTAGCTAGTTGCTACTTTACTCTGTTACTGCCAAAAATGATCTAATTTGTAAAACACAATTTTTCCAGGATTTACATTATTTCAGTACCTATTTGATTAACAACAAAATATATATAACAATGGATTCATAACAGATGCCAACATACTTGGCAGCTGATCTGGATACAAATATTGTAATTTCCTGAAGAGTAATTGCCTATCTGGATGCAAAATAATTTCTCCCTCCAAAATAGACTTGTTTGCTTTTTAGGATTTACCTCCTGCTGCAACAGGCAATCTGATTGGTCAGTTAATGTAGCCAATCAGCCTCATAGCTGATTCCTACTGCTCATTTGTTCCCATGCCCTCTCTACACATGGATAGAAAAAATCACAGAATACCTTTGGATGCTCTTTGTGTGTAAACATCCAAAAACCTGTTCACACCCTAAACTCATCATTCAAAAACATAGTCCGACACATCCATATTTATTAACCATCGAAAGATGCATGGACAGCCTCCAAGACTGACTCAAGCTTAATATAGGACAGATGTAATGCAGAAAGCTCCTGAAAGAGCTTTCTGCACATACCTTTGTCCCATTTTAACCCATTACTCCATAGATATGCCTCTCATTTATTCCTCCGCTAAAGAAAATATTTTCTTGCTTTACAGTCAAGAATATGTGCGATTATAATTATTGTCTGTATCCTACCAGATGGTAGCTTAAAGCAGACTGAAAGTAAAGCAGAATGTGCCTTAAGGCACATTCTGCTTTACTTTCAACCGGATTTAAGTGGTAACCTGTCTTAAAAACTATAAACAGGCTATGGAGAGATGGTTTACGCAGAAATCAGTCTGTACATGGCTGCCATACATCTTTACTGAATGTTAATTTAACACAGATCAGACTATACAAATTCTTCTATCATGGAAGTATGGATTTTTCATGTTGTGGTACATTGGTACAAAGTTTGATTCAAAGGGCAGTAACTCTGACTACCAGTAACAGCAGTTATTGTCCTTTTTAACTTACATGCATTTGAAACTGGTATTTAAGCTGACTTTATTCTGATTTTTTTCAAGGTGAATTTCAAACTACATGTTATATAGATGTCTTTTGCAAATAGTTTAGATCCAGATGAGAAGCCGAGTTACTCAGCATCTCAGTTATATCCAATTAGTGTGGCACTCAATATTTTACTCAACACAAATGGTTTGTATAATAACTGTGAATTGAATCAGATCTAGAATTTTGCACATAATAAAACTTGCTTTTCATCAAACTAAGTACCAAGTAAAGTCCACAACTTGGGGAAAACACAAATTCAAAATAAGTCACCGGAAATAAAACTAAAATTAAAAACAAAAAAAAACAGTGCACAAATAAACTTGATCCTACAAAAACATAGCATCACATAACAATGACATCTACGATTTAATGACCTGCGACAAAAACTGAGAGTAAACCAACTGGCCTCTGAAAAACATTCTGAACCACGGATCAGACACACAGAGAAAGCTTCCGTCTGACGTCTGATCATGATCCAAACAATAAAAAAATGACACTTTCTTTGCGTTTCCATGGAAACACATTGTTGAAAAATACTGATAAAATTTCAGCAGGTAGTATGGTATGCTTGAACAATAATTTTCTGTTGTTGAAATGTTTCAGAAAAAAATCTCCTCTTATATTGATGTGTTTATGCCAACTTTGCCTTATGATACTATGAATGTTTGATATGCCTATTATATCTTTCTTGTGCATGCTGGGTAATTTCTTCATCTGTAAAATTTGTCAAATGCAACTGTTCTACAAATAGAACTTTCTAATTTTCTTTTCAAATTAGGGTCAGAGGGCTCAAATAGTTTGGCTCCTGATGAGACGCTGCGCGACGCAGCGTCTCATCAGGAGCCAAACTGTTTGCAAAAGTAAACATGGGGGTTTGATATCATGCTAAAGTTATACACTACATGAACACACCAAATAGTTGACGAGTTGCATCACAACAGAAAAGACTCGTTTCCAATGATATATTGCAAGAGACTATGAATTGGCGAATTAAATGACGTTCTAAACTAGAAATCCCCTAAAAAAGGTTTTCAAAGTTTCACATATATTCTACTATGAGTTAATGATTTTGCCATGACAAAAATTTTTTCTCCAAAAATTATATTACACATACCATCTAAAACCATATTCTTAGTGTTCATATTTGTTGATTTTGTTGCAATAAATTTTCAAACAAAATCTGACTATCATAATTTATAACTATAAACTTTTCTATAAGAAAAACTCTTCAACACCTTCATAACAAAAACACGTCAACTTAGGTGTATTTCTGAAATATTTCTGCACTAAAAGTTGTAGTTCTAGGTCTCCTTTCAAAATAAACTCTAAAAAGCTTGTATAACAACGGAAGCATCGAGAAAAATATAAATACTGCAGAACTCCAGTTAAGACAAATATTACAAACACTTTAACCCATTACTCCATAGAAATGCATTTTTACGCATTTAATTTATTCCTCCACTGAAGAAAATACTTATTTATACAGTCCTGAATATGTATCATAAGAAATATTTTCGATATTCTAGCAGACAGCTTCAAGCAGGTTGAAAGTAAAGCAGAATGTGCCTTAAGGCACATTCTGCTTTACTTTCAACCTCCTTTAAGAAGTCACCTGTCTTCAATACTAGAAACAATCTATGGAGTAAAAGGTTCAATCCTTAGTTCTCCATCAGATACTATGATGTGACTACTCATTAAAATCATTGCTTTGCGACGATTATATCGAGTACTCACAACATAGGGTTTAATGGAAGCATTCAGGAGAAAAGTTTGAAATATAATTCACAGGCTAGCTGGAGCCCCGTCTTGCTTTCTTTCATTTGAAATAAAAGAGAAGAAGAGCGTCTTGACAATTCTCAAAGAATGAAGGATGAATCATTTCAATATGACAGCGATGAAGACATGTCTATCTAAGCTAGGCGGCTGAAGACGATAAAAGCAGTCTTGGTGAAGTCACACACAAAATGCCACTATTTACTGTAATAATAGAATTAACAATCACGACTGTGTCTAAACACCATCCAAATCAATATCAATGGCAAGTCTTTCCACTATTTGCATGCTGGGTAATTTTTTCGTCTGTAAAAAATTGTCGTCTGCAACTGTTCTAATAATAGATTTTGCTAAAAATTTTTTAGAAAAATTCAAAAACAAGATCAGTGTCCAACTGTTCGACACTCTGATCGAGTTTTTTTTTCAGAACTAATCTTTGAAAATTCTATTTTTAAAATAGCAGCAGACGACAATTTGCAGACAAAAAAAAATATCCAGCATGCAAAGAGTTTTAAGATTTCCCTGCTTCTGAATTTGAAAGTCGCCGGACACAGGTTTGACTGTACATAATTATAATTCACAAAAAAACGCTTCAACAAAACTGTGTTTTTTTTTTTAAATGTACAGACCCATTAACACGTATTCACATATCTATATCAGGGCTCCAGATAAAAGGGAGTAAATTGAACAAATCCAACAATTTATCACTTATTTCAACATCAAATCCTATGGTGTCACTACTGATTAGAATCGTCTCGAAGAGACGATTCTAATGAGTAGTGACACCATAGGGTTTAATACAGAAAGAACGATTTTAGTTTTTGGAATACTCCCCTTATCTGGAGCCTTGCATATTATAATGTTCACAAGATAACAAAAAACATACTGTTTGCACGAACATCAAAGATATTTTTGATTTCTGATTCTACGGACATCCTCGGTACAAGATAATGAGAATTGAAATGCCTGCTTTATATACAAACAAGCGCCATTTGTTTTAAAAAGTATTTACAATCGTGCGTCTTTTACGTGCAATTTGGGACACTGCCTTCAAATCCGACAATTCCCAACCATCGAACATTCAAACCAGGCATTTTCTCTGCCCTCGTATAAGTCTCTTGAAAGTTGTACTTCAAAACAAAACATTTTTGCTTGGCACAAAAAACCAGTCTTATATACTATATTTACACTAATACACACAACCTGTTCAGGCCGAGTCTCGAAAAAACAACCACCAGAGCGAGCGTTTTTCAATACAAGTTCTCTCCCTTGACAGTTTGTCAGACAGGAGAAACGAACAAAGCACTTTCTGTTTGAAACTATTTATACAAAAGCTATGACAATTCTGAGATCCAAGCTCACATATATACACAACGTTTGAATCAGAGCCCCAGATAAGATGGAATACAAGAAATACTATCAAATTTTTCTTATGTTTAAACCAAACCCTATGGTGCGACTACTCATTAGAATCGTCTCTTCGAGATGGTTCTAATGAGTAGTCACACCATAGGATTACGAGCAGGAACAAAAATTTAAGTTTTTAAAATATTCCCCTTTTCTGGAGCCCTGGTTTGAATGCTATAACATGGAGTAGAAGAAACGATGACTCCCCCAATAGGCTGGCTAAAGGATGGCTTGGGAAAATAATTGGCAAACAGTAAAGACAGAGAGTTTGGAAACTTAACCCCTTAACCCATAGATACCCATATCAACACATTTATTTTATACCTTCACTGTAGAAAATAATTCAAACTAATACTCATGAATACGGTATGTATCATGAGAAATAGTTTCTATATCCTAGCAAATGTTAGCTTAAAGCAGGCTGAAAGTAAAACAGAATGTGCCTTTAGGCACATTCTGCTTTACTTTCAATTTGCTTTAAGTGGTCATCCATCTTCAAAACAAGAAACAGGCTATGGGGTAAAGGGTTGATTAAACAGGTCATACCCATAGATAATAATGGACTTATCTCCTTATTTACATAGAGATAGGAGTCAATATTTTTGTTATTTAAAAACAACAAATCCTGCTTTGTATGATTCTACAAAGGAAAATAACTTAAACAAGTCTTTAGACCAAGGGAGATAATAGAAATATAATAGCACTGACTTGACGTTATCTGATTTAAATTTCTAAACTAAAATCCTTATGTTTCCACAAAACCCTATGATAAGACTACTCATTAAAATAGTCACTTTGCGACAATTCTAATGAGAAGTAACAAAATAGGGTGTGGTTGAGGATAAAGTAGAATACATTGGAAATGTAAAATGACCTGCTCTTATGGAGCCTTTAAAACCAATATACAATACATGTAGTTATTTTCTAGTCATTTTTTTCTTGAAACAAAATTCAATGAAGATGAATTGATTAAAGACAGGTGACTGCTTAACCCATTTCTCCATAAATAAGCCTTTTTACACCTTTAATTCATTTTTTGTCTGTCAGAAGAAAAAAGTTCCGATTTATACAGCCATATATATGGATCATGAGAAATATTTATTATATTCTAGCAGATGGTAGCTTAAAGCAGGTTAAAAGTAAACCAGAATGCGCCTTAAGGCTTTACTTTCAACCTGCTTTAAGTGGTCATATCTTCAAAACTAGAAACAGACCATGGGGGAACTGGGTTTAAGACAGATGATTACTAAATGAAGCACAGAACTAATGCAAACAGCTTTCAGCATTAATCTCTATTTAATTCCAAGTTTCACCAGTCCCAGAGGCTGTTTTTTCTTTCTTCAAACCATCCCCTTTATTGACAAAGTCTGGCTGCATGTTACTTGGTTTAAGTTAATTGACAAACGATATGAAACATTTTGCAATCCCCGATTTAACCCAGACTTTTGGTTGAAATCAATAATGCAATTTTCTCTGAAACAATTCTGCCCCAAACTGTCTGCATACTTATTCAGTTAGTTTAAACTTGACACAATCTGGATCAAGATAGGATCTTGAATCGTCTCAAATTTATTATTATATAATCCTTAATTCTATTGTTCTTGTTAGCAATGACGTTTTGGAAAATTAGTTAACAAAATGCTAAAAATTTAGAATTTAACATTGTCAAATAAATTAAGCAGACGACAATTGTCAATGCAGACGACAATTTTCACAGTGCTAATGGATTGAGGCCTACCCATAATTTTATTGATCAGTGTGGTAAAGTAATTGTAGAAATCTAAGAAAATACTGAGCCGTGGAAATCGATTGAAAATTTCTTCGAAGGCGACGCAGAATTTCCATGTTCTGCTGCAGCCTACCATCAAACTTCTGTTATGCAATCGCTCGAAAGATGACGAGTTAGGATTCTTATATAAAGGTGTTAGCTTAATGCAGAATAATATTAATGCAGAAAGCTCCTATAGTAGCTTTCTGCATTACTTTTATCCTGTATAAAGTAGTCATTTATCAAATAAATAATCACTTTTCTCTGCTTACTAGTCATTTACAGTTGGTTTGACTGCATTTATGCACCAAAAAATTGTCGTCTGCTGAATGGTTTATCAATTTCTCTTCCCTCAAAAAGTTTTTTCCCCACTTTTTGTTTTGTTTTAGATCTATTTCATTTTTTATTTTTTCAAACCTAGCATCTGAATTAATCTTAGGGTTACTTATTATATTAAATAAATCCAAACTGTAAACAATTACTGATCCCTAAACCATACTGAGGTAAGGGAGACATTATTATGGCTTCCTCGTGATTACAGTTGCCAGCGTCTTGCAAATACGGGATTTGGATTCGGCAGCCAACTAAATCGATATGATAAATTGAATGGGGCTTCTTTTGAGCTGCAGATGTATGCAGGTTACAAAATAATTGCATTTAATGAATTAAGCTGTTCTTTAGGGTATCGTATTGATCATTACAATTTTCAAGACTCCATATAAAGGCATTTTCTTATTTATTTCGCCAACATTTTCTTCTTTCTATCTCTACCAAACCATATGTTGTGACTACTCAACAGATAATTCTAAGGAATAGTAACAATTATATGTTTGGAGGTAACATAAGGATTTTTGTTTTAGGAATATTCTCCATTTCTGGAGCTATGTGTTATATACAGTTATAACCCATTACCCCATAAATACACCATTTTACACCTCTGATTTATTCTTCCACTTACGAAAACAGTTTCAACTTTATACAGTCAAGAATATATACCTTCAGCAGTTGGTAGCTTAAAGTTGGCTGGAAGTAAAGCAGAATGCGCCTGTAAAGGTGCATTCTGCTTCACTTTCAACCTGTATTAAGTTGTTACCTGTCTTCAAATTAAAAACAGACAATGGGGTAAAGGATTAAGTGGTTACCTGTCTTCAAAACGTAAAACAAGCTATGGGGTAGTGGGTTAACCCATTATCTCATAGCCTGTTTCTACTTTGAAGATATATGACCTTAAGGCGCATTCTGCTTTACTTTCAGCATGCTTTAAGCTATCAACAGCAACAATATGGAAAATATTTATAATGATTCTTATTTGTGACAGTATAAATTGGAACTATTTTCTTCAGTAGAGGAATAAATTAAGGGCGTAAAAAGGCGTGTTTATGGGGTAACGGGTCAAATGAGAGGAAGAGGATAGAGAGAGAATGATATATGCAGAATTGAATGACAGAGAGAAAACACATGGTCAATGGACGATAGATGAGGAAAATGTTCTAGTACTGGCCTACTACTTCTAAAACACATTAAAACAAGTACAACAGATTTAACCCATTACCCCATAAATAAGCCTTTTTACGCCTCCTTCCACTTAAGAAAATAGTTCTAATTTGAACTATAATGAATAATTATGCAATATAAGAAATATTTTCTATATTCTCGCAGATGATAGCTTAAAACAGGCCGAAAGTAAAGCAGAATGCGCCTTAAGGCGCATTCTGCTTTACTTTCAACCTGCTTTAAGTGATCATCTTTATTTAAAACTAGAAACGGGCTACGGGGTAATGGGTTAATCACTGTAAAATAATGTCCATGTCATTTTATCTTGTCCTGCCGAGAAACTGAATACTTGAAACGTATATTATATTGCTAAATGTAAGGTGTTTATTGTAACCACTTTTAAGGGTACCGTCTGATTAAAGAGTTTGATATATCAAGGTTCTAATGAGTTCAAGTAATCGAGGTTCTAGTGAATTTGAGTAATCGAAGTTCTAGTGAATTAGAGTAATCGAGGTTCTAGTGAATTCAAGTAATCGAAGTTCTAGTGAATTCGAGTAATCGAGGTTCTAGTGAGTTTGAGATATCGAAGTTCTAGTGAGTATGAGTTTGAGATATTGAGGTTCTAGTAAATTCGAGATATCGAGGCTCTAGTGAATACTAGAGATACAAATATTTGTACCAGAGACTTGCTCATAAATCCGGGATCTCTGCACCTAATCTGGCATCATCTCTGGGCAAAACATATCAAATAAACACCTCTTGACCTTTGAACTTTCAACCCTTATCCTGCCAAATAAGGTGGCTGCTTTTAAATTTTGTTTTGACTCTTTTAACCCTTTATTCCATAAATATGCCTTTTAACATGTCCATTTACTTATTACACCCACTCAAACCAGTCCTCTTGCAATAATTTATGTGTAAGTTTCCTTTTCTTTATTCTAACAGGGGTAGCTTAAAAGCGTTCTGCTTTACTTTCAGCCTGCTTTGTTATACAAACTAAAGCTATGGAGTAAAGGGTTACGGTACAGTAATGAAATCTAAATACAAGTATGGAAACAGTTTGGACCCTGATCAGACACTGAATGAGCATCAGATCTGGATCCTTACTATTTGTCACCGATTTCAATAAATCATTAAACTGTTCAAGATATTGTAATTTTCAACGTTTAATAGGCAATAAGTTTTCAAAAGAAGAAAAGAAGTATTTCACCTGAGAAGACTAAGGGCTCATGGATGATTTGATAATGAAAACGTAGACTAAACAATCTTACAAATTAAGCCCCGTCTCTTACATCGACTGCCAGTGTGTCGAAAACATGAAGCCAAAAATAAACCCCAAGAGCTTAGAGAGTTACGTAAAAACATTACTCGGTGCATTTTTCTCGGTACGTTCTGGGTTAACCCATATAGAGCAGGAACCATGTTGTCTTGAAAATTTGCAGAATTCTCTGACAACCAGACAAATTTCTCGGTCCTAAATATCTTTTCTACATGCTCACTAGTTCCTCAACAAAGAAATATAGAATACTCAAAGGATATGAGATTGCTTAACCCATTACCCCATAAATATGCCTTTATACACCAGTTATTTTTTTCCTCTACTCAAGAAAATACTTCCATCTTAAATAGTCATGAATTATGCACTGTTAGAATTTCTTTTTTCTTTAACCTAGAAGATGTTAGCTTAACCCTTTACCTGATATCCTATTTCTAGTATTGAATATAGGGGACTACTTAAAACAGGTTGAAAGTAAAGCAACATTCTGCTTTACTTTCAGCCTGCTTTAAGCTATCAAGTGCTTGAATATAGAAACTATTCCTTATAATATATATTCATGACTGATAAAATAGGAACTATTTTATTCAGCGGAGGAATAAATCATAGTTGCTAAAAGGCGCTTCTAAAGGGGAAATGGTTAAAGCAGGTTGAAAGTAAAGCAGAATGTGCATTCTGCTTTACTTTCAACCTGCTTTAAGCGGTCTCCTGTCTTCAAAACAAGCAGCAGGCAATGGAGTAAAGGGACAAGTTAATTTCAGAGCAGATAGCTGAAGAAGCAGAAAGCAGAATTAATTCAACACTGAAGTTGATATTCAAACAATTCTGGGCTGCAGGGTACCAGACAATGAAAAGTGCAAGGGAGTCTCCAAAGACAGGGTAACAGCTCAATAGATAATGAAAGTAAAACGAAAAGCTCCCAAACGAGCTTCGTGCATAACACACATTCTGCATTAAGTTGTCACCTGTTATGCAGAGAGATTTTACAGCCCTTGTATTAGAACACTCAGTAAGAATTCAGTACACACAGATTTATCATATATCATTTTAATTATGATTCGAAACTTAATTCATTGGTTCCTTAAAACCGGGACAACCAAACTACTACTGCAACTATGGCCATTTCCATGGCCCCAGATAAGGGGTCAACATGTATTTCAAAACCTATAATCGTAATGTCTACACCAAACCCTATGGTGTGACTACTCATTAGAATCGTCTCGAAGAGACGATTCTAATGAGTAACACACTATATGGTTTGGTGCAGCCATAAATAAGAAAAAGTTGGAAAACTTGGGATCACGCCCTCTTATCTCGAGCCCTGGTTTTAAAACATGTCTCACTTTTAGAGACGTTGGCTTTCATTGTACAATTAGGAAGCGACTGACTAAAATGCCCTATTTTCAGTCAGCCTTGTAAACATAATTTTCGTTTTTTACATATGACACTGTTTTGTATTGAACCGGGAATCATAATCATCATCATTTTCAATGCCAGCCATTTTTAACAAACCAAATAAATCGCTCACTGACAGTCATGTCTGCGCTGAGCAACAATTTTGTTAACCAATTACCCAATAATTATGCCTTTTTACCAATTTAATTTATTCTTCCACCGAAGAAAATAGTTGCATTTTAAACAGTCAAGAAATTGCGCAATAAGAGATAATTTCTATATCATATCAGATGGTAGCTTAGAGCAGGCTGAAAGAAAAGCAGAATGCGCCTTAAGGCGCATTCTGCTTTCCTTTCAACCTGCTTTAAGTAGTCACCCGTCTTCAAAACTAGAAACGGGAGTAAAGGCTAATTCAGGATTTAAGTAATGCAAACAACTTCCAGAGAAGTATGTTTCATTAAGCTGCCACCTGCCATAAGCTTCAGTCCATCTATCTACTATTGATCAATTGCTCAATGCAGGCATGAATGTACAACACACAATATTTACGCAAATATAACCAACGTTAACTTCAAACTTGTGAACCGATATTTCTCTGTGAGGTAGTGTAATAATAAAATAAAATAAAAGAAGCTTTAACAAAAAGAAATAAAAGCCATAGCTCCAGCTGCCAGGGAACGAATAAAACTTTAAAAATTGTTCCTCAAATTTTTTCTCTCCATTTCTCTGTTTTCAAAAATGATGTCGAGACTTCTCTTTAAACTGTCTCGAAGACACACAATTCTAATGAGAAGTCGGACACATTATTAAGTGGAGTCATAAGGATTTCAGAAATCGAATTACTACCCTTATCTGGAGCTATGTAAAGCTTTATTATAACCCATTAACGCAAGGGTATTTTGTGTATCAAAGGTCTTAATTTCTATCAGTCGTTTTCGAAAGTAATTTACCACGAAGAAGGACCATATTCACGCCAACACAGGTAATTTTTTCCATTAACAACCTTAGTGGTAAAAAAAAAATTAAAAAAAATTATACCCATAACAACCTTAACACTAAGATGAGGTATATGCGGCAAATGCTTGTAACGCTTTCCAATTAACGCCAGAGCTCCAGATAAGGGGAGAATTCTTTATTTCTCCATTAAATCCTATGGTGTGACTACTCATTAGAATCGTCTCGAAGAGACGATTCTAATGAGTAGTCACACCATAGAATTTGGGGCTGAAATGATTTAGAAAATGTTGGTTTTGTTGAGTTTACTCCCTCCTATCTGGAGCCCTGAATTAACGCCAACAGAAACTCCTTCTCAACTGAACAAAAATTGCGACCAGTTTTGGCACTTTTAACTTTCCTGCCATGTATGTCAATTAATTTTTTTAACCCATTACTCCCTAAATATGCCTTTTTATGCCATTAATTTCTTCTTCCACTAAAGAGAATAGTTCAACTTTATACAGTTATGATCAATTATGCACAATAAGAAATATTTTCTTATCCTAGCAGACGATAGCTTAAAGCAGATTGAAAGTAAATAAGAATGTGCCATATGGTGCATTCTGCTTTTTCCCCAACCTGCTCTAAGTGGTCACCTGTCTTCGAAACTAGAAACAGGCTATGGGTTAACAATTTTTCCCCCAAACTTGACCCAGGTGAAATACATAATTTAACCCATTACCCCATCGCCTGTTTCTAGTTTTGAAGACAGATGACCACTTAAAGCAGGTTGAAAGTAAAGCAGAATGCGCCCTAAGGCACATTCTGCTTTACTTTCAGCTTGCTTTAAGCTACCATCTGCTAGAACATTCAGTGGAGCAATAAAATTAAAGGCATAAAAAAACGTATTTATGGGCGAATGGGTTAATGCTTTGCCTAAAGGAAATTTAATGAGCACTCGAGTCAAAGGATTGATGAATTTGATTTAGCAGATTCAAAAAAGTAAAGGCTTACTGATTTTAATAAACATTTTCTCAAATATGCCTGCCAAATCGTATGTTGTAACTACTCATTACAATAATCATTATATCTTCTTTTCCATGGCCACTTTCAGCCAGTTTTGGTTTGAATTTATAAATAACATTGATTTTTAAAAAATTGCTTGATACCATAATTATATAGAAATTTAATTGATACTAAATATCCAGTAAAATGTTCCAATTTTCCAGCTTAGAGTATATTTTGAATCATCAAAAATATATTAATTCCAAAAAATAATGTTCCATTGTGAATATAAATTACAATCATTTCAAAAAATTCAGGAAGTAGTCAACAGTTTTGGTTGGGATATAACGGAGAAAATGTTAAGTCGCTTCCTCTCATCTGGAGTTCTTGTAATGGTACCTCAACCCATTACCCCATAAATATGCCTTCTAACAACATTAGTTTATTCCTCTACTGCAGAAAATAGTTCCACTTTATACAATCATGAATTTCTTCTGTAAGAAATATTTTCAATACCATAGTATATGATATTTTAAAGCAGGCTGAAAGAAAAGCAGAATGTGCCTTTAGGTATATTCTGCTTTACCATAAACCTGCTTTAAGTGTTCAATACAAGTAGAAAGATCTAGGGGTAATTGGGTAAGGTTACCTTACTTGATTTGAATCCAAAGCAAGAACTCGAATAAAAGATGCCCATCGTTCAATGAGGCGTATAAATTGTGAGCGATCCATCTCTTTCTGACAGTAGACAAATACTCCTGGAAAACATCGACATCGAATATTGGAATACACTATGTATACTGGCCTGGCAATCAACTAGATAAAAATATCCAAATCATTCACAAAAATAGCCCATGGAGGGTGAATATAGACAGTATTAGACACTAACTATCAACAAACGTCAGAGAACGAACAACAAACAGCATTGTTTTAGGGGGAGGGGGGTTTTCTGCAGTCTAGACTAACGGTACCTAATTCAACTTTCATAAACTATAAATAACCACACAATGAAACCAGCTGAACCCTTGAAACTTTAGGGGGAAATATTTTTTACAGAGCTCCAGATAAAGGGAGTACTTCAAAAACTTAAATCTTTATTTCTGCATTAAACACTATGGTGTCACTACTCATTAGAACCGTCTCGAAGAGACGATTCTAATGAGTAGTAACACCATAGGAATCGGTATCACTTTACTCCTTCTTATCTGGATCCCTGTAAACACCTTTGAAATCAGTTTAATCCTTACACAACCATCATTAAATCCTGCTACAATCTATCGGATAACTCTTCTCCTGCCCACGAAAATTTGATGTGAAACTGCAAACAGTTAAGACCCAGATCAGATCCAGGGTAACCCTTTGTCTGGTTAGGGACTCAATGAACTGATTGAAATTTCAAAATGGACTATTCTAGTTTCCAATTTAGTTTAGTCAATCTCTTGAATATTAGGGTCATTTTTAACAATAATTGCAAATAAAAGTGACAAAAAGAGCTGACCCTGATCAGAGGGCTCCTTTAGAAGCTTTCTGATCTAGGTATACACTAGTTGCATAAGACATGTATACTATTCACAGGTACACTGTAAATGATGAATATATTTGTCACTAGGGCTCAATGACTTGAGGTATTGGGCAACAAAAGAGCAGGAGCAGGGTTAAGTAAGGATTATTTCTGGTAAAGGTTCCCATTCCCTGTTCATATCAACAGCAGGTTTGGACTAAGTCAAGTCTTATACACTAATACAGTGCGTCCTTTGAAATCTGAACTCTTCTTGATCAAGTAGAATGTCACAGTTTTCTAGATAAAGGAGGTTTTAACCCATTCAAAGGGTTCAGCTTAACCCATTACTCCATAAATATGCCTTTTAACACCTTTAATTTCTTCCTCCGCTGAAGAAAATAGATCCAACTTATACAGTCAGGAATATGTACTGTGCAATTTTTTTCTATAATCCTAGTAGATTGTAGCTTTAAGAAGGCTGATAGTAAAGCAGAATGCTCCTTTCAATCTGCTTTAAATATTCTATCAAGATGTTGAACAGTTTGGATCCAGATGAAACACACAGTTACTTGGCATTCTATATGGATGCAAACCGTTTACAAATTTTCACTAATTCAATCTTTAGCGTGTTAAGTTCAGTTTTCATAAGGGTACACTGTATTCTCTTTCAATAAATTTCATCGGCTTCAAATCTTGGGTTTTCAAACTTGTGTGCAAAGGTCTGCATAATTATTCATTTTTTCCCATCTGTTTAAACAGGACTCCACATAAGAGGGAGTAAACTGAACAAATCCAACATTTTCTTACTTATTTTAGCACCAAATCCTATGGTGTTACTACTCAATAGAATCGTCTCAAAGAGACGATTCTAATGAGTGGTGACACCATAGGGTTTAATACAAAAATAACGATTTAGGTTTTAGAAAAATTCCCCTTTATCCGGAGCTCTGTTTAAAGGGTTTGGGGACATTACATTATAGTTAGCACTGTAGGATCAGATAGTTCATAGTTCATACTGGAATGAGAGCCCTTCTATACAGAGACGGTCTACACTATCAATAATTTTCCTTCCCTTTTAAAAAACAGCGTTGGTGTATGTTGTCACAGAGAAATCCGTTGCCATGGCAACAGTGCAATCCTGTTGTCGCAGCAGCACTAACCACACCATAAATATGTCACCGGCTTTATTAACTCTTTGAACGCTCAGTAATGGTCTTCAACTAGGGCTCCATATATGAGAGGAACATTTTCTCACTTATATTTTTTGCACCAAATCCTATGGTGTGACTACTTATTAGATTCGTCTCTTCGAGCCGATTCAAATGAGTAGTCACACCATAGGGTTTAGTGCAGAAATAAATATTTTAAATTTTTGAAACACTCCTCTTATTTGGACTTCTGCAAACATTAGAATATTGGAAAATTTCTTTTTCAAACTACAATCAGACGCAAACAGTTTGGATCCAGATGAGACACCAAGTGACTTGGCGTCTCAACTGGATCCAAACTGTTTGCAAAGATATTCAAGGTTTCAACCTTTAGCGTGCAAAGAGTTAGGCAGACTTTTTTTTACGTCCTCGTATCTAACTGAAGTTTCTGCAACAATTTTTGGTTCAATTGTATGCAGGCTGTCTGTTTCACTTGCGCTTGAAGACGTTCGGCTTCTCTTTATCGTATTCAACAAAACGGTAATAATGTCAACCAACAAAACAAAAGAAAACACTCTCTTAGCTTTGTAACATCACAGGAGGAATCGACCAATAAAAATGTTTTCTTCTCCCAAAGATATATTTCCAATTTTAAGATCCTAGAATATTTCTTTCTCCATAATTTTATTTTTAGTTTTTTTGTTCTTGGCACATTTTCACGTGCACCCTTCTCGCTCTTTCTTCACATAGAGGTCCATTATACTCTGAGATTGCATCACTCCGTGCGGTAATAAAGGGTACGCTCGATGGATCGGCGATCCGTTTTCCGTTGGCGAACGCTGGGGCGGGGATCGAGCTTGGGACTGAAGGAGCTTTAAGCTTCCATTACAGTTTGTTTTGAAGAGTTCGAGCACATTAACCCCCATTTGCAAGAGTTTTTCCTGCATTAATATGTTTTCCACCCTGATTTGTTCAAATGCGAGCTCGTAATGACGAAGCCTTGTCTGTAATTCCTGGTTCAACTGCGACAACTTCCCGATCTGAAACGATAAAAGAAAACAGTAAGCATTGCTCAGGAAAAGTAAGTACAACCCATTAACCCATAAATACACCTTTTTACGCTTTAATTTATTGCTCCACTGAAGAAAAATACATTGTAGTTCAATTTTATACAGTCATGAATATACACCACAAGAAATAGTTTATATATCTTAGCAGATTATAGTTTAAAGCAGGCTGAAAGTAAAGCAGAATGCACCTTAAGGCTCATTCTGCTTTACTTTCAACATGCTTTAAGTAGTCACCTGTTTTCAAAACTAGAAACATGCTATGGGATGATGGGTTGAACACAGTTAGAGAGAGGTAATTTTGACCAATGGTTAAGGGGGGCAAGGGTTAAGTGCTGGCATTCAGAAAATAATACGCAAACATAACATTTACTCGTTCAGGCATTCGGAAGACAAATATGGAAATACAGAAGTTTTATCTACTTTCATCTCTGAGTAAAATATTCCTGACAAATGACCATACGAGGGGTGAATGTAAAAAGGTTCTAAGTGCATTTGGACTTACGTTATGTCATATAGAACTGTTTTTTTAATACAGAATAGATTTCAAACGGTGCATATTCATGACCATAATTATACATTTCTTCAGTGAAGGAATAATTTAAAGGCGTTGGAACAGGTATCTATGGGGTAATGCGTTAAGCTGACACCATTTTCTTGAGAGAGACGGCAAAAAATATACCTAGAGATCTGTCTAATGTTTTCATTAAAACGGCATCAAATTTTCGAAAGCTTTGAAATAAACTACAGCTGAAGTGTGAGTAGTCCTCATAAAGAATTCATGTCCTAACAGTAAACACATTCTTCAATTTCTCGCAAAATAAGTTACGCAAGTCGTCAAGTTCAAGACAGGTTGCAGATTAATGCATGACCAAAGTAATGCAGAAAGCTCCTTAAGGAGCTTTCTGCATTACTTTTGTCCTGCATGAAGTGACCATTTTCCTTTATGACATCCTTTCTTCAATGTATTTCGGACACTTAAGAGGTTTATACCGTCTCTCCTTTCAGATTTAAAAGCACCAATTTTAATCCTTATGATGCTTAAATATTTCTCTGCGTCAACATTATATTCTGAAGCCAACATAACATAAATCTTCTACTAAAGAAACAGTCAAAACAAACATCAACCATTTTTTTAAATCCAGATCAGACACAATACGTAATACAGTCTCTGATCTGGCTCCAAACTGATTACAAACTTTAGTAGGAGCTTTGCCTGGCACCTTTAAGATCACATCATGTTGAATTAGTGTCTCTTGCCAGAATATCAAAGAATTGCAGTGTTGACTTACAGACGTTTTTAGAACATTGTAAATCCGACAATAGCCCGATCTCTATGCCTAAGTACTACAATCTAATCTGTATCTAAACATCTGTCATACTAACCAATACTGTTTACAAAATAGACAGGCTGCTATGAATTTTGTAAATTAAAGTCGAGGTTGTTTTTCAAGCAGGCTACGTTTTTAGTCACCGAAAGGATATAAAAGCAGGGATACTTTCCAAAATAAGACGCCTCAGTTTGATTTATTGCAAAACTCTGCCGCTGACTCACACAAACAACTGCATGGATTTACCAATTTATCCTAAAACCAGTTTCCATGGCAACCAGAGACAGGAAAACTTTCAAGATGCGCTACATAAATTTGAAATTTTTTTTTGAACACTGCACTGCTTCTCTAACTAAACCTGATACGCAAAACAAACCTTGGCTATATTGATAAGCTTTCACTAAATTCAGCGCTCCAGATAAGAGGCGATAAAATCAACAAATCCAACATTTTCTCGGTCATTTCAGCACTAAATCCTATGGTGTTACTACTCATTAGAATCGTCTCTTCGAGACGATTCTAATGAGTAGTGACACAATAGGGTTAAATGAAGAAATAAATGTTTTTTTTTATCTTTTTTGCAATACTCCCCTTATCTGGAGGTGACTGCTAAATTACTTGGCTTTCAGACCAGATATCAATCAAACCATTATACCATAGCCTGTTTCTAGTTTAGAAAATAGGTGACTACTTAAAGCAGGCTAAAAGTAAAGCCATTCCTCTACTTAAACAAAATATCCCACTTTATACAGTCATTAATATGCAGGCTGAAAGTAAAGCAGAATATACCTTAGGTGGATTCTGCTTTCAGTTCATCCTGTTTCAAGTGGCCACCTGTTTACGAAACAAAAAACAGGCTATGGTGTAAAGGGTTAAGGTGCATTCTGCTTTACTTTCAGCCTGCTTAAAGTGGCCACCTGTCTTTAAAACTAGAAAGTTTTTGGGGCAATGCTAACATAGGAAAGAACTATGTCTCTGTTCTCTGCTGTTAAAGGATACATCACCACGCAGCTTCCCTGCATGTTATTGATTTAGTCTTGATGTTATTTATTTCACCAGGTCTTGCCGTAAATTTCAGATTTATTTACTTTTACACACTGCAATGCATTTGGTATTAGCAGCTTTTAAAATCTATAACTCCTCATTCAATATAGATACAAGAAGAAATTTTCTGCTTGATTGATATCTTGCTTTAACCCATTACCCCCATCAATGCACCTTTTTACACATCTAATGTATTACTCCACTGAAGGAAATAGTTCAACATTAGAGAGTCATGAACATGTAGCATAAGAATATTTCCATATTGTAGCAGATGGAAGCTTAAAGCAGGCTGAAAGTAAAGCAGAATGTGCCTTTAGGCATATTCTGCTTTACTTTCAAACTTCTCTTTAAAACTGGAAAATTGGGTAAAGGGTTAACTCTGTACCCTATAAATACATCTTTTTATAATTATTTATTTATTGCTCCGCAGAAGAAAACAGATTCTTTTTTATAGCAGAAGAAAATAGTTTCTTACTAATACAGTCATAACAGAAGAAAATAAGTTTCTAATTTATACAGTCATAAATATGTATCGTAAAAGCATTTGCTATATTCTAGCAGATGGTAGCTTAAAGTTGGCTGGAAGTGAATTAGAATACGCCTTAAGATGCATTCTGCTTTACTTTCAACCTGCTTTAAGTGGTCATCTATATATTCAATACTAGAAACAGGCTAACCCCTTTACCTATAGTCATTTTCTAGGTTTGAAAGCAGATTGAAAGTAAAGCAGAGTTCACCTAAAGGCGCATTCTGCTTTACTTTCAGCGTTCTTTAAGCTACCATCTTCTAAGATAGAGGACATATTTCTTCTGGTACATGTATGTTCATGACTGTATAAATTGGAATTTTTAATTCAATGGAGGAATAAATCAAATGCACAAAAAGGCACTTTATGGGCAGAGCACCAGATAAGGGTAGTTTTTCAAAAAATAAAATCTTTATTTCTCAATTAAACCCTATGGTGTCACTACTCATTAGAATCGTCTCGACGAGACGATTCTAATGAGTAGTAACACCATAGGATTTGGTGCTGAAATGAGTGAGAAAATGTTTGATTTGTTGAAATAACTATCTCTTATCTGGAGCCCTGCTTTATGGGGTAAAGGGTTAAAGCAAATGAGGCTTCACTCTTTGCACACTAATTCCATAGCTGATTACCTTTGCAAACAGTTGTATCCTTGTTTGCTACATCGGTCTTATTTTGAATAAATATAATCTATTTTTAGAACAATATTGGACAATAATTATTGCAGGAATCCATACCGTTTGCCACATTGACCCTTTTTTGAAGAAAAAAAAATCTTTTTAAAAAAAACTATTTTTAGAACAGCAGCAGACAATTATTGCAGCCGCACTTAATGAAGGGTTGGCATGTGATTGGTTGGGGAAGCCATTAGGTACACCTGTCACAATTAGTCACTTTAATTAGGACAAACAGACCTTTATATTGACCACTTGTCAAACCAAGGTCGACTGCGGTCAGCGTGTTTAGCCCGCTTGACATAATCGGACTGACTGACCAGAAAAAAGAATTTAGATATAGCCTTAGGCATGCAGGCTGTAAATTGAAACATGATCACAAAAATCTGTAGGTTTTATGCTGTTCCGTCTCCAAGCAAAAATTAGTATTATTTCCCTTGATCAAGCAGATTTGACTTGCATACTAACGATGGAATGATTATCTGTGCAAACAATATGGATCCTGATGAGAGGCCGCGTAACGCGGCCTCTCATCAGGATCCAAATTGTTTGACACCCTGACCATGTTTTGAAAATTCTGTCCCATTTTGATAAGAAAATGAATTTTCAAAATTTTATTTTAGAACAGTAAAACTGTTGCAGACAACAAAAATTTTTAATGATGCAAACAAAAATACTACCCATCATGCAAAGGGCGGAGGGAATTGTTGTTTGGAGGGCCGTTGAGGAGAGGGAGCACTGTATTCTGAAATCAAGTCTGTCTACTTCACATTTAAAGAAACAGGAGCCAAGTGTTTAGATGCTGATCAAACAGGGCCTGGTCTTATTTTTAAGACCTAATATTTGCAATGGTCTTAAACCCTTTACTCAATAGCCTGTTTCTAGTATTGTAGACAGGTGACTACTTAAAGCAGGTTGGAAGTAAAGCAGAACACGCCTTAAGGCGCATTCTGCTTTACTTCCAGCCCATTTTAAGCTACCATCTACTAGATTATAGAAAATATTTCTAATTATACATATTTATAACTATATGAAGTGGAACTATTTTCCACAGAAATTTTAATGAGGTAAAGGCGTAAAAATGTGTTTTAAGGGGTTAATGGGTTCAAACAAGTTTATCATATTTACAGGAATAAGACAGGTCTGGTGACAGCTTAATGCAGAACAAATGTAGCTGAAAGCTACAAGAACTTTCTGCATAGTTTTTATCCTTAACTCTTTCCTCTCTGGAACTTTAAATGAACAATTCCAGTTTCGATTTTTGTCTAGTCCATTTCTGGCTTTTAAGAGTTGTTTTTGTCATTTTTGGCATTACTGACAAACAGTGAAGTTTGCACAGGACAAAAGTTGTTTTTGTCATTTTTGGCATTACTGACAAACAGTGAAGACCCTGATCAGAGGGCTCCTTTCGGAGCCCTCTGATCTGGGTCTTCACTGTTTGCACAGGACAAGAGTACTATTCACATGTACACTGTTTTAAAAGACGCCTATATGCGGGACTAGGGTTCAAAGAGTTAATTAGCCCTCTATCCCCTATGGTCCTATGGAACTATTTTCTTTCTTGTACAGTACTGAGTATGAATAAATGAAAGGTGTAAAAAGGTGTATCTATGGGGAAATGGGTTCAGGCGTCCCGTGTCTTCAGAGATATCCTCTAAATTTTAAAATTCATTCTGATCTTATCTGTAAAAAATTAAAAAGGTGAATTTCTCGAACATTTCAATTTAATTCTTTAGAGGAAGGATTACTGAACAAATTCATCAACCGGGTATGAACTTTAAAGACGGGTATGAACTTTAAAGACGGGTATGAACTTGAACTCTTACCATGCCAACAGTTTGGATCACAATGAGACGCCACGTCACGTGCAGTCTCATCTAGATCCAAACTGTTTGACACCCTGTCCATATTTTTGAAAATTCTATTTTTAGAACAGTAGCAGACGACAATTGTTGCAGACAAAAAATTACCCAGCATGCAAAGCGATTAGTAAGTAGTCCATGCCACACCACAAGTCTTTCAAGACAGACTGGTTCCGTTTCTGCAGACGACCATTTTTCATTGTGGAATGGGTAAACCAGTCTGCCTGGTAGAAGTCGGTCAAGTTTCCGAGGTCATTCACCTATTGCTAGATCTATGACTGTCCTGTTTGGGTTCAATACAATGCAGGTATAACCCTTCCACTCTCAATGACGCCATAAAGCACATTTGCAAACAGTTTTTGATCCTGATCAGACGCCGCGTGACGCGGCGTCTGATCAGGATAAAAACTATTTGCCACTTGTTTTGAAATAACATAAGTTAAACTACATTAAATCTAACTTTAAAACGATATTGCAGACATTAATATTGATGCAGACAACAATATTAGGGTGAAGGGGTAAAAATCTCACCATAAATTTGATCATGAAAGGTTTAACCTTGTCACCCCGATCATAAATCACGAAATCTGAATAAATGTCTTAGATACACTAAGAGCAGAACAATGAGAGAGAGACGAGAAAAGAGAAAGATCAAAGAGTAAAAGTAACCATTCATTGTAACAGCTTGAGATCATTCTGCATTTCTTTTAACCTGCAATGACCCATTGCTCCCATAAATACGCCCTTTTATGTATTAAATTTACCCCTCCACTGAAGAAAGTAGTTTTATTGTAAATTGTCAGGAATATACACCATAAAAAACATTTTCAAAATCCTAGAAGATTGTAGCTTATTAAAAGCAGATTGAAAGTAAAGCAGAATGTGCCTTAAGGTACATTCTGCATTACTTTAAGGCACATTCTGCATTACTTTCAACATGCTTTAAGAAGAGGTCATCTTTTGTTAAAACTAGAAACAGGCTATCACCTATCTTAACCCATTACCCCATAGATACTGGGTCTACACTGCTTTCAAAAGGAGTCATTTACAGGGCACCAGATATGGGGAGTATTTAAAAAAACAACTTATTTCTGCATTAAACCCTAGGGTGTCACTACTCATTAGAATCGTCTCTTTGAGACGATTCTAATGAGTAGTAACTCCATCGGATTTGGTGCTAAAATTTTTACTTCCTCTTATCTCATAATCCGGAACCATGCAGTCAATATATGCTATATCAGACGGAGAAGGGTTACGAATGGCTGTTTAACCCATTACCCCATAGCCTGTTTCTAATTTGTGGCAGGTGACCACTTAAAGCAGGTTGAAAGTAAAGCAGAATGCACCTTTATGCACATTCTGCTTTACTTTTAGCCTGCTTTAACCCATTACCCCATAGCCTGTTTCTATCTTTGGAAATAGTTGACCACTTTAAGCAGGTTGAAAGTAAAGCAGAATGCGCCTTAAGGCGCATTCTGCTTTACTTTCAGCCTGCTTAACTCTTTGTGCCCTAGTCCCGCATATAGGCGTGCTTTTCAAACAGTGTACATGTGAATAGTACACTTGTCCTATGCAAACAGTGAAGACCCTGATCAGAGGGCTCCGAAAGGAGCCCTCTGATCAGGTTCTTCACTGTTTGTCACAATGCCAAACATTGACAAAAACAACCCTTAAAAGTCAGAAAGGGACTAGACTAAAATGGAAACTGGAATTTTCCATTTAAAGTTTCAGGGAGGAAAGAGTTAAAGCCATTATCTGCTAGAATATAGAAAATAGTTCTTATGATTCTTATTTGTAACAGTATAAATTAGAACTATTTTCTTCAGTGGAGGAATAAACTAAAGGTGTAAAAAGGCGTATTTATGGGGTCAACGGTTAACACAAGTTTGCCTCCATAAGACCTTGGCACAGCTTGTGTTAGTAATCAATAAAGATGTACGTTATAGTATGCACTGGTGACTACTGATACTGCTGACTGCAGTGTATGTTGGCAGATGTTATACAGTGAGGGGGGGAACCAGCATTCATTACCCCATAGCCTGTTTCTAGTTTTGAAGATATGTGACTACTTAAAGCAGTTTAAGAGTAAAGCAAAATGCACCTTAAGGTGCATTCTGCTTTACTTTCGGCCTGCTTTAAGCTACCATTTGCTAGAATATAGAAAATATTTCTTTTGATACATGTTTATGACTGTTTAAAGTTGAACTATTTTCTTCAGGGGAGAAAGAAATTAAATGCGCTAAAAGGCACTTCTATGTGGTAAAGGGTTAACCCTTTCTCACATAGAAGTGCCTTTTAGCGTATTCAGATTAATCTTATTCCTCCACTAAAAGAAATAGTTCCAAATCATACAGTCATGAATATAAATTAAAAGAAAGAATTTCTAAATTCTAGCAGATAATAGCTTAAAGCAGGCTGAAAGTAAAGCAGAATGCGCCTTAAGGCGCATTCTGCTTTACTTTCAACCTGCTTTAAGTGGTCATTTATCTTCAATACTAGAAATAGGTCATGAAATAAAGGGATAATCTCCATAAATACACCTTTTTCAGTTTTTACGCATAGAAGCGCTTGCAACCTGTTTTGTGTGGTTACATGTCTTCCAAACTAGAAACATGCAGTGAGGTAATGGGCTAAGTGACCACTATTTGAATAACGAATAGGCTTTTTGAAGATGTTGGCCCAAAGCAGGACAAAAGTAAAGCAGAAAGCTCCTACTGGAGTAAATATATAGCTATTTGCAAATGTCAGGTCAATTCACAGCTAGCTTTCTGAGTCTGAGAGTAAGTGTCTAGACGTTGGTGAGGTAAACAGGACTCTTCAATTACAAGGCTAATGTACTGTTAACATTCGGTTATATCTGTTAACAAGATTTAATTTCCAAATCTTGGAGTTCCAATTATCCCTTCTCCATCCCAAACTTAGATTTTATTGATTAAGGGAGGTTGTTGTTTACAGCAGGCTGAAAGTAAAGCAGAAATCTCCCAATGGAAGATTTCTGCTTTACTTTCAGCCTGCTTTAAACAGTGACCTGTCAGTATGAATAGAGAGGTTCCTGCAGTTCATTATCAGGACGGTAGTAAGAGAAGAGTCCAGGGCTCCTGATAAGGGGAGAAACCCGTTATTTCCAAAACTTAAAATCTTTATTTCTGCATTAAACCCTATGGTGTTACCACTCATTAGAATCGTCTCGATGGGACGATTCTAATGAGTAGTAACACCATTGGATTTGGTGCTAAAATGAGTGAGAACTGTTGGATTTGTTCTGTCTACTCCTGCTTCTCTGAGTGCAGTCCCAGAAGGTATTTCTATAAGAGAAAGGCGGTAAATGTGTGGGTAGTTCTTGTGCAAGATGTACCAAATAACACACTATTTTGTCTCTTATCAGAAGCAGGGGCAACAGATGATAAGGACATATAGTTAAGCAGTTAACCCATTACCCCATAGCCTGTTTCTAGTTATGGAGACAAGACTACTTAACCCATTACCCCATAAATATGCCTTTTTACGCCTTTAATTTATTCCTCTACTAAAGGAAATAGTTCCTCCAATTTATACTGTTACAAATAAGAATCATAAGAAATATTTTCTATATTCTAGCAGATAATAGCTTAAAGCAGGCTGAAAGTAAAGCAGAATGTGCCTCAAGGCGCATTCTGCTTTACTTTCAACCTGCTTTAAGTGATCACCTGTCTTCAAAACCAGAAACAGGCTATGGGGTAATGGTTTTTTTTAACACATTATTCCATAGATATGCTTGTTTACATCTCAAATTCCACTTTATGAATATTCGATCTCAGAAATAGTTTTTAGATCCTAGCAGATTGTAGCTTAAAGCAGACGTATTAACTGCTGTAACACAGGTTTTTAAAACTAGATGCAGGCTATGGAGTAAAGGGTTAAGGGGCATTCTGCTTTACTTTCCACTAATAAGGTAAAGGAGCATTCTTTTTTACTTTCATTTTGCTTTAAGTTACCATATGGAAAGATATTGGACCTTTCTATTGGAGGTTTCTATTCTGTAGTAAATCTATTCAAATTTGTAATTCATTTAACCCTCCCCTGGACAGAAGCATGCTAGTACCCCCTTTAACCCCTTTTTAAAACATAAATACCTAAACAAGCCGTAAGTCACTAATGGCGTTTAATACAGGTGGCGACTTAAAGCAGGGAGAAAGTAAAGCAGAAAGCTCCTACAGGAGCTTTCTGCTTTACTTTCTCTCTGCTTTAAGCAGTCCATTGCCTCACGTTTCTCCCTAGTTAGCTACAAGGGGACAGATTAAAGGGAGTCAGACAATAATCTGGTGATATAATCCTCATAGGAACTAACCCCCAACCTGCTGGCCGTGAACTTCAAAAAATTCATTACTCCTTTTACCAACAGTTTGGATCCAGATCAGGCCCCACGTTTAGTGGGGCCTGATCTGGATCTAAACTGTCTTGACACTCGGACCAAACTTCTACAAACTTTGAGTATCAAGTAAAAAACAGTTACGAAAGCTTCGAACCTCACAAAAATTAACCATGGAAAATTACTTAGTATGCAGTGAGTTTTAGAAGGCAGATCCAATCTCCATGGAATTAAGAAGGCCGATTCTATCAGTTTCATTATCTTGGTTGTGTCACAAATAATCTCAGAAAATCACTCTCAATTTTCAGTTGATTCTGGAACATGTACAGTAATTGGCACCATTCCGACAATTATGTTCCTTTTTCGAGATACAAAATATTGCGTCAATCCAGGCATCTCAGTTGAGCAGATTTAACCCTCCGGCTGCTGGAATATCTTCCGCATGAGCAAAACTTTATATAAGAGGGAGTAAACTCGAGTTTTCCAACGTTTTCTTTTTTCATGTCTCAGGACTAAACCCTATGGTGTGACTACTCATTAGAATCGTCTCGTCGAGAGGATTCTAATGAGTAGTCACACAGTTGGGTTTGCAGACATTATGTTTTACAGTTTTTTGAAAACTAATTCTTATCTGGAACCCCCATTTTCATGCAATACATTTATCCCTCCGCTGAAGAAAATAGTTCCAATTTTTACAGTCATGAATATGTATCATAAAAAATGTTTTCTATATTCTTGCAGATCATAGCTTAAAGCAGGCTGAAATTAAGCAGAATGCGCCTTAAGGCGCATTCTGCTTTTCTTTCAACCTGCTTTAAGAGGTCACCTGTCTTGAAAACTAGAAACAGGCTATGAAGTTAAGGGTTTAAAAGGGTTAAATTGGAATTAATTGTATAGTTCAGAATACATCAGAAGACAAGATAACCTATAGGCTTGGGGCATTTACAAAAATAGATCTAAGGTACATGCATCATCAACAATCTCAGTTTCTATCTTCAGGTTAAGTCGAACTTCAATATTTAGAAGTCGGTTTCGTCGAACATACCCGTATTTCAAAGTTAAAACGTGGCTAAGCCACGTTTTCACTTTGAAATATGGGTATGTTCGACTTAACTGAGCATGAAATGGTTGCTGTTTATGTGTCGATATATATCGGATTGTTGGAGTCAAGCGAGTTTGAGGTAATATCATATCGAAAGTCGACTGTACTTTGTAAAGGGGCAGGTGAAAACCTTCCATACACTACTCTCTGAGTACTGTATAAACCTTCCTTTTCCTGCACAAGCATTACCCATAACCCCATAAATACGTCTTTATTACGCCTCTAGTTCATTCCACGACTGAAGAAAATAGTTTCAACTTATACAAATATAAATATGTACCATAAGAAATAGTTACTATATCCTAATAGACAGTAGCTTAAAGCAGGCACATTCTGCTTTACTTTCAACCTGATTTTTTTTAGACTGTTTGAAATAATCCCCTTATCTGGAGCTCTGACCCTAGCAGATGGTAGCTTAAAATATCCTGAAAGTAAAGCAGAATGTGCATTAAGGCACATTCTGCTTTTTTTTCAACCTAACCTCATTAACCTAGAAACTTGCTAATGTACAGACTATAATGCAGCATGAAACCTGTTCCAAGATGAACACAAACAATGTTACCTCTAAGTCGTCTCTTTCCTGAAGTGCTTTGACGTCTTTCAACAATTTGTCTTTGTCGTCTCGAATTTCCTGAAGCTTGGCCTCGGATTCTCTTCTAATCTTGTCGATTTCTACGTCACTGTCCTGGCTTTTACTACTCCCAGGCCGTTCCTTACCAGAAATATCCTGAAATTACATGTATTAGGAAAATGAGAAATTATCAAAGAAAACTAATTCAAAGAAATAATTAAATTTTGTGTTTCCTGAAAAAGCTTTTTGCATTACTTTCATCTGTTAACCCTTAGCCCGCCAAATAAATTTTCGTCTGCTATATTTCTCGTCTGCTTCAAGTTTCAAAGTGCTTCAAAGTTGCTGAAAATGTTGTCCGAGTGTCAAACAGCTTGGATCCGGATGAGACGCCGAGTTACTCGGCGTCTCATCCGGATCCAAGCTGTTTGCATATGGAGCTATAGTCGTGAGTGGCAGGCTAAGGGTTAACAATCTTTCTATATTTCACTTACAGGCAGGCTAAACTGCTTAGAGCTGAAATTGTCCGTATTATTTTCATTTGAAATTCCATGACTCAATCTTGCTGAAATCAAACATAAATGATAACGTATTTCAAAGTAACAACATTGTTAGGCCACATTTTCATTTTGAAATATGGATAAGTTCAACTTTAGCGAAAGCGAGTTCTAGTTTTCAAGGTTTAACTTTAGATTATACAACCATGGCTTAACCATACCCAAACAGTCACTTAAGTTTTATTTTATTGGTCTCTTCAATTTTTATAAATAATTATCAGTTGACATTGACTTTTGGGAGATTTATCAACAAAATATTTGTGCTAATAGCAAACAGTGTAGACCCTGATCAGAGGGCTCCTGAAGGAGCCCTCTGGTCAGGGTCTACACAGTTTGTAAACACTCACTGATATACATATTTCCCACACGAAATATAAAGAAGTACATATGAAATCTATTATATTTCAATTTTAGCCTATACTGAAATTGACAATGAAATCAACGAACCGATTTTGGACTTCCGCTGCTGAGAAGATTCTTATAAAGTTCCTGATGCTTTGCCCTAAGTTTGAAGAATTCCCGCAGGAACCTTTCTTTCTCCTCTTTCTGCTCCCCTATCTTTCCATCCAAAGCTTGTCGAATCATCTCCAATTCGATCTCAAGCGCCCTCTGTGATTCTGATGGAGTAGACTGCCGCGAATTTTCACCTGAAGAAAATTAAATTGAATAAAATATTATTCATAATTCTTGAGAGAATTAAAAAAAAAAAAAAAAAAAAAAAATTATTGAGAAGAAAATGTCTAAATTTATTAATTTATAAGTTGACAAAGAGTTTCTTGTATATAAGAAATAATTGTTTTAAAGCAGGAAAAAACTCAACCTGTAATTAGGCGCCAAACCATTGCAAGGGACATAAATTTTTAACCCTTTATAAAATTATGATAATTCAAGTTTTGAAGATATGTGACTGCTTAACAAAGGCTGAACATAAAGTAGAATGTGCCTTAATGCAATTCTGCTCTACATTCAGCCTGTTTTAAGCTACCATCTGCTGAATATAGCAAATAGTTGCTGAGCTCCAGATAAGGACATTCTTCCAAATACTAAATTCTGCAGATCTCCACCAAATGTGACGATTCTACTGAAGACATAAAGGAGATCATGTTGGAATTAACCCTTATCCCGCGGTGATGTCGTCTGCTTCGAAATTGTCGTCTGCAAAGTTTGTTAAATTTAGATTTATACATTTTTTAAGTAAATAAACCTAAAGAAGAGTGTCAAACAGTTTGGATCCAGATCAGACACCGCGTTACGCGGTGTCTGATCTGGATCTAAACTGTTTGCAAAAATCAATAAAGTCGCGACCAGCAGGCAAAGGGTTAAGTAGTTATTACACTCGAATTAGGCCCAATGTTATACAGAGTTTAGAGTTGAGTTTGAGATCATTCTCAAGCATTTGATTGGTCAGATTTAAGCTTTTGCTAGCAAAAGCTCAAATCTGACCAAACAAATCAAATGCTTCAGAACCATCTCAGATTCAGCTTACAAGCAAAAGCTCAAATCTGCTCAATCAAATGCTTGAAAACAATTTCAGACTCAACTCAAACTCTTTATAACCTTGGACTCTGGTGTCAAGGTGTTGAAAGGATTTATTATGACTTACCTTGTGGCGGGGACGACCGCTCCACCGATGAATCCTCACTTTCTGATAAGTCCCACTCTCTGTATGACTGGGAGGGGCCCGACTCCGGGCTCTTGGGCTTCTTCTTCTCGCCCGGTTCTTCTTCCTCCTCATCCTCCTCATCGTCATCTTCACCTTTGCACTTCTGCACGGGCGCCAGGGACACATTAGGGGCATAATTAGGCTCATATCTGCAATAAACAAACCATACAAAAATATAAACAACCATTGATAATAGCATTATCCATCTTCTCTGAAACTAAGGATATCTAAATAGGAGATTTCTGGATTATTCTGACATCTGTCAAACCTACGATAGACAAGAAAACAATGGTGCAGACCCTGATCAGACAGCTACTTCAGGAGCCGTCTGATCAGGGTCTACAAGGTTTTCAAAAAGTATGATTATATAATTAGTAACTATCTATTAGCAGTAGAAGGGTTACTCTCTTCTCTTTCTCTTTTAACCCTTTCCCCAATAGGAACGACTTTTAGCGCATTTTATTTATTCCTCCGCTGAAGAAAGTAGTTCCAATTTAATCGGTCATGAATATATAGTATATGGAATATTTTCTATTTTCTAGCGCTGGATAGCTTAAAGTAGGCTGAAAGTAAAGCAGAATGCGCCTTAAGGCGCATTCTGCTTTACTTTCAACCTTCTTTAAGTAGTCACCTATCTTCACTACTAGAAATAGGCTATCAGGTAAAGGGTTAATGTAGTAGGAGGGGTTGATTTAGGGATGTTGGTTTTAAATCAAAACTAGTTTCATCTATCCACCCACTATTACATCAAACTGTGATCTGACAGGGCTCGAGATAATCAAAGAGCGAGTATACCTAGTAAGTTTTCCGACATTTTCTCTTTAATGTCTGTACTAAACCTTATAGTGTGACCACTCATTAGAATCGTCTCGAAGAGACAATTCTTATGAGTGGTCACACCATAGGATTTGAAGCAGACATAAAGATTTTAGTTTTAAAAATGAAATATTTCTCTTATCTGGATCCCTTAAATAGCAGAACAAAGGTAAAACAATAACAAGCCCCATCCTTAGCAATGCCAAATCAATCCTGACAAGCAGACGACAACAATTTGAATCAAGATCATGTGCCGAGTTAGCAAGCTTATGATCAGGATCCAAACTATAAGCATGCTGTATCGATGTGTATCAACATTCAAATAACGCCATATAAACGGATATTGATCGCCTTGGCAGACGACAAGTTTCAAAGCACTGTCCAATTCTGCTCGAAAAGGGTTGATGTTTCCTGACTCGGTAAAACAGCAGTTCTGCAACACGTGTAGCTCGAGCCATAAAGTGTTATTCCCCTGCCACATGTTCCACGTCCATTCTCAAGTCTATCTCTTATAACCCTCCCAGCGAAATGAATGATTACATTTGCAAACAGTTTGGATCCAGATGAGACGCCGCATTATGCGGCGTCTCATCAGGATCCAAACTGTTTGACACTCTGACCCCATTTTAAAAAGAAATTTCTATTTTCTGAACAGTAGCAGACCACAATTGTTGCAGACGGAAAAATTTACCCAGCATGCAAAGAGTTATAGACACCCTCTAGGCACCAATAACGATTTCCTCTCGATACAACACACATGCCAGAGACTAAAGGAATTCTGTATCCTCTATCAGCCAATGTTTTTCCCTTTGGACATAAACCATAAAAAGAGTCGAATCAGCCATCCAATCTATTTATTTCTATTTTATACCTCTTCTTGCTTAACCCATTATCCCATAGCTTGGTTTTTAGTATTGCAGATAGATGACCACTTAAAGAAGGTTGAAAGTAAAGCAGAATGGGCCTTAAGGCTTTACTTTCAGGCTGCTTGAACCCTTTTCCCAATAGAAGCGCCTTTAAGCGCATTGAATTTATTCATCCACTGAAGAAAATAGTTCCAATTTTTACAGCCATGAAAATGAATGATAAGAAATATTTTGTAAATCCTAGCAGATGATCGCCTTAAAGCAGGTTGAAAGTAAAGCAGAATGCCCCTAAGGCGACTTTCAGCCTGCTTTAAGTGGCCACCTATCTTCAAAACTAGAATGGGTCCGGGGTCAAGGGTTGAGCTATAAGTAAAACTTGCTAGAATATAGAACATATTTCTTTTGATACCTATTTGTGACTGTATAAATTGGTACTAATTTCTTCAGTGGAAAAAACAGCATATCTATGGGGTAGTGGGGTAAACCCACCTTACTAGAGTCTATCATTTCAAACTCATATTGAAAG
Organism: Gari tellinella; assembly: GCA_922989275.2. NCBI lineage: Eukaryota > Metazoa > Mollusca > Bivalvia > Cardiida > Psammobiidae > Gari > Gari tellinella. Next base: position 22,463,235 of record OV277870.1, read on the forward strand.
TTTTCTTCGTTTTACCCTTTACTCCTGTCTATAAATAACCCCTTTTTATTCGTTCCTCCACTGAAGAAAATATTAAGTTATGAATATGCACTATCAGAAATAATTTCTATATCCTAACAGCCGGCTGATCAATTCATTGTTTCCTTTTTCTTTGCTTTCCCTTTCTCTACCTTTAATTTTTTAAGGGGTGTGTCCAGAAAAAACAGCTGGATGCCCCCATCCCCTTCTCTGTATCCCCACATGACCGTTTCAGTAGACCTGACAGGGCTCCAGATAAGAGGGAGTAAACTGAACAAATCCAACATTTTCTCATTCATTTCGGAACTAAATCCTATGGTGTAACTACTCATTAGAATCATCTCTTTGAGACGATTCTAATGAATAGTGACCCCATAGGGTTTTAAGCAGAAATAAAGATTTTAGTTTTTGAAATACTCCCTTTATCTGGAGCCCTGAGACCATATTCATTTAGTATTCAAAAAGGTTAGGAAACAAAATCAAGTACAAATACTCTGCTTCAAGAAGTTGCTAATCCCCGGTAATGTAACATAATCATGATGTAAACCCTGTAAATCTTCATGAACCGAACCAAAACTACAAGGTTCACCCAGTGCAGACTGATGGAGAGACGAGATACCCTGGACTTGGGTAGCAGTGAACCGTTCATACAGTCTATGTCCTCAAATATAGACGCCTAGATCTCAACTATAGCCACTCAAAACAAGGCACTTTCGGGTGTTAACCAGGGTTCCAGATTATGAGATTATTATTATTATACCAGATTTATATAGCGCTCTTTTCACACAGGGGTAGTGCGTTCAAAAGCGGAGTATTTCAAAAACTAAAACCTTTCTGCTTTAAACCCTATGGTGTCACTACTCATTAGAATCGTCTCAAAGAGACGATTCTAATGAGTAGTAACATCATAGGATTTGGTGCTGAAATAAGTGAGAAAATGCTGGATTTGTTTAGTTTACTACCTCTTATCTGGAGCCCTGATTAACCCTTTTCCACCCTAGAATGGCCTTTTAGCACATCTAATTTATTCCTCCACTGAACAAAACAGTTCCATTTTATACAGTCATAAACATGAATCATTCATATCCTAGCAGATGGAAGCTCATCCTGCTTTACTTTTTCAACTTGCTTTAAGTAGTTATCTGCTTTCAGAACTAGAAACAGGCTATAGGGTAAAGGATAATACTCCGTATTTATAGCTATTTAACGCCTCTTAACAAGTTCCACTTAGAAAACCCCAACCTAAACCAACTATCAAACATTGACTCAACACTATCATACAAAGATTCGCCAAATTTTCAAATCTTTCTAAAACTTTCACCTATAAACTTGTTTACATTTAGTAGACAACTCGACCACAGCTATTTTACCAACCACAAACCCCATCGTTGGGTGCATATGTTCCGGGTTGTGGAAACCATAATGTTTCTTCAATTAGTATTCATATTTTTGCACTCTTGTGGTTCCCCGTTATCAGCTAGTCTATTGACCTTATCTGCGGTATTTATCCTTTAGTATGTTCCCTTACATTTACTGTTGTCCTCTTCAACAATTTTCGAAGTTCAGATCTATCTGCATTTTCTGTTAGGAAACATTGTTCCAGTATCAAATAATTTGGATCCAGATGAGACGCCGGGTAACCCGGCGTCTCATCTGGATCCAAACTGTTTGTAAAGACTGAAAGATCTAGAGTTATCACAAATTCAACCGTAGTGTGCAGAAAGGTTATATATATACCTCTTGCCTACATACAAATAAACCTACTATAAGCAACCATTCAAAAGAAACATACATAATTAATAGTCTTTTTGTAAGATGGTAGTTTCATGCGAGACAAAAGTAGTGCAGAAAGCTCTTTTGAAACTCAAAGGTTTTATCTCAAGGTAATGCCATACTCAGGGCTCCAGATGAGGAGTAAAACTAAGCATTTCCAACATTTTCTTCATTACAATGTATATTCAAACCAAACTGAGATGTGACTACCCATTAGAATCGACAATTAATTGCTATGTTGTGACTACTCATTAGAATCGTCTCTTCGAGACAATTCTAATGAATAGTGACACCATAGGGTTTAATGCAGAAATAAAGATTTTAGTTTTTGAAATTCTCCCTTCATCTGGAGCCCTCAAGACTTAGTGATACTTCTTCTATGAATGGCTGGTTTCAACACAACTGTATCAGGTGCTGCCAAATGATATAGCCAAAGAAATACACCCTAAGGATGGTTAAAATTCCTAAGTCTGCCAATATTTTAATCTATTCTTTCTATTAAAACCATAAGAGTTATCTTTGATCTGGATCTGAACCATTTACAGCTGTTAGTCTAAAGACTAGGTGGGCATTCTTAGATGCTATATCTACAGTGCTCCAGATAAGGGGAGTATTTCAAAACCTAAAACCTTTATTTCTGTTCTAATTCCTATGGTGTCACTACTCATTAGAATCGTCTCAAAGAGAAGGTAGTAGCACCATAGAATTTGGTGCTGTATAAGTGAGAAAATATTGATTTTTTTCAGATTACTCCCTCTTATCTGGAGCCCTGTATCTATGAAAGTTCAGTCTTTAGAAACAGTCTGTTTGAGCACTGCAAGTACTGCAGACTAAGATAGGACAGTGTAGACCCAGATCAGGCAGCTTCAGCAGGATCCTGTGCAGAGTCTACACTGTATTCAATAAAAGACTCAATATACTTTCCTAGCAGAAGAAGCACTAATTTAGACTTTAATATTTGGAATTGAATTTTTTTTAACCCATTACCCCACAGCCTATTTCCAGTATTTAAGATAGGTGACCACTTAAAGCATGTTGAAAGTAAAGCAGAATGTGCCTTAAAGCTTGCTTTAAGCTATTATTTGCTAGAATATAGAAAAATATTTCTAATGATTTTGATTTGTGACAGTATAAATTGGAACTATTTTCTTCAGTAGAGGAAATAATTAATGGCGTAAAAAGGTGTACCGTATTTATAGGGTAATGGGTTAAACAAATCTGAAACACTCCCATCGTCAAGACCTTAACCTTATACAGTAAAACAAACGCTAAATACAATTTGGTAGAAATGTCAAGACATTACTAATTCCGAACAAAAAACAAGGCTAACTATTTTAACAGAAGAAGTTTCTGCTTTTCCCACACAGATGTTCGGGATCATAGGTTACCAAGCTTTTCCGCTTTCCCTCACCATCTATGCCAAAACCGCCCTGCCAAGAATTATAACTTCCACGAAATCCCCCATTACCCATCTTATCCACCTCATAAAAGATCTGTATCCTTTCATTAGTGCATCACAAGACGCTTTCCCCTGAACAAAACCACAAACAGTCGAACATGTCTTGAACAGGTCTCCCATCACAATGATTTAACCCATTCCCCCATAGCTTGTTTTCAGTATTGAAGACAGATGGTTGCTTAAAGCAGGCTGAAGGTAAAGCAGAATGCTCCTTAACTCTTTCCTCCCTGATTCTTTAAATGGACAATTCCAGTTTCCATTTTTGTCTAGTCCATTTCCGACTTTTTAGGGTTGTTTGTGTCAATTTTGGCATTATGACAAACAGTGAAGACCCAGATCAGAGGGCTCCTTTCGGAGCCCTCTGATCTGGGTCTTCACTGTTTTCATAGGACAAGTGTATTATTCACATGTACACTGTTTGAAAAAACGCCTATATGCGGGACTATGGTTCAAAGGGTTAAGGAGCATTCTGCTTTACTTACAGCCTGTTTTAAGCTACCATCTGATAAGTTAGAAGGAATATATTCGTTATAGTGTGTGTTCATGACTGCATAAAGTGAAACTATTTTCTTCAATGTAGGAATAAAGATACTGATATATAGGTGTAAAAAGGCATAATATGGGGGAAAGGGTTAAATAAGTATAGGGTTGTGCAATTCAGTGGACTTATTAGAAGCTTCTAGCTTTACTTTTATAATGCATTTAGCTGTCACAACTGTTTATCAAAGATACAAAATTTTAATGTTTTACTTGTCACTTAAAACACAAGAACTTTGAGTGCATTTAATCCGAACAGTCTTGCAGCACTACCATTAAAGTTCAGATCAAAAACATGGAGCCAAAGAAACTTTCCAGCCAACTGAATGAATGACGCAATACTTCTGTAGAAAACTAATGCGATCAATTATCTAGCAGACAGCAGTTCTTGAGATAGACAAAATTCTCTGCAATGTTTGGAGGAACTATTAATTAGTTACAGCCAAGTGCTGCATTCCTTCAACCCTTTCCCCGTCATATACTATAGTCCCCTAGCTTAGTGTCTATGTTTCAGACTGTTCACTGCTTAAAGCAGTTTGAAAATTAAGCAGAATTTTTCTGCTTTACTTTCAGCCTGCTTTTAGCAGTTTCTCGTCAGTAGGGAGGGGACATCCTTATGGATCTTCAGGGTTCCAGATAAGAGGGAGTAAACTGAACAAATGCAACATTTTCTCACTCATTACAGCATCAAATCCTATGGTGTTACTTCTGATTAGGACTGTTTCAAAGAGTGGATTCTAATGATAAGTGACAGCATAGGGTTAAATGCAGAAATAAAGAGTTTAGATTTTGAAATACTTCACTTATCTGAAGCTCTGGATCTAATTTATGCGGTAAATCTAGAAGCATTTTAAGTTTAACTCTTTCAACACAATGAACCTGTTTAACCCATTACCTCTTAATTAGCCTATTTCTAGCTTTGAAAACAGGTGACCACTTAAAGCAGGTTGAAAGTAAAGCAGAATGTGCCTTAAGGCACATTCTGCTTTACTTTCAGCCTGCTTTAAGCTACCATCTGCAAGGATATAGAAAATATTTCTTCTGCTACATATTCTTGGCTGTACAAATTGGAACTATTTTCTTCAGTGGAGGAATAAATAGAGGCGTAAAAAGGCGTTTTTAAGGGGAAATGGGTTAAAATATACTCAATACATTTGCAACTATCATCAGTGCCAAACAGTTTAGATTCAGAGGAGATGCAGAGTTGGTCAGCATCTCATCTAGATCCAAACCATTTGCCAGTTACCACACTTTCGCCTGCAACATAGAGAAGGTTAAGGACATCAACGCTTCGGCTCCAGAAGAGACAATTGTTCAATGAGAGGTCACAACATAGGATCTGTTGGAGACATAAAGTATTTTAAACATGATATTTTCTAGAGCTCTGTCGGAGTTAACTCTTTGAGTGCCATTCTAATGAGTAGTGACACCATAGGGTTCAAAGCAGAAATAAAAAATTTAATTTTTGAAATACTCCCCATATCTGGAACCCTGGGTCACATTAGAGAGGTTTTATTGTATGTTTATCCTGGAATGAGGTTTGGCAGTTAGTTGTATCTGTTGATTTTATGTGCCTAAAACAGTTAATCAAATTAGTGTATTCAGGAGCCTAAATTTGTTTTACAGTGGAACTCTCTTAACTCGAACTATCCAATACTTTGACACATGAATTATACATTGATTCATGTTCGGTTAAGACATACATACCCGTAGTTCAAAGTTAAAATGTGGCTAAGCCACGTTTTAACTTTGAACTACGGGACTGTTTGCCTTAACCGAGATCGAAATATCGAAGTTCAACTTTACTTTTGTAATGTTTGCCTGTTTACTGCTCTGTTGTAGGCCAATCTAGTTGTTGCTAATTTGGGCCAACAAATGATTGGAGAATGACTGGTAAATAACTCATAATATCATTAATATGCTCCAGAAATTGCCAGATTTCAAATTCCAATTCCCTTATCTCTCCACTGAACTCTGTAAATGTGACTCCAAATCAAAGTGATGATCCTAACATTTTATTTTTTACAAAATATTTTTTTTTATATTATAGCTAAATTTATGATTTTGATTTTACGTCGCTTTCAACGGTATTTCAGTCATATCGCGACGTCCAGCTAATTATAGGTGGAGGAAGACCCCAGAAGCCCTTTATGCACTGTTTCAGGTACAAATCGGCAACTGGGTAGAACCACGACCTTCCGCAAGCCAGCTGGAAGGCTTCCTCACGTGAAAAATCCGAACGACCCTACTGGGATTCGAACTCACAGCGGTGAGGAGCTTAGTGATGTAAGTCACAGTGACTATATCACTAGGCCACGGAGGCCCCCTATAGCTAAATGATAAACAGCACATAACAGCCCTCTGCTCTGGGTCTGTACTGTTTGTATGGGACAAGTGAACTCTTTACTGGTACACTCTTTGTTTGTAAATGACCCTTATTTATAAATATCACTTGGGGTTGATGCAGGACCAAAGAAATGCAGAAAACTCCTAAATAAAACTACCAATTCAAGGCTACAGATAAAGAGGAGTAAACTGAACAAATGGAACATTTTCTCAATTATTTCAGCACCGAATCCTATGGTATAACTACTCATTAGAATTGTCTCGAAGAGACAATTCTAATGAGTAGTAACACCATAGGGTTTAATGCAGAAATAAAGATTTTATTTTTTAAAATATTCAAATTATTTGGAGCTTATGATTACCATTTCGTTCTCATTACAACCCATGCATCTTCTATACTGTATGAACATTGGTTCAGGGCTCCAGATAAGAGGGAGTAAACTGCAGAATCTTGCATTTTCTCACTTATTTTAGCATCAAATCCTATGGTGTTACTACTCATTAGAATCATCTCTTCGAGACGATTCTAATGAGTAGTGACACCATAGGGTTTAAAACAGAAACAAAGATTTTAGTTTTTGAAATACCCCCCTTATCTAGAGCCCTGGGTTTGATTAAAGACAACAGCAGCAATTCCAATCATGTTGGCAACACATTATCCCATATAGAATTACCAAGCTCTACTCGAAGACAAAAAGAATGGTAAATCAATTGCAATGTTAATGCATTCCGGACAACCTATTTCTTGCATGTCCAAACAAACTGCCCGCAGTGAACCCTGAACTAGAAAGACAAAAGCAGTTGGTAATTAAGAGATCTCTAGAGATAAACCACTTAAATTTACATACAGTTTCAACAACAGACGCTTTCATAAGTCTGCACTTTTGGTTAACCCATTGCATGCTGGGTATTATTTGGCGGCCATTTTAAAATGTCGTCTGCAGCGAGTTTAACTCAAATATTTGCAAAAGATTTTTGCAGTTTCTGATAGAATAGTGACTTAGCTGCAAACAGTTTTGATCTCAGATCAGGCCCCACAATGTGGGGCCTGATCTGAGATCAAAACAGTTTGCCTAGAGGTACACCTAAAAGTGTATCCCGCATGAAATGGGTTAATTACCGCTACAGCTAGACTACACAGTGCCTGAAAAGCGGTTGGATCAAGGCGATTTGTACTTTAAGCAAGGAGGAAGGTACCTGCTTAAAGCAGGATAAAACTAAAGCAGAATGCCTTACAGCACATTCTGCTTTACATTTAGCCTGCTTTAAAGTACCATCTACTAGGATAAATAAATTATTTATGTAATGGTGCACCTTTTTCGGCGGAGCTGACTGTTTTCTATTTAGACACACTTTAATATTTGGCCACACATTTCAACCAATAATATTTGATCAGAAATTTAGAATTAAGAGCACCTGTTGAAACTGAATAGTCTGATTGGATAGTAGCCAGGGCTCCAGATAAGGGAATTGTTTCAAAACTTAAAATCTTTATTTGTGCATTAAACCCTGTGGTGTCACTATACATATGAATTGTCTCTTCAAGACAATCAAAATGAGTGGTAATACCATAGGGTTTGGTGCTAAAAGAGGTGGAAAAATGTGATTTGTTTAGTTTACTCACTCTTATCTGGAGCCCTGTAGGCTGGTTTATGTCCCATTACAGTTTTACATGATGTGGACTGTGGGTGTAAAATTTAGAGATACAGGCTGTCTGTTTACTACACTAGGCCACAGAATTGACAAAATTATGCTATGATCTGAAATCTATTTATAGATATACAGAGGAAGCTAGGTGTTTCATAATTGTTTACAACCAATTTGTTTTAATTGTTAACTATTTGTACACATTTGCCATACATTAAAAGCAATATTTTATATATGAATAGCCTCAAGTGAGTTAAACACAATTGTGTTGTTTCATCATTATTTACAAGAGTGAAGTACAGTAGATTGTTGTATCTGTACATTTGTGTATGCTATAGTTTGTTTCAAGAAACTCTATGAATGGAACAATAGATTAATGTGAGGATCTCCTACCAGTAGCTAGGATATGAGTTAAATTATTGTTTTGTTTTGCATTTCTGTACATGATAGTTTTGCATTTTAAATAAAAGTTACTGTTTCAATTGAATACTTGTATTTTTTGCTTTTCAATCCAAGATATATATTCTTTGAAAACCTCAATTTAATTCAATTTTGCACACCCATCTATATAGCCTTAGTTCAACCACTCATTCCGCCGAATATCTTTTTTAAAGATATTTCTTGTTTACTATAAATTGGAACTTAATTTCTTCAGGGGTGGAATAATTTGAATGATTGAATGAATGAATGGTGTTTTACAGCCCATCGACACAGAAAGGTCATTTAGAGCCGAGGAAAAATTTGAAGGCATTAAAATATGTAGCTATGGGGGTAATGGGTTATTCAATTACACCATAGCCTGTTTCTAGTTTTTAAAACAAGTTAATACTTAAAGCAGGTTGAAAGTAAAGCAGAATGCGCCTTAGGGCGCATTCTGCTTTACTTTCAGCCTGCTTTAAGCAAAAATCTGCTAGAATATAGAAGATATTTCTTATGATTCTTATTTGTAACAGTATAAATTGGAACTATTTTCTTCAGTGGATGAATGAGTTAAAGGCGTAAAAAGGCATATTTATGGGTAATGGGTTAAGCTAGTTTATGTGTTGAGGTTGGGCTGTTAAAGGATTGGGCTGTTAAAGGGTTGCACAACAAAGATTGGACTGGACTATGCATGTATTTCACAATTATACAACAGACATTTTTTCACCTTACGATCCTTACTCAGATAGTACGAGTGGCGTGATAGGTACAGATAAACCTGTCTTAAACAGCCACTGACATAACAATGCACAGGTAACTAGTCAGTCTCTGAGAGAAAGTCACAACTTAAGTTAATGCAGATCAAAAGTAATGCAGAATGCTCCTGAAGGAGCATTCTGCATTACTTTTACTCTGCATTAACTAGCCCTCTGTTTTGAAATGAGCATTATATTTGTGTTTAGGAAGGTAGGTGATTATGTGTTTAAAGTGTACCTGTCCAACGGTTACAGATACATGTGTGTCAATGACTGATAGGAACGTTATAACAAACTATAGTCAATTTCGAAAGGGACCTTTCAATACAAATGCCCATGACTTTTAACCCCAATAGTCTGTTTCTAGTTTTGAAGATTGATGTGTGACCACTTAACTCTTTCCTCCCTGAAACTTTAAATGGACAATTCCAGTTTCCATTTTAGTCTAGCCCATTTCTGGCTTTTAAGGGTTGTTTTTGTCAATGTTTGGCATCATGACAAACAGTGAAGCCCTCTGATCTGGGTTTTCCCTGTTTGTATAGGACAAGTGTATTCTTCACATGTACACTGTTTGAAAAAGGACGCCTTTATGCAGGACTAGGGTTCAAAGGGTTAACTCTTTCCTCCCTGAATGTTTAAATGGACAATTTTAGTTTTAAATTTAGTCAAGTCCAAATTTGCCTATTCAAGATTTGTTTTAATCAATGTTTTGGATATTGATAAACATTGCAGACCCTGATCCAGGTCTCCAGCTAAGAGGGAGTAAACTGCACAAATCAAACATTTTCTCTCTTATTTTAGCATCAAATCCTCTGGTGTTACTACTCATTAGAATTGTCTCTTCGAGACGATTCTAATGAGTAGTGACAACATAGGGTTTAAAGCAGAAATAAAGATTTTAGTTTTTGAAATACCCCCTTATCTAGAGCCCTGCCTGATCAGAAGGCTCCTTCAGGAGCTGCATTTATGGAGTAATGGGATAAACAGTCTCTTGGTGTGTTCAACACTTAGTTGCTAGAATGCAGTATGAAAATAATGCAGATAGCTCCTGTAGGAGTTAAAACAATTATGGGTTTTACAGTGTCCAGAGTGGTAGGTAAGGGGCATAATGTAATCAGCTCGTAGGCAGACAAATTACCATGTCTAGTGAATGACCAGAGGGGGGAGAGTAATCTATTTATAGCCACACTGGCGACAAATATTCAGTTCGAGACTGACCAAGATGACAGACTGGTTTATGGTCATATTCAAACTTTATCACTTCAATAATGGTCAAGGCCTTTCGACTCTTTACATGCTGATTAATATTTTGGTCTGCAACAATTGTCGTCTGCTACCGTTTTTAGAATATAATTTTCTAAATTTCTTTTCAAAACGGGGTCAGAGTAACAGCAAGTTTGGATCCTGATGAGATGCTGCTTTTCACTGGTGTCTCATCAGGATCCTAACTGTTTGCAAAGATTATCATGATTTCATCGCTAGCATGGTTAGACTCAACTCTTGGCATGCAGCTGGCAAAATTGTGAAAACATTAATTTTGTGAACAGTTTTGATCCAGATGAGATGCTGCACAACAGGGCATCTCATCTGGATCCATACTATTTGATTCTCTGCCCATCTTTTGATTTTTTGATTTGTTTTTAATAAGTTTCATTTTTTTTTGAAACAGTAGCAGACTACAAAGATTGTTGCAGACGAAAAATACTTTTCTGAATTCCATCTAAAGAGTTAACACATTCTGCTTTACTTTCAGCCTGCTAGAATAAAGAAAATATTTCATATGATGCTTATAAATGACTGTATAAATTGAAACTATTTTGTTCAGTGGATGAATACATTAGAGGCGTAAAAAGGTGTATTTATGGGGTAATGGGTTAATTCATTAAAAGTCAGGAATGAGGACAAGAGGGATGGAAAACATCTGGTCAAAAGAAATAGCTTGTTTAGATGATAACGGCAGATGGATGTTTACGGCCTCATGAAAGGAAATAAAGGATGATCAAAATTGGCAACTGATCAGGAATCAATCAGTCTATTGCTAATCCTTACTGAGGAAATACCAAGGAAATCAACATACAGTAGAACCCCTCTATTACGACCACTAAATAGGAGGCTAATTGTCCGTATAAATGACAGGTGACAGCTTAAAGCAATGTGAAAGTGAAACAGAAAGCTCCTGTAGGAGCTTTTTGTTTCACTTTCACATTGCTTTAAGCAGTCACCTGTCTTAAACGATTAATATTCTACACAACTTTGTGGTCGTAATAGAGGGGTTCTACTGTACAGTCCATGAACTGCATAAGCAGTAGAGAGTCTGAGCAGTCATTGTTCATTGACCCATTACCCAATACATACATCTTTTCAAGCCTCTAATTATTCCTCCATTGAAGAAAATAATTCACCTTTCAGCGCCAAACCCTATGGTGTTACTACTCATTAGAATCATCTCGAACAGACGATTTTCATGAGTAGTGACACCATAGGGTTAAATAAGAAATAAAGATTTCAGAATTTAGTTTTGAAATACTCCCCTTATCTGGAGCCCTGGGGTTAGTCTTTACTGGTCTCTACAAAACCCCTTGATTGATTGATTGTGACCGCTCTTATAATGTCCGTAAAAATAAATCCTCACAGAGACAATTCTAAACCAATAGGCTGAGTATGGTGGAGCCGTAAAAAAAAATTTGTATTTGAAACAATTCCCATATCAGGAACAATGAATTCAAATCAAAATTTATGTTGGGAGTCACGTCATACTTAGTAAGGTGGAGGTTAATTACCTAATAAGGTATGCATGACTGTCAATGTTATGCTAATATCAGATAGACAATCTTTGCACTTGAACAGACTGCTGTTTAGCATATAAAGTGAATCATTACACAATGGCCCACTAATTGGCTAGCCTACATATCCTGACATTGTCTCGGAGAGTTTAACCCACTACCCCGTAAAAACGCCTTTTTATGCCTCTAATTTATTTCTCCACTAAAGTAAATAGTTCAAATTTATAGTCATGAACATGTATCATAAGAAATATTTTGTATATATATATTTGTATATATATTCTAACTGATGGTAGTTTAAAGCAGGCTGAAAGTAAAGCATTCTGCTTTACTTTCAACCTGCTTTAAGTTGTCACCCATCTTCAGTACATTACAAGAAACAGGCTATAAAGTAATGGATTAAATTAATAGTTTTCTGAAAATACCACTTTCATAGTACAATGTATGTATCTTTTAACCCTTTATCATCCCATAAATACCCCCCCCCCCCCCCCAGCTGACATGTATACTTATCTTATTATCTGAATCCAAACTGTTAACAGTTTACTATTAGTGTATATTTAAGCATTAACTCTTATGATGCTAGTGGCAGATTTATGTGACACAGTCATTACCTTTGAAAGCAGTTTGGATCCAGATGAGATGCTGCGTAAACCGCCGTTTCATCAGGATCCAAACTGTTTGACACTGACTCTGTTTTGAAAAGTTATTTAGAAAATTCTCCTTTTAAGAACAGTTAATCGCAGACAGCATTTTTTACAGACGAAAAAAATTACCCAGCATGCAAAGAGCTATAGCAGACGACAATGGGGGATAATAAAGGATTAGCCAAAAGTGCAATGGCCAATAACATATTGACCTTTCAGCTTAACTCTTTGAACACTTACATATTGTTTTTCCGTCTGCAAACTAATGTCGTCTGCTACTGTTACTGAAAATTTTCTCAATTTTTTTTTTTAAAAATTTGAGAGTATGAAACAGTTTGATTTCTATTGAGATGCCTAGTACCTCAGCATCTCATCTGATCCAATATGTTTGCAAAAGTTTTTAAACAGGTTCACAGTAAGTTAAAGCAGCCGACAGTAATTAACAGGGTTATGTTGACCTATCGGCTCATCAACATAACACCTGACTGGCACATTCAGTCTTGATCCTCTGTCAGACACAAAATAGCTACATGTGATCAGGATCCAATTTTTCAAACCTCAAGACCTAAACTCTTTGCTGTGAAATCATTATTATTTGTGCAAACAGTTTGGACCCTGATGAGACACCGCGTAACGCGGCGTCTCATCAGGATCCAAACTGTTTGACATTCTGATCCTGCTTTCAAAAGAAATGACGAAAAACTATTTTTAGAACAGTAGCAGACAACAACAATTATTGTTGCAGACGGAAAAATTACCCAGCATGCAAAGAGTTGATAATAAAAAAAACTTGTTAGCATTATCAATACCATTTTAGCAGATACTATCACAAAAGCAGACGACACCTCTGATGGGTAAAGGGAACTGCACCTGATGACCCCTATTGATAATTCGTACTATATCTTCTGATGTAATGTCCAATTAATTAAACATATCGCTGCCTAAGGCAACCATTCTGGTAACCTGTGTATTAACGAGAACGCACCAAATTTTTTATACTTCAGACGGCTGGTCACATGCACTGTCTGCCTACTAACTCTGTCTGGACAAATCTATATTAACCCATTACTCCATAGATACACCTTTTTACATATTTGATTAATTTATTCCTCCACTGAAGCAATTAGTTCCAATTAATACAGTCATGAATTATGTATTATAAGAAATATTTTCTATATTCTAACAGATGAAATACTAAATCAGGTTGAAAGTAAAGCAGAATGTGCCTTAAGGTACATTCTGCTTTACTTTCAACCTGCTTTAAGTGATCATCTGTCTTCAGAACTAGAAACAGGCTATGTATGGGGCAATGGGTTAACAAACATGAACACTTATCCAACCAAGTGAAACTTATCCTGTAAACAGTTTGGATCCTGATCAGATTTTGAGCAATTTGGCAAAAAAGAAGAAATCCTAACTGTTTAAATCTTCGCAAGTTTAGCAGCTAAACCATGATTACATTTGCAAACAGTTTAGATCCAAACAAGACGCCACATTACCGGCTTCTCATCTGGATTCAAAGTGTATGACACACTGACACCATTTTGAAAAGAACTTTTTGAAAATACTTTTAAGCACAGTAGCAGACGACAATTATTGTTGCAGTCAACAATATTACTAAACGGGCAATGAGCTAAAAACTCAAATTAAGTTTCTTTCGCTAAAAGAACTAACAAACAAAAACATGGTTTGTTTTTTCTTGCAGACGACACTCCTGGCACGGAGGCAGACGTTATTACAACATAACATGGATTAATTCCCATGGTTCCCTGTCTCCTTAGCCCCGCCCACCATCACCCTTCGGAGATAAAAATCAATGAAAATTCAATTCGAAACAATAAGCCGACAAATAAACTCGTGTAACGAAAATTGCCAAGAACATGTGGCACTGCTCCTGCGATTAAATTGAATGTTACAGCATTGTAAGGTGGCTGCTCTAACTCTTTGCATGCTGGGTAATTTTTCTCATCTGCTACAACTGTCGTCTGCTACTGTTTTGTTATAGAATTTTCAAAATTTGTTTTCAAAATAAGGTCCGAATGTCAAACAGTTTGGATCCTGATGAGACGCCGCGTTACGCGGCGTCTCATCAGGATCCAAACTGTTTGCACAGATAATCACGACTCCGCTGCTGGGTGGCAAAGAGTCAACTAAATAAATGTCATCGCCTTGGAGATAAATTTTATGTCTTCTGAAACTCTTCAAAAAAAACCTTTGCTGAAGTGACAAACAGTTTTGATCCTGTATAGATACAGAGTTACTCCGCATCTAACCTGGAACCAAAATGTATCATATGTGAACACTTAATTAATTCCCCACTACAGCTCAAAGATGTTACTTTTAACACTGAACCCTGTATCTTAAATTCTCCCTTGTCGAACCAAACTGTTTGACATTTACATAACAGTATGGATCCACATCTAACATCAATCAACTCAAGAGTCTTATTCATATCAAAACCATGTGAAACTGCGTTTTTTTCCAGCGACTTTGTACATGCAGTAAAGAACACATTACAACTTACTGAATGCAGACCTCAATTTTGAAGCGTACAATATTGCGGCAGAGAAAGGTTAATCTTATATGCTTTCATGGCATCAAAGAACAAGAGGACAATAAAATATGTCACTAGTAATTTACAAGAATTAATCCTTAGACTGCCATCAAAACAGCTGCTTCAAAATTTGCCAATTTTCATTTTAAACAAGTTAAATTTTAAGTCATTTGCTTAGGAAAAACTGGATCTTGATCAGAGGGCAGAAAAATGTCTGATCACTAGTGATCAGGATCCAAACTGTTTAATTAAGCATGCAAGTCAACTTGCTCTAGGTATGATAAGTGTTTAAATGTCATAGAAACAGAATGCTGGTGCATATTGCAAATTCTAACACATCTCCCACACACCCCAATATAAATAAAGAATAGGACACAAATGTGTTTAATTCACAATAAAACACACAAGAGCTGTAACAGCTAAAATGTGATGTTACTGACGTAATATGACTTCGTAAATGCGTACACCAAGAAATGTAGCGCCATCGCACCAGTGCAATTGTGGTTAAATTGAAGTGTTAGAAAAGAAATAATAAATTAATACCAGTGTTTTATCATGCAATAGAACACGGATAGTCCTTGCGATGCTGGTAATGAAATGACTATGCATCTTAACTCCTACCCGTGTTCTATTAAACGATACAATGCTGGTATGAATTTATTTCTTAAATTACAAATAGTGCATAGACTGCAGACACTGATCCAAGCGCTTCTATAGAAGCCCTCTGAACTGGGTCTGTACTGTTTGCATAGGACAAGTGTGCTGTTTACAGGTAGACTGGTTGTAAAACATGAATATGGTTTAGGAGCCCTCTGATCTGGGTCTACACTGTTTGCATAGGACAAGTGTACTACATACAGGTATACTGGGTCCAAATCATGAATATTCATTTGAGTTTAGTTTAACTCATTGCCCCATAGTCTATTTCTAGTTTTGAAGACAAATGATTACTTAAAGCAGGTTGAAAGTAAAGCAGAATGCACCTTAAGGTGCATTCTGCTTTACTTTCAGCCTGCTTTAAGCTTTAATCTACTAGGAAAAAGAAAATATTTGTTCTTGAACATATCAATCAGAGTATAATCAGGAATGATTTTCTTCAGTGGAGGAATACATTAAAGGCGTAAAAAGGTATACTTATGGGGTAATGGGGTTAAAGGGTTAACTGATAGAAGATTGGTTACCTGCTAGACTCGGAGTGGGGAACCACCTTGTCTGGATGTAGCAGCACTGGAGGACCGGAGTGTAAGTAGGAGGGTGCCGCTATAGCTAAACTGAAAACAATGTAAACAAAATAACATTAGTCAAAACAATCAACAGACCTATAGCAATATACAGCACAGGGTCTATATTACCATCAGTCCATCACATAATCAGTAGAGAAGACATTAACCCATTACCCCATAGCCTGTTTCTAGTTTTGAAGATAGGTGACCAAATGGTTTAAGCTATCATCTGCTAGAATGTAGAAAATATTTTGTATGATACATAATTATTCATGACAGTATAAGTTGGAGCTATTTTCTTTAGTGAATGAATAAAATAAAGGCGTATTTATGGGGTAATTAATGGGTTAACCCATAACCCATAAAGTATGCCAATATTCCATCAGATTATAGCTTAAAATAGAGTGAAAGTAAAAAAGAATGCACCTAAAGGTGCATTCTGCTTCACTTTCAACCTGCTTTAATGTGTCACACATCTTGAATACTAGAAACAGGCTTTTGGGTATTGGGTTAAAATAAACGAATACTCAGTCATGAATATGCACATAAATATTTCTTTATCCTTGTCTATGGTAGCTAAAAGTTGGCTGAAATTAAAGCAGAATGTTCCTTAAAGCACATTCTGCTTTACTTTCAATCTGCTTCAAGGGGTTCCCTATGTTCAAACTTTGAAACAGGCTATGGAGTAAATGGTTAAGTATCAGCTCCACTTATGTTTTACAGGATGTGGTTATTTTAAGTGCTCAACTCCAGACCCGGAAAGTATTTCAAAGATTAAAATCCTTATGTGTCCATGACATCCTATGTTGCAACTACTCACTAGAATTATACAAGGCTCTAGATAAGAGGGAGTATATGGAACAAATCCAGCATTTTTTCTCATGCCAGCATCAAATCCTACGGTGTTACTATACTTAAAGACTCTTTGTTGACAGTTAATAGTTTTTCTCAATACCTTTTGAAATTAACTACATATTGACAAACCTTACATAGGTGTCGTTGAAGTGCTGTTAAAAAAAGTAAAATCGGTGAGGCATAGCTTCGAGATGATTCTAATGAGTAGTAACACCATAGGATTTGGTGCTGAAATGAGCGAGAAAATGCTGGATTTGTTCAGTTTACTCCCTTCAGTCCTATCTAAGAGATGATTAAGATGAGTAGTGACACCATAGGGTTTAGTTCAGAAATAAAGATTTTTGTTTTTGAAATACTCCCCATATCTGGAGCTCTGCATACAAACCACCATTTCAACAGTGGCATCTGACAGCCATTGACAAATCGTCATGAAGAGGATATTGACCTGAGCATTCACAGTACTTATTAATATTGGATTACTATACTTATCATACTTGTGTTGGTCTACTAGTCAAAAACCTTCAAAACTAGATGAAAAGCCTTCAAACTAGAATGTAAAGCCTTCAACCTAGATGCTTGCTTAGACACTTTAATGCAGAAAGAAAAGCAATGCAGAAAGCTCCTACAGGAGCTTTCTGCATTGCTTTTCTTCTGCATTAAAAGCAATCACCAGTCTTTCCGAGACACCCTAGTAATCATGCTTCTTCAACCAATGGCAGCTCAATACACGTTTAACTATTTATAACTGTGTACGTGGTGACTGCCCGATAGTTACCAGGTTTATTGAAACGAGCTATAAGTTTACCTGCTGCCTTTTGTGACAGCCGATTGTACAAATAGTACATCCACATACACACAGGTATAATCCTTTACGCAGCCTATAGCCTCCGCCTATAGCCGAAAGACTAACCCAATCCCGTTTTCCCCGTAACAGTTTAGATCCAGATCACCTAGTATGCACTTCAAAAGCATGATTGGGATCTTTAGTTTCAAACTCAAAACTTAAAGCTCTTAATTGAGAATTATGGATTTTTCTCAATACCTGACCGAACTTATAGCAGGAAACATTTTCGAAATTAACTACAAATTGACAAACCTCACGGTTGTCGTTGACCGTGCTGTTTAAAGGAAAAAGTAAAATCGGTGAGGCATAGCTACAGGACAAGTTTACAACACTGCATACTAGCATACTAGTCAGCAAATATAGTTCACTTAACAACAAGTTTAGTCCGCTTTCATAATATACGATTTAAAAAGTCAGTGAGCATACAATTACAGTCAACCTTCCATTAACCCTTTACCTTATAGAAGCGACTTTTAGCGTATTTAATTTATTCCTCCGCTGAAGAAAATAGTTCCAGTTTATACCCTCATGAACAATAACCATTACAAATATTTTATATAGCCTAGCAGATTTTAGCTTAAAGCAGGCTGAAAGTAAAGCAGAATGTGCCTTAAGGCACATTCTGCTTTACTTTCAACCTGCTTTAAGTGGTGACCTGTCTTCAATATTATAACTAGGCTATCAGGTAAAGGGTTAAGCCATCTTTCTCTGTTAGAGAAAGAGTAATCAAAGACTGGGGAAGTCATAGTCTTCTCAACTAATGTAGGACAATTAAGTTCATGTAGGAAATTTCTATATTATTATTATTCTCCATTCCCCCATAAGTACGCCTTTTTACACCTATAATTTATTTCTCCACTATAGAAAATATTTACAGTATGAATATGTATCTTCAGGAATGTTTTCTATACATTCTAGTAGATAATAGCTTAAAGCAGGCTGAAAGTAAAGCAGAATGTTTAAATGTTTAACTTTCAGCCTGCTTAAGTGTCACATGTTAGCGAAACTAGAAATATGCTATGGGGTAATGGGTTAAAAACTTCTTATGGTATACATTCTTACTGTACAAAGAGGAACTTTTTCTTTAAAGGAGGACTAAATTAAAGGCATCAAAAGGATACATTACTGACAAATTATTCTGAATGTGAAAACTTTGGCTGCCACATAAGGAAGTTGCTCATTTTAAAGTCAACTCTTTCAGTGATAATTTTACCTTTGCATCCTGAGTCCTATTATACTCATTAAATTTGTCAGGGACTCATTATTTGAAAAGTTGTGAGTCCCATGGACCCATAGCTTTTCTGACCATTATTAACACATTACTCAATATTACACAATTTTATGCATTAATGTATTCTTAGGATCCACTGAAGTGAATAGTTCCACTTACATAATGTGCAACATCAGAAATACTTTCTATATCCTAGCAAAAAAGAGCTTAAAGCAGGTTGAAAGTAAAGCAGAATGTGCCTTAAGGCACATTCTGCTTTACTTTCAACCTGCTTTATGTGGTCACCTGTCTTCAAAACTAGAAATAAGTTATGGGATATTGTGTTAATTTTTCACCTCAAGGACTCAATGTTTGTCTCAATGACTCATTGTTTTACAGAATGTGCTTCCCGAGGACTCATTCATCTGATTTCTAAAAGTATCACTGCTCTTTTTATGCTAATTTTTGTTATGATTCAGCATAAGTAATACATCTCTTGTTTAACCCATAGCCGATTTATAGTTTTGAAGACAGTTGACAACTTAAAGTAGGTTGAAAGAAAAGCAGAATGTGCCTTAAGGCACATTCCGCTTCACTTTCAGTCTGCTTTAACTCTTTCCTCCCTGAAACTTTAAATGGACAATTCCAGTTTCCATTTTAGTCTAGTCCATTTCTGACTTTTAAGGGTTGTTTTTGTCAATGTTTGGCATTATGACAAACAGTGAAGACCCTGATCAGAGGGCTCCTTTCGGAGCCCTCTGATCTGGGTCTTCACTGTTTGCACAGGACAATTTTACAATTCAGATGTACATTGTTTGAAAATAACGCCTATATGCGGGACTAGGGTTCAAAGGGTTAAGCTACTATCTACATGGATCAAGAACATATTTCTTATGCTGAGTATTCATGACTATATAAAATGGATTTTTTTTTTCATTGGAGGAATAGATTAGAGGCGTAAAGATGCGTAATTATGTGGTAATGGGTTAAGTCAGGGGGCTGCTTTATTTAATAAAGCAACAATGAAACAAAAGCTGGACGCTCCAATAGCACCATTCCTCTTTAATTAATTTTCTTAAAGTCGAAACTCTTAAGCTTGAATCATAATTTTAAAATGAAACTTTATGGCATTTCTGTGGAGGGAAAAATCGTTTGCTGACAAGTGGTTTTTGCGGTTAACACTTTTGGCTCCAGTCAAAAGTGATCTAAATATCATTAATCTTCCCAGAGGGCTCATAAGGCTAAATCCTGTCCTAAAGGCTGTTTTCATTCAAATGTTACACTGGAGAATTTTAATGCCATTCTTTCCTGTGTACAACAAAACTCATATTTATGCCTCATATGCACTTGTTTTTACCCATGTTAAGATTTTTATTAAATTTTAGATTATTCTATGAGATGCCGAGTTACCTGGCGTCTGACCTGGTTCCTAGTCCAAACTGTTTGTAATAGACTTACTATCTATCCTTTAAGTCTCAATAAAGATTCCTACTTATGCCTATAAAGTATAATTCATTCCTACACTGAAGAAAATAGTTCCACTTTGTACAGCCAAGAATTTGCACCGTAAGAAGTATTTTCTATATCATAACAGATGGTATGAAATGAATGAATGAATGAATGAATGAATAATAGTATTTTCTATATCATAACAGATGGTATGAAATGAATGAATGAATGAATGAATGAATGAATGAATGAATGAATGAAATGAATGAATGAATGAATGAATGAATGAATGAATGAATGAATGAATGAATGAACTTTATTTAAAGAGGGTAGCCCATTTAGTCTAATGACTAATCCTCCATGAGGCATGGTAGCATAAAGCAGGCTGTAAGTAAAGCAGAATGCAGCTTAAGGCGCATTCTGCTTTACTTTCAATCTGCTTTAAAATTAAGGTTTTCTAAATAGTCAATGGGAAAGACTAATGCTTTGTCCCAGTGTAGCTGACAGCAGTGCAGTTTTCTGGTGTGTAGGGCATTACCCTCTCGGCATTATGAAGGATATTGGAGCCATATTGATCTGTACACCTGATTTTACGATAACAGTGGTTTGAATCATATCAAATATTTACCTGACTGGATGGCACAATTATCTGACACTAGTCGAGACAGCTTTCACCCCCGTTTACCATAGCTGAACACTAGAGTTCTATTTGCAAGTCATGAGACATATGAACACCTTCTAATGTTTTAACTCTTTCCTCCCTGAAACTTCAAATGGGCTTTTCCAGTTTTAATTTTAGTCTAGTCCATTTCTAACTTTTAAGGGTTGTTTTTGTCATTTTTGTTGCATCATGACAAACCGTGAGCCCTCTGATCTGGGTCTTCACTGTTTGCATAGGACAGGTGTACTATCGGCATGTACACTGTTTGAAAAGGACGCCTATATGCGGGACTAGGGTTCAAAGGGTTAATTAATTAACGATTTGAAATCAGGCACAGTTCCTGTAACCTCTTCCCCATTAGAAGCTCCTTTTAGCGCATTCAATTTATTCCTTCATTGATGAAAATAGTTCCAATCTAAACATTAACCATTAATTTAGAAATGTTTTCTATGCCCTAGCAGATGCGCGGCCCCAGATAAGAGGGAGTAAACTGAACAAATCCAACATTTTCTCACTTATTTCAGCATCAAATCCTTTGGTGTAGCTACTTATTAGAATTGTCTCGAAGAGACAATTCTAATGAGTAGTAACACCATAGGGTTTAATGCAGAAATGCAGATTTTAGTTTTTGAAATACTCCCCTTATCTGTAGCTCTGAGATGGTAGCTTTTCTGCCCTTTCAGTCTGCTTTAACCCATTCCCCCATAACAACGCCTTTTTACGCCTCTAATTCATTCTTCACTGCAGAAAATTTTTCACTTTTATGCATTCAGGAACATGTATCAAAAGAAATATTTTCTATATCCTGGCAGATAAGAGCTTAAAGTAGGCTGAAAGTAAAGCAGAATGCACCTTGAGGCATATTCTGCTTTACTTTCAACTTGCTTAAAGCGATCACCGTGTCTTCAAAACTAGAAACAGACTTTTGGGGTAATGGGTTAAAGGGAATGCTTGTGCTACTGTATAAAAGGAGACTCACCCTTCCCGCATAATGGCAGGTGGTGCTGGAAGCATTTTTCCTTCTTTGATAGCACTTGCAATGCTCGTTGACCACGGCTGAAACGCTGACATCATTGCACGAATTGACGAGGTCTGGTCGTGTTCCGACCATGGTGACGTGGGTGATGAATCGTCTTCACTCTTGACTCGTTTCACATTTTCACCGTTTGTGTCGCTACCCTAAAAACAAATAGAAAATAGAAGATTTAATACACATACTTATAGACGTACACTTTCTCCTTAATCACATGAAAACATAATTGTTAGTATTGATAAACAACCTTAAGTATTGTTAACCGATAAGATACCCTTTTTTACGTTGTGAGTAATGTTGATCTTGGTCTTTACAATTTGTTTTCTAACAAAAACACAAATACTAAAGTAGCTAGAGGTAGTACAACCAGGGGTAAAAAATTCTACTCATCCACTTGTCCTGCATGCTTTTTCCCTTCTTTGTCTAATGTGCATGGCAAGAGCATTTTTTTGGATTGTCTTCATAGCCTTTTATGCAGGACAAGTGACAAATTTCAGAATTTTTACCCCTGACAACCATGTATGACAGACCACAGTCCATCTTCAATCTTGTGTAAAGCAAACACTCTTCTATACAAGAGGCTGTTTTACCCTGTTTTTAGTTTTGAAGACAGGTGACTACTTAAAGCAGGTTGAAAGTAAAGCAGAATGCGCCTTAAGGCGCATTCTGCTTTACTTTCAGCATGCTTTAAGCTATTATTTGCTAGAATATAGAAAATAGTTCTTATGATTCTCATTTGTAACAGTATAAATTAGAACTATTTCCTTTAATACAGGAATAAATTAAAGGAGTAAAAAGGTGTATTTATGGGGTAATGGGTGAAAACAATATAACTGAATATTTATATATGAACTGCAAACAAATTAGTGCCTGATGGGAGCCAGAGTTGCTTGTGCTAAGTGCAGACATAGAAGAGAAAATGTTGGAAAACTTGAGTTTCCTCCTTCTCGTCTTGAGTCCTGTTATGGGGGTAAAGGGATAATCTTGAGTCCTGGTATGTTACTTCTCCCCATTATCACATGAAATGTACTATTACAGAAGCATTCAAGCATATGCATGTCAATTCTTACACGGTTCGTCTCACAACCGCATATAATTTCTCCAATGAGCTGTAAGAAGTAAACTACCACGGATCAAGATAAGATCAGTATTTCAAATACTTAAATCCACAAGTCTCCTATTAAAGCCCTATGTTGTGACTACTCATTAGAAAAGTATCGAAAACGATATTTAACCCTTTTCCCATAGCTTGTTTATAGGTTTGAAGACAGGTGACCACTTAAAGCAGGTTGAAAGTAAAGCAGAATGCGCCTTATTCCCTTTAACCCATTACCCCATAGACTGTTTCTAGTTTCACCTAAAGGTGCATTCTACTTTACTTTCAGCCTGCTTTAACCCATTACCCAATAAATACGCCTTTTTACGCCTTTGATTTACTCCTCCACTGAAGAAAATAGTTGAAATTTATACAGTCATAAATATGTATGATAAGAAATATTTTCTATATTTTAGCAGATGTTAGCGTAAAGCAGGCTAACAGTAAAGCAGAATGTGCCTAAGGCGCATTCTGCTTTACTTTCAACCTGCTTTAAGTGGTCACCTAATTTCAAAACTAGAAACAGGCTATGGGGTAATGGGTTAAGCTATTATCTGCTAGGATTTAGAAATATTTCTTATGGTACATATTCATGGCTGTATAAATTGGAGCTATTTTCTTCAGTGGAGGAATAAACTATTGGCATGTAGACCCTGATCAGAGCTACTGAAATGTCTGATTTGGGTCAACAGACTCAACACTGTTTTCTTATAGGATATGTCTGGCATGGGTCTGCACTCATTCCTGTGTGATTTTTTCTGAAATTTATTAGCCAATGAAATAGTTCAGTTATTACAATTTTCATAGCGGGCACAGTTTGATATCTGAATGTATAGGTTTATTTTCATAGTCTTCTCTAAGCAGTCACTTGTTATGCAACTAGATACAGAAAAGGTTTCCTCAATGTGGTGACTATTTTATCAGATCTGGGTTGCATAACTTATCTTTTTATTATAAAGAATGAAATAACATTTGTATGCAGATGAAGCAAAGGTAAGAAAATGTGTTACTGCATAGAAAATGCTTATAGGAGACAGTACAAATAGCAGCTGCACTTAGCAACCATCTGCCTTTAACTAATTGTCTTTTTACCCCTTAAATAAGCCATTTTACGCCTTTAACTTTTTCCTCCACTGAAAAATAAAGTTCCACTTTATAAAGTCATGAATATGTATGGTACGAAATATTTCCTGTATTCTAGCAGCTGGTAACTTAAAGCAGGCAAAAAGTAAAGCTCATTCTGCTTTACTATAAACCTGCTTTGAGTGGTCAATTGTCTTCAAAACTAGAAACAGGCTATGGGGTAAAGGGTTAACTCACACAACTCTTGAGTAACTCTTATGGGTTACAACGTTCCATTGTGGATCTTTTAGTTACAAAAACATGACCCAGTCTGCTTGGAATTTCTGGGTATTTAAATAAAATATTACTCTATTTTAGCAAACAGTGTAGGAGCCCTCAGATCTGGGTTTACACTGATTGCAACTGTCAAGAGTATATTTTATACAGGTATATGGTGTTGAAAGAGGTAAAATCCTCAATCTTCTTCAATGAACAGAGATTCAAAAGTAAGTCAAGATAGTATTGATATCAGATCTAAAAACAATAGAAGTAATCCCTAAATGAACAATTATCATACTTGTAATTATCCCATAACAGTCAGATTTCACACAATGGCTCACACTTTAGTGTGTGACATTTCCATGAAAGATCAAGTGACAATCAGTGTTGTATTGTATGGTGTATTACGTACACTATTCCATCGTTCTCTTATCACTTCTGACACAATCATGATCAGAATGGTTCAACTATTTACACAACATGATCTTGATGTTCAAATTGAATATGACATTCTAACCCTTTATTCAATATTCATAGATACACAATGTATACCATAATGAAATATGCAGAATCAGAAATATTTGTTGTATCATACCAGAACTGATGTTAGCCTATAGTATTAGCTGAAAGTAAAGCATAAAGCCCCTTAACCCTTCACACCATAAATACGCCTTTTTATTCTTTAATTTTACTCCTTCATTGAAGAAAATAAATCTAATTCAAAGTCATGAATATGTATCGTAAGAAATAATTTCTATATTCTAAAATTGTAGCTTAAATCAGGTTTAAATTAAAGCACTTTAAGCTGCTTTACTTTCAACCTGATTTAAGCGGCAAACCTGTCCTCAAATCTAGAAATTGGCTATGTGGTAATGGGTTAATGCGCAACTTTCTTTACTTTTAACCTATTTTAAGTGGTCACTTATCTTCAATACTAGAAATAAAGTAGGTTAACCGTTATGACTGGGGTAATGGGTTAAGTGCACTTTTTCCAACTTTCTCTTAGCACTTATATACCCTGTTATTTGAGGCTGAATTTAATTAAACAATCCTATCTGACACAATCATGTTTTTCATTTTTGTTTCGTTTTGTTCAACCATCCCTGAAACATGATCTTCATGTTAAAATTAACCCATTACATAATAAATACGCCTTTTTACGCCTCTATTGATTCCTCCATGGAAGAAAATTGTTCCAATTTACACAGTCATGAATATGAAACAGAAGAAATTGTTTCTCTATCCTTGCAGATAGTAGCTTAATTAAAGCAGGCTGCTTTACTTTCAACCTGCTTTAAGTGGTCACATGTCTTCTAAACTAGAAACAGGTAATGGGTTAACCCAATATTATAACTCCAGTGACAGATTCTCATGTTTATGCCTTTAATTTATTCCTCCACTGAAGAAAATAGTTCCCTTGTATATACAGTCATAATACATGCTTGATATAATTTTTCTTTATTCTAGCAGATGGTAGTTTAGCAGAATAGGCTTTGAGATCAATTATTACTTCTCTTTAATCCTGTTTTAATTAATTAAGGTACCATCTGCTTGAATATAGAAAACATTTATGGTACATTATTATATTCATGAGTCATGACGGTATAAATTGAAACTATTTCCTCTTGTAGATGAATAGACTAAAGGAGTAAAATTATGTATCTATGGAGTAAATTGGTCGATACAATTTTCAATGCAATTCATTTATCTGTCAACTCCACCTATGGTGTGACTACTAATTAGAGACAATTCTAATGCGCATATAGTTACAACACAGAGCATTCAGGGAAAATAATAATTTCGGCACTTGAAACCTCTCCTGCTATTTGGAATTATATTATGCCTAATCTAATCTCTGTATGCAAAGAATCCGAAGATTTGGGCAATAAAATGTATTTAACTCTAACCATACTAGAAGCGGATATTGTGCCACAGTGATTACCTTTGCAAACAGTTTGGATCCAGATGAGACTCCGCATTACGCGGCGTCTCATCAGGATCCAAACTGTTTGACACACAGACCCAACTTTGAAAGGAAATCTAGAAAATTTTATTTTTAGAACAAAAGCAGACGACAATTGTTGCAGATGAACAAAATTACCCAGCATGCAAAGAGCAGAACTGATGTAAAAATAACTCTTGTTTTATTATTCCAAATTTCCTTCACAGGCAATATAACGCTACATCAGACCAGAGATTTGATATTAACCAAATTCTGGAACGACCCTGCTGCTAATTCTGGCCTCTAGATAAATACGTTTTATGCCCTGTGTTCTTTCAACAAGAAAACCCAAATGACCGTTATACTGGTGCCATTAAACTCATCACCCTAACATCAAAGGTCACCACTACCAATGGTAAAACTATTTTATGTATATTTTTCATCTGCAGTCATGGCAAAAACTCTGTGTGTGTAAGCCTGTAGAGTTTTTGGCTTGTTTTCTGTTGTTTTTTTTATATAAATATATAATATGCTGCTATTCTGACCAAAGAAATTTAAACAAGTTAATTTCAACCCTTTGCTCCTAATGACTCTAGCAATCAGTGCAAAACACCTGTATAACTTTGTTTAAAGCAAATCACAGCTATAAAGCAAGATGAAAGTAAAGAAGAAAGCTGCTACTAGATTAATTCCTAATATATGAGTTTTCTTATTTTTTGTCATCATCAAATTTTGAAGTATAATTTAAGGAGTCATCAACTTTGCTTTATGCTGCTACTTGTTTTCAAGTTCAACACCAGCCATGGATTTTGAATAATTATTTCTGGTTTTTATCGTACTATGTGGATTAAGTCTTATGGAGGAGATTGTAGCCTCAACCAAGTACGGCAAAATGATGACCCTAGTTGACTTGACCATGGTTTTTGATGGTTGACCATCACATATAAATCATGGTAAGCCGCAAAATACTGTGTCCGAATAATAACATGACCATGGCTGACCATGGTCAGAAAACATCAGACCACAACTGCCCATGGATGACCATGATAAGAGAATAAGGCCCTATTGTGAATCAAATGGTTAATGTTTGACACCCCTAAGCCCTGAGAAAAATGGCTGGATCTGCCAATGTTATAAAGTATAAAACCCAGTTTGTCAACAAATGAACAGCCTACCTACCGGTAACATACTCCATGAAACCTTGAGCTCCCCACAAAACATATTTTAAATGTTTTTTTATAGCTAATTATTACTAGCAAGGGTCCTATCAAACAACACTATAAAAATGTTTGGACCACCAGGCAATTCCTTTCCTTGAGTTTTATCAACTTGAGATTATTAATGTCCATAACCTTTCCCCCCATGGAAGCGCTCTTTTAGCACATTTAATTTATTCCTACACTGGTAAAAATAGTTCCAATTTAAACAGTCATGAATATGTATCATTAAAATGTTTTCTATATTCTAGAAGATGGATAGCTTAAAGCAGGCTGAAAGGAAAGCAGAATGCGCCTTAAGGCGCATTCTGCTTTACTTTCAACCTGCTTTATGTGAACACCTATATTCAATAGTAGAAACAGGCTATGGGGGAAAGGGTTAACTCTCACCATGCTAGAGGCGGATATGTGCCATATGACATTTGCAAACAATTTGGATCCAAATGAGATGCTGCATGACGAGGCGTCTCATCAGGATCCAAACTGTTTGACACTCTGACCCTGTTTTGGAATTATTTTTTTTAAGTTTTAGTTTCATAACAATAGCAGATTACTTTTGTTTCCGACGGAAAATATTATCTAGAATTCAAAGAGTTATGTTTGGTTTATTACAGCTTCATGGTCAAATTGCCAACTGTATAATAGAGGAATATTCATGCTAATATCAGATTTACAGTCTAATTTGACTTTCTTGAGCATGGCTGCCAGTCTTTGAGCAAGTCTGAAGCCTTCTTAACCCATTACCTCATAGCCTGTTTCTAGTTTTGAAGACAGGTGACTACTTTAAGCAGGTTGAAAGTGAAGCAGAATGTGCCGTAAGCCACATTCTGCTTTACTTTCAACCTGCTTAATGGTCTCTGTTTTTTTAACCCTTTGAACCCTAGTCCTGCATACTGGCGTCTTTTGCAAACAATGTACATGTGAATAGTACACTTGTCCTATGCAAACAGCGAAGACCCAGATCAGAGGGCTCCTAGGAGCCCTCTGATCAGGGTCTTCACTGTTTGTCATAATGCCAAACATTGACAAAAACAACCCTTAAAAGTCAGAAATGGACTAGACTTAAATGGAAATAGAATTGTCCATTTAAAGTTTCAGGGAGGAAAGAGTTAAATTAGGAACAGGCTATTGGCTAATTAGGGAAGAAAACATCTTCCCATCTGTATATTGGTATCAACCTCAAACCAGCCTTGTATCGAATTCCCAACCCTCAACAGTACTGCATCATACGTGTTGGACTAGCTATTTGCAATTATCACTGACGATCTATGCCAGAACATTTCTAATTGATCATGGTCTATACTATTTGCCACACTAAAACAAACATCATGAGCAATAACCTTCAAATAAACAACAGATAAAACTAAATCAAGAAATGGCAGGTTAAAAGTTTACCATACAGCAAGGCAAAGGCTAACTGCCCCATAAAAGTCATTGATCTCTATAAAATCTTTAACCAAGCATGTGAAATATTGGGGCTTTTCTTTAAATAAAAAATATTTAAAAAAATCTCCAAAATATTAGTACACAGTCTTAACTGTCTTGTTTTTTAAGTTACATTATTAAACATCTAATAAAGATTCCAATCGAATTTAACCATCTTTCTTTTTGACCAACATACTGGATGCAAGTAGTAATATACCGTAGAACCTAAGATGTAGTCATTTCAGATGAAGCAATGTGAAGGTTGGTCATGCAAACTGAAGTTTCCTGTTGGGAAAGTGTCTAGGGTTTTATTGGGCAATTTGTAAAGTACAGTTGTACTAATGCAGCCTGTGAAATCTAAAGGGGCCTCTCTAAGGAAACCCCTTTGAGGATCATGTTTTTGAAAGCCACCCTTCAGTTGTGAATCACTGCTATCAATTTCAATCAAAGGTGGCTTGGTCTGTGTTTGAAAAGCAGGTGGTCGCTTAAAGCAATATTTAAGTAAACAGAACTTCCCAAATTTATCAGCTCAGAGAAGTGTGGGTTTGGTTTCTGTGTTTTTATGGCAGGTGACTACTTAAAGACTTAAAGTAAGGTGGAAGTAAAGCAGAAAGCTCCTAAAGGAGCTTTCTGCTTTACTTTCATCTTGCTTTAAGTAAGCACCTGTCTGAAACACTGGCCGACTATGAATGTACTAAATTAGTTAGAAATAAGTACACCAATGGCTAAATGGTTTGGTTTGTTTGAAAAAAGTTAGAAATAGGTACACTGATGGCTAAATGGTTTGGTTTGTTTGAAAAGGTCCTTTTCTGCCATCTATGGGCTAATTGGATGCCCTAGAGAGGGGGGGGGGGGGGTGTGTTTGGA
Source organism: Gari tellinella (assembly GCA_922989275.2). Taxonomy (NCBI): domain Eukaryota; kingdom Metazoa; phylum Mollusca; class Bivalvia; order Cardiida; family Psammobiidae; genus Gari; species Gari tellinella. Next base: position 22,493,337 of record OV277870.1, read on the forward strand.
AACAGAAACCTGGGTGCGATGCCCTTCACTCATAATCGACAGAGTTCTTTTGGATGCACAGTGTAAAGCTCTGATACATAAGACCTCGGATTATAGAGCCGCATCTGAAGACTTAGTTCAGCAGGGGATCAAACTCGCGACCCTTGGTACTGCAGTGGAGTCTGCTACCAACGGACCATGTCTTCCGGTGAATGGCGATAATGATGGCTAATTGGCTACGAAGGAAAGGTGACTGACTTTTAACCCTTTCCCCCATAGAAGCGACTTTTAGCGTATTTAATTTATTCCTCTGCTAAAGAAAATAGTTCCTATTTAAACAGTTATAAACATGTACCATGAGATATATTTTCTACATTTTAGCATATGGCAGCTTAAAGCAGGCTGAAAGTAAAGCAGAATGCGCCTTAAGGCGCATTCTGCTTTACTTTCAATCTGCTTTAAGTGGTCCCTTATTTTCAATTCTAGAAATAGGCTTTGGGAAAAGGAGTAAACAGCCATACTGAAATTACCTTGTTTGCATTTATAATTACTTTGTACTTTTCAAGGCTACCTGGTAGCCATTCTACAACACAATAAACTGAATAAAGTAAGAATGTAAACAAATATAAATGTAAATTTTGTGGTCTATAAACAAGGCTAGCTCTTAAATTAAAACCTATTGTGGCTCAGTAAAGAACCTTTATTTTTTAAATTAGAAAAGAACAAAATGAAAAGATTAAGCCTCTTGTTAGCCTTAAGGGATCAATTTTCAATTTGAGAAATCAGTGGGTGGGCAAATGCTTCTACCCTGTTCTGAAAGAGAACCATTGGACCTGACTGTCCTGACACCTGGTGGCAGTTTACAGCAAGCTGAAATCTTCCTGCTCTTCTTTTTAACACTTTACCCCTTTCATAATAATATGCCTTTTTACGCATCTAATTTAGTCCTCCGCTGAAGAAAATAGTTCCATTTTATAAAGTCATGAATTATGTACATGAGGATTATACCATAATTATACAAGAAATGTTGTCTATATTAATATATCCAAGTAGATAGTAACTTAAAGCAGGCTGAAAGTAAAACAGAATGTGCCTTAAGGCACATTCTGCTTTACTTTCAACCTGCTTTAAGTGGTCATCTATCTTCAAAACTAGAACTAGGCCATGGGGTAATGGGTTAAACTGCCAACGTACATCTTAATCACCGCCATGCAGGTAATTTGTTATCCTGTATTCAGCATTGAAGAACTTTCTAATTTAAATTGTTTGTATCCAGATCAGGCCCAACAAAAATTCAGGTCTGATACAAACTGTCACTGTTTATAGCAAAAGGATTGCAAGGCATTTCAAGCATACAGTGGAGAAAACGTTATTCTTTCCCAATAAACGTGTTTACGCTAAAATTATTATTTCAATTGCAAACAGTTTGGAGCCAGATCAGACGCCGGGAAACCCGGCGTCTGATCAGGCTCCATAATGTTTGCCGCCCAGATTAAAATGAATAGTCAGAATTGACAAAAAGTTGTACATTTTAGTGCTTTGCGTTTAAACGGGGAAAAATAACGTTTTCTCCACTGTACATAGGGAAGTTATTCAGTGCTGAAACAGAGCTCCAGATAAGGGAAGTTTTTCAAAACCTAAAATCTTTATTTCTGCATTAAACCCTATGGTGTCACTACTCATTAGAATCATCTCTTCGAGGCGATTCTAATGAGTAGTCACACCATAGGATTTGGTGCTGAAATGAATGAGAAAATTTTGGATTTGTTCAGTTTACTCCCTCTTATCTGGAGCGCTGATGAAAGTGTTTAGAGAAGGGGGTCACCAGGTTATTTAAGAGCAGATCCACCCACGGGTTACCCAGTTAGTTAGGACTAACCACTCGTTTGTCTTTGAATAAAACACTCCCTGCTGCCCTCCCCCTCAAAGTATAATCATGTGTGAGGGGTGTATACAAAACACAGTACCCTAGCGAACAATAACATCCCAGTGAAAAATTCAAATTCAATTGCAGGTCCTTAGGAGAAACAAACCCGTTTTGACCCCTGTTACCCAATACCGCTTTCAATACAATCAAACTGAGGCAAGGGAATGACAAACCAACAATGGAGTCGTTAGCTGCAAAAGAAACTTGATTGGTGTGATGGTTAGCATTTTAATCCTTTAAATTGGGGCTCAAAGAAAGAACAAGAAACTCTGGTATTTCCATTTGCTTCTCTTTATCTCGGTCAAACCCAATCATGTTACTATACACTATATACATTAGAATAATGCCATTGCGATGATTCCAATATTTTGTCAGATTATAGGGTTATAACCTTTTACTCAACAGGAATCCAGGGCTGCCATCAGTTGGCATGAAAATTCCTAAGATTTCCAAATTTGCATTTTTCAAGTGCAATTTTACGCATCGTACCTTTACCACATAGCTTGTTTCTAATTTTGTTGACATGTGACTACTTAAAGCAGGCTGGAAGTAAAGCAGAATGCGCCTTAAGGCGCATTCTGCTTTACTTTCATCCTGCTTTAAGCTACCATGTACCAGAATAAAATCTGAAGGTTTAGGAAAAATCCTGAGAAATGGCAGCCCTGAGAATCTGGTAACTGCTGTAACCCAAAAATATTGTATCCATCAGCTGCTACTTTTAAAAATTATCATTATAATATATTCACATTTTTCTGAGTCTCTATAAACAATCTACAACAATTACAACTTAATCGTTCAAATATTTCAAATTTATTAATAAATCAGACAATTATTCCTGAATGAAGGGGCATTAGATCTAAAGGCAAAGCAATGCAAATTGATAAAGCACCATCCATGCAGAGTACTTTAAGCTATGGTGTAGTTGGGATGGGTGGTAGGGAATATCGATAAAGTTATGTAACTAGGTCAAGGTATCAACTCAAAATTGGGTCAATGTCCCAAGGACAAAGATACTGAAAAACTTGCACTGAATTCAAACATTCCATCTTTTGTTAGGAAATATCATGAATGAAATTTACATTTGACTAGGTCCAAGAAAGGGGCCTTGTAGTATCCCTTTGTTGCTTCAACATAGCGATGCAATAATCCCCTTGACTTGTCAGAAATTATTTTAGTTGTCCTGATCTCTGAAAGTCTTGCAATCTTTTCACAGTAACATTTCTCTCACTCTCGCTCGTAGAAATGCCTTTTTAAGCCTTTTTAACAGTTTACTCAGCTACACAATTCAATGCCTTTAATGTATTCCTCCATTTAAGAAAGTAGTTTCTATTTTTATATTCTTGCAGTTCGAAGCTGAAGTTAAAGCAGGTTGAAGTAAAGCAGAATGTTCCTGAACTGCCTTTTAACCCATTACCCCATAAATACGCCTTTAATTATTCTTTTACTGAAGAAAATAGTTTGAATTTATACTATCGCTAATAAAAATTATAAGAAATATTTTCTATATTCTAGCATATAATAGCTTAAAGCAGACTGAAAGTAAAGTAGAATGTGCCTTAAAGCACATTCTGCTATATTACTTTTAACCTTTTTTAAGTGCTTTAGGTGATCATATGTCTAATGTCTTCAGTGTTAGAAACAGGGTACGGGGTAATGGGTTAAGGCAAATTCTGCTTTACTTTCAACCTGTTTTAAACAGTCATCAAACTTAGAAACAGGCTGAGACTAATGGGGAAAATACATGTACAAACAGGCTGTACCTTTTGTTCTCAATCTTCTACTCAAAATACTACCAAAACTCAAATGATGACTGACAAGAATGGTTTCAAACGCAGTCCGCAGATTAAAGCAAGATGGGAATAAAGCAGGAACTTTCTGCTTTACTCTCATCTTGCTTTCAGCAGTCACATACCTTTATATTTAAAGCAACTAACTCTCTGAAGTTTAGAGTGGTTGTGTTAGTGGCATTTGACCTTAACTCTTTGCATGCTGGGTAAATTTTTGTTTGTCTTCTGCTTTTATTCTAAAAATAGATTTTTTCTGAATTTCTTTGAAAACAAGGTTAGATTGTCAAACAGTTTGGATCCTGATGAGAGGCCCCATTACGAAGCACCTCATCGGGATCAAAACTGTTTGCAAAGGTAATCATGATTTAACTGCTAGCATGGTAAGAGTCATGTTCGCTATACAATACCCTCTGAGACAAGTTAACCCCAAGATACCGTTTATTGTTATTTACTCCACTTCAGACAATTAAACGCTAATGAATTGTTTCAAATTAGCATTGATCAAAACAAAGATAACAACAGCTAGCTAGGCACCTTTAACCCGGGCCAGTCTGAAATAGTTTCAACCAATGCTATTGTGGTTAACTCTGTTCAACACTAAGTAACTCTTGTGGGTTATTGTGTTCCCCTGTGGATCATTTTAGTTACCAATACATGAACAAGTCTACTTGGAATTCTGACTGGTAAAATAAATACTGTTCTGAATTAGCAAACAGTGTATACCTTGATCAGAGGGCTCCCTTAGGAGCCCTCTGATCTGGGTCTACACTGTTTGCAAATATATACCAATCCCCTGTCTGTATGTTTTGTGTGGTCGGACATAAGCCCCTGGGCATTGTGCTAAATTTGTGCAAGTGTAGAGAAGAACTTTCTCATTCATCCAAATAAGTATTTAAACCATGACATTTATGCTACGTAAAGCAGTAAAGCAGACTATCTAAAGCAGAGCACAGACTATTTAAAGCAGAGACTGAGAGAGCAATATAACGCTAGTCCTGACGGTCAGCAATACTGTGGCCCATACAGCTTGTTTGAACATTATACATGTCAATTCATAATGATATTTATCTCGGTATCTAAGTACAGGTCAATAATATAAAGTCTGCCAAACGAGACGGTGAATGCCAGTCAGTTAAAATGTTTATACAGAAAAGAATTGCGGAGTCACAGTATACATACTATACACGGTGTCACCCCTGACGGCTGACCTGTATAATATCGAGGAATAATAATAGCTAGGTAATTCAGGGCTCCAGATAAGTGGGAGTAAACGGAGCAAATCCAACATTTTCTAACTCTTTCAGCACCAAATCCTATGGTGTTACTACTCATTCTAATTAGTAGTGACACCATAGGGTTTCAATCAGAAATTAGGATTTTAATTTTTGAAATACTCCCCTTATCTGGAGTCCTGGGTATTCTATGCCGAGCCCAAAACTTTTATAAAGGAAAGAACTGCGGAGTCACAGTATACATACTATACAAGGTATTACCACTGACGGTTGACCTGTAATACTGGGGAATAATGATAGGTATGTCTATGTCAGAGACCAAATCATACCTTATTTTGCCTTTATACAGTCAAATATATTCCAAAACTACTCCATAAATACACCTTACACCATATATATAGCCTGCTTCTAGTATTGAAATTAGTATCACATAGTATGTGTTACAATGCTCAGTCTAAATCATTTCTGTTTGCGAGAAAAAGGTGCAAACTTGTCAAATCACTGCTATTACTCTTATCAAATACAGTCAGGACTCGATACAACGACACAGTTCGTCCCCAACAAAAATGTGGTTGTAACAAGTTTGTCTTTATATTTAATCTCATATCAATATATGAAGTTGTTCAAGTTCATGCCAAGGGAATTTGTGTCGATAAGTGAGAATTCCGTTGTAACAGATGACGTTGTATTATTTAGTTATTACTCTAAAACATATACCAAAAGCCACTTCGAACAGTAAAGAAATGGTTGATTGTTTACATGATCAGAACTACAATTTACTTTTGATACTTTTGCTAAAGGCAGAGCATCTTGACAGGTGGATGTTAAAAGCAAGGCTGAAAGAGCTTTCTACTTTACTTTCAGCCTGCTTTAGGCAACCATCTGTCTAAAACACTGAAATAAGGCTATGCCGGAAAGGGCTTAAGAGCAGGAGCAAATTTGCGTGTATCTTCCGGTAACACTATACATTCGGTTTTAAATGTCCAAAAACTACTACCATTGTGCACTTTATCAGATTCTAAATAGAGAGCCTTTTCTTTTGTTAACCTAATGTGGGGCCTAAATTTGTACCACATGATTGCATCATCTTTAGTAGTTGTTTGCTTGTTGTACTTTAGAGGGAGAGTCCTATTTTTCAACAAAATCGTGACCTAGTTGCGTTAAGTTTGTAGCATTTGTTTGTAACACCAAAATAACTGTTTTGAAAAGAAAAAGATCATGCCGAGATATTGAGGCGTGGCACTGTTAACCCATACCCCATACAGGGGTGTAAAAAAATTCAGAATTGTTACTCGCCCTGCTGGTGATAATGACATTTTGCTTATTAGTTTCTGTTGTAAATTATCAGAAAATCTGCTCGCCCTGACAAAATGTTACTCGCCATGGCGAGCGGGCGAGTAGAATTTTACACCCCTGCCATAGCCTGATTCTAGTTTTGAAAATAGATGACCACTTAAAGCAGGTTGAAAGTAAAGCAGAATGTGCCTGAAGGTATATTCTGTTTTACTTTCAACCTGCTTTAAGCTACCATCTTCTAGAACATAGAAAATTGTTCTTTATCATACATTTTTATAACTGTATAAATTGGAATAATTTTCCTCAGTGGAGAAATAATTAAAGGCGTAAAAAGGTGTATTTATGGGGTTATGGGTTAAAGAGAGAAGCAAATTGTTTTGCCTTAACTTTCAACACTTAGTTACTGTCTTACGCCTCGAGTGTTGTCTGCTAGAACTCTGAAATTTGTTTTCAACTTTCAGAAACAGGAGACCCAACATTAAATGATTTTAATCTGAATCAACTGAATTTATTGTTTATATGACAGGTGTCGATCAGCTTAAAGCAGGGTGAAAGTAATGCAGAAAGCTCCTCATGTGCTTTCTGCATTACTTTCAAACTGCCTTAAGCAGCCATGTGACCATTTTCCTCCCTACAACTTCCAGTTTCCAATTTAGTCTAGTCCTATCTTAATTTAAGGTGGTATTTTTAAGATGTATTGGAAATGACAAACAGTGCAGACCCTGACCAGAGGACTCCTTTAGGCAAAGGACAAGTGCACTCTTGACAGGTACACTGTTTGCAAAGAAGGCATATATACATCATTAGGGTTCAAAGGGAAATATACAGTCATCAGTTACACGGTTACTATGGTGAATTGAGTAGATTGTACGCAAAAAACTTGACTGTTATGACCTACGTTTGATTATAACTCATCTACGGAAAAACCTTAAAATGCCATTCAGTTGGGATCTAATGACATTGACAATAACTGCTGTTGGTTACTGACCGCCAGACTGTTCACCTGCCCACACCCTGCCCTATGCTGTTACTATCAACAAGCAGATTTAGCTCTTAGCTTGCTAACGGGCTCAACCCTGATTACCTTTGCAAACAGTTTGGATCCAGATGAGACGCGGCGTCTCATCTAGATCCAAACTGTTAGGCATTCAAACTCTGAACATAAAATTACTAAAAGAAATTAAAATATAATTATACTTAGAATAAGAGCAGACGACAATATTGTTGTGGCAGACAGAAAAATACTTAACGTCCGAAGAGTTAAGTCGGCCAGCCGATTGTTAATCAATGGCTATTCTCACCACACACCAGGCGACTACGGCTAGGACTCCTAAACCAAATGTGTACTAAATGCAGTGATCAATATTAGCCCTTTGATCACGCCATAAATATAGTCTGCTTATAGTGTCGTCTGCTACAGATCTGAAATTGACTAAATCCTTTACTACATCTGCAGATATTCAATATGATGGACAAACAATTTGGATCCAGATCAGATGCTGAGTTACTTGGCATCTGATCAGGATCCAAATTGTTTGCAAAGGGTTTTGAAACGTGGGTGTCACAGGTTAAAAAGGTCAAAATCAATATAGACTCCAAGTTTCTATGTTCAACAATCCCAAAGGTCAATTTTTATTGAGTGAGGCGAAAATCTGCTTCTAGACAAACTGCGTTGTCACCTGCCAAAACTGTTGTCAGCTGATTAAGTAAATTGTCAAGTTGGATTGTTGGATTTTAACCAATTACTCCATAGCCTGTTCTAATTTTTCAAGATTGCTCTGCGACTACTTAATTAAAGCAGGCTGAAAGTAAAGTAGAATGCGTTTTAAGGCACATTCTGCTTTACTTTCAGCCTGCATTAAGCAACCATCTGTTAGGAAATGGAAAATATTTCTTATGGTACAGTACTTATTCATGACACTATAAATTGGAACTTTTTTCTTCAGTGCAGGAATACACTGAATGCGTGAAAAGGCACTTCAATGGGAGAAAGGGTTAACCCATTCATAATCTCATGATCCATTGAGAAAAATATAAGAAAAGTGAAATTCCTTTAATGTTTCCAAATTCTCGCTTTTACTGATAAAACATAAAACCTCATTTTTTGTCCCAGTCTCTGCTTCAAGATCTCTCCAGAGAAAAGAAACTCTGGAGTTCTCTACAGCAATCTTGAATCTCTCAGAGTCTCATAAAGACAAAAACGAGTGTGCGCCTACTCCTTGTACAAGCATAAAAGTATCTGCTTTTAAAGTATGTATAGCCAAGCCATGCCAAGCAAAAAACCAGCATCATTACACATTCCCATCTAAATCTTTCTCTCAGCCACGCTATTTCTTCAGTCAAGCACTTTATTAGCCACAAATTCCGCCTGCCTTCAAATTACCATCACAACTAACATTCTGCAACCATTCATAGAACAAGCGTAGCAATTTTTATAAACATGTAACTGCTTAATGCCGGACTAAAGTAATGCAGAAAGCTCCTAAAGGAGCTTTCTGCATTACTTTTAGTCCAGCATTAAGCAGACATCAGTTTTGGTTTGAGGTATAGAGACTGTACATGCATATTCCTTCGATGGTGGCTTGATGCAAGTTTCACGGTAAAGCCTGTATAATTGATGTATATATATCCCCCTTACTATGCGGACTATTACCTTACAGCTACATGAACCTAGTTTTGATCCCGATAACTATAAGACTACCTCTTTACCCAAACTATAACCACGCTTGGTTGAGACTTAAATCAAGTATAATTTCAAAACCCTCACATATATCAAATGAATTCAGAAAATAGTTGGATAATATTTTACGAAGCAGACACCGCATTCTACGGCTGTCAAACGAATATACATACAGACATAAGTCTGGTGTACGAGAAATATTTTGGGTTTGGCACTCGGCCAATAGTGTCAGTCTCTACGTCTACTGTTTACTACGGAAATAGATCGACTAGCCCTTACCACTACTAGAGTAGACTGGTTTTCTATATGTATGGCGACCCAAGTAGAATTTCATAACAACTGTATTGATAATTGTTTACTAAGTACTGGTTCTTGATCTGCTGACCCTTTTACTTTTAACCCATTACCCCATAGCCTGTGTCTAGTTTTGAAAACAGGTGACCACTTAAAGCAGGTTGAAAGTAAAGCAGAATGTGCCTTGTGGCACATTCTGCTTTTCTTTCTGCCTGCTTTCAACAACCATCTGCTAGGATAAAGAAACTTTTTCTTACTCTGTAAATTCATGACTGTATAAATTTTAACACTTTTCTTCAGCAGAGAAATAAAAGGCGTTGATAGTTAAATAACTATGCATACATGTACTTCTGGAGCAAGGGTTAAAAGCAGACTTGTATACAAAATCCTCATGCATCAAAGTTTCTCTTTACTAAGTCTTTGTACCAAAGTTGGGTTTTTTTCTTCTGAAACAATTGTTGTCTCCTTTTGCTCTAGAATTACATAGTCAGGGCTCCAGATAAGAGGTAGTTTTTTCAACAAATCCCACATTTTCTCACTATTTTTAGCACCAAATCCTATGGTGTTACTACTCATTAGAATCGTCTCGAAGAGACGATTCTAAAGAGTAGTGACACCATAGGGTTTAATTCAGAAATAAAGATTTTAGTTTTTGAAAAACTACCCTTATCTGGTGCTCTGCATAGTTCTCAAAATTTCTTTAATAAGCAATCAGGATCTAAACTGCTTGCAAAGAAAGTCCATTTTCGGTCACTATAATACACATTCATGAAAAGCTGGCATTCTGTTGGGTTATGATTGTATGTTGTGAAGGGTGGATCATATATAGACTAGTTTGACCTTCAAACAGAGCTCAAACCCTCGTACTGCGATTGATGTCAATGGTATGATTCTTTACTTCCGTAGAGTAAACACCACAGCTCACTCCTAACATGTTTGACGGCCTTCCAATTAAGAATCATAGAAACCCTCAAAGGACATGTGTGGCTTTTTCATACAGGACAAATGATAACCTAGTAGTAGACACACAGGCAACAACTGTGTAACCCTTTACCCCATTAGTGTAGTCTGCCCTATTCTAGTTGTTAAGTCAGATGACCACTTTAAGCTGGTTGAAAGTAAAGCAGAATGTGCCTTAAGGCGCATTCTGCTTCACTTTCAGCCTGCTGTAAGCTACTATCTGTTAGAATTTAGACAGTATTTCTTATGATACATATTCAAGCAAGACTTTTTGTAAACTCAACATTTTCTAACTCATTTACAGCTCTAAATCCTTTTTATGGCTTTACTTCTCATTAGAATCGTCTCAAAGAGACAATTCTAATGAGTTCTGACAACATGGGGGTTTAATGCAGAAATAAAGAAATACACACATAAAATGGATCTGTCCTGGGCTCCAAATAAGAGGAGTATTTCAAGAACTAAAATCAATATTTCTGCTTTAAACAGCTTACGCTATGGTGTCACTACTCATAATATAATCGCCTCGAAGAGACGATTCTAATGAGTATAGTAGCACCATAGGATTTGGTGCTACAATGAGTGAGATAATGTTGGTTTTGTTCAGGTTTTGCCCTCTTATCTGGAGCCCTGTCTGCCAGAGTAGTGACCAGTTTCAACATTGGCTTGGTGGAGATGAGACACAAAGTAGAAAGTGTTAACACTTTTCCCTCTTATCTGGCGCCCTGTGTTCTACTTATTCTCCTCCTATTTGGAACGGTCAAGCCAGCTAGAGTGCAAAAAGGTGATACTTTTGACCATACCTGAACTTAAAGAGGACAACCCCTTTATCTTTTTGCCAGTGCAGCAGAAAATCAGCTACAAAGTTCCTGAACAATCTCAAATGCATGGAAAAGCAGTCCTTGTGTTAACACTTTACCCTATGGTACTCTAGTATTGAATATAGGTGACCATTTAAAGCAGGTTCAAAGTAAAGCAGAATGAACCTCTGCTTTACCTTCTGACTGCTTTAAACTACCATCTGCTAGAATATAGAAAATATTTCAGAATATTTCTTATGATCTTTTTTTGACTGTATAAATTCATTATTGGGACTATTTTTCTTCAGTTCAGGTATAAATAAATCTCACAAAAATGCATTTCTATGGGTAAATAATATAAGCAGCCATGCTGGAGAAAAGTTGGAAGCTAGTTGATGGATACTGGGTGAATGCTTGATAAAGAACCAAAGTAATGCTGTAAACTCCTATAGGCGTTTCCTGAAACCTTTTATACTTCTTGTTGTGTACAAAGCTGCTGCTTTTTGTTTAAAATTGCTTTAAATTCATTTTCTTTTTTCGAAACAAGCTTGACTGTAAAAGTAGCTCATAAAAACAACCATTCTATTAAATTTTAAAAACGTCCAGTGCTTAAAGTTCCACCCAATTGAATATAACTCAGCCAGAGTCTATCGATTATTCATGCTTTCACATGCTGTAGTGTTTAACCCTTTAATGCCTTTTTACTCTAAATCCTGTTTCTAGTATTGAAGATAGGTGACCGCTTAAAGCAGGTTGAAAGTAAAGCAGAATGCGCCCTAAGGCACATTCTGCTTTACTTTCAGCCTGCTTTACCTAATTTCTTCTTAGATAAAGGAAATATATCTTTTTGAGCACATTCGTGATTGTATTAAGTGGAACTGTGTTCTTCAGTGGAGGAATACATTACAGAGTTAAAGCGAGTTAAAATGTAAAAGGGCTAAAGATCTTTCCAAAACTTCTTGGAACAGTATTATCATCGCCAACCATCTCTTTAAGAGCGATCCCACCATTTCACCCAAAATAATTTGCATTTAAAGATATGTAAATATATTCATCAAAACCCAATAGTTGACTTAATGTGTTTCAATCATTAATTATAAGTTCCCATGAAAAGAAGCTCACAACAGAATGCGGGTCATAATGTTACACCACCAAGACCGACTAAACTGTAAAACATTGCAGAAGCTATCTGATCTGGGTCTGTCCTGAATTTAAACATCTTTTAAAAAGCATCAAATTTGTGTTTTGATTAAGGTCAGTTTCTACCAAATTTGGGCTAATTGAGCATCAGAGAGAATGAACTTTGGCTATGTCCTACTCTTTTTCTATTGAGATTTTTGGTCGTTTTGCAAGCCCAATGCATAGCACTTATATACTAATACGAAAAAGAAACGCAAGTTACATAAAAAGTTCAACATTTTTTTTATTACTTGGCCTAAAATTATTAATATCCGTATATTGAAACTCTTGGCTAATGTCCACAATTTCCTGAGGATAACATTATGCAATCTCGTTAAAGTTCACCGTAGGGGGGAAGGTGTGAAAATGCATAATATTATACCCGTGTAAAATTCTGATGACGAGATATTCAATTGTCAAAATCAGTCAATGGTGTACGTTTGAACTTGACAAATTTATTTACGAATTTAAAAACTCCTTTCAACATCTTCGAAGTATAGTACGCTTAATCAAAGTTCAGAGGGAGCAAGCTGTTGCACCACTATTGGTACGTCGAGGCTAACCACAGGTTGTTGCTTAGTTCAATGTGCATTTCTCGACTATAGAACGTCTTGTCAAACGCATGCGAGAAACGGAAAGCCTTGCTGACCGGCCGCGAGTGGAACGTCCGTACGTCACGTAAGGGCAGGACTATCTACCCAGCCCACCTGCGCATCGCCACCGTACTGCCAGTTAAACAACTGATAACACGTAAGCCAATCATAGTCAACATATCCATGCCGACACTGTACGGAACTGGTTACGCGTAAACGGTCTGCGAGTCTGACGTCTTTACGTTGGTTTGTTTGCCACTTGCCGCTCAGCGTTGCGCACGCCGTAGCGGAGGTTAGCGGCACATTCGCCAAACATTTTTCCACTGATGTAGTGGAGACAGGTTCTTTGTCAATATGTTCAATAATGACAAGTTGTCAACATAAAATAATCGTTCTGAATATTCGATTAAATGATACCATTTAAAACTACCTTGAAAGGTTACCCTGCGTTTCTTTTTCGTCTTAGTATATATTTGGACCTTGGTTTAAAGTCTCATCCAAAAGATGCAATCTGGCGGGGATCCAACTCTTGATCCCCTATTGGCACCATTACCACTAGGCCATGGTACATGTACCCCAGTTAGTCTAAAGCCGAAAAACTTCAGATTTAATTTACTCTTGTAACTTGTTACCCCATAGCTTGTTTCAAGTAGGAAGACAGATGACCACTTAACCCTTTCCCCCATATAAGCGACTTTTAGCGTGTTTAATTTATTCCTCCGCTGAAGAAAATAGTTCCAAATTATACCGTAATGAATATGTGTCATATTTAATACTTTGCTTATTCTAGCAGTTAATAGCTTAAAGCAGGCTGAAAGTAAAGCAGAATGCGCCTTAGGGCGCATTCTGCTTTACTTTCAACCTGCTTTAAGTAGTCACATATCTTCAATACTCGAAACAATGCTATCAGGTAAAGGGTTAAAGCAGGTTGTAAGCAAAGCAGAACGCTTCTTGTCTAACTTGCTTTAAGCTATTATCTGCGAAGGCCTTACTGTTACAAGAAAGGACCAGGTAAACTTTTGAACCTTTCCGCCAACAAATTTCTTTCATTTCTCATCAATTTTCATCACATTATTGCACACAAATTGCCTAATCAATATCTCCACATCCAATTTAACTCCTTCAAACACCGAGAAACCGTAATCTACTGAAAATGTCTCCCGCTACAAGCTGGGATGGGCTCAGTCATCATTTATATCTAAAGAATCATGATCTTGACTCTTAGTGACAAACAGTTTGGATCCTGATCAGGCCCCACTTTCAGTGGGGCCTGATCTGGATCCAATCTGTTTGCATAGATCTTCAATAGAGCGGTCTTCAGTGTATGACTATGAATAGTCAGTATTACTCTGAGTATAGCTCAAGAGTATACTCAGTAGTAGATTCAGATAATGATCAGATCTTATCAACTTTTTTAATCATTTAAAGCAAAATATGATGTATGCTTCTACGTTTAGATTCTTTACGCAATAACAATACCCTAGTTTTAATTTCCATTGAACACAAAATCATTTTCTTGCGTCACCTGTCATATATAATTATTCATCTGCTTGGAGATTCCAAAAGAACCTTTTTTTCTATTTTCAGAAATTCAATAGAACTTTTTTTCATTTGGACGAGATGTCTCCACCAGACAATTGTCTGAATCTGACCCGGACAACCTGGGCTGCCTCCGCAAGTTCACACTAAACTTTTGAACTCGCCTCGAATGACCTCGACAATTTGCAGCCTGGAAACATATATCAACTGGTTCCCCCCACCCTCTCATTCACCTCCGTCTCCCATCTAATATTGCACCACAATGGTTATTCGATCATTTGCCAGAAACGAGACAAATGAATATTCTAGACTGGTTGCACTCTGACTCCGCCCCATTACCTTCAGTTCACACTGAACTTTTGAACCCAGTCTAGTTTGACCTTCCACAGAAATCCTTGACCCTAAGTATGCAATAAACCTCGTTTTTTCTCCTAACTATTTTTTTTTCTCCTGACTCTAGCAGCACTTATGTATTGATTGTTCTTCAGAGCAGCCGTAATGAAATGGAAGACAACCAGTAAACCCTGGACATTGCTGCAACTCAGAAAGAAGTTTTCAATATGTTTAAGACAGGTAGCAGCTTAAGACAAGATGAAAGTAAAACAGAAAGCTCCTGAAATAGCTTTCTGCTTTACTTTCATATTGTCTTAAGCTGCCACCTGTCTTAAACACCACCAACAGTGAGTCTGTTGGTGATCATGATCACCCGGGTTTTATTGTACTTTTGCTGACATTGACTGTGAAGTCGCAAAGAGGCGGGTCTTTAAAATGGTCTTTCCTCTTTGAAAATTGAATCAATTCCATCTGCCTCACATTTGTTATCAGCTGCATATCTAGTTCCACAGGGCTCCAGATAAGAAGAGTTTTTCAAAAATCTTTATTTCTGCATTAAACCCTATGGTGTCACCACTCATTAGATTCGTCTCTTCGAGATGATTCTAATGAGTAGTAACACCATAGGATTTGGTGCTGAAATGAGAGAGAAAATGTTGGATTTGTTTGGAAAACTCCCTCTTGATTCAAGAAACATGATCTATTTCCCATTAATCCATACATACACCTTTTAATTTAATTCATTCCTCCACTTAAGACATTAGTTCTTTTTCATACCATGTATATGCACCTTTGCAAATACATGTACATGTCTTTTTTATATCCTATCAGATGGTTGCTTAATAAAACAGGTTGAAAGTAAAGCAGAATACTCCATTATAAAGAACATTCTGCTTTACTTTGCTACAAATGCTCACCAGTTTTCAAAACTAGAAACAGACTATGGTCCATTGGAGCAAAGGGTTTACCATTAAAGGGTAAATGGTTTTATTTTTCGGATATTTAAACACCCTATCATGTTTATGGTTGCATTTAACCATGAAAGCGTTAAAATCCTGATGATAAAATCATCATGATAATGATACCAAAATATGAGAGCAGGTATACATGTACCATATAAGGTCAAAAGTTTAATCCTTTATCATGAGATTCGTACATGCCGTATCATTATATTTGCAAGTGTTTTGCACAGTGTAACCTGCATTAATTAACTGTTTCAAAAAACAAAAGTACAGATTCATTTATATATTGAAGGATTTTTAGCCAAATCTTTCTACAATGCAGAGAGCTCCATCTTTGTACTTTATTTTGTTCCACATTAAGTTGCTATTTGTCTTTTAAGATCATCGCCATGCTTCTTTTAAAGAGGCCTGCCACGGCTGTCAGTAAATTGAACAATCATGTTTGTATATCAAACTGGGACATTCTCGTGTTGATTAGACAACTTTTGTTGAACACATGTAACATGTGACTGCTAAAATGGGCCTAACCCATTACCTATTTCTAGTTATGTAGAAACAGTAGATAGATGACAACATAAAGCAGGTTGAAAGTAAAGCAGAGTGCGCCTTCAGGCGCATCCTGCTTTACTTCCAGCCTGCTTTAAGCTACCATCTACTAGAAAATATAAAATATATCTTATGATAAATATGCATAATTGTATTAATTGATATAATTTTCTTCAGTTGAGGAATGAACTAGGTGTAAAAAGGTGTATTAATGGGGTAATCCCATTACTGTAATAGATTAACCATTATTCCCCGTTAATCATCTTTTAATGTGTCTTTACTTGGTTTCTTATGTTACAAATTAACAACTGTATAAAATGGAATTCTTTCCTACAATAGGCGAACTCTGCTTTACTTTCAACCTGTTTTAAGTACCCGTAGCTGCACCTACCGTCAACAGTCTTGGCCTTCAGTTACTTGCCAAGACGCTAAGGGCAAGTTGGTTCTGATTCGAGCAAGTGGTATCTGCATCAGAATTTGGCAAAGTACTGTTATTCACTTATTGAAGCAGTTTTTGTCATGAAAAAAGCAGATTTTGACAGTTTCGGGCAAGTGGTTTGTAAAAATTATGGCAAATTCTGCTTCAATACCAGAAATATGTGATGGAGCAAAGGATAAAAGGCAAGTGTATTTCAAGGTCAACTTTTAACGGGGAGGCAGCTTGATGCAGAATGAAAGATTTGCAGAAAGCTCCTCACATATCTCTCATTCTGTATCATGGTGAAGCTATCACCTGAAATCATTATACACAACTTCATTGAATGGAATGCTCAATGCAGATCTCACCATACACCAATCTCAAGCAGCCAGGGTTTGTTACAAGAGTTATACCCCAAAAATCAATACAACACCATGGGGGAAAGAACAGCACAGCATCTTGCGGTTTAGCAGCTGAACAGCATCGAGGCTAGTGCGTGTGCCGAAATGATCTGTTATTCAAAGTGCATAGAATAGAACAGCTCCTGGGGCATCCAACAAACAAGAAAACTTGGGCTAATCTTTACTCAGAGTTCCAGATAAGGAGTATTTCAAAACCTTAATTCTTTATATTTTAATTAAACCCTATAGTGTGACTACTTATTAGAACCGTCTCTTCGAGGCGATTCTAATGAGTAGTCACACCATAGGATAAAAAGCTGAAATGATTGAAAAAATGTTGGATTTGTTCAATTTACTTCTCTGGTCTTTACTATGCTGGGAATTAGAACAGTAAAACTTGTTTTTACAGGAACCCATTACTCCATAGAAACACCCTTTTACCCATTTAATTCATTCCTCCACTGAAGAAAATAGTTCAATTTTATAGTCATGAATGTGCACCATCTGATATTGTACCAAGAAACCACAAAGTTTCAGGTTAAAATCATTGTTACATGTATGTACATGTATTTTCTTAGTGTATGCATTACTTATTTGCAGCAGAATATTGTATATTTCTGATATAAAGGGTTGAATGGGGACAAAATCTCTTCCATTCCAAAACACTGTACAAGATAAGGGGAGTATTTCAAAAACTAAATTCTTTATTTCTGCATTAAACCTCATGGTGTCACTACTCCTTAGAATTGTCTCGAAGAGACAATTCTAATGAGTAGTAACATCATAGGATTTGGTGCTGAAATGACCGTGAAAGTGTTGGATTTGTTAATTTTACTCCCTCTTATCTGGAACCCTGACTGTACATGCAAACATATATAGCAGACTCAAGGTGGAATAAGCTCCCTTGGAAAATCTTATTACGGATTCCTCTCGGTATGTGCCCATTCAAGTGTCTAGTCGGCAATCACTCTAGCAGACAGGCTGACAGCGGTTATTGGAAAATTGAACCCCTCCTGCCTCATAACTTCATTTACATGGTCATAGCTGCAGGTCATGTGCCAACAGAGAGATGTTCATTTCCAGTTCAGTGGCCTAATTTAACCCACTACTCCATAGATCCACATTTTTATGCCTTTAATTTATTTCTCCACTGAAGAAAATAGTTCCAATTTACTATATACAGTTATGAATGTGTATCATATGAAGAAAGTTGCTATATCCTAGCAGATGGGGTGGTACATTCAGGCATATTCTGCTTTACTTTAAACCTACTTTAACTCTTTCCTCCCTAAAACTTTAAATGGACAATTCCAGTTTCCATTTAAGTCTAATCCATTTCTGACTTTTATTGGTTGTTTTTGTCAATGTTTGGCATTATGACAAACAGTGAAGACCCTGATCAGAGGGCTCCTTTCGGAGCCCTCTGATCAGGGTCTTCACTGTTTGCATAGAACAAGTTAGTGTACTATTCACATGTACACTGTTTGAAAAGTACGCCTATATGCGGGATTAGGGTTCAAAGGGTTAAGTCATCATTTGTCTTCAAAACTAGAAAAAGGCTATGGAGAAAGGGGTTGAGTCATTTATGTCTGGAGATCTCGAAGCAAACAGTGTTTAACCAGATGCAGGGTTCAACATTTTCACATTCCTGAACAGAAGATGTGGCTTAGAACCTTTCCCTATGTTCCTACTTAACCTTTTACCCTTTAGGCACATTCTGTTTTACTTTAAACCTGCTTTAACCCTTTACCCCATAGCCTGTTTCTAGTTTTGAAAATAGGTGACTACTTAAACTTAAAAGCAGGTTGAAAGTAAAGGAGAATGATATGGCGCATTCTGCTTTACTTTCAGCCTGCTTAATTAATTTATAGCTATTACCTGCTAGAATACGGAAAGTATTAAATATGACACATATTCATAACGGTATATATAATTATATTGGAACTATTTTCTTCAGCGAAGAATAAAATGCAAGAGCTAAAAGTCGCTTCTATAAGGCAAAGGGTTAAGTGGTCATTACTGGTCACTTGTCTTTGACTCTTCATAACTAGATACAGGCTACTGGGGTAAAGCACAGAATTATACACTGACGGAATCGAAACCTCGCGTTATATCGAAAATCTCGTGCGGCGCATACGAGACTCGCGAGACTGTCTATCGGTAGTCAATATGACAAATGTGTGTTTTCGAAGCATTGTTCACGGGTTTATATTCCCGTGAATTGATAGGAATGTCCACCAAATCATTTAAATCCTATAAAATGTCAACAAAAACACCCGAGTCGGTAAATTTCACGACAGATTTGGCGGACAACGAGACAAAAAGGTGAAGATGTTGTCACGTGACACATAGTCTCGCAAAATTCAACCGCTGCGAGAGCTCAGATGCTGGCCTATTCAACTTCGCTTAGTTGCTATTCCGTTTTGTATAATTCCGTGGGTAAAGGGTTAACTCAACCTGCTTGAGACGATTTTGATAACCTGCTTTCAAAACTCTTAGAAACAGGCTATGGGAGTAAAGGGTTAACAGTCACTAAACAAATAGATATGTTAATGTCTCAAGACTATAAACTAAGCTGTTTCTAGTCAAGTCCCAGATATAATCCTATGATAATGGCAGTGGGGGTCATTTTCTGGTTGGAGCCAACTTTTCATTGACCATATGTCTACATGAGAGGTTTATGGCAGGTTAATCCGCCCTGACCTGAATCATGTATATACATGGTTGAAACTGTTGTTTGCTTCTAAAACCAATTATTATATTCACTCGCATGTTTATTGTACAAACATATGTCAGGTCAGCATTTTTAGGTGATGATTTATCAACCCATTACCCCATAAAAACGCCTTTTTACACATTCAATTTATTCCTCCACTGATGGAAATATTTTAAATTTTACACAGTCATGAATATGTACCATAAGGTTTAGTTTCTATATCCTAGTAGGTGGTTGCTTAAAGCAGTCTGAAAGTAAAGCAGAATGCGTCTTAAGGCGCATTCTACTTTACTTTCAACCTGCTTTAAGTAGTCACCTGTTTTCAAAACTAGAGACAGACTATGGGGTAATGGGTTAATCAGTCAATATCCCTTTCCTCCACAGCCTAAAGAATTACTCAAAAATGTATTAAATACTAAGTGTTGTATAAAGCAATGAGACAGTAAATCAGAAAGCTCCTAAAGGAGCTTTCTGTTTTACTGTCACCTTGCTTTAAGCTGTCACCTGTAGGAAAAGGTTAGCAGGCATCAATCTTCACATAAATTATGCTTCTTTAACCGATGACCCCATAATGATAAACCAAGTTTTAACATACTTTCCTCTTAAAGTTTAAACACAAAGCATTATAGCTATTTACATGATAACAAGTTTGAATTTCAAATGAGGTTTAACCAGATCCACAGATATGGCCGCTGGGGCCGGGGCTCCAGAATAAAGTAAAGTATTTCCAAAACTAAAATCTATATGACTGTCTGCTTTAACTTAGTCTTTATGGTGAAACTATTCATAAGGATCATCTCGCGAAAATTCCAATGAGTAGGTAATACCAGATAGTTTGGTGCAGATGAAGGGAGATTTGTTTTGGACAAGTGTAGTTTACCCTATTATAGCTATATTATCTGGAGTTGAGTGAGGTCCTATAATTATCTAGATCAAAGCTGTTTTCCAACTGGAAAGTCATTTTCCTTACATTTACTGTTGGTTATAAGGTTCCCTTGTGGGTCATTTTTGAGTAACCAAAACATGAACCAGTCTCTTTGAATTCTGGGTATGTCTAAATAAAGTAGAAAACAGTGTAGATTCTGATCAGAGGGCTCCTATAGGAGCCCTCTGATCTTGGTCTACACTGTTTGCAAATGAAATGAGTATATTTTAAACAGGTCCATGGTGTTAATGCAGGGCTCCAGATAAGAACGAATCCAGCATTTTCTCACTTATTTCAACACCAAATCCTATGGTGTTACTACTCATTAGAATCTTCTCTTCGAGACGATTCTAATGAGTAGTGATAGTTTAATACAGAAATTAAAGATTTTAGTTCTTGAAATACTCCCCTTATCTGGAGCCCTGTAACTGTATATCTAATCAATATAAAGCCTCTGCAAGCTTAAACCTTTACCTGGTGAATAGTCGTATAAAACTTTACCAAACTACGAATATATCAATCATTTTCACTATTACACTAGCTAATAAAGGAGGTAAAACTTCCCAAGGAACAAGTGCAGACTCATAACACAAGACCTTGTAAGAAAACAGTGTAGGCCCAGATCAGACAACTCCTGAAGGAGCTGTCTGATCTGGGTCTACACTGCTTTCAAAAAGCATAAATATACGTTATTAGCAGGAGAAAAGATTAAGAAGTCTGTTTTGTCTAACGGCTTAAGTTTAATGCCTGTCGTTTGGGAGTGAAATATGTTTGTCTAAAGGTTTTAAACTTAACCCCTTGGATTTCCCCATGTTCACTGCAAAACTGCAAATATTTTCATAAAGTTTGCATCAAGATATGATCACAATGGCACTGTGTAATTAAGGTCCTATGTGGCTGCACTTTTTATAAATCATACAAGCTTATAAAAATATAAAGAAATAAGACCATTTTCTTATTTCTCGTACCATAGTCGAGTGTGTTACCACTTGACTATGTCTGCCAGCTGCTTTAAGTTGTCACTTGTCTTCAAAACTGGCTATGGGTAATTGGTTAACCAACTTAACCCTTTACTTTATATAGCCTTCTAGTTTTGACCTTTTTCTAGTCTTGAAGACATGTGACTACTTGGTGAAGCAGAACACACCTTCAGTCTACTTCAATCCATCATCTGCTAAAATATAGTAAATATTTCTCATGTACTATTTCCTTCAGTGGAGGAACAAATTAAACACATAAAAATGTGTACCTGTGGAGTAACAGATTAAAAGTCGTCACAATTTTGATGAACTAAAGTAATTAAGTTCATATACATGTACATGTACTTCAACAACATTGTGCTCCACTTATCTGAAAATATGATACTTATATACATGTAACGTACATGTATTAATGTCTTCATTCTTTCATGTTCATTTTCTTTTCTATAAGCCAATGAATAGTTCAGATGATAGATGTTCAAAGCAGTAGTTTTTCAGAGCTCCAGATAAGGGGAGTATTTCAAAAACTAAAATGTTTATCTCTGCATTAAACCCTATGGTGTCACTACTCATTAGAATCGTCTCGAAGAGACGATTCTAATGAGTAGTAACACCATAGGATTTGGTTCTAAAATAAGTGAGAAAATGTTGGATTTGTTCAGTTTACTCCCTCTTATCTGGAGCCCTGGTTTTTGAATTTTCAGCGATGGAACAGTCAAAATGGCTTTATTTATGTTTGTCCGTAGCAAGTTAAAGGTTGGTGGTTGGCTCAATTGCCCTTCCTAGAATATGGCTACTTCCAGGTCATTTTGTTATGCGACACAATATTCATAATTGTGTTTATGACCATCGTACAGGTAGTGGCCACTGACCGCAGGGCAGGCTGAACTTCTATATTGTACTTCGGACATTGACCCCAAAGAGAGACGTCCACTTACAAAATCCCCAGGCACTTGAAAACATTGAATTTATTTATTTCTTTGCAGGCTAGGTATTTTCTTCATCTAAAACAATGGTTGTTTGCCTCTGTTCTAAATGTCCCATCAGGATCCAAAAAATTTTTTTTCAAAGAACAGCTCAAATTCAATTTGAGAAGAAGGGCACTATTTTTATTAGGCGCCACATGCCTCTAAGATGTTTGTTTAATCCTTTTTTAAAATTGTCAGATTTCATTTTTTAATTTCTCTGGAATTGTTGGAATCCTAATCAGTTACCCCATAGCATACTTCTATTTTTGAACTCCAGTGACTGCTTGAAGCCGATTGACAGTAAAGCACAGAATGCTGCTTTAATTACTTTCAACCTGCTTTAAGCTATCAACTGGAATGGTAGCTGCGTTCCGTATTTAATTCTCAAGACTCATTATAGAGGCATGAAAAAGGATGGCGTTTAGAAATTATTATAATGTAAGAGTGAAGAGAGTTCAAGAGACTTGGTGGATGTTTTTCCACATTTCCCTTTTTTGAAAAGTCTACACTTTCCCCATCATATAAATATTTATGCTGATATAAAGGCCTACTTTCATGCAATCATGATGGTGAGAAATTCCTGCATAATCCAGGTTTCCAAATATAAGTTATGGGCAGTATTTCGAAAATTAAAATCTTTATTTCTGCTTTAAACCCTACATATATGGTGTTACTACTCGTTAGAATCGTCTCGAAGAGACTATTCTAATGAGTAGTAACACCATAGGATATGGTGCTAAAATGTTATTCAATTTACTCTCTCCTATCTAGCCCTGCTATATTCAAGTGTTCAAGATGGTGAGAATGTTCCTACATATTGATTGTACTCAATAAGTGGCCGTGGCTATACAACAGTATACTGGTCAATGACCATTGATCAGCACTGGCTATTTTCAAATACAGTAAAAACCTCTCTTTTACGACCATTAAAACCAAGGCTAATTGACTGCAGAACAGACAGACCTAGTGACAGCTTAAAGCAAGGTGGTGGTAAAACAGAAAGCTCCTACAGGAGCTTTCTGTTTTACCATCACCTTGCTTTGAGCATTCACCTGTTGTAAACACCTGATAATTAACCTAATTTAGAGGTTTTACTGTTCTGTTGATTCAATACACACATGTAATGGTATTATAGGTAGCCGACTGGTCAGGAGACTAGTCTCTGCACACAGAAAGTACTGTACAGTGGTAACCATGAATGAAGTGTGCTAATCCTGGGATAGAAAACTCGGTCAGCTGGGGCACAAGGTGGGGAAAATCTGATCACTCTCTCAGAGGCAAATACTGTTATACATGTACCCTCCCTCTAACCCATTTTAAGCGGGATACACTTTTAGGTGTACCTCTTGGCAAACAGTTTTGATCTCAGATCAGGCCCCACAATGTGGGGCCTGATCTGAGATCAAAGCTGTTTGCTGCTAAGTCAATTTTCTATCAGAAACTGCTAAAATATTTTTAAAATATATGAGTTATACCCGCTGCAGACGACATTTAAAAATGGCCACCAAATATTACCCAGCATGCAATGGGTTAAAAAACATTTACTAAATTAATCTGGGCTTGAAAATTTGAAAAGGTTTGGATCCTGATCTAACCCGAGTTATACCCGCTGCAGACGACATTTAAAAATGGCCGCCAAATATTACCCAGCATGCAATGGGTTAAAAAACATTTACTAAATTAATCTGGGCTTGAAAATTTGAAAAGGTTTGGATCCTGATCTAACCTGAGTTATAACTGGCATAGTTTACAATTTTATTGGTAAATTCTAAATCGATTATCCAAATACATTGCCATGATGCAAGAGTGTGGGGTTCTAGAAGGGGCTGCAATATTGGAAGCAACCTCCACTGGTCATTGCAAATCATACTATTCATAGGTCTACAGAAAATTAATGTAACTTTGTTTAGACAAGTAGCTGCTAAAGCCAAGCTGTGAAGTCAGAGAAGATACTTAACCCAGGGCTCCAGATAAGAGTAGTTTTTCAAAAAAATAAAATTTTTATTTCTGCATTTAACCCTATGGTGTCACTACTCATTAGAATCGTCTCTTCGAGACGATTCTAATGAGTAGTAAAACCATATGGTTTGGTGCTGAAATGAGTGAGAAAATGTTGAATTTGTTCAGAAAACTCCCCCTTATCTGGAGCCCTGCTTAACCCATTACCGCATAGCCTGTTTCTAGCTTCTCACACAGATGATTGCTTAAAGCAGGTTGAAAGTAAAGCAGAAGGTGCCTAAGGCAACATCTGCCTTACTTTCAGCCTGCTTTGAGCTATTATCTGCTAGGATATGGAAAAAATTTCTTACATGTATGATACTTATTCATAAACTATTTTCCTCAGTGAATTAATAAATTAAAGGCGTAAAAAGGTATTTTTATGGGAGGAAATGGTTTAAAACAGAGCTTTTTTGTCTCTCTTTATCCTACCAGTAACCTATTTTGATTTATGCCTGGATTTTGCAAATTCTCCAAACTCTCCCTAGTGTTTAATATAGCTGGACGATTTCATTACAGATATGTAAGTAGAGTGATCTAAAGACACTTAGTACTGTTGCAATGAAAAACTGTCTATCCATATTACAAGTCCATTCCCTGAAACATCAGAACCTCTGCAATTTCATAATTCATGTTATAGGCTTTTCGCAAACAGTCTCAATCTAATGAGACAGAACATACTGGTAAAACAGTGTCTGTTCAGGGTCTACACTGTTTGCCAATGTCTATCTCCATTAGTAGATACTAGGCTTAACCCACTGCTCCATAAAATTACCTTTTTGACACCTTTAATTTATCAATCGAAAGAAAATAGTTCCACCAAGGCTTACAATAATGCATCATGAAAAATATTTATAGTTTCTATATTCTAACAGAATGATGGTGGCTTAGAGAAGGCTAAAAGGTAAGCAGAATGCGCCTTGAGGCGCATTATGCTTTACTTTCAACCTGCTTTAAGTGGTCACACATTTTCAAAACTAGAAACAAGCCATGGGCTAATGGGTTAAGCTGCCACCTATCATTAAACACTAATCAATGAGTCTCATTTGGTCTGGTTGTACAATGTAATACCTGTACAAGATCTGTAAGGCCCTTCAATGTCGATTTTTCACATTTTTCACATTTCTGATAAATGGCCAGTTTGTACTGACTCTTAAGGGGTCTGTCTCTCAAATATTTTAAAAGTATGACAAACAGTGCAGACCTTGATCAGAGGGCTCCTTCAGGAGCCCTCTGATCAGGGTCTACACTGTTTGTGAAAAGGTACATATATCTTGTTTTTAGCACTAAAAGGGTCATGTTTTCGTATACCACACAACAAGTTGAACTCTACACCAAAATGGCTCATCCATGTGGAAAATAGCTTCTTACATGAAGTACAGATACATGACACAAGCCTACAATACCAGGCCATGGTAATACCAGGGCTCCAGATAAGAGGGAGTTATCCAAACAAATCCAACATTTTCTCACTTATTTCAGCACCAAATCCTATGATGTTACTACTCATCAGAATCATCTCTTCGAGACGATTCTAATGAGTAGTGACACCATAGGGATTAAAGCAGAAATAAAGATTTTAGTTGTTGAAATACCCCCCTTATCTGGAGCCCTGAATACACTTCGCTTGGCTAAGTTTTAAACTGCTTGCTACATTCTGAATCTCTGCCATACTGTTTTGCTCTAGATATTTATATGTTCACAATTTTAACTTAACTTCTGTATGTACACTCAGTCTCTCTTATCAATTTCAAACTTATAAATAAACCTGAGCAATGTTTTCCAGACAAAGTATTGAAATGAAAATGTTGCAGAGAATGTCTAGCAGATCACAACTTTGACAGCTGATTTCAAAGCAAAAGAGCACATGTACCTAAGTTGAGTAGGGTCAATGAACAGTGGCAAACATACAGTGACTGTGGGGAAGACATTATTCTTTCCCCTTTACAGAAAAATATAATTTCAAAATGTAAAGTTAACCCATTACCCCATAGCCTGTTTCTAGTATTGAAGATAGGTGAGTACATGCATACTTAAAGCAGGTTCGAAGTAAAGCAGAATGTGCCTAATGGAGCATTCTGATTTACTTTCAACCTGCTTTATAAACCTGAAACCCCATAAATATGCCTTCTTTTATGAGTATAGGGCTCGGGATGCACAGGTAAAATTATCACTGCCCCTCCATTTAAAGTGCCAATAGGGCACCGATTGTTTGAACGTGTCTGGATCAGTCTTTTCAAACAAGACCTGGTTTATGTTCTGATAAAAACGATTGTTTGAACAGAGCTCTGGTCATAAAAAAAATCAGATCTCTTCTACAGATTTCACAACATGCCTATAGTTTAGGGTTCAGAATAAGATGGAAAATAACAAACACAATAATTTCCTCCATTTCCTCTCAACCAGATTTAACTATCAGTATTACTGAACCCTTTCCTCCAAAGATGCAGCTTACCTACTCCACATTGTAAGTGCTACAAATTACTTCTCATATTAATGTTGAAAGCAAGATGAATGTAAAGCTTAAGCAGAAAGTTAAGAGGCTTCTTAGCAGTAAAATACCCCATCAGATGGAAAGATTAGAAGGCGATAAGACTACTAAATTGATAAAACACTTATCATCATTCTGACCTATTATCTCGACGAATAAAAATCATAAAAAATTTAAATCCAGAAAATTTCCACTAACAATGAGAGTACAAATGCAAGCAAGACAGCTCCTTAAAGAGAACAATTTAGACTCTAAACAGACAGAGCATCATCAAGTCTATATTAAATTGAAATATTGTCAATTAAATAGGTGTAATCTCCTTAGCCTACCTTTACTCAATTATCAATAAGTTATTTAAATGCACCTTTCTAGTATACACCTACAATTTATTCCTCCACTGAAGAAAATAATTCCACTATACAGCGATGAATATGTTGCATTGAGGCATGTTCTGCTTTACTTTTAATCTGCTTTCAGTAGTCACCTGTCTTCAAAACCAGAAAGAGGCTATGGGGTAATGGGTTAATCTGATTAAACTGATCCTAAGACATGATAAACATTAAACAGACCCATCAGATAGCAAGATAAGAAGGTGACAGACTATTTAATTGATGTTCTTAGCCTGTGCATGCAATTGTTCAATACATAATATTGATACAAAGCACAATCAAGAGACAACATGAAATAACTGTTATTGTCCTAGCCCCAGCTTAAAACATGTAGCTAAGCTGCCTATAAACATGATCAGTCAAACTTGTATAAGGCAGATACACAAAAGACATAATACAAGTCTTTGTAACTGGACATTGTCACAAATGTAAAGTAGAAAGCTCCTAATCCTATTCCTATTATAGAACATAATTTCTGATTTACTTTTGTCCCGCAGTAGCCAGTGACTGCTTTAAAAAGGTGACAGTAAAACAGAAAGCTCCTTTAGGAGTTTTCTGTTTTACTGTTACCTTTTTTAAAGCAGTCACCTGTCTTTTATACTAAATTATAGAACAGAACAGATTTTTATACAATCAATTAGCCTACGTTTAATTAGAGAGGTTTTTCAGTATACCGTGTATAATCATGTATAGGTATTGACAGCCTTGAGATTGGGCAAAGTAATATTATGCAACACCTGTAATTATCATACCTTTTGCTGTATGTATACCTGTATCTATAACCTCCTTGGGACAAGTTGCTTATAATATTACATCACATGCACCGGTTTACCCACAAAACCAAAGCTATTTTTATACACACTTCTTTAAGGAAATAAGTCCTAAACGCCCCATGGCAAAGTTAGTCTATGTTATGTAACACAACCTGCAATAGACTTGTGTTGATTTGTTTTTTTTATATACAGACAGTCAAAACATTACCAAAATTGTCTGACATTACAATCATACCTTATATATTCAAACCACTTTTGAAAATTTATACAGTAAAACCTCTCTATTACAACCACTTAATTGTGGTAATTATTAGGGTGTTTACGATAGGTGACCGCTTAGCAAGGTGACAGTGAAACAGAAAGCTCCTTTAGGAGCTTTCTGTTTCACTGTCACCTTGCTTTAAGCTGTCACCTGTCTTTTATACAATCAATTAGCCTTGGTTTTAGTGGTCGTAATAGCGAGGTTTTACTGTATATATAATAATAATTGTTGTTTTTTAAAGATTGGAAATAAGGAAAACAACCAAGAATTAGTCTTCCCACCGTTTACAACTTTCTGAACAAGTTATGTATTCAGTGACATCACATGGGGCAGATTAAAAGCCCAAATACAATAGCAAGGACTTCTAAGCCCTTTGAACTGAAGGAACCTAGTGCAGTGACTGAAGTACTGCTAATTGAACAATTCAAAATACTGCTTGTTTTGAATGTTTTTCTACAACAAGGCTGATAGTTGCTTTAATCTGTTACTCCATAAATATGTCTTGTCACACCTTTAATTAAATAAACTAGGACTCCACAGTCTCCACTGAATGAAACAGTATTCTGCTTCTGAATTTCTGTATCTGTATCAATGCGTCGTAGATTCCTAAAAAGGCTTTTACATGACGGGGCATTTAGCATTACAGCATTTAGCTGTAATCTGTCTTCAAATCATCATTATTTTATCCTAATTCGAGTTGTTGTTATAATATACTTATTGCCAGCATTCAGAGACCAAGAAACAGTTCAACTTGTTAGAATAGTACCAACTTTACCCAACCGGCTCCAAATCAGATGCCTAAAGTTTGGGTCTGATCAGTGTCGGAACGGTTTTCCGCCTGTGATTATGCTGCATCAGAATTCAGCACAGGGCTCCAGATAAGAGGGAGTAATCTAAACAAAACCAACATTTTCTCACTCATTTCAGCACTAAATCCTATGGTGTTACTTTTCATTAGAATTGTCTCTTTGAGATGATTCTAATGAGTAGTAACACCATTGGGTTTGAAGCAGAAATAAAGGATTTAGTTTTTGAAATACTCCTCTTATCTGAAGTCCTGTCAGCAGTAGACAAATTTCCAAGGAAACAACGTCTAGGCACTTCTTTAAAACTCAACTCTCAGATGATATGACGTTTTAACATCTTCAACATACTTCTTATAAAAAGTTATATTTGCACTTAAGTACAAAGACATAAAATTTTGTTTGTTCTGCTTTGAAACATAAAACCATACTCCAGTCCAAATGACATAGTCATCAAAAGTATGTTCAGTAACCATTCAACTGTATATCATTTTATGGTCAGTATGCTACATCTTCATAAACTGACTGCAGCCTTTAATTTATCTATAAAATTAAAAATTAAAATAGAATGACATTGATAATCTAAAGCAATCAAAAGAATGACTGCCCCTGATGATATCTGACCAATGGTCAATATCAGTACACAATATAGAGCGACAGACGATTGACAGTAGGTTTTTAAGGTTGTTTATTAACGTCCATTTCTGCTATCTATTAGCTAATTCAATGTCCAAGAACAAGCGGAGTGGATACAGAAAAACAGGATGTGATACCCTACTTTAATTTAGAATTATTTTCATCAAGATATAGATTTCTCTGGTTCCTGCGGATGCTCAGTGTAATGCACCGATACATCAGAGCTTGGTTTAAAAAGTCTCATCCAAAGGACTTAGTCCGGCACAGGATCAAACTCACGCCCCAGGTAATATAGCTGTGTGGGTTATCACTGGACCACATCCATCATTCAGTTGACGACAAACGTTGATCGCTCTGCGTTGACACCTGATATTAACCGGCAGTAGTTCAATATCCTCTGAGAATCTTCCTTCACTTGTTTGGATAGTAGCAGCCTTTACAAGCTGCTAAACTTGTGAAGAGCTCTTATATCCGAAAAGTGTGGACCCTAATCTAAAGGCTCCGAAAGGCGCCATTAGATCAGGCTGTCCTGTTTGTTATTCTGCAATTTATTGTTTAAACTAAATTAAAGCATCCCTTAACGGTTACTAGAATAACCGGAATACACCGAAATACACCTAAATATACATAGTATTGATCATAAAAAAGTTTCAGATGATGTATATGCCCAATTTATGGACTAATTTATTAAAATTGCAAAAAAAATATGCAATTTGTCGGTCATAAATGGTTTTCTGTTGAAATCATAACCGAAATACACTGTGAATTCTCACGCATGTGTAATTCTCACGTGACACATTACAAAGTGTATTTCGGTTATGATTTCAACAGAAAACCATTTATAACACACAAATTGCATATTTCCTGAGCAAACTTAATATATTAGTACACAAAATGTGTAAATACATAATCTGAAACTGTTTAATGATCTATAATAGGTATATTTAAGTGTATTTCGGTGTATTTCGGTTATTCTAGTAACCCTCCCTTAATAGTATAACAAAAGATTTAAAATAAACATGGACACTTAATTTGGAATTGTTAATTCGACATTTCTGGGGTGGAGGGGATATTTACCTGCTTTCTCTTTTGTTTGTTTGTGTTGTCAAACCGTGATTTGATCAGCTCCAGTACTTCCTGCAGCTTGTCGATGCCCGCTTGATGTTTGGCAAGAAGCAGATAATGTCGCCAGTTTTCTGAGTCGAAGCCCCAGTGACATGTACGATTTTCTAGAGCTTTATGAGAATGGCAGACAAACTTCTGCGGTGTGAACCACTTGCCACAGTCGACACACTGGATACACAATGCAGTAGGATTCAAATAAGCGTCGGGATCAAAAACTCCCTTACATTTGCCAAAGCATTCATGATAAACCTTGAAACTGTTCGCTGATGGATGCGAGGGGGCAGTGTCATTAGGAGTGTGAATAAGAGCGTTGCACAGTCGCTCTGCGTCCGTTTTTGTAATTAATCCGCAACTTGGTGCACTAGGGGGCAGAATCCCAGAAACTTTCAGAATCTCCAGCTGCTCAGGCTGACAACGAGAACAGAATATATGCAAGTCGTCACAAACCGTGTTTATCTGCTGCAGTGTGTAATCCCGCAGTAGTGTATTCAGTATTTGCGGTAAGCACAACCGCTTTTCACCGCCAACAAGAAAACAAGCGATTTTCTCACCTTCCAAGAGTGTGTCAGTTTTTTCACTTTTGCTTGTATCCACTGGTGTAAACACTGGCATTTGCTGAACAGGAAATGGCGGAGGAACTCTGAACATACGTTCCACTTCTGCTTTATTTTTCACAGCTAAAGCTTTACGAAATTCCTCCGACGACAGTTTCGCCATTTGGTGTATTTCATGATTTTGCGAGAGCATAACTAAACCACCATGTCCGGGGCCTTGTAAAGTCCGATCGGCCGTTGTTTGGAAACTTTTCAGCACCCTCTGTATGTGGGGGCTGACGGATTGGGGCGCAACTTCCATTAAACAAGTTTAAATTCCGAACATTATTCGGATCCAGCATTTAAATCCGAAAATTGTTCTCCTCTCCTGAATATCTCCCCCGACTTCACATCGTTTCGAGCAACTCACGTTGAAGACATAACAGTGAATAGGCGAGACTTTCATTGGATAATACAGCAAATGGCGGCTGTTCCCTCGTGCGAACTGCACATTGTAATTTGACCTTGACAGTTGTTTACGAGTTTGATTTCGGTCTTTTTTGCTTCAAACACATCAAAATACAGATCCAACCCTATTACATATACTGAATCACATAAACATTCAAATACGTTATGTGAATATTTCGTTGTACAATAGAATTTTGTCAAAACCGGCATAATCTATGTAAATTCCTTTGGCTGTTCCGTTTCACTCCAGCGAATTATCGGAATTTACAAGAAAACTAAATTTAAAACTAACAGTGCATGCATATATGCTTGTAGTACGTGGATCGGTGTTGTAAAATGCAGACTTACTGTCTTGATTTGAATTCAGGCTTAAAATTGACTCATTCTGTGAACGGGACAGGGAAAACTTTTACACTGCCCAGCGTCCGAAACATGTACATGAACCCCATGTCGACCGTCTAGTCAGTGACGTCATAGCGCAAGTGTCGTCTCGCACAGGCGAGTTATCATGTCTATAGTCTGTTTCAGGTTACTATCGATGGACAATAGGTCGGCGCTCTTTGAGGGGTCGTTTATTTGTTTTCCATGGATTTTGTTAAAACGGGTTAATTTAGTTTAGGCTGTAAATGCACTTTAGTCCATGGATTTGGCTCAAATAGCACCGGTCACAAAAATGAAATAAAATAGAACTACAATGCTTATAAATACAAATTTCGAAGAAAACAAACAAACAATTTAACAGACAAATTTATGCCAAACTGACTCAGTAAAGGAAAATGGAAGTTGAACAAATATGTGACTGTCTAATTAATCCCTTTTTTCGCATTGACGTCATCAAATTTAACAATTATCGTCAGCTTTTATTTCTCAAATTTAATTTTCAGGTATTTTGAAGTAAGAAATATCTAAATGGGTGTCAAACAGTTTGGATCCTGATCATACGCCGCGCAACGCGGCGTATAATCAGGATCCAAACTGTTTGCAAATAACTATTGTACTCGGGATAAGGCAGTGAAGAGGTTCATCATAGTTTTCACGTAGCATAATTTCAATTTTAGCGTACAGCGTTCCCTCTCTACAACGGCCCTCCTTACAATGACTCCCTCCTTACAACGACATTCACCGCTGTTCCCACGAAAATTATGTTTTATGCTTGCACTGATGCATTATCATCTAGCTAAAATTGTTGTCTGCTGTTTTTCTTACATAAATGACATTTTGACAGAAAAAAACATTATGACAAATGACAAAAAGCTTGAACCCAGATCAGACGCCGCGTTACGCGGCGTCTGATTTGGATTCGAGCTGTTTGCAAATGTCAACCAAGTTCCCTCCCTATAACGACTCCCTCCGAACAACGCACAATGTTGTCTCCCATTGAGTGTCGTTGTAGAGAGGGAGCGCTGTATTTAACTTATTGAACCCCCACCCACCACCACCACCACCCTTGAAACTTCAAATACACAATTCCAGATTCCAATTAAGTCTAGTCCGTTTAGACTAATTAGGATTCTTTTTGCGATATATTGCAAAATGACAAATCGTGCAGACGATGAAAGAGGATCAGAGGGCTCCTGCAGGAATTTCTGATCAGGGTCTAAACCATTTGAATAGGACATGTGTACTCTCCACAGGTACACTGTTTGTAAATGACGCGTACACGCATCACAAGGGGTTAATTACTTATTTAACTCATAACCCCCAAATTACACCCTATTGCTCCTTTAATGCATTGCCCCACCATAGAAAATTGTCCTATATCATGTCTAAGGATCAGCTTAATCAGATAAAATGAGGATATGACAATTTTTTTTAAAAAAACAACAAAACAAGGTAGAACCAGACCAATCAGTTACTGAAGGAGCCGTGTGATCAGAGTCTGCACTGTTTTTGTAGGATCTCATCAGGATCGCGGGGGCCTCCGTGGCATAGTGGTATAGTCACTGTGACTTACATCTCTAAGCTCCTCACCGCTGGGTGTTCGAATCCCAGTCTGGCCATTCGGATTTTTCTGTGGGGAAGCCTTCCAGCTGGCTTGAGGACGGTTGGTGTTTCTACCCAGTTGTCGACTTGTGCCTAAAACAGTGCATAAAGGGTTTGTAGGGTCTTCCTCCATCTGTAATTATCTGGAAATCACGACATCACCGAACTTAACTTACCCTTTACCCAATAGAAGCGCCTTTAAGCGAGTATGATTTATTCCTCCGCTGAAGAAAATAGTTCCAATTTAATCAGTCATGAATATGTATTATAGGGAATATTTTCTATATTCTGGCACATGATAGCTTAAAGCAGACTGAAAGTTAAGCAGAATGCGCCTTAAGGCGCATTCTGTTTTACTTTCAACCTGCTTTAAGTGGTCAGCCATCTTCAACACTAGAAATAGGCTATCGGGTAAAGGGTTAAAAGCGACGTAAAATCATAACAAATCAAAACAAACTCATCAGGATCTCACTTGTTTGACACTCTGATCATCACGGTTGTTTAAAGACATTTAGAAAATCGATTTTAGTCTTCAAAACAGGAGCTGACGATTTCAATATCCAAAATTAAAAAAGTAAACACCTTCAATGCCTTACCCACAGCTACTTGACACACATTTTTTATTTACCATAATTATATCTATATAGGGTAGATAGTAAAAAAATAATTTATGTTTTCAAAATGTGTCAAGTACCTGTGCCCACAGGTACTTGACACATTTTTTCAGCGGAGCTGAATGGTTTCTATTTAGACCTATCATTTGCAAATTACTGGACAGAAATCTAGGTTGAAAGTCACATGCTTTTAAAAAACTGAATGGGCTGATTTGATAGTAGCCAGGGCTCCAGATAAGGGGTGTATTTCAAAACTTAAAATCTTTATTTCTGCATTAAACCCTATGGTGCCACTACTCATTTGAATAGTCTCTTCGAGACGATCCAAATAAGTAGTAACACCATAGAGTTTGGTGTTGAAATGAGTGAAAAAATGTGATTTGTTCAATTTACCCCCTCTTATCTGGAGCCCTGTGGGCTGGTCTAATTTTACCGGATATGAATTTAGAGACACAGACTGACTGTGCTGATGCAATCATGCTTCTATTTTAAAGTATTACATCTTTTGTGTATAAATAATTGTTTTGTTTTGCATTTCTGTACATGATAGTTTTGCATTTTAAATAAAAGTTATTGTTATTGAATGTGAATTGTTAGTGCAATTGCTATGCCAGCATGTTTATATCTTTAGATATGACATCTTTGTTTTAAAAAACTCCATTGATAGAACTGTAGATTTATGCAAGAATCTTATGAGCAGCAGGATACGGTTTAAATTATTGTTTGGTAATTCTGTAGAAAGCACATGAAAGTTACTGTAATTGAATGTTTTGCTTTTCAATCCAAGACATTACAATTCTTTGAAAACCTCAATTTCATTCAATTTTGCACACCCATCTATAGCATGAGTTCAACCACTCATTCCGCTGAATATCTTTTTTTTTTTAAAAAAGATATTTCATGTTTCTTTATACTATCTACCATTATAGAGAATGGTAGATAGTAAAAATAATTAATCAAAATGTGCCAAATACATGTGGCCTTACCTTGAGTACAGTGGTTATTTGCAAACAGTTCGGATCCTGCTCAGTCAAAGTCAAAACTGTTCAACACTCACTTCATTATTTTTCAAATCAAAATACTAAATCTTTAAATTTGAGAAATAATAGCAGACGACAATTGTTTGAAATTGATGACGTCATGGCAATGAAGGGGTTACTGTCTTTTGTTATGTATTGTTACAACTGCTTATTTTATTATTTATCCTCTCTAAACCCTGTTCCTGTCATTGACGCCAAAATGCGCGTTTGCAAACAGTTTGGACCCTGATCAGACGCCGCGTAACGCGGCGTCTGATCAGGGTCCAAACTGTTAAGCACTCGTTTCGAAGTTATACTGAATAAATTTGAAATGCTATTGCAGACAACAATACTGTAGCAGACTACAATTTGGCGGTAAGGGGGGGGGGTTAAAAACCTCACAATGAATTTGACCACGAAAGGGTTAACCAGCACCAGAGCAGGGTCTACAATGTCTGCATTGCCAGAGTTCGCTGTCCCTAGTAACGTTCTCCGAGTTCTTATAAAGAATATGAACATCCGTTCAGAGTGTGTGCTGCGCCGAGAATTCTGTCCGCTTCCTAGCTGGAATCGTGATTTATGTCTCCGACGCGTCTTCGTAGCTCTTTCGTCGATTTCCGCCCGTCTACACTTTCAGTCTACAACGGTACAAGAGTTGCCTCCCTTGACACTTTATTAAAAGTCTCGATGACGACGGCTAATCATAGGCCAAAGGAAATGTCGCATAGCTCAACTAATGATCAGGATCCAAACTAACTTAAACTTTTGTCATTGTTGTTTTGAGTCAAATACCAATACTTATTAAACCTTTGCCTGCTGATCGTGACATCACTGTTTTTGGAAACAGTTTGGACCCCAGATCAGACGCCGCGTAACCGGCGCCTGCTCTGTATCCAAACTGTTTGACACTACTTTGAAGGGTTCTTTACTAACAAAGAGTATATATCTAAACTAAACGCATTTTGCAGACGTCAATTTCAAAGCAGACGATATCACTGGGGGTTAAGAGTCAACACCAACAATCTAAGAAGACTCCCGACCTACTACCGGAAGAAGAAATGTCAGTGAAATAAATTTAATTTATAATCTGGTATGGTTTTGTATTGAGAATCAATAAAATCTCTGTTTCTCTGTCTGTCTGACTCTGTCTATCCCCCTCTGTCTCTTCCTGTCTTTTTCTTTTTGTCTCTGTATCTCTTTCACACTCTCTCTGTATCTCCCCCACTCTGCATTTCCTCCTTTGTTTCCCCACCATCTGTCTCTATCTCTCTGTCTGTCTATATCTCTCTTCCTCAATCCGCATGTATATTCCCTCTCTCTCGTTTTTTTCTCTCTCTGTCTCTCTCTCACCCACTCCCTGTATGTCTGTCTGTCTATATATCTGCCTGTCTGTCTGTATGTCTGTCTCTCTCTGTCTATCTCTGTCTGTCTGTCTCTCTCTCACCCACTCCCTGTCTGTCTGTCTATATATATGCCTGTCTGTCTCCCCCCTCTCTGTATGTCTCTGTCTCTTTCTCTGTCCCTGTCATTCGCGGTCTCTGCCTATCTGTATGTATGTCTGTCTCTGTCTCTTTCTGCATCTCCGTCTCTCTGTCTCTCTCTATCTGCATATTTTCCCCTCTCACACTATCTCTCACACATACCCTGTCCATCATATTCTATTGTTTATCTCCTTATCCTGCCACAATGGTGTCTGCTTAAAACACAACGCCTATTTATATAAAAATATTTGTTTTCTACGAAATCCCCAAAAGTTTAGATCCTGATCAGACGCCGAGTTATTTCGGCGTCTGATCTGGATCTAAACTGTTTTCAATCATCATCTACAATATTCTCCCATGGCAGAAATGTTAAAGACACAATCAATATAGTTACAATGCTATTCCGGAAATGAAGAACCAGGCATACAGAAAATTTTGTACTTGAGAATAGTAGATTTATCAAATTGTATTTCAAATTGGCGCTGTATCTATGGAAACCGTCAAATCTCGAAATGCAATATTTGGAAATTTGCACAAGTAATAGATGGGTTGGATGTCATCTGCTGCAAGATGTTACCACTTATTCTGGATGATGTAGAATAAATGCTGACATTTATCTGTGAGCTTAAGATTTAATATATAAGCATGGTGGAGAGAGAGAGTGAGAGAGAAAGAGAGAGAGAGAGAGAAAGAGAGAGTGTGTGAGAGAGAGAGAGACAGGGACAGAGAGAGACAGAGAGAGAAAGAGAGAGAGAGAGTGACAGGTACAGAGACAGAGAGACGGAGAGAGAGAGAGAGGTAGAGAGAGAGAGCGACATATACAGAGAGAGACAGAGAGAGAGACAGAGACAGAGACAGAGAGACAGAAATAGAGAGAGAGAGACACACATAGAGAGACAGAGAGAGAGACAGACATACATATAGAGAGAGAGAGAGAGAAAGAGAGAGAGAGAGAGAGGGGGGGGGGTCAGGCAGCCAAACATAAATAGAAAGATATAGAGAGAGATGCAGAAGGAGAGAAGACAGACAGACAGACATACAGCAGGTAGAAAGAGACATAGGTAGAGACAGACACATAAATAGAGACATACAGACGAAGAGACAGGGAGAGAGTGAGAGAGAAAGGGAGCAATAGAGAAGTGACATATAGAAAGGCAGACTGAGCGTCAAAAACAGAAAACAAGATTGTAAAGTGGAGTTGAACAGAATAGAACATATTTCAGAGACACATAGGCTAAAGGAGAGGTTTAACGTGTGTATGGACAAAAAATATACTACAGTCGAAACTCTATACTTCAAGCCCGAATTTCGATAATAGTATCTTATTTAAGTCGGCATAAACGTATTTCAAAGTTAAAACGTGACTAAGCCACGTTTTAACTTTGAAATATGAGTATGTTCGAACTAACGCAAGTTCGAAGAATCAAGTATACCTGTATATCATTCTGAGTCTATACATGCTCATTTGCGTAAAACAGGCATGGAGACACAAATTGCGGGCAGGGAAAGATATTTCACATGGAAATACTTTAGTAATCTATTCATGTCACTTCCCAATGTTCCAGATTGGAAACACGCTTGATTGTGTGCTAATTCTCTCTGCAAAGAAGGCAGGAAAATCAATAGCAATGCAGTTTTCAGTTCCACGTATGACGTCATAGGAATATAAGATTACAGTCCAGCCTGTTTTAATGAAGAAGCATTGCTGAAAGATGGATATTATATCTCTAAAGACAACGTATTCCTTTATGCAGTAGATCTATCAAAGAAATGCAGAATGCGCTTACTTAGCTACTATTACTACTACTATACTACTACTACTACTACTACTTTTTCTTCTACTTCTGCTGCTGCTGCTGCTACTACTACTGCTACTACTACCCTCCTCCTACTTTCCCTCCTCCTACTATTACTACTCCTACTCCTCCTCCTACTACTACTACTACTACTGCTACTACTACTACTACTACTACTACTACTACTACTTCTACTACTACTACTACTACTACTACTACTACTACTACTACTGCTACTACTACTTCTACTACTACTACTACTACTACTACTACTACTACTACTACTACTACTACTACTACTACTACTTCTACTACTACTACTACTACTACTACTACTACTACTACTACTACTACTACTACTACTACTTCTACTACTACTACTACTACTACTACTACTACTACTACTACTACTACTACTGCTACTACTACTTCTACTACTACTACTACTACTACTACTACTACTACTATACTACAACTACTACTACTACTACTACTACGTCTACTACTACTACGTCTACTACTACTACTACTACGTCTACTACTACGTCTACTACTACTACTACTACTACTACTACTACGTCTACTACTACGTCTACTACTACGTCTACTACTACTACTACTACGTCTACTACTACTACGTCTACTACTACTACGTCTACTACAACTACTACTACTACGTCTACTACTACGTCTACTACTACTACGTCTACTACTACGTCTACGTCTACTACTACTACTACGTCTACTACTACTACGTCTACTACTACTACTACTACTACTACTACGTCTACTACTACTACTACGTCTACTACTACTACTACGTCTACTACTACTACTACTACTACTACGTCTACTACTACGTCTACTACTACGTCTACTACTACTACTACTACTACTACTACTACTACTGCTACTACTACTACTACTACCACTACTACTACTACTACTACTACGACGTTTACTACTACGTCTACTACTACGTCTACTACTACTACTACTACTACTACTACGTCTACTACTACTACGTCTACTGCTACGTCTACTACTACGTCTACTACTACGTCTACTACTACGTCTACTACTACTACGTCTACTACTACTACTACTACGTCTACTACTACTACGTCTACTACTACTACGTCTACTGGTGCTTTTTGGACGACAACTTCTACTCCTACTTCTATTTAAAGAATATATTTTCTTCTAAACACAACACTTACTTAAGCTATGATTTACCAACACGACGAACTCACTCAAGAATACTACTTTTATTACATGTACTGCTACTGCTGTTGCTACTGCTATTGATGCAACTGCTTCTACTACTACTATTACTTCTTCTATTACTACTACTGCTACAGATACTACTTCTATTTTACCTTTTCTGCTACTACTACTGCAACTGCTATAACCACTACTGCTACTACTTTTGCTACTTCTTCTATACTGCTACTGATGTTAATACTACTGTTTTCACTACTATATTACTACTACTACAATTATAACTTCTTCTAAAAAGTGCCAGCTTAACGCAACGCATTAGGAATGCAGAACAGTGTGGACCCAGATCTGTCCGATCAGGGTATGCATCGTGTTTTTGATAGGACCTGTCTGGCATGGCATGCGTTTGTACTCTTTTCTAGTCATGCTGTCTCTTGATTGAGCAGGGCTGCCATTAGTTGATCATGAAGAAATCCTAAGATTTCCAAATTTTCTATTTTAAAAGCGCGATTATTTGAAGCAGTTTGAAATTAAAGCAGATTTGCGCTGTGGCACAATCTGCTTTACTTTCAGCCTGCTTTAAACTACCATTTGCTAGAATAAAAATCCCTAGATTTCGGACAAATCCGGAGAAATGGCAGCCCTGATTGTATTTTGCATTCACATTATCATTTAAATTGAACAGTTGCATGCATCAGCGAAGAACATTAATTAGATAGTCTGCCACCTTATTATCTTGCTATCTGATGGGACTGTTTATTATTTATCATGTGTTTGGATCAGTTTAATTAGATTTAATGAGGACATGACCTAAATTTATCTTGACGCTTTAAAAAAAATCACACCAACAGCAACAGTGTGGCTCCTGACCGGACAGTTCCTGAAGGAGATGCGTGACCAGGATATACATTGTTCTGATTCAAATAAGGGCTATGGTTTACAATTGGTCCGCCACCAAAAACTAGGGTTAGGGTAAACTTTAGAATCTGTCCGCAGGTATTTTTGGTATTTTCGTAGACATTAACTGGCCATCTCTTGTGACATTAACCTGGCCATTTCTTGTGACAAAAGTCACATTAATATGGTCATTTCTTGTGGCATTAACCTGGCCATTTATTGTGATATTAATCTGGCCATTTCTTGTGACATTAACCTGGCCATAAAAATGACATTTTTGGTGGCGGACCAATTTTAAAAGTGCTCCCAAATAAGTGATACGATCTGTACGAACGAGCCTGCACTCTTTCTTATTGGGGCATATCTTACTTTATTAATCAATGTAATAGTTAATACACGGTGTATAAACCTGTACGGATACTTTGAGCTATGTACGGATACTTTGAGCTATGTACGGATACTTTGAGCCCTGTACTGGTTGTTTTTTAGCCTCGAAGCGACGCAACGGAGGAAAACAACAGGTATGTGACATGAGTTCCTATTTATTTTCCTCTCTTTAAATGAAAAGTCTTGTCGGTAAGCATGATTTTCAAATACCGGAGAGAATGATAAACCAATCGCGACCGTCTTTGGTACAATCTATACATCTACACATCCATTTCGAGGCATAAATCAACTGGTGGCTCACTCGAAATTCTTTTGGATGTCGTCAAAACTTTGCATTTTATACAGCATCTATCCATGTTTTTCAGAGCAAATCCAATTGATGCGATGTGATAGCTTTATTTGTTTTTTGAAAGTATGGTCGCAATTTGCATTTTTGATCAGAAGAATTGATGCTGTTTTGTACGGTCAGCTATTTTAAACACGACTGACACTGTATTATCAGCTGCGAGCATATGTGTATACCGTCAGCTCAAAATCAGAATTTTCTGTTGACCTAAAGGGTTTTTTGCTTTATGGTTCTTGGCACGGTGATTGACTGCTGCAGAGAAAACGTCGAAAACTTAGTCGCAGTAATAACAGCTAAATCTAGCTGTGCATAAAAAGAAAGAAAAAGCTCTTGAGCTGACCGTACGAAACGTTTCATTCATTCTCACAGCTGACGATACATTTCCTCCAGAGCTGACCGTACAATTTGCATCGCATTGTTTACATGATTTCTGGCTTTTAAACAGCACATTCAAATATATAATTTCCATAGAATCGTATCAGCAGATATAAAATATATTTTGATAAAATGTGTTGTTTAAGATGTAGTTACTGTCGTTCAAATGGCAAACAATACTGGGTGTTTATGACAACGCTATCGAAAACAAGGTGAGCCTTCGCCAGTATCCGAGAATATTCAACAAGATAAATTCCAGACACCAGCTCAATACGTTAAATTTTTTACACCTGGAACATATCTAAACGGGTATGTCATAGGTTCAACATTGAAAACAATGTTTGAAAGTCTGCAGAATTGGATTTACTCACCCCTTAGCGGTCTCACAAGTCCGCCATTGTGACAATTTCTCGATTCAGTGCTCAGAAGCTACCAGTACGGAGCTCAAACAACCCGTACAGGTTTATACACCGTGTAATATGATAATTGTTTATTAAAGTGGGCGGAGTTTATAAACATGTACAGTGAAACCCCTCTAAACCGGACATGTGTGGGGACAACAAAAATGTCCGGTTTAGAGGGGTTTCCGGTTTAGAGGGGGTTGGACTTGTTTCTAATATGGAAGATAGCTGACCACTAAAAGCAGTTTGAACGTAAAGCAGAATGCGCCTTAAGGCGCATTCTGCTTTACATTCAACCTGCTTTAAGCTATCATCTGATAGAATATACAAACTATTTTCTTCAGTGTAAGAACAAACTAAAGACGTAAAAAGGCGTACTTATGGTGCAATGGGTTTGAAAAAAAGGGTTGGAAACGGGACCAAAGGTTTTGTCCGGTATTAAGAGGTTCCGGTTTAGAGGGGTTTCACTGTATAGAGTATAATAAATATTCAGCGTGATCATGTTTAACTCTTGAAATCAATGCCAATGGCGCAAAAAGGCGACCTTGCATACAGTATGGATCCTGATCAGACCCTGCGTAACGCAGCGTCTGATCAGGATCCATACTGTTATACGCTCTATTCGATATTTCTTAAGTCTGACTACCTTAAGTCTAATTTTGAAACGACCTTGCAGACAACAATATTGAAACAGACGACACGACAACTGATCGGTGAAGGGGTAAAAATCTCACGATTAATTTGGCAGCGAAAGAGTTAATTTTCTATTCAATGAATAGTCACTGAACACAGGCTTCACTGTTCCTCTTTTAGAGCCGCTTGTCCCAGTTATAGCTGTGAATGAACAAAATTTGGAAATAACGAAAATTGGAAGTTAAAAGTGGCGTCACTCTGACACTATTCAATTCATCAGGTACTATTGATGTTTTGACAGTTTCGCGCCAAAATAATGAACAATTGTCGTCCATTTACT
Organism: Gari tellinella; assembly: GCA_922989275.2. NCBI lineage: Eukaryota > Metazoa > Mollusca > Bivalvia > Cardiida > Psammobiidae > Gari > Gari tellinella. Next base: position 22,536,823 of record OV277870.1, read on the forward strand.
TCTTCCGCTGTCAGAAAATCGTATGTTTAAAAATCGTTGCCTGCATGTAATTTAAGGATAAAACGCCAAATTACTCGGCGTCTGATCTGGATCTAAATTGTTTGCAAATACCTGGATTGTCAGTGCAGCCCTCCGTACGTACAAGCATTAAGCCATGGTCCAAGAACGCGCTCTTTAACCCTTTCCCCCATAGAAGCGACTTTTAGCGCATTTAATTTATTCCTCCGCTGAAGAAAGTAGTTCCAATTTAATCAGTTGTGAATAAATATTATAGCTTATATTTTATATATTCTAGCACATGGAAGCTTAAAGAAGGTTGAAAGTAAAGCAGAATGCGCCCTAAGGCGCATTCTGCTTTACTTTCAACCTGCTTTAAGTGGTCATCTATCTTCAATACTAGAAATAGGCTATCAGGTAAAGGGTTAACCCACAGGTACTTGACACATACATCTAGATCTATTAACCCCCCCCCCCCCTAAACAATGTATGTGTCAAGTACATGTGCTTTAACCCATCTACGACCATGACGTCATCAGCTTTAAACAATTGTCGCCTGCTTTTAAATTCGGGTATTCTGATTTAAGCAATATAGAATTGACTGTCAAGCGGTATCTGGATTCTGACCAGACTTTCAAGCGGTTTGGATTCTGATCAGGATCAAAACTGTTCGCAAATAACCATTGTACTCAAGGTAAGGCAATTGATAGACTGGTGCCAGTTTACAAAAAAACCCACAAAAAACCCAAACCAAAAAAAACCACTAACAAATTTTGACTTTCATGAATAACAGAAGCTTAACCAAAGGCATCGTGGTTGCTATTGAGTATAAAATCTAAGAACGTGCAGGTCGTTTAAAGCATTGTTTTAAGCAACAACAACAACAACAACAAAATAAAACTGTCGAATATCGAATGCACATTATCTTTCTGGCACAGAGTTCACGTATGCATGTAGGTGTTCTTAATTCTGTAGAATTGTTAAAATAAGACAAATTTCCTCATAAACTTCTATAAATGAAAATTTATTGAGATGTAAAATCTTCATCTAGATCTAATATAATTCATCTCGTAAACTTTGAGCCATTAAATCTGTATACCATAGCCTATCTTTATATATAATGTATCATTTTAAACTTATAAGGTGGAATTGCTTGCCAACAAAACTTACAAGCGATAAAACGTTATTCTTTTTAAGGTGGTTCGCGGGTCAGCTTATTCTGTGTCAGAATTCTTTGAAACCTTGATTAAATTGAAATATACCATATGGAGAGTGAAAAATCGTTAAAATAGAAAAACATTACAGTGCCGTTTTTATCGGACAGGAATTTTTGTCGAGAAAAGCTCCTTTTTTAATAAACAGGAATATTTTCTTTATAAAATGATATAACTCAATAATTTCTGTACATTCAAGTAAACTGTACATAGACTATAAGATATTGGGCAAACAAAAGTATTTCATGACACATTTTCTGGAAATATCAATATTCTAAAAAAGTCAAATTCTGAAATAGTCGCTAAATCTAAAATTACAAAAAATCTAGCTGTTTAACATACACTAATTTTACTCTTATTAGATAGATATAACTTAACTCTACTAGTCACAAAAATTTAATTAAAATCTACAGTAGAATTTACATTTTATACATGATTTCCTGAAATTCGGACAAAATGTTAACACAAAACGAGTAACCTCCCTTGAGTTCAACTTTAAAATGCCGTTAGCTCTAAATAATACCATAAGTCAAATATGTAATAAGGGACCATTGAATACGGTAGCCTGTAGATCTTTAAAGGCAGGTGACTGCTTAATGCATAACGAAAGTAATGCATAAAAGCTCCTTTAGGATCTATCTTTTAGCATTACTTTTGTCCTGTGTTAAACTGCCATCTGTCATATAGGCTATAAATCCTCACAAATTTAGCTGTCACTTGACTATACTTGCATCTGATAGTATTCATTATTACGTGACTAAACATAGCATGTCCTTTGATCATTGCGTTATGAATTGACTAGTCACTAAAATCGGACAATTTATTTTAAAAAAAAGTATTGAAGCGAGTGGGAATCGAACCTAGAACCTTTGGATTGCAAATCAATTACCGTACCAACTGCGCTAACAGAGAAGACACTGAGGCAGATCAAACTTTTCTTTATCTAAATTTTCTACTATAAGCACGTGCCGCAAAGATCAGGTGAAAGTCATCAGCATTTCCGGAACTCGAGATGCGGGCCGCCCGCTGTCGAACCACCTTAACCAAAAACAAACGAGTGTGTTCTTAAAATACTGATTACAATCCCTCCTCTCTACAACAGTGCCAAAGGGTAGACAAAGATTGTGTGTGTTGTTCGGAGGAAGTTGTAATGGGGAGGGAAATTGGCTTACACTTGCAAACAGCTTGAAATCAGATCAGACGCCGCGTAACGCGGCGTCTGATCTGAATTCAAGATGTTTGTCACTCGTCATTTTGTTGTTTTCTCTGTCAAACTGCCCATTGCGTAACTTTGAGAAAAATAGCAAACGACAATTGTTTTAGCATACGATATTGCAGCCGTGAAAGCGTGAGACATACTTGTCTTGTTTTGGGGAACAGCGGCAAATATTGTTGTAAGGATGGAATCGTTGTTCGGATGGCCGTTGTATAGGGAGGGATCACCGTACAGTGCAAGCGAGATCGAACAAGATCAGCACTGACTAAGTTGACGTCAGGATCTTGCTAACAGTTTTAATAACAACCGTGTTTTTATTCTATTCTATTCTATTTATTACTTCTACGCCATCAATTCTGGTGATTATGAGAAGGGGCACTTTTTAGGTGCACCATTGGGACTGTACCCGGCCGGTCACTTTATCCTGACACCGACGAACCAGTCGTAATGCTAACCCGAAATCCTGAGCGCTATGGAGGGAAGCCATTACTACCAATTTTCAAGTCTTTGGTTTGACCCGGCCGGGGATTGAACCCGCAACTTCCCGCACTGCAAGCGGACGCTCTACCACTGAGCTATACAGGCGGTCAATCGTCAATCGATTCATCGTCAATAGAAGTGTAAACTTGGTGGCGGGAATGGACATTCTTTCATGGGAGTAGACGTTTATATTTTTTCCCATTAAAAGCGTTTGAGTTAATTTTTTTAATTTTAAAAGCATGAATAAAAATGTCCCTAAAGTTTAAAAGTAACGGCTTAGTTATACTGGTGTAAACGTAAATGTGATCAAGTTTTAATTAAGGAGGCAGTAACTAGTTCTTTCTGAATTCTGTCCGAGCTGATCACCCCTCGACGTCCATTTATCTCCGTTTGCCACAAAGTAACATTTTAATGCATTCCCTCCAATAGTGGATTTTTTCATCTTCAAAAATACTTTAAACCTTAGCAATAGCCTTTTATTAAGAAATTTCAATTCGAACATTTCCCCCCAAACTGTTGCATGCCTCCTTAACTGTTGTAACGGTGTCGAGGTAAATTGACCTTCTCTCGCAACTGCGGGTAGAAATCGAACGGTTAACCGGTTAACCGTTCGGAAGAATAAACGGTTAACCGGTTAGTCAAATGACCGATTATTGCCATCCCTAATATTTATTTAAGTACATTTGTATGTGCATTGCACACAGTTTGGAATCAGACGCACATCGCCATCCAAAGATGTACAAATGTACTCCTACCCAAACGTTGGTTTCCTCAGACAATGAAGTGTGTCATGTTGCACATGCCATCCAGATTCTAATTAATCGCCAGTGTCTTCAGCAACCTGTAATCGTAACTTCTATTACAATCTATTTTTAAAACAACACCCGCTGATAGACAAAGAGTGAGTGTGTTGTTCGGAAGGAGTTGTTATAGGGAGGGCATTGGCTTATTTTTTGCAAACTCCTTGCATTCAGATCAGTTACATTCGAAAGCCAACTCGAAAGAAGCACCCGTGGACTCGACTTGAACTCGATAATCGATAGCTTTATCAACGGAATTACAATGGAATGCGTATTATCAGAAATATTTTTTTTTTTATATTCTAGTAGATGGTAGCTTAAAGCAGGATGAAATCAAAGCAGAATGTGCCTTAAGGCACATTCTGCTTTGCTTTCAACCTGCTTTAAATTATAACATATCTTCAAACTTTGAAACAGGCTATCGGTACTGATATTTATGAGTTACAATATCTGTGTAATATACGTATTTCTAATCTGGTCTGACATTGTTTACGTTAATTTAACGTTGATTCCGAATCAATTTGAAGCAAGATCCGGTGTACGATGTATACCAGTGAACAGGTAATGAGAAAAATCAAATGGGCTGACGTTGTATGGTAATAAAATGAAGAGGACGAATGTTTTTGAAAACATGTACATTTTTTGTCTTTTTTTTTTAAAAAAAAATTCTGTGTAGTAAACCATTTGTGCCCTGATCAGATGCCGATGTACCCGACGTCTTACAGGGTTTGAGCCTGTGTTCAATGGGTTTGCATGTTTAACATAAATGCGTTTGATTGGAAAGAAAACGTCTTTTCATATTACTTACAGTACTGAACCTTATTAAAAGCGAATTGCCATCGAATTGCCATCGAATCGGACGCTTCAAAAAACAAATCCTACGTTTGAATATCTTAAAGCGAATTTTCCGAAGCAGTTGTGACAAAAATGGAATCGAAAAAATTAACGAAGGCATATTTGCGAAGATTTGTGAGATACACGATTCAAGAAAACTTACCCGAGGGTAAAAATACTATTATGAATCGCAAGCGAATTGCCATCGAATTGCAAGCGAATTGCCATCGAATTGCAAGCGAATCGCAAAAATTGTTAATTTAAAAAGGTTCAGTACTGTAAGTTGTGTACCTCTAGAGTTATCGGACTTTATATATTGAATTAAGTTTTGTGAACAATCTTTGTTTTCGATTCTTCAAGTAAAATACCACAGACGTTAAGTCGTATAGAGAAGACTAGAAGGCGTTATTCTGGTTTTGTATGAAATGCCTTTTGTTTTATGCACTTGTATATATGTTGAGGGCCTCATGGAAGATTGGTTTATACCAAATGAGTTCTCTCGTTAAATAAAGTCTTTATTATTATTATTATTATTATTATTCCCTCCAATACACACATTGCTACGTAAACAATTTCCCCCATGCAAACAGTTAGGTTAGATCCCGGTAAACAATGAGTTTGAATAGGTTCCAAACTGTTTTCGACTTAGATTACGGTAAATCGTTAGACATTTCACCAAAAATTGCAATTTTCTACATTTTATCAGAAACGTATATATGATACAATGAAAACCCTATAAACCAGACATATGTGGGGACAACATAAATGTCCGGTTTAGAGGGGTTTCCGGTTTAGAGGGGTTTTAACCCATAGCTTGTTTCTAGTATGTAAGATAGCTGGTCACTTAAAGCAGGTTGAAAGTAAAGCAGAATGCGCCATAAGGCGCATTCTGCTTTACTTTCAACCTACTTTAAGCTGTCATCTGCTAGATTGTTCTATTTTCTTCAGTATAGGAATAAACCAAAGACGTAAAAATGGCGTATTTAAGGTGTAATAGTTTAAAATAAAGAAAGGTTGGAAACGGGACCAAATTGTTTGTCCGGATTAGAGAGACTTCCGGTATTCAGAGGTTCCGGTTTGGAGGACTTTCACTGTATACGTTCCTGATTTTATTAAACCGTGATTGTTGTTTCGTGGCGTTCAAACAGGGCAAGAATTGCGTCTTCGCCACTGTAGTATTTATGTCTAATCAGCATTTTATCACGATCCCAATTATCGACAAGGAAACAAATTGCTTGAGCTTATTTTTGACCGGAAACGATGTTGATATAAGAACGGACACTGACCTATTAATACGTGACCCAATGCGCGTGACTTTCCCATCGTTTGCAAACAGTTTATACCCAGATCAAGCAGAGTAACCCCTGAATCCGGCGTCTAATTAGAATGCATTTCATTGAAACTCTAGATTTAGAAACAACTGTTTTTTTTTTCAAATTAATTTTGAATGTTTTGCAGACGAAAATTATGAAATAGACGATATAATGGCAAGCTACGGCAAGGATATAATATATACATAGCATAACCCTTTACCCAATAACCCGTTTATAACAATAAATACAGGTGATGACTTAAAGCAGGTTGAAAGTAAAGCAGAATGTGCCTTAAGGCACATTCTGCTTTACTTTCAGCCTGCTTTAAACTACCATCTACTAGGCTATATAAAAAATGTTTGTTATGGTAATTGTTCATGAGGGTATACACTTGAAATATTTTCTTCAGCGGAGGAATACATTAAATCGCTAAAAGTCGCTTCTATTGGGGAAAGTGATAATAACGAGTTTTGAACTTTGACCAGAATGTTATCAAAATGGTTTACTTAGAGTATAACAAAACAGAAACTAAAAACAAACAACCGAAAGTATGGAAAGTGGCATGCCATACCACCCACTATATAGCAAATTGCGTTACAGAGTTATGGCTGCCAAAATTACGTATTTTCCCTGTTTTACCCTTTAACTCTCAATGGCGTCATAAAGCGCATTTGCAAACAGTTTTGATCCTGTTCAGACGCCGCTTAACGCGGCATCTGATCAGGATCAGAACTGTTTGCCTCTTGTTTTAAAACAACATCAGTTATATCTAAAATATATTGCATACGATACTATTGAAGTAGATGACAAAAAGGCGACGAAGGGGTAGACACTTCACGATAAATTTGATAACGAAAGGGTTAAACTAAACGAACCGCATAGCAATAAAATGAATATAATGACAATCTTGAAAATATCAACGATTCATTTTACCCGGTGTCTGATCAGGCTCCTGTTTGAAATGGGGCTAATTGTATTACTGGAGAGAATAAATTGTTTTTTGGAAAGAATATATCATATACTTTTCTGGATAAAAAAGTCAAAATAGTTTAATTATATGTTTTACTTTGTCTTTTATGACACCTTGAGTTGCATTGCATTTGAAGTTTACATTAAAAAGAAAAGCTTGGATAAATAAGACGTAATATGTGAAGCAGACGGCATTTGAGCGGGAACCTACATTTATTTGCCTTTACTATATCCATCTCCACATAAAGAGAGACTATGTGCGGAAATCATCCATCGATTTTTCGCAACTGCAAATTTCTGCTAGGATAATAAGACATTTCTGTGGCATTTCACTGAAAAGCCTCGTGCTCAATTCTCGCCAACTCTCGCGAGAATTCGCTCTCGTCGCCTGCGTGAAATTACATTTCGTCGCGACGGGCGCATTTCTATTACAATCCGAATTAACAACAGACAGACTCGTATTTGGCGAACATTGAAATGAAAATTATAAGCACAGTCTTTTGGGAGGAGGGCAGCTTTATGTATGACAAAAGTTATGCAGAAAGCTCCTACAGGAGCTTTCTGCATGGCCTTTGTCATGCAAATAGCGACCACCTTCCTTTATAAAGATCATAATGGTTCTTTCGTAAGAAGTTGCTTACACAGGGCTTGGTTTTATCGTTAAAATGCAAAGACTTGGGGGAAATTTTAATCCGTCATTTTCAATTCCAAAATTATTCTACGATGGCTGGGTCTAAAACGCAATCCATTTGCATATGCATGTAACAATTTTAACAGTCAAACACCAATAAGACGAAATTGCTTTAGTTGAATATATCCATGCAGTAAAACTTCTCTATTACGACCACTAAATATCGTACCTTATTAGGACAGGTGACTGTTTAAAGTAAGGGGCAATAAAATAGAAATCCCATTGTCACATTGCTTTAAGCTGTCACCTGTCTTTTAGACAATCAATAAGCCGTATTTTAACTGGTCATTTTAGAGAGAATAATCAATTTACTGTATTTCAGAAATAAAATGTAACAGTCACGTTTTACTTTTGAAATTTGGGCAAGTTTGACAGTTACTCCTCAACCCTTTTCCCCATAGAAGCGTCTTTTAGCGAATTTAATTTATTCCTCCGCTGAAGAAAATAGTTCCAATTTTACCAGTCATGAATATTATATTATAGGGAATTATTTTCTATATTTTAGCACATGGTAGCTTAAAGCAGGCTGCAAGTAAAATAGAATGCGCCTTAAGGCGCATTCTGCTTTACTTTCAACCTGCTTTAAGAAGTAACATATCTTCAGTCCTAGAAAGAGACTATCAGGTAAAGGGTTAAAGCCTTTACTTCATGGATATGTATACATGAGGTAAGATAGAGGATAATTGTTTGTTTCAGTGTATGATAGGAATTTTTTCATCGAGTGAAAAGCAAGGTTATATTTTCACGAGTGGCGAAGCCACGAGTGAAAAATATAACCCTTGTTTTTCAAGAGATGAAAGAAAACCCCATCCTACACTGAAACAAACGATTATTCTATTTCATTTATGCTTTTAACAGAGAAATATTAATATAAAGCCGACGATTACCCCATATGGAGCCTCTCAAAATCAAAGCGCTCCAGACTAAGTATCATTTTGAAGGCGTAGTAAACTGCACTTGCGGCACAAAAGTAATCGTGTATGGCATATTCAAATTAAAAGAAGTCAAAGCAACAAAAAAAATCCCGGAAAAAAAGTTATTCCGAAAAGTTATAATTCACTGTAGATTATAACATTATAATCTACTGAGAAAACTCTATAATTCACTGCTTAGCATAAAAGAAAAATATTTTCTATATTCTAGCAAAAGAAAAGCTACACCGTTAGCCCAACAAGATGAAACATTAATTTGTTGATGTTGGACCACCATTGGACCAATGGTAATTCATATTTTCCAATGTTGGTTAATCTTTGGACCGACCATATATTATATTTTGCCGTTGGTGGCCAAACGGTGAACATTTGATTGGCCACACCATTACGCAACGAGCAGTATTACATTCGGTCAACATAGTTTGCCAACACTGGTCCTTCAAAGTTAACATTTTGGGGCCAATGTTTACCACTGTTGGCCCACATTGGTCTAACGGCAAATGCTATTTGCCGTTAGTGGTCTCACGTTACGCCAACTGTTGCCCCAAACAATACTCAACGAGCAAAATTACATTGGACCAACATAGTGTAACCGGGTGTCCTTATAAAGAAGAACCCGCGCCGAGCGAGGTTTGAACCCGGATTGCCAGGGTCGTAGTCATGCTCTCTACCACGTCGTCATAAAAGCAGGCTAGTACAGCAAAGCCGTACAAGTCATGATAAACCTACACACTGTGACATACTCCCCCGACAACTTGAAATTCGTCCCGAATTTCTATATGGGTATGAGAACTTGGAGCATGATTTATACCTTCACAGAAACCACGTTGGGCGCCAAATATAACCGGGTGTTCTTATGAAGAAGCACCCGCGCAGACCGGAGTTTGAACCCGGATCGCAAGGTCCGCAGTCATGCACTCTACCACGTCGCCATAAAAGCAGGCTTGTACAGAAAAGCCGTACAAGTCATGATAAACCTACACACTGTGACAATAGTTTGTCAACATTGGTTCACCGAAATGAACATTGTTGGGTCGATGTTGGGCCAACCTTGGTTCACTGGCAATTCACATTTGCCACTGTTGGCCCACATTGGTTCAACGGTAAATCATTTTTGACATTCTTGGCCCAACGGTGCCCCAACCGTTGTCCAAAACAGTACTCAATGAGCAAAATTACATTTGGCCAACACAATTTGCCAATTGGGCCACAAAAAGAACACTGTTGGGCCAAAGTTTGGCCAATATAGGCTTACTATTAAGATGGCAAAACTACTGAATCTTTATGACAAGGCTATGAAAAACAAGGCTAGTCTTCGCCAGTACTTCCAAGGCATGTCACATCCACAGTACCCAAACATATCATTTTATTATTTTTCAATTCATTGTAATCTGTTTTTGTTTTCAAATTTAAGTTTTGTAGTATGACTCCAGCAATAGCTAAACAGTTCAGATGTTGGTCAAATGCCGGATTCTTAGTGTATGCTGAAACTTGCTTAAACTTTTTCACTGCCAACGGTGCCAAAATGCGATTTTCTAAACAGTTTGGATCCTGATCAGACGCCGCGTTACACGGCGTCTGATCAAGATCTAAACTGTTTGATACTCGTATCAACATTTCTTCAGTCAAACAGGCCTTAAGCTGACTTTAAAAATATTGCAGACGACACTTCCGATGCAGACGATATTTTGGCGGTAAGAGGGTTAAAGCAGACGGTAAAACTTTGCAGTGAAAGAGTTAAAATCTAATCGACATTTCTTTGTCAATTTCACTACTTTGATTGATAGAATTTAGCAGACGACATATTTGAAACAGAAGATAATGCCAATAGCCTGAAGGATATAATAACGAATGTTGTCTCGTCTTCTCTCGCCCACACGAGATTGCGCACAAGTGTCACCAAACTCCTGTTAAACCCGTATCCAGTGGTTTGTCAATGAAGAACCATAAACATCATTATAGACAGGTAGCTGCGTAATGTAGAACAAGTCTAAGTAGAAAATCTGAAATAAAAGTTTTTCTGCATTTCTTTGCTCTGCCTCTATAGCTTTTAATAGTCTTAGAGACTGATAATACATCTTTAATTAAAATGGCCGTTTTACATGGTCTTACTGTACGGAAATGTTCCACAGTGATTACTTTTGCAAACAGTTTTGATCCAGTCTCATCAGGTTCCAAACTGTGTGACACTCTGACACCGCTTTGAAAAAAACTTTAGAAAAATCTAATTATAGAACAACAGCAGACGACAATTGTTGCAGACGAAACAAATACCCAGCATGCAAATGCAAATAGTTAAGGAAGCTGAAGAGAACAAGCCACAGAGGTCTAGACGATATTTCTAGATCGAGTAATTGTATCTAACTTCATTAGTTCTTCTACTACTACAATAGAGAAAACGTTATTCTTTCTGTTTACGCTAAGAATTTTCTTTCAATTGCAAACAGTTTGGAGGATGATCAGACGCCGGGTAACCCGGCGTCTGATCAGGCTCCAAAATGTTTGCCACTCAGATTCAAATGAATAGGCAGAATGATAAAAAATTGTCATTTTATACATTTTAGTGCTTTGCGTTTCGTTGTAAGCTTTTAATTATATATATTCATGGTGGATAGAGAATGGTTAAAACTGGGATACAGTGACTTCCCTGTTAATACCGTAACTCAAAAGAAGGCTAATTGGAAATGTGATGCTCAAATGACTGCTTTGTAGCAACCGGTATTGCAATAAAAACCAGTTTTGCAATAATCATTGCAAAACTGGTTTTTATTGCAATTCCGGTTGACAACGTTCATTGCAAATCCGGTTGCTTCACTGCTTAAATGTATATTAAAACATTTTTATGCAATACCAAGCTTTGTAAAATGTTGTCTACTACTCCAAAGCCAAAACGTCAAGAACTGATCAACATTGTTCTTTACATTAAATATGCTTGTAACGGGAGAAATAATTTAGTGAACTCTACTACGTGAGTCATCTCAAACTATACATCTTGAACAGTGTATTTAATTAGTAAACTGCTTATACAAGAGTAGTGAAATACTTGTATGATTTCCTTGGTTTTGTGTATGCATATGAAATGATAGTAACTTGACCTATAACTATGTAGTAAAATGTTTTGTATGCTATTGATAACGATGTACATGTACTACCCTTTACCCTTTCATGAAAAAATTATACGGGCTATTTTTACCCCTTCGCCGCTTTATTGTCTTCTGCATATGTATTGTTGTCTGCAAGACACGTTCAAAGTTAAATTTAAGGTTCTTTGACTTAATAAATATCGTTAAGAGTTCAAACTGTTTTCAAACGCGCCTTATGGCGTCATTTAGAGTGAAAGGGTTAACACTTAAACATTTCTTTGTTTTGTCCTACATTGTATGTCTAATCGTAATAGAAGGATTGTATTTGTGCCAATATACGCGACATACACAATAGAAAAACTAATAGTATACAGTGGAGAATCTGTTATTCTTTCCCGTTTAAACGCAAACGCAAAACACTAAAACGTAGAAAAGAACAACTTTTTGACAATTCTGATAGTTCATGTTTATCTTGGTGGCAAACAGTTTGGAGCCTGATCAGACGCCGGGTTACCCGGCGTCTGATCTGGCTCCTAACTGTTTGCACTGCAAATAATAGTTTTAGCGTAAACGCGTTAATTGGGAAAGAATAACACATTCTCCACTGTACAAAAACATAGAAATCATCAAAGGAAAACCTATATGATACAAATACCACAGCATTATAGAAACGATTTTACAAAAACCAACATCGTAAAAAGACTATAATCAGACAAATACCATTAACAAACATTGTAGAAATACTATTATTAAACAAATATTATAGAAATACTATCCTTATACAAATATGTACCAACGTTATAGAACAGAACAGAACAATCCTTTATTTGTCACAGAAAACAAAACATATGTTTTGTAATTACATGTGAATTATAACATGATCAAAAACTATTGGGTTAGTAGGACATTTGGTGGTCGAATACTGAATTAAGATGGTATAGATCAGTCATATTTCTGCGATGGAGGGGGAAGGTGGAAAAATATTATATATAATACTTAACTAAATGGTATGGACACAATAAATAGAATTAAATATCAGGTTATTATTAGATGATACAATATACATACGAGTATTAACTATGCAGATCAGTTCACTTTATAATAAAGCGAACTGGCCTGCCTATAGTTAGGCTGCGTCTATTTTTTCTTTTGAGCATAGATCCGTATACCAATCTATAGAGGGCGGCACGTGCTGATGTAGTCTTATAGTAAATAACATAGTTGACAAGAGAGAAGTACAGTGTAACCCTCCCCAAACGGACATTTAAAAAAACCGAAGTCAAATTGCGACAAATACATCGTCAAGCAAGAACAAGAAGAAAACTGAGTGAGGCGCTGCCTTGTCAGTGCCTCAGACTGTTTGGATCCTGCTCTGGCGCCGAAATGAACTAGTGAGAGGTATCAGTCGTAAAGTCCGGCGGAAGTAGGCTACACTGTACTTCATTTTATTGACGGACACCGTGGGAGTTTTGTCCATTTCCTTCAAGGTCAGCACGTGCAGATGTGGACTTTTTGTAAATAATAAAACTGGCAGACGTGAAGTACTGTGTTGCCCTGCTCAGCAGGACAAATATATAAAGACGTATAGTTTGTAAAATATTTTGTCAATTCCAAAACAGAAGGGAAGAATCGCGTACCTTTCTATTAGGAAAGATACACTTTACTTAGATCCTGTTTTGTGTGACAAGACGCCTCAGGTTAAGAAATCATTGTCGCCAGTAACGTCCGGAGAGAACAGGCGCCACTGTACTTCATTCAAGGAATTTTGTCACGTGATCTCAATTACAGTAGATATCTAGCTGTGAAAAGCATATTTGTCGGATTTACCAACAAACGGCATGTAAGTACTAAATGAACTTACCGTTCGCCCTAGTTTGCCAGCCAATGAAAGGGCTCTATTTCAGCGAGAAATGAAAAAATATATCGCATATTCGTTCAGCTTTGTACCGGGTATGGAAGAAAAAAGCAGGTTATGAACACGGTTATGGACGTCGCGCGCTAAGGCGGGGCTAAGCGCATTATTACGTCATTAGACAGCCATCGCTGGGAAATAGACATACTACGTACATGTATGGAAGTTACATAGTACAGTATAACCTATGTTTAACGACCATGATTCAGTGAAGAGGTATGACTATGTGAAAGAACTCTGTAGATAGGCGACTAGTTAATGCATAATCAAATTAATACAGAAGGCTCACAACTGACCTTTGTGTATTACTTTTGTCCTGCATTAAGTCATTGAACCCTATAGGCGAGGAGTACACTCGTCATTTACAATGTACCAGTTAATCGTAAACTTGCCATGCGTAAACATTGTAGAACCACATCATAGAGCTTCCTGGACTCGACTGAATGAGAAATTGGAATTGTCTATTATAAGTGTTGGAGTTGAAAGGGTTAAACAGCCAGCGGGGGGGGGGGGGGGGGGGGGGCATCATATTTGTCTTACAGACAAAGCCATTCAAGGCTCTAGTTTTAAATTCCATTTGGTAGACTAGTTTTGTTTCTCAGGTGTAAGAACAAATTCGCGGGTTTTCAAAAATCCGAAGAACCGCCCACAGGAATAGAGCCCTTTTATTGGCAGACAAACTGGCGCGATATGTAAATTTTGTTGAACGGTATGAAAACTAGGGTGAACGATAACTGCCATACACCGTCCAACGCGCCATATTCGAGGCAACGGTAAATCAGTTATAGTTCATTTGTTTGAAAATTATGCAACATAACCTGTTCGCTCCCTACGGTCGCTCCAGGTTATATTGCATAATTTTCAAAAAATGAACTATAACTAATACATAGAAATTTCAGTTGCAGCAAGTGCAAATATGTATAATTAATTTGAAAGTCAGTTGATTTGATCGTTTTTTCGTGTAGCTATGTAGTATTGTTAATTATGAAAAAGTCACATGGCAGTTTTGAAATCAGAGGATCCTGTCTGCCAATCGTATGACAGACACGGTCCTCTAATCACCACACTGTATGTCAAAAATTGCAATATCAGAATAATAATGTCAACAAACAGAATGGAGTTCATATGAAGAGCAATGCATTCAATGGGAAGTACATGATATTGTCTAATGACTAAAATGGTTTATTTCCGTAAGCAACACATAGCATAGGCAATCAGTGCAGACCCAGGTCAGATGTCCTCAATGGGCGACAACTAGTCCGGGTATGCACCACTACTAAGCTGCTTGGACGTTATAATTTAACACAATTTAAGTGAAGATGTGTTACCCATTGGAGCAAAACCTAACATAGAAATTCAATAAAGAACAAGAGAACAAAAAACAACAGAAAGTAGAACATGACTAAAAAGAAAGTCTACCATGCAGACATGTATTAACCCATAGAACCCTATCAACAAGCTTACTCCTCTTATACAAAACGTACACGCGAAGAATACACTTGTCTAAAACAGACAGTGGAGACCCTTACCAGAGGGTTCCTCAAAAGGACCCCCTGGTCTGGGTCCGCACTGTCTATCAATCATACATACTATAATTTACAGTTGAACTTGTCATACCCTAGCGACGAGCTTACTCGTTCTGTATAAGACATGTGTATGCGAAGAATACATCTGTCTAAAACAGACAGTGAATACCCTTACCAGAGGGTTCCTCGAAAGGAATCCCCTGGCCTGGGTCCGCATTGTCTATCAATCATACATGCTTTTGTTTATAGTTGAACTTTTTAAACCCTGTGGACGAGTTTTCTCGTTCTATATAAGACATGTGCATATGAAGAATACACTTGTCTAATACAGACAGTGAAGACCCTTACCAGAGGGTTCCTCGAAAGGAGCCCCCTGGTCTGGGTATGCACTGTCTATCAATCGAACATACAATAGCTTACAGTTGAACTTGTTATACCCTGTCGACGAGCTTACTCGTTCTATATAAGACACGTGTATGTGGAGAATACACCTGCCTAATAAGACAGTGAAGACCCTTACCAGAGTGTTCCCCGAAAGGAGCTACCGGTCTGGATCCGCACTGTCTATCCATCAAACATACCGGTACTATAATTTACAGTTGAATTTGTTTAACCCTGTGGTCGAGATTTACTCGTTCTATATAAGACATATACAAGTGAAGAGTACACAAGTTTGCCTGATACAGACAGCGAAGACCCGTAACAGAGGGCTAAAAAAGGAGTCCCCCTGGCCCGGGTCCACTCTGTCTGTCATTCAATCGTACCACTGTTTACAGTTGAATTCGTTGAAACCTGGCGACGAGTTTACACGTCCTATACTAATGTAAATGTCAAAATGCAAAAATTACACTTGTCTTGTTGTCTAACTTGTTGGACCCTAGCGGCGAGCTAAATCGTTCAAAACATTAATGTATTTGAGAAGAATACACTTGTCGAATGAAAACAGTGAAGACCCATATCAAAGGGATCCTTAGAATGGAGTCCCCTTGCATGGGTCTACACTGTCATTCAACCATAATAAGTTTAACTAGTTGTTAACCGTGGAATAAAGAGTGCACTTATCCTGTGCAAAACAATGCAGACCCAGAACAGAGTGCTTAACAGGGGTCCTATGTTCCTAGTGTGCTCTGCTTGCCGCATTGCTTAGAGTACACTCATTGATTGTGCGTCGGGATAGAGCCTTAAATGAAGTTTAGAGTTACCGATTAGGAAGTGCCAAGAGTAACGAGTTTATTGTCGTTCGAATGATTTCATTATACTTTTCATAAAAAGTGAAAGGTTCTTTAGAGCTGATGGATTTGAGGAGCACATCAGTTCTTTGAAGTTAATGATATTGGGATGCTTGAAGTATTTTTCTTGGATGAATTTACGTCTGGTATCATTAAAATATGGGCATACTAGCAAATAATGCATTTCATCACCTATATTATGTAGTTCGCATAAATTACATTTACGATTTTCGTGTAAAAGATGTGATTGTTTCCAACGGCCTACTTCCACTGGAAACCTATGGTTTCCGGTTCGAAAGTGCATCATAGTGAGTCTCAATGTTTGAGGGAGATTTATAAGGTAATGCTCAAAGTGTGTGTTGTCCTTAAAACTAGAATAGATTTTACCTTTCGATGAAGTATCAAGTTTAGAGTGCCAGTCTTGCTGAAATTGATCAATAAGTCGGTGTTTGATAAGTTTATGTACATTTCTTGTTTCAATCACATGTTGATTATACCATATTTCTGGATAGCCAGTTGCATTTAGAATGTGTTGGATGTGGTTTGTCCATTTGTAACTTGCATTTGACTGATTTGTATAGTGGTACAGTATATGCGAAATTTTTTGGTATTTAGAGTTTACTAAAGTACTCCAGAATTTTATCATTCTAGTTTTTATAAGTATATCAATGGGGAAACGGCCGAGCTCGGCATATAACATATACCTAGGAGTAGACTTTTTTGTTTTGGTTATACGTCTGAGGAAATTACAATGGAATTCTTCAATAAGATCTAGGTTTTCATAACCCCAGACTTCACTGCCATATGTGAGAATTGGCATTATTGTGTTGTCGAAGAGTTTAAGTTGTAAGTCAATTGGTAAGTTAAGGTTATTGATTTTTCTGAATAATTGAAACATTGCTTTGTTAGCTTGTGCAATTATTTGTTTACGACATTCTAAGAAACTGCCAGTGGATGCAAAATAGATACCTAAGTACTTATAACTTTTTACTGTTTCTATGTGTTGATTGTTTATTGAAAAGGAATAATTACTAGGTTTGTTTGAGCCAAAGACTACTACTTTCGTTTTAGAATAATTTACATTAAGTTTCCATTGTTGGCAATACTCGTGAAAACTGTTTAGACATGATTGAAGTTCTGCCTGTGAAGTGCTCATTATAATGGTGTCGTCAGCATAAAGTAGTACCAATAGTTTGAGGAAGTATAGTGTATCGTTAATATTAGTGTTTATTTGGATCCCTTCATTTGATCTATCAAGGAAGGCTTCAAGGTCATTTAAATACATAGAAAAAAGTATTGGCGATAAATTTTCACCTTGTCTAACTCCACATGAGCTTTTGAACATTTTAGACGTTTCACCGTTAAGCGAAACACACGACTTAATATCCGAATACATATTTCTAATAACATCTAAGACCTTTCCTCGAATACCAAGTTTAAAGATTTTGCTCCAAAGTCCCGATCGCCATATAGAATCAAATGCAGCTGAAAAATCTATAAAGGAGCAAAACAGTTTAGCTTTTGCGTTTCTTAATTTGTTTATTAGCACGTTCAGTGAAAATATATGATCTAGTGTTGAGTACTTTTGTCTAAATCCAGCTTGGTTTTCACAAAGGAGGTTATTTTCGTTTAAAAAGCAATATATTCGATTATTTAAAACAGCTGTGAATGTTTTACCAAGGCAACTTAGAATTGTTATTGGTCTGTAATTAATAGGGTCACTTGTAGATCCCTTGTTCTTAAAAATGGGTCTTATTGTTCCTACCAACCAATCATCCGGCAAGATTCCTGTGTCTAAAACCTTATTAAATAGATCACAGTAGATTGGGGTCATTATAGACTTAGTGCTCTTTAAGTATTCGTTGATAATATTGTCGTGCTGAGAGGATGACTTTCCACTCTTACACTTCGTTAAAACTTTTTCAATTTCTGTACATGTTAAAGGTCTATTAAGGGCATCAATTGTATAGGTTTGTGGAATAAAGTCGTCGTTTAACGCAGGTGTATCATATTCAGAGTGATCTGTATCATTTTTTTTCATAAAATGCTGGTAAAGATCTTCAATAGGCGGCGCTTTAGTAGAGGATTTATCATTAATGCTGTTAAGGAGTTTCCAATAATCTTTTGGATTTGACGAACACAAGGCGCGTAACTTTTGTTCGGTGCTATAGCCGTGTTTACGAATAAATGTATTGATAGTATTGTCGATAAGGTTTGACCTGACGGTTCATGCATATTCCGTCTTTTTCCGTAAGTTATTCGTTAGCTTCCGAAAACAACTACAGTGTATTGAGAATAGCCAATTCAACGGTGACTCGAACTGGAATAGTGTTATCGGTTATAGATAAATACAGTCGGTGATGGCTCAGTGGTAAGGTCGCCGCGCTACCAAGGTAAGGGTATTGGGTTCGATCCCCGGTAGAGTTTTGTATTATTTATTGAATATGTACATGTATTTTTTTAAAAAATGCGGATAGACGCATGCAAACCATGACATTCATGCAATTGCATGTACATGTATATGAAATAGAGTACAGTGCTACTTGCCTAGGAAAAACTTGGCTAGAAAACTGGTCCAAAGAACACCGCGTTATGCAAAACACTCCCAGAAAGCACTATGCGTTACGTTTGTATTTCGTCAAGCATCAAAAGGCATCTGGCAGCAGGCCGTTTTTCAAAACAATTGCTGACTGATTTATTTTAGTATCGTTTAAGGCATACTAAACCTTTAATTTTTTATTATTTAAAAAATATTTACAGCCGAAGTTTACAAAACAGTACCGAGAATCGAACCCATGACCCTTCCACAACGAGTCATTAACGCTATCCATTCAGCTATTGCAACACAGTGACTTTTGGTATCGGCTAAGGTGTATATCAATAAAGTATCCGGAAACTCCCGAATGTACCACCGATTGTACCAACGAAAGCTGACGGAAAGTGATGACCGTCAGGTCAAACCTTATTGATAATACGCTTATAGTGACCACTTGCACTTTTTAACCTCTGTTTGTTTACAATGGATTTATTTAACTGATACGCTTTACGAGCGCGGTGGTAGATTTTCCGTGCTTTTCTACAGTGAGGCCCGAACCATGGTTTGTTTGTACATGTATCATTTACTTTGGATCTAGGACTTCTGTCTTGCTTTTGGTTGGAAATATGTGATTGACTAGGGAATGTACAGTGCGCAGAAGTTACAAAAATTTCAGATATCATTTTGGTAGCTTTATTTATGAACGATTTGTCAATAGGTGTGTGACAGTTTAATAAGGTTTTTAGGTCGTCAATTTTTGAATAGTCTATGTTTTGTACAAATTCATCTTTTAAACGATCAGTCCATTTTGGAGGTCGGGGAGTTTGGGTAGGCTTATGTGTATTATTAGGTTTAGTGCTAGCTACAATGTTAAGGCACATTTTTAGTAAAGAATGGCCATCAGAAAATAATGGATCTAGATCTATAACGTCAAAATGTTCTAGATGTTTTAATAGAGATAGTGATGACAGTGAGTAATCGATCACAGAGATATTTCTAAATGTCAATTTGCCAACTCCACGATCATTCCCGATTCTTCCATTTAGAATGAATAAATTGTTTAGTTTACAAATATCTAGCAGTTTGTTTCCTAATCTGTTTATTTTGCTGCATGCCGAGTAACGCCTAAGTGGGATATTTAGATCATTTAACTTATTTGCACTATTTAGTGCATTTAAAGTGTCTTCATCAAAATTAAAATGTTCAGATAAGAATTCGTCAAATTCGACGTAGTCCGGTAGGTCGGATGTATATCCATTAGCGTCGCCAGTAATCAAAACATTTTCAAACTTTGTACATTTATCAGTAATATCATTTTCAAGAAGGAAAATTTCGTCTGCAACATAGAATCTGGACGTTTCGGGTGGTATATATAATGCACCAATAACAATGTCATTCTGGTTACAATCAGTAAACTTCAACCAGTATATGTACTCACAGTTTGAGTCTAATATTTGAATACTATCAGACAAACTATTATGGACAAAAAATCCTATACCGCCAGACTTACGCTTATATTTTTCAGCTCTTGGTTTTGAAATATAAGTGTAGTTGGGACAGTCAATAATATCAAATCGATCAAGTTTTGATTCTAATATACACAAAATAGAGAATTTCTGCACCAACTGGATAAATTCAGGATAGTTCATTCTTGTCTTTAAACCACACACATTAAGGCTACCTACTGTAAGACTGTTGTTTCCACTGGTTAAGTGAAAAGGCATACTATTATCAGAGCTAGAGCTCAATGAGTCATTTTGACTAACATCACTACTATACGCATTTAAATGATGATGGTTCTGAGATACGCTATCAGCGTTACTATCGCTTTCACAAATTGAGTAATATTCTTCAGTAAAGTTACTGCTGTTTGTCAAAATACAATATGTTGACATGTTGATATCATCAGGTTGCTTAGTTGAACTAGTTTCTAGACGGGTGTACATGTTGTTTTGGGAAGAGTCAATATTTTCATAATAGGGTTCAGTGTTATCTAGATGGATACATGCTGTTTGTTTTGATGTACAGGGGAGTAATATACAACGCTCACAGAAAGCCACATTCCCCGTGTACCCCTAGTCAGCTTTAGCTGCTTGGTTCGCTGATGGATCCTTTGGCTGAGGCTCAACCTGTTGACTGTCAGCGTCAGGGGCGCTTGGGATCATAGCATTCGCCATAATTGGATGGTTGTTGAGAAGATATCCAGCCTGGGTCAGTGTAGGTGGGCGTGGTACCTTGGGAGAGCTGACATTTGACTGTTGTTTTTTGTCAGTGATACAAATACTGTATGTACAAACAGTATAGAAATAACATCATTATACAACTACCTGTTACTACATTATAGAAATACTATCATTATAAAAATACCTGCAACAAATATTATAAAAACATCATCATTATACAAATATACACCAACATTATAGAAACTATCATTATAAAAATCATTTCAATCAACATTATAGAAATAATATCATTATAAAATATGCACAAACATTATAGAAACACATGTACTTTAATTATATAAATGGTTGCAATCAATTAAATTACATGTATATTGTAGAAATATTACCATAATACAAATATTAACCAACATCATAGCAATACTATAATATATTATACAGATATAAACAAGCACTATATAAATACTAGCATTATACAAAATGTATATGTACTAATATTATAGAAATACATGTACTATCATTATATAAATTATTGCAATCAACGTTATAGAAAAACTATCATTATATAAAAAATTGCAATCAATATTATAGAAAAACTGTCATTATAGAATTATGCACAAACATTATATAACTACTATCATTATACAAATATGTACCAAAATTATAGAATTACATGTACTTTTATTATACAGATACTTGTAACTATCATTATACAATATGTACCAACATTATAGAAACACTATAATTATACAAATGCGTGTACAAACAAACATTACAGAAATAGTATCCTTATTCAAATATGCACACACATCAAAGACATACGATTATTATACAAACATGTACCAACATTATAGAAATACTATCATTATTAGAAATGTATCAACATTATACACAAATAAAGAAACATTATAGAAATACCATCATTATACAAATTCATGTAACCAACATTATAGAAATACCACCATTATACAAATTCATGTGATCAGCATTATAGAAATACCATCATTATACAAATTCATGTGAACAACATTATTAAAATACATTATGCAAATACATGTACCCAACATTGTAGAACGACTAACATTTAAGAAATGAACTGATTTTTTCGGCGTTCAAGCGAAATAAACGACAGAAACTTATCGGCCAATACCATTTGCAAAAAAAAAATACCGATAATTTTCTGTCGTTTATTTCGCTTGAACGCCGAAAAAAATCAGTTCATTTCTTATATTTACAATATATTTGCTGTAATTTCTAATATTAAATTAACATTTTGTTAGCGGTAAATGTGAAGCAGGCGATGTTCTTTTCAGATTTCAAAGAATTTAACAATCTTTGAACAATGGCAATAACAGGAAGACTAGACCACATGGCTGCATGCATTGCTGACAGATAAATTGGAGCGCCACGCGCGTCAGTACCAAAACCGGCTCTCTGCTAATAATGTGTTTTCCTAATCTAAATCTCTATTTTAAGCGGATTGACATTTGAAAGAACACGAAAATTAACCGCAACGCTTCCCTTGCCCGAACCTAAGATAACTCCTTCACGGCCTTAACCCGGGTATCATAGTTATTTGCAAACAGTTTTGGCCCTGATCAGACGCCGCGTAACGCGGCGTCTGGTCAGGATCCAAACTGTTTGACACTCATTTAATTTTTTTCAAAGTCAAAATACCTAAACTTTAGATTTGAGAAATAAAAGCGGACGAAACTTGCTTAAATTTGATGACGTCATGTCATTGATGTGGTAATTTCTTTCACTGTAATATAATGTCCTGCATGAGACTTGTAGTCTGCCATTTCTTTTTGTATCCCCAGTTTGTAGTATTTGAACTGTTCCCAATTGTGTCCCAATTGTGCGTACCTCTTGTCCGGATCAAACTTATTATACCGCATCAACTAGGGATACCAAATTTGATGTGGGAGTACATTTGGGATGGCGGATTGTTGCGTTTTATTTATAAATGTTGTGGTTTCTGGGAGAATAATCAAATAAGTAATTACTTTAGTTCTAATTCTTATATATATAACTATGTATGGCATTCTCTTTTTCAGTGCTACGTCATACACAATCTTCATTCGGCACCCCTCAGTTTGTTTACAATTAGCAATCAGGCGCAATTACATAAGCTAGTTTTCTCCGAGTAGGACCGAGAGTATGCGTAAGACATATAATACCCGGATGGCTGGAAAAGAGAATAATTATATGCTTGCCTTATGAAATAAAAATGTTTTAAACTAAATGCTGTGGTTTGATTCTATACAGGTATGTCTACAACACCGCCAAAATGCATTTCAGTAGGAAAACAACACTTTTTCCGCAGACAGTATCTTTGCAGTGAATGTGTTGGACTAGTTATGACGTCATTTTGGCAATGAGAGGGTTAAAATTGTCAATATCACGTGCTGGATTCGTAAATTTTTCGATGCCAAACTATTGCGTCTGCTTTAAACCTCTTACCGCTAAAATATCGCCTGCATTGGTAGTGTCGTCTACAATATTTCTAAAGTCAGCTCTAGGGCTGTTTGAACTGAAGAAATGTTGAAACAAGTTTCAAAAAGTTTGGATCCTGATCAGACGCCGCGTTACGCGGCGTCTGATCAGAATCCAAACTTTTTGCAAAGTCGCATTTTGGCGCCGTTGGCATTGAAAGAGTAAAAAAAAATCATGTAGAGTTATATCTCCAAAATAGTATTATCTGCAACATTTGCAAATGTATGCTCTTTGTTAAAAAATCAGTCATGTTTTACAGTTGTCAAACATTTTGGATCTTGATCAGACGCCGAGTTACTCGGCGTCTGATTAGTATCCAAAATTGTTTGAACTACTAATGAAATAGCGCTTGGCAGAATAATGGTGAACTATTAGAACACGTGATTATCTTAGTCATGCTTTCCCAATTTGTAGCCAATCAATAAAGATTCCGTGACGAAAGGAGATTAAGTAACAGCAAAGAATAAAAAAATAGAGAGAATATTTGGAGCATATGCCGAAGAATTTAAAGCCGTTCATGGTTTTTACCATTATTCTGACGGACAATTTTCATTCACAATATTTTTATGTACAAAATGTGTAATCCATTATCCCATATCCTGACCATGTTTCTAGTACTGAAGACAAGTGTCCACTTGCAGCAGGATACATTTAAGCCTGCTCCCATCTGCTAGAATATAGAACATGTTTTTTATTGCGCATAGTTATTACTGTATAAAGCTGAACTTGCTTCTTAAAAAACATTCTTTAGTAAAGGAATGCATTAAAGGCATGTATAGTAACGTTTATGATATGAGGTAATGGGTTTCCAAACAAATTTTTTACTACTCCAAAACTTTGTCTATTTCAAATATTTTGGACCCACACAGTGGATGCTATACTTCCCCGTTCAAGTGAAAGTAAACGCCAACGCAATGTAATAAAATTTTGAAAAGTCTATTTATTTCTGTCTGAGTGATAGATATTTGATCTGGTTCCAAAACTGTTTGCAATGAGAATAATTATTTCAGAACAAAACGTTTTACAGTGTTCCCTCCCTACAACGGCCCTCCCAACAACGACTCCCTCCTTACAACGACGTTCGCCGCAGTTCCCTAAACGGGACAATTATGTATAACGCATTTGCTGCTGCAATATCGTCTGTTTAAAATTGTCGTCTGCTCTTTTTCTCAAAGTTACATATTGGACATTTTGACAGAATTTTATTTAACGACGAGTGACAAACAGCTTGAATCAAGATCAGACGCCGCGTTACGCGGCGTCTGATCTTGATTCTAACTGTTTGCAAATGTAAACAAATTTCCCTCCCTATAACGACTTCTTCCGAAAAACGCACACACGTGTCTCCCATTGGATGTCGTTGTAGTGGGGAAGCGCTGTATTAGGGCAGAATAACACCTGCCACAATGTATAATGGATACTATCAATGTATTGAAGAAGCATGTTTGTATTCCAAAACTTATAAAATCTGACCAATCAAACGCTTGAGAACGATATTAGACCCTGATCAGACGCCACGTTACGCAGAGTCTAATCAGGGTTTAGACTGTTTGACACTCGTATTGTTATTTCTGTTGTTGAAATGTTGTATATCTTACGTTGAAAAAGTAGTTTAAAGAAATTTCCTCAGTCCATTGATGGAGTCCCCCATTGTGCTCGATAGGTGTGAATGTAACTGTCAAAGCATGCAGCACAAGCTGCTAGCGGGTATACCAATCTCAGTTTACCTGGTGAGGCTAAGATTATACTCATACTCTAGTACTTTTCAATGGATATTTCTAACAAAACTATCAAATGTAAAAGTCGGGTCTCACATGAGACGCTTCAATGGTTCTTTGCTACCGACATGTCCCCATGTTTTTTGCAAGGAAATTGTCTGGCAAGGCGTTATGATCGAAAGGTCGTCAGGAGATGTCTTTAAGTAACTTTTTTTAAAGCATGAGCTAAAATACATGTAACATGAATTAAGTACGGTGTTAATCATGATTATATAAAGTGGAACATTGTTCTTCAGTGGAGGAATAATTCAAAGGCATAGAAAGGCTTATATTTGTGGATTAAGCAGTCATTTTTCTTATAAATCCAAAGGCCAATCCCACTTTAGTACATGTATTAAAGCGTTATTTTAGCATTTGATTGTACACATTTATACAAAGCCTTTCTTACATAGGTATTCGTTATTACGCATTTATTTTATTCCACAAATGAAGGAAATATTCCAATTTATTCAATCATGAACATTTAACATCAGAAGTATTTCACATTCTAGCAGATAATGCACATGGTGCCTTAAAGCAGGCTGAAAGTAAAGCAAAATGCGCCTTAAGGCGCATTTTGCTTTACTTTCAATCTGTTTTAAGTCGTCATCTGCCTTCAACACTAGAAGCAAGAAGTGGAGTAAAGGGTTAACTTGGCGCTTATTGCACGTGACATCAGTGTTTATGCTCTGTTGCATAAATTTGACATTTGGTGGAATTTATGTCACGTACCGAATCCGATTAATGATGGGAATGACATTTCCATGGACTTTTATATCAGTCTTCTGATTCTTCCACACCAATAGAACTGTGCAGTCTGTATAATAACATTGCACGCATCCTTTATTCACATCATTGATAACTAGATACAGGTATGTTGGCGGTGTATTTATATACCTATATTTAATGCATCCTTTAATGAAACAATTAGGAGAAATATATTTAGGCATGTTGGCTTTGTTTTTATATGTCTATGTACATGTAACTATATTTTCTATTTCACATATACAGCTTGTTGCAAGTATGGAAGATAGCTTATCACTTAAAGAAGGGTTGAAAGAAAAGCAGAATGCGCATTGAGGCGCATTCTGCTTTTCTTTCAACCTGCTTTAAGCTATAATCTGCTAGAATATAGAAAATATTTCTGATGATACTCATTCTTCAGTAAAGGAATAAGTCAAAGGCGTAGCATATTTAAGATGTAATTGGTTAACCCATTACCCCATTAATACGCCTTTTTACGCCTTTATATTATTCGTCCCCTGAAGAAAATAGGTCCAATTTATACATACATAAATATGTATTATAAGAAAAAAAATACTCTAGCAGATGGTAGCTTAAAGCTGGCTGAAAGTAAAGCAGAATGCGCCCTAAGGCGGATTCAACTTTACTTTCAACCTGATTTAAGTAATAACTTGTTTTCAAAATTAGAAACGGGCTACAGGGTACTGGGTTAAAATAAAGAAGGGACCAACGTTTTTGTCCGGTTTAGAGAGAATTCCGGTATTTAGAGGTTCCGGTTTAGAGGGGGTTTACTGTACAGATCTATGCATATCGGGTATAGGAGTTATAGACGTTTAAATTGGAGGAATACGGTAATAATAATCTTAATGTCGTTTCTCGTATAACTATTTACACATACATGCTGAATATCTATTGTTTCTCTAAATATCTCACAAAAATGTCAATAATCCGAAACTATCGCCACCTTTTTTTCACCCAATTTAGGCATGGAAATGAGTTGACTAACTGTATATAAAGAGATGCATTCTGTGAAGGGGAAATTGAAGTTTCATTCAAAACAATTATTTATCGTAGAACACGTCGATTCCAAAACTCAGAAATCAGCGTCAACAGCCAGCCTTATTTTAGGCGACCAATCCTATATTGGCGCCTTGCCATAATCTCTTCAGTTATTTTCTTGGCAGAACCTAGTCTCGCCAACTCTCGCCCACACGAGATACACTTTTTGGTCAATACAATTTCGACCAGAACTGACAAATCAGCAATTCTGGCGCCTCGATGCAGACGACCTTATTTTCATCCTGCTGCGACCATCGCTGGTCCCAATAATAGCTCAGATCAGGATAAAATGGATGACAATTCAATATATCACCTTGCCATCAAGTGCAAACATTGTAAAGGAAAATTAAGGCGAGTCGGTTGAGCGGTTATCTGAATTTAAAAAAGTTAGCAAGTGATATTGTATTGGAGAAATCCCATCTGTAATCTTAAAGGTCGCAGACTCTTTGCGTTGACAAATGAGTATTGATCAAATATTATGGGATGCGCTGTCGGCTTTTCACCCTTATGAACAAACCAATGCTCAACGGGGCTACTATTTGTCGATGGTTCAAATGTAGCACAGAAAAGGGTAACCGGGCGTCTGATCAGGACCACATTTGTATTATCATTGTTTCAGAAATGGACAAAATTATATTTTTTTTATTCTTTTACAGAGAACATGTTTAAAACAGACGATGATATATCACAATAAGTGTCGACATTTAGTCTGTTGCGATAATATCGTCTATAACGAGAGTTCGTCTGCTCATTTTGTCCATATATAAACCAGTCAATAATTTGGTAGTATCCCGACAAAATGTTCAATGAACGAGACTCAAAAATCAATACCGTAGTTTTCCACGCATGATCAAGATCCGAACTGCCCCTTATACCTACCTATTCAGTTCGAAGCCAAGGGAATTGGGATTAATGGAATATTCTGCGACCGCAGCTTCGATTTAGGTCATTAACCGTTGGACTGCGAGGAACGACTTAGTCTTGACCATTACAAATAGTTTGGATCCGGATCAGACGCAGCGTAACGCTGCGTCTGATCAGGATCCAATCTATTTGTTACTGAGATTGTATATCTTCAAATGCAGTGAAGAAAATGTACATTTTAGAACAAAGCAGACGGGATTTTTAGCAGACGATTGTCTACGATCATTCAAAGGATTAAATTGGTATAAATAAAGCGTCCATCAGACCAGATAGGCGGGTGTGATTGATTTAAGGCGTCTATAACGATTTCTCAGTATTAGATTTGTCAACTTTGAGAGGGAGGGTGGCAGTCTATTAAACACGTTTGCATTGATTTGTAAGAGTTTTGTCGATCCAGAATAGCGTCACCTTACTTTTATGTCTTTTCACTTGAATTTTAGGATTTGATGTTTAACCCATTCACAATAATTTTGTTCTTTTTCTCGAACCTTTCATGACATTGTTTCAATGCATTTCCTTTTTAATTGCTATTGATCATAATTATTTAAGGAATAATTCGAATATGTATTTGTATTCATGGAGGTATGGAAAAAACCTGGTCATACTGTATATATATATACAAAAGTGTGATCAGGTCTTTTTTCATACCTCCAAGAATACAATAAATATTCCGAATTAACCCTTATAATTTAATAAAGTAGTTAAAGAGAGAATCTGACGCGAATATTCATTTTTAACATTTTTAAAACGTAGGCTGTAGTCCCTCCGCCATTTGTATGTTCCGCCAAAACGTGACGTTGTTTTGTAGTAACGTCGACGTCAATGACGTCATTTGGCGTCCTGCTTCATGCAGCGTTTGTGGAGAGCAGTTGGACTAAAAGAAAGCAGTCCTGACAAGGTTTGGCCTGAATTTTTTTTATGGGGTTATGCAACAAAAAATACAGCCAATCACAGTTAACCAAATGTAACGACAACAAACAATATTAAATTATTGTCCTCTAACAAAATATACACAAGAACTATTGGAGACAGTTGTACACAAGCAGACGTCATATGCTGTAAACGCATTAAAGTGAGAGTACTGTTACCAACATTTGAAGAACTTGTGAGCTGACAGGGTACATGGAAATGCAGCTGTTTTCATTGGCTGACAGGTCCCTGAGTGTTGATTTGCAGAAAATAATATGGCTGATTGCTCGACAGGATTGAGTGCATTCAACCGTGCATCCTCCGTTTTAAGTCCATTTCGGCTAAGAACCAATCGGTGTTTGGATCTTTCAACAGTCTCATTATTTCTGGGAAAGTTTGACGTCGAAGTATGCCGAGTATGCCTATTTTTCTTTTGAATAACAACCATCAGACGTGACGACATGACGTCATTTACGCTCAACGTTATCTGCTTTGGCGCGATTTTGTTATAGTTTATTATGGGCGCTGTACACGACAAATTCCGAAATATTTCGTTTGAACAGTGAAAACTTTGCAGTATAATAAATTCGTTATACAGTTTCTTCACAGTGTACATGATGATTTCTTCCCGGCTGGTAAAATCATGTAACCCTCGCCTACATCATTTACCTCAGCCGGGAAGAAATCCTCATGTACACTGTGAAGAAACTGTATAACTAATAATGTACGATGCTACTCTTTAATAATTAATATTGTTATATTAACTATGTACAAATATTGGGCAACATTATTATATGTTTAAACTAAACAATTTCCCTGCCATTGGCGCTTTTTAGGGGCCTTTTTTATTTCTATTATATATTATATCTATTTCGAGAAATAAAATGTTAAAAGAAAAGAAATACTATTATCAAAGGGAATACTGATATCTAATACTGCTTCCCCGTGGAATGTTGCTATTCAATATTTCACGTGATAGACACTTACAATGTATCATACAAAATGACTAGACAAATCCCAGACGAGTTCTCAAACGAATATTCCTAGAAACAACATATTTTTGTATGTAACATACTCTTGTTATGCGATGTTTGAACGCAAAGTTCTAGCATTTCGCTTTTCGTTTAATCCTTACGCTCTCAATGACGCCTTAACCCTTTCCCCCATAGAAACGACTTTTAGCGTATCTAATTTATTCCTCCGCTGAAGAAAATAGTTCCAGTTTATACCCTCATGCACAATTACCATAACAAATATTTTATATAGCCTAAAAAATAGTTGTTTAAAGCAGGCTGAAAGTAAAGCAGAATTGGCACATTCTGATTTACTTTCAACCTGTTTTAAGTGATCACCTCTCTTTAATATCATGAATAGGTTATTGGGTAAAGGGTTAAAGCGCGTTTGCAAACAGTTTGGGTCCTGATCAGACGCCACGTAACGCGGCGTCTGATCAGGACCAAAACTGTTTGCCATTCTTATCGGTGTTTATTAAGTCATACAACCTTAAATCTTACTTTGAAACGTGTCTTGCAGACAACACTACTGAAGCAGACGACAATAAAGCGGTGAAGGGGTAAACATCTCCCGGATAATTTGATCATGAAAGGGTTAAACGAAAGGAAAAGAAAAAAAAGTGCAATGAAATGTAAAAAATGACATTGTTGTCAAAATAGTTTTTAGATGGACAAACTGTTTGCAATGTACCCAAGGATTTTAATACTGTCGAAACTCGATACTTTGAAACACGCTCAATTCGACCTTACCAGTGTTTCGTGAGTTTAATCTTAAATCATCTCGATCTCGTTTATGTCGAACATACCCGACATTTCAAAGTTAAAACTGCTAACGCGAGTTCGAATGATCGAGTTTCGACTATACATAAACGTTTTCTTTGTGGAAGAAAAACGTCCTCTCAGATGTACGAACACTTCAACTTAATTCGATGATATGTAAGGCAGATATTGTCTGATTTTTCTGACCTGTCGGAGTTATTTTTAGAACAGAATAGTTTATAATGGTAAATAGGTAAGCAGGGTAACATCGAATATGTAATCGTGCACTTTCCTACTTGAGATAAGTATGATCCTCGTGCAGCACGAGACCGCTGCGCTAACTTTACTGCTATCTTATTCTTTCCCAATAAACGTAATTATATACTAGACTATTCTTTCCATTGCAAACAGGTTTTAGCCACGTCAGACGCCGGGTAACCCGGCGTCTGACCAGGCTCCAACCTGTTTGCTATTCAGATTAAAAATATAGTAAAAAGTTCTTAAAGTAAATTTCCACAGTTTAGTGCATTGCGTTTGCGTTTAAACGGGAAAGAATAATATATCCTCTAATGTACATTACGCACAAAAATTACAGCTATCCGTATCTCTAACTGGATGTAGAGAAAACTCATCCCTTTTAAAGTTTTAGAATGTTCCAATCTAAAAATAACTCCGACAAGTCAGAAGAAAACACTAATATTCGGTTGAAACAGGGTGACAATACAGGAGATACCGGTATTTCTCTCGTCCCAATTTTCGTGTCTTAAGCTATAACTTTACCTGAACAGTAACACGTTTGATGTTTTGGATGTTTTTTTTCTCAAATATTAAATGTTATAATATTATAAAGAAGGAGGCAACGTCGAAATTTTGTCCCAGATTAAAAAACGTATTTTATCTTAATGTAGAAAATGACATATTTTAGAAATATGTTGATAATTTATTAAAAGCAACGGCGTGCAGGCGAATTTACTCATTCATTGCAATGTGTTTGTGTTTCGTGTGCGTTTAAACAGGGAGAAATATTTTAACGTTTTCTCACATAACTAGCCCTGTTTCCAATAGCGAACAACTATCGCGAATATCATTGTCTCCAACATGTGTGAGATCACTTAGATGACGTCACACTAACGTCGCTATTTATAAAAGCGTTATTACGTCACTGGTTATTTGTTTTAAAGCATATTGCTTTAAAATACATTAATTATTGTTGGTTATGTGAGAAAAAGAATCTTTCACTCGTCGATGTTTAAGACAAGTTGATCTCGACCTCGTCTAGAATAGAAAATATAATCAAGATCGCCAAGGCTCGCTTATTAACATTTCAATTCTAGATTCGGTTGAGATCAGCTTGTCTTATACATCGACTCACGACAGATTCTTTATTTCTCCATTGGGACAATAAAAGAGTCTGTGCGTTATTGTTTTCAGACAACTTAAAATGGAATATTATATCCTAATACATGTTTTCTGCTATAATGTCGTCTGCTTAAAATATTGAAATATTCACGTCTGCAAATTTATCCAAATTGTTACCTATACATTTTTTAATTAACAATTGAAGAAAAGAAAAGTCGAATGTCAAACAGTTTTGGTTAAGATCAGACGCCGAGTTACTCGGCGTCTGATCTTGACAAAACCTGTTTGCGAATACCTATAAATTCTCGATCGACAACAACAACAACAATAACTTTTTCTGGAGATGTGATACAATTGCCTCATATTCTACGCTTCATGTGTATTTGCTCTTAAGCCCTTCCCTGCATTACTCCGAATACAATAGTTATTTGAAAACAGTTTTGATCCTGATCAGACGCCGCGTAACGCGACGTCTGATCAGAATCCAAATTGTTTGACACTTATTTCAACATTTCTAAGTCAAAATACCTAAATCTTAAATTAGAGAATTG
The DNA here is from genome assembly GCA_922989275.2 of Gari tellinella. Lineage (NCBI taxonomy): Eukaryota > Metazoa > Mollusca > Bivalvia > Cardiida > Psammobiidae > Gari > Gari tellinella. Next base: position 22,569,306 of record OV277870.1, read on the forward strand.
CAAGCAGACGGCACTTGTTTTAAATTGATGACGTCATGGCAGTGAAAGGGTTAATACGCAATAAAATCAACTCTAAATGACTGAATCCAGACTTTACGGAAACTATAGAACCAAATGAACTCATTAGTTTACCCTTTGATCGCTGTTAAATCGTCTGTTTCGGATTTGTCGTCTGCAAGTGTTAAACTGTTAACTTTGGGTCTTTAAACATAAAAAAAACACTTAATAGCGGTGTCATACATTTGGAATCTCGATCAGGCACCGAGTTACTCGGCGTCTGATCTAGATCCAAACTGTTTGGCAATGTAATTCAATATTTGTAATCATCAATCTAAACGACCATTATAACCTCTAAATAACAAGAATGATAATTGATTGTATAACAGCCAGGTGACAGCTTAAAGTAAGGTGAAAGTAAAACAGAAAGCTCCTAACGGAGGTCTGTTTTACATTTACATGTACCATACTTTAAGCAGCCACTGGCCTTACATACCTAATGATTAACATAGTTTGATGGTCGTTATGGAGTTAGGTTACTGTAGATTGATTGGGGATTGTATAACATTTGAATGCAGGTCACACGTGGAGTTCCAAGGCATCTCATCTGATTTGTTATAATTGTTTGGTGCTGCAATTGATGTTACAGTATAACATCTCTATTACGACTATTAAAACGAAGGCAAATTGATTGTATAAAAGGCAGGTGACAGTTTAAAACAAGGTCACAATAAAACAGAAAGCTCCTAAAGGAGTTTTCTGTTTTATTGTCAACTTGCTTTAAGCAGTCACTTGAAGAACAGGTTGGCTATCCATCAATGGGAAATGTTTTTTGAAAATGTTTAATATAAAATCATCAATTATAGATTAAAACAGCTATGGTCACGTGGTAGTTCTAATCGTATTTATATAAAAAATATTACGCCCAACGAGGGACTCGAACCCCCGACCCTCAGATATCTGAGTGTTCAACCAGCCTTAAAAGTCTGATGCTCTACCGACTGAGCTAGCCGGGCGATATACATTGCCGATAAGGCGTTAAAACCTCCTAATTAACACAATTTAGAGGTCGTAATAGAGAGGTTTTACTGTAAACCTCTGCACGTGGTGTGAGTGTCGTCTGCAAATTTTGTCGTCTGCAATAATTCTCAAAGTTCATTTTAAAGCATTTTTTTTCCAGAAAATAGTTTCAGTGTCAAACTGTTTGGATCCAGATGAGGCGCCGAGTTATGGGAAGAGTAAACACATTCAATCTTAACGATGAGTATACTTGTCATTAACAAACAGTGTCCTTGTAAAGAGTACACTGTCCGTGCAAACGGTGTAGATCCTATAAGAGGGCTCCACCAGGGGCCGCCCTCTGATCAGCGTCTGCACTGTTTGTCAATTATGCACAATAAATTCTTAAATTAAACCTAAAATAGTCAAAAAACGGACTAAATTTAAATTTGAAATTGGAACTGTCCATTAAATGTCTCAGGGGTGAATACGTTAACCTGCCAGGGAGTTAGATGGCACATGTAGTCAAAATGCCGAAATACGAGTATACAGCGCTCCCTCTCTACAACGACACCAAATGGGAGACAAAAAATGTGTTCGTTGTTCGGAGGGAGTCGTTATAGAGAGGGAAATTGGCTTACATTTGCAAACAGCTTGAATCCAGATCAGACGCCGCGTAACGCGGCGTCTGATCTGAATTCAATCTGTTTGTCACTCGTAATTAAGGTTTTTCTGTAAAAAAAAGTCCATTATGTAACTTTTAGAAAAACAGCAGACGACAATATTGCAGCAGTAAAAGTGTTAGACATTTATGTCCCGTTTAGGGAATGGCGACTAGGGTCGTTGTACAGAGGGAGTCGTTGTTGGGAGGGTCGTTGTAGAGAGGGTGCTCTGTAATACAGATGACATTTTTTCAGCAGAAGAAAACATGGCAGTGAAATAGTTAACTCTGTTGTTACTGTAAAACCGTCTGCTTAAAATTGTAGTCTGCTTTTATTTTCTCCGATATACATTTTTTGGTATTTTGACTACTACATTGATACGACTTTCAACCAGTTTGGGTCCGGATCAGACGCTGAGTAACTCGACGTCTGATCAGGATTCAAACTGTTGGCAAAATTAAGCCAAGTAGTACTCGACCAGTCTTAAAGTTAACCCTCATCCTGCGGTGAAATCGTCTGCTTCGAAATTGTCGTCTGCAAAATTTCTTAATTCTAGATTTATACATTTTTAAAGAAAAGAAACATAAAGACGAGTGTCAAACAGTTTAGATCCAGATCAGACGCCGCGTTACGCGGCTTCTGATTAGGATCTTAACTTTTTGCAAAAATCAGTAAAATCGCGACAAGCATCAAAGGGTTAAAGGGGTTACGAATATTTTATAGCCAATTTGCTACGAACACGCTGTCGTAATGCGTAAACACACGCAAGTGCCTAACAGAAATGTGTCTTGCAAGCGAATTAATTGTCTCCTTGACCTAAAACAATAAAACCTCAATATCACCTCACCGTCTCCAAGAAAAAAATCCTCATTTACGATGGCGAAGGGATGTGAAGATTTTTAAGCGGAGCTGTATGGTATCTATTTAGACCCAGCATTTGCAAAATCTCAACCAATGATAATTGGTCAGAAATCTAGGTAAATGTGCACCTGCTTAAAACTGAATGGATACGGACAAATTGCGTAAAGACTGGTCTATGTACCCAATTACAAGTTTTACTGGAGATGGCGTTTGAGTTCAAAATTAAAAGACACAGTCTGCATTAGCTATGACAGCATATTTGTTTTCTATTTTTAGATATACCATCTGTTCAAGTATACATGTAGTTTGTTTCAAGAAACTCCACGAATGAATTGTGATATATAGAACAGTAGATCAGCGCAAGTAGCTATGCTGCATTTAATATAAAAGTTTATGTTTTTCAATCCAAGGTATTACAGTTCTTTGAATCACTATATTTCATACATTTTTCACAGCCATTATATTTCCCTCCCTATAACGACACCCTCCGAACAACGAACACAATCTTTGTCTCCCATTTGGTGTCGTTGTGGAGAGGGAGCGCTGTATATGTAGGTCAAACTTACAATCAGTGAAAACTCTTTGAAGAGGCTTGCACATCCCTAAACAGTTGAATGCAGAGCAGAAGTAAAATGCGCATGGTCGTTTAACCCTTCGACCCTAGAAGCGCCCTTTAGCACATTAAATTTATTCCGTCACTGAAGAAAATAGTTTCAATTTATACTGTCATAAATATGTATCATACGAAATATTTTTTTTATATTATAGCAGATTATAGCTTAAAGAGGCTCGCAACCGGATTTAGCATTAAATATAGTAATTAGTAAATATATGTCAAATGCTTATATAAATGGGTAAGAGTTAGATTTGGATAATAAATTCTGTTAAAAAATGCATTTCAAAAAAAAAGAAGAAGAAGCTCTGGTGGGATTCGAACCCGTGACCCTCCATGCGGAGACAAACATGAAAACAAAGGCAAACGCCTTAACCACGCGGCTACTGGGGCTCTCTATCTATATGGTAGCGAATTAACGTACTTCACTGGTAGCGATTGATTTATACATATTCGGCTCGGGTTTATGTCTGAGCCCCTGTAGAGACGCAACAACAACAACTATACAGTTAGCTAACGCTATAGAAAAACGATGGAAAATATCTAAAAATACTAAGATTCGGTGACAATTCTTGAGACTTTTTTTGGACTGATCATATTTTTTTAATGAAGAAGAAGAAGAAGAACGTTTATTTGACTTAAACTATACAGTTTCTCGTCATAATACATAAATATTTACAATATAACATATAATACAAGGTCAAATTTGATATGTAGATCTAGATCTACTAACTTTCAGCCAGAATTATTTTACATGAAGTAATTTCGAAAATTTCACGAGGATGGTATCTAAAGCATCGATTCATTTTCTTTAGAAAACAATACTAACGTACAGAGAAAGAGAAAGAGGCAGTCTTTCACACAATTAAGGTCCAAATGAAACGCCGAGTTACTTGGCGTCATTAATGGACCCGAATCGCTTGAATCAGTCATAACAATTTTTCACCGCGTGCAGAATATTTGACCCAGGCCTAGATCTGCATAAGTTATTTACGAATCACGATTTAACCCTTACTGTGCGTGAAGCTAGTATATTTTACCTGCGCAAATAGTATAGACCCAGATCAGAGGGATCATGATGGATCCCATTTATTTAGGTCTTCAATACTTGCAGTAGGGGTTCAGAACAATAAATAGTCGATTAGGTAACTGGTCTTCATTCCAGAATCTGGAATAGTCAGTATGCGTAATCGGCATAGTAAGGGTTAATTCTTGCAGAGAGTGACAGTCGTCACCATCAACACATGCGAATCGAGCATACTGCCCGTTTCACTCATAAAATCAATAAGACCAAACGCCCAGTCAATGACCGTGTGACGTCATCAAATTCCTGTCCTGTCCCAAACTCATTGATTGGTGCTATTTTCGCGCTTGAATTTAACAACCAATCAAAGCTTGAGACACCGATAGTAATAGTATAGATGCCAAATATGGATTATATAGTGCGACGCTAAATGCAAGTTCTGCGCAACCTTTTGCGCAGCTCGGCATAAAGTATTAGTCTTTCCTTCTGTTTTGACTGGGAGCCGAATACACCAATAATGTCTGGCGCTATCAGTTTGGAATAAAGTGATTTAGCACAGAAATCCACATGACAAGTAAGTGCAATTAAGTGTACCAATATATAAAGGACATATATGTTACTAACAATTATGATGTCACAAACCTCAATTGGCAAAATATCGAGATAGGCACGAGACCACGTGCTGTTTTTGTGTCACACATGTGACAATATCAGGTTACACAGTAGGTCAACACATTTTTTACCAAAACAAAAACAAACACGTTCTTGTCCAACTATAGAAAATTCCTGCGCCAGCTTAAAAGCAAATTGAAAGACAAGCTGAAAGCTTCTAAGGAAACTTTCTACTTCACTTTCACTCAGCTTCAAGCATTCAGACTCGGTTACAAAATCACAGCCGCGTAAATATAGGTCATTTGATCCAAATGGACTCTTAATATCCCCAGATTTATCTTGAAAAACTATTTGTACTTTTTATACAAAGTTAACACAAAACCCGAGTTTCCTCATCTTGGAATCAGATCTTTACATACTATAAACATTATATACAAATATGGATACAGTACGAATCAAAACATAATTAACGCCCTAGACACAACAGTTGAGGACCTGATCAGTCCCCATGTAATGGCTTCTGTTTTGGTTCAAATACTGCTCACAGACATATTATGAGCAGACACATCATATTATTATGTGCTCTACAATCATAGCAGAGGTAGCTTAAGGCAGGCTATAAGTAAAGCAAGACACACAATGTGTACACTCTGGATTACTTTTAACCTGTCATAAGTGGTCACATATCTTCATAACTAGAAGCAAACCATGGTAGGTACATGTACCTTGAAGTAGATCCAAAGTAAAACAGAACACACATTGTTGTGCATTCCACTTTACTTTCAATCGACCTTAAGTGCTTATCTGTCTTCCAAACTGGAAGTGTACATTCAAGACTAGTTTCCTAGAACCTCACATTAACTCTCCCCTTAATGTAAATGCTTCAAATATGAATGTACTTAAATTCCTTACTGTGGCATTACCATCAGATTTCATTAACTCAATAAACTTATGTACACTTGGATTTCTGTAGTAATAAGGTTTGATATATAAACTTCTGAGAGGTTGATATGCCTCACAGATTAAAGTGAAATGATATTCATCTTCTATATCTCTTTTGTTACAGATTGTGCAGTACCGCTGGTGACGCTCTGTTCTGTTTCGAGCATATCGACCAGTTTCAATATGAAGTTTGTGAGATGCTAATCTTAATCTTGTCAATGGGATGCGAAACTTGCTGGTTAATACACTCAGGTATGGTTCATATGCAAATGTATTCTTAAAATTTCTGTACAGAGATAGAGAACTAGAATTATTTACACCATTGACCCATGTCTGTACAAATACATCATAAACTCTCTGTTTGAACAACAAATGAAATGTGTTCAAATTTACAGACTGCGGATTATTCCATACATATGAAAAACCATAATCATTTAGTAAAGTCTTAATATTTGATGCCCAATTTCTAGTGTTCACACCTCCATTCATATTACACAACTCATTATACAGTGTGCTAACAACTACATTTTCAGATTGAATTACCTTGGTCCAAAACTTTATCATTCTCGTATATCTATTTATGTACAGTGGGTATCTCCCTAATTCTCCATATACAGCCATGTTACTTGTTGAGCTTTTAACCTGTAAGAGTTGTTTACAAAACTTTAAATGGATTCGTTCAATCTCTTTTGACTTGGAGTAACCCCATATTTCGCATGCATAACTTAGAGTTGCTCCAACAAATGCATCAAATAATTGACACTTAGTCTTAGGGTTCAGCTGGTACTGTTTAAGTTTAGTCATCAAAATATTAAGTGCTTTAAGCCCTTTGCCAGCCAGGTACTCTTGATTCAAGGAATAATTTCCTGTATAGTTAAAAATGGTTCCTAAATAATTAAAATCATTTACATTTTCTAAAATACATCCTCCATAACTCCATCTTTCATTTTCCCGTGTACTGCCACGTTTTCTAAAAACCATGACCTTTGTTTTGTTTATATTAACAGCTAATCCCCATTTATCACAATACACTTTCAGCATGTCTAAGCTATTCTGCAAGTCCTGTGGTGACTTACCAAAGACGACCATGTCATCGGCAAACAACATCAATATAAAGGTAATATCATCAAAAGAAAGACCACTTGATTCGTCATTCTGTAGAAATGTCTCTAAGTCATTTATAAATAGGGAAAAAAGCAGAGGGGACATAACTTCCCCCTGCTTAAGTCCTACTGCACATTCGAAAAATTCCGAATAAGAATTGCACCCCTGTATACAGGATTTTACTTTGTTATACATGCTTCTGACAATATTAAGCATTTTACCATTGATACCTAAATTGAATAGTTTAAACCAGAGTCCATTTAAATATATACTATCAAAGGCTTTTTTAAGATCTATGAAAGCACAATACAAGCGGCCTTTCTCATTCAGAACTTTCTGTACAATGGCATTTAAAACAAAAATTGCATCTACAGTGGATCTACCAGATCTAAAACCAAATTGCTTATCACTAAGAACATTATTAGACTCAGCCCAAAGATTCATTCTAGCATTTAAAATACTAGTGAAAATTTTTGCTAGACAACTGACTAATGTGATGCCCCTATAATTATTAACATCGTTTATATCGTTCTTTTTATGCAATGGTACTATAATGCCCTCTGACCACTTGTCTGGGAAATGACCCGAATTTAATACAGCATTAAACAAGTCTAACAAATGTACATTTATTATGTCATATGACTCAATAAAGTATTCATTTAATAACCCGTCAATGCCACTTGATTTATTCTTTTTCTTTGTCAGAAGCCAAATAATGCCACAAATTTGCTTTTATTTGAGTATTTTATTTTATTTTGACAAGAACACCATCCGGTTGCGAGTCCCTTTAAAGCAGGCTGAATGTAAAGCAGAATGCGCTTAAGGCGCATTCTGCTTTACTTTCAACCTGCCTTAAATGGACACCTATATTCAATACTCGAAAAATACTATGTGGGAAAGGGTTAACACAAGTTAGATTGTACTCATAAGTGGCTCTCTGAAAAACATACAGAATGTTTGCTTTGGAGTAATTACAGTGAAACCCCTCCAAACCGGAACCTCTTAATACCGGAATTCTCTCTAAACCGGACAAAAACGTTGGTCCCGTTTCATACCCTTCTTTATTTTAACCATTTACACCATAAATATACCTTTTCCCGCCTTTTTACTCATATTTTCTATACTTTATAGCAGATGACAGCTTAAAGCAGGTTGAAAGTAAAGCAGAATTACTTTTAACCTGATTTAAGTGATCAGCTAAATTCTATACTAGAAAGAAGCTATTGGTTAAAAACGCTCTAAACCGGAAACCCCTCTAAACCGAACATTAATGTTGTCCCCACACATGTCCGGTTTAGATGGGTTTCACTGTATATCCAAAGAAAGAAAGAAACAAAAAAAACATAAAAACAAAGAACACAAAGAAAACAGAACAATACTCATTCATAACTTTGTGGCAAGCTGATTTACAAAAAGTGTACATTTTCCAAAAAAATAACATGTATCTATATAGAATTATTTAATGTCCTACATGTATTTAAATACTATGTTTTTGATTTCGATTTTCTTCTATTACAACCTAAATGAAGTCTTTAGAGACAGACGCTGTTAAAGGAATGGCAAAAGCAATGCAATGTAAAAATACAAACGGGTCGTTTGCATTTCTTTTGTAATGTACGAACCGTCACCTGTCCTGTAATTTCTCAATGAATCTTCTTTTCAATGGTGTCAAAAATGGTTGACTATTTTAGAAATACGATACTGACCTCAAGAATAGCAATTACATTTTATTTTATAGGAGATACAGAGTCTATTATGGTTTGTTTGGGTTATTGAGTTAAAATAAACAACTCAAAATAACTAGGTTTTAAATAGTTACACAAACAAGGCCTACAATTAAACTGCATCAACACTATTATGCCTCGTACAGTGGAGAATGTGTTATTCTTTCCCAATAAACGCGTTTACGCTAAAACTATTATTTGCAGTGCAAACAGTTTGGAGCCAGATCAGACACCGGGTAACCCGGCGTCTGATCAGGCTCCAAACTGTTTGCCACCAAGATAAACATGACATATCAGAATTGTCCAAAAGTTGTTCTTTTCTACGTTTTAGTGTTTTGCGTTTGCGTACGTTTGCGTTTAAACGGGAAAGAATAACAGATTCTCCACTGTAGCATTAAATGTGAAATGACACGAGTTGTCAGAAACAGCCGATGTATTCGGCGGAAGAAAACGTTATCATTAAACGAAACGAAACAAAACGAATACAAAAAAATTGTAGGAGAATGAAGAGAATGACGAGGTTTTTTGTTTTTGTTTGTTTTTGTTTTTTTCCCTTATAAATATCGACGTTTTATCTTAATCCGAAGAAAAGACAGTTTAAATGGCGCCGAAATAATGTTTGCAAATAACAGATTTGTTTGAAAAAAACACACACACACACACAAAAAAAACCCAAACCCAAAACGTTTTCCAAACTGTATTGATCTTCGCAACATGGATTAAAGTATTTAAGATTTAGTGCTCTTTATTTTGTATTTTGTGCATTATACAAATAATTGTTTTTTTTACACAATTCAATCGATTTCAACTTTGACGCTTTGTCGACGAATTCAACTTGACCAGCATACCAAGAAAGTGTCATGTTTTGGAGATTAAATAATCAAGATTGTGAAAATTGTTTGACATTAAAATCAACTTTTTATTTATGTCAAAATCATTTCTATCAAGTTTAGAAACGAAAGCAGAGGAAATGATGGAAGTGTTAAACGCGTTATGACACCATACCAGCAGGGAAAGGGCTAACAGGGTAATAGAAGCGATTAAAAAAGATGAAATCCTGATGTGACGCCACAATTTGTGGCGTCTTATCTATCTCTTCGCTGTTTACTATTGAAATTTATAAATATGAAAATTATCCGCTCTCTATATACAAAACACTGCAATGTCTATCGCAGGGCTGTTGATAAAATAACACTTTAACGATTTGAACTTCATTCAAAGGCAAATATGTCTTTGTAAATGTTTGAAATGACAAAAGCGGATAGCTTAAGGCTTCTTTCATTTACAATCCTTCAATTTTATATGTTGCCAATTCGCCGAGTTCGTAATTAAAATAATGTAATAGAGACATAAATACACAACACAAAGTATTAAAAATTTCCACTATCAACCCGTCTGCGCTGTTCTTTGTCAACATTTTGGACCCTGATCAGACGCCGCGTAACGCGGCGTCTGATCAGGATCCAAACTGTTTGACAATCAAATGCAATGCCATTAATGTCAGAATGCCTGATCTTTAAATTTTAGAACTAAAAGCAGACTATTTTTGTTTAAGCAAACGAATATATGGTATATAAGGGTAATGACGTCATCGGTAGTGAACTTATTAAAATGACAACGGGGAAATGTTAAGAACAATAAAATACATGTGATGAAAGTTAAATCTAGTTCTTATAATCTAGCGCACTTTGAATATATAATTATATTGTTGTCTTTGGTTTGGTACGCTCAAATAAATTGATATCAAGTAAAGTTCAGATAACCGTTTGACCATAATAGGCAACCTAAGTCGTTATTTAGTATTACTATTATAACATAACATAACATAAAGATTATGTTATAAAGATTATGTTATTATTATAATTATCATAGTTTTATCAGATTTATTAAGCGCTCTTTTCACACAGGAGTTGTGCGTTCAAAAGCGCTTCACATGGAATTAAATGCATACACTTACAAAGTGAGAAAATACCAATAATTACATTTACAACAAAGTAAAAACATTCTACGTTATGAATTTACATGGATATACGATAAATCCTGAATTATGGGAAATTCTTTTAGTTTAAAGCGACACGCAACCAGATGGTGCATTTGTAAAAATAAAAGTAAATACTAAAATATAACCAAAAGGGTAACATTATCGTGCATCTGGCATTGGAAAAAATGACCAGTTCAAAAACACCCTCTAGAAAAGTCTTCAAATCTTAGGTGTTTTTTTTAAAGATATTTTCCATCGTTTTATCCATAGCATCGAAAGACGCTATAGAAATTGATCACGGGTTCAGACAAAAGCCCGAGCCGAATTATGTAGTTATATGTACTTTCCCACGCCACACACTGAAATACGTTAAATCGATCCGAAATATATGAATAGTTCCGTGGCTCAGTGGTCTAAGCGGTTTCCTTATTTTGCCTTCTGTCCGCCCATGCCGGATCCCGGGTTCGAATCCCACCAGAGCTCAATATTTTTTTTTATTGAAATACACTTTTTTTAAACAGAGTTTCTTATCCTAAACTAATTCTTTACCGTTTATGTAAGCGTTTGACACATATTTACAAATTACTATTTTTAATGCTAAATCTGGTTGCGAGTCTCTTTAAACAGTATTTATTTTTCTATTTCAGAAATTCTTTTACTATAACTATTAAGATTATACTTTGAAGACGACTTTGCAAACAGTTTGGATTCAGATCAGAATCCGTGTTACAGTGGAGAATCTGTTATTCTTTCCCGTTTAAACGCAAACGTACGCAAACGCAAAGCACTAAAACGTAGAAAAGTACAACTTTTTGACAATTCTGATAATTCATGTTTATCTTGGTGGCAAACAGTTTGGAGCCTGATCAGACGCCGGGTTACCCGGCGACTGATCTGGCTCCAAACTGTTTGCACTGCAAATAATAGTTTTAGCGTAAACGCGTTTATTGGGAAAGAATAACACATTCTCCACTGTACGTGGTGTATCAGGGTCTAATATATTTGACACTCATTTTAATATTTCTTAAGTCAAAATTCTTTAAATTAAAATTTTAAGAAATAAAATCAGACGATTAATTGTTTTAAAATTGATGACGTCATGACAGAGAAGGAGTGAATGCCTTTCCACTGTCACCCATGTTTAACTCTATTAAGGACGAAGTTTAATGATAAAATAGCATTTTTAACAATCCAGGCTTCATCAAAAGGAAAAACTAATTTTTGTAAATATTTGAAATGACAAAATATTATAGCTGAAGGCTTCTTCCATTCGGAATCCTTCAGTTGTATATGTTTTATTGTCATTTCCATATTCGTCATCAAACGAGCCAGGAAATATTTCTATTTTTTATGCCTTAAGCTTTTACACTCGGAGACGTTTCTGTTATAATGATATATAAAATAGAAAGTGTTTGTAAATGACAGTTTTGAAGATGACACCGGCACGATAAGGTAAATGTTCTATATACAGTCGAAACTCGATAATTAGAACTCGCGTTAGTTCGAATATACCCATATTTCAAAGTTAAAACGTGGCTATGCCACGTTTTAACTTTGAAATACGGGTATGTTCGACTTAAGCGAGATTGACTAATCGGAATTCAACCTAAGAAATACTGGTACGTTCGATTTAAGCGAGTTCGAAGTATCGAGTTTCGACTATAATTGGATATATGTACTTTATACAGAAGCAATAACACATCATTCACTGTAAAGTAAATAAATGTTCTATAACTATGTTGTAATTAGATATCTGTGCGTCCTGAAACTAAAAATGAAGAATCCAAATTTCCAATCAAATCTAGTCCAACTTATTGCAAAATGGCAAAGATCAAAGGAGCCCTCTAATCAGGATATGCGCTGTTTTCATAGAACAGCGGTATTCCGATACACTCTATATGTAAAGGACTAGTTTACTCATATGTAGGGTTTAATGTGTCAGTCATGTGAAATATGCAATATAGTGGAGGAGACGTTATTCTTTCCCGTTCAAACGAAAAGAAATGCAATTAAATTTAGGAAATTATATCTTTTTGAAACTATGAACGACACAATTTAGTCTTTTAATCGGTGTCTGAAAAAACCCCAAACGGCAGACGACAATTTTGATGTACACTTACTACATGTATGCACGAGCACCTAAAGGAAAAACGCCGAACTGCTCCGCATAGTTCTACAGGAATTTGGAGACCAGTCAAATTGTCCGCTAATAAACCAGTCCCAATTATAACAGCACCTTCTGCAAGATTGTATAATATCATCATGGCGTCATGAGGCAATGAAATCATTTATATCAAATGAACAATTTACAATGGCGATACTACAGCAAAACCTTGCTATAAGAACCACTAAAATAGAAAACAAATTGAGTTAGTTGAAGACTGGTTAGAACTTATAACAAGATGAATGTAAAGCAGAAAGCTCCTAAAGGAGCTTTCTGCTTTACTTCCATCTTGCTTTAAGCAGCTACATGTCTTAGAAACCGAGAACGAGATCTTATTCTGTGTTGTTGAATAAACAATATTTACGGTACATTCATTATAGTTTGGTATCACTGATTGGATGGGTGTATTGGCACCAGTTGCATTTGTGATTTTCTATGTTAACCCTTTCAACGCTTAATTTAATCGTCTGATTTAACCTATTCTCTGCTAATTTATCGTCTAGATTATTTGATATATCAAACGTGGTTAGACCACGTTCTAACTTTGAAATAAACATGCGGGTGAGTTAACGAATTCGAGTTATAGACGGTCGTCATTTGCTAAAAATGGGCATTTTTTATTGTGGTTAGTTTTGCATTCTGGTAACTCTTATCAAGCTTAATTATCGTCTGATTCAAATAACTCGTCTGCGAAAATCTTCAAAATCATTGTTTAATCTTTTTAAACTGAACAAAGCTGAATATGAGTTTGAATCCAGAACTGGATCACGGGCTCCAAATAAGAGGGAGTAAACTGAACAAAGCCAACATTTTCTCACTTATCCAGAACCAAATCCTATGGTGTTACTGCTCATTAGAATCGTCTCTTCGAGACGATTCTAATGAGTAGTGACACCATAGGGTTCAGTGCAGACATAAAGATTTTTAGTTTTTGAAATACAATCCTTATCTGGAGCCCTGTGGATCCAAACTGTTTGCAAATTTCATGCAAGTCGCGCTAAGCATAATAACAATTGAAAACATGAAACGACTGACAGAACTAATGCATTAGCAACATGACTGAAGCTTATTTTTACATTTTCAATCAGAGTTAAAAGTAGAGATATTTCATTAGAGCAGAGTTCAGAATAACAGATCGATCATAATTGTCATTACAAAGAGACGGGCGATTGGCTAATACAATTATAATTAACTTGTGTTCAGCGACCGATAGAATGAGATGAATTAGCTGTAAGATAGGTGACAGCTTAATAAATGCAGGACAAAAGTATAAAGCAGAAAACTGCCTTAAGAGCTTTCTGCTTTACTATTGTCCTGCATTTAGAAATCGTCTATTTTGAACGATAGTCTGTTTTTACGACAACACCATTGTATTTCAAAGGGTGATCGCTTAACATAGGCTAGACTGTAATCTACAGATCTGACGTTCAACTTGTGTGTTCCCAGTGTGATGCCCACAGAGAGAGCGAGAGAGAGTGGGGAATTTTAATATACAGAAACAGGGCTCCAGATAAGAGGAGTATTTCAAAAACTGAAATCTTTATGTTTGCATTTAAACCTATGGTGTCACTACTCATTAGAATCGTAGACGATTCTAATGAGTAGTAACACCATAGTTTTTGGTGTTGTCACAAAGGAGAAAATGCTGATTTTGTTCAGTTTACTGCCTCATATCTGGAGCCTTGCAGAAATGGAACAAACAAAACCCACTGTTAATCAGTGGTTCCTGTATTTGTTTTATTGAACCGAACAACACCAAGTAAATCCAAGTAGCAATGGAAAGAAATAACGAGGCATAATTGACTTTCAGTTAAAGCCAACTAGATAAGCTTTTCAAACTAAACCTAATTTAGATTTATTTCTACTTTACTACTAGTGTATTCTAAAAAGTGTACTAAATCACATTTTGTCAAGCCCTTCACACGCGCCCGGTTACAACCTGCGGTTCCAAGGATTTCACTTTATAAATGAACTGATTTTTTCGGCGTTCAAGCGAAATAAACGACAGAAAATGATCGGCAAATTTACCATGAATCGCGCAAACGACAGAAAATGGTCGGGAAATTTACCATGAATCGCCTTAGCGATTCATGGTAAATTTGCCGATCATTTTTTGTCGTTTATTTCGCTTGAACGCCGAAAAAATCAGTTCATTTCTTATATTTACAATATATTTGCTGTAATTTCTAATTCTAAATCAACATTTTGTTAGTACGCATGTATGTTTAATCCATATTAGAGGTTGATAACACGAATAATGTGTACCCTATAAGGAACAGCCATGGCTGTGTGCATTCGAAAGCAAAAATATTAGTTCCATTGTTTACATTCTAAAGTCAACAACTTGACAGTTTGGTGCGAACATGCTGATTTGACGTCATTTGGAAATTACGTCATGTTTACAGTAGGATAAATATATCGATTTTTTTGTCATAAAAATGCAGACAGTTGCTGTTTATAAGGGGGGGGGGGTCCAATATCTTATTAGCCATTGTAATAGATTAGATGATTGAATTCCATAGTGAGAGGTGATTTATAAATGAATATTCAGCAGGATAATGGTAAATAGACTATACTGCGTAATTGTACAAGGTGCTGCGTCTGAGATCTTTCTCAAATCTGACCAATCAAATGCTTGAGAACTACCAACGACTCAAACTCTTTATAACATTGGGGCCAAGCCAGCCAACGAGTAAATCAGCGATAACAAGGATCAACTATTGTATTAACTAGTGACTCGTTAGGGAACTATAAAGAGCTTTACGGAATAGAAATGATAGCCTAGATGTCTGTTTAATATCCACTAATAACCCACTCTAATTATTTGAACACCATTTGCATAATAGGTTTAAACTACATTGGAGCCATTTGAGAGAAGTTGATGGGTTTCAACAATAACCTAATTATGGCAGACAATGAAAGTCCTTTATGTCATAAAGATGATATATAAACTCACGTTTTCATATATTAGGATAGGGTAATAGATCCGCAATATTTAGTTAAGACAATGGCTAATTTATCCCTTTGAAGTTTTCACTGCCATGAATCATTCGATTCAAACCTAGGTACATATAAGGAAACGTCATTTGGAAACAGTGAACACCGTGTCTTATGACCATGATATACACTGTTTGGATAGAAAAAGTGTACTCTACTCATGTGCACTGAAATGTCAGTCTACCGTATTTTCCACGGATTATGAAAGGCGTCATGGCTCCAAATGTTTGCCACTTAGATTTAAAATAAATCGTCTTCAATTCAATAATCCACCCACTTCTACATATCATTGTATCGCATTTTCGTACAATTTCATTGAAGAAGGGAACGAATAAATCTTTCACAATATACAAAATTATGCGGACGACCACATACTCATTTAGGATTAGCATTAAACAATCCAGTAAGTAAAGGCATAGACAATCACAAACAGACGTAGCTCGTTTATGACCGTCCGGCTTTCCACCGTGTCGCTCAAGTTCCTTTAGGGTAGGTACAATGGAGACAATGTTAGTCTTCCCCGTTTAAACAAAACCAAGCCCCAAGTCTAATCTGTAGCCAAACTGTTTGCAAATGTTAATGAATATGTGTATGGTAGACAATGTGCAAAACGGCCAATGAAATGTCCGATTACGAGAGCGACATTGGACTCTTTCACCGCTAATTCATACCGCGTGCATTAACTTTTTCACCGCCGAAATACCGTGTGCATTAGCCCTTTAACCGCCAAAATACCGCGTGCATTTACTCTTTAACCGCCAAAATACCGCGTGCATCAACTCACCACCAAATACAGCGTGTATTCAACTATTTAACCGCTAAAATACCCCGTGCATTCAATTCTTTACGTAGACAGAATACCGTGTGCATTAATTTTAATCTTTCATTTCGAAATACCGCGTGCTTTAAACTCGTTCACCCCCATAATAACGCATGCTTTAATACTATGCTTCGTTTTATAAAACATTAGATTTCCACATATCATAATCGTAAGAAAAAAAAGAAGAGAAAAGATAAAACGATTTCTTTCTTATAATTATCACCCGATATTAGATTCAAGCAATTATTTTATATAATGAAATTGTTCATATCAAAAGCAATATTGACCCTTTAACTCACAAGGGTCGAATTTGTGACAACAGCAACAGCTTGGATCCAAAATATGACATGATGTAACCCGCCATCTCATTGACATTGTAGTGATAGGTTCGAAAAGAAACGGTAGGGCAATAACCCTGAAGGTGTCGGCCTGGTCAAAATTCGCCCTATATAATCTATAGTAAAATGCCTAACTTCCAGAGCCAATAGCTCCCCCTAAAACAGGATCTAGGCTATAAAAGACACACCCCTCAATTCTATAGACATTTCCCTGTTGATTAAGGCCAGTAAACCCATAGCATCAACGATTAAATATTTTGCTATCAATGATTTCCTAAGGTCACTGTCAAAACAAAGGTAAACACCTTTCACTTTCATCCCATTCACTCTCTTTCCATATGCATCCGCCTGGAGAAAAGTCCTGAAATGAGACCCCTAAAACAATGCCATTTTGGTGGAAATGACCACAATAACCAGTTTTCATCAAGAAAACTATTCAAAACACTAAACAGTGCAAATCTCACTGCCAACGTCGCCAAAAGGCGACTTTGCAAACAGCTTGTATCCTGATCAGACGCCGCGCAACGCGGCGTCTGATCAGGACCCAAACTGTTTGACAATTGTATCGATTTTTCGTCAGTCAATACTGCGCTAAAGCTGACTTTAAAAAAATGCAGACGACACTTCCAATGCAGACGATATTTTGGCGGTAAAAGGGTTGAAGCAGCCGATAAAACTTGGCAGCGCAAACAAAATACAAACGTTATGCAATAAAGTGTATAAAATGACAACAATTTGAAAATATTCACGATTTATTTTACGTTGAGTGGCACACCGTCTGGGGCATTTATTGGGAAAGAATAAGTCTTTACTATACGTCTTTATACATTCTTAACATGGCATTTATAGTTGTTTTCATTTAGTGTTTAAAATAGAAAAAGTGTCTTAGTAGGTCTAACTGTTTCAAAGCAAAACTCTTTAACTTTTAATTGAGTTGTAACTATATATACAGACATTTTAATACATCATGTGATGTTTAATTATTCTGTGATAGCAATATAAGTTTGTATATTAAATTTTTATCTTTAATTCTTTTAAATATAATTTATCAAGTCTTACATTTCAGTAGCATGCTGTGATTTTGAATCTGATTGTGATACCTTCCTATGTCATACAATGCTATATCTTAAGGACCACAATGGAAATAAAAGTATTTCTTACTCTGTTTTGTGTAATCCTTGGCATATAATGTTATGTGACATAGTGGCTGTATTAACTCATTATCCCCTGAGACATTCAATGTACAATTCCAGTTTACAATAAAGGCAGGTCCATTTTAGACTGTTTAGGGTTGTTTTTTAATAATATATTACAAAATGACAAACAGTGAAGTCCCTGATTAGTGGGCTCCTGCAGGAGCCCTCTAATCAGGAACTTCACTGTTTGCATAAGACAAGTGTATTCTTCACAGGTACACTTTTTGCAGAGGACGCATATATGCGTCACTAGGGCACAATGAGTTAACCCATTCACATTGTTGATCATTGTTTACTGTGTATGTTTTTAATGACATATTGCCATGTTATTGTACATTTAATGTTGAAACAAATCTATCTATCTATTTAAGTTCGTCTTCACTGTCAAGTCCAGACGAAACTACTAGGCATGCTTAAGGGTGAATGGAATTTAATTCAAAATCTATTTGTTATGACAATGGAAGTTTCAAACATCATAAAAGTCAGTTCTAGAGAAAGGAATATTTCTTTTGAACCTCCCCTTCCTTTTTCATTCCGTTTTCAATTAACTTTGTCTGTGTTGTTTTTGCTAGGTTTACGTCACATGACCTTGGTAAAATGTTTTCTTGTACTTCTGGCTTTTACGGGCCAATTTGCGGTATCTCTTTGTGTTAACAAACGGTCTTTTAACTACCAAGTTAGCCGCAAAATGACTTAGTTGCACGGAAGGAACTACTATAGTATACAGACATACTTGTGTTAAACACCCGTTCATTGAATAGTTATTTGAATCTTTAACAATAAGAGACAACAATATTCAGAACAAAAGTAATGCAGAAAGCTCCTTAAGGAGCTTTCTGCAATACTATTGTTCTGATTTAAGTAACAGCCTTTCAAAACACTTAAAATTGATTGTTTTTTAATGGTATCTTAAGATAGGCTTGATTGTAATTAGTAGAATGTTCATTTCCTGGGTAATAGCAGTATTTTACGAATGTACAGGCTATTTTCAAGCAAAAATCCAATAAACTACGAAAAACGTTAATGAGTTACCTCAATGATCAATTACACTGAAGAGACATGTATCATTCCTACAGTGGAGAAGACGTTTTTCTTTCCCGATAAATGCGTTTATTCCAAAAATAAAGGAACATATCACGCGGCACAATGTAAACAGTTTTGAACTGGATCAGACGCCGGGTAACTCGGTTTCTGATCAGGTTCCACTCCGCTTGCTTTTCAGTTTTGAAAAAATATCGTTAATACAGAGTCCCTCTCTACAGCGACATCCAATCGGAGACACAAATTGTGTGTGTTGTTCGGAGGGAGTCCTTATAGGGAGGGAAAATTAAGACTTGGCTTACATTTGCACACTGCTTGGACCCAGATCAGACGCGTCTGATCTGGATTCAAGCTGTTTGTCACTCGTCATTCTTTTATTCTATCAAACTGTCCACATATATGTAACCGTAATGCAGAGTAAAAACAGCAAACGACAATTCTAAGCAGACGATATTGCAGCAGAAAAAGCGTTAGACATAATTGTCCTGTTTAGAGAACTGTGGCAAGGGTCGTTGTAATGAAGGAGACGTTGTTGGGAGGGCCGTTGTAGGGAGGGAGCACTGTACTTGTAAAACATCGTTACATGTTTTTGCTCCCATTATTGCCTTGAGTTTGTGCTTAGTTTCGTTTAAACGGTAAAGAGCAACGTCGTCTCCGTTGAATAATATATCAAAACAGTATTACTTTTAAATTATAACATCACTCTAGTTTAATATTTCGGTCTCTAAGGGTATTTTTCGAAGAAAATCATATCCAAATACACGTCACAGTTTTGTTACATGCATTTAGCCATAAAATCAAATAGACTTATTCTTTTTGATTTTATGGCTGAATGCATGTACCAACAATGTGGCGTTTATTTAAGAAATGAATTAATTTTTTTTGGCGTTCAAGCGAAATGAACGACAGAAAATTATCGCCAATACCATGAATCGTGCTAGCGATTCATGGTAAATTTGCCGATAATTTTTTTTCCGTTCATTTCGCTTGAACGCCGAAAAAAATCTGTTCATTTCTTATATTTACAATGTATTTGCAGTAATTTCTAACATTAGATTAACATTTTTTAAATATGTATGTATGTTCAGATAACACGAATAATGTGTGCCCTATCAGGAACAGCCATGACCGAATTACTGAAGCTGCGTACATTCGAAAGCAAAACAATAAGTTCCATTGTTTACATTCTAAGATCAACAACTTTGACAGTCTGGCGCGAAACTGCCGATTTGACGTCATTTGGAAGTGACGTCATTTTTAAAGTAGGATAAATATATTGGGTTTTTGGCATAAACGAATGCAGACAGTTGCTGTTTATAAGGTATGTCAATTTCCTTGCAATTTATCTCATTAATAAAGAAGAATTTTAGTCGGGAATAATGGTTTCCACTAATAGGAAGGCGTAGATCGGTTAAGAACAAATTTTAAGGAAATATTTGCCAAATGTTTGCTGTTCAAGTTCCAAAGATTAATTCGCGAATGAAAACTGCATACGCCCCGCCTCCTTTTCGAAACTTTTCCACAAGTCCCGCCCTCTCTAGAAATGGTGTTTATACGAAATGAACAGCATTTGTGTCAATGGAATTGAATGGGACTAATGTAAATATTTGGACATGATTTTAATTGAAACCAGGCACTTAGAGGTCGAAATATGTAGAATAGAGCAATGGCATGATTTAATAATATTCTGATTCCGTATTTGGAATATTGTTATCTTTATCGTTTTACTGTTAACTTATTCACCCCTGAAACCTTTATTAGACAATGCCAATTTCAAAATAAGTAAAGTCCATATTTGACTATTTAGGGTTGATTTTAACAAAATATTTAAAAAATGACAAACAGTGAAGACCCTGATCAGAGGGCTCCTAAAGAAGTCTTCATTGTTTACAAAGGACAAGTGTTCTCCTCACAGGTACACTGTTTGAAAATGACGCATATATGCGTGATAAGGGTAAAGGGTTGAGGAACCCCTCGTCTTAAACACTGAAAACATGTCACGGGAAAAGGATTAAAGGTGTTGTCTGATTTTATTTGTTTTCTGCAATTATTTGATTTTAGGAATTGTGAAACTTTAATTGAAAAATGCAAGCAGTTTCCAATTAAATCCAGTCCATTTTCACTATTAAGGTTTTTGTTTTGTTGTTTGTTTTGCAATATATCACAACATAACAAATAGTGCAGACCATGGTTATAAGGTTCATTTAGAAGTTATTCGAGAACAAGTTTACATTGTTTGCTTTGGACAAGATTACCTTCACACGTACTATGTTTGTAAATGACAAATATGGATGGATGAGTTTTACAGCACGGCGACACTGAGCAAGTCATAAAGCTCCGATGAATGATGAGATGATGATGACGATGATGGATTATTTCCGGAAGATGATTTTGGCTATTCTTATTCGCTGCGAAGCAGCACATGGGGCAAAAAAAACCCACCCACCTGCCTTTCTTTTAGATCTTGACAAAAGGGATACTCTCTGCCAAATAAATAAAAAACTTTCTCTAGGAAAATTAAGCCCCAGAACTGCTGCAAGGTAAAAAGGTCTCTGTGGGTAAATGACAAGTTTACTCGGGGTTGTAGGAAATCACAAATGCATGGAATCTTGATTCAAGCTGTCTGTAACTAGCAGTGTAATCGTGTTCCAGCCTGAAGGATAAAGATCATGCAATGTTTTTCTAAAATAACCTATCTCTTCCAAACATTATACAGTAAAACCTCTCTATTACGACCACTAAAATATGTTTATTATTAGGTGCTTACGACAGGTGACCGCTTAAAGCAAGGTGACAGTAAAACAGAAAGCTCCTATAGGAGCATTCTGTTTTATTGTCACCTTTCTTTAAGCTGTCATCTGTCTTTTATACAATCAATTAGCCTTCGTTTTTGTGGTCGTAATAGAGAGGTTCAGTTTTATTTGCAACTGACCTACAATAACGTTTGACAAATGGGCCACGTTTCGCAATTTGCGTGTACACAATATATTATGATGGACATAACACGAAATACAAGGCACTATAGTAGCTTCCCTTAGGAACATAGTAACGAGGTCGACCATCCATCCAATGGACGGCCTACATCGGATACATAAAATAGTATAGTAAAACCGATCTATTCGACTACTTGAAAAAGGACAGCCATTTCCGCTTGAATTGTCCTTATTTTCTTTCCCAAATATGGTGAAAGCTTAAAGCAAGATGAAAGGAAAGCGGAACGCTCCTTACGGAGCGTTCCGCTTTACTTTCATCCTGCTTGAAGCTGTCAAAAAAGAGTATTATTTTCATTTGCCGTTTTTGACAGTTCTACTGTATTTATAAAGCATTGCTTTTGTACGTGGCAACCATATTGGTTCCAATGAGGTAGCAAAACGCGTGTTTAACGACCTGAAAACAAGTTGTATACATGTAATTAGTAACAGAGATATCACCGTAATGCAGAGTAAAAAACAAATATAGAAAACCTGCTTTCAAATTTTCTGAATAACAGTTGTTTTGCATTAAGCATCCACCTATCTTTAGATGTCTCCTAACTTCAATGAGTTCCCGCTTAACACGGGGTTGACAGTGGTTCTACAGTGCTCCCTCCCTACAACGACCCCCACAACGACTCCCTCCTTACAACGATGTTTGCCGCTGTTCCTCAAACAAGAAAACAATGCCTAATACTTTCACTGCTGTAATATCGTCTGCCTAAAGTTGTCGTCTGCTGTTTTTCTCAAAGTTACATATTGGACATTTTGACAGAAAAAAAACTTAACGACGAGTGACAAACAGCTTGAATCAATTTCCCTCCCTAAAACAACCCCCTCCAAACAACGCACACAATTTTTGTCTCCCATTGAGTGTCGTTGTAGAGAGGGCGTGATGTACTACTCGGGCAATGAGGAACTTTACTGTACAATAAGATTGTTAGTTTCCGTGCGAGATGGCCATTTTGCAGGTGGCTGTCGAGCTTCCAGAGAATTGATTGACGTGTACGCCCGGTAATGGAATGGTACAATGCTATGGTCTTCCGGGAATTGTATTTTTTCTCTTATATATGGCGACCCGTCCGAAACGGCACTCGGTAGTTTACGACATGTCGCAAAAAGTCTCCAACCGAATTTGGTTTAATTATGTGATTCGCACAAGAACCTTGGCACAGTTTGAGGCAGAAACACGAATACAGTGTCCCCTTCCTACAACGGCCCTCCCAACAAAGACTCCCTTCTTACAAAAGCACTTTTCACAGTTCCCTAAACAGGACAGTTATGTCAAAACTTTTCTCGACTGCAATATTGTCTGCTCAAAATTGTAGACTGCTGTTTTTTTCTCAAAGTTACATATAAGCGGACATTTTTGATAGAATACATATAATGACGAGCAACAAATAGCTTGAACCCAGCTGTTTGCAAATGTCAGCAAAGTATTCATTTTCCCTCCGTATCACGACTTCCTCCGAACAACACACACAATTTGTGACTCCCATTGGATGTCGTTGTAGAGAGAAAGCGCTGTACTAGTTTCTCGGAGTCTCATCTGGATCCAACCTATTTACAACGTTTACATGTACAATGACGGTTATGGCTATGTGTCGGTTAATCAGGTGACGATTATGACAGGTTACATTGTATCTTAAATTCGTCAGCATCGAGCTGAAGGTTTAAACGGCTTTGCGGGCTGCCATTTCTCCGGATTTTTCCGAAATCTTCGGATCCCCCCCCCCCCCAATACATGGTAGCTTAAAGCAGGCTGAAAGTAAAGCAGAATGCGCATTAAGGCGCAATCTGCTTTACTTTCAACCTGCTTTAAGCGTCACGTGTCTTAAAAACTAGAAACGGACTATGGGTTCAAGGTATAATCAAGAAAATGGGGATTGAACAATTGAAAAATTTGAAATCTTAGGAATTTTTTTATCAACTTATGGCAGGCCTGGCTTTGATATTTTCTATTTTGAGAAAGTACTTGCACAGTCATAATGGGTAATGACAGACTGTTCCTCTTCAAGACAACAGTAGATTATATTATTTTCTATAAAAAAAAATCTTCTTTCATCCTAGTACTTATTTCTTCTTTTATCTCATCTTAAATAAAGTACAGTTAAACTTCGATATCTCGAACTCAGTTAAGTCGAACATACCCGTGTTTCAAAGTTCAAACGTGGCTTAGCCACGTTTTAACTTTTAAATACGGGTATGTTTGACTTAACTGAGCATGAAATAATTCAATTCATGTTTCGACAAATCGGATAGTTCGATTTAAGCGAGTTCGAGATATCGAAGGTCGACTTATTCCAGTCATTGTTATAATGTTACAATGTCAACTGATAATAAACATGAAACGGTAAACGGGTATGTTCATAATTTGCAAACAGCATAGACCCAGATCAGGAAGGACACATCTGACCAGAGTCTGCACTGCTTTCACTGATTTCGAATATTTTGAAGAGTCACGATAAACTGGCTATTACATGTATGTAGAAGAAAAATCATTTGGAAAGGATAAAACATTTTACTCTCAATGAAGTCAAAAAGCACATTTGCATCAGGATCAAAATAGTTTGCCACTTGTTTTGAAATAACGTCAGTTAAACTGCCTTAAATCGAACGTTGAAACGATATTGCGGACAGCAATATTGAGCAGATGACAATATGGCGGTGAAGGGGTAAAAACCTCACGATACGTTTTTTTTTTACTATTTTTAGACATTTAACTGGTAATGGTAGGGCAAATGCAAAACCTCCTCTCCCCCTCTCTATATCTCTCTCTTTATCTCTCTATCCAGTTCTCTCTTTCTCTCTCTATGTGTATCTGTGTCTGTCTGACGGACTGTCTGTCTGTCTTTCACCAATAGTACAGCATTCCCTCTCTACAACGACATTCAATGAGAGACACAGATTGTGTGCGTTGTTCAGAGGGAGTCGTTATAGAGAGGGAAAATTAAGATTTGGCTTACATTTGCTAACAGCTTTGATCCAGGTCAGACGCCGCGTAACGCGGCGTCTGATCTGGATTAAAGCTGTTTGGCAATCGTCATTATATTTATTCTATCAAAAATCCACTTATATATCACTTTGAGAAAAAACGCAGACGACTATTTTAAGCAGACGATTTTGCAGCAGTGAAAACGTTAGACATTTAGTCGTTGTTTGGAGGGGCGTTGTTGGGAGGGAGCACTGTATTTGTATTAAGTGAAATTACAGAATCTGTGTGTTTGTGAGAGAGTCTGTCTGTATGTCTCCTATAGATTTGTAATATTTGTAAAACTGTAGGGAAAGGGTCGACTTTAAGTTTGCAGAACGTATGGCCTTACCCATTTTCCTGTATATGATTGGAACTAAAATGTGTTAAATATATCAGGAAACAATAGCGCCGTGCCCACTGTACGAGTACTTTGACCGTTTTGTACTAAATATGAGTGTTCAAAATTGTCTATGACATTTTCTACGTTATACTCCTTCGCTACCATGACGTCATCGGTACTAAACAAGTGTCGTCTGCCTTTATTTTCTGCTAATTTCATGTAATTTTACTTAAAAAATACTGAAATTAGATTCAAACAGTTTGGATTCTAATAAGACGCCGCGTGACGCGGCGTCTGATTAGGATCCAAACTGTTTGCAAATAACCATTTCACTCGGGGTAAGGCAGTAAAGGGGGCAACCATATTTTCATATCTGTGACAAGATTTACGAGAACGATGACTTCGGTAGAGACTACAAAGAAGTAACAGATTGTAATACAGTGTTCCCTCCCAACAACGACTCCCTCCCAACAACGACTCCCTCCTTACAACGACCCTTGCCGCAGTTCCATAAACAAGACAAATATGTCTAAAGCTTTTACTGCTGCAACATCGTCTGCTTAAAATTGTCGTCTGCAGTTTTTCTCAAAGTTATATAAAAAGTGGATATTTAGATATAATAATGAGTGACAAACAGCTTGAATCCAGATCAGACGCCGCGTAACGCGGCATCTGATCTGGATTCAAGCTGTTTGCATATGTAAGCCAAGTTTTAATTTTCCTCTCCCTGTAACGACTCCCTCCGAACAACAAACGCAATATGTGTATCTCATTAGGTGTCGTTGTAGAGAGGGGCACTCTAGATCCCTTGATAGAACTACGAGCATGATTTGACCGACATTTAGAAACAGTTTGGATCTAGATCAGACACTGATTTATTCTTCTTCTGATCAGAAATCGAACTGTTTAACATTCGTATTTAAGTCAAAGATAACTTTAACCCATTACTCCCATAAATACGCCTATTTACGCCTGTTTAATTTTTTCATCCACTGAAGAAAATTGATCCACTTTTTACAGTCATGAAATATGTATCTATTGTTTATATCCACTTTATATAGTCATAAAATATGTACCATAAGAAATATGTGTATTTTCTATATCCACTTTATAATTATAGTCATGAAATATGACCATAAGAAATACATGTACATAAGATAGTGCTTATATCCAATCAGACGTTAGCTAAAACAGGATGATAGTAAAGTGGATCTTACAGTCAATGAATAGACTAGAATAGAAATAATAGAGTAGACGCTTTATTTTGCAATAACTCTAACATGAGCCATGGGCATAGCAACAATAAACACACATTAGGGGAAACAGTATGGCAAGATGGCGTATGACAGGATACCTTTTGGTCTACAGATGTAGTTGAATGTGTTGTTACAAGTTCTTGAACAAGCATGAACCAATACCTCGAAGTTCAATGTACTGATATGAGATAATTATTATGAGACACCCTTTATAACGCATTTTAACGCACATTCTGCTTTACTTTCACAATCTGCTTTAACCCTTTTACTCTCAATGACGCTTAAATGCGCGTTTGCAAACATGTCTGATCAGGATCCAAACTGTTTGACACTCGTTTTGAAATTTCTTTGGGCAAACTGCCTTATTTCTTAACTTTGAAACGATATTGTAGACAACAAAATTGAACCAGACGACAATGCAACGGTGAAGGGGTAAAACTCTCCCGAATAATTTGATCACGAAAGGGTAAAGTGGTCACCTGTGGTCAAAACTGGAAATGGGCTATTGGGTTAAGGGTTTAACGTTAGTAAGGGATACAGAGAACGCTATTAGACATGCATATACATACCATATGCAACAGCAGATATAAGGTTATTGTAAAGAAGTAAGGCAAAAAAGAAACAAACCTGTTGCCAAAGTAAAGATGTCACATATTGTCGGCTTTTTATGATAACATTAATAAAACCTATAAAGTTAAGAACAATAATAGTACGTTAGCCCTCTGATAAGGTTTTAAAATGTCCGTAAAGGACACGTGTAATCTTCACAGGTACATTAAATGACGTTTATACTCGGCGTTAGGGTTGTTCGTACTCATATCAAAGTTGTACGTCAGTTAATTCTTTTAACACAATGTATCTGTTTTAAATACAATGTATACTTATTGCGTTTGCAAACAGTATAGATCCAGATCAGAAGGCTCCTATAGGAGCCCTCTGATCAGGGTCTTTACTGTTTGCTAATTTAGAGCAGTATTAACTTAACTACACAGAACTGCAAATAGACTGTTTCGTGGTTTTGTTACTAAAATATCCACAATGGAACCTAATAACCCACAATATGCTAAGTGTAAGTTATACTTAGTGTTGAAAGCAGGTGCAGAGGATAATTGGAGACGGAGAGTATGACAAGATAACAAACAAGATTCAAATAACATAAGTGTGACATATTGAACCAAATAGCATGTGCGGATCTAGAGAGGGAATAGGTGGACCCTGGAATGGGCCAACCTGAACATTTTGTCAAAACCGTGGTTATTAGTTTTTTTTCCGAATGGGTACTACAACTATTAGGGCTAACCCTTTCTGCATATAGCCAGAAACGAAAATCACTCATACTAAACCAAGTTACTGCAAGTAAATGGTTTACCCCTCTATCCCATACGAACACAGTTTTGCGCTTTTAATTTATTCCTCTACTGAAGAAAATATATTCACTATACAATGTATAAGTCATTATGATGCATTATAAATATCTACGTTATCCCAGCAGATGATAGTTTAAAGCAGTTTGAAACAAAATAATAGTAGACTGTGCCTTAAGGCACATTCTGAGTTACATTGAACTTGCGTTAAGTAGTCACCTGCCTTCAAAACTATAGACAGGCTAGGGGGTACAGTGGAGAATCTGTTATTCTTTCCCGTTTAAACGCAAACGTACGCAAACGCAAAGCACTAAAACGCAGAAAAGAACAACTTTTGGACAATTCTGATAGTTCTTGTTTATCTTGGTGGCAAACAGTTTGGAGCCTGATCAGACGCCGGGTTACCCGGCGTCTGATCTGGCTCCAAACTGTTTGTATTGGAAATACTAGTTTTAGCGTAAACGCGTTTATCGGGAAAGAATAACAGATTCTCCACTGTAGCCCCCTGCCTTCAAAACTATAGACAGGCTAGGGGGTAACAGGTCAAAGCAAAACATGTATTCAATATCATTTTATTACTTTTTTTAAATAATTTTGTACACATATTTTACATCCATACATATCATTACATTCCAACATCATGTAGTATAAGTAGAAAATACAATACAATGTAATTTGCATGAAGAATCAATGAACAATTGAAATATAAATATCATCAAAAACTAAATAACATTTCTAACATACAATTTGTTTATTGAATGTAAATATGAAAAAATACATTTTATGGGAAACAAATTGAAAAAAGTATAGAAAAAAAATGAAAATGGTACATGTATATCAATATAATTAATGAATATTTAGTTGTTGTACATACGCGGAGATGTTATTTGTGGAATATATCGTTAAAGCTACCCCATTCAACAACCCATCCGCATTCCTCCCAAGAGAAATCAGTTGGCTCCGCGCGTGCAATATGATTTAATGTCATTGACACACGATTCGTGGTACTAGTTATATGTAACCCAGTCATGGAAATATATACACTCAGTACAAAAAGAAACGCACATAGTGCTCAGGTGCAGATTAAGAGACTTTTTTAAGATACCAAGACCATATCTCAAGATCAATTTAATTCTGCCACAAGTTTAGAAAAACAGATACTTAAAATTACTGTGCTGTATTTTAACCCTTTCACTCTTAATGACGTCAAAAGGCGCGTTTTCAAACAGTTTGGATCCTGATCAGACGCCGCGTAACGCGGCGTCTGATCAGGATCCAAACTGTTTGACACTCGTATAGATATACTTTAAGTCATACTACTTTGAATCTTACTTTGAAACGATCTTGCAAACAACAAAATTGAAGCAGACGACAATGAAACGGTAGTGGGATAAAAATCTCACGATTAATTTGGCAGCGAAAGAGTTTGTACAGGTTGTGATGATACCAATTCAATGATAAACCTCCCACTTTCAACATTGATAGCCCAATACGGAACTACTGACTGTAATGAAAAGATTATTTCACAATTTATACGTTCCTTCTACATACAGATAATATTGTAATAAAAGTGTGCGTTTCTTTTTGCACTGAGTGTAGGGTTACATGTCAGGATCATTTTAAACATCTTGATTTGCATGTCTCACATTACAGTCTAAACATGTACATGTATCATGTATGTTCTATATATACACTGCTTTTAACCCCTACATCGTCAAATTAACGCCTTCACTCCTGAAACTTTTAATGGAAAATTCCAATTAAAAATAAGTCCAGCCCATGTTTTGGCTATTTAGGGTTGGTTTTTCTGATATATTTCAAAATGACAAAGGAGCCCTCTGATCAAGGTCCACACTGTTTACATGAGACAGTTGTAATCTTTACAGATACACTGTTTGTAAATGACGAGTATACTCTTCTCTTGGGTTGAATGTTTTTATGATCTATCTTTACTCTTTCGGAAAAAAATATAAGTTAATAAATTTTGTCTCCTGAAAGTTTATGCCAAATTAGGATTGTTGGCGTTTTGACTGAAGAATTAAGGTTACAAGTGCGTTAGTCGGCGAGAGATTTGCATTGTCGACCTGAATCGCCTTATGCGTCGAAAGGGTCAACCCATTTGTGTCCACGATCCCTTATATTGGACATAGGCAAACCGTGTAGACTCTGATCAGACGCCGCATAACGCGGCGTCTGATTAGAGTCTACACTGTTTGCTGATAGGAATTTCAATATAAAACAAAATGAAAATGAAAATTTTGACCAGGCATCCCTTTGATAAAAAATGGACTAATCAAATATAAAACATTGAAGAATCCACTGGGTACAAATGTGTTAAACGACACAACATGCCAAATGTAACAGTAGGTTTGTTTTTAAATTGAGGTCAAATGCAAGTTATCTGAAACTATTGTGCGACACGCCGCAATCCTAAGATGTTTTCATAAACATGCTGAATTTGGTAAACCCAGCTGATGCTGTATATTGAATATGCTCCAAACAAGATTTTAAAGACAGACAGACAGATAGATAGCTTATTAAAGTGCCATGTATAATTAAAATAATTTCAAATGTTATGCACATTTAACATTAACATCCAGCCGCATCGCGACTTACATGACACTATACAATGCACACAATAAAACATTCACAAACATGCAATCATAAATAAAAATACTAAGAAACAGAATACTTTATTTAAGACCTTGAAATCTACAATAAAGCAATTATTTTTATATAAATAATGTCAAAGGACAAGGCCATCGTGACGTAAAATACATGGCGTATGACATACTCCACTATGACGAGATGTAATAACAGCTGCTATGGCGTAGGCTATGGAATGCCGGTCACGACATGCCAATTGCTAAATGCTTCTTGCTGCTTTGCCAGTTGCTAAATGCCAATACATCCAAAATAGCTTACTTTGATGAAATTGTCAAATCAAACTACAGCTCCAGGCTTCACCAGATGATGTTCTTAGACATTGCCGTGGAGGTAAAGTGAAATATTGTAGCATGTTTTCCCTTACAATAGATGCAGACTATTTTCTAACAGTTGGCAAATTAGCATAATATAACTAGCAAGTGACATATTAGCATTTAGCAAATGGCAAATTAGCGATTGGCAAACAAGCATTTAGCATTTAGCAATTGACATAATTGGTCAAAACAGCAAATAAAGTATCGTGGGTTTATTGTTTACACTCATGACCACTATCTCGTCAATTAGACGGGGTTAAAGTACGAATTTGACCCCCGAAACAACACTCTTTAGTTAAAAGAAATTAGATTAGTGACAAATGGCAATTAGCATTAAGCAACTGGCATGTGGTTTATTGGCAAGCATTTAGCAAATTGCAAAAGAGCAATTAGCAAACAAGTATTTAGCATCTAGCAATTGGCATGTCGCGACCGGCATTCCATACGTAAAACTAGGTACGACAGATGTTGTCGTAAGTCAGATTATTAAAGTCGATTATCATTTATTTCTCCATCTAATCCTGTTTTGTGATATCTCTTTGGAATCGTCTTGAAAAGAGTTGTCACAATACAGGATTAGATTAAGAAAGCAGACATTAAATGTATTTTAAAGTTTTGACTTTAGGTTGTGGAGTGTTACACATGCCTTGACTATTATAGTGGATGTATCGGGTGTTGCCATGAGGGTAGTGTGCAGGCAGCGGAAACGGTTGGCAAGAATGCCAAACGCATTCTCAAACACTCTCCGGGCACGCGAACACCTGTAATTGAAGATACGTTCATCGTGGGTCAGGTTTCGGTGAGAGAACGGCTTCCAAAGAGTTGTCACAATACAGGATTAGATTAAGAAATCAGAAAATACATGTAAATGTATTTTAAAGTTTTGACCTATGACCGTTTTTGTCGTACGAAGTTTTATGAAACGGGGCCCATGTCAGGCTTCAAACTGTTTGTCCATTAGATTAAAACGAAAATATTTTCTCAGTGTATTGTCTTTTTCTACATTCAATTACACTGGGTGTGTGTTGCGTTTCGTTCAATAGGGAAATAATAATACATTCTCCACTGTACTATCAAAATGGTACCGAGATAAGTGTGAGGTTGGGCGCCCCTAAACCCAGGTTTAACCCCCCAGTGGTAGTTAATGATTAATTTATAGTTAATTATTGATTGCTACTGACCGTACCAAGGCGGGCTCCTATGTTCACTTTGCTTTATGTTTGTCTTGCGTGTTGTTTTCTACTTAGTGTGTAGATGAAGGAATGGGAGTGTGCGTGTGTGTGTGTGTTTGTTATGGTATGACTGTGTGTGTGTTCTGCTTGAGAGGTGGGTGTATTGTTTGTGTTGCGTTTCCTGCTTGAGTCTTTCGTATGTATTCGACAATCTAGCAAAGTATTGTAACACTAAAAGTAACTTACCTTATTTCAATTTAGTGTTCCCTCTCTACAATGACACCCAAAGGGAGACAACGATCATGTGTGTGGTTCAGAAGGAGTTGTTATAGGGAGGGAATTAAGACTTTGATAACATTTACAAAAAAGCTTGAATCCAGATCAGACGCCGCGCTACGCGGCGTCTGATCTGGATTCAAGCTGTTTGTCATTTGTCATAATATTCTTCTGTCAAAACGTCCAGTAATAAGTAACTTTGAAAAAAATAATAGACGACACTTTTAAGCAGACGATATTGCAGATACAAACCACGTCTTGATTTCCCCTCCCAATAACAACTCCATCAGAACAACACACAAACTGTGTCTCCAATTGGGTGTCGTTGTAGAGAGGGAGCACTATATATGACTTCTATTACTAGTCGAGTCAAATTAATACGCTCATTTTACACATCCGCGACCAGTTTATTGTAGGCAACTTTTGAAAATGTTATTTAGTACTTTTTTTGTATAAATAAAAAAGAAATCAGCTAAACAAGGTTTGGTTTTAAAAGATCTATCTAGCAAACTCCATCTGTAAGTCATTTTTCTCACATAACTATGTATACCCTTGTTTTCTATAGCGAACAACGATCACGAATATCCTTATCTCCAACATGTGTAAGATCAGTTTGATGACGTCACTATAACGTCACTATTTATAACGGCGTTTTGACGTCACCGGGATTCCCACAAATGTATATTGCTTTAAAAAATAGCTTAAAATCGTTGTTTATGTGAGATAAAGAATCTGTCATTAGTCGATGTTTAAGACAAGTTGATCTCGTCTAGAATAGAATAGTTATTAAGCTCGCCAAGGCTCGCTTAATGACAGTTTCAGTTCTAGATTCGTTTGAGATCAGCTTGTCTTAAACATCGACTCACGACAGATCCTATATATACCTCGTTTCGTCTGTTCATTCCAATTTCGCAATTTAGTGTGTTACTCGGTTCGGTTAGAATTGTGGTATTTTAAGAAGTATTTAAACGCAGATTTTCTGTGCCGGTATATTTGAACAAGAGATTAACTATACCCACCCATTGCAAACAACTTAACCCTGGTAGAAACAGTCTTAGGTCATACAAGAGCCTAATACTAACTTCTACTATGACAGGAGATGCATTAAAAGACACACTATACCCTTCCATTTACATATAAGTTCTAAAGACACCAAATTGGGCTACAAATCACATTTTAAAATATTCAAAGGGGCATTTCAACTACAACGGTGACTGGAAAATTGGAAATCCAGGCCTTTGTTAGTCAGTTTCCACCATCACAGATAGAAAAGTCCAATGTGCACATCAAATGAAACTTGATTCAGTGTCAATCAATGGCCAGCATCAAAAGTTATTCCTGACAATATGTTTCAACAAACCGAGGGTCTGCGTTAGCGACCGGCTATAAGACATCGTGCGAAACAGATTCAGTCATCTGTTGGGAACCAAATAATTTACTTGATCATGAATTCATGATACTGCTCATTAGGATCCAAATGTTTAAATCTCATTAAAACAACTCCAAATATATACTGTTTAATAGCTGCTATGATGCAACATATGAGCTTTCAATTTTAAATACAGGGCTGGCTGTTTCACAGATCTATTGAATTGATATTGAGAATTATGCCCAGACAAGCTACCATTTATTGTACCATTGACTGCTGACAAAAGACTGTTTTGGACAGTATTACTCCTTTCCAAGACCCTTATGTTTTTTTAATGAAAACAAAAGCATATACACACAGTGCCTCCGCCTGCTGCACTCCCTAAAAAGTAAGAAAATGCCACTTAACTAACCTCTTCATCCATCTGTCTGCTCAGAGTTACAAAAAGACAATATTGTGGCCTGTTCCCACTGCTCATTCACATCACCATTGCATCTAGCACTTTAAAATCAAAATTTCCTCACATTATTGGTTCTGTTGTCTTTAAATGTAAAATTCAACATTTCATGCAAAGTTTCTGACCCAAAAAAACAGAGAATCCTTCATTTCTGCTGGGACACCAAGGTCTACACCACCATGACAGCCACCCGGTGAGCGGTTCGAGTCTTGTAACAATTGCGATACGACTCTATAGGATCTCTGTACTGGAACTGGCTGACATAATAATTCCCAACAGGACACTGGTTTTTTTAAAGGAACACTCTGTCATTAGTCTGTGCCTACATAGCATCTGTTAAAATTGTTCAAACTTCAATTTGCTTGTCATTATATAGATTGATGAAGGTACGGTATAGCGTCAAAAGACAAACTTATGATATTTTCAGTCTGAAATTCAATTTTAAAAATTCAATTTCAAATCAAATTTACAATCAAAAGGATAATATACCCCTTTCTCAGTCAGTTAGAGTCTCTTTCAGGCTAGTGCATCCGAATATAACATTTCAGTAAAGGGAGACTACTCTGTTTGGCATAAATCCTTCAAATCTCCTGGTGAAAATTTTAATTTTTTAATAAATGAACATTTCACCAAGGATTCTAAAACTATTTTAAACATTGCTATATATGATCCAAAGCTACCTGCATGTGAAGTTTAAAGTAGATATGAACAGTACTTTGGAAAATAAAAATGTTCATATAGGTGTCGGTCTGGTCTAATTTCGCCCTATAGTAATTTCGCCCTATAGTAAAATGCCTAACTTTCCGAGCCAACAGCTCCCTCCAAAACAGGATCTAGTCTATAAAAGACATATCCTTCAATTCTATGGACATTTCCCTGTTGATTGAGACCAGTCAACTTATAACATCGGCAATTACATTTTTGCTATCAATGATTTTCTAAGGTCACTGTCAAAATAAAGGTAAACAACTTTCACTCTCATCCCATTCACTGTGATTCAATATGTATCCGCCTGGGGAAAAAGTCCTGAAATGAGATCCCTAAAACAATGCCATTTTGGTGAAATGACCACAAATAACCAGTTTCCATCATGAAAACCATTCAAACTTACCCACAGGCAAAACTAAACAGTGCAAATCTTTGAAATTGTATTTTTCAAGGTACTACTTGCAAGACCACAACGACCCGGAAGTGATTCCTGACCAGGCCGACACCTAAATATCCCCAATTCTTTTAAAATCCTAGCGAAAACTCTTTTCTAAGTACTGTTATTTCATATGCGACGACTGCCAAAAACATTCGAAACTTGATTCAACTACATGTATATGTTTTTACAGCAACTACCGTAAAACAAAAAGGTAATTTGACACATGGGACATTGAGTAAACTAAAATCCTGCAACTTATAATTTTAATCTTATTTGTTTAACAAAATCAAAGTAGAATGCTCCCATAGGAAATTTATGCGTGACTTTGTCCTACTTGTATGACTGACTAATATTTAAAAATGAAAATTGTTCAGTGTAAATTAGAAGAAGTAACTATGTAGTGTAAATTATTTGTAACCAGACATCGATGTTATAATCCTTTTGATTTAAGTCTGTGATCTTTCTCAAGCATATGATTGGTCAGATTTGAGCATAAGCTCAAATCTGACCAATAAAATGCTAGAGAACGATCTCAGACTCAACTCAAATGTGTTTAAACATTGCATCCAGATATCTGATAAGAACTTAACCCCCTATACATCAGTGTTTCAAAGGTTGGTGGGTTGGAATGGGGGTTCTTTTCAATTTAACCCATTACCCCACAGCCTGTTTCTAGTTTTAAAGAAAGTTGATCATTTAAAGCAGGTTGAAGGTAAATCAGATTGCACCTTAAAGAATATTCTGCATTACTTTCAATCGACTTTAAGCTGTTATGTGCTAGGATGTAGAAATTATTTCACATTGTACATATTCATGACTGTATAAAATGGAATTTTGTTCCTCAATGGATGAATTAATTAAAGGTTGTGCAAAAGGCGTTTTAATCTATGGAATAATTGGTTAACCCATGTGTGCCCACGATCCCATGTATATGGGACATAGGCAAACAATGTAGACTCTGACCAGACGCCGCATCATGCGGCGTCTGATCAGAGTCTACACTGTTTGCTGATAGGAATTTCAATATAAAACAATGAAAATGATAATTTTGACCAGACACCCCTTTGATAAAAAAAATGGACAAATCCAATATATAAACATGGAATAATCCACTGGGTATAAATGGGTTAAACAAAACTTAACTCCAAACCGTTTTCAGTGGCCATCACTGTTTTTGGCACAAACGTATTTACATGTATTTGGTAATAACAACGTCTTCTCCATTTTCGGATAGGTTTAGGTCTAATTCATAATTCGATTTTAAAACGTCAAAGGGCATGTTGTTTATTTCAGTAAACTTTGTAAAATAAGTTACTCTTGTAATAAGCTAACACTTAAGATTTGCGGTTTGATGATCTCTTTAACTTATTACCATATACATACGCATTTGTACAGTATTGATTTATTTCTTCACTGTAGAAAATAGTGCGACTTTGTACAGTAATGAATATGTTTCGTAAAAAAGTATTTGCTATAAATGCGATAGCTTAAAACAGACTGAAAGTAAAGCAGAATGTGCCTTAAGTCATAGGCATTCGGCCCGTTGGCTATGACACTACCCCTAGCTGCTATAACCCCCCCCCCCCTCCACCACCACCAAACGTGGATAAAATCTATCCATACATTCAATAATCATCATTAAAGAATATTTCCTGAAGTTTCGTGAAATTTAAAAAAAATATTTTTTTTTGCTAATTTATAAGTAAAATAGAAAAGGGTGCCATGAAAAAGCGCCTTGCAGAAGCAACCCTCAAGTTCCCAACCCTGTCATTTTGTCAAATCTTGGACGATCTGGACATATGATGGCTCATTGTTTACAGCAAACAGTTTTCTTTGACGATAATTGGTAAACAATTCAAAGCAATCGGCGAACACGCGCATGGGGACTCGAAGGGTGGGGAGACCCCTTAGTCGGAAACCATCTGTCACGCAAAATTTTCCCAAACAAACGACTGGTTGCCCAGTCAAACTATTATCATTCTAGCGAAACCGAGAACCAGCTTCAAAGCAGGAAATGACGCAAAAAGTCAACGTCTCAATTGGTCGTATTCGAATCAGGACAACTATCGCGTGAATTGGAATAGTTGTCAACAAGTTCTATTCGAATCATCACTTGATGTTTTCCGTTGACAAAATGTTGTCAAACCATCAAATCTTTGACCACAATTTCGATTCGAGTCGGGTCAAACTTGTTGTCATCAGTAAATCTTCGCGCATTTGCTCCGCCCAGTTTTCGTTGACAACAAACTCGATGATTCGAATACGACCAATGATCATATACGTTTGTCAACAGAAAACTATCTAGAAATTTATTTCGTAACAGAAA
Organism: Gari tellinella; assembly: GCA_922989275.2. Classification (NCBI taxonomy): domain Eukaryota; kingdom Metazoa; phylum Mollusca; class Bivalvia; order Cardiida; family Psammobiidae; genus Gari; species Gari tellinella. Next base: position 22,607,015 of record OV277870.1, read on the forward strand.
TGCTCATTTACCGATAATTCAAAAGGTATTTATTATATATTTCATTTTCTATTAATTACCCGTACCATGGTGTAATGCATGGTCGCAAATGTACTTGTTAATCGCTGAAGGACGAAAAAGTCCAACATTTAAGGTGAACGAAGGATTCCGATATAAGGTGCCTATCGAACTTTTTATTTCTTCACTTGTGCTCGTCTCTTGCTTGGGCTGTGAGCTAACTTTCTTTGAACAGAACTGTTAAATGTAAATAATAAGCCATCATTTGTCAAAATCGGCCCAAAAATGACAAAATGACAAGGTTGGGAAGTTGATGGCTCTGAATACACATCTACCTTTTCATTGTATACAGATCTGATACAAGTTATGATACGAAAAAAATTTTTTTTTTTGAAACTTCTTGAAACTTTTTGAAACATTTGTTAAGGATGTTTGTTGAACATATGGATGCATTTTGACTCATTTTGAAAGATTTATGGGGGGTAGCATCGAGGGGGTGGGGTGGGGGTGGGGTTAAGTCACATTCTGCTTTACTTTCAATCTGCTTTAAGTGGACACCTGTCTTCAAAACTAGAAACTGTCTATGGAGTAATGAGTTAAGAGAGTCTTGCTTAACCGCTTCAATTTCATGACGTCACACATTTTGAATATCTGTCGTCTGCCTTTTAAAATTTAGTAAGTTTACTAAACAAATATTGAAATGAGTATGTAACAGTTTGGATCCTGATCAGACGCCGCGTGCCGCGGCGTCTGACCAGGATCCAAAATGTTTCACACTCATTTCAGTATTAATTTCCACATGCCATAATACCTAAGATTTAAACTTGAGAATAATAGAATCAAGCACGGCTTTTGGTAAAGACGGGGGATTCTATACCCTCGGTTTGTCTGTTCCTGTCGGAAACTCGCGGCTTTTGGTAAAGACGGGGCATTCTATACCCGAGGTTTGTGTGTTCCCAGTCGGAAACGAGCTTTAGCGAGTTTCCGACAGGAACAGACAAACCGAGGGTATAGAATCCCCCGTCTTTACCAAAAGCCGTGCTTGATTATTTTTCTCGCTTAAAATTACCGTTAAAACGAGTTAATTAAAGGAATTGTAAAGACCTACTTTTTATCCGAATCACACATTCCATATCCAATAGCAACAAACAGCTGTTTAAAAGTCGCGCTATTTCATCTTGGCTTTAACATTTATTTGTACACACGTTTTAAGAAGAAAACATGTCCCATTTTAGATCACAACTCAGAAATACAAACGTTTTTATTGAATCCAAGCGATTTTGAATAGTAAAAGTTATCAAAACGTCCATTTCTTCCTTTATATGCGTTCTACGTTCAAGCCATAACAACAACCGACGTCAACGACGTAATATAAGAACGTGACCTTACGCGTATACTCGATCATGTGAAACAATCAACAACAACAACATAAATTATGGTTTAAACATCGGATCATTGAATTGTCGAAAGCCACAGACAACTGTAGAGTCTACTGTAAAATTATCGATTTCATTTCTCTCTATAAACGTAGTTTGTGGTCCATTTAAGTTTTAGGGAATTTCTGTAAGAGTAACGCCCCTTTCCCTTGCTTTTAGTCAATCGGGCGGAAGGATACCGTACCAGACAAGGTTTGCCGCACTGCTATTTATAGTAACAAAATGTGGTCTAGCACCCCTGAAAAGCGAGAAATAAAAGTAGACACCAATTGTTTAAAATAGATGACGGCGCAAAGAAGGAGTTAATACAAGAATATTTACAATCGCCGCATTCATTTCCATTGAAATAAAGACGTTTAATTCGTATAGACGCAATTTTTCGAGAGTGCGGGACTTGTGGAATTTTTTCACAGAGGAGACGGGGCTTATGGATCCGACTTCTGCGAATCATTTTGTTGCATTGCTACAGTAATGCGGTTTCGACTGTTCCTTCCAGGGTACACATTGTCCGTGTTAACAACCTCTAGTATGGATTTAACATACATGCATACTAGCAAAACGTTAATCCAATATTAGAAATTACAGCAAATATAAGGTAAATATAAGATGTGAAATGTTTTTTTCGGCGTTTAAGCGAAATAAACGACAGAAAATGATAGGCAAATTCCACGAATCGCTAGTTCTCTGTACAGTACTGAAATAGAGAATCTCAACCCTAACCCTGTGTTCGTAACTATTTCACTGCCAACAACGCAATCAGCTTTAATTGCAAACAGTTTGGATCCTAATCAGACGCCGCGTAACGCGGCGTCTGATAAGGATCCAAGCTGTTTGACACTCATATCAATATTTCTGTAATTAAATTTAACAATAAGATAAATGTTTCCAATAAAATAGCAGGCGAAACGTTTTTAGCAGACGATTCTTTGGCAGAAAAAGAGTTCAAGTACAATAAAGACTGATTATATCTAAAATTATACGTGTCAAGAGACGTACAAAATTATCAAGTACAAGGGAGAAAACGCAATTCTTTGCCAATAAACGCGTTTGTGCTCAAACTATGATATCCATCGTAAACAGTTCGAGCCTAGCCATAAATATTATTATGATATTATGGTTAGGACTAAAACTGTTTGCCACGCCGGTCAATACCATTTTCTCAAAAACTCCAATTTTTCTTCATTTTACGTCATTTCGTTTCTGGCTACCTTCGTACTAATAGGGCAGAAACATGTCTTCTCCACATGAAGTTTTGCATGGCCGGTGCAATATTAGATAAGGCGTTATGATAGTAATGACCATATTTCGGATATACACATTTCGGACATTACTAAACTTTATACTTTTTACCGGTTTATTAGCGAGAATACTGAATTCACGAGGCAGCGCATTCGCGAATAAGCGCGAAAATTATATTGTCGCGAATAAAACCATTTTTACAGTATCACTCTTAACCATTTCATTCATAACTTTTCAATTGAACAGTTCTTGGTTCTAATTTAGTCTAGTCCATTTTTGACTATTCAGGATTGTTTGTTACAATGCAGGGCTGCCATAAGTTGACATGAAAAATTTGCATTTTTCATTTGCGAATTTACGAATCGTACCTTTACCCCATAGCCTGTTTCTAGTTTTGTTGACACGTGACTACTTGAAGCAGGCTGGAAGTAAAGCAGAATGCGCCTTATGGCGCATTCTGCTTTACGTTCAGCCTGTTTTAAGCTACCATGTTCTAGAAAAAAAATCCGAAGATTTAGGAAAAATCGGGAGAAATGGCAGCCCTGACAATGTTTTGCCAAATAACAAACAGTGCTTACCCTTTACAGATGGCTTCTTCGGCGTTCTCTCCACATATATACGCTCATTGTAAAGGACGCATGACGCATATATATGCGTCATAAGGGTTCAAATACTTAGCCCATATCTATAAGCCTGGTGTCAAACTAGTGAACAGTGTAGAATCTGATGAGACGCCGCGTCTCACCAGAGTCTACATTGTATATATGCTATTGCATATCAAACGTAATGTCTGCTCTATGGAAAAACAACGCAGCGGCGTCCTTTGATCACACTTGTATATACTGTCAATGAAATATTTCAGCAAGCACATAGGGAGAGTTCATTCCAATAAATATGTAAAGCTCAAAACTATTTTCAACGGGTTTAATTGTTTTAACACTAACGCTTTTTTGTTGAAAGAAAAGCGTCTTTTTTTGTAGCAGCATTCTCAAGTTTTACGCCTTGTGGTTTATGTTCGTTCTGGGACATAGAGAGACCTATAACAGCTTTTTAAGTGAGCATTTCATTAACCTCTTCACTGCCATGACGTCATCAGGTTTTAAACAATTGTCGTCTGCTGTTATTTTTCAAATTTTAAAATCTAAGTATTTTGGCTTAAGAATTATTGAAATGAGTGTCAAACAGTTTGGATTCTGAGTAGACGCAATATTACGCGGCATCCGATCAGGACGCAACGTTTTTGCAAATAACCATTGTGTATCTTCTCGGGGTAACGCAGCCAAAAGGTCGAGAAAGTGTGACAGAATAAATTGAAAACTATTCGCCAGTTAGATTTTTACAATCCCGTTAAGAAATAACTAAACACCAATAAAAAAAAACCCGAAGATGTTTGTCTGTCGCCTAACCTTTTTGTACCGGGAACGGAGTTCTAAACTTTTGCATAAATTGACGCGGAGTAACTCGGCGTCTGATCAGGAGCCAGACTGATTGTCGCTTTGATCAATATACTCAGATTTTGTTTTTTTAGATTGAGCATACACTATTTTGAGCAGTAAAAATCAGAGAGTTGTCCCCTTTACTGTCTTGACGTCAATTTAGGAATTGTCGTCTGTTTAACGGGTTAATTTAGCTGATAATTTAGAAAGTCTAACTCGCCTGTTTGCAGACGATACACCCCTTTCATATTCTTCCTTTAACACATTAGACATTGAAACTTTTATGAATAGAGATTTAACTGTATTAAATGAATGGTCAAAGTCATGGCTAACTCGGTTTAATCCTTCGAAAACAGAAATTTTGTTCATCTCCAATACATTAGATAATGAAGATATATCCTTAATATTTGACAATACTACATTGAATCCTGTAGATACACATCGCCATCTGGGAGTAACTCTATCAAAAGATGCAAAATGGACAGCTCACATTAACACTATATATGAATCTGGTATGAAGAAAGTTAACACCTTAAGAAAACTTAAATATATTTTAAATAAAAAGACCCTTATCAGAATTTATAAATGTTTCATACTTCCTATTCTTGAATAAGCGTGTGAATTATGGGACGGTTGCTCAGCTATCGATAGACAAAGGTTAGAAAATGTACAGTTAGAAGCTGCTAGAATAGCATGTGGCCTTCCCATATTTTGCAAAAGGGAACTTATATACTTTGAATCAGGCCTTGAACCACTTTACGAACGAAGGGAAAGACGAAAATTACTATTGTTCTATAAAATACATAATAATATGGTACCACACTATCTTAATGACCTATTACCACCTTTAGTATCAACTAGTCTTCGTATCCTTTAAGAAATAGTGATAACTATACTATGCCAAGCAATAGATTAACCCTCAGTGACAAATCTTATATACCAACCTCAGTAAGGCTATGGAATAATTTAGACAATAGTATTCGTACTAAGGAAACTATTTCTGCATTTAAATCGTCCTTAACCATAGTAACACCAAAATCCCATTTTCACTATTTATTCGGCAATAGACGGTTAGATATTGTTCACACCAGAATTAGGCATAACTGTAGCTCACTAAATTACGATCTATTCAGGTGTAATTTAATAAACGACCCAGCATGTATATGTGGATATCAATGTGAAAATGTTTTCCATTACTTTTTAGATTGTCCAAACTATGTACATATGCGGGATATTCTATTCCATGATATAATACCTATAACAACTGTCAATTTAGACATTTTACTATTTGGAAACCCAAACTGTTCTCCTGATTGCAACAAAGTTATTTTTAATGCAGTTCATCGTTACATCCGAGCCTCCAACCGGTTTTGAATTAAATAATTTGATCTTAGCACTTTTCTTCCTTCCTCTCTTTCTCTTCTCTTTATGATGTTATTAACATGGTAATTTGTTTTCAAATTGCTATGCTATTTATACTGAAAATAGTAATGTTACCTCTATTATTGTCATGTCACTGTTTTGTTAATATCTGGGGAGCGGGCATTATATAATGTTGTAAAAACTTGTAGCCCAATCCCCTGCATGTATATTATATGCAATAAATATGTTTAAACTAACGGGTTAAAATAAAGAAGGGTTGGAAACACGCCAAAAGTTTTTGTCCGGTTTAGAGAGAATTCCAGTATTTAGAGGTTCCGATTTAGAGCGTTTTCACTGTTTTTTTTATTGTAGATTTTCTAGTCTCTTTTTTCTACCCCGATCTAAGACGGAATATATCTTTAGATGCTTGCTTTGAGCTCCACTTCACACAGTTCCAATTTTATCAAATAAACCACCAGCTTAGAATTTCTTCGCAGAGTTGCTATAAATTGATTTTGAAAATTCCTTTGATTTCCAAATTTTCTATTATTCAAGCGCAATTACTTAAAGCAGGTTGAAAATAAAGCAGAATGCGCTTTAAAGGCGCATTCTGCTTTACTTTCAACCTGCTTTAAAGCTACTATCTGCTAGGATAAATACCCGAAGGTTTCGGAGAAATCCGTAGAACTAGCAGAACTGCCCTTCGTAGTGTAGGTTACTAAAGCGTTGGCACAACGTTATCTTGGTTTTCCTTCTCCGCAGCACATCTTTTTTCTAATATTTATGTATTTATGTCGGTGTCTGTCACGCATTTGCAAGAAGTTTAACGACCAAATCTAGATTTCAGTCTCTTTAGGTCTAAATTAGGTCATGATCAAGGTGCAGTCGAGTTAAGTTGATATAGGTGGATTCGGGAAGGATCCACGGCAACAAATAAGGAACAAAACATTAGTAAGCGGTGCTTTACTAAACATATGTTTTATTACTTTTGGGAATCATGTTGAAACCAGCTTTAAACAAGCCAAAATTTGTACGTAAGTAGCCCCCCCCCCCCCCCCCCCCCAAAAAAAAAACCCCAACCAACAACAAAAACAAAAAGCAAACAAAAAAATCCCCAACAAAACAACCCAACAAAAAACCACCAACAAATCCAAAACAAAACTGTTACAGTAATTCAGAGAAGGATTGTCTATGATGTTTTAGACATGTCTGTCTTAAGTACACTGGAAGAACAAAAAAATTCTGCCTTGAGCAAAAACGAGTGGTCCTTTAAGTTGTCATACAGTGTAGAAGACGTTATAAATCCCGAACAATCGCGTGTGTGCTTAAACAATATTGGTCAATGCAAACAGGTTGGAGGCAGACCAGGCGCCAAGTAGCTTGGCGTTCGATCAGGTTCAAAACTGTTTGCTACTTATAAACATGGTAACGATTCGAAAACATTTTCAAATTCTTATTCCATAAAATACATGTACGCCTTTATTTTATTCCTTGACTGAAGAGAATAGTTCCACTTTATTCCGTCATGAATGTTCATAATAAGAAATATATATCATTCTAACGGATGATAGCTTAAATCAGACAATAAGTAAAGCAGAATGCACCTTAACCCATTACCCCATAGCCTGTTTCTAGTATTGAAGATAGGTGGCCACTTAACCCTTTACCTGATAGCCTATTTCTAGAATTGAAAATAGGTTACTAGTTAAAGCAGGTTGAAAGTAAAGCAGAATGCGCTTAAGGCGCATTCTGCTTTACTTTCAGCCTGCTTTAAGCTATCCTGTGCTAGAATATATCGAAAATTTTCCCTATAATATATATTAAATTATTAAATTGGAACTATTTTCTTCAGCGGAGGAATAAATTAAATACGCTAAAAGTCGCTTCTATTGGGGAAAGGGTTAAAGCAGGTTAAAAGTAAAGCAGAATGTGCTACCATCTTCTAGAAAATAAAAATTATTTCTTATGATATATATTCATAACTGTATAAATTAGAACTATTTTCTTCAGTGGAGAAGTAAATTAAAGGCGTTAAAAAGCGTATTTATGGGGTAATGGGTTAAGGCGCATTCTGTTCTTCTTTCAACCTGCTTTAAGTGGTCACATGTCTTTAAAACTAGAAACGGGCTATGGCCTAAACATAAACGACCCACGTCTTGTCTACTGTTACACAGCGATATTGCATTACATTGATTTGCTTAACCCTGTGCTGTAGACAGAAACCGGAAATGAAACTGTGACGTCATATTGCCTTACTTCTCTTTTTTGAAGAGTTCTTTGACATTGACCTTAGCTAATTACTGTCTACATGGTCTAGTACCCGCGTCGTATTGTTTTTCTTTACCATTTCTTTATTTTGTAATGTGGAGAAAAAAATATTCTTTCCCAATAAACGCGTGTATGCTAAAACACTTTGCAGATCTCCAGATAGTAGGCAGTAAACTAAACAATCAAACATTTTTTTCATTCATTTTAGCAACAAATTCTATGGTGTTACTTCTCATAAGAATTGTCTCTTCGAGACAATTCTAATGAGTAGTAACCATAGGATTTAAAGCAAAACTGAAGATTTTAGTTTTCGAAATATTCCCCTTTATAATATCTGGAGCCCTGATTATACCATATACAAACAGTTTGAAATCAGCTCAGACGTTAGAAGGCAAATACAATGAACCCTGTACAGTGCCCCCTTCTACGACACCTAATGAGAGACACAGTTTGTATGTATTGTAATAGGGAGGGGGGATTAAGACTTGGCTTACATTTGCAAACTATAAATCCAGCCGAGACACCGCCTCTGATCTGGATTCAAGCTGTTTGCCACTCGCCATTATATTTCTTCGGTCAAAAAGTCCACTTAATTATGTAATTTTGAGAAAAAACAGCACACGATTATTTCAATCAGGCTGAAAGTTAAGTCGAATGCGCTTAACCCAATACCCCATTAGTAGAGGGGCTGTCCCCATGAATCCTATTTTTTAACCCATCCGGTATAAAATTTGTGTTGATACGAGGGAATAGTATATATACATACATGACACTTTAGGGTGGATGCCATATTCAGAAGTGGTGCAAATGTTTTCTACAGCATTTTTTGTTACCCTACCCACTGAAACTCAATGCTAAATACCGATCTTAAAGATTGTTAAATCTTATGACAATGTGGTTATGTTAACATGTTAACCGTTTGAACAGAGTTATTTATTGGGTATTTAAATGCTTTAAAAAGCACAATTTTAGTATTTAGAAGGTTTAGAAGCTCATAGAATGTCATATAATGTAATAGTAGAGGGACTGGCACCATGAATGAACTTTTTTATTTAACAAATCCAGTATAAAAGTTCTGTTGATTTGAGGGAATAGTATTATATACAGACAATGACACTTGGGGGTGAATGCCAGATTCAGAAGTAGTGCAGAATTTAGTAACAGTAATTTTTATTACCCCACCCACTCCATTTCAAAGGTAAAGACCGATGTCATGTAAAGTCTTATAATCAGTTTACAAATTAATGTATTCACTCAAAAACACCTTAAATAAGTCTTCTTATATACTTTTATGTAGAATCATAGTATAAAAGGTTTGTTTATTGTTAATTTATGTTTCCCCCCGACAGACAGATAATTTATTTATGTCTCACTTCTATAAATGATGAGTAACTAATATGAAAAGAACCATTAAAATATGAGTTATGATAGACATAGTAAATTTTACTATATGGCAAATTATTAGATCTACAATACTAAAATCATGCAACTTAGTGAATTCTTATAAAATACTAATGACAATTAAACTTTCATCACAGCATACTCAAAGTTTTAAAACATATGTAAATTATATACATCATAACAGGCTTATTTATAAAACTGTTGTCGTCTATACATTATAATATAGTTACAATTTTTTGCACTATTTTTAACATTATGACCATCAGACAGAATGAATTCAAATTTCGCATATGTGAATGTGTATAAAATAGTTTGGATAGTTTACTGCGACCATTTGGACTGTAGTTATGGCGCTTTGAATCTATTTCCTACATATAATATATGACAAAAAGGTATGCAGCGAACTTCCTCTTCACTGTTGTAGGGGTTTACAACAAATTTTCAAGATTGACTACTTATATGTGAAACTGAGGGGTTTAATTTTTGAGCTGCAATTATTTACACGATAGAATACATGTATACATAAATAGGAAAATATCGCGTGCAGTTAATTCTTCCTACAGTTGAAGGGATGTGCTCCGACATTCATAGACTTACTACGTGTATGTGAAGGTGTAGAAGTGGTTTGGAATTTTGACTGCGACCTTTTGGATAAAAGTTAATGCCTTTCAAATAAGAATGTGTGTGCATCTTCCTCAATATTTGAGGGAGTTGGTTCAAACTGTCATAGATGAACCACCTGCAGCTATATGTATTTTGAAGGGATATGGGTGCAGAACTGAGGTACTTTGCATTGGTGAGTGTTTTGAAAAGCTACATTGAAGTTGGAAATAGTGATATTGATAAATAAATCACTCCATAAATGAGAATGGTTCTTATCAAGAACTAAGCTGATGGAACTCGCATAGGCATAGTGAAAATTACTGATATGAAAGCTGCTATTCTTCATGAAACAAACTAAATAGAAACTATATCATGTCCGCCTGCCTCCGCTCTCCCGCGTCGCTATAAGCAACCATGACTTATCACAAACATAGAACTGAGAGTAAATTTATTAGGTGTTCAAGTTAAAACTGTCATATATACATTCACTTTTAGCACGAATAAAACGTTTGGTTACCTAAGCGACTACTCACAATATATGCTAAATAAGGCAGTATACTGAAAATACATGTATGTGTCAAATTACAAGCTTTTTAAACAGCAAAGTACATCAATTTATTTGAATTAGTGTACGTCATTTTCATTACCATTGTCATATAAACATCCACTTTTAGCATCAAAATAATATTTGGTTAATTTTGCAAGCAATGACACTATATATATACTCTTCATTTCCTCTTGTTACAGAAATTATATCATTTGGCAGGATACATCATAATGCATGTAATAAAACTTATATACATATTATGAACGAAACACAAATGAATCAAGTATCTAATTACACTGTTTGAACATAACCTATGAGTACCAAGCATACAGAGATCATCACTTTAAGTTTGTATGTAGCATTGATATGATTAGATACCAAAACAATTAATCTCAAAGTGAATGGAACATTCACAGCGGACATCAATTTAGTAATGGTTGAGTTATATACATATATTCTAAAATGATTTGAGAACAATAGATTGTAAGCAAATGGTAACTTGAACAGGCATACTAATTCGTAGTTACCAGTTTTATATAAAATTAAACTTGACTATGATTGACCCTTAGTGCATGATATGTAAAAAAAATACGGCACTTAGACAGAACAGGCATCAAGAGAAGTCAAAATCAATATAAAGGCTCAGCGGTATTCCTTTACTATTCCTTGTACGACTCCTGTTTTCGAAACGAAACGAAACAAAATAAGGTATAATATGGGCAATATCAAGCTGCTTTCTTATAGAAACACAGGCAATTCATTTTATTATCAATGCAATGCACAGAATAAAGAGTTTGATCACTCTAAATCGTATTCACACTAATACTTTGATAAAACAGTATAAAGCAGTAAAGCAATAATCATAATAATGTTTACGGTGTATGCTGATCAAATGTATGCACATTGCAACAAACAACGAGGTTTTTGACAGAAAGAAATTGTAAGTTTAGTCTGGCCAGGTCTAACTCAATATTGCGTATTCAACATTTTGACAAAAGAAACATAAAGATGAGTGACAGTTTGAAACCAGATCAGACGCCACATTACGGGTTCTAACAGTTTCAAATGAAAGCCAAATCATGCTCAGCATTCTAAGGGTATTAATTTCCTTCCCTATAACAACTCCCTTCGAATAAAAAACACACTCTTTGTCTCTCATTGGGTGCTGTTGTACACAGGAAGCACTGTATAATGGGATCATTTGGCATTATATTGTAAGTGGTTGTTAAGGTAACTAAAAGTATATTTTGTGTAATTTCACTAAAAAAGGAATGATTGCACAACAGTATTAATTTGAAAATCTGAAACTGCGACTAAAATACACTGGTGCAATATACTTTCCCTTCCAAATAGCTAAATTTGACACATAAACTTACACAATTGAAATATAGTTTTCTCATTTTGCAATTACTGTGAATGATTGCTAAGGTAACCATTTACTATTTTCATTTTAAAAGTAACTGTTTTACGACAATGTTAACTTGCAAACTGTATGAATACGGGCTCAAATAATGAACGTTGGGTACAATGGTCCTGATAGGTTCAGTGGTTGACTTAAAAAACGCTAGAATTCATATTTTCATTATAATGCTCTTATTTAACAATTGTTATGGGTGGTTGCTATGGTAACCAAATATCAGTTTCATGCTAAAAGCGAATGTGTACATGACAATACTTATTTGCAAATCTTATAGTGAAACCAATTAAAGTAAATGTGTAATGAGTCTGATAGTTTACTGCATTTTACCTGCCTAATGTCTTGCCTTTGACACTTATTTCGGGTAAATTACGTTCTTTTGACAGGTGTTACCATAGTTACCAAGCGCTATATGCATGTTTTGTCTTCTATTGTATTTAATAACGCTACAATAATGTGGTTATAGCTATTAAAGAGTGATCATGGTACATTAAAAGCAATACAGCTTAGTTACATACCGGTAGCAATACGGTAGCAATAAAAGCACAGAAAAAAATATAGTTTTGTTTCCATGGTTTCCTCCTTAAGCAACCCCAATCCAAAAGGTTTTTTTTCCCAATAGTAATCAACATACGTGTATTTTTTCTTGTTTGTTAGTGATCATATTCAAAATCAACATAGATGCATGAAATTTCTACCAGTCCTTAAAGTCCCGTTGTGTTTTCAGACCTTTTCTCAATGCCTGAAATACGATAACGGTGAATAATAATGTTTGAACAATCTTATGGGCCAAACTGATCTATGAAATGATGAAGACGGACCTAAATCACCAAAAAGGGCAATTTAAAATCATAACAAACCGAAAATAGAACGTCTGACATAAACATTTCCACACGGCTTAGTATCACGTGATACAGCTAAATACAACTTCACTGGGGGCAACCGAATCTATCTCCGCCCGTCCATCCACCAGTCAGTTAGACTATCACACTTTTTTGTCCGCTCTCTAACTCAACTAATTTTTATCCGATCTTTCACAAACTTGCTGAAAATGTTCATTGATATAAAATTAAGGTTTAGTTCGATTACTACTAAAATCGCATAAGGTATTTTTGAGTTATTGCCTGTTAATTAATAAAAAATGACCTTTTCAGTCATTTTTGCACTCTAAAACAAACAGCTTTTATCGGATATTCACCAAACATGCTGAAAATATTTATTCATATAAAATTTAGGTATAGTTTGATTATTACTAAAATTGCATGTGGCATATCTGAGTTTTTGCCCTTTATGTATTAAAAAATGACTGTTTTCAGCAAGTTTTGCTCTCTAACACAAATACGTTTTATTGGATCTTCACCAAACTTGCTGAACATGTTCATTGATATAAAATCAAGGTTTAGTTTGATTACTACTAAAATCGCATAAGGTATTTTTGAGTTATTACCTTTTTATTAATAAAAAATGACTGTTTCAGTCATTTTTGCACCCTAACACACACAGGTTTTATCGGATATTCACTAAACTTGCTGAAAATATTTAATTATATAAGATTTAGGTGTCTAGTTTGATTATTACAAAAATCGCATGTGGCATGTCTGAGTTTTGGCCCTTTAAGTATTAAAAATGAATGTTTCAGCATTTTTTGCTTTCTAACACATACAGTTTATATCAGATATTCACCAAACTTGTTGAAAATGTTTATTAATATAATCTAGGTCAGTCATCTTAACTACCAAAATCGCACAAGGCATGTTGGAGTTATTGCCCCTGAATGACTAAAAAATTATTATTTTTAATTATTCAAGGGCAATAACTCAGACATGCCTTATGCGATTTTGCTCTTTTTTGAACCTGACCTAGATTCTTTACTAATAAAGATTTGTAGCTAGTTTGGTGAAGATCCAAAAAGAAGTGTTTGAGTTAGAGAGCGGACAAGGCTGAAACAGTCATTTTCAGCAAGCTCAAGGTATAGATTCACCGTAGTTTGTTTTATCGTTTACCCCTAGTGAATAATTATGTACATGTTGTTATTGGATCTCATAGTGTTTAACCCTGTGCCTACTGGTCGTAACTTTTAGGAGTTTGCAAACTATTTGAATCTAAAAAGACGCCGCGTAACGCGGCGTCTCATCTGGATCCAAACTGTTTGACACTCGTCTTAAGGTTTGTTTAATTAAAACAATGCATAAATCTAAACTGAACACATTTTGCAGACGACAATGTCAAAGCAGACGTCTGTGCAGCAGAATAAGGGTTAACAGGGTCATTTCCAGTGCTCCAGCTATATATGTAATCGAGAGTAATCTGAACTAATCTAACATTGTCTCACTCATTTCAGCACCGAATGCTATGGTGTTACTACTGATTAAACCGTCTATTCGAGACAGTTTTAATGAGTATGACACCATTGGGTTTAAAAGCAGAAATAAAGATTTTAGTTTTCGAAATACTTCCGTTATCTGGAGCCCTGTATTTACAGAGTTGTCCTTCTTTCCATTCACAAGGGAGGCTCTTTAATTTGTGCAGCACCAAAATATTATAAATAAAATTTAAAATGCGAATTTCTTAGATAAAACCGGTTTTTGTGAAAGAATCACGTCCCACGTAGTTCAAATGGGACCCCAAACAACCGTTTTATGCAGGTTTCTCAAAAACACAATTCGGCTTTAAGAAATGCTAGGCTCATAGTTTCTTTAAGTATACTAACCCCTAAACATTGCACGTGCGTACCAATTAATTATAATGTTGACCTGAAAGTTATAATGATGTTTTATAATCAATATGTCATATTTTGAAATCCAAATGTCATTTTAACTGAAACATGTAGGTTTTACCTGAAAATGCCATACATTATTTGTTTTTTACACACCAAATACTCTGGTTTGAAGTGGAAATCCTCTTTTCGCGTTACCATGACAACCGGATACCGGAAACAAGTTTGCGGGGTATTGTTTTCTATTTCATGCATAGAGGTACAAATGGTGTAACTTTCATGCAAATCAGACCCATACGTGCAAACACCTTTATAATACAGAGCATTAGTATTACACAGTGTTAATTCTGATGACAGAGTTATGGCCCCTGTTTAAAAAAAGCTGCACCACTTCCAGATCTGGCATCCACCATAAATTAAAGCCTCAAGGTCTAAACTATCCAAACATATCATTAGAATTTTTATACTAGATGGGTTAAAAAAGAATCCATTTTAAGGCCATTTTATTCAGTTGGCCCCTCTACTACATAACCTGTTTCTAGTATTGAAGATAAGTAACCACTTAAAGCAGGTTGAAAGTAATGCAGAATAAGCATATAGCCTGCTTTTCAGCCTGCCTTTAGCGAACATCTGTAAGGTTATAAATAGGACATATTTCTTATGGTGTAAATTCGTTATTGTATAAACTAGTCTATTTTCTGCAATGGAGGAACTTAGAGGCGCAAAAAGACGTATTTATGGGGGAATGAGTGAAGACGCAATCTGCTTTACTTTCAACCCGCATTAAGTGGTCACCTATCTTCAATACTAGTAAGGAGCTATGAGGTTAACACTTTCACTACCAAATGTTCCGTGAGATTTTTACCCCTTCACCGTTTCATTGTCGTCTGCTTCAATTTTGTTCTCTTGTTCTCTGCAATATCGTTTCAAAGCTAAAAAATAAGACAGTATGACTAAAGAAATTTCAAAATGAGTGTCAAACAGTTTGGATCCTGATCAGACGCCGCGTTACGCGGCGTCTGATCAGGATCCCAACTGTTTGCAAACGCGCTTTTAAGCGTCATTGAAAGCGAAAGGGGTAAGGGTCAAACTGGAAACACTGAACCATCACCGTAATGATGTCCACACACGAACATTAGCAAACATACATACATGATCAAGGAAATGGCTAATGTTCTTGTAAGGGTAAAAGGAAACGGAGAATGAATGATTTGGTTGCATGTTGATGAACAATGACTAACAGAACATTAATGATTTGTGTAAAGAAAAAAAGGCTAATCGATTGGATAAGTAAGGCCTTACGAAAGGAGATTCATTGATGAGAGGTGCACATGTACCCATTAAAGAGACAGAAAACCCTACAACGGCCCTCCCAACAACGACCCCTCCTTACAAGGACCCTTACCGCAGTTTCTTAAACAGGAAAATTATGTGTAACGTTTTAATGCTGCAAAATCGTCTGCTTAAACCTGTCATCTGCTGTTTTAGTGGACATTTTGATAGAAAAAAATATAATAACAAGTGACAAACAGCTTTAATCATGATCAGACGCCGTGTTTCGCGGCGTTTGGTCTGGATTCAAGCTTTTTGAAAATGTAAACCAATACTTATCCCCCCTCCAAATAACGAATCCCTCCGCACAACACACACAATATGTGTCTCCCATTGGGTGTAGTTGTAAAGAGGGAGAACTGTATTTAACCCTTTACCCCATAGAAGCGACTTTTAGCAAATCTGATTTATTCATCCGCTGAAGAAAATAGTTCCAATTTAATAATTTAATATATATTATAGGGAAAATTTTCAATATATTCTAGCACAGGATAGCTTAAAGCAGGCTGAAAGTAAAGCAGAATGCGCCTTAAGCGCATTCTGCTTTACTTTCAACCTGCTTTAAGTAGTAACCTATTTTCAATTCTAGAAATAGGCTATCAGGTAAAGGGTTAAGATATTGCACTTGCACTTTCACTGCCATTATGACGTAAGCATCTGTCTAACACCGACAATCTCATATAATCGTATGCTTATAAAAAATTTTTTTGCTTCTACTTGATAAATTTTGGAATCGTATACGTTTTTACCTTAAGAAGCGTTGTTATAAATTAGTGTCAAAAAGTATTGATTCTGACCAGACGCCGCGAATCGCGGAGTCTGGGGCCCGTTTCATAAAACTTCTTACGACAAATGTTGTCGTAAGTTAGATTATAAAAGTCTAAATTATTATTTATTTCTCCATCTAATCCTGTCTTGTGACATCTTTTTGGAATCGTCTTGAAAAGACGATTCCAAAAAGGTGTCACAAGACAGGATTCGATAGAGAAATCAGAAATTAAATGTATTTTTAAGATTAGACTTACGATCGTTTTTGTCGTAAGATGTTTTATGAAACGGGCCCCAGATCTGGATACAAACTGTTTGCAAATGTTAGTATATGTATTGTCGACCTTGGCAGTGGAAGACTTTATTAGTGCAGCTGAAACATTAAACATTTCCTGAATAGAATGGTTGTGTTTTTAACCCTTTCACTCGCAATGACGCTTAAACGCGCGTTTGTAAACAGTTTAGATCCTGATCAGACGCCACGTAACAGGATCCAAACTGTTTAACACTCGTATCGATATGTTTTAAGTCATACTACATGGAATCTAATTTGAAACGATCTTCCAAACAACAAAATCGAAGCAGACTACAATAAAACGGTGAAGGGGTAAAAATCTCACGAAATAATTGACAGTGAAAGGGTTAACAAACGACAAATGATAACTTCATCTAACCATTAATTTGCCGATCACGACTTGGCATGTGTTTTGAAAACAGTGTTGATGCAGATCAGACGCCGAGTAACGCAGCGTCTGAATTGGATTATAACTGTTTGGTGCTCGTTTTTAGGTTTTGTCTTTTTGATCTCAAAATGCATAAATCTAAAATTTTACCAAATTTACAGACGGCAGTTACAAAGCAGACACTATATCGGTAGGAGGTGGGAAAATATAGGTAAGTTGTACAGTACTCCCTCCCAACAACGACCCTCCCAACAACGACTCCATACTTACAACGACCCTTGCCACTGTTCCTCAAATAAGACATTTATGTCCAACCTTTTTCATGGCTGCGATACCGTCTACTTAAACTCGTCGTCTGCTGTTTTTCTCAAAGTTACATATAAGTTGACATTTTGATAGAAAAAATATAATGACGAGTGACAAACAGCTTGAAT
This sequence comes from Gari tellinella, assembly GCA_922989275.2. NCBI lineage: Eukaryota > Metazoa > Mollusca > Bivalvia > Cardiida > Psammobiidae > Gari > Gari tellinella. The sequence continues at coordinate 22,624,654 of OV277870.1, forward strand.
CCAGATCAGAGGCCGCGCTACGCGGCGTTTGGTCTGGATTCAAGCTTTTTGAAAATGTAAACCAATACTTATCCACCCTCCAAATAACGAATCCCTCCGCACAACACACACAATATGTGTCTCCCATTGGGTGTAGTTGTAAAGAGGGAGAACTGTATTTAAGATATTGCTCTTGCACTTTCACTGCCATTATGACGTAAGCATCTGTCTAACACCGACAATCTCATATAATCGTATGCTTATATTTTTTTTTTTGCTTTTACTTGATAAATTTTGGAATCGTATACGTTTTTACCTTAAGAAGCGTTGTTATAAATTAGTGTCAAAAAGTATTGATTCTGACCAGACGCCGCGAATCGCGGAGTCTGGGGCCCGTTTCATAAAACTTCTTACGACAAATGTTGTCGTAAGTTAGATTATAAAAGTCTAAATTATTATTTATTTCTCCATCTAATCCTGTCTTGTGACATCTTTTTGGAATCGTCTTGAAAAGACGATTCCAAAAAGGTGTCACAAGACAGGATTCGATAGAGAAATCAGAAATTAAATGTATTTTTAAGATTAGACTTACGATCGTTTTTGTCGTAAGATGTTTTATGAAACGGGCCCCAGATCTGGATACAAACTGTTTGCAAATGTTAGTATATGTATTGTCGACCTTGGCAGTGGAAGACTTTATTAGTGCAGCTGAAACATTAAACATTTCCTGAATAGAATGGTTGTGTTTTTAACCCTTTCACTCGCAATGACGCTTAAACGCGCGTTTGTAAACAGTTTAGATCCTGATCAGACGCCACGTAACAGGATCCAAACTGTTTAACACTCGTATCGATATGTTTTAAGTCATACTACATTGAATCTAATTTGAAACGATCTTCCAAACAACAAAATCGAAGCAGACTACAATAAAACGGTGGTAAAAATCTCACGAAATAATTGACAGTGAAAGGGTTAACAAAAGACAAAGGATAACTTCATCTAACCATTAATTTGCCGATCACGACTTGGCATGTGTTTTGAAAACAGTGTTGATGCAGATCAGACGCCGAGTAGCACAGCGTCTGAATTGGATCAGAACTGTTTGGTACTCGTTTTTAGGTTTTGTCAATCTAAAAATGCATACATCTAAAATTTTACCAACTTTACAGACGGCAGTTACAACGCAGACACTAAATCGGTAGGAGGTGGGAAAATATAGGTTAGTTTTATCAAAAGTCAGGACATTGACGCAACACTTCCTTTGTTATTCAATATTTCAAAAAGATATTTTTTTTATGTTTGGATATAGAATAGATTTCTTATGGTGAATATGCATGACGGTATAATGTGGAACTATTTTCTTCCATGTAGGAATAAGTTCAATGCGCTAAAAGACGCTTATATGGGGGAAAGGGTTAAGGAACACGAGGTTCAAACAGTTTAGTTCCTGATCAGTCGACGCGAGGATCCAAACTGTTTGCAAACTCTAGCAAAGTCACAATAAAACACCATATTTTATTCAGGAGAGGTCAATAACTTTCTAAATAGACGAACACGGAAATGACGACGCTTAGAAGATTAAAAGCATCGACTCATTTAGTATTGTCTAAGAAAAAAGACGTTATATCAAAGAAAGGTTTCTTTGTTTTGTATCAGTTAATTAACACTCCAAATATAGCCTTCTTAAATAGCATGTTACACTGTATTCTTTGTAATATTATCAAAGTATTCTCATAGGAGAAAAGGCGTTATTCTTTGAATTTCTTTCCCAATTAGACGCCTTTGTGTTGTTACGGTTATATCCATTGCAAAGAGTTAGGAGTCACGGAGCCGTCTTAAGAAATTCGGTATTTTAGTAAGTCAGATTCGAATATTATCAATTATTATTTATTTCTCTATCTAATCCTGCCTTGTGATATCTCTTTGGAATCGTCAAGACGATTCCAAAGAGATGTCACAAGACAGGATTAGATGGAGAAATCAGAAATAAGATGTATTTTAACGTTTTGAATTACAGCCGTTTTTGTCGCACGTTTCGTAAGACGAACCCCAGATCACATGCTGATGAGATTCCGTGATGTAGAATATATACATAGGTTAAGCTATTTCTGTTAATCAAATCGAAGGTCAATGTGAAGGTCAAAATTACAGGGTATCTCAACCATGTATATGACACTCTATCATCTAGTGATGTACTCTTACACCAACCTCAGTATATCCTTAGCTGATGTAGTGTAAGAAATATTTTCTTTCTATAATTCGGGTCAATGTCACAGTGACCCGAAGCTGGAGCGAAGCACATTAAAATCCGTGCACTAAATGTGGTATCCCTAACTTGTGTCGTGCATGTAGGAATACGATTCGGACAAGTTTTATGCCATGAGTGGCGTCAAAGATGAAAGCCAATCTAACAGTGAATTGAAATATATACTCACCCTCAACCTAGCTGATTCGTTATAGTAAATATGATCCAAATAAGTGTTTTATTTAATTGAGGTAAAAGGTAAAAGTCAAGGACACAGCGGCCTACAGGACTTTGCAATATTCCGCCATCCAAATATATACTAATACATTAAATTGGCATCCCTAGCTGATGTTATAGAGGAACTCTGCACCAGATAAGCTTATTTGAATTGGGTCAATGGTAAAGGTCATTTTCACATTGACCTAAAATTGGTATGCCACATATCGTTTTCACAAGACACTCTCACACACTTTGTTTGGCATCTCTGGTTGATGCGGTGTAGAATATATGCACTGGACAAGCTTTCTTTGTATTAACCCATTTATAGTTTATACCCAGTGGATTCTTCCATATTTATATATTAGATTAGTCCATTTTTATCAAAAGGATGCCTGGTCAAAAAAAATATTTTCAGTTTGTTTTATATTGAAATTCCTATCAGCAAACAGTGTAGACTCTGATCAGACGCCGCATTATGCGGCGTCTGATCAGAGTCTACACTGTTTGCCTATGTCCTATATATATGGAATCGTGAGCACAAATGGGCAAATGAGGCAAAAGGTCAAGGCATGTCACTTGAAAATGTTACAGTTCCCTCCGTCATCCAACGATGAGCAAACACGTAGCTTGTGTTGTATAGGGCCTAAGTTTACATTTCTATACAATGTATTGCGGTAAGGGTCAAGGTCACAGTGACTTGAAAATGTTAGGGACAATTTACCATCCCAAGATGTAGGCATACACACAATTAAGTATTTCTAGCTTATGTGGTATAGAAATATAACTCGGACAATTTTAACATGGACGGACGCACGTAGGCACAGTTCAATCATTTCATGTGTGCAAAGCTAGCTCTTTGGATCATGAGAAGATTTGCTTGTACATCACGTCGTTTTTTATTCGAGTGTAATATATACCATGATTTTAGAAAACGTTACATTGACAAGCGTTATTGGCAAAGACCAAACTTGATAACTCTTTTAACAACAGATAGTCCGAATGTAATAAGGTCTTTAGGTAATTTTGTTTTCAAAGCTTTCTAAAGAAGAAATGGTACTATGTTATAATCTGGAATGCACACCGCTTTGTAATTTTGTAACTTTTGTATTTTTTTTTCGTTCTTTTAATCGATGTTTATCTTACATCTTGATTTGTCTTCTTTAATTGTATACCATGGTATTCTTGTCATTACTAGATATATCTGGACGTCCACATTAATGAAACATGCACAAATATAAGTTTGTTACGATTATTTAAGCGCGAGCAATCTTGCTAAAAAGGGAGCTTATACATAATAATCAATATGAATCTTAACGATTACCTCACCTTTTCATCTCAGCTTAGCTTGCATAACTTTGGATTATTGTTATCCAGTTTACAATTACCTCCCCTTTTAGCGAGAGGACGCAACTGTATAACTGTACTGCATGCTATTAATTCTATCATGTAAGATAGCGTGTTAAAATGATTTCCTGCCATACAACTTGTTATTGCATTACAGGCCTGTCATAAGTTGATACAAAAAATCCTAAGATTTCAAATTTTCCAATTTTTCAAGCCCGATTTTCCTGATTATACCTTTAACCCATAGTCTGTTTCTAGTTTTAAGACACGTGATGCTTAAAACAGGTTGAAAGTAAAGCAGATGCGCCGTAAGGCGCATTCTGATTCATTTTCAGCCTGTTTTAAGCTACGATCTGCTAGGATAAAAATCCTTAAGGCGCATTCTGCTTTACTTTCAGCCTGTTTTAAGCTACGATCTGCTAGGATAAAAATCCGAACACTTAGGAAAATTCCGGAGAAATGGCAGCATTATTGCATTACATATTGCTCATGGACATGTTATATCTTTTGCTGAATAATACTTATCTATCTATATAACTGTATTATTACTTCGCCAATATGAGACGACAGGAACATTTGTTATACATGTAGGTTCATTATACAATGCCTTATTTGGTTTTTCTCAAAGCATCACATATACATGTAGAACCTGTAGACCCGCGTACAAAGGAAAAAACACTTCCTGTAGGCTATAGACGAAAGGAACCGAAAACACAAAACTTGTACTAATAATTAAGAAAATAACGTAACATTTTTTTTAATTCTGACGTTTAACTTAAGTCGGAGTGGCAAACAGTTTAGAGCCTGATCAGACGCCGGGTAACCGGTGTCTGATCAGGTTCCAAACTGTTTGCAACGGGTATCAACTCATTCACTGCCTGACCTTGAGTACAAATAGTTATTTGCAAACAGTTTGGACCCTGATCGGACGCCGCGTGACTCTGTTTGACAATATTAATTAAAGTCCCATTGTGTTTTCAGACCTTTTCTTAATGCCTGAAATACAATAATGGTTAATAATAATGTTTGAACATTCTTATGGGCCAAACTGATCTATGAAATGATGAAGACGGACCTAAATCACCAAAAAGGGCGATTTAAAATCATAACAAACCGAAAATAGAACGTCTGTAATAAACATTACCACGCGGCTTAGTATCACGTGATACAGCCGAATTCAACTTCACTGGGGGCAACCGTATCTACCTCCGCCCGTCCATCCATCAGTCAGTTAGACTATCACACTTTTTTGTCCGCTCTCTAACTCAACTATTTTTTATCCGATCTTCCACAAACTTGCCGAAAATGTTCATTGATATAAAATCAAGGTTTAGTTTGATTACTACTAAAATCGCATAAGGTATTTTTGAGTTATTGCCTGTTAATTAATAAAAAATGACTGTTTCAGTCATGTTTGCACTCTAAAACAAACAGCTTTTATCGGATATTCACCAAACATGCTGAAAATATTTATTCATATAAAATTTAGGTCTAGTTTGATTATTACAAAAATCGCATGTGGCATATCTGAGTTTTTGCCCTTTATGTATTAAAAAATGACTGTTTTCAGCAAGTTTTGCTCTCTAACACAAATACGTTTTATTGGATCTTCACCAAACTTGCTGAAAATGTTTACTGATATAAAAAAAATCAAGGTTCAATTTCATAACTACTAAAAGCGCATAAGGTATATCTGAGTTATTGCCTGTTTATTAATGAAAAATGACGGTTTCAGTCACTTTTTGCACTCTAACACATACAGTTTTTATCGGATATTCATTAAACTTGCTGAAAATGTTTAAGTATATAAAATTTAGGTTTAGTTTGATTATTACAAAAATTGCATGTGGCATATCTGAGTTTTTGCCCTTTATGTATTAAAAAATGACTGTTTCAGCATTTTTCAGCAATAAGACATGCCTTATGCGATTGTGCTAGTTATTGAACCTGACCTAGATTCTATACTAATAAACATTTGTAGCAAGTTTGGTGAAGATCCCAAAAGAAGTGTTTGAGTTAGAGAGCGGACAAGGCTGAAACAGTCATTTTCAGCAAGCTCAAGGTAAACATTCTCCGTAGTTTATTTTAACCGTTTACCCCCAGTGAAAGATATATACACGTTGTTATTGAATCTCATAGTGTTTAACCCTGTGCCTACTTTACGGAGTTTACAAACTATATGAATATAAAAAGACGCCGCGTAACGCGGCGTCTCATCTGGATCCAAACTATTTGACACTCGTCTTAAGGTTTGTTTAATTTAAAACAATGCATAAATCTAAACTGAACACATTTTGCAGACGACAATGTCGAAGCAGACGTCTGTGCAGCAGAATAAGGGTTAATAGGGTCATTTTCAGTGTTCCAGCTAAACATGTAATCGGGTGTAATCTGAACTAATCTAACATTTTCTCACTCATTTCAGCACCAAATGCTATGGTGTTACTACTGATTAAACCGTCTCTTCGAGACACTTTTAATGATTATGACACAATTGGGTTTAAAAGCAGAAATAAAGATTTAAGTTTTCGAAATACTTCCGTTATCTGGAGCCCTGTATTTACAGAGTTGTCCTTCTTTCCATTCACAAGGGAGGCTTTTTCTTTTATGCTAAGCAGTGAATTATAGAGTTTTCTCAGTAGATTATAATGTTATAATCTACAGTGAATTATAACTTTTCGGAATACTTTTTTTTCCGGGATTTGTTTTTTTGCTTTGACTTCTTTTTTAATTTGAAGATTCCATACACGATTACTTTTGTGTAGCAATTGCAGTTTACAACGCCTTCAAAATGATACTTAGTCTGGAGCGCTTTGATTTTGAGAGGCTCCATACGAGGTATTTGACATGGCCAAGGTGATTAATCGACGGCTTTATATTAATATTTCTCTGTTAAAAGCATAAAAGAAATAGAATAATTGTTTGTTTCAGTGTAAGATGGGGTTTTCTTTCATCTCGTGTAAAGCAAGGATTATATTTTCACTCGTGGCTTCGCCACTCGTGAAAATATAACCTTGCTTTTCACTCGATGAAAGAAATTCCCATCTTACACTGAAACAAACAATTATCCTCTATTTAATTTGTGCAGCACCAAAATATTATAAATAAAATTTAAAAAGCGAATTGCTTAGATAAAACCGGTTTTTGTGAAAGAATCACGTCCCACGTAGTTCAAATGGGACCCCAAACAACCGTTTTATGCAGGTTTCTCAAAAACACAATGCGGCTTTAAGTCCATAGACAAATATCCCTTAATTTTAAGTTTGAGAAATAAAACAGTCGGTAATTATTAAAATTGATGACATCACGGCAGTAAAGGGAATCAGGTTTTAGCATAAACACGTTTATTGTGAAAAAAGGATGTCTGTTCCACTGTAAAATGATTGATACACTCAGCAATAAAGCTAGATTTATGCTCAAGATTATTTATATGACATGACTAGTGTTATTGAAGAGAGAGGTCACATCCTTGACCTAATTCCCAACACATCCTTCCCAGACACAATAGTTTTCGCAATTAGTCATGTCTGATCATTTATTGTATCACAATTTTGTTGAAGTTTTTTTCGCAATATGGATTCTGCTATTATAAGAATGTTAATCCCTTTCACTGCAAAAGTGTATCACCTGTTTAACCCTTTCCCTTATAGAAGCGCCTTTTAGCGTATTCATTTTATTCATCCGCCAAAGAAAATAGTTCCATTTGTTACTGTCATGAATATGTACTATAAGAAATATTTTCTATATACTAGCAGATAGCAACTTAAAGTAGGCTGAAAGTAACGCAAAATGTGCCCTAGGGCACATTCTGCTTTGCTTTCAGCCTGCTTTAATAGGTCACATATCTTAACTACTAGAAACAGGCTATTGATTAAAGGGTTAACCCTTTCCCAGTAAGTATTGACGGCAGATGTTGCTTAAAGCAGGCGGAAAGTAAAGCAGAATGCTCATTAATTAGCATTCTGCTTTACGTTTAGCATGCTTTACGCTAGACTATATGAACTATTTCTTACGATGCATATTCATTACTATATCTATATAAAGTTGAATTATTTTTTTAAGCGGAGGAATGAAATAAAACCGTAAAAAGGCGTATTTATTGTGCATTGGTTTAGAACAAAATACAATTAAAGCGTAAAAACTATTACAGAAGCTTTCTTCTTTACGTAATCTTGCCTTTAGCAGTCACGTGCAGTAAACATCACACATTTAACATGATTAAGTCGTCGTAATAGAGGAATTTTATTGCATTTAAAAAGGAACCCATCTCGTTACGGTAACCCGAGTAAAAGGGCACCATTGTGGTTATATTTAAATCGATTTAGCCAGCACTAGATTTTATAGTCAGTCTAAAATTGTTAGGTGCGAATAGAACCCTCATTGAAAATACGAGGGGCGTTCATTTAATTATGTCACTCAAGATTGCGGTTTTCGGCCCTCTAACTAACAGGAACGCATTGAAATTTTGTCCGCTACACAATGACGTGATTGTTTATATTTACTGAAGATTTCGTTTGAATCCGTCCAGCAGTTTAGAAATTAATAAAGATTAAAATTCGTCCGTTCATAGACACTGGCTATTGTAGTATATGTAATAGGCGTACGGTGAAATGAGGGCTTAGAGTAAAAGTCAAATAATTTTGGAGATGTCGATTTCATAGATATACTTTGAACTTTATTTGATAAATGGAAGATTTGCAGTGCCATGCATGTCATTTTCCAATCAAAACAAGCAATTTAAAGATTACTAGTTATACTTAAGGACTGCCACTATTCAATTTGGCGGGTGCCAAAGTTAAAGCTGCTGCTGTGGTTGATCTATCAAAACAGCACCCAAGACATGCATTTAAATGTATAACTAACGGTGTTGGTAAAATATCGGGTTCATACCATATGCTTTTGATACGGGAGTGTAAAGTTAGCATTTGTTTTGTTTGGTGGACCCCTCATCTTTTCATTGGGAATAGTACTACATACTCATGAAAAACGTTGTAAAATCCTTGTCGAAAAGCAGAAAAATATACAAGTTAAACATTTCTGAACTGCCTTAAAGTGATTTATAATTATAAGCAACAAATACTAATAATTTCATCGCCAGATGATGTGTAAATACAAATTTAGATTGGTTATTGTGAAATACTAAAATGCGCGGGAAAAAGTTTTAAATGCAATTTCATTCGAAATCCGATCAAGCATTACTTAAAGTCAGAAATCAACCAACCTAAAAGTTATGAGGAGGGGTTATAAAGTCAATATATACTGAAAAAAGAAGGATTTTTATGCAAAACATGAACCTGCAATCCGAAATAAAAGATATGTCTCACAAATAAAATTACAGCTTTCCCCCACGTGTATAATGGTAAATGATTTCCTGAAAAATAAAACGATAACCCAGCTACCCCGTCTGTTTTATTCACCGCAAAATAGTTTTCATATTTGGTTTTCGTTCCTTTTATCGAAAAAATATGACTTTTTATGCTGAGCCATCTCTCAATGTAAGCCGGACCGTGCCGTTTTACAGTATTTGCGGGGTGTACCTAAAAAGGGCTATCCCCCCCCTTATAAATTAACTCGTATCTAAAAGTTGGACAGAACGAAGTATGCACGAATCTCATATTGCGCATATTAGGACCCCGGTGACATGATTAAATGAACGCCCCTCGTATACTATATATCCTGATTTAGATGCCGTTTGACTGCATACTTTAAACAGCAGGGTTTTCATGTCAATTCAAATTTCATTTCTATACCGCAAAATAGTTTTCATATTTGGTTTTCGTTCCTTTTATCGAAAAAAGATGACTTTTTATGCAGAGCCATCTCTCAATGTAAGCCGGACGTAGCCGTTTTACAGTACATGTGTATTTGCGAGGTGTACCTAAAAAGGGCTATTCCCCCTTTATAAATTCAAATTTACATACTAAAATAATATATTTCTGTCGAAGAGAAATGTATCTAAAAGTTGGACAGAACGAAGTATGCACGAATCTCATATTGCACATACAGTGGAGAATGTGTTATTCTTTCCCAATAAACGCGTTTACGCTAAAACTATTATTTGCAGTGCAAACAGTTTGGAGCCAGATCAGACGCCGGGTAACCCGGCGTCTGAACAGGCTCCAAACTGTTTGCCACCAAGATAAACATGAAATATCAGAATTGTCCCAAAGTTGTTCTTTTCTACGTTTTAGTGCTTTGCGTTTGCGTACGTTTGCGTTTAAAGGAGAAAGAATAACAGATTCTCCACTGTATTAGGACCCCAGTGACATGATTAAATGAACGCCCCTCGTATACTATATATCCTGATTTAGATGCCGTTTGACTGCATACTGTAAACAGCAGGGTTATCATATCAATTCAAATTTCTTTTCTATACCGCAAAATAGTTTTCATATTTGGTTTTCGTTCCTTTCCGTTTTATTGTGTTTGCGGGGTGTACCTAAAAAGGGCTATTCCCCCTTTATAAATTCAAATTTACATACTAAAATAATATATTTCTGTCGGAGAGAAATGTATCTAAAAGTTGGACAGAACGAAGTATGCACGAATCTCATATTGCTCATACAGTGGAGAATGTGTTATTCTTTCCCAATAAACGCGTTTACGCTAAAACTATTATTTGCAGTGCAAACAGTTTGGAGCCAGATCAGACGCCGGGTAACCCGGCATCTGACCAGGCTCCAAACTGTTTGCCACCAAGATAAACATGGAATATCAGAATTGTCCAAAAGTTGTTCTTTTCTACGTTTTAGTTCTTTGCGTTTGCGTTCGTTTGCGTTTAGAAACGAGAAGGAATAACAGATTCTCCACTGTATTAGGACCCCGATGACATGATTAAATGAACGCCCCTCGTATACTATATATCCTGATTTAGATGCCGTTTGACTGCATACTTTAAACAGCAGGGTTTTCATATCAATTCAAATTTCATTTCTATTCAAATTAAAAACCCATTACCGAATAGTCTGCTGACGGGTAACCACTAAAAGCAGGTTGAAAGGCGCATTCTGCTTTACTTTCAACCTGCTTTAAGCTACATGTACCACCTTCTATAATATAGAAAATATTTGTTATGATTCATATTTTGACTGTATAAACTGAAACTATTTTCCTCGGTGGAGCAATAAATAAAAGGCGTAAAAATGCGTATTTATGGGGTAGTGGGTTAAATAACATCATGCTGTATTGTAGCATACTAAATATATCAGTCGTGAAAAATTCCGTAGGTCCGGAGAAATTAAGAAAAATCTGAAGATTTCGGAAAAATCCGTAGAAATGGCATGTGTTATTCTTTCACGATATACTGTATACTAAGATGTTCATTACAAAAAGTTTGGAGCCAGAGCAGACACCGAGTCACCCTGTAAACAAATAGCACGGTGTCTTATCAGGCTCAACATTATTTGCAACTCATGTTATACGAAATCGTTTAATATTTTCAAGCACCCTGTTAATTTTCTTCATTGTGTTTTTGTTTGTTTACAGTGTACAGTGGAGAATCTGTTATTCTTTCCCGTTTAAACGCAAACGTACGCAAACGCAAAACACTAAAACGTAGAAAAGAACAACTTTTGGACAATTCTGATAATTCTTGTTTATCTTGGTGGCAAACAGTTTGGAGCCTGATCAGACGCCGGGTTACCCGGCGTCTGATCTGGCTCCAAACTGTTTGCACTGCAAATAATAGTTTTAGCGTAAACGCGTTTATTGGGAAAGAATAACACATTCTCCACTGTACTTGTATTCCCCACAGTACACTATAGACAAATATAGTATTCAAATGCAAAATAATGTTTCAACAAGTTCTCGTATAAACCGATATAAATTGACATAAACATGTACTGTAGGTTGGAAAAACCTTGTTTCCCGTTTTAGAGAAATAGAACGCAACACCAAATGCATGTATCCAATGCTTCACAATTACGCCTATTTGCGAGTTCTAATTGTTTCATACACTAAAGAAATCAGTTATAAAATAAGCAGTCCTGAACACAAATAATTCACTACAAATATAATTCCAGTTAATTGCTTGACCCTGTCCCCCATATAAGCGACTTTTAGCGTGTTTAATTTATTTCTCCGCTAAAGAAAATAGTTCCAGTTTATAACCTCATGAACAATTACAATAACAAATATCTTAATATGGGAGGCTGAAGTTGGTAGCGTAAACGGAACTGGTTGCCAGTAGCGTAAACGCTACTAGTTTCTAGAAGCCAGTAGCGTATACGCTACTAGTTTCTGGTTGCCAGTGTCGTTTAAGAATTTTTTTAATTTCCAATGTCTAAAACGACACTAGTTTCTAGAAGCCAGTAGCGTAAACGCTACTAGTTTCTGGTTGCCAGTGTCGTTTAAGTTTTTTTTTTAATTTCCACTGTCTAAAACGACACTAGTTTCTGGTTGCCAGTGTCGTTTAAGAATTTATTGTTAATTTCCACTGTCTAAAACGACACTTCAGCCTCCCTCTTAATATAGTCTAGCAGATTATTGTTTCAAGCAGGTTGAAAGTAAAGCAGAAAGTAAAGCTTTAAGTGATCATCTGTATTTAATGTTATAAACGGATTATTGGGTGAAGGGTTAAATATGATTTAAGGTATTTTGACTGTAGACACATCCAAATATCTTACTTAAACGCCGGCTACTGTTCAAACCGCATGTCGCGGCGTGTTAATCGAATCTAAACAGTTAGAAAATGCGGTTGATATTGTAGTTATATAATGTTAAGACGATAGGCTAAGGTTCTTGGCCGGTGAATTATTTCAAAGCATTAACTCCAAGGATGCAATTATACATGTCCTAAATAGGCGGGAATAACCAGAATGCTTTTCCACATAACATCTTCAGTGCCAAGTACGACATCACTAATATTTGCAACAGTTTGGATCCAGACCAGGGGCCCTTTTCATAAAACTTCGGACGACAAAGTTGTCGTAGGTCAGATTATAAACGTCTCATTTATTATTTATTTCTCCATCTAATTCTGTCTTGTGACATCTCTTTGGAATCGTCTTGAAAAGATGATTCCAAAGAGATGTCACAAGACAGGATTAGATAGAGAAATCAGAAATTAAATGTATTTTAAAGTTTCGACTTACGACCGTTTTTGTCGTACGAAGTTTTATGAAACGGGCCCCAGGGGTCCGTCTTACTAAACATCGTACGACAAATATCGTAAACTACATGTACTTACAACCGATTTTTGAAAAATATCGTACGATTATTTCAGGGCTGCCATAATTTAATCATAAAAATCCAAAGATTTCAAATTTTCAATTTTTCAGACGCAATTTTACTAATCGTACCTTTACTCCATAGTCTGTTTCTTGTTCTGAAGACACATGACTGCTTAAAACAGGTTGAAAGTAAAGCAGAATGCGCCTAAGGCGCATTCTGCTTTACTTTCAGCCTGTTTTAAGCTACGATCTGCTAGGATAAAAATCCGAATACTTAGGATAAATCCGGAGAAATGGCAGCCCTGTTATTTGATATCGTAACTTTTTGCCCTAAACTTACGACTAGTCCACCTTACGTAAGTTTATTGCAAGTGGCATGGTCGGTACGTCTAAAAAGTCAACTAGAGTTAAATAGAGTCAACTAGAGTCAATAAGTTTTTTCAGGGGTTTTCATACATTAAAAAAGTACATGGTGGACGAAAATAATACTGGATTTAAACTGTTTGACACGAATACCCGAGTTTCATAAGTCAGACGTGCTTAGAATTCTTCTGTTTGACACATGCAGTAAAAACTGCACTCACTACTATGAGCCGATGCCGCGAGGACCGCGAGGGCCGCGAGGATGGACTGGAACATCAGCAAATGGCTTTGCTTGGAGGTATTTATTTCTAGAATCAATAAAATCATCATCATCAACAACAACAAGAACTTTTCTTTTATGCTAAGCAGTGAATTATAGAGTTTTCTCAGTAGATTATAATGTTATAATCTACAGTGAATTATAACTTTTCGGAATAATTTTTTTTCTGGGATTTTTTTTGTTGCTTTGACTTCTTTTTAATTTGAATATGCCATAAACGATTACTTTTGTGCCGCAAGTGCAGTTTACTACGCCTTCAAAATGATACTTAGTCTGGAGCGCTTTGATTTTGAGAGGCTCCATAAGGGGTATTTGACATGGCCAAAGTGATTAATCGACGGCTTTATATTTATATTTCTCTGTTAAAAGCATAAAAGAAATAGAATAATCGTTTGTTTCAGTGTAGGATGGGGTTTTCTTTCATCTCGTGAAAAGCAAGGGTTATATTTTCACTCGTGGCTTCGCCACTCGTGAAAATATAACCTTGCTTTTCACTCGATGAAAGAAATTCCCATCTTACATTGAAACAAACAATTATCCTCTATATAATCTGGCATTTTCTACATTTCTGTTTTATTACTTTGGCCTAAGTTTCTTTTAACCCTTTACCAAATAGCCTAATCTAGTATTGAAGACACATTACCACTTAAAGCAGGTTGAAAGCATTCTGCTTCACTTTCAGTCTGCTTTAACCCTATCCCCAATAGAAGCGCCTTTTAGCGTATATGATTTATTCATCCGCTGAAGAAATTAGTTCCAATTTAATCAGCCATGAATATGTATATTAGGGAATATTTTCTATATTATAGCACATGATAGCTTAAAGGAGGCTGAAAGTAAAACAGAATGCGCCCTCAGGCGCATTCTGTTTTACTTTCAACCTGCTTTAAGTATTCACCTATCTTAAGTACTAGAAATAGTCTATCAGGTAAAGGGTTAAGCTATCATCTGCTAGAATATTCAAAACATTTCTTATGAAACACATTCATAACTGTATAAGTTGTAACTATTTTCTTCAGTGGAGGAATATATCAACTAAGGTTAAAATGCGTATCTATAGAGTGAAATGTAAAACGGAGAAAGTAAAATTCCTTTGTCACCATACCCATTGTACAATGTTATGACGTCGTTTCGCAAACGAACTGCAATAAAATATAGAAAGTACATGCAGCATGTTCTAGATTTTCTTAATTTTGTGTGAGGAATTTATTGATTTTTTTTTATATATATTGCAATCAGCACTGGCCTCGATCTACACTGTTTGCAATGTAATAAGTCTAACGACACGGCTCAAATGTAATTGTTTACTTGAAAATAGTTTTGTCTCCCCTTGAAATGTGTTAAATGAAAACTGACTTAAATGCGTTTCTAAGTGATTAAGAGATAAAACATTCGTTCTCCGAGAAAGACAGGGCTGCCATTTCTCCGGATTTTTTCTAAATCTTCGGATATTTTTCTAGTACATGATAGATTAAAGCAGACTGAAAGTAAAGCAGAATGCGCGTGAAGGCACATTCTGCTTTACTTCCGGTCTGCTTTAAGTAGTCGCGTGTCAACAAAACTAGAGACAGACGATCGGGTAAAGGTACGATTCGTAAAATCAAACTTGTAAAATGCAAATTTGGGAATCTTAGGATTTTTTATGTCAACTTATGGCAGCCCTGGAAAGAAAAAATCAATTTTGTTTCGTATAGAATCTACTTGCACAAGTGCTGAAGGCAAGGCACTTGAAATCAATAGTAAATCTCTAAGAGACATGCAAGGATTTGTGCAAAATTGCCGAATTAGAGTGAAGAAATCCAATTTACAATCTTCATCCCTCGATGCTATGACGTCATTGGATTGAAACAATTGTCGTCTGCTTTTACTTCTGAATGTTTAAATTGTTGTAAAATGACTTAAATTATATCTTAATGAGTTTTAAACCATTTGGCTCCGTAACGCAGCGTCTGATCATGATACAAACTGATTGCTGATTTTTTTTAAAGCAATTCTATCGAATAACAAACAGTTTAGATCCTCAAAATACACCGTGCAATTTGTCGTCTGCTTTTACTTTTGATTTTTTGTCATATGACTTAATTATATCTTAATGAGTTTCAAACAGTTTGGTTCTGTAACACGGCGTCTAATCATGACCAAACTGATTGAAGATAACAATTTTAAAAGTACACGTAGTTCTATCGAATTACATACAGTTTGGATCCTCAAAAGACACCGTGCAATATGCATAACTTGAATATGGAAAGAATGCGTCTAACCCCGTGCCTCATAGAAGCGCTTTTAAGCGTATTTAACTTATTCCTCCACTGATGAAAATAGTTCTAATTTATACGGTAATGAAAAAGTACCGTTAGAAATATTTTCTATACCCTAGCAGGCAGATGGAAACTTAAAGCAGGCTGAAAGTAAAACAGAATGCGCCTTAAGGCGCATTCTGTTTTACTTTCAACCTGAATTAAGTGTTACATTGTACTTATCTTCAAAAATAAAAATAGGCTATGAGTAAAGGGTTCACATATCTGAAATAGTGATTCAGAACTCTAATAACAGGTGAATACTACAGCCCATTTTGGTTATCTGACTTTTTGTAAAAGGAACAGTTGATGTTTCAATAGTATTAACTTGCTTCCGTTTGTCACAATTTCGCATCTAATGGGAATGATTTTCTTTGTTATATTCAATATTCCGTTATATCCAATTACGTTATAAGCGAGCTTCACTGTATAAGGACACTTAGTATTATTGAGATAATCTATTTGCTAGTGTAGGCGTCACGGACATAAAAATCTATGTTCTCGGAGAAAACCGTAATTAATTTTGTTACATCTATTTTCACAAATCTTGAAAGAAAGTTTCCCGAAAATCAATATCCAAATCCCCTAAAGACCGGCAACGCATTGTGCAAAATTGACAAGTATAACACCAGGAATTCAATTCACAGGAATCTTAGATTAGTCTTACCACCATAAAATATAAAAAAAATATTGTATTTATACAGGTTTTACAAAAGAAAAGGAAACTCTGCCGCCGTTTATTGTATTATTAATTCATTCAACTCTTGTGATAAGCATTTTCGTAATTTACAAACATAGTATGTAGAAACCCCATTAACCTGGACATTTTCGGGGACAACATAACTTTCCGGTTTACAGGGTTTCCAGTTAAGAGGGGTTTTGACCTATACCCGTAGCTTGTTTCTAACTTATGGAAAATAGCTGACCACTTAAAGCAGGTTTAAAGTAAAGAAGAATGCGCATTAAGGCGCATTTTGCTTTACATTCAACCTGCTTAAAGCTATTATCTACTAGAATTTATAAATTATTTCTGATGATACACATCCATGAATGCATTTTATTCAGAAGAAGGGTTGGAAACGGGGCCAACGTTTTTGTTCGGTTTAGAGAGAATTTCGGTATTTAGAGGTTCCAGTTTGGAGGGGTTTTCACTGTATTGGTATACCTGCGTCATAAATATGCAAACATCGCATACCCTGATCAGAAGACTCCTAAAATAAGTCATCTGATCAGTAATTCACTTTTTGTTATTTAGAAACCTATTTAAATTGTAAAAATAACCTATATAATTAAAATGGCAAACACTTAATTATAATCTGGAATGCTCCATTAGCAATTTCAGAGATGCATGAGTTTAACCCTTTCAACCCTAAATTTCTCTTGTGGATATCCATAGACCTTTTGGACTCTTCTAGTACAGGTATTTTGAACCGGTCTACTGTTGAATGTTTGTTATGGCAACAAAAACCAATGAAATTATCAAACAGTGCAGACCCTGATCAGAGGGCTCTTATAGGAGCCCTCTGATCAGGGTCTACACTGTTTGCATATGTAATCAGTAATCTCTACAGATGACTGTAGGGTTGAAAGGGTTAAAAGAATTTGCTACTTATGTAAGTCCAATTACTGAGCTGAATGTAGTAAAGCGTTTTGGTTTAACCCTTTACCCCATAGAAGCGCCTTCTAGCGAATATGATATATTCCTCCGCTGAAGAAAATAGTTCCAATTCAATCAGTCATGAAAATATATCATTGGGAAAGTTTCTAGATTCAAGCACATGATAGCTTAAAGCAGGCAGAATGCGCCTCAGGCGCATTCTGCTTTACTTTCAACCTGCTTTAAGTAGTCATCTATGTTCAATACTAGAATTAAGCTATCAGGTAAATTGTTAAACCCCATCACTTCCCTTACCGTGAGTACAGTAGTTATTTTGCAAACAGTTTGGATCCTGACCAGACGCCGCATATTGACACTCGTTTCAATATTTTTTAAGTCAAAATACCTAAATATTTTTTTAGAACTAGAAGCAGACGACAATTGGTTAAATATGCTCCAAACTTACTAAACAAAAGCATGATAACGATCTGAGACTCAACTCAAGCTTTTTTAACCCTTTACTCCATGGCTTGTTTCCTTTTGGAAGACAGGTTACCACTTAAAGCAGGTTGAAAGTAAAACAGAATGCGTCTTTTCTTTCAGTCCGCTTTAAGCAATCATCTACTAGGATAAAGAAAAAATATATCCTATGCTGCACATTCATAACTGTAATATAGAATTATTTTCTTCAGTGGAGATATAAATTTAATGCGTAAAAATGTATATTTGTGGGGTAAAGGGTTAAACTTTGGACCATGGTCGCGTTATGAAAAGTAGACCTCATATGTTGTCACCTAAAACATAACTGCTGAAGCAAGTCTAAAATAAAACATCTTAACAGTCTTAAATAAAACCGATCAACACTATACAAAATAGAACATAGCTACAATTATTTTAATCTGTTTTGTCAAATAATACAAAAATGCACAATCCTTAAATAAAACACCTTAACAATTAACCTTATATGTTCTGGTTATGTAACGAAAATCTGCGCTAGCAAGTCTAAAATCAAACATTCCAGCATTCTAAGATAGAACATCTCCACAATTAATATAACCAGTTTTTGTCACATAACACAAAACTGTACAAGCAAGGTTAAAAAAAAAGAACATTCCAACATTAAAGAAATACCATAATAAATTCATACCAGTGTTTTTGTCGTGCAAAAGAACATCGGAAGGAGTTAAGATGCTTAAGAATAAAATTACCAGAATCTCCACGACTATCAGTGTTCTATTGAACGATAAAACACTGGTATTTATCCATTATTTCGATTCCACTCTTCAATTCAACCGAAATTTGCACCTGCGCAACGGGGCTCCATTTTTGGTGCACGAATATTCGAAGCCATATGACGTTACGCCCAATTATGATTCCCGTAAGTAATATCGTTTTCAACATCAAAAAATAACTCTGATGATTTCCTCTCGAAAATTTCAAACAAACATTCCAGGATACAAATTTATTCTAATTAAGGGTTGTTTTTGTCAATGTTCTGCATTATGACTAACAGTGACACCCTTTATTAGAGACATCCTTTCCTTAAGGTGTTTAAACTTAGAACAACCTCAATTTTCAAGATTTTTTTCAAGATTTATTTCCGTAATATAAGGCCTCCGGTCCAAACTACACACACTTATATTTCAACATTTTGAAATGAAATATTTACAAACAATATAACATGAAATATAAAGTAGTAGTCACGATGCCATATTTATCGCATATTAAATGTATAAATGTCGTATTGACTTGTTTGTGTCGAAAGGTCGATGTCAAAATAGTCGAAAATACTTATTACTGGATATACTTCGGTCTTACGTGGTATAGTCACTGTGACTTACATCACTGAGCTCCTCACCGCTGTGAGTTCGAATCCCAGTAGGGGTCGTTCGGATTTTTCATGTGGGGAAGCCTTCCAGCTGGCTTGCGGAAGGTCGGTGGTTCTACCCAGTTGCCAATTTGTGCCTGAAACAGAGCATAAAGGACTTCTGGGGTCTTCATCCACCTATAATTAGCTGGACGTCGCGATATGACTGAAATACTGTTGAAAGCGACGTAAAATCAAAACAAATCAAATCAAAAATCGGTCTTACGTTTTCATAGAAACATTAGTACTGACTAGTCAATGGAGACACTTGTTGAAACCTTTTGGAGGATACTGTGGTGAAGGCGTTATTCTTTCTCCGTAACCAATTTATACTCCGTGGATTCTTCCATGCTTATATATTGGATTAGTCCATTTTTTATCTAAGGGGTGCCTGGTCAAAATTTTCATTTTCATTTTGTTTTATATTAAAATTCCTATCAGCAAAAAGTGTAGACTCTTATCAGACGCCGCATAATGCGGCGTCTGATCAGAGTCTTCACTGTTTGCTTATGTCCCATATATGGATCCTGGGCACAAGTTGGTTAACCCTTTTATGATCAAACTTGTCGAGAGTTTTTTTACCCCTTCACCGCTATAGTATCGTCTGCTTCAATATTGATGTCTGCAATATCGTTTCAAAGTTAGATCTAAGGCAATATGACTGTCGACATTTCGGAACGAGTGTCAGATAGTTTGGGTACTGACCAGACACCGCGTGACGCGGCGCCTGATCAGGGCCCAAACTGTTTGCAAACGCGCTTGATAGCCTCGTCTAGAGTGAAAGGGTTAAACAGGAATTAAAGCGCAGACGTAATGTTATAAAATGGACAACATAATATTTTTATTGAAAAAAGATGGATAGTAGATCCATTAATATGAGTTGCAAACAGTTTGAAGGCGTAATGTTATAAAATGGGCAACATAATATTTTTATTCGAAAAAAAGATGGATAGTAGATCCAGTACTCTGAGTTGCAAACAGTTTGATGATTGATATGACACCGGGTTACCTGACCTTTGATCTGGATCAAAACTGTTTATGATAAAAATAAGACTTTTTAGCATAAATGCAATTATTGGGGGAAAAGTCTTGATCTCTGAACATGATCATTTTAAGTATTAATGTTTATCTGTCTATGTTTATATCGGCAGCCAAGTTCTGCCATGGTTTCATCAACGTTTATACCATGACCCCTTCACTGCCTTACCTCGAGTACAATGGCTTTTTGTAAACGGTTTGGACAGTGGTAAGACACCGCGTGATACCTCGTCTGATTAGGATCCATACTGTTTGGCAAATATTTCAATACATTTTAAGTCACAATACCTACATTTTTGAATTTAAGAAATCAGAAGCAGACTGTATTTGTTAAAAAGTAGGTGACGTCATGACTATGAGTGGGTAAAATGAATTTGAAAATTCAGCTACAGATCGCTTTAATTTACATGTACCTTGAATTTACCTCTTTTTATACGTCTGAAATTCATTAGACATGTCGCATTTCTAAATAGTGACGTTAGTGAATGGATAAAGAGTAAAATAGAAAAATTGGATGAAGAAATTTTCTGTAAAATGCGTTTAATTTCCATTTTCTTTTTTCATATTTAAAGTCGATGTTGCCAAGCAATTTTAACGACTGCCTTGAACACCGTGACATTTATAAAGGTCAATATTCCCCAAAACCATCTATAACACTGTATGACGTTCAAATATATTTTATTTAATGGTTTTGCCAAGATTATCTTCCTAAAAGTTTGGTATATATAGTAAAACCTATCTACCCCTCCCACTAAAATAAGGGTACTTGATTGTATTAGAGACAGGTGCCAGCTAAGCAAGGTGAAAGTAAAACAGAAATCTCCTTAAGGAGATTTCAGTTTTACTCTCACCTTGCTTTAAGCAGTCATCTGTCTTAACCCTTTACCTCATAGCCTGTTTCTAGTTTTGAAGACAGGTGACCACTTAAAGCAGGTTGAAAGTAAAGCAGAATGTGCCTTAAGGCACATTCTGCTTTACTTTCAGCCTGCTTTAAGCTAAAATCTGCTAGGCTATATATAATATTTGTAATGGTAATTGTTCATGAGGGTATAAAATGGAACTATTTTCTTCAGCGGATGAATAAATTTAATGCGCTAAAAGTCGCTTCTATGGGGGAAAGGGTTAAACACATAATACTTTCTGCAAGATAGTGGTCGTACTAGAGAGATTTTACTGTATTGTATTTTCATTTCTAGAAATGATACATATTGAAGGTGTTTATGTAATTTTAAATTGACTTATTATGAATACACATTTGAAGGAAATTGAAAGAGACTCCCTAGATATTTAAATGCATTACATTTAGATTAGATTTCGCATATCGGTTTATCGTAAAGTGACAGTGACATCAACAGCATGTAATTTATAATGTATATAAAATAGTAGCTTATTCCCTTTCCGCTGAGTGTAATTAAATTTTTTGTAACCAGTTTTTATCCAGATCAGACACAGAGCTATTCAGTATTTGATCAAGATTAAAACTGTTTATCCCCCACATATATATTTTAGTTTAGTCAAATGTTTATGGCACCACACTGTTTTAAAGAGGCTCGCAACCGGATTTAGCATTAAAAATGGTAATTTGTAAATATATGTCAAATGCTTATATAAATGGGTAAGATTTAGTTTAGGATAATCAATTCTGTTAAAAATGCATTTCAAAACAAAAAAGAAGAAAAGAAGAAGCTATGGTGAGATTCGAACCCGTGGCCCTCCATGCGGAGACAAGATTGAAAAAAGGAAACGCCTTTACCCACACGGCTACTGGCACTCTCTATCTATATGGTAGCGAATTAAAGTACTTCACTGGTAGCGATTGATAGTATATTATTCGGCTCGGGTTTATGTCTGAGCCCGTGCAGAGAAGCAACAACAACAACTATACCGTCTACTCACGCTATAGAAAAACGATGGAAATTATCTAAAAAAACTTAGATTCTGTGACGATTCTTGAGACTTTTTTTAGACTGATCATATTTTTTTAATGTCAGAAGCCAAATAATGCCACAAATTTGCTTTTATTTGAGTATTTAATTTTATTTTGACAAGTACACCGTCCGGTTGCGAGTCCCTTTAAATGTTTATGCCCGACTATTTCACGTTAGTTGAATTAACCCATTACTCCATAGGGACAAATTTAATTAATCCCCCCACTGCCGGAAGAAAACATTTCAAAGTCATACAGTTATGAATATACATCAGAAAAAGTTTCCATGGCGAAGATGAAACTATCTAAAACATTAATATTCAGTGAAATTTCTAGAGGATGTTAATAAACCTATCATACTTTTTAATGACATATACACTATAATGCAACACGTTTGCTTTTATTTGAGTATTGCCATTTTTATTTTTTTCGTTTAACAAATACAGCGCTCCCTCTCTACAACGACATCCAAGGGGAGACAAAAATTGTGTGCGTTGTTCGGAGGGAGTCGTTATAGAGAAGGAAATTGGCTACATTTGCAAACACCTTGAATCCAGATCAGACGCCGCGTAACGCGGCGTCTGATCTGGATTCAAGCTGTTTGTCACTCATCAGTAAGTTTTTTTCGTCGTCAAAATGTCAATGATGTAACTTTAGAGAAGCAGCAGAAAACTAATTTAAGCAGACGGTATTGCAGCAGTAAAAAACGTTAGACATAATTGTCCTTTTTAGGGGAACTGCGACAAGGGTCGTTGTAAGGAGGGAGTCGTTGTTGTGAGGGCCGTTGTAGGGAGGGAACACTGAAAATTTGATTTTCGGTCTTTTTAAAGCCTTTGATATACATGTACTTTCAATTTTCTTTAATAAACTATACGCCATAACCCCTTCACTGCCTTACTTCGAGTACAAATATCATTTGCAAACAGTCTAATCAGGATCCACAATGTTTGACACTTGAATCAGGATCCAAACTGTTTGGCACTCATTTCAATATATCTTATATAAGTCAAAATACCCAAAAATTAATTTTGTGAAATGAAAGCAGACGATAATTGTTTAAAATGATGACGTAATGGCAGTGAATGGGTTTAACACCTACGTAAAGCATTGTTTTCAGAGATCGTAAAACTTGTTTTTAATGTTATCTTGAGGTTATATTACTTATATGACATTTAAGCACTACAAAATCAGAAGTCGTTAATCTCTCAACTGCGAAGAAAATCTTGTTAAAATGTGTCGTCTGTTTTATCATTTTACCATTTCACGCCATAGGCAGCGAAAGTCGACTTTACAAACAGACTGGATCCAGATCAAACACCGCGTAACGCGGCGTCTGATCTGGATCAAAACTGTTTGGCACTTGAATCAATATTTCTTCAGTAAGAACTTCAAACATTTGAATATGGCATAAAATTGCAAACGATATAGTTTACCAGACGATGTTTTGGGCGCGAAATGATTATAACAGACGGTTGAACTTTTCAATGAAAAGATTTTGACTTAGGGCATTTTGAATAAATGAATATTGATTTAAGAATTAAACTGTTTGTGTCTTGCTCAAACGCCGAGTAAATGATACATTTCGACTCGACATGGCCTCCTACATTTCATCGCTACATCATTCACTGCAAATACCTTTTTTAGGTATTTTGACTATAGAAATATGGATTTAAAATTTAAACCGTTTAACCTTTTTTGTGGACCATATTGAAAATTGGTTTGTTTGTTCGGTACCAAATATGTAATCCACATGAAATAAAGTCGTTATTATTATTATTATTATTATTATTATTATTATTATTATTATAACCCTAACGAGACGTCGATTTACTTGGCATCTGGGGCCGGTTTCATAAAACTTCGTACAACAAATGTTGTCGTAAGTCAGATTATAAAACTCTCAAATATTATTTATTTCTCCATCTCATCCTGTCTTGTGACATCATTTTGGAATCGTCTTGAAAAGACGATTCCAAAAAGATGTAACAAAACAGGATTAGATGGAGAAATCAGAAATTAAATTTATTTTAAATGTTTGACTTACGGCCGTTTTTGTCTTACGAAATTTTATGAAATCTGTATTCAATCAATGTTTACAAATGACAGTACAGTTTGTTCAAGACAATAAAATATTTCACTCTTTCACTACCAAGTATTATCGTCTGGCTTAACACTCTCACAGATAAAATATCGTCTGTACTGATAGTGTTTTCTCACATAACTACCCCTGTTTTTTATAGCGAACAACAATGACGAATATCCTTATCTCCAACATGTGTAAGATCACTTTGATGACGTCACTATAAGGTCACTATTTACAACGGCGTTTTGACATCACCGGGGTTCCAAAAAAATGCATATTGCTTTAAAATAGCTTAAATCGTTGGTAATGTGAGAAAAAGAATCTGTCACTCGTCGATGTTTAAGACAAGTTGATCTCAAACTCGTCTAGAATAGAAAAGTTATTAAGCTCGCCAAGGCTCGCTTAATAACATTTCAATTCTAGACTCGTTTGAGATCAGCTTGTCTTAAACATCGACTCATGACAGATCCTATATTTCTTTCCCGTTTAAACGAAACGAAACGCAAACACAAAACACTAAAACGTAAACAGTGCAACTTTTGGACAATTCTGATAATTCATGTTTATCTAGCTGGCAAACAGTTTGGAGCCAGAACAGACACCGGGTTACCCGGCGTCTGTTCTGGCTCCAAACTGTTTGCAAGAGAAATTATAGTTTTAGCGTAAAGGCGTTTAATGGGAAAGAATAACGTTTTCTCCACTGTAAAAGGATATTATATTCACGGAAAGTAATTCAGAAGTACAGCGTTCCTTCTCTACAACGACCCTCCCAACAACGACTCCCTCCTTACAACGATCCTTGTCGCAATTCCCTACACAGGACAATTATGTCCAACCTATTCACGACTACAATGTAATCTGTTTAAAATTGTCGTCTGCTGTTTTTTCTCAAAGTTACATAAGTGTACATTTGACAGAAAAAAACCTTAATGGCGAGTGACAAACAGCTTGAATCCAGATCAGATGCCACGTCACGCGGCGTCTGATCTGGATTCAAGCTGTTTGCTAATGTAAACCAATTTCCATTACTATAACGACTCGAATAGCTTGAAAAGTATGTTCAAATGGTGCTAGTCTATATTCTAGATCACCTTTCGAAGCCCATTAGCTGGTCAGAATATGGGCAATCTATCTGACCAATAAAAAGCTTGGGAACTATCCCCGACTCATCTCGAAAGCTTTATAGCCATGGGACTATACCCTCATTCCATTTTAGTGGAATTATGTTTGATTTTAAAATTACGCGGATGAAGATTTCTGTTTCGTATTTCCTTTTTAGCTTTGATATGATAACGAACAAGACATTGCCTAAGAGCTACCAAGACCCTTCTTCCCCATCTATACAGTGGAGAAATGTTATTCTTTCCCAATAAACGCGTTTACGCTAAAACTATTATTTCCAATGCAAACAGTTTGAAGCCAGATCAGACGCCGGGTAACCCGTCGTCTAATCAGGCTCCAAACTATTTGCTAGGTAACCCGGTGTCCGATCAGGCTCCAAACTGTTTGCCACTCAGATTAAAATGAATAATAAGAATTATCAAAATGTTGTGATTTTCTCCATTTCAGTTCGTTGCGTTTGCGTTCGTTTGCGTTCGTTTGCGTATAAACGGGAAAGAATAACATTTTCTCCTCTGTAGGTATTGCGTGCCTAAAAGGTGTAGTTTGCCAGTTAAGTGAGTTGGGGTTTTTGTGTGTATTTTTTTTCTTCAAATTTAGATTTAATATATTTTCGACTAAAGAAGCCGAAAAACAAACGCAAACAAACATTGTAACCAGTGCGAAATAAAGTATTATTGAAGACAGGTGACTACTTAAAGCAGGTTGAAAGTAAAGCAGAATGCGCCTTAAGACACATTCTGCTTTACTTTCAGCCTGCTTTAAGCAGCTATCTGTTAGACTTTGAAAATATTTCTTATGAGTCTTATTTGTGAGAGTATATCATGGAACTATTTCATTCAGTAGAGGAATAAATTAGAGGCGTATTTATGGGGTAATGGGTTAAACTTTGAAATAAGGTTATGTTCGTTTTCAGCTAGTTCGAGATATCGAAGTTTGACTGTATTTTCAAATGTCTGTCCAGTCACCATTTGAACCCTTGGTAACAGAACTGCTTTAGTTTTGAATGGAGAATAAAGCATGAATCTTTTAAAGCTTTATTCACATACATGTACTCACATTGAACGATCTACACATGACTCTCAAAAAATATTTTCCAAATATAATTATATTCATAATGCAAACATGTATACATACAATACGTAACAATAGTCATACTTGAATTAATCCTTTATCTCATAGTATGTTTCTAATTTTGAGGATAGGTGACATCTTAAAGCAGATTGAAAGTAAAGCAGAATGGGTCGCCAGGCCCATTCTGCTTTACTTTTAGCCTGCTTTAAGCTATGATGAGTATCATCGGCTAGGATATAGATTTGTTTTCTTATGATACTGCTAAATACGCTCAACCCTAGTTACTCGTAATTTACAAACATTTATTTGAATAGGACACTTTGCCCATTTTAACAGTGTAGACCATGATCAGAGGGCTCCTACATGAGCATTATGATCAGGGCCTGCAATGTTTATTATTTTGCAACATAATGTTAAAATCAACCCAAAATGATTATCTAGAGTTTTCAGAGAGACAACAAAGCTTGCCGGTGTAACGCAGTAGAATGACCCACCCATGCTGAAATGACCCACGGGTCATTTCACCACGTAGAACAATGACCCGGGTCATTTTACTACGTAGAAAAAATGACCACAGACCGTAGAAGAAGGACCCCATCGACTGGATGGGGTCCTATCTTCTACGGTCTGGGGTCATTTCTCTACGTAGTATAAAGACCCGGGTCATTTGCAGGGGTGGGTCATTCTACTGCGTTAGGTTACACCGGCGGCACATTTTGAAACTTAAAAGCAGAGTAGTAGTAGTAGTAGTATATTTTATTTCCTCCATTAAGGAGAGTATTTAACATAAACAAAATATTCAGAAAAAAGTAAACAAACAGTTCTATACATCTGAAACTGAATACTTCAAAATCGCTTAAATCGACCTACCATTATATCATTGGTTGAATACTGATAAGCTGAACATACCCGCACATCCAAGCCCCCTTTTAACTTCGAACTACGGGGATGCTCAAACTAAAGCGAGCTCGAAGTATTCGAGCTTCAACTGTACTAATATATAAACACGTGACAACATGAAACGAACAGTAATGAACAACAGGACTCCAGACAAGAGGGAGTAAATTAAGTTGTTCGACATTTATCGTTCGAAGCTGCATCAAAAAGCACGGTACGACTACTCATTAGAATCGGCTCTTCGAGACAATTCCAATGAATAGTTACACCGTAGGTCTAATTCACACATAAACTTTAGTTTTTGAAAACTAACCTTATTTGGAGTCCTGCATATAGATCCATCCATAAAAACCTCTTACGAAACGAAACAAGGAGATCATAAGTTACACCAGAGACACACGCAAGCAAACACGCAGTACGCACATAGAAACGCTCACACGCATGTTATTTTTCCTTTACATAGGGGAATCCCTTTCAAAACGAAACAAAGAGATAACCAAAGGAACTTTTGCAATAAATAGCATACTAGAAAAGATATTAACCCATTAGATCATAGATACGCATTTTTACGGTTTATACATATTCTTCTATTTGAAGAAAATAGTTTCAAGTGATTCGGTCAGGATATATATGTACCATAAGAAATAGTTCAATGTACAAGCTGGTGGTAGCTTAAAGCAGGCTAAACGATAAACCAAAATGCACCTTAAGGCACATTTTGCTGCACTTTCAACCCGCTTTAAGTGGTTATCTTTAATACTAGAAACGAACTATAAGGTAAGGGGTTAAACAGATACAGTGGAGAATCTGTTATTTTTCCCAATAAACGCGTTTACGCTAAAACTATTATTTGCAGTGCAAACAGTTTGGAGCCAGATCAGACGCCGGGTAACCCGGCGTCTGATCAGGCTCCAAACTGTTTGCCACCAAGATAAACAAGAATTATCAGAATTGTCCAAAAGTTGTTCTTTTCTACGTTTTAGTGCTTTGCGTTTGCGTACGTTTGCGTTTAAACGGGAAAGAATAACAGATTCTCCACTGTAGTTATATATTGGGATTGCAATTTACATAATTATATACAGTAACATATATACAGTAAAGCTCCCCTAATACGACCAACAAAACGGAGACTAATAGAGTGTATAAAAAGACAGGTGACAGGATAAAGCAGGATGAAAGAAAAGCAGAAAGCTCCTAGGTGCTTTCCGCTTCACACCCACCCCGCTTTTACCGTCACATATCTTAGACATCAAATAATGAATATAACATAGCTTGTATTTTGTTGCTGTTTTAACCCATTTACACCTGGTTACTGCAATAAGCTCTTCCTATGTTTTGTTGTCCTGATTCCTGAAGATTTAATTTTTATACACAAGGGTGGTGGGGAAGCCTTCCAGCTGGCTTGCGGAAGGTCAGTGGTTCTACCCAGCTGCCAATTTGTGCCTGAAACAGTGCATAAAAGGGCTTTTGGGGTCTTCCTCCACATGTAATTAGCTGGACGTCGCGATATGACTAAAAATACTGTAAAAGCGACGTAAAATCATAACAAACAAACAAAACAAGGGTGGTGATGATCTAACAACATTTCATTGTTTGTCCATACGGCATCTGATCAGGATCCAAACTGTTTACTTTTATCCCTTAACAGATTCATCCCTAGCGACGAGTATACATGTACTCGTCATTAAAAAACAGTGTACCTGTGAGGATTACACTTGTCCTAAGCAAACAGTGTAGACCCTGATCAGAGGGCTCCTTAAGGAGCACCTCTAATCAGGGTCTGCAGTTTGTCATTTTGAAATATATTGTTAAAGTCTGCCCTAAATAGTAAAAAATAGACTAGACTTATTTTGAAATTGGAATTGTCCATTAAAAGTGCCAGGGGTGAATGAGTTAAGACAAGATTCAGAGTTACATGACATCTGATCTGGATCCAAACTGTTTACTTTTATCCTTAAATGCGTCATTAGCATTCAAAGTATTCAGGAATAAGAACGTCAGTGTTAATAGACATACAAGACCCCTGAAGCTTCCAATGGACAATTCCAGTTTACAATAAAGGTTGGTCCATTTTAGATGTTGTTTTTGATAATATATTGCAAAATGACAAGCAGTGAAGTCCCTGATTAGAAGGCTCCTGCAGGATCCCTCTAATCAGGGACTTCACTGTTTGCATCAGACCAGCGTACTCTTAACTAGTACCCTTTTGGTAAAGGACGCATATATGCGTCTATAGGGCTCAATGAGTTAATAGGCATACAAGACTTTTTAGCACAGCTAAATTCAAGCAAGCGTATAAGACTGGTTAGGGGCCTCCGTGGCGAAGCGGTTAAAGTCACTGTGACTTACATGTACTATCACTAAGCTCCTCACCGCTGTGGGTTCGAATCCCGATCTGGGCATTCGGATTTTTCATGTGGGGAAGCCTTCCAGCTGGCATGCGGAAGGTCGGTGGTTCTACGCAGTTGTCGATTTGTGCCTGAAACAGTGCATAATGGGCTCTTGGGGTCTTCCTCCCCCTGTAATTAACAGGGCGTGGCAATATCACTGAACAACTGTTAACCCATACCCCATAGCCTTTTCTAGTTTTGAAAATTGGTGACCCTTTAAAGCAGGTTGAAAGTAAAGCAGAATGAGCATTAAGACGTATTCTGCTTTACTTTCAATCAACTTTAAGCTATCATCTGCTAAGATATTGAACATATTTCTTATTAGTCCTATTCATGACTGTATAAAGTGAAAATCGGGGGGAATACAAATAAAATAATACTGGTTAAATACTACCTGTGGTCCGATGCTTCAATAACCTACTGTTTTGTCTTACTGTAGCTGACAGAAGAGGCTA
This sequence comes from Gari tellinella, assembly GCA_922989275.2. Lineage (NCBI taxonomy): Eukaryota > Metazoa > Mollusca > Bivalvia > Cardiida > Psammobiidae > Gari > Gari tellinella. The sequence goes on from OV277870.1 coordinate 22,654,998, forward strand.
CAGTGGATAATCTGTTATTCTTTCCCGTTTAAACGCAAACGTACGCAAACGCAAAACACTAAAACGTAGAAAAGTACAACTTTTGGATAATTCTGATATTTCATGTTTATCTTGGTGGCAAACAGTTTGCAGCCTGATCAGATGCCGGGTTACCCGGCGTCTGATCTGGCTCCAAACTGTTTGCAATAGAAATAATAGTTTTAGCGTAAACGCGTTTATTGGGAAAGAATAGCGTTTTCTCCACTATAATTAGTCAAACCATTTACCATGAATGTGTTTTATAAATATGTGAGGTACCGGATATGTATTCCATGGAATGTTCTAGTATTATACTGATATATGTAGTAAATATTATACACAGACATGTCTAATAGCTTAAATGTATATATTTCTATGTAATTCATAACAGGTAAACGCGCACATGCTTCTACAAGAACTGACGTATTCGCCTTTTGAGCATTAAATAGATACTTTAACCCATTTGGTGCACAAAAGCCGAAAACATCTGGTACGCAAAGTAGGAAAATAAAACAATTTGGACAGCGAAAACGATTAAGATCTGTAGAACATTTCCACAACAAACTTCTTATAAATTTATGTAAATATAAATCCTTATGTGAATATATCAAAAGCTATGTCTCATTTTTCCTTCGTATACATTGCTAACATACCTTTACCTTTGACTATATATTGCATGATTTGTATGCTTGTGTACTGTTGGGCCTCTGGCCTTATGTATGAATAAAATATCTATCTGTACCTCGACATTCACCAGCACACAGGGAGATTGTAAACAGGCTTATAATAAAATTGTTCCGATTATAGCGGTATCGTCACATATAATCTTCAAGCAGATAGTGAAAATAAACAAGCATCCTGAAAAATCAAGTGAATAATGAAAAAGAATACACCATCAAGTTCAACTACCCAATCATCACAAGACACACATAACCCATTACCCCATAAAACGCCCTTTTACGCCTTTATTTTAAATTTCTCCACTGAATAAAATACTTCCAATTTATACAGCCGAGAATATGTACCATAAGAAATAGTTTCTATATTCTAGCAGATGGTAGCTTAAAGCAGGCTGAAAGTAAAGCAGAATGCGCCTTAGGGCGCATTCTGCTTTACTTTCAACCTGCTTTAAGTTGTCAACTATCTTCAATAGTAGAAACAGGCTTTGTGGTAATGGGTTAACAATCCAGTGCATCATACTTGAATAAGCCTTTACGACACTGCTATAGTAACACACCCATATTAGAAGATACTGTGAATAGCAGCGTCTTATCGTGGTCTTCACGGTTTACTCTTATATTTATTCCAGAAGAATTATAGGCATTGACAGGTTGATACAATGTAATGTATATTCACTTGGAGCCGAGAATCAATCTGTACACTTTGACATTATTATTGCCCTCCGTTCCCACATACAGCATGCACTCTGCTTCATTGTAGCTGATAGAATAAGGTCCAAACAAACCATCAGCATCAGTCAGCAGCACTTGGAGTTTCCTGCAGTCAGGAGTTATCTGATGGATGTTGTGAGAGCACTGTCCACACACATACACATTGCCACTGTTGTCAGTGAGTACAGCATTAGGATAAATGAGCTCACTGTCTGAATATCTACCTAATACAGTTCCATCAAACTTCACATGCACCACATTATGGCTGCTCCAGTTGGATACATACAGGGAAGTGTTGTCTTTGTGAAAGGCTACATAGTAAGGAAAGTTGAACAAAGCTTGTCCTGTCTTGTCATTTGTTATGGTATAGAGCACCTGTCCCTGCAACGTGATGATTTGTACTTTGTCAGGAGCAATGAATGACACAGCCAGTTTACCATCTCTGTAGTCCACTCCACGGCAGTGCCCATTCATATCCAGTGTTCTATCAATAGTCAGTTTAGAGGCTGACACATTGACCATTGCTACTTTCTTATCACCTGGCAAGGTGACTGCTACCTGGCTGGTGGTTACCATGGCAACATCCCATGGATGTGAGGATAACTTCAGCTGAGTGATGACCTGCCCTTGCTTCACATCCACCAACTTGACATTTCCATTACCACAGTAACGATCACCATAGTCGGCAATAAACAGCCTATTGCCTGGTAGAGCAACTAACCCAGTTACCCAACATGTATGTTTGTCACTACGAGATGTCACATTAACATCCTGGACATATTCAGTTCTAACAATTGTACTTGGCTTGCTCCTGTTCACAGCTGTTGTTGTTTCTTTCTGTCTTATAGGAGTTTTCGTTTGGTCTGGTATGACAGTTGAAGCTCCTGATTTTGACAGTTTCCCAAATGATTCAGAACTCTTCAATGCCAAGAGTGTTTCCTGGTTGGGGACAAACTTTATCTGACTGTTTACTGATGATTGTTCTTTCTCAGCTTGTGTTAACCTACTCTCGGCTAACATGAAGGTTTCCTTTCCTTTCATCATGACTGTGTAAAGATTGCAGTTCTGTTTATTATGTTGGTATTTTTCTGCCATTGCCTTAAGTGATTGTACCTCTGACTGTACTGTTTTGACGTCTTCAGCAATCTTTGTCATTTTCTCCAATTCTTCTGACTTCAATATTTTACATTCTCTTACTAGATCCGCCTCAATCTTGTTTAGGACTTCATTCATTTCCTTTCTGAAATCATGTACCCTCCTCACTGCCTCAGAACAGTCTGTTTCAACTGATTTTATATTCTGTTTGTTGTTCTCAGTTATTTTCTTAGCTCTCCTCACAACTGAACCTAGCTGTCTCTCAGCTTCTTTGTATTCATCATTGCTGGCCAGATCTTTTGCTACATGGGGAATATAGGTCACATTGTCACATGACCTGTGGTTTATAGATATGCAGTCATTACAACATAACTGGAAGTGGTCTATGCAGTAATATTTGATGACTTCACCTTCATGTACAGAACATTTCTCTGAGCACGTGTTCACCTTCTTTATGGACACTTGCCGCTGTTCCATCTGCTTCTTGTCCAACAATTTATGGTTTCTCGTGGGAGTTGGTAAAGTGTGTCCATCAAAACATCTCCGACACAAATATTCCTGGCAGTCAGCACACAGCCCCACTGCCTCTTGCAACTTTCCATCCAACTCACAAGGCAGGCATACCAGGTCGTAAAATTCTTCAGATCCCAAACTATGAGAAAATTTATTTTTTCCACCTTCTCTCGCAGTCGCCATTTTGTCAATATAATTTATACCCAACTCTTCTCAGTGTTTATTATGTCCCATAGAAACAGTACCGATATTTACTTCCTGGTTGTAAGATAACACTAGCTAGTAAGGTCACAGCTTGATAAACAATTCATACGCTTACCTCTACCGATATCACTTAACACATTAACCCATAGCCTGGTTCTAGTTATGAAGATATGTGACCACTTAAAGCAGGTTGAAAGTAAGGCAGAATGCGCCTTAAGGCGCATTATGCTTTACCTTCAGCATGCTTTAAGCTATTATCTGCTAGAATATAGAAAGTTTTTCTCATAATTTTTATTTGTGCCAGTATAAATTGGAACTATTTTCTTCAGTAGAGGAATTAATTAAAGGAGTAAAACAGTCGTATTCATGGGGTAATGGGTTAAACACCATTTACTTATTGAGCCCTAGTGACGCATATATGCGTCATTTACCAAAAGTGTACCTGTGAAGAGTGCACTTGTCCTATGCAAACAGAGAAGTCCCTGATCAGAGGGCTCCTACAGGAGTGTACCTGAGAAGAGTAGACTTGTCCTATGTCCTACAGGAGCCTTTTGATCAGAGTCTTCACTGCTTGTCATTTTGTAATACATTATATAAAAAACCTAAATAGTCGCATTAATGGACCAGCCTTTATTGCAAACTGGAATCGTCCATTGGAAGTTTCAGTGGATAATGAGTTAAAATGAGTTTTTTAAAGTCTCTAACTGCCAACTTTGGGCTAATTGCCTTCAAAAACGAAAGCTGGGATTCTCAATGTTCATTTACAGTCATCATTTTGTCAATGTTATCCAATTTGAAATTTTTCAAGTATCACAAATCACGTTTTAAGTGGTCAGAGTTAATGTAGACACCATGTAATTGTTATCTAAGATATGAACACTGCAGTCAGCCATGTCTATCTAAAATAGTGTCTTACAGTGAGGTAACAGCTTAATGACAGCTTCATGCAGAATAAACATAAAACAGAAAGCTCCTCTTGGAGCTTTCTACTGTCCTTTTGTTCTGCAATTACCCTATAGCTTGCTTCTAGTTTTGAAGACAGCTGATGCCTGAAGGCACATTCTGCTTTACTTACAGCCTGCTTTAAGTTACAATGTGCTTGTGATGATAGGATATAGTAAATATTTCTTATGGTGCATATTCATGACTGTTTAACCCATTACCCCATAAATATGCATTTTTTACACCTTTAATTTATTCATGCACTGAGGAAAACAGTCATTTTATTCAGTCATGATGCAGAGGGAAATTGGTTTCGTCTGATCTGGATTCAAGCTGTTTGTCACTCGCCATTAAGTTTATTTTCTGTCAAACGCCCACTTATGTATCTTTGAGAAAAACAGCAGACGACAATTTCAAACAGATTACATTGTAGTCGTAAATAGGTTGGACATAATTGTCTGTGTAGGGAACTGCGACAAGGGTCGTTGTAAGGAGAGAGGCGTTGTTTGGAGGGCAGTTGTAGAGAGGGAACGCTGTACAGTTCCCAAGACCTTATCATTTCTCAAAAACCGAATATGTTATAAATACGAGATTGCTATTGCAAACAGTTTGGGGCCAGATCAGACGGCGGATTACCCGGGTTACCCGGTGTCTGATCTGGTTCCAAACTGCTTGACACTAAGATGAAGATAAAGCGTGATAAGTTTCAAAAGTTGTGCGTTTCTACTGTTTTTTGTATTGCATTTGCATTTCGTTGTGTTTAACCCTTTCATTCTCAATGACGCCTAAAAGCGCAATCGCAAACAATTTGGATCCTGACCAGACGCCGCGTCACGCGGCGTCTGATCAGGATCCAAACTGTTTGACACTCTTTTCGATATTCTTTAAGTCAACCTACATTGAATCTTACTTTGAAACGATCTTGCAAACAACAAAATTGAAGCAGACGACAATGAAGCGGTGAAGGGGTAAATAACTCACGAAAAAGTCGGTAGTGAAAGGGTAAAACGAGACAGTGTAAAGCCTTCTCAATTGTACAGTGTTCCCTTGCATTAGCTGTTATTGGTAGCTCATAATGAACAATTCTAAAACAGGCCATGGAAACACTCACTTAATAGGTTATCAAAGAAATAAATGTCATAACGATTCACTATTTAAGACCTATAGATTCCCAATAATTCAAAAGACGCCGTATTTATCTAAAAGCATCATAAAGGGAGAAACGAACGAGGGACCAGTTATGGCTTCATCATAAGATAAATTGCCTTGCTTGGTTGTTCATACATCTTCATATATATATCGCATGATTGACTGTTTTGCCAATAAAAATGTATTTACGTCTATGAGTGTTTGTATTTTTGGCGTTATTGAGGAGACACGCCATGGCCTTGACCTTATACGTCAGGAATTGTTCTTTGAAGCATTAGTACATTATAACGACTACTTATGACTGAACCCTTGACCATTGCATGGTAAGCAATATTGGATGGGCAATTTCAAATAGTTTGGATCTGGATCAGACGCCGAGTTACTCGACGTCAGATCTCGATCCAAACTGTTTGAAACAAATAAGAAAAAAGAAAAATTCAATTATTTGAAAACTCTTTAAGGTTTCTTCAATCGTCAATTAAATAGAAAAAGAAATTAATCGGAAGACACTTTTGAAACAGACTAGAATCTATATTGTAAGGGCTATTTTTCTCGCCATAGTAGAGACGTATCTTTGAAAGAAAGTTACGTATTCAGTGGAGACTATGCTATTCTTTCTCGTTTGAACAAAAGTAAAAAGCACACGCAATAACTTTTTATTGTAGAAAATGGCAATTTGGTGAAAATGCTTCCGATTTTTTTTTAATCTGAGTTGTTGGCTCCAAACCGTCTGCAACGGCACAAATATGTTTATTGGGAACGCATTAAGTGGAAACCGGACACTATTACCGGTATTCTCTCTAAACCGAACAAAACATTGGACCCGTTTCCAATCCTTCTTTAATTTACCACATTACACCATAAATTAGTTTTTTTACGTCTTTGATTTATTGCTACACTGAAGAAAATACATTCATGAATATGTATCATCAGAATAAATTTCTATATTCTAGTAGATATACTAGATGATAGCTTAAAGCATGTTGAAAGTAAAGCAGAATGTGCCTTAAGTAAAAGTGTAGTTTGCCAGTTGCGTGAGGTGGGGGTTTTGTGTGGGTGTTTCTTTTTTTCAAATTTAGTTTTAATATGTTTTCGGCTAAAGAAGCCAAAAAACAAACGAAAAAAATTAAAATTAACCAGTACGAAATAAAGTATAACATTCAGCCTGCTTTAAGCTATTATCTGCTAGAATTTGAAAATATTTCTTATGGGTCTTATTTGTGACAGAATATCTTGGAACTATTTCATCCAGTAGAGGAAGAAATTAGAGGCGTATAAAGGCGTATTTATGGGGTAATGGGTTAAACTTTGAAATAAGGATATGTTCGTCTTCAGCTAGTTCGCGATATCGAAGTTTGACTGTATTTTCAAAGGTTTGTCCAGTCACCATTTGAACCCTTGGTAACAGAACTGCTTTAGTTTTGAATGGAGAACAAAGCATGAATCCTTTAAATAAAGCTTTATTTACATACATGTATTCACATTGAATGATCTACACAATCATGACTCTCCAAATATATTCCAAATACAATTATATTCATAATGCAAACATGTATACATACAATACGTAACAATAGTCATACTTGTATTAAATCCTTTATCCAATAGTCTGTTTCTAATTTTGAGATAGGTGTAACTTTAAAGCAGATTGAAAGTAAAGCAGAATGGGCCGTCAGGTACATTCTGCTTTACCTTCAGCATGCTTAAAGTTATGAGTATCATCGGCTAGGATATAGATTTTTTTTCTTCGTATGATACTGCTAAACACGCTCAACCCTAGTTACTCGTAATTTACCAGCATTTATGTAAATAGTACACTTGTCCAATGTAAACAGTGTAGAGTCTGTAGACCATGATCAGAGGGCTCATACATGAGCATTATGACCAGGGTCTGTGTTCACACGCACGTTATTTTTCCTTTACATACGGGAATCCCTTTCGAAACGAAACAAAGAGATAGCCAAAGGAACTATTGCAATAAATAGCATACTAGAAAAATAAATTAACCCATTAGATCATAGATATGCATTTGTACAGTTTATACCTATTCTTCTATTTTTTGAAAACAGTTTCAAGTGATTCGGTCAGGATATTTATGTACCATAAGAAATAGTTCAATGTACAAGCTGGTGGTAGCTTAAAGCAGGCTAAACGATAAACCAAAATGCACCTTAAGGCACATTTTGCTGCACTTTCAACCCGCTTTAAGTGGTTATCTTTAATACTAGAAACGAACTATGAGGTAAGGGGTTAAACAGATAGTTATATATTGGGATTCCAATTTACATAATTATATACAGTAACATATATACAGTAAAGCTCCCCTAATAAACCAACAAAACGGAGACTAATAGAGTGTATAAAAGACAGGTGACAGGACAAAGCAGGATGAAAGAAAAGCAGAAAGCTCCTAGGTGCTTTCCGCTTCACACCCACCCCGCTTCAACCGTCACATATCTTAGACATCAAATAATGAATATAACATAGCTTGTATTTTGTTGCTGTTTTAACCCATTTACACCTGGTTACTGCAATAAGCTCTTCCTATGTTTTGTTGTCCTGATTCCTGAAGATTTAATTTTTATACACAAGGGTGGTGGGGAAGCCTTCCAGCTGGCTTGCGGAAGGTCAGTGGTTCTACCCAGCTGCCAATTTGTGCCTGAAACAGTGCATAAAAGGGCTTTTGGGGTCTTCCTCCACATGTAATTAGCTGGACGTCGCGATATGACTAAAAATACTGTAAAAGCGACGTAAAATCATAACAAACAAACAAAACAAGGGTGGTGATGATCTAACAACATTTCATTGTTTGTCCATACGGCATCTGATCAGGATCCAAACTGTTTACTTTTATCCCTTAACAGATTCATCCCTAGCGACGAGTATACATGTACTCGTCATTAAAAAACAGTGTACCTGTGAGGATTACACTTGTCCTAAGCAAACAGTGTAGACCCTGATCAGAGGGCTCCTTAAGGAGCACCTCTAATCAGGGTCTGCAGTTTGTCATTTTGAAATATATTGTTAAAGTCTGCCCTAAATAGTAAAAAATAGACTAGACTTATTTTGAAATTGGAATTGTCCATTAAAAGTGTCAGGGGTGAATGAGTTAAGACAAGATTCAGAGTTACATGACATCTGATCTGGATCCAAACTGTTTACTTTTATCCTTAAATGCGTCATTAGCATTCAAAGTATTCAGGAATAAGAACGTCAGTGTTAATAGACATACAAGACCCCTGAAGCTTCCAATGGACAATTCCAGTTTACAATAAAGGTTGGTCCATTTTAGATGTTGTTTTTGATAATATATTGCAAAATGACAAGCAGTGAAGTCCCTGATTAGAGGGATCCTGCAGGAGCCTTCTAATCAGGGACTTCACTGTTTGCATCAGACCAGCGTACTCTTAACTAGTACCCTTTTGGTAAAGGACGCATATATGCGTCACTAGGGCTCAATGAGTTAATAGGCATACAAGACTTTTTAGCACAGCTAAATTCAAGCAAGCGTATAAGACTGGTTAGGGGCCTCCGTGGCGAAGCGGTTAAAGTCACTGTGACTTACATGTACTATCACTAAGCTCCTCACCGCTGTGGGTTCGAATCCCGATCTGGGCATTCGGATTTTTCATGTGGGGAAGCCTTCCAGCTGGCATGCGGAAGGTCGGTGGTTCTACGCAGTTGTCGATTTGTGCCTGAAACAGTGCATAATGGGCTCTTGGGGTCTTCCTCCCCCTGTAATTAACAGGGCGTGGCAATATCACTGAACAACTGTTAACCCATACCCCATAGCCTTTTCTAGTTTTGAAAATTGGTGACCCTTTAAAGCAGGTTGAAAGTAAAGCAGAATGAGCATTAAGACGTATTCTGCTTTACTTTCAATCAACTTTAAGCTATCATCTGCTAAGATATTGAACATATTTCTTATGAGTCCTATTCATGACTGTATAAAGTGAAAATCGGGGGGAATACAAATTAAATAATACTGGTTAAATACTACCTGTGGTCCGATGCTTCAATAACCTACTGTCTTGTCTTACTGTAGCTGACAGAAGAGGCTACAGTGGATAATCTGTTATTCTTTCCCGTTTAAACGCAAACGTACGCAAACGCAAAACACTAAAACGTAGAAAAGTACAACTTTTGAATAATTCTGATAATTCATGTTTATCTTGGTGGCAAACAGTTTGCAGCCTGATCAGATGCCGGGTTACCCGGCGTCTGATCTGGCTCCAAACTGTTTGCAATAGAAATAATAGTTTTAGCGTAAACGCGTTTATTGGGAAAGAATAGCGTTTTCTCCACTATAATTAGTCAAACCATTTACCATGAATGTGTTTTATAAATATGTGAGGTACCGGATATGTATTCCATGGAATGTTCTAGTATTATACTGATATATGTAGTAAATATTATACACAGACATGTCTAATAGCTTAAATGTATATATTTCTATGTAATTCATAACAGGTAAACGCGCACATGCTTCTACAAGAACTGACGTATTCGCCTTTTGAGCATTAAATAGATACTTTAACCCATTTGGTGCACAAAAGCCGAAAACATCTGGTACGCAAAGTAGGAAAATAAAACAATTTGGACAGCGAAAACGATTAAGATCTGTAGAACATTTCCACAACAAACTTCTTACAAATTTATGTAAATATAAATCCTTATGTGAATATATCAAAAGCTATGTCTCATTTTTCCTTCGTATACATTGCTAACATACCTTTACCTTTGACTATATATTGCATGATGTGTATGATTGTGTACTGTTGGGCCTCTGGCCTTATGTATGAATAAAATATCTATCTGTACCTCGACATTCACCAGCACACAGGAAGATTGTTAACAGGCTTATAATAAAATTCTTCCGATTATAGCGGTATCGTCACATATAATCTTCAAGCAGATAGTGAAAATAAACAAGCATCCTGAAAAATCAAGTGAATAATGAAAAATAATACACCATCAAGTTCAACTACCCAATCATCACAAGACACACATAACCCATTACCCCATAAAACGCCCTTTTACGCCTTTATTTTAAATTTCTCCACTGAATAAAATACTTCCAATTTATACAGCCGAGAATATGTACCATAAGAAATAGTTTCTATATTCTAGCAGATGGTAGCTTAAAGCAGGCTGAAAGTAAAGCAGAATGCGGCTTAGGGCGCATTCTGCTTTACTTTCAACCTGCTTTAAGTTGTCAACTATCTTCAATACTAGAAACAGGCTATGTGGTAATGGGTTAACAATCCAGTGCATCATACTTGAATAAGCCTTTACGACACTGCTATAGTAACACACCCATATTAGAAGATACTGTGAATAGCAGCGTCTTATCGTGGTCTTCACGGTTTACTCTTATATTTATTCCAGAAGAATTATAGGCATTGACAGGTTGATACAATGTAATGTATATTCACTTGGAGCCGAGAATCAATCTGTACACTTTGACATTATTATTGCCCTCCGTTCCCACATACAGCATGCACTCTGCTTCATTGTAGCTGATAGAATAAGGTCCAAACAAACCATCAGCATCAGTCAGCAGCACTTGGAGTTTCCTGCAGTCAGGAGTTATCTGATGGATGTTGTGAGAGCACTGTCCACACACATACACATTGCCACTGTTGTCAGTGAGTACAGCATTAGGATAACTGAGCTCACTGTCTGAATATCTACCTAATACAGTTCCATCAAACTTCACATGCTCCACATTATGGCTGCTCCAGTTGGATACATACAGGGAAGAGTTGTCTTTGTGAAGGGCCACATAAAAAGGAAAGTTGAACAAATATTGTCCTGTCTTGTCATTTGTTATGGTGTAGAGCACCTGTCCCTGCAACGTGATGATTTGTACTTTGTCAGGACCACGGAATGACACAGCCAGTTTACCATCTCTGTAGTCCACTCCATGACATTCTCCACTCACACCCAGTGTTCTATCAACAGTCAGTTTAGAGGCTGACACTTTGACCATTGCTACTTTCTTATCACCTGGCAAGGTGACTGCTACCTGGCTGGTGGTTACCATGGCAACATCCCATGGATGTGAGGATAACTTCAGCTGAGTGATGACCTGTCCTTGCTTCACATCCACCAACTTGACATTTCCATTACCACAGTAACTATCACCATAGTCGGCAATAAACAGCCTAATGCCTGGTAGAGCAACTAACCCAGTTACCCAACATGTATGTTTGTCACTACGAGATGTCACATTAACATCCTGGACATATTCAGTTCTAACAATTGTACTTGGCTTGCTCCTGTTCACAGCTGTTGTTGTTTCTTTCTGTCTTATAGGAGTTTTCGTTTGGTCTGGTATGACAGTTGAAGCTCCTGATTTTGACAGTTTCCCAAATGATTCAGAACTCTTCAATGCCAAGAGTGTTTCCTGGTTGGGGACAAACTTTATCTGACTGTTTACTGATGATTGTTCTTTCTCAGCTTGTGTTAACCTACTCTCGGCTAACATGAAGGTTTCCTTTCCTTTCATCATGACTGTGTAAAGATTGCAGTTCTGTTTATTATGTTGGTATTTTTCTGCCATTGCCTTAAGTGATTGTACCTCTGACTGTACTGTTTTGACGTCTTCAGCAATCTTTGCCATTTTCTCCAATTCTTCTGACTTCAATATTTTACATTCTCTTACTAGATCCGCCTCAATCTTGTTTAGGACTTCATTCATTTCCTTTCTGAAATCATGTACCCTCCTCACTGCCTCAGAACAGTCTGTTTCAACTGATTTTATATTCTGTTTGTTGTTCTCAGTTATTTTCTTAGCTCTCCTCACAACTGAACCTAGCTGTCTCTCAGCTTCTTTGTATTCGTCATTGCTGGCCAGATCTTTTGCTACATGGGGAATATAGGTCACATTGTCACATGACCTGTGGTTTATAGATATGCAGTCATTACAACATAACTGGAAGTGGTCTATGCAGTAATATTTGATGACTTCACCTTCATGTACAGAACATTTCTCTGAGCACGTGTTCACCTTCTTTATGGACACTTGCCGCTGTTCCATCTGCTTCTTGTCCAACAATTTATGGTTTCTCGTGGGAGTTGGTAAAGTGTGTCCATCAAAACATCTCCGACACAAATATTCCTGGCAGTCAGCACACAGCCCCACTGCCTCTTGCAACTTTCCATCCAACTCACAAGGCAGGCATACCAGGTCGTAAAATTCTTCAGATCCCAAACTATGAGAAAATTTATTTTTTCCACCTTCTCTCGCAGTCGCCATTTTGTCAATATAATTTATACCCAACTCTTCTCAGTGTTTATTATGTCCCATAGAAACAGTACCGATATTTACTTCCTGGTTGTAAGATAACACTAGCTAGTAAGGTCACAGCTTGATAAACAATTCATACGCTTACCTCTACCGATATCACTTAACACATTAACCCATAGCCTGGTTCTAGTTTTGAAGATATGTGACCACTTAAAGCAGGTTGAAAGTAAGGCAGAATGCGCCTTAAGGCGCATTATGCTTTACCTTCAGCATGCTTGAAGCTATTATCTGCTAGAATATAGAAAGTTTTTCTCATAATTTTTATTTGTGACAGTATAAATTGGAACTATTTTCTTCAGTAGAGGAATTAATTAAAGGAGTAAAACAGTCGTATTCATGGGGTAATGGGTTAAACACCATTGACTTATTGAGCCCTAGTGACGCATATATGCGTCATTTACCAAAAGTGTACCTGTGAAGAGTGCACTTGTCCTATGCAAACAGAGAAGTCCCTGATCAGAGGGCTCCTACAGGAGTGTACCTGAGAAGAGTAGACTTGTCCTATGTCCTACAGGAGCATTTTGATCAGAGTCTTCACTGCTTGTCATTTTGTAATACATTATATAAAAAACCTAAATAGTCGCATTAATGGACCAGCCTTTATTGCAAACTGGAATCGTCCATTGGAAGTTTCAGTGGATAATGAGTTAAAATGAGTTTTTTAAAGTCTCTTACTGCCAACTTTGGGCTAATTGCCTTCAAAAACGAAAGCTGGGATTCTCAAGGTTCATTTACAGTCATCATTTTGTCAATGTTATCCAATTTGAAATTTTTCAAGTATCACAAATCACGTTTTAAGTGGTCAGAGTTAATGTAGACACCATGTAATTGTTATCTAAGATATGAACACTGCAGTCAGCCATGTCTATCTAAAATAGTGTCTTACAGTGAGGTAACAGCTTAATGTCAGCTTCATGCAGAATAAACATAAAACAGAAAGCTCCTCTTGGAGCTTTCTACTGTCCTTTTGTTCTGCATTTAACAGTTAACAAATTACCCTATAGCTTGCTTCTAGTTTTGAAGACAGCTGATGCCTGAAGGCACATTCTGCTTTACTTACAGCCTACTATAAGTTCCAATGTGCTCGTGATGCTAGGATATAGGAAATATTTCTTATGGTGCATATTCATGACTGTTTAACCAATTACCCCATAGATATGCATTTTTACGCCTTTAACTCTTTCCTCCCTGAAACTTTTAATGGACATTTCCAGTTTCCATTTAAGTCTAGTCCATTTCTGACTTTTAAGGGTTGTTTTTGTGAATGTTTGGCATTGTGACAAACAGTGAAGACCCTGATCAGAGGGCTCCTTTAGGAGCCCTCTGATCAGGGTCTTTACTGTTTGCATAGGACAAGTATACTATTCACATGTACACTGTTTGAAAAGCACGCCTATATGCGGGACTAGGGTTCAAAGAGTTAATTCATCCATGCACTGAGGAAAACAGTTTCATTTTATTCAGTCATGAATTTGCGCCATAAGAAATATTTCTATATCATTGCAGATAGTAGTTTAAAGCAGGCTGATAGTAAAGCAGAATGTACCTCAAGGCGATTTCTGCTTTACTTTCAGCCTGATTTACTTGAAATGGTTGTAGACCTGTTTTAAAAATTATAAAGGCTATGGGTAAATGGGTGAAAATGGAACTATTTTCATTAGCGGAGGAACAAATTAAAGTCGTTACAAGAGCTGTCATTGTAAGATGACAATGCCCCGGAATTGATGCTTTGGCCTTTGAAATCAGAACCAGATGTAGACAAGTTGTAGGTATTTAAAATGCAATAGAAACAAAACACAGATAGAAGAAAAAAGTACATGTATACGTTTTACCTTTATACACATCAGATCTTGAATTGCTTCTGCAGACATCCATCAGTACTGACAACAAAACTGGAATCCCACACAAAGTCGAGGTCATCCAGGGGGCAGGGTCAAGTAAGTCAGCTGAAAGATCTTGCCACAAGGGGTGTTGGTTCGATGTTTGAAGTAAAACCATTGACTAATATTCGGAAGTTACGGTCAATGGGCTAGGGTTTACAATTGGTCCGCCACCAAAAACTAGGGTTAGGGTAAACTTTAGAATCTGTCCGCAGGTCGTTTTGGTATTTTCGGAGAACTTAACTGGCCATATCTTGTGACATTAACCTGGCCATTTATTGTGACATTAATCTGGCCATTTATTGTGACATTAACCATAAAAAAGACAACTTTGGTGGCGGACCAATTGTAAATGTGCTCCCGGTCAATGTTAAGAGTTTTTCGAAAATTAGCTCCTCAAGGGCAAGGTTAATTAGGGATCAAGGTCAAACAAATATCTGTCAGCTGAAAGGTGTTGTCCAAAGGGGTGTTGTATCCAAGTATGAAGGAAGTTATATGAGCAATGTTAAAGTTCCGGACGGCATGACGGACGGGGGCATACAAATGTGTATTTATGGTGTATTGGGTTAAGTGACTTTTAAGATCAGTATGACTGTACAATGTTTAACTAACTGATAATATGTCAAGTCATGATTTGCCACAAACTTTAGCTGTTCAAAGTGTATATATACAATGTACACATAGTACAGCACGAAATGTACCCGATTGATTTCTCTGATGTCATCTGCTTTAAACGACTGTCGTCTGCTTTTATATCTCATATTTCAATTGCAGATAAACTAACTAAAGTAATATCGAAATCACTGCCAAACTGTTTGGATCCTGCTCAGACATCGCATTAGCCCGGTGTGAGATCAAGATCCAGTCTGCAAATAACCAATGTAATCTTTTAACACCGTCCAAGTAACTGTTGTCTACTAAAAATGTTGTCCACAAATGATTTGATCTTTATACCTACAGAAACAGGATCCCTGTAACAAACAGTTTGGATCCAGATCAGTCCCTGCATTAAACGGGGCTTGGTCTCAATCCAAACTGTTAGCAAAGATCTTCAATATAGGTTAAAGCCTGTTTAACCCTTTCCCCCCTGAAACCTTAAATGGACAATTCTAGTTTTCAATTTAGTCTAGTCCAAAGATCTTCAATATAGGTAAAAGCCTGGTTAACCCTTTCCTCCCTGAAACCTTAAATGGACAATTCTAGTTTTCAATTTAGTCTAGTCCAAAGATCTTCAATATAGGTAAAAGCCTGGTTAACCCTTTCCTTCCTGAAACCTTAAATGGACAATTCTAGTTTTCAATTTAGTCTAGTCCAAAGATCTTCAATATAGGTAAAAGCCTGGTTAACCCTTTCCTCCCTGAAACCTTAAATGGACAATTCTAGTTTTCAATTTAGTCAAGTCCAAAGATCTTCAATATAGGTAAAAGCCTGGTTAACCCTTTCCCCCCTGAAACCTTAAATGGACAATTCTAGTTTTCAATTTAGTATAGTCCAAAGATCTTCAATATAGTTAAAAGCCTGTTTAACCCTTTCCTTCCTGAAACCTTAAATAGACAATTCTAGTTTTCAATTTAGTATAGTCATAAGATCTTCAATATAGGTAAAAGCCTGGTTAACCCTTTCCTCTCGGAAACCTTAAATGGACAATTCTAGTTTTCAATTTAGTCAAGTCCAAAGATCTTCAATATAGGTAAAAGCCTGGTTAACCCTTTCCTCCCTGAAACCTTAAATGGACAATTCTAGTTTTCAATTTAGTCAAGTCCAAAGATCTTCAATATAGGTAAAAGCCTGGTTAACCCTTTCCTCTCTGAAACCTTAAATAGACAATTCTAGTTTTCAATTTAGTCAAGTCCAAAGATCTTCAATATAGGTAAAAGCCTGGTTAACCCTTTCCTCCCTGAAACCTTAAATGGACTATTCTAGTTTTCAATTTAGTCAAGTCAAAAGATCTTCAATATAGGTAAAAGCCTGGTTAACCCTTTCCTCCCTGAAACCTTAAATAGACAATTCTAGTTTTCAATTTAGTCTAGTCCAAAGATCTTTAATATAGGTAAAAGTCTGGTTAATCCTTTCCCCCCTGAAACCGTAAATAGACAATTCTAGTTTTCAATTTAGTGTAGTCCAAAGATCTTTAATATAGGTAAAAGCCTGGTTAATCCTTTACCCCCTGAAACCTTAAATGGACAATTCTATTTTTCAATTTAGTCTAGTCCAAAGATCTTCAATATAGGTAAAGGCCTGGTTAACCCTTTCCCCCCATAAACCTTAAATGGACAATTCTAGTTTTCAATTTAGTATAGTCCAAAGATCTTCAATATAGGTAAAAGCCTGGTTAACCCTTACTTCCCTGAAACATTAAATAGACTATTCTAGTTTTCAATTTAGTCTAGTCCAAAGATCTTCAATATAGTTAAAAGCCTGGTTAACCCTTTCCTCCCTGAAACCTTAAATAGACAATTCTAGTTTTCAATTTAGTCTAGTCCAAAGATCTTCAATATAGGTAAAAGCCTGGTTAACCCTTTCCTCCCTGAAACCTTAAATGGACAATTCTAGTTTTCAATTTAGTCTAGTCCAAAGATCTTTAATATAGGTAAAAGCCTGGTTAACCCTTTCCCCCCTGAAACCTTAAATGGACACTTCTAGTTTTCAATTTAGTCTAGTCCAAAGATCTTCAATATAGGTAAAAGCCTGGTTAACCCTTTCCCCCCTGAAACTTTAAATAGACAATTCTAGTTTTCAATTTAGTATAGTCCAAAGATCTTCAATATAGGTAGAAGCCTGTTTAACCAATTCCCCCCTGAAACCTTAAATGGACAATTCTAGTTTTCAATTTAGTCTAGTCCAAAGATCTTCAATATAGGTAAAAGCCTGGTTAACCCTTTCCCCCCTGAAACCTTAAATGGACAATTCTAGTTTTCAATTTAGTATAGTCCAAAGATCTTCAATATAGGTTAAAGCCTGGTTAACCCTTTCCCCCCTGAAACCTTAAATAGACAATTCTAGTTTTCAATTTAGTCTATTCCAAAGATCTTTAATATAGGTAAAAGCCTGGTTAACCCTTTCCTCCCTGAAACATTAAATAGATAATTCTAGTTTTCAATTTAGTCTAGTCCAAAGATCTTTAATATAGGTAAAAGCCTGGTTAACCCTTTCCTCCCTGAAACCTTAAATAGACAATTCTAGTTTTCAATTTAGTCTAGTCCAAAGATCTTCAATATAGGTAAAAGCCTGGTTAACCCTTTCCTCCCTGAAACCTTAAATGGACAATTCTAGTTTTCAATTTAGTCAAGTCGAAAGATCTTCAATATAGGTAAAAGCCTGGTTAACCCTTTCCTCCCTGAAACCTTAAATGGACAATTCTAGTTTTCAATTTAGTCTAGTCCAAAGATCTTCAATATAGGTAAAAGCCTGGTTAACCCTTTCCTCCCTGAAACCTTAAATGGACAATTCTAGTTTTCAATTTAGTATAGTCCAAAGCTCTTCAATATAGGTAAAAGCCTGGTTAACCCTTTCCTCTCGGAAACCTTAAATAGACAATTCTAGTTTTCAATTTAGTCTAGTCCAAAGATCTTCAATATGGGTTGAAGCCTGGTTAACCCTTTCCTCCCTGAAACCTTAAATAGACAATTCTAGTTTTCAATTTAGTCTAGTCCAAAGATCTTCAATATAGGTAAAAGCCTGGTTAACCCTTTCCCCCCTGAAACCTTAAATGGACAATTCTAGTTTTCAATTTAGTCAAGTCCAAAGATCTTCAATATAGGTAAAAGCCTGGTTAACCCTTTCCTCCCTGAAACTTTAAATAGACAATTCTAGTTTTCAATTAAGTCTAGTCGAAAGATCTTCAATATAGGTAAAAGCCTGGTTAACCCTTTCCTCCCTGAAACCTTAAATGGACAATTCTAGTTTTCAATTTAGTCTAGTCCAAAGATCTTCAATATAGGTAAAAGCCTGGTTAACCCTTTCCTCCCTGAAACCTTAAATGGACAATTCTAGTTTTCAATTTAGTATAGTCCAAAGCTCTTCAATATAGGTAAAAGCCTGGTTAACCCTTTCCTCTCGGAAACCTTAAATAGACAATTCTAGTTTTCAATTTAGTCTAGTCCAAAGATCTTCAATATGGGTTGAAGCCTGGTTAACCCTTTCCTCCCTGAAACCTTAAATAGACAATTCTAGTTTTCAATTTAGTCTAGTCCAAAGATCTTCAATATAGGTAAAAGCCTGGTTAACCCTTTCCCCCCTGAAACCTTAAATGGACAATTCTAGTTTTCAATTTAGTCAAGTCCAAAGATCTTCAATATAGGTAAAAGCCTGGTTAACCCTTTCCTCCCTGAAACTTTAAATAGACAATTCTAGTTTTCAATTAAGTCTAGTCCAAAGATCTTCAATATAGGTAAAAGCCTGGTTAACCGTTTCCCCCCTGAAACCTTAAATGGACAATTCTAGTTTTCAATTTAGTCAAGTCCAAAGATCTTCAATATAGGTAAAAGCCTGGTTTACCCTTTCCCCCCCTGAAACCTTCAATAGACCATTCTAGTTTTCAATTTAGTATAGTCCAAAGATCTTCAATATAGGTAAAAGCCTGGTTAACCCTTTCCTCCCTGAAACCGTAAATGGACAATTCTAGTTTTCAATTTAGTCTAGTCCAAAGATCTTCAATATAGGTAAAAGCCTGGTTAACCCTTTCCCCCCTGAAACCTTAAATGGACAATTCTAGTTTTCAATTTAGTCAAGTCCAAAGATCTTCAATATAGGTAAAAGCCTGGTTCACCCTTTCCCCCCTGAAACCTTAAATAGACCATTCTAGTTTTCAATTTAGTATATTCCAAAGATCTTCAATATAGGTATAAGCCTGGTTAACCCTTTCCTCCCTGAAACCTTAAATAGACCATTCTAGTTTTCAATATAGTATAGTCCAAAGATCTTCAATATAGGTAAAAGCCTGGTTAACCCTTTTCTCCCTGAAACCTGAAATGGACAATTCTAGTTTTCAATTTAGTCTAGTACAAAGATCTTTAATATAGGTAAAAGCCTGGTTAACCCTTTCCCCCCTGAAACCTTAAATAGACAATTCTAGTTTTCAATTTAGTCAAGTCCAAAGATCTTTAATATAGGTAAAAGCCTGGTTAACCATTTTTTCCTGAAATCTTAAATGGACAATTCTAGTTTTCAATTTAGTCAAGTCCAAAGATCTTCAATATAGGTAAAAGCCTGGTTAACCCTTTCCCCCCTGAAACCTTAAATAGACAATTCTAGTTTTCAATTTAGTTAAGTCCAAAGATCTTCAATATAGGTAAAAGCCTGGTTAACCATTTCCTCCCTGAAACCTTAAATAGACAATTCTAGTTTTCAATTTAGTCAAGTCCAAAGATCTTTAATATAGGTAAAAGCCTGGTTAACCCTTTTCTCCTGAAATCTTAAATGGACAATTCTAGTTTTCAATTTAGTCAAGTCCAAAGATCTTCAATATAGGTAAAAGCCTGGTTAACCCTTTCCCCCCTGAAACCTTAAATGGACAATTCTAGTTTTCAATTTAATATAGTCCAAAGATCTTCAATATAGGTAAAAGCTTGGTTAACCCTTTCCCCCCTGAAACCTTAAATAGACAATTCTAGTTTTCAATTTAGTCAAGTCCAAAGATCTCCAATATAGGTAAAAGCCTGGTTAACCATTTCCTCCCTGAAACCTTAAATAGACAATTCTAGTTTTCAATTTAGTCAAGTCCAAAGATCTTTAATATAGGTAAAAGCCTGGTTAACCCTTTCCTCCCTGAAACCTTAAATGGACAATTGTAGTTTTCAATTTAGTAAAGTCCAAAGATCTTCAATATAGGTAAAAGCCTGGTTAACCCTTTCCCCCCTGAAACCTTAAATAGACATTTCTAGTTTTCAATTTAGTCTAGTCCAAAGATCTTTAATATAGGTTAAAGCCTGGTTAACCCTTTCCTTCCTGAAACCTTAAATGGACAATTTTAGTTTTCAATTTAGTCTAGTCCAAAGATCTTTAATATAGGTAAAAGCCTGGTTAACCCTTTCTTCCATGAAACCTTAAATAGACAATTCTAGTTTTCAATTTATTCTAGTCAAAAGATCTTCAATATAGGTAAAAGCCTGGTTAACCCTTCTTCCCTGAAACCTTAAATAGACAATTCTAGTTTTCAATTTAGTCTAGTCAAAAGATCTTCAATATAGGTAAAAGCCTGGTTAACCCTTTCTTCCCTGAAACCTTAAATAATAGACAATTCTAGTTTTCAATTTAGTCTAGTCAAGAGATCTTCAATATAGGTAAAAGCCTGGTTAACCCTTTCTTCCCTGAAACCTTAAATAGACAATTCTAGTTTTCAATTTAGTCTAGTCAAAAGATCCTCAATATAGGTAAAAGCCTGGTTAACCCTTTCTTCCCTGAAACCTTAAATAGACAATTCTAGTTTTCAATTTAGTCTAGTCAAAAGATCTTCAATATAGGTAAAAGCCTGGTTAACCCTTTCTTCCCTGAAACCTTAAATAGACTATTCTAGTTTTCAAAATAGTCTAGTCCAAAGATCTTCAATATAGGTAAAAGCCTGGTTAACCCTTTCCCCCCTGAACCTTAAATGGACAATTCTAGTTTTCAATTTAGTATAGTCCAAAGATCTTCAATATAGGTAAAAGCCTGGTTAACCCTTTCTTCCCTGAAACCTTAAATAGACTATTCTAGTTTTCAATTCAGTCTAGTCCAAAGATCTTCAATATAGGTAAAAGCCTGGTTAACCCTTTCCCCCCTGAACCTTAAATGGACAATTCTAGTTTTCAATTTAGTATAGTCCAAAGATCTTCAATATAGGTAAAAGCCTGGTTAACCCTTTTTCCCTGAAACCTTAAATAGACAATTCTAGTTTTCAATTTAGTCTAGTCCAAAGATCTTCAATATAGGTAAAAGCCTGGTTAACCCTTTCCTCCCTGAAACCTTAAATAGACAATTCTAGTTTTCAATTTAGTCTAGTCCAAAGATCTTTAATATAGGTAAAAGCCTGGTTAACCCTTTCTTCCCTGAAACCTTAAATGGACAATTCTAGTTTTCAATTTAGTCTAGTCCAAAGATCTTCAATATAGGTAAAAGCCTGGTTAACCCTTTCCTTCCTGAAACCTTAAATAGACAATTCTAGTTTTCAATTTAGTCTAGTCCAAAGATCTTCAATATAGGTAAAAGCCTGGTTAACCCTTTCTTCCCTGAAACCTTAAATAGACAATTCTAGTTTTCAATTTAGTCTAGTCAAAAGATCTTCAATATAGGTAAAAGCCTAGTTAACCCTTTCTTCCCTGAAACCTTAAATAGACAATTCTAGTTTTCAATTTAGTCTAGTCAAAAGATCTTCAATATAGGTAAAAGCCTGGTTAACCCTTTCTTCCCTGAAACCGTAAATAGACAATTCTAGTTTTCAATTTAGTCTAGTCCAAAGATCTTCAATATAGGTAAAAGCCTGGTTAACCCTTTCTTCCCTGAAACCTTAAATAGACAATTCTAGTTTTCAATTTAGTCTAGTCAAAAGATCTTCAATATAGGTAAAAGCCTGGTTAACCCTTTCTTCCCTGAAACCTTAAATAGACAATTCAAGTTTTCAATTTAGTCTAGTCATAAGATCTTCAATATAGGTAAAAGCCTGGTTAACCCTTTCTTCCCTGAAACCTTAAATAGACAATTCTAGTTTTCAATTTAGTCTAGTCCAAAGATCTTCAATATAGGTAAAAGCCTGGTTAACCCTTTCCTCCCTGAAACCTTAAATAGACAATTCTAGTTTTCAATTTAGTCTAGTCCAAAGATCCTCAATATAGGTAAAAGCCTGGTTAACCCTTTCCGCCCTGAAACCTTAAATGGACAATTCTAGTTTTCAATTTAGTCTAGTCCAAAGATTTTCAATATAGGTAAAAGCCTGGTTAACCCTTTCTTCTTTGAAACCTTAAATGGACAATTCTAGTTTTCAATTTAGTCTAGTCCAAAGATCTTTAATATAGGTAAAAGCCTGGTTAACCCTTTCCTCCCTGAAACCTTAAATGGACAATTCTAGTTTTCAATTTAGTCTAGTCCAAAGATCTTCAATATAGGTAAAAGCCTGGTTAACCCTTTCCTCCCTGAAACCTTAAATAGACAATTCTAGTTTTCAAGTTAGTCTAGTCGAAAGATGTTCAATATAGGTAAAAGCCTGGTTAACCCTTTCCCCCCTGAAACCTTAAATGGACAATTCTAGTTTTCAATTTAGTATAGTCCAAAGATCTTCAATATAGGTAAAAGCCTGGTTAACCCTTTCCCCCCTGAAACCTTAAATGGACAATTCTAGTTTTCAATTTAGTCTAGTCCAAAGATCTTCAATATAGGTAAAAGCCTGGTTAACCCTTTCCCCCCTGAAACCTTAAATGGACAATTCTAGTTTTCAATTTAGTCAAGTCCAAAGATCTATAATATAGGTAAAAGCCTGGTTAACCCTTTCCCCCCTGAAACCTTAAATGGACAATTCTAGTTTTCAATTTAGTCTAGTCCAAAGATCTTCAATATAGGTAAAATCCTGGTTAACCCTTTTCCCCCTGAAACCTTAAATGGACAATTCTAGTTTTCAATTTAGTCTAGTCCAAAGATCTTCAGTATAGGTAAAATCCTGGTTAACCCTTTCCCCCCTGAAACCTTAAATGGACAATTCTAGTTTTCAATTTAGTCTAGTCCAAAGATGTTTAATATAGGTTAAATCCTGGTTAACCCTTTCCCCCTGAAACCTTAAATGGACAATTCTAGTTTTCAATTTAGTCTAGTCCAAAGATCTTCAATATAGGTAAAAGTCTGGTTAACCATTTCTTCCCTGAAACCTTAAATAGACAATTCTAGTTTTCAATTTAGTATAGTCCATTTTTGACTTCTTAGGGTTGATTTTTACAATATATGTCAAAATGAGAAATAGTGTAGACCCTGATCAGAGGGTTCCTTAAGGAACCCTCTCATCAGGGTCTACACTGTTTGCTTAGGGCAAGTGTACTCCTCACAGATACGTTGTTTGCAAATGACACATATATTGCATGACTAGGTTTCAAAGAGTTAAAAGTAATTTGACACCGGTTGGTATATCTTTACAGGTAATCTGTACCCTGTCAGAATTAGAATACATGTACATTTGTATATGTATCCTTTGTAAACAATGTATACCCAGATAAAGGGGTTCTTTAATAGGTCTTCTGATCGGGGTATACACTGTTTGTCAAACTTTACAATATTTTTGTGACAAACACCTTGTAACTAGTTATTCATCAGATCATGAGTAAGTCTCATTCGAAAAAAACAGCTCTGTAAGTGTCAACCTACTTTAGGTTAACTCTTTGCATGCTGGGACATTTTTATCGTCTGCAAAAATTGTCGTCTGCTACTTTTCTAAAATTAAAATTTTCCGAAATCTATTTTCAAAATAGGATCAGAGTGTCAAACAATTTGGATCCTGTTGAGAACTATTAGAAATTTAATTTTTTCGACCTTCTCTCGCAGTCGCCATTTTGTCAATATAATTAATATCCAACTCTTCTCCATGTTTATATGTCCCATAGATTTACGCCCTGGTTGTAAGATAGATCACAGCTTGATAAACAATTCATACGCTTACCTTTACCGATATCACTTAACCCATTACCCCATAAATACATGTACGCCTTTTTACGCCCATTAATTTATTCATCCACTTAAGAAAACAGTTCTGGACCAATTTATACAGCTTTTAATATGTATCACAAGAAATATGTTTTATATGTAGCAGCCGGTAGCTTAAAGCAGGCTGAAAGTAAAGCAGAATGCACCTTAAGGCGCATTCTGCTTCACTTTCAACCTGCTTTAAGTTGATACCTATCTTCAAAACTAGAAACAGCCTATGGGGTAATGAGTTAAACACCATTTACTTATCGGGTCCTAGTGACGCATATATGCGTCCTTTACCAGTGTACCTGTGAAGAGTAGACTTGTCCTATGTCCTATAGGAGCCCTCTGATCAGGGTCTTCACTGTTTGTCATTTTGTAAAACATTATATAAAAAACAAGCCTAAATAGTCTCATTAATAAATGGAACAGCCTTTATTGCAAACTGAAAACGTCCATTGGAAGTTTCAGGGGATAATGAGTTAAAAAGAGTTTTTTTAAGTCTATTTCTGTCAACTTTGTGCTAATTGCCATTAAAGAAGAAAGCTGGGATTCTCAAGCTTCTTTTACAGTTATCATTTTGTCAATGTTATCAAATTTGAAATCCTTTCAAGTATCATAAATCAAAATTTAAGTGGCCAGAGATTATGTACACATCATGTATACACATGTACTTGTTCTCTAAGATATGAACACTACATTCAACCATGTCTATCTTAACCCTTAGCCCGCCAAATAAATTGTCGTCTGCTATATTTCTCGTCTGCTTCAAGTTTCAAAGTGCTTCAAAGTTGCTCAAAATTGCTGAAAATGTTGTCCGAGTGTCAAACAGCTTGGATCCGGATGAGACGCCGAGTTACTCGGCGTCTCATCCGGATTCAAGCTGTTTGCATATGGAGCTATAGTCGTGAGTGGCAGGCTAAGGGTTAAATAATATCTAGCAGTGAGGTAACAGCAAGCCTAATGACAGCTTCATGCAGAATAAAAATAAAACAGAAAGCTCCTCTTTGAGCTTTATACTTTACTTTTGTTCTGCATTAAATAGTTAACCAATTACCCAATAGCTTGCTTCTAGTTTTGAAGACAGCTGATGCCTGAAGGCACATTCTGCTTTACTTACAGCCTACTTTAAGTTACCATGTGCTCGTGATGCTAGGATATATAAACTATTTCTTATGGTGCATATTCATGACTGTTTAACCAATTACACCATAGATATGCAATTTTTACACCTTTAATTCGTTCATGCACTGAGAATTTTTTTTTCATTTTATTCAGTCATGATGCAGAGGGAAATTGGTTTTGTCTGATCTGGATTCAAGCTGTTTGTCACTCGCCATTAAGTTTATTTCTGTCAAATGTCAATTTATGTATCTTTAAGAAAAGCAGCAGACTACAATTTTGAACAGATTACATTATAGTCGTGAATAGGTTGGACATAATTGTCCTGTGTAGGGAACTGCGACAAGGATCGTTGTAAGGAGGGAGGCGTGTTTAGAGGGCCGTTGTAGAGAGGAAACGCTGTACAGTTCCCAAGACCTCATTCTTTCTCAAAACCGAATATGTTCTAAATACGAGATTGCTATTGCAAACTACTTGACACTAAGATGAAGATAAAGCGTGATAAGTTTCAAAAGTTTTCCGTTCTACTGTTTTTGTATTTCATTTGTGTTTCGTTGTGTTTAACCCTTTCACTCTCAATGACGCCTAAAAGCGCAATCACAAGCAATTTGGACCCTGATCAGACGCCACGTAACGCGGCGTCTGATCAGAATCCAAACTGTTTTACACTCGTATCGATATGTTTTAAGTCAAACTACATTGAATCTTACTTTGAAACCCTCTTGCAAACAACAAAATTGAAGCAGACGACAATGAAGCCGTGAAGGGGTAAAAATCTTACGAAATATTCGTCAGTGAAAGAGTTACACGAGACAGAATACTGTCTTCTCAGTTGTACAGTGTTCCCTCGCTACAACAACACCAAATGGGAGACAAATATTGTGAGTGTTGTTCGGAGGAAGTTGTTATAAGGAGGGAAAATTAAGACTTGGCTTACATGTACACACAACTTGAATCCATATCTGACGCAGCGTAACGCGGCGTCTGATCTGGTTTCAAGCTATATGTCACTCGTCATTATATTTCTTCTGTCAAAATGTCCACTTATACGATGTACATTAAGGGTGTATCAATGTCATGAGCCATTTTTTCAAAGTATTAAACTTTTTTTCTATCATTGTTTTTTTTGAAGAGCTATTTATGATGAATGAAAAAATGTAAAAAAATATATATGGTGGTGTCCTTTTGTTTGAGCTACAGCGATTTGAAAAAGGTATGTCAAATTTGGATTTTTTTTCTCAAATTTTACCCATTCAGAGTACAAGCTTCAGTAAAATCTATTTCAAAACAAAACAAAAATGATAATTTGGGTTTTCTTTATTTATTTCATGTCTATGGTGGTATGCTCACATATATAAACCAAATTTAGACAAAGCAGGTACCAGGTTTGAACAATATGGATCCTTGAATATCAAAAATATGCTTTATATAGGGCATGATTTTATTAGATTTTTTATTTTATGAAAAAAAAGTAAAAAAGTTTGAAAATGAAATAGTTCTAGTATTTAACTTTTTCTTCTATTCTACCAGATGAAAGCCTATACTAAGGCAGTTCAAAATATGAAAAGAAATTGAAAGGTCAGTGTTGAAAATTTTGAGTTATTAAAGTAAAAAGATTTATCGCCCCTTACAAAATTTACAAAAAAGTACCATACCGATGATATTTAGACCTTTATAAATTTCACATTTGGTGCCTTCTTTTTCTTAAATTAGTTTTTGTATGAAGAAATACTACCATAGATAGGAAATAAATAACACAAAACCAAATTATCATATTTGTTTTCATTTAAAATGGGTTTTATTGAAGCGGGCTGTTTGAAAAGGACAAAATAAGAGGAAGTGGGTGGGGTAAATTTTACATGGCCGTAGAGCCAACTGTTGTTCACCAAAATGTACACTTTTTCTATTTTTTCATTCATCTTAAATAGCTCTTCAATACAAAACCATCATAGAGTGTTTTCATGTACTTTGAAAAGTTCCCAGATTCATGACATTGATACACCCTTAAGGAAACATCAGACGACAATTTTAAGCAGACGAAATTGCAGCAGTGAAAGTGTTAGACATGATTGTCTTGTTTTGGGTGACTGCGACACGTATTGTTGTAAGGAGGGAGTCGTTGTTGGGAGGGAGCTCTGTATTGCATTAGCTGTTATTGGAAGCTCATAATGAACAATTCTAAAACAGACCATGGAGAAACACTCACTTAATAGGTAATCAAAGATATAAATGTCATAACGAATCACTATTTAAGACATATAGATTCCCAAAAATTCAAAAGACGCCGTATTTATCTAAAACCATCATAAAGGGAGAAACGAACGAGGGACCAGTTATGGCTTCATCATAAGATAAATTGCCTTGCTTGGTTGTTCATACATCTTCATATATATATCGCATGATTGACTGTTTTGCCAATAAAAATGTATTTACGTCTATGAGTGTTTATATTTTTGGCGTTATTGAGGAAACACGCCATGGCCTTGACCTTATACAGCGTTCCCTCTCTACAACGACACCAAATAAGAGACACATATTATGTGTGTTGTTTGGAGGGAGTCGTTGTATAGAGGGAAACTTAAGATTTTGCTTACATTTGCAAACAGCTTGAATCCAGATCAGACGGCGCGTAACGCGGCGTCTGATCCGGATTCAGGCCATTTGTCACTTGTCATTATATGTATTCTATCAAAATGTCCATTTATATGTAACTGTGAGAGAAAACAGCAGACGACAATTTTAAGCAGACGGTATTGCAGCAGTGAAAGTGTAAGACATAATTGTCCCATTTAGGGAATTGCGGCAAGGGTCGTTGTAAGGAGGAAGTCGTTGTTTGGAGGGTCGTTAAAGAGAGGGAAACTTGTACGTGAGGAATTACTCTTTGAAACTATATTTATGATTGAACCCATGACCCATTCCATGATTAGAGAGATTTGTTGGACAATTGCAAATAGTTTTGATTCAGGTCAGTCATTGTGTTACTGGGCGTCTGAATAGGTTTTAATTATTTAAAACTTGTTTGGGAACTATCGTCAATTAAATAAAAAAGAAAAAAGACTTTTTTGAAAAAAGACTTTATTGTAAGGATTTTTTTTGGTTAGAGACGTGTTTGTGAAAGAAAGATACGTATTCAGGGGTGCATCAAATACAGTCAAACTTCGATATCTCGAACTCGGTTAAGTCGAACATACTCGCATTTCAAAGATAAACCTTTGAAAAACGGGTATTCTCGACATAATCGAGCATGAAATAATGAAGTTCATGTATCGACATACCGGAGGGTTCTAATTAACCGAGTTCGAGATATCGAAGTTCGACTGTAGCTAATAGCCTGACCAGACGCAGTGCTTTTAGGCAACGTCGCGTTTCTTGGAAAAGAATAATGGCTTCTCCACTGTAACTTCAAAACTACAACCAACCTCAAGGGATTGGATATGTTTTAAGGCAAAGCAATGTTCACAGCAAGGTGCAAGTTTTGTAGAAACATTCGTCTATTCTTGCTCATTTATTTTGTTTATATACAAAAAAGCTTGTTAATCAGATTAAAGCTGGCTTACCTTTGTCTAGTCCATTTTTGTTTAAAAAGAATATTCTACGCTATACAGTTGAGTAGTTTTTATAGAATTTTCTCACTGTTTACGAATATATATATAAACATGCATGACATATAGAGAATCGCCTACAGGTTAACTCGACTAAATAGTGTTCGAGATAGTGAAGTTTCGTGCATGCCATTCGGCATTTGAGTCAGGAAACCATTGTCAGATAAAACAGGCTTCTGGCTTAACCAGGTGTCGGATACGCCAGGTAAATCTATATTCTGCATCTTAGGTGACGAGGGCAAAACAAATGAATTTGTTACATCTACTTTACTATTTAATGGAAGGAAATTTCTTGGAAAATCAATGCAAAATTCTCCCGAAACACTGGCAACGCTTTGTGCAAAATTGACGGTTCAAATCCAGTAATCCAATTCACGGGCTTCTCAGATCAATCAACCCAATTTTAAGCCTGAAGGATATTTTATTTATACCACATTCAGTGACAGAAATCAAACTTCATGTCGCCGAATGTTCTTTCAAATCCCTTATTGCATTAACACTAACATTTGCAAAACAATTCATATCCAACCGACGTCAAGTTATTTGGCATGATCGGATCCAAATATTTCGACACTCATACAATATTGAACTTGAATTTTAGAAATTGGTAACAGATAAATATATGTTTTAATGATACTGAAAACCAAACATTTCCTAAAACATGTTTTTGTAAATAGATGCCATACACGTAGAGCTCTAAATATTAGTTTAGGAAAATGATTTATGTTAAAAATAACATTTCAAAGAAAAGCATCGTCTTGTGCGGCGGAGAAAGCATATTCCCTAAAATAATTCCCGAATAATTTAACCCACTTTTCTACAGAGGCATTCTTGTTTGACGGTCTATTATATCATATATACTACTCAAAGTTTGCTAAGCACCAAGGGTAAAACAATCATAGATTCCAATGCATTACACCTATCACCAACATTTTCAAATCCATCGAATTGTTAAAATGGGTAAAATTGAACATTAAAAGGTAAAACATTGTTTTTAGCAACGAATAACATCTCTAAGAACATAACAATGTAGAATTCAATAGATTTGAAAATTTTGGTGAAGTCTCAAAAAATCAGTTTGATAATTTCCTCGGGTTTCGCCCTATACAGGACGTAGACAAGTGTAAAAATTATCAGAATCCATGAGGTGAATCCTTGGTAATAATGTATCCAAATTTGGAAGGAATCAAACACAACTGTTGGCAGTTATGCGGTGTGAAAGTGATAGGTGCAATGCATTGGAACCTATAGAGGGTTTACCCATGGTGCTAGGCAAACTTTGAGTAGAATATTTGAGATGTACAGTGGAAAATCTGTTATTCTTTCCCGTTTAAACGCAAACGTACGCAAACGCACGCAAACGCAAAGTACTAAAACGTAGAAAATGACAACTTTTCGACAATTCTTAATGTTTATTTTAACCTGGACGACAAACAGTTTGGAGCCTGATCAGACGCCGGGTTACCCGGCGTCTGATCTGGCTCCAAACGGTTTGCATGAGAAATAATAGATTTTACGTAAACGCGTTTATTGGGAAAGAATAACGTTTTCTCCACTGTATGTAGCAAAGTTCAAGGCAAAGGTTCAGTCCTTCTTAGAACGGAATAGAAAAAGTTACGGGAACATCGTACAAACTAAGATTCAGTGAGGTGTGTGAAGTTTGCACGACATTCGAAAATTCGACATTCGACCTTTCACAAATGAAAGGTCGAACAGCTGTCGAATTTCGACTTTCGACATTTAAGCTTTCACATAATGTAACAAATTTTGCCGATCGATAAGTCAGCTTTGCCATAATGTAGAAATATTGTCGAAATTCGACTTTCGACATTAAACATTTTTAAAACAAATTACTTTGTCGAACTGATGTCGAATTTCGACGTTCGGCATTTATACAAAGTCGTGAAATTGTCGAACTAGGGTTGAATTTCGACGTTCGACAAACTGCAAGTAAGGAAAAAGTCGAAACATTGTCGAAATTCGACGTTCGACATTCAAAACTTCTTAAACACATTACTTTGTCGAACTGATGTCGAATTTCGACGTTCGACATTTATACAAAGTCGGGAAAGTGTCGAACTAGGGTCGAATTCCGACGTTCGACAAACTGCAAGTAAGGGAAAAAGTCGAAATATTGTCGAAATTCGACGTTCGACATTCAAAATTTCTTCAACACATTACTTTGTCGAACTGATGTCGAATTTCGACGTTCGACACTTAAACAAAGTCGGGAAATTGTCGAATTAGGGTCGAATTTCGACGTTCGACAAACTGCATGTAAGGGAAAAAGTCGAAACATTGTCGAAATTCGACGTTCTACATTCAAAATTTCTTAAACACATTACTTTGTCGAACTGATGTCGAATTTCGACGTTCTACATTTATACAAAGTCGGGAAATTGTCGAACTAGGGTCGAATTTCGACGTTCGACAAACTGCA
This sequence comes from Gari tellinella, assembly GCA_922989275.2. Taxonomy (NCBI): domain Eukaryota; kingdom Metazoa; phylum Mollusca; class Bivalvia; order Cardiida; family Psammobiidae; genus Gari; species Gari tellinella. The sequence continues at coordinate 22,686,305 of OV277870.1, forward strand.
AGTAAGGGAAAAAGTCGTAATATTGTCGAAATTCGACGTTCGACATTCAAAATTTCTTAAACACATTACTTTGTCGAACTGATGTCGAATTTCGACGTTCGACACTTATACAAAGTCGGGAAATTGTCGAATTAGGGTCGAATTTCGACGTTCGACAAACTGCAAGTAAGGGAAAAAGTCGAAACATTGTCGAAATTCGACGTTCGACATTCAAAATTTCTTAAACACATTACTTTGTCGAACTGATGTCGAATTTCGACGTTCGACATTTATACAAAGTCGGGAAATTGTCGAACTAGGGTCGAATTTCGACGTTCGACAAACTGCAAGTAAGGGGAAAAGTCGAAATATTGTCGAAATTCGACGTTCGACATTCAAAATTTCTTAAACACATTACTTTGTCGAACTCATGCCGAATTTCGACGTTCGACACTTATACAAATTCGGCAAATTGTCGAATTAGGGTCGAATTTAGACGTTCGACAAACTGCATGTAAGGGAAAAAGTCGTAATATTGTCGAAATTCGACATTCGACATTCAAAATTTCTTAAACACATTACTTTGTCGAACTGATGTCGAATTTCGACGTTCGACACTTATACAAAGTCGGAAATTGTCGAATTAGGGTCGAATTTCGACGTTCGACAAACTGCAAGTAAGGGAAAAAGTCGAAACTTTGTCGAAATTCGACGTTCGACATTCAAAATTTCTTAAACACATTACTTTGTCGAACTGATGTCGAATTTCGACGTTCGACATTTATACAAAGTCGGGAAATTGTCGAACTAGGGTCGAATTTCGACGTTCGACAAACTGCAAGTAAGGGAAAAAGTCGAAATTTTGTCGAAATTCGACGTTCGACATTCAAAATTTCTGAAACACATTACTTTGTCGAACTCATGCCGAATTTCGACGTTCGACACTTATACAAAGTCGGCAAATTGTCGAATTAGGGTCGAATTTCGACGTTCGACAAACTGCAAGTAAGGGAAAAAGTCGAACTATTGTCGAAATTCGACGTTCGACATTCAAGATTTCTTAAAACATATTCCCTCTGTTGAAATTATGTCGAATTTCGACGTCCAACAATTTCCGGACCCGGGAAAAGTCGAAAAATTGTCGAAATTCGACATTGTTCTTTCAACAATTCTTTAATACATTCACTATGTCGACCTTATGTCTACTTTCGACGTTCGACAAGTGGCCTGGCAAGGACAAAAATCGAAATATTGTCGAATTTCGACATTCGACATTTCAACAAAGCCAGTAAAGTGTCTAATTTATGTATATTTTCGACAATCGACAAATTTCCCGATAGTGCAATAGTCGAAATATTGTCGAATATCGACGTTTGACATTGGTCTTTTACCAAAATGTCGAAAATTTGTCCAAATTCGACGTTCGACTTTCAACATATCTTAAACACATTCACTATGTCGAATTTATATCGAATTTCGACGTTCGACAATTTGCCGGGCCAGGAAATAGTCGAAATATTGTCGATTTCCCAATTTTTCTATTTTTCAAACGCGATTTTACACTATAGTCATTATCTAGACACAAGGAAACTTAAAACAGATATTGAAAGTAAAGCAGGATGCGTATTTAGGCGCATTCTGCTTTACTTCCAGTCTGTTCAAAACTACATGTACCATCTGCTAGGATACAAATCAGAAGATTTCGGAAGACATCCGGAGAAATGGCAGCCCTGATTTATAGGACGGGGTTTAGGTGAACAGCGAATAAGATCTTTCATGAATGTTAGAAATGCACAATTATATGTATTACATCCTTCTCATACCGAACTGTATAATTATGAAATCAATGGAAATATATCGAAAAGCTCAGCCTTATTTAACTTTTAAAAAGATATTACCTTCTGATCCAATCTACGAAGGATTCATTATTTTTTCCCTTATAAATTGGCCTCTGCTTTTTTGCATATTCGAATTATTATGCAGAAACACTTTCTGTGGGTCACTTTGCCATGTGGTCATCTAATTTTTGAAAAACAGATTAGAATCAATACATGAAGTTGACCTTTCATTATACACTACTCGTATTTTACAAAATACTTAGAGGGTGGCCTTTGATTTTACTTTATACCTATGCCTGCGAACAGACTTTGTCCATGTTACATGTACACTTTCTAGGCATTGCTGATTATAATGTCAAGGAGGTCCTTATACATGTATGTCTTTGAATTACAAGTATTGCTTATGTGTAACTTATTGCAGGCTGGATACTGATGGATCAGTATTATGCAAATAATGTAGACCCAGCTCAGATAGCTCATACAAGAGCATTCTGATCAGTGGATGCACTGTTTGCCAAAGCAATCATAAGCTTCAATAAGAACATAAAAGTCCTACGATGTTCAAAGGTACCTGGTGTTTCATAATATAATTGAAATACAATGGATTAACGTCATTTAAAAGATTTATCTGCAGTGCCTTTAAAGACAGATATAGCAATATTCGAAATGGGGAATTAAATTAGTTTAAAATTATAACAATGCTCCTTTCTGATAGTTCGATCTCTAATTGCCTTTTTAAAGAAAATCATGTCGGACATAATTTTCTTTGCAAAATGTCCCGAAATATTGGAATAGAGCAATGCTATGATTTTGCAGTGCCTTTTTATGTTAACCATTTACTCCCTAGATATGCCGTTTAACGCTGTGAACTACATGTAATTCCTCCTAATGAAGAAAATTGGTACAACTCACACAGTCATGAATATGTATCATAATAAATAATTCTATGTTCTAGCAGATGATAGCTTAAGGTAAAGCAGCATGTGTAATAAGGATCATTCTGCTTTACTTTCAACCTTTTTTTCGTAGTCACTAGTCTTCATAAATAGAAATTGGCTATGGAGTAAATGGCTCTTCTTTCACTGGTCCTTTCTTTGTTAAGGTTTTAGAGCCATAATAGAAAACATCGACCATCGATATATACATGTAGCTTCAATGTTCGTGTAGTAAGATTGTGCCGGGCATATTACAGAATAATTATGCGGAAACGGTGTTCAGATTTTCGCATTATGGATCTATAACCTTAAAACATTGTCGAAATAATAAAAAAGTTTACATTATCAAAATTTGCTTATTTTATAATGCCAATTTAAAAAACAAAAAGGTCTAACGTCCTCAAGCTTTTCAAAGTTTAAATTTTCAACAAGAATATTTAGGCCTGAAATATTTAGAATTTCTTTCAACAAATTGTATAGAGTGGAGAAAACGTTATTATTTCCCGTGTAAACGCAAACGAAACGCAAACGCATAGCACAAAAACGTTGAAAATGTCAATTTTTAGATATTTCTTACAGTTCATTTTAACCTGGACAGCAAACAGTTTCGAGCCTGATCACCCGGCGTCTGATCTGGCTGCAAACTGTTTGCAGTGGAAATAAACGTTTTAGTGTAAATGCGTTTATTGGGAAAGAATAACATATTCTCCACTGTATACCTAGACGAAAAACAGTTGATTTGGATTCTGCTTCAGCACCGGCTATTTACTGCATTTCCACTTCACCACTTTCTATTTAAATATGTTAACCCTTTACTCTAGGGTGAGTGTTAAATGACGTCATAACTATTGACTCTGTCACTCACATTACACATGGATAGATGTAATTGGTCAATGTGTTGAGACTTGGTTCTTATTGGTACGTTCAAGGCGTTTAGTCTAGTGTGATTGACAGCAACGGACAAATAGCTACCACACCAAGTGTAGCATTGAAAAATGCATAATGGCGCAAACTTATATCGTTTCTTTGAGACGATAATGTTTAATTGTAGTTCAAAGACGATTCACTGAAAATATAAAACGCGCTATAGGACAAAATGTAATCGTCTTTAAGAGACGATAATGCTGAATAGTCGATATACGACTAATTCAGAAACATATAATTCGCGTAGTACATGTACTTTGAACATTTATTAAAAATGATCGTCTCTATTACAATATAACGTTCTTAGGAACACTATCTTAACCATCGTCTGATGCGTCTTGTCACATAAAACAGGATCCAAGTAGAGTGTATCTTCCCTAATAGAAAGGTACGCGATTCTTCCCTTCGGTTTTTGAACTGACAAAATATTTGACAAACTATGCTTCTTGATATATTTGTCCGGCTGAGCAGGGCAACACAGTACTTCTCGTCTGTCAGTGTTATTATTTACTAAAATTCTACATCTGCACGTGCTGACCTTGAAGGAAATGGACAAAACTCCCACGGTACCCGTCAATAAAATGAAGTACAGTGTAGCCTACTTCCCCCAGACTTTACGACACATACCTCTCACTTGTGCATTTCGTCGCCAGATAAGGATCCAAACGGTCTGAGGCATTGCCAAGGCAGCGCCTCGCTCAGTGTTCTTCTTGTTCTTGCTTGACGATGTATTTGTCGCAATTTGACTTCGTTTTTTTAAATGTCCGTTTGGGGAGGGTTACACTGTACTTCTCTCTTGTCAACTCTGTTATTCACTACAATACTACATCAGCAATGATGCCCTCTATAGACATGTGAGGTTTTTTTTATTTGGAAATTGTTCAAAAGAAAGAATAGTCGCAGCTTTAACTATAGACGGACCAGTTTGCTTTATTATAAGTGAACTGATCTGCATAGCTAATTTATATATTGTATCATCTAATAATAGCTTGGTATTTATTTCTATATATTGTGTCCATACCATTTAGTTAAGTATTTTAATATTTTTCCACCTTCCCTCTATATCGCAGATTAATTCAGTATTCGACCACCAAATGTCCTACTAACTCAATAGTTTTTTATTATATTATACTTCACATGTAATTACAAAACATATGTTTTGTTTTCTGTGACAAAAAAAGAAAGGGTTGTTCTGTTCTGCTCTGTCTATTACAGACGAGCAAATAGGTAAGTAAGTAAGTACACAGTAATATATAATAACAAATATTATATATTATTCTCAAACAGATGTTAACCGAAAGTTTAAAGCTTAAAGCAGTCTCAATGCGCATTTAGCTTTACTCTTAACCCGCTTTAATTGGTCACCTATATTCAATACTAGAAACAGTCTATGGAACAAAGGGTTAATGTTCAGGGACCACACATATAGGTTGACCAATTAACCCATTGCTCCATATACGCATTTCAATTCACTCCAACACTAAAGAAAAAAGTTTCTGCCTAGACAGTCACCAATTTTATCATAACAAATATTTTCTATTTACCACAAACCACAAAGCCCGTTTCTTTGTTTTTAAGATAGATGAATAACCGAATACTTGAAGCAGGTTGAAGGTAAAACAGAATGCGCCTTAAGGCACATTCTGCTTTACTTTTAGTCTGCTTTATGATACATTTTCATAACTGTATAAATGGAAGTATTTTCGTCGGTGAAAGAATAAATTAGAGGCGTATTTATCGGGTAAAGCAGTCTGAACTTGAAACAGACTGCACCCTATAAGGCGCATCATGTTTCAATCTATAGATCCGCTATAAGGGATTAGATACCGGAAGGTAAACGTTTGCTTTTAAGTTTAAACTCATTACTCCACAGATACACATTTTAACATCTTTCATCTTCCACTTTTTGCCGAAAATAGTTCTATTCTACGCATTCAAGAATATTTATTATTAGTAACATTCTCTATAATCTAGCAGATGATAGTCTAAAGCTTAAAGCAGGTTGAACGCAAAGCAGAACTGGTCTTTACTTGCATTCTACTTAACTCTAAACGGTCATTCATCTTCAATACTAGAAACAGCCACATGTCAATGGTTTCGGATTGAAGACCACCGACCTACTCCCAAACAGTTTGTCTTATAAATATTCCATCTTATTATAGAAATGGCATTCTACCAGTGTAAGATAATCCGTGCATGCAAGATTACTGAAAACAGTGAAGGATCAGCACAATGGCCCTCCCAGGTGACTAATATAGTCCTGGTATAATCAGTATATACACCGTATCTATATGTAAAATATTACTTAACTTTATTACATATATAGTAACTCGTACATTTAAGGTTATTGAAGACTTGATCGTGAGCAATCTTTAATATGTCACTGAACTTACCGACTATACGCCTATATAAAATTACACAAAATACATGTTATTGTATAATTTTTATAGTGTAGACCCTGCCCAGTGGGCTCTGGTAGGAGACACCCTGCCCGGTGTGATCTGTTTGCGGTCTAGCTGTACCAAATATATATCAATACGTTACACAGCAGGTTAGACAAGTATAAGACCTAGATAAATATAGTTCGGTAGAAGACCTTTAATCTGAATTCAAACCGTGTTTCGTATAAATATTCAGGTTATACATCTAAATACAATTACAAAATAATAGTGCCTGGTACAGTTATTCATTCTTGTCAAATACATGTAGTAAACAGTGTATAACTAGATCAAAGTGCTCTACTAGGCACTTTCGGTCCAGTCCGCAATTGCCCCATACGTATACAGATTTAATCGCACGACTCCCGAAGACTTATTCGCACTATCTGCCGTTAAATTGTCGAAATTGAAATCTGATACTTTTTCCACATTTCCCAGACTTTATAGAAATGTTGAATGTTTGACACTTAGGTGAAAGGACAATATCGAAAGTCGAAATTCGAAAATAGTTCGACTATTTACCTGTCTGGCAATTTCTCGCAAGTTGAACTTCGACAATAACTCGACATTTTCCCTGCAATGGCACTTGTACAACGTCACAATTCCACATAAGTTCGACATTGTGAATGTGGTAAAGAAATGTTGATTGTCAAATGACGAATTTCGACAACATTTCGACTATTTCTAGGCTCGCTAAATTATTGAACGTCTAATTTCTACACAAGTTCGACATAGTGAATGTTTTTAAGTAGTGTTGAAAGTCGAACATTGAATTTCGTCAAACTTTCGACATTTTGGTAAACGGACTATGTCGAATGTCGAAATTCGACATAATGTGTCGACTTTTTCCCGGCCTGGAAAATTGTCGTATGTCGAAATTGGACACATGATCGACATAGTGGGTGTGGTAAAGTAATTTTAAAAGAAGAAAGTCGAATATTTTGACAATTTTTCGATATTTTGGTAAAAGGATAATGTCCAACGTCGATATTCGACACTATTTCGACTATTGCACTATCGGGAAATTTGTCGATTGTCAAAAAAATACATAAATTAGACACTTTACTGGCTTTGTTGAAATGTCGAATGTCGAAATTCGACAATATTTCGATTTTTTCCTTGCCAGACCACTTGTCGAACGTCGAAAGTAGACTTAAGGTCGACATAGTGAATGTATTAAAGAATTGTTGAAAGAACAATGTCGAATTTCGACAATATTTCGACTTTTCCCGGGTCCAGAAAATTGTTGGACGTCGAAATTCGACATAATTTCAACAGAGGGAATGTGTATTAAGAAATTTTGAAAGTCGAACGTCGAATTTCGACAAAAGTTCGACTTTTTCCCTTATTTGCAGTTTGTCGAACGTCGAAATTCGACCCTAGTTTGACAATTTCCCGACTTTGTATAAGTGTCGAACGTCGAAATTCGGCATGAGTTCGACAAAGTAATGTGTTTCAGAAATTTTGAATGTCGAACGTCGAATTTCGACAATGTTGCGACTTTTTCCCTTACTTGCAGTTTGTCGAACGTCGAAATTCGACCCTAATTCGACAATTTCCCGACTTTGTATAAGTGTCGAACGTCGAAATTCGACATCAGTTCGACAAAGTAATGTGTTGAAGAAATTTTGAATGTCAAACGTCGAATTTCGACAATATTTCGACTTTCCCCCTTACTTGCAGTTTGTCGAACGTCGAAATTCGACCCTAATTCGACAATTTCCCGACTTTGTATAAGTGTCGAACGTCGAAATTCGACATCAGTTCAACAAAGTAATGTGTTGAAGAAATTTTGAATGTCGAACGTCGAATTTCGACAATATTTCGACTTTCCCCCTTACTTGCAGTTTGTCGAACGTCGAAATTCGACCCTATTTCGACAATTTGCCGACTTTGTATAAATGACGAACGTCGAAATTCGGCATGAGTTCGACAAAGTAATGTGTTTAAGAAGTTTTGAATGTCGAACGTCGAATTTCGACAATATTTCGACTTTTTCCCTTACTTGCAGTTGGTCGAACGTCGAAATTCGACCCTAATTCGACAATTTCCCGACTTTGTATAAGTGTCGAACGTCGAAATTCGACATCAGTTCGACAAAGTAATGTGTTGAAGAAATTTTGAATGTCGAACGTCGAATTTCGACAATATTTCGACTTTCCCCCTTACTTGCAGTTTGTCGAACGTCGAAATTCGACCCTATTTCGACAATTTCCCGACTTTGTATAAATGACGAACGTCGAAATTCGACATCAGTTCGACAAAGTAATGTGTTTAAGAAGTTCTGAATGTCGAACGTCGAATTTCGACAATATTTCGACTTTTCCCTTACTTGCAGTTTGTCGAACGTCGATGTTCGACCCTAATTCGACAATTTGCCGACTTTGTATAAATGTCGAACGTCGAAATTCGACATCAGTTCGACAAAGTAATGTGTTTAAGAAGTTTTGAATGTCGAACGTCGAATTTCGACAATATTTCGACTTTTCCCTTTCTTGCAGTTTGTCGAACGTCGAAATTCAACCCTAGTTCGACAATTTGCCGACTTTGTATAAATGACGAACGTCGAAATTCGACATCAGTTCGACAAAGTAATGTGTTTAAGTAGTTTTGAATGTCGAACGTCGAATTTCGACAATATTTCGACTTTTCCCTTACTTTCAGTTTGTCGAACGTCGAAATTCAACCCTAGTTCGACAATTTGCCGACTTTGTATAAATGTCGAACGTCGAAATTCGACATCAGTTCGACAAAGTAATGTGTTTAAGAAGTTTTGAATGTCGAACGTCGAATTTCGACAATATTTCGACTTTTCCCTTACTTGCAGTTTGTCGAACGTCGAAATTCAACCCTATATAATTATAGTTCGACAATTTTCCGACTTTGTATAAATGTCGAACGTCGAAATTCGACATCAGTTCGACAAAGTAATGTGTTTAAGAAGTTTTGAATGTCGAACGTCGAATTTCGACAATATTTCGACTTTTCCCTTACTTGCAGTTTGTCGAACGTCGAAATTCAACCCTATATAATTATAGTTCGACAATTTTCCGACTTTGTATAAATGTCGAACGTCGAAATTCGACATCAGTTCGACAAAGTAATGTGTTTTAAAGATGTTGAATGTCGAAAGTCGAATTTCGACAATATTTCTACATTATGGCAAAGTTGACTTGTCGATCGGCAAAATTTGTTACATTATGTGAAAGCTTAAATGTCGAAAGTCGAAATTCGACAGCTGGTCGACCTTTCATTTGTGAAAGGTCGAATGTCGAATTGTCGAATGTCGTGCAAACTTCACACACCTGATTCAGTGATTGTTTTAGGATTTGTTATACTGATTACTAATAATATTTGTTAAATTCCATAATTATGCACGACAATTCATAACATTTGCTTTTATTTAGGTACTCTGTTCCCTCTCTACAACATCACCCAATGGGAGGCAAATATTGTGTGTTTGGATCCCAACTGGTTTTCACTCTTATCGAGTCAAAACAGCCATGAAGATGACTTTAAAAATATTGCAGACGACACTACCAATGCAGACGATATATTGGCGGTAAGTGGGTTAAAACAGACGATCAAACTTGACAGCGAAAGAGTGAAAACCAACCATCTACATGTTCATTGTCTGAAATGGACATCAATTCTGTGCAATGCTTTTTATTTAGTGCAATGAACATCATAGTCTGCGATTGGCAGAATTGTCTACAATGGACAGCAGTGTCTACTATGGACAGCAGTTTCTAAAATGGACAGCAGTGCTTGAAATGGATAGCATTGTCTAATAAGGACAGCATTGTCTATAATTGACAACATTGTGTACAATGGACAACATTGTTTTAAAGTGTGTACAATGAACAACATAGTTTGCACTGGACAGCATTATGTACAATGGACAACATGATCTTCAATCGACATCTTTGTCTATAAGGCGCAGTTTGCTTTACTTTCAGCCTGCTTTAAGCTTCAATCTGCTAGGATAAAAATCCGAAGATTTCGGAATAATCCGTAGAAATGGCAGCCCTGTGAGAATTGTCTAGCAGCACTTACAGTAGATATATTGTCATTCATTCTCCCATTAAACGCGTTTATGCTACAGAAGGTATGAACCTTGCTAACAGTTTGGAGCCTGATCAGACGCCGGGTTTCCCGGCGTCTGATCAGGCTCCAAACTGTTTGCCTTTCAGATAGATATACATCGTCAGGACATTCAAGAACCTGTCATTTTCTTCAATTCTGGGCCCAAACTGATTGCCAATTCAACCGTAGTCGCTTATGGCGCCACAATGATGAAATTTCCTCGCGACTGTTAGAGAAAACAACCCTGTGTTCATTAGCGCGAACTCTACAGAACCTCTCGCCGCGAACCTCTCGGCTCAGGGGGACCCACAGGTTCACGTGCCTTCGGAAATGCATGCTTTTGTCTCTCTCATGGTCACTCCTCCTGTGGTAGCCCTGAGCCGAGAGGCTCGCGGCCAGAGGTTCTGTAGAGTTCACGCTAATGAACACAGGGTGCATACTCATTTACGAGCGTATTCTAAAGTGCAGTGAAATGGCAGAGTTTAATTACTTATCGGTTTAAATGCACTTTGCCAAATCAACCAAAACAACAGCTTAATCCCTTCACTGCTAAATTCCATTTTGCAAACAGTCTGGGTCCAGATAACACGCCACATAACGCGGCGACTGATCAGGACCCAACCTCTTCGGTCCTCGTATCAAAGTGAATTTAGTCAAAATTTCAGTTTTTTGATGTTTCAAAATTTGCAGACGACAAGTTTTAGCAGACGACATAACATCCGCCAAATGGTAACCCCTTCGCTGCCGTACCCCGAGTACAGTTGTTATTTGCAAACAGTTTAGTTCCTGATCAGACGCCGCGTAACGCGGCGTCTGATCAGGAACCAAACTGTTTGCCACTCATTGAAATATTTCTAAAGTCAAGATACCTAAAATTTAAATTTGAGAAATAAGAGCAGACGACAATTATTTAGAATTGATGACGTCATGACATTGAAGGGTTAATATAGAAATTTATATGAGATTTATGTTCGAAGTGGGATGTACTCTAGCTGGAACAGGGTTACATAATCATGTTAAAGTGAATGATTATTCTGAACTTTAATTTGATTGAAATCAGGGAAGCTCAGAATAGCTCAAATTAACGTTCAATTAAACCCCATCACCGCCTTACCCCGAGTACAGTTATTTGCAAACAGTTTGGATCCTGATTAGACGCCGCGTAACGCGGTATCAGATCAGAATCTGAACTGTTTGATACGCATTTCAATATTTCTCAAGTCAAAATACCTTTGATTTAAATTAGAAAAATAAAAGCAGACGACAATTGTTTAAAATTGATGACGTCATGGCAGTGAAAAGGTTAACTTCTACGCGTCTAATACAATCCCTCACAACTGATTGAAACGGTGTCGACACTCAAATCGAACACAGCAAATCTTTCATTAGGCTTCCGTATAATTTTGACGATGGTTTTTCACACATACTTTCTCTGATTTGGTGTAACAGTGGAGAAGACGTTACATTCCTCCCCGTTTAAACGAAACGAACTAAACGTAAACGCAATAAAATGTTGATAATGACAGTATTTTTCAAAATGCTTAACCTTTACTTTTCTGTGAATTGCAAAAAGTTTGGAGCCTGATCCGACGCCGGGTTAACCGGCGTCGGATCAGGTTTCAAACTGTTTGGCAGTGAAAATAAATAGTTTTAGCATAAATGCGTTTATTGGGAACGAATATCGTCCTCGTCATTGTATAAACAGAAGTCTACTTTAAGGGCATGGTAAAAATGGATAAGAAACGTCTTCAAAATTAATTGATACTCTGGACTGCTCATGGTCCGAACTGTTAGGAACGGGTACCACGGAAGGGGTTGGGGAGAGGGCAACTACGTGTTATCATACAAATATATTGCTACGACAACCTATATGGGTATTAAAATAGATTTGTATTCCTACGAAGTCGGTGTGTATGAGAAATGTTTTGCTATGAAAACAAAGTTGCCTTCGTAGGAATACACATCTGGTATAATACCCATATAAGTTGTCGTAACAAAACATTTCATCGTAATACCCAATTGGCCCCCAAAGAGTACTGCATGTTTCTTCACCCAAAATGCCAATAAAGCTCAGATTTAAAAAAAAAAAACCAACATCACACAAGACACATACGGCAGTATCAAACATATCGTCTGAAAAACAAAACCTCAATATTATGTTTGTATTATTCTTAAATTGAAACAAATGTCTTTGAGTGCCAAACAGTTCGAATCCAGATCAGACGCCGCGTTACGCGGCGTCTGATCTGAATTCAAACTGTTTGCAAACGTTAGCCAATCAGGACTAGGGTTAATAATTTAATATACAAGCGAAACGGTTAGCTACCGACATATCCACAAGACCCATGCTTTTTGCAAGGAAATTGTCTGATAAGGTGTTATGACCTAAAGGTTGTCAGGAGATGTCTTTAAGCTTATACTGCCTAATTTGATCATCTGCTGTTTCCCTTTCACCGCTATAAGATCGTCTGCTTTAATACTAGTGTCTGAACTATTGTTTCAAAAGCTAGATTAATAAGAAACATAATGACTTAACACATATCGAGATGCTTGTCAAAACAGCTTGCTTCCTGATCAGACACAGCGTTACGGGGCGTCAGATTAGGATAGCCCAAAGGGTTTGCAAAGTCGATTGTTGTCGGATATGGCAATGTAAGGGTTAATTTTATCTTTAACTCTGAGAATGAGACAAGTTTGAGTGATTGGCGCCAAAGCGATGATTAAAACTTAAATCACCCATGACCTAATTTTGAATGATGTAATGGAACACTTTTTTATCCTTTCATTGTCAAGACCGCCAACACTTACATTTGCAAACAGTTTGGATCCTGACCAGACGCCGCATAACGCGGCGTCTGATCAGCATCCAAACTGTTTGACACTATTATAAATGTTTTTAAAGTAAAAACCGCATAAAATTCAAAATTTGAAAAGTAAAAGTAGACGAAAAATATTAGCCTGCAGACGATAATATGGCAGTGTTAGATTCGTATTTCATACATATAATGGCAGTGAAATGATAAAATTTTATACAATTTTTTTCTTGTTGCTTAGATATCGTAAACACTTAACCCTTTACCCCATAGGTTGTTTCAAGTTGTGAAGGCAGGTGACCACTTAACGCAGGTTGAAAGTAAAGCAGAATGTGCCTTAAGGCACATTCTGCTTAACTTTCAGCCTGCTTTAAGCTAAAATCTGCTAGGCTATATAAAATATTTGTAATGGTAATTGTTCATGAGGGTATACACTGGAACTAATTTCTTCAGCGGAGGAATAAATTAAATACGCTAAAAGTCGCTTCTATGGGGGAAAGGGTTAAAGACAAAACAACAATATGTCCCAACTTTTTCCAGACAGTTTGCAATTCTTAACACAGCAAATAGTCGATAACGGAAATTAGTGCATGACCAGAATCCAATCCATTTGCATTAAAATAGTTATTATTATTATTATGTAGTCTGCATGTATCTGCAAGTATAGAAATGTACAAGAATAGTGTCACAGTAAAGTACAAACGCACCAAAGAATTTATTGATACTGAAATACACACTTTACTGTTATATGCAAACTTGTAAATATACTCATACAACAATAAATTGAAAAAGGAACGCGCCATTCAAGTTATCTCATTGTCAATTGTAGTGTATGAGTATATTTACAAGTTTGCATACAACATCAAATTGAAAATGGAACGCGCCACTCCTGTTATCTCATTGTCAACTGTAGTGTATGAGTATATTTACAAGTTTGCATACAACATCCAATTGAAAATGGAATGCGCCACTCCTGTTATATCATTGTCGATTGTAGTGTATGAGTATATTTACAAGTTTGCATACAACATCAAATTGAAAATGGAACGCGCCACTCCTGTTATCTCATTGTCAATTGTAGTGTATGAGTATATTTACAAGTTTGCATACAACATCAAATTGAAAATGGAACGCGCCACTCCTGTTATCTCATTGTCAATTGTAGTGTATGAGTATATTTACAAGTTTGCATATAACATCAAATTGAAAATGGAACGCGCCACTCCTGTTATCTCATTGTCAATTGTAGTGTATGAGTATATTTACAAGTTTGCATACAACATCAAATTGAAAATGGAATGCGCCACTCCTGTTATCTCATTGTCAATTGTAGTGTATGAGTATATTTACAAGTTTGCATACAACATCAAATTGAAAATGGAACGCGCCACTCCTGTTATCTCATTGTCAATTGTAGTGTATGAGTATATTTACAAGTTTGCATACAACATCCAATTGAAAATGGAATGCGCCACTCCTGTTATATCATTGTCAATTGTAGTGTATGAGTATATTTACAAGTTTGCATACAACATCAAATTGAAAATGGAACGCGCCACTCCTGTTATCTCATTGTCAACTGTAGTGTATGAGTATATTTACAAGTTTGCATACAACATCAAATTGAAAATGGAACGCGCCACTCCTGTTATCTCATTGTCAGTTGTAGTGTATGAGTATATTTACAAGTAACACATTGAAAATGAAGCGCGCCACTACTGCCACTACCTTGTCGAGATTCTAGGGCTTAATTGCCATAGGGGAAGGTCACGAAAGAAGACAGGTCGGAGGTTTGATCCATGCTTTGCTTGGCAACAAATGAAATTAGCCGAGGTCATCTTCCTGAAATCATCATCATCTCATCTCATCAACCTCCATCATTCATCGCATGCCAACTTATATTTCTCTATCTGATGTGATACACTATACATGTACATTATATTATGTTTCTGACAAGTATTTATCTACAATTGAGATATGCAGTTAAGACCAAAATAACATCGAAATGGTATTTGACACTCCGTCATCCTAAGATGTACCTACATACAACATTTGATATCCCTAGCTTGAAGGCTGGTCAGACTCTGATTCAATTGGTGTCTGATCAGGCTCTAAACTGTTTGCAATAAACACAAATCACAAACGTGTTTAAGTTGCAAATAATAGCGTCTTTTCCTATACGATTGCTGTTCGTTAGAGGGAGTCGTCATACCATAGTAACGCTTAACCCTTTACCTGATAGCCTAGTTATAACATTGAAGACAGGTCACCACTTAAAGCAGGTTGAAAGTAAAGCAGAATGTGCCTTAAGGCACATTCTGCTTTACTTTCAGCCTGCTTTAAGCTAAAATCTGCTAGGCTATATAAAATATTTGTAATGGTTATTGTTCATGAGGGTATAAACTGGAACTATTTTCTTTTGCGGAGGAATAAATTAAATACGCTAAAAGTCGCTTCTATGGGGGAAAGGGTTAAGAATACAAAAACAAAATCGGATTTACCGACTATTTAAGTGTTCAGATTGTAACACTTTATGTTTTGTAATGAAAGGCATGGCATCAAAAACTGGACACCCACTCTCTTAGTATTTAGGATTTTATACATTCCCACAGGAATGCATCACATTCTCATTTAGTATGCGGCTCAAAGTTGACAATATGTTGTTTCCGAACGCGATGTTAATAGCATCTATAGGTGCAACTATATGAGTCATATGCGAACAATGTGGATCGAGATCAAACGCCGAGAAACCTAATCAGAACCCAAACTGTAAGAAATAAATTCTGAATTTAACCAGAACTGCAAAAACGTACATAGGTCTAGTACGCCTTTCAGGGAGGCCGTTTCATAAAACTTCGTACGACAAAAACGGTCGTACATGTAAGTCAAAACTTTAAAATACATTTAAATTCTGATTTCTCAATCTAATCATATCTTGTGATATCTCTTTGTAACCGCCTTTTCAAGACAATTCTAAAGAGATATCATAATACAGGATTAGATGTATAAATAAATAAATAATTATTTATAATTTTAGAATCTCACTTATGACCGTTTTTGTCGTACGACGTTTCATAAAACGGGCCCCATGAGCATAACTCATTGAAAACTTGACAAATTATAAGGAAACGCAAACTCGATATACAGGTTATCAAAAGAACATTAGATACAAAGTTTCAGCTAATACGTGAAAGAATGGGGGGGTGGGGAGTGGAAAACGACGAAGAATTTCTCATATTTTAAGTTCGAAAGAGCAATTACTCATGAAAATCTTAACGATTTTGACGACATGCAAAATCAATGTGCAGTTAATCAACACACTGCCAAATACCAAATTTCAGCTTCATATGTCAAAGCATGTATAAGAAAAGAGCGGAAAATACGGGGGAACGGACAGACTGAGGGACGGACGGGGGAACGGATAGAGGGAGGGACGGAGGGATATAGACATACCGTCATATATGTTCCTTCTGAAGACTGACGTATAAACTCGTTTGCTGGTATCGCTATTTCACGCATATGATGAACGATTTTAGCAAGGGCAAGTGAAACAGTTAAATTGATAATCGGACAGCCACCTCCATCTGGCTAAGTTTCAGAGAAACTGTATATTAGATTCACTAAATGGCGCCATCAATCCTCCACTTGGCAAACTCCATTTTTTGTCAATGACAACTCTGTGGTAAGCGCAAATATCTAATTAACCCTATACCAGTGCACAGCCTGTTTCTATTTTTCGATATAGATGACTACCTAAAACA
This sequence comes from Gari tellinella, assembly GCA_922989275.2. NCBI lineage: Eukaryota > Metazoa > Mollusca > Bivalvia > Cardiida > Psammobiidae > Gari > Gari tellinella. The sequence goes on from OV277870.1 coordinate 22,703,079, forward strand.
CAAATTTGCTTTATGCTACCATCTGCTAGGAGAAAGAAAATATTACTTATTGTGCATGTCCATGAATGTGTCAAGGGAAAACTGGTTTCTTCAGAAGGTGAGTAAATTAATGGATCGGGTAAAGGTTTAACTCATTCAACCTTAGCGACGAGTAAACTCGTCATTTACAAACAGTGTACCTGTAAGGATTACACTTGTCCAATGCAAACAATGCGGCGTCTGGTCAAGGTTCTAATCTATTTGATACTATAATCATTTTGCCTGAAAATTAAAGTTAAAATTGAGAAATAAAAGCAGACGACAATTGTTGAATGTTGATGCCGTCATGGCAGTGAATTGGATAAAAAAAAAAAGATGACACTTTGGACGAGGATTGGTCTTGGCTTGGCATCAATGGCCAAATGCGATGCATTTTTAATAAAGCCATTTCGGTGATGTTTTCATGCAATCGTTCCATGTCTATACAGTCGAACATCGATATCTCGAACTCGCTTAACTCGAAAACCCCGATATTTCGAAACATGAATTTGCCTTATTTCAAGCTCGGTTTCGGTGAACATACCCGTGTTTCAAAGTTAAAACGCGGTTTATCCGCGTTTTAACTTTGAAATACGGGTATGATCGACTTAACCGAATACGAGATATCGAAGTTCGACTGTATTTATTCTTTATACATTATTCAGTAAGCAGCTTCTAGCAATTAACGAATGTTCTTGCTAATGAACAGAAGGGTTACAGTGGAGAAGACGTTACGTAATCCCTTTAAAAATGTTCTTACAGCAAACGCAATTTGGCATTTGAACGGTTTCGATCAAATTCAGACAAAAAGTAAAATGGCGTCTGATCAGAATTTAAACTTTGCAATACGGTTATGTTCGAATTGGGCGAGTTCAAATTATTGAAATTAAGATGGTTCCACAGCGGGTGGCCCGCATCTTGAATTCCGGAAATGCTGATGACTTTCACATTATCTTTTCGGCACGTGCTTATGGTAGAAAATTTATATAAAGAAAAGTTTGATAAGATTCAGTGTCTTCTTTGTTAGCGCAGTTGGTAAAGTGATTGACTAGCAAACCAAAGGTTCCATGTTCGATTCCCACTCGCTACAAATCTTTTTCTTAAAAATAAATTGTCCGATTTGTATTGACTAGTCAATTCATAACACAGTGACCAAAGGACAGGCTATGTTTAGTCACGTAATAATGAATAATATCAGATGCAACTATTGTCAAGTGACAACTAAACTTTGAAAGGATTTATAACCTATATGACAGATGGCAGCTTAGTACAGGACAAAAGTAATGCTAAAAGATAGATCCTAAAGGAGCTGATATGCATTACTTTTGTTATGCATTAAGCAGTCACCTTTCTTTAAAGATCTACAGGCTACAGTATTCAATGGTCCTTTATTACATCTATCTATCTATCTTACACGTTTGACTTCTGGTATTATTTAGAGCTGACGGCATTTTAAAGTTGAACTTAAGGGAGGTAACTCGTTTTGTGTAACATTTGTCAGAACTTCTGGAAATCATGTATAAAATGTAAATTCCACTGTAGATTTTCATTAAATTTTGTTACTAGTAGAATTAAGTTATATCTATCTAATTAGAGTAAATTTAGTGTATGTTAAACAGCTAGATATTTTGTAATTTGAGATTTAGTGACTTTTACAGAATTTGCTTTTTTAAATATTGATATTTCCAGAAAATATGTTTTGTTTGCACAATATGTTATAGTCTCTGTAAAGTTTACTTGAATATACAGAAATTATTGAGTTATATCATTTTATTAAGAAAATATTCCTGTTCATTAAAAAGGAGCTTTTCTCTACAAATGGTCCTGTGAGAAAAAAACTGCACTGTAATTTCTGTTTATTTTAACGATTTTTCACTCTCCATATGGTATATTTCATTTTAATCAATTTTCAAAGAATTCTGACACGGAATAAGCTGACCCGCGAACCACCTTAAACAGTTTGACTTGGACGAGTTAAGGTGGTTCGACAGCGGGCGGCCCGCACCTCGAGTTCCGGAAATGCTGATGACTTTCACATGATCTTTGCGGCACGAGCTTATAGTATAAATTTACAAAAAGAAAATTTTGATATGCTTCAGTGTCTTCTCTGTTAGCGCAGTTGGTACTGTGATTGACTTGAAATCCAAAGGTTCTAGGTTCGATTCCCACTCGCTTCAAAACTTTTTTTTTTGAACAAATTGTCATATTTTAGTGACTACCGGCGGTAGTGTCCCAATGGTTAACACCTTGGACTACGGTACCATGGGTCGTGCGTTCGATCCCTCGCCGGACCAACGGTCTCACTAGGGGATTTTTCTGAATCCCCGATGATGTACAGGAATGTTCTTGAGCAAGACATGTACCGCGAATTGCTCCTCTCCACCCAGGGGTTAAAATGGGTACCTGTGAAGGGTCTGAGTCGGTACTGCGGCTGCATTTGACTGCGCCATATGTTAGGCAAGATGGCTCGATGATCAGGGGCACAGTCGGCTGAGTGGTCATTCGGACTGAAAGTAGACTTTAACTTGGTATATTACTTTTATATATATATATATATTAGTCAAATCATAACGCAGTGATCAAAGGACAGGCTATGTTTAGTCTAGTAATAATGAATAATACCAGATGCAAGTATAGTCAAGTGACAGCTAAATTTGTGAGGATTTATAGCCTATATAACAGACGGCAGCTTTAACAAAGGACAAAAGTAATGCTAAAAGATAGATCCTAAAATAGCTTTTATGCATTACGTTTGTTATGCATTAAGCAGTCACTTGCCTTTAAAGATCTGCAGGCTACCGTATTCAATGATCCCTTATTACAGGTTTGACTTATGGTATTATTTAGTTCTGACGGCATTTAAAAGTTGAACTCAAGGGAGGTAACTCGTTTTGTGTTAACATTTTGTCAAAATTTCAGGAAATCATGTATAAAATGTAAATTCTACTGTAGATTTTCATTAATTTTTTGTGACTAGTAGAATTAAGTTATATCTATCTAATAAGAGTAAAATTAACAGCTAGATATTTGGTAATTTGAGATTTTCAGAATTTGACTTTTTTTAAAATATTGATATTTCCAGAAAATATGTCATGAAATACTTTTGTTTGCCCAATATCTTATAGTCTATGTACCGTTTACTTGAATGTACAGAAATTATTGAGTTATATCATTCTATAAAGAAAATATTCCCGTTTATTAAAAAAGGAGCTTTTCTCGACAAAAGGTCCTGTCAGAAAAAAACGGCACTGTAGCTTTTTTTTATTTTAACGATTTTTCACTCTCCATAAGGTATATTTCAATTTAATCAAGGTTTCAAAGAATTCTGACACAAAATACATGTAAGCTGACCTGCGAACCACCTGAAACTGATGAAAAATTGATGACTTGGGCGAGCACATAATATTGAAGTTAGCTGTGAGAAACTGACTAATAAGTATTACAAGCTGGTTGGAGATACCGATGGTTGACTGTATTCCATAGGATGCTTAAGGTGGTTCGACAGCGGGCGGCCTGCATCTCCAGTTCCGGAAATGCTGATGACTTTCACCTGATGTTTTCGACACATGCTTATAGTAGAACATTTAGATAAAGAAAAGTTGGATCAGCTTCAGTGTCCGTTAGCGCAGTTGGTAGGGTGGTTGACTACAATGACTAGCAATCAAAAGGTTCTAGGTTCGATTCCCGCTCGCTTCAAAACTTTTTTTCAAAATAAATTGTCCGATTTTATTGACTAGTCAATCCATAACGCAGTGATCAAAGGACAGGCTATGTTTAGTCACGTAATAATGAATAATATCAGATGCAACTAAACTTTGGGAGAATTTCTGGAAACCATGTATAAAATGTAAACTCCAATGTAGATTTTCATAAAACTTTTGCGACTTATAGAACTAAGTGATATCTATCTAATAAGAGTAAACTTAGTGTATGTTAAACGACTAGACTTTTTGTAATTTGAGATTTAGTGACATTTTCCGAACTTTACTTTTTTAAAACATTGATATTTCCAGAAAATATGTCATGAAATATTTTTGTTTGCACAATATCTTATAGTTTCTGTACAGTTTACTTGAATATATAGAAACTATTGACTTATATTATTTTATAAAGACAATGTTCCCGTTTATTAAAAAAGGAACTTTTCTCGACAAAAGGTCCTGTCAGAAAAAAACGGTATTGTATTTTTTTAACGATTTTTCACCCCCAATACGATATATTTCAGTTTAATCAAGATTTCAAAGATTTCTGACATGGGTGAAGCGGATCCGCGAACCACCTTAACATATCCATAGCGCCGAATATACTCGTCATTTACAAACAGTGTACCTGTGAGGATTACACATGATCACATGGCTCCTTAGAAAGTCATCTGAGCAGGGTCTACACTGTTTGTCATTTTGAAATATATTGTTAAATCAACCCTAAAAAGGTAAAAATGAACTTAATAAAATAATTCAAACTTTAAAACACATATACTTTCAAATGTCTCTATCTAGTTTACACAAGACAGGAATAGATGGAAAATAAATAATAATTGATACCTATATTCTGACATTAGACAACATTTGTCGTACGAAGTTTTATGAAACGGATCCCTGGAACTTAACTATTGGAAGTATTTATAACAAATTCGCCCGTAACGTGTTGAAGGTTAAAGTCAGAGTTTTCCGAATCATTGGCACATTAGATCACTCATTGAGATGGTCCCAGTCTATACGACGCTATGTTTACAGTGCAGAATAAACACATTTACGCTGAAACTGGTGGTTTTTTTCCGAGGCTCCAAATTATTTGCCACTTAAATTAAAAAAGATAGTCGGAAATGTCAAAACGTCATTTTCTCCATTTTACTGCGATGCGTTTGCGTTTCGTTTAAACGGGAAAGAGTAACGTTTTCTCCACTGTAGATCAAAACTAAAACTACTTCGCTACGTGCAGTCTCAGTTGCATTTGTAAACAGTTTAGACTCAGAACGGACGCCGAGTAACTCGGTGTCTGATCTGAATCTAAACTGAATCTAAACTGTTTGAAATGTTCATTCATGTTTTGTCATTACATACAAATCCAAAGTTCAGGTTTTTGGAGACAGCAATTGTAAGCAGACGGTAAACGGTTACTTGGCAGATATTGGAGCCGGTTTTCTGGCGTCTGATCTGGCTCAAAACTATTTGAAATGGAAATACAAGTTTTATCATAAATGCTTTTTTTTTGGAAAGAAAAACGTCTTCTCCACTGTACTGTTCAGGAAGGTTGACCATTTTCACTCTCAATGACGCTTTGAATAAAGCGCGTTTACAAACAGTTTGAGTCCTGGTCAGACGCCGCGTTACGCGGCGTCTGATCAGGACTCAAACTATTTGACACTCTTATCGCTATATCTATTAAGTCATACAACCTTAAGTATAACTTTGAAAAGTGTCTTGCAGACAACAATATTGACGCAGACGACAATAAAGCGGTGAAGGGGTAAAATTATTCCGAATAATTTGATCATGAAAGGGTTAACAAACCTTGTATTGAAACTTTCTGCTTCATTATTTTGTCTTGTATTCAGCTGTTATCTGTTACAAGTATTAATTTCAAAACTAAATAAGTAGATCTGATATTTTACTTGATAATTTCAATATGATCCAATCTTAATCAAAATCCATTGAAACTCCATTCTACGACTTGGAATACATTATTTTCTTTAAGCACTCTGAAAGGATCGATTAGAACATCAGCCAAGTTTAAATATATCGAACTAGCTTAACCCCATCACTGCCATGACGTCATCATTTTAAAAAAAAATGAAGTCTGCTTTTATTTCTAAAATGTAATATTTAGTTATTTTGACTTAAACAATATTGAAAAGAGTGTAAAACAGTTTGGATCCTGATCAGACACCGCGTTACGCGGCGTCTGATCAGGATCCAAACTGTTTTCATATTCTAGTGTACTCGGGATAAGGCAGTGAAGGGGTTAAATTGAACACAGCCTTGTTTCAAAATTAAAGCGTAACAAGGCTACGAGTGTACATGTTTCTGTTTTATTGTCATACCAGTAATATACATTCATTTTCATAGTCAAACCTCGATATCTCGACCTCGCTTAAGTCGCACATATCCTTATTTCAAAGTTAAAACGTAGCTGAGCCACGTTTTAACTTTTAAATAAGAATATGTTCGACTTAAGCGAGGTCGAAATAATGAAACTGAACTATACACATACGGAAATTCGAGTTAAGCGAGTTTGAGATATCGAATTTCGACTGTACATGTATTCAGAATATTTTATACTTTAATATAAATACTCTAATATTACAACAATAATGTATTTACTCAGGATGTATTAAAAGCTGAGGATACACAAGGCGCTCATTTTTACCACGAAATGTCAGATTTATCTCGAATTTTGTTTAATATTGTTACTTTATATTGAAACTGGCACTAAAATAGGCGCTTATATCAACCGCCAGACAGAGAATACATGAATATTGCATGAACTGTCTGGCATTTTATTGTATTCTCAACAACAAATTGATCGTGTTTGTTGCATTGTTTCAAAGTATAAACAGATTTAGACTTTTGACTAGAATCGGATCGTAATTTACAAGAATTGTACAGTGGAGACGCATTATTCCTTCACGTTTTCTTAACATTGGAGAAGAATTTATTCTTTCCCAATAAAAGCGTTAACGCTCAAATTATTTTTTTCATTGCAAACAGTTTGGAGTCAGATCAGACGCCGGGTTACCGAGCGTCTGATCTGCCTCCAAACTGTTTTTTCGCTAGTATGTAAAATATAAAATTAAACTTTTTTTTTTGCTTTTATTTTTTAAAGAATTGTGATTGCGGTAGTAGTCCAGTGGTAACAACTTTGAGTACGGTACCAGGGATAGTGAGTTCGATCCCCGTCGGACCAGCGGTCTGACTAGGGGATTTCTTCTGAATCCCCGATGATGTACAGGAATGTTCTTGAGCAAGACATGTACCGTAAATTGCTCCTCTCCACCCAGGGGTTAAAATGGGTTCATGTGAAGGGTCTGAGCCGCTAAGCACTGCGACTGCATTTGATTGTGACATATGTTACAGTGGAGAATGTGTTATTCTTTCCCAATAAACGCGTTTACGCTAAAACTATTATTTGCAGTGCAAACAGTTTGGAGCCAGATCAGACGCCGGGTAACCCGGCGTCTGATCAGGCTCCAAACTGTTTGCCACCAAGATAAACATGAATTATCAGAATTGTCCAAAAGTTGTACTTTTCTACGTTTTAGTGATTTGCGTTTGCGTACGTTTGCGTTTAAACGGGAAAGAATAACAGATTCTCCACTGTAGCAGTGCTCAATATTGTAGGCAAGATGGCTCAATGATCAGAGGAGTAAATGTACATTCGGCTGAGCGGTCATTCGGACTGAAAGTAGACTATAACTTGGTATATTATTATTATTTATTATAATTTATGACTTTCTATATGTCAGTGCCTATCCTTTGCGTTGCGCTTATTTGAAGAAACGAGAAATAATAACGCATTCTCCACTGTATCAACAATTATCCCTTATGTTAACATGTTTAACCCTTTACCTGATAGCATTGTTTCTAGTATTGAAGATATGTGACTACTTAAAGCAGGTTGAAAGTAAAGCAGAATGCGCCCTAAGGCGCATTCTGCTTTACTTTCAGCCTGCTTTAAGCTATTAACTGCTAGAATAAGGAAAAAAGTTAATATGACACATATTCATTACGGTATAATTTGGAACTATTTTCTGCAGCGGATGAATAAAATGAATGTGCTAAAAGTCGCTTCTATAAGGGAAAGGGTTAAGTCTGATCAGCCTTCAAACTATGTGCAATTCAGATAAATGTACAAGAAAATCGTCAACACATTTCAGAACATTGCATTTATGTTTAGTTTACGGAAATGGAAATAGTAATGTCTGCTCCACATTACCATGTCTAAAGTTAGAGCCCCATTATCCCTATAGGCACAGCTGATATGGTGTATGCTGTACGACAGCTGCAACAAAATGCTAAGAACGGTATCAATATTGCTACACAACACTTGTAGACCTTACTAAAGCCTTTAACACCGTCAGTTGAGAGACTATGGACGATTATGACCAAGTTTGGGAGTCCTCACCGCGTCATTACCATTGTCAGACAACTTCATGATGTCATGATGCATGTATTGTACTTGAGAACAGTGACCAATCTCAATATTTCCTGGTCAGAAATGGCGTCAAGCAGGGTTATGTTCTCGCATCAACCCTGTACTACATGATTTTCTCTTGGTCCAAGGTTATTAAGCATTTCAATTGAGTCTAAAGTCGTTCTCAAGCATTTGATTGGTCAGATTTGAGCCTAGGCTCAAATCTGATCAATCAAATGCTTGGGAACATACTCAGACTTAGCTCAAACGCTTTATAACCCTGGACCCTGCTATGCTTAATGAAGCACCGGGGTCTGATGAACAAGGGATTGGTGTTCGGTACAGGACTGACGTCAAACTGTTCAAACAGTGACACTATAATGCAATAACCATGTTAAAGTAAAAAAATATCCGTGATCTCCTTTTAACTGACAACTGTTCCTTAAAACGCAAATACAGTAAACGACCTGCAAACAAGCATGGCATCTGTCTGTCTTTGACAACAAAAGAGGACTAGGGAATTGCGCCTACTAGCATCCGGAAAACGTACTCCAAGCCAGCCATACAATTTAATGGCTTTACCTTTCAATATGCAAACAAGTTTACCTACCTTGGCAGCACACTCTCGTGCTCTGTAAAAATATACGAAGGCATTGCAAAATCCAGAACTGCATTTGGAAGACTCCGCTTGAAGAGGCAAATGAACATAGAGGTATTCGTCTAGAGACTAAAATGTCATTGTACAGAGCAATGTTTCTAACCAAATTACGTTATGCCAATGAGACATCTCAGACACATGTGTATGTTGACTAAAGAACTATTGAAATGCTTGTCAGCATTTTGGATCCTTGTCGTTTTGTGGGGTCTGATCAAAATCCAAACTGTTTGCAAATGAATTCTTTAGTATGTGTTATGCGGTTAATGCGTTAAATCTTGCATATGAAAATAACAGTGTTTTGGGGTCAGTTTTAAGAAAGAAGTACGACAAGTATTGTCTTTATTCAAATTATAAAACTGTAAAATAACTATTTATATATCTATCTAATCCTGTCTTGTGACATCTTTCTGGAATCTTCTTGGAAAGACGATTCCAAAGAGATGTCATAAGACAGGATTAGATGGAGAAATCAATAAAAATTCACAGTTCTATAATCTGACTTACGACCGTTTTTGTCGGACGAAGTTTCGTAAAACGGGCCCCTGTAGAATAGCGATGCTCTTTGTGAAAACTGAAATATGAAATGATTTAAACCGACAACCGGTCACATTTCTCAGACATGCAGTATATCATTCGTTGTACAAACTCAATTATATACAAAAACAAGCGATAAAGAGTGTACCACAATTTATGACAATAACCCAGTCGTAGATCTTAAGTACTATCCCATTTTTCTAAATCCCTGGTTGTCAAGACAATTTATCGTTTGGCTGTTGCAATACTCAAACGAAAAACATTCGTTCTAGATTAACGTTTGTGCTTATAGCCGTTTGTTAATTGTATGGAAGATGTTATTTTCCAATATAGCAAAGCTCACTTATAACGAAATTTGATATAAAGAAATATTGAATATAACATAACAAATTAGCATTCACTATCTAGATACAAGATACAATACACACGAAACTTTATTTATAGTCGGTCGCTTACAAATATTTTAGAACATTATATAGCTAGAAGCTATTTACGGACTAAAATAAGTGTTTCTAACATTACACTTTACTTTTGATGACTCTGTAATTTACGTATATCAAAATGGAACCGATACAACGATAATTGGGTATAAAAAATATATATTGCCCGAGGACTATCATATACAGTGGAGAATCTGTTATTCTTTCCAGTTTAAACGCAAACGTACGCAAACGCAAAGCACTAAAACGTAGAAAAGAACAACTTTTTGACAATTCTGATAATTCATGTTTATCTAGGTGGCAAACAGTTTGGAGCCTGATCAGACGCCGGGTTACCCGGCGTCTGATCTGGCTCCAAACTGTTTGCACTGCAAATAATAGTTTTAGCGTAAACGCGTTTATTGGGAAAGAATAACAGATTCTCCACTGTAAGTTACCGTCACTGTAAACGCGTTTTATGACTTCACAAGTCTCGAAATCTGATCAGGTGTTGAACCACCTATTATTCATTCCAATATTTCGACATTCCTTTAAGACCGGCCATGTTTTACATTTTATTGCAACGCGTTTGTGTTTCTCTTAAATGAGAGAAATAAGTTCCTTTCCGCTGTATAAGACAACATTAGAAACTCACATTGACATTCTATTCTGCTAAAACGGGCCTTTCCTACTTGACTATCACTTCCAAATATATAATTATGTACTTTAATTTGCAAACTCGTTTGGTACTAAGTAAATTTGTGTCTGTTTAGTGTACAAAATATTGGATGTTTTCACGTCAAATAAATACAAAAGACTCAAGCAGGAAACGCAACACAAACAATACACCCACCTCTCAAGCAGAACACACACATACAGTGATACCATAACAAACACACACACACACACACGCACACTCCCATTCCTTCATCTACACACTAAATAGAAAACAACACGCAAGACAAACATAAAGCAAAGTGAACATAGGAGCCCGCCTTGGTACGGTCAGTAGCAATCAATAATTAATTATAAATTAATCATTAACTACCACTGGGGGGTTAAACCTGGGTTTAGGGGCGCCCAACCGCACACGTATCTCCTATATTCACCTATAAAGACGAACAGTGTACATAAAATATAAACCCTGTTCCACAACCTTACAATCAAATAGACCGCCAGCACAGTAAGTAAATACATGTAAAACATCTAACAAAATTATATGACAAGATTATTAGTAACACAGGAAAGAATTAAACAAGTCTAACATTAGTGTTTAATTCGATGTAAGCATAACTAAAGTGGAGAAAACGTTATATTTAACGTATCTAATTTATTGAGTTGGGTTTTACGGCACCGCGACACATTGCTTAAAGTCAAATAAAATATAGATACTTCTTTTATTGCTATTTTACGAACATTGTTTTCTTAATCATTGATAAATTGTAAAGAATGTTTCGGGCCTTATAGTGACCCCCATGTTCTCGTCTTAAATTGTTGTACATAATTTGACATCTTAACGACGAGCAAACTACAAATAAATATCAGTTTTTGGATTAATATAATTTTATGTGAGTCATACAACATGCCCTCTAAATATTCAACAATTCAAACAAAACAGCTAGCAATCAATGGGGCATCAACACGCACACATGCCATTTATATTGTGATAAGTCTTTTTTCGATAACTTGAACACTTTTAAGTCGAGAATACCCTTATTTCGAAGTTAAAACGTGGCTTTGCCACGTTTTAACTTCGAAATAAGGGTATGCTCAAATAAATAAAATTCGAGTTATTGAAACACAACCGTGGAAATTATATTGTATATTTGGCTTAAGTGAGCTTAAATGTTTGGTTTAAGCGTGTTACCGAAGATCGAATGTGTTTGACTATTCTGACATTCCTTGTGCTGTTAACAAGAAAAATACATTACGTTCAAACTATTAGAAGTTGAATGAAGTGGTCCCTTGCCTGTCGTTAAATCGTTCTTTTTTTGCGTAAAATACCAAGATCGATTAAACTAGTCAATTACTATTCTATAAATAGGTCCCTTAAGTATATGGTATTTATAATGGTTAGTTTTGGTGCTATTCGAATAATTGTTTTGAGTTCATTATACGGACAACAACACCATTATGAGCCATTATACAATGTTTTATAACTTATTTACACAATATCTTTCCTCTTATCGGTATTTCTTTTAGTATCTATCAACTGTATATTTGATGGACAACAACGTATTATGAGCCATTAATACAATATTTTGTAACTTATATACTCAATGGAACATTTCTTTCCAATCGGTATTTTTATCTATCAACTGTATTTACCCTTTTATACCCCTCTGTAGAGATAACTGATTGCATATGCAAATAGTGTAGACCCTGAGCAGAGGGCTCCTATGGGAGTCCACTGATCAGGGTCAACACTGTTTGATAGTTTCAATTGTTTTGTTGTCATACCAAAAAGTAGACTAGTTCAATATCTCTGTACTAGCAGAGTCAAAAGGATTATAAATACCAGCAAGAGATATTTAGGGTTGAAAGGGTTAAATATGAACCCTTTGTATAAATTATGTATTTAATTCAAGTTGTCGATTTTGCAAACAGTATGGATTCTAATCAGACACCGCGTGACGCGGCCTTTGACCAGGACCCCCACTGTTTGCAAAGTCGACTAAAATGAACAAATTAATGTTTATCAAAGCTGCTTCTTCTAGCTGCCACTAGATGTGCAGATACAACTGTATACATAGGTACTTATAAGAAGATGAATACCCAGCCTTAAATTAACTCATTGAGCCCTAGTGACGCATATAAAAAGTATGCGTCCTTTACCAAAACTGAACATGTGAAGAGTAGACTTGTCTAATGCAAAAAGTGAAGTCTCTGATTAAAGGGTTCCTGCATGTCTCTTCTAATCAGGGAATTCACTGTTTGTCATTTTGCACCATTTGATAAAAACAACCTGAAATAGTCTAAAATGGACTAGCCTTAATTGTAAACTGTAAATGTCCATTTGAAGTTTCAGGGGATAAATAGTTAAGTTCACAGCCAACAGCAGAAGCAATTCTTTCCCGTTTAAACAAAAACGAAAAGCAAACGCATTGCAATTAGAAATTATAGAAAATGTCATTATTTTAAAAAGTTTCTTAGCACTCATTTTAATCTTAATGGCTAATAGTTTGAAGCCTAATCAGGTTCACTGGCGTCTGGTATGGCTACAAACTGTTTGCAATGGACTTCATGGTTTTAATATAAATGCGTTTATTTGGTAACAATTACGTTTTCTCTATGGTATGTATAGGAGAAATATTTGCTTTATATAGTTGTTCTTACTCTTTTTAAATGGAGATCATTCTTTTGAGATCGCCATGTGTTCTTATTCTCCTTTACGTTAGCTTCATTCCCTGTCTGTTGTTTTAGTTTGGAATCATAGTTTAGGACAGCGTCGTGTCAAATTTGACTTTTCGGAACTTTTTCGGATTTTTAAAAAAAAAAAAATGTCACTGAAACAAGTCTTAATTTGATGTTTTTTCTTGAACCATACTGCAATCTATTATCTTTTAAAATTTTAAAATTATTTTTATAACTCGTTCACATAACCGTTGACATCGGGGAAGGCAGCGAAGCGAAAACGTTAACAGAAACACGATATATTGAGAAAAAATTATATATATTTCTCTGCAACAAAACTTTGTTTGAGTGCTATTATATCAACTAAAGATAGGAAACGTTTTGTGTGTTTTATTCTGAAACCAGGTTACGCGCCAAAAAGAAGGGCACTCGATCGTTCTGAACTTTATGTAGTCCTCAGGGCACCAATACATCTTATAATTCACCGTCTGCCGCCTCCAATTTGACAGATTTGTATTTCCCGAAAGCAGTTTTCCTAACTCTGTCACTGCTGTAAATATCATCCTTTTCATAATTGTTGTTTACCCATCTTTAAAATTTTGAGAGTTTACAGTTCGACTAAAGAAGCATCACTACGAGTGCCAAACTGTTTGGATCCTGATCAGACGCCGCGCTACGCGGCGTCTGATCTGGATCCAAACAGTTTGCAAATGTCTTACACGTTTCGTTGAATCCTCTAATGTCTAATCGGGCAGCCAATCCGTTTTCGTCCTGCGGCTTGAATCTAGATATCGAACGTTTTACTTCATTTTATTAAGCCATTCCTCTTTCTACGTGAGAATTTGTTGTTTAATTATTGTCAATGATAATGCGGCGACTGCGGCTATATCTAATCTTCGCTAAATGAATTTTCGCCATAAGAAAATGCAATGCATCTAATGAAGTTATTTTGGAATTTTGAAATAGGTTTTCAGGTTTGCATAAACAAAGATAAATATGAGCCGTGCTACAAGAAAACCTGCCTTATTGTATCGCAAACAGTGTAGATCAAGGCCAGCCGCCACGTCAAAGACGCGGCAGCTGGTCTTGACCTACACATTTGATACCACATGCATCTGAAGCATTTAATGTTGCTGTATTATATAAGTATGGTAGTTAGCAGTGTAGACCAAACTCAGTTACAAAGCCTTGCGGTGACAACGATGCTTAGTCTGTACAATGTTGCAATGCAATAAGGGTGGTTTGCCATGGCACAGCTCATATACATTTGTAATCAGTAAAAGGTTACGTCTATTACGTCGTATTTTAAAGAAACATATAGAAATGAAACTCACATCTGATTACAAGTGAGAATTTTATAGAGAACATGTATATACATTGCATTTAATCACAAGTGAGAATTTTACCAATATACATGAGCTTACTTTGCAGATAATCATACTATTTCAAAGAATGTGCACTTATATACATCGCAGCTAATCAAAAACAAGAGATTTACAAAACGTATGTATTTACATTGCAGCATATCACAAGTGAGAAATTTACAAGCAGCACGGGTTTACATTGCAGTTAACCATAACTGGGAAATTACCAAGAACAAGCATTTACATTGAAGCCGATCACATTTGGTATATTTACAAAGCTCATGCATTTACATTGAAGCCGATCACATTTGGTATATTTACAAAGCCCATGCATTTACATTGAAGCCGATCACATTTGGTATATTTACAAAGCCCATGCATTTACATTGAAGCCGATCACCTTTGGTAAATTTACAAAGCCCATGCATTTACATTGCAGCTGACCACCTTTGGTAAATTTACAAAGTCCATGCATTTACATTGCAGCTGATCACCTTTGGTAAATTTACAAAGCCATTCACAACGAACATGCGTGAAAATGACATGTACATCTGATTAGTTGTGAGCATTTTGCTGCAATTAATTAAGGATTATTGACCCTTTACTCTGTAGATACACATGTTACGCATCTATATATGATCGGTCATGAGTCAATGTGTGAGACAAGCTGACCTCAACCGAGTCTAGAATTGTAATGTTATTAAGCGAGCCTTGGCGAGCTTAATAACTTTTCTATTCTAGACTTTGTTGAGATCAGCTTGTCTCACACTTTGACGAGTGTCAGGTTATTTTTCTTACATAGCCACCGATTTTATGCTATTTTAAAGCAATAGGCCTTTTTGGAATCCCAGTGATGTAATCACGCCTTTATAAACAATGACGTTATAGTGACGTCATCAAATTGATCTCACACATGTTGGAGAGAAGGATATTCGTGATCGCTGTTCGCTATAGAAAACAGGGGAAGTTATGTGAGAAAATATATTATTTCACTGAAAAAAACAGTTCCAATTTATACAGTCATGAATATGTCATACGGAATGACTTTTTTTTATATTCTGGCAGATGATTGCTTAAAGCAGGCTCAATGCACAGAAGAATGTATCCTAAGGCGCATTCTGCTTTACTTTCAACATGATAAGGCGTCAACTGTCTTCTAAACTTAGAAAATGCTATGGAGTGAAGGGTTTAACACATGCAACCCTAGTGACGAGCTAAATCATCATTTACAAACAGTATACCTGTTAGGATTACACTTGTCCTATGCAAACAGTGAATACCCTGATCAGAGGGCTCCTTAAGGAGCCCTTTGATCAGAGTTTTCACTGTTTGTCATTTTGAAATATATTGTTAAGATCAACCCGAAATAGTTAAAAATAAACTAGACTTTGTCTTATTTTGAAATTGGATCAGGGGCGAATGAGTTTACAAAGAGAGTCGATGTATTTTGTTCATGATAAAACATTGACCTATGCGTCCTATAAACTGTCAGTGACGGTTACCATAAGTGTCTCTATATTACAGAAAGTTCAAGTCAGACTCATCCTAATTGGAGACAATATCAATTAAGAAAATGCTTTTACAGTCTAGATGACTATAGTTATATGAACTGGAGTCTGTACTGCGCTAATTTAAACACTATGGTATGAGGGATAAAAAGATTTTGCCAACGAATTTAAATCATTCACAGCCTAACCTAGATAAATAATTGTTTGAGAACAGTTTGTACCCTGATCAGACGCCGCGTAACGCGGCGTCTGATCAGGATCCAAACTGTTTTACACTGTTTGCGATATAACTATATTTTCTTTTATCTTAAATTTAAATTTTGAAATAAAAGCAGATGAAAATTGTTTAAAACAGATGCCGTCATGACAGTTGTTAATTAAGATTTTTAGGGTGAAATATAACATAAATATTTTGACTCTCGTATCTATCTGTTTTTTGTCAAACTGTTTTCTAACTATACTTTGAAATAATAGTTTAGGTAAAGTCCTACAGCAGAATATGTAATTTGTAGTAAAAGGGTTGAACATCACTTGACATATTAACCCTTAGCCCGCCAAATAAATTGCCGTCTTCTATATTTCTCGTCTGCTTCAAGTTTCAAAGTGCTTCAAAGTGTTGCTTAAAATTGCTGAAAATGTTGTCCGAGTGTCAAACAGCTTGGATCCGGATGAGACGCCGAGTTACTCGGCATCTCATCCGGATCCAAGCTGTTTGCATATGGAGCTATAGTCGTGAGTGGCAGGCTAAGGGTTACTACAAGAGAAAACACAATGTACGCGTATTCATAATAAAATGTCATAGAGTGCCTCCTCTCTATAACGACACCCAATAGGAGACACAGATGGTGTGTGTTGTTCAGAGGAAGTCGTTATAGGGAGGTAAAATTAAGACTTGGCTAACATTTGCAAATAGCTTGAATTCAGATCAAAATGTCCACTAATTGTTTTAAAAAAAACCTCACAAAAAAACAGCAGACGACAATTTTAAGCAGACAATATTGCAGCAGTGTCAGCGTTAGACATAATTGTCTTGTTTGGGGAACAGCGGCAAGTGTCGTTGTAATGAGGGAGTCGTTGTTGGGAGGGTCGTTGTAGGGAGGGAACACTGTAGTTATCAGAACTGTCGTTTTATTATGTTGTCTACGAGTTATTAAGTCGTTGTGGCGCATACACGCGTCATTTACAAACAGCATGCACATGAAGAGCTTACTTGTCCTAAAAAACTGTGTAGACCCGAAATGAGCAATCTGATCAAGGTTTGCACTGTTTGTCATTTTGTAAAGTGTTGCAAAGAACATCCCTAAATTGTGAAAATAGACTTGATTGAGCTGGAAAGTGGAATTTCAGGAATTCTGTTTAAAGGTCAATGTATAGATGTAGCCACCCACCAGACTGCGAGTACATGAATATTACATTATCTATCTGTCACTTATTGTAATTTGTACAAAAGTTGGTAGGCAAGTTTACACTTTATCTCTTTGAACGCTAACGTCGGATATAGCTGCCACAGTCATAACCTTTGCAAACAGTTTGAATCCAGATAAGATGACGCGTAACGCGGCGTCTCATCAGGATCACAATGTTTGACATTCTGACCCTGAATTTAAACGAAATTTTGAAAAATTCTAATTTTAGAACAAATGCAGACGACAATTGCTGCAGACGAAAATATTACCCAGCATGCAAAGAGTTAAAATAGACTAATAAAGCTCCGTTCTGCAGTGTCGCCGTTATAATAATGTAAAAATAAATACGGAAACGTTTTACGTGGTGCCAATTCGGTATTTACAAACTCACTCATCTCTGAAACATCTAACAGATAACTCCAGTTTCCAATAACTCCAGTTTCCAATAACGTCTTAGCCGTTTTGACTAAAACGAATACTTTAACCCATTACCCCATAGCCTGTTTCTAATTTTGAAGATAGGTGACTACTTAAAGCAGGTTAAAAGTAAAGCAGTAAGCCTGTTTAAGCTACAATCTTATATAATACAGAAACTACTTTTATGGTAAATATCCATGACTGTTTAAATTGGAACTATTTTCTTCTGTGGAGGACTAAATTAAAGGTGTTAAAGGCGTATTTATGGGGTAATGGGTTAAACGGGGAAGGATAACGTTTTCTCCACTGTGTAACGTCACGTATGACGTCAGAATAACGTTTTCTCCAATGTAATTCCAGTTTCCATTAACGTCTAATCCGTTTTGACTAAACGAATAGTTTAACCCATTACTCCAAAGCCTGTTTCTAGTTTTGAAAAAAGGTGATTACTTAAAGCAGGTTAAAAGTAAAACAGAATGCGCCTTAAGGCGCATTCTGCTTTACTTTCAGCCTGCTTTAAGCTATCATCTTCTAGAATAATTCTAACCAATATTTCTTATGATACATATTCATGACTACATAAAGTGGAACTATTTTCTTCAGTGGAGGAATATATTAAAGGCGTAAAAAGGGGTATTATTGGTGTAATGGGTTAAACGATGTATTTTAAAATGGCAAAAAAGCAGGCCCTAGTCAGATGGGTAATTTACATTGTTAGTTTAGTTTGACCTGTGAACTCACTCATCACTAAAACTTCAAATGGACACTGCCAATTTGTAATACAAAGTCTATTCCATGTTTTACTTTAACCTTTTCACTCCAAAATCTTTCGTGAGATTTTTACCCCTTCACCGTTTAATTGTCGTCTGCTTCAATTGTGTTGTTTGCAAGATCGTTTCAAAGTAAGATTCAAAGTAGTATGACTGAAAACATATCGATACGAGTGTCAAACAGTTTGGATCCTGACAAGACGCCGCGTTACGCGGCGTCTGATCAGGATCCAAACTGTTTGCAAACGCGCACGCGCTTCCAGGTGTCATTGAGAGTGAAAGGGATAAAGGAATTGTGTTTTCATTTTACAATGTATTGAACGGTGGCATATAATGCAGACCATGATCAGAGGGCTCCTAAAGGAGCCCTCTGATCATGGTCGTCACTTTTTGAGTAGGACAAGTATACTCTTCTTAGGTATACGAGTAATGTTTGATTGGCTCATACAAAACATACAATTTCAATACAATACAATACAATGCAATACAATACAATATCTTTATTTCCTCCTTCATAGGAGATTTGCATTGTTTATCATCAATTTACAGTATTAACAAAGCATTCTTTAGCTCCTCCGCTGTCATTTGTTCTTTTAAAGACTGACACTTATACTGATACTTACACCAAATATTGACATATTGTATTTTTTCTTTTGTTTGTTTTTGTTTCTCAAATGTATGCACCTATATATCTTTAAAGTACAAAGGTGTTGATAAATATGGATAATGTTAAAGTCATTTTTTTCTTTTGGAAAAAAGGTTATTTGTACATAAATATTTTGATATTAATTTAATGTAAAATAAAGTTTCTGTTCGAAAAAGAAAACCCAACAATAACAAAATAAGTGATGCTGGCTTAGGTTTTTTTTTCTCGTTTTACTTTTTGTAAAATAAATGTAATTTTTTCTGAGTTTTGTCAGTGACATAGATATACGTTATCGCATGTTTTGTAAGGTGTGGCGGTGGGTATCTCCCCGACCCGACACACCTATGACGGGGACAATAAATGAGGTCCTTACTGACAAGGCCTGGGGAAAAAAGACTGACACTTTCTTTCTTTTTAAAATGCTGTCGCTAACCAATATTTTCTCTTAATATTCATTTTAGGAATTTTGATTAGATCAAATCGATCCGGAATTTTATGCAAGTATTTTCCAGCTTCACAGTTAATGACTTGAGTAAGTTTTCCTGTGAATGTACAAAATATTCAAATAACCCAAAGAACATTTGCATAGAAACGTATACAATTTTGGAATCCTTGCCATTTAAGGCCCGACTAGCCTTCCTCGTTAATTAACTTTAGGCAGAAAACCTATTACAGACAGAGACTGGTTTCCACCAATCAATGCACTTTACCGTGACATTATTACGTGTACTTTCTAGAAAAGCTCTACCCTTAAAATGCCATAGTATAAACAGAGCAAAACCATTGGTGGTTGCCATTGCGTCAATAGACAATGATATGTTTTAGAGTTGTAGCATCGGAATGTTTGAAATCGATAGGAAACGGCAAACAGTTTGGATCCTGATCAGACGCCCTCGGCGTCTGATCAGGATCCAAACTGTTTGGTTAATGGTTCCACATGGCGATGATAGCATTGCAAAGATTAACCCACGTTCAGTGCCATAAAACCCAGATAGCTTTACGACCGTCACTGTTATTAGCGTCGGGAATAGTTACATGAAATTACCAGAAGCCTAATGGCAGTTTTACACGTACATGACACATAGATGTGAGTGGTTGCCTCATATTGTGAGTGTCGTAGTTTTCTAAAGCCGTCTGGAAATTGAAATAAATTGAATTATGGGTACAGACATTTTGTCTGCCTGCTTGTCAGGACCTCCTCTTTTATCTCTTACGTATGTTCTCTCTCTCTACCATTCCATCTATATTTCTGTGTCTCATTTGCTGTCTATCTGTCTTTTTTGTTTATGGGACTGCTTCTGCCTTTCTCTATCTCTGTCTCTCTGTCCCTCTCTATTCTTTCTCTCCTTA
Source organism: Gari tellinella (assembly GCA_922989275.2). Lineage (NCBI taxonomy): Eukaryota > Metazoa > Mollusca > Bivalvia > Cardiida > Psammobiidae > Gari > Gari tellinella. The sequence goes on from OV277870.1 coordinate 22,723,656, forward strand.
TCTTTGTCTCTATATCTGCGTCCTTCTCTTTCTTACTATTCTTTGATTGAATACTATCAAATTTGTTCTCATCTCTCTTCTCTCTCTCTCTCTCTCCCTCTCTCTCTCTCTCTCTCTCTCTCTCTCTCTGTCACTATCTCTATTTCTCTTTATTTATCTATTTCTCTCGCTTTCTCAGTCTGTCTATATGTCTTCCAGTCTCTCTCGCTCAATTCCGCATATCTGTTGATAGATTATTGTGTATCTAACAGGAAAAAATACACACTACAACATTAAAGTAACATTTCTTCAGGTACCTTTCAGCACAATGGGAAAATGTAAACCGCCAGGTTCATTGCAAACAATGTAGAATCAAAGTCAGGGTCTGACCGTGGTGAATGTTTATTGAAGCCCTACTCCGTGACACACCAATAGACAATTCAAATTTCAAACTTATTCCAGTCCATTTTTACTATTTGGAGTTTTGTTTTCAATGTATTTCAATATGAAAAACATAACATATCTCTGATCTGAGTCTTTACTGTTTGCATAGAACAAGTATACTATTCACTATTCACGTTGTTTGCAAATGATCTGTATATGCATGGCCGTGGTTTAATCCATTATCCCATAGCCTGTTTCTAGTTTTGAAGATAGTTGACCATTTAAAGCAGGTTGAAAGTAAAGCAGAATGTGCCATGAGGCACATTCTGCTTTAATTTCAGCCTGCTTTAAGCTATTATCTGATAGAATGTAGAAACCATTTCTTATGATTCACATTTGTGACTGTGTAAATTGGAACTATTTTCTCTAGTATGTGAATAAATTAAAGGCGTTAAAAGGCGTATTTATGGGGTGATAGGTTAAATGGTTAACTAACCATCTACATGCACAACGGTGTGTTATATTCTATATATAGTGTAGTTGTAAGACCTAGTTGAGTTTTGCCGTTACTGCGTGCAATGTATAATTGAGCCGTGCCATGACAAGACCAGCCTTATTGCATTGCAACATTGCACAGACCAAGACTACAGGTGCGTCAAGTGACGCACCTGTAGTACCAAGCACTGTTGTCATGCCAGGGTATGTATCTGATATGGTCTACACTGCCAACTACCACATAAATGATATAATACAGCTACATGAAATGCTTTAGATGCATGTTGGTGTCTTTGAAGCGGCGGTTGGCCTTGATATACACTGTTTGGGATACAATAAGACAGGTTCTCTCCTGGTACCACCTAATTGTATTTTTATTGCCACACCACAGTTTTACTGGAGAAATATCGATACGAATGCCAGACACTGCTAATCATTATTAGACGCTGTATCACGCGGCGTCTGATCTGGAACCAAACTGTTAAGAAAGTCGGCAATAGTTGCCAATAACGGCAAAAGTTTAATGCCTTTAAAATTGTTGAAATAGAATGCTCTTGAATGAGAATCCTTCATTGCTCTCAGAAAACAACTTGAAGAATGGTTATTCCCTTTTAAACAATAACACCAAATTTGATCGGTTTTAATAGTATTAGTTTTAATCAAAATATAAAATATTTTCATATATTTCCAATTATGTCTAAAGTAACGTTTATGGAATGTACAGTAAAATCTCTCTAATAAGACTATTTAATTGTGTAAATTTTAAGGTGTTTAAGGCAGGTTGATGTTTATAGCAAGATGAACGAACAACAGAAAGCTCCTTTAGGAGCTATTTATTTTACTGCCGACATGTTTTAAGTTGCCAACCTGTCTTATCATTAAGTGTTTGTTTTCGTAGTCGTACTAGAGGGGCTTACTGTTTTTCAATCGAGAAATCATTATGATATTATCTACGGAATAAAATTTAGCATGTTTACTAATGGAATTACCATGTAAGACAATATAAACAGTACGGCAATAACAATTAATGAGTCCATTGTAGCTCATTTAGAGCAGAAATATACAGGCTACATATGCTATAACCCAATTAATCCTTTCACTCTCAATGACGCTTAAAGCACGTTTGCAAACAGTATGGATTCTGACCAGACGCCGCGTAACGCGGCGTCTGATCAGGATCCAAACTGTTTGACACTCGTGTCGATATGTTTTAAATCATACTACATTGAATATTACTTTGAAACGATCTTGCAAGCAATAATAATAAAGCAGACAACAATAAAACGGTGAAGGGGTAAAATCTCACGAAAATGTTGGTAGTGAAAGGATTAACCCTGTTGAAATGTAAACGCGTATTTCATGCACAACGTGCATGCCAAGAAAAACATTTCTTTATTTCAAAATTGTTGAGGTCTTAATATTTCCCCCAGGAAGCTTAAAACAGGCTGAAAGTAATAGTAACAGCGCCAAATCTCAAAAGGCCCTTATTTAACAATGATTTGCAAGTGGATATGTAGAAAATTTCTAATGGTATATTTGAATAGCATAGACCTTCCCGAGTTTGGAAAGGCCGGATGCCAAGGCTGAAAGTGGTCAGGGACATTTTTAAAAGGGCGATACAGCGTCCACTCTCTACAACGACACCCAATGGGAGACAAAATATATGTGCGTCGTTCGGAGGGAGTTGTTATAGGGAGGGAATTGGTTTACATTTGCAAAAAGCTTGAATCCAGATCAGACGCCGCATAACGTGGCGTCTGGTCTGGATTCAAGCTGTTTGTCACACGTCATTATATTTATTTATTTATTCTGTCCAAATCTCCACTTATATGTTACTTTGATAAAAGACAGCAGACGACAATTTTGAGCAGACGACATTGCATCAGTAAAAGAGTTAAACATAATTGTCTTTTTTAGGGAACTGCGTCAGGGTCGTTGTAAGGAGGGAGTCGTTGTTGGGAGGGCCGTTGTAGATAGGGAACACTGTAACTCTTACACGTACATTTAAATACAGTACTGAACCTTATTAAATTAAATTGATAATCGCAAGCGAATTGCCATCGAATTGCCATCGAATCGCCATCGAATCGGTCGCTTCAAAAAACAAATCCTTCTTTTGAATGTTTTTACGCGAATTTTCCGAAGCGGTAGTGACAAAAATGGAATCGAAAAAATTAATGAAGGCATATTAACGAACATTTGTGAGTTACACGATTCAAGAAAACTTATCCGAGTGTATAGTTACTATTTTGAATCGCAAGCGAATTGCCATCGAATTGCAAGCGAATTGCCATCGAATTGCAAGCGAATCGCAAAAATTGTTAATTTAATAAGGTTCAGTACTGTATGTTCATCCAGGCGCTTTAAAACCATTGCCTCAAAACTCAAAACATGGTATGGAGTAGCGGTTTAAAAGATGTAACCTTTATACGAGAATCAGACATTTCGGACAAAAAAAAGAACGCCTAGCAACGTGCACGACTGTTCTAAACTGCTCACAAATTATTGTCACACAGCGATCGACAGGAGAAGGACTAAATTTTCCCAAGTCTTAAACTGTCGTTTTCACAAGTCTTAAACTGTCGTTGCAATTTCTTTCCATTGCACTGAACTCATTTTAAACTGCAATTTAATTGGGTTTCTGTTGCTACATGTACACCGGGGAACAATAATAACTTTAACGCATTATCCCCTGAAACTTCCAATGGACAATCGAGTTTACAATAAAGGCTGGTCCATTTGAGACTACAGTGCTCCCTCTCTACAACGACCCTCCCAACAACGACCCCCTCCTTACAACGACTCTTGCAGCAATTCCCTAAACGGGACAGTTATGTCTAACGCTTTTACTGCTGCAATATCGTTTGATTTAATTGTTGTCTGCTGTTTTTTCTCAAATTTACATATAATTGGAGATTTTGATAGAATAAATATAATGACGAGTGAAAAACAGTTTGAATCCAGATCAGACGCCGCGTTACGCGGCGTCTGATTTGGATTAAGCTGTTTGCAAATGTAAGCCAAATCTTAATTTTCACTCTCTATAGCGACTCCCTCCGAACAACGCACCTAATCTGTGTCTCCCATTGGGTGTCGTTGTAGAGAGGGAGCGCTGTATTTAGTTAGTTTTTTTTAAATGTATTGCACAATGACAAACAGTGAAGTCCCTGATCGCCATAAACTAGTGTCTACTCTCTCCTACATATAAAAAAAGACAAGAAAAATAACTAACTCGTAAATTGCCCCTTAAAACCTTGATATGTCAAAAAGAGGTAAGATTTATTTACATATCAATATATATTTAGATTAAAACAAGAAGAACAAATATATGCCTAGCCCGTCTGCTTCGCAGTAAAATCATGAATATTACATGAACTGTCGGTCGTATAACGTACATTTCACAAATATTGGTTGCGTTTGTTTTATTATATTAACCCCATTGACTACAATGATGTCATCAATCTTAAATAATTGTCGTCTGCTTTTATTACTCAAATTTAAAATTTAGGTTTTTTTGACGTCGAAAATATTGAAATGAGTGTTAAACAGCTTGGATCCTGATCAGCCGCCGCGTCACGCGGCGTCTAATCAGGATCCAAACTGTTTGCAAATAACCATTGAACTAGCAGTAAAACAGTGAAGGGATTAAAAGGTTGGTTAAGAATATTGAACAGATTTCGCTAATAAATTATCTTTAAAAATGATTTTGAGATACATGTATTTATCATTTTAACTGGTTAACCTTTTTTACTATTTTTACTACATATATTTTGATACGGATCTCTTTTGATCAGACGCCTCGAAACGCGGCGTCTGATTAGGATCCACACTGATTGCCATGTCGTATTTATGCGATGGTTAAGTCGACAGATTAATGATTTCAATATTTAAAAGAAACCGTAAACTGTAAAACATTATATAGATATAAGATTGCAGTTTGCGTGACATTTAAATTTTCAACACGCGAAACAGAATGTCGCCCCGAGGCGAAGCCGTGGGTGACATTCTTGTTTTCGAGGGTTGAAAATTTGAAGGTCACAAACTGCCATCTAATATTTATTTTATTACACCGAGCTTATTAACTCTAACTGAGGAATCGTCTCGTTCGTACTATACAAAATATGTTACGAATACCAATTAAGAGCCACCGAGCACGTAACGCGGGAAACGACGTCGACGTCTACGACGTCACATTGTTTATATCATAGATATCTTAAAATAACCTAGATCGGCTATAGGCCAATCAGCGACGGTCATCGAGAAGCCATCTTGGTTCGTGTATGCGATTCATGTTCCAATGGTCTGGTGCACGTCGTATTGCGGTAGATTAATGACGTTACATGCTGTGCGCAGTAATCCCGTCTACGTTGACGGTGCGTCATTGACTACAGAAGTTGCTAGGAACCGTTCCATAGTTGCTATGATTAATCGATGATTTTATTCAGTTAAATAAGAATTACCACCATTTTGTGCTCATTATCGTTTGATTGTCGTTTTACGGTGCATATTTATGTTACAAGATGTATGTAGTACGATTTCATTCTTAAATGAAAGTAAATCATATTTTGTTTCTGGAGGGAAACTGTATGATACACGTACCAAGATGGCGTCTCTCTGACCGTCGACCAATGGGAGCTCAGCGCTAGGTGGCCGATCTAGTCTCTTAATATATCTATGGTTTATATCATTACCATTTTTGTAAGGAGTGGATTAAGGGAAGCAACTCATACAGAAAATTTGAATGTCACGCAAACTGCCATCTTATATTTTTATATTATCGCGTTTCGTTTCGTTTAATCGTGAAATATATTTACTTTCGTATTGCTTTAAGCAGTCAAATGCAACCAGTAGCAAACATTTATTTCTCTTAGTGGTAGAAAGAAAGGGCTTTTACTTGGTACCATGTGCATTATTACAAATTTCAAATCACTGCTTTATGTATATAATTGTTCATTGCCATATATGCATTGACTTTGCAAATATGAATTCATATCATCAATGATGTTTATGGTGTACTATTCGTACAGTAAGGCATCTAATGGAGATACTGGCATCTCAAATAGTAACTATGTTTGTATGGCAAGATATTTCTTCGCAGATATGTTTAAACTGTTCATTTTTTATCTTGTATACATGTATATGATATAGATCTCCATGTATGGAGGAATTAATAAACGTGTCTACTACTACTATACTGCTAATTAACTGAATCACCCCTGAAACTTTAAATGGACAATTCCAATTGACAAATAAATTTAGTCCATTGTAGGGTGTTTTTTAATAATATTTTAAAAAATACAAACAATGTAGATCCTGACTAGAGGGCTCCTTCAGGAGCCCTCTGATCAGGCTATACACTGTTTGCATAGGACAAGTATACTCTTGAGAGGTATATATATTTGTTCATGACGACTATACTCGTCGCAAGGGTTCAATGTGTTAACTCCCAAACTCTTCACAAAGATTTGCCAAGTCTAAACTTAAATAAAATTACACCATATGAAGCTTATTTCAAATAAAAATTCCCAGTAAAACCAGTTGGAAGTCTGTTGTTGTTTACATTGAAATGCTACACAATATGACTCGCGTCCATGTCAATTTGAAATTTAATTGAATTTGTAAAGGAAACCTTTTTTAATATGGATGCAGTTTTCTGTGAATCGATGCACTTTTATAGGTTCCATGGGGAAATGCTATTTTGTTCCCCTAACGCCCTGTGGTACAACAGCATTCATGAAAAGGTACCATAATAAATATTTCCTAATTCCAAGCAGATGATAGCTAAAAGCAGGCTGAAAGTAAAGCAGAATGTGCCTTAACCCTTTACCCAATAGAAGCGACTTTTAGCGTATTTAATTTATTCCTCCGCTGAAGAAAATAGTTCCAGTTTATACTCTCATGAACAATTACCATTACAAATATTTTATATAGCCTAGCAGATTTTAGCTTAAAGCAGGTTGAAAGTAAAGCAGAATGTGCCTTTAGGCACATTCTCCTTTACTTTCAACCTGCTTTAAGTGATCACCTGTATTTAATATTATAAACGGATTATTAGGTAAAGGGTTAAGGCGCATTCTGCTTTATTATCAACCTGCTTTAAGTTGTCTTATGTCTTCAAAATAAGAAACATGCTATCTTGCTTAAGTCGAACATGTATTTGAAAGTTAAAAAGTGGACAAGTGACGATTCAACAATCAAATATGCTTGGGTATGTTGAACTAACGCGAGTTCAAATAAGCGAGGTTTTTTTTTCTGTATTAGCATATATGATGGGTACTACGTCACATATTACAAATGGTGAATAAGCTTATGGAAGATGTGATTACATTTTCACCTAAATCTTAACAAAGTGCAAACAGTATTTGCAATTCTATAGAAGTTTTTCGCGTTATTTTTAACACCCCTCGTGCATATTGTAGCTCACTACATCATGGTGCAAAGTTTGTTTTAATTTAATAAACATCCATTTCTGCTAACTGTTTGGCTTATTAAACGTCCAGGAGAGAAGAAATGGGACACACAGTAACTCGAACGATGCCTTATACTATTTTGATACAGCTTTCTTGTTCTTTTGTAAACAAGCCCGGTGTATAGTACATATACATGAGGCATCGCTTTAAATTTCAACCCGAAGGACCGAGGATCGAACTCGTGACCCATATATTAACGAACAAGACCACGGTCCGCCCGGATGTGCCCATGAGACTAGACTACTTTGCCGCAGTTCTTGTACTTAATTGTCATAGGGAATGTTTCTGTTTATTTAACCGAGTTCATCTCCTCTGCCAAATACTGAAAGAAAGTTACTTAATTGTCATAGGGAATGTGTCTGTTTATTTAACCGAGTTCATCTCCTCTGCCAAATACTGAAAGAAAGTTACTTAATTGTCATAGGGAATGTGTCTGTTTATTTAACCGAGTTCATCTCCTCTGCCAAATACTGAAAGAAAGTTACTTAATTGTCATAGGGAATGTGTCTGTTTATTTAACCGAGTTCATCTCCTCTGCCAAATACTGAAAGAAAGTTACTTAATTGTCATAGGGAATGTGTCTGTTTATTTAACCGAGTTCATCCCCTCTGCCAAATACTAAAAGAAAGTCTGGTTCGGTGGTTCTTATCCTATGCGCTGATTTGCAACGAATGAGATTAGCCAAAATCAGCTTCCTGAAATCATTATCTCATCTCATCATCTTTCACATTTCATTTGCGCTATATGACCTATTTTGTGCCGCAGTACCGTAAAACCCAACAATACGGATGTGTTCTATAACGCTCCACTGGTAACAATGGGATAGGCAAATAAATTATGAGACGGGGTTTGCATTGTTTACCAAAAATAGTATACGCATATTAACTTTGCTTTAGGGGTTGCTGTTTACTATCATGTTTGCCTAGTCATATATTTATGCCCATTCCATGCTAGTCAATCGTGTTTGATGCATGCTGTTTTTTCTCGCTATTGATGTCAACACTGATGTTCATATTGGGCCTATAGTGCAGCATATTTCTGCAGATTTTGGGCAAAAGTGTTCAGATGTGGATAAAAGCATCAAATTTGGCCCATGGGTAGTTTAGGGTCTATTTATTAAAAAATGATAGAGACCCATCTTTTTAAATTCAAAATGGCCGCCATTTTCAAGATGGCCGCCAAGGTATATCAAAATATGAAAATTATCAAATTTTCAATCTTAAGGTGTTTCAAAATATACTAAATTTTATTTATTTTTGTGAAAACTAATTTATTATCGAATCATTTGAAATATAATAGATGTTTGAATTGAAAAGAACCCAAAATGGCTGCCATTTCAAAGATGGCTGACGTTTTTTACAAAATCTGAAAAAATTACCTTATGTGCAGCATTACAATTCTTATTTGCATGCATAAATCTTCATATATTTTGGTTATCTTATAAGATATTTCTATATTGCATATATTAAGATATGGATATTAACTATTTTATATCAGATGGGATGCATCATGACACTTTCACTTTTTCAGACATCATTTTACGCACAATAAATGACCTTCCAGATCCCTCCCCATTGGGATGGTAACGCAGAGCTGATCAGATGTGGGAGCCAACATGGACATTACTTCCTCAAGCTTCAGAAACGTGCCTCGATTTTTTGAAGTGGGGATGTGATGTTGAAAAGGGGTGCAGGGGATGAAGCAAATGTGTTGCTGCTAAAGGATTGTGTACCGCACTGTGCAAATGTTAGTGTAGCTGTGACTGTGACTAAAGCTAAATGCACAAAATCATGAAGCTGTCCAAACACATACTAAGAGTATTGAAACTCCTATCTGGTGATTAAAGCAGGCAATCTGTTTGTGAAACAATTGCTTTATAAATCCCAATACAATGTCTAGATGTATGTGTATGTGTGTTATTCAATTTAACGCCATCTCTCATACAAGACACGTGGCTGAGTATACATCACTTGTGTTAGGAGTGTGATGCTTCACGCAAGCGAGACATGGCAACTGTCAAAGCCAAATTTCCATTTCCTGTGAAATGATGGTGCTATGTTCAGACAAATCTGCAACATCAAGCCACAGAACATAGCTAACACCAGGTCGAACAAGCTCCTGGTGCAGCTTGGCCTGGATGACCTAGACATCAGCCTAAAGGAAAGAAAGCTGATGTGGTACAGCCACATGGAGAGATCCAGCGGGGCATTGAATGCATCCTGTAACACACATGTTGCTGGCACACGTGGTGCTGGAAGGCCTAGAATGACGTGGAAACAGTTGACAGAGAGTTGTTGCAGAGATGTGAACCTCTCTGGAATTGAACCGAGAGAGAGAGAGAAAGAGAGAGACACACACACACATGGAGATCAGGTGTAAGAACTACCATGCGTCCAGCAAGCCATCTACCTTGACGGGGGCCCACTAATGTGGATATTGCCCCTGAGCAGCCTGCACGTTAAATAATCCATTTGCGCGTAAAATGATGTCTGAAATAGTGAAAGTGTCATGATGCAGCCCATCAGATATAAAAGAGTTAACATCAATATCTTAATATATGCATTATTGAAATATCTTATAAGATAACCAAATTATATAAGATTGATGTACCATGAAAAATAAGAGTTGTAATGCTGCACATAAGGTAATTTTTCAGATTTTTGTTAAAAACGTCAGCCATCTTTGAAATAGCGGCCATTTTGGATTCTTTTCAATTGAACTATCTTTTTTATTTCAAATGATTCAATAATACATGAGTTTCACATAAATACATAGAATTTAGTATATTTTGAAACAACTTAAAATTGACAAGTTGATAATTATCATATTTTGAAACACCTTGGCGGGCATCAGTAAAATGGTGGCCATTTTGAATTTTAAAAAATGCGTCTCTATCATATTTTAATAATTCGACCCTAAACTACCAATGGGACAAATTTGTTGCTTTTACCCACATCTGAACACTTTCGTCCAAAACCTGCAGAAATATGCTGCACGTGCAGCATATTTGGGGGAAAAGGTGTTCGAAAACACTCAAAATGTGGCGGCCATTTTGAAAACAGTGAAATATTTTGAAATTTTCCTTATAATTTCCATCTTAGATAAATCGTAGGCTATAAGACATCAATTTAGAGAAAAATGGTGATATAATTATCTTTTAAAGAGAAGATACTCAAACTCCTTTCGATGTGGCGGCCTGGTGGCGGCCATCTTGGAAAATGGCGGCCATTTTGAATTTTTCAAATGGGGTCTCTATCATATTTAAATAAGTAGGTTATAAGCTACCTTTGTGGAAAGTTTGATGCTTTTATCCACAACTAAATACTTTTTTCACAAATATGCTGCACTACAGGGAGTGTTTTAATTTGTGTCATTAGCTTATTTTGTGGTCTTATTATTGTCATGCCGAAGATATATATCTCTTCTACATGTATTTCTATTACGCACTTATTTCAATAACACATAGCCTGTTGTGAATTTTGAAGAGAGGTGACCACTTAAAGCAGGTAGAAAGTAAAGCAGAACTATTCAGATTTACTCTCAACCTGCTTTGAGCTACCATATGCTAGTATATAGAAACTATTTCTTACGGTGCATAACTAAATATGTATGACTGTATAAGGTGGAACTATTTTCTTTAGTGGAGAAATAAAGTAAATACGGTAAAGGCGTAAACAGGCGTGTGTATGAAGAAATTGCTTAAAGCGGCCCATGTAGCTCGTTATCATTGTGTCCACGAATCTGCCTACATGTACATATTGTCCGGGTAACAAGATATTAATCACATCATAAGGAAGAATATTTACAAGGTATAGCCTCTGATAAGTATCTGCTATTTAAGGTATGTACAATCATTTAGTTTCCTTCTTCCCTTTCTGTTGTTCGCCCTTCTCTTCGTCCCGTGACTTATGTTTGCCAACATATCGGGTACAGATCAGAAGCGAAGATAAGATGTCCTTTAGATAATAAGAACAACACTACACTTAACCCATTTAACCCATAAGTATTCTAAAGAGGACTTGGCAAACAGTGTAGACCCTGATGAGACGCCGCGTCACGCGACGTCTCATCATGGTCTACACTGTTTGCTACTTCATATGAAATATTATGCTGCATGAAAACAACACAGCCGTGCCTTCAAATTACCCTTGTACGTATATTAAAACTGGAATATTCTGTAGCGGGCCGACGGTCGATCTCAATGTAAATTCCTCGAATTAAATAATTTAATTCGAGGACAGGTGATCGTTCATTTTTGTCAGGATATCACCTGGATTCCAATTGAATTCACGGGCTACACCAACATAGACCCGTCCGGTCTAAATCAGAGTACACTCAGAAGTCCCGACTGTGGAGTTCAACCTCCTTATATACCCACTCGGGATCTACCAGCAATCCGCTGGTGCAACAGCAATCCGCTGGCACCAGCGGATTGCTGGCGCCAGCAAGCCGCTGGTGCTGGTGTTACCAAACAACACCAGCAATAATAGAATGAAATCCGCTGGTGTGCCTAAGCAACACCAGCAAAAAAAGAATGAAAATAAACAACTGTTAGAATGACGTCATCAAGTTCGATATCGACGAGAGTTGTTTACAAAAATAGAACGTGGCTTATTCCCGCCAATATTTCAATCTTACATTTGATTGAAGAGATCAGATTAATAATATCAAGACTTTAAATGATTTCCGTCTGTACTCTCTTTCAGGGTTGTAATCTTTACAGTGTAGTGAATATTACGAAACGCAGGAAATAATGAAATAGTAAATATTGCCACTTAGTTCAAAGTTAAAACGTGATTGGACCCAAAATTAACGACTCAAGGCCAGTTTAAACTTCTCACATCAGTTTATGGTGAGTAATTAATCTGACCTTTATGCTATTTAAGCATGACATTATGTATTATAGAAATTACAAAGACAAAATCGATCACATGTGCTACCCCACCCAGCCTAAAGGAAAGAAAGCTGATGTGGTACAGCCACATATAGAGATCTAGCGGGGCATTGAATGCATCCTGTAACACACATGTTGCTGGCACACGTGGTGCTGGAAGGCCTAGAATGACGTGGAAACAGTTGACAGAGAGTTGTTGCAGAGATGTGAACCTCTCTGGAATTGAACCGAGAGAGAGAGAGAAAGAGAGAGACACACACACACATGGAGATCAGGTGTAAGAACTACCATGCGTCCAGCAAGCCATCTACCTTGACGGGGGCCCACTAATGTGGATATTGCCCCTGAGCAGCCTGCACGTTAAATAATCCATTTGCGCGTAAAATGATGTCTGAAATAGTGAAAGTGTCATGATGCAGCCTATCAGATATAAAAGAGTTAACATCAATATCTTAATATATGCATTATTGAAATATCTTATAAGATAACCAAATTATATAAGATTGATGTACCATGAAAAATAAGAGTTGTAATGCTGCACATAAGGTAATTTTTCAGATTTTTGTTCAAAACGTCAGCCATCTTTGAAATAGCGGCCATTTTGGATTCTTTTCAATTGAACTATCTTTTTTATTTCAAATGATTCAATAATACATGAGTTTCACATAAATACATAGAATTTAGTATATTTTGAAACAACTTAAAATTGACAAGTTGATAATTATCATATTTTGATACACCTTGGCGGGCATCAGTAAAATGGTGGCCATTTTGAATTTTAAAAAATGCGTCTCTATCATATTTTAATAATTCGACCCTAAACTACCAATGGGACAAATTTGTTGCTTTTACCCACATCTGAACACGTTCGTCCAAAACCTGAAGAAATATGCTGCACGTGCAGCATATTTGGGGGAAAAGGTGTTCGAAAACACTCAAAATGTGGCGGCCATTTTGAAAACAGTGAGATATTTTGAAATTTTCCTTATAATTTCCATCTTAGATAAATCGTAGGCTATAAGACATCAATTTAGAGAAAAATGGTGATATAATTATCTTTTAAAGAGAAGATACTCAAACTCCTTTCGATGTGGCGGCCTGGTGGCGGCCATCTTGGAAAATGGCGGCCATTTTGAATTTTTCAAATGGGGTCTCTATCATATTTAAATAAGTAGGTTATAAGCTACCTTTGTGGAAAGTTTGATGCTTTTATCCACAACTGAACACTTTTGTCACAAATATGCTGCACTACTAGTTGTAAATAAAAAACCGAAACTGCCAACTCTCTCACGCATACAGTGGAGAATCTGTTATTCTTTCCCGTTTAAACGCAAACGTACGCAAACGCAAAGCACTAAAACGTAGAAAAGAACAACTTTTGGACAATTCTGATAATTCTTGTTTATCTTGGTGGCAAACAGTTTTGAGCCTGATCAGACGCCGGGTTACCCGGCGTCTGATCTGGCTCCAAACTGTTTGCACTGCAAATAATAGTTTTAGCGTAAACGCGTTTATTGGGAAAGAATAGCACATTCTCCACTGTATGTAAACCATGCGTGCAATGTTGCGGTTATTGAAGCAGGTCTTGTTATTGTTATTTAATTGCTATTTTTTCAGGCAGACACTACTCTATTGATTTGATTGAACGAATAATCTATAACCATAAATGTCTTAATTATAGCCTGATTAAACTCATTCAATATCAGATGGTTCCCACAGGAGCCCTTTGAGCTATGTCTACATTGTTTGTATGTTTAATATATTTTAAGAGCACAATCCTTCATAATTAAACATGGACTGGACCTAATTTTAAATTGGAATTGTCAATTTGACATTTCAGGGATGAGTTTCAGAGCTGATTTTGCTTTATTGAGTCGGTTAGGCAATAAACAAGTTCGTGAAAAATTGCTGTTATTCCAGGTGGAAGCTTTAATTGTTTTTTTTTATCACACAGAAAATAACCCATTGATGCAATTTCGATATTAATTGTGACATGGAATAAGTGTTCAAGGTCCTACAAAAACATATCGTAAAAGTACATGTTTCTGGAAAATGCAGAGTACAGCATGTCTATTTAGTTTGAAAAACGTGTATGTATGTACAGTAAACCCCCTCTAAACCGGAACCTCTAAATACCGGAATTCTCTCTTAACCGGACAAAAACTTTGATCCCGTTTCCCACCCATTTTTACGCCTTTGATTTATTCCTGTACTGAAGAAAAAACATTCCTGAACAAATATCATCAGATAATATTTTCTATATTCTAGATGATAGCCTAAAAACAGGTTGAAAGTAAAGCAGAATGCGCCTTAAGGGCGCATTCTGCTTTACTTTCAACCTGTTTTAAGCGGTCAGCTACCTTCCATACTACATGTAGAAACAAGTAATGGGTTAAAACCCCTCTAAACCGGAAACCCCTCTAAACCGGTTGTTTTTGTTGTCCCCACACATGTCCGGTTTAGAGGGGTTTCACTGTATATTCTTTTAAGTCATGTCTCCCTAGGACTTCAAATGGGAAATTTGAGTTCCAAGTTTAGTCCATTTTCACATATTTAGAGTTTATTTTAACAATATATTGCAAATCGGCAATCAGTGTTGAATCTGATCAGATTGATTCTACAAGAGCCGTCTGACCAGGATCTACACTATTTATAGGACAAATGTACTCTTTAAAGGTATACCGTTTGTAAATGAAGAGTAAACTCGTTACTACCCCTACGTTCCCTTGGCTAGCTTGAACTGGAATTTGCAAACAGTTCGCATCCCAATCAGGAGCCGAGTTACAGTGGAGAATCTGTTATTCTTTCCCGTTTAAACACAAACGTACGCAAACGCAAAGCACTAAAACGTAGAAAAGAACAACTTTTGGACAATTCTGATATTTCATGTTTATCTTGGTGGCAAACAGTTTGGAGCCTGATCAGACGCCGAGTAACCCGGCGTCTGATCTGGCTCCAAACTGTTTGCACTGCAAATAATAGTTTTAGCGTAAACGCGTTTTTTGGGAAAGAATAACACATTCTCCACTGTAACTATAGCGAACTTCCACGTATATTTGCACTGTTCGTGCAAAAATGCTGTTATTCTAGAAGGTAGCTTTTATTTATTTTTTATCACGTAGAAAATAAACCATTGATGCAATTTTTAGATTAATAGGGACAGGGAATTTGTTTTCAAGGTCCTGCAATAAACATGACGTAAAAGTACAAGTTTGCAGAAAAAGAAGAGTATAGGCTGTCTACGTAATTTGTAATACTGGACACTGTGTGCGTGTTATTTTAGCTCATTCACTCTTTGATCTTCTCTCTCTCTATCTCTGTCTCTGTCTCTCTTTCTCTCTCTCTCTCTGTATCTCTCTGTCTCTCTGTCTCTGTCTCTGTCTGTCTCTCTCTCTCTGTCTCTCTGTCTCTCTCTCTCTCTCAGGATCAAAACTTTTTGCCACTTGTTTTGAAAGAACGTCAGTTATACTGCCTTAAATCTAACTCTGAAAAGCTATTGCAGACAGCAGACGACACTATATAGCGTGAAGGGGGTAAAATCTGACGATAATTTTGATCATGAAAGGGTTCAATCTTACTGTCTTACACACAGAGCAATAGTTATTTGCAAACAGTTTGGATCCTGATCAGACGCCGCGTGCCCCCCCCCCCCCCCCCCCATAATTTTGCCAATGATAGTAACCAAGCAAATTTTTATATATTTGTACAAAAAAAGGCCTATAAACGCTTGTTTTTATCTAAATTTCAACGCACAACCAAAAAAAAAATCGATGGTGAATTATCGTCTGCTACTATTCGAAATTTAGAATTTTGAAGAAAAAAAATTATTTTCAAAATAGCATAAGATTTTCAAACAGTTTGGATCAAAGTGATATCGAATGGTGCATATTTCTTAATGCATAAATGTGAAATATGTTCTCCCATGGAGGAATACATTTGAGGCGTAAAACAGCCTGTTAATCGAGTAATGGGTTAAGTCAAACTTATTCGTATTTCGAGTTCGATTCAGTCGAACATACCCGTATATCAAAGTTAAATATGGTTTAACCAAGTTTTTTCTGTGAAGTACAGACGTTCGACTTAAGCGAGTTAAGAAATAATAAATTAATACCAGTGTTTTATCGTGGCAATAAAACACGGATAGAAGTTGAGATGCGTAGTAATTAAATCACGGGGCCGAAGGCCGAGTGATTTAATTACCAGCATCTCAACGACTACCCGTGTTTTATTGCGCGATAAAACACTGGTATTAATGTAGTATTTCGATTCTAACACTTTAATTTAACCAAGTTTAGCACAATTTGCACCGACGCAACGGCGCTACATTTCTTGGCGTACATTTTCGAAGCCATACATGTATGACGTCACGTTAAGACGTTACAGCGCGTGAGTGTTTTATTTAAGAAATAAAAAATTCATACCAGTGTTCTATCGTGCAATCGAACACTGGTAGGAGTTGATATGCGTAGTAATTTAATTACAAGCATCTCAACGACTACCAATGTTCGATTGTTAGATAGAACACTGGTATGAAATTTTTATTTCGATTCTAACACATAATTTAACCGAAATTTGTATCGAAGCAACGGCGCTACATTTCTTGGCGTACGCACTTTTGAAGCCAAATGACGTCACGTTACAGTACCGAACCTTATTAAATTAAATTGATAATCGCAATGGAATTGCCATCGAATTGCCATCGAATCGCGCGCTTCAAAAAACAAATCCTATACGTTTGAATATTTTAACGCGAATTTTCCGAAGCGGTTGTGACAAAAATGGAATCGAAAACATTAACGAAGGCATATGTGCAAACATTTGTGAGATACAACATTCAAGAAAACTTACCCGAAGGTAAAGTTAGTACTTTGAATCGCAAGCGAATTGCCATCGAATTGCCATCGAATTGCAAGCGAATCGCAAAAATTGTTAATTTAATAAGATTCAGTACTGTAGAACGTTTAGCGCGTGAGTGTTCTACTGAAAATTCGTACACTGAGACGGTCCTTCTTCGCTTATATAGGGGTGTGGGCGAGGTGTGTTAGAATGAGAATTTAAACACAGCTACGTTCCTTTTTTGTTTATATAGAGACGTGCGCGAAGTGTGTTAGAATTTTAGTTCGACTTTATGATGTTGATTTTGTCAAATGAGATACTGTTCGTGATATTTGATAGATAATGTGCCAATGTTCAAATGACTAAATCATAAAACACGAGAAGAAAACAGCAGAAAGTCTGATTAGATGTAATTCCCTGTGGAGTTTTGTTATGCAGTTAAATTTTCTACAAAATATATGGAAGGCGTGCTTTTAGAATATTGAAAACTAAGTCTGTATAGCGACCTCATGCAAAGACTTTTACCGCTTTAGAAACGCATCGCCTGTTATTGGTCTACATTGATTGTTAGTTTGGTGCACACTTATACATGTATAGCTGTAGCGTGTTCAGTTACCACTGCATGTTTGCTGTTTAGGTTAGCAGTTTGTGATTTTCCCGTGTTCAGCATGCAGAGTACAGTAGAGAAAACGTTTTCTTTCCAAATAACCCCGTTTACGCTTAAACTATTATTTCATTGCAAACAATTTGGAGCCAGATCAGACGCCGGGTAACCCGGCGTCTGATCAGGCTTACCAGGCGTCTTATCAGGCTCAAAACTGTTTGCCACTCAGAATAAAACTGGTAGTCAGAATTATCAAAATGTCATTATCTATATATTTCGATTTCTCCACTGTATTTCAAAACCGGTAGCCAACTCGCAATTTATGACCATCGACGGCCATCGATTTCCTTACTGAACTCATGGCAGATGATACAGCAGGTCCTTATCACACGACGCTGTATTAAATTCAAATTCAAATTCAAATTCTTTATTTCACTCAGTACATGTTTTCACATGAATACATGAGGTTAATTGAAGGTAAAGTATCAAAGTGAGCCTGAAACGTAGCCACACTCATGTCAAATGAGAAAATTAAATAAAACACAACAGAACACACAAAAACAAACACAATCTGAACTAACATTACTCTAGATCAGTATAATTACTGTAAAACATGTATATTTCGCGTCATGAATATTTCGCGTAATGCGATTTTGTATTAATTCGCGACATCATGCAATATTTCTAGCAGGTGGTAGCTTAACACAGGCTGAAAGTAAAGCAGAATGTGCCTTAAGGCACATTCTGCTTTACTTTCAACCTGCTTTAAGAAGTCCCCTATTTTCAAAACTAGAGACATTCGCGAATTAACGCGTAAATTATATTCTCGCGAATAAAACCGGTTTTATAGTATATGAACACAATAGCAGGGGAGAAGACGTTATTCTTTCGTTATTTCCGTTGAAAATAGTTTGGACCTAAACCAGAGGCCGGGTAATACGGCGTCTAATCAGGCTCCAAACTGTTTGTCACTCAGATTGAAACAAACCGTAAGACGTTCCAAATACATGTACATGTAATTGTATTTTTCTACTGTTTATTGCATTGCGTTTGCGTTTCGTTTGCGTTTGAACTAGAAAAGAAAAACGTCTACTCCATTAAATCACTTTTAGATATAAATCATATAAAACCCATCCTGTTCCGTTTCTCCATATGAAATGATCACTGTTTATGATCTAGGGGTCAATGTGGTGTCAGTGTGGGGCCCACGTGATTCTGAGCGCCAATAAATTACCAAAGATCTCAAAAGAATACCATTTTCAACATTTCAACTTGAACAGTTGTTTTTCATCTAAAGCGATTCAACAAAATCATTTATCACAGAAGATTGCCGAAAAGATGATGCAAATGCCATAGATGCGTCAATATGTCTGGAACTTAAGAGACACGTATCATTCATTATCCCTTTATCCCATAAAACGCCTTTTTATGCTTTTCATTTATTCCTCATCTGAAGAAAATAGTTCCACTTTATATAGTCCCCGAATACGCACCATAAGAAGTATTTCCCTATCCTAGCAGATGGTTTAAGCAGGCTGAGATAATGAAGAAAGTATAACGCAAAATACGTATCTATTCTTTAACCAATCTGTGCCCACGATCCAATATACCGGTATTGGACATAGGCAAACAGAGTAGAGTCTGGTCAGACGAAGCATAATGCTACATGTACCCCGTTCGCTGATAGGAATTTCAATATAAAACAAAACGAAAATGAAACTTTAGATACGCACGTTATTTTTTATCCTGACAAGACGCCTAGGATATACGGTCATTATTACATGCTGTCACTGTAGAACAATAAATTATCATTCTTTTTATTTGATTTATTCGGTTTCCATGGCAATGAACTACAATGTTCATAAAAGAGGTTTCATTAATTATCAAGAACTCTGAGTTTTTGCACTACATGGAGCCCCGGGAGAATAAAAATATCCGTGTAAAAGTACATTTTCATGTAACCTGCATTGTCTACCTGAAAACATGCCCAGCCTAATATTTTATCAATACCATTATCCCCTCATCTGCAGTTACATCGTCTGCTTTAGAATAGCCGTCTGCGCATGCGCATATCTTAATTGAAAAATCCTGAAGAAAAGTTTCAAACAGTTTGGATCCCGTTCAGACACCGCGTTGCGCGGCGTCTTAACTGGAACCAACCCTTTGCCAAATCCTGCAATCCAAGTCACGATCTGCAGGAAAGGGTTCATATCACCTGTAGCAATTTTATTTGGTCCAATGTACTTTTATGAAACATTGCAAATATTACAATATAGACAATCACATTTTCTCAGTCAAAGATGTAAGGAATTATACAACAAGCATCTAAGACCAGAAAATATATTGAATATACTGTACATTCTGGTGCCGTAAAAACCCTGACATCCATCCAATGTTCCGTTTCCACAGATTCGCAGAATAATAATCTAAGATGTATCCTCCAAACACCAAGTTACTGTCCGTTGTCTTAAACAAGGTTATTCAGCAAATTCCTTAGAAATGTTCACGGCGCGATTCACGAAACAATATTAGTCTACCAACATTTTGACCGTTTTTGACCCCTCATGGCATGTCGTGTAGACGGGTTACATCCACCTGATTTGTGTTCAGTGAATATATCTTAGAAATTCTAGGGGGTATGTAAAGTCGAAAAGTTCAAATTAAGGTCAGAAATGAGGTCAAAGGTCAATGAGTGCAGATTTTTGCATAACATAAAATAAACCTATCTTTATTTACATTTCAAATATATCAAATGAACTATTATTGGTTACAATTAGTTCACAAATGTCTGTAATTGCTAAATATTATCACAAAAGTAAAATATTACAGACAATGTCCTTTTCCAGGGGCAATAACTCTAATTTTCCTCTTTCTTTTTTATATTTTTATAGTTATTTTTTCGTTATTTTTGTCTGTGTTCTTATAACATCAACTTATTTTTATGTTTCTTTACACCTTTGACATAAAGCAACAATTCCATATGTAAATTAAACTAAATGTTACAGCCAATGTCCTTTTCCATGGGCAATAACTCTGATTTTTCTCTTTCTATTCTATTTCATATGGGAATTTGTTTTCGTTATTTTTTGACTGTTTGTTATAACATCAAACTTTTTTATGTTTCTTTACACCTTTGACATCAAGCAACGTTTCAATATGCAAATAAAAGTAAATATTACAGTCAATGCTCTATTCCAGGGACAATAACTCTGGTTTTTCTGTTCCATATTTAAAGTCCCATTGTGTTTTCAGACCTTTTCATAATGTCTGAAATACAATAACGGTTAATAATAATGTTTGAACATTCTAATGGGCCAAACTGATCTATGAAATGATGAAGACGGACCTAAATCACCAAAAAGGGCGATTTAAAATCATAACAAACCGAAAATAGAGCGCCTGCCATAAACCTTACCACACGGCTTAGTATCACGTGATACAGCCGGAGTCAACATCACCGTGTGCAACCGCAATTACATTCGACGGTCGATCCATCAGTCAGTTAGACTATCACACTTTTTTGTCCGCTCTCTAACTCGAATATCTTTTATCCGATCTTCCACAAACTTGCTGAAAATGTTCATTGATATAAAATCAAGGTTTAGTTTGATTACTACTTAAATCGCATAAGGTGTGTTTGAGTTATTGCCTGTTAATTTATAAAAAATGACTGTTTCAGTCATTTTTTGCACTCTAAAACAAACAGTTTTTATCGGATATTCACCAAACATGCTGAAAATATTTATTCATATAAAATTCAGGTCTAGTTTGATTATTACTAAAATCGCATGTGGCATACCTAAATTTTTGCCCTTTATGTATTAAAAAATGACTGTTTTCAGCAAGGTTTGCTCTCTAACACAAATACGTTTTATTGGATCTTCACCAAATTTGCTGAAAATATTTATTGATATAATATCAAGGTTTAGTATGATTACTACTAAAAGCGAATAAGGTATATCTAAGTTATTGCCTGTTTATTAATGAAAAATGACGGTTTCAGTCACTTTTTGCACTCTAACACATACAGTTTTTATCGGATATTCATTAAACTTGCTGACAATGTTTAAGTATATAAAATTTAGGTTTAGTGCGATTATTACAAAAATCGCATGTGGCATATCTGAGTTTTTGCCCTTTATGTATTAAAAAATGACTGTTTCAACATTTTTCAGCAATAACTCAGACATGCCTTATGCGATTTTGCTAGTTATTGAACCTGACCTAGATTCTATACTAATAAACATTTGTAGCAAGTTTGGTGAAGATCCAAAAAGAAATGTTTGAGTTAGAGAGCGGACAAGGCTGAAACAGTCATTTTCAGCAAGCTCAAGGTATACATTCTCTATAGGTTTATTTGACCGTTTACCCACAGTGAAAGATATGTACACGTTGTTATTGAATCTCATAGTGTTTAACCCTGTGCCTACTTTACGGAGTTTACAAACTATTTGAATCTAAAAAGACGCCGCGTAACGTGGCGTCTCATCTGGATCCAAACTATTTGACACTCGTCTTAAGGTTTGTTTAATTAAAACAATGCATAAATCTAAACTGAACACATTTTGCAGACGACAATGTCGAAGCAGACGTCTGTGCAGCAGAATAAGGGTTATCCAGATGTTCCAGCTAAACATATAAGCGAGAGTAATCTGAACCAATCTAACATTTTCTCACTCATTTCAGCACCGAATGCTATGGTGTTACTACTGATTAAACCGTCTATTCGAGACACTTTTAATGAGTATGACACCATTGGGTTTATAAGCAGAAATAAAGATTTAAGTTTTCGAAATACTTCCGTTATCTGGAGCCCTGTATTTACAGAGTTGTCCTTCTTTCCATTCACAAGGGAGGCTTTTTAATTGGTGCTAGCACAAAAATATTATAAATAAAATTTAAAAAGCGAATTGCTTAGATAAAACCGGTTTTTGTGAAAGAATCACGTCCCACGTAGTTCAAATGGGACCCCAAACAACCGTTTTATGCAGGTTTCTCAAAAGCACAATGCGGCTTTAATTTTAAATGAAAATTTGTTTCGTTATTTTTTTAATGTTTTCTTATAATGTTTTTATGTTTGTTTACACTTTTG
This sequence comes from Gari tellinella, assembly GCA_922989275.2. NCBI lineage: Eukaryota > Metazoa > Mollusca > Bivalvia > Cardiida > Psammobiidae > Gari > Gari tellinella. Next base: position 22,746,410 of record OV277870.1, read on the forward strand.
ACATAAAGGAGCAGTTCAATCAAATAAAAGTTAATATTACTGTCAGTGCTCTTTTCCAGGGGCAATAACGTTTTTCTATTCCTATTATATATATAATGAGAATTATTTGCGTTATTTTTGACTGTTTTCTTATAATATCGAACTTTTATTGGTTAACTTAGTACACTTTTAATAAAAGCAGCAGTTTAATAACCAAATAAAATGTAATCTTACAGTCAATACTCTTTCTAGGTGCAATAACTCTGGTTTTTCTCTTTCTTTTTATGTTTTATTTGTTCGTTTGTTATTTATTGTCTGTTTTCTTATAAAATCAAACTACTTTTATGTACATGTATATCTTCACTATTGACATGAAGCAACAATTCACTATGGAAATGCATCACTGAAATATGCGTTTTAGGGTATAAATACAGACATCCCCGTTATATAAAATCAGCCAAAAGATTTGATTGTCAGCGATGCCAAATGAGTTTCTCTTAAATTCACTTTGGGGAAATTATCATTATATTAAGTATTACTTTCTTAGGAACACTGGATTGAAATGAACATACAGAATGGATGACTATGTTAGGTTCGAATTGCTATATAATGTCATCGTTGGTTTTGTGACAAATCCAATGATTATCACTATGTATCTGGCTAAAACATGGTGTATTTACAATTTTGTGACTGGAAATTGTTCTTTATAGTCTGTATACGTGTAATTGTAACACATACCAAATGAATTCAGTATAAAATATTCAGTATAATTATTCAAATACTTTAACGTACAGTTTTACAAATGAATGTTTACAATATCAATATCCTTTTAGAGATATTTGAACGAAGAAGGACAATCACAAACCATTCTCTCGTGGTATCATTTATCCAAGCTTGCAAAGAACTTTACAGAACTTTCATCGCCAATTCGATGTATTTAGACATGCATAATGCTTTGTTATGAAACAATCCGATCACTGATCTACATACATTCAGTTTACAATGACGCGTCTAGCAAAAGTGAGTATGCGGGGATTCTAATACAGACGCATGCTACCAATTAATATGAGTTACACAGTTTGTTGCCTCACAAACACATTCATACACGCATACTTGTTGGCTTTAATAGCAAGCACGAGCTGCATTTTGTCTTGCAATAGCAAGACGCGAGTTGCATATATGCCATTGGGATAGAGGGATTCTTATCCAATTGAGGGTGATACATAGTTAGTGGGGGTCCAAGGCTGTCTTGAATTTCATGAGTTGCCTATACCGGCATGTGTCTATATGCCAGTAAAGGTATGGAAACCTATGATGTTTTGTCGACATTGAGTGCATCATAATTTATATTTTGTTAACAAATCCTACAAAGCATCAACAGTATTACCTCTGCGTCCCTGCATATTACAATCAGACGACCAAACCCGCTTGCAACAGCATCCTTAGCATGGACTATCATTTTAGTGTCAGCTTCATGATCGGCCGACAACTTATCAGTATGGAAGCTATTTGACTTTGCATTTATAACTCCTACGACCGTTCCTCCTGCTACAACAATCAACCCTTCTGATAATAATGTGTCAATCAGATGATAGAAACTCTACACTGTCTTTCTCCTTTTCGTCGAGCACAAGGTATGGCTCTCTGACATGCGGTAGAGGGTCTTCTTGACCTGTGATTTTTTCCAGTGGCAGCTTTGATAGACATGCTCCCAAGGTAGCACATGTGACATCAATGTGAGTAGGTGTGCCTGTGAAATGGGAATATACCGAGTGAACAAAGTCTTGAGCATACTCTCCGAATGTCTGACATCCTTGAGGTCTGTCTCAAGCTTGAATAATAGCATGATCATATCCATGTATTATAACACATGTAGATTGCTGAAAGTCAGGTATCTGTTGTGCGATTTCAATTCACTGGTCTATTGTCAGAATATCCAGAATTCGGGACTGAACGGTCTGGTTCGGAGCTGAGGACAGCTCATGCTTCAGTACATCGTCATGCTGCATGGTTATACAAATACAAATACAGAAACACTTATATAGCGCAAAAAGTATAAATATTCAATTGCGCTTTACAATTGATCATACTAATTATTACATAATTACAATATCAGGCAATAGGTATCAAAGTCACTACTAATAAACACTAGTCATTCATTGTAGAATTGACTGAACAAGTGTGTCTTAAGTTTTTTCCTGAAAGCAGTTTCAGTTTTTACTGCTTTTAAGTCTCTAGGAATCATATTCCACCATTTTGGGCCAACCATCGCAAGTGACCGTTCAGCGATCTTCGTCCTATGTCTAGGTACAACAAACTGAATGTCGCTAGACGATCTCAGGCGGTAATTCCCTCGCACCCTAGTGAACAAGTCTCTGAGATAACTCGGTGCGGTCCCATGTACAACTCGGAAAACAATGACAAGCACTTTGAACATGATCCTCGCACGAACAGGCAACCAGTGTAACTGTTTAAGAATGTCATAGCTATGCTGCTCATATGTTGCTTTAATTACTAATCTGGCAGCATGATTTTGGACTTTTTGAAGTTTATCTAGCTGATATGCTGGAATGTTAGCAAATAGTCCGTTACAAAAATCGAGGTGTGAATGAATAAGTCCGTGTATGAGAGTCTCAGCTGACTTTTGTGATAAATGTTTACGGATACACCTCAAATTTCTTAGCTGACCATGTGCTATTTGACACTTTTTACGAATGTGCAAATCAAAATTCAGAGTACTTGTCATATAAACACCAAGGTCACGCACATGATCGACACACTTCACCTCGCAGCCACCAACAGTCATACTAGTAATATTCAGTTTATTTAATTGTTGTTTTGTTCCATATGCGATAATTTCAGTCTTTGCATTATTCATTTTAAGCTTATATTTTGTCATCCACGAAATAATGTCATCAAGGCAGTTGTTTAGATCGTGAAAGATAGAGGATTCACTCTGATGATCACCAGCTTGAACCCTAAAAGCAACTTTGTGGTCATCAGCGTACCCATAAAGATCTGCTGTATAGTTTTTAACAACTCTATTAAGAGCAGCAATATACATTGTGAAAATAACTGGGCCAGCACAAGAGCCCTGTGGAACGCCAACTTTTAACGGTTCGGTGTCTGAAGCTGAGTTTCCAATCTTAACCTTCATTGTCCTATCGGTCAAGTAGGATTTAATCCAATTTAGAGGAGTATTGATAATGCCAAATTCATCACGGAGAAGTTGAAGTACTATAGGAATGTCAATAGTGTCAAATGCTGCACTGAGGTCAATCATCACAACAATCGTCACTAGATTCAGTTCAACTGCTTTCAGGATATCGCTGTGCATTTTTAACATTGCTGTTTCTACGCTATGAAATTTGCGATAAGCGCTTTGGTATGGTGGTAAGAGATTAATGGTTTCAACATGGTCAGTTATTTGTGATAGTGCTGCTTTTTCGAGAATTTTCGAAAGAAAGGACAAGTTCGATACAGGCCGATAATTCTGGAGTTGTAAAAGGAGACCTTTCTTCTTCAAAAGTGGATTAATCAAAGCACCTTTCCATTCTTTTGGAAAAACACCCGATGCCAAAGACCTATTAACAATGTCAGTTATAATAGGTGCAAATTGGGATAAGTTTTCCTTCAACCTTGACGTAGGAATGATATCTAGTTCACATGTCGTTGCTTTAGAGTTTTTAATCAGTTTGACAACATCATTCTCTACAAGAGGCCGAAATACACTGAATGTTGTTGACAATGGCGTTGTGTTAGCCAAGTCTTTGTATGAGTTAATTTGCGGTATGTTGTCAAGAGTGTCTCGCAATTTGTTGATTTTCTCAGAAAAGTAGCGCAAAAAGTCGTTAGCCAATGACACGTCATTAGTTTGAGTTGGCAATGGATTTTCCTTCGACCGACCTAAAAGATTTGAGGTTACCTTGTATAGTTTTTTTACATTACCCTCTGCTCCACTAATCATCTCCTGATAGTATCTGTCTTTTGCCTTTGAAACTGCAGCAGTGTACGAGTCCCTAACACTTTTGTAAATGTCCTTCATTATGCCTGTTTTGTCTTTTAAATAGAGTTTTTCAATTGTCCTTTTATACTGTTTAAGCATCCTTAGGTAAGAAGAATACCAAGGTACATTTGGTCTGTTGATGAAAGTCTTTTCCACAAGGGGGGCATGCTTATTTATGACTTCTGATGTTGTTATTGAAAATGCACTAACTAAATCATCTACATTTGAGGATTTGGCAGAGAGACTGTTCAACTGTGTGAGATCTAGCTGCAGTGAATCTGTATTTACAGATTTCCAGTTTCTAAATCTAACAACAGTTTGCATCAAAGGAGGGCAACATTGTTCAATACAACAGCTCACGAAGCAATGGTCTGATATGTAATAGTCCGGCAGAGGTTCTGTCACATTAAGGTGTTTATCCCCCTTTCTAGTAATTATCAAGTCAAGAATGTGTCCACCTATATGAGTTCTACTAGTGACGTTTTGAACTAAGTCAAATGATTTCAAACATTGCAAAAACTGTTTTGTGTAGCAATCCGATAAATTGCCGATTAGGCCTGAACTAGCTTCATTAAACAAACATTGTAGGAGTATGCGGTCAGGTTTTATCGAAACATGTTGCTTGTCTGATCTCGTGTCTTTATAAATACTTGCTTATGTCTTTGACTTTGTGTTTTAGGTGGAGCAAAAAGTCGGTGCTGCACTCCTTTAGTCAATAATTTGTAAAGTGCTAAACCAATGAACGACTTCTGCAATCACATCGCGTCCAACAAATCATTACTAATGTCTTGTGTTGCAGCATCCTTTAACGCTGTCTTCACAAGTTGGTCTACAGCATAGGATGCGTCTTTCGATTTTTCACTTGTCGAAATGCAAAATACATCTAACAAACCGACCAATGCAGCAAGGGCTTAGAACTACCTTTGCAAAGAGAGCTTGGTATACAGAAAGAGTTCGTTTCATTTGGACAACAATCAAACATGAGCTGGTTTCCCGTAATGAAGTTAATATTTTTGTCAATTGACCCTGTGAGATCTCAACATACACAATCAACGCATTATATTATTTCGTGTTCTGTTCATTCGTATATGGTTTTCATATGGAAAGAGAAAAGGATGGACCCACATCGAATGCATTTCATGGATAATATGATACATTTACAAAATCAATTGAATATTTACTATTAGTTAAAGTGTAGAAACAGTTAAGTCTTGAAAACATTGCGATTGCTATGTATGACAAGCCATGAGATAAGTTGTATTTAATGCAATTATTGTGTTGGACTGGGCGTGTTTGGCTGAAGGTGGCAAAAACCTTACTGCGCAATTCCTAAAAGCCAAGCAGCTTTGTTTAAACACACGAAAGTATTTGCATACCAAATTGCCTGTGTTTTGTGGCATTACACAAAATAATGGAAGTGTCCAGTAGAGTGTGAATGAGGGAAACATATTGCTGATACATTAGACTAGGCTGCTATTTATTGCATATACATATACATATACATGTAGTTGCGAAGATTAAGCATATGCGCTAAAGAAAACTGATTGCAGTGACAGGTGCATGTATCGTCGATGTTGTCGTTTTTGTTCAGATTAATGAATTTGTGAATATGACAATGAACATATATACACACATCATTAACAATAATACAACAACAAACAACACATATACTTTTTGCTATACAATAGGATTTACTACTTTACTATTCATAAACCATATATATATATATGCCAAAATTAAGTCAATACCCAATTTAACAAGTTTTTTAATAAATATACAATCACAAAGCTAGTGATTTTTAACACTACCTTTGACTCCGAAAGTTTGACTAATGGTCATGTATGAGAAAATATAAGAAACGAAATTAATCATTAGTCCAGAAGGTAACGGTCATCTTAAAGCAAATAACACAGTAACATTTTGTCGGTGTTGGTGATTATTCAATAAATAAATTTTCAAATCGGCCTGAAGTTGACTAAATTAGCGTTCTAGTACATTATAACACTTTTTTGTCACCAAAATGCACGAAAGTTGATCAAATTTAAGAAATGAATTAGCTTAATCCCATATAAAATAGCGGCCATTTTGAAAACAAACACGTTTCTTTGTCAAACATTGGTCATTATGCATTAAAGTAAGCTTCAGGTCAATTTAAGGTTTTATGGATTAGCTTCCTAATGCTTAAAAACATAATATTTCAACACCAAAAGTATAAAATTTGGTCATACATGTCAAATGTTAGAAGAGAAATGGTATATAAGAACCGAAAATGGCGGCCATCTTGAAAAATTGGCGGCCATTTTGAATTTCCATGGTGCAAAAGGTTTTTTTGTTGACAGAAGGACCATACCAGTACATTATGTAAACCTACTTTGATGATTGTATCATCAAGTTTATGATTTTTTCACTAATGTGCCCAGCTATTATAGCAGAAATGAACAGAATACGCAATTTACTGGCTTATTTTAAGAGTTATCGCCCTTGTTTGTGACTAATAATAGCTTTTTCTGTCACGAAAATTCTATTTCTAGATTTTTCGACCAATTATACATTCAATGAATTAAAGTATTTTAGGTTATCTATGAGTGATTGCAAATAACATAAAAATTAACTTATCATATCTCTAAAATCTGCACCCAATGACCTTTGACCTATTTCTGACCTTAATACGCTCCTAAGAACTTTACATCCCCCCTAGAATTGTTCGTATGCATATGCTGAATATAAATCAAGTGGATGTTGCCCGTCTACACGACATGCCATGAGACCCATTTTCAAAAGCCTTATTTTCGATCCGTGGGCAGACTATATGGCGTCTTCGCCTTCATGTTAAAATCAAACTAATGACATCATATTAAATTAAATATTGTGACGTCATTTGAGTTATGACGTCATACATATTTTCCAAATGAACATCAATCGTTGAACGGTATGCGTGGAACAAATGTTCTAGCCTAACAAAAAGGTGCTAATTTGAATTTTCTCATTTAATCGCGTTGTATATTCACGTAAAACTAAAGTTTTATGAAATAAGATTCAGACAAGCTGAACAATTCTACTGTAAATGAATTAAATTGCACCCATGAACACTATGGTCAAAACCAATAAATGCTATAGTTTTAAACTTTGAACACTGTAGCTTTTAACTATGAACACTTGGTATGTAATCTTCTAGATTTAGTAGATTTAGGGTAAGGGTTGAACGTATATATTAAATATTTGAATGTATTGTGTTCATTTTTTAATATTTACATTAACCATGTAAAGTCTTTATGTAATCCTATTAAAAATTTGCGGTTAATCTGCAGGTGAACCTACACTTCGAATCTGGTTGTAGCCAGTTCGGATTTCGCCCGTGCTATTCGTGGACTTCTTCAAATAGACTACATCGGGCACTTAACACTAAGCTCCCATTGGTCGACGGTCATATGACACTAGCGGAGTGATACAGACCCATAGGTCGTTGCCATCGCGTTGCTATGTGTGTAAATGGGTTAAGAAAACAACCGCGACCTGTATTTTTAGAATGTGCTTTGGCAATAGATATTCAAGTTGCACTGTTATTTGTTTGCCTTGTAAGTCTTTTCCATTCACAGAGAGAAAGTTTACTGGAAAAAATCCTTAATTTTTAATACAGTTAGAGTACATGTAGTTGGAACTACTTTCTCACCATATTTAGAAACTGGAATGGCTATTACATCGACATTACATCTATCAAACCTCTTTGACCGGTATATGATAAATTCTTATACAGAAAAACAAATCTGGCCAATAAACACATTAAATTGACAAGACAGAAAATATAAATATAAATATAAGGAATAAACAACATCTCTTTGCCGCTCATGACGGTATGACTACATTAGCTTCGGGGGTAAATTTAACGAAAACGCTCTTCGGGCGTTTACGCAATTTACCCCCTGCGAAGCTAATGTAGTCATACCGTCATGAACGTCAAAAATATGTTGTTTATTCCTATAATGCGTTCACTGTCCGGAGGTTTACAGTGTGCCTGAGTTATTTTTTTCTGCTTACCTCCCTGTTCCTTCCATGCCCTGTATACACTACATTCAATTGCTCTATAGGTCTCTTGTACATAATTATGGAGGCCACTCCCTGTCACTCTTCGTGTCACTTTAAAAGTTATAGAAAGTATGATGCGGACAAGATGCTGACGCATGCCGCGTAACGCGGCTTCTGATCTGGATTCAAGCTGTTTGCAAATGTAAGACAATTGTCATTCCTATAACGACTCCCTCCGAACAACGCTCACAAATGGTGCCACCCAATTAGTGTCGTTGTAGAGAGGGAGCGCTGTATATCATTATAAACCATCAAAGTTCTGCTTTGTGGGAATCCCTTAAGAAATTAAGAAAGAAAATCTCTCACATTAAACCTCGACAGCAAACAACCATAAAACAATTTCACACTTCTACACGTTCAGCATGTACTATAATTATTCTTCTGCCTATGGTTTGGATATTAACGTCAATATGAGCGACAAAATTCACAGAAAAATCCAACAGAAAGACGTTTTAAGTGATTGAGTAGGCAAATACAGTGAAACTCCTCTAAACCGGACATGTGTGGGGACAACATAAATTTCTGGTTGAGAGGGGTTTCCAGTTCTGAGGAGTTTTGAATCATTACCCAATAACTTAAAGCAGATTGAACGTAAAGCAGAATGCGCCTTAAGGCGCATTCTGGTTTACTTTCCACCTGCTTTAAGCTTTCATCTACTAGAATATAGAAATTATTTTTGATGATACATATTTATGAATGTATTTTCTTCTGTTCAGGAATAAATCAAAGGCGTAAAACGGCGTATTTATGGTGTAATTGGTTAAAATAAAGAAGGGTTGGAAACGGGACCAACGTTTTTGTCCGGTTTAGAGTTCCGGTATTTAGATGTTTCGGTTTGGAGGGGTTCCACGGAAAACCAATTCATTGGTACAGGCAAGGTTCAGCTGACTCACTCACTCCTGAAATATTTAGTGAAACATTACAGTTTGGTGATGTGTAGCATAGTCCGATCTTTTAATCCACTTCGCGTTGTGTAACCCAGGTTCATGGATCTGCTTTATAACAAGGCAAACAAGGCAAACGTTTCTGTCTATAACTTGTATTTCCTAAAGTGTTCCCAGACAGAGTGTCTATAAACCAGCATGTCTAATTTCACCCCTACATCTCTCAAAGACCTGTACTTAACGTATCCCTACATCTTGCCAGTTCCAATTCAACCTCAATTCTCTCTAACAGAGCGCGCACGCTCGTTATAAACAGTCTGTGGGAACTCGAAAGAATAACGCCAGAACTACGTAAGCACATTCAAGCCACGTCCTAGCAACGTAATCAGGCGTAGTTTTACAGTCTCTGGCTCCCCAATATGGGAATCTATCCCCGGCTCATAACCAAATATGTGGGAAACGTTGACGGTTGACGAAACATCCGTTGTTATGCAATTTGCATAACGGGAGCGTGGGATGACAGAATTGCCTTTTGCGGGATAAGGGGTGTTACCAAAGTCTTACTAGTAAGTGACGTAGTTTGACCTTTCGTAATGCCCCGCACATTCCAGAAGGCGTGACGTAGATTGAGTAATAATTTATTTTAAGAACGTATTTTAAAAATACATCCCGAACAGATAATGCTTGTGCAGATAGCATTTTCTGTCGGCTGCTATATAGTAACTACGTTACATTTGGTGGAGGAATAAAAAACAAATTTATGAAGTAATGGGTAAGAAATGTTAGCGTATATCAATCAGTGAATTCAATAACACATTTCTGCCCCGTGGATTCTTCCATGTTTATATATTGGATCAGTCCATTTTTTATCAAAGAGGTGCCTAGTCAAAATTTTCATTTTCATTTTGTTTTATATTGAAGTTCCTATTTATTGAAGTTCCTATCAGCAAACAGTGAAGACTCTGATCAGACGCCGCATAATGCTCACAAAGTGTCGAAAAGTTTAAGTTCAATTAAGTTATGTGTCCAAACTGTTTGCAAAAGTAATCGAAAATTCACCCCTATCGTGACAAATATTAAAATCAATGTACTCCAAAGTGCACGATGACCTATTAAAAGCCATTCTAATTTCTTTCTCACGTTTAACATGCCGCCATGCCAAGGTCAACTTGACCTTCCCGTTACCGACCAATCATGCCACTTCTTAATGACAGTTACATGAATATCAAATCGAGAATATGTCTAGACAATCAATTAGTTTCCATAGCAACAAATACTTCAAGAACTTAATGGCTATCTTATAAATGTTAGTCCTCATTTGCACAAGGTTGCTTATAATTACGTAGTGAAACCCCTCTAAATCGGACATGTGTGCATGGGGACACTATTAATTTCCGGTTTAGAGAAGTTTCCAGTTAAGAGGGGTTTTAACCCATTGCCAAATAGCTTGTTTCTAGTATGGAAGATGGCTGACCACTTAAAGCAGGTTGAAAGTAAAGCAGAATGCGCCATACGGCGCATTCTGCTTTACTTTCAACCTGCTTTAAGCTATCATCTGTTAGAATGTATAAACTGTTTTCTTCAGTATAGGAATAAAACAAAGACGTGAAAAGGTGTATATATACCGGTAGTGTAATGGGTAAAAATAAAGAAGGGTTGGAAACGGGACCAACGTTTTTGTCCGGTTTAGAGAGAATTCCGGTATTTTGAGGGTCCGGTTTAGAGGGGTTCCACTGTATACCATTATCGTGATTACAGGGAAAACGTAAAGTTTGTCCGTTTAAACAAAATTAAACGCAATGGAATAGAATGAAGAGGATGACAACTTTTTTGAAAATGTTGACTTTTTTTTTTAATTTTTACCATTGTCAAACAGTTTTGAGCCAGATCAGACACCGGGTCGCCCGGCGCCTGATCTGGTTCCAAACTGTTTGCAATGAGAATAGTCCCTTTAGCATAAACAGGTTTGTTGCGAAAGAATAAGGTCTTGTACACTGTAGGAAATTAACTGAAGTCTGAATTGCAAAAGTCCATTAGGTTTATGAATGAAAATACGTACAGCCGTGAAGACGTTATCCTTATAGGAATAAACCACCAGTGAGTTCAATAAAGAAATCGATGGCCGTCGGTGCCCATCGATTGCGAGTTGGCTACCTGCTCTGGAATACAGTGGAGACAACGTTATTCTTTCGTATAAACGCAAAAGCATTAGAAAGAAACATAGAGAATGACAACTTTTTGACAATTCCGACTACATGTAGATCTATCAGTTTTAATTTGAGAAGCAAACAGTTTGGAGCCTGATCAGACGCCGGGTTACCTAGGCGTCTGTTCTGACTCCAAATTGTTTGCAATTAAAATAATAGTTTAAGCGTAACAGGGGTTATTAGGAAAGAAAATGGTTTCTCTACTGAACGAAAAACTGTAAGAAAATGAGCGACAAACAGTTTGGATCCAGATCAGACGCCGCGTTACGCAAACTGTTTGCAAATATTACTCATACTGAAAGAATGCTTCCTTATTCAGAAATCACTTTGATTTTTACTTAAATATTGTAAATGTATTTATTTGAGTTTGTTTTTCACTTTTAGCACAACAAGGATTAACCCACAGGTACTTGGCACATAGATCTAGATCTATTTAAAAAATATTATGTTTTTTTTCACTACACTGCTATTATCGTAACGCGGCGTCTGATCAGGATCCAAACGGTTTGTCACTCATTTGGAAATTTAATCAGTCATACTATCTTATTTTTTAATTTTAAAATGATATTGGCAAACATTGAAGCAGACGACAATGAAACGGTGATGGGGTAAAAATCTCAAGTAATATTTGAGAGTGAAAGGATGTTATTTTTTCCCAATTCTTGAAAACGAAACTAAAATCTGATTGCAGCTATGAACTTTAATGTAGAAAGTCGAAGCTTTGTTAAAAACGTTGACATTTTTATTTGTATCGGATTACATGTATATTGGCAACAGTTTGGAACCTGATCAGATGCCGGGTTACCCGGCGTCTGATCTGGCTCCAAAGGGTTTGCAATAGTGACGAGGTTTTAATAGCATAAGCGTGTTTATTGGGTAAGAATTACGGGGTCTCCGATGTACAGTGGAGTAGACGTTATTCTTTCCCACTAAACGCGTTCATGTCAAAAATATTATGTCTATTTCAAACAGTTTTTTAAAGCAGGTTGAAAGTAAGGCGGAAATCCCTGCAGGAGTTTTCTGCTTTACTTCCAGCAGGCATACTAAAGCACCCATCTGTGTATCACATTATAGAACATTTTTAAAAAAAATGTTATTTTCTACAATTCATTACATTTCGTTTCATTTTCATTTGCCTTTAAACGGAGAAGAATAACACATTCTCCACTGTACATGTATAAAAATACATTTGTATACATGTATATATTATCTAGAATCGCCGAAACCACTTTATCAAACTAAACCGTGTAACCTTGGCGCCTAGTATATCCATATTGGGATTCTCCGCTACAAATAAACAACGAACACTCCAGACTTGGTAGTACTAATCGAGTTGATGACTGGAGCCATGTCTGGAAAAAACAACTTAACCCCTTCACTGCCTTACCCACAGCGCAACAACTTTTTTGCAAACAGTTTGGATCCTGCTCAGACGCCGCGTCACGCGGCGCCTGAGCAGGATCCAAACTGTTTGACACTCATTTCAATATTTCTTCAGTCAAAAAAGCAAAATTTAGAATTTAAGAAAAAAAAGCAGACGACAAAATTTTGTTTAAAATTGATGACGTCACGGCAGTGAAGAGGTTAAGCTGTTTCTGTCTGGTTTCCCCGAGAAATAAGCCATGTAAAAACATCTTGTTTTAGTGTTAGTTAATTAAAATTACTTTTCTGAATCCTACTAACGCGTTCACATGTTCTTTACAAGACAGTGTACATGCGAAGAGTACTATTGTCTCATGCAAAAAGCACAAACACATATGAGAGAGTTCGTGAATGATCCATTTTTATCTGTGTCTACATTGTTTGTCATTATGGAATACATTTGCATATTGTAAATATTACATCGCTCAATAGTCGAAAATAGGCTAGTTCATATGAGGAGTATACTCTTGTCCTTTGCAAACAGCGTAGACCGAGATCAGAGTGCTCCAAATGGACCCCTTTGATCAGGGTCTGCACACATTTGATCATTTTTTAATACATTTGTATGTTGTAAATTACAACGCTTAATGCATGAATTTGTTGTGAAGAAATGTTTTCCGCACAGTTTGATACATAATATGTAGGGAAAGGCTAGTTACAGGTCGAAATGTAGACGTTTTCGCTTCAAAGAGTGTGTGATTTGCAAACGTACCCAATAACGTACGTCACGTCACAATTTTAGTCGAAAATGGACTAGAATTCATAAGAAAAATGAATAGGCTGCTGGCCAATAATGTGAACCCTCCCCCCATAGGGGGACTTTTGGTCACTATGTTTTTCTGAAAGCCCAGGGGTTGTAGGTTCAAATCCTATTTTCTGCACTTTGAACGTTGGGGCTTTAGTCTAAAATTTGACTTTGAAGATTACCTCCCCTTGCATAAATGGAGAAATACGTAATTGTATGTGTAGTTGTTGCACTAATATATTTTTTTTATTAAACTTATATATCTAAAACAAAATGATTCATTTATGCAACATAACTAACTGAAAGCAAAAAATGCAAAAACAATTGGACATAACTCAAATTTTATTCAAATTATCTCCCCTTAAAAGTACAGAATGCAATTTTTATACAGAAACAAGTCACTTTTCCGTTTATAAATGTTGAATACATATCACAGAAACAAGATCTAATCACGAAACCTTCTTTACATGAAAGCCTTATATGTCCACAAACTAAATATATAACCTTTGGGTTATACAGCACAGTCTTTGTGTGTAATTGAACAAAAATATTACCTCCCTTTTTTAATTCCTGTCATTGTTATAGTAGAGGGCATATAAAAATTTTGGGGAAAAAAAATGCACAGAAATGATTTTTGTGTTTTCATATGCCCCAGTATGTACCGAATAACAGAACAATAATCTAGGAAAATCAAATGATGCGAAATCCGATTTTTTGGGGTAAAATGGTTGAATTGATAAATGAAAATGATAATTTTTGGAATTTCCATACTGTGACCCTGAGTATTAACATAAAGGCTCCAAATTTACAAATTAGACTGACAGTTATATCCACTGTGGAATAGTACTAATTAGGATAAATAAAATTTTCAATAAATGGTTCTTTTTGGGTGAAAATCATGAAAATATTAAACAAAAACCCAAATTTGGAGATTTTAGTAGAGATTCCCTGGCGTCAAACATCCAAATAAAGGAAAAGATGCACAGAAATGGTTTTTGTGTTTTCATATGGTAGAGCATGTACCAAATAACAGAAGAAAGATCTAGGAAAATCAAATCATGCGAAATATGTTTTTTGAGGCAAAACTATTGAAATAATAAATGAAAACGCCAATTTTAGGGATTTCAGTACTGTGTCGTTGGTTATCAATTTAAAAGCTCCAAATTGACAGGCTAGATACTTATTCATCTCTATTGTGAAATCATAATTGTTGAAAAAATAAATGAAAACGCGAATTTTTTGGATTTCCCTACTGTGAACGTGGATATTAATATAAATACACAAAATATGCCGGTTAGACAAACAATCGTTTTAACTGTGTAATGGTTCTAGTAAGGATAAATAAAACTTTCAAAAAACTGATTTTTGGGGTTAAATTGTCAAAATATTAAACCAAAATCACCCATTTTTGGGATTTTCGTAGACAATCCCTGCCATCAAAATCAAAATTGATGTATGTGTTATCATATGCTTTAATATGTATTAAATAATAGAACAATAATCCTTTGTTGCCAATTACATGTTATTTTACAACATTATCAAGTGAAAAGCATTCAATTTGATGGTTGCTTTAAATAAAAAAAATTGATGGGAGTAAGATAATTGCCTCCCTTTGAAACAAAACAAGAAGAATAAAAATTAGAGGAGATCCACCAACGGATACAGTGTTAGAAAGGTTATACATGTATAGAGGTGGTGATGTATCCGCTGGTGGACCGCCTTTAGACAACATAGTTGGTGGACGGCCTTTAGATAAATTTTGGCACTATATCAGTTGGGGGACGCTTCTAGATAACCTTTCTAGCACTGTATCCGTTGGTGGACAGCCTGTAGATAACATTTTAGCACTGAATCCGTTGATGGACCGCCTTTAAATAAAGTTTTAGCACTGTATCCGTTGGTGGATGACCTCTAGAAATGGTTTCTACCACTATATCCATTGGTGGACGTCCTCTAGATAATGTTTCTAGCACTGTATCTGTTAGTGGACCTCCTATAGATAACGTTTCTAGCACTATATCTGTTGGTGGGCAACCTCTAGAAAAGGTTTCTAGCACTGTATCCATTGGTGGGCAACCTCTAGGAAAGGTTTCAAGCACTAAATCCATTGGTGGACGTCCTCTAGAGAAGGTTTCTAGCACTGTATATGTTGGTGAATGGCTGTAGATAACGTTCCAAGCACTGTATCTGTTGGTGTACCGCCAGTATATACCATTTCCAGCACTGTTCCCGTTGGTGGATCGACTCCAGATAACGTTTAAAAAACTTTATCCGCTAGTGGACCGCCTCTACAAAATAAAGGTTTTTAGCACTATATCCGCTGGTGCACTGCCTTTAGATAACGTTGTACATAGCACTGTATCCGTTTATGGACCGCCTGAAAATAACGTTTCTAGCAATGTTTCCGTTAGTTGACCGACTTTAGATACCGTTTAAAGCACTGTTTCCGTTGATGAACCGTCTGTAGATAACGTTTTAAGCACTATTTCCGTTGGTGGACCGCCTCTAAAAAATATTTCTAGCACTGTATCCGTTGATGGACGGCCTCTAGAAAAGGTTTCTGACACTGTATCCATAGGAAGACGTTCTCTAGATAACGTTTCTAGCACTGTATTCGTTGGTTGACCTCCGGTAGATAACATTTCTCTGTTGGTGGACCTCCTGTAGAAAACATTTAGCACTGTATCCATTGGTGTACTTCCTGTAGATAACGTTTTAGCACTGTATCCGTTGGTGGACCTCCTGTAGATAACATTTCTAGCACTGTATCCCTTGGTGGACCCCCTGTCGATAACATTTCTAGCACTGTATCCGCTGGTGGACCGCCTGTAGATAACGTTTCCATTACTGTATTCGTTGGTAGACCGCCTTTAGAAAACGTTTAAAGAACTGTATCCGTTGGTGGACCGCCTCTACGTTTGGTTTTAGCACTGTATCCGCTGGTAGACCGCCTGTTGATAACGTTTGTAGCACTGTATCACTTGGTGGACCTCCTCTTGATAACGTTTCTAGCAATGTATCCGTTGATGGACTGCCTCTAGAAAACGTTTCTAGCACTGTATCCGTTAGTGGACTGCCTCTATATAACCTTTTAAGCACTGTATCCGTTGGAGGACTACCTCTAGATAACTTTAGTAGCACTGTATCCGTTGGTGGTATGCTTCTATATAACGTTTAAAGCATTGTATCCGCTGGTGGACCTCCTCTAGATAATTTTTAAGCACTGTATCGGTTGGTGGACCGCCTGTAGATAACGTTTCTAGCACTAAATTGGTTGGAAGACCTCTTCTAGATAACGTTTCTTGCAATGTATCCGTTTGTGGACTGCATCTAGAAAACGTTTCTCGCACTGTATCTGTTGGTGGACTATCTCTAGATAACCTTTTTAGCACTGTACCCGTTGGTGAACCACCTAGATAACTTTAGTAGCACTGTATCCGTTGGATGAATGCCTCTATATTACGTTTAAAGCACTGTATCCACTGGTGGACCTCCTCTTGATAATGTTTCTAGAAATGTATCTGTTGGGGGACCGCCTATATGTAACGTTTCTAGCACTGTATCCGTTAGTGAACTGCCTCTATATAACTTTTTAGCACTGTATCTGTATGTGGACCGCCTCTACAAAAGGTTTCAAGCACTGTGTCGGTTTATGAACCGTCTCTTGTAAAGGTTCTAGCACTGAATCCGTTGGTGGAACGCCTCTTTGTTGCTTTTTAGCACTGTATCGGTTGGTGGACCGCCTCTAGATAACGTTTAAAGCACTCTATCTGTTGGTGGATCGCTTCTAGATAACTTTTTAGCGCTGTATCTATTGGTGGACCGCTGTCGCTTCTAGCTAACATTTTAGCGCCGTATCTGTTGGTGGACCGCCTGAAGATAACGTTTAAAGCACTGTATATGATGGTTGACCGCCACTAGATAACCTTTTAGCACTGTACCTGTTGGTGGACCGCCTCTAGATAACGTTTAAAGCACTGTATATATTGGTGGATCGCCTCTGGATAACTTTTTAGCACTATATCCGTTGATGAACCGCCTCTAGATAAGCTTTTTAGAACTGTATCCATAGGTGGACCGCCTTTAAATAACGTTTTAGCCCTGTATAATTATGTTAGTGGAACGCCTCTAGAAAAGGGTTTCTAGCACTGTATCCGTTGATGGACCACCTCAAGATACTGTTTATAGCAGTGTATCCGTTGGTGAACAGTCTGTTGATAACTTTTCTAGCAGTGTATCCATTAATGGACCGCATCTATATAATGTTTTTAGTACTGTATTTGTTGTTGGACCGCCTCTATATAACCTATATAGCACTATCTGTGTGTGGACCGCCTCTACAAAAGGTTTGTTGCACTGTTCACGTTGGTGGCCCGAATCTAGAAAAGGGATTTAGCACTGTATCCGTGGGTTTCCCTCCTAGATAACGTTTGTCGTACTGTATCCGTTGGTGTACCGCCAGTATATGCCGTTTCCAGCACTGTATCCGTTGGTGGACTGCCTCTAGATAACTATTATAGCACTGTATCCGTTGGTGGACTGCCTCTAGATAACTATTATAGCACTGTATCCGTCGATGGACCGCCTCTACAAAAGGGTTGTAGCACTGTATCGGTCGGTGGGCCGCCTCTAGAAAAGGTTTTTAGCACTGTATCCGTGTACTATCCATTTCCATGATCCATGATTTCTACGTAATTCTCCGAATCTTATTTCTTACAGTTATTAACTGTATTCAAGTCTTTGTCGGTAGTTTTGTTATTTCATAATTTAAGACAATATTTTCCGCGAAAATAAAATAAATGTATGCTAGAAAACATCCTCACTATACCCAGTTGAATATTTTATCAACATTTAAAGAAAAACTAGGTTTTCAAAGAAGCTTTAAATGTAATAAAACTATGAATTAACTAGTTTTTATTGTATTTGATATATTCAAGGGGAGATAATTCAGTAAAAAGTAAGAAAACACTCGTTTCGATCGATTGTTGGGATAGATATTGTGTCTCCATAAAAACAATGGTGATATCAGTGAAGAACAGCTATTTTGCGACTAAAACAAGTTATCATTACATTATCTATCAGAATTTAATTTTCACAAAGGGGAGGAAAAACAGAATGTACTCGGAAGACCATGAGGTTTCAGAAAAGTATGGTGTTCAAAAGTCCCCACATGGGGGGAGGGGGGTGTTCAGTAGCTCGAAGTCTAGAATGTGTCCCACTTGAAGTTTCAGGGATTGTCTAGGAAAGAAAAAACAACATTTTTTATACAGTTGAACTTTGATATATCGAACTCGGATAAGTCGACATACCACTTTTAACTTTGAAATACGGGTATGTTTGACTAAACTGAGCTAGAAATAACGCAATACGTGTATCGACAAATTGGATATTTCGAATTAAGCGAGTTCGAGATAGCGAAGTTCGACTGTACATAAATGAATACTCATTATACAACACATGCAGGGTTCAAGATAAAAGGGAGCAAACAACACAAATCCAACATTTTTTCACTCGAAATCCTATGGTGTTACTATTCCTTAGAATCGTCTCGAAGAGACGATTCTAATGAGTAGTGACACCATAGCGTTTAGTGCAGAAACAAAGTTTTTTTTGTTTAAAATACTCCACTTATCTGGAGCTCTGTACAAGTATGGAGTGTCTCCCAAGATTTCTACTGTTTTCCATGGGCATTGTAGCAAAATAATGTTCTTGCGTTGGCTTCAATGTAGTCATCTCTCCGCATTTTGAAAACCCTGCACAGCCTCAGCTTTACATGAGAAGCAAGCTTTTGGTCATCGCTGTTTGCTATGAGCAGATGCTGATTGATGAAGCCACGTGGCCTAGATAGTTCAATATACAAAATGTTTTGTAGACCGATAGCTCCCTGGAGGTCGTAAATCTTGATAATAACTCTAAAAACAATAATAAATGTAATTTATTCCCAGTCTCAATGGTTCGGTGAGCCAACCGTATGATGAAGTAGGAAAACAACATTTAGGACAATGATTCCCAGACAATACTTGTACTGTAGTTAACCCTTTACCTGATAGCATTGTTTCTAGTATTGAAGATATGTGACTACTTAAAGCAGGTTAAAAGTTAAGCAGAATGCGCCCTAAGGCGCATTCTGCTTTACTTTCAACCTGCTTTAAGCTATTAACTGCTAGAATAAGGAAAGTATTAAATATGACACATATTCATTACGGTATAATTTGGAACTATTTTCTTCAGCGGATGAATAAAATGAATGTGCTAAAAGTCGCTTCTATAAGGGAAAGGGTTAACCCCCTCTATGACTATACACTGTAAACCCAAGTGTTCTAGTATAGAACATGTAATGAACGCCTATTTGCAACAGATATTGCACGCGTCATGACGCGTCCATGTGTTCAGTAAGTGTTTAAGATTTAACGGTAGTGTTCAATTTTTGAACACTTAGTGATCCTAAACTGAACAACTAATGAACACATTTGGTGTTCAATTTTTTAATGCAGGACACGTTCAAAATGGATGCAACAGATATTGCACACTGTTAAACATGTTCATCGAACAAAT
This sequence comes from Gari tellinella, assembly GCA_922989275.2. Lineage (NCBI taxonomy): Eukaryota > Metazoa > Mollusca > Bivalvia > Cardiida > Psammobiidae > Gari > Gari tellinella. Next base: position 22,766,291 of record OV277870.1, read on the forward strand.
GTTAAAAGACAGAATATACACTGAACATCATGTGTTCAGATTTTAAATGTCTACTTTAACCTTATGTGTTCAGCTATGGATGCCTACATGTACGTAGAACATTAGGCATTCAGTGTTAGAACCACGTAGAACATAAGGTGTGCACAGTTCAGGCCCGTCACACATAAACAGTTCTCCAAAACCAAGTTGTTGCAGAGAGCATAAGAACATAGCAAAACACATCGGGTAATGTCACATCGGTAAAATCATCTTTCGGCTTGACAATATGAAACAGCCTGCTTTGACTCGGGTTTTAGTCCAACTTTTGAGTAGGTTTGAGACATCACGCTAAAATGTACTATTCAAACGAAAATTGTGCAGTTGAAGTATACTAAATACAAAATTACCTATCTATCCTTGCTTCTTGTCAATTCGCCACTTCTTGTCAATTCGCCACCTAAGCAAAACTTAGATTTCCGTCACGAGCAGGCTACCGAGGATGTCCGAAAACTACAGAGGATATCCGAATACTAGGACAGTTTCACTAAGGAAGATTTCAAGCGCCGAAAATGCGAAAGAAACAGGTAAAATAACAATAATTCACAAAAAGTCTCAAATCAAAGGACATGTTGGTAATTTTAACTCTATATTCCCGTTGTTACTTTTTTATTGTTAAGTTGTAAAAGTTATTATTTACTTTTAAACAATTAAATATTTCAAAATCATTAAACAATGTACAAATTTCATGAAACAAACTATATCATACCGACAGAGCCTATATTGACCTAATTATCGAACGACCAATCAGAGGTGGCGAATTGACAAGAAAGTATCCCGGTGATCCAGAGCAATGACCTCGTTTGAAAACGGTACAGTTATTTACATTTGCATCTATTTCACAAGTTTTATTTGTATATATTCGTGTTATTGAAGGTTCAGTTCAGAATTAGATCCGTGAACAAGTAAGAAATGTTACACCAGAAAGCGCATGCGCAAAAAATATAGCTAAGGGTGGCGAAAACACAGGTAAACAGGCTATATCTACTTACCAAATACCCCCCTGCACACACACAGTGACACACACAAACACCTTACTCCTTATTTAAGCCCGCTTTCTTCCTTACTTTGTGGTTGCAGCTTGCGTAGATAAAAACATTTCCCCGGCCAAAGATGAAAACTATAATACAACAAGCATCTAAGGCCAGAAAATATATTAAATCTACAGTGTTCTCCTGCGTTTTCCGTTCCCTAAGAGTGAATGTGAATGAATTCCCACATAATTCAAACAATCGTTTGCGACTCGTCAACGAAAAATGGCTACTTGTTTATGATTACATCATAGTGACGTCATTAAATAGTTATGACGTCATGGAATAATGAGTTAATGTTTTCGAATTTTAGAACATATCGTGAATGCCACGCGTGAATTAAGTGTTCACATTTTCAAAAAGAGGCGTACATTTTTGAGTTTCCCATCGAATCGCGTCGGATATTCACGTAAAACTAAAGTTTCATCAAATAAATTCAGACAAATAGAAAAAATATAGTATAAAGGACTTGAGTTACATCCCCTGAACACTAGGGTCCAAACTCATAAGCGCTGGTGTTCACTTTTTGAACACAAATATGAACACCTGGTGTGCACTCTTGTAAATTCAGCAGATTTAGGGTTAGGGTTGAACACATGTGTTGAAACATTGAATGTAATATGTTAGGAATATGAACGCGTAAAGCGGCCGCTTGATTTACAGTGTACACTTAACCCGTAACCCTCTCCCCCATAGAAGCGCCTTTTAGCACATTTGATTTATTCCTCCACTGAAGACAATAGTTCCAACTTAAACAGTTATAAATATGAACCATCATAAATATTTTCTATACCCTAGCAGATTGTTGATTAAAGCAGGCTGAAGGTAAAGCAGAATGTGCCTTAAGGCACATTCTGCTTTACTTTCAACCTGCTTTATGTGATCACTAGTCTTTAAAATTAGAAACAGGCTATAGGGTAAAGGGTTAACTTCGTAACTTGTTTCTAGTTTTTAAGACATGTGGCCTCTTAAAGCAAGTTAAAACTGTTTAAAGCAGAATGCGCCTCAAGCCACATTCTGCTTCACTTTCAGACTGATTTAAGCTACCATCTGCTAGGGTGTAGAAATTATTTTTTTGTTATATGTTTATGACTGTATAGATTTCTTCAGTGGAGGGATAAATTGAATGCGTTCAAAGTGTTTCTATGGGGTAAACGGTTAAGACGCATTCTGATTCATTTCAGTCTGCTTTAGGCTACACAACTTCTAGAATATAGAAACTATTACTATTGTATATAGTCATGACTATAAAAAGTAGATTTCTTTCTTCAGTGGAGTAATGTACATAAAATATTGGCGTAAGAAGGTATACTTATGGGTTAATTGGTTTACCCATTATTCTACAGTTATTAGCTACATGTGCTGGACTTTTTCATTTGAAGTCTTAGAGTTTACTTTTTGTATGCTAGTGGCGGCTAAATCTCAAAGTGATAACATTTGCAAACAGTTTGGACCCAGATGAGACACAGGGTAACGCGCGGCGTCTCATCAGGATTCAATCAGTTTAACATAATGACCCTATTTTAAAAAGAAACTTAGGAAATTCTTATTTCGGAACAATATCAGACGACAATTGTTGCAGACGAAAAATCCGGCATGTTTTAAAGCAAGTAAAAACTGTAGGATGGATGGGTTGGTGGATCAGTTGCACTGCAATAGAAAATAGTTCATTTAGCACCGATGTATGACGAGGGGTATTAAGTCTTGATGATGATTTCATGGAGATGATTTCGGCTAATTATGTTCATCTTGGTTATGCCATATTCAGAGAATGTACTAGAAGGGTATTATTGTACTCAGATATAAGCATTTGTGATTGGGAGAAAACCTTAAGCGGGAAGGAAAAATGAAGTTTTTTTTAAAAAAAAATTGATTCAAGGCTCCAGATAAGAGGGATTTACTGCAGTTTGAAACATTTTCTCCTCGAAGTCTGCACCAAACCCTATGGTGTGCGTACTCATTTGAATCGTCTCTTCGAGACAATTCTAATAAGTAGTACAACCACAAGGTTTGAAAATTACTTTTTTTTTAAATTTTTTTTTTAAATATTTCCCTTATTTGGAGCTGTTTACCGGGATTTTCATCTTATTTAACTTTTCATGCACTTGCTTCTAACAACAAACTAAACTCCTTGATATGGTCGTAATCCTACTCTCTTACTATTGTTTTTTCTATGGACTCTATGGATTGGAGAGCATAAATATGATGAGCAAGCGATGGTATCAAATATAACATCATATCTATGCATACGAAATCTGACTTGTCTAGACGCACACTTTTCTGAAATATACATTGGAGACTAGTGATTATGTAAGAGCATGTGCGGATGAACCCCCCCCCCCCCCCCCTCCCCCCTCGAACCCCAAACAATCCTGAAAATAGGTTTAAATAGAAGAAAGAAACAAAGAATGACTGTTTTATACATTGACAGGGCTGCCATTTCTCCGGATTTTTCCTAAATCTTCGGATTTTTTTTCTAGTATGTGGAAGCTTAAAGCAGGCTGAAAGTAAAGCAGAATGCGCAGCTCTGCATTGAAGACGCTATTTTTCCCGTTTAAACGAAATTCAAATCGCAATTTACACTCAATTGCAGAAAATGGCAATTTTGTTGAAACTGTCGACGTGTCTATTTCATCTGACTGGCAAACAGCATGGAGCGGGACCAGACGTCATTTTCCTTAAAGGGACTCGCAACCGGATGGTGTACTTGTCAAAATAAAATGAAATACTCAACTAAAAGCAAATTTGTGGCATTATTTGGCTTCTGACATTAAAAAAATATGATCAGTCCAAAAAAAGTCTCAAGAAACGTCACCGAATCTTAGTTTTTTTTAGATATTTTCCATCGTTTTTCTATAGCGTCAGCTGACGGTATAGTTGTTGTTGTTGCTTCTCTACACGGGCTCAGACATAAACCCAAGCCGAATATGTATAAATCATTCGCTACCATGGAAGTACGTTAATTCGCTACCATAAAGATAGAGAGTCCCAGTAGCCGCGTGGTTAAGGCGTTTGCCTTTGTTTTCATGTTTGTCTCCGCATGGAGGGTCACGGGTTCGAATACCACCAGAGCTTCTTCCTTTTTTTTTTGAAATGCGTTTTTTTAACAGAATTTATTATCCAAAACTAAATCTTACCCATTTATATGAGCATTTAACATATATTTACAAATTACTATTTTTAATGCTTAATCCGGTTGCGAGCCTCTTTAAGAGATATCCACGCTGCACCAGCCATGAGTTCGGTAAGGAAATCGATGGCCGTCGATGGCCATCGATTGCGAGTTGGCTATCGGTCTTAAATTATTAAATACAGTAGGGAAAACATAATTATTCCGTTCAATCACAAACGCATTACAATGAAATATAGAAAATGACAACTTTTTAACAGTTCTGACTACCAGTTTTAATCTGAGTGGCAAACAGTTTGGAGCCTGGTCAGACGCCGGATTACCCGGCTTCTGATCTGGCTCCAAACTGTTTGGAATGAAAATAATAGTTTAAGCGTAAACGCGGTTATTTGGAAATAAAAAGTTTTCTCTACTGTACTCTGCACGCTGCACACGGGGCACAAAATGCTAACCTAAACAGGAAACAGTGGTAACTGAACACGCTACAGAAGGTAGTCGTTAAATCTCGTCACTGCCATGACGTCATCAGCTTTAAACAATAGTCCTCTGACTTTATTTCTCAAATTTAAAATTTAGGCATTTTGACTTAAGAAATATTGAAATAAAGTGTCCAACAGTTTTGAACCTGATCAGACGCCGCATTACGCATCGTCTATAATCAAGATCCTAACTGTTTGCAAATAATAATTGTGCTCGAGGCGGGTTAATACAATATTGACTCTTTATATAGAAAAGGTTTTTTTTTTCTTCAAAATCTGAGTGGCCAACAGTTTGGAGCCTGATCGGACGCCGGGTTACCCGGCGTCTGATCTGACTCCAAAATGTTTGCCGATGTAGTAAACCGGCGTCAGATCAGGCTCCAAACTGTTTGCCGATGAAATAATAAGTTTAGCACAAACACGTTTATTTGGAAATAATAACATCTTAATTCACTGTATGTTAAATATTTTCGGTTTGACACCCTCTAAGAAAAATCGTTGGATCCGCGAATGTGGTCTGCAAAACTTGCATATCGTAAACATTCTGTCCCAAATTGTTTTTGCAAAATTACTTCAGGCAGACACAGTCGGTGAACTTGTGGTGCGGATATGACATTAAAAACAATATTCATTGGCAGGCTTTCAGACAGACTGGAACTTAATATAGGACAAACGGAACTCAGAAACACGTCTTATCGTAGCAGTGTATCAGAACTGACCTGCAATAACACATAAAACAGTGTAACAACAACAACAATAATAATAATAATAACAACTATATTTCATGTAGATTACATATTTGGTATCAAACAAACAAACCAATTTTCAATATGGTCCACAAACAACATTGATATATATGACGTCGAATGGACAACTCCAGTTTCCATTAAGTATTCAATTTTTTTTTTCACTATTTAAAATTAAAGTTTAGAATTAATAACAGAATAACAAATAGCAGAGACCTGGGGCTCGTTTTACTAAAAAACTTACGCAAAATTTTTGCGTAAGTCAAAATCGTTTAACTTATTTTTCGATCATAAACGTTTGCAAACAGCAAATAGCCTGATCAGAGGACGCGCTAAAAGCGCGTCCTCTGATCTGGCTATTTGCTGTTTGTAGCAAGTGATAATAAAAAATATAAATGAAAATTTAAAATTTTGACTTACGCAAAAAATGTGCGTAAGTAGTTTAGTAAAACGGGCCCCAGATCAGTTGGGTTGCTGTGGGACAACTTTTGCACGGTACGATGTTTTGTCTGCTAAAGGGACAAGGGTTAAAATTGACATTTTTGTTATGGAAATGGTTAAATACCGTCTATAAGATAAAGTGTAGAACATACTTCGACCTTCCATCATGGAACTTCAAACTGACGCCTACATGCTTGAAATATCAAGTCCAGTTCTCAATTTAGTCGAGTCTTGTTTTTAGTATAATATGGTTGTTTATCATATTACAAAAAGTGCATAGCCTGATCAGAGTTTTCACTGTTTGCATAGTACAAGTGTATTCTTCACATATACACCGTTTGCAATTGACACATATATGCGTACCTAGGGTTCAAGCGGTTAAACCTTGGAAATAATGACTCATATATTAATATCGATCTCGGGGACGTTGCAAAACAACCAAACGAAGCAACATGTCTGTTTCTGCTGCAAACAAATTATCAGCAATCTAAATAATGTCTGGAAGAACCGAATGGTATCATTATATCTGTCTGCTTTCACTGGCTGAGGTCACGGAAGAGACAAACAGACAATCCCAAGATTCGATGGAGACACCAAGCTCGTCACTGCTACTGTAAAACCGGTTCTATTCGCGAGAATATAATTTACGCGTTAATTCGCGAATGTCTCTAGTTTTGAAAATAGGTGACTTCTTAAAGCTGGTTGAAAGTAAAGCAGAATGTGCCTTAAGGCACATTCTGCTTTACTTTCAGCCTGCTTTAAGCTACCGCCTGCTAGAAATATTGCATGCTGTCGCGAATTAATACAAAATCGCATTACGCGAAATACTAATGACGCGAAAAATACCTGTTTTACAGTATGCGTTATTTATACAGCTATAGTTTTCTCGGTCGAAAGAAAATGTTAACCTATTGCACTATGCACACTTCTTTTCTGACCTTTACTTTATAAAGAAAATAGTTCATTTTTATGCAGTCGTAAATTTACACCCAAAGATATGTTTCTATATCCTAGCAGATTGTAGAATGAACATACAACATGTAATCGTTTATTTGAACCAATGCGTACCCACGATCCCATATATATGGGACATATAATTTATATAGGCAAACAGTGTAGAATCTGACCAGATGCCACATAATGCATCGTCTGATCAGAGCCTATACTGTTTACTGATTGGAATTTCATTATAAAACAAAACGAAAATGAAAATATAGACCAGACACCCCCTTAGATAAAAAATAAATAAATAATGGACTAATCCAATATATACGCATTTATATCCACTGACCTCAAATGGATTAAATACATGTTATTACACCCCACCCCCTCATTTTCTCATAATAATTTCTCTAAATACTGTCTCACTTCCTGGCTTTAACGAAATGTTGAAGTCAAACTTTGCCCTAGCGAGTATAATAAGTTAAATGCTGTCTGTAGACAAATAGCGCAAGTATCGAAATAAAACCGATGTAGGCCGGGTTCGTCTAGACTGACTGAAAAATAAAAGAAAGATGCTTAAATATTTTATAGAAGACAGTAGCATGCATATCTTCTCTAATCATTTATACAGTTTTTCCTTTTTTTAGATTTACTGTCAAAGCATATACATGTATAAATTTGCTTTAATTACTTAATTATCATTTATGAAGCTTTTTGGTGCTTGTCACATGTAACAACACATTTTGTTTCATAACAGTTCAGTTCAGTTCAGTTTTTATTTTCAGCTCAAACATGCTATGCATGTTCATCGCCATAAACACAATATAAACATAAGCGGTACATTTTTCATAGCAGTAAGAAGAGTATAACATTATATACATACAAAAAGATTGAATAAATTATATAAATACATGCAGTTAATCTGATCAATATACACTAAGTTTGTATCAGTATATAAATGACATATAATTATGTTTTGTAACACGGCTGCGGCATTTTTCTATAGAAAAGTACCACAGTTTAATTTGGATACCGCACACTTAATAGTGGGCGGAGTTTCCCCGCCCATGCAATAACTGGTAGAAAACCATGCAGTTAACTAGTTAACCGCACAGTTATGGCGGACATCTAGTTAACCGCACAGTAATGGCGGACATCCGGTTTACCAGATATCTGCACAGTCATGATGGCAGCAATACAGACGAGACACGTTTTGCAAACAGTTTGGATCCAGATCAAACGCCAGGTAAATTATTTGTCGTCTGATCAAGATCTAAGCGGTTTTCTCAATAAACCCCTATATGCTTAAACAATTACTCTTTTGCAAACAGTTTGGATCCAGATCAGACACCAGGTAAAAAACATGGAGTCCGATGAGGCTCCAAACTGTGCGTCACTCTGATAAAAATGACTCTTCGAAATTGAAAGCCGTCACTTTTTAATTTGCATTGCATTCCAGCTCACAATAGTTTTACAGTGAAACCTCTAAAAAACGGAAACTAAAATTGCTTTATTTTTGGATTTACACTTTTACAGGTTGCTGCTTAATCCTGGCTCTCATAGGATTTTTTTGTAACTGCTTCAGTGACAGCTTAATGCGGGAGAAAAGCTGATTTTTCCCGCATTAAAACAATTCAAATACTAGACTTTTTTGATGTCCGTTTTAAAAGGTGTCGCCGTTTTCTACAAGGAAAGGAAACAAGAACATTGACAAATATGGAAATTAAACTTTATTATTTTAACACAACTGCATCAAAATCGGCTCTACCATAGCATACGAATATCCTTGTTTACTACAAGGAAAGCAAACAACAAAAGGGACAAATATATGAACTGAACTGATACGGAAACTGTATCAAAAGCGGCTCTAGCTTAGAATATGTAAAAGTTTCATTTTGAGTTTGCGAAATTGAAAGTGCACCCTGAAAAGTTAACGATACCGCTACTTGATGTGATATCGGCAAGCGGGTTCCTAGCAATACTATTGCAATGCTCCTTTTCCTCGCTCCCATTAGTTTCCGTCTTTGGACAAGGCGTTGTAGCGTCTGACAAAGGAGTTATCTGTGACTGTTGATTGTAATTTTCGCAAACTTTCAGTCGTTTGGGAGGATTAGGGTCCAGTACACTAGATACAGTTTTACGCATATCATCTGAGCAGCGTTTGTATTGTCGCACGGCTGATGTTGACCTATGACCTGTCCTATCCATTATATCTTGCTCGTCAATGCCCGAGTTATACAGACTCGTTGCGCACGTTCTTTTACCGCTATGGTTCGTAAAGTTCCCTTTCAAGCAACCCTTTTGGCAAATATCTTTCATGAAGTTTGCAAGTTTGTTTATTCCAACGGGCTGTTTACTGTACTTCAATGTAGATCTAGGTCCTGGAATTGGCCGTCTGTAAAAGTTTCCAGAGTTTCCAAGGATGCTTATATATTGCTGGAAGAAAGTTGCCAAGCAACGCGGACCTGAAAAATACATTGAAAAAAGTCAGAAGTAGCAGAGATATTGCATCAAGCACAATACGATGAATTCGAAACATTGAATCGTCGTTTCGACTTTTCTTTGAAACGATTAATCAAAGTCGTGTGCCAATTTCACAGCTGCTGTAAGAAAGCCGACCTTAAAGACATCATATAACCAAGTTTGGGTGCTTAAAGACATCATATAACCAAGTTTGTGTGGTAACACCTACCCCCGTAGATAGTTTGAGTCCACGCATGGAGAGCATGCACTAACGGTGGTAGCGTCTAGGCAAAGAATCAGTCAGGCATGTGAGGCCCGCGCCTAATATTTGATAGCTTGGTTAGTAAAACCCATTGAAAAACCTATTGAGATCTTTTATGTAAGGGCCTCTATTCAAATCTCTCAGATGACTGAGCCGTTTCCTAAACAATTTTCTCATGCTCTACGGTAAACTACCTGTATTTTCACACGTAGTGAGAACAAGGGGGTGGGGGGTAATCAAACGAATGGACTGACTTAATGTCTTTAAAGACTTTTCCTCAGTCCATTGATAGACTACCCCCATTGTTCTCAATAGGCGAGAAAAAGCATGCAGCTAATGCTGTGAGCGGGTACACCAATCTCAGTTTACCTGGTGAGGCCCAGATATAGTGTAACACTCATGCTCTAGAGGCTTTTCAATGGTTAATTCCAACCAAAGTATCAAATATAAAGGTCTGGTCTCACATGAGACGCTTCAATTGTTCAATGTGCACAAGACCCATGCTTTTTGCAAGGCGTTATGACCAAAAGGTCGTCAGGAGATGTCTTTAAGTCATTATTTACCCCATTTACTATCACGACGTCAACTGCTTTTAAACACTTTTTTTCAAATTTAGATTATAGCTGTGTCGACGTGACAAATATTGAAACGAGTGTCAGTTTTGATCCTTATCGGACGCCGCGTTACGTGGGCTGATCAGGATATAAACTGTTATTAAACGTTATTTTCAGGTTAATGAAGAGAAGGGATTAATAAATGGTGTAGACAGTGACTGGAATAAAAATGTTTTAGCGAAATTTCTCGAGCATAGCCAAGAAAACGGTACCCCCTTTCAATGGTATCGAAACTACATAAAAGCGTCCCTATGGAATAATCCCGTTAATAAGCTAGGATTCTGGTAGATTTAGTCCACATGTGTGCACTTAGATGATACGGAAACAGTATTTGGATCCAGCCATACCATCCTCATAGTACACATGCGATAGCGAATTTCTCGGGAGGGAAATCTAGCACTCTAAATTCCTTTGCTGGAGTATTTTTAAAAGTTAAATTAGATTAATAGCAATCTAAAATTTTGATTTGATGTCAGAAATTGGAATCAGAATTTTTTTTAACAATAAATGTGCAATTTTAACAAGGAGGCAAAACACTTTCCTCTTCAGACGTTGTTAATGTATTTCCATGAGACCCCGAGACGGCACCTGTCGCAAATTTGGCGTGCCGTTACAGGGATTCATTGATCCGACAGCCAGTGATAGGTCTCGCGTCTTTGAAATCCATTTTATATAATTTACACTGCGAGAGAGAGAGAGCTAGAGAGAGCTAGAGAAAGAGAGAGAGAGAGTTTCCAATTACCTTTGGTACAATAATGCTTGATGTCTTTGTTCGCAAGAGACATTTGTGCTAGACCACCTTTAAATGTCTTTGTCTCTCTTCCTGTGAATCTTATGTATTCACCGTTCCTGTCCTCTCCTATTTGGAACTGCTCGCATGTTAGATTCCTGTGTTCATCTCGCCCTCTTAGTCCAAACAGTTTACACGAGTAGAAGAACACAGTATGTTGGAGAGATTGGGAGTCTCCTGACCCAAAGACACCCATTTCCCACAATTTGTCCTCCTCGTCGAGAGATATTGGATCAGCTTGTTTAATGTTTGCCCCATGTCCTTTGGCCAGCAATGTCTTCATTCTGCTGTCAATGACGGCTACAAGTTCTGCGAAATCCGGGTCTTTGCCATCCAAAAAGTTCTTGTCATGCACTTTTTTATCCCTTAAATTTCTTAAGATTCCACACAAAATGAGATACAGCGATTTGGGTGGATACTCCTCGCCACTCTTTTTACGCACTTCCATTACAAAACGAGTTAACCAATATGCAATTGTGGGCTTGTCCATTGTGTGCACCTCTGGTATGATACCGTCTTTTCTCTGTTGACGCCACTCGTCAAATATCTTGATTGCCCATTTTGTATTTTTGTCAGTGTTTTTGTTTCTCATGGAATCTTTCAAATGTTGTATTTCCTCGTCTGAAACGGGACCGCCGAATCGTACGCTAGCTGTCGACATTTCTTGAACTGTATGAACGTCCGCAACCTTGTCGGAACTTGCTCCAATGTCTTTATTCTCCTCCGAGATCTCCAAATCAGGCTTGTCACAAGATTCGATAAATTTTTCGATATCGAGTCCTAAATCAAATGAAGCATTTAGAAATGCGTCGTTGATCAAAACACTTTCATCTATTTGAGATAGGAATAAGTTTTCAGAGCTATCATTCAGTAAGTCTATTGACGATAGGTCAATTTGAGAGAGAAAGCAATTTTCTGTGCTGTCGTCAAGATCCATTTCACGCGAAAACTAATAATTCCTGTGATATGACTAAGATCTCCGAAACGCAGCCTTGCAGCCAGAACTAATTGTCGCATGTGTTCAGGAAAGCGCCAAATTGTAAAATTTTATTTTGGAAGATTATCTGATTGGCCAATGAGTAAAGGTTCCAATACGTGATTGGTCTCTGTTATGGGGAACAACTTTTCATGTCCAAAGCGCTCCATAATTTAGACAACTTGCGCAGATCCGCCCATTTTGATCTAAAGCGACAATGTTCCTGTCATTGATTGGTCTACGTAATGGGGGCTAACCGTGGATGTCCAAAGCGCTCAATATTTTGATTCATTTTGCGCAGATATACAACAGCTCCACGCCTTGAACTATATTTTAGCCATATTACAAGCCATATATTTCATGACGTTTCACTCGTAATCTTAATTAAACACGCCCACATAGATTCGTGCACTACGTGCACTCATGTAGTGTGCGGTTTAATTAAGATAACTCGTGATAGCCATGCAATATATATAACGTATCCTCGTAGTAAACTAAGAGAAAGCGTTTAATACCTGTGGAAAATGTGATGTAGTGGCTAACCCACTCACACAGTACATTGTGTACATGTAACACCTGTAATAAGGGAGATAACTATCTAGTAGAGCCAAAGGGACATAATAAATAGTATTTGCTATTACGAGATCGCTTGTGTACATAACAATAGTGCTGATTCACACTAGTTTATAGTGAAAACCCTCTAAACCGGACATGTGTAGGGACAACAAATCTTTCCGGTTTAGAGGGGTTTTAACCCATAACCAAATAGCTTTGACCATTTAAATCAGGTGGAAATTAAAGAAGAATGCTCCTTAAGGCGCATTCTGCTTTACTTTCATCCTGCTTTAAGCTACCATCTGCTAAAATATTAAACTGTTGGATTTGGGGTCTTTAGACGGACCGTCTCCAATGTAACTCCGAGTAACCCGGCTCCGAGGTTATAAAGCGTTTTAGTTGAGTCTGAGTGTGTTCCCAAGCATTTGATTGGTCAGATTTGAGCCTAGGCTCAAATCTGACCAATCAAATGCTTGAGAACACACTCAGACTCAGCTCAAACGCTTTATAACCTTGGACCCCGGCCTCTGACCAGGCTTCAAACGGTTTGGAATGCATAGATCTGTTTAACCATGCACGTATTTATTGGAACAGAGTGACATTTTCCTTTGAAATAAATGTATATAATAAACGAATATATTTTGTTTTGACAGAAAAACCAAACAAAGCAACATCAAAACAGATGTTTTTTAATCTCTTATATCCTTTTCATTGTGGTGTGCGAAAGGTGAGAACAATTGAGACACTTATGAAGCTAAATGAAAAGTTAAAACTACATTTTTTGTATTCCACATTGCTTAGTGATTTAAATAGAAAAAACCTGTTCAAAAACTGTTTTGCGTTACAAATATATGGCAGTTACAGTGGAGAATCTGTTATTCTTTCCCGATAAACGCGTTCACGCGAAAACTATTTTTTCTTTTACAAACAGTTTGGAGCCAGATCAGACGCCGGGTAACCCGGCGTCTGATCAGGCTCCAAACTGTTTGTCACCAAGATAAACATGAAATATCAGAATTGTCCAAATGTTGTTCTTTTCTACGTTTTAGTGCTTTGCGTTTGCGTACGTTTGCGTTTAAACGGAAAAGAACAGATTCTCCACTGTACTACAGAATGTTTGTTCCATTTTCCTCTCTTTATTTGGAAATGTAAAACCTTTACTATTTATACCATCGACCTTTTGATTATGAATTTATAGTTTTGAGTTCACCTGTACTGATAGGCATATGTCATTTTGTATCAATAAAACTCATAGCATATCATATAGAAAGGATAAGACCTCACGGTTGGAACACACAAATAAGAATATGTCTTTTCTTAAAATACTAATGACATTTGAATACATACTTAACTTTCAAGTTAATTTGTATTTTGCTAACTGTCTTGCATTTGAATACATACTTAACTTTCAAGTTAATGTATTCTACTAACTGTCTCGCGTTTCTTTTCGGCAAGACACGTAACTGTAGCAAATTAATGAAATAGTTGGTAAACGGGTTGGACTCTCAAGCACGACCACTTACAGTGGAGAATCTGTTATTCTTTCCCGTTTAAACGCAAACGAACGCAAACGCAAAGCACTAAAACGTAGAAAAGAACAACTTTTAGACAATTCTGATAATTCATGTTTATCTTGGTGGCAAACAGTTTGGAGCCTGATCAGACGCCGGGTTACCCGGCGTCTGATCTGGCTCCAAACTGTTTGCACTGCAAATAATAGCTTTAGCGTAAACGCGTTTATTGGGAAAGAATAACAGATTCTCCACTGTATTAGTATTTTGCGTATACATATTCATATGATATAGTTCTATTACTAGTGTACATGTTACCTCAATATGAGTTTCCTACAGTTTGTATCCTGATCAGAGTGATTAGTTTCCAAACAGTTCTCACATGTCAAGGCAGAGAAGGGGAAATTAGCAACATTGCATGATGATGGGTTTGATATGTTCAAAATCAAAAGCTATTGATAAACACCACGTTTAGTGTATAAACAATGTTTTGAGAGAAAAACGAAACAAAACCAATTAAAACAGATGTTTGAATTTATTGTGGATTTAAACGAATGTCTTATATTTCGTTTTAGTGCGCAAAAGGTGATATCATTAGAAACATCATTAAGCTCAAACGAAAATGTAAAACTATTTCGGATTGATAAATGACTTAAAAATCATAAAATCTGCTTTAAAAACTAATTTGCGTTGCAAACGCCTGGTTATAACATTTGAAATTTAAAAAAAAATATGCTTCACTTTCCTTTCTTTATTTGCAAACGTAAATCCTTTACCAACTACCATTGACATTTGGATTATGTATTTATGGTTTTGAGTATACCTCTACTGATGGGCCTATGGCCTTTTGTATCAATAAAATATCTATCTACAATGCTCACTCTCTACAACGGCCCTCCCAACAACGACTCCCTCCTAACAACGTCACTTGTCACAGTTCCCGAAACAGGACAGTTATGACTAACGCTTTATCAGCTGCAATATCGTCTTCTTAAAATTGTTGTCTGCTTTTTTTTCTCAAAGTTACATACATGTGGACGTTTAGATAGAATAATGATAATGACGAGTGACAAACAGCTTGAATCCAGATCAGACGCCGCGTTACGCGGCGTCTGATCTGGATTCAAGCTGTTTACAAATGTAATCCAAGTCTTAATTTTCCCTCTCTATTACGACTTCCTCCGAACAACGCACACTATCTGTGTCTCCCATTAGGTGTCGTTGTTGAGAGGGAACGCTGTATCTACATGTATATTCGGTTCACAATTTCCCCTTGTTCTATGAACTATGCAATTTTAAAATATGGTTCGCGGAGAATGCAAAATCAAATATATATAAATAAAAGCTCTTAAGCTATTTATTTATTTGTTCCATGACCTTTTACAAACTAAATTGAAAACAAAGTTTATAACCATGTTTGCTGGGGAAAAATCCAATTGACATTTTCTTTTGTATAAGTTGTTTTGGTTTTCAATAAAAAAATCTTATTCCGGAATCATTTGTACTTTTCTCTGAAGCAAGTGTAATCTGTAAATCTTATTACTATATCTATGTTGAATCTCTGATAAACAACATTGAATTAAAATCTATACGTAGATATAAAAATGTGTGCCCACAATCCCATATATGAAACATAGGCAAACAGTGTATACTCTGATCAGACGCCGCATAATGCGGCGTCTGATCAGAGTCTACACTGTTTGCTGATAGCAATTTCTATATAAAAACAAAACCTAAATGAAACATTAGACCAGACACCCCTTAGATAAAAAAATGGACTAATCAAACATGTAAGCATGGACAAATCCACTGGGACTCAAAGCAGGCAACAGCTCTATATTGCCGGAAGAAGTATTGAATTACTAAGTTTTATCAAGGAAAGCCTCTAAGGAACTTGTCTAGACACACAATTAGTTGTCATTGAAATAGAATTGATGGAAACCCAATGTTCTTATGCTATCACATAATAAATACAAACAATTTGTTTCGAGCAAGGACAGTTTTTAGACCAATGTCACACCAAATAACATTTTGTCCTTGTCCGAAATTGTCGAGGTCTGTTCACGCTCCAATTCTTGAATTATTTAAGATTAAAACAGCGCTTCCTTACGTTCAAGAACATGTCATTTTCTACATTTTTAGGCACAGTGTATGCGTTGCATTTCTAGCAACCTGAAAGTAATAACGTCTTCTCCTCTGTAACGAGAATGACTGCAATTGACATAATATATCAGCAACATAGCATTTTGATATGCACAGTGAAGAACAGGCCCGTAGGAAGCAAAATTGGTGGTGGTGGGGGGGGGGGGGGGGGGGGCACACACGTTCTCCTTATATTGGTCACTCTACATAGGGGGCGGGGGTGAGGGTGGCACTACCGATTTTTTGTCTTTTGACAACGTTGGGTTTTTTGGTTGTGCGATAAACTTTGCATAAAAACAACTTCTGAGAAGCGCTTTGTGGCGTTTTTTAGTACAAATATTTGTTATAACAAAAGAATTGCTTGGTTACTATAATTGCCACCCCCTTGTTCCTACGGGCCTGAAGAAGACGTTATTATATATATATATTTAAAAGAAAGAAACCCTGAACGAGTAAATTAAGTAAAAAAGGTTGAAGACATTAACTGGATATATATATATACGTGTAAACGCAAACAAAACACAAACTCAATGCACGTTAATGTAGAAATTTACTATTCTGGGTTATTTATACTGATTCAGTAATTGAATCTGAGTGGTAAACAGTTTGTAGCCTGGCCAGACTTCGGGTTACCCGGCACCTTTAATTTACTATTATATGATATCTGGTTCTCTTCTGTTTGCAATGGAAAATGTATTACTGTAAATGAGTTTATTGGGAAAGAATAACGTCTTCTTTTCTATATTCCGCCTTTTTGACAATGTAGTTTGGAAACAATCTTGCAGACGAAAGTATTGAATGAGGCGATATTATGACGCCATGTGGTGATGAAATGGATAAGACTAAAATGTGACCGAATTATAGCTTAACTTTACAGCATAAAACTTGTCAACCTAATTTGCGCTGCCATTGGTGCGATATTTGCGACTATTGCGACCCCTCGAAAAAGGATACATTATAGTTTCACTACCTTAAAGCAGGGTGAAAATAAAGCAGAAAGCTCCTTTAGGAGCTTTCTGCTTTATTATCACCCTGCTTTATAAGCATCCACATGCCTTAAAATTCAAAACCGTGGTCAATTTTAAGGGTTTTAATGACATGGTTATTTCCCCAGACAGTTGTTTTTTCTGGAAGCTATTAGCAGTATAGACATGGTGAAACTTGACTAATATATACCGCAGACAGTTTGAGCTCTCGTTTTTCTTAATTTCCTTCATAAAAAGCACATTTATCACACACTAAACTCCCAGACTAAAAAAACTCCAGACGTCTTTATACTCCATTTCCATTTATATATACGTTGGTTTTTGAAAATTGAACCATTCGTCTGAGTGGCTTGTGATGTCATCGATGACTAATGAAAGTCCATGTGGGCGTGGCTTAGAGAATTTGGGTTTGACAGTCGATTACAGCAAAATACACACTTGGCTTGTTCTTGAGAACTTAGCTTGCGTTTTTTAATTGTCGTCTGCAAACTGCAGTCTGCAACAGTTCTCCGTCTTGATTTGTTTGCATGTTGTTTTCAAAACCTATCACCAAATTGTAGTAAAAAGTCTAGACCTAGATGCAAAGCTGATCTACTGCATGCAACAGTTATACTTAAGTCAATCACCCCTGTATTTTAACGGACGATTCCTGTTCCAAAATCATTCTAGTCTAATTGTGACTATTTTGGGTTGTTTCTACAGTGCGTTGCAAAATGACAAACAATGAAGAACCTGATAAAAAGACTCCTTTACCCTTTGATCTAGATCTACATAGAACAAATACATACTATATTGGTACATTGTTTCAAAGTATTTCACGGCCAAGTTTTAAATAATCAAACCTCAAGTAAAACAGATATACGACCCATAGAAATGTCTGGAAAACACAAATGGTATTGAATAGTCTGTCTGGTTTGACATATGTTCGTTCTGCAAGACATTTACTTAAGTAGGTGATATGTTTCAGGTTACAGGAAGACTAATGTCCAAAGCTCCCCGGCAGACAAACAACAAGTGTAGACAAACTCTGTGACGCCATTTCTCCCCCAAACTGTATCTATTTATTCAGGTCACCATGGATCGATAGGGTACAGTGGAAAAGATGTTATTCTTTCCCAATAAACGCGTTAAGACGTTATTCTTTCCAAATAAACGCGTAAAGACGTTATTATTTCCCAATAAACGTGTAATGACGTTATTCTTTCCCAATAAACGCGTAAAGACGTTATTATTTCCCAATAAACGCGTAAAGACGTTATTCTTTCCCAATAAACGTGTAATTACGTTATTCTTTCCCAATAAACGCGTAAAGACTTTTTTTTTCCTAATTAACGTGGAATGACGTTATCCTTTCCCAATAAACGTGTCTATGATAAACCCCGTATGTCATTACAAACAAGTTCGGAGCAAGATCAGACGCCGGGTTACCCTGCGTTCGATCTTCTTTCAAACTGTTTGTCATCCAACTGTTTCAAAATTGCCACATCGGTCACAGATTTAGCAGTCGTGTAAACCTGCTGATCTTGCTCTAAACTGTTTGCCATTCAGATCTTTTTTTTTATAAAAATCGCCAAACAGGTTTCCAATTTAGCATTTTATTTTTTTAAAGTCAATATTGTATTATACGATCACTTATTTGTGTAATTTGGAGAGCTCTGAAGAAAGGTGACTGCTAAATTCGTTTTTTTTGTAACTCATTATCCCCTGAAACTTCCAATGGACAAATCCAGTTTGCAGGAACGTCTGGTCCATTTTCGACTATTTAGGGTTGATTCTTATCATATTTTACAAAATAACAGAGAATACCCTGATCAGAGAGCTCCTGTAGGAGCCCTCTGATCAGGGACTTCACTGTTTGCATAGGACAAGTGTACTCTTCATATTGACACTTTTGGTAAAAGACGCATATATGCGTCACTAGGGCTCAATGAGCTAATATAGATAGAGATGTTGGACTTGAAATCGCGGGTCACAACGTTTAAAGGCAAATAACTTTGGGGCGCAGGAAACGTGTGTACTCGTATGTACATTCGTTTTCCAAAAGCGTTGATTCCCATCCATATACAGTGCTCCCTCTCTACAACGGCACTCCCAACAACGACTCCTTCCTAACAACGACCCTTGTCGTAGATCAATAAACAAAACAAATATGTCCAACCTTATCTCGGCTGCAATGTCGTCTGCTCGAAATTGTCGTCTGCTGTTTTACATAATTGACATTTTTACATAAAACCCTAATGACGAGTGACAAACAGCTTGAATCCAGATCAGACGCCGCGTAGCGCGGCGTCTGGTCAGGATTCAAGCTGTTTGCAAATGTATGCCAATTTCCCTCTATACAACGACTCCCTTCGAACAAGGCACATAATTGCTGTCTCCCAATGGGTGTCGTTGAAGAGAGGGAACGCTGTATAGATTATCTGCTGTTGCAAACAATTTAGTCGTCTGCAGTACATTGAAGTAAGAGGAATAACGCTATTCTTTCCAAAAAAAGGTTCAATTGTACTTGAAGAACGCATAGTGCAGGATCAGATGTTATTCTCTCCAAATAAACGCTTTTACGCTAAAACCATTACAAGAAAGAACCTCTATTTAGACCACTAAAAAATGGAGCAGTTGGTGCTAAATTATTAAAGCAACTATTAAACTTAAAGCAATGTGAAAGTTAATATAAAAGCTCCTACATAAACCCCATGCTTTACTTCGTCTTGCTTTTATGAACCAACTGCCTTAAACACTGAAAATAAACTCTTGTTAGAGGGCTGTTTGAATATTTTATTTGCAAATATAGTGCTCCCTCCCTACAACGGACCTCTAAACGACGACTCCCTCCTTACAACGACTCTTGCAGCAGTTCCTTAAATGCCGAAATGCCATTTTAGATTTCGCAAACCTTCCTAATCTTGTCCGAACTCTAGTGGACGCCAGGCATAAACAGGAAAATTACGTCTAACGCTTTTAATATCGTCTGCTCAAAATTGCCATCTGCTGTCTTTCTCAAAGTTTCATATTGGACATTTTAACAGAAAAACAGTTAATACGAGTGACAAACATGCAGCTTGAATTCAGATCAGACGCCGCGTTACGTTGTTTGCAAATGTACCCCCCCCCCCCCTAGAGCGACTCCCTCTGAATAACGAACTCAATAGTTGGAATCATTCTCCAAACTGTTTGCCATTCTGCTTAAGAGAATTGCCGACATTTTCCAGTGCATGTACTCCCACTTTCTGCATTGTATGCCATCTATGGCATTGCATTTGCGTTCATCTTTTATAAATAGGAAATAATAGTTAACAGATTGTTCATTTTGAGATATTCTTTCCGTTTGTATACGCAAACGAAAATGCAATGCTATCAAATGTAGAAAATGACAACGTTTTGAAAACTATAATGTTTTATTTTTATCTGAGTGGCAAACAGTTTGGAGTCTGATCAGACGCCGGGTTACCCGGCGTCTGATCATATTCCAAGCTGTTTGCAATGGAAATAATGTGTATAGCATAAACGCCTTTAAAAAAAAGAAAAAAAAAGAATAACGTCTTTTCCAATGTACCCTCTTGACGTCGAGTATCCCTGACTCTAATCTGGCTCCAAACTTTTTGACACTTTTTCCACAAAGTGTAATATTGCATTAGTGTAACAATGGAAAAGGATAACGTGTTTTTTTCTCAACAGTGCTACATTTGCACTATACCCTAGAAACATTGACTAATACAATTATATTGATCCGCGTAACACTGCAAAACACCGAAACATCCAACCCTTAAGCGAGGACACCGAATATTCCAGACATGGTCAAACAGTTTAAATCCTGATCAGACGCCGAGTAACTCGGCGTCTGATCAGGATCCAAACTGTTTGCCACTCGAACAATAAGTTTACAATGATAGAATAAAAGGAGTCAATATCAGAATAAAAACAGACGATATTTTTGAGCAGACGAACTTTTTTTTCGGGGTAAAAAAAATGGCGGTAAACATGTTTGTTGCGGATGAGACTAATTATTCATTGATCTGAGTTCTGTCTAGGATGGGAAAATACTTTAATAGTATCGTAAAGTATGTCTGTGGATGGCTGGCTGATAAGGTCATATGAGACACAAACAACAGACAAGCTTTTTTTTAAATTCGGCGGAGACACAAAAAATAGGCTATATAAGTAAAGGTCAAGTTCGGTCACTGCGCCAACTGGACCCAGTTGCGCCCACGATCCCATATATGGGGTAGAGGTATTTAAACAGTGAAGAACTCTGATCAAACGCCGCATAATGCGGCGTCTGATCAGAATCTACACTGTTGTTGATAGGAATTTCAATATACAAAATGTAACACAAAATGAAATTGAAAAATTTGATAAGGCACCCCTTAGAAAAAAATGGACGAATCCAATGTATAAGTATTGAATAGTCCACTGGACTCAATGGATTAGACAAACTCAAGAATAATACTTGTTTTACTTATAACCCAATAAATACGCCTTTAACGTCTCTGATTATTTATTCGAACCATAGAAAGTTTTTCCAACTTTAAGTGGTGACCTGTCTTCAAAACTTGAAACAGGGTATGGAACATTTGACTAAAGCAGAAAGGAAGTAAAGCAAAATGCTCCTAAGAGCGCCTTCTGCTTTATTTGCTTCCTGTTTGAAGCTGGCATATGTCTGCAAGTGCAATATCATGAATCAGTCTCGTTCAGAAGGCGTCACAGGGGTAGATTCTATTGTAATGTTGTATTCAAACAAACAAAACAGTTATAATATTATGAAAGCGAAATATTTAGATCAGCACTGCGTTCATTAAAGAAGGCGCTTCGTGGCGCTTTGCCACGGCCCGCTTACCTCAAGGCGCACAAAGTTGGAGTGACTATGGAGAACGACAAAAGCATGCAATGTTGAAGGCACGTGAACCTGTGGTGGAGTGACTATGGAGAACGACAAAAGCATGCAATGTTGAAGGCACGTGAACCTGTGCGTGCCCTGAGGTAACCGGGTCGTCGCAAGGCGTCACGAGGCGCTTTCATTAATGAACGCAGGGCAGGTTTGTCTCCTGAGATTGTGAGGGTTGTTTGTTTTGTCGTTGTTGTTTACGTCCCTCTGAAATGGAAATCATGGTGCGACGTCCCAGACTGACTCGAAGCACATCTCATGTCAGTTTTTTAACCAAAACGTGTTATTCTTATATGTTCCCTCTATACAACGACATCCAATGGGAGACACAAATTGTTTGCGTTTTTCGGAGGGAGCCGTTATAGGGAGGGCAATTGGCTTACAATTGCAAACAGCTTGAATCAAAATTAGACGCCGCGTAACGCGGAGTCTGATCTGAATTCAAGCTGCTGTTTGTCACTCGTCTTTACGTTTTTTTTCTGTCAAAATGTCCATTATGTAATTTTGAGAAAAACAGCAGACGACAATTTTAAGCAGACGATATTGCAGCAATATAAGCATTGTACAAGTTGTTCCTGTTTAGGGAACTGCGGCAAGGGTCGTTGTAAGGAGGGAGTCGTTGTTGGGAGGGCCGTTGTAGGGAGGGAGCGCTGTAGTTTCAAAACTTGATACTTGCAGAACATGAGTGTGTGGAAATGTGTGTTTACCAATTTGTACTGAACTTAAAGTGGAGAAGACGTAGACAAATTCGTTACCGTTTAAACGAACCGCAATTCCAATGCTGTAACATTAAAATGTAGAAATGGCAAATTCCTGAAAACGTTTACTCTTTTTAATCTGACCGGCACATAGTTGTCAGACGTCTGATGTTTAACTATTTGCAATAGACTTAAAGCCACTATATCAGAATCGAACATTTTTCTAACATGAAATTTATGTCACTATCGTAAGCGTTCCATATAAAAAGAAGCAATACGTGGTGATATTTGAAGCAATATTGCTAACGAACAGTGAAATTTGTGGAAACAAGTAATCAAGTTTGTTTATTTTTGAATAGCGACGAAAATTTACGGACATACTCGGTAAAGCTCATTTGCATAATTCTATACACAAGTCGAGTGCTTTACACTCAAAGAGAGACAACTCCTTTAAGTTTGGCCGCTAAACTGATTTAATGTATGTATACACATTGTCGCGGCCGAGTCAATCACGTGACCTTTATGCAAAATCGTTCGAAAGTTCTCGGAACCAGCCCGTAATCTTATTTGTAAACAAACCCGCTTATAATGTAAACCACCACGATAAGAATTCGACACATTTAGGTAGGATTCTTTACGAAGTGGGTGCATATGTCAGGCTTCTTACACTCGATTTCACTTAGTTTTAATACATAGAAAATGCACACATATAAGAAATTGCGCGTTTTAAACACCAATTTGAGCAGGATTGTGCCTTTAAGTTTATTTTTCATAGACGCGCTTATTGACATCTTCTCCGTTGTGTCTAACATGGTTTCATTGCATATACAGTGCTCCCTCCCTACAACGGCCCTCCCTAAAACGACTCCTTACTTACAACGACCCTTGCCACAGTTCCCTTAAAATGTCGTACGCTTTTACTGCTGTAATAACGTCTGCTTAAAATTGTCGTCTGCTGTTTTTCTCAAAGTTTCATATTGGAAAATTTGACAGAAAAATACTTAATGAAGAGTGACAAACAGCTTGAATCCAGATCAGACGCCGCGTAACGCGGCGTCTGACCTGGATTCAAGCTGTTTGAAAAATGTTAAACCAGTTTCCCTCCCTATAACGACTCCCTCCTAACAACGAATACAATTTTTGTCCCCCATGGGATGCCGTTTTAGAGAGGGGCCACACTATTGACCTAGATCTACTATTGACATAGATCTACTTGTTTTTTACGTGTTCGATATTAGTGTAGATTTAATTATAAAGTTGTTTAACCAACATACCCACAGTTAGATTTACAAATGCACTAAATGGGAATG
Source organism: Gari tellinella (assembly GCA_922989275.2). Taxonomy (NCBI): domain Eukaryota; kingdom Metazoa; phylum Mollusca; class Bivalvia; order Cardiida; family Psammobiidae; genus Gari; species Gari tellinella. Next base: position 22,790,285 of record OV277870.1, read on the forward strand.
CCAATTTATCCGAAGACGCAAATACGACTAGTGAAAGAGCTATATATACTTAAAACACTTTCGCCAGACACAAATTGTGTGGACATTAAACTCTAATGGTTTACTGCCTGCAAGCGGAGGAAAGTCTAGCCAGGCGAAGCGTAACCATGGCAACACTATAACATTACGAAATTCTAGAATTTTGATAATGAGAAAAGAAAATAAACAACTAGTGCTATGGACAGTCGTTTGACGACTGCTTACAGACAATAGAAAATGCATTAATCTTTTCCAAAATAGACGCGTTTGCGTTTAACCCTTTCCCTTATAGAAGTGCCTTTTAGCGAATATGATTTATTCCTCCACTGAAGAAAATAGTTCCAATTTATAAGTCTTTAAAAATAAAGAAACATAAGAAAAAAATTCTAAATCCTAGCAGATGATAGCTTAAAGCAGGCTGAAAGTAAAGCAGAATGTGCCTTAAGGCACATTCTGCTTTACTTTCAACCTGCTTTAAGTAGTCACCTATATTCAATACTAGAAATAGGCCATCAGGTAAAGGGTTAAACATTTATTATTGTCATATGCAAACATTTTTATTTTACAATTTATTAAATTGCGTTAATTATGGCTGTTCCTTTCAGAGTACACATTATTGTGATAACAACCTCTAATATGGATTAAACATACATGCATACTAATAAAATGTTCATTTTATATTAGAAATTACAGCAAATATAATGTAAATATAAGAAATGAACTGGTTTTTTTACTCTGCGTTAAGCGCAACAAACGCTAGAAAATTATCGGCAAATTTACCATGAATCGCTAGCGCGATTCATGGAATTTGCCGATCTTTTTTTTGTCATTTATTTCGCTTAAACGCCGAGAAAAAACCCAGTTCACTCTTAAGTAAACAATGTAGACCCTTACCAGGAGTCCTCTGATCAGGGTATTCTCTGTTTGTCATTTTGCAATATATTGTCATAAAATTAAAATCAATCCTATATAGTAAACAATAGACTAGATTTAATTGGAAATTGGAATTGCTCATTAAAAAAACAGTCAGGGCTGAATGAGTTAACAGATTTGATCCTGATAAGAAGAAGAACAGCAACTTCAACATAAATTCAGTACTTTAACATTTTTAAACCTTTGTCTGACAAAGCCCAACTAGTGCTGATCAGTTGAGTGCACGTGCCAAATGTCAAATCTCTGTCGCATGTAGTTACAAAGTAATGGACAATGTAAATTCAGCATAGTTGACCTCTAAATGACAATGGACGTCGTGGAATATGACCCAAGCTGTACTGAACTCAAAAACTTCTTCATTTGAGTACACATGCCAAATATGAAGTCTCTATCACATATGGTTCCAAAGTTATTACCAATGTTAAAGTTGTTGACAGGCAGGCAGACATACAGACAGACAGCGCAAAAACAACATGCCACCGACTAACTCGTGCGGGGGCGGGGTGTAAAAATCAAAACAATGCCAAACCAGACGGTGTTACACCAAAATGAGTGGTTATATAAAATGTATATAAATGGGTCATGTTCCAGATAATTACCAATCTCGGAATGTCTCAAGTGACAAATACAATTGAGTCACGTATCAAAATGCACTGGTAGTCTTCAACACATTGTAGGCGAACTTGTGATCACTGCTGCAACGGTTTGGATCCAGATGAGGCGCCGAGTAACTCGGCGTCTCATCTTGATCCGAACTGTTTGACACTCTGATGATAGTATATATAAGTATCGAAAATAAAATGTCTTTAAATCAACTTTGTGAGCTTATTGGTAGGCGAGTCATTTGTAGGCGACATGTGACTAGCTTGCAGAGGGCTAGACACCTTCGCCTATCATAGTTATTGACACTTGACACATATTCATATAAACAGAGTTTTCCACAGCAATTATTCAGTAAATACATAATTATAAGTATACTAGCAAGAATCACATTGACCTTGCAACGACAGAGCTGACTACAATGACGATTGCAAACAGCTTGAATCCAGAGCAGACGCCGCGTAACGCCGCGTCTGATCTGGATCCAAACTGTTTGACATTCGTATCAGTGTTTCTTCAGTCAAAATATGTATAAGTTTGATTCGGAGAAAGAAAAGGAGACGGTAACTATTTAGCGGTAGATATTTGAGCACTTGCGTAACAGGTTGTTATGATAAATTTTCATTCACAAATTGAAAAACTATTTACGTAGGGAGTGGTGTGAACTTTTCATTATAGGAATAAACAACATATTTTTGACGTTCATGACGGTATGACTACATTAGCTTCGGGGAGTAAATTTAAAGAAAACTGAGCGGCAAAGAGATGTTGTTTATTCCTTATATTTATATTTATATTTTCTGTCTTGTCAATTTAATGTGTTTATTGGCCAGATTTGTTTTTCTGTATAAGATTTTATCATATACCGGTCAAAGAGGTTTGATAGATGTATTGTCGATATAATAGCCATTCCAGTTTCTAAATATGGTGAGAAAGTAGTCCCAACTACATGTACTCTAAATGTATTAAACATTCAGGATTTTTTCCAGTAAACTTTCTCTCTGTGAATGGAAAAGACTTACCAGGCAAACACATAACAGTGCAACTTGAATATCTATTGCTAAAGCACATTCTAAAATTGCAGGTCGCGGTTGTTTTCTTAACCCATTTACACACATAGCAACGCGATGGCAACGACCTATGGGTCTGTATCACTCCGCTAGTGTCATATGACCGTCGACCAATGGGAGCTTAGTGTTAAGTGCCCGATGTAGTCTATTTGAAGAAGTCCACGAATAGCACGGGCAAAATCCGAACCGGCGAAATCCAGATTCAAAGTGTAGGTTCATCGGCAGATGACTGCATATTTTTTAATAGGATTACATAAAGACTTTACAGGGTGAATGTAAATATTGTTAATTATTACTTAGGATGACAATGTGGTTTATAGTGTGAATGAAAGAGAGACAGAGAGACAGACAGGCAGACAGACAGACATACAGACATGCAGACAGACAGGACAGAGAGAGACAAAGAGGGAGAGAGAGACAAAGACATACATAGAGATACACAGACAGAGAAAGAGAGAGAGAGAGACAAAAACATACATAGAGAGACACAGGCAGAGAGGGAGAGTGGCAGAGGTAGAGACAGAGAACGCCAGATGGACTGACAGACATACAGACAGACAATCAAACACACAGAAATAGACAGATAGGAAGAGAAAGAGAGAGAGACCAAGCGAGACAGAGAAATAGCTAGTGTGAGGGAGAGAGAGAGGGGGGGAGAGAGAAACAGACATTCAGAGAGACAGACAGACGCTCGCAGATATTGTTTCCATTGTATATATAACCGTGCCAATATACTGTAAAACTGGTTTTATTCGCGAGAATATAATTTACGCATTAATTCGCGAATGTGTTTCCTCGCGTCTCTAGTTTTGAAACCAGGTGACTTCTTTAAGCAGTTTGAATGTAAAGCAGAATGCACATTCTGCTTTACTTTCAGCCTGCTTTAAGCTACCACCTGCTAGAAACATTGCATGATGTCGCGAAGTAATACAAACTCGCATTACGCGAAATATTCATGACTCGAAAAATACCTGTTTTACAGTATGCGTACAGTGGAGAATTTGTTATTCTTTCCCGTTTAAACGCAAACGTACGCAAACGCAAAGCACTAAAACGTAGAAAAGTACAACTTTTTGACAATTCTGATAATTCATGTTTATCTTGGTGGCAAACAGTTTGGAGCCTGATCAGACGCCGGGTTACCCGGCGTCTGATCTGGCTCCAAACTGTCTGCACTGCAAATAATAGTTTTAGCGTAAACGCGTTTATTGGGAAAGAATAACACATTCTCCACTGTATGTGCAAGAAAAACAGTAAGTGGAATGATGTCAAGACAAAATTGATATACTAAATAAAACCATGGAAGGTCATTAAAATAAAATGAATGAAATAAAACAAAAATTGCTCGATAGTTCCTTGTTGGATGAAAGGACATTTCGAAGAAACTGGAAGGAAGATACTAAAATGGCCTGAAGGAAATTTAAATACTTATATGAAACGACAAATAAATTTGATAGAAGAAGAATAAAATAAGATGAAAGGATAATTAAAATGGATGGGAGGAAATAATAAAATAAACTATCTATGAAAGGACAAAAGGCGGCGTATAAAACAATACTGATTGATGGAAATATGAAAAGGATTAGTTTAAACAGTATTTATTTAAGAATTTCTACATATGACATTATACACATGTTATAACATAATAAGCTATATAAGCATGGATAGGAAAACAAGTTAAGCATAACTTATATAAATTCTTCTCCATGGTAACGATATATACATGTGCAAATTATGGCATTATGGCTGAATTAACGTAAGACAAAACTGTTTTATTACGTACATTTTTAACAATATGATAGGAAAATGTTACAAAGATTTACTTCAGTTGATAAAAGAAAAGGATTGATTGCTGAAGAAACCAGAAAGAAACTATTGTAAGAATGGATAAAAGGAAAGACATACGGGAGTATTCTTCCTCAAATCACGTTCTTATGCTGTAACTGTTATGTCAATCGCAAACAGTTTGCAGCCTGATCAGACGCCGAGTAACTCGGCGTCTGATCAGCCTCCAAACTTTTAGAAGCTCTAAAATAAAATATATGGATTGAAGAAATGTATAGAATTAAAAACGGTATGTTAAAGTAATCCACACACGTCAAAATTGTAAATTCAATCAAGAAAAAGTTTCAGTCAGTGTGTTATATAGTTGAAATCTTTCACTATCAATGACGCCAAAAAGCGCGTTTGCGTAAGGTGGCGTCTGGTCAGGATCCAAACTGTTTGACTATCGTTTCGAAATGTCGCCCGCCATACTGTCTTTAATCTTAACTTTGAAACGATATTGCAGACAACACTATTTAAGCAGACGACAATAAAGCGGTGAAGGTATATTCTCATGATAAATTAGGCGTGGAAAGGGCTAAATTAGTATGTGGCAGTGTTCGGTACAAGAGAGATAACTCTTACACCGCTGTCCGGTCTGAAATTCCCATGCATTACAAAATAGTCAAAAATGAACTACAGTACTCCCTCTCTACAAAAACACCCAATAGGAGACACAGAGAGTGTGTGTGTGTGTGTTATTCGGAGGGAGTCGTTACAGGGAGGTAAAAATTAAGACTTGGCTTACATTTGCAAACAGCCTGAATCCAGATCAGACGCCGCGTAATGCGGCGTCTGATCTGGATTCGAGCTGTTTGTCACCAGTTATTATATTTCTTCTATCAAAATGTCCACTTATATGTAACTTTGAGAAAAAACAGCAGACGACAATCATAAGCAGATGATATTGCAGCAGTTAAAACGTTAGACATACAATGTAATTTTCCTGTTCAGGGAACAGAGGCAACGATCGCTGTAAGGAGGGAATCGGTGTTGGGAGGGAACACTGTATTTAATCAACTGATATTACTAACACAGCAGGAGCTACTAATAGAACTACTTCCACTACTATAACTACTACTAGTTCCTACTACTGCTACAACAAGAACTTCAACCATGTATTGCTTCTACTACTATAGAACTACTACTGTTTATGATAACTACTATTACTTCTACTACTACTACAGCAACAACAACAACAGTTACTACTACTCCTACTACTTCAACAGCAACTACTTCTATTGCTACACAAACAACAGCAGCAGCAACAACAACAACTACTACTACAAACAACAACTGCTACTACAACTACTGCTACAACAACAACAACTACTACTACAACAACAACAACTACTACTATTAATTCTCTTACGACGCCTACTTCTTCTTCTACTACTACTGCTTCTACTTCTACTACATTTATAACAACAACAACAACCACTACTTCTACTTCTACTACTACTACAACCCCTACTTCTACTACTACTACTACTGTTTCTACTTCTTCTACATTTACAACAACAACAACAACCACTGCTTCTACTACTACTACGACTACTTCTACTACTACTAGTACTACTACTACTACTACTACTACTGTTTCTACTTCCTCTATTACTTCTCCTACAACTATAGAATAAGATGAGTAAAGAAACACGAGAAAAATATATAACTTGTTTAATTGATGTGGAAAAAGAAGGATTGGAGCAAAGAGTCGGTTCTATGACGAAACCGTCTTTTTTACCGATTTAATTAAATACAAACTTATTTAATCCAAAAGACTATTCTTTCATTTGCAATTTGTCGGTAAATGCTGTTCCAGCGCAAGGTGGATAACTCCTGTAAAAGAAAATAAAAAAAACATAATGCAGTTATTACCCCTTTCCCCGTCATATACATGTACATGTATGTATAGTGGAGACTACGTTATTCTTTCCCGTTTAAACTTAAAAAGAAACGCCAACGCTTCCCAATAAAATGTTGAATATGACAAGTTTGTAACAATTCTGAATATTTAATTTAAACTGATAAGCAAACAGTTTGGAGCCTGATCAGACGCCGGGGTTACCCGGCGTCTGATCTGGTTCCAAACTGTTTGCAATCGAAATACAATATTTAGCGTAAACGCGTGTGTTGGGAAAGAGTAGCGTCTTCTACACTGTAGGCATCGAATTGCAGACGATAAATATTTCGTCGATGTTTCGTCTGTAAAAAGGTTAAAACTTATGGTATGACCAGGAACGGATTTAGCATTTGATGTAATATATTTTTTTTAGTAGAATGCTAAGAAAACTTTCATTCAAACAGACGTTGTCAATGGATAATTCCATTTTTCAATTAAGTTTAGCCTTTTTCCTTTAAGTGAAAGGTCTTCTTTACATAAGTGCAAAATGAATTTCGAGTGTGTTATGTTGTTTTATATAAAATGATTCCATTTAATACAATAAGAAGAGACGAACAAGCTAAATAAGAAAACCCCTATTATATCTCTACTCTAAAACTAACATGTCGTAGTTATGTACATGGGTGAATTTTTATGCAGAGTGGCCTGACTCAGGGGAGAGGGTGGTAAGAAAAGTACCGAAACGACAGAAGTTCTTTGGACCGTTCCATCAAACTGCGTACGACAAAAACAGTCGTAAGTCAAAACTAAACAAGAGCGTGTCCCAGTTACACGAATGCCCCCGATGATACAGGGAGGGGAATCGAGACGATCAAATGTAAAATGTACGAGTTAGAGAGCTGAAACTGTCGTGGATCACCATTTTGAGGAATTCAAAGGCCATTACTCCAAAGAGCCTAGCATAAATTGGTGCCGCTGGTTATCCAAATTGGTCTCCATTTTATGTCAAGAAACATTTTCAGAAAGTTTGGTGAAGATCAGATGAAAAGCAATGTGTTTGTGAAACACAAATGCCCCCAGCCAGCGTCATGTTCTGTTATGTAATGCTTATTTGCAAAAGTAGGTCAAAAGTCATGGTCGTAGGGTAAATGAAACATTGGCATGGTTGGAGAAGTCTTAACACAAGAAACATACAAAGTATGGAAGCTCTTGGCCTACTGGTTCAAATGTTATAGGCGTATAAAGATTTATACAAAAGAAGGTCAAAGGTCAAGGTCACAAGAGCAAAAACGTAGGCATGGTTGTAAAGGTCTTGACACAAGAAATATATAAAACAAAATATGAAAGCGGTAGGCCTACTGGTGCAAATGTTATAGCAATTTAAAGATTTCAACAAAAGTAGGTAAAATGTGAAGGTCACAATGTCAAAAAGTTTTGTATGGTTGGAAAGGTCTTGCCACAGGGAAAACACATGCCAAGTATAAAAGGCCCAGGTACAAAAATGCAAAAGTTATAGCCAAGGTTAAGGTTTTTGGTTAAAGTTTGATTAAATAGGTCAAAGGTCGAGGTAAAGGTAACATGGTCAAAGATGTTGGTATGGTTGGAAAGGTCTTGACACAAGAAATATACATACAAAATATGAAAGCCCTGGGCCAATTGGTGCAAATGAAATAGCCATTTAAAGATTTTTACAAAAGAAGGTCAAATGTCAAGGTCAAGGTCACAAGGTCAAAAAGTTTTGTATGGTTGGAAAGGTCTTGGCATGAGGAATACACATGCCAAGTATAAAAGTCCCAGGTTAAAAAAATGCAGAAGTTATAGCCAAGGTTAAGGTTTTTGGTTAAAGTTTGATTGAATAGGTCAAAGGTGAAGGTCAAGGTCACATGGTCAAAGATGTTGGTATGGTTGGAAAGGTCTTGATACAAGAAATATGCATACAAAATATGAAATCCCTGGGCCAACTGGTGCAAATGTTATAGCCATTTTAAGATTTTTACAAAAGTAGGTCAAATGTCAAGGTCAAGGTCACAAGGTCAACCAGTTTTGTATGGTTGGAAAGGTCTTGATACAGGGAAGACACATGCCAAGTATAAAAGGCCCAGGTACAAAAACGCAAGAGTTATAGCCAAGGTTAAGGTTTTTGGCACAGACAGACGGACGGACGGACGGACGTTCTCACAGTTGGACATTTGTTGGGTACTTTTTTTGTTTAAAAGTACCCAACAGTACACAAAATACCCAACAATAACAATAGGGCAATCACGGAATGAATGGAATCTATTGTTCTCCCTACCCAACAAAGGACCTTTCGTGCGCTCGGACAGACAAACCAACAGACATGACAAAAACTATATGCCCCCGAATCATAGATTCTGGGGGCATAAAAATCCATTTAATTTCTGTCTTGAGACATCTCTTTGGAATCGTCTTTTTAAGACGATTCCAAAGAGCTGTCACAAGACAGAATTAGATGGAGAAATAAATTATAATTGAGACTTTTATAATCTGACTTACGACAACATTTGTCGTACGAATTTTTTTGAAACGGGCCCCTGACCTGCAATTGCTGACTGCCAGGCGGCGTTGTAGTCGCAGGCCACCTCGTTCTTCACGTAGTCATTCCTGTCATCCTTATATCCGTCATCCTGGCCTGGCCCCCCGACGAGAGCACCATACAGTGTGTGAGGGTTCGGGCCTGGGTTCTTCTGTTCGTCCCAGCCACATGGGGCGGGCATGCTTGGACAAGAGCTAGAGAGTATAACACACAACACCCTGTTTGTCTTCTATAAATAGCTGGTCCCTTTCAAACAGTGTACAAGTGAAGAAAACACTTGTCCTATGCAAACAGTGAATACCCAGAACAGAAGACTGGGACTGCTAAAGGAGCCCTCTAATCACTGTTTACAATACTTCATACATTAACAAAACAACTCTAATAGTGAAAGATTGATTACACTAAATTGTAAACTTCAAATGTCCATTTGAAGTTTCAGGAATTTACATTTATAAATGTACACCGTTTTCCGTCAATTTTGGTTAATATCCTTTACCCTTTCATTGTCATAGGTTAGGATGCATACAGTGAAGTAAACAGTTTTTCCCCAAAAGACAAATGTATCCTTAATTCTTTGAACCCTAGTCACGCATATATGCGTTATTTGCAAACAGTGTAGCTGTGAAGAGTATACATGTACTTGTCCTATGCAAAAAGTGTAGATCCTGATCAGAGGGCTCATTAAGGAGCCCTCTGATCAGGATCCACACTTTTTGTGATATAGCAATACATTGACAAAAACAACCCGAAAAGACAAAAATAAACTAGACTAATTGGAAACTGGAATTGTCTATTTGAAGTTTCAGGGAGGAAAGGGTTAAGACCTTATGTCCATAGCAGACAGTTTGGAATCAGAACATACACCTAGTCTGCTTAGGCTCCAAACTGTTTGTCACCTACATTTATTTTCTAGACAAATAAAAAATGGTTACTTGAAGAAAAAAGCAAATTGGATTCCTGGTCACATGCAGCGTCACGTCAGGGTCAAAACTGTTGGACACTCAATTTAATATTCATTATTTATCAAAATACCTCTTCAAATTTGAGAAATAAAAGCAGACGACAGTTGTTTAAGTCTAATGACGTCATGCACTTCTCCCTCCTCGACCTAGGGCGTGCTCGATTATCAGTCCGGAATTGACGGGATTGATGGAATCGAAATCGAGTGGTCCGGAATTCAATTCCAGAACTGTTTCTATCAGTTCTGTCCAAGGAAGTGGTGTGAGCAGAATTGTGACGTATCATCAAGGTTCCCGGCACAATTTACCAACATTTCGACAGCAAAGGTATGCTAAGCAGGGAACTAGACTACCATATTTGCAAGGGTTCAATTCCGTTTTCACTTGATTTTCAAAATCTATGGAATCGTTCCATACAGTTCTGGAACTGATAATCGAGCACACCCCTACCTTGCTCTGTGATGAGGCCGTTTGGGGGCATCAATGCCGTATCCAACAATGAAACTGTGATTATGAGGGTTGTCCCCGAGAGCATAGTTAATCTGGCTGATAGCCCAGCATCGGTATTTGTCCGAGTTGAGTCCGGCGTCGGCCGCCATCATGGCTGCAAGCGCCATGTTTTCTGAAACGAGGCAGACAAGAAACAAGAAAATATAACTCTCGATATATGCTTGACTAAGTTGTTTCCATTGGGCGATACAGACATTGTGACCAACTCTTGGTTTTTAACGCAATGCTTAAAATATTTCACTGGTTAAATTTAAGCATATCGATATCTGCTTGTACTTGATTTAGAATTGCAATCACCAGTATTTGAAAAATCTGTAACCTTTAACCCGACGTCTGACCAGGCTCCAAACTGTTTGTCAATCATGCAAAATAAAAAGACTTGTCCAACACTGTAAACAACATTCATTTGTTACATTTAATTGCATCGCGTTTATAGGTTTAATACCTGCATATCTCAGGGAGCCCCACTGCAGCCTGTATCCCAGTCCTCCGGGGGTGTACGGTACGGAGCCGCCCGGCAGCCAGTCTGTCAGTGTAGCCTCAATGTCGGCCTTGACCGCGGCATCCTTAGTGAATCGGTACAGCAAAATCTGTAACACAAAAAATAATTCTGCTAAATCGCTAATGGTCCCCTCTTTCTAGTTCAATTAAATAAAAATTAACTTTGTTCACCCCAATACGCGATTAAAGTCAATTGGATCATGTTCAGACGCCGCGTTTCCAAACTTGAAACGCGTTTGTGCTCAAACTTTATGTCCATTGCAAACGATTTGGAGATTGACCAGAAAAGAAGTAAGACAGCGCCTGATTAGGTTCTACTTGTTAAATTAACCATAAATAACGTTTTAACCATTTCATGATCAAATTATTTGTGAGAAGTTTACCCTTTCACCGCTTTATTGGCTTCTGCTTCAGTATTATTGTCTGCAAGACACGCTTCAAAGTTAGATTTATATAGTTGTATGACTTAAGAAATATCCGTAAAATTGTCAAACAGTTTGGGTGTTGATCATGATCCAATCTGTTTGCAAATGCACTTTTAAGCGTCATTGATGGTGAAATGGTGAACAGTCATTTTTTAAATTTCATTAAATTGCGTTTGCTTGAAGCTTCGTTTAACTCCTTCACTGCAACGACTTTTGTTTAAATGAGGAGAAGTGTCTTCCCTGGCGTACTTTATTTATTCAATTTACAGTGATGTGAACGTATAAGTTGTCAAATTACTCTCCCGCGTAACACTACCGCGTGCTTATATAAACACGGTACACGTTAAACTCTTGTACTGTAATGGCAGTCAAGAAACTTTAATAAAACGGTCACAATAATGTAGAAAAAATCTTAGACAGTAAATTTGTAAATGGAATTAAAATACTTGTCCTATTGGTCGACTGCGTTTTACCCATCTTTTACAATACAGTGGAGTAAACGTTATTCTTTCCCAATAAACATTTCTACGCTAAAAATTATATTTCCAACACAAACAGTTTAGAGCCAGATCAGACGCCGGTTAACCCGGCGTCTGATCAAGTTCCAAACTGTTTGCCACTGAGCTAAATGTAAATAGTTAGAATTGTCAAAAAGTCGTTATTTTCTACATTTTAGTGCATTGTGTTTGCGTCCGTTTGCGTTTAAACGGGAAAGAATAACGTTTTCTCCACTGTACCTACGTCAGAATATGTTGTCTTATCGTCCCAAGAGTCACCCCAGCCAGGGCCGGTAACTCTGTTAGCCATTGCTTCAGTAAGGTAATGGTCCTCTCCTGTCGCTTGATATAGCCACGCCCCCGCCCAGGCTAGCTCATCGTGGTAGTCATTAGATCTGTAACAAAATAATCAGGTTCTATACTTCAGTGCTCCCTCCCTTCAACGGCCCTCTGAACAACGATTCCCTCATTACATCAACACTTGCCGCTGTTCCACAAACGCGACAATTATGCCCAACCTTTTCACTGCTGCAATATCATATGCTTAAAATTGTCGTCTGCTGTTTTCTCAAATTTACATATTGGACATTTTGACAAAAAAACATAATGAAGAGTGACAAACAGGTTGAATCAAGATCAGACGCCGCGTAACGCGGCGTCTGATCTGGAGTCAAGCTGTTTGCAAATGTAAGCCAATTTCCCTCCATATAACGACTCCCTCTGAACAACGCACACAATGTTTGTCTCCCATTGGGTGCCGTTGTAGAGAGCGACCGCTATATTTACAATGTACGCATACTTATTCTGGAGGGACGTCTTATTCTATCTTATAGGGAACATCTGCCGGAGGCGTGTCCACCATAATAGGTCGATGCTGACTATGAGGAACATTAAAACTTTAAATCACTCACTTACTCACTCACTATGTATTTACCTGTAGAAGCCAGCGGCTGCGGGCACACTATCGCTGTATTTACCCAGGAACTTTGTAGCAAACTCGTACAACTGCTTAGCATGGGTCAGCAACTTAGTAGCGTAGGCGGGATCTGGATAAATACAAGGGATCGACATTAGTATTTCATAATAATTACCTTTGTGCTTAAACACTTATGTTCATTGAAATTGATTAAAGTCTAAACAGACGCCGAGGACAAACTCGGCGGCTGATAAGGCTCCAAACTGTTTGCTATTCAGGCTAAATGAAGACATCAACGCTTATGGCATTCTACAAGAGTACCATTCACACGTACTGCTTTAAAATGACGAGTACACTCGTCGCTAGAGTTCAACGACTTCGATACAATTACGTCCTTATACCAACTTATAATGTAAGATCAATGTAGCTTAAATTACTTTTTTTGTAAATGACGAGTACATTCGTCGCTAGGCTTCAATAACTGCGAAATAATTACGTCCTCATTGACTTATAATTTAAGATCAATATAGCTTAAATAACTATGATTGCTATATGGGAATGATTAATTTTCTTGATGCTACATCGCTTACTATGTTAAATATGCAATATCTAGTATAAATAGTGCTAAATGTCAACATAGCAACATCTAAAATCTCACCTACCAACAGACTTGAAAACGAGGTACCCAGCAGCCATTGCGGCTGCCGTCTCTCCGGCAAGGTCACTTCCGGGTTTGGACTCCGTGATTTTGTAAGCCGGTCTTTTCATCGTCATGCTTTCAGGACGACCCCAGTAACCGTGGTCTGCTCCAGGATCCCCAACCTGGTGGTAAAGGCAAACAAATGTGTAAAGTCCCATAATATACAGAGAAAACTGAAGTTAACTCATTCACCCCTAAAACTTTTAATGGACAATTCCAATTTCAAAATAAGTCTATGTAGACTATGTACGGTTGATTTTAACAATATTTTATAAAATGACAAACATTGTAGACCCTGCTCAGAGGGCTCCTTAAGGAGCCCTCTGATCAGGGTCTACACTGTTTGCATAGGACAAGTGTAATCCTCATAGGTACACTGTTTATAAATGAAGAGTATACTCGTCGCTATGGGTTGAATGTGTAAACAAAATTAGATGAATATCTCACTAGAGGGGCGGGTTAACTACAGTGGAGAATCTGTTATTCTTTCCCGTTTAAACGCAAACGTACGCAAACGCAAAGCACTAAAACGTAGAAAAGTACAACTTTTGGACAATTCTGATAATTCATGTTTATCTTGATGGCAAACAGTTTAGAGCCTGAGCAGACGCCGGGTTACCCGGCGTCTGATCTGGCTCCAAACTGTTTGCACCGTAAATAATGGTTTTAGCGTAAACGCGTTTATTGGGAAAGAATAACACATTCTCCACTGTACACTTTCAATCCCCTTTTCTGTGAGTACAAACATCCATGACGTCAAAAAAAATCACCATGTACTAAATTGCAATGACTGGTTAAAGGGTTTTATTTTCATTTTTTACCAATTACTTCATAAATATGTCATTGTTTTACACTACTGAACAAAATAGTTTCAATTTGTACAGAATATGCGCCGAAACAAAATTACTTGATATCCTATGAGATGGTAGCTTTAAACAAACTGAAAGAAAAGCGGAATGCGTCTGAATTCGCACTATGATTTGCTTTTAATCAGCATTAAGTGGTCCCTTGTTTTCAACAATAGAAACCACAGGGCCCCGACACGATTGCTTTTTGAGAAAAACAATCGTCAGAAGGTATATATAGAGACTCTGACGATTTTATTCCTCAAAAACAAACCGTGTCGGATCCCTGTGCTAGTAACAGGTTATTTCGTAAAGGCTTAAGATACAAAACACACAGTTCCAAAAGTTATCTTCAATAAATATGTTCTTTTGTCCCTTGCAATCTATGATAATCGTACACGGTGCCAGTTATATAAAACATCGTACGACAAAAAACGATCGTAAGTCAAAAAATTAAAATTTAATTTATGATTTCTATATCTAATCCTGCCTAGCAACATCTCTTTTGAATCGTCTTTTCAAGAGATGTTACAAGACAAGATTAGATGGAGAAATAAATAATAATTTAGACTTTTATAATCTGACTTACGACAACATTTGTCGAACGAAGTTTTATGAAACGGGCTCAAGATCACCTCACCTGGGCATACAGCTCATGGGGTGCCGTATGACACTTTATGAAGTAGTCAAGGGGCCACTTGATTGTGTCCCGCAGTTGTTGATCTTGTCCGGCAGCGACATAGGCATCTTTCCACTCCAGATAACCCCATGCTAACATAGTGGTCGTGAATGCCATTGGAAAGTTGAATTTTACATTGTCACCGGCTGTAACATGAAACAATAGACAATTGGTTTCGGTCAAAACTTCATACAACACTATTCTTGACAATATCATATCTAGAGCAAGTATGTTTTGCCAATAAACAGTTTGGAACAAAACCAGACTCCAAACTGTTTGCCACTCGGAATTTGGTACTTTGACTCCATGCTTACATGTACATTGTATCAAGTTGATGTAATCTGAAATCGTTCTAAAGCTTTAGCTTGGTCAGATTTGAGCACTCATATTTGACCAATCAAAAGCACGAAAATGATACCCAACTCATCTCAAACTTATAATTACCATGGACCCAGGACTTCATTATTGCTGTATTAGTGTCTGACAGGGCTGCCATTTCTCCGGATTTTTCCTAAATCTTCGGGGTTTTTTTCTAGAACATGACAGCTTAAAGTAGGCTGAAAGTAAAACAGAATGCGCCTTAAGGCGCATTCTGCTTCACTTTCAGCCTGCTTTAAGCAGCCACGTGTCAACAAAACTAGATACAGGCGATGGGGTAAAGGTATACATGCCGTAAAATCGCACTTGAAAAATGCAAACTTGGAAATCTTAGGATTTTTATTGCAACCCTGGTCTGATCAGCACTAACATATTACCAAAGCTATTAATGAAAGTAAACAAATGGTTCTCAAAAGTAAGGGTGGGAACTAAAATACTTTATGTATTTGTATATAGGGTAGTATACTAGTATTGCTTGAAAGTTTAAGACAAAACCTCAAAACAATGCAACATAGTGATGTTTATTGGGTTATTTTATAATATCAAAATTCAAATCCCATACTTTCTGCGATATCATACTGTGTCATGGAATTGTGTTTTATTGCCGTCTTATGCCATTTGATTGTCAGTCTAACAACATGGTTGGACCGTCTTGACCTAAGCGTATTTAGTTACTACTTACCGTCGTAGTAGCCTCCCGTGAGATCCTCATTATTATCTCCCTTGTCACCGAGGGCGGAGTCACCCCGCCATGGAATACGGTTATTAGCCGGAAGTTTTCCAGATCTTTGTGCCTCGTAAAACAGCATGGACTTATATAGGACCTCTTCCAAGTTGTATTTCGACGCTTGTTGACCTTTGCAGTAAAGATATACTTTTTACACATGTGCAAGGGTATTTGTATTTTTATATAATTCGAAGAAATTGTCAATTTAATCCCATTGGTAACGTTCTGTCTAAACAATTGAAGAAACTATATTCAAATTCATGATAAATTTCTGATCGCTTTTAAAGTAAAGTGTGACACATATTTATGTTATCTCTTTGAAGTAAGGTCTAATGTTATAAAAAAAAAAATAGTTGAGTCTGAGAACATGCTCAAGCAGTTGAATGGTCGGAGTTGACCAATCCAATGCTTGAGCACGATCCCAGACTAAACTCAAACGCTTTAATATCATTGGACATTATATTGCCAGTTTATGCCGTAAGGCCTCAATTCTGTCGTATCATTGAGATTTTTTCTTCGATTTGATATCTGGTTTTCAACCAGTTGTTATTTAATTGAATGTAACTTTAGGGTCTTGCGCCGGATCCTGAAAATTCGATGGGAGCAACACACTACAAACATAGAAGTGAGAGAGCGCACATGGATCAACACCATTGTACAAGACGCTGGAGATGGCTGGGTCATGTTTTATGGATGAACAGGAGCAGACATCCACATACTGCTTTGAGATGGGCACAACTAGGAAAGAGAAAGAGGGGAAGACAATTTGGTACGTGCAGGAGAACAGTAGAAGAAGAAATGGCTACAGCAGGCAAGACATGGAATGAAATCAGTTTGGATCGCCCAAGACAGAGGTGACTGGAGACTATTCGTTGGTACCTTATGCTCCACTGGGAGTGAAGAGGATTAAGTAAGTAAGTAACACATGGTATAATTGTTAAGGAAGCATGCAACAGTTTGGAGGAAAATGTTCGAATTGGCCGGTCAAATTTCTAAATAAAAGGCTATTGCTAAGGTTTAAAGTATTTTTGAAGATGAAAAAATCCACTGTATGAGGGAATGCATTAATATGTTACTTTGTGGCATGTTTATGATAAAATGCGCACTAAGATGATAACTTTTTCTAGGTGGTTGGGTATAAAATGGGGGCAGTTCGGAAACCAGTGGTTTGGGCTAAATAAGCTGGGAATCAGCACCATTTTAAAGGTGGGTGGAGACACATGGAAATTTTGTAAGATTGGTAGGGACGGGTCCTTGTTAAAGTTACATTTTCTTAAAGCAACATGTTCAGAGAGTAAGAGGATACTGTCCATTAAACCATAGGGGTCTTTAAGCACTTTTGAAATTTTCGGAGAAAATGGGCCTTTTGAGGCTTTTAAGTATTATGTGTCCGAGACCAAAACAAACCTTAAATTCAGCTACAGAACTGTCTGAACATGTGTTTATGTTGATTTTTTTTTTGCTGTTTTGTTATGCCTGGGGATATTTTTGCTAAACTAGGGCTGACATTTGTTTCAGGATTGTGTGTGGAAGTCAAACGGAGATAAATAGACGTCGAGGGGTGATCGGCTCGGACAAAATTCAGAAAGAACTAGTTACTGCCTCCTTAAATATTTCCTCACCTTTAGGCACTGTTATGTTAGGAACAGTCATATTGTCATATGTCAAGTCAATAAACTCGGCCGTCGCAGTGGGTGGGGAACCTCCTGTAAATTTACCCATCATGCGCACTTTCAAAGTATTTCCGGAAGCCTGGTACCCTTTGTCAACCTTGTTAAGCATTACATACGTTTTACCACCGTTATCGCCGTTGACAAGCCAGGTGCCATCCCATTGCTGGAACAAAAAGAGAAATAAGTAACTAATGGACAACATATTCCCCAGGTGTTTGTTACCCGTGTTATATTAATGAAATATTGATTTAAAGTAACTACTAGTATACATGAAAAAAATTATATACTAAAATGGCAATCGTTAATATCGCCAATGGATACAGTTTCACTGTATGACATGTTACCTACAGTGGAGAATGTGTTATTCTTTCCCAATAAAAGCGTTTACGCTAAAACTATTATTTCCAATACAAACAGTTTGGAGCCAGATCAGACGCCGGGTAATCCGGCGTCTGATCAGGCTCCAAACTGTTTACCACCAAGACAAACATGAAATATCAGAATTGTCCAAAAGTTGTTCTTTTCTACGTTTTAGTGCTTTGCGTTTGCGTACGTTTGCGTTTAAACGGGAAAGAATAACAGATTCTCCACTGTAATACAAGTAGATCTAATGGTCCTCAACAGTGGTTTCTTTTGGCTCATTAGAAGATAGATTCTAACTATAAAATTACCAATACTATTACTGGTACAAAAACTACTTGTATTTATTTCTTGTTCAACTCTCAAAGAAGACAAATGATTTCAACCGACCATCCTGGCACAACTTTAATAAAAATAATATTGTGTGGAAAGGGCGTTATCATTTCGTTAAAACGAAACGAAACGCAAACGCAGTTAAATCAAATGTATAAAGTGACACTTTAACGAAATGAGACTGAGAGACTGTATCAAAAGTGAGTACCAAACAGTTTGAAACATGAAACTACGTCGAGCGGTAGTCGGGTGTCTAATCAGGTTATCACATGTTTGTAATACGTATTATTGTTTAACTCATTCACCACTGAAACTTCAGATCTAGACAATTCTAGTTTCAAATTTAGTGTACAGTGTTCCCTCTCTACAACGACATCCAGTGGGAGACACAGATTGTGTGTGTTGTTCTGAGGGAGTCGTTATAGAGAGGGAAAATAAAGACTGGGGTTACATTTGCAAACAGCTTGAATCCAGATCAGACGCCGCGTAATGCGGCGTCTGATCTTGATTCAAGCTGTTTGTCACTCATAATTATATTTATTCTATCAAAATGTCCACTTATATGTAATTTTAAGAAAAACAGCAGACGACAATTTTAAGCAGACGGCATTGCAGCAGTAAAACGTTCGACATAATTGTCCGGTTTAGGGACCTGGGACAAGGGTCGTTGTAAGGAGTGAGTCGTTGTTGGGAGGGCCGTTGTAGAGAGGGAACGCTGTAGTTAATTTTGATTATTTAAAGATGGTTTTACAATATAGTGGAATATTACAAACAGTGCATTCCTTGATTAGAGGGCTTCTTTAGGAGCCCTCTAATCAAGGTATGCACTGTGTGAACATGTATAGGACAACAATACTATTCTCTAGATACACTGTTTGTAGATGAATAGTATATTCGGCTATTCGCCCTGGTTGTTTTAAAGTTCTTCCATGATATTGTTCTGTAACTGTGACGTCATACCTGAATACCGGTTACCGGTACACTGAAGTTAATCTTTAGTTCCCAGCCCAGCACATCATTCTTAAGCGGCATCTCGAACTGCCCCTCCCAGTTAGTGTCCCAATGCTGAAGTAGCTTCATGGTGACTTTCTGGCTACTGTCACCATGGCAACAGGCAACCAGCACGAGTAGCACGACCTTCTCCAACTGTCAAGCAAAATTCATTATAACTATACTCATACGAAAAGGAAAGTGTACACTCGTCCAGAGGGACAATTATAACAAATTACGTCGTATGAGTCTTATACAACGTTCTATCTACCATATAGGTTGTTTTGAGAAATTCGACTTTAAAGTTTTTGACCCACTAAGCAGCATGCTTTTCCTGGATTTTGAAAAATTTAAACAGATCATTGTAAGACTCACATGACGATTAAAGAAACAAAATACATATATATACATAATTATGAACATTATCAAATTTCAAAATACAAGTAAAATATCGTGTAAGTTTTACACATTTTCGGATACCAAATTTGCATATATATATTTTTTTTTAAACAACCCTTTTGCCATCGCGGTGCCATAACCCGTCCACAGGTACTTGACACATATAGATCTAGATCTTTTACCCCAAAAAAATATTTTTTTTTTACTAGACTTCTATAAAGACAAGGTATACAACGGAATCCAACTGGCAGTCTTAACTATCGACTTAAACTGATTCTAAAATAGACTAGATCGCCGATATTCTCTTGTGGTACCCTCGGGAAAATATTAATTTATCAATATCTACTTTTTATTTCATCAAATTCCGTCAATTTTTTTTTTTTTGATTTTTTTTTTGTAATTGATCAAGATCTATGTGTCAAGTACCTGTGAACCCGTCTAAACATTCATTGCCATAACATCCTCTCCTCGCAAACTTATCGTCTGTGTTTGTTTCATAAGTTTAGAATTTAGGCAGTTTGGCTTAAAAATGCATATGAGTGTTGAACAGTTTTGAACCTGATCAGACCGCCTCATTACGTGGTGTCTGATCTGGATCCAAACTGTTTGCATATTCAAATGTTATAGAGTTTGACCATGCAAATGCTAAACAAAAACTTACCATATTGGTCTACTTGGTAGAAAGACGGCCTTCCTTCTGACTTCAGTTACGATTTATATAAATAGTTATCTATTGGCATACGCTTATCTTTAAGAGGTGAATAGTTTCATTTGAGGAGCACAATGTGTGAAGACCCATTTTCTGCCATTAACCGCCTTCATATCTATATAGACATGTGCATTTTAAGTTTACAAGTTGAACAGAGTTTCAAGTGTTCCCTATACAGTCTATATATAGACTGTATAGGGAAAACAGTTTGGAACTAGATCAGGATCCAAAATACTCGCCACTCAGTTTTAAGTAGATCGTCGATATTTTCGAGAGAACTTGTCATTTTTTACATTCATTGTATTACGTTTGCGCTTCTTTCTAATTAACCCATTTTTGTCCACGGTCATAGGACATAGGCAAACAGTGTAGACTCTGATCAGACGCCCATAATGCGGCATCTGATCATAGTCTACGCTGTTTGCTGATAGAAATTTCAATATAGAGCAAAACGAAAAATGAAGATTTAGACAAGGGACCTCTTAAATAAAAAATGGACCATTCCCTTATTTAACCATGGAAAACAACACTTCGCAAAACTGGGTAAAACGGGAAATAATCAGCTGTTCCATCTACTAGAGTTACGACCGCTCAAAACGCACCATCGATGGTGTTCATAGTAGTTGGTAACCTTACTAAGAAAGTGCGCAATTACATGTAATAACACGTGTCCAAATCCTTTTGAAAACTGTCTGGAGCCAAATCAGACGCCGAGTAACAAGTCGCCTGATCAGGCCCAGCGCTTATATTTAATAATACAATAATAACAATAATAATAATAAAGACTTTATTTAACGAGAGAGCTCATTTGTTAAAGACCAATCTTCCATGAGGCCCTTAACATACTCGTATATACAAGTACATAAATCAAAAGGCATTTCATACAAAACAATTAACTAACAACAATATAACAATACTATAACGCGTTTAAGTTGAGTCTGAGTGCGTTCTCAAGCATTTGATTGGTCAGATTCGAGCATAGGCTCAAACCTGGCCAATTAAATGCTTGAGAACGATTTCAGATTCAACTCAAACGCTTTATAAGCATGGGTCCAGGCTTACAATTACTGTCACTCAAAATGAAATGAAAACAAACCCTGTCATTTGCTACATCCTATTGAACTGCACATGAGTTTAGTTTTGTTTACCTCATTCACCCCTGAAACTTTTATTGGACAATTCCAATTTCAAAATAAGTCTAGTCCATTACTGACTATTTAGGGTTGAAATTAACAATATATTTCAAAATGACAAACAGTGTAGACCCTGCTCAGAGGGATCATTAAGGAGCCCTCTGATCAGTGTCTACACTATTTGTATGGGACAGGTGTAATCCTCATAGGTCCACTGTTTGTAAATGACGAGTATACTCGTCGCTAGGGTTGCATGTGTTATTTTCACTGTCAATGAGGCCAAAAGGCGCCTTTCCAACAGTTTGTTCTCCGCGGCGTCTAATTAGAATACATACTGTTTGACACTCATTTCAATATTTCTTAGGTTAAAATACCTTACTTCAAGTTAGCATTGAGAAATAAAACCGGACGACAATTGTTTAGAATTGATGACGTCATGGCACAAAGTCGGTTGCGAGTTTGTTCTCCGCGGCGTCTAATTAGAATACATACTGTTTGACACTCATTTCAATATTTCTTAGGTTAAAATACCTTACTTCAAGTAAGCATTGAGAAATAAAACCGGACGACAATTGTTTAGAATTGATGACGTCATGGCACAAAGTCGGTTGCGAGTTTGTTCTCCGCGGCGTCTAATTAGAATACATACTGTTTGACACTCATTTCAATATTTCTTAGGTCAAAATACCTTACTTCAAGTTAAATTTGAGAAAAAAAGCAGACGACAATTGTTGAGAATTGATGATGTCATGTCACAAAATCGGTCGCGAGTTTGTTCTCCGCCGGTGCATGAGTTCTAGATAAGAAGTTGTTCCACACAACCTATTAACTTGTCGTTTACTTTAATCTTTATAGTTTGGTTCAACTTATCATCTGTCTAAAACTAATATCTGCTCAAAAATATTGTCTGTGTAAAAGTCAGCTTTAATGAAAAATATGTACTAGTAAGAATTTCAAAGAGTTTACATCCTAAAGCTGTCTGCTTTAGAGTCAACTTGATTTAAAGATAAAATAAACGCACTGTAGAAGACCGTAATCCATTAGTGCTCACGAACCCATATACATGTGTAGGACACAGGCAAACCGTGCATCGGTATCTGATCAGAGTCTACCCTAATTGCTGATAGGAATTTCAATATAAAACAAATCGAAAATGAAAATTTAGACCAGACACCCCTCATGTAAAAATGGACTAACCCAATATATAAGACTGGACGAATCCACTAGGCGCAAATGGGTTAATCGATCGGTCATGTTCTGAACCTTTATTTCCTGATAATGGTGATCTCGAGATGGCTTCATTTGCACATAATATGGATCCAGATCAGACCTGGTTTAACACGAAACCTGATGAGGGTTCAAAGCTGTTTGACACTCGTATTTGCGTTTCTTCAGTTACAGTGGAGAATGTGTTATTCTTTCCCAATAAACGCGTTTACGCTAAAACTATTATTTGCAGTGCAAACAGTTTGGAGCCAGATCAGACGCCGGGTAACCCGGCGTCTGATCAGGCTCCAAACTGTTTGCCACCAAGATAAACATAAATGCAGACGACAAGTTGAAAACTGACAGTGAAATGGTTGAAAATTACAATTGTTTCAAAGATCGGTTCATTAACCACTTAACTGTCTTACTCCGAGTCGATCTACAATTGTTATTTTCAAACAGTTTAGATCCTGATCAGACTCCGCGTTACGCGGCGTCTGATCAGGATCCAAACTGTTTGACACTTATACCAATATTTCTAAAGTAATAATACCTAAAATTTAAAATTTAAAAATAAAAGCAGACGACAATTGTTTAAAACAGATGACGTCAGGGCAATGAAGGGGTTAGGGGTATTTTATTTGTTCAACGAGCGTATAGTTACTGTAGTGTCACCGAGACATGTATATGTTTATGGCCTTTGCCTTGCTATTATGTCGTCTGCTCTAAAACCGACGTCTGTATTTTATTTTAAAGATAATACAGAGTTTTAAAGCGTTTTTATTTATAGAATCTTTGAAGCAAATTTCAAACTATGTATCTTGAATATACGACGAGTGACTAGACGTCTGATTATGAAATTAAAGTATTTGAACATTCCGTAAAAATCATGTTTCAAACAGATAAAGGGGTCATGTTTTATTTAAAAACTACTGTCAGCAAATAATACATGTAAGTACAGTGAAACGAATGTAAGAAAGTTTTTAAATAATGGATAAATCATTCGTTTCATTCAACTGAAAGAGAACAGTGATATTTGGATTTGGAAGTCATGCCATTATGGAATTATTGTTAGCGGACTTTCTGGTAAATTACTTTCATGGCCAAGCGTAGCAGTCTTTTTTAACTGTTTGCATATGTTAGTTTTATCCAAATTTTTTTTTCAATATTCCAGATAGGGAATTAAATTACATGTAATATAAATATATAAACTGCTCTAGAGCATATATGTTAGTATTGTCAAGCTTAACATAAAAGGGGTTAACTATTTATAAGGTAGACTATTTGATTCCAGCTGACGATCTAGACGAAATAACATACTTTTTGTTTTTACGGCTCTAGCAATACATAAAACGAAATATACTACTCGCTTATAACGAAGTTTGATATAACGAAGTTTCGGATATAACAAATCAAAATTCATCTCTTAGTATTTAAGACATACAGTAGAACCTTTCTATTACGACCACTAAGTTGTGTCAAATATTAGTCGTTTAAGGCAGGTGACTGCTTGAAGCAATATGAAAGTGAAACAGAAAGCTCTTACAGGTGCTTTCTGTTTCACTTTCACATTGCTTTAAGCTGTCACCTGTCCTTTATACAGAAATTTAGCCTTCTTTTTAGTGGTCGCAATAGAGAGGTTCTACTTTAGTTACATTACGGAATCCTGTAAGGGCCAACACTTTTTACTAAAATCGAAAAACAGAAAAAGTGTTGGCCCTAACAGGATTCCGTATAAAATGAACATTATATAACGAAATCTGGACAGGGCTACCATTTGTCCGGATATTTCCTAAATCTTCGTATTGTTCTTTTTTTCTCCGGACTTACCCGTGGACTTTTCTGAAACCTTCGGATTTCTGCTATTACCTTTGAATTTTAATTTTTTTTTACTTAGGAAACATTGATATTTGTGTCAAACAGTTTAGATCCAGATCTGACACTGCGTTACGCGGCGTCTGATCTAGATCCAAACTGTTTGTATAATTATGATAGTTTTATAGCGTCTGGCAGCGAAAGATTAAAGGTACGATTCCTAAAATCGAGTTTGAAAATTTTGAAATCTTTGGATTTTTATGAGCAACTTATGATAGCCATGTTTGGATATAAAGAAAGAAATCAGTCAAGAGGACTTCATAGTATCATAATAACTTAGGTCCACAGTAAATGAAATCAATAGCGAACTCTAATAATATCAACACGTGTGTTTGCGCCGACTATAAAAGCAACTTTAAAGCAACATTTATTATACAGTGGATAATACGTTATTATTTCCCGCTTAACCCTTTACCCAATAGAAGCGCCTTTTAGCGGATATGATTTATTCATCCGCTGAAGAAAATAGTTCCAATTTAATCAGTAATGAATATGTATTACAGGGAATATTTTCTATATTAAAACACATGATAGCTTAAAGCAGGCTGAAAGTAAAGCAGAATGCGCCCTAATGCGCATTCTGCTTTACTTTTAACCTGCTTTAAGAAGTCATCTATCTTAAGTACTAGAAATAGGATATCAGGTAAAGGGTTAAACTCAAACGAATCGCAAGCGCTTTGCTATAAGTTGTAGAAAAAGACACATTTTGAAAATTTCTGACTGCTTATTTTAATCTGATTCGCAAACAGTTTGAAGCCTGACCCGGCGTCTGATCAGACTTCAAACTTTTTGCAACGGAGATAATAGTTTTAGCATAAACGCGTTAATTGCGAAAGATTCATGAATTCTCCACTATACCAGCAGTAAGTTAACGATTGCAAGACGGGTCAAGGTTTGAAGCGAAATGGGGTGTTCGAATTCAACCCCTAAGAAAAGAAGGCGAAGGAGAAGAAAGCGAGTGAGGATAGCAGCTCTTCCATCCGACGCAGTGAGCGCAGTTAGGATACCAGTTTTCCAGGCCGACACGTCAGAGTTCGAAGGTGAAGGTCATACGTATAGGTCAGAGCTATATGGTCAACAGGTAAGCATCGTGTTAGTAATAGCATTGTATGCAAAACATAATAGAGCTGTGCCATTACAAAGTCTGCATTATTGCATTTCAAACAGTGTAGATCAAAGCAAGCCTAGTCTTATTTTCCGGTAAACGCGTTCTTGCTAAAAGAGTTCAGCAAGTTTCTACAAGCAGTTTGGAGCCTGATTAAATCTAAATACTCAGTAAGCCAGATTCTGGTCAAGTTATTAACTGGACATAATGGACGAAATAAGTTTTAAAAATTAGATTTGTTCACTTCACACCCCCATGTTTGCTGTACACAATTTCGAAATATTTCGTTTGAACAGTAAAACCTTTGCAGTAAAATAAATTCGTTATAAGAAAGATTTTCTATATTCTAGCAAATTGTAGCTGAAAGCAGGCTGAAAGAAAGGCAGAATGCACCTTAAGGCGCATTCTGCTTTAATTTCAACCTGCTATAAGTGGTCAACTATCTTCAATATTAGAAACAGGCTATGGGTAAATGGGACATTGATTCTGTCATACATTGGCAATTATTATACTGCAAAGTAAATTCCTTACTTTTCATTGGTCAACGAGCCGTAGACATAACACGAAGTACCCTGTGAGCTGACAGGGTACATATAAATGCAGCTGTTTCATTGGCTGACAGGTCCCTGAGTCTTGCTTTGCGGAAAATAAGATGGCCGATTGCTCGACAGGAGTGAGTGCATTCAATCGTGCATCCTCCGTTTTAATTCCATTTCGGCTAAGAACCATTCGCTGTTTGGATCTTTCAACAGTCGCATTATTTCTGGGAAAGTTTGACGACGAATATGCCCATTTTTCTAATGAATAGCAACGTCAAAAACATATGACGTCACAAGTTTACGCTCAACGTTATCTGCTTTGGCGCGATATTGTTATAGTTTATTATAAGCGCTGTACACGACAAATTCCGAAATATTTCGTTTGTACAGTGAAAACTTTGCAGTATAATAAATTCGTTATACAGTTTCTTCACAGTGTACATGAGAATTTCTTCCCGGCTGAGGTAAATTATGTAACCCTCGCCTAACGGCTCGGGCAACATGATTTACCTCAGCCGGGAAGAAATTCTCATGTACACTGTGAAGAAACTGTATAACTAATATTGTCTTACAGCAAGAGGACCCTGTTTACAACCATAAGGTTCAACAAGACGTCAGGTTCAAACAAGCTTCTTATAATGGCATCCACGACATCAGAGTACACCATGAGGATAGGGCGGAGTGTCGTATTCGAGGGGCGGAGTTTCTGCCCAATGGGAACCTCCTACTTTGCGACCAAACAAATTACAAGCTAAAGTTGTTCAACTCAACATTTAAATATCTCTCCCATTATAAACTTCCAAGTAAGTAATTGAAAATATTTACATTCGACGTTCAATTCGTGTAAACGCTATTTCTCGAGAGGGCGGACCTGTGGATAAGTTTCGCAGAGGAGGCGGGGCATATGCATTTTTCAGTCGCGAATTAATCTTTAGAACTCGGACATTTTACATTTGGCGGATTTTTTCAAAAAATTGTTCTTAACCGATGTTATTATTCCTATTAACGGAAGCTATGATTAACATTTCTTCATTAATGAGATAAATTGCAAGAAAATTGATATACCTTATAAACGGCAGCTGTCTGCATTTCTCTATGACAAAAAATCGATATATTTATTCTACTTTAAAAATGACGTCATTTTCAAATAACGTCAAATCGGCATTTCGCGCCAAACTGTCAAGTTGATTACGTTACAATGTAATCAATATGGATTAAACATACATGTGTACTAACAAAATGTTCATTTAATATTTGAAATTACAATAAATGTATTGTAAATATAACAAATGAACTAACTTTTTTCGGCGTTCAAGCGAAATAAACGACAGAAAATTATCGGCAAATTGATTATGAATCGCTAGCGCGATTCATGGTATATTTGCCTATAATTTTTTGTCGTTCATTTCGCTTGAACGCCGAAAAACAGTTCATTTCTTAATAAAGCATTTAGCTGTAACTGATTATACACGTTAGTGGCGTAACTTCAATATATGTTACACAAACAGTTTGCATCCATATGAAGCACCGAGTAATATCAGACTATAGTTTTGAAAATACTACACATTATTATTTAGTGAAATATGTTGTCTTTGGGAACAAATGGAGGAAAGAATAGTTAAAAATGAAGATGTTTACGTTTGAAGTCCAAGTAGTTAACATGAATAATCTATGGAGATAACACAGCGCTCCTTTCTACAACGACACCCAGTGGGATTCAAAAAATGTGTGCTTAACGTTGTTCGGAGGGTGTCGTTATAGGATTCAATTCTTTATTCATTCAGTAACTTGAATTAACAAATTCCTCGTTACACACAACATATTTTCAAATTACAAAGTGGTCACACAAACATGCTCTCACCTACACTCACCTATAGGGAGGTAAATTTATTTACAATTGCAAACAGCTTAAATCCAGATCAGACGCCGCATAACGCGGCGTCTTATCTGGTTCAAACTGTTTGTAACTCGTCATATGTTATGTTTTTTCTTTCAAAAATGTCTAATATGTAAATTTGAAAAAAAAAACACACACCAGCAGACGACAATTATAAGTACACGATATTGCAGCAGTAAAAGCGTTATACATAATTGTCTTATTTAGGAAACAGCGACAAGGATCGTTGTAAGGAGGGTCGTTGTTTGGGGTGTCGCTGTGGGAAGGGAGTACTGTAGTTTGTTTCCTTGACACCAAAAAACTGGTATATTCTATTTGTTTTCAGGTCGTCCACATGAACTTTGCATACACTCTTCTGATGAGAAAGGTTGTGATGTGTTTGTAACTATGCCGAGTGAAAGTACGGTGCTGGAATTCAATATAGAAGACCGCATATTTGATCTCAGATATAAAATACGAACCGACGGCTGGTGCTATGGAATAGCTCCGTTTAAGCGTGGCCTCGTTGTGAATTCTGGAACAAAAATAGTTTTTATGGACACAGAAGGAAACTGTTTTAAGTCGATACAATTTGACAAGAAAGGGGACTCGATTTTCGAATCCCCGTTCCATATAGCAGTGACTCCAGATTATAATATTTTAGTTTCGGATTTATTACGTAAATGTGTAATATGTTTGACACCGAATGGAGATATTATTTATAGGTAAGTAACATGATTATTGTCAATTTCTCTTGATTGAATATACATTAGTACAGTAAAACCTCTCCAATACGACAACTGAAAGAAGTCTAATTGATTACTGTAAAACAGGTACTTTTCGCGTCATGAATATTTCGCGTAATGCGATTTTGTATTAATTCGCGACATCATGCAATATTTCTAGCAGGTGGTATAGCGTAAAGCAGGCTGAAAGTAAAGCAGAATGTGCCAAGGCACATTCTGCTTTACTTTCAACCTGTTTTAAGAAGTCACCTATTTTCAAAACTAGAGACGCGAGGCAACACATTCGCGAATTAACGCGTAAATTATATTCTCGCGAATAAAACCGGTTTTACAGTATACATAAAAGACAGCCTTAAGCAAAGTGAACGTAATACAGAAAGCTCCTAAAAGAGATTTCTGTTTTACGTTCACATTGTTTTAAGCAGTCACCGACCTCAAACACCTGATAAGTAATACACTTTAGTGGCCATACTAGAGAGGATTTACTTGTTTACTCTCTTTATATCAGGTGTCAGCATAATACTGGAAGAAAGAAATAATGAAAACATAACAATGTGAATCCTGATGAGACGCCGCATAAGCGCTGCAGTGTATTTAGACGACCCTTGTAAATCTGTGATGAAATTTTTCGGCTGGCACATATGGAAAGATCATTACAATATCTAAGCAAAAATGGACTAAAAAAATTAGTCGCATGTCTATACACAACTTCAATCTATAAAAGTGATCGCTCCAGAGATTTCTAACTGACTTGCCAGATACAGATTTTACAGTTATCAGAAACCTAGAATTCAGTAGGTTTAGTCACATAATTAAGAAATAATCTATGTTCTACCGTTCGGCCTTCGTGTCAATTCCTGCAAATCCCAACTCCCAACAGTTGTCTAATACCGTTTAACTACGGTAGAACATAGATTATTTGGATTCTAACATAGCCAGAATTAAAGAATATCATTAGAAAGGACATAAAATGTTTCTTTCATGTTAGAACATGTAGTATATTTAAAGGCATTGTCTTCTTACAACGATTATCTTATTTGATTGAAACTATTATATGGTAAAATGGGTAAAGTATGTTTAAATATCTGTCTGATATCAGTCTGGACTCTAAGATACGGACAATATTGTCTTATCTAATTTGAAAATGTAATAGTTCCGATGACAGATATTCATAGTGAATGGAGTTTAAATGTGAATATTCTTCAAAAGAAGTACAAATATGGTTCTTTTTTCTAAAACTACAGTGCTCCCTTTCTACAACAACTACCAGTGGGAGAGACATTCTGTGTGTGTTGTTGGGAGGGAGTTGTTATAGGGAGGGGAAAATAGTTACCTTAGAGTGCTGAGCATGACTTGGCTTACAATTTCAAACAGTTTGAATCCAGATCAGACGCTGCGTCACGCGACGTCTGATCCGGATTCAAACTGATTGTCACTCGTCTTTATGTTTCTTCTGCCAAAATGTCCAATACTTATATTGCAGCAGTGGACATACATGTCTTGTTTGGGGAATAGCGACAAGCATTGTTGTTATTAGGGAATCATTGTTCGGAGGGCCGTTGTAGGGAGGGAGCATTGTACATGTTCTTATCTAAATGTTCAGGATCGGGATGGCAAGAGGTTTTCTAACAATTGCGTTTCTGTTGAAACTGTTTCAGATTGTTCTTCAAAATGTAATCAAAAGTTATGTTTTGTTTCAGGTATAGTTACCTGACCATTCCCCATGGACTCTTTGTAGATAGCACTGGCTATATTTATCTGTGCGGTAAGCAGACTCACTTAAGAAAAAAATAATATATATTTCTAATTCGACCGCTAAAAAGAAGGTTAATTTGTTGTACGTATAAAATACAGACGACAGCTTAAAGCAAGATGAATTGTAGCCGGGTAGAGAATATGGTGAAATGGTTGATTGGCTTTTCTAGGTGACTCGGTAGCTCAGTGGTTAGAGCGATCGTTGGCATGGTAAGCCAGAGGTCCTGGGTTCGAGTCCCAGTTGGGTCACAACTTTTTCACCATGTTACATTTGGCGCCCAACGTAAATAACCCGTAGAATAATATGTAACTCGTGGAGTGTACAGAAATAATGATAAGAAACTCGTGGAGTGTTCTTTAATAAGAATTCGGGACGAATTCTTGTGTAGAGGGGGTGTGTGTAGCCGGGTAGAGAATATGGTGAAATGGTTGATTGGCTTTTCTGGGTGACTCGGTAGCTCAGTGGTTAGAGCGTTGGCATGGTAAGCCAGAGGTCCTGGGTTCGAGTCCCAGTTGGGTCACAACTTTTTCACCATGTTACAGAATATCTAAGCACTTTGCTTTAATTATTCTTCTGTCTTCAGCATCGAATAATTAACACACATATTGTGCTAAAATATTCAATAAGTTATGTGACAGATTACATGTATATCAGACAAAATTGTTGAATACAAGAAATGATGTAATTTCTTTAACCGGACAATTCCGGGATCCAATTTAGTCAATTCCATTTTGAACTATTTAGCGTTGGTTTTACCATATATTACAAAATAACAAACAGTGCAGACCATGATCAGATTAAGGAGCCCATTTTGTGTGTATATGCGGTAAAATGCTTTAACCCGTTCACTCTCAATGACGCCTAAAAGCGCGTTTGCAAACAGTTTTGATCCTGACTGTTTGTGCCACTTGTTTGGCAATAACGTCAGTTATACTGCCTAAAATCTAACTATGAAAACGATATTGCAGAAAACAGTATTGAAGCAGACGACAATATGGCGGTGACAGAGTAAAATTGTCACGATAAATTTGATCATTAAAGTGTTAATGGGAAACACGAGATCCTTTGTTTTCGTGGAGGAAATTGTTAGGCAAATGTGCAAACTCTCTCTCGAATGAAGTTGAAAAAAAGCGACATAAAACGTGGGTTTGCAGCGCAGAATTTATAGGTATATACATTTCAGGTGCCAACGAAGAAGAAATTGATGTTCTTCACCAAATTTCAAGAGGGGGCGATAAAGTCAAGAGCCTGTTGTCATGGAGACACGTGGGTTTCCGGCCAGACTCGGTCTGCTTCCGGGAGAGCGACCAGATTCTAGCCGTCTGTGGTGAAAATGATCGAATAAAGACGTTCAAGTGAGAATTGATGGTTTCAAGTCAGTTTTGTTCAAAATTTTGTATCAAACATATTTCCACATAATGCTTAGATAGGCTGATTTTTATACATTGTATTAAACGTTTGTATGTTTCTCTATCTAATACTTGTTGAAACAAAATAGAAATTGTAAAACGCTCAGAAGAATTATTCTCCTCATTCTTCTTATTATTGCTTCTCTTCACCAAGAATGATGATTATGAGAAGGAATTCGTACATAATGTCGTATTTGCGAAGATTCTGTTAAATTAGATTATCAAGCAAATTATTAAGGACGAAATCGTGACCACTATTTTAATAAAAATGTCCCCAATTTCTGTTTTACTTTTACAAAGAACCGGCTTACTTATTTTCTAAAGCGTGAGTGCCAACTATTGTTTTAAAGGGAAATGCGTTCTTATCATATGTTTATACCGGTGTTAGGCATGTAGCATCCAACAATAAAGATATCTGCAATATTTTACAAGAAGGGCGCATGTAAGATGCTCAGACTCTTGGATTCTTTTGACCCTTTACTTCAAAGGGTCCCGTTTCATTAAAATTCGTACGACAAATGTTGTCGTAAGTCAGATTACAAAAGTCTCAATTATTATTTAGTTCTCCATCTTATCCTGTCATGTGACATCTCTTTGGAATCGTCTTGAAAAGACAATTCCAATGAGATGTCACAAGACAGGATTAGATAGAGAAATCAGAAATTAAATCAGAAATTAAATGTATTTTAAAGTTTTGACTTACGACCGTTTTTGTCGTACGAAGTTTTATGAAACGGGTCCTAGATACACATCTTCACGCCTTAAATTTATTCATTCACTGAAAACTGAAAAAAAAGTTCTAAATTATACAGTCTTGAATATGTATCAAAGTAAGTATTTTCACTTTCAACCTGCTTTATTTGTATTCAAAACTTGAAACAGGTAAAACTTTATTACACTTCAGTCCAACCGGAAGCTATGTAAAGCATGTGCTTACTCTTTTCGTTTCTTGTACCGTACTAGCTAGGGATAGCAAATAATTTTTGGTGTGTGAGTACATCTTAGGATGGCGGATTGTCACGTACTAATTTGATGTGACCTTGACCTATGACCTCAATTGTAAAAAAAAACCTTGTCCGGGGCGTACCTTATCAGCTAGGAAGAGTAAATTTGGTGTGTGAGTACATCTTAGGATGACGAAGTGTCGTATACTTATGTCAGGGTACTGTGACCTTGACCTTTGACTTCAATTGTAAAAACATGCTTTTCGGCAGGAGTAAATTTCTTTTTCAACGAAACACAGCACCCCTTGTAAAAAGGTCATCATTAGAACAATTAGATCCCGACGAGGGTATTCGCATCGTTTGCTATGTATCGTTTTTAGATCTTCTTAGTATTACAATCGAACTTCGATATCTCGAACTCGCTTAATTCGAACTATCCGATTTATCGACACATGGATTGTGTAATTTCTTGTTCGGTTTAATCAAACATAGCCGTATTTCAAAGTTTAAACGTGGCTCAGCCACGTTTTAACTTTGAAATATGGGTATGTTCGATTTTACCGAGTTCGAGATATCGAAGTCCAACTGTATTTTACAGACTTCAGACTGTTCGGACAGGACGAATGTACTCCAACGATGCTATAATGGGAAAACCAGTCAGACAAGAGTCAACAGGCCTATCCACTCCAGAAATACAGGAGGAAATGAAGAGAATCCTCAGAGCGTATTAGGCCTACAGCGCCCCCTCTCCACAACGACACCTAAAGGGAGACACATATTGTGTACGTTGTTCGGATGCGTTATAGGGAGGGAAATAGGCTTACGTTTGCAAACAGCTTGAATCCAGTTCAGA
The DNA here is from genome assembly GCA_922989275.2 of Gari tellinella. Classification (NCBI taxonomy): domain Eukaryota; kingdom Metazoa; phylum Mollusca; class Bivalvia; order Cardiida; family Psammobiidae; genus Gari; species Gari tellinella. The sequence continues at coordinate 22,824,170 of OV277870.1, forward strand.
CGCCGCGTAACGCTGCGTCTGATCTGGATTCAAGCTTTTTGGCACTCGTCATTAATTTAGTTTCTGTCAAAATGCCCATTATGTCACTTAGAGAAAAACAGCAGACGACAATGTTAAGCAGACGATATTGCAGTAGTTACAGCGTTAGACATAACTGTCCTGTTTAGGGAACTGCGGCAAGGGTCGTTGTAAGGAGGGAGTCGTTGTTGGGATGGTCGTTGTAGAGAGGGAGCGATGTACTAGTATTCACTGAACAAAATGAGTTAAATAAATTGTTTTGTTTTTAAATATATCGAGCGAATTCTTGAGCTGCCTTTAACCCTTTCCCCCATAGAAGCGTCTTTTAGCGTATTTAATTTATTCCTCCGCTGAAGAAAATAGTTCCAGCTTATACCCTCATGCACTATTACCATTACAAATATTTTATATAGCCTAGCAGATTTTAGCTTAAAGCAGGCTGAAAGTAAAGCAGAATGTGCCTTATGGCACATTCTGCTTTACTTTCAGCCTGCTTTAAGTGGTCACCTGTCTTCAAAACTAGAAAACATGCTATAAGGTAAAGGGTTAACCCCTTCACTGCAGTTACCCCGAAACACAATAGGTATTTGCAAACAGTTTGCGTAACGGGGCGTCTGATCATGACCCACTGTTCTGGATTCGAGCTGTTTGTCACCCGTCATTATATTTCTTCTGTCCAAATGTCCACTTATTTGTATTTTTGAGAAAAAATCAGCACACGGCAATTTTTAGCTGACGCTATTGCAGCAGTAAAGGCGTTAGACATAAATGTCCTATTTAGGGAAATGTGGCAAGAGTCGTTGTTAGGAGGGAGTCGTTGTTGAGCGGGCCGTTGTAGGGAGGGAACACTGTGTAGTTAAGAAATAATAAATTCATACCAGTGCATAAAAATCATGCATAAAAACAGTACTTAAAATTAGATATATTTATGTCACAAGCAACAAAATACAAATTATTTGAATATTTGTCTGTTCTCCCTTTTTCCTTTAAAGTAGTCTGCGCAATAAGAACCAGCCAATGTCGATCTATATCGATACACTGCGTATAGAGCGATCGGATATTCTCCTCAATTGACGACCCATACAGAACTCTGCTCGAACATCTCATTAGGAGCACATACCATAAATAATATATTATACTGCATAAGGTACCTAGCCGTAGACCTGACGCCAAGTACCCTGTGAGCTGACAGGGTACATAGAAATGCAGCTGTTTTCATTGGCTGACAGGCCCTTCAGTCTTTGCAGAAAAAGAATTTACTGTCCTTTTCACTCAGCTCTGTCACTCAATTTATATCATTTTTTTTTTTATTTTAAACAATTTCAGATTTTTACCTACATGAGACGATCAGAACGTTTTTTACGAACTCACATGTACAGTTTGAGAAATATCGGGACTATGAGTAGGGATATATTCTAAAAATAGGTTTTTCCTATAGTAAAATTGGGATCAGCCGTGTTTGCGAATGGTCGTAGTGTGTTTTAATATTCTTTTTAACAACACCTTCAATATAACGATGTAAAAATCTTTTTTTATCTGATTTTCACGTTAGATTACCATTTATGGATTGACAATATCATTTTTTATGTTATTTTTAATAGGCCTTCTCCACCTCCATAAAAATTGACTGTCCCACAATGTCACACACTATTCACAAGGTCAGCCATTTTGTTAGCTAATGCCTATTTTACTATGGGTAAAATACATTTTTCACGATCATTCGTCATTCACAGCTCGGATAAATCTGAAACTTTGCATGTGAGTTCGTAAAAAACAATCTGATTTTCTCGTGCAGGTAAAACGCTGATATTGTTTGAAACAAAAAAAATCTCCATAAAAATTGAGTGACAGAGCTTAGTGAAAAGGACAGTAGTGCATTCAATCGTGCATCATCCATTTTAAGTCCATTTCGGATAAGAACTAATCGGGGCGGGATCTTTCAACAGTCACATGTTTTCTTGGAAAGTTTGACGCCGACGTCTATATATGAGCGTTTCCTTTTTTCTTTTGAATAACAACCGTCATTTACATATGACGTCATTCACGCTCAACGTCATATGTTTTGACGCGATTTTGTTACTGTTTACTTTGAGCGCTGTGCACGACACATTCCGAAATATTTCATTTGAACAAAGAAAACTTTGCGGTATGATAAATTCGTTATACAGTTTCTTCACAGGGTACATGAGGATTTCTTCCCGGCTGGTAAAATCATGTAACCCTCGCCTAACGGCTCGGGCAACATGATTTTCCCCAGCCGGGAAGAAATTGTCATGTACCCTGTGAAGAAACTATATAACTAGTATAGTCCTACCTTCCATACTAATTTCGTCTTTTATGTAACAATAAGATTTAGTTGATAGAAGTTTAGGTTGTTTCATCGATCCATTATTTTATTATATACCTATCGATGATTTATAGAGATCTCTCAGTTAGATACATTTCATATGCGTCACAGATAAAATCACCACTAGTGATTATATCACTTAACAGTGACGATATCATTTTTGTGACGTCATGTCACAATATCTTTTGTAACGTCGTGCGTAAACAATTAGTATTGTGTGTTTTCTCTGAAAACGTCATTAAAATGTATTTATCACATAACTTGCGGTCTGGGAGTTGCATAAAGCGATTGTATAATTATCGTAATCCACTAGTGGAATATCGTGTTTTGGGCTCCGGCCAAACTTGTTCGTCCACAAGTGCTGCATGTAGCCGGACGCCAGATGACGTCATTTACTATGACGTTAACGTAAACAACGTAACATTTGGCGGAAATTCTATATAGCCGAGGGTCTTCAAACTACGGCTTCAATTAATTTTATAGGTGCTTAGACTTGTTATGTGATAAATAGAATATCACATTCGGGCTCATTATTTATCATTCTTAATAAACTCGTTGACTAAATTGAATATGACGCTCGCCAAAGCTCGCGTCATATTATTTGAGTCAACTCGTTTATTAAAAATGATAAATAATGAGCACTCATACAATATCCTCTATATAATATATATAGAGTAATCAATTCTTTTGGATGGATATGAAAAATATATCGCTTCTATAAGGGAAAGAGTTAACGTTGATTCCGAATCAATTTGGAGCAACATCGGGTGTACGATGTATACCAGTGATGATAGACGTTTACAACTAACCGAACGAGGCCCTGACTGGGGTACGTTATAAACGTATTAACCGACCATACTGTCATTTGCGAACATGTTGGATCCTGATAGGACACCGGAACCATTTCGTATCTGAATAGGATGCGAACCATGTACCACTCATATAAAAGTTGTATCAACAAAATGCAAAATAACTAAAATGCGATCATTAGTAGAAGAGACATGTTCATAATAGACGATCTACACAAACTTATACCAGAATCAAGTTTTCAACAGAATGTCTCCAGAGCAGTTCGTAAACCTTTATTATTTTATCGTTTAAAGGAAACGAAATGTAACGTAAACGTATTGCAGTACAATTCGAACACTGACACAGGGCTCCAGATAAGGACAGTATTTCCAGAACTAAAATCTTTATTTCTGAATTAAGTCCTATAGTGTGACTACTTTATCATTAGAATCGTCTCGATGAGTAGTCACACCATAGGATTTGGTGATGAAACGAGTGAGAAAATGTTCGACTTGTTCAATTTACTTTCTCTTATATAGAGCTCTGTATTATATAGAAATGTTAGAGCTTCGGAGTATTTGAAAAGTAATTCTCTTTATTCCTGGTGAAGAATTCATGGATTTAGCATAGTAAAAAATGTAGTGGGGCTTCATAATTAAAATTGTACAACTAAACAACCTATATTAGCACAAGATTCACATTTCAGACAGACGCAACTAGCACGGGATTTTACCTGTGGATATTCTCTCATAAAAACAATCGTGATCAAGGTAATAGCCAATATTTACAATCGCCCCATTCAATTCCATTGACAAAAAGTGTGTTCATTTCAAATAAACACCAATTTTCGAGAGGGCGGGACTTGTGGAAAAGTTTCGAAGGGGAGGCGGGGCATATGCAGTTTTGATTCGCGAATTAATCTTTGGAACTGGGGGCAGCACACATTTGGCGGATTTTTTCAAATTTGTTCTTAACCTATCTATGCCTTCCTACTAGTGGAAACCATGATTCCCGACTAATATTCTTCTTTATAAATGAGATAAATTTCAAGAAAATTGACATAAGAATCTACCTTATAAATAGCGGCCTATATCTGCGTTTCTTTATGACAATAAAACCCCGATATATTTATCCTACTTTAAAATTACGTCACTTCTAATGACGTCATAAATCAGCATTTTTCGCGCCAAACTGTCAAGTTGTTGACAATGGAACTTATTTTTTCTGCTTTCGAATGTACACAGATTCAGTGAATCGGTCATGGCTGTTGCTTATAGGGTACACATTATTCGTGTTATCGACCTCTAATATGGAATATTTACAATCGCCCCATTCAATTCCATTGACAAAAAGTGTGTTCATTTCAAATAAACACCAATTTTCGAGAGGGCGGGACTTGTGGAAAAGTTTCGAAGGGTTGGCGGGGCATATGCAGTTTTAATTCGCGAATTAATCTTTGGAACTTGGGGCAGCACACATTTGGCGGATTTTTCAAAATTTGTTCTTAACCTATCTATGCCTTCCCACTAGTGGAAACCATGATTCCCGACTAATATTCTTCTTTATAAATGAGATAAATTGCAAGAAAATTGACATAAGAATCTACCTTATAAATAGCGGCCTATATCTGCGTTTCTTTATGACAATAAAACCCCGATATATTTATCCTACTTTAAAATTACGTCACTTCTAATGACGTCATAAATCAGCATTTTTCGCGCCAAACTGTCAAGTTGTTGACAATGGAACTTATTTTTTCTGCTTTCGAATGTACACAGATTCAGTAAATCGGTCATGGCTGTTCCTTATAGGATACACATTATTCGTGTTATCGACCTCTAATATGGATTAAACATACATGCGTACTGACAAAATGTTTATTTAATATTAGAAATTACAGCAAATATATTGTAAATATAAGAAATGAACAGATTTTTTCGGCGTTCAAGCGAAATGAACGACAGAAAATTATCGGCTAATTTACCATGAATCGCTAGCGCGATTCATGGAATTTGCCGATAATTTTCTGTCGTTCATTTCGCTTGAACGCCGAAAAAAATCTGTTCATTTCTTAATTAACACCCCACGTAATTGACCATTTTCAGCGACACAAAATTTATATAAAACAAAAAGAATTTTTTTTGTCAGACTATCAAAAATTCTGAATTTCCTTGTCAGAGTTGGTATAAACACATCATAAGTGTATGCAAATTTTCATTTAAATACGTCCACTAGTTTTAAAATTATTTAAGATTTATCGTGGGTTTTTTTAACCGCAAACGACCTATTCACAGTTTGAAAATGCCAAGTGTACTATGTATCACAATGGCTCAAAGTGTTAACACATTCAGACCTAGCGACGAGTATACTTGTCATTTACAGTGTACCTGTGGCGATTACACTTGTCCTCTGGTGAGGGTCTACACTGTTTGGATATGACAAGTGTACTATGAGTCACTATAGCTCAAAGCGTTAACACAATAATGCCTAAATGTTTACCGCAGCATTTACAAATAGCGGACCTGTTAAAAGTACACATGCATTTCGCAAACAGTGAAAACCCAGACCAGATGTCTCCTACAGGAGTCCATTTAACTGAGTCTGCTGTATTTTTTTACATTAAAAAACGATGCTTAATATTTAAAAATGGTCTAGACTAAATTGGAAATTGGAATGGTCCATTTGAAGTGTCAGATGTAGATGAATTAACCCTTATTAAGTTAAGCGCGGTTTGGCTAACAGCTGCAAACAGTTTGGATTCAGATCATGATCTGATGTTTAGCTTTTGTACTTTTGAAAAAGCACAAACGCGTTAATTGGGAAAGAATAACACATTCTCCACTGTAGCATACATGTAACTCTGACTAAAAAACTATCATCTACAGAAATGCCAAACAATAATTTAACCCATATCCTACTGCTCGGAGATATCTTCATAAGTCTACTGTTTAATATATCAAACTTCATTCACGGAGTCTAAGCAAATAGGCAAAATTAGTTAATTCCCCCTTTAAAGTGGACCTAAAACAAATGTGAGTTATAAATAATATAACGAAGAAATCTTTTCCCCAAGTTTTTCTCTATCCCAGTGTTTTGGATCTTTTCAAAATTCATCATAATTATACAACCTAGCCTGACAACCATGTTGATCACTTATATTGTGTATGTGTGAACTGTATCAACCTCTTGTTTCGTACTTTGTATGACTGAGTGAATAAAGTTCTGTTCTGTTCTGTTCTGTTTCTTGAAAACAAACTGTTACTAAAGTAATTATATTACAGCAGTTTGCTGTAGATTCGCTTCCCCTTAATTCTTGTAAATAAATGATGAAACAACACAATTGTGTTTGACACACTAGAGGCCATTTATTATATTGATATCAATGTATGGTAAATTTGTACAAATAGTAAACAATTAAAAAATTGGTAGTGAACCATAATAAAACACATATAGCTGTCTATCTATAAAACGACATCAGATGTCATATCTTAAAATAGAAACACGATGTCATCAGTACGTCTGTAACAGTCTGTGTCTCTTGATTTTACACAAACAATTCATATCTGGTAAAACTGTAAAAGTACACAAACCAGTCTGGCTACTACCTGGCTCCTATCAATTCTTCCAGCAGGTGCCCTTAAAGAGACTCGCAACCAGATTTAGCATTATAAAGATAGTAAGTTGTAATATATGCCAAACGCTTATATAAACGGGTAAGAATAAGTTTAGGGTAAGAAATTCTGTTTGAAAATGTATTGGGCTATTCATATATTTGTTATCGATTTAACGTACTTCAGTGTGTATCGATGGAGAGTACATAATTCGGCTCGGGTTTATGTCTGAGTCCGTTATCAATTTCTATAACGTCTTTCGATGCCCACGTATAAAACGATGGAAAATATCTAAAAAAAAAAAACAACTAAGATTTGAAGACTTTCCTAGAATGTGTTTTTAGACTGATCATAATTTTCTAATGCCAGATGCCCGATACTGCTACACATTTGGTTTTATTTGAGTATTTTTTTTTATTTTTTGCAAATACGCCATCTGGTTGCGAGTCGCTTTAAACCTAAATTTGTGACCAAATATCATTGGTTGAAAATTGTGGTTTAAATAGATATTATACAGCTTCGCTGAAAAAACATCTATTAACATTTAGAGATATAGAGGGGTTCTATTCTTTCCCGTTCAGTTTGCCCTTTCCTCCCTGAGACTGCAAATGGACGATTCCAGTTTTCACTTTAGTCGAGTTCATTTTTTTCTCTCAACTATTTAGAGTTGTGTTTGTCAATACACTGTATATTGCAATATGACAAACCGTGCAGGCCCTGATCAGAGGACTCCTTTGGGAGTACAATTGCTCTGGGTCTTCACTGTTTGCATAGGACAATGTATACTTCACGGATACATATCTGTTTGTGGTTGCGATTGAACTTAGTATTTCGTACGCATCATACAGTGGAGAAAACGTTATTCTTTCCCGTTTAAACGCAAACGAAACGCAAACGCAAAACACTGAAATGTAGAAAATAACAATTTTTGAACAATTCCGATGAGTCCTGTTTAGCTTGGCAGCAAACAGTTTGGTGCCTGATCAGACGCCGGGTTACCCGGCGTCTGATCTGGCTTCAAACTGTTTGCAATGGAAATAATAGTTTTAGCGTAAACGCGTTTATTGGGAAATAATAACGTTTTTCTCCACTGTAGTACAGCCACATTACATCTCAATTTATGTTTAAGGGTCCGTCTATCCCTGGCGACTCCTAAAATTACGCGTATTTTACAGCGCTCCCTCTCTACAATGACATCCAGTGGGAGACAAAAAGTGTGTGCGTTGTTCGGAGCGAGTCGTTATAGGGAGAGAAATTGGCTACATTTGCAAACAGCTTGAATCCAGATCAGACGCCGCGTTACGCGACATCTGATATTAATTCAAACTGTTTGTTACTCGTCATTAAGGGTTGTTTTTTTCTGTCAAAATGTCCATTATGTAACTTTAAGAAAAACAGCAGACGACAATTTTAAGCAGACGACGTTGCAGCCGTGAATAGGTTGGCCATACTTGTCATGTTTAGTGAACTGCGACAAGGGTCGTTGTAAGGAGGGGTCGTTGTTTGGAGGGCCATTGTAGGGAAGGAACACTGTATAAGCAGCGTAATTGTGAAGGATAGGCTTGTTCTAAGCAAACGGTGTAGACCCTTGTCAGGTGGTTTAAGGTCAACACTGTAAATTTTGTAATATATTGTAAATATACCAGAAATATCCCAAACATGGACTAGACTCATATGGAAACTAGAATCGTCTATTTTAAATTTATGGGGTGAATGGGATACAGTAGATCAACATTTAAAACGAATGTTTGATTTTAGTTTACAAAGTATCTTATCTAAACAATTACAGTCAAACCCCTCTAAACAGGACATGTAAGGGGACAAAATAAACGTCCGGTTTAGAGGGGTTTCCGGTTTAGAGGGGTTTAACCCATAGCTTGTTTCTAGTATGGACGATAGCTGATCACTTAAAGCAGGTTGCAAGTAAAGTAGAATTCGCCTTAAGGCGCATTTTACTTTACTTTCAACCTGCTTTAAGCTATCATCTGCTAGAATATAGAGAATATTTCTGATGATACATATTCATGGGTGTACAGTAAAACCTCGCTATTACGACCACTAAAACGAAGGCTAATTGAGTGTATAATAGACAGGTGCAAGCTTAAAGCAAGGTGACAGTGAAACAGAAAGCTCCTATAGGAGCTTTCTGTTTCACTGTCACCTTGCTTTAAGCGGTCACCTATCGTAAAAACCCTAATAATTAACATTATTTAGTGGTCGTAATAGTGAGGTTTAACTGTATTTTCTTCAGTGAAAGAATAAATCAAAGGCGTAAAAAAGCACATTTATAGTGTAATGTGTTAGAATAAAGACGGTTGGAAACGGGACCAAAGTTTTCGTCCGGTTTAGAGAGAATTCCGGTATTTAGGGGTTCCGGTTTAGAGGGGTTTTTACTGTACTACGTAATTGCCAACTTTATTTCGAAACTAGTGTTCAGACGTCTGTTTGCGTCATGGACAGTGATAGGTTTAAAACCTTCTTAAAAATTAGCAACAGAATGTACTACAGTGTTCCCTCTCTACAACGACCCTCCAAACAACGACTCCCTCCTTACAACGACCCTTTCCGCGGTTCCCTAAACAGGACAATTATGTCTAACGCCTTTACTGCTGCAATATCGTCTGCTTAAAATTGTCGTCTGGTAATGTTCTCAAAGTTACATAATTGACATTATGACAGAAATAAATTAATGAGGAGTGACAAACAGCTTGAATCCAGATCAGACGCCGCGTTACGCGGCGTCTGATCTGGATTCAAGCTGTTTGCAAATGCAAGCCAATTTCCCTCCTTAGAACGACTCCCTCCGAACAACCCATACTTTTTTGTCTGCCATTGAGTGTCGTTGTAGAGAGGGAGCGCTGTAGTTTTGTAATTTTAAAGTTTTCAAATTGGTTTATCCCCTTCCGCTCTCAATGACGATTAATAGCGCGTTTGCAAATAGTTTGGATCCTGATCAGACGCAGCGTAACCCGGCGTCTGATCAGGATTCAAACTGTTTGACACGCGTATCAATAGTTATTAATTCATAAAACCTTTGAAACGTGTCTTACGGACGACACTACTGAAGCAGACGACAATAAAGCGGTGAAGGGGTAAAATCTCCCGACTGAGTTGATCATGAAAGGGTTAAATACTGATCACAACTTCGTCTGTATGTGTGCTGTCTTTTGCAAACAGTTTTGACCCTATTCCTACATCAGGGTCCATTATATAAAGCGTTTGAGCCGAGTCGTAAATCATTCTCAAGCATTTGATTGGTCAGATTTGAGCCTAGGCTCAAATCTGACCAATCAGATGCTTGAGAACGAACCCAGACTCAGCACAAACGCTTTATATATAAGCGCTGGGCCTGATAATTTAACGTCTGATCCGTCTCTGAATTGTTTGTCACTTTTACTTTATATATGAGACTTGCCATAACAAAGCCTGCCTAATTGCATTGCAATATTTTATAGACCAAACACTGTTGTCATCCCAGGCACTGTATCTGAGTGTGGTCTACACTCCAAAATACCGTACCATATATGTCTGTTTGCTGGAGTGTAAAGGTTTTCGATGTAAACGGATGTTTTTGTTTAACTTCGAGTTCCAATAATTGTTTAAATGTTACTAGTATAAGCTTTCGATGCAAATGAATGTTTTTGTTTAACTTCGAGTTCAAATAAGTGTTTAAATGTTACTTGTATAAGTTTTCGATGCAAATGAATGCCAGTTTTTGTTTAACTAAATGTTAATAGTATACGACAGATTTTAATCTTATAACATCACTATTTTCTAACACAAATATACCGTAGTTAATATTCAGGGCTGCCATAAGTTGACATGAAAAATCCTAAGATTTCCAAAGTTGCATTTCTCAAGTGCGATTTTACGAATCGTACCTTTACCCCATAGCTGTTTCTTGTTTTATTGACAAGCGACCTCTTAAAGCAGGCTGTAAGTGAAGCAGAATGCGCCTTAAGGCGCATTCTGCTTCACTTTCAGACTGCTTTAAGCTACCATGTACTGGAAAAAAATCCGGAGATTTAGGAAAAATTCGGAGAAATGGCAGCCCTGAATATTTGATGTCAGAAATTAAAGTTATGATAATGGTGGTAATGATAGCAATTCTGACTAAAGTCAATATCACTAAAATCATAGTTTTAACGTTCTTTGCTTACATCTTCTCCGCTAAATGCATCTTTATTGTCATAAATGTTTGTTTGTATATGTATTACATGTCTCTGTTTGTTTGTACATGTGTTACATGCCTCATGGACTTGTTAGTCTGAAGGAAGAATAAAATCATATTTCTATCTATCTATAATACAGCTTCATAAAATGTTTTAGATGCATGTGGGTGTCAAACAGTGTAGATTAAGACCAAAGAGTCAATTTAGAATAACCCTTTTGGCGCCAAATTAATCGTGAAATTTTGATCCCTACACCGCTATTGTTGTCTGCAAGTAGGTTTCAACGTGAAATTAAAGGTAGTATGACTTAAGAAATATCGATACGAGGGTTAAATAAGTTTGATCCTGATCAAACGCCGCGTTACGCGGCGTCTGATCAGGATCCAAACTATTTGCAAAGTGGCGTCTGATCTGGATCCAAACTGTTTGCAAAGTAAACTTTATTCGACTCCGGTGATGAAAGGGTTAACCCTTTGCCTCATAGCCTGTTTCTAGTTTTGAAGACAGGTGACCACTTAAAGCAGGTTGAAAGTAAAGCAGAATGTGCCCTAAGGCACATTCTGCTTTACTTTCAGCCTGCTTTAAGTTAATATCTGCTAGGATATAGAAAAAAATTCTTATGATACATATTCATGACAGTATAAAATGGAACTATTTTCTTTGGCGGATGAATAAATTAAATACGCTAAAAGTCGCTTCTATAAGGGAAAGGGTTAAAATTAAGGCAGTCCCCTTTTGGACTGACGGCGTTTATTTAGCGTTCAAAGTTTGGGGGGATTTTGCTGACCACGTCATTTGTACGGGCTTATCGCCCACAACTGCCACGAAGAATGTTGACCACTTTCACTGCCATTACTGCATCATTTTCAAACAACTGTCGTCTGCTTTTGTTTTCTAAAATTAAAAGTTTAGGTATTTTAACTTCAGAAATATTGAAACGTATGTCAAACACTTGGAATCCTGATTAGACGCCGCGTGACGCGGCGTCTTATCAGGATTCAGACTGTTTGTAAATAACTAGGCTATTATTCATCGGATAAGGCAAGGAAGGGGTAACATGTAACACTTGTCAATAGATATTGCTGACTCTGAACAGGACCTCTTATAACTGCTTATCTGCACAAAATGCACCTTTCCGCATGCATTGCCCAAAGTCCTGTGGTCTTATCTATTAACGATCAGGAAATGCAAACCTACGCTCAAACTTATCATTTGTTTCAAACAGTTTACATACGTACAACTTGTAGTGATCGTCTCCGGAGAACGGATGATGACTCTTGGTGATGACGTGAGAAAAGCTCATTGGACCAAGATCATGTCAATAGATAAACCGCTATCGTACATTTGCAAACAGTGCAGTCCCAGAACAGTCGACGAACAAAAACAGGCTATGTGTGTGGTTCCGGGTTGAATCTGCTTTTATTTCTCAAATTTATATTTAAGGTACAAAATAAAGTACAATGTATGTAAATTGACTAAAGTAATACTAATACATGTAGCATAATGAGTAAGCTGTACATTTCGTTTAATATGACTTTATATCACTTTTCCTTAGACCTGTACCAGTCTTACCATCGCACTCTTACACCCATTACCACATATTATATAGAAACGCCTTTTAGCGCATTCAATTTATGCAGTCATAACTATTTGCAAAAATTAGATAAAAAATAATTCCTAGATCTATTATCTTGCGAAAATGGTAACTTAATGCTAGCTGAAAGTAGAGCTTAATGCATCTTAAGGCGCATTTTGCTGTACTTTCAACCTGCTTTAACTGATCACCTGTCTTCAAAACTAGATATATGTCATGTGCGGTAAGGTTTTAATATTGCGATGGTTTCATGTAGGCTTTGTCTTTGGCTGCTGAGCCCCTGACCGGCTGTTACACTATTAGCCTTTAGCCCGCTAATTATGTTGTCACTTTTGACGTCACTTTTGACGTCATTCGTTACGTAATTACTTTTCTGTCGATGGATCTCACAGGTGCTTGGCGCGGTTTTGAAGTTTGGCTGCAGATATAGGAAATTAAACGTTTCTTATAGGTAGACGGGGTTCTGGATTCTGTCGAGCACTTTTGATAGATATATAATGTTGGTTAACAGATTTAAATTTGAAGATCTCTCATTATGATAATAGAATAAATGGCTACTGTATATAATGCTTTTCATGCATTGTCATGCATTTGTTATGTCATGCATTTGTTCAGATGTTACTAGTTCTATATATTACTGAATTTGTTGTTGATACGTTGTCAGAACTATAGATTTTATGTGGGTAGAAAAGTATGCCATAGAACTATATGTTGTGCGTTCTGTTTGGTCGTTTTATAAGTTATAAAGTTACACAAGGCTAAGTTTATATAAATAAATAGCCTACATATACACCTTCTCCGCTACAAAAACAAAACTTGTTTCCAGAGGATTCATAGTAGAGGTTCTAGATTGATGGACACAGTTTCAAGAGATAATGGAAATTTGCTCTTGGAAAAAGTTGATAAATCAAGAACGAAGTTTAGAGCTTTTGAGTTTATATTTCATCGATTACTTTAAGAGCATTGAAACAATAACAGTCTACGACTATACAAAAAGCATTTATGATAAATAACAATTAATTTGTACTTATACTTGCATTGTAAATGAGAACAGTTTCAGTATAAGATCTAGATCTAGTCACCATACAGCTTCTCTTTCAAAATATTTATTACAATAACAATTTCAAAAAGTACTGCAGCTTTGTAACTTAAGGTAGATTTTAGTGTTTGGTAAACAGAGTAACCAAAGATCAGACAGAGTCTCCATAGAAGGAACTGTCTGACCCTAGTCTGAACTGTTTGCAGATGACTTGTATCAGTCTCACTCTGCAGTCTAATTATTTTTAGAACAAACTTTTTCAGGGTGGCTAGATCGCTGAAAATTCATATGTACGCATTGAAAACTAGCTTGAATGATATAGATTACTTCTGTTGATCAATGTCATCTTGATGAATGTATTGAATGTGTTACCTCATGGACTTGTTAGTCTAAAGGTGGAAATAAAATCTTATCTTATCTTATCTTATCTTATATAATAGTTTTTGCTGAAAGTGTAGACCCAGATGAGATACCTCCTTAAGGAGCTCTCTGATCAGAGTATACATTGTTTGCCAGGAAAAGAAATGATTCTGAAATAGATAACATTCCACGTTTCCAAATACATTGTATTCTACTTTTAAGTAAATGATTTGGTTAATATTCATAAAAGGATGAGCTTTATTTGAATATGGCTATGCGATGAGCTAAGGGTTAATGGCTGATCAGGGCCTTTGCTGCTTGTTAGGGCTTCTACAGTGGAGAATCTGTTATTCTTTCCCAATAAACGCGTTTACGCTAAAACTATTATTTGCAGTGCAAACAGTTTGGAGCCAGATCAGACGCCGGGTTACCCGGCGTCTGATCAGGCTCCAAACTGTTTGCCACCAAGATAAACATGAATTATCAGAATTTTCCAAAAATTGTTATTTTCTACGTTTTAGTGCTTTGCGTTTGCGTACGTTTGCGTTTAAACGGGAAAGAATAACAGATTCTCCACTGTATGTGTTACGGAAGTTACGATAGACATATGCAGGGTCTACAATCTCGTGACGTCATTGGGGCTGAAGGGGAGCTGAAAGTGCTCGATTCAAGTAAGTATTTTGCCGATTTCTTTGTTAATACTGGGCCGATCTTGACCAAATATAGATGGTACCACCCGCCTTACTGAGATATATCTCCGAAAAATACTCTCATGCGGCGAAATCCTTTATTTCAAACGCAATTTTGTACCAACCTCCGCGGATTACCGCCGTTGAGATGGGGCGTTGGGGAGAAAAACCTGCGAGTTGTATTGAAATGCACTTTAGGGGCACTTTTTCACCAATAAGATAACACTTTCTAAATGAAAAAATGTATACTTTACTGTTGCAAGCGTATTTTGACTGAAAATGGTGTTTTCGTTTGTGCAATCGAACATTTATGAATTGCGGTCGTTGGGGAGAAGGGGTCGTTGGGGAGGAAAACACAACAACACTGGAGTACTTGTTAGAGAAACGGCGTATTTAGTGTCGCACAGTATCTGCGTCTCGTCTCCTGCCTAAAATCATGAGGACAAAATACAAAAACAAAAAAAGCTCGTGATCCAGAGTGTTTCACAGGATCCCCAACCCAAACACAAAAGGTCTGCTGCACCCAAAATGATTAAATTTTATGTTTTTAAAGTGCATGAATCAAATTTACATTAACAACGTTTTTGTCTTTGTTTTGTTACCTTAACAAATCAGAAAACCTAGATCTACCCCCTTCCCCCATGTTACCCCCAACACCCTACATCCTTACCTGAAGACAACAATCGCAATCCAGAAATGTCCTGCAAATATCTGTCTCCCACTCATACTCACACTTTCATAGAAATGATTTTTAAATCAACGCCAGAATTTGATACCGATATTGATATTAATTCAACTAGAACTAGCTATCTAGATGTAGTTGTAGCCTAATTTGCAAAACAGCATGCCAGGTAGAACCCATATGAGTGAGTTCTTTCCTATGTTCAGGCGATTTGGCTTTAATCGGTTTGAGGATACAAGACCACTCAGTATTTGGACAGATCTAGTTAATGTTTTACATTCAGTGACTGATTTTTGGCTAGGTGCACTTTCCCGTAAATTATATGAATCGGATAAGATGTGTGACGTCATTTGTGGAATAGGACTGAATCCCATGCGACTGTCGAAAAGCCCACATTGAGACGAAATATTTCGATCTAGATTTCGAGCTACTTCAATCGGTAAAATAAGTGATCCTAATTTGAAAAAAGAGATAAAAGATGACATAAATTAATAAATATTTCAGATTTAATCATTAAACTCATAGCACCAAACTATAACCTATATATCTAAATCATAGACTTAATGCACGGAATTAGAGGGGAGGGGGTTGGGGAGGGGAAACATGCCCAGATCTCTTACCTTAGAATTTCCACAACTTATTTGTTTCTCTATAGACTTTATTTGCGCAAAAATGCGCTCATCCCCGTTGTCAATGACATCGGGCAGCCTCTCACTAGATCTACATTATCCGCCAAATTCCGCCCATCACATTGTCAAACTTTGCGTGATTAATTCCACAATGTAGCTAATCAATGAGTAGATCTATTCATGATATCCCTTTCATTGAATGTTCATATTAATTTATTCAGTTATTGTAAGACATTTTGGTGAAAAACAAACCAGGAACCACATATTGTGCATTGGGGGTGTGGTGGTGTTTGTAATAGACTTGTTTGAACAACCAATCGCCAATTCCAACACACACACTGGGGACTTGATGGTCTGATGGTCTGACAAGTAACCAACACGCCATGACCTTCTCTTGATGGAATTGGACATGGGGCTTTATATCGATTACAGCGTAAGCGTTTCCTGTTGTGTTTGCCTAATGCAAGGTTTGATCTTTTTCGTTTAACCTTCATTTCATTCCTGAAAATACAAAATATGAAATATCGTGAGTTATCAAAAAAAATCATGGTTCGTGTCCTAAAGGTTTCATGCGTAAAGACGTTCCACTGTATCTGGTGGTTGTAACATTACATCATCGCATGAGTCCAGTGGGCGGACCTATAAATTAGGTCAATCTTCCGGAATTAAACGATGATTAGCGAGAAGACCAATTAGCGTAAATCTAAGAATAGGAGACTATCATTGCGTAGATACACGAAACTGGGTCACCACGACCATCTTCGTAAATTTACGATAGCCAATGAAAATTCTGAATACCCGTTCTGTCCGTGAACTGCGGTGCCATGCACTCGTTCGGAAATCATAAGAAATTATCGGCAATTTCCGCATATCTCATAGAGGTTTGTCGGAAAGTCCCGGCAATTTCCGTTCGATAGTGAACATTTAATCCTTTACTGACTGAACTTTTAACATTATATTTGAGACTATAGATAGACACTCTTGAACTGAACAAATTGAAGTAATAATTCGGCTGTTCTTTAATAATACTTATCATAAATGTAATAAACGTACAACAATTTCATCACTCATGCATTGGTGATTTATCAAAATCTATGTAGATCCAAATTAGATAGAACTATACTACCTACAGATGATCGAGATTAACACAATCAGCCCTAGTGACGACTTGGGTCGTCTTTTGCAGATAAAGTATAACCGGATCAAACAGCTCCTCGGGAGCTGTATGATCAGGGTATACTTTATTTGCCTATGTGAGATCCAAGTATAAACATTTTTCTTCGTGCTGACACATAAAATATGCGATTCGGATGATTTAAAGTATAATTTTAGCTAATAAATAGTCATCAGGTGTTCATAATTTCTGTAAATTTTCAGGGACTAATGATTTACGAATAGAAATGTCGAAGTTAGCACACAGTTTTGCAAATACAACTGCATGTATTATCAAGAGAAGACCAACACAACGTTAGATATGGTGTGGGTGACATCTGAAAAAATACAACTCAATCGCACATTTGTTTAACATTTGTTTCGAACATTACATGATTAAGATACCATTAAAACGATATGAGGGAACAGCAGGGACTCCAAACTATTACACAAATTTAGACTCAGGAAGGGGGATAAAATAAAGCTACGATATTGATTTAAATTTTATTTAATCACTCAACTAGTATCTTATCAATCATAAGCGTATAATAAACTATATTGGGGCTATATAATGTATATCCGATAACACAAACTCAAGACGAAGTCCAGTGTTGTTGCGTTTTCCTCCCCAACGACCCCTTCTCCCCAACGACCGCAATTCATAAATGTTCGATTGCACAAACGAAAACACCATTTTCAGTCAAAATACGCTTGCAACAGTAAAGTATACATTTTTTCATTTAGAAAGTGCTATCTTATTGGTGAAAAAGTGCCCCTAAAGTGCATTTCAATACAACTCGCAGGTTTTTCTCCCCAACGCCCCATCTCAACGCCGGTAATCCGCGGAGGTTGGTACAAAATTGCGTTTGAAATAAAGGATTTCGCCGCATGAGAGTATTTTTCGGAGATATATCTCAGTAAGGCGGGTGGTACCATCTATATTTGGTCAAGATCGGCCCAGTATTAACAAAGAAATCGGCAAAATACTTACTTGAATCGAGCACTTTCAGCTCCCCTTCAGCCCCAATGACGTCACGAGATTGTAGACCCTGATATGGATACTTGATCATTACCATACCTGCATGTTGTATTAACACTTTAGTTCATAGATATGTATCATAATTAATGTTTTCTGTTCTCTAGTAGATGGTATCTTGAAGCGGGCTTAAAGTAAAACAGAACGCACATTTAGGATCATTATGCTTTACTTTCAACCTGGTTTGAGTGGTCACCTCTCTTCAATTATTAAAATATACCAGTATTTTGACAGTATTTTATTGGCAAAATCGGCATCTTAAAGCGACTCGCAACCAGATGGTGCATTAAAAATAGTAATTTGTAAATATGTGTCAAACGCTTATATAAATGGTAAAGAATTAGTTTAGGATAAGAAATTCTGTTTAAAAAAATGTATTTCAATAAAAAAAAATATTGGTCTCTGGTGGGATTCGAACCCGGGGCCCGGCATTGGCGGACAGAAGGCAAAATAGGGGAAACCGCTTAGACCAATGGACCACGGAACTATCCGTCTATCTCGGAACGATTTAACGTATTTCAATGTGTAGCGATCGAAAGTGCATACAACTTCGTAATTCGGCTCGTGTTTATGTCTGAGCCCGTGTAGAGAAGCAACAACAACTATACCGTCTACTAGTCGGTATAGAAAAACGATGGAAAATATCTAAAAATCTAAGATTCGGTGACGATTCTTGAGACTTTTTTTGGACTGATCATATTTTTTTAATGTCAGAAGCCAAATAATGCCACAAAATTGCTTTTATTTGAGTATTTTATTTTATTTTGACAAGTACACCATCCGGTTGCGAGTCCCTTTAAATGCCTTTGGCCATTTACAAATATATAAAGAAAAGTATGGCCAAGACAACAAATCAAGTTACAATTCAATACAAAGTGTATACCATGGATTAATGGTTTAAAGTATCTTTAGCATCTCTTTTGATTTATAATTTCACTGGTCTAGATATTTGCTATTTGTTAAAACAGAGTAAACAGAGTGGTCCCTGGGGAGAGCTCCTACAGGAACTGTCTTTTCTGGGTCTACTCTGTTTGCAAAGGTTTAAAAATACTGATTTTGTTCCCTTCTCACATGATTCATGTTGTGTATCTGTTACTGTTGTTTGTGGACCATATTGAAAATTGGTTTGTTTGTTTAATACCAAATATGTGATCCACATGAAATAAAGTCGTTATTAGTGTCAAACAGTTTGAATCCTGCCCAGACGCCGCGTAATACGGTTTCTGAACAGCAAAATACCATCGTACTCGGGGTAAAGCAATGAACAGTAAAGTTCAATAATCGGATAAATAGCAAAGCTGCGGGCTTTTGGCATTATTATCTCTTACCCTGTAAGTATTCTGCCAGAAATTTCTGCAGATATAGAATTACATGTATAGTGATTTTCCTGTTAGTCCGCTCGTCAGTTCGTACGAGGTTAAACAGATTTTACTGTTTCGTCTAGCATCAACACCACTGACTAGAATGATTTTATACTTATACAGTTGTTGCCTTGGATCAGCTCCAATCATGCCATTCCATCCAACCTCACTTTGACCTTGACATTGACCTCTATTGGACATAGATTTTCTTTAATGAACCATTTCTAGGTTAACTAGATTCACCGTTTCGCCTGACATCAACACCGCTTACTAGAATGCTTGAATACTTATATTAGTGTTTCTTCTGACTTGTCCAAGTTATTTTTAGATTGGAACATTCCAAAACTTTTAAAGGGATGATTTTCTCTATAGTCAGTTAGAGATACGGATAGCTGTAATTTTTTTGCGTAATGTACAGTAGAGGATATATATACATTATTCTTTCCCGTTTAAAGGGACTCGCAACCGGATGGTGTACTTGTCAAAATAAAATAAAATACTCAAATAAAAGCAAATTTGTGGCATTATTTGGCTTCTGACATTAAAAAAATATGATCAGTCCAAAAAAAGTCTCAAGAATCGTCACCGAATCTTAGATTTTCAGATGTTTTCCATCGTTTTTCTATACCGACTAGTAGACGGTATAGTTGTTGTTGTTGCTTCTCTACATGGGCTCCAGGCACGGATTTACCGGGGGGGCACAGGGGGCACGTGCCCCCCCAGCTGGCCTGAATTTTTATTTTTTTTTATAAAAAAAAAAAAAAAAAAAAAAATTGTTTTTTTTGCTTCATTCATATAATTATTCATCATTTAGCTGGGTATGAAGGTCGCATTAGCATATGACATTACAGGCACAGATCCACTGGGGACACAGGGGCACATGTCCTTCAGCTGGCCTGCAGCTGCTGCAATGGCTTGTGTCTCTTATCTCGGGCCATCAAATCCTCAGTATGCCTGGTCTGTGTTTGAACTTGACACAAACCCGTAGTAACAAGAATTGGGGGCATGACAGTGTGCCCCCTGTGCCCCCTCCCCAACCGAAAAATAAAAATGTATGTGCCCCAAAATTGCATATCTTACAGGCCAGTAAGTCCAAAATTGCCCATGTGCCCCCTAAAAACCTCAGTATGCCTGGTCTGTGTTTGAAACCGACACAGGCCCGTAGTAACAAGGATGGGGGGGGGGGGGGGGGGGGGCCACAACAGTGTGCCCCCGGTGCCCCCTCCCCAACCAAAAAAATGCCTGTGCCTTTGCCCCCAAATTGCATATGCATATCCTACAGGCCAGTAAATCCAAAATTGCCCCTGTACCCCCTAAAATCATCAGTATGCCTGGTCTGTGTTTGAAACCGACACAGGCCCGTAGTAACAAGGATGGGGGGGGGGGGGGGGGGGGGCCACAACAGTGTGCCCCCTGTGCCCCCTCCCCAACCAAAAAAATGCCTGTGCCTTTGCCCCCAAATTGCATATGCATATCCTACAGGCCAGTAAATCCAAAATTGCCCCTGTACCCCCTAAAATCATCAGTATGCCTGGTCTGTGTTTGAACCCAACACAGGCCCGTGGTAACAATGATGGGGGAACGGCTGTGCCCCCCTCCCCCAACCAATACAGGCCCGTCGTAACATGGATGGGGGCACAGCAGTATGCCCCCTGTGCCCCCTCCCCCAACCAAAAAAATAAAAATGTCTGTGCCTGTGCCCCCAAATTGCATAACCTACAGGCCAGTAAATCCAAAATTGCCCCTGTGCCCCCTCAAATCCTCAGTATGCCTGGTCTGTGTTTGAACCCAACACAGGCCCGTAGTAACAATGATGGGGGCACGGCTGTGTGCTCCCCTCCCCCAACCGATACAGGCCCGTAGTAACATGGATGGGGGCACAGCAGTATGCCCCCTGTGCCCCCTCCCCCAACCAAAAAAATTAAAATGTCTGTGCCTATGCCCACAAATTGCATAACCTACAGGCCAGTAAATCCAAAATTGCCCCTGTGCCCCTCAAATCCTCAGTATTCCTGGTCTGTGTTTGAACCCAACACAGGCCCGTAGTAACAATGATGGGGGCACGGCTGTGTGCCCCCCTCCCCCAACCAATACAGGCCCGTAGTAACAGGATGTGGGCACAGCAGTATGCCCCCTGTTCCCCCTCACCCAACCAAAAAAATAAAAATGTCTGTGCCTGTGCCCCCAAATTGCATAACCTACAGGCCAGTAAATCCAAAATTGCCCCTGTGCCCCCTCAAATCCTCAGCATGCCTGGTCTGTGTTCGAACCTGACACAGGCCCGTAGTAACAATGATGGGGACAGGACGGTGTGTCCCCCCCCCCCCCCCCCCCCCCCCTCCCCAACCAAAAAATAAAAATGCCCCTGTTCCCCCCAATAATTTTGCCAATACATATGTAAGTAAATGTTACCTAGATCTTAATATAAATTTATGCAAGTATTTTACCCGTTTTGAATGTGCTAAAGCATTCAGCACGTACCCAAATGGTCTAGCTATGCCTCAGATCTGTGCCCCCAAATTGCATATCATACAGGCCTGTTATCCAATTAAATTTGATGAAAATACTTAAGGGTTACAAAAAGCAAGGCATTTATAGGTATTATCCTATATTAAAGAATTTGATATGCTATTTTGAATCGAATATTTACATAGATTTATGTAGTATTTTACCTATTTTGAATGCGAAAAAACTCCCATCAGAACGCACCATTGATCATGTGGGAATAAATTTTCCAGGGGGTGGGAGAAGGGGGCATGCCCCCGGACACCCCTTGTAACAGTATGCATATGAATAGGAGGGGTAGGGTTAGAGATTAATGGCTGGACGACAACCTTTCACCATAGAATGATTAAATAACAATATATTTTGAGTCGATTTTTTACATAGATTTATGTTAGTATTTTACCTGTTGTCAGGCCTTCAACAGTTCCTACTTTTTCCTACTATTTTCCAACTTTTGATCACCTTCCAACTTTTTCCTATTTTTCTACCAAAACCTACTTTTTTCCTAATAAGTCTTCAAGCACCCTCAGTATGGCCCAGAATGCAGGAAATGAAGCGCTTGATTTCAAAAATTTCCAGGGGGAGTACCCCGGACCCCCCTAAACCTGTTGGATCGCATCTTCGGCCTGTTGGATTACTTAAATTTATATGAGCACAATGACTCCGTGTGGTATTTTATATCAAACAGTTCCTACTATTTTATTGGAAATCTTCCTCCTTTTTCCTACTTTTCCACTTCAAAAACTCCTACTTTTTTCCTACTTTTTGCATTGAGATCAATTGAAGGCCTGTGTTTTGAATGCACTGATGAAAATCTTTGTATGACCATGGTGTGTAGTAATAGATTTCTGAGAATGGAGATAAAGCTATAAAAAATTCTCCAGATTATGATTTTTTTTTTCTCTTTGTCTTATGAAACCACTTTTTTGGGTGTTTCATTGGGGGTATTTACATAATTTTATCGATGTTAACTTTCTTCTTAGAATGCCCTCAGAATGCACCATTTGATATGTAAGTTTTAAAAAATTTCCGGGGGAGGCCCCCCGAACCCCCACCTATGGGAGGGGTTATACCCCTCCCATACCCTCCCCACCTGTGCCCCCCCACTGAAAAATTTCTGGATCCGGCCCTGGGCTCAGACATAAACACGAGCCGAATTACGAAGTTGTATGCACTTTCGATGGCTACACATTGAAATACGTTAAATCGATCCGAGATAAACGGATAGTTTCCGTGGTCCATTGGTCTAAGCGGTTTCCCCTATTTTGCCTTCTGTCCGCCAATGCCGGGCCCCGGGTTCGAATCCCACCAGAGACCAATATTTTTTTTTTATTGAAACACATTTTTTTAAACAGAATTTCTTATCCTAAACTAATTCTTTACCATTTATAGAAGCGTTTGACACATATTTACAAATTACTATTTTAATGCACCATCTGGTTGCGAGTCGCTTTAAACGCAAACGCAATGCGCTAAACTGTGGAAATTTATTTTTAGAAATTTTAACTATATTTTTAATCTGAGTAGCATACAAGTTGGACCCTGATCAGACGACGGGTTACCCGGCGTCTGATCTGGCTTCAACCTGTTTGCAATTGAAATAATAGCTTTAGTATATACATGCGTTTATTGGGAAAGAATAAAATATCAGTAAAGTTGGCGCAGCGGTCTCGTGCTGCACGAGGATCATACTTATCTCAAGTAGGAAAGTGTACGATTATTTGTTCGGTGTTACCTTGCTTACCTATTTACCATTAATAATTACACTCAGTGCAAAAAGAAACGCACACTTTTATTACAATATTATCTGTATGTAGAAGGAACGTATTTGTGAAATAATCTTTTCATTACAGTCAGTAGTTCCGTCTTGGGCTATCAATGTTGAAAATGGTAGGTTTATCATTGAATTGGTATCATCACAACCTGTACAAATCGGTGCGGTGTTTTCAACAGGCACTAGTTAACTCTTTCGCTGCCAAATTAATCGTGATCTTTTTATCCCACCACCGTTCCATTGTCGTCTGCTTCAATTTTGTTGTTTGCAAGATCGTTTCAAAGTAAGATTCAAAGTAGTATGACTTAAGGTATATCTAAACGAGTGTCAAACAGTTTGGATCCTGATCAGACGCCGCGTAACGCGGCGTCTGATCAGGATCCAATCTGTTTGAAAACGCGCATTTTGACGTCATTAAGAGTGAAAGGGTTAAAATACAGTACAGATATTTTAAGTATATGTTTTTCTAAACTTGTGGCAGAATTAAATTGATCTTGAGATATGGTCTTAGTATCTTAAAAAAGTCTCTTAATCTACGCCTGCGCAGAATGTGCGTTTCTTTTTGTACTGAGTGTATTCTGTTCTAAAAATAACTCGGACAAGTCAGAAAAATCGGACAATACACTAATATCACCCAACCTTGAGTTGACCATAACCGTGCCATAATGTATATTTTCAATTATTGTGGCATTGACCTTTGACACCATACCATGAAAGTCACATTGTTTGGCCAGGGTCGTGCACTACTGTTTCTACCATATTTCAACAAATCGGTCCAGAAGAATTTCATTAGGTAGAAGTACAGTGTTCCCTCTCTTCAACGACATCCAATGGGAGACCACGAGTATGTGTGTTGTTCGGAGGGAGTCGTTAAAGAGAGGGAAAATTAAGACTTGGTTTACATTAGCAAACAGCTTGAATCAAGATCAAGTACGCGGCGTCTGATCTGGATTTAAGCTGTTTGTCACTATATTTGTCACTGATTTATTCGATCAAAATCTCCACTTATATGTAACTTTGAGCAGACGACACTAAGACACAATTATCCTGTTTAGGGAACTGCGGCAGGGATTGTTGTAAGGAGGGCGTCGTTGTTGGAGGGGCCGTTGTAGGGATGGAACACTGTAGAATTAAGACTTTCCAGATTACTGAGTCTGAGTTCTTTCCCAAGCATTTAATTGATCAGATTTGAGCCTAGGCTCAAATCTGACCAATCAAATGCTTGAGAATGATTTAAGACTCAATTCAAACGCTTTATAAGCATGGACCCAGTTCTAGAATGCTTTAACAAAATAATCTCAGATGAGTTTAATTCTAAGTTAAAAAACATACTTTTAAGATGGCAACCCTGGCTGCCATGTTGGATTTTGAATCAACAGAAAAGTAACAATGTTGTTTCAAGACCATGCTAAGATAATTTCTATATTATGTTTCAACAAAATCGGTCTAGTAGACTTTGAATTCAAGCTTAAAATGGGTTTTCAAGATGGCAACCCTGGCAGCAATCTTTGATTTTGGATCAACATGAAAGTAACAGCGTTTGGTCAATACCATAAACCGAGCTCTTAAGATTTCAACAAAATAGAGGGGTGTTCCTCGGAGCACATGTGTCACCTGCAAGCAACCATCAGTCGAACAAGAGTTGAAGTTAAAATGACAAACTTCAATATAGTTGAAATAATCTGTCGAAAAAGAAAGTGTAGAAAAGGGGAATAATTCTCATGGTATTGATGCAAGAGAAATGAACCATGTGCAAGACACTTCAACTCATCAAATTATTTAAGTAAATAAATTTTATCTGGAAAGCATGAGTAGAACAGAAGTTATATTCTGAAAATAGAAAAAATGGGAACGGAGAATAACTCTCACAGTATTGCTGCAAGGGTTATCAACATTATGCAAGACAATTTCACTCATCAATCTCTTTCCATAAAAGAAAATTCATTTCAAAATCTTTAGTATAACAGAAGAAATCTGCAAGAAATGAAAATGTTGAAAAGGGGAATAACTCTTACAGGATTGTAGCAAGAGTTATTATCCGTGTGCAATGCGCCACCACTTGTCAAGCTCTATCCATAAATGAAGTGTCATCTTAAAGGGACTCGCA
This sequence comes from Gari tellinella, assembly GCA_922989275.2. Taxonomy (NCBI): domain Eukaryota; kingdom Metazoa; phylum Mollusca; class Bivalvia; order Cardiida; family Psammobiidae; genus Gari; species Gari tellinella. The sequence goes on from OV277870.1 coordinate 22,850,035, forward strand.
ACCGGATGGTGTACTTATCAAAATAAAATAAAATACTCAAATAAAAGCAAATTTGTGGCATTATTTGGCTTCTGACATTAAAAAAATATGATCAGTCCAAAAAAAGTCTCAAGAATCGTCACCGAATCTTAGATTTTTAGATATTTTCCATCGTTTTTCTATACCGACTAGTAGACGGTATAGTTGTTGTTGTTGCTTCTCTACACGGGCTCAGACATAAACACGAGCCGAATTACGAAGTTGTATGCACTTTCGATAGCTACACATTGAAATACGTTAAATCGATCCGAGATAAACGGATAGTTCCGTGGTCCATTGGTCTAAGCGGTTTCCCCTATTTTGCCTTCTGTCCGCCAATGCCGGGGCCCCGGGTTCGAATCCCACCAGAGACCAATATTTTTTTTTATTGAAATACATTTTTTTAAACAGAATTTCTTATCCTAAACTAATTCTTTACCATTTATATAAGCGTTTGACACATATTTACAAATTACTATTTTTAATGCACCATCTGGTTGCGAGTCGCTTTAAAAGCTTCAGTAGAACAGGAGTTATGTAGCGTGACGGACAGACAGACGGACGGACTGACAGACGCCGGAAAAGTGATCCCTAAGTGTCACCTATGCCTACGCTAGGTGACACAAAAAATCGCCAGGTAGAAATTTTCATGACTGCCATGTTTGCCATATAACATGAACTTTATAGGAAGTTCCAAGAAAATAGGTCCAGTAGAATTTGAGTTAAAGTTGTCAATATATCTTAAAGATGGTCGCCATGGCAACATGAAAGTGACAACGTTTGGTTGGGAACATGCACTGGTCATGCCTAGTTTAAACACTACCAAGTTTAAACAAAATAGGTCATGCAGATTCTGATTTAAGTTAAACAGACTGAAAACAAAATGGTGTCATAAAAAAGAAATGTATGGCAAGCGCTTATATAATCACGTAAATATTATTAATATATAAACTGCTCTTTTCTAATATTAACATAAAAGTATGTAACAAAAATGTGACGTGTGTTTCGACGTGATTTTCTTTGAAAAGGGCCCTTAGAGGTCGAAATATTAGAAAAGAGCAGTTTATATATTAATACCATTTTAATTCCATATCGTAAATATTAATAAGAAATTCTGTTAAAAATGCATTTCAAAGAAAAATATATTTAGCTCGGGTTGGATTTGAACCCGGGACGAAGTGACGGAAAACAAACTTGAGTCACAGGTCTTAACAACTTGGCTAGCGGCCCATTTCTATATTCTACTTTAGTGTACAGTAGACGTTATTCGTCCCTGTTTATGCATGCGCGTGCGCAAACGATGCAATATGGAATTACTCTGTCTAGTAGACTGAGTAGAAGAAGCGAATGAAAATATCTAAAAACCTAAGATTCGGTGACTTTTTAGACTTTTCGTGTTTTTTTTAATGCCAGATCAAAGTCAATACCACAATTTTTCTTTTATGTTGGATTTCTTTATATAGAGGATCTTACACGAGTGCTCATTATTTATCATATTTAATAAACGAGTTGACTAAAATAATATGACGCGAGCTTTGGCGAGCGTCATATTCATTTTAGTCAACGAGTTTATTAAAAATGATAAATAATGAGCACTCATGTGAGATTCTATTTATCACATAACACGTTTAAGCACCTATTAAATTGATTAAAGCCTTAGTTTGTAGACCCTTCACTATATAGATTTTCCGCCAAAACGTTACGTTGTTTACGTTAACGTCGTCGCAAATGACGTCATTTGGCGTCCCGCTACATGCAGCGCTTATGGACGAAAAGGTTGGGCCGGAGCCCAAAAAACGATATACCACTAGTGGATTACGATATTTACATAATGGCTTTATGTCACTCCCAGACCGCAAGTTATGTGATAAATATATTTAGCTCACCTGGCACGTAGTGGCAAGGTGGGCTATTTTGATCGTCCTTTGGTCGTCGTCCTCGTCCGTCGTCTTCAATCCACAATTTCTTTAAACGGCATCTCCTCGGAAACTACTGGGTGGAATTTTACCAAACTTGACAGGAATGGTTCTTATACCGGTCTCTTTCAAGTGTGTTCAAACATTCCCGGTCCGTTGCATATCTAGGACACAGGAGCTAAAGAAAAGATCGTTTAAATGAAAACTTCTTGTCAAAAACCACAAGGGCAAGAGCTTAGATGTTTGGCACATGGCATTATCTATAGATCATCTATCAAGTTTGTTCCAATTTTGCCCCTGGATTCAAAATTGACCCGCCCGGGGTCATTGTTTTACATAGAGTTATGTAGTGAACTCTTCAAACATCTTCTCTGAAACTTATATGGCTAGAACTTATATATTTGGCATGACGGCACTTCTAGAGGCCTTTTACTAATATTGTTGAAACAGTTCCGATCCGTTGCATATCCTGGGCACATGAGCTAAAATTAGATTTTTTAATGAAAACTTTTAAAAAAAACACCTTCTTTTCTAAAACCACCGAACCCTGCAGCATAGATATTTGGCACAAAACATCATCTACGGGTCCTCTATCAAGATTTTTCAAATAATGCCCATGGGGTAAAATAAACCGCCACGGGGGTCGCAGTCTTACATAGAGGTATATAGTGAAATATTCAAACATATTCTTCTCTGAAACTAATACTAGTACTAGGGCTTCGATAATTGGCATTGTTACGCTTCTAGTGGTCCTTTACAAATATTGTTGCAATATCCGAGTCACACTACAGTATAGAAAACGTTATTCTTTCCCAATAAACGCGTTTACGCTAAAACTATTATTTCCAGTGCAAACGGTTTGGAGCCTGATCAGACGCCGGGTTACCCGGCGTCTGATCAAGCTCCAAACTGTTTGCCACTCAGATAAAAACGAAAAGTCAGACTTGTCAAAAAAATGCACTTTTCTACATTTTTGTGTTTTGCGTTTGCGTTTCGTTTGCGTTTAAACGGGAAAGAATAACGTGTGAGGTTGGGCGCCCCTAAACCCAGGTTTAACCCCCCAGTGGTTGTTAATGATTAATTAATTTATAATTGGTTATTGATTGCTACTGACCGTACCAAGGCGGGCTCCTATGTTCACTTAGCTTTATGTTTGTCTTGCGTGTTGTTTTCTATTTAGTGTGTAGATGAAGGAATGGTATTGCGTGTGTGTGTGTGTGTGTGTTTGTTATGGTATGGCTGTGTGTGTGTTCTGCTTTAGAGATGGGTGTATTGTTTGTGTTGCGTTTCCTGCTTGAGTCTTCTTTCGTATTTATTTACAAACAGTGTGCAAACCCTGATCAGAGAGCTCCTTTAAAACACCTCTGATCAGAGTCTAGTACATCGTTTGGATAGGACAAGTGTACTTTTCACAGGAACACCGTTTGCAAATGAGGATTTAACTAGAATGAATGAATGAATGATTGGGGGTTTATGGCCCATCAACACAAACGGTCATTTAAGAGACGAGATCAAACTAGTCACTAGGGTTGACTGGGTTAACTCATTCACCCCTGAAACTTTTAATGGACAATTCCAATTTCTAATTAAGTCTAGTCCATTTTTTAATACTTAGGGTTGATGTTAAGAATATATTGCAAAATGACAAACAGTGCAGAACCTGATCAGAGGGCTCCTACAGGAGCCTTCTGATCAGGGCTACACTGTTTGCATAGGACAAGAGTACTCTTCACTGGTACGCCGTTTGTTAATGACGAGTATACTCATCACTAGGGTTGAATGTGTTAAGCTACCAACAGAAAAGAAGACCTGTCGGAAGTCTTTAGTTACAAGTGGTTGTTTATTTCAGGATAAGAAAGAATGCAGAAAGCTCGGGGCAATCACGTGTCTGAGCAATCAAACCATTTCAAGAAGTGCTGGCTCTATAACCTAAATACAGTGCAACCTCTTTACTGTGACTACTAATGTGTGTTACTTATCTGTTAGAGGCAGGTGGCTGCTTAAATCAAGGTGAACGGAAAACAGAAATCTCCTTTAGGAGCCTTCTGTTTGCTTGAAGCTGTAACCCGTCTTTTTAGCAATCAATATGGTCTTTTCAGTGGTTGTACAGTGGAGAATCTGTTATTCTTTCCCGTTTAAACGCAAACATACGCAAACGCAAAGCACTTAAACGTAGAAAAGTACAACTTTTGGACAATTCTGATAATTCATGTTATCTTGGTGGCAAACAGTTTGGAGCCTGATCAGACGCCGGGTTACCCGGCGTCTTATCTGGCTCCAAACTGTTTGCACTGCAAATGATAGTTTTAGCGTAAATGCGTTTATTGGGAAAGAATAACGTTTTCTCCACTGTATTATAGAGGGTTTACTGTATTGCCTGTACAGTGCTTCATCTCTACAACAACAACAACACCCCATGGGAGGCAAATATTGTGTGCCTTGTACGTAGGGACAGTTAATACCCCAAGAGTGCCGAGCACAACTTTCCGAGGCTTACATTTTCAAACGGTTTGAACCCAGATCAGGCGCAGTGTCATCTGATCTTATCTGGATTCAAACTGTCTGTCACAGTGGAGGAACAATATTAAAGGCGTATCTATGCAGTAATGGGTCATTTAAATTGTAAGTCAGTTCGTAAGCTTATATGCTGCAGACAAGCACTTTCCTTTAGGAGCCCTCTGTCCAGGCTCTACACTGTTTTGCATAAGGCAAGTGTACTCTTCACAGGTGCACTATTAAAAATGATGACTATGCTCGTTGCTATGACTTTAAGTCTTAACCTCCAAAAATTCATAGCTTGGCCAATCAGTAGTTATATGGAGAAGCATAAGAATTCTTCATATTATCAGAGCCAAACATATGAGTTAGCGAAATAAATTTCTAGGACACAACACCCCTTGTGACAAGATCTTTCAGCTGACATATACTTTTTTGACATTGACCCCTCAATCACATTGTCCCTACCAAACTCTATGGTGTATCATTAGAATTGTCTTTTTGAGAGAAAAAGAATGATGAGTAGTCACATCATTGGGTTTGGTAGGGAAATAAGTATAATATACATGTAATATCAAAGTACATTATAAATAAAGTATATAATAATTTAGTACGTGAAACATTCACTTTCACTGAAGTTCTGCATTTAATAGGTGAAAACCAGTGTTCCAGATAAGGGGAGTATTTCAAATCCTAAAATCTTTATTTCTGCATTAAACCCTATGGTGTCACTACTCATTAGAATCGTCTCGAAGAGACGATTCTAATGAGTAGTAACACCATAGGGTTTGGTGCTGACATGGGTGAGAAAATGTTGGATTTAATCAGTTTACTCCCTCTTATCTATGGCCTGGTGAAAACTCTCTGTGCTAGAAACCAAAAGCTTGAATAGACATTTCAATGACTTTATTTTCAAACAGTAAAATAGATATAACAACTTTGAAGTCTAAGTCAGTTCAGGTATGTTCAACTGATAGACTTACAAGAAAAAGAATAAAGAACAGTTAAACCTCTGTTTTCAACAGAAAATATTTCTAGTCATATGACTTTTGTCAATATCATAATCAGTTCAAAAACGATTAAAAAAGAATAAATAAACCATAGCTTTCTTGTTTTCCTCTTCTTTGAAAGAACCGTTTTCTTTTTTTTCAATAACTATATACATGTATATATACATGTATCATAATAAGTTGTATAAGAAAACAATTGTCACACTCAATAGAAATCATTATGACAAATAAGAAACAAATCAGCAACCAATTCCTCAGTAAATCCTCTCTATTAAGACCACTCAATTATTTTATGCTATTTTTTAGTTTAATGCTACTTAAAGCAATGGGAAAGTAAAACAGAAATCTCCTTTGAGAGCTTTCTGTTTTACTTTCACCTTGCTGTAAACAACCACCTATCTTGTATACAATCAAATAATTTTGTTTTAAGTGGTTTTATTAGAGGGGGTTTACTTCTTAACCCTTTCCCCCATAGAAGCGCCTTTTAGAGCATTTAATTTATTCCTACAGTGAAGAAAGTAGTTCGAATTATAACAGTCATGAATATGTATCATAAGGAAAAATTTCTTAATTCTAGCAGGTGTTAGCTTAAAACAGGCTGAAAGAAAAGTAGAATGTGCCTTAAGGCGCATTCTGCTTTACTTTCAACCTGCATTAACCCTTAGCCTGCCACTCACGACTATAGCTCCATATGCAAACAGCTTGGATCCGGATGAGACGCCGAGTAACTCGGCGTCTCATCCGGATCCAAGCTGTTTGACACTTGGACAACATTTTCAGCAATTTTGAGCAACTTTGAAACTTGAAGCAGACGAGAAATATAGCACACGTCAATTTATTTGGCGGGCTAAGGGTTAAGTGGTCACATATTTTCAATACTAGAAATAGGCTATCAGGTAAAGGGTTAAGCTGTACAGATAAGTCTGTAATATCAGCCTTTTAATTTGTTTGTCCTTTGGATATCTTTGGACGACTAATGATTTCGGATACTTACCAATACTTAGCTTTTTGCACCCTGATTAAAAAATATGTACATGTATTTCTTGTTTATATACCAATTAACTGCTATTTATTCTTAGAATAACAACCGATGTTATATCAGATATGTTTTATACAATTTCATCAGTTACTTGAACAATATTCAAAGATTTATAGAAAGAGTTCATGTTTAAGTTTTGAATAAACAGTCTTTTCAACATTGTTTTGGTTGTTGTAGGAACATTGCGGCGAGCTTCTAGAAAGATTTTGGTTGCCATAGTAATACACCACCAAATAATCTCTGACTTTGGAAGTACGTTGCCGGGTATTCTCCAATCATGTGGTGTCCACAGTGATACATGAAGAACATCAGCAACTTGCCGTGCAGTTGGTCTCTGAAAAATTAAGATCCTTTTTTGATTCACAGAAGTAAAATAAGCAAATTTAATATTGTACATTGTGTAAAACATTTTTTCCTGTTTCTTTAGCTCTTTCAACACTAAGTATCTCTTGTGGGTTATCAGGTTCCCTTGTGGAGCATTTTAATAACCAAAACATGAGCATCAATAAATACTGATCTAAATTAGCAAACAGTATGGATCAAGATCAAAGGCTCCTATAGGAGCCCTCTGATCTGGGTCTAAACTGTTTGCAAATGTACTGAGTATACTTTAAACAGGTCCGTGGTGTTGAAAGAGTTAACCCTTTTCTACGAATAACTGCCATAGAATGCCTGTACCCCTTCCTCTGCTCAGCATTCAGTTATCAATGTCATAGTCCTGCTTTTTCTTTTCTTTTTTCTTCATTTCTTTTTTCTTTTCTTAACCTTTTACCTCATAAACTGTTTCTAGGTTTGAAGATAGGTGACCACTTAAAGCAGGTTGAAAGTAAAGCAGAATGTGCTTTAAGGCACATTCTGCTTTACTTTCAGCCTGCTTTAAGCTATAATCTGCAAGGAAACTGAAAATAATTCTTATAAATTATATTCATGACTGTATAATTTGGAACTACAGTAGAACTTCGATGTGTCGAGTTTGAAGGGACCATCAGAAAAAACTCGACACATCGAAGCCTCGACTCATGTTTTACCTTATGCTCCCTCGATTTTTTTTTAAAAAATACTCGATCTCCATATAGCCGAAATGTCCGTTTGTTACTTGTTGATATCGATGATTTCAAATTAAAAACATTAAAATGGAATTATGTAACGCTCGTATCGCATCCAAACTGATTGCATATATACTCATTTTACAAAAACTTCAACTTGAAACGAATCGTCAGGCGAAAATACGTTTGCCGTAACTCGATTTTCAGAAAATAACAACACAACAGTATGAACGGAAGTCGCTTTTTATCTGCGCACCGGTTCTTTTACCCAGTCCAGCATATACATTCTCTCGAAACGCTGGAACCAAATTCAGGGGAAACCCTTTTCTTAAAATAGTAACAATATCTCTTTAGAGGGATAATTGCATAACTATTGATGCTACACATTTCGGGATGGGTTCCGCGTGAGTTGTTCTTTGTCTTTTACACACACATTTCTCTTCCGGCATAAAAAACATCGACCGATCTACGAATATGCGGTTTATATTTGACTTTACACGAAACTGAATAAGGGCGCTACGATAACGTCCGTGAGGAATAAGATATGGAAAAGAGTAGATGAATCAAGGAATACACAGGGCCGTTGACACCATGAGAAGGTGTTGGCCTGTTTGTCCTGGATAATTGGGCAGTCAGGTAATTTTCATTCACTCTTTAATTCCTTAACTGAAAAAAAAGAAAGTTACAAGTCATATCTAAGATTGTATAGCTGAAAGTAAAGCAGAATGATATTGAGGTTCATTTTGCTTTACTTTCAATTTGCTTTACTTTTAATTTGCTTTAAGTGGACACCTGTCTTCAAAACTAGGAATATGGAGTCTATGGAGTAAAGGGTTAATAAATAAAACAAGTCAGATCCCTTCACAATTTTTATTTTCAACTTATAAATTTTACTTTTATTTCAGGTTCTAATCAACCAGAAATGGCATTTCAGAGAATTAAGTTGGCAAATGCGGAAAATTGGTGCATATGTCGTGATGGAATGACCAGGAAAAAGCAGAAGATTGCGAACACATCTATTACTCTTTCTACTGGGTATACATATATATTGTCTGCCAAGGTTTCAGTCATGTTTTTCATTGTAATGACTGTGTACAGACCTTAAAGACTATGAAGCAACGTGTAGTGAGCATGGCAAACTCTGTAGAGACAGTTTGTCGATATTCCGAAAGCAAACATGGATTTAATTTAAAAAAAATATATATCTTAACTTATTCACACCTAGTGAAACATATATTATTATCAACAGTGCACTAATTGCAAGTATACTTGTCCTATGCAAACATTGAAGACCCAGTTCAGATGGTGATTGCATGAGCTCTTTGACCAGGGTCTGCACTGTTTGTCGTTTTCCTGATGGCCAGATTGCAATGTTATTTATTTGCAAAAAAATAATGCTTATTATAAAACATTGCTTGCTTTAATACTTGTTATATCATTCTTGCCTTTTAATTGAAATACCATGTTCAGAGATAGTCTAAAAGTAAAAGTACAGCTAGACTGCCTGAGATAATAAATAGTGTATTTTTTTTTAGTACGAGCCCTAATAAAATCTAATGAGTCATGTCGAAAAATGCATTTAAAATCAAGCTCGCTTGAAACATCATGGAACTCATTAGGTATTTTCAATAGCTAGGTCTATTTTACAACTGTGAGTCTGTATCTCTGCATATATATTCATTTATTTGTGAATTTGTGTGATGAAGTTGTGTGATATGGAAAAAATATAGAAAAATAAATGTCAAAAAATTTGTATGTGTTGATTTCTTTCCTATTGAAACAAAACAGAAAACATTATTATAATAAATCTTTTAAAAACAATAGAAAGGACAATATTCAAAGAAGATTGTCTGAAAATTTCATGGAAAAATCTTTAAAAACAAAAAAGTTATGACAATTTTACTGAAATAATGATGACCGGCTTTGATGAATCGGTGCCGCGCGTCGCGAAAAATACAGTAGAAATCATAGCTCATTTTTTCTGAAAAATGGCGAAATATTGAATGATAAAATTTGTCATAACTTTTTTATTTTTTAAGATAGAAATAAAATGAAAACAGATTTGAAAAGCTTGCAAAGAGATCTATCTGTATGATGTGTTTTTGATTTACTATTGATATCTTGAAAATTCAGCTGGGGTTGCTACATTCACGACAATCAATCGAGTAAAGATGGTCACGGGGGTGTGAAAAACTCGACACGCAAAATTCCGGTCCATCGTACAGTCGAACATCGACACATGTGTAGTGAATTTTGAGTGAAACAGTACGTACGGACCGAGAAAAAAAGTCGATATAGCGAAAAACTCGACTTATAAAAACTCGAGTCAAACGTAGATTTTAAATAAGGTTATATAGGGAGAAAAGTTGGGACTTTAAAAAAAGATCGACACATCGAGAAACTCGACTCTTCGAAGTTCGACACATCGAAGTTCTACTGTAGTTTCTTCAGCGGAGGAATAAATTAAGTCCGCTAAAAGGCGCTTTCATGGGGGAAAGGGTTAAAGAAAGGATTGCTGAGCAGGTATAATCAATAAGTATTAAGTAGTGGTGACAATTGGTTGCCAAAATGACCAACTGATTATTGGTTCTATTGGTTGGGTCTCATTCGACAACTTTGCGATTATTAATTGGTGGACTAAGAAGCAGCTTTACAGCACAAAAGATTCTGTTACAAATGAAGTCACACATAATTGTAGCTTCATTTTTAATATGTGAGGTAGCTTTGATTAATTATCTTAGCTTCATTCCCAATGTAAACTTCTATGTGCCTTTAACCAATTACCCCATAAATTTACCTTTTTACACCTTTAATTTTGTCTTCCACTGAAAAAGTAGTTTCATTTTTTACAGTCATAACTATGTACTATAAGAAATATTATATTTGTCAAAGTATATTGTAGCTTAAAGCAGGTTGAAAGTAAAGCAGAATGCACCTTAAGTGGTCACCTATCTTAATAACTAAAAACAGTCTATGGGATAATGGATTCACCTGTTACTTCAAGGATATACATTTTTATGCATTTAACTTATTCCTCTACTAAAGAAAATAGTTCCAATTGATACAGTCAGGAATATGTACCGTAATCATAAGAAATACTTTCTATATTCTAGCAGATTAAAGCTTAAAACAGTTAAAAGTAAAGCAGAGCGTGCCATAAGGCACATTCTGCTTTACTTTTTCAACTCATTTTAAAAAGACACCCATCTTCAATATGAGAAACATGCTATTCAGTAAAGGGTTAAACATCAGATGTATTAGAATATAGAAAGTGAAGCGTTAATTTTGCTCTTCTGAACCAATTTCAAAATTTCAAAATCAATCGAATATTTCAAAAGGTTGAATAATTTTTATACATTAACATGGATTTGTGACTTCGAGAAGGGATAAAAGTCAATAAATTATTGCAAACTTGGAAGTAAACAACTGATTGTCAGCCACCTAGCTTTAATCCGTCGTACACAAGTATTTAGGAATCTGTCATGTTTTAACACTTCATCCAATAGACTGTTTCTAGTTTTGAAGACAAGTGACTTCTTAAAGCAGCTTGAAAGTAAAGCAGAATGCGCCTTTAAGGCGCATTCTGCTTTACTTCAAGCCTGCTTTAAGCTACAATCTGCTAGGATTTGAAAAATATTTCTAATGGTACATGTTCATGACAGTATTAAATGAAAATATTTTCTTGAGCTGAGAAGTAAACTGAATGAGCTAGAAGGTGTTTCTATGTTGGGAAAGGGTTAGGAGATTTCCCGTTTTTAGGAGTACCGTTTACAGATATTAACTATACCTTCTTTGGGTCTCTTGCCAGCAGAGCTGTAACTAGATTCTTTATCGATACAGGAACATCTTCAGGCAAGGGAGGTAAATCTATTTCCCTGTACGAAGAGCTGCTCAACTTCCTTCCTGCAGCATTGCTGTAAAACGGGTTGTCCATTCCAAAGATTTCATAAGCCAGAGCACCAGCCGCCCATACATCAGCTTTGGAATAGTCCAGCACAGATTGTCTTCCTGGTCGAGCAGTTATGATCTGTATCAATGAACAAGTGTATGTTTATTGGCAAAGGGATTGTTAAAGGGTTGGGTTTTGTTCTGTAACATGGATCGATTGTGTTGTGTTACAGATAAGTATTGCTTATGTAATAGAGGATATTGGTTTGTTCGTGAGATATCAATATTTTTCTTTACACAGGGAAATGTAAGCAGTATCTTTGTGTGGACAGATATTTTTTAAAAATTACACCATTTCTAAAAATTTAAAACAAGGAGGTGTGTTTGTAAAGGACCATGTTCTAGTCAGCAGTTCTGCATGTTAACCCATTATTCCATAGCCGGTTTCTAGTTTTAAAGAAAGATGATCACTTAAAGACATCCCTAGACGACCTTTCGATCATAACACCTGACATGCTATCAAAGCATGCAGCCACGTGCAAGTTTTGTCCTTACTGCTATCTTGTCTAGGGATATACTCATCCAAGCGTTTCATGTGTGGCCCGTACCTTAAAATTATTAGTTTCGTTAGTAAAACCCATTGAAAAAAACCTTGACTGTGAGGATGTGAGGGCCTCTCTAGGCAACTGGAGATTAGTTACCTGGATTTTCACACCAACTGAGATTGGTGACAACTTGTGATCCACGATTTTTCTCACCTATCTAATAATGTGGGGGGTCTGTCAAAGGACTGAGGAAAAGTCTTTAAAGCTGGTTGAAAGTAATGCAGAATGCATCTTAAGGTGCATTCTGCATTACTTTCAGCCTGCTTTAAGCTATTATCTGCTAGGATATAGAAAACATTTCTTTTGATGCATATTCATGACTATATAAATTGGAACTATTTTCTTGAGTGGAGGAATAAATCAAAGAAGTACAAAGGCGTATTTATGGGGTAATGGGTTCAAAACCAAACTCTGACTCAAATATTTGCAGTCTGTAAATTGATAGCAGACAAACCAATTGTCAATCCGATCAAAACTGGGAGCCCCGAAAGGTTGGGGGACTACCTGAAAATTATCATAACAAGGGAGCTAACCTCTGGTGCCATAAGTGCAGTGTTACCTCCCCTGTCCACCTCATCTGTAGGAAATGGTATCTGTAGACCGTTTTCTGTATCAGCCAAACAGCAGCCAAAGTCACTGAGAACCAGTCGTGGAGAATCTGCTGTAAAATACCATGTGAGTCAATGTAAAAAAAAACATACAGTCGAACTTCAGTATCTCGACGGTCTCGGGACGATCGAAATAGCATCGAGATAAGCATGGGCTCGAGATAGCCAAACTGGTAAAAAATTCAAAACTTACAGAAAGTAAGCCTGTGAACAATAAAACCGCTGTACGTATGCACTCTCGCGTGTTTGTGAAATGCCGTAACGTTTTAACACGTTATATGCCGATTTCGATGTTACACGTTTACTGTATTTTTTGTGCACAAAACACGGACGATAAAGACAATCAATAACTCACATTTTATTTAGTACTTGAACAGCAATATATTTATTTTGCAATCACCGAACATGGAAATATACATGGGTTGTTTTGGTTATTACAGTCGAGTCCGGTAAGTCTGCGCGTCCGGTAAAGCTGCGCATCAACAAACCGGTTTACTTCCGGCTGTCAAATACTCACGAAAACCTCGTTTTACTTAGGAAATCACAGTGAAATTCATTGGAGCTGGTGAAAAATCACCCTAGGTTAAGAAAAAGTAATTGCGATAAGCATAATTCGTAAAAAATCCTTATATTTAGTATTTAAGACACGTGGGTCAATTGTGTACATTTCATGCATTTGACCTCATTGAATATTCATGAGACATTGACCTGGATTCCGCAAGACATCTCGGTTGATTCGGCTCATTATTTATTTGTCGGACAGTTCATAACAATATAACATACGCTGTGTATAGCTTTTTATTACCACTCTGTTTTGTTTATCTCGGAATTTCGTGTATTATTCGTATTTTCCTTCCTGCCGTCCGCGGTACTATTTTCCTCAACATCCGTTTTATCAAGGGGCGCTACTCTTGATGAATTGAATCAACACCGATAATGACCGTTATTAGGTGACTGATTTTAAGGATGCGGTGACCAAACTTTAAGCGATAATTTACTGTTGATTGACAATTATCACCTAACACCCATTCAGCCAACGTGTCATACTACCGATAGTTCCGGTTAATGATTTTACCTGTGATTTCCACAGTCCGATACTCGCGATCAAAGTCGGCGAGCGTTTCGATGCATGAAAACCTACAGTCGTCGAGATACTGGGTGTTAATTGAGAACAATTAAATGAATATGGCCAAAATTTATAGTCGAAATACCGGGGGTAATCGAGACTAGCCATAGTCGAAATAGGGCAGATAAGATTACATAAGAATAAGAACAAATATTTCTGGGACTTGAGACAATCGTCGAGATAGGCATTGCAATCGAGATTCTGACGTTCGAGATACTGGTGCTCGACTGTATAAATATACAGCGCTACAGATAAGGGGAGTATTTCAAAAATTAAAATCTTTATTTTTGCATTAAACCCTATGTTGTCACTACTCATTAGAATATTCTTTTTGATGCGATTCTAATGAGTAGTGACAACATAGATGTTGAAGAGATTAGTTCCACTTTATTCAGTCCAAGATATGCACCATAAAAATTATTATCTATTTCTTAGCAGATGGTAGCTTGAAGCAGGCTGAAAGCAAAGCAGAATTCACCTTTATATATTCTGGCAGATAATAGCTTAAAGCAGGATGAAAGTAAAGCAGAATGCACCTTAAGGTGCATTCTGCTTTACTTTCAACCTGCTTTAAGTGGTCACTTGTTTTCAAAACTAGAAACAGGCTATACTAGAAACAGGCTATACTAGAAACAGGCTATGGGGTAATGGGTTAAATGCCATTCAGGGTTTATGTTTGAAGAACTTTCTAGCTACGGACTACTTTTTCTCAGAGTAGAAATAATTAGAGGCATATTTATGGCGTAACAGGTTAACTCTGTGAACCCTAGCCACGCATATATGCGTCATTAGCAAACAGTGTACCTGTGAGGAGTATACTTGTCATGTGCAAATAGTGTAGACCCTGATCAGAGGGCTCCTTAAGGAGCCCTCTGATCAGGGACTACACTGTTTGTCATTTTGACATATATTGTAAAAATCAACCAATAAAGGTCAAAAATGGACTAGACTAAAATGAAAACTAGAATTGTCCATTTGAGGTTTCAGGGAGGAAATAGTTAACTAACCTGTCGATGTGTCTAGCAGAATATTGTCACTCTTCATATCCCTGTGGGCTATTCCATGCCTTCCCATGTGGTCCACTGCCTCAAACAACTGGACCAGTAACAAAAGCTTCTCCCGAAAACTCAAATGCACAACAGACAGGTATTCCTTTAAAGTATACTGATACCTGTAAAAAATACCAAAATCGTATTTACTGATAAGTAGGGTTTCAGAGAAGTAGAGTTTAAAAGCTTTTCTTATGTAAAACTGTTAAGCCCCCGGACAGGGCCATTTTTGACCTGGGGGTAATAATTTGAATAATCTTAGTAAAGGTTCATAATATGATACTTCATATCAAATTTGAAATCCTAGCACTTACGGCTATTGACAAGAAGATTTTAAAAGATTTGACCCTGGGTGTCAATATAATGTAAATGCGGAAAATGACCACGCCCACTAACTGCCATGTTTTTTTAATGATCAAAAATGTAAGTATATCAAACATTTTGGTGAAATCCAAATTGAATTCGGACCAGTCGTTCTTGAGAAGAAGATTTTTTAAGATATTGTGCATGGTTGCCATGGCAACAAGACCGTTAGCCTCATCCACTTTTTTTCAACAACTTTTACAGCTCTCAACTACAGTATGTATCTGAACAAGTTTGGTTGAAATTGGCCATTATTTCAGAGAAGAAAATATTTTAAATAAATTGTGAACAGACGACACAGACACCGACCGATCACAACAGCTCACCATGAGCACTTTGTGCTCAGGTGAGCTAAAAACTGAAATCTTTATTTATGCATTTATTACTATGCCGTCACTACTCATTTGAACTCTCTCTTGGAGACGATTCTAATGAGTAGTAACACTACATGATTTGGAGCCCCAGAGCTCCAGATAAGATGAGTATTTCAAAAACTAAAATCTTTATTTTTGCATTAAACCCGATGTTGTTACCACTCATTAGAATCGTCTCTTCGAGGCGATTCTAATGAGTAGTAACACCATAGGATTTGGTGCTGAAATGATTGAGAAAATGTTGGCTTTGTTCAGTTTACCCCCTCTTATCTGGACCCTGCATATCTATTGCTCACCTCTTCATGACAAGGAACATGGTCATGTTGCGTCCAAATCCATCTGGGTTAATCCTTGTTGGCAGAGCCGCTGGAAAGTTGAGAAGGCCGTCAGGAAGGCACGGTACAGGATCAACGAAAACACCCCACATCTCCACAATGTTTGGATGAGGTGGAAGGCTTTTCTTTCGTACTCTGTTTCTGAGAAATATATTCAATAAACGACTTCTTAAACTCAATTTTTCCTACCCTGTTTCTAGTTTTGAAGACAGGTTGAACGTAAAACAGAATGTGCCTTAAGGTGCATTCTGCCTTACTTTTAGCTGGCTTTAAGCTACCATCTGCTAGAATAAAGGAAATATTTCTTATGTTGCACATTTATGACTGAATAAAGTGGAACTATTTTCTTAAGTTGAGGAATGAATTAAATGCATTAAAAGGCATATCTATGGATTACAGGCTTAATAAAATGCTCTAAAAAGCCTCCACCATCGTCTGATAAATGTACCAAATTGGAGATTGACTGGTGAGTGTAAAATAAAGTAGATGTTCTTTATGCTTAAAGATGCATAAAATTCCAACTTTATTAAGATATCACAGCAGTTACTGTGCTAGATGGGTGAATACATCATAATGGCAGCATAAGGATTAAAACTTTATGTTTCACCCGAACATTATGATAGAACTATGGTACTCACTACTAGTCACAAGTACTCACAACATAGACAACACTTAGCGGAGTATACAGGCAAAATTCTGCTTTATTCACTACAACTCTACCATCCAAGAATGCTATTCTCTGATGTTATTCCTATAGCCTGTAAAGACCAAATACTTTTAAACCAATCATGTTCACTGTCATCCTCCCTTTGTGCAGTCTGGCTTCGTGTTATGTACATTCTGCGTCAGATAGGGGATCGGTAAATATGTGTTGTGTAGGGGAAATTTTCTGCTGTATAACAATCTTGTTATTTTTACTTTCAACCTACTTCAAAACTTCTATATCTCGAACTCGCTTATCTCAAACTATCGGATAGTTTGACATATGAACTGCATTATTTCATGCTCTGTTAAGTCGAACATACCCATATTTCATTGTTTGAAATATGGGTATGTTCGATTTAACAGAGTTCGAGATATCGAATTTCGACTGTACATGTACTTCAAAACTAGAAACAGGCAATGAGCTCATGGGTAAACTAGAGCAACATGGCTCCAGATAAGAGGGAGAAAACTGAACAAATTCAACATTTTCTCACTCATTTCAGCACCAAATCCAATGATGTTACTACTCATTAGAATCGTCTCAAATAGACGATTCTAATGAGTAGTGACACTATAGGGTTTGATTTCCAAAATAAAGATTTTAGTTTTTGAAATACGTGTACTCCCCTTATCTGGAGCTCTGAAGCAAACGTCTTCTTGGGCTTACCCATTTTTCCACATGCTGTCATGTCGCTGGGAAGACAATATCCGTGCAGGCACAGTCTCTCGTTCCATTTCACCCAGTATAGCGTTGGCATTGGACTCAATTTCATAATTGAACATCATTTTCACCGCCAAATCAAACTTTTGCAATGGCCCTTCGTCTCTTTGCCCTGAAAATTATGAGCACAAACAGAAACTTAACCCACTACTCCATATATACACCTTATTTTTATGCCTTTAAATTTTATTCCTCCACTGAAGAAAATAGTTTCGCTTCATACGGTCATGAAAAATGCACAATAAGAAATATATTCTATATCGTAACAGATAATATCTTAAAGCAGGTCAAAAGTAAAGCAGAATGTGCCTTAAGCCACATTCAGCTCTACTTTCAACCTGCATCAAGTGGTAATCCTGTCTTCAAAACTAGAAACAAGCTTGGGGTAATGAGTTATTATCGTTACATGTATATGGAAAATGTTATTACACATATACGTGTCCCTCTTCCCAACTCAATGCAATGTGTAACAAGAAAATGTAGCTAAACAGTAACTTACCAATCTAGTGACGCGCCACAGTGACTACCTTTACAAACAGTTTGGATCCTGATGAGACGCTGTGTTATACGGTGTCTCATCAGGATCCAAACTGTTTGACACTGTGATCCTGTTTTAAAATGAAAGTTTTTAAAATTCTTTTTTTAAAACAGTATCAGATGACAAAAGGTTACCCAGCATGCAAAGAGTAAAGAGAACTACATGTGGTAGGAGTTAACAAACTTACCATTTGACAAGGAACTCTCAACTGACATATACATGGCATTCTCCTCTCCAGTATCACAGACTGCATTCTGGTTGGTATCATCCACTGGTCTCAGATGTCCCAGAATGTCACCCACTGAGAGACTAAGGAGCTGCTTTTTATCATTCTGTGTGAACAACTCTTCATCTTCTGAGTCGGACAAGAGTATGATGTCACAGTCATCCTCTACTGCAAAATGTGTCGGTGCATTCTCATCATCAACCACTGAATCATCCAGATCTGAAAGAACTGCTACATCAACATAATCCAATAGACTGAAAGAGATGGAGCCATTGTCTTCAACCACAAATTGTGTTGGAGCATTGTCGTCATCTTCTGCATCTAGAGAACTGAGCAAGGTTATGTCACTATCTGTTTCGCCCACGCTATCTGCAGCCTCATTCACGTCTACTTCTTCTGCTGTTGAGCTGTTTTCTGTGGTAAGTTCCTCCATGGCAAAGACAGTTGAGCATACTTCAGTTGATTTGTCTTCATCTGAAGGCAAATTAAATTATCAGAGCTCCATATAAGACTAAAAGAGTGTAAACAACTTTTTCCAATAATTATTATGCCTCCAACAAACTCTATCTTGTGACTACTCATTAGAATCTTCACAAAGCAGAAAATATAGGTCAGGGCTCCAGAAAAGAGTGAGTAAGCTGAACAAATCCAACATTTTCTCACTTATTTCAGCATCAAATCCTATGGTGTCTACTAATTAGAATCATCCCAAAGAGATGATTCTAATGAGTAGTGACACCATAGGGTTTAATGCAGAAATAAAGATTTTAGTTTTTGCAATACTTTCCTTATCTGGAGCCCTGGTAGGTGACCTTCAAAGCATGTTGGGCGTGATTACGTCACAGGGATTCCAAAAAATGTCTATTGCTTTAAAAATTGCATAAAATCGTTGGTTATGTGAGAAAAAGAATCTGCTACTCGTCAAGATTTGAGACAAGCTGATCTCAACCCCGTCTAGAACAAAATTAATAACAAATTGTAAACAACACACAGAGTTATTCACACTTCCTTGGACTTGGACTATCAGTGGATCCTCGTCTAGAATAGACAAGAGGGCCTGAAGGCCCTGATATCGCTCACCATTTGTAATGAAGCCTATTAGCTTTACCTTTGAATTTCACCCGTTTTATTCTAAATCCATTCAAGTTTGTCGACCTACTGTAGTATAGTAGAGTACATCAAAGGCAGATAACTAGAGCCTAAACAATACTGAAATTAAGCCTTTTTCTAGCATTTCAAAGTATATCAAGGGCAGGTAACTATTGCCACAATGATTACATTACAACAATAATTGCACTCCTTCGAGAACGTACAGCTACATCCTTTGTGTACAAGTATAATCAAAATCCATTGAAAACTGTAGTTGCAAGAGTGTAAACGCTGTAGATATGGCATTTTCAGCAATTCAAAGGTAGATATCTCTTGATCTATTTGTCTGATTCCAACCATAATCACCCTTTTTCCAACTCTTATGGTCATATACAATATGGGCAAGTTTGAGAGAGCTTGGATAAATAGCGTGGCCTCTAGAGCGTAAACTCTGTTAAATATATCATTTTCAGCAATTCAAAGGTAGATAACTCTTGACCTATTGATCCGATTACAACCAAAATTAAACTCATCAGAAGTCTTATGGTAATATACAATCTGAGTAAGTTTGAGAAAGATTAGATAAAATTTGTGGCCTCTAGAGTGTAAACATTGTTAAATATGGCATTTTCAGCAATTCAAAGATATCCTTAGCAAGCCCGGACGATTTTGTACACATAACACAGACACTATGGGACTACTTTTGAGCTCATTTTCTGAATAAACACTACACTCTGACATCTCAAAACTACTCTGACGTGTCAACACGAAACCGAAAGTGACTATCTATTTTTAGAAGCGCTATATTTAAATCGCGTTCACGCAATACCCATATGACTTAAAAAAAAAAAAAAAAGTGGATCCTGAGCTCAGTTTGAGCTCAGTTTGAGCTTTGTGTTGACATGTCAGTGTTACTGAATTCCAGCATGAGTGCTATTATAACGGGTTTTGACAAAAAGGTAGAGTACATTTTAAACCGAAAGTAGAAAGATGGACCGTTTCGGCCCCTCTGGCATTCGCCTTTTTCCAATATTGCAAATTTGTGTCTGGATCTATTTTGGATGCTGCCTGAAAGTGTCACATTTTGCAGGAGACCATTGATATTCTAGAAATAGGCAGTGCCGAACCTGGCCTTTCAGAAAAGTCTTCCAACGCGATGTGTGAATCATAACTTTTCATTCTACGGAAGCCAAAATGTGCCATAAACGTCAAAACGTTTTAATACGTTATGGGTGTGGAAAGGATATATAACTCTTGACCTATAAGTCTGCTTTCAACCATAATCAAACTCATCTGAACTCTTATAGTAATATACAATCTGAGCAAGTTTAAGAATGATTTGATAAAAATTGTGAACTCTAGAGTGTAAACACCGTTAAAAATGGCATTTTCAGCAATTCAAAGGTAGATTACTCTTGATCTATTTGTCCAATTTCAACCAAAATCAAACTCATCCGAACTCTTATGGTCATATACAATCTGGGCAGGTTTTAGGTAGATTGGATAAATACTGTGGCCTCTAGAGTGTAAACACCGTTAAATATGGCATTTTCAACAATTCAAAGGTAGATAACTCTTGATCTATTTGTCCGATTTCAACCAAAATCAAACTCATCCGAACTCTTATGGTCATATACAATCTGGGCAGGTTTTAGAAAGATTGGATAAATACTGTGGCCTCTAGAGTGTAAACACCGTTAAATATGGCATTTTCACCAATTCAAAGGTAGATAACTCTTGATCTATTTGTCCGATTTCAACCAAAATCGAACTTTTCCGAACTCTGATGGTCATATACAATCTGGGCAAGTTTTAGAAAGATAGGATAAATACTGTGGCCTCTAGAGTGTAAACACTGTTAAATATGGCATTTTCAGCAGTTCAAAGGTAGATAACTCATGACCTATTTGTCTGATTTCAACCATAATCGAACTCATCCGAACTCTTATGGAAATATACCATCTGAGCAAGTTTGAGAAAGATTGGATAAAAATTGTGGTCTCTAGAGTGTAAACACTAAATTTGTTGACGCCGCACACCGCACTACGCACGATGGACGCTGGACAATCAAGGATTGCAATAGCTCACCCTGAGCTAGCTCAGGTGAGCTAAAAAGTTATTAAGCTCGCCAAAACCCACTTAATAACATTTCGATTCTAGATTCGGATGAGATCAGCTTTTCTCACCTCTCGGACAGAGATATCCCGAAATCTAGGGGGGGTGAGATAACCTTATCTGTCCGGACAGACAAGCCGAACATTGTTTGTTATTGCCGTTGTCATGACGTCGTCATGCATGCATTAGCGCATTAAAATATCCTCCTCGACATTACAGCCAAACTCTCGCTAACGAATCTGGTTAGTAGATCTATATTCAGTTCATAAAGGCTATATTATATATAGTTAATAAATCAAGTGAGGTAACGGTTTTAAACAATAACACATGTATTAATATATTCAGTTGTTGAAGCTAGTGTACTTTTTTTTCTATATCCATCCGCCATTCATGAGGCGAAATCGAAAATACAACTCGCCACTGTATACATGTAGCAAGTTGAACGCGTTTTAAGGGTTGACGAGGTGAGAAAATAAATCTAACACCACAGTTGATTGTCAGATGGATATCCCACCCTTGGTATGAAGATATTTAAGAACACTCGGCGGAGCCTCTTGTTTCTAAAATATCTTCAAACCTCGGGTGGGATATCCTTATCTGACACTAACGGTGGTGTTAGATTAATGTCTCAAATCTCGACTCATGACAAATTCTATTATATATGTCTTGCCATTTTCTTCCTTCAGTCTAGCCTCATACACAGCTGCATTACACCCCTGGCCTATTTGCTGACCCAATTCAAAGTGGTCAAGTGACAAATTCTGGATCTTCTGCATTAGAGGTGACTGAAAGCTTTCTGTTGTCTTGATGAAGTCCTTAAAATAGAAAGTACCGGTAGCTCAGATAATTGATTTGCACAATGTAAATTTCCATAGAGTATTGATGTCAATTTGACAAAAACTGACTATATTATATTAGTAGGCAGGATGACAGAAAACAGAAAGCTTTGTTTTGAATTTTCAGTTTTCTTTCATCTTAATTTAAGCATGAGAATGTTAAGTTCGCCTGTTCAGAAGAACAGGGGTTATATTCAACAAGAACGGTGTCACAGTAAGTTACAAATGCCCCCAGGTGTTTTGTCACTCAAATGTTGTTGTTGTTGTTGACATAGGGTTTTAAGTCACTTTAACAACTATAGTATTTCATTAGGCTGTAAAATAAATTCATACAACAGGTATGGTACTCCTTGCTGTTGTTGTGATGAAAATGTACAAAGAAACAAGCTTTTTCTAGATTTTAAACCAGAGGTTTGGCCAACATTGAATTAACTCTATTTGACCTCTAAATGACCTTGACCTTTGTCTGACATGACCCAACTGTACTTCACTGAAGGAGCTCAAGAGTGTTTTAGGTTGAGTACACAAGCAAAATATGAAGTCTCTAGCCATCACATGTAGTTCTAGAGTTATGGCCAATGTTGAATTAACCGTATTTGACCTCTAAATGACCTTGACCTTTGTTGGACATACATACATACATAATACATCCTCTTCAGGGAAAAAGGTTTAAGCCTGTAACTCCCGCTCCATGCTTGGTCTTCTTTTTGTCATTTCATTCACTAGTGCATGCGTGGGTCGGACAGAATATTGTCTATGTTGCCAGTGCCTGTCAAGTTTTCCTTTAAAGTCATTGACATCTTTGGCGTTCACGACCCAATCTGGTAATCCGTTCCACTTATTCACTACGCGTAGTCCAAATGAGTGTTTACGGATATTTAGTCTGCCTCGTTTCTTTGCAAGCTTGAAGTTGTGCCCTCTTGTTCTGTCGGTGTGGATACGGGGTAGCAGTCTCTTCTGATCAATTCTGTCTCTGCCTGTGATGATCTTAAAGGTTTCAATCATATCGCCCCTGTCACGTCGATAGTACATGGATGGCAGCTTCATAGCTCTTAGCCTGTCTTCATATGGGAGTTCACGTAGTGTCAAACACAGCCTGGTTGCTCTGCGTTGAACCTTTTCAACCTTGTCCATGTCTCCAGCATATTGGTGAATCCTTGGTGCGTTCCCATACTCTAAGATTGGTCTAACCATGGTGGTGTAGAGCTTTTTTATTACAACTTTCTCTCTAGTGGCGAACGTTCTCTTTATAAGCCCCAAGGTTCTATTTGCTTTTTTGACCGCTTCGTTGACATGGTGGTGAAATGACAGCTTGTTATCTACATGTACCCCCAGGTCTTTTTCCATATCTGACTCGTCCAGTTCTTTAAACACACCAAGGTTGTCTTTCATCTGGTAGACATTTTTCGGGTTGTTGTGTCCGAAGTGCATGACACTGCATTTGCTGGTGTTGAATTTCAACTGCCAGTCTTCTGACCATGCTGACAGTCTACCTATGTCATCCTGTAGCGATGCTCTGTCTTCCTCTGTGCTGACTTTTCCGTACATCTTAGTGTCATCAGCAAATATACGCACTACACTGTTGACAGCATCAGGAAGGTCATTTATAAAGATGACGAATAATACTGGCCCCAATACACTGCCCTGAGGTATACCACTTGTGACGACGGCCCAGTTGGAGACATGGCCATTTACTGAAACTCTCTGGATGCGGTCTTGGAGGAAGTTGGTGATCCATGTCTGCACTGACCCTGTTATCCCGTAGCTTTTCAGTTTGTTGACCAGCCGCTTGTGTGGAACAGTGTCAAAAGCTTTCTTAAAGTCCAAATACACCGTGTCCATAGGAGCACCACTATCAAGAATCTCAGTCCACTCATCAATACAGGTAATCAGCTGAGTCATACACGAACGTCCAGGAACGAACCCATGCTGTTCATCACAGAATAACTTGTTTTCAACCATGTGCTTCATAACCTGTTCTCTGATGATGGCCTCAAGTATCTTACACAGGACCGAAGTAAGGCTAACCGGCCGGTAGTTTCCTGGTGAGTTCTTATCACCTTTTTTTAATAATGGAGTAACTTGACCCTGCTTCCATTGACTTGGGAGTTTTCCAGATTCTATGGACTTGGAATATATGATTCTAAGAGGAGTGATGATACTTGGTGAAATTTCCTTTAGCACTCTCGGATGCAGACCATCAGGTCCAGATGACTTGCTGGCTTTCAACTTCTTCAGCTGCTTCTCAATGTTCTCTTCTGTTATAACAATGTCTGACAGTTCTACGCCACTACACCTACTCTCAAGTTCTGGAATATTTTCTGTATCTTCGTCTGTAAACACACTGCAGAAATAATCATTTAAGATTTCTGCTTTAGAGTCATTATCACTGTGCACTACACCTTCCTTATCCTTCAGATCATTCACTCCACTTTTCACCGTTGTCTTGGATTTGGTATACCTCCAAAAAGCTTTCGGATTTGATTTAGCCTCATATGCTAGTGACTCTTCAAAATTCTGTCTCAGCTCCCTGGTGTACGTTCTCAACTTGTTTCTAATCTTACAAAACTGTTCATAATGATATAAATCACGAGTCTCTATGTACTTTTGCCATATTCGTTGCTTTGCCTTTACTTGTTTCATGGCCGACTTGTCCATATACGTCTGGCGTTTCTTGTTCTTCCTTCCATCTATGGTATGTGTCGGTATGTGTTGTGTCATTGCCTCACTGATCACGTTATGGAATGTATCCCATGCATTCTGAGTGTCTCTGTTTGCTAGTTCATGCTCCCAATCTACACTTGATATGTCTTTACACATTTCACTGTAATTTCCTTTATCATACTTGAATTTCTTTGTCCTGCTTGTGCTAAGCTCTTGCTGGCAGATGTAATCAAATAAGATCGTACAGTGGTCACTATTACCTAGTGGGGCTAAGTAACACATGTCTCTTACTACATTTTCTTCATTAGTCAATATCAAATCCAGAGTTGACGGTGTCTGGGTACCACGGTATCTAGTAGGTCTTTCCACATGTTGTGTAAAGAAGCAGTCGACATAACCCAAGTTGTACCAAGCTCAAGAGCCTCTTGAGTTGAGTAAACATTCAAAATATAAAGTCTCTATCACATGCAGTTCCAAAGTTATGGCCAATGTCAAATTCACCCTGTTTTACCTCTAAATGACCTTGACTTTTGTCTGACATGACCCAAATTGTACTAAGCTCAAGAGCTTCTTGAGGTAACTACACATGCCAAATATAAAGTCTTTATCTTATGTAGTTCAAAAGTTATGGCCAAGGTAAAGTTGTGGAAAGACAGACCTATTTTACCTCTAAATGACCTTGACCTTTGTCAAACATGACCCAAATTGTACTAAGCTCAAGAGCTTCTTGAGGTGAGTACACATGCCAAATATAAAGTCTCTATCTTACATGAATGTAATTCAAAAGTTATGGCCAAGGTTAAAGTTTTTGACGGACAGACACACAAACAGACAGACAGACAAACTGACAGACCAACAATATGCCCCTGACTTAGTCCTGCTGGCTTTCTTTCTTTCTTTTTGGGGGGACCTCTGTGGCCTAGTGGTATAGTCACTGTGACTTACATCACTAAGCTCCTCACCACTGTGAGTTCGAATCCCAGTAGGGTCGTTCGGATTTTTCATGTGGGGAAGCCTTCCAGCTGGCTTGCGGAAGGTCGGTGGTTCTACCCAGTTGCCGATTTGTGCCTGAAACATGCATAAAGGGCTTCTGGGGTCTTCCTCCACCTGTAATTAGCTGGACGTCGCGATATGACTGAAATACTGTTGAAAGCGACGTAAAATCAAAACAAATCAAAAATCTATCTTTCTTTCTTCCATACCCTAACTATTAAAGTGGGCAGCTGAAACATAAAAATAAAAGTGACGGAAAAAGCATGACAGACGGATAGACAGATAAATCCATCTATATCAACATTCAGTCAACATTTTATACCTGATTCTGAAACGCCACTTACATTGATCTTCCCATTAATCCTGTTGCTAATCATGTCTTCTTCTTCATCACGGTTTTGGGCAACAACTAGGCCCATGAAGGCGAGGAGCGACACATTTCTTCTTCCTCCCCAAGCAGCCCGGCGCGCAAACTGACTGGCCAAGCTGTTGAAGTAACACTTCGGTAAAAGCATGTGCCATATCTCCTGCAACTTGTCATGCCGAACAGGCCGTTGATTTGACGCAACTTGATCGACTCTGTATCTAATGGCCTTGATGGCCTTGACCTGCGCTTTTTGCGTCTTCTGTTTGACAACATTGAGCACGATCTGTTTGCCTCTTTTAAAGAGGCCCGAGATGATCGCCCTAGATGTCATTTCTCTTTGATGTCCTACAGCTCGAGCCCAAATAGGCTCATAAGCTGTTAAACCTCGTATCCACGTCAATGTAAATATTTTTTCTGCAACTCTACAGAAAAATTGCTCTGTTTGGTTTTCCCCAAATCAAACCGGAAGTTATGCAATTTTCAAAAGATAAAACCGAAACCGAATCAACAAATAGTGAAATATTGGTACAATCACTAAAATTACAACACCACATTTTTTTTCCTGACTGGACCTTTTTGTGGAGAAAAGTTCCATTTTTAATTAACAGGAATATTTTTTTTTTTATATAAAATAATGTAAGTTAACTCAATAATTTCTATACAATAATGACAGGGGCGTAGCCAGCGATACGCACGTACGCACGTGCGTAACATCAGTTTGAAAAATGAAAAATCAAACACTAAGTCAAGTAGGACTTCCACTTAGTTCCAGGTGTTTTCTTGCCATACCTGCTGAACGGACGTGTTTCTTTTGTGAGCCCTAAGAATAGACTATACATGTGCATGCAATATTAGTTTTCAGCTATAATTCGTAGCCAAGGCAGACGTGTGTGAAGCTAATATTAACATGTGATTTCTGGCCGCTAATACACGGACCCGTAAGCCTTGGCATAAGGCTCTTTGAACTTATTTGCTTCATCTCTGAACTTTATTAGTGAGAACGCCATAATTACCAGGACTTACCAAGTCCTGGGTGCTCCGACAAGTCAACGGAGGAATCTACAAACACAACAACAACAACAACAACAACATGGCCAAAAATGGCATAAAAACCGAAGGCTAAGGGGGGGGGGGGGGGGGGGGGGGATTAGACCTTAAAGTCTAAAATGAAGATTTCAAACACACTTCAGAGCTCACCATTTCAGTTCTAATTTCCTGGTGAGTTCTTATCACCTTTTTTGAATAATGGAGTAACTTGACCCTTTTTCAAGTTCGAGTTTCGGAAACTCAGGATTTCAACAACTACAAATTTAAGTCGACATCATAAAAGACTACAGTGCTTCTTTTATATACCACTCGTGCGGCTAAAAGTCAAATTATTTTAGCAGAAAAAAACGCTAATCACAAAATTTAATTATATGTTGGACACATTTGTATAGTTCTCATAGATCGTATTCAGTGCTCCAAATCCCTCTAAACACACTTCAGAGCTCACCATTTACTTCTAATTTACTTTTTTCTCCAGGGGGAGGCCCCCCGGACCCCCACCAGCAGGAGGGGGTATCCCCTCCCGCACCCTCCCCCTGATGTGCGTAACATTCGTTCAAGCCTGGCTACGCCGCTGAATGAGAATCAAGTAAATGGTAAAGCCAATAGATCTACAAGTCTTGAAGATATTGTCCAAATTAAAAAAATATATTGTAAAATGACAAACGGTGTAGGTCCTGATCAGAGAGCTCCTTCAGGAACCCTCTGATCAGAGTCCACACTGTTTGCATGGACCAAGTGTGGTCCTCACAGGTACACTGTTTGTAAATCACAAGTAGATCTATATCTATTTTCGTCGCTAGGGTTAAACGTATTAAAAAATATGGTGCTCAATATATAACTGCAGCAGGTGCTGAGACACTCAGGGTCTGCTGTGTTGGTGAGCTGTTTGCATAAAAAGTGGTCTTGTCTTGTCTTATTTGGAGCTCGAACCACAGGGACTCAACACGATTGATTTTTGAGAGAAAAAATTGTCAGAATGTATATATAGAGACAAGGTCTCTATATATACCTACTGACAATTTTTTCTCTAAAAAATCAATCGGGTCGGGTCCCTGTGCCTCTGTGGGTTGAAGCAGGGAATTAATGACTAACTATTGCGTTGTGGGTTATGATGGTGTTGCAGAGAGCTCTTATATGAGCTTTCTGTAATACTATCGTGCTGCTCTGGGCGTCAGCCTGTCGGGGAACCGTTGGTGTTTGTGTCCGGTTTTTCAGACGTGTTACTGTATTTCAAACTATTTCTACATACGACCGTGGGATATTTCTACATTCCGATAGTATCATTGTTATGACGTCATACAACTACGGTTATGTGATGTCATGATTGTGTACAAATATATTGCATGCTTGGCTTAATCTGGTTCCCGTTGTGTTACAATAAACGGCGTTTTAACTTCTATATATAGACTCGAACTCAGTTTGTAATATATTTAGACTGAGTATTTAACTTTCATTCTGGATCTAGATATATTTCGCTTTTGCTGTTTTCAGGGGTTTCTAGCCTGCCCTGGAATATCTGTTTAAGTGTTGGATATCTTTATGATTCTTCTGCTGTGGAAATCTCTCACTGCGTCATGCAGGGTTCATAATATTTTAGTATTTTTAATGCATGTTTCTTTAATCTGCTATTGAGGTGCTTTCGTCTGTACATATGTAACCCTTTACCTGCTAATGCCGATTTTATTACAATCTGCAAACGGTTCAGATCCAGATAAGACGCTTAGTCAGGGAGCGTTTCATCTTGATACAAACTGTTTGACACTCGTTTTTGGTTTTCTATAATTAAAAATTGCATAAAAATCTAAATGTTACGAAATTTGTAAACGACAATTTCGAAGGAGTCGATATTATAGCAGGAAAAAGGGTTAAAACTATAGAATATCTATGTATGTAATACTTTAATGGAGGGCCTCATGGAGGATTAGTCATTAGACTAAATGGGTTACCCTCTTTAAATAAAGTCTTCAATCAATCAATCAAACAAAAATATTTAATGAAATATTTACTGGAAAAATCAATGTTTAAAAAAAGTCAAAATCTGAGAAAAAGTCACTAAATTTGCAAATTATCGTCCGCACGCCCGTTTGGACGCTCACCTATTTTGACGCCATACTTATTTACTACTCATATGACCAAAGTGACCCCGTGACGAAGCATGCACACTTTCTATCGTTTGTAAACATGAAAACCTACGCTCTGTTTCAAACATGTGAATAATAACATGTAAAGGGAGAAATATAACATTTTTATCTTTTTCAATGCATTTTGATGTATTTTCACTAATGCAATTATATATAAGTGCTGGAGTTTATAAGACGTTTTCCGTATTTAAATGATCATTGAATATAAAAAACGTTCGGTTGTCAGGAACACCCAATCATTTTTATTTTGTTACGTGACAGTCACGTAACAAGCAATATTGTACCGCTATCAAAACAATTCACTGTTTAGTAGGTGTACGCTAGTATCAAGGCTGTGAGAACATCAGCGCTGATTGGATTACATGTGACTATTACATTGTAATTGGTTCATAATGCGCCATAAATTTATGAGAAATGCATCTTAGTTTTATTATATTCATTTAAGACATCCAATGCATCCCTATTCTAGGTTTGGATAATTTTAGGGAGAGTGGGACACAAATCAAACCCACCCCTTCTTTTAATATAAGTTCCTGGATACATTTAGAGATCTACTCCTTTCTTCATTTATATTTTAAATTGTTCGAAAATCATTGGCTTGCAAATTTGAAACAGAAACTGATAAACCAAACTCTCGTTTGACTCCCCAGTATGGAATCAAGCACACACAATGCAGCAAAGTATGAAATTTATCTATAACTCTATAAATAACTCTAATATAGGTCAGCCAATCAGAGGCGTCAAAATAGGTTCCTCCCAACAAACATGGCGGCTTCCTCGGTAGTGTCTTAATGGCGATGTTCTGGCCTAGGGCTTTTAAACTTGTATTTTGCATGGTTTTTATCATTAATTTTGCACACTTAGCCACATACATAGTTTTTATAACATTCATTTTACAGCTGTCAGAATATATGGCGAGTTTATCGGTTAAGGGCGTCAAAACTGGTAACACTAGGATACAAAAAAAAATCTTGTGTATTTGATATACACTAATTTTAGACTTATTAGATATAGATATTACTTAATTCTACTAGTCACAAAAGTTTATGAAAAATCTACAACAGGCTTTATTTTTTATACATGATTTCCAGAAATTCAGACAAAAAGTAACACAAATTTTTAAGAGAGCTACCTCCCTTGAGTTAAACTTAACAATGCTTTCAGCTCGAAATAATTACAAAAAGCCAAACCTGTAATAAATGACCATTGAATGTGGTAGGCTGTAGATCTTTTAAGACAGGTGACCGCTTAATGCATGATAAAAGTAATGATTTAAAGCTCCTATAGTATCTTTATTGTTTGGCATTACTTCTGTTATGTGTTAAGCCACGGAATTATACAAGTCTTGTATAATTCCGTGATTAAACTGCTATCTGTCTTATAGGCTATAAATCCACACAATGATGTCAGTCTATTTGACAAGCTATATAGTTGTGAATCGAATGGGACTCGAACATAGGACCTTTGTATTGCTAGCCAATCACTCTACCGAGTGAGCTATCAAACAGTGGTGTATTGCACACGTACCTCTCTCCCCGTGCGCCACATGAATTGACCCCCGTGCGACACATCGCCTTGTGCTGTACGTAGTGTTTGAAAAACCAGGACACTCTGAGTTATCAAATTAGTACGCTGGGCTGGCAATTGATTATATAATGATTGCTGCAATCCGTGCGTTATAGTATTTGCAAGTAATTGCAACTAGCAGTTCTGTAAAAGAAAAAAAATACTCACTGAATGCTGCTTAAACACATAACGTGACCCCGTGCGAGACATCACCGCTCCCCCGTGTGTAGCGTTCTACACGGTGTTATTGCGACAAACAAGGTATCCTCCATTAACAGACATGCTTACCTGGGCATTACAGTTACCTTCCTAGAAGATTAGAAATAAACATTGAAAAACCTCTTGAGTATGAGTATGTCTGGGCCTCACTAGGCAAACTGAATTTGGTATAGCATAGGCTGCAGGTTTTTACAGTTACTTTCACACTTGTCGAGAACAATAGGGGGGGGGGGTCCATCAAAGGAATGAGGAAATGTCTTTAAGCTCACATCAAGAGATGTTTGTTGCGCTATATTTATTCACTCATTCACTCACTTCCCATATATGTTGCAATGTTCATACAATGATCTGCGAAGCCTCATTTGCATATACAAACGTTCTACGAACGTTACAAATCAAATCAAATCAAATAAATTTTATTTTGAGTCGACAAGACATATAACAATGAACATAAGCTGCAAAGCTTTTTAACCGACTAACAAACAATTGTAAGCAATAAAACAAAGGTAAAACAGCTGCTAGGAGAAAGGACATATTAAAAGGATCACAGTGAATTTCTATTTTGGCTTTTTGAATAAAAGGTTGAGACTGATTGAAGCTAAAGCAGAATGCTCCTTAAAGAGCATTCTGCTTTATCCCCAAACTCATCCCAAGTGGAGACTTGCTCAATATTTACCATAATGATTTACATATTTACTTATATTCAGACAGAGCTTAAAACCTGAGGCCGAATGAGAGCAGAGCAAAAAGTGCATAGGGGCTCTCATTGAATTGCGCTACATCCGCCCCCAGGATCAACCATATTAAGCCAAAGAACATATATATCAAAATTATCGATATCATACCAGACATACAAATCAAAGTTTAAACCGAGTTTGATTCTTAATTCTGGTTGGGAGTTAAACAGAATGCACCATAAGGCCCATTTTGTCATACTCCCGCTAACTATCAGTATTAAAATTTAAGCTTAGTAACTGCAAAATTTACACTAGGGGCTGGCTGAAAGAGAACCAGAGAAGACTCCCGAGGGAGCATACTGGTCATCAGTGATTGCCTGTTGGACTAGTTAAAGGGAGGTAACACCTGAAACATGATGCAATATAAATCATTGTTATCTCCCTTGGATTATATGCTGCACTTTGATTTGTATCTAGCCTTAGAACATATATACAACATGAGAATATCTCTCCCATCCGAGAAATCTCGTCCCGAGACTTGGACCCACAGGTACTTGACACATACTTTATTATCTATTTAACAAACCCCCCCCCCTTAATTTTTTTTTTTTTTTTACTATACTTTTATTATAGATACAAGGTAAACAGCGCAATTCAACACCTATTCTTTACTATCCACTTAAACTGATGCTAAAATAGACTCGATCGCCGATATTCTCTTGTGGTATCCTCGGGAAAGGATTTATTTATCAATATCTACTTTTTATTTCATCAAATTCCGTCAAATAACGCCACAGTACGTGAATTATAACGAAAATTTGCATCAAAAAGTGTGTGGGGGGGTTAATAGATAATAAAGTATGTGTCAAGTACCTGTGCTTGGACCCTAGAAAGAACCGTGGGTAAGGCAACTCCGGCTCGGCAGTTGTCCTGATCCCATCGCTGTCACCATTTGTAACGTGCAAACCGAGTGACCCAGCAACAACAAACCCTGTCGATGCAAAGCTTTTAAGCTCACATCAAGAGATGTTTGCTGCGCTATATATATATATTCATTCACTTCCCAACACTCAATGATTTGGGCATACAAACGCTCCACAAACGTTACAAAACGTTTACAACGAATGACCATTTATAGACGGATAAAACTGTTTGGAACTTCTTAAAGCCACAAACAGCTTTGCGCCTTTCCTCTGTATCTGCTGAAAATCGAAATAATACACTGTTCTGTGAAAAATGCTATTCCGTCGTAGTATGTGTGTGTAAACAATTATTTACATTAAGGTGAGATGTTATAAAGTACGTCAGTCTTTGTCACGGTTGCTTCATTTGAAGGGAGTGAGAGGCTGGGTACCTATTGATTAGGCAGATTTAGCAATGGCACAGGGCTACCGTAAGTTGCTCATAATAAATTCTAAGATTTCCAAATTTTTAAGCGAGATTTTATATAAAACGTACCTTTCAGGCTTTAACCTTTTCGCTGCCAGCTCTATAACACAAATATTATTATGCAAACAAATTGGATCCAGACCAGACGCCGCGTAATGGCGCGGTGTCTGATCTTGATCTAAACTGTTTGACACTCATATAAATGTTTCCTAAGTAAAAAACGAACAAAATTCCAAATTTTAAAAGTAAGAGCAGAAATCCGAAGATTTCGGAACAAATCCATAGGTTCGGAGAAATTAAGAAAACCCCGAAGATTTCGGAAAATTCTCTCCCGATAACGACCCTCCGAACAACGATTCCTTCCTTACATCAATGTTTGCCGCTCTTCCCCAAACAAGACAATTATGTCCAACGCATATCGTGACGTCTGCTTAAAATTTTCGTCTGTGTTTTTTCTTAACGTAATATAATATACATTTTGAAGCAGAAAAAACCCCAATAACAATTGACAAACAGCTTGAACACAAATCAGACGCCTGATCTGGATTCAAGCTGTTTTCAAATGTAAGCCAAGTCGCGCTCAGCTCTCTAAGCGTATCAATAGTCCCTCCCTGCTATAGGTTATGGAACAACAAATAGACCGGAAATGCTCAAAAGTAGTTCCCCATGATATAATGCCAATTTTTTTTTTTTACCTCAAAATGACACTTTGTCACTAGATATGCACTGTTTTTTGCTTTTGATGTACTACATAGGTTCCAGAGAATAGATACAAGCCATTTCTGTTATCCTAGAAGAAGGGGTTTATGTAGAAATTATATGGGCTAAAGTGACGGTCCCTGTTTTAGCCGGACCCTCTGTCAAAATGTAGCAGAACACCAGTCATGTCATTGAAGTAATGATATTTTTCTTACATAACACATGCTCCCCTGTTTTTTCTTCATTTTTCAGTTGTGCATGAATGTATCTTTTGGGAAAATATAGAGTTGCACCTGGCTAGGCTGTAAAAGTAGACACATTTTGACCTTGAAGATGACACATTTTATATGAATTATATAGTCCTCATGAGAGCCTAATTGGTGTTCCATACCCTATATCAACCCCCTCCGAACAACTTGCCTGTACTTGCCTGTACGTTGATGGTCCTTCATTGAGCAGTAATGCTCGTGTTGACCCAATTTCATAATTGTTGAAACTAAACTCAGCGTGGTGATGGCTCTAGTAATTTGCACTGATATTAAATTTACAGTCTTTGGATTTCCAAGCTGTGTTAAGAGCACTCTTAAAACTATTTACACTTTCAGCCGATACTGCTACTTCAGGTAAGCCATTCCACTGGTTGACTATTCTGGATGAGAATCTATGAGCACTGAATCTGGATTTATCTCTTGGTTTGATGAGTTTCATACTATGACCTCTTGTTGAACTTGATTCTACTAATTTAATATTTGGTATGTTGGCTATATCATATTTGTGCATTATTTTAAACAGTTGAACCATATCTGCTCGATCCCTGCGATACTCTAAAGTAGGAAGTCCCAAGATCTTCAGTCTTTCCTCGTATGAGTGGTCCTTCATCCCGGTAACAAGACGGGTAGCCCTCCGTTGTACATTCTCAATTGCTATTATATCTTTTTTCAATTTAGGTTTCCATATAACACAGGCATACTCTAAATGCGGCCGGATAAGGCTCTTGTATAACGGTATAAACACTTCTTTATCAAAGCAGTCAAAAGAGTTCTTTATCATTCCAAGGATCTGATTTGCCTTTTTAACCTTCTGTTGGATATGAATATTAAATTTAAGTTCCTGGTCAAAAATTACACCAATGTCTTTCTCACTTGAAACAGAATCTATGTCTTGTTGACCATCTTCATTTTTCATATAATATGTATGTGAAATGTTGGTATTACCCAAGTGTATGCACTTGCATTTGGAAGTGTTAAACCGAAGTTGCCATTTCTTGGACCATGAAATAGGCTATCGAGGTCATTCTGAAGGTCATTGATGTCTTCACTGCAGTTAACTTCTTTATAGATCTTTGTATCGTCAGCAAATAACTTTGATATATTGTTTATCATGTCAGGAAGGTCATTTATGTAGACTAAAAATAGTGTCGGGCCTAACACACTGCCTTGCGGTATTCCACTTAGTACATCTTGCCAGCCGGACTTGGAGTTACCCAATCTTAATTGTTGTTTACGGTCTTTTAAAAAGTTCTCAATCCACCTTAAAATGTTGCCTTCTATAACATAGGCTTTCAATTTCATTAAGAGTCTTTGATGCGGAACTGTGTCGAAAGCCTTGGCAAAATCAAGGTATATGCAATCTATGTTGCCTCCTTTGTCTAGTATGTTTGACCAATCTTCAATGACTTCTATTAGTTGAGTGACACATGATCTTTGAGAACGAAATCCATGCTGGTTTGGACTAAATAGATTATTACTGTCCATATGTTTCATAATACTTTACACAAAACAGCAGTTAGACTGACAGGTCTATAGTTAGAGCTGAGTTTTTTATTCCCTTTTTTAAATATAGGTGAAACTTGAGCTAATTTCCATACATCTGGTAATGATCCTTCTTGAATAGATTTGTTGAACAGAACAGATATGGGTGAGGACAGTTGTTCGCAGCATTCTTTCAGCAATCTTGGATGAATAACATCTAAGCCTGGAGTCTTGGTAGGGTTTAAAGCCTGAAGTTTCTTTCCGACATGGTCCTCCCCAACTGCAATATCTAGTAGGGGTTCCCTGTATGACCTATCTTCGAAGGCTGGAATATTTGATAACTCCTCACTAGTAAAAACACTTGCGAAAAAAACAGTTCAGAATTTCAAACTTCTTGGCTTCATTGTCCGTAAGATTACCAGCTTCGTCTAAAAGATCACCCACCAATGTCTTCGTCTTTGTTTGAGAACGTACATAATTCCAGAACGATTTACTGTCTGATTTTAAGTTAAGTGCTATCTGTTTCTCAAAAAAGTACTTTGCTGATCTACACTGTCTTGTTGCTTTATTACGTAGTGCGGCGTAATGCTGATAATTTGTAATATTCTTACACATTCTATATTTTTTCCAAGCTTTGTTTTTGTCTTTGATTGCCTGTAAGGCAGATTTACTAACCCACAATTTCTTTTTTACTTTATTATCCGAAGATTTCTTAGGAATAAACTGATCTGTCCCATCTGAAATACTCGAGATCGCTAATCATATTATTTTCATTGGTAAACAACAAATCTAGCCGCGACGGTGTTTGTCCCATCCTAAATCTTGTATTCTCGTTAATATGTTGATACAGAAAAGGGTCTTTAACACATTCAACAAAAGTTGATGAGCTATGTTCCAAAGACTCTGAAGATTGCAGAAAATCCCAGTCAATCATCCCGTAGTTAAAATCACCGATCACTAAAATATGAGAGTCCTTCATTTCTACAGCTAACCTCAGTAGATTTTGCAATTCTATGTTATTATCAAATGAAGAAGATGGACTGCGGTAAATATTTCCCACAAGTAAACTGTCTGAATTCTTAAGCTTCACTCTGATCCACACAGACTCTTCAAATTTAAAATCTGATAAAATTTCCACATGCTGTACATTAAGTGACTGCTTGTAATATATTACCACTCCTCTTCCTAGTGTTGTTGAAGGGATATAAATCTGGTATCCGTCAATGTTGTAACTATCCAATGGAACCTTTTTCTTTTTACGGTGTTGTTTTGGAAGAATTTCATTGAATATAAGCAAGTCCGGATTGTTTTCACTTATAAGGCAATATATCTCATTTTTCTTATTGAGCAGACCACTATCCAGGTTTGCATAGATTACTTTTAAAAAATTATTATTTGTACAAGATTTAAAATTTGAGTCTTTATTAAAACTGTTCTTGAGAGGGGGATACTGACACTCGGTCAACTAACTGTCCGCCCCTGAATCTAAGAGGTGCACCATTTTTCTCCCTAGCAGATTTCTCTTCTCTCATTCTCTTGTTTTCCTCTCTTTGATCTTTTGTCAAGTCTTTTACAATAATAATGTTCTTGAGATTGGGGTTATCAAGTTCTGCTATTCTTTTAGAATTTAGAAGAAGCTTCCTCCTTTGTTCTTTTGAGTCTATTACAACTTTCAATGGTATGTCTGCACTACTATCTTGTCTTTTTTTTCCAAGACGAAAGCATGTTATGACAAGTAAGGTATCGCCAGGGAAAAGCTCACTATAGACACTTTGTACCAAATTTACGTCATGTTCTTTACGGGTACGGGGGTCATCACTGTCTGAAAAAGGGACATGAAAGAACACCATTGTGACCAAATTCTGTGACCTGTTGTTTCTGTCTTCCATTTCCTTCAATCTGGAATCCACTAAATTACTTAACGAGTCTGTCATATTTCTTTGCACTGTTTGACTTAGCTCTTCTCGAACGCTTTCCACTTCTTTTCTTACCGTTTCTTTCACTGATAATTCCAGATTTAGACGTTTAGATTCTACACTTGTAAGTCTCTCATCGTTTGAGCGTTTCAATTCAAGTATGTTACTATTTACAGCTTTCAATTCTGAGGCCATAGTTTTGCAAACTGAGCAGTTCCATGAAATAGCTTTACAGTCCACATTTTCAGGTTTAATAAGCTCTGTGTATAATGCTGGTGAAATTTTTGCACATTTCAAGCAGACCCAGTTCTGGCACGAATCACAGTTCATGGCCTGTGTAGAACATAATCTTTTTTTCCCAGCTTCTGTTACTGCTTCGAGTATTTACTCAATATAGCTTTCAGGGACTATGTATTTGTATTACAACAGGTTGTTTATAAAAATCCGTTTCTCGGTTTTCTTTGTGACTTGTCTATACAGGGACATTTCGTAAGATGTTATGAAAAGTTCCTGGTCTATATGACATAGATTCCGAGTCGTGTTAGAATTAGATCTATAGGCAAAGGCAAAGGCAAGCTTTATTTAACGTCGCATATGGTAAACAATCAACATAAGCTCTGTAGAGCTTTTATTGCGACAAACAAGGTATCCATTAACATGCATACTTACCTGGGCATTAAAGTCACCTTCCTAGCACTACCCTTACAATGCCGAGCGTCAGGCAAGGGAGCTACTAGTACCATTTTTATAATGGTCTTTGGTATGACCCGGCCGGGGATCGAACCCACAACCTCCCGCATCGAAAGCGGACGCTCTATCAATGAGCTATCGAGGCTATAAGAAATGGCAAAGCTCGAGGGTTCATTATCGTGTATTAGTCTAAAAGGTCAAAGTTAGGAGGTGAGATGTTTAGTTATTAGATCACGAGGCCTTTAGGCAGTGACATCTATCCTCCTAATTGTGAACTAATGCACGATAATGAACACCTACGAATTTGTTATTTCCTACATAATTATATATAGGCTAAGCTGCATTCTAGAGTAGGCGATATGTTAGTCAAATCATTTCCTCTATTAGCAATTTTTGGATGAAAGTGTATATCGAAGCTCTGAAACTCAGTTTGATCTTTATTCTTTATAATCTTCATTCCTTGAAACCCCAAGGAAAAGTTTTCTAGAAATCTCGAGTACAAATTAATGAAAAAGGCAAATGTGATCAGTACTTTCGGTGCTTTGATTTAGAGATATACTTTCAGTTTCAGCAGAAGGACTATTTTGTATTGTGTGTGTCGCCTCGTTGCCACAGTATAAGAATTCGAAACCAGATTGAAATTTATGTTTATCATATGTGCTACATTAGACTTGATTTATTTATCAAGCGGGCTCCTTAAATTCCTTTTCTCTTCAAAATTTGGAGCAACAGGTGTTCCCAGCATCAATGACGTCATGGTATCACGTGACTTGTCAAAATTTTCTGTAGCAAAACATGGATGTGTGAATGAATATTTCTCCAAGGACTCTGCGACAGTAACTGAGCGACACAGAGTTGACGGTGCAGAGGAAATGGATGACCGATAATTTCTAAGATATAACGGTAAGTTGTGACTTCAGTTTGAGGTTCATTTTCATTCACACGTTTATAAAAAATCTGTTCGATCGATTTATCACAACCGATGAGTCACTCAAAGAAAATCATTTGGCTCTGAATTTAGTCAGGATATTTGAGTCAATCTTTCAGAATGCTTGAAAACAAATTGGTTATTTTTACCAAACGTACACAACTCGTGAAATAGACCCTTTATGCTTAAAAGTGTAAAAAATGAAACGATGATTCATCTTCCCCCCTTTCATTCCCATTCGGGCAATTAGAGTTTTCTCCCTTGATCCAACTTTTTTCTTACTATACAGTAAAACGGCTCCAGATAAGGGGGTATTTCAAATTATTTCTACTTTAAACCCTATGATGTCACTACTCGTTGGAATCGTCTCGAAGAGACGATTCTAATGAGTAGTAACACCATAGCATTTGGTGCTGAAATGAGTGAGAAAATGTTGGATTTGTATCACTTTACTCCCTCTTATCTGGAGCCCTGCTATAAACTACAAGTATATTAGTAAAGAAGTGTGCATTAAAGCTGGGCTATTGCATCTAATCAAAAATTAAACTCACTACCCCATGGACTTAGGATGGGTGACCATCTAAAGCCAGTTGAAAATAAAGCAGAATGCTCATCAAGTCGCATTCTGCTTAAAGCGACTCGCAACCAGATGGTGCATTAAAAATAGTAATTTGTAAATATGTGTCAAACGCTTATATAAATGGTAAAGAATAAGTTTAGGATAAGAAATTCTGTTTAAAAAAAATGTATTTCAATAAAAAAAAATATTGGTCTCTGGTGGGATTCGAACCCGTGGCCCGGCATTGGCGGACAGAAGGCAAAATAGGGGAAACCGCTTAGACCAATGGACCACGGAACTATCCTTTTATTTGGGATCGATTTAACGTATTTCAATGTGTAGCTATCGAAAGTGCATACAACTTCGTGATTCGGCTCGTGTTTATGTCTGAGCCCGTGTAGAGAAGCAACAACAACAACTATACCGTCTACTAGTCGGTATAGAAAAACGATGGAAAATATCTAAAAATCTAAGATTCGGTGACGATTCTTGAGACTTTTTTTGGACTGATCATATTTTTTTAATGTCAGAAGCCAAATAATGCCACAAATTTGCTTTTATTTGAGTATTTTATTTTATTTTGACAAGTACACCATCCGGTTGCGAGTCCCTTTAAATCACTTTCAGCCTGTATTTATTTAAGAAGTAAACTGATTTTTTCGGTGTTCAAGTGAAATAAACGACAGAAAATTATCAACAAATACCATGACTCCCGCTAGTTCATTTCTTATATTTACAATGTTTTTACTGTAATTTCTAATACTAGATTAACATTTTGTTTGTACGCATGTATGTTTAATCCATATAAGAGGTTGATAACACGAATAATGTGTACCCTATAAGGAACAGCTATAATCGAATTACTGAAGCTGCGTACATTCGAAAGCAAAAAAATAAGTTCCATTGTTTACATTCTAAGGTCAAAAACTTTGACAGTCAGCACAAAATGCCGATTTGACGTCATTTGGAAGTGACGTTTTTTTTAAAGAAGGATAAATATATATCGGTTTTGTCATAAAGAAACGGTTAGATAGATCGGTTAAGAACAAATTTTGAAAAATCTGCCAAATGTTTGCTGTCCAAGTTCCAAAGATTAATTCGCGAATGAAAACTGCATATGCCCCACCTCCTCTTCGAAACTTATCAACAAGTCCCGCCCTCTCGCGAAATGGTGTTTATACAAAATGAACAGCATTTTTTTCAATGGAATTGAATGGGGCGAATGTAAATATACTATTGTAGACTGTAGTAGCCTTGGGCTTACGTGAAGGGTTTTTATAGTCTGGCCAAGATCTAAAAACCCTTCATGTCTTCCATATTAAAGTACAAATTGGAAATATCTCGCAATACATTTTATTTTAATTAGAGATAACAAATTAATAGGGATGATGTGTCAATTTAAGTAACCTAATGATGACATCACCATTAAAGTTGGAAATAAACTAAACAGATCTACAAATTTAAATAAACTATGAAATTTTGCCTTTTAAATATCTGAATACGTAGTCAGCGCTGCCCAGAAAGGGTATAGCTAACTGCATGACTAGAAACCTGGAGTGTCTAGAGAGATGTCCTGTCTCCCGAAAATGGGGAAGACAGCCGTATATATCTTTGATTCTTTTCAATTCGCACCCTAATCTTGTAAGTTCGATCCTTTTGCTGAAGATTTCTGGTCATGCCGTCATGGTCTAACTGGTAGAAGTTTAGGTAATAATTTGCTGGATTTGCTTCCCTTAGTTAGGTACAGGTATGTTCATCAAATCATTTCCCAAAATAAAATTTAGAACTAAAAAAAAAAAAAAAAGTTTTTCCAAATCATGAATGGGAGGGATATGTCAGTTCTACCGGTAACTATCTAATGTTATTTTTTACTGATAATTTGCATAAAGGTTATTTTAAAAACGAAACCATTCACAATTTTATCTCCAAAATGTTTTGATTGCATGTAACGGACTATAGCATTAGAACTGCACTGTTTTTTGAAAATGACAATGTCATTTTGACCTATTTATCAAATGACCAATCTGAGGGGTCAAATTGACAAGAAAGCCTCCGTGTGATCGAGAGTAGCAACCTGGTTATAAACAAGTACATTTCTTTTCATTTTGAATATATTTTACCATTCTTGTTCTTTGAAACTGTTAATGACTATTCAGTTAAGAATGAGATCCAATTTAACAACTAACAAATGTAACAATATTATAGGTGTGCATGCGCACGCGTAAAATATAGCTAAAGGGATTGAAAATGCAGGTTACCTGGTAAACAGTATATAGGGAATTACACGTCGAAAGGAACTCCTTTTTTAGCTCACCTGAGCTAGCTCAGGGTGAGCTTTTGCAATCCTTGAATGTCCGGCGTCCGTCGTGCGGCGTCAACAATTTTAGTGTTTACACTCTAGAGGCCACAATATTTATCCAATCTTTCTCAAACTTCTTCAGATTGTATATTACCATAAGAGTTTGGATGAGCTCGATTATGGTTGAAATCCGACCAATAGGTCAAGAGTTATCAACCTTTGAATTGCTGAAAATGACATATTTAACGGTGTTTACACTCTAGAGGCCACAATATTTATCCAGTATTTCTCAAACTTGCTCAGATTGTATATTACCATAAGAGTTCGGATGAGTTCGATTATGGTTGAAATCGGATCAATAGTTCAAGAGTTATCAACCTTTGAATTGCTGAAAATGCCATATTTAACAGTGTTTACACTCTAGAGGCTACACTATTTATCCAATCTTTCTCAAACTTGCTCAGAATGTGTATTACCATAAGAGTTCAAATTAGTTCGATTATGGTTGAAATCTGACCAATAGGTCAAGAGTAATCTACCTTTGAATTGCTGAAAATGCCATATTTTGCAGTGTTTACACTCTAGAGGCCACATTATTTAACCAATCTTTCTCAAACTTTCTCAGATTGTATATTACTATAAGAGTTCGGATGAGTTTGATTACGGTTGAAATCCAAGAAATAAGTCGAGAGTTATCAACCTTTGAATTGCTGAACATGCCATATTTAACAGTGTTTACACTCTAGAGGCCTCAATATTTTTCCAATCTTTCTAAAACTTACCAAGATTGTATATTACTATAAGATTTTAGATAAATTCAATTATGGTTGAAATCAGACCAATAAGTCAAGAGTTATCAACCTTTGAATTGCTGAAAATGCCATATTTAACAGTGTTTACACTATAGAGGCCACAATATTTATCCAAGCTATCTCAAACTTGCTCAGATTGTATATTACCATATAAGAGTTTGAATAAGTGCAATTATGGTTGAAATCGAACCCATAGGTCAAGAGTTATCTGCCCTTGAACTGCTGAAAATGCCATATCTTACAGCGTTTACACTCTTGCAA
Source organism: Gari tellinella (assembly GCA_922989275.2). NCBI lineage: Eukaryota > Metazoa > Mollusca > Bivalvia > Cardiida > Psammobiidae > Gari > Gari tellinella. The sequence continues at coordinate 22,893,119 of OV277870.1, forward strand.
CTACAATTTTCAATGGATTTTGATTATACTTGCAAACAAAGTATATAGCTATAAGTTCTCGCAATTATTGTTGAAATTTAATCATTGTGTCAATAGTTATCTGCCATTGGTATACTTTGAAATGCTAGAAAAGGCTTCATTTCAGTATTGTTTAGGCTCTAGTTATCTGCCCTTGATGTACTCTACTATACTAGAATTATGAGGTTGTATTCCAAAATTGTTTACATGCTATACTACAAATTTGAATGGATTTAGATTAAAACCGGTGAAACAGAAAGGCAAAGCTATCAGGCTTCAGTACAACAGGTGAGCGATATCAGGGCCTTCAGGCCCTCTTGTTTCTGTTCCCCATCACTAAAAGCTCGATATGATGTGTGTGACCTGATAAGCTGGACCATGTGATACCTTTTGCCAAGCTATTATAACTCAGTTGATTGACAGCTTAAAATCTGATTTGCGCCATAACCATGTAGTATAACCATGCTGCAGTTTCCATTTACAAAATATTTTCTTCTTGATTTCTTGTATTTGAAGCGTATTGTAAGAAAAATACCAAAATTGTTTAAAAAGAAGGTTTTCAAGTGTAATGCCAATGTTACCGAAGCATTTGTGTTAGAGGGCCGTTGAGATGTTGGAACTTGGAGTTGGGCGCTTCTTATTCTGCAGAAGTTGCAGCAAAGTTTGGGCATCTAAACAGGCAGTTTGCAGTTGCTCAGATCTGAATTACCATTGACTTGTCGCGAAATGGTAGACCATGCATGATCAGGCCTGTAGGAATGGAAGGGGGGAGGTTTGTCATGGAAATTCGTGGTTTACACCCGGAGCCCTGGAAAATGTAGTGATGTTGGCATGACTATAAATAGCAGAAGGGTTGGTGTACACAGTGATACATTTAGAAATCAGAAGAATAAGTCCTCGATATGCACATTCTTTAAAACAATGAGTCCTTGAGATAAAATCTGTGTCCTTGGGGTTCAAACTTAACCCTTTACCCCATAGCCTATTTCTAGTTATGAAGACAAGTGAACACTTAAAGCAGGTTGAAAGTAAAGCAGAATGTGCCTTAAGGCACATTCTGCTTTACTTTCAGCCTGCTCTAAGCTACCATCTGCTAGGATATAGAAACCATTTATGTTGCATGGTGTTTATGACTGTATAAATTGGAACTGCTCCTTTCAGAGGAGGAAAATAATTAAAAGGCATTCAAATGTGTAATTATGGAGTAATAGGTTACTTAAGGCCAGAAAAGTTATAGGTCCAGGGGACTTAAAAGTTTTTAACAAATAGGTCCTTTGCAAATTTAATGAGTATAGGACTCGGGATGCACAGGTAAAATTATCACTGTACAGTACATGATACAAGGGAAATGACATTGTGTTCATAATTTATGACAAGCAGTTAATAGTTTTGTCTTGATCGGTGTAACATGTAAACGTGTAACAGATAAAAATGTCTGAAGTTAACTGTTATTCGATGAAACCATCAATTTCCCACCAATATTTACAGTGTTCTTGCATTCAAATACATTTTGTACTTGAAAGAGTAACATCTAACTCATAACAGGCTGTAAAGGAGAGGCGACAAGTTTTACACGGTAGCCCAGTCATTCCAATCAACAAGTGATACAGTGGAACCCCTCCAAACCGAAACCTCTAAATACCAGAATTCTTTCTAAACTGGACAAAACAATTTCCAACCCTTCTTTATTTTAAATTACACCATAAATACACACTTTATACATTCATGAATATGTACCATCAGAATTCTATATTCTAGTAGATGATAGCTTAAAGCAGGTTGAAAGAAAAGCAGAATGCGCCTTAAGGCGCATTCTGCTTTACTTTTAACCTGCTTTAAGTGGTCAGCTATCTTCCATACTAGAAACAAGCTATGGGGTAATGGGTTAAAATCCCTCTAATGGGTTAAAATGTCAGGTGTAGACGGGTTTCACTGCACACCAATTTGTTAACTACAGTTTTCGGCACATCTTTATTTGAAAGAACTGGCATTTTTTAACACGTATAACTTTCACTGTTGAAGGTTGATTTTTATGAGTCTGTGACCTTGACCTTGACTTTCTGACCTTTATAATTGGAAAACCGTATCTGGGCCATATCTCTTATTATATAATATATTATATCACCAAGGAACACCAAATCTCATCTTTTGATGCATCCTAGGATGGCTGTGTGTGGCATACAATTTTCAGGAGTCTGTGACCTTGACATTGACCTCTGACCTTGATCATTGAAAAATCTTATCTTGGCCCTATCTCTAAAACTACATTGCCTAGGAACACCAAATTTCATCTTTGAATACATTTTAGGATTGGTGATCGTGGCATACAGTTTTTAGAAGTTTGTGATCTTGACCTTGATAATTGGAAAAGTTCAAAACCTTGGCTAGACCATATCTCATACTATATCACCAAATTTCATCTTTGGATACATCTTGAGATTGTTGAGTTTGGCATAAAGTTTTCAGGAGTCGGTGACCTTGACCTCTGACTTTGATCATTGGAAAACCTTATCTGGGCCGTGTCGCTTATACTTTATCACCTAAGTACACCAAATTTCATTTTTGGATACATCTTATGATTGTTGAGTGTGACATACAGTTTTTAGAAGTATGTGACATTGATCTTTGGAAAGCCTTATGATGAAGTTATCAGGTCCATATCTCTCATACTTGTCACCTAGGAACAGCAACTTTCATCTTTGGTACATATGTGGAATGTGGCATACAGTTTTCAAGAGTCTCTGAGTTTCGTCTATGCTTTTCTGCCGCTATTCTTCTTCAATGAATATAAGTTGTACAATAAATTAAATGCGTTAAAATGCATATCTATGGAGTAAAGGCTTAAGCAACCATCTGTCTTCAATACTGAAAACCAACTATGGGGGGAAAAGAGTTAACCCTTTACCTGATAGCCTATTTCTAGTATTGAAGATAGGTGACCACTTAAAGCAGGTTGAAAGTAAAGCAGAATGTGCCTTAAGGCGCATTCTACTTTACTTTCAGTTTGCTTTAAGCTTCCATGTGCAGTGACCTGGAAACCCACGCGCCATGCGCCATAGTCACATAAAAATAAAAAATGTCACATAGAATTTCCAACTGGTGCGCCCAGCGTCTCGCCGATTTTATCTTACCATAATTTTCAAATGCAAAATGTCCTGTATGCTAGATGGCTTGATTCTATCGTTTAACAACTAATTCGTTTTTCTCGAGGATTTAATCGTCTTTTTTCAATAGAAATTAGCTGCACGTTGTGGAATTAAACATCGAAATTTACCTTAAACAAATCGAAACTTCTTGCCAATTCCGACATTTTTTTTGTGCGAAAATAGCAAAGTATTCCGATTTCATTCCCAAACACAACAGCTTGGACGCGTATAACGCAATGATACTCGTGAACATTTTATATGAATGTAGATCGACAGTTAATTTCTGGAATTGATTTTCCAACGATACATTATGAAAAAACCCATTAGAAAATAAAGAGATATGCCGAAATTGCGAAGCAGAATTTCTATGCACATTTCAATAGGCCCTATATGTTGCGAACACCCGTGTTTTGGCATATGTGTATTACCGTTACGTGTGTTACAGGTAAAAAAGATGGTTCTTAGGCGTCTTTTTTTTGTCCGTTTTACAAAGTATTATGTTTTTTTCATCTTTGTAAGACTGTTTTCAATAGGAGATATTGACAAATAAAACGGCATTAAAAATAGCGCTGTCATATTTTGAAATTGACTCGAAACAAAATGGCGCCTCGACAAAATCGAGGACACTAAACGTGGACATTTCTGGAAAGATTTACAATTGAGAGATACAACAAAGTAAAAAAAAAACAGCACACGCCGGGATCGAATTCTTTCTTCATAAGACGCGATTCTGAATATGAATTATACAGTTAATAGACTGAGAAAACGATTCTAAATTGGACATTTGTCTATCAGATACAACGGATTTGAAGGAAAGTTTGAACTTTTTCGTCGAACCTGTTACTAAATAAAATAGCTGAAAACACCAGACCGACGGATATTTCAGGTGATTGATTGGATGTTTTATAGAATTTGATCATTTGGGGATGAATAGTCAACAAGTTGTGTAAGTATTTGTCATAATTAATAGCAATCGACCCAACTCTGTCTGCTACAACAGTATGGGCTACACCCGCGATACGTCCTCTAGACTTAATTAACAAACTAGAACAAATACAAATGCATAGGGTTGTGCACTTTGTATCATATGATTATCTATTTTTCAATCAGAAATGCCACACACCTTTAGTTCAGAAATAGTATACCTGTTTAAGTTCTTACTTACGAATAAAGGTATGTAAAAAACATTGATTTTTATTGAAATCTAAGCATTTTAAAAATTGGCCCATAAAATTTCAAAATGTCACATAGATTTTTGAAATGTCACAAAAAATTATAGATGATGGGCCATAGTCACATAAAAAAAAATTCTTTCCAGGTCACTGCATGTGCTAGAATATAGAAAATATTCCCATTACTATATATTCATGACTGATTAAATTGGAACTATTTTCTTCAGCGGAGGAATAAATCAAAACAGCTAAAAGGCGCTTCTGTGAGGGAAAGGGTTAAAATTAGAACTGTAAGTTATTCATTTTTTTGTAGTTCCTGGAAATAGGGGCTGGGCCACAAGTTTTGCAAAGACACACCCTTTTCCAAATGGTAAATAGCAGGAGAAAATTGAATTTGGCAAGACTGAAAGTTGTTTTGCGCATACTGCCGTCATCATGTTCATCAATAACTGCCATGTGTTTTTGGAGTTTAACTCTTTGCATGCTGGGTAATTTTTTCGTCTGCAACAATTGTCGTCTGCTTTTGTTCTAAAATTAGAATTTTTCCAAATTTCTTTTAAATTCAGGGTCAGAATGGCAAACAGTTTGGATCCTGATGAGACGCCGCGTTACGCGGGGTCTCATCTGGATCCAAACTGTTTGCAAAGGTTATGACTGTGGTAGCTATATCCACCCCTAGCGTGCAAAGAGTTAAGCGGTTCTCTGACGTAAATGCTGAATTGTAATGAAACAGTGATTAGCCCAGCAGCTGTGTCTGAGTGCAAGAATGTTTGAGCCTCTCTCTCTTGCCGAAAAACGATGTCTGCTTAAAAGTCATTCAACAGTCAACACCATGGACCTGTTTAAAATATACTCATTATATTTGCAAACAGTGTTGACCCAGATCAGAGGGCTCCTACACTGTTTGCCAATTAAATTTACAGCAGCATTTATCAAACTTACCAAGAATTCCAAGTGGACTGGTTCATGTTTTCTTAACTAAAGTAAAATGATCCACAAGGGAACCTAATAACCCACAAGAGTTACTTAGTGCTTAAAGAGTTAAACCCTTTACCACATAGCCTGTGGTGACAGGTGACCATTTTAAAGCATGTTGAAAGTAAAGCAGAATGTGCCTTTACCATGTTCATGTACTCCATAGATATACTTTTATGCATTCAGTTTATTAATTTCACTAGAAAAAAAAAAGTTTTAATTTTACAGTCATCCATATCTATCATATGAAATATATGTTCTAGCAAAATGGTAATTGAAAGCAGGCTGAAAATAAAGCAGAAGGCACCTTAAGGCACATTCTGCTTTACGTTCAGCCAGCTTTAACCTATTACTCCATGAATATGCCTTTGTACTCTTATAATGTGTTCCTCCACTCAATAATATAGTTCCAATTTATATAGTCATGAATATGTATCATAAATATTTTCTATATTCTAGCACATTGATGAATGAACATGTGAAATTCAGATTTTTCTGAGTTTAAGACAAATGACTGCATGCTTAACCCTTTCCCTCATAAAATGGCCTTTTAATAGTATACAGTAAAACCTCTCCATTACGACCACTAAAACTAAGGCTACATGTTATTGATTGTATAAAAGACAGGTGACAGCTTAAAGCAAGTTGACAGCAAAACAGAAACACTCAATAAATAAAACAATTTAGTGGTTGTAATAGAGAGATTTTACTGTATTTACTTTGTCCTCATAGAGATACATTTTCATGCTTTTACCAGATAACCCATTATCCCATAAATACACCTTCTTACCCCTTGAACTTATTTCTCCGCTGAAGCAAATAGTTCCACTTTATACAGTCATGAATATGTATCAATATAAGTAGTTTTATATTCTAGCAGATTATTGTTTAAAGCACGCTGAAAGTAAAGCAGAATGCGCCCTTAGGCGCATTCTACTTTACTTTCAACCTGCTTTAACTCTTTCCTCCCTGAAACTTTAAATGGACAATTCCAGTTTCCATTTTAGTCTAGTCCATTTCTGACTTTTAAGGGTTGTTTTTGTCAATGTTTGGCATTATGACAAACAGTGAAGACCCTTATCAGAGGGCTCCTTTCGGAGCCCTCTGATCTGGGTCTTCACTGTTTGCACAGGACAAGTGTACTGTTCACAAGTACACTGTTTGAAAAGGACGCCTATAAGCGGGACTAGGGCTCAAAGGGTTAAGTGGCCACATGTCTTCATAACTAGAAACAGGCTATGGGGTAAAGGGTTAAGGAGTTAAAGAAAAAAATTGCTAGATATTGTGAGGTGGCTGCTTAGATCAGGTTGAAAGTAAAGCAGAAAGCTCCTGAAGGAACTTCCTTCTCTATCATCAGCCTGCTTTAAGCAGCCATAATTATATACTACCTATAGTAGGTAAAATATAATCTGACTGAATACTTATAATATTGATAAGTGGGCGAAGGGAAGCAAATATAAAGCTTTTATTTTTGATTTAACAATATTGCAGCTGATGGTTTCTAAGCAGGCTCTCATCATCTCCATTTAGCTAACTCTTAACATGCTAAACGGTGAACCATGATGACCTTTACACACAGTTTGGATCCTGATGAGATGCCGCATAATGCGGCCTCTCATCAGGATCCAAACTGTTTGACATTTTGACCCTGTTTTGGGCCGAAATTTTGAAAATTCTAATTTTAGATCAATAGCAGATGACAAATATTGTTGCAGAGGAAAAAATTACCCAGCATGCAAAGATTTTGCTAGTGAGATACAGTTAAACTTCGATATCTCGAACACGGATTAATCAAACATACCCGTATTTCAAAGTTAAAACGTGGCTTAGCCACGTTTTAACTTTGACATATGGTTATGTTCGACCTAACCTAGCATGAAACAATTAATGCAGTTAATTTGTCCAACTATCGGATAATTCGAGTTAAGCGAGTTCGAGATATCGAAGTTTGACTGTACAGTGGAACCTGCATTCAGTGATTATTCAGTAAAGCTAACTGGTCATCTGTGAGAACATGTTGTTAAAATTTCATCTAAAAAATCTATTGCAGAAAGCTGGGGTTTTCTGCTTAACCCATTACCCTATGTATACGCCTTTTTACGCCTTTCACTTATTCCTCCACTGAAGAAAATAGTTTCACTTTATAAAGTAATGAATAAGTACCATAAGAAATATTTTCTACATCCTAGCAAATGGTAGCTTAAAGCAGGATGAATGTAAAGCAGAATGTGCCCTACTTTAAGTGGTCACCTACCTTCAATACTAGAAAAAAGCTATAGGGTAATGGTTGACCGTGAACAGTGGATCTGCATAAACTAGCCAATAGTCTGAAAGCTAGACTATAAACAGGGCTCCAGATAAGAGGGAGTATTATCTGAACAAATCCAATATTTTTTTACTCATAAAGCATCAAATCCTATGGTGTTACTACTCATTAGAATCGTCTCTTCGAGACAATTCTAATGAGTAGTGACACCATAGGGTTTTAAAGCAGAAATAAAGGTTTTAGTTTTACGATACTCCCCTTATCTGGAGCCCTGTATAAATCATAAAATAAAACATATAATCTTTGGAATTGTCATGGACTACTTGCAGTGACTGTAGATATATTCTCAGACAAGCTTGTTTTATTTACTCAGTCATTTCAGAATCAGTTTGCCTAATGGATGGAGACATAAAGAATCAGATAAATTGCTTTGGTCAAACAATGTGGTCATTCATGTTACGCTCACAATTCCTTAAAAGCTTGCTACAATTTAACCCATTCTCCCCATAGCTTGTTTTCAGTATGGTTACTAAACCCCTTACCCCATAGCCTGTTTCTAGTTTTGAAGACAGGTTACTTCTTAAAGCAGGTTGAAAGGAAAGCAGAATGCGCCTTAAAGGCGCATTCTGCTTTACTTTTAGCCTGCTTCAAGCTATCACCTGCTAGGATGTAGGAAATATTTCTGATGGTATGTGTTCATGACTGTATAAATTTGAACTATTTTCTTCAGTGGAAGAATAAATTGAATGAGGGAAAGGGTTTAAAATTGGACTGAAAGCAATGCTTAGCTTGCAGCCTGCTTTAAAGTACCATTTGCTTGGATACTTCTTATGGTTTATTACATATGCATAGCTGTATATGAAGGGGAGCAATTTTCTTCAGTGGAGGAATAAATTAAAGGCATATTTATGAGGGTAGTGGGTTAGCCTGAAGTAAAAATGAGTGTATATAACTTTTTATTCCATAAATATGCCTTTTAATGACGTTAGTTTATTTTTCTGCTAATTCAACTTTATATTTATTAGTCAATGTCATAAATATAGTACGTAGACCCACTCCACCATAGGGTTTAATGCTGAAATAAGATTTTAATTTTTGAAATACTCCCCTCTATATCTGGAAGCCTGGGAAACGAGTTAAGTATATATTTAATGACAAAGAGTGTTTTGTATAATTATTTCTATCATCATTATTGTCGCCACGGTAACTGTTATACACCATGACATTAAAGTATTTCATTATTAGGATGAGACCATTAGATTGAGGTTATGGCCACAATCATGTCTAGCTATCAGTTCTATTATAATTAATTCCTTGTACAAAAGTCCTTGTATTACATATAGACGTAACATCAAAAACTGATGCCCCCGAAGAAAATCACTCCCACGGCGCTTCTTTCGTTTTTAGCTCACCTGAGCCAAAGGCTCAAGGTGAGCTATTGTGACCGCTCACCGTCCGTAGTACGTCTGTCCGTCTGTCCGTTCACTTTTACTTCAAACGACATCTCCTCTGAACCCGCGGATTGTAGGGCGGATTCAAACTGCTCATGATGTTCCTTGGATGCTTCTCTACAGAAGTTGTTCAAATGAAAGAGAAAAAGCAAAAACTCTGCTTGAAAAAGCAAAAAAGCAAAAAACTTTAAAAAATCTTCTTGCTAAAAACTACTAGGCCCTAAGCTTTGATATTTTTACAGTAGAATCTCCTGGTCGATCCCTCTATAGTTTGTATAAATGAAATCCCTAGGGTCACACTTGACGCCACCCTGCGCAGTTTAACTGCTGCTCTAGGCAGGTTTCACAGTATTTTTGATGAAGCAGAAGCAGAACTGTATTTTACCTGAGTTACTCTTAATATACTAAGGGCAAATAGCCAATATTTGCAAACATTTTGGATCCAGATCAGATGCAACATAATCATAATGCTACATCTAATCTGGATCCAACCTATTTGCCACTCATTTACCAACTTAACATTTTCTAAATTGTTTTTTTGTACACTTTTCACATACAGTAGGTTTTAAGCAGACATCATTTCAGTCTGGTAAGGGTAAGCCCCAGAGCTTTAGCCACTGAGGTCAAATATTATGCAACTCTGAACTGGTAGGGAGTATCACAGAACTGGTCATGATCAGCTGAACATGTTGTCTGCTAAAGTTTAGATATGGTTCAGTCTGCTTCATACTTAGAGAAACAGGATCTGGAAGTGATCCACTGACAGTTATGTAATTATGTCTTATGCCATATTTATACATATGTTTAATATTGGTTTTGTCAGAGTTATCTGTATGTCTTTTCATTTTTTCTTGTCCAGGATTCAACCCTTTCCCCCCATATACTGACGTTTGTTAACCCATTACCCCATAAAAGTAAAGCAAAGTGTGCATTAACCCTTAGCCCGCCAAATAAATTGTCGTCTGCTATATTTCTCATCTGCTTCAAGTTTCAAAGTGCTTCAAAGTTGCTCAAAATTGCTGAAAATGTTGTCCGAGTGTCAAACAGCTTGGATCCGGATGAGACGCCGAGTTACTCGGTGTCTAATCTTGGCGTCTAATCCGGATCCAAGCTGTTTGCATATAAAGCTATAGTCGTGAGTGGCAGGCTAAGGGTTAAGACACATTCTGCTTTACTTTCAACCTGCTTTAGGTGGCCACCTATTTTCAAAACTAGAAACATGCTATGGGGTAATGGGTAAAATGAAATTGCCTATTTGGAAAGAGCCTGATGAGAGGAAGTGCCATTTGCAAAGGCCATATATCTGACATCATTGTTTTTTTAGTTATTTCCCTTTGTGATATTTTCTTGTCAAGAAGACAACTTCAGTTCTACTGATGCTATTGTAATGAAATTTTATGTATGGAAAGAAACTGATGAGAGAAAATGCCATGCACAAGGGCAGCAATATTAAGTTTTTCCCCTTTGTCATATTTTATTGTCAGGAAAATAATTCCAGTTCTGCTGACGCTAGTGAAATAATTATCATTTATTGGAAATGGAAATAGCTTGATAAAAGGATGTGTCATGGAAAATGGTCATAAGCTTGGCAACAAAATTCACTTTTGTCATGTTTTCTTGTCTGGAAGATAACTCCATTTATAGTTATATTAAAATGTTGTCTTGCCCAGTCAACTTAGGTACAAACTTCAATGTCCTCAGGTGAGCGAATTTAGGGCCATGGCCCTCTTGTTTTAAAGTATGTAAAGCTTGAAAAGTATATAAGTATTATATACCAAAATAAAGATCAAGACTTGCCAAATACAGTGATGATATCATATTTTAGAAATATACATTATCAGCGCCGATCATTAAAAAATCAAATGTCCCACGTTACAATTGCGGTCCACGGAGTCAGAAAAAAACGCCTGTTTTCCGTTTAAAAGCGGGAAAATAGGCACATCTCGTCTGCAACGTTGACTGAATGTCTTTTCCGGTTTCAACGTTCATTTTTTTCAAAATCCTACGTTAGAAGCGCTTGAAACGAGAATTATTCAAAGGGCAGAAATTTGTCCCAATTTCCCGAAAAAATGTCAGTATTTGTTTTTGCCTGATTACTGACATTGAAAGGATTGATGAAATTTAACTATATTTGTAGAAAAAAATACGTTTTTCCTACTGTTTTCAAAAACATCATTGTTTTAACAAAACCACTGAAGGTGATTTTTTATTCCGGAAAATGAATTGTCTAGTAAAATGCCCCAAAGTAAAAAATAACGTCATTTTTTCAAGTTCCGAAAAAGGAGCGTTATTTTTCCAAAACAATAATAGGCTTTACAAAAATAAAAACTACATAGAAAAAATACGTTTTTTCTATTATTTTCAAATTAATTGTCGTTTTTACATAACCGCTTCATGTATCGTTTTTGTCCCTAAAATGAATTGTCTAGTAAAATGTCCCAAAGTACAAAATAATGTCATCGTTATTCCATATTTACAAAATTTAATGCATAAAACTAGCGTTTAATTTGAAAAAGAAAAATTAGTGTTAGCGAGAAAAGAGTTTCATAGAAAAAATAAGGATATTTGACGGTTTTCAAGCATATCTTTGCTTTAAAAAATCTGCTTCATCACAGTTTTTTAATCCGTAAAATGAAGTATGCAGTAAAATGTTCCCAAACGTTACACTGCGTAAATAACGTCACACACATTCACTTTCCACGACGCTTCAAAGCAAGCACGGGTTAAAGCCAAGATCAAATCGTTAAAACTCAGTAAAACACCTTCATTGAAATTACTTTGCTCATTTGTTATTGTTCTTTGCTTATTGTGCAATTTATATTTTGAAAATGGAAGTATCCGTGTCTCTACAGAAGCAGAATTAGCACCCGAAAGAACGCGTGTATAAAATATAAATGACAAGTTTTTAGCTCGCCTGTACGTAGTACATGACGAGCTATTGCAATACCCCCGGTGTAGTCGTTGTCGTTGTCGTCGGCGTCGTCGTGAACGGCGTAAACAATTTTAAGAAAATGTCTATAACTTCTATGTCCCTTGAGGTATTGCTTTCATAGTTGGTATGTGTGTGTATATGGACAAGACCTTTCCATGCACAGAAAAAATTAGACTCCTGTGACCTTGACCTTGAACTTAGGGCCTGCGTTTAGGTTTCGAAATCTGCATTTAGGTTTCGAAAAATGCCTTTAACTTCTATGTCCCTTGAGGTATTGCTTTCATAGTTGGTATGCATGTGTATATGGACAAGACCTTTACATGCACAGAAAAATTTAGACCCCTGTGACCTTGACCTTGAACTTAGGGCCTGTGTTTAGGTTTAGAAAAATGCCTTTAACTTCTATGTCCTTTGAGGTATTGCTTTCATAGTTGGTATGTATGTGTATATGGACATGACCTTTCGATGCACAGAAACATTTAGACCCCTGTGACCTTGACCTTGAACTAAGAGCCTGTGTTTAGGTTTCGAAATCTGCGTTTAAGTTTCGAAAATCCATTTAACTTCTATATCCTTTGAGGTATTGCTTTCATAGTTGGTATGTGTGTGTATATGGACAAGACTTTTCCATGCACAGATAAATTTGGACCCTTGTGACCTTGAACTTAGGGCCTGTGTTTTGGTTTTTCAAAATTTTTATTTCTCCTATGTCCATTGAAATATTCCTTTCATATTCAGTTTGCATGTGTATATGGACAACATCTTTCCTTGCATGCAAAATGTTTGAGCCCTCTGACCTTGACCTTGAACTAAGGACCCGCGTTTAGGTTTCAAAGTCTGCGTTTAGGTTTTCTCAAAATTTCTTTAACTCATATATCCATTGAGATATTTCTTTCATATTTGGCATGCATGTGTATATGGACACGATCTTTCCATGCATGCAAAAAAATTAGCCCAGTGTCCTTGACCTTGAACTAAGGTCGCGAAAGGTTTTAGGTTTCGAAATCTGCGTTTAGGTTTCAAAAATGCTTATAATTCCTATGTCCCTTGAGGTGTTATTTTCATATTTGATTTGCCAGTGTATATGGACAAGACCTTTCCATGCAGGCAAAAAGGTTGACCTCTGTGACCTTGAGTGTGCTTTTAAGTTTCTAAAGGTGCCGGTGGCGAGCTTTGTTGTCTCTCTGACAACTCTTGTTTATTGACTAGCTCTACAACTCTAGATCCAACTTCGAGTGAATTTTAACATATAAAACGTAGCAAACCGTGTAAACAAAGATACGTTACCACATTGGAATGCCGGAACTGATATCGGTCTGCATGGGTCCAGAAGACAAGGCGCGTAGGTACCCATGAATTGTAAACAATGCAGACCTTGATCAGACACTGCATTTTCATACAGATGTTGACCAGAGTCTAGACTGATTGTCATATTCTGCATTCTAAATAGATGGACTCATTTACTGTATGCACAACTGCTTACAGTCAACAAACCAAACTCTTCTTTCCTCTTTTATTTCTTCAAAGTCTCGACAGCCTTTTCATTTTCCACTCCTCAGACACATTGACAGGTGTACAAATGTACCTGTCGTTAGGGGTAACCAGCCCTACCAATATAGTCAATATTGATTTTTAATGGGAAAAGTGGTGTCATAATTGACGTCACCAGTATTTGTATATTTACGTCATCAACGACAAAAACACGATAAATGGTCTGTATACATGTATAGGCGGCCTAGTTCATTAGCCTGGTAGATCAAGTAGAACTGTATTTCAATGTCATGTGTAACGCAGTGGGTCAGGAGCTTTTGACGTTACGTCGTAGCAATCACTTCAGAGTTTGTTTTTAGCTCACCTGAGCTAGCTCAGGGTGAGCTTTTGCAATCCTTGAATGTCCGGCGTCCGGCGTGCGGCGTCCGTCGTGCGGCGTCAACAATTTTAGTGTTTACACTCTAGAGGCCACAATATTTATCCAATCTTTCTCAATCTTCTTCAGATTGGTAATATTGTATATTACCATAAGAGTTCGGATGAGTTCGATTATGGTTGAAATCGGATCAATAGTTCAAGAGTTATCAACCTTTGAATTGCTGAAAATGCCATATTTAACAGTTTTTACACTCTAGAGGCTACACTATTTATCCAATCTTTCTCAACCTTGCTCAGAATGTATATTACCATAAGAGTTCGAATGAGTTCGATTATGGTTGAAATCGGACCAATAGGTCAAGAGAAATCTACCTTTGAATTGCTGAAAATGCCATATTTTGCAGTGTTTACACTCTAGAGGCCACATTATTTAACCAATCTTTCTCAAACTTTCTCAGATTGTATATTACCATAAGAGTTCGGAATAAGAGTTCGGATGAGTTTGATTATGGTTGAAATCCAAGAAATAAGTCGAGAGTTATCAACCTTTGAATTGCTGAAAATGCTATATTTAACAGTGTTTACACTCTAGAGGCCATAATATTTTTCCAATCTTTCTAAAACTTTCTCAGATTGTATATTACCATAAGATTACAGATAAGTTGAATTATGGTTGAAATCAGACCAATAAGTCGAGAGTTATCAACCTTTGAATTGCTGAAAATGCCATATTTAGCAGTGTTTACACTCTAGAGGCCACATTTTTTATCCAGTCTTTTTCAAACTTGCTCAGATTGTATATTACCATATAAGAGTTTGAATAAGTGCAATTATGGTTGAAATCGAACCCATAGGTCAAGAGTTATCTGCCCTTGAACTGCTGAAAATGCCATATCTTACAGCGTTTACACTCTTGCAACTACAATTTTCAATGGATTTTGATTATACTTGCAAACAAAGTATATAGCTATAAGTTCTCGCAATTATTGTTGAAATCTAATCATTGTGTCAATAGTTATCTGCCATTGGTATACTTTGAAATGCTAGAAAAGGCTTCATTTCAGTATTGTTTAGGCTCTAGTTATCTGCCCTTGATGTACTCTACTATACTAGAATTATGAGGTTGTATTCCAAAATTGTTTACATGCTATACTACAAATTTGAATGGATTAAGATTAACCCTTAGCCCGCCAAATAAATTGTCGTCTGCTATATTTCTCGTCTGCTTCAAGTTTCAAAGTACTTGAAAGTTGCTCAAAATTGCTGAAAATGTTGTCCGAGTGTCAAACAGCTTGGATCCCGATGAGACGCCGAGTTACTCGGCGTCTCATCCGGATCCAAGCTGTTTGCATATGGAGCTATAGTCGTGAGTGGCAGGCTAAGGGTTAAAACGGGTGAAACAGAAAGGTAAAGCTATCAGGCTTCAGTACAACAGGTGAGCAATATCAGGGCCTTCAGGCCCTCTTGTTAGCTTACCTGAGCCAAAGGCTCAAGGCGAGCTATTTGGATGGTCCTGTGTCCGGAGTCCGTCGTGCGGTGTCGCCTCAATGGAATGGGGGTATAAGAAAGTAAGCCGTCACCTGTCTGAACCGCCTTATAATTAACACAATTTAATGGTCTTAATAGAGAGGTTCTACTGTAATATCCTAGTAGGTGGTTGCTTAAAAAAGGCTGAAAGTAAAGCAGAATGCACCTTAAGGCATATTGTGCTTTATTGTCAACCTGCTCTAAGTTAAATGTGACCTGTCTTAACCCATTACCCCATAGCCTGTTTCTAGTTCTGATGATATTTGACCACTTAAAGCAGGTTAAAAGTAAAGCAGAATGTGCCTAAAGGCACATTTTGCTTTACTTTCAACCTGCTTTAAGCTACCATCTGCTAGAATATTTGAAAATATTTCTTTTTATATATATCTATTACTGTATAAATTGGTACTTTTTTCTTCAGTGGATGAATAAGTTAGAGGCGTAAAAATGCGTATTTATGGGGTAATGGCTTTTTAGCTCACCTGAGCTAGCTCAGGGTGAGCTTTTGCAATCCTTGAATGGCCGGCGTCCGGGGTGCGTCGTGCAGCTTCAACAATTTTAGTGTTTACACTCTAGAGGCCACAATATTTATCAAATCTTTCGAATAGGTCAAGAGTTATCTACCTTTGAATTGCTGAAAATGGCATATTTAACAGTGTTTACACTCTAGAGGCCAGAATTTTTATCTGGACAGTCTTTTTAAAACTTATTCAAATTGTATATGACTATAAGAGTTTGAATAAGTGCAATTACGGTTCAAATCAAATCATTGTGGCAACAGTTATCTGCCCTTGATATACTTTGAAATGCTAGAAAAGGCTTCATTTTAGTATTGTTTAGGCTCTAGTTATCTTCCCTTGATGTACTCTACTATACTAGAATAGATTGTATTCCAAAATTGTTTACATGCTATACTACACATTTTAATGGATTTAGATTAAAACGGGTGAAACAGAAAGGTAAAGTTTCTAGTTTTGAAGACAGATAACCACTTAAAGCAGGTTGAAAGGCAAATTAAATTTGCCAAATTTTACTTTACTTTTGGTGTGCTTTAAGCACAGAATTATACACTGACGGAATCGAAACCTCGCGCTCTATCGTAAATCTCGTGCGGCGGATACGAGACTCGCGAGACTTGATAAGAGACTGTCTATCGGTAGTCAATATGACAAATGTGTGTTTTCGAAGCATTGTTCACGGGTTTATATTCCCGTGAATTGATAGGAATGTCCACCAAGTCGTTTAAATCCTATAAAATGTCAATAAAACACTCGAGTCGGTAAATTTCACGCCAGAAATGGCGGACAACGAGGCAAAAAGTGAAGATGTTGTCACGTGACACATAATCTCGCAAAATTCAACTGCCGCGAGAGCTCAGATACTCGCCTATTCAACTTCGCTTAGTTGCTATTCCGTTTTGTATAATTCCGTGCTTTAAGCTACCATAGAACTGCTAGAATACAGAAAGAATTTCCTATAGAAATGACTGTATAAATTGGAACTATTTTCTTCAGTCGAGAAACAAATTAAAGGGACAAAAAGGCATTTTTATGGGGCAATGGGTTAAAAATACCTTTGAATATTGTTTTGTAAAATTTATGTATGAACCATATAGAACCTTTTGGCATTGCCCCCTTACCTGATAGAAGCGCCTTTTAGCGCATTTTAATTTATCCCTCCGCCAAAGAAAATAGTTCAAGATTATACAGGCATTAAACAACTAAAAATCTAACTTATATAATAGCTCATATTAACTTAAAGCAGGTTGAAAGTAAAGCAGAATGCGCCTAAGGGCGCATTCTGCTTTACTTTCAACCTGCTTTAAGTGGTCACCTGCCTACAAATCTAGAAACAGGCCATGAGGCAAAGGGTTAAATACCTCGTGGATGAGTTCTCAGGAACTCAGGAACTGTTATTTACAACTGAAGCAAAATTTGGTTCTAGCTTAGTACAGGTAAAATGATGATCAGCTCTTCAGAAAGCACTATAAGTTATTAATAGACCACAGAATTTCGTCAGTCCTACGGAAATGATGCTAAGCTTTATAGAAAGTGGGTGTGTGTAAACACATTCTAAGAATTCCTGGCATAATTAGTAAACAATTAGTCCTTATGCTAGTGAAACAGTACGGGGATTTTCGTGTGTCTTCTTTACTTTACATCTACAGTGACACCTCTATGTTTCGCAGTCATTTAGTTAAAAGGATGGATACTTCTTAAGACAGGTTATTACTTAATTAACCCTTTACCCCATAGCCTGTTTCTATTTTTGAAGAGAAGTGACCACTTAAAGCAGGTTGAAAGTAAAGCTTTTAGCTTCCACCTGCTAGAATATGACAACTCTTTCTTGAAAAAAAATTAATACATAATCCTGACTGATTAAATTTAAACTATGGGGGAAAGGGTTGATGCAGGAGAAAAGTAAAGCAGAAAGCTCCTAAAAGAGCTTTTTGCTTTACTTTTTCTCCTGCATTAAGTATTACCTACTGTATTGAAAGACTGATATCTCATCTACTACTAAGTGGCAGTTTAACACAAGTATTAATTGAAATCAGGATCGAAACTGTTGGCTACACGGAGAAATATTTATTTCTTATATGGAAATATATGAAAGGAAAATGTGAAGCTTTGAATGTGATTGATGATTAAATGGATGCAGAAAGTGTATTGTGAATTTTAGGGCTAAACAATAAATAATTACGTATGAGCCCTTATCTTTGCATGGGTACCTTGACTTGAATTTCGCAAACAGAGTCTAAAGCAGGAAAGCTTGTATTCAGCATCTGAACAGGATTCACACTGTTTGAATTCTAATATTCATATGTCTTAATGAGTTTAAAAAAAGTAATTACAGTAAAACCCCTCGATTACGACTACTAAAAATAAGGCTAATTGTTTGTATAAAAGACAGGTGACAGCTTAAAACAAGGTGAACGTAAAACAGAAAGCTCCTACAGGAGCTTTCTGTTTTACTGTCACCTTGCTTTAAGCAGTCACCTGTCCTTAACCCCTAATAATTGACAAATTATAGTGGTCGTAATAGAGGGGTTTTACTGTAGTTTGAAAAAAATTAAGCAGACAACAATTTCGTTGCAAACTTGTATGGCAGCTTAAAGGTATGCAGGGTGGAAATTATTAATATGATCTTGTGAGTGCTTTATTTGAAGAGGGTTGGGCGTGTGTCTGATTCAGAGCCTTAACAACTGTTTACAGTTGTCCGGGGAAATTTTCTTTGGATGACTTGTTGAAACGGATAATGATGAATGGTTTAATCTGGCACTGTGTGTTTGTCTGTGGAGAAATTGAAATGGAATAAAGGTGGATGAATCTTTTCAACCAGGGCTCCAGATTAGAGGGAGTAAACTGAACAAATCCACAATTTTCTATGAGATACATTTGAGCACAAAATCCTATGGTGTTACTACTCATTAGAATCGTCTCTTCGAGACGATTTAAATGAGTAGTGACACCATAGGGTTTAAAGGAGAAATAAAGATTTTAGTTTTGGAAATACTCCCCTTATCTGGAGCCCTGTTTTCAACCCATTACCCCATAGCCTGATTTTAGATTTGAAGACAGGACTGGTGTGCACTTAAAGCAGGTTGAAAGTAAAGCAGAATGCACCTTAAGGTGCATTCTGCTGTACTTTCAGCCTGCTTTAAGCTACCATCTGCTACAATAAAGAAAATATTTCTTATAATAGATAGTCATTACTGTACAAATTGAAGCTACTTTCTTCAGTGGAGGAATAAATTAAAGGCGTAAAAAGGTGTATTTATTGGGTAATGGGTTGACCATTTCCTCATAGCCTGATTTTGAATTTGAAAACAGGTGTGTACTTGAAGCAAATTGAAAGTTAAACAGAATGCTCCCTAAGGTGCATTAAATTCTGCTTCACTTTCAGTCTGCTTTATTTTGCTACCACCTGCTAGGATATAACTGTAAAGTGGGACTATTTTCTTTGGAAGAATCAGACTTATAGGTGTAAAAAGGCATAGTTATGGAGTAATGGGTTATATATAGGCAACCACATAATATAGGACAGAGATAAAACAGGATTGTATTGATTTGCGCCTTAGGGAGCTTTCTACTTTATTTTTTGACACACGTTTTAAAGCCTTTTATTAGCTGCCACTTGTTATTTTTAACCTTTAAAAGTGAACCTCTGTTTGAATGGTCATGCAACCATCATACTTCTGAGACTGCATTGGGAAAAAAACCTGAATTTGATTAGATAAAATATTTAGATCTGTTTCTGATCAGGATCCAAAATGTTGTAGAATAAGTTATTTTTAGGTTGTTTTTTTGTGTGCAAAACATTTTAAAGTATGTCTTCATTTGATCGGAGTTTTCTGTGTAATTAAATGCGGATTCCGTTATTTTCAGTTTCGATAGTAAGTGTTCAGTGCAGTTTGAATATTTAGTGGAATTCGTAAGTGGGAAACATCAACCAATGAGTAAAGAACAAAGACTATGAATAGAACACTGGCATGCGATGTACTGTAAAACTCTACAGCTACGATCACATAACGACAGGCGTGCGCTATGTGTTAAACCCTTTTCTCCATAGCCTGTTTCTAATTTTGAAGACATGTGATCACTTAAAGCAGGTTGAAAGTAAAGCAGAATGTGCCTTAATGTGCCTTAAGGCACATTCTGCTTTACTTTCAGCCTGCTTTAAGATACCAACTGCTAGGATAAAGAAAATGTTTCTTCTGATATACTTGTTTATGACTGTAAATAATTAAAATTGGAACTATTGTCTTTAGTGGAAGAATAATTTAAATGGGCTAAAAGGCCTTAAAGCTTCTATGGGGAAAATTAAGTGTTAAGACAAGGACTCCATAATGAGGGGAGTATTTCAAAAAGCTAAAATAATTATTTCTGCATTAAATCATATGGTGTGACCACTCATTAGAATCATCTCTTGGAGACCAATTTAATGAGTAGTAACAATATATGATTTGGTGCTGAAATAAGTGAGAAAATAAAAGGATTTACCAGGAGCCATGGTGGCTGCTTAAAGTAAGAATAAAGTATAGCAGAAAGCTCTTGAAGGAACTTTCTGCTATACTTATCTAGCTTCAAGCTTCCATGCGTATTTATGAAACCATCATTATATCTTTGTTTAACCGGGTGCCTTTATCCCATCCTGTTTCTAGTTTTGAAAATAGGTATCTACTTAAAGCAGGTTGAAAGTAAAGCAGAATGTGCCTTAAGGCGCATTGTGCTTTAATTTCAGCTTGCTTTAAGCTACCATCTGCTGGCTAGGATATAGAAAATATATCTTATACAGTACATGTTTCTGACAGTATGAATTTGAACTATTTTCTTCAGCGGAGGAATAAAGTGAATGTGCTTAAAGGCACTCCTATTGTGGAAAGGGTTGAAAGATTGAGGTTTGTTACAGTTCAGCTTTATTGTTGCAGCTTTTCGGAAGTTTTATCATAAAGACGTAAAAAGTCATTAACAATAAAAGTTATTGTGCAGTGAAACTATGATGAATATGAGTGTGTTTTCAACTAAAGCAAAAGGAGTTCACATTTTATGATGAACTTTAAAAGCATTCTCGGAAGAAGCTTTTTCACGAGCAGGATTAACAAGGATGACGATGCGGATCCAGATGGTAACAGCAAGTTTACTCATTTGTTTATCTAACTTGTGTGTTTTAACACATTCAACCGTAGCGACAAGTATTCTTGTCATTTACCATGTACCTGTGAAGAGTACACTAAAAGTCTTGTCCTTTATGCAAACAGTGTTACTGCTACAAGTAAACCTGTAGGAGCCCTCTGATCAGGGTCTGTATTTCTTGCCATTATGCAGTATATTATGGGGTAATGGTTTAACACAGATTTTACTTTTTGTTATGAATGATTGGGAAATTAATGGATGTTCAGCCTGGCCATGGCGACACGCCAAAAACTATTTCATGGATGGGAAAGTCTATTAGCTCTTTTCCACCATGCTTTACATCAGCTGTTGCTGTCTGCAAAAATAGTCCTTTATAATTTAAAATACTCTTTAACCGATTACACCATAAAAACACCTTTTTGCGCATTTGATTTATTCCTTCACTGAAGAAAATAGTTCAAATTGATTCATTCATGAATATGAATCATAAGAAATATTTCTTTTATTCTAGCAAATGGTAGCTGATAGTATTTAAAGTAAGTTGAAAGTAAAGCAGAATGCACCTGAAGGTGCATTCTGCTTTACTTTCAACCAGCTTTAAGTGATAACCCGTCTTCAAAACTAGAAACAGTCTATGGGGAACTCAGTTAATTAAATTGAAGAAACCTGATAAAAGTAAAGACAAGTGCCAAACAGTTTGGATTCTTATCAGAGGTGTAATATGGAATCTGATGTGGATCCAAACTTTTTGAAAAAGTAACAGTCAAGGCATACATGATATTAATCCAGATTAACCCTTTAATCCATAAGCCTGATGCTAGATTTGAAGACAGGTGACCACTTAAAGCAGGTCGAAGGTAAAGCAGAATGTGTCTTAAGGCACATTCTGCTTTACTTTCAGCCAGCTTCAAGCTATAATCATTTGCTAGAAAATAGGTAGTATTTCTTACGATGCACATTTGTGACTTCGTGAAGCAGGTTGAAAGTGGAAAATAAATTAAAGCCTTTAAGGTGTAAAATGGTGTATTAATAGAGTAATGGGTTACGGGATCATCTAGTGTATTCTTACAATCTTGCAGAGCTCCAGATAAGGGGAGTACAATCATGTATTTCAAAAACAAAATTATTTAATTCTGAATTAAACCCTATGGTGTCTCTACTCTAGAACTATCTCTTTGATTTTATTCTGATGAGAAGGCAACACTATTCTGTTTTCCAGTGCTACGTCATACCCTCTTTGTTTACACTTAGCAAGCACGCACACTCGGGGACAACAAACCCGAAATCTACATAAGTTTGTGCAGCTGGGAGTTTAATCTCATTCTTTTTAACGCATTATTATCTGAATAGGTCCTATGAATACTACGAAGGTCTTGCATAAGTTGCAAAAGCGCGATTTTACCGAAAATAAGAATTAAATTTTTCTCAGAGTAAGACCGACGTCATCTGAATGAAGGACTGAGAGTGTGTGTATGACATTAAATACCCGGATGACTGGAAAAGAGAATAGGATTTGGTTCTGAAATGAGTGAGAAAATGTTTGGATTTGTTCAATATACTCCCTCTCGTCTGTAGGGTCCAAAGGTTATAAAGCTTTTTAGTTAAGTCTGAATTCATTTCTTAAGCATTTGATTGGTCAGATTTGAGCCTAGGCTCAACTCTGACCAATCAAATGTTTGAGAACAAACTAGGCTCAAATCTGACCAATCAAATGCTTGAGAACAAACTAGGCTCAAATCTGACCAATCAAATGCTTGAAAACAAACTCAGACTCAGTCAACTCAAAATTTGTCTGTTTTTTCAGAAGAAGGACTCAGGATGGGACATGTGCAATCAAAGAGGCGGAAGGAGAGGAAGAAACGGAAGATCTCTCAGCTGTCCGAGATAATGAAGAGTATGACATTGACTAATACAGACTCAGAAAATATCCACCAGGTGGCAGGTCATAGGATATATCGTGACTCGTCAAATCTGGATCAGCTTTCGACAAGTAGTGGATATTTCTCATCCAATGAGCCTTCTCCCCAGTCTACTGGGAATGAGGTAACATGGTCACTTGGGAACGAGGTAGAAGGGGAATATGGGAGATATATACCAGAGGAGGGACACATGTCACCTCTGGAAGAACTCTATACTTACAAAGGATTTCCTTTAGAGGATCATCCGGCATTGAGCAAACTGCAGAACGAGCAGAACACTCGGCTGGAAAATATGGAGATGCGTATGTCAAAAATAAGAACTAGTGCTCAACAAGCTTATGACCGTAAACGGTTTGCTCATATGTTTCGTGCTAAAAAAGAGGACCCAAATACTGATAGGTTGTTGCAAGAAGCTAGAGATATATTGCAACAAAATGAGCAGTCTCGGAATTTGGGTCCCGAAAAGTTGAAATCTCATGACTATGCAGGGGAGATAATTCCTGTTCAGATTCTGGATGATGTGAAAGAAGACACAGAAAATAAGGAGAGTTACTTCAACTTGGCTTCTTTTGGATCTCTTCAGCTAAGTAAGTGTCACATTTCAAATATGAACTGTAAAACTCTCTGGTGCACGTTTCATAAAATTTCGTCGGACAAAAACGATTGTAAGTCAAAACTTTAAAATACATTTAATTTCTGATTTCTCCATCTAATCCTGTCTTGTGACATCTCTTTGGAATCGTCTTTTCAAGAAGATTCCAAAGAGACGTCACAAGACAGGATTAGATGGAGAAATAAAGAATAATTGAGACTTTTATAATCTAATTTACAACAGCATTTGTCATACGAAATTTATTAAAGGGGCCCAGATTCTTAATTGTCTTTTTCAGTCTCTAAATTCAACTTTTTAACTCTTTACCCCGTAGTCTGTTTCTAGCATTGAAGACAGTTGAAAACTTAAAGCAGGTTGAAAGTTAAACAGAATGCACTTTAAGGTGCATCCTGCTTTAATTTCAAGTTTTCAACCTGGTCACCTGTTTTCAAAATTTGAAACATAATATGGGGTAAAGTAAAGGGTTAAAGAAAGTTCTTCAATAATTTAAGCTTGATTTGTGTAATCACTTAATTTGCCTTGATTTTACACTCTCCATGAAGTATGGCTATATATATATTTATATACCCTTCTTGATAAATACACTCTCAGTGCTCCAGATAAGGAGAGTATTTCAAAAACAAAAATCTTTATTTCTGCATTAAACCCTAAGGTGTCACTGCTCATTAGAATCATCTCAAAGAGACGGTTCTAATGAGTAGGTTCTAATGAGTAGTAACACCATAGGATTTGGTGATAAAAGAATGAAAAAATGTTCAGTTTCCTGCACTCTGATGATGATTCCCTGAATCTGAAAATGTTAAAAAGAAATTTCAGCTTTAAGCGACTCGCAACCAGTCTCATGGTGTATTTGCAAAAATGAAAGAAAATACTCAAATAAAACCAAATGTGTAGCATTATCGTGCATGTGGCATTAGAAAATTATGATCAGTCTAAAACATCCTTAAGAAAGGTCTTCAAATCTGAATTTTTCAGATATTTTCCATAGTTTTATTCATTGTGTCGAAAGACGCTATAGAAATTGATCGTGGGCTCAGACATAAACCTGAGCCAAATTATGTACTCTCCATGACTACACACGTACGTTAAAATTGATCCCAGTGATATGAATAGGCCTGTGTCGAGTGGTCTAAGGGGTTGCCTTATTCTTGCTATTCTGTCCCCGCATGCCGGGTTCCAGGTTCAAATCCCACCAGAGCTCAATATAATTTTTATTGAAATGGATTTTTTAAACTGAATTTCTCATCCTAAACTAATTCTTACCTGCTCATATAAGCGTTAGACATATATTTACAAATTACTATTTTAAATGCTAAATCTGGTTGCGAGTCTCTTTAACTCTTTCCTCCCTGAAAAGCTAAATGGACAAATCCAGTTTCGATTTTAGTCTAGTCCATTTCTGACTTTTAAGGGTTGTTTTTGTCAATGCTTGGCATTAGGACAAACAGTGAAGACCCTGATCAGAGGGCTCCTTTTGGAGCCCTCTGATCTGGGTCTTCACTGTTTGCATAGGACAGGTGTACTATTCACATGTACACTGTTTGAAAAGGACGCCTATATGCGGGACTAGGGTTCAAAGGGTTAAAGCAAGAAGAAAGTAATGCAGTACCTTCCTTAAATAGAATTTTTAGCTCGACTTTTTTGAAAAGTCAAGCTATTGTCGTCACCCAGTCGTCTGCGTCTGCGTCTGCGTCTGCGTCGGTTAAGTTTTTAGCTCACCTGAGCCTTCGGCTCAGGATGAGCTATGTGACCGCTCTTCGTCCGGCGTCCGTCCACATTTTCAAACAACATCTCCTCAGAAACCACTGACCCGATTTCAACCAAACTTTATCAGAAGCATCAGTGACAAGGGGGAACGAAATCTTGTTCAAAGTTTTTGGCTAGAATTATTCCCCTTGCTTTGGGACTTGATTTTCTAACATGACCGTATAGACAACTTTTAATGCATAAGAAAATCTTTAAAAATCTTCTTCTCAGAAACCCAAAAGGCCCAGACCTTTCATATTTTGTATGTATCATAACCTAATGATCTTCTACCAAGATTGTAAAAATTTTGACCCTGGGGCCAAAAATGGCCCCGCCCTTGGGCTTATCAGTGTTTCTTAGGAAAATCTTCTCCTCTGAAACTGTATGGCCTAGATCATTAATATTTGACATGTAGCTTTGCCTTATGGTCCTCTACCTAGATTGTTCAAATTATTACCCTAGGGTCAAAATTGGCCCCGCCCCGGGGCTTATCAGTTTTACATAGAGTTATATAGGAAAATCTTTAAAAATCTTCTTCTCTAAAATTTAAAGGCCCAGATCTTTCAGCATTGATATATAGCTTTGCCTTATGGTCCTCTCCCAAGATTGATCAAATTATGACCCCTGGGCCAAAACTGGCCTTGCCCTTGGGCTTATCAGTTTTTCATAGGAAAACCTTTGAAAATCTTCTTCTGAAACTGTAAGGCCCAGATCATTTGTTATTGAAATGTAGCTTAACCTTATAGTCCTCTACCAAGATTGTTCAAATTATGACACCATGTCAAAATTGGCCCTGCCCCGGGGCTTATCAGTTTTATATAGACTTATATAGGAAAACCTTTAAAACTCTTTTTATAGCTATATATATCACAATATTGTCTTGACCAGTCAGCTTAGGTACAATGTTCTCAGGTGAGCGACTTGTGGGCCATGGCCCTCTTGATTGCTTAAGGTTTTTGTAAGAGTTGATTTCTCAATAACTATCAAAGGTATCCATTTGAAACTTGGAACAGTTGTTCAGTATCAAAAGGGCAACTTATTACAACAAGTCAGGTAACCCTGGGATTTGTCATTTCAGAGTTATTGCCCTTGTTTTATTTACTTAAAAATTATAAATTAACATATCTCAATAACTAGCAAAGGTATCCATTTGAAACTTGGAATAGTTGTTCAGCATCAAAAGGGCAACTCATTACAACAAGGCAGATAACCCTGGGATTTGTCATTCAGAGTAATTGCCCTTTTTTATTTACTTAAAAATTATAAATTAATATATCTCAATAATTATAAAAGATATCCATTTGAAACTTTGAATACTTGTTCAGTATCAAAAGGGCAACTTATTACAACAAGGCAGGTAACCCTGGGATTTGTCATTTCAGAGTTACTGCCCTTGTTTTATTTACTTAAAAATTGTAAATTATTTACAATTAACATATCTAAATAACTATGAAAGATATTAACTTGAAACTTGGAATAGTTATTTAGTATCAAAAGGGCAACTAATTACATTAAGGCAGGTAACTCTGGGATTTTTCAGTTCAGAGTTATTGCCCTTTTTTATTTACTTCAAAATTGTAAATTAACATATCTAAATAACTATGAAAGATATTAACTTGAAACTTTAAATAGTTATTCAGTATCAGAAGGGCAACTCATTACAACAAGACAGGTAACCCTGAGGTTTGTGTATCCAGAGTTATTGCCTTTGTGTTTTTTTACTTAAAAGTTATAAATTAACACATCTAAATAACTATGGAAGATATTAACTTGAAACTTTGAATACTTGTTAAGTATCAAAAGGACAACTCATTACAACAAGGTAGGTTACTATATGATTTGTAATTCCAGAGTAACTGCCCTTGATTTATTTACTTAAAACTTGTAAATTGAAATATCTTAATAACTCAAAGGTATTAACTTGAAACTTTAAATACTTGTGCTATATCAAAAGGGCAACTCATTCAAACAAGAAAGGTGATCCGGATGTGCCGTTCCAGAGTTATTGTCCTTGTTTTGACTTATAGTTTACTTTAAATGGAATAAAGATTGTCCAAGTATGTTTGAGTTGTTGTTGCTTACAAATTTCTATGATCAATAGGGCATTAAACACCCATACACATTCTTAAGTTTGAAAAATGTAGCCGTCTATATGAAAGTCGAGCGTCCAGCACCCGTTTGCGGTGCTCTCGTTATGTGTTCCTTTTTATCTTGTTTAAAGCAGTCAACTGCCTTTAAAGTTAACACATTTTACTATAAAGGCCATGGCAGTTTTATATGGGTTTGTTTCAAAACAGTATCAGATTGGCAAACAGTTTGGATCCAGATGAGATGCCGGGTTACAAGGCATCTCATCTTGATCTTAACTGTTTGTAAAGGTAATCACTGGCACATATCCCAAACTAGCATGGTAAGAATTAACCCATTACCCTATAGCCTGTTTCTAATTTTGAAGATGGTTGATCACTTAAAGCAGGTTGAAAGTCAAGCAGATTCTGTTTTACTTTCAGCCTGCTTTAAGCTATCATCTGCTAGGATATATATGTAAAATATTTCTTTTAGTGCATGTTCATAACAAGAACTATTTTCTTCAGTGGTGGACTAAATTAAAGGTGTAAAAAGTTGTGTACATGGGGTTATGGGTTAAATATATGATAATTTACATAATTTATTGCTCGTAATCAGGGCCATAGCCTTCCCATTTGGGAAATTCAAGCGTGATTTTCGACCAAATTGGGAAAAGTAGTCTGACTTCCAAAATACATAAAAACTGAATGGAAGTCTACTTACTAACAGGAAATGGAAAGTTTCATTAATTTGATACCAGAAAATAAAATAATTAACACTAAAGAGGGACTGGTAATTGAAAAGAACAAAATGGTAAAAAAAATAAAAAATTTAAATAATATTTTTTTTTGGAAAATTCTCCACCAAAATTGGGTGAAAAAAAGAGTCTATCTGCAATTGGGAAGTCACAGAAAACCAGCCTCAGTTATAGAAGGTAAAAGAGCCCTGGTATTAGACAGGTTTTACTGTATACATAACTCTTTTATTTCAGGTGAACCTGTAATGCTTCTTATCTTGCCGTTCCTGCTACCCCTGTTCATCATTGTTGCCATCATACGCGGAATGTCAGAGATCTTTGGCTGGAAATCTGTGCCTTCAAAACCCAAAAGCCGTCGGAACTCTTAATCATGACAAGGCCATTCCACAGCATTGTGACAGGAGGGAACTTCTATTGTTCATTGTGTCAATATAAAATATCACTACATTAAGTTTTTTATTAAGCGTTTCAGTAGTTACTACACATCAGATTGTCAACTGTGACTTGATTTTGCATTCATTTTCCATCTATACACCAGGGGCTTGTCTTACCAAACCTCGTGAGACAAATATTGTACATGTAGTAAGTCAAATTAACCCTTAGCCCGCCAAATAAATTGTCGTCTGCTATATTTCTCGTCTGCTTCAAGTTTCAAAGTGCTTCAAAGTTGCTCAAAATTGCTGAAAATGTTGTCCGAGTGTCAAACAGCTTGGATCCGGATGAGACGCCGAGTTACTCGGCGTCTCATCCGGATCCAAGCTGTTTGCATATGGAG
This sequence comes from Gari tellinella, assembly GCA_922989275.2. Lineage (NCBI taxonomy): Eukaryota > Metazoa > Mollusca > Bivalvia > Cardiida > Psammobiidae > Gari > Gari tellinella. Next base: position 22,921,985 of record OV277870.1, read on the forward strand.
CTATAGTCGTAAGTGGGAGGCTAAGGGTTAACAAATTGTCAATTGATACTTATTTCTCCATCTAATCCTGTCTTGTGACATTTCTTTGGAATCCTCTTTTCAAGACAACTCCAAAGAGATGTCACAAGACAGGATTAGATGATGAAATCAGAAATAAAGATGTACATGTATTTTAAAGTTTTGACTTACAATCGTTTTTGTCTTACGACATTTTGTAAGACAGGCCCCTGACCTCAAGATTAGGTGAGTATTTCAAACTCTAACATCCTTATTTTTTAACCAAACCCTCTGATGTGACCACTCATTAAAATCTTCTCTTCGAGACGATTCAATTGAGTGGTCACAACATAGGTTTAGGTGAGACATAAAGGGAAAAAAGGTAGCAATGTTCAGTGAACTTACTTTTATCTTGAGCCCTTATATATCGAAACTTCAGTAAAACCTCTCTATTAGGACCACTTAAAAGAGGGCTTATTGCATAAAAGGCAGATAACAGCTTAAAACAAGGTGAACTTAAAACAGAAAGCTCCTAAAGGAGCTTTCTGTTATATGTTCACCTTGCTTTTAGCAGTTACCTGCAGTTACACATGGTACCTGAATTATTAAACATTGTACAACAAATCTTGTTGCAAGTCAGATTATAAAAGTCTCAATTTTTTTTATCTCTCTATCTAATCCTGTCCTGTGACATCACTTTGGAATGGTTTTCAAAAGACAATTCCAAGATGTCACAAGACAGGATTATATGCAGAAATTAGATGTACATGTATTTTAAAGTTTTTGTTGTACAGTGCTCCCGCTCCACAACGACACCCAATGGGAGACAAAAGATTGTGTGCGATGTTTGAAGGGAGTCATTATTGGCAGGGAAATTGGCCTACAATTACAAACAGCTTGAATCCAGATCAGAAGCCGTATAAGGCAGTGTCTGATCTGAATTCAAGCTGTTTGTCACTTGTCATTAATTTTAATATCTGTCAAAATGTCCATTATGTAACTTTTGAGAGGAAAAAAAAGACGAGAATTTAAAGAAAACTTTATTGCAGCAGTGAAAGAGTATGGCACAATAGTCCTTATTGGGGAACAGCGGCAAGGGTCCTTGTAAGGAGGGAGTCGTTGTAGGGAGGGAGCGCTGTACAACATTTTGTAAGATAGCCTGGCACCTGGGGCCCGTTTCATAAAACTTCTTACGAGAAATGTTGTCGTAAGTCAAATCTTTAAAATACATTTAATTTCTTTTTTCTCCATCGAATCCTGTCTTGTGACATCTTTTTGGAATCGTCTTGAAAAGACGATTCCAAAAGGATTTCACAAGACAGGATTAGATGGAGAAATAAATAATAATTGAGACTTTTATTATCTGACTTACGACAACATTTTTCGTACGAAGTTTTATGAAACGGGCCCCTGATGATTAACACAATTTTGTGGTTGTGATAGAGAGGTTTTTCCTGTAGTAATTCATCTGTACAGGTATTAGTGTGTGCTTTTTCTGGGAGAAAGATTAGCTAGAAACAAAGGACTCTTCCGTCAAAATTTCACTTCATCCAAGATAGCCATACTTTATGATTTTTTTTTATAGTTCATACTTTCAATTTTCATTACATTCAGTTACAATAAACTTGGCCATGAAAGGGTTTAAACAGGTTGTTAGGAATAGCTTTGTAATTTGGAAAATGTTCTTGGACTGCCGTCACCTCTTATAAACTTAACCCTTTACCCCATAGCATGTTCTAGTTGTGAAGACAGTTTACTGTTAACCCTTTACCTCATAGACTGTTTCTAGTTTTGAAGACAGGTGACCACTTAAAGCAGGTTGAAAGTAAAGTAGAATGTGCCTTAAGGCACATTCTGCTTTACTTTCAGCCTGCTTTAAGCTAAAATCTGCTAGGCTTAGTAGGCTATATAAAATATTTGTAATGGTAATTGTTCATGAGGGTATAAACTGGAACTATTTTCTTCAGCGGAGGAATAAATTAAATACGCTAAAAGTCGCTTCTATTGGGGAAAGGGTTAAAGCAGATTGAAAGTATAGCAGAATGTTCCTTAAGGCACATTCTACTTTACTTTCAACCTGCTTTAAGTGATCACTTGTCTCAAATCTAGATACAGACTACTGGGTAATGAGACAGGGTTAGAGCTATTCAAAGGGTTTTATGTTAATTCTTTCAACCCCATGGACCTGTTTAAAATATACTCATTTCATTTGCAAACAGTGTAGACTCATATCAGATCCCTCTGATCAGGGTTAACAGTGTTTGCGAGTTAAGAGTAGTATTTATTGTATTACCAAGAATTCAAAGTAGACTGGGTCATGTTTTGGTAACTAAAATGACCCACAAGGGAACATTATAATCTAAAAGAGTTACTTAGTGTTGAAAGAGTTAAAACTCAAAATGTGTGATAGGAATTTCTCTGAACTATTTTCTTAACCCTTTGCCTGCTGGTCGCGACTTTATTGTTTTTTGCAAACAGTTTAGATCCAGATCAGACGCCGCGTAACGCGGCGTCTGATCTGGATCTAAACTGTTTGACACTCGTCTTTAGGTTTCTTTACTTAAAAAATGTATACATTTATATTTAACAAATTTGGCAGACGACAATTTCGAAGCAGACGACATCACCGCAGGATAAGGGTTAATATTTGCCTCGAAAGCAAATTGCCTATTTCCAACTGTATTACAGGCAGGTGAAAGTAGAACAGAAGGTTCCAATAGGAGATTTCTGCTGTACTTTCGTTTTTGCTTTAACCCTTTACCCCATAGCCTGTTTCTAGTTTTGAAGAATGATGGCCATTTAAAGCAGGTTAAAAGTAAAGCAGAATGGTAGCATAAAGCAGACTGAAAGTAAAGCAGAATTTGTCTTAAGGTGCATTCTATTTTACTTTTAACAGTTACCTGCTTTAAGTAGCTATGGGGTATTGATTATGTTGAAGGGTCATTATTTATACTGAACACAATGTAACTATAAAATACTCTTACAATAATATGTGCAATATGTTAGATTCACATTGATTCATTTATATGCTGCCCTCTATATTACATGTACTTGCCATATATATATAAGTTATATACATGTAATAAATAGACTTATTCCATGACTTGTAGCCATATACTGAAAGGTTTTCTATGTTCAGCAAAATTTCATTATTGCAACCACTTAAAGAATGCTTTATTTATCACATAAAACCGACTCTGGGAGTGTTATAAAGCCATTCAATAAACTATAGTGAAATATCAATATTTGGGCTCCGGCCCTACCTGTTCGTCTACGAGTGCTGCAGGGCGCCAAATGACGTCATTTGCCATGGCGTTACTGTAAACAACGTCAAGTTTTGGCGGAAAATACATATGGCGGAGAGACAAAAAACTACGGATTCAGTTCACTTAAAAGGGTTTTAAAGTGTTTATGTGATAAATAGGATCTAACGTTCGTGCTCATTATTTATCATTCTTAATAAACTCGTTGACTAAAACAAATATAACGCTCGCCAAGGCTCGCGTCATATTGGTTTAGTCAACTCGTTTATTAAAAATGATAATTAATGAGCACTCATGTAAGATCCTCTATTTAAATCATTAGCCCCTAAAACGTCAAATGGACAGTTCTAGGCCCAAATTTGAATTGTGTCTGAGCTTGCTCTTAAGCACTTACTCGGTCATAATTGAGCAAAAGCTCAAATGTGACCATATATAATGCTTGAGAACAATCTCAGACTCTACTCAAATACATAATAGCTCAAATCTGACCAATCAAATGCTTAAGAATGATCTTAGTCTCAATTCAAACACTTTATAACTTCGTACCCAGGTTTCAATTTATTTTAGCCAATTTTGTCTCGCCATGACAAAGGAGCAAATGCAAGTCTAAGGCATCGTCTTTAATTCTCAGCGTCAAACTTTGGATAACTTAGACTTTAATTTTTTCGTTTTGGCTCCATTTCGCAAAAATTATCAAATGTTCACTAGGTCAACTAAACGTTGAATACAAAGTTGAACACAATACCCCCATAGCATGTTTCTAGTTTCTGACCACTTAAAGCAGGTTGAAAGTAAAGCAGAATGTGCCTAAAGGCACATTCTGCTTTACGTTCAGCCTGCTTTAAGCTACAATCTGCTATGATTTAGAAATATTTCTCATCGTACCTATCTATGATTGTTTAAAAAGAACTATTTTCTTCAGTGGAGAAATTATTTGAAGGCGTAAAAAGGCATATTTAGGGGGAATGGGTTAAATGTGTGGACTATTGGACAAAATGGGGATTAGCAAGACATTTGATTCCGTGGAATTCTTGTTGACTGTTTTCTGGTTGTTTTTGCCTTTAATTGAAAAATGACAAACAGGGCATATTCTGATCAGAGGACTCATTAAGGGGCCCTCTGATCTGGATCTAAAATGTTTGCATAGGATAAGTGTGTGTTTTCATAGGTATGCTGTAAAGGATGAGTGTACTCATTGTTTGGGTGCAAAGGATTAAAGACTAAAATAAAGAAAAATGTAAGTAAAGCAGCAAGCTCTTTTGGAAGCTTTCTGCCTTACTTTAGTCCTGCTTGAAGTAACTACTTGTTTTAACTCTTTGATCCCTAGTCATGCATATAAGCGTCCTTTACAAACAGTGTACCTTTGAGGAGTACACTTGTCCTATTTAAACAGTGTGGACCCTGATCAGAGGGCTCCTTAAGGAGCCCTCTGATCATGGTCTACACTGTTTGTCATTTTGACACATTTTGTTAAAAATCAACCCTAAAAGTCAAAAATGGACTAGACTAAATTGAAAACTAGAATTGTCCATTTGAGGTTTCAGGGGGGAAAGGGTTAAGTCTTTGCATGCTAGCAAGGAAACCATGATTAAGTTTGCAAACAGTTTGGATACTGATGAGACACCATGTTATGCAGAATCTCATCTGGATCCGAACTGTTTGATACTCTGACCTTGCTTTGAAAACAAATTAAAAAAATACTATTTTCAGAACAGTAGCAGATAACAATTGTTACAGCCACAACAATAACCCGTCATGTACACGTTCAACCGTAGTGACTAGTATACTATTTACAAACAGTATACCTGTTAGGATGACATTTGTCCTATGCAAACAGTGAAGACCCTGATCAGAGGGCTCCTTAAACACTGTTTGTCATTTTGAAATATATTGTTTAAATCAACCCTAAATAGTCAAAAATGAACTAGACTTATATCGTTATTGGAATTGTCCATTAAAAGTTTCAGGGGTAAATAAGTTAAGCAGATCTACATGTACCAGAAAGAAGCATTCTTTTCGGTGGTTGTAATAATGGGGTTTTACATTATTCTGTTTGCCAATATAGCAGAAAGAAATGACTTCTTGTCAATGGTTTTAGAGATTTAATTATTTTGTCAGAATCTCATAAAACCCCTTATCTCTGTTACTTATATTTAAACTTTTGCTCATGCCGAAACTTATTTAACTTATTTGCTTTTCTTTGAATGCAAAAGTATCCAAATACATTGTAGTTTTAAAATCCGATCTTTTTTTCACAGTCATTTGTTTGAATTTTGCTTGAATATCAAAGGGTATAGCCAAAATATTTAAATAATCTTTTTGTTTTGCTGTTTATTGAATTATCTTTTTATAAAAATATGAAGTTATTGATTTATTTTCTCTGATTTATGAAGTCTTCCAAGTTCTTAATTTCCATCTTCACCTTTACTGTTAACCCCATAGCCTGTTTCTAGTTTTGAAGACATGTGACCACTTAAAGCAGGTTGAAAGTAAAGCAGAATGCACCTTAAGGTGCATTCTGCTTTACTTTCAGTCTGCTTTAAGTACCATCTGCTATGATATGTGAAATATTTCTTACGGTTCATGATCATGACTGTATAAATTGGAGCTATTTTCTTCAGTGGAGGAATAAATTAAAGGTGTAAAAAGGTATACTTATGGAGTAGTGGGTTAAAAGATTGCCTAGCAGATTATATATAGAATATTTTGTTGCATTTATCAGGGGAGGTCCAAGATATCCTCCTGACGCACAAACTGCAATATCTCTATGTATTGGGACACTCAGACCTGAGCAAACAGTGTAGACCCTGATCAGACTGCTCCCTCAGGAGCAGTCTGATCAGGGTCTACACTGTTTGCCATTAAGTTTGCGCCTTTTAGACAATTTACTGTGTGGTTAAGTTTAAAGTTTAGGATAATTTACTGCAGTTATTCAGGATGTCCCAATTTTCAAGAGTTTTTTAGTAAATGAAAAAAAAAATAGATTATGAAATCCTAACCCTTTACTACATAGAAGCCCCTTTTAGAGCATTTACTTTATTCCTCCCCTGAAGAAAAATAGTTCCTCAATTTTATACAATCATAAACATGTATAAAAATGATTATTTTCTATATCCTAGCAGATAGTAGCTTAAAGCAGGCCTTAACTCTTTGAACCCTAGTCCCGCATATAGGCGTACTTTTCAACAGTGTTCATGTGAATAGTACACTTGTCCTGTGCAAACAGTGAAGACCCAGATCAGAGGGCTCCGAAAGGAGCCCTCTGATCAGGGTCATCTCTGTTTGTCATAATGCCAAACATTGACAAAAACAACCCATAAAAGTCTGAAATAGACAAGACTAAAATGGTAACTGGAATTTGCCATCAAAAGTTTCAGGGAGGAAAGAGTTAAGGCACATTCTGCTTTACTTTCAACCTGCTGTAAGTGGTCACATGTCTTCAAAACTTGAAACAGGCTATGGAGTAAAGGGCTAAGGTGCCTATGCAGAGGAAATGATGAAATAGACAAAAGTTGAATGATCTATTATGATCTATTACAATGGATACTTGTAAGAAACTGTTTGATTTTAATGGGCCCGTCACACCATAACGTTCTGGTTAACGTTCTCTGAGCGTTTCAATCGTTCAATTTTCGAGCGTTCTAGAATGAAGATGACACTTCTGGCGTTTGATTAACGTGTGCCTAACGCACGACTAACGTGTTTCTAACGCATGTGGAGCGTGTAACAGCGACCAAGTAAGATACCCCCGAAAACCATTAGCGTGTGCTAACGTGCCACTGGCGCGCGACGAACGATTTGCCAACGTTAGACGAGCGTGTTGAGCGTTCGACTAACGTGTGACTAACGCGTGACTAACGACAGAATAACGTCTTGCTGGCGTGTGATTTTTAAGGTCGAACGGGTACAAAACGTTAGGAATTACATAGTGAATTCAGTTGTTCTTGTGAGATCATGCCGCCATGACGCAAAAAGGTGGGAAGGTCGACTTCTGCTACTAGCGCCGCAGGTAAAAAGAAGCTTCTTCCACTAGCAATATCTTCTGACGAAGGGGAACACCATGAGGAAGAGCACTTCTGAGAAGTAATGGACCATGTGACACCCCCTGAAGACCCTAAACACCCTGAAACCCCCAATGATGACGGTCCGACCATTTCAAAGAGAAGGAAGAAGCAGAAAAATGATTTGTAAAATCGTGGACCGGGCGGTGGAAGAAGATAGTCTGGTCGAGTTTTCCCGCGAAAACGAACTGCTGTGGAACACGCAGAAGACAGATTACAGGAACAAGGCAAAGAGGCAACGAATACTCGAGGGAAAGGTAACTGAACTGGAGATGAGCATGGACCACTTGTGGACCTTGTTCAAGTCAATCAGAGACACGTTCACAGGGCAAGTATTTACGTTGAAATTTTGGAAATTACTTCAAGCAATCGCACTGACTTTAACAATTATTATAATTGAATTTATATACTTATAGTCAAACAACTAGGTCTGACGTGTCATGGAGTCGCCGAGTCCATTTTTAAGGAATAACAGCATTTCAGATATCTTCGTCTCATTCTTTTAAAGAAAATGTTAAGTTATAGCATAAACTATGAGCGAATTAGTTATCAGAAAACATAGCGTAATGGATAGGTCGTGGGGCCATAAGCAAGTACCGGTATATGATCAGGGAACTATTAGCTGGCGTAGGTTCGAATCTCGTATTAACCTAAAACTGTTTAGTTCTGCTAAAACATATTAAGGACTCTATAATTACAATGTACCTTATTTCCAATTTCATTTCAACCATCATATACTTTCATTGTAATGTAGATGTATGTAGATCTACGGTAAAACATCTCTAAACATACGTCACTGTTGGCCTTTATAATAGGTGGCAGCATAATTGTGTGGGGTATAAGTTATGCATACTCCGTTACTTCTGTTTTTCTCTTTCAGCAGCAGTCTGTCTAAAAAGCCCTTTTCGTCCTTAATGAGTGGCACCTTCACAATGAGGTGCGTTCCACCTTGTCATGAAATGATTGGCAATCTCACGCCAGGCTTCAGGGGCCCGTTTCATAAAACTTCGTACGACAAAAACTGTCATAAGTCAAAACTTTAAAATACATTTACATTCTGTTTTCTGTATCTTATCATGTCTTGCGACATCTTTTTGAAATTGTCTTTTCAAGACGATTCCAAAATGATATCACAAGACAGGATTAAATAGATTAATAAATAATAATTGAAACTTTTATAATCTGCATATCGACAACATTTGTCGTACGAAGTTTTATAAAACGGGCACCAGGAGTGCTTGGAGGAGCCATACCTCAGGCAGATACTCATCAATGATAGACCGGTACACTTCACAGTGAGGACGGAGACGGTGTGCTGTTTTGTCAATCTGCACCTGACACGTCCAAGGATTCTGGTGGCATGCGAGTGATGTTGGTGAAGGTACTGAGATCTTCCTGGCGAACTTCAACCTTAAGTTGTTTGTACAGATCATAATTTACTCCAGTACTGTCGTCTTCGTCAGGGTCTTTTTATCTGCGGGCGAGGTCCCTCAATGTGTTCAGCTATGTTCAAGTCCAGTACATCTACATGTACTTCATGCTGGGCTATATAACAAGCACATGTAGCCTCCTTAGTATTTCTGGATCCTCCATAGTAGGTGTTCTCTATGGTAGTCCAAAATCAAAAGAACTTTGCTTAAAAAACATTAGTTTTTATACCCATATACATGGACGTTCGGAAAACGTTCGAATAACGCTAAACGGGCGCAAAAGGACGTTCCTTTGACTTTAGTCACACGCTGCGAACGCTACGGGAACGTTCATCGGTCGTTGACAGGTCGCCAGTGAGTCGTTCACTGCAAAGCAAACGATTAGTAACAACCAAGTAACGCTAGAGTAACGACTGACTAACGATAGCCGAACGCATGCAACGATCGGTGAACGTTAGTAAAACGTTCAACGAACGTTCTTAAACGATCTCCAGCGTTTAACACTAAACGTTAGGAGAACGCTAGTCTCAGAGAAAACTTTTGTGCATGTTCAAAACTTATTTTTCGGACGAGCGTTCTCCGACGATTACCGACGATCACCGACGTTTACCAGCGTTTACTAGCGTTCACACAACGTTCTTCTGGCGCTATCCCAGCGACCTTGGGCGACTACCAACGTTTCCTCAATCGTCAGAGAACGCTGGCCAGAACGTTATGGTGTGACGGGCCCATAAGGCATGGAAATCACGTATAGATTCATAGGATCGAGGCTCAAGAATACTCTCAAAACTGTGTGTGGCAAAGCTCCAAGCTACAGAGGAGAAGACACTATCAGGACTCCAGATAAGGGGAGTATTTCAAAAATTAAAATCTTAATTTCTAAATTTAACCCTTTGGTGTCACTACTTATTAGAATCGTCTCGAAGAGTCTGTACCTGTGGTGATTTAAACACTGTATTTACTCCCTTGTAATAAACATTCACCTAGTAGTCATAGCAGACGATGCATTATAAGACATGCACATTACAAAATTCTTTAGGATCTTTAAGCGATGCAGGTTTCTGCTTAATGCATGGCAATGGTAATGCAGAAACTTCATAATTAGCTTTCAGCATTAGATCTACTTTGTTCTACATTAAACTGAAAGTCCGAGCCTGCAGTACTACAGTACTTTGATTTTTCTATCCCATTTCCAAACAGTCTCGAGCCATTACATTTGTATTCTCAAGTTTTAAAATGATGAGTTCAAGCCAGATTTATTTTACAAATATGGGTGTAAGGGAATTGTGTTTTAATACTTTATATTTATTTATCTTTATTGTCAATCCAGAGCATTCATGACATCATAAAATCTATTTTAAGAACAGTAGCAGATTACACTTGTTGCTGATAAAAAGATTACCCAGCATTCAAAGAGTTAACATTCATTCATGCCATTGGAACCACAGTGTGAAAGGGAAGTAACTCAGTCATGACTGCAGAGTGACGAAACCTGTTTTATTATAACAGGTTAAAATTAGATAGTTATTTATCCTTTGTCAGTGAAGTTTTGTCTCAATTATGTTGTCGGTTTAACTCTTTTTCCATGCAGATTAGATACCGAGCAACTTGGTCTTGCCTGTTTGAAACTCATTTTGAGTTGTGACTCATTTTGAAGATTCTTAACCAAATACCCCATAAATATGCCTTTTTACGCCTTTAATTAATTTCTCAACTGAGGAAAATAGTTACAATTTATACAGTTATGAATATGTATGATAAGAACTATTTTCTGTATTCTAGTAGATGGTAGCCTAAAGCAGACTGGAAGTAAAGCAAAATGCGTTTTAAGCGTGTTCTGCTTTACTTTCCACTTGCTTTAAGTTACCATCTGCTAGGATATAGAAACTTTTTCTTAGGGTACATATTTTTGACTGTATACATTGAAACTATTTTCTTCAGTGGAGGAATAAATAAAAGGAGTAAAAAGGTGTATTTATTAGATATTGAGTTCAGTGTTAAAAGAATTAATATGAATCGCCTTTCAGAGACTTGTAGATCAAATAGAAGACTTTGTGCAAGTGATCAATATACATGTATGTTGTTTACCTAGTAAGATTTCTTAACCAATTACTTCATAGGTACCCTTTTTTACACCTTTAATTTATTCCTTCACAAAATAAAATAGTTATACACTTGATACAGTCATGAATATGAACCATAAGAAATATACCTTATCTCCCAGCAGATGATAGCTTAAAGCAGTCTGAAAGTAAAACAGAATGTGCCTTAAGGCACATTCTGCATTACTTTCAACCTGCTTTAAGTAATCATATTATGTCTTCAAAACTAGTAACAGGCTATGGGGGAATGGGTTAAGGCACATTCTGCTTTACTTTCAACATGCTTTAAGTGGCCACCTGTCTTCAAAACTAGAAACAGGCTGTGGATTAATGGGTTAAGCAGTCATCTGCCTTAACCTTTTACCTCATAGCCTGTTTCTACTTAAGACAGTTGATCACTTAAAGCATGTTGAAAGTAAAGCGGAATGTTCTTTAAGCTACGGTCTGCAATAATAAAGAAATTATTTCCTATGATACATATTCATGACTATAAATTTGAACTACTTTCTTCAATTGATGTGTATATTAAAGGCATAAAAATGTGCATCTTATAAGATATAGGGTAACGGGTAAACCCCTTTACCCAGTGACCTGTTTCTAGTTTTGAAGATAGGTGACCACTTAAATCAGATTAAAAGTAGAGCAGAATGCACCAGAGGTGCATTCTGCTTTACTTTCAGCCTGATTTAAGCTGTCACCTACTAGGATATAGAAAAACATTATTTTAGTATATATGCTTATGACTGTATAAACTGGAACTATTTTATTCAGTGGAGGAATAAATTAAATGCACTTAACCCGTTACCTTATAGAAGCGCCTTTTAGCGCATTACGTTTAATCCTCCGCGGAAGAAAATAATTCCAATATTTATAGTCATGAATATGTATCAGAAGAAATATTTTCTTAAATCTAGCAGGTGGTTAATTAAAGCAGGCTGAAAGTAAAGCAGAATGCGCCTTAGGGCGCATTCTGCTTTACTTTCAACCTGCTTTAAGTAGTCACCTATTTTCAAAACTAGAAACAGGTTATGGGGTAAAGGGTTAAAGACACTTCTATTGGGGAAAGGGTGAAAACATTAATACAGTCGAACTTCGATATCTCGAAGTCGGTTTTGTCGAACATACCCGTTTTAACTTTGAAATATGGGTATGTTCGATTTAACCGAGCATGAAATAATGCAGTTCATATGACGAACTATTGGCTAGTTCCAGTTAAACGAGTTCGAGATATCGAAGTTCGACCGTAAGTTGGTTTAAAAAATGGGCACCAGAGATGCATGTAAGGGGCTACAACTTGTGACAATGCCAGGTATAAGAAGTCTGTAAGAATGTAAAGTTACGCAAATAAAAGAAAGTTTCTGTTTTAAAAATGTTACCTTTTGATTTATTCAACCTTTACCTTGTTAATTACATATACATGTAGATAAATATTTATGAATTTTAGCTCACTTGGTACAATCAGGATTGTTGGATGTCCGTAGTCTGTCTGTCTAGATGCAGGGCCCTCTGTAACCCCCCCCCCCCCCCCCCCCCTGTCCTACTTGTTGGATGACTTACAGTGTTCATTTATGGCATTGAGGGCTTACTGATTATCTCCCCCTTTTTAGATTTATTGAATGCGAGTATGTGCTTATAAATGTCATTTCTGCACAACAGCATGTGTTGCTGTTAATTTTTTTTATGTAAAATGAACTATATATAGTCTTACATCTTACAAACATCCTTTTTCACATAATCTAACATTTCAAAATGGCCGCAATTTTCAAAACGCACATGTGTGTTGTTCAGAGGGAGTCATTACAGGGAGGGGAAACTAAAGCTTGGCTTACATTTGCAAACAGCTTGAATCCAGATCAGACACCGCTATGCGGCGTCTGATCTGGATTCAAGTTGTTTGTCACTCATCATTATATCTATTCTATCAAAATGTTCACTTATATGTAACTTTGAGAAAAAACAGCGCACGACAATGTAAGGCAGACGATATTGCAGCAGTAAAAGCATTGGACATGATTTTCCTGTTTGGGCAACTGCGACAAGGGTCATTGTAAGGAGGGAATCGTTGTTCAGAGGGCCGTTGTAGGGAGGGAATGCTGTACAACTGAAAAAGCATGATGAAAGACGAAAGACACAAGACCATCACAATAACTCACCTTTGCACTTTGTGCCAGGTGAATTAGAAATGGAAGAGACTACACTGGAAAATGGAAGTGTCCATATGAAGTTTTAGGGTCAATGGTTTAACCCATGCCCCCATTAATACGCCCTTAACGCCTTTGATACATTTCTCCACCGAAGAAAGTAGTTCCACTTTATACAGTCATGAATAAGTATGAGAAATATTTTCTATATTCTAGCAGATGGTAGCTTAAAGCAGGCTGAAAGTAAAGCAGAATGTGCCTTTAGGCACATTCAGAAGAAAATGATTCTGCTTTACTTTCAACCTACTTTAAGCTACCATCTGCTAGAATATAGAAAATATTTCTCATACTTATTCATGACTGTATAAAGTGGAACTACTTTCTTTTCATACCAGAGTGTTAACAAGGTTTTTCTATGATTTGACCTAGTAACCTAGTTTTTTACCCATAATGCCCCACATTAAAACTTGACCTAGATTTCTTCAAGATAAAAAATTGTCATTAAATTTCATGAAGATCTAATGAATTTGTAGCCGCTAGAGTATTAAAGAACCAATTGTGGATGGATGGACAGACAGACGACAGACATGCAGTGATCCTAATAGCTCACCTTAGCACTTCATGCCAGGTGAGCTAAAAAGCAAGGAGGTTTCTAAAAACTGCAGGTTAAAAACAAAGCAGAAAGCCGCAATAGGACTTGCTACATTATTCTTTTAAGTATTCAGAAGTCATCTACCATAATCCATTACCCCATAAATACATCTTTTTATGCCTTTAACTTATTCCTCCACTGAAGAAAATAGTGCCAATTTATACAGTCATGCATTTGTACTATAAGAAATAGTTTCCATATTCTAGCTGATGGTAGCTTAAAGCAGGCTGAAAGTAAAGCAGAATGTGCCTTTAGGCACATTCAGAAGAAAATGATTCTGCTTTACTTTCAACCTACTTTAAGTGGTAACCTATTTTCAAAACTAGAATCAGGCTACGGGGTAATAGGTTTACCAATATAATGATCATTTAGACAACTCAAATTCTTCAACAAATACAATCATGTTAAAATGAGACAGCATACGCATATTGAAAATTGGTTTACACGCCAAATATGTTATCCACGTAAAATAAAGTCGTTATTATTATTATTATCATGTAACACAGCAGCAATGAAAGTCTGACAGGGCGCCAGACAAGAGCAAGTAAACTGAACAAATCCAACAATTTCTCACTCATTTAAGCACCAAACCCTATAGTGTCACTACTCATTAGAATTGTCCCCATACATAGGGTTTATGCAGACATAATGATAAAAAATTTAGTTTCTGAAATACTTCACTTTTCTGGAGCCCTGAAGCCAATCAATTTGAACAAACTGGAGTTGGTATGATAGATTGGTTTGGGTTTTACGGCACCGTGGGAGTGGATATATCTAGAGTGGTTGCAACAAAAAAAAAATACACAAGACTTGTAAATGAGGTAGAATATATTAGCATAATTTGCATATGCACATACATATATGTGTAAAACATATTACACAAAGAAGGACAGTCTGGTAAAATCTATGTACATATGCTTTCAAAGTCTGCAAGCTTAACCCATTACTCCATATATATATGCCCTTTTATGCCTTTATTCTTCTATGGGAGAAAAAATTTGGCTTCATACAGTCACCAATATACGCCAAAAGAAATATTTCCTTTATGATAACAGATGGTAACTTAAAGCAGGCAGAAAGTAAAGAAGAATGTGCCTTAACTTATTACTTTCTTTAAGTGGTCACCAGACTTCAAAACTAGAAACAATTTGCTATGGGGTAATACTTTTCAAAGTCTTTCCTAAACTTTGTGCTTTATAGCCATCAGTATCAATCGTGCACCTATACCCAGCAGCTTTCTGCTTCACTTTCATCCTGCTTTAACACTGCATGCTGGGTAATTTTTTCGTCTGCTACTGTTCTAAAAATAGAATTTTCAAAATTTCTTTTCAAAACTGGTTCAGTGAGTCAAACAGTTTGGATCCTGATGAGATGCCGTGTTACGCGGCCTCTCATCAGGATCCAAACTATTTGCAATGGTTACCATGGTTTCACTGCTAGCAGGCTAAGAGTTAAGCTGTCATCTGTATTAACCCATTACCCCATAGCCTATTTCTAATTTTGAAAATAGGTTACAACTTAAAGCAGGTTGAAAGTGAAGCAGAATGTGCCTTCAGGCACATTCTGCTTGACTTTCAACCTGCTTTAAGCTACCATCTGCTAGAATATAGAAAATATTTCTTATCATACAATTTAAAACTGTATAAATTGGAAATATTTTCTTCAGTGGAGAAATAAATTTAAAGCGTATTTATGTGGTAATGGGTTAACAGCCATCAATAAGTCTTCACTTGAATGAATCTATCAGGAGATGGTAGAGGTGCAGATTTCTCACATAACAACCCCCGTTTTCTATAGCGATAACCATGACAAATATCCTTATCTCCAACATGTGTAAGATCATTTTGATGACATCACTATAACGTCACTATTTATAACGGCGTTTGACGTCACCGGGGTTCCAAAACAATGCATATTACTTAAAAATAGCTTGAATCGTTGGTAATGTGCGAAAAATAATCTGTCACTCGTCGATGACAAGTTGATCTCAAACTCGCCAAGACAAGTTGATCTCAAACCCGCCAAGGCTCGCTTAATAACATTTCAATTCTAGACTCCTTTGAGATCAGCTTGTATTAACATCGACTCATGACAGATCCTATATATAAGGAAAGTGTATAGGCACCCTACTTCTCTGGTATACAGTACAAGAATTACGGTAAAGAGACTGAAAACCTACAGCGCTCCCTCTCTACAACAACATCCAATTGGAGACAATAAATATGTGCGTTGTTCGAAGGGAGTCGTTATACGGAGGGAAATTGGTTTACATATGCAAACAGCTTGAATCCAGATCAGACGCCGCGTTACGCGGCGTCTGAAATTGATTCAAGCTGTTTGTCACTCGTCATTAAGTTTTTTTTTCTGTCAAAATGTCCATTATGTAACAGCAGACAACAGCTTTAAGCAGACGATATTGCAGACGTAAAAAGGTTGGACATACTTGTCTTGTTTTGGGGAACATCGGCAAGTATCATTGTAAGGAGGGAATAGTTGTTCAGAGGGTCATTGTAGGGAAGAAGCACTGTATATAAAAATGTAAATATCAGTTTAGGAAAAAGGTTTATATAAAAAAAAGAGTACTTTTAAAGAAAAAGAAATTAAATGAGCTTGGTCGGGATTAGGACCCATGTGAAGAAGGCAAAACAATTCACCTATCGACCCAGCCATGCTTTTATTCAATAACTACAGTCGACACTCGATACTTCGAACTCGCGTTAGTTCGAACATACCCATATTTCAAAGTTAAAACGTGGCTTAGCCACGTTTTAACTTTGAAATACGGGTATGTTCGACTTAAGCGAGATTGAGTTATCGAAATTAAACTATGAAATACTGGTAAGGTCGATTTAAGCGAGTTCGAAGTATCGAGTTTCGACTGTATATATTTTATCCTATTTATATTGCACCCAAATGCAACATACATGTATACAAATGAACAAACAAACAAACGTACATATGGGCAGATTCTTGACGACTCTTTACCAGCAAAATACTGCAGTCTGGCCTTGGTCTACACTTTTTCCAAAATTCACCAATAGAGGCTAATAGTGTGCAGGAATAGGGTTAAACTTCTGATAACAGACATCAATAGATTATTTGAAAACTAGTTTAGCTCAAGTGTACTCAACTGTAGCTTAAGAACTCCAGGAATATACAATCATTAACAGCAGAATTCAAAATAACTTACCGGTATTGTATTACAATTTGTTTTACCCATCATCATCACACAAATTTCTTTTATATAACATTCTTTAGTATTATTTAACCCTTTCCCTCATAGAAGCACATTTTAGCACATTCAATTTATTCCTCAACTGAATGAAATAGTTCCAATATATACATAAACCACGGAATTATACAAAATGGAATAGCAACTAAGCGAAATTGAATAGGCGAGTACCTGAGCTCTCGCGGCGGTTGAATTTTGCGAGATTATGTGTCACGCGACAACATCTTCACTTTTTTGCCTCGTTGTCCGCGATTTCTGGCGTGAAATTTACCGACTCGAGTGTTTTTATTGACATTTTATAGGATTTAAACAACTATGTGGACATTCCTATCAATTCACGGGAATAAAAACCTGTGAACAATGCTTCGAAAACACACATTTATCATATTGACTACCGGTAGACAGTCTCTTATCAAGTCTCGCGAGTCTCGTATCCGCCGCACGAGATTTACGATATAGCGCGAGGTTTCGATTCCGTCAGTGTATAATTCTGTGCATAAACCATATCTATAAGAATGTTTTTCCCCTTCCTAGCAGGTGATAGCTTAAAGCAGGCTGAAAGTAAAGCAGGCACATTCTGCTTTGCTTTCAGCCTGTTTAAGCTACTATATACTAGGATAAAGGAAATATTATGATTGGTACCTTTTCATGACTGTATAAAGTGGAACTATTCTCTTCAGCGGAGGAGTAAATGAAAGGTGTAAAAAGGTGAAGATTCTATATGGAGTAATGGGTTAAATAGTCCTTAACCCACTACCCCATAGTCTGTTTCTAGTTTTGAAGACAGGTGGCCACTTAAAGCAGATTGAAAATAAAGCAGAATGTGCCTTAAGGCACATTCTGCTTTACTTTCAGCCTGCTTTAAGCTACTATCTGCTAGAATGAAGAAAATATTTCCAACGATACCTATTCAAGACTGTATAAATTGGAACTATTTTCTTCATGGGAGGAATAAATTAGAAGCGTAAAAAGCCGTATTTATGGGGTAATGGGTTAACCCATCATCCACTGAAAATTTGTATATAAAATAAAAAATGTAAAACTCTGCCCCGGGTTAATGAAATAAGGAAACTTATTCAGGAAAGAGTGCCGACTCATGACAGACAGATTACTGTACAGTGCAGACCTTGATCAGACAGATTCTAATAGCATAAATAGGGTTAAACTTTTTCCAAAAATACCAAAAGATTATTTGAAAACTAGTTTAGCTCAAGTGTACTCAACTGTAGCTTAAGAACTCCAGGAATATACAATCATTAACAGCAGAATTCAAAATAACTTATTGTATAACAATTTGTTTAACCCTTTCCACCATAGCAAGCTGGGTACATCACCATACAACTGGTGTAATATCACAAATTCTTTTGTGTTTAACCCATTACTCCATAAATACCAGTTTAATGGAACTATTTTCTTCAGTGGCAGAATATATTAAATGCATTAAGATAGATAGATAGATTTTTTTCGGTAAAAAGTGTACATAATTATGCTTTTCCAGAAAATAGTTCCATTTTAAAGTATTCGGCTCTAAATGACCTTTTTGTGTCGATGGGCCGTAAAACACCATTCATTCATTCATTCCATTTTAAAGTAATGAATACGTATCATAAGAAATATTTTCTATATTCGAACAGATGGTTGCCTAAGCTACCATCTGCTAGGATGAAGAAATATTTCTTCTGGTTAATATCTATGGCTGTATAAAATGGAACTATTTTCTTCAGAGGAAGAGTGAACGGAATGCCTAAACAGGGGTACTTAACTCATTACCCCGTAGCCTGTTTCTAGTTTTGAAGATAGGTTAACACTTAAAGCAGGCTGAAAGTAAAGCAGAATGTGCCTGCTTTAAGCTAAAATCTGCTAAAATATAGAAAATAATTATGTAACATATTCCTGACTGTTTAAAGTGGAACTATTTTCTTCAGTGGATGAATAAATCAAAGGCGTAAAAAGGCAGATTTATGGGGTAATTGGTTATAGAGAAAAGAGTCAACATGCAGTGACTTATACCATGACTGTAAACAACAAAATCAAAAGCACTGCAATTCCCATATGGGCAAGTCCAGTTGCTTTACTTATTCTCCCAGCTGATCCTGATGTTCCAGGAGGGATGACAAGTGGCTTTTCTTTTGCCCCTTGTCCATCATCTGGAAACGTTGGAGACGGTGTCTGAATTTCTTGCTTTGTTTCTACTGTTGTTAATTTCTTGGTTGTTTCAGTCTGTGCTTTTGTTGTTGGTGCTTTGGTTGTCTTCCCCGGTGTTGTTGTTGATGATGGGGATTTTGTCGCTTCAAATGATATTGTCCCATAATTCTGGATCAGCCCTGTAAAAATACATGAATAGAAATGTAAATCAGGGGCCCGTTTCATAAAACTTTGTATGTCAAAAATTGTTGTAAGTCACAACTTTAAAATACATTAATTTTTACTTTCTGTAAATAATCCTGACTTGTGACATCTCTTTGGAATCGTCTTTTCAAGACGATTCCAAAGAGATGTCACATGACAGGATTATATGGAGAAATGAATAATAATTGAGACTTTCATAATCTGACTTACGATAACATTTGTCATACGAAGCTTTATGAAACCAGCCCCAGGGCTCCAGGTAAGTGGGAGTAAACTGAAGTTTCCAAAATTTTCTCTGTTAACCCTTTGAACCCTAGTCCCCCATATAGGCGTCATTTTCAAACAGTGTACATGTGAAAAGTGCACTTGTCCTATGCAAACAGTGAATACCCAGATCAGAGGGTTCCGAAAGTAGCCCTCTGATCAGGGTCTTCACTGTTTGTCATAATGCCAAACATTGACAAAAACAACCCTTACAAGTCAGAAATGGACTAGACTCAAATGGAAACTGGAATTGTCCATTCAAAGTTTCAGGGAGGAAAGAGTTAAGTCTGCACCAAACCACTGATTAGAATCATCTGAAAGAGACAGTTTTTACGAGTGGTTACATCATTGTTAAAACTAAGACTTTGATGCAAACATAAAGATTTTAGTTTTTGAAATACTCCCATTTACTTTGGCACTCTCTAAGCACTTACCAGCAAGACAGGACTTGAACCCTGCATTGAAGGTTATTGTCACCCAATTTCTACACTTACAAGCAAGAATGGACTGGATCTTGGCATTGTTTGGTATAGCCACTCAATCTCTTTACACTTACCAGCAAGAGTGGACTGGAACCCAGCGTTATAGGTTAGTGTCACTCGAGATGACATACCAGTAAGAACGGACTGGAACCCAGCATCATAGGTTAGTGCCACTCATCTCTACATACCAGTAAGAACGGACTGGAACCCAGCATCATAGGTTATTGTCACTCATCTCTACATACCAGTAAGAACAGACTGGAACCCAGCATCATAGGTTAGTGCCACTCATCTCTACATACCAGTAAGAACGGACTGGAACCCAGCATCATAGGTTATTGTCACTCATCTCTACATACCAGTAAGAACGGACTGGAACCCAGCATCATAGGTTATTGTCACTCATCTCTACATACCAGTAAGAACAGACTGGAACCCAGCATCATAGGTTATTGTCACTCATCTCTACATACCAGTAAGAACGGACTGGAACACAGCATTGTATGGTATAGCCACTCAATCTCTACACACCAGCAAAATGTACTGGAACCCAGCATCATTGATTACCATTCAAAGTAATGACTACTAAATTTCTACACACTTACCAGCAAGTACAGATTGGAACCCAGCATTGTAGTCTCTACACACTTACCGGTACCAACAAGAATGGACTGAAACCCTGCATCAATGATTTGTGTTACTTACCAGCAAGTACAGATTGGAACCCAGCATTGTAGTCTACTGCCACTCTATTCATTGTGTAGTTTGTCCTTGCATCCTCAAAGAAGTCATTTAAACCTGGCCCACTAACCAAGGCACCTGTTAGAAGATGGGGATTGGCTCCTGGCGCGTTGTAAATTGACCAATCACAGGCCTCCATATAATCAGGACAGGAGCTAAATATTTAACAACACTACAAAGTTAGTCAGAAACAGATTTAGCAAAGTTAAACTCTTACAACACCATGGGCCTGTTTAAAATATACTCAATACATTTGCAAACAGTGTAGACCCAGATCAGAGGGCTCCTATAGGAGCCCTCTGGTCTGGGTCGACACTGTTTGCTTATTTAGACCAGCAGTTGTTAAACTAACCAGAATTCCAAGAAGACTGGTTCATGTTTTGGTAACTAAAAAGATCCACATGGGAACCTGATAACCCACAAGAAAAAGGTAAAGAATTACAAGTACATGAATTATAATACTGCAAACATTACATAATACGCCATTCAGGGGGCATAACTCATGTGAAACTTGGCAAATTTAAACGAAACGGGATCTCCATATGCAGGTCTTCAAAAAAATGCCATATATCAAATTTCAGTTCAAAATATCAAGGCATGTGGGGGGAAAAATTGCAGAAACTGATGAATTAATATATATTAAGTTCCAAAAGGGGCATAACTCATACAGAGCTTGAATTGAGATAACACGTAAATTCACGTCAAGCTTAATTATCAAAGCAATGTCATATACCAAAATTCATCTTCATATGTCAAAGCATGTATGAGAAAAGTGCAGAAAACCTGGACAGAAAGAAAATTGGACATCACTACAGTAGAACCTCTCTATTACGGCCACCAAATTGTGTTAAATATTAGATGTTTACGACAGGTGACTGCTTAAAGCAAGGTGACAGTAAAACAGAAAGCTCCTATAGGAGCTTTCTGTTTCACTGTCATCTTGATTTAAGCTGTCACCTGTATTTTATTCAATAAATTAGCCTTCGTTTTAGTGGCCGTTATAGAGAGGTTTTACTGTATATCAAAATATATACAGTGTTCCCTCCCTACAACGGCCCTCCCAACAACGACACCCTCCTTACAACGACTCTTGCCACAGTTCCCTAAACATGACCAATATGTCTAAAGCTTTTACTGCTGCAATATTATATGCTTCAAAATTGTCGTCTACTGTTTTCTCAAAGTCACATATAACTGGAGATTTTGATAGAATAAATATAATGATGAGTGACGAACAGCTTGATTCCAGATCAGATGCCGCGTTACGCGGCATATGATCTGGATTTAAGCTGATTGCAATTGTAAGCCAATTTCCCTCGCTACAACGACTCCCTCCGAACAACGCACATAGTTGTTGTCTCCTATTGGGTGTTGTTGTAGAGAGGGAGCACTGTATGTCCAAAAGACAGGCAGATAAATACTTATTTTTTACTATTTATCACGAACAGTTGTTTAACCCCATTACTGCCATGACAACTTCTGCTTTAACCCATTACCTCATAAATACGCCTTTTTACTACTTTAATTAATTCCTCCACTGAAAAAAATTGTTCCACTTTATACAGTTACTAATATGTTCTAAAAGAAATATTTTCTGTATTCTAGCAGATTGTACCTTAGAGCAGGCTGAAAGTAAAGCAGAATGTGCCTTAAGGCACATTCTGCTTTACTTTCAACCTGTTTTAAGTGGTCACCTGTCTTCAAAACTTGAAAGGGACTATGGGGGAATGGGTTAAGTGGTCACCTGTCTTCAAAACTAGACACATGCTACAGAGTAAAGGGTTAAGAGCTTAGAGAGACACAATGTCTAACCAGCAGTAATCTGAACAATTGTGGTTTATCAGACATTCACTACTGACCTTGTCCTATGATGTGGTCGTCTTGGATACCTGTTGCCATAGCCAATGAGGTAACTGTATGCAAAGTCATTTTTGCCCAACATGTAGTCTACCTGAGATTTAGCCCATGCCTTAGCTGGTTCCTCTCCTATTCCAGCATCAGCAGCAAGCAGGGTCACAAAGGCAGCATTTGCTGTATGAAAAATCATATGCGGTAAATTCATGAACTTGAACTTCTCAATATTTGTAAAATGATCAAACCTGTTTTCAGCAAGTAATAGTGAACAAGACGGCCCTAGAGCTTATACCTAGTTATAGCATATAAAACTTGACCTAGTGACCCATATTTTGACTTGACATGACCTATATTTTAATAAGGCAAACATTTGGACCAAGTTTCATGAAGATCTAATGAGATTTGTAGCCTTTACAGTGTTAACAAGGTTTTCTATGATTTGACCTAGTGAACTAGTTTTTGGCCCAACGTGTCCAACATTTGAGCATGGCCTAGAATATCAATGAGGCAAACATTTTGACCCAGTTTCATGAAGATCTAATGAGATTTGTAGGTTCTAGAGTGTCAGGAAGTTTTTTCTAGATTTTGACATATTGACCAAAGATTTTGATCTGACATGACCCGCATTTTTAGATGACCTAGATAATAATAAGGCAAATATTTTGAATAAGTTTCAGGAGGATCTAATAAGATGTGTTGCCTCTAGAGTGATAGCAAGGTTACCTATGATTTGAACAAGTGACCTTTTTTAACCTGGCTTGACAAACATTCAAACTTGACCTAGATATCAATAAGGCAAACATTTTGACAACTTTTCATGAAGATCTTATGAGATTTGTAGCCTCCAGAGTGTTAACAAGGTTTTTCTATGATTTGACCTAGTAACCTAGTTTTTGACCCATAATGCCCCACATTAAAACTTGACCTAGATTTCTTCAAGATAAAAAATTGTCATTAAATTTCATGAAGATCTAATGAATTTGTAGCCGCTAGAGTATTAAAGAACCAATTGTGGATGGATGGACAGACAGACGACAGACATGCAGTGATCCTAATAGCTCACTTTAGCACTTAATGCCAGGTGAGCTAAAAAGCAAGGAGGTTTCTAAAAACTGCAGGTTAAAAACAAAGCAGAAAGCGGCAATAGGACTTGCTACATTATTCTTTTAAGTATTCAGAAGTCATCTACCTTAATCCATTACCCCATAAATACATCTTTTTACGCCTTTAACTTATTCCTTCACTGAAGAAAATAGTGCCAATTTATACAGTCATGAAATTGTATTATAAGAAATAGTTCCCATATTCTAGCAAATGGTAGCTTAAAGCAGGCTGAAAGTAAAGCAGAATGTGCCCTAAGGCACATTCTGCTTTACTTTCAACCTGCTTTAAGTGGTTACCTGTTTTCAAAATTAGAAACAGGCTATGGGTTAATGGGTTACATACTACCTACGAATCATCTTTGTAGAGCGAAATCACATAGAACTATATTCCGGTCTATAGTCGTCTATAGTGACTACAGTTCCAACTGAACACCGATCGTTTGACTATAGTGACATCATTTGACCAGTGAACCTCAGTTTTCATTGGTTCAACAAATGGTGTTCCTTAGCCGACCTTAATGCGCATGCGCCAGGCTCCACTCTGCCTGACTAGAAGTTAGAACTATAGTTCCACGTGAACTTGCTCAAATGGTTGCAAAGGGCAAGGGCTAAGTTCTGTACCTGCATGTCTAAGTGGGCCTTCTTCACTGTGCCACACTAATCCCTGCGGTGTCTTCTGCCTTCCTGGGCTACTCCAATGGTCAAGAAATGATTTAACTGCTTCGCTATACTTTGATTGTCCAGTAAGCTCATACAGGGCTAGCTGTGAATAAGAATTCAAAAGTGCATAATTATCTGAACTCACAATACAGTGTTGAAAATCAAAACATTTTTGTCTTAACCATTTGCCTGCTAGTTACAACTCATCTACAATTTGTAAACAGTTTGGATCTAGATTATATGCAGAAAAATGCAATACATGTATGTGATCTGAATCAAAATTGTTTGATTCATGTATTAACCCTTTACCCAATAGCCTATTTCTAGTATTGAAAATAAGGGACCACTTAAAGCAGGTTGAAAGTAAAGCAGAATGCGCATTAAGGCGCATTCTGCTTTACTTTCAGTCTGCTTTAAGCTACCATCTGCTAATATGTAGAAATTATATCTTATGACACATGTTTATAACTGTTTAAATAGGAACTATTTTCTTCAGCGGAGGAATAAATTAAATACGCTAAAAGTCGCTTCTATGGGGGAAAGGGTTAAGGTTTCTAAGCTAAAATAAATTTAACCCCTTGGATCCTTAGTCACACATATATGCATCCTTTGCTAACAATGTACATGTGAAGAATACACATGTCATATGCAAACAGTGTCTTAACCCTTTGAACCCTAGTCCCTCATATAGGCATCCTTTTCAAACAGTGTACATATGAAAAGTACAATTATTGTCTTGTGCAAACAGTGAAGGCCCAGATCAGAGGGCTCCGAAAGGAGCCCTCTGATGAGGGTCTTCACTGTTTGTCATAATGCCAAACATTGACAGAAACAACCCTTAAAAGTCAGAAATGGACTAGGCTAAAATGGAAACTGGAATTGTCCATTTAAAGTTTCAGGGAGGAAAGAGTTAAGGCTTTACTTTCAACCTGCTTGAAGTGGTCACCTGTCTTCAAAACTAGAAACAGGCTATGTGGTGATGGGGTCTGTAATCACATCCGTTTGTGCTAATGGTGAGGATTGGATAAATGCATCTTCAGGGACTTATGCAGAGGAAGGGGTAAAGGTAACTAATGGTTCTGATATAGAGAAAGGGGTTAAGGCAACTAATGGGACTTATGCTGAGGCAGGGGTAAATGAATCTAATGGGACTTATGCTGAGGGAGGGGTAAAAGCATCTAATGGTACTAATGCAGAGGAAGAGGGTAAATGAATCTATGGCCTGCATTGGGCGCTCTGCTATTATTTCTATTGGTCGGCAATCTTTAGCCGGTTGGTTCATTGCTGATTGATGGGGGTAGTGTGATTGCCGTTTTGGGGGCTGTCTTTTGTATGTTTATTCTTATTTATTTTAGATCTAATTATAGTTATTTGTGTTTTGTCGATGGCCTGCATTGGGCGCTCTACCATAATTTATATCAGTCGGCAATACTTAGCCGGTCGGTTCATTGCTGATTGATGGGGGTAATGTGATCGCCGTTTTGGGGGACTGTCTTTTATATGTTTATTCATGTTTTATTTCAGATCTAATTGTAGTTATTTTGTCTTTTCACGATTTATAGGTACATAAGTGTTATTTCATGTAAAGCGCTTTTGAACGCACAATCCCTGTGTGAAAAGAGCGCTATATAAATCTGGTATAATAATAATAATAATAATGGGACTTATGCTGAGGGAGGGGTAAATGCATCTAATGGTACTAATGCAGAGGAAGAGGGTAAATGCATCTAATGGTACTTATGCTGAGGGAGGGGTAAAAGCATCTAATGGTACTAATGCAGAGGAAGAGGGTAAATGCATCTAATGGTACTAATGCTGAGGAAGAGGGTAAACGCATCTAATGGTACTTATGCTGAGGGAGGGGTAAAAGCATCTAATGGTACTAATGCAGAGGAAGAGGGTAAATGCATCTAATGGTACTTATGCTGAGGAAGAGGGTAAATGCATCTAATGGTACTTATGCTTAGGAAGAGGGTAAATGCATCTAATGGTATTAATGCTGAGGAAGAGGGTAAATGCATCTAATGGTACTTATGCCGAGGGAGGGGTAAAAGCATCTAATGGTACTAATGCAGAGGAAGAGGGTAAATGCATCTAATGGTACTTATGCTGAGGGAGGGGTAAAAGCATCTAATGGTACTAATGCAGAGGAAGAGGGTAAAAGCATCTAATGGTACTTATGCTGAGGGAGGGGTAAAAGCATCTAATGGTACTAATGCTGAGGAAGAGGGTAAATGCATCTAATGGTACTTATGCTGAGGGAGGGGTAAATGCATCTAATGGTACTAATGCTGAGGAAGAGGGTAAATGCATCTAATGGTACTAATGCAGAGGAAGAGGGTAAAAGCATCTAATGGTACTAATGCTGAGGAAGAGGGTAAATGCATCTAATGGTACTTATGCTGAGGGAGGGGTAAAAGCATCTAATGGTACTAATGCAGAGGAAGAGGGTAAATGCATCTAATGGTACTTATGCTGAGGGAGGGGTAAAAGCATCTAATGGTACTAATGCAGAGGAAGAGGGTAAATGCATCTAATGGTACTTATGCTGAGGGAGGGGTAAATGCATCTAATGGTACTAATGCAGAGGAAGAGGGTAAATGCATCTAATGGTACTTATGCTGAGGAAGGGGTAAAAACAACTAATGGTACTTATGTGGAGTAAGGTGTGAATGCAACTAACAGTACTTATGCAGAAGAAGGGGTAAAGGGATCTAATGTGCCTTATGCAGAGAAAAGGGTTAAGGCATTTAATGGGACTTATGCAGAGGAAGGGGTAAAGTTATCTAATGGGACTTATGTGGAGTAAAGGGTTAACTGCAGACAATGTAGACCCTCACCTCACATAGCACATGCTTGTTGCTCCATGTCAATTCCTTGGGGTATGTCATCTGTTTGTATTTCTTTGCCTCCTGTTTGTATGTGACATTCTTGGTGATCTTGTAAACCCAAGCAGCACTCAAACACATCTCGTCACTAGCCTCCGCATTCCTTAAATCATTACAAACATGTATAACACAGGGTTCCAGACAAGATGGAGTAAACTGAACAAATCCAACATTTTCTTACTCATTACAGCTCCAAATATTATGGTGTTACTACTCATTAGAATTGTCTCAAAGAGACGATTCTAATGAGTAGTGACGCCATAGGGTATAATGCAAAGATGAAGATTTTAGTTTTTGAAATACATGTACTCCCCTTATCTGGAGCCCGGTAGTGTAATTTCAAAAGATACACATGTAGGCTGTTATTAAGTCTTTTACCCTATAGCTTGTTTCTTAGAGAATTTTTACCCTATAGCCTGTTTTCAAAACTAGCTACAGTGGTAAATACGCTATTCCTACCCACTTTACGCGTTTCTTAAGCGTTTCTTAAGCGTTTCTTATCCGTTTCGTTAAACGCGTTTCTTAGCTATTTTCTACGCTCTTCTTTACGCGTTTAAAAGAGCCAGGATGAAAGGTTCATCACTTAGCCGATGGACCCCTTAGCCGAGACTGCATTGGTATAATCGTTTATTAACGCGTTTAAACGCGTTAAAATCGTTAGTCATTAAACGTTCGTTTACCATTCACTATGCGTTTCTTACGCATAGATTAACGAGTAAATGGGTAGGAATAGCGTATTTACCACTGTACCATCTGCTAGAATATAGAAAATATTTCTAATGACAAATATTCTTGACTGTATAAAGTGGTACTATTTTCTTTAGCTGAGGAATAAATTAAATGTGCTAAAAGGTGCTTCTATGGAGGAAAGGGTTAAGCTACCACCAGGACTCCAGCTTCTCTAATAAACAGGGCTCCAGATAAGAGTTAGTTTTTTCAACAAATCCAACATTTTCTCACTCTTTTTAGCACCAAATCCTATGGCGTTACTACTAATTAGAATCGTCTCGAAGAGACGATTCTAATGAGTAGTGACACCATAGGGTTTAATTCAGAAATAAAGATTTTAGTTTTTGAAAAACTACCCTTATCTGGTGCTCTGATAAATATAGATTTGTGGGACCTACTGTATGCAGAGGAAGAGGTAATGCCATCATATGGGGCTTTTTTTGCAGATGAAAGGGGTAAAGCACATGACAAAGGGTCTGAGACAAGAGTTAACCAAGGCTCCAGATAAGAGGTAGTAAACTGAACAAATCCAACATTTTCTCACTAATTCAGCACCAAATCCTATGGTGTTACTACTCATTAGAATCGTCTTGAAGAGACGATTCTAATGAGTGGTGACACCATAGGGTTTAATGCATAAATAAAGATTTCAAATTTTGAAATACTCCCCTTATCTGGAGCTCTGCAAGATTGTAACCCTATTCTACTAGGCAATGCTCTATGGCAATCTACTAGCTCTGCAGAAGTGCCATAGAAATAAAGATTTTATAATTCGAAAATGCTCTTGTTACCTACCCCAAATAGTACAAACCATCTTCATCAATATAAACTCCATTCAAAGATGTGGCAAACTGAAACATGGCTTCTGCAGCCGTGGCCAGCTCATAAGAAAATTCTCCATCTAAAGAAAATAAAGGAAAATAAAGAAGAAAATGATTACTGTAGTAAAGCAACAGGTACCTCTTGTATACACAGTAAAACCTCTCTATTACGATAATTAACTTGTACTGATTCTCTGGCTTTTAAGACAGGTGGCTGCTTAACCCATTGTATGCTGGGTAATATTTGGCGGCCATTTTAAAATGTCGTCTGCAGTGGGCATCACTCAAATATTTGCAAAAGATTTAAGCAGTTTCTGGTAGAAAATTGACTTAGCTGCAAACAGTTTTGATCTTAGATCATAAGGCCCCACACTGAGATCAAAACTGTTTGCCTAGAGGAACACCTAAAAGTGTATCCCGCATAAAATGGGTTAAAGAAAGGTGAATGCAAAACAGAAAGCTCCTTTACATTCACCTTGTTTTAACCCTTTCCCCCATAGAAGCGCCTTTTAGCGCCTATGATTTATTTCTCTTCTGCAGAAAATAGTTCCAATTAAAATAGTCAGGAATATATATTATATGGAATATTTTTGATGTTATAGCACATGGTGGCTTAAAGCAGGCTGATAGTAAAGCAAAATGCACCTAATGGTGCATTCTGCTTTACTTTCAACCTGCTTTAATTGGTCACCTATCTTCAATACTAGACATAGGCTATCAGGTAAAGAGTTAACCCTTTGAACCCTAGTCCCGCATATTTGCGTCCTTTGCAAACAATGTCCATGTGAATAGTACACTTGTCCTATGCGAACAGTGAAGACCCAGATCAGAGGGCTCCTAGGAGCCCTCTGATCAGGATCTTCACTGTTTGTCATAATGCAAAATATTGACAAAAACATCCCTTAAAAGTCAGAAAGGGACTAGACTTAAATGGAAACTGGAAATGTACATTTAAAGTTTCAGGGAGGAAAGAGTTAAGCTATCACTTGTCTTTAAAAGCAATCAATTAGTCTTCTTTTTAGTGGTTGTAATAGAGAGGTTTTACTGTAACTATATATCTGATCTTTACAACTAGATCTTTTAACAGTATTTCAGTCATATCACTACATCCAGCTAATTACAGATGGAGGAAGACCCCAAAAGCGCCCATTTATAATGTTTCAGGCACAATTCGTCAACTGGTTAGAACCAGCCACTTTCTGCAAGCTAAGCACTCTAAAACCGTCCATAAACTAAAATTCTTATGGCCACATATTCATGACTGTATAAAGTGAAACTATTTTCTTCAGTGTAGATATAAATCAGAGACGTAAACAGGTTATCTATTGCATAATGCGTGAAACCAAAAAGCAAACCTTTCTCAGCAAACAATTGGGATCCAATTGCCATTGCAGTAGCCATGTCGGCAGCTACGTCAGCCCCTTGTTCCCCCTCTGTAAGGAAAGGTAGGGAAGCGAAGGTGATGTAGTTCCTATCCCCCGGCAGTGCCCAGAACGCCCTTGCCTGACCCTCGTTCTGTTTATTCTGTGAAAATAAAATGCTTAGTACGTTAACCCATAGCGTGTTTCTAGACAGGTGAAAATTTAACTCTGTCACTGCCAATGGTGCCAACTGGCGACTTAACCCTTTGAACCCTAGTCCCGCATATAGGCGTAATTTTCAAACAGTGTATATATTAACAGTACACTTGTCCTGAGCAAACAGTGAAGACCCTGATCAGAGGGCTCCGAAAGGAGCCCTCTGATCAGGGTCTTTACTGTTTGTCATAATGCCAAACATTGACAAAAACAACCCTTAAAAGTCAAAAATGGACTAGACTAAAATGGAAACTGGAGTTGTCCATTTAAAGTTTCAGGGAGGAAAGAGTTAACCCATTACCCCATAGCCTGTTGCTAGATTTGAAGATAGGTGATCACTTGAAGCAGGTTGAAAGTAAAGCAGAATGCACCTTAAGGTGCATTCTGCTTTACTTTCAGTCTGCTTTAAGTTACTATCTACCGGGATAAAGAAAATATTTCTTATGGTATACTTTCATGACTATACAAAGTGGAACTATTTTCTTCAGTGAAGGATTAAATTAGAGGGTGAAAGGCGTATTTATGGGGTAATGGGTTAACAAAAAATTTTAAACCTGATCAGAGGCCGTGAAACATCGCATCTGATCAGGATCCAAACTGTTTGACACTGGTATCAACATTTCTTCAGTCAAAACAGCCCTAAATCTGACTTTAAAAATATTGCAGACGACATTACCGATGCATACGATATTTTGGCTTTATGAGGGTTAAAGCAGAGGATAATACTTGGCAGGGAAAGAGTTAAAGCAGTTTAAAAGTAAAGTTGCTTTACCTTCAGCCTGCTTTAACCCTTTACCTGATAGAAGCGCCTTTTAGCGCATTTTAATTTATCCCTCCGCCAAAGAAAATAGTTCAAGATTATACAGGCATGAACATGTACAATTAGAAATATTACTTATATACTAGCAACTAGTGACTTAAAGCAGGTTGAAAGTAAAGCAGAATGCGCCCTAGGGCACATTCTGCTTTACTTTCAACCTGCTTTAAGTGGTCACCTGCCTTCAAATCTAGAAACAGGCTATGAGGTAAAGGGTTAAGCTATCATCTGTAAGAATATAGAAATATTTCTTGTGCTGCATGTTCACGATGGTGTAAATTTGAACTATTTTTTTCAATGGAGGAATAAATTATGGGGATAAAGAGGTGTTGTGATGAAATAATTGGTTAAATATTTAACCCTTTACCCAATAGTCTATTTCCAGTATTGAAAATAGATGGACACTTAAAGCAGGTTGAAAGTAAATAGGTGCATTCTGTTTTAATTCAGCCTGCTTTAAGCTAACATCTGCTTGGAAATAGAAAATTATTTCTTAATGGTGTAGATTCATGACTGCATAAAACAAAACTATTTTCGCCAGTGGAGGAATAAATTACAGGTAAAGGCGTAAAAAGGCTTATTTATGGGGTTATGGGTTAAATCTAAGCACAATATTTAAGGATGTCGGCCTGTCTTTTTTAGCATTATGAAATTTCCGAAAAATTTTACGAACTCGTTTCCAAAAAAATGGTAAGAACTCATTTTTGGTGAATGCATACAGTAATAAAACACCATTTTCCCGGGCAAAAATTGGATTTTCGTTCCGGAAGGGACTTTTTAAGTTTTATGTCCTATTCGTAGTTAACAGCATACACTGTTTTCATAGGTAGGTTGTATTTTGTTACATCCGATTTCATTTCAATTTCTCAGAATATAAGCATGAAATTTTCATGGTAGTACAGTTTTAGTATAAATTATAGATAACTCAATAGATAAAATAAAAAAAATTGGAAAAAAAAATTTTTTTGGTAAAAGTACACAAAAAATTGAAAAAATGAGAAAAATGGATTTTTTTTTATAAAATGATCTATATCTTTTTGAAAAGGTACGGGACCCTTTGTTTTTATTTGCTATTTCACTAAAACTTTTTGTTTGCAAGGCTAAAAACAACAAATAAAAAATTTGGTATTTAGTTTGCTACAATTTGTAGGGCAATTTTCACAGTGCCTTATTCTCCCATAATAAACAAGAGCCCCATGGGGCATATTTCGCTCACCTGAGAATAACTGACAAAATGGAGAAAAAGATTTATGTCCAGGACAGAGTCATTTTTTACTCGATTGGCATAATTTGAACAATCTTGAAAGAGCACCTGTAGATGATGCTATGCGCCAAATATCTAAGATCAGGGTACAAGGGTTTTAGACAAAAAATTTTTTTAAGTTTCCATTGAATTTTTTTTTTTTTAGTTCCTGTGACCTACTTATGCAACAGACTGGAACCATTTGAACAAAATACGTAAAGGACATCTAGAAGTGTCACCATGATGAATATCAAAGCTCTGGCCGTATTAGTTTCAGAGAAGAAAACGTTTGAAAATTTCACTATATAACTCTATGTAAAACTGTGACCCCTGGGGCGGGGCAAATTTTGACCCAAGGGACATAATTTGAACAAACTTGATAGAGGACCTGTAGATGATGCTATGTGCCAAATATCTAAGCTCTGGCCCTTGTAGTTTCAGACAAGAAGATTTTTTAAGTTTTCATTGAAAAAAAAACTATTTTTAGCTCCTGTGACCTACTTATGCAACCGACCGGAACCATTTGAAGAAACTATGTAAAGGACATCTAGAAGTGTCACCATGATGAATATCAAAGCTCTGGCCATATTAGTTTCAGAGAAGAAGACGTTTGAAAATTTCACTATATAACTCTATGTAAAACTGTGACCCCCGGGGCGGGACCAATTTTGACCCCAGGGACATAATTTGAACAAACTTGATAGAGGACCAGTAGATGATGCTATGTGCCAAATATCTAAGCTCTGGCCCTTGTAGTTTCAGAGAAGAAGATTTTTAAAGATTTCATTGAAAAAATCTATTTTTAGCTCCTGTGACCTACTTATGCAACCGACCGGAACCATTTGAACAAAATATGTAAAGGACATCTAGAAGTGTCACCATGCTGAGTATCAATGCTCTAGCCATATTAGTTTCAGAGAAGAAGACGTTTGAAAATTTCACTATATAACTCTATGTAAAACTGTGACCCCCGGGGCGGGGCCAATTTTGACCCTAGGGACATAATTTGAACAAACTTGATAGAGGACCTATAGATGATGCTATGTGCCAAATATCTAAGCTCTGGCTCTTGCAGTTTCTGACAAGAAGATTTTTAAAGATTTCCTTATTTTTTCACTTTGGTTGCCATGGCAACCAGAGTTCTGCATTGTTTTTAATTCTTTGAACAAATTTGAAAGAGCTTGACCCAAGGAACATTTCTGTAAAGTTTGGTTGAAATCTGTCAAGCGGTATATGAGGAGATGTCATTTGAAGCAATTGTTAACGACGACGGACGACACACGACGGACGACGACGGACGACGGACACAGGGCCATCCCAATAGCTCACCTTGAGCCTATGGCTCAGGTGAGCTAAAAAGTGGGTGGGGTAAATTTTACTCCTTTCTGGTGAAATCAAATATTTTTATTTTGGATCTTGAAAAAAAATTATTTTCAGGGTTTATTCTTACTATGGTAATATAAATTAGGATACTTTTGGTACAAATAGATTGTTTAAATAAAGATTAAAAAACCGTAGTACAAAAAAGTAGGAGTTTTTATGAAGCTTCAATTTTAGGGGGGTAGCCTTGAAAAATCTCAAATTGTGAAAAAGAAAGGTCCGGTACCCCCACTTTTTTCACCAGTATTGTCATAGAAACTAATTTTACTATCAGTATGCAAAGTTTGAAGAATTTGGTATTTACTTTACCAAGGTGCACCTACCCCCTTAATTGTCAACTGCAAAATTTGTCTTCTCTCAAAAAACATTACCCGTACCAGAAAGTGAAATAGCTTTTCATGTTAACATTAATGTTTAACCCTTTACCCCATAGTTTGTTTCTAGTTTAAAGCAGGTTGAAAGTAAAGCAGAATGTGCCTGAAGGCACAATCTGCTTCACATGCAACTCACTTTCAGTGGTCACCTGTCTTCAA
Organism: Gari tellinella; assembly: GCA_922989275.2. NCBI lineage: Eukaryota > Metazoa > Mollusca > Bivalvia > Cardiida > Psammobiidae > Gari > Gari tellinella. The sequence goes on from OV277870.1 coordinate 22,956,304, forward strand.
AACAAGAAGCAGGCTATGGAATAAAAGGATAACAATGTTTTATCTAATCAGCCACGGTCATGACAGACAAATAGTCCCACATAGACAGAAATGTAGGATCTGTCATGAGTCCATGTTTAAGACAAGCTGATCTCAAACGAGTCTAGAATTGAAATGTTATTAAGCGAGCCTTGGCGAGCTAAATAACTTTTCTATTCTAGACGAGTTTGAGATCAACTTGTGTTACACATCGATGAGTGACAGATTTTTTTTCTCTCATTACAAGCGATTTAAGCTCTTTTTTAAGCAATATGCATTTTTTTGGAACCCCGGGACATCAAAACGCCGTTATAAATAGTGACCTTATAGTGACGTCATGAAAGTGATCTTACACATGTTTGAGATATAAAATATTCGTCATCGTTGTTCGCTATAGAATACAGGGGTAGTTATGTGAGAAATGCTGATTCCAGTTTAACCTACCCCACCGCAACTATCAGGTTTACCCCATTACCCAATAACCTGTTTCTAGATTTGAAAATAGGTGATCACTTAAAGCAGGTTGAAAAGCAGAATGTGCCTGAAGGCACATTCTGCTTTATTTCCAACCTGCTTTAAGTTACTATCTACTGGGATATAGAAAATATTTCTTACGGTATACATTCATGACTTTATAAAGTGGAACTATTTTCTTTAGGGGAAGAATAGATTTGAGGTGTAAAAAGGTGAATATATCGGGTAAATTGGGATAACTAGGACCTACCTTCACATAAACAGTGTTATATTTGGCCCACATATCCAGGAAGTACTGCAATGGGCAGCGTAGACTGTCATACAGGTTATCTAGTTCCCCTGCCTGCTGGTACCCAGCTTTAAACTGTAAACCACCCCAACCAAGCAGGGAAGCAGATGATGCCATGGCAATGGTTGTCTTGACAACGGAGCCATCTGTGACGAAAATGAAATGTGTGTCAAGGTAGTCACACCCAGACTAGCAACTAGCCTACTAGTTTATAAAAGTAGTATTTGTTTAGCCCATTACCCCATAGACTGTTTCTAGTTTTGAAGATATGTGGCCATTTAAAGCAGATTGAAAGTAAAGCAGAATGGGCCTTGAGGCACATTCTGCTTTACTTTCAGCCTACTTTAAGCTATTATTTGTTAGAATATAGAAAATATTTCTTATCACTTTTATTTGTGACAGTATAAATTGGAACTATTTTCGTCAGTGGAGGAATTAATTAAAGGTGTAAAAAGGCGTATTTATGGGATAATGGGTTGTGTGTTCTTTATTTCAATGGTTTGTCAGTGGTGTCTTAGCTTGGAGAAACTGTTATTCTTTCCGGTTAAACCCATTACCCTATTGCCTGTTTCTAGTTTTGAAAATGAGTGACCACTTAAAGCAAGTTGAAAGTAAAGCAGAATGGGCATACTGTGCATTCTGCTTTACTTTCAGCCTGCTTTAAGCTACCATCTGTTAGGATATAGAATATATTTCTTTTGCTGTATATTCATGACTGTATAAAGTGGAAGTATTTTCTTCATTGGAGGAATAAATTAGAGGCGTAAAAAGAGATATTATGGGGTAATGGGTTAAATGGAAATGAAACACAAATGCATTGTAATAAAATGTACAAAATAACAACATTTTGACAAGAGCACCAGATAAGGGTAGTTTTTCAAAAACTAAAATCTTTATTTCTTAATTAAATCCTATGGTGTCACTACTCAATAGAATCGTCTCGAAGAGACGATTCTAATGAGTAGTAACACCATAGGAATTGGTGCTAAAAGAGTGAGAAAATGTTGGATTTGTTGAAAAAACGAACTCTTATCTGGAGCCCTGATTTTGACAGCTTTGACTATTTATTCTTATATCAGTTGCAAACATTTTGAAACCTGATCAGACACAGGGTTACTCGGTATCTGATGTGGCTCCAAAATATTTGCAAAGGAAATAGTTTTAGCCTAAACCTGTTTATTGGGAAAGAATAACATTTTCTCACATAACTACCCTTGTTTTTCTATAGCCAACAACGATACAAATATCCTTATCTCCAACATGTGTGAGATCAATTTGATGAAGTCACTATAACATCACTATTTATAACGACGTTTTGACATCACCAGGGTTCCAAAAAATGCCTATTGCTTTGAAAAATAACTTCAATCGTTGGTTATTTGAGAAAAAGAATCTGTCACTCGTTGATGTTTAAGACAAGTTGATCTCAAACTCGTCTAGGATAGAAAAGTTATTAGGCTCACCAAGGCTTGCTTAATAACATTTCCATTCTAGACTCCTTTGAGATCAGCCTGTCTTAAACATCGACTCATGACAGATCCTATATTTCTCCACTGTATTCTTGCTACAGAGTTCAGCACTGATTTTTCAGTCAATTTTACGCTAGCTAAGAAAAGACAGTTTAATTTGAATGAAAGGGAAATGATTATTAAAGATAATATGGACAGAAACCAGTCTAAGTCACGCTCAGAAACCAGTCTGAGTCACACTAAGAAACCAATCTAAGTCACACTCAGAGAATACTCTAGGTCACGCTCAGAACCATGACTAAGTCACACTCAACATTCAAATGGCAAAGTGACATGCAACATTCAAATGGCAAAGAGACACTCAACATTCAAATGGCAAAGTGACACTCAACATCCAAATGGCAAAGTGACACTTAACATTCAAATGGCAAAGTGACATGCAACATTCAAATGGCAAAGAGACACTCAACATTCAAATGGCAAAGTCACACTCAACATCCAAATGGCAAAGTGACACTTAACATTCAAATGGCAAAGTGACACTCAACATCCAAATGGCAAAGTGACATTCAACATTCAAATGGCAAAGTGACACTCAACATTAAAATGGCAAAGTGACACTCAACATCTAAATGGTAAAGTGACACTAAACATTCAAATGGCAAAATGACACTCAACATTCAAATGGCAAAGTGACACTCAACATTAAAATGACAAAATGACACTCAACATTGAAATGGCAAAGTGACACTCAACATTCAAATGGCAAAGTGACACTCAAGTCACACTCAACATTCAAATGACAGTGACACTCAACATCCAAATGGCAAAGTGACACTCAACATTCAAATGGCAAAGTGACACTCAACATTAAAATGGCTGTGACACTCAACATCCAAATGGCAAAGTGACACTCAACATTCAAATGGCAAAGTGACACTCAACATTAAAATGGCTGTGACACTCAACATTCAAATGGCAAAGTGACACTCAACATCCAAATGGCAAAGTGACATTCAACATCTAAATGGCAAAGTGACACTCAACATTAAAATGGCAAAGTCACACTCAACATTCAAATGACAGTGACACTCAACATCCAAATGGCAAAGTGACACTCAACATTCAAATGGCAAAGTGACACTCAACATTAAAATGGCTGTGACACTCAACATTCAAATGGCAAAGTGACACTTAACATTCAATTGGCAAAGTCACACTCAACATCTTAATGGCAAAGTCACACACAACATCTAAATGGCAAAGTCACACTCAACATCTAAATGTTTAATGTTGAGTGTCACTTTGCCATTTGAATGTTGAGTGTCACTTTGCCATTTAAATGTTGAGTGTCACTTTGCTATTTTAATGTTGAGTGTGACTTGAGTGTCACTTTGCCATTTTAATGTTGAGTGTCACAGCCATTTGAATGTTGAGTGCCACTCTGCCATTTGAATGTTTAGTGTCACTTTACCATTTAGATGTTGAGTGTCACTTTGCCATTTAGATGTTGTGTGTGACTTTGCCATTAAGATGTTGAGTGTGACTTTGCCAATTGAATGTTAAGTGTCACTTTGCCATTTGAATGTTGAGTGTCACAGCCATTTTAATGTTGAGTGTCACTTTGCCATTTGAATGTTGAGTGTCACTTTGCCATTTGGATGTTGAGTGTCACTGTCATTTGAATGTTGAGTGTGACTTGAGTGTCACTTTGCCATTTGAATGTTGAGTGTCACTTTGCCATTTGAATGTTGAGTGTCACTTTGCCATTTGGATGTTGAGTGTCACTGTCATTTGAATGTAGAGTGTGACTTGAGTGTCACTTTGCTATTTGAATGTTGAGTGTGACTTTGCCATTTGAATGTTGAATGTCACTTTGCCATTTGGATGTTGAGTGTGACTTTGCCATTTGAATGTTGAGTGTCACTGCCATTTGAATGTTGAGTGTCACTTTGCCATTTGAATGTTGAGTTTCATTTTGCCATTTGGATGTTGAGTGTGACTTTGCCATTTGAATGTTGAGTGTCACTTTGCCATTTTAATGTTGAGTGTCACTTTGCCATTTGAATGTTGAGTGTGACTTTGCCATTTGAATGTTGAGTGTCACTTTGCCATTTTAATGTTGAGTGGCAAAGTGACACTCAACATTCAAATGGCAAAGTGACACTCAACATTAAAATGGCAAAGTCACACTCAACATTCAAATGGCAAAGTGACACTCAACATCTAAATGGCAAAGTGACACTCAACATTAAAATGGCAAAGTCAAACTCAACATTCAAATGGCAAAGTCACACTCAACATTCAAATGGCAAAGTCACACTCAACATTCAAATGGCAAAGTGACACTCAACATTCAAATGGCAAAGTGACACTCAACATTCAAATGGCAAAGTCAAACTCAACATTCAAATGGCAAAGTCAAACTCAACATTCAAATGGCAAAGTCACACTCAACATTCAAATGGCAAAGTCACACTCAACATTCAAATGGCAAAGTGACACTCATAATCTAAATGGCAAAGTGACACTCAACATCCAAATGGCAAAGTGACATTCAACATCCAAATGGCAAAGTGACACTCAACATTCAAATGGCAAAGTCACACTCAACATTCAAATGGCAAAGTCACAGTCAACATTCAAATGGCAAAGTGACACTCAACATTCAAATGGCAAAGTGACACTGAACATTCAAATGGCAAAGTGACACTGAACATTCAAATGGCAAAGTCACAGTCAACATTCAAATGGCAAAGTGACACTGAACATTCAAATGGCAAAGTCACACTCAACATTCAAATGGCAAAGTCACAGTCAACATTCAAATGGCAAAGTGACACTCAACATTCAAATGGCAATTTAGTGATGTTATCAGTACACACAAAAACAAAGCAACAAATGGACAGACAGATGGATGGATGTGCCAAGCCAATGTACTCCCACCTTTTTTAGGTAACCATAAATAAAGCTATGTATAGGTATGAGTTAACACATTACACTATAACTATGCCAATTTACACCTTTAGTCTATTCTTCTACTAAAGAAAGTAGTTCCTCTTGATACAGTCAAGGATAAGCGACATAAGAAATAATTTCCATACCCTTACAGATGGTTGCTTAAAGCAGGCTGGAAAATGAGACATTCTGCTTTACTTTCAACCTGATTTAACCCATTCCCCATAAATACGCCTTTATACTTGTTCCTCCACTGAAGAAAATAGTTCTAATTTATAGTAATGAATATGCATCATAAGAAATAGTTTCTTCATTCTAGCCAATTATATCTTAAAGGAAGCTGAAAGTAAAGCAGAATGTGCCTTAAGGCACATTTTGCCTTACTTTCAACATGCTTTAAGTAGTCACTCATTTTCAAAACTAAAATCAGGCTATGGGGTAAATGGTTAAGTGGCCATCTGTCATCACAACTAGAAACAGGATGTGGGGTAATAGGTTAACCCAGTACCCCATGGCCTGTTTCTAGTTTTGAAGACAGGTGTCCACTTAAAGCAGGTTGAGAGTATTATCTGCTAAAGTATGGAAAATATTTCTTGTGAACCATATCCATGACTGCTTTAATTTAAACTGTTTTCTTCAGTGGAGGAAAAAATTAAGGGGGTAAAAAGGTGTATTTATGAGGTAATGGGTTAAACAAACTAATCATAAGAAATAATTTCGTACCATCAAACCAGCCTCCTGGTATTTGTCCTCCTATGGGTGGCATAGTTATATTGGAGCGCCAAGGAATGGGATAATTGGCAAGAAATGGGCCATCTCTCTGAGCCTCATAAAACAAAATAGATTTGCCAAGGGCATCTGCATAATTATAGGATGTTGGCTTGATCGGAATACCTGAAAAAATAATAGCAGGAATTGTAAGTAAACAGCAAAGCTTGCCTAAAAGTCAGACCAGCGGTTTTAGACAAGACAATTTTTTTAAAGTTTTCACTATAGCGCTATATATAAGGAGATTCTGTTCCCACCCACTGGGGGCCACATATTTTAAGTTAGGAAAATTATGTCAATAAATCTGATTGACAGCCATCCATTAATCATTTGTGAAAAACTATTTTCAACTCTGACCAGTAGTTTTGACAAGAATGTTTTTAAATTATCTTCAATTTGTTGCCTTTGCGCAACTAGTCACTTTCAATTGGATGACCAGAGTATATTTGTAGAGATCCAAAAGAGTACCCAACAAGGAACAAATGATCCTATGAAGTTTAAAGAAGATGAAAAAGTTGAAAATTGACGACACGGACAACAGACATGGGGCTCCAGAGCTCCGGATAAGGGTAGTTTTTCAAAAACTAAAATCTTTATTTCAGAATTAAAACCTATGGTGTCACTACTCATTAGAATCGTCTCATAGGATTTGGTGCTGAATAAGTGAGAAAATGTTTGATTTGTTGAAATAACTACCTCTTATCTGGAGCCCTGGGCTTACCTCGGCAATTGGTGCAAGGTGAGCTAAAAACAACCAAACGCTCTTAACTCTTTCCTCCCTGAAACTTTAGATGGACAATTCCAGTTTCCGTTTAAGTCCAGTCCATTTCTGACTTTGAAGGGTTGTTTTGTCAATGTTTGGTATTATGACAAACAGTGAAGACCCTGATCAGAGGGCTCCTAGGAGCCCTCTGATCTGGGTCTTCACTGTTTACATAGGATACGTGTACTATTCACATGTACAATGTTTGCAAAGAACGCCAATATGCGGGACTAGGGTTCAAAGGGTTAAATAGTCAAATGGACTAGATGTAATTGGAGATCAGACATTTTCATTTGATGTTTCAGGGGAAAATGAAAAGACTCTTTGAGCCCTTGTCAAGCATGTATGCGTCATTTGCAAGCAGCATTACCTATCTTACAGTTATGAATTTAACATGTATGATAAGAAATATTTTCTATATTCTAGCAGATGGAAGCTTAAAGCAGGCTGAAAGTAAAGCAGAATGTGCCTTAACCCTTTCCCCCATAGAAGCGACTTTTAGCGCATTTAATTTATTCCTCCGCTGAAGAAAATAGTTCCAGTTTATACCCTCATGAACAATTACCGTAACAAATATTTTATATAGCCTAACAGATGGTAGTTTAAAGCAGGCTGAAAGTAAAGCAGAATGTGCCTTAAGGCACATTCTGCTTTACTTTCAACCTGCTTTAAGTTGTCCCCTGTCTTCAAAACAAAAAACAGGCTATGAGGTAAAGTGTTAAGGCACATTCTGCATTACTTTCAACCTGCTTTAAGTGGGAACCTATTTTCAAAACAAGAATCAGTCTATGGGTAATGGGTTAATTAAGAAATTAACTGATTTTTTTCGACGTTTAGATGAATCCAGCAAGCAATTCAAGGTGAATTTGCTGATCATTTTCTGTCATTTATTTTGCTTAAACGCCAACAAAAAAACCAGCTCATTTCTTATATTTACATTATATTTGTTGTAATTTCTAATATTAAATGAACATTTTATTAGTATGCATGTATGTATAATCCATATTAGAGATTGTTAACACAAATAATGTATACTCCGAAAGGAACAGCCATAACCGCATAATTGAACTGAAGCTGTGATTCTCGGAGAAATGATCCTGAAGCCCCGTCTCCTCTGCGAAAGATATCCATAAGTCCTGCCTCTAGATCAATTGCGTCTATACGAATAAAAGGTCATTTGTTTTCAATGAAATTGAATGGTGAGAATGTTAACCCTTAGCCCGCCAAATAAATTGTCGTCGCTATATTTCTCGTCTGCTTCAAGTTTCAAAGTGCTTCAAAGTTGCTCAAAATTGCTGAAAATGTTGTCCGAGTGTCAAACAGCTTGGATCCGGATGAGACGCCGAGTTACTCGGCGTCTCATCCGGATCCAAGCTGTTTGCATATGGAGCTATAGTCGTGAGTAGCAGGCTAAGGGTTAATATATAGATATACGTTTCAAAGTGGAGACAGGGGGTCAATCTTGGGCTAAATGAAACCTTGAAAAAAAAACATGCGCTGAGTGTACAAATGAAGGAGCATACCTGTAGCCTGTGTTGTTGTGAATTTAGTTGTTTTTGTGGTTCGAACTGTCGTAGTCTTTGAATAGTCAGTGGACAAGTAAGCTGTAGACGGTGATGAGGACCATATTGTGGAAGGAGTGTCTGGAATAAAGAAAATACACGACGTACAGTCAAAACGTGATACAGCACTCCCTCTCTACAATGGCCCTCCCAACAACGGCTCCCTCCTTACAACGACGCTTGCCGCTGATACCGAAACAAGAAATGATGTCCAACCTTTTTACGTCTGCAATATCTTCTGCTTAAAGTAGTCGTCTACTGTTTTTCTCAAAATTACATATTGGGAATTTAGACATAACAAACCTTAGTGACGAGTGACAAACAGCTTGTTTGCAAATGTAATCCTATTTCCCTCTCTATAACGACCCTCTCCGAACAACGCACACAATTGTTGTCTCCCATTGGATGTCGTTGTAAAGAGGGAGCGCTGTAATTCAAATTGCTTTAGTCCCAACATACCCATATTTCAAAGTTAAAACGTGGCTTAGCCACGTTTTTACTTTGAAATACGGGTATGTCCGACTTTAGCGAGAACTTATTATTGAAATTAAACTTAAAAAATACTAGTAATGTAGATTTAAACGAGATCAAAGTTTCGACTGCATAAACATGTCAAAATTGGTGATTTATTCCATTATAATTCATAAATATGCTTTTTTACGTATTATAAGAAATATTTTTATATATCCTAGCTTATATCAGGCTGAAAATAAAACAGAGTGCGCCTTAACCCTTTGTCTGCCTGTCTGTCTACCATCTGTCTGTCTTCTGTTCCTCTGTCTGTCTGTTTCTGTTTCTCTGTCTGTCTCACATACATATCTGTTGTCTGTCTGTCTGTCTTCTGTTCCTCTATCTTCTGTTCCTCTGTCTGTCTTATATACATATCTGTTTTCTGTCTGTCTGTCTTCTGTTCCTCTATCTTCTGTTCCTCTGTCTGTCTTACATACATATCTGTTTTCTGTCTGTCTGTCTGTCTGTCTGTCTGTCTTCTGTTCCTCTATCTTCTGTTCCTCTGTCTGTCTTATATACATATCTGTTTTCTGTCTGTCTGTCTGTATGTCTGTCTGTCTGTCTGTATGTCTTCTGTTCCTCTATCTTCTGTTCCTCTGTCTGTCTTATATACATATCTGTTTTCTGTCTGTCTGTCTGTCTTCTGTTCCTCTATCTTCTGTTCCTCTGTCTGTCTTACATACATATCTGTTTTCTGTATGTCTTTCTGTCTTCTGTTCCTCTATCTTCTGTTCCTCTGTCTGTCTTACATACATATCTGTTGTCTGTCTGTGTCTGTCTGTCTGTCTTCTGTTCCTTTGTCTGTCTTACATACATATCTGTTTTCTGTGTGTCTGTGTGTGCATGTCTGTCTGTCTGTCTGTATCTGTCAGTTCACTTTCTCTCCTACCTGTCACAGTGGCTGGGGTAAAGCATTCCTCGGTCAAATCCATTTCTAGAAGATGGAGACCTACAAAATAATATAAATGTCCAGGTTATATTTTAATATTGCATTAAGTAAATTTATTTCAACATTAGCACTTTTACATATTTCTCTCACGAGATTCATGTTCAGCAATTGCAGAAAATGTTAGGGTACAGGGAGCCTGCAAAGCATTCTATCATCATTCTAAAAGCCTTAACCCTTTACTCCCTGAAACTTTAGATGGACAATTCTAGTTTCCATTTAAGTCTAGTCCATTTCTGACTTTTAAGGGTTGTTTTTGTCATTGTTTGGCATCATGACAAACAGTGAAGACCCTGATCCTAGGAGCCCTCTGATCTGGGTATTCACTGTTTGCATAGGACAAGTGTACTATTCAAATGTACACTGTTTGCAAAGGACGCCAATACGCGGGCCTAGGGTTCAAAAGGTTAACAAAGGCGGATGGGGTAAGATAAAAACCACTGACCAAGAAAGATTGCTGCTACTATAGACAGGCTTTGTTATTTTTTCTACAGTGAAACCCCTCCAAACCAGGGGCCCGTTTTACTAAACAACTTATGCACATTTTTTGCGTAAGTCAAAATTTTAAACTTTAATTTATATTTTTTATTATCACTTGCTACAAACAGCAAAAAGCCAGATCAGAGGACGCGCTTTTAGCACGTCCTCTGATCTGGCTATTTGCTGTTTGCAAATGTTTATGATCAAAAAAAAAGAGTTAAACGATTTTGACTTACGCAAAAATTTTGCGTAAGAAGTTTAGTAAAACGGGTCCCTGAACCTCTAAATACTGGAATTCTCTATAAAACAGACAAAAACAATTCTTTATTTTTTTCCCATTAGGCCATTACACTATAAATACGCCTTTTTACGTCTCTGGTTTATTCCTACACTGAAGAAAGTCGTTTATACATTCTAGCAGATGATAGTTTAAAGAGTGTTGAAAGTAAAGCAGAATAAGCCTTACAGCGTATTCTGCCTTACTTTCAACCTGCTTTAAGTGGTCAGCTATCTTGCATACTAGAAACAAGCTATCTGGTAATGGGTTAAAACCCCTCTAAGCTGGAAACCTCTGTAAACCTGAAAATTTTGTTGTCCCAACACATGTCCGGTTAAAAGGGGTTCCACTGTACTTCACTGCAGACCACATAAGCAGAAAACAACTTTAGAAATCCATCATATGTCAAAAGTCAGTAGCCTTTAAATCAACCCCTGCTTATTTTTCTGCCAGCTGAGGCGAGGTGCCAACAAAAGTGAGCCGCAAGACATGGCAAGAAGCATAAGTATATGGTTTCGGGTGGACGTAAAAACTTCATACAGCGCTCCCTCTCTACAACGGCCCTCCTAACAACGATTCCCTCCTTACAACGACTCTTGCCGCTGTTCCCGAAACTGGACAATTATGTCTAACGCTTTTATTGCTGCAATATCGTCTGCTTAAAATTGTCGTCTGCTGTTTTTCTAAAAGTTACATATTTGACCATTTCAGAGTAAAACACTTAATTATGGGTGACAAACAGCTTGAATCCAGATCAGACGCCGTGTTACGCGGCATCTGATCTGGATTCAAGCTGTTTGCAAATGTAAGCCAAATTCCCTCCCTGTAACGACTCCCTCCGAACAACGAATATATTTTGTGTCTCCCATTGGGTGTCGTTGTAGAGAGGGAACGCTGTAGTAACAACAACAACATAATAATAATATACCAAGTTATAGTCTACTTTCAGTCCGAATGACTGCTCAGCCGACTGTACATTTACTCCCCTGATCATTGAGCCATCTTGCCTACAATATTGAGCACTGCTAACATATGGCACAATCAAATGCAGCCGCAGTACCGGCTCAGACCCTACACAGGAACCCATTTTAATCCCTGGGTGGACAGGAGCGATTCGCGGTACATGTCTTGCTCAAGAACATTCCTGTATATCATCGGGGATTCAGAAAAAATCCCCTAGTCAGACCGCTGGTCAGGCGGGGGATCAAACTCATGACCCCTGGTTCCGTAGTCCAATGTGTTACCACTGGACTACTGCCGCCGGTATAATGTTGTATAACCGCTTGTATAGCTCAGTGGTAGAGCGTCCACTTGCAGTGCAAGAGGTTGCATGTTCAATCCCCAAATATTTGAAAATTGGAAGTAATGGCTTCCCTCCTTGGCACTCAGGATTTCCGGTTAGCATTACAACTGGCTCGTCCGTGTCAAGATAAAGTGACCGGCTGGGTACAGTCCCAATGGTCCACCTAAAAAGTGCCCCTTCTCATAATCATCAGAGTTGATGGCGCAGAAGTAATAAATAGAAAGAATATAAGACAGCCATTAACTCTTTTCAACCCATTACCCCATAAAAACGCCTTTTTACGCCTTTGATTTATTCCTCCACTCTAGAAAATAGTTCCAATTTATACAGTCATGAATATGTTTCATAAGAAATATTTTCTATATTCTAGTAGATGATAGCTTAATGCGGGATGAAAGTAAAGCAGAATGTGCCCTAAGGCACATTCTGCTTTACTTTCAACCTGCTTTAAGTAGTCACCTATCTTCAAAACTAGAAACCAGCTATGGGGTAATGGGTTAAGTTGTTCATTACGTTCCCTTGTGGATCTTTTTAGTTACCAAAAGAATGAACAAGTCTACATGTACTTGGAATTCGTGGTATTTAAATGAATTCTGGTCTAAATTAGCAAACAGTATAGACCAAGACCAGAGGGCTCCTAAAGGGCGAGTAGTCACTGTTCCTTATGCCTCGCTCACGGCTAATCATTTCTACGGCGAGTAGCAATTCCCCGGCCGCTGTGTGTTGCGCTCACATTTGCTGCGGCTGCCGCACAGCGAGATTTTATTTTTGTGGGGTTAAAAAAACCTGCGGCAACCGTACGGCAGCCGTACGGTGACCGCACGGCGACCGTACGGCAGCCGTGGAAGTCCCACCAGATACCCTGCAACCAAAATGCTGCTCCAGCTACACAACTTGGTTTTGCCACATGTTCACACAACTAATATCAGTCTAACAACACCATCAACTCAAAGGACACATTTGGACAGCATTTAAGAACATCTAAATCCATTTTTAGATAATATACATGTTTTACATATATGAACAAAAGTACAAATGCGCAATAGGAAAATTGACCATTGAGCTACGGCGGCCGCACGGTGGCCGTACGGCGACCGTACGGCAGCCGTAGAATCACTCTGCGGCGTGTGTTTCTACGGCCGCCGTAGAAATGAAAAAATATTATAACTCCGTGTTATAATTCTACGGCGAGCTCTACGGCCTGTAAAATATTGGGATACGCCGTGCGGCTGCCGTACGGCCGCCGTAGAATCTATACGGCCGCGGAAGGATTCTCTCGATTTCACGTTTCTGCGGCAGCCGTACGGCCGCCGTAGAGCAAATGTGAGCGCACTATTAGGTAGCCCACTGTTTGAAATTGTACTCATAACATTTTCAAACAGCGTAGACCCAAATCAGAGAGCTCCTGATCTGGGTCTACACTGTTTGCTAGTTAAGACTAGTATTTATCCAACTACCCAGAATTCCATGTAAACTGGTTCATGTTATGGTATCTAAAATGAGCAAAAAGGGAACCTTATTACCCGCAAGCGTTACATAGTTCTGAAAGAGTTTCTACACAAAATATAAGCCAAGTATATTGAGTAACTGTAATCGCCACCCCTTCAAGGGTTTAACACTGCATGCTGGGTAATTTTATTTGTCTGCAACAACTGTCGTCTGCTCCTGTTCTAAAATTAGAATTTTCAAAAATCTCTTTTTAAATTCAGTGTCAGAATGGCAAACAGTTTGGATCCTGATGAGACGCCGCGTTATGCGGCGTCTCATCTGGATCCAAACTGTTTGCAACGGCAAATACTGCTGGCAGATATATCCGCTGCTTGCATGCAAAGAGTAATAAATCTACCTGCAAGAACTGACTGAAAGCCTGCGTTGTAATCTAGTGCGACACTGTTTCTAATCTTCTCTGTTCGACTGTCCACGTGTTCATCATTTCTGTCTGGTCCACCTACGAGGGCACCAGTTAGCTCTTGGATGTTTTCTGTTTGCTCCACAGCATTGTAGAACTGCCAGCCACAGGACTTAGCTGGGTGGGGACAAGATCTGAAAATGAGCAAACACTAGTCTCGCTTAACCCATTACCCCATAGACTGATTCTAGTTTTGTTGTTGTTCTACTAAGTTTTAGCGTCCCACGTGTGACTAATAGCTGCAGCATCCCAACGTTCTGGGATCCCGCAGCTTGCACCATTATCGCCTGGACGTCTCCTCAGCCGGCGGAGAGGTCTAAAGTATGGTTCCCGAAGTGGCTGTTTCCGACATCAGATGATGGATTTCTAAAGTTGAATTTCGACGGGGTCTGGAATCCAAAGTTGAATTTCTTCCAAGTTGTCTCTGGATCCAGTGGTGAGGAAAGGAAAACAAGGCTGACTCCAGGATACATCCTTCAAAAACGGCGCTTCTTAGGGCCACACCCGTCGATGTTGGTCGTGGATCCAGCCATTGGCTAAGCCTGCCACGCTTAGCCATGGACTAGATCCCTGTGCCTCTGTCATTACGTGCACGTCTCGCCGGGTCGACAGAGTGATTCTAGTTTTGAAAGTGGGTGACCACTTAAAACAGATTGAAAGTAAAGCAGAATTCACTTTAAGCTAGTCTAGTTTTGAAAGTAGGCGACAGCTTTACTTTAACAGATTGAAAGTAAAGCAGAATGCACCTTAAGCTAGTTTTGAAAGTTACTAAGGTGACCACTTAAAACAGATTGAAAGTAAAGCAGAATGCACCTTAAGCTAGTCTAGTTTTGAAAGTAGGCGACAGCTTTACTTTAACAGATTGAAAGTAAAGCAGAATGCACCTTAAGCTAGTTTTGAAAGTTACTAAGGTGACCACTTAAAACAGATTGAAAGTAAAGCAGAATGCACCTTTACTTTCAGCCTGCTTTCAGCTACCACCTGCTAGAATATAGAAAATATTTCTTCACATACATATTCATAACTGTATAAGTTGGAACTATTTTCTTTAGTGGATGAATAAATCAAAAGGCACAAAAATGCATTTTCATGGAGTAATGGATGAACTCTTTCAACGCCATGGCCTGTTTAAAATATACTCATTACATTTGCAAACAGGGTAGACCCAGATGAGAGGAGCCCTTTGATCAGGGTCTACACACAGGTTAATGTATATGATACAAATTTTTTGCTGATTTACAAAAAATGAATTTGATGATATTTGATGATATTTGGATGATGTTGTTGGGGGGGAGGGGGGGGGGGTTGTTTGTAGACCAACGCACCTTTTACCTGTGAATTTCAGCAGTAAATTTTTTAACCACTCAAAATGGTTCAAGGTTTGGTAATTTCCACAAGGGATCTTAATAACCCTCAAGAGTTACTTAGTGTTGAAATTGTTATGGCAAGATAATGCTTAACCTTTTATTCAATCGATACTCTTTTTTGCAAATTTAATATATTCCTCCACTGAAGAAAAGCGTTCCACTTTATACAATCATGAATCATGAATATGCACCATAAGAAGTATATTCCATATCCTAGAAGATGGTATATTAAACCAGGTTGAAAGTAAAGTAGAATTGGCCTGAACCCTTTACCCCATAGCCTGTTTCTAGTTTTGAAGACGGGTAATCAATTAAAGCAGATTGAAAGTAAAGCAGAATGTGCCTTAATTTAGTCTGCTTTAAGCTATCATTTGATAGGATATAGAAAATATTTCTTATGGTACATATTCACGATTATCTAAAATGGACCTATTTTCTGCAGTAAAGGAACAAACTGAAGGCATAAATAGAGGATATTGAATGTCAGTCTGTTGTCAGTTGTGAATTTATTGAACGAGTTGAATAAATAGTATGTTGCGAGCCTTGGCGAGCAACATATCATTTTATCCAACGAGTTCAATAAATTCATGACTCACAACACACGAATTTGATATAGAGGATATTGTATGAGTGTTCATTATTTATCATTTTTAATAAACGAGTTGACTAAAATAATATGATGCGAGCCTTGGCGAGCGTCATATTCATTTTAGTCAACGAGTTTATTAAAAATGATAAATAATGAACACGAATGTGATATTCTATTTATCACATTACAAGTTCAAGCACCTATTAAATTGATTTGAAGCCGTAGTTTGTAGACCCTCCGCTATATGGATTTTCCGCCAAACGTTACGTTGTTTACGTTAACGTCATAGTAAATGACGTCATTTGGCACCCCGCTACATGCAGCGCTTATGGACGAACAAGTAAGGCCGGAGCCCAAAAAACGATATTCCACTAGTGGATTACGATATTTATACAATCGCTTTATGCAACTCCCAGACCGCAGATTATGTGATAAATCCTATTTATCACATAAACCCCAAATGACACGAAAATCCGAACGCTCTTACTTTCACTTTTGCCCTCGGCTCTTAGGAAAACGATTCTTCATAGGTGTTATTCGGTTTTATTCATCCGTAGATAAAAACCCCTATCAAACTAAAATAAAGATAATCAACATCAATGTGTTGTGAAAAGACTTCTCCTATGCCATATTTAAATTTTAAATTAATATTTAATTTAAAACTGTTCTAACTGACTAAAAATGATCATTTGACAGTTAAATCAAGTTTTGTTTTCAAAATAACGTCGTAAATATAGCAACACGACGTCATTATCATTGTAACGTCTAAATTTGAAAAACTGTCTGAGTCATTATTATACTAAAGCTCTATGTAGCCTATTTTGCAGCCTGAGTTTTGGGGACTGCTCGGGATAATGTTTTTAGGACACTTGGGAATGTTTTAAATCCCTAGTGGTGATCTTATTTTGTCTAGATTTTCTTAACTGATTTAAAGTCGGCGTAGTAATACAGTATTTTGGTGATTCGAAAATTAGTATAAAATATATGCCCATTGGGCCGTACGATTTTTACGGCCCTCTATATTTTGCACGTATATGTGATAAACAAGAGCCGTATACAGCCCTAAATCGCTCACTTGGGACCGTTGATGTAAATGTAACATATCTTGGAAAGCAGAGAAATTATGACAATATGATTGTGCCAATTACTGATTGGATGATGCTGAGTGCAGAATAGCTAGCTTAGGGTACTGTAGTTTAAGAGAAGATTTTTAAGCTTTTTTTTTTTAAAAAAATCTAGTTTTAGCTCCTGTGACCAAGACATGCAACGGACCGGAACCATTTGAACAATATTGGTAAAGTATACCTCTAGAAGTTACACCATGCCAAATATCAAAGCTCTTGCTATATATAGTTTCAGAGAAGAAGAGGTTTGAAGATTTCACTTTATAACTCTATGTAAATTTGTGAACACTGGGGCAGGGTCATATTTCACCCCAGGGGCATAATTAGAACAATCTTGATAGAGGAACTGAAGGTGATGCTTTGTGCAAAATAATTTTTTTATCTAAGCTCAGGGTACTGTGGTTTCAGAGAAGAAGATTTTAAAGTTTTTATTGAAAAAAAAATCTATTTTTAGCTCCTGTGACCTAGATATGCAACGGACCGGAACCATTTGAACAATATTGGTAAAGTACCTCTAGAAATTACACTATGCCAAATATTAAAGCTCTAGCCATATTAGTTACGGAGAAGAAGAGGTTTGAAGATTTCACTTTATAACTCTATGTAAATTTGTGACCCCCGGGGCGGGGTCATTTTTGACCCCAGGGACATAATTTGAACAATCTTGATAGAGGACCTGAAGATGATGCTTTGTGCAAAATATCTAAGCTCAGGGTACTGTGGTTTCAGAGAAGAAGATTTTTTAAGTTTTTATTGAAAAAAAAATAAAATATTTATAGCTCCTGTGACCTAGATATGCAACGGACCGGAACCATTTGAACAATATCGGTAAAGTATACCTCTAGAAGTTACATCATGTCAACTATCAAAGCTCTAGCTATATTAATTTTAGAGAAGAGGTTTGAAGATTTCACTATATAACTCTATGTAAATTTGTGAGCACCGGAGCGGGGTCATTTTTTACCCTGGGAACATTATTTGAACAATTGATAGAGGACCTGTAGATGATGCTTTGTGCAAAATATCTAAGCTCAGGGTACTGTGGTTTCAGAGAAGAATTTTTTTAAAGTTTTTATTGAAACGATCTATTTTTAGCTCCTGTAACCTAGATATGCAACGGACCGGAACCATTTGAACAATTTTTAAAGAGGACCATATAAGGATCATTCCTGCCAAGTTTGGTTAAAATCCATCCAGTAGTTTAGGAGGAGATGTCGTTTAAAGAAATTGTTGACGACGAACATCGACGGACACAGGATGATCAAAATACCTCACCTTGGCACTTTGTGCCAGGTGAGCTAAAAAGCATATTTATGGGGTAATGGATCAAGGCTCATTCTGGAGAGGACTCCCTTAGGCTTTACCTGGGTCCCGTTTCATAAAACTTCGTACGACAAATGTTGTCGTAAGTCAGATTATAAAATTCTCAATTATTATTTATTTCTCCATCGAATCCTGTCTTGTGACATCTTTTTGGAATCGTCTTGAAAAGACGATTCCAAAAAGATATCACAAGACAGGATAAATAGAGAAATCACAAATTAAATGTATTTTTAAGTTTTAACTTATGACAACATTTCTCGTAAAAAGTTTTATGAAACGGGCCCCTGTTGTCCAATCCTTTTCTCTGAATAAAATATTGTTTAAACAAAGATTCATTCTGCTTTACTTTCAACCTGCTTTAAGCTACCATATACTGATATAGAACATATTCCTTATGGTTCATATTCTTAATAGTATAATGTGTGATAAACTATCGTAATAGTATTGCAATAGTGAATCCAGCTATTGATAGTCTATCGTGATAGTGTTTTCAAAGTATAATGTGTGATAAACTATCGTAATAGTATTGCAATAGTGAATCCAGCTATTGATAGTCTATTGTGATAGTGTTTTCAAAGTATAATGTGTGATAAACTATCGTAATAGTATTGCAATAATGAATCCAGCTATTGATAGTCTATCGTGATAGTGTTTTCAAAGTATAATGTGTGATAAACTATCGTAATAGTATTGCAATAGTGAATCCAGCTATTGATAGTCTATTGTGGTAGTGTTTTCAAAGTATAATGTGTGATAAACTATCGTAATAGTATTGCAATAGTGAATCCAGCTATTGATAGTCTATTGTGATAGTGTTTTCAAAGTATAATGTGTGATAAACTATCGTAATAGTATTGCAATAGTGAATCCAGCTATTGATAGTCTATCGTGATAGTGTTTTCAAAGTATAATGTGTGATAAACTATCGTAATAGTATTGCAATAGTGAATCCAGCTATTGATAGTCTATTGTGATAGTGTTTTCAAAGTATAATGTGTGATAAACTATCGTAATAGTATTGCAATAATGAATCCAGCTATTGATAGTCTATTGTGATAGTGTTTTCAAAGTATAATGTGTGATAAACTATCATAATAGTATTGCAATAGTGAATCCAGCTATTGATAGTCTATTGTGATAGTGTTTTCAAAGTGTGTGTGATAAACTATCGTGATAGTATTGCAATAGTGAATCCAGCTATTGATAGTCTATCGTGATCATCCTGTTTTCAACTATCCATAACTATGTGTTAGTGTTTTTGGTCGCAATAGTCAGACACACCTAAAAGGTGTATCTATGCGAGGAAAGGGCTTTTCTCCCATTTTCGCCTATGTGTGATAGGGATTTGCCCAATGAGGAATTACTCCATCCTTTTTACCGTCAAAATTTTACCCAGTTTAAACCAAAAGCCCTGCATGATGCGGGTAACTAAATGACTTCATTAAATTGTGATGACATTACTATAAAACAATGTCGAGTTTTGGCGGAAAAAATGCTCACAAGCTGCAAATATTTGGTCATTTGTATCATGTTTTGATAATTTAAATGGGAGAAATTAAATCCACGATTCGTTTTCTTGATGTAGAATAGGAATTTCTCCCCCTAGAGGTCAGAAAAAACCTCTGGTGAGAAATTCCTATCCTACATTAACACATATCGTAGATTCTTATATTCTTTGAAATGTACAGGCAAGAACCCTCTTGGGAGAAATTCCTATCCTACATCAACACCTATCATAGATTCTTATATTCTTTGAAATGTGGGGCAAGAACACAGAATTCATACTCACGATGTTTTGTGAAATGGGTTCAGTGGGTAATTGTCTCCAAAGCCAATCAAGTAGCTTTTATGTGCTGGGTTGAGCCCAAGGATGTAATTTGTTTGGTGGATGCTGAATGTCTGAGCCTGATGTAGAAGTTCAAAGTCGTCTATGACATTATACTCCCTGGCAATGAGAGCTATCAGTGCAGCATTAGCTGAAAATAAACAATTACAGTACAGGGGCCCATTTTATGAAACATCGTACGACAAAAAAGGCTGAGATCGTGTGTTGTCTTTTGATTGCCTTTTTCTTAGACAAAAAAGATAGTAAGTCAGCTTCTACATTTCTCAATTATTATTTATTTCTCCATCTCCAATCCTGTCTTGTGACATATCTTTGGAATTGTCTTGAAAAGACGATTCCAAAGAGATGTCACAAGACAGTATTAGATGGAGAAAACAGAAATTAGATGTATTTTTAAGTTTTGACTAATTGGGACTGTTTTTATCATACAATGTTTCATAAATAAATCTAGTTAACCAAGAAATAGCCCATTAATTTAAAGTATTCTAAGTCCAAATTAGGTCAAGGTCAAGGTCCAAATCAAAGTTTGGTGATATTGGCCGATATGGGATGGTCCAAGGCAACAACTGTATAAGTATCCAAGCATTTCAGTAAGCGGTGCTGATAGTAGACGAAACGGCAAAATCTACTTAACCTTATTATGGACGAACGGACTGACAGGAGGATTATTACATGCCTCCGCATCTATTGATCTACATGTATGTACTATGTTTTTTATTTCAAGGGGAGCAACTGATAAAAAACTTAAGATAGCTATATACAGTTACTTCTAGATATTAACCCATTACCCAATAGCCTGTTCCTGGTTTTGAAGACAGGTATCCACTTAAAGCAGGTTGGAAGTAAGGCAGAATGCACCTTAAAGTGAATTCTGTTTTACTTTCAGCTTGCTTTAAGCTACCATCTGCTAGAATATGGAAAACTTGTTTTTAAAAGTGGTTTGGGGTCTTTAGACGAACGAGAAAAGACTAATATACAGTGAGACCTCTGAAAGGGGAAACTTTTAACACAGAGCAAATTGTGTGATCCTACATTAAAGGGACTCACAACCAGATGGTGTATTTGCAAAAATAAAAGAACGTACTCAAATAAAACCAAATGTGTAGCATTATCGTGCAAATGGCCTTAGAAAAATATGATCAGTTTAAAACATGCTTAAGAAACGTCTTCAAATCTTTACTTTTTAGATATTTTCCATCGCTTTATCCCTTGGGTCAGCTGACGCAACAAAAATTGATAATGGGCTTGGACATTAGCCCAGGCCAAATGATATACTCTTCATCGCTTCACACTGAAGTATGTTAAATCTCTCCCAGAAATATGAATAGCCGGGTTGGTTGAGTGGAATAAGGGGTTGCCTTATTTTGCTTTTTCTGCCCCTGCATGCCTGGTCTCAGGTTTGAATCCCACCAGAGCTCAATAAAATTTTTTTTTATTGAAATGCATTTTCTAAACAGAATTTTTTATCCCAAACTAATTCTTACCCGTTTGTTTAAGCGTTTTACATGTATTTACAAATTGACATTTTTAATGCTAAATCTGGTTGCGAGCCTCTTTAACCCTTTACCCCAAAGTCTCTTTTCAAAGACCACTTAAAGCAGATTGAAAGTATAGCAAAATGCATCTAAACATGCATTCTGCTTTTCTGCCAACCTGCTTTATTAGCTTCAATCTTCAAGGATACAGAAAAAACATTATTACGGTGTTTATTCAAGACTGTTTAAAGTGGAACTATTTCTTTCAGTAGTGAAATGAATTAAAAACCTAAAAAGGCATATTCATGGGATAATAGGTTCAGTATGACACCGTAATATTTTGTTTTCTGAGTTTAACCTGTAATGTTGATACGTTTTAGAGTTTACTCTGCAATGTTTTTTACATACCCGCATAGCGTAGAGGGCCCTGATCTGAATGATAGGCCAGTTTGCCAGGGGTAAAATCACCATCAATCCAACTGTCAAGGAACCTTGTAATAAAGTTCTGATAGTCTAGGTCACCTGTGTGGAGAAGAAGAAGGACCTGAAAAACAAGAGGTCCAATCAGTAACGCGTTCAATTACCACTGATTGCTGTTTAGGTTAGAAGTTTATGTCCTGTGTGCAGCCTGCAGAGTACAGTAGAGAAAACGTTTTCTTTCCAAATAACCCCGGTTACGCTAAAGACTATTATTTTCATTGCAAAAAGTTTAGAGCCAGATCAGATGCCGGGTAACCCGGCGTCTGATCAGGCTCCAAACTATTTGCCACTCAGATTAAAACTGGTAGTCTGAATTGGCAAAATGTTGTCATTTTCTATATTTCATTGCAATGCGTTTGCGTTTGAATGAAAGAATTACGTTTTCTCCACTGTATTTCAGCCCGGTAGCCAACTCGCAATCGATGGCCATTAACAGCCATTGATTTCTTTACTGAACTCAACACAGAGCTCTAGATACAGGGAGTGTTTCACAAACTAAAATCTCTATTTCTGCATTTAGGATCATTCTGCTTTACTTTCAGCTTGCTTTAAGCTATCATCCGATATGGTATAAAAAATACTTCTTACACAAATTTAATACTGTATAAAAATAGAACATTTTGCTTCAGTGGTGGAATACATTAACCCACTACCCCATAGCTTGTTTCTAGTGTTAAAGATAGGTGACCACTTAAAACAGGCTGAAAACAAAGCAGAATGTGCCTTAAGGCACATTCTGCTTTACTTCAGCCTGCTTTAAGCTTCCATCTGCTAGTATGTAGCAAATATTTCTTATTATACATATTCATTACTGTATAAATTAGAACTATTTTCTTGAGTTGAGGAATAAATAAAAGGCGTATTTTTGGGTAATGGGTTAAAGAGGCGTATCTAAGGACTAGTGGGGTAATACTGATAAGAAGCCAAGTGACTGGGTGATACATACGGCACATGCTGGATATTTGTTATCCCAGGAAAAGAGGTCAGTTGGGTCCTCGGCGTGCTCAAAGTGTTGTTGTGCCTGCTCTAGGTAGGTGCTATTGTAGTTCACACCGTAGATAAGAACAGCTGCAAGGCACAGCTCATCATGGTATCCCGATGATTTGTATGTGCTGAAAAACATGGTAAAGACAGGTTTCCAGATAAGAGGGAGTTAACTGAATAAATCCAACATTTTTCTCACTTTTTACTCTAAATCCTATGGTGTCGATTCTAATGAGTAGTAACACCATAGGGTTTCATGCAGAAATAAAGATTTTAGTTTTTGAAATACTCCTCTTATCTAGAGGTCAGTAACAATGTTGAAAGCTTACCTTTTTGTCCATGATTATTTATCCTAAACAGCTATATAGGACATAGGCAAACAGTGTAGACTCTGATCAGACGCCGCATTATGCGGCGTCTGATCAGAGTCTACGCTGTTTGCTGATAGGAATTTCAATATAAAACAAAATGAAAATTTTGACCAGGCATCCCTTTGATAAATAATGGACTAATCCAATATAAAATATTGAAGAATCCACTAGACGCAAATAGGTTAACACATAACTCAATAGATACACATTTTTTAATGCATTCAATTGTTCCTCCACAGAAGCAAAATAGTTCCAATTTATAGAGTCATAAGATTCCTAAATATGTATTGTAAGAATTATTTTCTATAGTCTAGCAGATGGTAGCTTAAAAGTAGGCTGAAAGTAAAGGAGAATTCACATTCTGCTTTAATTTCAACCTGCTTTAAGTGGTCACCTGTCTTCAAAACTATAAACAGGCTATGGGGTAATGGGTTAAGGCATTGACTGCACCAAACTAGATGAAAATAAAGCAGAAAAAGCTCCTATACAACAATGTATTTTTTGAATACCAGTTCCAGCCAAATGTTGCAAAACTGATAACCACACAGTATAGCAGAACTACTTTTGACTCATTCACCCCGAACCATTTAATGGACAATTCCAATTATCAAATTAATGTTTAGTCAATTTATGCCTTTCAGGATCTTTTCTGAAATGTATTACAAAATGACAAACATTGTAGACGCAGATCAGAGGGCTCCTTTAGGAGCCCTCTGATCTGGGTCTACACTGTTTGCATAGAGCAAATGTTGGAATTCTGTGTAGTTTAATAAATATTGCTCTAAATTAGAAATTAGTAGAGACCTTGATCACAGGGCTCCTTTTGGAGCACTCTGACCTGAGTCTACACTGTTTGCATGGAACAATGTACATAATTTACAGGTATGCTTTTTGTTAATGATAAGTATATTTGTCTGTAGGATTGAATTTATTTAACTTTCTACTGTGTTTATTATCAACCTAGTCTAAGCAATCACCTGTCTTTCAAACAATCTAGGTAGGGGGTGGGGTTGGGTGAGGGTTAAGACTCACGGGTATTCCGTGCTTGTTTGTGGAACGAAATCACTGTATACTCCTTGGTATTTGACAGCGAAATCGTACAACTCTAGAGCCGTCTCAAACAACTTGACCTTGTAGGCATCAGGCACTTCTGTAATAAAACCAAACATTTACCATTTAACCCATTACCCCATAAATACACTTTTTACGCCTTGAAATTATTCCTCCATGGAAGAAAATAGTTCCACTTTATTTAGTCATGAATATGCAGCATAAGAAATATGTTCAATATCCTTGCATATGATAGCTTAACTCTTTCCTCCCTGAAACTTTAAATGGACAATTCCAGTTTCCATTTGAGTCAAGTCCATTTCTTACTTTTAATGGTTGTTTTTGTCAATGTTTGGCGTTGTGACAAACAGTGAAGACCCTGATCAGAGGGCTCCTTTTGGAGCCCTCTGATCTGGGTCTTCACTGTTTGCACAGGACAGTCGTAGTATTTACATGTACATTGTTTGAAAAGGACGCCTATATGCGGGACTAGGGTTCAAAAGGTTAAAACTGGCTGAAAGTAAAGCAGAATGCAATACCGTGAACCCCCTTTTTTACGACCTCTAAATTGTGTTAATTACTAGGCGTTTAAGACAAGTGGCTGCTTCAAGCAAGGTGCATGTAAAACAGAAAGCTCCTTTAGGAGCTATCTGTTTTACGTTCACTATTGTTTTAACCCATTTCACGCCAAATATGCCTTTTTATGCCTTTTATTTATTCCTCCACTGAATAAAATAGTTGCATCATAAAAAATATTTTCTTAAAAATACTAGCCAATGATAGCTTAAAGCAGGTTTAAAGTAAAGCAGAATGTGCCTTAACCCATTAAATCATAAGCGATAAAAAATTATCAATGCTTACCTCAATACAAGCTAGTAGTGTGTCAAAATGAGTAAGTATGAGAATATTGCACAATGTGTCAATATGAGTCAGTATGGCTTAATGGGTTGGTGCACTCTGCTTTACTTTCAACCTGCTTTAAGTGGTCGTCAGTCTTCAATTCTACAAACCAGCTATATGTAATGGGTTAAGCTGTCACCAGTCCTGTCTATCATACAATCAATTCGCCTTCTTTTTTTTAGTGGTCATAATATTGAGGTTTGACTGTACACTCCATATCTGGGACCCGTTTCATTAAACTTAGTACAACAAATATTGATGTAAGTCAGATTATAAAAGTCTTAATTATTACTTGTTTCTTCATCTAATCTTGTCTTGTGACATCTCTTTGGAATCGTCTTGAAAAGACGATTCCAAAGAGATGTCACAAGACATTATTAAATGGTGAAATCAGAAATTTAATGTCATCATCATCATCATCATCATCGGATTTTTGATTAAGGTACAGGGGTGGGAGTAGTGCTGAAACGATTACCCGGGTAACCGTTAACGGTTATGAACTGCCGATTAACCGGTTACAAAGTCGGTAACCGGTTACTCGGAAGCCATTTTGTTTAACAATAATGATGCCCAATATGACGGGAGCTACAACCTTCAGATATGTTTACCGTTCACTTGAAGTTGAAATATTTTACTCTATGATATGCATGATATTTAAGTTTTAAAATACAGTAGCATGTTGATTGTTAAGGGTAGGGCGTTTCCTGATTTTTGTTAACATGTACACGGAGCTCAATACACAAAACGATGCCGTTAACAAAGTATTTTATGTAAGGAATTCAATATACTTTTCAGGTGTTCTCAACACTGAATACTCGCTGCATCATGTCATTTTATTTGAAGATGAGTTAAAGAACCCTTATTTCACATGTCTTTACAATAAATGACGATTGAACAGTTTTATTTACAACAAACTTGTCTTCGATATATTGTTTCCTTCGCTATTTTGACAGTTGAGCTTGACACGCTTACTAACCTTCTGACCTCGAAATATTCGGTTTGCTTTGGACTTCTACCCTAGTAGCTATATATGACGTTCGCGTAGGGAAAACGTAAACAAGGGTTTCCAGCAATAATTTCAAATATATTTTTAGACCACCCAATCAAAAACGATAAAATAATAAAACCCGGTTAGCTGAATCTACACTTCAAGGTTTAAAATAAGACAAGAACGGGACCAATTAATATCTATAACACAATGCGGGATTAGTCTTCATATTCGGCCGCGCATAATTATTCCGTGTGTTGGAGTTATTATTATTTTACAAATGCAACTTATTTAGAGAAGACATCAAATGGCCGCTTTTTAAACGATTTATTGATCAACATAATCATGCAGTATACATGTAAGTTCATTTTATAAGATCAATAGATCTACTTCTCTTCTCTTTGCAATTTATGAAGGACCTACGTCGGCATGCATGGTAAAATAGTTCGAAAAAAGTATAACATTCATAAACAGTTCTTTGGCACCAATATTATTATTTTATTATCGTTTACACACGCATGCAAACGGTCTCCAAATTTGTAAATGTGTATAGGTAAAACAGTTGAACGGTCTTCCGTGTACATGTGTAACGTCCAACTCTTACTGACTAATGATGTGTCAGTCGGCATATTTAAGTTACGATTAACCGGTTAACCCCGGTTACGAGCAACGATTAACCGGTTACAAAATTCTGGTAACCGTTTCAGCACTAGGTGGGAGCATTGTCCACAACAGTGGGCTCTCATCCAGGTAACTGGCTAGCTGCACGTGTATCTTAAAATTTTTGACTTCCAATCATTTTTGCCGTGAAAAGTTTTATGAAACGGGTCCCGGTGTAACAGTCCAGTTTTTCCCCAGTCAGTTTTTTCCCCGGGGAAAAACTGGACTAGTCTAGTTTTTCCCCGGGGAAAAAACTGACTAGTCCAGTTTTTCCCCGGGGAAAAAACTGACTAGTCCAGTTTTTCCCCACCCAGTCAGTTTTTTCCCCCCTATTTTATTAAATGAAGGGGGAGAAATTCTGGACTAGTCCAGTTTTTCCCCACTATGATTTTTTATTACGTAGGAACTGGAGAACTTCTGGACTTGTCAAACATTTTAGAGGCCACAATTTTGGGCCAATCTTCATCAGATTTGCACCTAATGATGATCATGATTCAATCTATGTCAAATTTAAAAGAGAGTCATGTTGGGTCAAATATTTGCACTAGGTTAGATCATACAATCAAAGTACTGTAGTACTGCAGACTCGGACTTTCAGTTTAATGTAGAATAAAGTAATGCAGAAAGCTAATTATGGAGTTTCTGCATTACCATTGGCATGCATCAAGCCGAAACCGGCAGCGCTTAAAGACCCTAAAGAATTTTGTAATGTGCATGTCTTATGCATCGTCTGCTATGACTACTAGGTGAATGTTTATTACAAGGGAGTAAATACGGTGTTTAAATCACCACAGGTACATACTCAGGATCCTGAGTTTAACTCAGTGCTGCTACACGGTTTATCTGATAGTGACGTATTCACCAACTGAAGCTCCGTTAGATAGCATATGTAAACCCCGTATGACAGGATTTGTTTTGTAGGGGGAGCTAGACTCGCACCAATTTTTTTCTTAAGGATTCGATATAGGCTCTCCGAGCCAAAAACCTTGTAAATGTGCTAAAAAGCGACACTTTTAGGCAAATCTTCATCATACTTGCATCAAATGTTTTCTCCCTCATTATTTGACTACTGAAGTGATGGCAGGAAATTCTCAGCTAGTTCTTTTTTTTCCCTTATCTTACTAACTATTTTTATTTTTCTCAAATTGTGAGAGGGGGAAAACTAGACTAGTCCAGAATTTCCCATCCTTAACAGTATATTTTAGGAGGGGGAAAAACTAGACTATTCCCGAATTTCCCCACCTCTGAAGTATAAGTTTGATAGGGGAGAAAAACTGGACTAGCCAAGACTTTGCCAAATTCTACATTAATCAGGTTGTAAGGGGAGGGGGGGGGGGGGGGCAAAACTGGACTAGCCGAGCATTTTCTACCTCTGAAGTAGTTACTTTAAGAGGGTAGAAAAACTTGACTAGCCAAGACTTTACCAACATCAGCATTAATCAAATTGTGAAGGGAAAAAACTAGACTAGTCCAGAATTTCACAACCTTCACAGTTATTTGTTTGAGAGGGGAGAAAAACTGGACTAGCCCAGAATTTCCCCCCTTCAGCATTACTCATATTGTGATGGGGGAAAAAACTGGACTAGTCAAGACTTTGCCAACATCAACATTAATCAAATTGTGAAGGGGGAAAAACTAGACTAGTCCAGAATTTCCCAAACTCTCCAAACAAGTAAGTTTGGGAGGGCTAGTTCAGAATTTCCCAACATTCACAGTTACTTGTTTGAGAGGGGAGAAAAACTGGACTAGCCCAGAATTTCCCCCCTTCAGCATTACTCATATCGTGATGGGGGGAAAAACTGGACTAGTCCAGAATTTCCCCACCACCAAAGTTGCTAGTTTGAGAGGGGAGAAAAACTGGACTGGCTAAGACTTTGCATACATCTGCATTAATCAAATATTGAAAGGGGGGGGGGGGGGAATAGACTAGTCCAGAATTTCCCCACCTCCACAGTAATTTGTTTGAGAGGGGAGAAACACTGACTAGTAGCCAAGAATTTTCTACCATTACAGTAGATAGTTCGAGAAAGAAGAAAAACATACAATTTAAATTAACTTGTTTTTTTCATTGAAAAACCTAGTTAAACCTGCATTTATCAATTTGCTAGGGGGAAAAACTGGACTAGCCCAGAATTTCCCCACCATCAAGTTCAGTAAGAAGGGGGGGGAAAACTGGACCGGGTGGGGAAAAACTGGACTAGTCAGTTTTTTCCCCGGGGAAAAACTGGACTAGTCCAGTTTTTCCCTGGGGAAAAAACTGACTGGGGGGAAATTCTGGGCTGTTACACCGGGAGCCTTGCTACCCTTTACCTTCTTCAAGAGGCCCAAATGCCATGGAGGAGATAGTCATGGCTGCCGCCATCTCAGCGGCTACATCACTGGCGGGATTCTGTGGTGAAGCTTTGTAGAACGGCCACTCCTTGTCCCTGACCAGGTTGGTGTACACAGAGGAGTCAGACCTTTCAAAGAGAGCACGGTCTTCTTTCAGATCTCCAACCTGTAAAGCAGAATTAATTAAGAAAAAATAAATTCAAACGAGTGTTTTTTAGTG
Organism: Gari tellinella; assembly: GCA_922989275.2. Lineage (NCBI taxonomy): Eukaryota > Metazoa > Mollusca > Bivalvia > Cardiida > Psammobiidae > Gari > Gari tellinella. The sequence continues at coordinate 22,985,738 of OV277870.1, forward strand.
GCAATAAAACACGGGTAGGAGTTGAGCTGCATAGTAATTTAATTACTAGTATCTCAACGATTACCCGTGTTTTATTGCAGGATAAAAACTGGTATTAATTTATTATACCAATTCAGAAGACATAATTTAACCATAATTTGCACCGAAGCAACGGCGCTACATTTCTTTGGGTACGCATTTTGGAATCCATATGACGTCACGTTAAGACGTTACAGCGCGTTACAACTTGTCTAGAATAGAAAAATTATTAAGCTCGCCAAGGCTCGCTTAATAACATTTCAATATTTTTAGACTCGTTTGAGATCAGCTTGTCTTTAACATCGACTCATGACAGATCCTATATGAAACCAGCCCCTGATATCAGTCTGATATTGTAATACCTGTACATATAAAGTCTCAGTATCCTTGTTCCAGCATTTCAGGAAGTAGTCAAGGGGCCACTTTAGGGTCTCTATGATGTGTGACTCCATGTCTGGCTTGGCATAAGCTTCAGGCCACAAATAGTAACCCCAGGCAAGAAGTGTCGTAGACGATGCCATAGGTAAGTTGATTTTGGTGAGATCATTACCTGGAGCGAAATCAAGGACATTGATATTTCAAGACCTAAAATCTTTATTTCTGCATTAAACCCTATGGTGTCACTACTCATTAGAATCGTCTCTTCGAGACGATTCTAATGAGTAACACACCATAGGATTTGGTGCTGAAATGAGCAAGAAAATGTTGGATTTGTTCAGTTTACTCTCTCTTATCTGGAGCCCTGTAACATACTGTCTAACCTATTACCCCATAAATATGCATTTTTATGCCTTTTATCTATTCTTCTATTGTAGAAAATTGCTTATAAAATAATCTATAAAGTCATTACCTGCAGAGAAATTGAGGACATTGTTATAACATAGAGTGAAACTTCTATATCTTGAACTCGGTTAAGTCGAGTATACTGGTATTTCAAGCGTTTTAAGGCACATTTGAATTTAATTTCAACTTGCCTAAAGTGGTCACCTGTCTCAAAAACTGGAATCAGGCTATGGAATAAAGAGTTAACTCATTCCCCATAGAAGCTTCTCTTTGCACATTTAATTTATTGCTCCACTGTAGAAAATAGTTCAAACCTTATACAGTGATGAATATGCACCATAAGAAATATTTTCTATATCCTAGCAGATGGTAGCTTAAAGTCACCTATCTTAAATACTAGAAACAGTCTATGGGGTAATGGGTTAAAGCACAATCTACTTTATCTTTAACCTGCTTTAAGTGGTCATCTATCTTCAGTACTAGAAACAAGCTATGGAGTAAAGGGTTTTAACTCTTTCCTCCCTGAAACTTAAAATGGACAATTCCAGTTTCCATTTTAGTCTAGTCCATTTCTGACTTTTAAGGGTTGTTTTTGTCAATGTTTAGCATTATGACAAACAGTGAAGACCCTGATCAGAGGGCTCCTTATGGAGCCCTCTGATCTAGGTCTTCACTGTTTGCCTAGGACAAGTGTTCTATACACATGTACACTGTTTGAAAAGGACGCCTATATGCGGGACTAGGGTGTAAAGGGTTTTAACACATTCAACCCTAGTGCCAAGTACACTCATCATTTACAAACAGTTCGCCAATGGACAAAAAACTTGTTTTATGCTAACAGTGTAGACTCTGATAAGAGAGTTCATGCAGGACCCCTCTGATCAGGGTCTGCACTTTTTGCCATTTTTACAATATATTGTTAATATCAACCCTAGATAGTACAAATTGAACTAGACTAAAATTGTTCATTAAAAGGTTCAGGGTTGAAACCACAAACAGGCTAAGAAAGCATTGTTGTTAAGTCGAAAAGGTGTTTTATTTTTGGAGGTTCTGCTGTACAGTGCTCTGTCCCTCTGAAAACGATTTTGTAATCAAGCGAGCAAGCTGTTTGCAAATGAAAGCCAAGTTTTGCACTCTTACAGGATATTAAATTTCCCTCCCTGTTGCAGCCCCCTCTGAAAACACATACAATCTTTGAGCGAGTTTAGATGACCAACTAGGGTCGTACTAGGGTCAGCTTGTATGACGTCACATATCTACCCTAGCTCACAATCACCAAAACGCCAAGAGTGAGACTCTCGTGTAAATAATCTATAAACAAACCTATTGACCAAATCTGTATAAATCTAACGTCCAATGCAGCGGTCAAAGGAATGGTGCTGCTATGATTTTATTTAAGAAATAATAAATTCATACCAGTGTTTTATTGTGCAATGGAACACTGGTAGGAGTTGAGATGCATAGGAATTTAATCCTTTAGGCCGAGTGGTTTAATTACAAGCATCTCAACGACTACCCGTGTTCGATTGTTAGATAAAACACTGGTATTAATTTATTATTTCTATTCTAACACATAATTTAACCTTAATTTGCACCGAAACAATGGCGCTACATTTCTTGGCATACACATTTTTGAAGCCATATGACGTCACGTTAGAACGTTTAGCGCGTGAGTGTTCTACTGAAAATTCGACCACCAAGACGGTCCTTCTTCGTTTATATAGGGGTGTGGGCGAGGTGTGTTAGAATTATTCATAAGTTTGGGCATAGATATTTATCTGTGATTGATTAATCTACAAGCTTGCAACAAGCTTTCACTCTCTTCCACCATTTTGTTTTTCAGACATTTTGTTCTACCCTCATGCTGGGCTGGGTTGAACTAGAGTAGCGGTGAAGAGTAACTAGGGTAGGAACCCCGCGTGTTTATGTGCTACTCTAGTTACTTGAGTCTACCCTAGTAGGTCAGCTAAACTCGCTCTTTATCTCCCATTGGGTGTTGTTGTAGGGAGGGAGCACTGTACAGTGAAATGTCTCTATTACTTCCGCACAAAAGAAGGCTGATTTGTTACATAAAAGACAGTTTAAAGCAAGGTGACAGTAAAACAGAAAGCTCTTTTAGGAGCTTTCTGTTTTACTGCCACCTTGCTTTAAGCAGTTCCCTGTCTTAACTCTTTCCTCCCTGAAACTTTTAATGGACAATTCCAGTTTCGATTTTTGTCTTGTCCATTTCTGGCTTTTAAGAGTTGTTTTTGTCAATTTTGGCATTACTGACAAACAGTGAAGACCCTGATCAGAGGGCTATTTTCGGAGCCCTCTGATCTGGGCCTTCACTGTTTGCACAGGACAAGTGTATTATTCACATGTACACTGTTTGAAATGACGCCTATATGCGGGACTAGGGTTCAAAGGGTTAAAACACCTAATAATTAATACAATTTTGTGGTCATAATAGAGAAGTTTTGCTGTATATCAAAAGGGTGAACATAAGGGATGTACCATTAAACCAGCCGCCAACAAGGTTTGTTCCATCCGGAGCGATATGATCTAAGCCAGTTGACCGAATCCACTCAAGCTCATGATCCCGACTATATCTATCCTGCTTTCCTGATCGCTGAGCGTCAAAGAAATACATGGATGTTTCGATAGCTTTTTGGTAGGAAACGTCCACATTGGTGGATAGAATCTGAATGTCAATATCAGGGATAACATTTCGTCGCATTCTTGGAGCAGGTCTTGGAGCCGGAAATGGGCGTGGCATTGGTACAACATTATCAGGATCAGCAAAAGTAACATCTGGAAGGAAAATTCGAATCAGAATAATCATAAAATTCCATTTCAACAATTTACCCACTTTTACCCATGGAACACTGGTGACGAGTATACTCATCATTCACAAACAGTGTACCTGCAAAGAGTTCACTTGTCCTATGCAAACAGTATAGACCTAGAATAGATGAATTGTTTCTGCAGGAGCCCTCTGATCATATTTTTACGCTTTTAATTTATTCCACACTTCTTTCCATATTTGATTTATTCTGCCACTAACGAAAAGTTCCAATTTATACAGTCATGACTATGTACAATAAGAAATATTTTCTATATTCTAGCAGATGGTAGCTAATAGCTGACTGAAAGTAAAGCTGCATGTAGAAATTCTTTCAAAATGCTTGAAGTTGTCACATGTCTTCAAAACTGGAAACAGACTATGGAGTTGTCGGTAAATCAACATGTGTTAAGCAGTCACCTGTCTTCTAAAATAGAAACAGGCTATGGGGAAATAGTTAAACCCGTTACTCCATGGCCAGTTTCTAGTTCTGAGAACCTGTGACCACTTAAAGGAGGTTGAAAGTAAAGCAGAATGCGCCTTGAGGCGCATTCTGCTTTACTTTCAGCCAGCTTTAAGCTATTATCTGCTAGAATATATAAAATATTTCTTATGAGTCTTATTCATGACAGTATAAATTGGAACTATTTTCTTCAGTGGAGGAATAAATTAGCGGCGTAAATGGGCATATTTATGGGGCAGTGGGTTAAAACCTTTTATGGCCATAGAGTTTGAGCTGTAATCAGGTGAGCTAAAAAGCTCACACTAAGGAAGGATAGTTGTTTAAATGCTTTTCTATAGAGATTTTTTACGCATTTAATTCATTCCTCCATTGAAGAAAATCATTCCATTTTATACAGTCATGAATAAATAATGTATCACAAAAATATTTTCCTTTATCCCAGCAGATGGTAGCTTAAAGCAGCTAGGGTCTAAGGTTATAAAGCTTTGGAGTTGAGTCTGAGGTCTTTCTAAATCATTTAATCATCAGATTTGAGCTTTTGCTCAAATCTTACCAATCAAATGCTTGAGAAATGAGAACGATCTCAGTCTCAACACAAAAGGTTTATAACCTTAGGGACAGGCTAAAACTAATGCAGAATGCACCATTTCAACTTGTTTTAAGTGATCACCTGTTCTCAAACTAGAAACAGACTATGGAATAACTAAAGGGTATATAGTTGCAGGGGATAAATAACTGTAACTCTTTAACCACATGGACCTGTTAAATATACTAAAATCATTTGCAAACAGGGTAGACCCAGATCAGAGGGCTCCTATAGGAGCCCTCTGATCAGGGTCTACACTGTTTGCTCAATCATATAACCAGTATTTATTAAACTATAGTCAAATTTCAATATCTCGAACTGGTTTAACTCAAACTATCCGATAGTTTGACATATGAACTTCATTATTTCATGCACAGTTAAGTCAAACATACCAATATTTCAAAGTTAAAACGTGGCTTAGCCACGTTTTAACTTTGAAATAAGGGTATGTTCGACAAAACTGACTTCGAGATATCGAAGTTCGACTGTACTCAGAATTCCAAGAAGACTGGTTCATGTTTTTGGGTATCTAAAAAGATCCACAAGGGAACCTAATAACCCACAAGAGTTACTGAGTGCTGAAAGAGTTGAAAACAGTTTCAAACCTGGTAGAAGTGGTGGTAAAGTCAATGAGGAAGGGGGCGGGGCATTATGTCGTGCTTTACTGAAGAAATGATTGATCATTCTGCAAGCCTCTGCCGATTCTCCTGAAAAGAAAAAGCATTTTGGAAACGGTTATCATTCTGAATTGTCTTCTTCCTCAAATGCTTTGTCTGCAAACAATTGGTCAAAATCAATTTTAAGCTATATAACCAATTACATACCCCCATATTAACTTCTCTTTAACCCTTTAATTTTTGCAACAACCAAAGAAATTAAGTTTCAATTTGTACAGTCATGGATACATGTATATTTATATCAATAAAAATATTTTCTATATTCTAGCAGACGGTAGCTTAAGCAAGCTGAAAGTCAAGCAGAATATGCCTAAAGGCACATTATGACTGTGTGACTTTCAACCTGCTTTAAGTAGTCACCTGTCTTCAAAACTAGAAACAGGCTAATGGGTTAAGCTGAAGAAAAGTTGAATATGAGTGTCAAACAGTTTATATTTACAATAGATGACGCACTAAGGGGCGTCTAATCTGGATCCAAACTGTTTGCAAAAGCTTGCAGGGTCATGCTTAGCAAAATAAGGGTTAACAATGTGAACTAAACATAAACCATTTTCCTAAACCTTTTCCCAGCTGATGGTAGCTTAAAGCAGACTGAAAGTAAAGCAGAATGCACCTTTAACCCTTTCCCACATAGCATATCTCTAGTATTGAATATAGGTGTCCACTTAAAACAGGTTGAAAGTAAAGCAGAATGCGCTTTAAGCGCATTCTGCTTTACTTTCAGCCTGCTTTAAGCTATCATCTGCTAGAATATAGAAAATATTTTGTATTATACATATTTATGAATGTATAAATTGGAACTATTTTCTTCAGGGCAAGAATAAACTGAATGCGCTAAAAGGCGCTTCTATGGGGGAAAGGGTTAACTCTTTGCAATTCATATAAGAATAAATAGTTAAAGCTGTCAAAATGTTGTTATTTTGTACATTTTATTACAATTGCATTTGTGTTTTATTTGCATTAAACCCATTACCCCATAAAAACTTCTTTTTACACCTCTAATTTATTCCTCCACTGAACAAAATACTTCCACTTTAAACAGTCATGAATATGCAGCAGAAGAAATATGCTCTATATTCTAACAGATGGTAGCTTAAAGCAAGCTGAAAGTAAAGCAGAATATCAATTTCTCCAAGCTTAGACACCACTGACAAACCATTGAAATAAAAAACACTTAACCCAGTACCCCATAAATATGCCTTTGATTTATTCCTCCACTGAAATCTAAAAAAAGAGCGACCTTTAAACAGCTGTTTATTGCTATTGGATATGGAATGTGTGATATGTAAAAAAGTAGGTCTTTCGTAACAATTCTGTTTATTTACTCGTTTTAGGGTAATTCTAAGCGAGAAAAATAATCAAGCATGGTTTTTGGTCAAGACGGGGGATTCTATACCCTCCGTTGGTCTGTTCCTGTTGGAAGCTCATTTCTGACTGGGAACAGACCAACTTCGAGTATAGAATACCAGGGTCCAAGGTTATAAAGCTTTTCAGTTGAGTATAAAGTAGTTTCCAAGCATTTGATTGGTCAGATTTGAGCCTAGGCTCAAATCTGACCAATCAAATGCTTGGAAACACACTCAGACTCAACTAAAACGCTTTATAACCTTGGACCCTGTCTTCACCAAACACTGTGCTTGATTCTATCAATCTAGTTTCTAATTTTATATAACCCATTACATCATAAACACATCTTTTTATGCCTTTAATTTAAAAGTAATTCTACTTAATACAGTAACGAATAAGTACTACATGTATAAGATATATTTTGTGTATCCTAGCAGAGGGTAGCTTAAAGCAGGCTGAAAGTAAAGCAGAATGCCTAATTTAAGGCATATAAATATTCTGCTTTACTTTCAACCTGCTTTAAGAGGTCATCTGTCTTCAAAACCAGAAACAGGCTATGGGGAAATGGTTTAAAAGGAAATGACACCTGCAACTGATTGCAACCTAGGAATAAGTGTTTTATATACATGTATAATTGATGTTTATCAGATTCATATCCGGCAACCCAAGTGAAATTGTGTATGAGAAAATGTACATTGTTTCATTCATGACCCCATAGGTACTTGACACATAGATATAGATCTATCACCAAAATAAAAAAAATATATATATTTTTTTTTTTTACTAGACTTCTATTATAGATACTGTACAAGGTAAACAGCGCAATCCAACACCTAGTCTTAACTATCGACTTAAACTGATGCTAAAATAGACTAGATCACAGATATTCTCTTGTGGTACCCTCGGGAAATGATTCATTTATCAATATCTACTTTTTATTTCATCAAATTCCATCAAATAACGCCACGTTACGTAAATTATCACGAAAATGTGCATCAAAAAGTTTTATATCGACACCATAGGATTTGGTGCTAAATTGAAGATTTTAGTTTTTTAAATACTCCCCGTATCTGGAGTCCTGGCTTAGAGACTTCTGTAGAGGAACACGGAATTATACAAGATGGAATCGCAACATAGCAAAGTTGAATAGGCAAGCATCTGAGCTCTCGCGGCGGTTGAATTTTGGGAGATCGTGTGTCACATGACAACATCTTTACTTTTTTGCCTCGTTGTCTGTCATTTCTGGGATGAAAATTTACTTACTTGAGTGTATTTATTGACATTTAAGTTGATTTAAACCACTTGGTAGACATTCCTATCAATTCAAAGGAATATAAACCCGTGAACAATGCTTCGAAACAGACATTAATATTATTGACTACCAAAGACATTATCTTATCAAGTCTTGCAAAGTCTCGTATGCGCCGCACGAGATTTGCGATAATGCGAGGTTGCAATTCCGTGAGTGTATAATTTCGTGAGAGGAAGGTATGAACTTGCCTCCTGGTTGTATGGGCTCTTCAAACACTCCTGGTGTGCCCCAAGGATGGTGGTCTACGCCGCCATGATCCTCTGGGTTAGTTTCCTTAGGTTCTTGAAGATTCCTTGCCATATTCAGGACAGGAGCTGGTAATATCCGCCATTCGCATGTGCCATTTGGTACGAGAGAATGGAAGCGTTCCATCATATGAAAATTCAACACAATACGAGGCGGATACATGGTTCTCTTTGACTGGTAAACATAGATGCCTGAATCTTGGTCATCTTCAATTAAATCTACACTCCACACCTTCAAATAGAAATGATATGTTTTGTATTAACTCTTTACACCATAGATAAGCATATGTATGCATGAACCGTAATTTATTCCTCCTCTTAAAAATATAGTTCCAATTTATACAGTCATTACTATACACCCCCTCAAAACAATTTGTTATCCTAGCAGATGGTTACCTTAAAGTAGGCTAAAAGTAAAGCAGAATGTGCCATAACCCTTTCTCTTCCTCTGAAGACGGAGCATAGCTGCCTATATGGCGAGGTAATTGAAAACAGCTATGCACGTAATCCTCCAGCTTGACAGTCAATTCTGTCTGTACCAAGCTGTCCTGTGAGTGTTAAGCACAGGTACGCCAACAACAACAACAACAACCCTTTCTCTTATAGAAGTGCCTTTTAGCGCATTCAGTTTATTCCTACGCTAAAGAAAATAGAAACAGTCATGAATATGTATCACAAGGAATATTTTATATATACTAGGAGATGGTAGCTTAAAGCCGGTTGAAAGTAAAGCAGAATGTGCCTTAAGGCACATTCTGCTTTACTTTCAACCTGCTTTAAGTTGTCATCTATTTTCAAAACTGGAAACAGGCTATGGTACATTCTGCTTTACTTTCAATCTGTTTTAAGTGGTCACATCTCTTTTATACTAGAAACAAGCTATGGGGTAATGTGTTGAGATGATCGCAATGATGTGTCACAATGATCACCATCTTTTTTCACATAACCCTTTACTCCATAGCCAGTTACTAAATTTGGAAACAAGTGACAGCTTAAAGCAGGTTAAAAGTAAAGCAGAATGCATCCTAAGTCACATCTGCTTTACTTTCAGCTTGCTTTAAGCTACCATCTGCTAGGATATAAAATATTTTCAACTAGAACTATCACTAAAGGTGATTGATACCCCCACAGGAAACCTCCCTGTCACAAGGCGCCAATATAACGTAATATAACGTTTTGTTTGTTTAATTGATATTACTAATATATCGTTAATTCCAAGACAACGCACATGGAAAAATACGCGAATTCATACAACGTTAGAAAATGACATACCAAATCGCGCCCAATTCCAAGACAATGCTCGTGGAAAAATACGCGACTTCATATAACGTAAGAAAGTGACATACCAGATCGTGGAAAAGAACACTGAACTAATCCAGAGAAAATCAAATAATCACATTTTATAATCGAGACAATACTACTCTCAACGGAAAAAAACATTCACAACAGAAAAGGGAAATCACTCTACAAAACTAAACCGGAAGTTATTTATTCGTCCCATTTCCTGAACGTAACTACCACCCGGTTACGTAGGATGAGTTATCTCCCTTCCTACTCACTTCTTAGTCACTGGAAATAATATAGGATGAGTTATCTCCCTTTCCACCAGAGTAACCGCTAAATGACCACTAAATGACCTTTACCTTTGTCGGACATGACACAAATTTTACTGAACTCAAGAGCTTCTTGAGGTGAATGGACATACCAAATATAAAGTCTCTATCTTAAGTAATCAAAAAGTTATGGCCAAGGTGTCACAGAAAGTGACAAATGCCCCCCGAGGTGTTTTGTCACTGCAGTGTATTCATTTGGCTTTCAAGTAAAATCATACAGCAGGTTATAATTGTACTCCTTGTTGTTGTTGTGATGGAAATGTACACAGAAACAAGCTTTTTCTAGATTTTTCAAATGCATCATCACCATAGCATCATGATGTCATCATGACGTCATGATGTCATCATGACATCATGATGACGTCGTTGTCATAACAAGGTTTGTCATATGTCATATTGAGGAATTATTTCTAAATTTAGAAATGATCACATGATCAGAGTGTTATGGCCAGTTGGGATGAGTTATCTCCCTTCCTATTCACTTCTTAGTCACTTGACATAATATAGGATGAGTTATCTCCCTTTCCACCAGATGTGCATATTAAGGAACAAAATGTAAAGTTATAAAGGGGCATAATTCTGTCAAATTTTGTGCAAGAGTTATGAAACTTGTCACTGAGTGTCCCCATATAACACAGATAATATATACCAAGTTTGAAAATGGTATTGTATATAGTTTTCAAGAAAAAGGCAAATGTCCCGAAAAAATGTGACGGACCGACGGACGGACGGACCGACAAGGCATTTCCTATATAGCCCCCACCACACAGTGTTGGGGGTATAATTAATTATAAAAGCAGGATAGGTTGTGAAGGAAGGGTGAAGGGTGAAGTTGGGTGGGTGGGGGCAGAAATAGAAAAAAAAAGTTGAAAAAGAATAAATAGCTTTGCCTTTAAAACAACGCTTCTTAGAAAAACTTTAACCCATTACCCCATAAATACACCTTTAATTTATTTCTCCACTAAAGAAAATAATTCTAAGTTATACAGACTGACATGAGTATGTACTATAAGAAATAACTTTAATATTCCAGAAGATGGCAGCTTAAAGTAGGTAAAAGTAAAGCAGAATGCCCCTTATCACACATTCTTCTTTACTTTCAACCTGCTTTAAGTGGTCGCTTATCTTCAATACTAGAAACAGGCTATGGGCTAATGGGTTAACCCATTTGTGCCCACGATTCCCTATATGGGACAAAGGCAAACAGTGTAGACATAATGCGGCGCCTGATCAGAGTCTACACTGCTTGTTGATAGGAATTTCAATATAAAACAAAATGAAATTTTGATCAGGCATCCCTTTGATAAAAAATGGACTAATCCAATAGATAAACATGGAAGAATCCACTGGGCATAAATGGGTTAATGTTGGTCCACTTTCACAATCACCCCACACGTGGGGGTATAGCACTAGCTCTTCTGTTCAATGATCAGACAAGATAAGAACAGATGGGTTCCTCGGAACACCTGTGTCACCTGCCAGCAAGAATCAGTCTAACATTCTCTTTCCATAAAAGAAATTTCCTTTTCGAAACAAAAAGAAAATGTTGAAAAGGGGAATAACTCTCACAAAATTGATGCAAGAGTTATGAGCCTTGTGCAATACTCTTCCACTTGTCAAGCTCTTTCCCGATATGAAGTTTCATCTTAAAAGCTTCAGTAGAACAGGAGTTATGAGGCGTGACGGATAGACAGACGGACAAACAGACAGACTTCGGAAAAGTGATCCCTAAGTGTCATCTCTGCCTACCTCTGTACTAATGATGTAGTTACAACCTATAGTCTACTACAAATGGTAACGTAAAAGGCTGGAAAATAAAAATAGATAGAACAGGAACATACAGTCTTAGCTATGTTTTAACTTTAAAATAGGGATATGTTCGACTTAAAAAACAACTAATCATTTACTTATGAAATACAGGTACATTCCATTTAAGCGATTTAAGGCTTGAAAATGAAATTAGATAGCAAAAACAACATACAGTCTAAACTCCACAATTCAAACTCACTTAACTTATCCTCGGGGATTTTAACTGAACAAATCAAACTTTTTCTCACTCACTTCAGCACAAAATCCAACCGTGTCACTACTCATTAGAATCGTCTTGAAAAGACGATTCTAATGAGTGGTGACACCATAGGGTTAAATGCAGAAACAAAGATTTTAGTATTTGAAATATTCCCCTTATCTGGATCCCTGGTTACATCAGTATTTATGTCTGTCTGTCCCACCTTCCGGGCTTACATGACAGTCTGTCTGTATGATTCACATTTGCACGTCCCGTTACGAAAGTGAGACAATGTTGACAACGAGCCCCAATCCATGGGAGGATGCATTAATATATGGCTTTGAGTGGAAGTAAATCCTTCTTAACCCATTAAGCCATACTGAATCATTTTGACACACTTTTATCCCATAGCTTGTATTGAGATAAGCAGTGATAAGTGTTTATTGCTTATGGGTTATCTCATTACCCCATAGCCTATTTCTAGTTTTAAAGACAGATAAATACTTAAAGTAGGTTGAAAGTAAAGCAGAATGCACCTTGAGGTGCATTCTGCTTTACTTTTAGCCTGCTTTATAAGCTTCCATCTACAAGAATAAAGAAAGTATTTTTTACGATACAATGTCATATTCATAACTGTATAATATGGAACTATTTTCTTCATTGATGGAATAAAAATAAATCGTAAAAAAGTTTATTTATTGAGTAATGGGTTAACCCATTACCCCATAGCTTGTTTCTAGTTTGGAAGACAGGTGACCACTTAAAGCAGATTGAAAGTAAAGCAGAATGTGCCTTAAGGTAAATTCTGCTTTACTTTCAGCCTGCTTTAAGCTATCATCTGCTAGAGTATAGACAATATTTCTTTAGTGCATATCTATAACTGTTTAAAATGGAACTTTTCTCTTCAATGGAAGAGTAAATTAAAGGCGTAAAAAGGTTATTTTTGAGTAATTGGTTAACACAACAACAACCTTCACATTTGCTTACCTTCACCCAGGACACTAGCAATGGCAGTGAGACCTTGACACTGAAGTGGTCCACTGGCTCGGCTATGGGCAGTGTGCATGTGAAGTGCCGGACTATACTTAACATTCGACCTTCAGTCCAGGTGGCATGGTGTTCCATAGTTTCAATATAGGGTTCTTGGCCATATGCCCCTAGCATACAGGCACAAAACATCAACACCCTCCACATGGTAGTGAGGATAATACTGAAATACAAAAACTATAGGAAATATTCATAGGAAACCATAACTAGAAACAGGCTATTACTGAATATTTACATTCACCCGAGGTTAAAGGAGGCTGAATATATATTTTATAGTTTCAATATAGGGTTCTTGGCCATATGCCCCTAGCACACAGGCACAAAACATCAACACCCTCCACATGGTAGCGAGGATAGTACTGAAATATTCATAGGAAAGCATAACTAGAAACAGGCTATGGGGTAAAGGGTTAAAGGAGGCTGAATATATATTTTATAGTTTCAATATAGGGTTCTTGGCCATATGCCCCTAGCATACAGGCACAAAACATCAACACCCTCCACATGGTAGCGAGGATAGTACTGAAATATTCATAGGAAACCATAACTAGAAACAGGCTATGGGGTAAAGGGTTAAAGGAGGCTGAATATATATTTTATAGTTTCAATATAGGGTTCTTGGCCATATGCCCCTAGCATACAGGCACAAAACATCAACACCCTCCACATGGTAGCGAGGATAGTACTGAAATATTCATAGGAAACCATTACTGAATATTCACATCCCCCCCCCCCCCCCCCAATTTAATTTCATTGAAAAAATTGAATTTTAATTCGTATAAATGCACTGATGGAGGGGGCAGGACTTGTGGATATCTTTTGCAGAGGAGGCGGGGCTTATGGGTCTGTTCTCCGTGAATCATTTTGTTCCGCTTGAATGTCGAAGGTTCAGTAATGCGGCTATGTCTGTTCCTTTCAGGTTACTCATTATTCATGTTAACAACCTCTAATATAGATTTAAGATACATGCATACTAATAAAATGTTCATTTAATATTAGAAATTACAGCAAATATAATGTAAATATAACAAATGAACTGATTTTTCGGCGTTTATACAAAATAAAAGACAGAAAATGATCAGCAAATTAACCATGAATTGCTAGCGTGATTCATGGAAATTCTTTTTCATAGTGGATTGTAGCTTAAAGCAGCTTGAAAGTAAAGCAGAATCACCTTTAAAGGTACATTCTGCTTTACTTTCAACCTGCTTAAAGTTATCATCTGTCTTTAAAAACAAGAAATATGCGATGGGGTAATGGGTAAAGTAGCTCATTCTGCTTTATATTCAACCTTTTTTTAGGCAGTGGTTATGTCTCCAAAACTTAGACTTTAAAGGAATGCTATTGCTTAGCGATAACTGAAGGTAAAGCAGAAAGTTTCATAACCATTTAACCTGAAGCTCTAACTCGTTCCAACTATTGTAATAAGGAAAATTGTAGTAAATTTCATTAAAATTGGTCAATAAATGAAGGTTAGAGAGGGCTAACAAGGAAAAAGTTAACAGACAGAGGGACAGCCTGGGGTATACCATAATACAACCACTTTTCACTGGCCTATAAAAAGCATTGAAAACTTTTACTGCATCATGAATGACGGATGCTGAAAGCAGACTTAAAATAAAGTAGAAAATTCCTTAAGGAGCTTCCTACTTTACTCTCAGCCTGCTTTAAGCAACCTGACCTGTCTTAAACACTGAAAACATGCTATGGCGTAAAGGAATAAGGAACTTTCTGCATTACCTAAACCCATTATCCTATAGCCTGTTTTTAGTTTTGAAGACAGGTGACCCCTTAAAGCAGGTTGAAAGTAAAGCAGAATGTGCCTTAGGCACATTCTGCTTTACTTTCAGCCTGCTTTAAGCTATTATCTGCTAGAATTTAAAATAAAGTTTTTATGATTTTAATTTGTAACAGTATGCATTGGAACTATTTTTTAACAGTGGAGGAATAAGTCATTGGCATAAAAAGGCGTATTTACGGGTTAATGATCAGTCTTCTCCAATAGCAATAGCCCGTCTTGACTTCAATTAACTCATTAATCCCTGAATCAAGACAATTCCAGTTTCCAAATACATCTAGTCCTTTAACCCATTACCCCATAGCCCGTTCCTAGTTGGAAGAAAGGGGATCACACAAAGCAGATTGAAAGTAAAGCAGAATGCATCTTAACCCTTTTCCCCATAGAGGCGCCTTGTAGCACATTTAATTTATTCCTCCACTGAAGAAAATAGTTTCAATTTATACAGTCAAGAATATTCACCATTAGAAATATTTTCTGTATTCTGTATCTTAAAAGCAGGCTGAAAGTAAAGCAGAATGTGCCTTATAGAAACAGGCTATGGGGTAATTGGTTAAGGCACAATCATTCTGCTTTACTTTCAGCCTGCTTTAGCTACCCTCTGCTAGATTATATCAAATATTTCTTATAATGCATAATCTTCACTATATAGATTGGAACCATTATCTTCATTTGAGGAATAAATTAGAGGCTGCGTATTTATGGAGTAATGGGTTAACCCTTACCTCCATGAAAGTGGTTTAGAGTGTCTCTTAGTAACCTACTCTTCCAGACAAATACAACAAATGAATATTAATTGAGACAATGTTGAATGATGGTATCTTAACCCTTAGCCCGCCAATTAAATTGTCGTCTGCTATATTTCTCGTCTGCTTCAAGTTTCAAAGTGCTTCAAAGTTGCTCAAAATTGGAGAAAATGTTGTCCCAGTGTCAAACAGCTTGGATCCGGATGAGACGCTGAGTTACTCAGCGTCTCATCTGGATCCAAGCTGTTTGCATATGGAGCTATAGTCGTGAGTGGCAGGCTAAGGGTTAAGGTAACATGTAAAAAAAACAAAATAAAATAAAACAGAAATTTCCTAAATAGGAGCTTTCTACTTCACAGTCATCTTGCTTCAAACTGTGTACTTTTCTTAACCCTTTCCAAATGACACCAAAAAGCGGGTTTGTAAATGGTTTGGATCCTAATCAGACCCCATCTGACCAGGATCCAAACTGTTTTACATTCTTATTTAAAAAAATTCAGTCATACTGCCTTAAATTTATCTTTGAAATGATATTGCAGACAACAACATTTATGCAGACGACAATGAAACAGTGAAGGGGTGCAATTTGGCAGCGAAAGAGTTAACCCATTACCCCTGATTTAAGTTTAGAAGATAGGTGACCACTTAAAGCAGGTT
The DNA here is from genome assembly GCA_922989275.2 of Gari tellinella. NCBI lineage: Eukaryota > Metazoa > Mollusca > Bivalvia > Cardiida > Psammobiidae > Gari > Gari tellinella. Next base: position 23,001,862 of record OV277870.1, read on the forward strand.
GAAAGTAAAGCAGAATGTGCCTTAAGGCACATTCTGCTTTACTTTCAGCCTGCTTTAAGCTTCCATCTGCTAGTATATAGCAAATATTTCTTATTATACATATTCATAACTGTATAAATTGGAACTATTTTCTTAAGAGAAGGAATAAATTAAAGGTGTAAAAAGCGTATTTATGGGGTAATGGGTTAAACACAGCATGCTATAATAAATTTTGCTTTTTGATATAAAGGAAAGGTTTAGTCTTTCTCCCTAAATCCAATAGGCCTTTTTACATCTTTAATTTAATCCTCACCAGCAGCAAATAATTCCAATCGAGGCAGTCATGAATATGCATCATAAAAAATATTTCTTGTATTTTAGGAGATTGCAGCTTGAATAAGGCTGAGAGTAAAACAGAATGCTCCTTCAGACACATTCTGCTTTACTTTCAATCTGCTTTAAACAATCTATGGGTGAAAGGGTTGAATTTTGAAAATTATATTTAGCCTTCCTAACTCATGGCAAGCTAGCAATAAAACCATAATTTATGACAAAATTTTCAATAGTTCAGATCCGGATGAGATGCTGTGCTATGCTGCATCTCATAAGGTTCCAAACTGTTTTTGACACTCTGACTCTGTTTTGAAAAGAGAATTTGCAAATTTTATTTGTAGAACAGCAACAGACGACAATTGTTGCAGACGACAAAATTACCCAGCATGCAATGAGTTAAAAATGGTAAAACTAGAAGGATTTTACAGTACCTCAATCTCGGCCCCTTGATGTGCAAGATTTACCTCAAATCACGTCCAGTATCCTTGTCGAAGAAAACAGACTAAAAGAGTGTTAAAACATGACAATCAGATTTAAACCCCTTCGTTGCCATGACGTCATCAATTTAAATAATTGTCGTCTGCTTTTGTTTCTCAAATTTAAATTTAATGTATTTTGACATTAGAAATATTGGAAATAAGTGGCAAACAGTATGGACTCTGATCAGACGCCGCATTATCATAACGCGGTGTCTGATCAGGTTCCATACTGTTTGCAAATAATTATTGTACTCGGGGTATGGCAGTGAAGGGGTGAGACATATTGTTACCTTTCACTGGCTGACACGTTTTTGTGAAAGTGAAATTGACTGAAAACCTAACCTGTTATTATCCTCTGTCCAAATCTGCGGTCTACAACAATTCTAAGAGTTTATCTATTCATATGGGATTAAGGTAAACCTTAACATCAGAAAGAGGTCAACGACACCTTTTCAATCAGTCAAAAATCCAGATAAAAAGTAAAATAAAATCTGATCAGGATCAAGTGTGTTTACAGTTACATTTTATCATATTTATGCACATAGAAGATGGAAAGAGTCAGATTTGGAATTTTAGAAGACAACATTTTTAGGAAATGACATTTATGGTATTCAGTTGTCAAAGGGTTTATACCCCTCATTTCCTTGGCCTAAGTGATTCGATTGTTTTGGGGGTTTTTGGTATATGCATCATCAACAAACACAATTGTCCTATGCAAACAGTGTAGACCTTGATCAAAGTCTTCCGCAGGAGCCCTCTGGTCTTGGTCTGCACTGTCATTTTGAAATATATTATAAGTTACCACCCCTAAACAGTCAAAGATGGACTAGACTCAGGGCTCCAGATAAGGGGAGTATTTCAAAAACTAAAATCTTTATTTTTGCGTCTCTTCCAGACGATTCTAATGAATAGTGACACCATAGGATTTGGTGCCCAAATGAGTGAGAAAATGTTGTATTTGTTCAGTTTATCTGGAGCCCTGATACTTAATTTGAAACTGGACTTTGTCATTTGAAGATTCACTCAGGGTTCAATGGGACTATGTGAAAAATGTTTAACTATTTTTTATACCTTTACACCATAGACTGTTTCTTTTTTTTGATGACAAGTAATCACTTAAAGCAGGTTGAAAGTAAAGCAGAATGTGCCTTAAGGCGCATTCTGCTTTACTTCCAGCCTGCTTTAAGTTAGCATCTTGTGGAATATAGAAAATACTCATGATATATGTTCATGACTGTATAAATTGGAACTATTTTCGTCAGTGGATGAACAAAATTTAATATGTAAAAATGTGTTTTATAGGGTAATGGGTTAAGAGGGGTGGCTGCTTAAAGCTAGCTGAAAAAATTGCAGAAAGCTTTAACCCATTACTCCATAATATAAATACACCTTTAATTTATTACTCCACTGAAGAAAATATTTCCAATTTATACAGTCATGAATGACAGCATAAAAATATTTTCTATATCTTAGCAGAAATTAGTTTAAAGTGGGCTGAAAGAAAAGCAGTTTGCACCTTAATACGCATCTGATTTACTTTCAGTCTGCTTTTAGTGGCAACCTGTCTTCAAAACTTAGAAACAGGCTATAGGGTTAACCCTTTACCCCATAGAAGCGACTTTTAGCGAATCTGATTTATTCCTCCGCTGAAGAAAATAGTTCCAATTTAATCAGTCATGAATATATATTATAGGGAAAATGTTCTATATATTCTAGCACAGGATAGCTTAAAGCAGGCTGAAAGTAAAGCAGAATGCGCCTTAAGCGCATTCTGCTTTACTTTCAACCTGCTTTAAGTAGTAACCTATTTTCAATTCTAGAAATAGGCTATCAGGTAAAGGGTTAAGCTGCTACCTGAACTCAACTATGTCAATGATTAGAATGAATATTGTACTTTGGCATTTGTGTGGGGGGAGTAGGTAAAGGCATCCTATGTTGCTTATATGGAGGAAAGGGTTAAAGTGTAAACTCTTAGTATGCTAAGCGGTGCAACCATGAAAACCTTTGCAAACAGTTTGGATCCTGATGAGACGCTGCACAATGCAGCATCTCATCTGGATCCAAACTGTTTGACACTCTGACCCTGTATTGAAAATAAAATTTTGAAAATTCTAATTTTCAGACAGTAACAGACGGCAAATATTACATATGAAAAATATTACCCAGCATGCAAAGAGTATAAGCTCTGTTACTTACACTTACCCAAGTGTAATTGATACTAAGATAGCCAGTGCATCCATCCATAAGTCTCAGTACCGGTCATTCTTTTATTCTGCTCGATAATTAGCCATGGCCCAGCTTGATTTCCAGCAAATCCTCTACCATCACACCAAGGACATGTACAATTAGGGGGGATTAACCCCTACCTTGCTGAAATATCTACTGGTACATCAAAAATAGTCTCTGCTCTTTTTCTCTCAAATTTAGTGTTTGATTCTTTTAAAGCCTTTCTTTGCTGAATATTGTTAAATGAATTACCATCGATATTTCAATAATGAATTGAAACTATTCAGTTTCTGTAGATCAGTGAGTGGAGTATGAAAACATTTAAAACAGTGAAGACCCCAATCAGAGGGCTCCTAATGGAGCCCTCTGATTGGGGTCTACACTGTTTGCAAAGGATATATGAATTAGTTTTCCACAAATTAAGGGTTGACCATAGATACAGAAATACAATTAATTAAAAGTCAAGCAATTTGTTTATTTTATTAGCTGCCAAGTTACTCAATGTATGATCTGGATCAAAACTGTTGAAAAATGCCAGAATTTTGTATGGCAAACTAAGGGTTAAAAGTTTGTTTTTTCTTTCTGTTTTTAAATTTTTTTCTAAAAGAAGAAAAAGCGAAAACATGGGTGAACTTTTCACACCAGTTTCGTGATTCTAGACTTAACAAATCCTATGTTTAACCTCATTAAACTCATATAGCTGTTGTTGTTTACAGAAGAAAGCTCTGCTGTATAGTGTGTTTTTGTTTGTTAAAGGACTCGCAACCAAAATTGTGTATTTGTAAAAATAAAAGAATATACTCAAATAAACCAAATGTGTAGCATTATTGTGCATCTGGCATAAGAAAAATATGATCAGTCTTAAAACACATTCTAGAAAAGCCTTCAAATTTTAGTTTTTTAGATATTTTCCATCGTTTTATACGTGGGCATCAAAAGACTTTATAGAAATTGAAAACGGGCTCAGACATAAACCCAAGCCGAATTATGTACTCTCCATCCATACACACTGAAGTTCATTAAATCAATACCAAAGATATGAATAGCCCGGTGGTCGAGTGGGCTAAGTGGTTGACTTATTTTGCTAATCTGTCCCCACATGCCGGGTCCCGGTTCGAATCCCGCTAGAGCTCAATTTTTTTTTTATGAAAATACATTTTTAAACAGAATTTCTTATCCAAAACTAATTCTAACCCGTTTATATAAGCGTTTGACATATATTTACAAATACATGTACTTTTTTTAATGCTAAATCTGGTTGCAAGTCTCTTTAATTGTAACAATGAGGTCACAGGTTTGATCATAGTGATCAGGGTCCAAGGTTATAAAGCATTTGAGCTGAGTCTGAGTGTGTTCTCAAGCATTTGATTGGTCAGATTTGAGCCTAGGCTCAAATCTGACCAATCAATTGCTTGAGAACGACTTTAGACTCAACTGAAAAGCTGTATAACCTTGGACCCAGGTCTTTTGTATCAGAGACTACAATAAGGTCCTTTCTCAATATGACCCTGTTGTTATCCCTTTACTCCATTGATACTCATTTAAACACATTTGATAAATTCCTCCACTGAAGAAAATAGTCCCAATTTATACAATAATAAATCTGTATTATAAGAGATATTTTCTAAATTCTAGCAGAAGGTTGCTTAAAGTAGGCTGAAAGTAAAGCAGAATGCGCCTTGAGGCGCATTCTGCTTTACTTTCAACCTGCTTTAAGTAGTCACCTGTCTTCAAAACAAGAAGTAGGCTACTAGTATGGAGTAAAGGGGGATAAACCAAACACAATAATAAATTAAACAAACATTAACTCTTAGCCTGCCAGTCACGACTATAGCTCCATATGCAAACAGCTTGGATCCGGATGAGACGCCGAGTAACTCGGCGTCTCATCCGGATCCAAGCTGTTTGACACTCGGACAACATTTTCAGCAATTTTGAGCAACTTTGAAGCACTTTGAAACTTCAAGCAGACGAGAAATATAGCAGACAACAATTTATTTGGTGGGCTAAGGGTTAACTCTAACGCATGCAAGCCATGAAATCATGATTACCTAAGACTTTGCACACAGTTTGCATCCTAATGAGACGCCGCCTAATGCTGCATCCCATCAGGGTACAAACTGTTTGACACTCTGACCCTGTTTTAGAAAAATAATTTTGAAAAATTCTATCATTCTGATATATGCTGTCTTCTTTATGTCTGAATGTTACTTTTCAATTGCTATCCAAGTGGGAATAACATCTCAAATGGTTTTTAGGTCAGATGAGAAAAGGCTCTAAATAAGAGGTAGTAAACTGAACAAATCCAATATTTGTTAAATATGAATTCTAAGTTTTTGTCAGATTTTAACTGAACTAATCCAATTTTTTCTCACTCATTTCAGCGCCAAATCCTATGGTGTAACTACTCATTAGAATTGTCTCTGAGATGATTCTAATGAGAAGTAACACCATAGAGTTTAATGCAGAAATTTTCTGAAATACTGTCATTGGAGCCTTGTGTTAAAAATCATAACTGAATGAAAATATACATCAATATATACGTGGGATTAACCCAAAACTCCATAGTCTGTTTTCTAGTTTTGAAGACAGGTGGCAACATAAAAGCTGGTTGAAAGTAAAGCAGGAAGCACCTTAAACCATAATGCATATTCTGTTTTACTTTAAGCCTGCTTTAGGTTACCATCTGCTAGGATATAGAATATATCTCTGATAGTGCATATTCAAACAGTACAAAATGGATCTCTTTTCTTAAGTCAAGACGTATTAAGTAAATAGGCAAAAGAAAATCATGTAAATGGAGTAATGGGTTAATTACCTCAGTTTCAATAAAACTTTCAGGTCTTATACTTTTAAGCCCTGATAAACAAACAAACACACATTGATAGTCGGTGGCTTAGTGCAGGATAAAACCGGATGAAAGCAAAGCAGAAGGGATGAGAGAAGAAGTATGGAAGTAAAACAAATATCATACTTTTCTTTCATCCTACTAATCTTTCAGCTACACTAATTCACGGCTACAAATAAAAGGGAGTAAACTGAACAAATGCAACATTTTCTCACTCCTTTGAGCACCAAATCCTATGGTGTAACTCTTCATTAGAATCTTTTCAATGCAGAAATACAGATTTTAGTTTTTGAAACAATCCTCTGATCCAGCTCAGCTCCAGATAAGGCGGGTATTTCAAAATTTAAAAAAATAAAATTCTGCATTAAACCCTATGGTGTCACTACTCATTAGAATCGTCTCTACGATCCTAATGAGTAGTAACACCGTAGGATTTGGTGCTGAAATTGGAGAGAAAATGTTGGATTTGTTCAGCTTACTCCCTTTTATCTGAAGCCTGTCCTTCTCTGGAGCTCAGATTTTCCACCTACAAGAGTGTTCCAAGCATAAGAGTAAAGATACACCCGTCATGGGGTATAACTCCACCAAAGACACTCAAAATAGACCACGGAATGTAGATACAATTTAGCATGGTAGCTTTTAAAGACAGGTGACGGTTTAATGCAGAGTACAATTCATGCAGAAGGCTCCTATACAAGTAAGTAAGAATAGAATTAAGCTACCATCTGTAATGAATATTACAGTGCTCCCTCTCTACAACAACAACCAATGGGAGACGCATACCTTGTGTGTTGATCAGAGGGAGTTGTTTCAGGGATCATAGGTATTTTTTTAATACCTTTAGAGTGCTAATTATGACTTGGCTTACGTTTGCAAACAGTTAAAACCCAGATCAGACGCCGCATAACGCGGCGTCTGATCTGGATTCAAACTGTTTGTTACTCGTCATTATGGTTTTTTCTATCAAAATGTTCACTATGCATTTTTCAGAAACTTGTTTGGGAAACGGCAACATGTGTTGTTGTAAGGAGGGAAATCCTGTTCGGAGGGCCGATGTTCAAATCTATCGTCTTTTTAGTTGTCACTTAACACAGGTTTTACTGTAGTTGAAACATCTCAATTTAAAAACTATTAACTCATTCAACCCTGGAACTTTTCATGAACAATTCCATTGTCCATTTAAGTCTAGTCCATTTTTTACTATTTAGGGTTTATTTTAACAATATCTTGCAAATTGACAAACAGTGCAGACCCTGATCAGAGGGCTCCTGCAGGAGCCCTCTGATCAGGGTCTACACTGTTTGCATAAGACAAGTGTACTCCATACATGAACACTGTTTTTAAATGACAAGTATACTCGTCACTAGGATTGAATGTATTAAAAACAATTTAAGTAATGAAGCATCACTTCCATGTTTAATGAAAATCACGAAACAATTGTTCAATATATGATTGTCACACAACTCTTTCCCCCCATTGATGTGCATTTTAGCACTTTCATTTATTCCTACATTGAAGCACACAGTTCCAATTTATTACAGTCATGAATATGTATGACTATCAAAAGAAAAATTATCTATATTCTACCTGATGGTAGTTTAAAGCAGGCTGGAAGTAAAGCAGAAGGTGCCTAAGGCACATTCTGATTTACTTCCAGCCTGCTTTAAGTAGTCATCAGTCTTGAAAACTAGAAACAAGCTATTCGATAAAAGGATGAGTAATGAAGCATCCTTGAACATATTGTGAAAATCATGCAAAAACTGTTAAAAGTTTTCACATAAACAAATCAAACAGACAGACAATGTCTGACAATAATGCATCCTATCTTTGAGTGTTGTTTATAGAGGGATTTCACTGTACAGTGTTCTTTCCCTTCAACCGCCCTCCCAACAACGATACCCTCCTTATTATGATGCTTGTCGCTGATCCCGAAACAAGAAATTATTCCCTGCAATATCTTTTGCTTAAAATTGTCGTCTGTTTTTCTCAAAGTCACAAATTGGATTTTGACAGAAAAACCATAATGAAGAGTGACAAACAGCTTGAATCCAGATTAGAGGCTGCGTTACGCAGTGTCTGATCTGGATTCAAGCTGTTTGCAAATGTAAGCCAATATCCCTCCCATAATGACTCCCTCCGAACAACGCACACATTTTTTGTCTCCCATTAGGTGTCGTTGTAGAGAGGGAGCGCTGTATAACCAAGTTTACATGATCAGGACAATATAGACCCATTTCTCCAAAAATAACCTTTTTACACCTGTATTTATTTCTGCACTTAGGAAAGTAATCCCCCATGTAGGAATTCCTAAATATAAACATAAAGGACATCTCAAGTATCTTTTCAGGCGGTAACTTAAAGTAGGCTGAAAGTAAAGCCATTACCCCATCACCTCTTTCTAGTTTTGAAGACATGTCACCACTTAAAGCAGGTTGAACATAAAGCAGAATGCGCCTTTAGGCACATTCTACTTTACTATAAGCCTGCTTTATGCTACCATCTATTAGAATATAGGAACTTTTTCATATGATACATACTCATGACTCTACAAATTGGAACTGTTTTCTTCCGCAGATGAATTGAAGACGGAAAAATGAGTATGTATGGAGTAATGATTAATTCGCTTTCTGCTTTACTGTCAATCTGCTTTAAGCAATCTTCTATCTTTCAAACTGAAATCAAGCCATGGTGTTATGGGTTAACAACTTAACATACCAGGATTTCAATGCAAAGCAAATCACTCACGATATTTTTTTAAATATTTTATTTTCATTTCATATCAAACAACAATATCCCTAAAGCCCCTTTAAACATGCTAAACATTTTGTAGCACACTTTTTCTCCATCTTAAGCACTTTCATTCATCTTAACTGCCTATTTCTAAACTTATCTAGCATAAAACTGCTCAATTCAAAACTCATTCTTATGATCAACTTACAAAATAAAAGCTTTAAATGCATTAGACGTTTAGATCAGACCCACAACTCCACTTTTAACTCTATGCATGCTGGGTAATTGTTTCGTCTGCAACAAATGTATTCTGCTACTATTCTAAAAATAGAATTTTCAAAATCTATTTCTTTAAAACAGGATCAGAGTGATAAACAGTTTGAATCCTGATGAGACGCTGCGTAACGCAGCGTCTCATCGGGATCCAAACTATTTGCCAATGTAATCATGATTTCACCTCTCGCATGCTTAGAGTTAACAACTAAGTGTCTGGTCTTGAATTATTTCTTTCTGATAATATCAAAATCTTTGTGAAGGAATGTCCATGTCATTTACCAAAATTATTAAACTAAACAGATGCCTCAATCTGTATTCCAAGTTTATGAAATCAGATTTTGGCAAAAGAGGATCAACTGGTGTTTTACTTTTCTGTATCATTTTTCCTTCCCTCTTGAACAATTTTTTCACAAAATGATGTTTATTCATCAATGCTTGAAATAAAAATTTCAAAACAGTTCCAAGTAAACAAGCCACTATGTATTAACTCTTTCAACACCATGGTCCTGTTAAACATATTCTCATTACATTTGCAAACAGTGTTGACCCAGATCAGGGGGCTCCTATAGGAGCCCTCTGAACAGGGTCTACACTGTTTGCTAATTTACAGCAGTATTTATTAAACTTCCCAAAATTCCAAGAAGACTGGTTCAATTTTTTTTGTTAACTAAAATGATCCACAAGGGAACCTAATAACCCACAAGAGTTACTTCCTGTTGAAAAAGCTAAACAAAGCTGGTAAGTGCAGCTCATAGATTAAATTGATCACACATAAATCCAGGGCTCCAGATAAAGGGGAATAAACTGAACAAATCTAGTATTTTCTCACTTATTTCAGCACCAAATCCTATAGTGTAACCACTCATTAGAATCGTCTCTTTGAGACGATTCTAATGAGTGGTGACACCATAGGGTTTAATTCGAAAATAAAGATTTTAGTTTTTTGAAATTCACCCCTTATCCGCAGCTCTGTGAATCTCTCCCTAAAGAGTGTCAGTTCATTTGAGAATTGGAAACTAAATCTATATCCATTTACTCTGGTTGATGCCTCTCTCCTGTCGTTCTCTAACAACCTTGGTAAACCTTTTTCGGTCTTCAAATGAATCGGGTACCATATACCATTCTGAAACAGAAACAGGGATACAGAATTACACCGGTTGTATGGCCCATAGCACATAGCTCCAGATAAGAGGGAGTAACTGAACAAATCCAAAACCAAAAAAAATTCACTCATTTAAGCATCGAATCCTATGGTGTTACTACTCATTAGAATCGTCTCTTTGAGATGATTCTAATGAGTAGTGACACCATAGGGTTTAAATCAATAATAAAGATTTAAGTTTTGGAGCCCTGCCATATCTTATCCCTAAGTCCCTGTTTTAGGGACTGCTTAACCCTTTACTCCATAGATATGTCTTTTTATGCATTAAAGTCATTCCACTAATGAAGAAAATAGTTCCATTCTATACTCACACACAGTGTTTGTTTGCTAACATCTGTTTCTGGGCTTTTTATACAGTAAGAAGTGTGCAACTTAAGAAATATTTCCAATATCCTAGGCTTCCTAGCAGATGTTAGCTTAAAGCAGGCTGAAAGTATAGCTGAATGTGCCTTAAGGCGCATTCTGCTTACTTTCAACCTGCTTGAAGCGGTCACCTGAATTAGCTATTGAGTAAAGGGTTCATGCATATAACAATGCTGAAGTAGATTTCTGCATAATGATTATTTGACATTAACCCATTACCCTATAAATACATCTTTTTATGCCTCTAATTTATTCCTGCACTATAGAAAAAAGCTTCATTTTTTTATATGTAGTCATTTTATCTTCCATAAGAACTTTTTCAATATTCTAGCACTCAGCAGAGAGTAGCTTAAAGCAGGCTGAAAGTAAGGCAGGGTGCGCCTTTAAGGCCAATCTGCCTTACTTTCAACCAGTTTTCAGCGCTCACCTATCTTCAAATTTAGAAACAGGCTATGGGGTAATGGGTTAAGCTCAGCTGCTACTATTGCAAGCCTCCAAATAAGGGGAGTATTTCAAAAACTAAAATCTTTATTTCTGCATTAAACACAATGGTGTTACAACTCATTAGAATCGTCTCTTCAAGACAATTCTAATGGGTAGTAACACAATAGGATTTGATGTTGATACCAGTGATAAAATGTTGGGCTTGTTAAGTTTTCTCCAATATCTGAAGCCCAGCACCAAACTGTCTCAAGACTCCCATACATAAACTTTTGAATGTAGACCAGTAGCGTGTTCAAGTACTCTATCGGAGAACGGCAATGTTAACCAATGCAAACAACCCTTACAGTACGACATCTAATGTTCTCCAATACTCTCCAATAATAACTCATTGTGCCCTCATGTTTTTTCACTTTTCAAGGGTACAAAGGATTTATGTACGAATTGGAATAACAAACGCAAAAGTGTACTAATCGACTGAAATGCCTCAATTTTACCGCATATAAAAATAAGATTTAGCTGCTTAAATGTGAGCTGCTTTGTTTGATACATAAAGTATGGGAAAATGTTGGTTAATTGATGAGAAATTAACTTTGGACTGTTCGTTGTTTTTGTATACTGATTTAGTCGCCATTTGTTTTTCTTTGCTGGCATTGGCTCATTCACTACCTCTGGGGCCGTTCGTGCCGTTCGCAATAGATATTGTGCAAACAGGTCGTTTTAATTAAATTGTTACGTTTTTTATGCAATTGATTGCCATCGATACTGTAACTGAACGTGCTACAGGGTTCCAGATAAGGGAAGTTTTTCAACAAAGGCCACCATGGCCCTGAATCCCTCACCTGGTACACCATGTAAAACATGACTTATAGTGACCTAGATTACCCCTGGACTTGACCAACAAACAACCTTTAGAGTGTTAACAAGATTATTCCATGATTTGACCTAGTTTCTGATCAGACACGAATCCACATTTGATTTTGACCTAGATTTGATAAAGGCAAACATTCTGGCAATATTTCATTCAGATCTAATGAGATTTGTAGCCTCTAGAGGGCTAACAATGTTTTTCTTTGATTTGACCTAGTGACCTAGAATTTGATCCAACATGACCTATATTCGAACTTGATCTGGATATTAATAAGGCAAACATTCTGACCAAGTTGCATTAAAATCCAATGAGATTTGAAGCCTCTAGAGTGTTTACAAGGTTTTTCTATGATTTGACCTAGTGACCCACATTCGAACATGACCTAGATTTGTTCATAACAAACATGGTCATCAAGTTTCATGAAGATTTGATGAAATTTGTAGCCGCTAGAGTGTTAAGGAACCAACTGTGAACAGACGAACAGATGTACGGACAGCCGCGGACGACGGACATCCAGCGATCCTAAAAGCTCACATTGGCACTTCGTGTCAGGTGAGCTAAAAACTAAAATCTTTATTTCTGCATTAAACCCTATGGTGTCATTACTCATTAGAATCGTTTTTAAAGAGACGTTTCTAATGAGCAGTAACACCATAGGATTCAGTGTTTGATTTGAAAGACCATACCTTTCTGAGCAGGGGATGCCTTCATATGTTCTTTGACTTTCAACATCTTCATTCTGAAAAAAATAATCTTGTTTTATTGTTGTTGTTGTTGTTATTGTCTGTCCATCTTGTTTTATTCATGTGTTTACATTCTTTTTGTAGTCAATAATTATTAACCCATTACCCTATAGTTTTTTTCTACTAGTTAAGATATGTGACCTATTAAAGTAGGATGAAAGTAAAGCAGAATGCGCTCTAGGGCGCATTCTGCTTTACGTTCAGCCTGCTTTAAGTTACTATCAGCTAGGATATAGACAATATTTATGACAGTATAAAATGGAACTATTTTCTTTGGCGGATGAATAAAATGAATGCCCTAAAAGTCGCTTCTATAACGGAAAGGTTAAGCTAATTTAACAACATAATTTTGTGAAAGTGAAACACTATGCCCCCTGATGTGAACAAGACCTCTATATGACCTTGACCTTTGTCTGATGTGACCAAACTTGTACTGAGCTCGAGAGCTTTCTCGGCTTTAGTAAACAGACCAAATATGAAGATTCTATTGCATGTAGTTCTAAAGTTGTGGACAATGTTAAAGTTATCCCATTAGACCTATATATGACCTTAACCTTTGTCAGACATGACTACAGTTGTACTGAGCTCAAGAACTTTGTACTGAGCTCAAGAACTTTCTGAGTTCTCAACTCAACTTGAGTACATATATTAAATGCAATGTATCTACGAAGTTTGAAAGTTATGGCCGATGTAAAATTCAGCCTCTTTTACCTATAAATGACCTCAAAATGACATTGACCATTGTCAGAAATTACCTTACTTGATCTGAGCTCAAGAGTTTCTTGAGTTGAGTACACATGCCAAATTGAAGTCTCTATCACATGTAGTTCCAAAGTTATGTGGACAGTGATACAGACAAGTCAAAAACAATATGCCCCCAAGCAGTCCCTCTAAAGACCCCAAACCTCACCAAACCTCTCCAAACCACCTTTAACCCGTCTCTCCATAGCCTGTTTCTAATTTTGAAGACATGTGACCACTTTAAGAAGGCTGAAAGTAAAGCAGAATGTGCCTCAAGGCACATTCTGCTTTACTTTCAACCTGCATTAAGCTATCATTTTCTAAAATGTAGAAATTATTTCTTAAGATGACATATTCATCACTGAATAAAATTTGAAAAATTTTCTTTGGGAGAGAAATAAATTTAAGGTGTAAAAAGGCGTATTTTTTGGGAAATTGGTTAAAAAACAAGTTTTCCATATTCAAGCAGATGGTAGATTAAAACAGTGGTTAAGGCAGGTTTGGAGTGGTTTGGGGCCTTTAGACAGACCCACCCCCAATTCATGCAGGGACATAAAATACTGTAAAACTAGTGCCAAGCGACCATGACAACTGTGTGCTAAGCAAAAGCTCCTATGAGCTTTCTCCTTTACTTTTTTCCTGCTTATAGTAGACACCTCTTGACCTGCTTTAAAGAAAAATTAATCACATTCTTTTTGAGTGGTCACTTAACCCATTACCCCATAAATACGCCTTTTTACGACTTTTAATTTACTTCTCCACTAAAGAAAATAGTTCCTATTTGTAGTCATGAATATGTATTATAAGAGATATTTTCTAAATTCTAGTAGATGGTAGCTTAAAGCAGGCTTGAGTAGAGGTAAAACAGAATGTGCCTTAAGGCCCATTCTGCTTGACTTTCAACCTGCTTTAAGTGGTCACCTATCTTCAAAACTAGAAACATGCTGTGGGGTGATGGGTTTACACATGTTAGACTAGACTAAGAGATACAGTATTATCTGTCTACAACAACACCCAAAGGGAGACAAATAGTGTGTGTGTTGTTTGGAGAGAGTTGTTATAGAGAGAGAAATTGGCTTTCATTTGCAAACAGCTTGAATCAAGATCAGAGGCTGCGTGACCCGGCATTTTGATCTGGATTCCAGCTGTTTGTCGCTCCTCATTATTTTATTTTTTTTCAAAATGTCCATAATGTGATTTTGAGACACACAGTAGACAACAATAATTCTAAGCAGATGATTGCAGTATGAATAGGTTGGCAGGGTTTTCCCTTGCATTTTGTAATTGAGAGTCCTAAGGACCCTCAAACCTTTCACTTTGAGAGTCCCTCAGCATATTTGGGGGTCCCAAATTAATTTGATGTGTATAACATGCCTTACAATGTTGACAAATAACTTGTTTGACCTTTGTAAACAGTGCAGATTCATGATCTGATGACATTAGCATACCCCACATCAGCACTCAGGATTTACAAATCGGATGATTTGGGGGTTTGAAGTAAAATGTGATCAAAGATTTGAGGGTCCTGGGGACCCGAGGGGTTGGACAAATAGGGGTCCCAGGTGACAGAATTGAGTCCAAGATGCAGGAAACCTGCATCCGGGAAAACCCTGGGTTGGGCATGCTTGTCTTGTATGGGGAACAGCAAAAAGCATTGTTGTAAGGAGGGAATCGGGTATTTTTGTTCAGAGGGCCGTTGTAGGGTGGATGCACTGTACTTACGTGTCGAGGCGATGTTGGTTGGTCTTGTCGAGGAAGTAGACATGGCGCTCGTACTCTTTTTCATGAGTGTTTCTAAATCTATACCTCTGAGTAAACCTACTCACTGGATCCTGTGAAAATAAATTATTAAAAATCATATGAGTTGTGACATGAGACAAGAGCGGCATGTAGCCCTAAATCGCTCACCTGGTACCCATGGTTAAGGTCATGGTGACATCAAATTGGGCGAGTGGTTTTGGAAAAGGAAGACTTGTATTTAGCTTTCATTTAGCCATATCAGGAAACCCTTAACCATCCAATGACAGTCAGGGTTTTTTAGCTAGCAAATTATTTGAAGAAACCTGATAGGGGGGCATCAATGGATAACTTGTGTACAATTATTTTCAATTTGAACCTGTATTATCAGAGAAGAAGATTATTGAAGTTTTCATTATACAGTAATATAAGGAAAACTTGCCCCACCCACTGGGAGCCATGTTTTTTAAAGGGACTCGCAACCGGATGGTGTACTTGTCAAAATAAAATAAAATACTCAAATAAAAGCAAATTTGTGGCATTATTTGGCTTCTGACATTAAAAAAATATGATCAGTCCAAAAAAAGTCTCAAGAATCGTCACCGAATCTTAGATTTTTAGATATTTTCCATCGTTTTTCTATACCGACTAGTAGACGGTATAGTTGTTGTTGTTGCTTCTCTACACGGGCTCAGACATAAACACGAGCCGAATTACGAAGTTGTATGCACTTTCGATCGCTACACATTGAAATACGTTAAATCGATCCGAGATAAACGGATAGTTCCGTGGTCCATTGGTCTAAGCGGTTTCCCCTATTTTGCCTTCTGTCCGCCAATGCCGGGCCCCGGGTTCGAATCCCACCAGAGACCAATATTTTTTTTTATTGAAATACATTTTTTTAAACAGAATTTCTTATCCTAAACTAATTCTTTACCATTTATATAAGCGTTTGACACATATTTACAAATTACTATTTTTAATGCACCATCTGGTTGCGAGTCGCTTTAAGATAACAAAGTTATTTTTAGAAATCTGGTAGAGGGTCACCTAAGGATCATTTGTGTGAAATTACCTTCAAATCAGACCAGCTATTCAGGACACAGCATGATCACAATAGCTCACCAAGCACTACTTTCTCAGTTGAGCTAAAAAGCATATTTATGGGGCAATGGGTTAAGTTACCTTATAATACTCCCAGTGCTGTGGAACATAATCATCTGGTATTGGCTGTAACTCTGCTGGGCCTGAAACATAGGAATAAAATATGTTTAACCCATTTCCCCATAAATACGCCTTTTAACACCTTTAATTTATTACTCCACTGAAGAAAATAGTTCTTATTTTTACAGTTTTGATTATATATCATAAGCAATAATTTCTATTTTCTAGAAGATGGTAGCTTAAAGCAGGTTGAAAGTAAAGCAGAATGGCACATGCCTTATGGCACATTCTGCTTTACTTTTAATCTACCTTAACCCATTACCCCATAGCCTATTTCTAGTTTTGAAAAGAAGTGACCACTTAAAGCAGGTTGAAAGTAAAGCAGAATGCGCCTTAAGGCGCATTCTGCTTTACTTTCAGCCTCCTTTAAGCTATTATCTGCTAGAATATAGAAAATATTTCTCATGATTTTTATTTGTGACAGTAAAAATTTGAACTATTTTCTTCAGTAGAAGAATTAATTAAAGACGTAAAAAGGCGTATTTATGGGGTAATGGGTTAAGTGGACACCTATCTTGGATACTAGAAACAGGCTATGGGGTATTGGATTAATCAAACAGTGCTCCTTCCCTACAAAGGCCCTTCCCAACAGTGATTCCCTCCTCAAAACAATGCTTGACGCTGTTCTCCAAACAAGACAATTATGTCCAACCTTTACAAGTCTGCCATATTTTCTGCTTAGAATTGTCTGCTGTTTTCTAAAAGTCACATATTGGACGGGGAATAAAACCATAATTTCGAGTGACAAACCGTTTGAATCCAGATCAAACACCGCATTATCCCGCGTCGGATCTAGATTTAAGTGGCTTGCAATGTAAGCCAATTTCCCTCCCTATAACAACACCCTCTGAACAACACACACAAACTTTGTCTCCCATTGGATGTTGTTGTAGAGAGGGAGCATTGTACAGGGTTCCAGTTTACAACCTAGATTTCAATGAGGCAAACATTAACAGCCTCTAGAGTGTGCCTGTGGACAAGGTTTTTCTATGATTTACATGATATTTGCTGTTATTTCTAAAATTAGTGAATAGTTTATTAATATGAATGCATCTTTAATGTATATTAGAGGTTAACATCAATAATGTGTATCCTGAAAAGAACAGCCATAACAGCATTACTGAAGCTGTTTACTGTTGCCCCGCCTCCTCTGTGAAAGATATCCACAAGTCCCGCCTCCATGAGCAATTGCATTTACATTGTACATGTATACGAATCAAAGGTCAATTTTTTCAATTGAAATGAACGGGGAGAATTGAAGTATTCTCTCTTACCTGAATCCCTGGGTCTAAGGTTATAAAACTTTTGAGTTGAGTCTCAAGTCGTTTTCAAGCATTTGATTGGTCAGATTTTAGCCTAGGCTCAAATTAATCTGACCAATCAGATGCTTGAGAACCAACTCAGACTCAACTCAAATATAAGTGCTGGGTCTGGACTTATAATAATATACAGTAAAACCTCTCTATTACGACCACAAAATTTTATTAATTATTAGGTGTTTACTACAGGTGACTGCTTAAAGCAATGTGACAGTAAAACAGAAAGCTCCTTCAGGAGCTTTCTGTTTTACTGTCACCTTGCTTTAAGCTGTCATTTGTCTTTTTTACAATCAAATAGGTTTTTTTAGTGGTCGTAATAGAGGGGTTTTACTGTACAGTAAAACCTCTCTATTACGACCACTTAATTGTACATGTACTGAATCTCAGGGGTTTTAAGGCAGGTAACTGATTAAAACAAGGTTAACGTAAATTGCTTTAAGCTGTGACCTATCTTTTATGCAGTTAATAAGGCTTCTGTTTAGTGGTCGTTATAGAGAGGTTTTACTGTAGTTGGTATATTCCCACCTCTCTGGAGCCCTGTGTCTATAAAACTAAAATGTATTTACAAATACATCACTTTCAGAACTCCAGAGAAGGTGAGTATTTAAAAACTAAAATCTCAATGTCTGCACCAAACCTTATAGTAAATCTACTCATTCCAATTGTATTGAATGAATGAATGAATGAATGAATGGTGTTTTACAGCCCATTGACACAAAAAGGTCATTTAGAGCCGAATAAACAATGACAATATCAAATTTAAAACAATATCACCTACAAGATTACGTCAATGTCAGTCCCAATCAACAGGAAAGTAAACAAAATATGGACAAAACATAATCAACAAATTAACATTTCAAAAAGATAATTTGTTCAAAGTTTATAATATAAATTGATGGCTTTTAAAAATTCAAGAACAGTCGAACTTCGATATCACGAACTCTGGTAAATAGAACATACCCGTATTTCAAAGTTAAAATGTGGCTTAGCCACATTTTAACTTTGAAATATGGGTATGCTCGATCTAACCAAGCATGAAACAATTCAGTACATGTGTCAAACTATCGGATAGTTTGAGTTAAGAGAGTTGGAGATATCAAAGTTTGACTGTATTTTAGATATATCTACAAATTCAAGAATTGTATTGAAGAGACAATTCGCATTCAGAGTAAATGTAGTAACACCATAATGTTTAGTGCAGACATGATGGAGAAAATGCTGAAACAACAAGATACAACAAGACACAGTCGAACTTCGATATCTCGAACTGGTTTAACTCGAACGTTTCGATATGTCGACACATGAAATGCATTTTGTGATGCTCGGTTTAGTCAAACATACCCATATTGCAAAGTAACTTTAAGTTAAAACGTGGCTTAGCCATGTTTTAACTTTGAAATAGGGCTTTGTTTGACTTAACCAAGTTTGAGATATCAGGGCTGCCATAATTTGATCTTGAAAAATTCTAAGATTTCCAAATTTTCTATTTTTCAAGCGTGTTTACTTAAAGCAGGTTATAAGTATAGCAGAATGCGCCTTAAGGCACATTCTACTTTACTTTCAGCCTGCGTTCTGCTAAGATAAGAGTGCTAAGATTTCGGACAAAGCCGGAGAAATGGCAGCCTTGAGATATCGAAATTTGACTGTACAACAAGATACTCACCATATCTAACATTAAGGTATGTAATTAATGCAGCAACAGGCGCAAGTCCAACCACCATATAAAAGTACTGAAATAAAAGAAAAACGAAATGCAGTTATATACTACTCTAATTTAGTGCAGGTTAGAGCTATTTTATTATAATTTCCTCAATAGCTTCTATTGGGGAAAAGGTTACGGTAACATTAACCCTTTCCCAAATACAAGAGCCTTTTAGAGCATATGATTTATTCCTCCGCTGAAGAAAATAGTTCCAATTTATACAGCCAAGAATATGTATCAGAAGAAATATTTTCTATATCCTTGCAGATGGTAGCTGAAAGCAGGCTGAAAGTAAAGCTGCTTTACTTTCAACCTGCTTTAAGTGGTCACCTGTTTTCAAAGCTAGAAATAGGCTAAGAGGTAATGGGTTAACCCTCTCCCAAATACAAGAGCCTTTTAGAGCATATGATTTATTCCTCCGCTGAAGAAAATAGTTCCAATTTAATCAGTCATGAATATTAAGAGGTTATTTAACAGTGTTGAGTACAATACTGAAATCTATTGGAAGAGTACACAGCAGCCATAATTCATATTGGACGAGGGGATAGCCGAGTCCAATATGGATTATGACTGCTGTGTACGAGTCCAATAGAATTCAATATTGTACTCAACACTGTTAAATTACCTCTTTATTTCACACCATAAAATTATAAAATGACAAAAGAAACCACATGCATTTTTCCTATTTCTTCAAGCCTAGCCTTTGACTTCGCAATTTCCAAAAACAAAATACAGTGTCCCCTCCCTACACCGGCTCTTGTCGTAGTTCCCTAAACAGGACAATACTTTTTATGTCTAACTCTTTTCATGGCTGCAAGCCTGCAATACCATCTGCTTAAATTTGTCGACTGCCGCTATTCGGAAAGTTACCTTTGATTTGAAGCATTTAAGTTTAATCCTTAGGCCTACTTTATATAACCTATATGAATTACCCCCACTTTCCGCTCCAAAGGCATTCGCCATTTTTCTATTTTGCAATGAAAAATAAACAATAGTGTAGATCACTTAAACAGTACATTATAACTTCAATCTTACCGAGGCGACTACTTTTAAATTCAAACATTTACACGCATGACTCTGGGTGGACGTAACTCTCTTAGAAACAGCTCCAAAATGCTATTTCTCACACCAGTAGATCTATTTCAAATCTATAATCGTCTACACGTATCATTTTGCATAATTTTCTGTTCTAGATCTAATTTTTAATCAATTACCCCATCAAGATACTCTTTTTAAACATGTTAAAGGTGTAAGAAATCTAACAAAGAGTCGTTTTTTCAAATTATGATATAACGAACTTTATGAATTACCTCCCTTTAAAAGTGAAGAAACACATACAGTAATTTTATTCCTTAAAAGCATTTTCATATTTTTCTTTTGTTTGTTATCATTATAAAACTTACTAATGTTTAGAATTTCAGTCCGATAAGGCATAAATTATCTTATGCATTTTTAAAACGTATATTCGGATAAACAGAAATTATATTCATAATATAGAAAAAAAAGACTTATTACTAGTCACCACGTTATTTACTGTATTTTACGTTTGAACGTTAACGCGCCAAAACGTCTACAGCATATTGTTTATCGTTACGTCATTAAGTAAATAAATATTGCAATTGTAAGCCAAGTCTTATTTTTCCCTCCCTATAAAGACTCGCTCTGAGCAACACACACAATCTGCGTCTCCAAATGAGATGGAACACTGTAGCAGACAAAGGTGAAATGCCAAGGGAAGTTACTCTTAACAGAGTGTCGGAAGAGTTGTCCAGTCCAATATGAAAAAAATATAGATTTTTTGGATCCGAGTCTAATATGAGAAAAATATGGCCTTCTGAGATAGCTTTTTTAAATTCCAGTACAATATAGGATTCTCTTGTACCGTCACGTGGTAGAAAGAGAGGTTGTCGATTGGTTTAATCGATGTAGGTGTGAAATAAATAGTATTATTGGTAATAATTGAGGAGTGTAGACAGATGGTAGATCCAGACCCTCGTCCCTGTTCAATGAGGGTTTCCGCTGTCTGATCTTGATGGCTTCTTTCACCTTTCTTTTCATTAGTGTGTTTTCATTGGTTAAGATTTTTGTATGGTCTGATTTGAAAGTATGTCCGGTGTTATTGCATTGTTCAATAATAGCTGAAGAGCTTCTGGTCACATGTTCTTTCAATCTTGTTTCTAGTGTTCCTATAGTTTCTCCTATGTAGTAGACATGCCTCTCCTTGAGTCAGGTGACCACACCAGGTCAAGTGACCAGCACAAGTCGAACAGTCAGTGCCGATAAAGGAAGTGAGACAGGTAATTTCAAAATTGCTCTGAGTTATGGAAAACAAAATAGAATGGATAATTCAGAGCATGGAAACAACCTTTTTAGTTGTACTTACAAAATCGTCCTTAAATCTGTCTTTGATGTAAGAGGAAGGTCTTATAACCATTTTTGGCGGACCATCACCACCATGTCTCACTGTAAAACATAAAACAACATTTCAATAAAATGACTGTATAAATTAATCCTGTTTAACCCATTACCCCATAAATACCCCTTTCTACGCCTTTGATTTATTCCTCCACTGATGAAAATAGTTCCAATTTCTTTATATAGCCAAAAATATGTTCTATAAGAAATATACTTTGTATTCTAGCAGAATGAGATGGTAGCTTAAAGCAGGTTGAAAGTAAAGCAGAATGCGCCTTAAGGCGCATTCTGCTTTACTTTCAACATGCTTTAAGAAGTCATATATTTTCAAAACTAGAAATGGGTTATGGGTTAACCCATTACCCAATTAAAATACACCCTTGTGTGCTTTCAATCTATTCCTCCACTGGAGAAAATAATTTCAATTTCTGATAATGAAGTCATGAATATCATGTACCATAAGAAAAAATTTCTATATCCTAACTGATTGTAGCTTTAATCAGACTGAAAGTAAAGCAGAATGCCTTATGCCACATTCTGTAGTCATGGACACGTGTTTTCAAAAACTAGAAACAGGCTTTGTGGTTAAAACATTTCAGTGATACTTTTAGAAATCAGATGAATGGGTCATCGGGATGCACATTCTGTAATACAATGAGTCCTTGAGACCAGCATCAAGTCCTTGACATGAAAATTAACCCGATATCCCACAACATGTTTCTAGTTTTGAAAACAGGCTACCACTTAAAAGTAAAGCAGAATGTGCCATAAATTTGTATCAGTTTCAGTGTGCACTTCTGAAACAGCAGGGCACCAGATAAGGGAGAGAAATTTGAACAAATCCAACATTTTCTTACTCATACAGCACCAAATCCTACGGTGTTCCTACTCATTAGAAATTTTTCTTCGTCTGTGACACCATAGAGTGTAACCATTTAACCCATTCCCCCCAAAAAAAACACATTTTTACGCCTTTACTTTATTCCTGCAGACCAGCACCAAAAAAAAAGTTCCCTTTTATGGCCTTTTATACAGTAATAAATATGTATCATAAGAAATATTTCCTATATCCTAGCAGATGGTAGCTAAAAGCAGGCTGAAAGTAAAGGGCACATTCTGCTTTACTTTCAACTTACTTTAACTTTAAGTGGTCAACTGTCTTCAAAACTAGAAAGAAGCTATGGGGTAATGGGTTAAAGCACAAATAGAGTTTGTTTCTTTTAAATACTCCCCTTATCTGGAGCCCTGAAACAGTATAATCTTTGCAAGCAGTTTGGATCCTGATCATCATCGTGTAATGCTGTGTCTAATCGGGATCCCAACAGTTTGAGATTCTGATCCCATTAAAAAAAAATTAAAAATTTTAAATTTAGAAAAAAATAGATGACAAATTTATACAGCATTAAAATCAGAGCACCACATGCGGGTGCCAAACGCTCGTCTGCAATTATGGCCAAAAATACCCACCCTATTTAACCTCTTAATGACCTCTTAATGACCTCTAAATGATCTTGACCTTTGTTGCACATGACCCAAATTTTAAGGTCCGTATCAGTACATGTAGTTCTAAAATTATGGCCAACGTTAAGATTTCGGATGACGACAACAGAAACGCAGACGCTGGAATGATGAAAATAACTCTTAGTTTCTTTGAAACAGTCAAGCTTAAAAATACTTAGCATTAAAGCTCAACAGTTTATTACTTTAAGATATATATGTGGTATTAGATTATTTTTGGAGTCTTTTTGGCGAGGGGACGTATTTATTAAAGGGGAAGCTTTTAAATGGCCAAGGGGTACGAGATAAGTGTTCACTGTGATTGCTTTCTAAAATTCTAGGCAAAGTCACCATTTGTATTACTACAGTATTTAACTAACTGCAAACTAATAATACTGTAATTAGAAAATGTTTGCACCATTCTCTTTTCCAGTGCTGCGTCATACACCCTTCATTCGACACTCCTCAGTTTCTATTTCTTTTTATTTCTTCTACGCCATCAATTCTGATGATTATGAGAATGGCCACTTTTTAGGTGCACCATTGGGACTGTACCCAGCTGGACACTATATCCTGACACCGACGAACCAGTCTTAATGCTAACCCGAAATCCTGACATCAAGGAGGGAAGCCATTACTACCGATTTTCAAGTCTTTGGTTTGACCCGGCTGGGGATTGAAACCGCAACCTCCCGCCAGGGCTCCAGATAAGGGGGAGTATTTCAGAAACTAAAATCTTTATTTCTACTTTAAATCCTATGGTGTCACTACTCATTAGAATCGTTTCGAAGAGACGATTCTTATTATCAGTAGTAACATCATAGGATTTGATGCTGAAATAAGTGAGAAAATGTTGAATTTGTGCAGTTTACTCCCTCTTATCTGGAGCTCTGTCCCGCACTGCAAGCGGACGCTCTACCACTGAGCTATACAGGAGGTATTGTTTACACTTAGCAATCACATGCATCTACACAAGCTAGTTTTCTCCGAGTAGGACCATGCAGGGTTCGACATTGGCCTACGTCCGATAGACATTCACTAGTAACGGCGATGTTCGGTCTAGTGATCCCTCGCAGTTACTAACCCGAATGGTCTAGTTAAATCTAAATCTGAGGATGATTTTTTTAATTCACGCATTTAGAAAAGGACATCATTATGTTCAAGCTGAAAATCCTGCCAAGTTCACCACTGTGGTTTCAGACAAGCATGTTGTTCAGACCTCAAAACTGTTTCCGCATCTAAATAAAACTCGCAGTCGGGAAATCCTTGTTCTAAAATTAGCAGTAGTCCTTAACTAGGGCGAAGAGTAAAATCCGGTTCAGTTACGAAAAATATCGGTGTGATTAATTTTCTCATCTCGCGTTCTACTTAAAACACCTGATTGTGTTGTTTTTAAACAGTTACGTTTTGAATGTTTTTAGAATTGATCATTTTTAATTAGAAAGGTACAATATCCGAAAATGTAACTGCGGTCTCAGTTTTTAGGATTGAAAATGACAATTTATTCTGCTAACCGATATTTCTCGGTAGTCACCGGATATTACACTTTCCAACGCTTTTCACTACCATGATTGTCGTAAGTATCTACAATGTAATTATTTCACCTAAAACACAATTTTGTATCGTTGTTTACGTGCGAAACCGAAATCAATCCAAGTTCTGATATATTATTTGTTTTTGTTAACGAAAATATCCATTTTTCTGCGAAGCATAAGAACGACATTGAGAAGCATAAGTACGACATTGAGTGAACGCTTTTTCGTTTGTGTACATCGAAAATCATGTCATATTTATTCAGCTTCGGTTTTAGTGGTAAGAAAAAGGAAGAGAAAAGGGCGAGTACATCTACGGCGGAGTCAGCGACACGCTATGAAAAGCAAAAAAAGACACAGAAAGTTTTGCGAAATTATAAAGTTTACCAAAGATTCAGTTGTTTCTGTTTGGTCTACCAACTTTTTGGTCTGGTCTAGTAATGTTTGCAGGCTACAAGACCGAATGTCTAGTGAAAAAAAAAGTTAATGTCGAACCCTGCCATGGAGGAATTATACCTGGAGAAGTATCTGGCCGGCTCGCGATTTATCGTGTCGTTCAAAATCGGTCAATCAGCGGCGCTCGCTGGCGGCTAGAAAACAATGTTTTTCCGAAAGTTTGGTGTTAATAGAAATGCTTTTAATGTTATCTTTTCGTTATAAATTTTAATACAGATGTTGTATTAGACCATGATCTCACGCGTAGTACAAAATTTGAGGCGATAGCTTAAAAATTGTTAGTATAGTGAGGTTTTGAAAATGAGAGAAAAACGTAATTTTTCGTTTACCTACGAAGTTTAGTGTTAATAGAAATGCTTTTAATGTCATCTTTTCGTTATAAATTTTAATACAGATGTTTTATTGGACCATGATCTTATGCGTAGTACCAAATTTGAGGCGATAGCTTATAAATTTTTAGTATAGTGAGGTTTTGAAAATGAGAGAAAAACGTATTTTTTCGTTTACCTACGAAGTTTGGTGTTAATAGAAACGCTTTTAATGTCATAGATCTTTTCGATATAAATTTTAATACAGATGTTTTATTAGACCATGATCTTACGCGTAGTACAAAATTTGAGGCGATAGCTTATAAATTGTTAGTATAGTGAGGTTTTGAAAATGAGAGAAAAACGTATTTTTTCGTTTACCTACGAAGTTTGTGTGTGTCTATATTTCTCTGCCACTGTCTGTTTGCCTCTTGTCTGTCTGTTTTTCTCTTATCTCTGTCTGTCAGTCTCTCGCTTCTTCTTTTCTACTCCATTTTTCTGTATGAATGTCTGTCTGTCTGTCTCTCTCTCAGATGATCCTCATGCGGAGAAAAGGTAAAATGTGTCATAAAGAGCTTAATTTGAAAAAGGGGTAAACTATATTTCAAGAGACATACTCTATGAATCCGACTCTATGCAGCCTGGTCTGGATTACAACTGTTTGCAATTGCAATAGTCATCATGTTACTGGTATTCAGTAATGAGAGGGTTAATCCAGTCATCAACCAAACCAGGTGCATTGATGTTGTTGGGGTTTTTTGGGTTTTTTTTTTTTTCAATTCAATTCTATTATCTTTATTTTTTGTGATTTGTATAATATATAAAAATCATGCGGTTACAGAAGTAAAAAACACATGTTCAAGTTACACGCACGGGTAGCATTGATCTTTTTTTAATTAAAGTGGCAACCCCCTGGTGTCCAGTTCCCTAACATGCACTTCATAGATAATCGGCATGTTCAAGAAGCATGGACTTCATGCTGGGAGAGAATAATGACGCTTATAAATCTCCTGCTAATTGTTTACGGTTACATAATGTGTCACATTCCTTTGTGATGTGTAATATGGTAGACATGTAGTTTACAGATGAATAGACCTAGTTTATTATTTAAACCACATTTACTTGATGATTTTATTCTTAAATAAACGTCTATTATCTTAATTTAATTGATTGATGTGTATTAAGTAAAGTAGCAAAGTTTTTCACACTTTTGTTTTTATCGCTCGAAATTGTCGGCTGCATTTTTTTTTTAATTTAGATTTGTACATTTTGTAAGTAAATAAAGCTAAAGACGAGTGTCAAACATTCTGGATCCAGATCAGACGCCGTGTTACGCAGCATCTGATCTTGATCCAAGTTGTTTGCAAAAAAAAAAGTAAAGGCGCGATCAGCAGGCAAAAAGTTAAGCAGTCACTAAAATAGATTGCTTAAGGCATTGACTGCTTTATAATTAACTCCGTTATATAAGACATAAGTAAAGCAGAAAGAAACGGAGATCTCATGTTATCATGTTTGCAATTAATTTCTGAAGATAATGCAAGCTGTTACCTCTTTCATAGAAATGGGACGGATAATATGTATATTTTAGTCTGGATGTAAAACTAACCCTAAATTCCTTTTTTTGAAGTAATATGTTAATAATTCTAATTTTCCTTTCAGTAATAATAATGATCACATACGACATAATAATACAGTTACAACTTTGGCCGTTTGATTTTTGCCGTTTGACGCGCACTCCTTTCAAATGTCTCTTTACATACAAAATGGATTTTTTTTTGCCTCCAAGGAAATATTTCCTCCATGTAGAACATTGTAACAATGCATGAACACATTTTTAGAAGTTAAGAAGTTTGCTTAAGTTTTTATACAAACGGAATTCTTTTCTTACGCGAGTTGGTCTAGTCATTTCATTAGCCAGCAGCCTTTGTAGGTCATCATTACTTTTTTCGCTTCAAGAAAAACCCTGGTATTATTACAACCGAAAGATAAGTGTCACGGCTTTATATCAAGACCTTTTTTTAAAATATATATATATATATCGGACGAAAATTATGGATTAAATTCAAGTTTTTGAAACGGGACGTAGTATATATTTCGCGATCGCCTGCTCTCGTTTATCGACTATTTCATTTGGCAATCGCTCTTTAACTCGCCATAAAATTTGTCGATTTCAAAAATAAAGACTTGCATTTCTACAACTGAAAGAAAAATATCTAAGCTTTCCTTTAAGACCATTTTTTTGAAAATCGGTCGAAAATTGAGGGTTTTATGAAAGGTTTTGTAACGGGCCGTGATATATTTATGCGCGAGTGCTTGCTCCCTTTTATCGGCAAATTCATTTGGTAATCACTTTTAACTCACGATAAAACTGATCAATTTTAAAAAATAAAATCTGTTATTTTTAAAAGTGAAAGATAAATATCTTAGCCTTCTTTTAAGACCATTATAATGAAAATCGGGTGAAAATTAAGGATTTTATGTAACTTAAACTAACAGTAGGTAACCATTCAACACGATAAAAAATGCAATAGCTCGCTTTCGGCGTATCGGTGTAGTTGAATTATCGATCGATTAAGCGTTATCTCGCATACAGGTAATGGACGACACCATTTTCGGGAAAATGCAGATTTGAGTATACATTTCTTCTCCAGGTATAATTCCTCCATGGTAGGACCGAAAGTATGCGTAAAACATAAAATACCCTGATGACTGGAAAAGAGAATGGGCTTTTCATGGAAAAATTAAGCGTTTTATCAGAATGACAGTTTGGGGCAAACGAATTTTTTAAAAGTGCTTAAAAAAGGCTTCCCAGAACACCATCCATTCAGCAACCTCAGTGTAGATCAATTAAAAGTGGCTGAATTCTGGTTGCTACCTCACATTCTCAATTTATTAGAAATTTGTTACCCCACCCACGCCGGCTAAAGCCTAAACAAGCGTGAAAATAGTCGACCGCTATTTAAATATGATAGTCAACACGATGTTTACCTTGCATTAAATTTGTGGGTGTAATTTTTGTCTTAGATGATGCGGAGAGGACTGAACGAACACCAGCAACAGCTGGTATTCGCAAAGTACTCAAAGTTGGCATTTTTCTTCGTCCCCTGTGTGCCCTTCCAAGGGAGACAATTTGATGACAAAATCCGGGGCGTATCGGCCCTGGCTCGTTTCGTACTTGACGTTGTTTCGGCCCTTTGTAGTTTCGGCATGTGTCGTTTCGATCTTCACTGTTTGCCTAGGACACATGTACACTTTACAGGTATACTGTTTGCAAAGGACGAGCGTGTACCCGTCGCTAGGGCTGAATGTTATAGTACAGGGCAACAGAAATCTCACAATAAGCTTTCTGTCAGGCTAGCAGTCTGCATGGTAAAGCCATCAACTGTCTCAAACGACAGCAAAATCAAATTCTAAAATATTATAGCATCTCTAGTCTAGAACTTTACTTAAAACAGAAAGTTTTCTAGGTTCGGAATAGTTCTTTTTCGGTGGTTCCAATGATTTATTTTTCACACCGAATTTGCCAAAAGTTTTATATAACTTTTCTTTTTAAAGGGACTCGCAACCGGATGGTGTACCTGTCAAAATAAAATAAAATACTCAAATAAAAGCAAATTTGTGGCATTATTTGGCTTCTGACATTAAAAAAATATGATCAGTCCAAAAAAGTCTCAAGAATCGTCACCGAATCTTAGTTTTTTAGATATTTTGCATCGTTTTTCTATAGCGTCAGCTGACGGTATAGTTGTTGTTGTTGCTTCTCTACACGGGCTCAGACATAAACCCGAGCCGAATAATGTTCTATCAATAGCTACCAGTGAAGTATGTTAATTCGCTACCATATATATAGAGAGCGTCCGTAGCCGAGGGCGTAAAGGCGTTTCCTCAATTTTTCATTTTTGTCTCCGCATGGAGGGTCACGGGTTCGAATCCCACCAGAGCTTCTTCTTTTTTTTTGGGAAATGCATTTTTTAACAGAATTTATTATCCTAAACTAAATCTTACCCATTTATATAAGCATTTGACATATTTTTACAAATTACTATTTTTAATGCTTAATCCGGTTGCGAGCCTCTTTAACACAGTCGCCCCTGTACCGCCCCCCCCCCCCCCCCCTCCCAGCCCCCACTGTAACTTTATAATAACACACCTACTTTTACATTACGTCACATCTATTTCTGGCGATTAAGTGTTCTGGATCCGCGCATGATACAGTTCTCCCTCTCTACAACAACATGATGACTGTCGCCCAATGGGAGACACGTACAGAGTTGGTTTGTTGTCCGAAGAGTGTTGTTATAGAGAGGGAAACATATAAGCTTTGCTTACATGTGCAAACAGCTTAAATTCAGACGCGGCGTCAGATCTGTATTCCAGCTGTTTGTCACTTGTCTTAATATTTCTTATGTCAAATTGTTCACTAATAATTATGCAACTTTGGAAGGGGGGGGGGGGTTACGTAAGCATTTGCAAACAGCTTGAATCAGTTGTTTTTTACTGTCAAAATGTCAAATTTGTAACTGAGAAAAGCAGCAGTCGGTAATTTTAGCCGACGAAACTGTAGCAGTGAAAGTATAGTCGTAACGTCTTGTTTGGGGAACAGCGACAAGCGTTGTTGTAAGGAGGGAATTGTTGTACAGAGGGTCGTTGTAGGGAGGCCGTACACATAATATATAGTATTGTTCCATTGATATTTCTAACCAAACTATCAAATATAACAGCCGGGCCTCATATCAGATGCTTCACCGATTCACAGTAGTACAGCCTCAGGTATGCACAAAAATCCAAAAATAGATTAGAAAATGTCTTTAACCCATCTGTGCCCACGATCCCATATATGGGACATATGCAAAACAGTGTAGACTCTGATCCGACACCGCGTAATGCGGCGTCTGATCAGAGTCTACACTGTTTGCTGATATGAATTTCAGTATAAAACAAAATGATAATGAAAATTTTGACCAGGCATCCCTTTGATAAAAAATGGACTAATCCAATATAAAAGATAGAAGAATCCACTGGGTACAAATGGGTTAATTGTAGATTGGAATTATCCATTAAAAGTTTCAAGGGTAAATGAATTAAGAAGGCAACCCTAGCGGTGATTAACTGTTCGCGTGTACCCAAGAACAATTAAGCGGCCACGACTCTATTGTTTTAAAACCAATATCTTGTCATTCAAATCTTACAGAGTATGCAGACCATGCTGTAGGGAAGTTAAAAATAAGTACACTATATTGCGTATAAACATTGAACGTTTGATTATAACACATGAAACAGTGTTCTAATTGGATTCCTGAATAAGTTATTAAGTTAAATTTGCGGAATGAAATCACGTATCTTGCTTCTACTAATATGTGTCCTTTTCGCAGGAAAATGTAAGTAGGTTTTGCACATATGTCATTATGTGGCATATTCACATAATTCGAACTTCGATATCTCGAGGTCGGATTTGTCGAACATACTCGTATTTCAAAGTTAAAGCGTGGCTAAATGTGGGTATCTTCGACTTAACCGAGCATGAAATAATGCAGTTCATATTTCGAAACATCGGATAGTTCGAGTTAAACGAGTTTGAAATATCGAAGTTCGACTGTACATGTAACTCTTTCACCGCTAAATTGTATCTTCTCCTTTAAATCCTTCATTGCCAAAATATCGCATGCGTTAACCCATTCCCCCATAAACACGCCTGTTTACTCCTTTGATATATTCCGCCACTGAATTAAATAGTACAATTTATAATGTATTTTCTATATCCTAGCAGCTGAAAGCTTAAAGCAGACTGAAACTAAAGCAGAACGCACCTTAAGATGCTGTCACCTGTCTTTTATATACAGACAATTAGCCTTCTTTTTTGTGGTCGTTATAGAGCGGTTCTACTGTATTTTCTTTCTTACGTTAAAAGGTTCCTGTGAGGAGACCTGCCATTATGAAGACTTCAGTGGAAACCAGCAAGAGACACGCTGTGGAGACAACTTTCATTGCTGTAGTGGAAACAGACAGTGCTGGTATGTAACACGTCTAACATATCATGCCGGTATGTAGCATATCCTGATGGCAATTAACGTGCCATGCTGGTATGTAACACGTCTAACATATCATGCCGGTATGTAGCATATCCTGATGGCAATTAACGTACCATGCCGGTATGTAACACGTCTAACATATCATGCCGGTATGTAGCATATCCTGATGGCAATTAACGTACCATGCTGGTATGTAACACGTCTAACATATCATGCCGGTATGTAGCATATCCTGATGGCAATTAACGTACCATGCTGGTATGTAACACGTCTAACATATCATGCCGGTATGTAGCATATCCTGATGGCAATTAACGTACCATGCTGGTACAGTGCTAAACCTTATCAAATTAACACTTTTTGCGATTCTATTGCAATTCGATGGCAATTCGCTTGCATTCGATGACAATTCGCTTGCGATTTAAAATAGTAAAGTTTGCCTGAATGGTTCATCTCACAAATATTCGCAAATATGCCTTGGTTATTTTTTTCGATTCCATTTTCAGGGTTGTCAATAAGATTTGTATCAAGGGATAATTTTGTGAAACCAACCGATTCGGCGGGGGGTCAAGGGGGCCGCCTAGGCCCCCTGTGGGTCGAGGGCAAAGCCCTGGTAGGGGGACCAGGGGGGCGAAGCCCCCCGGCCGAAAACGATTTTAAGCATTTTTACACCCCCAAAGAAGAGCTCTCCTTGGCCAAATTTCACAACCTACCGCACCGCATTAACTCCAACAGTTCGGACATTCTTAGAGTTCGGAAACCTATAATTTTTCATGAAAATAAATTATTTTTTGCCTCTTATTTCGGACACCAAGATCAAAAGTATTTTCCATGTTTTTGGACACCATGTAACCAGGAACGTATATAGATATATACGTTAATTCCGGCAAGAGATCATCGGCGTATTTTCAGGATCCAACTTTCTCTTACCTCCGTAAATGCTCGTCAAAAGTGTGCTCGGCCGTGTGTGTTATTAACAAGATTGTCAATTTACCAGTGCGGGAGATAAGCAATTACGTAATATTTAAGAAACATTGTACACACCTAAGGCTCAGTTTCCCACTGCATTAAACAGTCAGAGAACTGCCACATTAGGAGGGCCTTCGTATGACTATATTTGGCTTTCTCTAGCTACTATTTTTATGGGCTCGCGTGTCTGTTCAATGAAGCGTAGACTGCCATGATTGTTTTGAAAGAGGAATACCTAGAAAGATAACAAATCACGTGTAATAGTGACGTATATTACACGTGACTTCTCGTGAGGGTGTGTACGGAATTCCGTGTTTCATTGGTTGATAAATTAAGATTTCTAAGACAAAGGAATTATTTTCCCGCCTTTTACGAGCTGTACCGGACAGTAACGAATGACTATGCGGCATTAGTTCAACGCATAAATTATTTTCCGTCGCACACATTTTAGGGAATACCTGCTATCTTTAGAACGGATTTCCGAAAATCTTTTAACAGCAATTGAACACGTTTGAAAATACTTTGAAAACACCGTTTCTCGTCCGATCACCGAAGTTAAGCCGTTGGGTAATAGTCATTATAATTATATATAGTGACTGCACCAACGTACATGTATGATGTAGATGTTAAGCAACGTCGAGCCCGGTTAGTACTTGGATGGGTGACCGCCTGGGAATACCGGGTGCCGTAGACTTTAATTTATACGCTCCCCCGCAATAGTTTAGTCTCAACAGATAACGATAACTCGGGTGAGACGTTTAAACGAATAAAGCAAGCAAGTGAAAACTATTTTAGCGCTACTTTCATTATATAACTACACTTAGTATGTCAATCAACCCTCTGGTGTGTGTTACGAAATAAACAAAACATAGCGCCGACTTATGTTTGATTTTTAACTTTTCTATAAGTAGATTTGTGCTACAGAAAATCGGCAGAACATGGTTTTTGTTCTAGTTTTTTCTCTCCAGATTTAAGGAGTCCGTGGGACTGCCAACATGCAAATCAGCAAAGGAGTCCGACACGATAATAAGGAGTCTCGGACTCATGACTCCCGTTAGTGTCGAACCCTGCAGTGGTGTGTGTTACGAAATAAACAAAAAAATGGATTCTTTAACTAACGCCGACTTGTTTGATTGCGCGCTAATGTATTTATTTCAAAATACGCGGATGCGCTGGAATTCAAGGTGATTATCTTGTATATCGTTTTACCATGGAGTACTTAGACCTAAGTACTTCGTGGTTTTACCGACAGCTTGTTCAAACTTTCAGCAGCATATGAAAGCATCTATACACACGTGCGTGTATAATTCCGTGATTTAAATATGCCGAAGATTCGTTTTGATGTTTGGCGAAATTAGTACGAGGGGAAACAATACTTCATTAAGGATATATTCAAGTTTTACTATTTCCATGAGTACGGACACCGACGGCGATCGAACGTTTCACGTTAATATCGTAAATGAAAACTGAACTAGAAACCAGGGACATAGATTAAATATATCTTATCTACGTCCCTGAAGAAGCTAGAAACATCATGCGAAACTTGCGAAAACTCAAACGGTAACAACGGGTTATAACAAATAAATAAGATATTTAAACCGGAAGCTAATAGATTATATAGATCGTAAGGATAAGATCCGAGAGCATTACGTATACGCAACAACTCAGACAATTACAATAATCGGCGCTATTTTTAGGCAACTAACGTCCGTCTTTCAAAGTTTCAAGAGGTCTAGGCTTTTGTTTTACTCAATTAACTTGCCGAAAACGGTAATATTTGAGTGAAACTTCACTTTTTGTGATTCTTCAATTTTGTATCTGTACAAAAAACAACCGATGCAGAAGCGATTTCAACCGATGGTTTGCATCGGCAATCGGTTACTAATGAACACACTGCCATGATTTTAGTAACAACCGCTTCGGAAAAATCACGTAAAAATATTCGAGCGTAAGATTTGTCCTTTAGAGCACCCGATTCGATTGCAATTCGATGGCAATTCGATGGCAATTCGCTTGCGATTATCAATTTAATTTAATTAGGTTCAGTACTGTATGTAACAAACCATGATGTTGTGTAACAAAACATGCTACTATGCAACAAATATTGGCGTATATATAATAAATAAAGCCTGAATAATTAACACATCATGCTGGTATGTAACATTATGCTTGTATGTAATATATCAGCTGGTAAAAAGTCTCAGATTTTGCTCGTGTGTAACAATTCATGCTGGTATGTAACTTATATTGCTGGCACATATTCGTGATAACTAATGCTGGCATATAACACATTTTTATTATATGCCTTCTTATGATATCGAGCGTTTCCGCATGTATATGAAAGAGTCTTTATCGTCACCCTTGTACCGTTCACCTTGTAAATTACTCCGACCTCGTTTTCGATTAAACGTGACGTCATGTATAGGATCCACGTACATGTACAGGTTCAGCATTATTCTTTGTGGCATTAAGAATTCTGGTTCTGCTTCAAATATTATATGTCTCAAGATACAACCTGGTTTAAACAACTATGCTGGTGTATATTGAAGGCATTAGCTATATAATAAACACATCGCCTGTTGATAGTGAGCTACAGGGTGTTGTATTCAGCTATCGACGTTTTTGGAGGAAACAATCGATCAGACTCGCGCCAAGGCGCTTGTCAGATATGTTTTTTCGCCAAAAACGTATCGAGCTGAATACATCACCCTGCATCGCACTGTCAACTGGTTATGTGTATATATTGGCATATATCATATAACTCCTGTTCATGTAACATATTATCCTGCCATGAAATTAAACAATTCATATCGACATGTAGTAGATCGTCCACTGATTCATGTTGGTATGAAACAGATTACATTGGTATGAAACCAATCGTAATGGTTTCCAAAAATCATGTTGAAATGTAATAGTTCGCGCTGGTATGTGACAAGCAATAAGTATGTCGAAATGTTACACATCGAACTGGTGTGTAGAACATCATACTGGTATTTAACATACAATTGTATAATGCTGGTATGTAACGTATCATGAAGGCATGTAACAGATAATTCAGTTTCGTAAAATATACGGACCGTTACAGAGCACTCTTGTAGGTTAATCATGCCGATATCTTGCAAATTTTGTAAATATACAACATATCGTGTTTGTACATAGCTAATTATGAGTATATACAACAAATCATGCTGATCATATGTGATCAGTTATGTTGGTATGTAAACAGTGCTGGTACAGAAGTGAACAAATAATGCTGTTATACAAGAAAATTGCTGATATGTAACATATCAGGCTAGTATGTAACAAATTATGCTGGTAAATAATATATTATTCTATGCTGTGAAATATGCTAGTATGAAAGAATGAACTCTGGTATGTGACAAACCAGGCTGATGTGTAACATATGCTGGTTTGTAACACGCCAAGCTGGCATGGAACAGATCATGATGGTATGTAACAAATACTACATGTATAACGAAGCATAGCAGTAAACGCCATACTGGATATTATGAAGAATCCCCGGGCGGGGATCAAACTCGATAGATCTAAACCTACATGACAATCCAATACCATAACCTCTGAGCTAAAGAGTCTACTCCATAACTCGGGAGCTCGATATTGAAAACGGCATTGTTGTGCTATTTATAGAACACTCATGGATGTGAGTATTGTGATTCAACAAAGTTATCATTTATGATAACGAACAAAGCCATTTCGACACAATCGTCTGCTACTGTTCTAAAAATAGATTTTTCAAACTTTCTTTTCAAAATAGCCTGGCAAGAGTGTCAAACAGTTTGGATCCTGATTAGACACCTTCGTTACGAAGCGTCTCATTAGGATCCAAACTGTTTGCAAAGGTAATCTGTAGGACGTATCCGCCACTAGCATGTCTGTAAGGCTTAATTCTTTCTCCAATAACAATTCAACAATAAACATCCTGAAGACAAGGGGATAACGCATGATAAAGCGTATGCGGGACTATAAACATTAGCAGCAACAACAACAACAGTTAGACTTAGATATCAAAATAAAACTCTACTTTATTCATTATTTCAGTGCGGACTTTTGGACGACCGCAGTAATTGCAGGGATTGTTATTGGTGCGATCGTCATCATCGGGGGAGGCACGACAGTGATGGCGTTCTGTATATTTAACGTCTGCTGCAAGTCCTTGGGCGTCGACGGACGCCGTGTCAACCCCGCCCCACCACCATCAGGTAGGCCTATACGTATACTGATGCAGTGGAGAAAGACTTTAATTAAATACACTACTCAAAATTTTCTACTGGTCAAGGGTATACACCTTCATAGCTTCCAATGCAATGACCATATCATTTCCTCACAGCATAACTTCCAATATTTTTGTTCGAATCTTTCTATATTTAGAGATATAAGTGCCAAGGGTTCCTTTTTAAACCTTTACACAATTTCTTCTCTGACTCTGTAAGACCTAGAACCTGAATATTTGACATATAGCTTTGCCTATCTACTTTGCTCTACCAAGTGTGTTTAAATTATAACCCCAGGCTAAAATTGACACCGTCCGGGGCTTTTAAATTACTTTTGCATAGGAAAACCTTTAAAAATCTTCTTTTCTTAAAACGTAAGGCCCAGATCATTAATATCTGACATGTAGCTTCCCATTGTGGTCCTTTACCGAGATCAAATTATGACACCTTGGTCATAACTTTATCAAAATGTTGTCTTGCCCAATCAGTTTCCATAGTACAATGTCCTCAGGTGAGCACAAAGTGACCATCTGTGCCTCTTGTCTCAGTTCACTGCACGCAAGTTTGACTGTATATTTGCCCAAGTTTATAGGTCAACATTCTCTTCAAAACTTAAAACATGTACATTCAACCCTAACGACGAGTATACTCGTCATTTACATGTAAAGATAAAACTCGTCCCATGCAAACAGTGTATATCCTGATCAGAGGGCTCCTTATGGACAATCTGAGTATAAATCAAACTGTAAGATGTTGTTTCTACATGTAAATCCTAACCACTTTACCGCTCCACTTAATATTGTTTGTGCGTGGGTACGCATTTGGCTCAGTAATCTGAGAAAGTTAAATCTGTCAAGGCTCTCGAAGCCTGGTCTCGAAAACGGTATAGAACACTAAAGACTGTCTACGACTGTCTAAAAAGGGACAAGACTTATTTTGAAATTGGAATTATCAATTAAAAGTTTCAGTGACGAATGGTGAGGGGCAATTGGGTTAATAACTTAACTCTTCCCTCCCTGAAACTTTAAATGGACAATTCCAGTTTCCATTTTTGTTTAGTCCATTTCTGACTCTGAAGGGTTGTTTTTGTCAATGTTTGGCATTATGACAAACAGTGAAGACCCTGATCAGAGGGCTCGTTTCGGAGCCCTCTGATCTGGGTCTTCACTGTTTGCATAGGACAAGTGTACTTTTCACATGTACATTGTTTGAACAGGACGCCTATATGCGGGACTAGGGTTCAAAGGGTTACACAGCTATTTTAAGTTTGTACGAGTTGCCCCCATTGAATGAAAAAAACATGTAAATTTAATTTCATTTAGCATTTCTAATGATTTTAGCTTAAATATAATTCACCATTTATAAGCTTTATAAGATAATAATTTAAGGAATTAAAGTACATGTAGTTTAGTTGATATTTTGATTGCTTTAAGGGCTTTAAGGAGGTTTGGGGTATGTAGACAGACCCCCACCAAGTTGCATGTGCTCTTTACGCAAACTATGACTAATTTCATTCGCACGTTGTTCGTTAAGAAACTGGGTCCCATTTTACGAAACGTCTTACAACAAGAATGATCGTAACTCAATACATTAAAATATGTTTGATTTGTTATTTCTCCATACATTTATTTAAACTTCCATATTTTACAAAGTGAATCTTGAAACGATTGTTGTTTTGCATATGAAGATACCATATACGGGCCAAACATGTTTGATAGATGTAATCCCGGGAGCAAGAGACATTCAATCTCTATCATATATGGTATGAAAAGTATTCCCAAATACATTTTTGAAGTAACATTCAAGCATATTTAAAAATAAATAGGTCGCGGGTGAGTATTTCAGGCTAAATACACGTCAAAGCAACCACCAGCTGGTCGCTAGGTCGGTAACCTCCGGCGGAGACTCCGCCCTCTTTCTAACTGGCTGGAACCAGTTTCAATTTGTAGGTTTACTGAGAATTATACTTTATATTTTCAATACGCTTCTAGAAGACGTTTACAGGATGAATGTAAATAGTAATGCATGACTTCTCGTTTGTCTTTCACAGTAAGTTATATTGCCACCAATCAGCAATTGCAGTATGTAAGTAGTTACCCACAACCCCAAGGACTATCAACACAGCCACTGAATCCGCTGTCAGGGCCACCAACAAAGCCGTACCCGCCGCTAGGACCACCAACACAACCACTGCACGCGCCACAAGGACCATCAACACAGTCAATGCACGCGCCGTCACACAATAACATGGAACAACCACCGCCCTACTCAGACCAAGCGAATTACCCACAAATGTTTCCTTCTGCTCCACAGCCGTCCACGTCACAGCTTTATGAAAAACAATAATGACGTCACTGGAACACCAGGCCCCATGCTCAAAAGGTGTTTGAGATGAGTCCGAAATCGTTATCAAGCTTTTGATTGGTCAGATTTGAGAATATGCTCAAATCTAACCAGTCAAACGCGTGAGATCGGTCTCACACTCATTTCAAACAATTTATAGGCATGGACTAAGAACATACGAACTGAACTTGTAACATATACCATGCTGAAGGCAGGGTGCAAGGGATGTTAAGCTTTTGAGTTGAGTCTGAACTCGTTTTCAATCATTTTATTGGTCAGATTTGAGCCTAGGCTAAAATCTGACCAATCAAATGCTCGCGAACGACCTCAACCTCTACTCGACGGCAAATTCTTTATATCCTTGGGGCTAGGTCGGTGGTTTTAATCCCTTGCACTGTTTCGCAGCGAAATCATCTTCCTAAAATCATCCCAACCCAAATAAAACTATTTGCATGTGTTTCTGAGTCCGAGGCTATCATTGAAAGATTTTGAATTGAGTCTAAGATCGTTCTCAAGTATTTGATTGGTCATATTTGAGCTTTTGCTTGAGAAGGTTTCTCAAATTCAACTAAAACACTTCATCGTCATTATTATTATTTATTTATTATTATTATTATAACATTGGGCTAACGATGTTTAGGAAAGACGAGCCATCTGTTTTCTCACTTCCGATTCTATTTTAAGACGCGGGAAAACCTAATCTGCTTGACAACTGCGTGAGAATTTTCTTATATTATTTCTTTAACTTTAAGAAATTTCTTATATAAGAAATTTCTGAAGTCGCTACAGTAATACGACTTAAGGTTAAGGAAATTATTTTCTAACATAAGATTTTTTTATAAGAAATTTTTTATATTTTAGGACTACTGGCATACGGCCCCAGGGTCCGAGACTATATGGATGAAACTTGCTTCAGTTGAACATGCAACCACTTAACTCAGGGCCTTTTTTTCTCCAAAAACTGGGAAGGGGCCGTAGGCTTTCATTTTGGAAAATTCAAGAGCGATTTTCAACCTAATTGGGAAGGTAAATTGACTTTCAAGAAACTTGAAAAAAAATATAAATACAGTAAATAGAAATTAAATACATGTAATAGTTATATAACATTTAGACTGGACTGGTAATTGAATAAGACACTTCTAATGTAGTTTCATCCTCAGAATATGTGTTTTTTTTCGTGAGAATCATATAATGCATTGCATTTTGGGGAAATTCTTTCAGCAAAATTGGGAAAAAACAGGCTTCTTGCAATTGGGCAGACTCCTGTTATAGGCCCCTGTTATAGAAGGTAAAAAAAAACCTGGTTTAACTCATTCTCATTATAAAACGTTTCGGCCTTGAACGTATACCCCTGGTTCTTGTAATCATTATTCAGATAGTCACCCAAAGAAATAGAAATAAAGAAAGTAGTATGAACAAAATTCAAGTAGTACCCCAAAGTTACAAACATTCTTAGTTTTTACAGAGTGTCCAGAGTGAGCATGCTGTTAAACCATTTACGCCCAGTGGATTATTCCATGTTTTATATATTGGATTCGTCCATTTTTATCAAAGTGATGCCTGGTCAACATTTTCATTTTCATTTTGTTTTATATTGAAATTTCTATCAGCAAACAGTGTAGACACTGATCAGACGCCGCATTATAAGGCGACTGATCAGAGTCATGCTAAGTCAGGTTTGTGTGAGAAGAAATTTAGTTATTTCATGTTCAAAAGGTGAGACTTTCATTTCCCTGAACCCTGTGCTAACCCTTAAACCAGGGCTCCAGATAAGAGGGGGTAAAGTGAACAAATCCAACACTTTCTCCCTCATTTTACCAGCAAATCCTATGGTGCTACTACATTTATTAGAATCGTCTCGAAGAGACGATTCAAATTAGTAGTGACACCATAGGGTTTAATTGAGAAATAAACATTTAAGTTTTTGAAATACCCCCCTTATCTGGAGCCCTGTTCAACACTGAGCAACACTTATGGGTTATTATGTTCCTCTGTGGATCTTTTTAGGTACCAAAACGGTAACCAGTCTACTTGTAATTATGAGTAGTTTAATAAGTACCGCTCTAAATTAGCAAACAGTGCAGGCCCAGATCAGACGGCTCCTATAGAAGCCCTCTGTTATGGGTCTTACATGGTTTGCAAATGTAAGGAATATATTTTAAATAGATCCATGGTACTGAAAGAAAACTATTCGAGAAGAAAGGGTTGAGGTTTGAAATAGTTACTCTTTTTGTTTGAAGAAATGGATAGATAGATAGATCTAGATCAGTTTTACAATAAGTCCTCCACCAAAATGTTATTTTTAATGTTAGGTTAATGTCACAAGAAATGATCAGATTAATGTTACAATTAATGGCCAGGCTAGTGTCAAAAGAGATGGCCAGTTAATTTTTACAAAATACCAAAAAGACCTGCGGACAGATTGTAAAGTTTACCCTAACCCTAAGTTCTGGTGGCGGACTACGAGGGGTGTTTCATAATTAATGCAATTTGTTCTGTAACGTTGATATAATATGTGTGATATGCATGTGTGATATATCGTTGGAAAGGGCAATTTCTCACCTACACGATGGTGTAATGCCCGATTACATAGCATTACTCTATAAATCACAATACTAACCTAAATGACTCCTTCTCAAGGGCACTAGAACTTAGCAATTTTTAGGTTTTATTTTTTACCTAAAAAGTTTTCAAAAAGTAAAATTTTAAAATCTTGTTTTTGAAATATATCAGTGTGTGTCTGAATTTTAATGTAAATACAATTTCATAAAAATTAAATTGATCAACTGTCTTAAATCTCAATGTTTCAAAAATGAAATTTCTTATTTTGCCTATGAAAAACGTTGACATGAATTTTCGAACGCTATAAAAAATATCCTTGGTCCGTGTATCTATACATGTATTTTTATTTTTGAAACATGAACATCTACATCAATAGCTTCAATTATAGCCTGTTTTGATGTAACAAAATGTGGTTTACCTTTCAATAAATACCCTTAAACATAACAGTAGTGTAATTTTTCTACGATATTTACAGCACGAGCTATATTTTTGTCATTTTATAAAATAATGTAAATTTTAACACTTAGTATGTACAGAATTGACTGATTATATTTGACTGAAAGTTTCGGTAAAATATTCCAAATAATAAAGTCGCTATAACAATTTTAGTATCATCATTTGTTCGAAAACTTACCTCTTAAATACACAAAAATGGTCCAGTGCCCTAAACTTGGGGTCACATCAGTTCGTGTTGTGACATATCTAGTCATGTGATCTTACCATGTCTTATACCATTGTGTAGCAGAAGAACTGTTCTTTCGAATGATATATAACACATGCATTTAGCACTTATCATATCAAAGTTACAGAACAAGTTGCATTAATTATGAAACACCCCTCGTAATTGTAATCCCTAGCCGAAGAAATGAAGATTTTATTACCCGAAGATGACATATTTTTCGAGGACTAAGTTCGGGAGAAATATAACTGTAAAACCTGTTTAGCATTCAATGATAAGGCACGTGCATCTCTATGGGAAAGTATTGCTTAATGCAAGGAAAAAGTAATGCAGAACGTTCCCTTAGGAGATTTCTGCACCTTTTTGTCCTGCATTAAGCTGTCATCCTTATGTACGTCATGTCAATTTATTCATGTTTCAAGTTGATGCTTAACACGGGCTTTACTGTACGTTTGGCTGCCATTTCTCCGAAATTTTTCTGATTTTTCTGAATTTCTCCGAATCGACGGAATTTTCCAAAATATTCGGATTTCTGCTCTAGCTTTTTAAAATTTTGAATTATATGGGTTTTTTTACTTCGGAAACATTGATATGGATGTCAAACCGTTTAGATCTAGATCAGACGCCGCGTAACGCGGCGTCTGATTTGGATCTATACTGTTTACATCTGTAAATGTTATAGAGCCTGGCAGCGAAAGGGGTAAGAGAACGATTCCTAAACTCGCGCTTGAAAATTTGGAAATCTTTGGATTTTATGAGCAAATTATGGTATCCCTGTAATTAACCCATTTAGGTCTATTGTCTACTATTTAAAAATGGGCAGTGGCAAACATTATATACACATTACCAGTTGACAGAGCGATACAGAGTGATGTATTTAGCTCGAGACGTTTTTGGCGGAAATAGCCGATCTGACGAGCGCCTTGGCGCGAGTCTGATCGGTTGTTTCCGCCAAAAACGTCGAAAGCTAAATGCAACACTCTGTTGCGCACTGCCAACTGGTGATGTGTTTATTATATGCCTTAAATACAAACCAGAAACAACTAAATAGTTGTTTAAATCATTTTATATCCAAAATTTATTAGTTATTTGAAGCAGAACAAGATTTTTTGTATGCCACAAAGAATAACGCGGCACTGCATACATGTACGTAAATGACATCACGTCAAATCGAAAGCGAGGTCAGAGTAAAATACAAAGTGGCTGATACAAGGTGGCTGATACAGACTCTTGTATTTTACTCTGCAAATACACGTGGAAACGCTCGATATCACTCGAAGGCATATAATAAAGACTCTTGTATTTTACTAGATGCAAATACACGCGGAAACGCTCGATATCACTCGAAGGCATATAATAAAGACCATTAGGGCGTTGTGAGACGCCGCGTTCTGCGACATCTTATTAGGATACATTTGTTACCATTTAGGGTTGTTTCCCGACTAGTATTGCAATGTCACTGTTTGCATAGGGCAAGCGTACTCTTCACATGTACAATGTTTCCAAAGGGCGCTTACATTCGTGGCCAGGGTTCAAAATGATGTTGAATACAGAACATCCTCTCTACCACGACCGTTAGCTTTTGTTAATTATAAGGTGTTTACGGCAGGTGACTGCGTAAAGCAAGATGACAGTAAAACAGAAAGCTCCTGAAGGAGCTTTCTGTTTTACTGACACCCTGCTTTAAAGTACCATCTCTATTTTATACAATCAATTAACCTTCATTTTAGTGGTCGTAGGTAGAAGATTTTACTGTGTTTT
The DNA here is from genome assembly GCA_922989275.2 of Gari tellinella. Classification (NCBI taxonomy): domain Eukaryota; kingdom Metazoa; phylum Mollusca; class Bivalvia; order Cardiida; family Psammobiidae; genus Gari; species Gari tellinella. The sequence continues at coordinate 23,045,819 of OV277870.1, forward strand.
CATATAGGAAGTCCCGAAAGCATTCATATTCATATTGTTGTCATCTTTTTTATTCTTGCACGGAATTTGGATGTGCGTTCGCGTTACCTGACAAGCTATTTTAGAATGGAAACGCAAATGTTGATAACTCTTTGTTTACTTCTTGTTGAATGTTGCCATGGGTGCACGCGGCTGCATACGTCACTTGTCAAGTTGTAGCACGCGTTCCAGGGTGACATGGTTTTTGTCAGTCGGTCATGTGACGTATTCTTATCAATCACAGAACGTGAGACGCTTAAACAAACCCATAAAGTATAATGTCCACTGGCTGCCCGGGCAAAGAAGACATTATTCTTTACTATTTCAACGAAACGAAATGCAAAAAAAATAATTATAAAACTGACATTTTGTTTTTGTTTTTTCAGTACTGATTATTGATTTTATCTGGATAGCAAACAGTTTGGAACCTGATTAAATACAGGACTGTATGGAGTCTGGCCATGCTCCAAATGGTTTACAATGGAAGTTATTGGTGTTTTGTTTTGTGTTTTGTGGGGTTTTTTTAAAAAAAAAAAGGGGGGGGATAGAGCTATTTAATAAATGATAGTTACAGTTACAGTTCATTTTCTTTCAAAACATGGCTACGCATGTTATATAAGGTATGAAATACCCATACATGTATAATAATATTTCAGGCTACATGGTAAGAGCGAAACACAGATGCCAAACTGTGTTTACGACCTCTCTCAGTTATTATTGTCCGATTTTTCTGAAATGTCAGGGTTATTTTTAGAACAGAATAGTTCATAATGGTAAATAGATAACAGGGTAACATCGGATCTATATAGTCGTACACTTTCCAACATGAGATAAGCATGATCCTTGTGCAGCACCAGACAGCTGCGCTAATTTTACTGATATGTTCTTCATTCTCATTAAACGTGTTTATGCTAAAAAGTATTATGCCCATTGCAAACAGGTTGGAGCAAACAGGTAATCCGGCGTCTGATCAGGCTCCAACCTGTTTGCCACCCAGATTAAAAAGATAAAATCAATGTTATATAGTTTAGTGCATTGTGTTTGCGTTTATTCGAGAAATAATAATGTCTTCTCTACTGTACATTACGCACAATAAATACAGCTGGCTGACCGTACTGAAATAAACGAGTACGGTGATCATCCCTTTTAAAATTTTAGAATGTTCTAATCTAAAAATGACTCTGACAGGTCAGAAGAAAACACTAATATCTCACTCATGTGAAATATCAATATTTGGGCTCCGGTCCAACCTGTATGTTCGTCCACAAGCGCTGCATGACGCGGGTGCCAAATGACGTCATCTGCCATATTGTTGTTGACTTAATAGGGTTTAAAAATGTTTATGTGATAAATAGAATATCATATTCGTGCTCATTATTTGTCATTTTTAATAAACACTATGACTAAAATAAATATAATGCCCGCGGCCGCCAAGGCTCGCATCATATTGGTTTAGTCAACTCGTTCATGTAATTAATATAGGGTTGGTACACCTTTTTTCGTGCATTAACATATGAAGAAGCCCGCGAACTGTATTTGAAGCCCGAGGCTTTAGCCGAAGGCTCCAAGACAGTTCAAGGGCTTCTGTAGATGTTACAGCCAAAACGAGTTAAGTTAAGCAATTAATAGAGAATTTTTTCCCGCGACTTTTGTACTCAAGAACATTATGTTTGACTTTATACTATCAAAGTACCATATCTCTTATGTAGATTTTACACAAAATTGGTAAAAACATCCAACTGCTTTGCGATTTGCATGCATTTCAAAACATACACTAAAACTCTGATGTGACTTACGAGACCTACACCTTACATATTTTTTCATTTGGGAATTGGACATGTTTAGATGGACAGACATACGTTTTGACACTACAGTCAATTTTATTGAACGTGAAACTGAACAAAAAACCAACAACATGTAAACAAAACAGGACATCAATATCTCAGTATTTCTTCTAAACATGAATGCCTAAAATGTATCTCGATTTTAAACTGTCAATTGTATTTGAGATTTTGCAATAATGTTAAAAGTTATGCCAGGCAAAGGTAAACCATTATTTCTGTAACCAAAACTAAGAATAGTAATTTAATTCTACAAATCTTAACATTGTTTTGGAGGCAAGACCATGTGCTAGCCAATACTGTCTGTTAGTCAATACTAGGTATGAGTAACGTAATTCACACATTCACGTCATTCAAAATAGTTACTTATTCTCATTATATCTAACTATATTATAACATAGACAGCAATTTAAAATCATTAAAGCATCCAAATCACCTCTTTGAAGTTAATTTCAGGAAATGAACTAATTATTGTCAGCTATAGATGTATATTAGGGACATTTTAATAATTTCTGTCTTTCTTCCAAATTTCCCCAAATTTGAAATATGTTCTCCTCAGTAGTACTACTAATTTAGTGATACGCACACAGAAAATAGTTTTAATGTACAATTGTAAAGTTTGTTTGGAACCAAGACTCCTATGCGAGTAAAAACTGCCTGTTTATCAATACTTGGTATAAGTAACGTAATTCACAAATTTTCGCGATCCTTGCCTTTTTAGCACAATTTATTTTCCCGTTAACATTTAACTAAGTTTAAACATTGTTGCTATATAACAATAATTTTTTTAAAAAAAACTGTCTACTTACTACCTGTGCAAAATTATGAACAATGTTCAGACCTTATAATATATTTTGAATTTTAATGGACGCTTGTAACAACAACACTGAATTTGATCAAACTTCGTCGTCTGCAAAATACCATGGAGGAATTATATATAATTCCTCCATGAAAATACACACCTCTCAATAGTGATACTAAAAGAGCTACACTTTGAATACAGTAAACTCTTTCCATAACAGCCACTCTGAGGCATAATGTGGTATGTAAAGAAGGAAAATTCTTGCTTACGTTAAGCTAAAAACAAGACATAAAGCCCACATAAAATCTACCTTTATACACTGCAGCGACATAATTGTTTACAGGTACAGCACGGTCTAGGTAGGGGTATACCCCCATCCAACCCAACCGAAACCTCTAGGCTAAAGGTTTGATAGCACAAACGCACAATTGGTATCAAGAATTTGACAGGAAAAGAAAAATGCTTAGTTTTTCATAAGTAAGAAAAGTTGGGTAATTTGATTATTCTAAAGTGTGTGATAGAATTCGGTCAGATTGCAGTCTTTTGATAATTAATAAAAAGTGTGTTAAGTTTTACGAAGCTATAACAAAGACTTTTGAAGTTACGGTCAATATTAATGTGTTTGTACTATTGTGCAATAATACGTGTAATAGTAGATGAATCCTAACGAAATTTGCAGATGCATAGGTTCCCATGATAAAAATAGTGAATATCAAGTTTCAGCAAAATTGATAAAAAAATGTAGAAGAAGCGCGGATAAAATTGTACAGTTACCGGTAATAATAAATTCCTGAAAATCCTACATGAACATCATAACAGTTTCTGTAAATAAAATTGTAAAATCATAATGAAAGTTGCAGGTGCACAGGTTCCAATGACGGGTATAGATAGTGAATCTAAAGTTTCAGCTAAATTGACCCCTCATCCCACCAAAAAACCCCAAACACAAACAAAACCTTTGGAAGAAGTAGCACGAACAAAATTGTATAACTAAACATACTTCTCAAATCTCATAAAGTACAATGAAACCCGCAGGTGCACATATTCTTATCACAGTAAGATTGGCTGTAAAGTTTCAGCAAAATTAGTTGCTAGTAAGTATGTAGATTCCAGTAAACCCCCCCCCCCTCCCCCCCCAACCGCCCCACTCCTCATACCACCGTTATGGGGATATAGGGAGGGAGGGATGGGATAGGGAGGGAGGTGTAGTTTGTTGACAGCCACATTGGAAAAATCAGAGGGTTAAGTGGTGACCTGAATTTATTCACAGGTAAGTCGGAATCAGCCTGTGCGTCGACTTCATACTTTAGACTGTGCTTTACAATTCCGTTACAAGAATACAAGACACAGTAAATTTTACAAATGAAAACACCCATCACAGAGCCAGAACCTGTCCCTAAGATAAATTACAACTTATGGTGCTTTTTATCTAACTCTGTACGTCTTTTGACATCTGCACAAAGTTTGCGGTGTCATCCAGGAGAAAGAGAAGCAGAGAGTGACTTACGTTACCATTTTGTGATTTACGTTACCAACTTAAGCAGCGTTTGTACTCTGAACAAATGCAACGTCAATACATTCGAACGTTTCAGACAAAACACAATGATGTTTGAGTACCAATAAAAGCAAAAACACAGAAGAATGGCACTGCTGCTTTGTTGTACAGCAGTATGATACAACACACTTATTACCTTGAAACCAATTTTTCAAAAGTTTTGTAGAAAAACAATGTGTTGTCAACAATAAAAGTGTTTATTTATAGCAACATGACGAGTAACTTTGTGTTACAGAAGAAAACACCCATGTAAAGTTGCCCAACAGCTTTTAAAGTATGAATAACTGTTGAGGACTGTAACGTAAGTCACGATAACGTAAATCATATTTTTTCACAAATGACGAATTTTGACAGTATAGTTTGTTTATTATATGGGGAGTCACCTGCAGGTTTTCTATAATCTGCATACAATGCTTTATTCAAGGAGAAAGAGTATAAAACAACTAGCTGTGATCTACTATGTATAGTGGGGTAGCAACGTAATTCACATTGTCTACTAAAAATTGCAGGTGTTGATTTTAAGGTCGAAATAACAAAAAAATGTTTATATCTTCCATGAAAACTTTTGATATTTCATATATACAGATGTTAAACTATATTTAACACTATTTTGGTTTTATTTGCACCAAATTATAATTGTATAAAATATTGGACAGCTTACAGTAACGTAATTCACCGCATATTAGGGGACACACATATTTTAAGCAAAAATTATATTTTTATTCTATTGTCTGTTTTGGTTCGTCTTCAAAATCCAAATGTGATGCCTTTTAAATACTTTTAGGTCAAATTTCTGTCGCTGGAAGTGGTAGAGCTCTTGAATGGCATGCCTTAAAGATGTAACCCCTTGTGAGGGACAGGTTTTTTTCGCTATTTTAGTCATTTTGAGTCCCAAAAAAAATCAAATGTGTAAGTGGAATATATCCCTGATTGATTTTTCCCTATTAGGTCGCACCTTATACCAGCTAAAAATACCCATTGACACAAAAACATATGTCTATGGATTTTTGGCAATTGATTAACTTAACTCGTTTTGGCTGTGGTATATGCTGTAAATGGACGCTATTTTCTAAGAGTGATTACCTAAGTTTAATTACCATATAGCTACATGTAGTTAAGTTTTGTATGATAAATATTTCAAAACATTTTTCTTTGATATGATACCTTTCCTTTTATAAAAGCTATCCGAATGAAAAAGTGACAAAGGTATAAAATGGTAACACATATCATGAGACACCCTACAGGTACTCACTACTCACACACAACAGTTGGTATCCATATATGACGTGATAGAGAAAATATTCTACGGACAAGTTTATTCTATAATTGAGGCCAACAATTTACAGGCTAGACAAATAATCATGTAAACTTTGAAATGGTACTGTTTAAGTTAAAAAAAAATTCAAAAAATTGATTTTTTTGGGTGAAATTGTCGAAATATTAAACCAAAATCGCAAATTTTGAAGATTTCAAACAAACCCCGACATCAAAAAGTAAATAAAGGAAATGGTGCACAGAGTTGATTTATATGTTACTATTTGCTTAAATATGTTCCAAATAACAGACAAAAAGTCTAGGAAAATCAAACGATGCAAACTATGTTTTTTGGGTAAAATGTTTGAAATAATAACTGAAATAGCTAATTTTGGGGATTTCCCTTCTGTGATCGAGGATATCCATATTAAAGCTCGAAATCTACAGGTTAGACAAATGTTCATGTCAGCTGTGGAATGGTACTTGTTAAAATAAATAAAATTTTCAAAAAACTGATTTTTTTGGTGAAATTGTCGAAATATTAAACCAAAATCACAAATTTTGAATATTTCAAACAGACCCGACATGTAAAAGCACATAAAGGAAATGGTGCACAGAGTTTATTTATATGTTGTTATTTGCTTAAATATGTACCAAATAACAGACAAAAAGTCTAGGAAAATCAAATAATGCAAACTATGTTTTTTAGGTAAAATGGTTGAAATAATAACTGAAATCGCTAATTTTGGGGATTTCCCTTCTGTGATCGAGGATATCGATATAAAAGCTTGAAATCTACAAGCTGCACAAATATTCATGTCAGTTGTGGAATGGTACTTGTTAAGATAAATAAAAATTTCAAAAAACTGATTTTTAGGGTGAAATTGTCAAAATATTAAACCAAAATCACAAATTTTGAGAATTTCAAACAGACCCTGGCATCAAAAAGCAAATAAAGGAAATGGTGCACAGAGTTGATTTATATGTTATTAATTGCTTAAATATGTAACAAATAACAGACAAAAAGTCTAGGAAAAGCAAACGATGCAAAATATGATTTTGGGTAAAATGGTTGAAATAATAACTTAAATCGCTATTTTGGGGGATTTCCCTTCTGTGATCGAGAATATCAATATAAAAGCTTGAAATCTACAGGCTGCACAAATATTCATGTCTACCGTGAAAGGCTCTAGTTAAAATAAATAAAAAAGATTTTTGAGGTAAAATTATTTTATATTAATTTAACCAAAATTTCCTATTTTGGGGATTTTTGACATATTTTGACATTGAAATCAAAATAAAGGAAAAGATGCACAGAATTGATTTATCAGGAATGATATGTTTCAATATGTACCATATTAAATGACAAACATTGTAGGAAAATCAAAGAATCCGAAATATGATTTTTGGGTAAAATGATTGAAATAATAACTGTAAAATTGTCAAATATTAAACAAGAATCACCAATTCTTGTTTGTAAAATGATCTAGGAAAATCCAACAAAGCCAAATCTAAATTTTGGGGTAAACTGATTAAAACAATTAATGTAAAAGCGAATTTTTTGAAATTCCACACTATGGCCTAAGACAGAAATATAGCAGCTACAAATTGACAGGTAAGATACATATTACCTTGCACTGTAGCCTTGAACTTATTAGGATAAACTAAGGTTTAAATAATCTGATGGTTGGGGGGGGGGGGGATAAAAATGTAAAGAGTTAAATGAAAACCCATTTCTTTTGACTTCACTACTGTGACCTTAGATATGAAAACTACACATTCAGAGTCTATAACATACACACATACACCATTTTAATGTAGCTTAATTCAAGTTAAGATAAATCAAAGAGTTTAATTGATTATAATTTTAAGTAAAAATGATGAAACATCTAAACAAGGCACAATTTTTAATGTACATATTGTGACTTTAAATATTATTACAAAAGCTCCAAATCCATTTGAAAGGCATCAGGCACCATGGAATAAAGCCTAGCACTAGTACAAATAAATTATGATTTCTAAAACTAATAAAACAATAAGCGAATTAGTTATTGGAAACATAAACGTGGTGGATAAGGCGTATGTAGAAGTATATGATCGGACAACATTTTATCAAGCACAGTTACGAATCTTGCAGCCAGCTATGATATTTATTTTGCCAAAACAATATTGAAAATTCTATAATTACATTGCATTAAGGTAATGCAGAAAGCCCCCTGAAGAAAGTGACTAAAACTTATATTGATATTCATATTTTATTATCTACTTGTTTTGTGAATCTATGGCTAATATAGGGCTAGAAATCCATGCACCCCTCCCCAACTTTGGAGAACATGTGTATAAATGGTTAGTATAATCATACAGTATAAAATTAGATAATTCATTCTAGATTAAAAAAGTGTGAGGTCGCCACGTGATTCGAACCTACGCTTATTAAAATAATTATGTCGCTATACATTCTGTGTACCTATACTTTAACTACTGCGCTAAAGTACTGACAATAATATCGCCCTCATCGGTATCTAATAATTATACTAAACTTGAAAATGGACTCTGCTGACCTTTGACACGTAAAACATATACTAGTTGTTTGACTATATGACTGTGGTGGGTATGACCAGTAAAGCTTCAAATGCACAAATAAGTCATATATTCTTTCTAATACGACAGCTTACTAATTAGGATAAATACAAACTTTGAAAACAACTTTTTGAGGAAAACATTAAAATATATACACAAAACAGCAAATTTTGAATTTATATATGGGGATGATATGAATAAATAAAAAGAAATTAAAACTCCAAATCCATAGGCTTGACACAGTCCTTTTAAATAAGATCTGTAACAATTTTATCCAAAATTACACATAAAAATCTCAAAAAGATAAAGTGTTTTGGAAAAATACACCCCCTCCACCAATAAAAGAAATAAAAAATAAACGAACGAACAATTTGCTGCATTGTTGGGTTTTCTGCGCAATACTGGTTGGTTCTGATGATGGTTTGAAAGAAATAGACATGAGCTATCCTGTACTTTGGGCTGTAATAATGGAATCTGACAACTGTATGAAATTACTTGATCTAACAGTGCTTGCTATATATATATATATATGAAATAACTGATAGTATATATATCACCAGGTCAATAACAGTCAATATTCTTTTTGTGGTGCTTATTGTCTACTATCAGTGCACACTCTGATTTGACAAGCGGCATTATAAATGCTGCCTCTAAGCTAGTGTATTGGTTTAATTGTCAAAATGCTGTCATTTAACCCTTATTGTGTGCGATACGAATATAGGTTGTTACTTAACCCTAATTTTATGCGGAACGAGAATATATATCACTTGCAAATAATGAGGACCCAAATCAGAGTGATTATAGCCTACAGTACAAAGTATAATGTGTATTACCTGTAAATCTGAAGCTTTTACATTTATATCTAAAGCCATGTTGTGGTAAGTCCAAAAAATCACATTTAAACTAATTGTTTTAACCAGTTTACCCCGAAATGTCTTATTTGGCTTTATTGGGTTTTCCTTTATTTTGCTGTTATTAATTCATGTTGGAACATACTAAAACACATAATTCAACTCTCAACACTTTTCCCTTTATTTGGTTAAGGCTTTATTTGGAATTTTCAGGTCAGGCGATCTCTGCTAAAATCTCGACAATTTGTGATTTTTGTTTAATTATTATAACAACTTAAATCAGTTTTTTGACAGTTGTATTCATCTTTATAAGTACCATTCAACAGCGCAATTCAATACTTGTTTAACCTGTAGATTTAGAGCTTTTATTTTAATAGTCACTAACACCCCGGTCACACAGAGCTATCGGTAAGAATCGGTTGTTTTTTTCGCCAAACTAGGGAGGGGACCGATGACAAGCTATTTACTACCGACATCACCTATTGGCCACCTGTTTTCCACCTACAGTACTGAACCTTATTAAATTAAATTGATAATCGCAAGCGAATTGCCATCGAATTGCCATCGAATCGCGCGCTTCAAAAAACAAATCCTACGTTTGACTATTTTTACGCGAATTTCCCGAAGCGGTTGTGACAAAAATGGAATCGAAAAAAATAACGAAGGCATATTTGCGAACATTTGTGAGATACACCATTCAAGAAAACTTACCCGAGGGTAAAGTTAGTACTTTGAATCGCAAGCGAATTGCCATCGAATTGCAAGCGAATTGCCATCGAATCGCAAAAATTGTTAATTTAATAAGATTCAGTACTGCTATCAATCGCTATTGGGTAAAGATGAGTTTCGTCGGCGAAAAATCACCGATTGGGATTTTTAAACGTGCTTAAAATTCTCGATCGGTGAAAATATTTTACAAATAACCGATTGACAACCTGACTACTACCGATATCACCGACGAGTCACCGATAAACCACCGATAAAGCACCGATGAACTGATACTTACCACCGATGAAAAAAGATGAGAATTAAAACGCAGGATCTCGTCGGTTTTCATCGGTTGTTAATGGCAGTTCAATCGGTGATCAGTTGGTGATCAATCGGTTGCCGCCAGCATTTCATCGGTGTTTTATCGGTATTCGTCGATTATTGATAGTTTGTTGGGCGCTTTTAATCGGTGGCCCATAGGAGTTCATGAGTTGCCAATCGGTGGCCAATCGGAGGCGGGATGGCGTTTCACCGATTAAACAATTATTTATCACCGATACCCGGTCACACAGAAAGCCTGAAATTAAATCACTTATGACAACCGATCAAAACAGCAAATAATTAGACCGATTGGGTACCGATTTAAGCCCGACCGTCTGTGTGACCGGGGCATATCACAGTCGTAAAATCCACAAAAAGCTCATTTACATTTTGTTTTCAACGATTTTACCCAAAAACACACATTTTGGTATTGTCTGATTTTCCTAGATTATGTTTCTATTATTTTATACATATTAAAGCATATGATAACACATAAATCAATTTTGATTTTGATAGCAGAAATTGTCTACGAAAATCCCTAAAATTGGTGATTTTGGTTTAATTTTTGGACAATTTAACCCCAAAATCTTTTTTTTTTAGAAGTTTTTTTTATCCCTACTAGTACCATTACACAGTTAAAATGATTTTTTTGTCTAACCTGAAAGTATGGTGTCTTTATATTGATATCCACGATCACAGTAGGGAAATCCCAAAAATTCGCGTTTTCATTTATTATTTCAACAATTTTACCCCAAAAGTCTCTTTTTTTAATGTTTTAGTTATCGTTAATAGTTCTATTTCACAATAAAGATGTATAAGTATCTAGCATATAAATTTGGAGCTTTTATATTGATAACCAACGACACAATACTGAAATCCCTAAAATTGGCGTTTTCATTTATTATTTCAGCAATCTTGCCTCAAAAAACATATTTTGTATAGTTTGATTTTCCTAGGTTGTTCTTCTGTTATTTGGAACATGCTCTACCATATGCAAACACAAAAAACAATTTCTGTGCGTCATTTCCTTTATTTGGATGTTTGACACCAAGGAATATCTACTAAAATCTCTATAAATTGGGTTTTTATTTAATATTTTCATGATTTGCACCCAAAAAGAAGCATGTTTTGAAATGTTTATATATCCTAATTAGTACTATTTAACAGTGGATATAACTGTCAGTCTAATGTGTAGATTTGGAGCCTTTATGTTAATACCCAGAGTCACAGTATGGAAATTCCAAAAATTATAATTTTCGTTTATCAAATCAATCATTTTACCCCAAATAATCGGATTTCGCATCGTTTGATTTTCCTAGATTTTTTTTCTGTTATTCCGAACATATTGGAGCATATGAAAAAACAAAAATCATTTCTGTGCATTTTTTCCACAAAAAAATTCAAATGCCCTCTACTACTAGTGACTAGTGAGCGTACGTGTGAATAGTATACTTATCCTATTGTGCCAATTATTGACTTGAGAGGTTTTCTGCTGATCCTGCTTATCGGGGTCTCTAATTTTGAATTTTATTGTCAAACATACCCTAAATAGTCAAAATGGACTAGAACCCATTGGGATCTGGGAATGCCCATTTGAATTTGTAGAGCAGAGCGAGGGCCTTTAAACTTCCTGGTTTTTCCACAATGAACACGGGAACCCAGCAAGCCAAAAATAACGACAACTCAGTAACCGCATATCGTCATGTGAGGTGAGAGAAATAAACGAGCTTTTGATTTGATTTGTTAGAAAAAATACCCGAACATCTTCAACATAACGAAACATGGATCCAGATCTAGACTTGGAGTTTGATGGTGAAATAAGTGGAATCTTTTGCACTAACGATTTCGTGAAAGTAAGGTGTGATATAAAAAACGAAAGTAGCCGCAAGAGAGAACTTGAAAAGTCTTGTCATTCCGGGTATAGTTTGACTTGTTTTGATGACGGCAGACATGACAGTGGTGGTAGTAGTAGTAGCAGCAGCAGCAGCAGCAGTGACGGATCAACAGGTCTTGAACAGACAATAAGTGACATTGACATAAGTGGTTCGGATGATAACCTTCAAGAACAATCAGAAAATTGTTCAAAGAATGTCGATCTTGAACATTCTTTTCGTCACCATAACGACCGGACAAGTGAAGAAACCCCTCATCATTGGCAACATAAAATTAAAGAAGAAGCATTTGAAACGAACCCTGATCCTACTTTAGATGGTGCCAATAAAACACTTAGCCCAGTCTCAGCAAGAGATGACAACAATGTCCAAGAACACGAATTTTCAAGTGTGAATAGAGAGTTTGATCCGCTTCAGGACACAACATCTGCATACAATACCTTTGAAAGTGTCGACGGCGATGGCGACACTCTGCTTCATATGGCGATTATTACCTTACAATTGATACATGTGATCGAATATATAATATCCTCCATGGACAAAACTAGTTTGAATATATTGAATCATATGTTTCAGACCCCGTTACACTTAGCTGTACTTACGGGACAATCAGGGGCCGTGAGAGCCCTACTGAAAGCTGGTGCTTGCACTCATTTCAGGGATAGAAATGGAAGAACACCCCTCCATATCGCTTGCGAAAAGAGAAACATAGAACTTCTTGAAGTTTTAATTAATCGTGAACAATCCTGCTCATACTTGGATGACAAGTTGGCTATCACCTACCCAACGGAATCATGTAACATGCCCCTTGACCAATTAATGAACCTGGCAAACTCTGATGGACAGAGCTGTGTCCATATCGCTGCCACGAATAATGACATTGGCATCATGAAATTGCTGCTTGCGAACGGTGCGGATATAAACTATACTGACAAGAAAAGTGGCAGAACTGCTCTACACTCTGCCTCAGAATTGGGATACTTAAACATGGTGAAATTTCTCCTTGGACAAGACCGGCTTGAAATGGACAGAAAAACTCGGGGAGACGAAACAGCTCTTGCTATCGCGTTTCATCGTAAACACATTGATATTTGCAATGTACTTAAAGAAAGAGGCGCCATGCTCAATTTTAAATACTTGGCCAAGTTTGGAGTCGGATCATCTGAAATTGTGAAACGTTTGAGAATTGACTATAAGAATTAGGCATCTCCCGCCATTATTTGTTAACATGGTTTTAGATAGTAAAATGAAAACTCCCAACAGAGAAAGACTAAGCCTAGTCTAAATATAGCCAATAGGTTGGGTTGATTTGGTGTGTGTGTGGGGGGGGGGGGGGGGGTATTTTTTAATTATTTTTTTTTGGGGGGGGGGGAGTGTTTGTTTTTAAAAAAAATTAAATACTGAATTCCTTAATTCTACATTGAGAGACGATTGTGAGTTGATACATCAAAGTGTTTGATGCGGATGTAAGGATTGCAGGCCCCTTGTCTTCAAATTAAGACTGATAGACATTTCAGTGTGTTGTTATCACATGTGTAACATGTGATTTTAACAATGCTAACTGCAACAGGGCTTACTGTTGTGCGGTGGGTAAGATTCAGTTGTTATAGTCAATCATTATACGACCATAGGCAACTCCAATCGACTGTGCAAATAGTTTGAAACCTGATCGGACGCCGCGTAACGCGACATCTGATTCAGTTTCCAAACTGCTTGACTCATGTAAATGTTTTCTTGGTATTTTAAAAATTAAAATTGTCAAAAATTCTGAACTTTATACATGTACATTGTATATAAAGGGCCTTTTCAAATGGGTGTTTATTAATTGGTCTTGGTGAAAGCCTTTTGGTTTTGATAGTCCTTTAGTCTATGATTGGTGGTCCGAGAAAGTTTCAAGAACGTGACCCATAAATAGAGTGAAGTACTTCTAAGTTCTATGTTGATAGTGTACCGGGAACATTTAACTACGGCAAGTACCTCTGGTGAGAAGACGTTATTCTTTTACAATAAACAACGTTTGAGCTAAAACAGTTATGTCCATTGCAAACAATTTGGAGCCTGATCAGGCGCCGAGTAACTCGGCGTCTGATCAGGCTCCAAACTGTTTGCCACTCAGATCTTAACAAAAATGGTTAATCATATAAAAGAACCTACCATTTTCTATAGTTTACTGCATTTGTTTCGTTTTATTTAACCCTATATCTCATAGCCTATTTCTAGTTTTGAAAATAGCTAACTGCAGATTGAAAGTAAAGCAGAATGCGCATTAAGGCGCGTTTTGCTTTACTTTCAGCCTGATTTAAGCTGCCGTCTGATAGAATGAATAAAATAGTTCTTATGATACATATTCATGACTGTACAAATTGGAACTATTTTCTTCAACGGAGGAATACACTGAATGCGTTAAAAGGCGCTTCTATTGGGGAATGGGTTAAATGTGAAATAATGACTTCTTCCCACTAGTGTGTATAATTACTACATGTATATTAGTCATCTTTAAAATCAAAATCGATTATTGTCCGAACATAAATTTCATTGATCTCACATTTTATACATGTAGCGTCAATTAACACATTAAACCCAAGAAAATAGTATACTCGTCATTTAAAGACAGTGTACCTATAATCCTATACGAAGTACAATTGTTCTATACAAACAGTGTAGACACTGATCAGAGGGCTCCTTAAGGAGCCCTCTGATCAGGGTCTACACTGTTTGTCTTTTTGAAGCTTATTGTAAAAATCAACCCTAAGTAGATCTAGTAATAAATGGGCCAGACTTTATTGGAAACTGGAATTGTTCATTTAAAGTTTCAGGGGTTAATGAGTTAAATGTTAAAGATAATGTGTATATACATGAATACTAAGGCAAACTTCCAACGCAACACCCCGGATATTCCCATTACTTCCATTGTTAAACATGTATTTAGTTAGTCTGGTCAATTCTGTAATGTGTGCATATCCTGAATAGATTTCTTCTGCAATTCATAGAGTGATCAATGGACAACACTCTTGATAAACAAAAACAAAATGAATTGGCATTTGGTCCAAAGAAATATGGAATTTTGTGATAACAAGTTTTCAGAAATCTCATTCCAATGCATTTTCAATGGGGAATGTTAACCAGAAATTAGCGATACGTTTGGATAGATGGTTATTATTCGTCAGAAGTGTCAATGAAAATTCGTTGCCAATATTAACAACTTTGAGGACAGTACATCAATTTAAAACCACAAATAAAAACATTAAATACTTTTGTATTTTAGTGTCAACTTTTCCATCGATTTAAAACACCCGCTCTGATATGAAAATAGAAGGGAACTCGGAGGTGTTGCGTTGGCAGTTTGGCATAGTATATAAATTAAACCCTACCAATACCACCGAAAAGATCTCATTTCATTCTGTGGTACTAAAAAGATGACAGTTTAGCCCATTACCCCATACATACACATTTTACGCCTTTTAATTTATTCCTCTACTAAAGAAAATATAGATGCAATTTATAGTCATAAACATGCACCATAAAATATATTTTCTTTATTCTAGCAGAGGGTAGCATAAAGTTGACTGAAAGTAAAGCAGAATTCGCCTAAGGTGCATTCTGCTTTAATTTCAACCTGCTTTAAGTGGTCACTTTTCTTCAAAACTAGAAACTTGCTATGGGGTAATGAGTTAATACAATAAT
Source organism: Gari tellinella (assembly GCA_922989275.2). Lineage (NCBI taxonomy): Eukaryota > Metazoa > Mollusca > Bivalvia > Cardiida > Psammobiidae > Gari > Gari tellinella. The sequence continues at coordinate 23,061,325 of OV277870.1, forward strand.
ATCATTTCTCTATTTTAACCTATAAGTGCCTACCTCCAACAAACTCGACATTAACGAACAGTGTCAACCCTGGTGAGACGCCGCCAATCGGTATTTTCTAAATGTCTAGCAGGGCTCCAGATAAGAGGTAGTTATTTCAACAAATCAAACATTTCCTCACTTATTCAGCACCAAATCCTATGGTGTTACTACTCATTAGAATCGTCTCTTCGAGACGATTCTAATGAGAAGTGACACCATAGGGTTTAATTCTGAAATAATGATTTCAGTTTTTGAAAAACTACCCTTATCTGGTGCTCTGGACTCTAGTCACATCCAATCCATGACAAACATGCAATTAAGAACATCTACTGTCTATAGTGTATTTCAAATATTGCAAAGGAAAGGATCTCTATAAGCATATGCTAAAGCTTTCGATCCAATCCTTTTTCATTATTTCAATGTATTATGTTCATGTACAATATCTGAAATAAAATATGTTTAAACCAATTTGGTAGTGTCTTATCAAGGTATGCACTATCGGCTATTTCGAATGAAATGTTCTGCTGTATGTTTTGAGCATCATTGTATAATTATATCTACAGCGCTCCCTCTCTACAACGACACTCAACGGGTGTGCGTTGTTTGGAGGGAGTCGTTATAGGGAGGGAAATTTGCAAACAGCTGGAATCCAGATCAGACGCCGCGTAACCGGCTTGTGATCTGAATTCAAGCTGTTTGCTACTCGTCATTAAGTTGTTTTTTTTCTGTCAAAATGTCCATTATGTAACTTTGAGAAAAACAGCAGATGAGAATTTTTAGCAGACGTCATTGCAGCCGTGAATACTGAATAGGTTGGACATAATTTTCTTGTTCAGGGAACTGCAAATCTTCTGGAAGAATAGCGTGGGAGGGAGCGGGGTGTCAGAGCTAAAAATAAAGTACAATCAACCTTGTTTAAATTACTAGAGGATAACTGTTTTTTTCAGTGTAAGATCGAAATTTAATCCATTGAGTGAACATCAGACGTTATATTTTCACGAGTGGCGAAGCCACGAGTGAAAATATAACAGTCTGATGTTCACGAAATGGATTAAATTCGATCTTACACTGAAAAAACACAGTTATTCTATTTATTTATGCTTTTAAGCCACTTTTTAAACGAAATTGTTTAAAAATTGAAAGCGAACGTACATTATTTATCCCGTGTTGAGCCCCACGTTTTATGTCGAACACATGTGCGTGACAGTTGGCGGTATAATGACGTCATCCGAATGACTTCGTTGCTCCCGAGTTTGGATTCGTGCTCTTCCGGTGAGTAGTTCGCGACAAATCGGACTGCCGGAATTTAACGATAAGACACGATTGACTACGATTCTTGGGGAGCCCTACGGGGAAAATTCATAATAAAAGCGATTGGTGATAATCCACTGCAGTGGATTACCAAGTGATCATCCACTGCTATATCGTGGTAATACACCGAAAAGCATAAATAAAGTGGAGAAAACGTTATTCTTTCCCATTTAAACGCAAACGAAACGCAAACGCAAATCACTAAAACGTGGAAAAGTACAAGTTTTGGACAATTCTGATAATTCATGTTTATCTTGGTGGCAAACAATTTGGAGCCTGATCAGACGCCGGGTTACCCGGCGTCTGATCTGGCTCCAAACTGTTTGCTATGAAAATAATAGTTGTAGCGTAAAACGCGTTTAATGGGAAAGAATAACACATTCTCCACTGTACCACTAAATAGCATTGGTGATCTTTGAAAATGCAAATGGTTGCTTAATGCAGGAAAAAAATAATGCAGAAAGTTCCTATAGGACATTTCTGCATTATTATTTTCTGCATTAAACGACTACCTGTTTTTAGAGATTTCCATGATACTGTTGTTGGTGTTTGGGAGCACTTTTACAATTGGTCCGCCACCAACCCTAACTCTAATCCCGTTAATGTCACAAGAAATGGTCAGATTAATGTCACAATAAATGGCCAGGTTAATGTCACAATAAATGGCCAGTAAATTTCTACGAAAATACAAAAAAAAGACCTGCGGACAGATTCTATAATAATGTACGGAAAATGTAGGTTTTTGGTGGCGGACTAATTGTAAATCCTAGCCGCCATTTGATCAATACATGTGCATGTACAATATTGATTTTACGTGCATGCTTGACGTTGGTGATATGTATTTTCAAGAAATAATGGCACCTGCCCAAGACGAACTTGCACAAGTGGTGTTCAATACCGAAACAAAAATGCATACAATCTGAATTTATTGATTTTAATCATAATGGTTTTGACATACAATCGAAACTCGATACTCGCTTAAATCGATCGTTCTAGCATTTCTTAAGTTGAATTTCGATAAATCGGCTTGCTTAAATCGAACATCATTATTATGCAGTCGGTATTTCGAACTCGCTTAAATCAGTCGTACCAGTATTTCATAACAGGAATATTGATTCAAATGTATACATCTATTTTCATCTATTTCAAATCTATTTATTGAAACTTACGAAACTTACAGCCGCGAACGGCGGTTTAATGGGAAATTTCATTGTAGCTCTCCCACATGAGCCTGTAGCTAATATCTTTAAAATACTTAGTTGTTAAAGTTCTCTATTATTACCTGTTTAGTTTGTAATACACCTGCAATTAACCTCATGTATTCATTTGAAAACATGTACTGAGCGAAATAAAGAATTTGATTATATTTTTTTTTTGAATTTGATAAGTCGATCTCACGTAAGTCGAGCATACCCGTATTTCAAAGTTAAAACGTGGTTAAGCAACGTTTTAACTTTGAAATACGGGTATCTTCAAACTAACGCTAGTTCGAAGTATCGAGTTTCGACTGTATTAATTCTAATTTGTGTTGTTATTCTTTTTTGTTCTTTATCTTTTCATCGCTTCATGTTTTCCATCTTACTTTGATATGCTCAATCACCATTTGAATTTTCAATGATCTGATTTTTTTGTGCCATACTTGTGATGATAGTATACAGCCGAACCTCGAAAACGGTTTAGTCAATCCTATCCGTATGTCAAACAGACGGTCAGAGCTCTAGATAAGGGGAGTATTTCAAAAACTAAAATATTTAGTTCTGCATTAAACCCTATGGTGTCACTACTCATTAGAATAATCTCTTTGAGACGATTCTAATGAGTAGTAACACAATAGGATTTGGTGCTGAAATGAGTGAGAAAATGTTGGATTTGTTCAGTTTACTCCCTCTTATCTGGAGCCTTGGACGGTGTTGGAATGGTATAGAAGGATTGATCCATTTACTTCTTTACCCTGAATACAACGGTTATTTGCAAACAGTTTTGATCCTGATCAGACGCCGCGTTACTCGACGTTTAATCCAAACTATTTCAGACTCATATTTAAAATTTGAATTTGAAAAATAAAAGCAGACAACAATTGAAACTGATGACGTCATAGCAGTAAAGGAGTTCACAAACATGACATTTTAGAACTATATATATAGATTTATTTTTTTTGGTAATAGATCTAGATGTATTGTTCGACAATATTGACCTGACGTTGGTGACCTCTATTAGCATAATTTCACATTTTGTTGCATTTCTAAATATAGCTTCGGAATACTTCGTTATCATTTAAACGAGAACGCACATTGTAACCACATTGGTACCGAGTATACATGTATATAGCATTGCCCGGTTACTTAAATATCGACAATATTCATACAACATCTATTTCGATTGGAACACGATTCTTTTGTTATTTTTTAAAACATTATGTCATAGCGTCTGTTTGGTCTATAAAATAACATTTTATAAAATAAAAATATTTCCCCCTCTATCGGGATTCGAACCCGGAAACCCGATGTTACATATCCCTTGCTCTACCGACACACCTATCGCAAATGAGTTACAACTGAGGGGTGTAAATTAGGTATATATTGGCAAGAGTCGCAGGTGAGGACATTGATGATTTTACCTGAATTGAAACCCACTCGAAAGAGCAACATGGTGCGTTTTAGTAGATACGATTATACTAGGAAACTCGGGAATAATATTTTATCAACAACAACTTTTTGAACTTGCTCAATGTGGAATGCTATTTACTGAGGATCACAACTGTAACAAAATTCACGTAATCAGCCGAAACAACCCGACACTGTACGATCCGCTATCGATTATTGATTTATACAGCGTCATGTTACAATAATTTATTCATGCATAAAGTTCAACGTCAGGTCAATATTGTCGCACAATATGTGTCAAGTACCTGTGATATAGAGTTCTCAATAAACATGCATTTTTTTGTTTTTCCATTCCATTGTTAGCTTCGCACTTTATGTGTACTTAACTTTTTACATTTCCTCAGTCCATTGAAGGAGCCCCCCCCCCCCCAAAAAAAAACCGTTCTCACTAGGCGTGAAAATACATATAGAGAAGGAGTAAAATGCGCTTAGCCAATGTCACTTATCTCAAGTTGTCTAGAGAGGCCCTTACATATTCACACTCAAGTTGTTTTTTTCAATGGGTTTTACTAACCAAACTAACAAATTCAAGGTACGGGCCTCACATGAGACGCTTGGATGAGTATAACCCTATATATAGACAAGATAACAGTTACAGCACAACTTGCACAGGGCTGCATGCTTATACATGTATATCTGGTTTGGTGTTACCACTGAAAGTAGGTCAGGAAATGTCTTTAAGTTTCATATACGATAAACATGTATCAGTGAATAACTCATTGACTGACCATAGCCATGCAAACAATGTAGACCCAGATTAGAGGGCTACCACAGAGGTCTATACCGCTTCCTACACACTACATGTATATAGTTATATACTATTTACTATATATATAGTGTGTAGTGAGGGGGTATAGACCCCTGTGAGGGCTACACGGTTTGCCTAGGAAAAATGAACCCTTTACAGATACGCTGTCTGTGATGGATAACACTATACGAGGTAGTTTCTTAAGTAATGGAACTTGATCAATAAGTTACTTCAATATCATTAGTCGACATTTAGGCACATGGAGATACTTTACCAATATTGTTCAAATGGTTCCGATCCGTTGCATATCTAGGTCACATGAGCTAAAAAAAGATTTTTTCAATAAAACTTAAAAAATCTTCTTCTCTTAAACCACAGTACCCTGGGCTTAGATATTTGGCCCAAAGCATCATCTACAGGTCCTCTATCAAGATTGATCAAATTATATCCCTGGGGTAAAAAATGACCCCATCCCGGGGGGGGGGGGGGGGGGGTCACAAATTTACAAAGAGTTTTATAGTGAAATCTACAAACCTCTTCTTTTCTGAAACTAATACAGTTAGAGCTTTGATATTTGGCATAGCGTAACTTCTAGATATACTTTACCAATATTGTTCAAATGGTTCCGGTCCGTTGTATATCTAGGTAACAAAGCTAAATATAGATTTTTTATAAAACTTAAAAAATCTTCTTCTCTGAAACCACAGTACCCTGAACTTAGATATTTGGCACAATGCAACATCATCAGGTCCCCTATCAAGATTGTTCACATTATGTCCCTGGGGGTCACAAATTTACTTAATTATATGTGAAATCTACAAACCTCTTCTTCTCTGAAACTATTACAGTTAGAGTTTTGATATTAATGGCATGGTGTAACTTCTAGATGTACTTTACAATATTGTTCAAATGGTTCCGGTCCGTTGCATATCTAGGTCACATGAGCTAAAAATAGATTTTTTCAATAAAAACTTAAAAAATCTTCTTCTCTCAAACCACAGTAGGCCTACCCTGAGCTTATATATTATGCACAAAGCATCATCTTCAGGTCCTCTTTCAAGATTGTTCAAAATGACCCCGCCCAGGGCAGGCGCGTAGCTACCTGTACGCAAAAAACGCAACTGCGTACACATTGTCCTCAAAAATCGAAAAAATAAAAAGTCCAAAAATGCAATAAAAGTCGGAGGGGGTAGGGGGTTAGAGATTAATGGCAGGAAGACAACCTGTCAAAAAACTATTATCCTAGATTAAACAATTCATGTTATATTGAGTAAATTTTTTACATAGATTCATGTTGTTATTTTACCTGTTTTGAATGCGGGAAACGCCTTCAGACGCACTAGAGACAACCTAGAAATAAAATTTTCCCGGGGCAGCATGCCCCCGGACCCCCCTAGTAAGAGTGCGTACACTGATCGGAAGGACCGATGATGGGTAGCCATTAGATATTAAAGGCTGGAAGACAAGCTATAATATTAGAAAGGAAAAATCATTATCATAGAACTAATATGTTGTTGAGTGAAAAATTACATAGATTTATCATAGTATTTTACCTGTTTTAAATGCCGGAAGCGCCCTTAGTATTCACCAGAGACCATCTAGAAATTAAGATTTCCCGGGGGGATCATGGTCCCGGACCCCTGACTCCACCCCGCATTTTATTTTATCTTAGATAAAAACAATTTCTTTTATTTTTTATTCGAATTTCACATGTATTTATGCGGTATTTTACCTGCTTTAATTGCGCAAAATGATTGTGCGAAATGCCCTCAGCACGCACCAGAGACCATCTATGAACAAAAAAAATCCGGAGGAGCATGTCACCGGGTCACCACCCTCTCTAGTAAGAAGTGCGTTCACCAAATGGTCTAGCTTTGCCCCCGACGTCTACCTTTGCGCCTGACGTGTGCCCCTTAATTGCATTTTGCTTCCTACGGGCCTGCTTTATCATGTTCTCAAAAGGATCGTAAATGCAAATGGTTCTGATGTTGATCGAATTTTTAACTAGATTTATGTTAGTATTTTACCTGTTTTGAATGCGTGAAACGTCCCCAAGAACGCACCAGAGACCATCTAGGAATTAACATTTCCCGGGGGAGCATGTCCCCACACACCTCTAAGAGTGCGTACACCAAGTGGTCTACCTTCGCCCCCCATGTGTACAAACCCCAACCCATCGGAGTTTGATTCCTACGCGCCAGTAACTTCTTGACTAACACCTATTAGCACTCCCCCCCCCCCCCCCCTCACCAAGACCCCTAGTAACAGTGTACACATGAATGGGGGGGGGGGGGGGGGGAGGATATGACTAAAAGACAACATTTCACCATAAAATCATAATTAATAGATTGAATACAAAATTATTTTGAGTCAATTTTTTACATAGATTTATGTTAGTATTTGACCTGTTTTGAATGCGCGAAACGCCCCCCAAAACGCACCAGAGACCATCTAGGAATAAAAATTTCCCGGGGGGGGGGGTCTTGCCGCCAGACCCCCACCCCCTAGTAAGAGTGCGTACATCAAGTGGTCTACCTTTGCCCCTCATGTGTGCAAACCCCACCCCATCGGAGTTTGCTTCCTACGGACCTGTAACTTTTTGACTAACACCTATTAGTAATAGACAAAATTCTTTACAACATCAGGGGGTAATTGCTCAATTACGTAAAAAACTTATCTGTGGCTCTGAGGACCCATTGGATCAGGGTCTGCACTGTTTTTAATTGTATCATGTACAGTACTGTAAAAAAAAACCAATATTTTACAGTGGAAACTGAAATTGTTCATTTGATGCTTTTAGGAATAATGGTTTCAGTTTGAATACATGTATACTTACAGTGTATGTGACCAGAACTATTGCCATGTGCAAACAATGCAGACCCACATCAGAAGTCTCCTAAATGAGTCCTCTGATCAGGACCAGCCCTGTTTGTCATTTTGTAATAAACTGTATACAATTTTATAAAGTTAAAAATGGAAATTTTTGTGTTATTTGGAAGCTGGACTTTTCCATTTTATGTTTCAGGGGAGAAAGACGGTCCGAAGTTTAAATATATATATGTTAACAGTGTAGTCCTGGATCCGGCCCTGTCTAAATATATATTTATGTCAATGACTGTCGGTTTGAAATTAACATCCCTGACTTTGTCGATGATGTCGTTTTTGGATTTTCTTAATCATTTTTTGTATAGATTTATGTTATTTTATCACGAGTTTCGAGGGCGGGAAACGTCCTCAGAACGCACCAGAGACCATCTAGGAATAAATTTTTCCCGGGGGAGCATGCCCCCGGACCCCCCTAGTCAAAGAGCGTACACTTCCTAATTGGTCTAGCTACGCCCCTGCAGGGGGTCACAAATTTACATAGAGTTATATAGGGAAATCTTCAAACCTCTTCTTCTCTAAAACTAATATGGGTAGAGCTTTGATATTCGACATGGTGTAACTTCTAGATGTACTTTACCAATATTGTTCAAATGGTTCCGGTCAGTTTCATATCTAGGTCACAGGAGCTAACAATAGATTTTTTTCAATAAGAACTTAAAAAAGCTACTTGTCTGAAACCACAGTGTCCTGAGCTTAGATAATTTGCACTCAGCATCATCCAATCAGCAATTGGCACGATCCTATTGTTATAATTTCTCAGCTTTTCAAGATATGTTACATTTACCTCAACGGTTCCAGATGAGCGATTATACGGCTCTTGTTTACCCTTGTTTTCCAAACTGAAACTTGACCTTGATTTCATTAAGGCAACTATTTTGACTAAGTTTCATTAAAATCTAATGAGTCATAGCCTCTAGAGTGTTAACAAGGTTTTTCTATGATTTGACCTAGTGACCTAGTTTTTAAGCATTACAAGAGCCAATTTCAAACTTGTCAAAGAGTTTAATGTGGTCAACATTTTGACCAAGTTTCATTAACCTATTACACCTTAAATACGCCTTTAATTAATGTCTTCACTGATGAAAATACATGTAGTTTAAATTCTTAAAGTTATGAATATGTATGATAAGAACTATTTTCTACATTCTAGCAGATTGTACCTTAAAGCAGACTGAAAGCAAAGCAGAATGTGCCTTAAGGCACATTCTGCTTTATTTTCAACCTGCTTTAGGTGGTCACCTTTTTTCAAAACTATATTGAGGCTACGGGGTAAAGAGTTAAGATCTAATCAGATGTGTAGCAACTAGAACGGTAACAAACTAATTGTGGACGGACGGACATCCAGATGTACGCCGGACAAAAGGAAGTCCTATGCTGGACAAAGGCTAATCCTAATAACTCACCCTGACCAAAAAAGTGATAGTGTGAAACAAGAACATCACATGCGATCATGATGCAGGGGCCAACTCATTCACCCCTGAAACTTTTAATGGACAATTCCAATTTCGAAATAAGTCTTGTCCATTTTTTACTTTTTAGGGTCGGTTGTAACATTTTATTTCAAAATGACAAACAGTGTAGACCCTGATCAGAGGACTACTTCAGGAGGTACATCAGCATATGAAATTTAGTGACTGTAGGTACAGGTGCAGTCATTTGCTCAGAAAAGATGCGTATCAGCATATGAAGTTTCCAAGTCCTGGATGCCTTCGCCAATGCGTGGGAGGCATAATCCCCTTCACGTCAAAGGAGTATTTATGGGAGAAGGGGATAATAATATGATACTAATATATTCACATTTCCAGCTGGAGGTATGTTTCAGGGTAATGTATCCAGCACGAGACATTCTTGGCGAAAACAATCATGCAATCTGAAGCGAGTCTGATCTAGGCCGTTTCCGCCAAAAGCCCTAAGAGCTGAATACAACACCCTGTAACACACCACCAACTGGTGATGTGTTTATTATGATGCTTCAATATACACCAACAACAACTAAATATTTGTTTCGATCATTTTATATCCAGAAGCATTTGATATTTGAAGCAGAATTAACAAGAATTCAATATATACATGACCTCGCACTTATGAAAAACAAGGTCGGAGTAAAATACAAACAGTATAATTCAAGGAGTAAGAGACTCTTGTCTCTTATAGTACAGATACACACGGAAAAACTCAGTATCACAGAAAAGCATAAAATTCAATTTTTTTATAAAAGAAACAGGTCATATCTTTGTCTCTGCACTACAATTATGAAAACTAAACATTTTCCTATTCCTCTTTCATTCATTCAAACAAACTGTATCACACCAAAACAACGCATGTATACATAAAGTGGATCTTATTGAAATGTTGAAAAACTAACAAAAGGGAGCTTCTCTCAATGTTGAAAAATAATTTATGGCCTATTCTCAATGTTTACCATAGACCATGGATCCATTCTGAACAATGAATTCTCAACTCAGGATCAAATATATGAAATTTTGAACCCCCTGAAAATAAATCTGGCTCCATTTTCATAGCAGGTTCAAGATTTCACGGAACACCTTATGTGAAATTTTGACTAGATTAACAATAGAAACCGTGTATGTTGTAAACAAAGGGGCCGGATAAAGATAGGGAGGAAGTACTAGTAGGGAATGTCCAGACCCCGTGCTTAGTCTACATAATGCACTTGCTACAGACTCAGTGATCCCTCCCTACAACGACTCCCTCCTTATACGGACCCTTGTCGCAGTTCCTAAAACAGGAACATTATGTCCAACCTATTCCCAGCTACAATCTGTTGTCTGCTAAAAGAATTCTCAAAGTTACGTGATGGACATTTTGACAGAAATAAACTTGATCAGTGACAAACAGCTTGAATCCAAATCAGATGCCAGGTTATGCAGCGTCTGAACTTGATTTAAGCTGTTTGAAAATTTCACGCCCTATAAAGATTCCCTCCAAACAATGCATAAAATTATTGTATGTCGGATGTCGTTGTAGAGAGGGAGCACTGTATGTCCAATTTCAATGTCCAATAAGTTTTTTACTGACCATGAATTTCATGGGCGGTATGTTTTAACGACTACATGTATTTTTTACCAAACTTAATCTAAATTACATATGTTATTAGTCAATTTTTAATGTGAACAAGGGCCACCATGGCCCTAAATCGCTCACCTGGTTCACCATGGAAAATTAACCTATAGTGACCTAGATTATGACTGGACATGACCCACAATCAACCTTTAGAGTGTTAACAAGATTGGTCTATAATTTGATCTAGTGACCTAGTTTTGACCAGACACAATCCAAATTTGATTTTGACCTAGATTTGATGTAGGCAAACATTCTGTAAATATTTCATTCAGATCTAACAAGATTTGTAACCTCTAGAGGGTTAACACTGTTTTTCTTTGATTTGGCCTAATGACGTAGTTTTTGACCCGACATGACCCATATTCGAACTTGACCTAGATATCAATTAGGCAAACATTCTAAGTAAGTTGCATTAAAATCCAATCAGATTTGTAGCCTCTAGAGTGTTAACAAATTTTTGTTAAGATTTGACCTTGTGACCTAGTTTTTGACCGGACATGACACACATTCAAACTTGACCTAGATTTCATCAAGACAATCATTCTGACCAAGTTTCATAAGATACATTGAGATGTGTAGCCTCTAGAGTGTTAACAAGGTTTTTCTATGATTTGAACTATAGTGACCTATTTTTTGACCGGACATGACTTACATTCAAACTTCACCTAGATATCAATCAGGCAAACATTCTGACCAAGTTTCATAAAGATCCATTGAGATGTGTAGCCTCTAAAGTGTTAACAAGGTTTTTCTATGATTTGACCTTGTGACCTAGTTTTTGCCCGGACATGACCCACATTCGAATTTGACCTAGATATCAATGAGGCAAACAGTTTGACCAAGTTTCAGCAAGATCCATTGAGATTTGTAGCCTCTAAAGTGTTAAAAAGTTTTTTCTATGATTTGACCTAGTGACCTAGTTTTTGACCGGACATGACCCACATTCAAACTTGACTTTGATTTTCATCAAGACAAACATTGTCATGAAGTTTCATGAAGATCGGATGAAATTTGTAGGTGCTAGAGTGTTAACGAACAATTGTGGACGGACGACGACGGACATTCAGTGATCCTTAAAGCTCACCTTGGCACTTCGTGCCAGGTGAGCTAAAAATTGACCTTGGAAATTTTAAACGGGAGTCAAAGTTTCATGTAACACCGTCACCACATTTGAAATTGATAATACAGCGCTCCCTCTCTACAACGACACCTAATGGAGACCAAAAGTATGTGCGTTGTTCGGAGGGGGTCATTATAGGGAGGGAAAATGGCTTACATTTGCAAACAGTTTGAATCCAGATCAGACGCCGCGTTACGCTGCGTCTGATCTGGATTCAAGCTGCTTGTCACTCGTCATTAAGTTTTATCTGTCATAATGTCCATTTTGTAACTTTGAGAAAAACAGCAGACGACAATTTTAAACGGACGACATTGAAGCCGTGAATAGGTTGGACATATTTGTTCTGTTTAGGGAACTGCGGCAAGGGTGGTTGTAAGGAGGGAGTTGTTGTTGGGAGGGTCGCTGTAGGGAGGTAGCACTGTAACTACATGTATTTAGTTTAATTAAGAATGACATGGTCATTTAGCCTAGCTGTGTTTTCAAGGTTTTTCTATAATTGGTCGTGTTATCCCTTATAACCTTTGTTAGAAAATGACCTAGATTTGGTTAAACACAACATCTTGAGCAATTTAGATGAGCAGTGACCCATAACTGTGGCCCTTTGTTATGTTCTATGATTTTACCTCGTCATCTACTTTTTGACCGGACATGATCCATATTTGAACTTAACCTAGATGTTGTCCAAAATATTTATTTAAAGACAACATTAGAAGCAAGATTAATGAAAGTTCACCCAAAACTGTGTCCTAGTTTGTTCACAATATTTTTTCTACGATTTGACCTTGTGACCTACTTTTTTGATCTGACATATGCTCCATAATTGAACTTGTCCAATATTTTGTCAAGAAAAACAATTAAAGAGAGTTTGATGAAGATTGACCCAAAACTGGGGCCAGTCTAGTGTGTTCACACATATTTTCTATGAGTTGACCTAGTGGCATACTATTAGACCCCACATGACAAATGCTCAAACTTGACCTAAAGGTTTTAAAGACAAAATTTGGAGCAAGTTTGATAAAGATTGACCTATAGCTGTGGCCTCTTTTGTGTTCATAACCAATTGTGTACGGATGTACAGGTGCTGGACAAAAGGTGATCCCAATAACTCACAGGTCTTGAGCTTTGCTTCTGGACGGAAGATGTTTTTAAAAGGACATTCAGTTAGCATAATTAAAATAAAAATATCACAATGAACCAGAAACAGTATTTAGGACCTTCTATCTTTAACCCATTACCCCATAAATACGCATTTTTACGTTTTTTTTATTTATTCCTCCATGAAGAAAATAGTTCCAAATCATACCTTCATAAATATATATACCATAAGAAATAATTTCTAGATCCTAGTAGAAGTTAGCTTACAACAGGCTGAAAGTAAAGCAGAATGTGCCTTAAATCAGGCACATTCTGCTTTACTTTCAACCTGTTTTAAGTGGTCATCTATTTTCAAAACTAGAAAAAGGAAATGGGGTAATGGGTTAAGTCATTATGCATTTTATATTTGTCTTGGCATTACAAATTTTACAGTTAAAAGTTGAAAAGAATCATCAACCATTGTTACAATAATTCTCATACATGACAGGATCATTTTGGACCAAAAAATCAAACAATTCACGTCGACTCGTTAATTGACCATAACTCGTTAATTGACCTTTTTTCGTTATGTCAAATACTGATTGCCCTTGTTTTGTTTTCATCCGAACATCGGCATGATAATCTTTGACAAGCCTTTGTACAGTTTCTACATCACCATGCCTGCAAGCAATATGCAGCGGTGTTTCACCCTTCTTGTCTGCGATATTGACATCGGCAGTTAGAGGAAGCAGAAGGTTTACAACCTGCCAGTGTTTCCATGTTATTGCAGCGTGCAGTGGAGTACACCCTTGTTTGTTGACATCACTGGGTGACATGACAGGAATGAGAGCTTCCACGTGGCTTGCTTTACCAGACTGTGCTGCATAGTACAATGGTGTCCGCCCATAGCAATCTCGTATAGATGGATCTGCCCCTGCATGCAGTAGCATTTTCAACATTTCCAAATTGTCTTTCCAAATTGCAATATGAAAAACTGTCATTCCCTTAATCTTGGAATGGCTTCCATAAGAGATGATTCTTTGTTTTGCAAACGATACATCATGCTGTAGCAATTTCTGGACGACTTCAATGTGCCCTTGAATAGTGGCACAGTGGATGGCATAGTGTCCTCTATGGTCTTGGATGTCTGTTTTAGACCTGTACTGTAACAGTACGTCTACAACCTCAACAAACCCCTTATCGCAGGCAGTATGTAGAGGTGTACGTTTAAAAGGTTTAACCTTATTGTTAACTTCAGCTCCTGATTTAAGTAGAAACCTGCAAGTATCTACATGTTTAAATAGAACTGCTTTGTTCAAAGCGCCAAGACCCTTTTCATTCCTGTAGTGTATGTCTGCACCACAATGTATTAAAGTTTTTACAGATTGTAACAATCCTCGTTTAGAAGATGCTATTAGTGCGTTGTTTCCATTGATAATCCTAAACTTGTCCAAACTGTGTGACTGCTGGTGCATCAACAAGGGAATGATGTCCGAGTGCTTCGAGACAGCAGCAATATAATTGGCTTCCTCAGAAACCTTTGCACCATGTTGTATTAGAAGTTCCACAATGTCTTTATAACCATGATGGACTGCAATAAGAAGGGCAACATCAAGAACTGATCTGTCATCTCCCCATTCTATGTCTTGTGTTACCATTTCCTCAATAAGTAAACTGTTTTTATTGTGGAGAATGTACTCTGGCAAATATATACAAATATCTTCTGAATGTATTCCATATCCAAGGAAATGGCCTTTCATCGTAATGACTGGACTTGATTTCAACTCATTTTCAGCAGCATCATTTTTCAAACATTCCACAAAGCTTTCTAAAAATCTTGCATTGTTAAATGCATCACTTTCAATTAACCCAACATCTATCTCTGAATGTGGATATATTTTGTTCGGGCTTCGTCCTCCACTTTGAAATCCTTTAGTCCTGTCAAGATAGTATTGTTTTTGTGGTTTCAGAAAGAGTTTAAGCAATCGGGATGCCAAATCATTGTACAGGTGCTCTTCAACAAAGAAATGGAAATCATCGTCATTTGAGCTGTCCGTGGTAACATACGTCAAAATGAAATCTCTGGTAGCAAACCTGAGAACTGCCTCTGGGTAGTCTTTGCTTAAGACGATTCCTATCATGTCTTCAATGACATGGTGGTTGAACTGATATGTGCCAAGTGTTTTGTTGTGATCGAGAAATCCACCTTCGAGATCTCTCAAGAACTTGCGCACCTTACGTATGAGAGCTGGGTTCAAATCGTGGCTGAACTCTTTTGCAATATTTCTTAGTTCATCTGAGGGTGTATGCAATTCTGAATCGGGATGCAATTCTGATTCTTTTAAGGTCATACCACTCTTAGCCCAGATCAGAATAAGAGCTAGAAATTTCTCCTCATCTCCTTTGTACAGATCCTCAACACAATCTTTGAAAAACTCTTTGGGTTTTGAAAAGTAGTTTGATCCTCTTTTGAAGAGCTCATCAGTCTTGACAAACATTCTGACGCACTGTGGATACCCAAAGACAAAGTCATTGGACTGGGATAGATGTAACCCGAATATTCCTCCAAGGTAGGACTTTGTTTCTCGAACACATCTTAAAATCGTATAACTGTCATACTCCCTTCCATTTTCTTTCAATTTATTTTTAAGCATTTCCTGCATCTCTGACTCAAGTAGACTTTTCGAAGACAGAGTTATCACATGTTTTTCATCGAAAATGGGCATGTTTCTCAATATGACCCGAGCTTCTTCCAAAATGTAGTGGCGTGTTGTAATTATGATGTTTATCTGCTTCTTCTGCGACACCTTGTACATTTTGGAAATCCATTTCTCCCACTGTCTAGCCAGTGATTGGTTAAGTGCCCCAGCTCCGAATATATCATCTATCAGCAATGTATCAAACTGGTCTGCACCAATATCAATCGCCTTCCAGTCCAATGGCTCCTCTAATTCTAAACATCTGTCTGGCCGTGATATTTCACATGCTAACTTTCTTGCCATAGTTGTCTTTCCTTCCCCGGGATGTCCGCTAATAAAGAGTACTCTATGCTGCTGTAAAATAAACTTTGCCTTTTCATACTGCTCTGTTTTCACGTATGTGTTGTCATTCTGTACATCATCTAACTCCATTCTTGTCCATGCTAAAATAAAAGAGAATAACTTAACTCTCTGCATGCTGGGTAATTTTTTCGTCTGCAACAATTGCTGTCTGCTACTGTTCTAAAAATATAATTTTTAAAATTTCTTTTCAAAACCTGGTCAGAGGGTTAATGAGCCTAAGTATTGGGAGCAGTCTGATCAGTGTCTAAACTGTTTACCATTCAGTTGGCACCTTTGGACAAACAAGAGCCGCATGCGGCCCTAAATCGCTCACCTGGTACCTATGGTTACAGTCATGGTAATGAACCAGTAATGGTTAAGTTTTCACTATAAGCCATCATCCATAAATTCACCCCCACCCACTGGCGGCCATGTTTGAGCTAGGAAGATTATTTGAAGCAAACTGGCAAAGGGTCAAATATGAATAATTATTTGTGTAAAAATATTCTTAAATGAGACCAATAGTTTCAGAGAAAAAGATTTTTAAAGATTTTCTATACAGAAATATAAGGAAAACTTGCTCCACCCACTGGTGGCCATGATTTTTAAGATAATAAAATGATTTTAAGAAATCTGGTATAGAGCCATTAATGGATCATTTGTGTAAAATTATTTTCAATTTGGACCAGTAGTATCAGAGAAGAAGATTTTTGAAGTTTTTACTATACAGTTACATATGGAAAATGTGCCCCACCCACTGGCGGCCATGTTTTTTTAGATATCAAAATAATTTTAAGAAATCTCGTAGAGGGTCACCCATGGATCATTGTGTGAAATTACTTTCAAATCCAATCAGCAGTTCCAGACAAGAAGATTTTTAAAGTTTTCACTATATAACCACTTATAAGGAAAATCTGCCCCACCCACTAGCGGCCATGTTTTTTAGGATAGGAAAATTATTTTAACAAAATTATTTTCAATTCGGACCAGTAGTTTTTGACAAGAAGATTTTTAAAGTTTTTTCAATTGGTTGCCATGGCAACCACAATTTCAATTGGATTACCTATATTTGAAGAAATCGGAGAGAGTACCCTACAAGGAACAATCCTATGAAGTTTTGAAGAAATTAGCCCAGTGTTTTCCAAAAAGAAGATCTTTAAAGAAAAAGTTTGAAGACGGACGGACGAAGATGGACGACGGACACAGGGCGATCACAATAGTTCACCTTGGCACTTCGTGCCAGGTGAGCTAAAAAAGTGTCATAAATGCAATAAGTTCAAATCTCAAGATAATTACAGCAGATATAGATCTACATGCAGTGTGTCCCAAATGTTTAGGATTTTTTATGGTAGAAGCGTTTTACAAAGTAAAACTGAATTATGATATACACTAATTTATAAGAAGGTTACATGTACATTGATTAATATTTTATATTTATGAATAACTAAACTTTGCCAAAACACAAAAAAACACTGTATTTTAACTAAAACACTTGTACTTAAACCCTTACCCATATAGATTTTTTTCAATATTGAAGACAGGTTTTTGCTTAAAACAGTCTAATAGTACAGCAGATTTCTCCCTCAGGAACAGTCTGCTTTACTTTCATCCGGCTTTAATGTACCATCTGCTCGAATATAGCAAATATTTCTTCAGGTTCATATTTGTGACTGTATACCGTAGGTAAGTGGAACTATTTTTTTCAGTGGAGGAACAAATCAAAGCCGTTAAAAGCATATCTTTTGGGAAATGGCTTAAACATTGAAACACTGATAAAATGTTTTGGATTTTGCATCACCGCAGGGACGCTTAACCCATTACCCCATAGCCTATTTCTAATCTAATTTCAAAGACATGTGGCCACTTAAAGCAGGTTGAAAGTAAACCAGAATGTGCATTAAGGCACATTCTGCTTTACTTTCAGCCTTCTTTAAGCTACAACCTGCTAGAATATAAAATATTTTTCTTATTAGGCATATTCATGACTGTTTAAATTTGAACTATTTTCTTCAGTGGAGGAATAAATGAAAGGCGTAAAAAGGCATAATTTATGGGGTATGGGTAAAATGAAGATTATACAGTAATCTTAACATGGTCCTCTCTAACTATAATGCGATACTTAGTAACCTAAACATACTTACATACAAGGCGCTTTAGTTGTGGAGACATTTCCATAGCCTGCTTTGCACTTTTCTGGGCTGAAAAATTAAAAAATACCTACACTGAAATTTTCACATAAATGGACTAAGTTCCATGTACAGTAAACCCTCTCTATTACAACCACTTGTGTTAATTATTAGCTGTTTACGACAGGTGACTGCTTAAAGCAAGATGCAAGTAAAAACGTAGAATCAGATCATTGTTTGCCATTTTGCAATACAACTGAAAAACAAAACCTCTATACCGTTTAACCCATTACCCCATAAATACGCCTTTAATTTATTCCTCTACTGAAGAAAATACTGTTATAAATAAGAATCATAAGAAATATTTTCTATATTCTAGCAGATAATAGTTTAAAGCAGGCTGAAAGTAAAGCAGAATGTGCCTTAAGGCACATTCTGCTTTACTTTCAACCTGCTTTAAGTGGTCAATTATCTTCAATACTAGAAACAAACTATATATAATGGGTTAAACTGGACTATGAGTATAGGTTAGTATCTATTAGTCGATTTTAACAAAAATAAAAAGTCAAGCGAGGGGCACCCAAGCGACTTTTAATCTTTTGTTAAAATAGACTTATACAGACACTAACCAATTTAGTGGTTGAAATTATTTTTTTGGTACTGACAAAGAGCTATACCGTCAATTGGAAGTAACAAAACGTTTGTTCTTCCCGAAACACCCTTTTTAAATAGTACCGACAAAGAGATGTCAAAAGAAATGGACATATCGCCACTAGTACTTCAGACGGCCGCACCCAAAGAAACACCTGCGAATCAACCCAAATACGCAGGATTAAATTTTTTAGTCGTTGGTTAGCGTTTGATAGTACTGACTTACAAAAATTAATCCTCGAAATTTGTTTCAAAAATACTCAACTCTCATTGTTAAAAAAATAATTTCAACCACTAATAATAATTTATAACATATCACCCTTTACTCTATAGAAGCACCTTTCAGTACATTCAATTTATTCTTCCACTGAAGAAAATAGACATTCATGAACATGTACCAAAAGAAATATTTTCTTTATCCTAGCAGATAGTAGGTTAAATCAGGCTGAAAGTAAAGCAGAATGCGCCTTAAGGCACATTCTGCTTTACTTTCAACCTGCTTTAAGTGGTCACCTATCTTCATTACTATAAAAGGGCTATGGAGTAAAGGGTTAAGGGATGAATTAGTCAACTAGACAGTTGAAACTGTACCTTCTTGTAGATCTTTCCGAAGACCACTGATTTGATCGGCCACTGTTTTAGAATGTTTTTCAGCAGCTGTAAGCTTTTTGTTCAGCTTTCCATGTTCATCTGTCAGGTTTACTACAGTTTTCTTCACACCAGACAAGTCTGTTCTCATTTCATTCACTTCTTCTTTGAGATTATCGTATTCAGTTTTCCAAACAGCTATTTGATCCTGCAGTTCCTTCTCCCGACCTGGATCTATGCCACGTTGCTTTAGGTTAGCGATGGCTGATTGTAGGCCTGTGATTCCATTGCCCAATCGAAGCAAAACCTAAAACAACAAACAAAAGGGAGGTACAGTATGTGGTGCTTTATGATAATTGCCTGTTCAAGACCATGATAAAGTAATTTGTCACACAAACTTAGTGAATTTTACAGAGTTCTTTTTAGAGTAGCAGCTTTTGCTTCAGTAGCAATTAACTTTGGTGTTATCACTACAAACATTTGTTTTCTGTTTCATTAACCTGCTACTCAATAAATGCACCGTTTTACTACTATTCATATACCATTAGGAGCATTCTGATTTCCTTTCATTTTGCTTTAAGTATTAACCTGTTTGAAAACTAGAAACAGGCTTTTTATCTTTTTCTACAATACTTGTTTAATAATTCCAAATAATTATTAGATCTAATATACAATATTTCCAGTACCTTACAAGATGGGAGCTTAAAGCAGACTCAGTGAAAGTTAAGCAGAATGTCCCTTTAGTAACATTCTGCTTTACTTTAAGCCTGCTTTAAGATTGTTACTTGTTTTCAAAACTAGAAACAGGCTATGGGGTAACGGGTTAAACAGCATCTTACCTGTTCAAGCTCTTGCCATTTAATGTTAAATTCTGCTTCTGTCATCTCTGTTTTTATTGGATGAGAACACTGAAAAACAAACAAAACAAAGACTCCACTTACATCAGTAATATAGGAGGAAAAGCTTCAGCCTAAAGGCATGTATGCTACATATATAGGTCAGGGTATAGTAGATGAGAGCACTTTTCAAAAACTCAAAAAATCATATGTCCAAACTTAAACAAAGAGCCTAAGGTCAAGGTCATAAGGGTCAAAATTTTCACATGAATAGAATGATCTTCATGCAGCCAAAGTATATGTTTGCTGAAAGTATGAAAACTGTAGATCAAAGTGTATAGAAGTTGTGAACACTTATCAAAACTTAAACATATATATTTCAAAACTTAAATGTAGAGCCTGAGGTCAAGGTCAGAGGCTTAGGTAAATTTCAAGGTCATGTGGTTCATATTGATGGAAAGTTCCTGTCTAAATGCATGAGTGCTGCAAATATAAATCTGTAGGTCAAAAGGTATACATGTAGTAGTAGTGAGCGCTTTTCACAACTTAAACACATATTTCAAATTCTAAACACAGTCTGAGGTCAAAGTAACAGAAGTCAATATTTCATGTGGCTGGAAAGACGTGTGCCAAGGTATGCGAGCTGCATGTATAAAAGCTGTAGGTCAAAGGGTATACCCGTTGAAAGCACTTTTCATAACTTAAATGCACATTTCAAAACTTATTATGCAGAGTCTGAGGTCAAGGTCAGGGTCATGTCACATAGTCTGACAGGTCTTACTCCAAGGCATGTGTGGTGCAAGTATGAAAGTAGTAGGTGTAAGGGTATAGTAGATTTGATCATTTTTTTAAACTTAAATCCA
Organism: Gari tellinella; assembly: GCA_922989275.2. Lineage (NCBI taxonomy): Eukaryota > Metazoa > Mollusca > Bivalvia > Cardiida > Psammobiidae > Gari > Gari tellinella. The sequence continues at coordinate 23,082,337 of OV277870.1, forward strand.
AATTTGGAACTTAAAACTCAGAGTCTGAGGTCACGTCAATGCCACAGGGGTTCAAAATATCACATAGTTGGAAAGGTCTTGTCCAAAGGCATGTGTGGTACAAGTATGAAAGTGGTAGCCTAGGCCGGTGTATGGATATACATGTAGTAGTTCTGATAACTTTTGAAAACTTAAATGCACATTTCAAAACTTCAACAAAGAGTCTGAGGTCAAGGTCACAGAGGTTCAAAATGTCACATGGTCAGGAAAGATGCTTTCCCAGGCATGTGTGGTGCAAATTGGAAACTGTAGGTCAAAGGGCAAAGTAGTTGTTAACCCTTTGTTTCTGGAAACTGCTAATGCAAACAGGAACAGCAACGCCGATGCCAGTGACTTGGTCAGACAACATAAGCTGTCCTGGACAGTTGTCCAGCGAGCTAAGAAACTGTTCAGCAAGAGGCTTAACCTTTTCCCTCATAGAAGAGCCTTTTAGCGCATTCAATATATTCCCCGACAGTAGAAAGTAGTCCCATTTTATACAGTCATAATTATATAATAAGAAATGTTTTCTGCATCCTAGCAGATGGTATGTTAAAGCAGACTGAAAGTAAAGCAGAATGCACCTTCAGGGCCATTCTGCTTTACTTTCAACCTGCTTTAAGTGGTCACCTGTCTTCAATTCTAGAAACAAGATATGAGGTAAAGGGTTCACACTTAACACTAGTGCTTACATCATTCCTCATTTTTCTCAGACGGTAAACATCTGCTTCTACTGAAGAGTCTGTAACTAATGGAGGCTGCTTTCGTGGATCTTTCAATTTGAAAATATTGCGCAAAAAGCAGGACAGCAGTGTCACATCAAACTTGGATGTGTCTGGCTGCCCTGATGCTGGAAACATCAAATCAAATTGCTCTTGGCTGATCACTTTCCTTGGTGGCTGGGCAAGTGTTTCCAATGTTGGTTTATTCTTGCGTAGTTCATTTGCAAGATTGGGGGATGACCGCAGCTCACACTGTTCTAATAATACCAATTTCCCGCCGTCATGCATCAGTGAAATGTACTTCAGGAAGAAGGCCTTCTCCTTAGATGGCTCCATGGATTTAGAACATGCCATCTTTAAAGGTTAATCATCCACCTTCAAATATATAATTTAACCCATTACTCCATATATATTTATTTTTACCATTAAATTATTGCTCCACTGTCTGTCTGAAGAAAATAGTTCCAATTTATACAGTCATGAATATGTAGCATAAGAAATATTTTCTTTATTTTAGCAGGCTGAAAGTAAATTGACATTGTTTTTTTTAAAAATATATATTTTTAGAACAGTAGCAGCTATAACAATTGTTGCAGACCTGATGAAAAAATCACCCAATAATTATTAATGCAATTCATGAGAGTACAACAGACACACCTTAAAGGGACACGCAACCGGATGGTGAACTTGTCAAAATAAAATAAAATACTCAAATAAAAGCAAATGTGTGGCATTATTGGGCTTCTGACATTAAAAAAAATAATCAGTCCAAAAAAAGTATCAAGAACCGTCATCGAATCTTAGTTTTTTAGATATTTTCCATCGTTTTTCTATAGCACCTTTCGACGGTATTGTTGTTGTTGCTTCTCTACAGAAATTGAACACGGACTCAGACATAAACCCGAGCCGAATAAAGTACTATCCATCGCTACGCACTGAAGTATGTTAATTCGGTACCATAGATATATAGAGCCCGTGGTTGAATGGTCTGAGGGGTTTCCTTTTCGTGTTTGTCTCTGCAATGGAGGGCCACGGGTTCAAATCCCACCAGAGCTTCTTTTTTTTTTTTTTTGAAATGCATTTTTTTTAAGGAATTTCTTATCCTAAACTAAATCTTACCTATTAAAACATCATTGAAATTACTCAGCATTCTTTTTATTCTTTAGCCCACATAATTTAACATGGTGTCAGAAGAGGTATTTTACCATGTTAAATTATGTGGGCTAAAGAATATAAAGGATGCTGTGTAGGTTCAATGATGTTTTAATAACGTGGTCTGAACGTGAAGATAAGTATGTATACATGAAGTGCTATCTAAGAGGCATGCAACTGATTATATACATAATGGGTTTAGGATAGACAACTCTACATAAATACATAAAAGGTAGTATATGGATGCAGGAGTTGTCCTTCTTGTATAATGTAACATTACCCATTTATATAAACATTTGACATATATTTACAAATTATCCCTTTACAACCGTTATTCGAACACAACCAAAAATCGAACACCTGAATCATTTCGCGTGACATCTATAGTTACAAACAAATTTGCATAACTGCGCGTGACATTTTGACAGTAACACCGGTAGAAAAGTCAAGAACACAAAATCGGCAAAAAAGATCAGTAAATAAGTGAAAGGGCATTTGTTTAACTTATCTGACTATAAATATTGTATTTACATCTAATCCCAAATTTCCCAATGCATAATTTAGCCACAAACTACATTTTCTGTTATCAAAAATGACCAGTGGTGTATCGGCTGCAAAACTTTTACACTTACCTCATTTCTAATGGTCCGGATAAATAATATTGAGGGTTCAGACCACAAAATTTGATCAAATCTCAAACTAGGTGTCCTTATCACTTTTTTCACTTTTTTATTTCCTAATTATGTTTCATATAAAAAATAACAGGGAATAAACAAAATATTTGTTTATCTAACAGGTTCCAGTACACTAGTTTTATTTTAGAAAAATATGTTCAACAACTTTTAAGAAATTTTCTTCTTTGTTTTAGATGCATTTCACATCAAAAGGGAGACATTTCTAATCATCATAAATGCCCTGTCTGTAGCCATTAACAATTGATACCTTATGTCTACACTACTGTAATTACTTGTAAAAAAGTTGACATTTACTTTTTATGAGGTTACAGACACTTGTTTTATGTTTCATCTGACATTTTATGAACAAACACTTACCCTGGGCTACATATAGTAAACATTTTGTGGTGTCAAACCTGCTGTTCGAATTTAGGTTGGCATCCCACTGAGAATGAGGTAAGCAGCCACTATGCTTTGTTTACATTATTAGGGAACCGATTTTAGTTGCAATAACTTACCCATCGTATTATAAGTTGAAAATAACAAGTTTATCCAGTACCTATGTAAAAAATAACTTTTATTCACATAGAAACTTGTAATTGACTGGAAGATGCTTAGGTGTTCGAATAATGGTGGTACCTGGATACTATTTTTAATGCTAAATCTGGTTGCGAGCCTCTTTAAGGCGCATTCTGCTTTACTTTTAGCTTGATTTAAGTGGTCATCCGTCATAAAAAATAGAAATAGGCTGTGGGGTTACCCTGGTTATGGGTTAATCAAGGGCTCTAGAAAACTTGTCAATGTCTAGAAATACTACTACTAGCTGTTTCTAAGGATATTCCAGTTGGACCTAAATGGCAAAGTCTTTACATAAAATAAGTTATATTCTAAAAATTGAGTCATGTTGTTGATCCTAACATATAGTTATATGCTTAAAGATAGAAAAACTCTTCAGCATATGCGTTGCAAATGAATTTGTAGCATATCGAAATCCGACATTAAAATCTACTTTCGTTTTCAAAATGGCTTTTCGTTCGTCGAAATCATGCTTACCCTAATTAAAGTACACGACGTCTGTACGTGTATTAGTTTTCACTACATTTAATCATATATCATCATGACAAATTTGTTCTGTTTTTATTGAGCTGACAAGGCGATTGAAGTTATAAACTTTATCTGGTTACGCCGCTTGAAGAACAAACTTTGGGTTTTCCCACCGGAAGTAATTGAATGATGTGGTATAATATAAATGCATTTTTAAAACAATTACGGTATGAATTGCGGTGCTATCAAACTATTTCCATAATGAAATTTCATTTAAAAAGCATCAGCAGAACAGGAGTTTTAGGCAGAGAAATAGAAAATGTTGGAAATGGGAATAACTCTCACAGTATTCAGAGGCAAGAGTTATGAACCTTGTGCAAGACACTTTCACTAATTATCTCTTTCTATTATTGAAATTTCATTTTAATCGCATCAGTATAACATAAGTAATCTGCAGGAAAAGTAAATGTTGAAAAGGGATTTACCTTATTGTAGGCCCGCTTGACGTCGTTCCGAGGCTTAATTATCATAGGAAATGTTTTCTGTTTATTAGATTGAGATTTTCCCCTCTGCCAAGAACCAAAAGGAAGACAGGTCTGTGGTTTTGAGCCCATGCTCTGCTTCGCAACGAGTGAGATTAGCTGAAATCATCATAATCTCATCATTCATTGGCGCTATATGACCTATTTTGTGTCGCAGTGCCGTAAAACTAAACTCATCCATCCATCCCTAGTGTAGGCCAGTGGGATGATACACCCACTGCCTGAACTGGCAGTGGTAAGACTCAACCAAAATGTGTCATACAGATGCAAACACGTCAGGAGCCCATTTCATAAAACTTCGTACGACAAAATGTTGTCGTAGGTCAGATTATAAAAGTCTAAATTATTATTTATTTCTCCATCTAATTCTGTCTTGTGACATCTCTTTGGAATCGTCTTGAAAAGACGATTCCAAAGAGATTCACAAGACAGAATTAGTAAGAGAAATCAGAAATAAAATTGATTTTAAAGTTTTGACTAACAACCGTTAACTAAGGTTAATGAAACGGGTCCCATTGCTGTATGACCATTTTATGTGTCATGTTGCTGTAAAACCCAACTCTATCAATCAATTTTGTGTTGGGAATCCGGGACCTTTAATCTATCATTGGCACATGTTAGTGATCGATTAACGAGAGTTGTCAGAGAGACAACAAAGCTCGCCTTCGGCACATTTAGAGACTTAAAGGCAAACTCAGAGGTCAAAGTCACAGAGGTCAACTTTTTTAGTGCATGGAAAGGTCTTGTCAATATACATATGCAAACCAAATATGATAGTAATACCGCAAGGGACATAGGAATTATAAGTATTTTTTAAAACCTAAACATGGACCCTAAGTTCAAGGTCAAGGGGGTCAAACTTTTTAAATGCAAAGAAAAACTTTGCCCATATTCTTATGCATACCAAATATGAAAGGAATACCGGTATCTCAATGAACATAGGAATTATAAGCATTTTGAGAAACCTAAACAAAGATTTTGAAACCTAAGTGCGGGCCCTTACTTCAAGGTCAAGGACAAAGGGGTCAAATTTCTTGTGTGCTTGGATAGGTCTTGTCTATATACACACACATACCAAATATGAAAGCTATACCTCAAGGGACATAGAAGTTAAAGGCATCTTGAGAAACCTAAATGCAGATTTTGAAACCTAAACGTGGGCCCTAACTTCAAGGTCAAGGACACTGGGATAAAAACATTTGTTTGCATAGTAAGGTCTTGTCCATATACACATGCATACCAGATATGAAAGCAATATCTCAATGGACATAGGAGTTATAAGTATTTTTTGAAACCTAAACGCAGATTTCAAAACCTAAACACGGGCCCTAAGTTCAAAGTCAAGGTCACTTGGCTGAATTTTTTTGTATGCATGAATAGGTATTGTCCATATACATATGCATGCCAAATATTAAAGGAATATCTCAATGAACATAGGAGAAAATGGCATTTTTCAAAACCTAAACGCAGATTTTTAAACCTAAACGCAGGCCCTAAGTTCAAGGTTAAGGACACAGGGGGCAAACTTTTTGTGTGCATTGAAAGGTCTTGTCCATAAACACACACATATCTAATATGAAAGCAGTATCTCAATGGACATAGGAGTTATAAGCATTTTTCGAAAACCAAACACAGAATTCGAAACCTAAACGTGGGCCTTAAGTTCAAGGTCACTTGGCTGAAAATTATTGTATGCATGAACAGGTATCGTCCATATACATATGCATGCTAAATATTAAAAGAATATCTCAATTAACATAGGAGTTATAGGCATTTTTCAAAACCAAAACACAGATTTTTTAAATCTAAACGCAGGCCCTAAGTTCAAGGTCAAGGGGGTCAAACTTCTTTTTTTTTTTTGTGAATGGAAAGGTCTTGTCCATATACACACACATTCCAAATATGAGACCAGTATCTCAATGGACATAGGAGCACTTTTCGAAACCCAAACGCAGATTTCAAAACCTAAACACGGGCCCTAAGTTCAAGGTCAAGGTCACTTGACTAAAATTTCTTGTATGCATGAACAGGTATCGTCCATATACATATGCATGCCAAATATAAAGGAATATCTCAATGAACATAGGAGTTATAGGCATTTTTCAAAACCTAAACGCAGATTTCGAAAACCTAAACGCAGGCCCTAAGTTCAAGGTCAAGGAGTCAATTTTTTGTGTGCATGGAAATGTCTTGTCAATATACACACACATACGAAATATGAAAGCAATATATTAATGATCAAAGGAATTATAAGAATTTTCTCGAAACCTAAACACAAATTTCAAAACCTAAACGCGGGCCCTAAGTTCAAGGTCAAGGTCACTTGGATGAAATTTTTTGTATGCATGAACAGGTATCGTCCATATACATATGCATATACATATTTTAGCCGTTACAGCATGTGCATGTTTTATGGTGAATTCAAACACAGTTGTGTCCTTCTTTGTTTATATAGGGGTGTGCGTGAGGTGTGTTAGAATGCAATTTGATAGGCGTAAAAACTGTTTTGGAGTATTAAAGTTCTCTGGTATGTTTTGAAATGAAAAAGATATTGCAGACAAGAGTATCAAAGCAGAAAATAGGGTGGTGAAAACGTTAACCCATTACGCCATAAATATGCTTTTTGATGTCTTTAATTGATTCCATCACTGAATAAAATACTAGTAAAGAGACCGCAAAGAATGGGGACTCTCAGCAGTTGACCCACATGATAGAAAAGCCTGGAGATCCTGTGTAAGAACCGCCATGCAAGCAGCTAGCCAGTTACCTGGAAGGGAGCCCACTATTGTGGACAATACTCCCACCCCTGCACGTTAATCAACAAGGGCCACTATGGCCCTAAATCACTCACCTGGTACACCATGTAAAACTTGACCTATAGTGACATATATTTTGACTGGACATCACCCACAATCAACCTCTAGAGTGTTAACAAGATTTTTCTATGATTTGACCTAGTTGCCTAGTTTTTGACCGGACACAATCCACATTTGATTTTGACCTAGATTTGATGTAGGCAAACATTCTAACAATATTTCATTCAGATCTAATGAGATTTGTAGCCTCTAGAGGGTTAACACTGTTTTTCTTTGAATTGACCTAGTGACCTAATTTTTGGACTAGACACATCCACGTTCAAACCTCAGCTAAATATCAATGAGGCAAACATGTTGAGCAAGATTCTTAAACAAGAGGGCCTGAAGGCCCTGATACCGCTCACCATTTGTAATGAAGCCTGATAGCTTTACCTTTGAATTTCACCCGTTTTATTCTAAATCCATTCAAGTTTGTCGACCTACTGTAGTATAGTAGAGTACATCAAAGGCAGATAACTAGAGCCTAAACAATACTGAAATTAAGCCTTTTTCTAGCATTTCAAAGTATATCAAGGGCAGGTAACTATTGCCACAATGATAAATTTCAACAATAATTGCACTCCTTCGAGAACGTATAGCTACATCCTTTGTGTACAAGTATAATCAAAATCCATTGAAATCTGTAGTAACGCTGTAAAATATGGCATTTTCAGCAATTCAAAGGTAGATATCTCTTGATCTATTTGTCCGATTCCAACCATAATCACCCTTTGTCCAACTCTTATGGTCATATACAATATGGGCAAGTTTGAGAGAGCTTGGATAAATATTGTGGCCTCTAGAGCGTAAACACTGTTAAATATATCATTTTCAGCAATTCAAAGGTAGATAACTCTTGACCTATTGATCCGATTACAACCAAAATTGAACTCATCTGAAGTCTTATGGTAATATACAATCTGAGTAAGTTTGAGAAAGATTGGATAAAATTTGTGGCCTCTAGAGTGTAAACATCGTTAAATATGGCATTTTCAGCAATTCAAAGGTAGATAACTCTCGACCTATAAGTCTGCTTTCAACCATAATCAAACTCATCTGAACTCTTATAGTAATATACAATCTGAGCAAGTTTAAGAAAGATTTGATAAAAATTGTGAACTCTAGAGTGTAAACACCGTTAAAAATGGCATTTTCACCAATTCAAAGGAAGTTTACTCTTGATCTATTAGTCCGATTTCAACAAATATCGAACTCATGTGAACTCTTGTGGTCATATACAATCTGGGCAGGTTTTTAGAAAGATTGGATAAATACTGTGGCCTCTAGAGTGTAAACACCGTTAAATATGGCATTTTCAGCAATTCAAAGGTAGATAACTCTTGATCTATTTGTCCGATTTCAACCAAAATCGAACTCTTCCAAACTCTTATGGTCATATACAATCTGGGCAGGTTTTAGAAAGATTGGATAAATACTGTGGCCTCTAGAGTGTAAACACTGTTAAATATGGCATTTTCAGCAGTTCAAAGGTAGATAACTCATGACCTATTTGTCCGATTTCAACCATAATCGAACTCATCCGAACTCTTATGGCAATATACCATCTGAGCAAGTTTAAGAAAGATTGGATAAATATTGTGGCCTCTAGAGTGTAAACACTAAAATTGTTGACGACGAACGACGGACGCCGGATATTCAAGGATTGCAAAAGCTCACCCTGAGCTAGCTCAGGTGAGCTAAAAACCATTGAGATTTGTAGCCTCTAGAGTGTTAACAAGGTTTTTCTATGATTTGACCTGGTGACCTAGTTTTTGACCCAACATGACCCATATTCAAATTTGACTTAGATATAAATGAGGAAAACATTCTGACCAAGTTGCAATAAAATCCAATTAGATTTGTAGCCTCTAGAGTGTTAACATGGTTTTTCTTTGATTTGACCTAGTGACCTAGTTTTTGACCCAACATGACCCATATTCAAACTTGACCTAGATATCAATGAGGCAAACATTCTGACCAAGTTTCATGAGAATCAAATGAAATTTGTAGCCTCAAGAGTGTTAACAATGTTCTTCTATGATTTGACCTAGTGACCTAGTTTTTGACCTGACATGACCCACATTCAAAGTTGACCTAGATTTCTTCAAGACAAACATTGTCATCAAGTTTCATGAAGATCGGATGAAATTTGTAGCCGCTAGAGTGTTAACGAACCAATTGTGAACGCACAGACAGACATACAGACGACGGACATCCAGCGATCCCAATAGCTCACCTTGGCACTTCGTGCCAGGTAAGCTCAAAATCCGATGATGATGATATATAGTTGCATTTTATAGCAATAAATCCGGTTTGCACCACAAGAAATATATTGTCTGTATCCTATTTGATATTTGTATAGTGGGCTAGATGTTGGAACACACTGCAATAAAATATAGAAAATGACAGGTTTATATAAAGTGGCAAACAGTTTGGACACTTATCAAACCCTACATTTACTGGGGCCTAATCTGGATCCAAGCTGTTTACAATCAATTTAAATACAGGGATTCAATGCTGTAGGGTTATTGTACAAAAACACACAGACCAGTAATGATAACATATTTAACAGTTTTAATATCAATATGGCTGTGCTATATAAATAGTTGGACATCAACATAGAACTAAACTCTTCCAACGCCATGACCCTTATTAAAATATACTCAATACATTTGAAAACAGAGTAGACCCAGATCAGAGGGCTCCTATAGGAGCCCTCTGATCAGGGTCTGCACTGTTTTCCAATTTAGACCAGTATTTATTAAACTACTCATAATTCCATGTAGACTGGTTCATATTTTGGTACTTAAAATACCCACAAGGGAACATAATAACCCACAAGGACTACTTAGTGTTGAAAGACTTAACCTGTACAAGTAGCAATACAGTCAAATTTGTGTGTACCGATTGTCCCCTTCAACTTCAAATGGACAATTCTAGTTTCTCATTAAGTCAAGTCCATTTGTGACTGTTTAATGTTTTTTTTTAACTATGTATTAAAGAAATAATAAATCTATACCAGAGTTTTAATACGGCAATAAAACATGGGCTGGTGTTGGGATGCGTAGTAATTAAATCATGAGGCCAAAGGCCGAGTGATTTAATTCCCAGCATCTCAACGTCTACCCGTGTTTTATTGCAATAAAGCACTGGTATTAATTTATTATTTCGATTCTAACACTTCAATGTAACCAGGTAAACCACAATTTGCACCTATGCAATGGTGTTACATATCTTGGCGTACACATTTTTGGAAGCCATATGACATCACTTTAAGACGTTACAGCGCATGCATGTTATATTGAGAATTTAAACACAGATACGTTCCTTCTTTGTTTATATAGAGACGTGCGCAAAGTGTTAGAATTCTTAATAACAAACAGTGCAGACCCTGGTCAGAGACAGAGGGCGCCCTCTGACCAGTGTCTGCACAGTTTTTTCCTATGATAAATACCATTCTAGGTAGGCTGATTTGAAAGCATTTGGGAAGTATAATATGCATCAAACTTTGTGTTACAAGACAGTTGGCAACTGAAACCTTTGAGCAAACAGTGTACATGTGAGCGTAAATTTGCCTTATTTAAACAGTGTAAACCCAGATCAGATGGCTCCTAAAGGAGCCATCTGATAAGGTTCTGCACTGTTTGTCATATTGAAAACATTGGAAAAACAATTCTAAATTGTCAAACCAGAAATGGGTGTCAAAGCCACCTGATGCTCGCCTGTTTTAAAGTTTAAGTCTAAAAATCATCTTGTATCAAAAGAAAATCAATTTTCAGTTTAGAACTATTATTAGATTAATGTTGAGTCTTAGTCTAGTTATAATAAACTTAAACAACCCGTGCAACCTTTTACCTTGTGATTTGTAGTCAAAACAACTAAGTCCAAGTCGTGTCAAAAATTGACAAATATTAAAATTACTTTTAAATTTCAACTGCATAACATCAATGTTTGACCCCTAATGAACCTCCATACAAAATTTCAGCACCTTAGCAACACCGAAGTCCAAATCCTGTAAAATACTTACAAAAATTAAAATTATTTTTAAATTTCAACTCCATAACATCAATGTTTGACCCCTAATGAACCTCCATACAAAATTTAAGCACCCTAGCACAAGTATTAAACTTTAAAACAACCCGTCCAAAAAACTTTAACCTAGTGGTTTGTACCGGTAGTCGAAAAACCTAAGTCCAAAACATGTCGAATATTGACATAAATATACAAAATTTCAGCACCCTAGCACAAATATTAAACTTTAAAACAACCCGTCCAAAAAACTTTAACCTGGTCAATGTAGTCGAAAAACATAAGTCCAAAACATGTCAAAAATTGACATAAATTAAAATTATTTTTAAATTCCAACATCAGAACATCAATGTTTAACCCCAAATGAACCTCAGTACAAAATTTCAGCACCCTAGCACAAGTATTAAACTTTAAAACAACCCGTCCAAAAAACTTTAACCTGGTAATTTGTAGTCGAAAAACCTAAGTCCAAAACATGTCAAAAATTGACATAAATTAAAATTATTTTTAAATTCCAGCTGCATAACATCAATGTTTAACCCCAAATGAACCTCCATACAAAATTTCATAACCTTAGCACAAGTATTAAACTCTAAAACAACCCGTCCAAAAAACTTTAACCTGGTGTTTAGTAGGAAATCACTAAGTCCAAATCGTGTCAAATATTTACAAAAATTGAGATCATTTTTAAATTCCAACATCAGAACATCAATGTTTAACCACAATGAACCTCAGTACAAAATCTCAGCACCCTAGCACAAGTATTAAACTTTAAAACAACCCGTCCAAAAAACTTTAACTTGGTAATTTGTAGTCGAAAAACCTAAGTCCAAAACATGTAAAAAATTTACATTAATTAAAATTATTTTTAAATTCAAACTTCATAACATCAATGTTTAACCATAAATGAACCATACAAAATTTCATAACCCTAGCACAAATATTAAGCTTTAAAACAACCCGTCCAAAAAACTTTAACCTTGGCCACGCTCACGCTCATGCCCACGCCGGGGGTATGACATTAGCTCTGCTGTTCTACGAACAGGCGAGCTAAAAAGGACTAGATTAAATTGGAAACTGGATTTTTCCATTTGAAATTTCAGGGAGGAATGGTTAAAGCTATAGAGAGGCCTATGCTTCTGTAACTCATTCACCCCTGAAACTTTTAATGGACACTTCCAATTTTAAAATAGGTCTAGTTAATTTTTAGGGTTGATTTTAACAGTATATTTCAAAATGACAAACAGTGTAGGTCCTGATCAGAGGGCTCCTTAAGGAGCATTCTGATCAGGGTCTACACTGTTTGCATTGGACAAAGTGTAATCCTCACAGGTACGCTGTTTATAAATGATGAGTATACTCGTAGCTAGGGTTGAATGTGTTAACTTGTTACTTCATAGATACACCCATTTACACTTTTAATTTATTCCAAAACTATAGAAAATAGTTCATCTGTATACGGTCATCAATATGCACAATAAGAAATGTTTCCTATCTCCTAGTAGATGATAGCTTAAAGCAGACTGAAAGTAAGGCAGGATGCTCTGTGAGGAGTTTTCTGCTTTACTTTCAGCCTGCTTTAAACAACTATATGTCTTCAATACTGAGCACAATCTATGGAGGTAAGGCATATTCTGCTTTACTTTCAGCCTGCTTTAGGCTGGCATTTAGAAACTTTTTCTAAAATACAATTTTCATGATGGTATGAATTGAAATTTCTCAGTCGAAGAATATATTAAAGGCGAAAAAGGGTGTTTTTATTAGGTAATTGGTTAACAATCTATAAGGAAAATGGTTTAAGCATAAAAATGTTTCATATAACTTGTAAAAAAGCTTAACCCATTACCCCATAAATACACCTTTTTACGCATCTAATTTATTCCTCTACAGAAAAAAAATGTTCCAAATGATTAAGTTATGATTGTGTATTTGTAGGAAAAAATTCTTTATCCTGGTAGATGATAGCTTAAAGCAGGCTGAAAGTAAAGCAGAATGTGCCTGAAGGCACATTCTGCTTTACTTTCAACCTGCTTTAAGTGGTCATCTACTTCAAAACTAGAAACAGATTGTGGGGTAATGGGTTAATGCTCAGATTGCAAAACAAAATGAGGTTAACCTATAAAACATACACTAACAAACTGTTGTACAGGTAAAGAGTGCTTAAGTGTAATGAATCACCATTCACACACAGATAAATCATATCTTATTAACAGGGCTCCAGATAAGGGGGGTGTTTCAAAAACTAAAATCTTTATTTCTGCTTTAAACCTTATGGTGTCACTTGTCATTAGAATCGTCTCGAGACTATTCCAATGAGTAGTAACATCATAGGATTTGATGCTAAAATAAGTGAGAAAATATTGGATTCATGCAGTTTACTCTCTTATCTGGAGCCCTGTAAAAGTAACCCTTTAACTGCTGGTAGTCTCTTTAATAACCTCTATGCATACACTCGCTATTAAAATTGTTTAACAGGACTCCAGATATGAGATAGAAAACAAAACAAATCCAATATTTTCTCACTCATTTCAGATTCAAAGCCTATGGTGTTACTACTTGTTAGAATTGTCTCAGAGAAACGTTTCTAATGAGTAGTAACACCATAGGATTTAATGCAGAAATAAAGATTTTGGTTTGTGAAATTCTTCTCTAATCTGGAGCTATGTTTTAACCATAATTATTATGTTCTGTTTGGTAAACTTTGCTGATTCTGATCACTGGACACTTTCAAAAATACTTTGAACTAGATCCACATTTTTTCAAAATCTGAACAAAACTGTTTTCTTAACCCTAACCATGCTGAATCATCATCTGCTTCAAATAAATTGTCAGCAATAAAGCTCTCAAAATAAGTATGTGCATTTTAAACTGAAGAAAAGTCATAGTTGAGTGTCAAACATTTTGGATCTAGATTAGACGTTGTGTAACATGGCGTCTAATCTTGATCCAAACTGTTTGCAAAAGCCTGCCTAGTCACACTTAGCATGATAAGGCTTAAACAACGAAAGGGTTTAACAGTCAACCAAGTGATAAATGAGTAATCAGTGAATGATAAGTATAGTTATCTCAGACAGGTGACTGCTAAATGTAGAACAAAAGTAATGCAGAAAGCTCCCTTTGGGAGCTTTCTGCATTACTTTTTTTCTTCATTCAGCATGTATTTATCTATATAGCTGCCAGTGAATTTTCTTTTAATTGACTGTTTAATTAGGTATGACTGTAATCAAATATGTCCTATAAAACTAGACACAAATATGTCTCATTAACTTGGATATATAGTATTGGATGAGCCTTTAAGAGACTTTTTGCCCTCGCCTCACATATAAAGGTTAGTTTCTCATTGTTTGATATTGTGCATAGTTAAGGTACTTATTTCAACTGCACATTTAAGATTAAACTTGTTGGTTTCAAAACAGATGAGGAGTAATGTTATTGTTGTTTTTAGAAAAGCCATCAAAACTACATGCTATTAAGGCACAGATTTCAACTTAAAAATCGCAGAAGATTTTACAAATATCTACAGCTGTATTTAACCCTTACTGAGCCGGAAACTAAATCATTTCCAAACAGCGCAGACCCAGATCTGAGGGTTACTGAAGGAGCACTCTGATCAGCATCTGCACTGTGTGCCATAGTTTTAAATACTGTCTGTAGAAATCCGTCAATGTATACTGATCATTATTTAGAAATTGGAGGAGCCCATTTGCAAATTCCACAGTGTACGGGTTTAATTTAAATGCTATTTTTAGTCCATTGGAAGACATGCAAGTACAATAACTTTGACAGGCAATGATTCTTGAACAGACAATGATTTTGCACGACAAGGGTTAGTTATTTTCAGTATACACAAAATGAGGTAGATAGGACAACAAGTAACAAATATACATCAGAGATTGTAACACTTCAAATGTTCAATAAGTTCTCATTTAGCCCATTTCTCCATAAATACACTTTTTTACGCCTTTAATTTATTTCTCAAAACAAGAAAATAGTTCCAATTTATATAGTCATGAATGTGCATCAAAAGAAAATATATTCTATATCAATGCAAATGGGTATCTTAAAGCTGGCATTCTGCTTTTCTTTCAACCTGCTTTAAGTGGTGACCTGTCTTCAAAACTAGAAACAGGCTATGGGGTAATGGGTTAAAAAAACCTTTTGTTAAATACAATAAAATATGTTTTTGACATACAGTCGAACTTCGATATCTCAAACTTGGTTAAGTCGAAAACACCCGTTTTTCAACGTTAAAACGCGGCTTAGCCGCCTTTTAACTTTGAAACACGGGTATGTTCACCTTAACCGATCTTGAAATAAATCATATTCATGTTTTGAACTATCGGATAGTTCGAGTTAAGTGTGTTCGAGATATTGAAGTTCGACTGATCTTAAGCAGTAGAACTTGAATATCAATCAGACCCAAACTGTTGCTAAAGTCATAAATAAATTTCATAAGCAAGCAAAATGGGTAAACAAACAGGGTCAATCTTGAACTAACTCATTGAGCCCTAGTGATGCATATATGCGTCCTTTACCAAATGTATGCCTGTGAAGAGTACATTTGTCCTATGCAAACAGTGAAGGCCCTGATCAGACTGATTCAGAGGGCTCCTGCAGGAGCCCTCTGAATCAGGGAGTTCAGTTTGTCATTTGGCAATTTATCACAAAATACAACCCTAAATACTGAAATAGTCTTAAATGGACCAACCTTTGTTGCAAACTGGAATTATCCATTAGAAGTTTCAGGGGATAATGGGTTAAGCAATTTAACCCCCTGAGGAAAAGGTTAATCCATTACCCTATAAATACACCTTTTCATGCCTTTAATTTATTCATCCATGGAAAAAAATTGTTCCACTTTATGAACCATAAACAATATTTTCTTTATCCTAGCTTAAAGCAGACTGAAAGTAAAGCAGAATGTGTCTTATGGCACATTTTGCTTTACATTCAAACTGCTTTAAGTGGTCAAACATCTTCAAAAGTAAAGAAACAGACTTTGGGGAAAATGATGAAGAAGTTAGGATGCTCTGACCTAAGTTCAAACATTCAATAAACTGTACAGTGAAACCCCTCAAAACTAAACATGTGTTGGTACAACATAATTTTCTGATTTATAGCCGTTTCCAAGTCAGAGGGGTTTTAACCAATTATCCCAAAGTTTGTTTTTAGTGTGCAAGGTAGCTGACCACTTAAAGCAGGTTGAAGGTAAAGCAGAATGTGCCTTAACCCTTTCCCTTATAGAAGCGACTTTTAGCGTATTCATTTTATTCATCCACCAAAGAAAATAGTTCCATTTTATACTGTCATGAATATGTACTATAAGAAATATTTTCTATATACTAGCAGATGGTAACTTAATGTAGGCTGAAAGTAAAGCAGAATGCGCCTTAGGGCGCATTCTGCTTTACTTTCAACCTGCTTTAAGAAGTCACATATCTTCAATACTAGAAACAATGCTATCAGGTAAAGGGTTAAGGCACATTCTGTTTTACTTTCAACCTGCTTTAAGCTATCATCTGCTAGACTATAGAAAATATTTCTGATGAAACATATTCATTAGATTAAATGTATACATGTAAAAGGAAACTATTTTCTTTAGTGTAGGAATAAATCAAAGACATAAAAGAATGTATTAATGATGAAATGGGTTAAAATAAAGAAGGGTTGGAAATGGGACTAAAGTTTTTGTCCGGTTTAAAGAGAATTCCAGTACTTAGACATTCCGGTTTGGAGAGAATTCCACTATATACTTGTTTTAACCCTTTAGTTTACCATATTTAGATTTGAAATGGGTGACCACTTTTAGGTAAAGCAGAATACTCCGTAAGGTGCATTCTGGTTTACTAACTTTCAGCCTACTTTAAGCTAACATCTGCTAGGATAAAAGAAATACATGTACATGTATTTTTGACATTGCACATTTTCATTACTGTATGAAAAGGAACTATTTTCCTCAGAGAAGGAATAAATCAAATGTGTATCAATTCTCAACTGTATGTAAAGTTGTCTAGAAATTGCAAACAGTGTAGACCCAGACTAAAGGACTCCTTCTGGAGCTACTGGTAGTTTCAATGTTGTCTGTATTTCTGTCCTCATCGAAAGACTGGTTAGAATCATAGATAGACTGAACTGTAGCATTATAATCAATATCAAAATTGTCTGAATACGCTTGAGTTGCAGTTTCTAAATCTGTTCTTGAAATTCCGAACATTCCAGGTTGAGAATCAGACGGTGGCAATGGAGCGGTGCTTGAATACTCATCTGCCTGAGTGTTGGGGTACATCGCTTCTGGGAGATTTGAAAACTGGGAACACAATTGGCTGGGTGCGCTTGATTGTCTATTCAGATTGGCTGTGTCAGATAAAGTATGATCAGGAATATGTTCTGCATGTTCCGCAGCATACATTGTGTGATTTGATGCATATGATCTTGGATATTGACTATATTCACTATTTATTCCAGTTTGAGATGTGTTATGAGTTGGAGCTGAATTAAAGAGATCTGAGCTATCAAAGCTTAGTTGACTAGAATGCACTCTGTCAGTGGGGTACCTTGCCTTCTCAATATCTCCACTGTCTGTCATGTGTTCAGGCTGATAAACTGAGTTGTAATTGTTTCCTGTATTATATGTTACATCAGTGTAGGTTTGGGGCATTGTATCAGCATGAATGTTTGTGTCCTTGTCTAACCCTGTATGTGTAAGAGTGCTGGCTGCTGTAGCTAATGAAGACATGTTTCCAGAACTTTGTAAATAGTCCATATAACTTGGTAAGGTATTTCTGCTGAAAGTCTCAGACACTGTTGGTAGTATATCACTAGAGACGTTCTGAACACTGTTGGCACACGCTTTTGTTGAGTAATTTGTTTCTGTTACATTTTCATTCTCGTTCTTATTAACATCAGCCATGACTTCGGCTGATAAGTTTGCAGTTTCCTCCAGCTGCTGCTTCTTTGATTCTTCTTTTTCATGAACCTTCATATGTAGACGTATATTGCCACTCTGCGCTGACTTGTAATCACATAGTTTACATTTGTACGGCTTCACACCAGTGTGAGTTCTATTGTGTGCCTCAAGCTTAGTTCGAGTTGTGAAACCTTTCCCACAAAAATCACACAAGTGTGCCTTCTCTTTATGAACTCGCCGATGACTTCTCAAATGTTTCTTTGTTTTGAAAATCTTTCTGCACACTGAACACTGCCTGTCTGAGCAATCTGCATCATTCATGTGTTCTTTCAAATGTTTTGCAAACAGTTTTGGCCGTTTTGACTTTTGTCCACAAAAGGGGCACAGATATTTACCTTCATCTATATTATGAGAATATTTTAAATGAACATTCAGATAAGACTTTGTCTTTACAATTTTGGCACATAAATGGCATTGATAAATTATTTTTTTCTGGTGTGTTTCCTTTTTATGAATCCTCAGCAAACATGCTGTAGTTGTCACAAAACTGCAGTTATCACAATTAAACGTTCTTTGCCTTGTTCGCTGAAACATGTGTGAATTGAGATTCCGTCGGTTGCTAAACTTTTTACCACATTCTGGACAATCAAATGCATGTTCTTCATGCCTTTCAATATGCTTTCTATATGGCAGCTCGGTCAGGAATACTTTTTTACAATATTTACACAGGTACTCACCGTTTTTTTTACATGATGCCCTGGTTACTGAAGCAGCTTTAGAATCAGATGTCTCAGTGTCGGTGTCTTCCACCACAGTGGAATCTGAATCAGACACACCTAGTTTATTGCCATTGTTATAATTATTCTGGCTTCTGGAACCAACCATACTGTTAATCTTATCCTCAACAGCCTTTCCCTCCTTCCCATGTGTTTTTGAGTCTCTAATCTTATTACTGTCTTGTTTAATTTTGAATGAATTTTCATCTGAATGAACCTTAGATGTGTTTCCATCAATTTCTTTCAATGCTATTTTGTTGTTACTTTTGTGTTTGTCTCTGGCAACAATTGTTTTAAAGTCTTTTTGTACCCCATTTGGCACCTTTTCTTTCAAAGCTTCGTTATTTCTTTCTGTGACATTATTCTTGTATTTTGTAGTTACATCTTTGCTCTTTGTCTTACATTTTCCTCTTTTCTCTTTCCTTTGGGGTTTTGTTTCAAATTTCTTCTGCCTACTCTTTGCTTTTCTTTTTAAGCTTTCCTTGTCCCGATGTGCATACTCTTTCAAACCGACCCTCACTCTTTCAGGTCTGCTTTTTGAACCAGAATCAGTTTTCTGTCTTGTAATCTTCATAGTATTTGATGAATTTTTATTTCCACTTTTTTCAGCACAATCATTTCTCTTTTTTTCATTACCATAAAACACTTCCTTCCATTTAATTTCCTTGCTAATCTCAATTTCTTTACTATGATTAAAACCTTGCACTTCGTCTTTTTCTTGTGCACCACAATTGGTTGTTATTTCATGTGTTTTTGTATTTATGCTATGTTTGCTCTCATCACTTTCAATTACTTCATTTGCTTCTGCATCAGTTATATTTGAACAAACCTCATTTTCTTCAGCAATTTTGTTGTTGTTCAGAACATTAGCCACGTTCTTTGTTAGTGCATCAGAAAAATCACGATTTGTTTCTAATGTCTCATTATCATCTCTATAATTCTCCAAAGTTGTATCAAACCCAGCTTCACTCTCTGAATCATCAATATTTGCAGTGTTAAGTTCCTTAGATTCACCAGGTGATTCTTGAGACTCAACATGCATCAGTCCTGAGCTTAGGTCTGAATCATTAATATTTGTAGTATAAAGTTCCTTAGATTCACAATGTTCTGCTTGACACTCAGCCTGCATCAGTCCTGAACTTAGGTCTGAATCATCAATATTAGCAGTATGAAGTTCCTTAGATTCACCGTGTTCTGCTTGACACTCAGCCTGCATCAGTCCTGAACTTAGGTTACTCCCACTTCCATCTTTCTGGCACACCTTGGTATCACATAATAGCTTTGGATTCTGCAATTCATGAGTTTGTTTAATGTCAGGCTCATGCCAATATGGTTTAGAGCCTTCATCATATGTTCCATTCTTGCTGTTGTCAGTGAAACGGTTAGCTTCCTTAGAGTTCTGGTAATTCAAATATGCTGACTTTTCTTGATGAGTTGCACCTGAATTCATATAAAAAAGTTTCAATTAGAATTAAATATAAACGGTAAAACCGTAAACAGTTGATAACTTGTTTCCAGTATTAAATACAGGTGGCTGAATAAAGCAGACCTAAAGTATGAGCTTTCTGCCTTTAATTCAGCTTGCTTTAGGTAGTCATCTGGGATAATGAAGAAAACATTTCATACGGCTATTTATCAGAACATGGTAGAAACAAGGGCCACCATGGCCCTAAATCGCTCACCTGATACACCATGTAAAACGTGACCGATAGTGACCTAGATTACGACTGGACCCACAAGCAAACCTTTAGAGTGTTAACAAGATTTTCTATGATTTGACCTAGTTTCTGACCAGACACAATCCATATTTGATTTTGATCTAGATTTGATGTAGGCAAACATTCTGGCAATATTTCATTCAGATCTTATGAGATTTGTGGCCTCTAGAGGGTTAACAAAGTTTTTCTTTGATGTGACCTAGTGTCCTAGATTTTGATCAGACATGATCCATATTCGAACTTGACCTAGATAAGGCAAACATTCTGACTTAGTTGCATTTAAATCCAATGAAATTTGTAGCCTATAGAGTGTTAACAAGGTTTTTCTATGATTTGACCTAGTGACCTAGTTTTTGACCCAACATGACCCACATTCAAACTTGACGTAGATTTTTTCAAGACAAACATTGTCATAAAGTTTCATGAAGATCGGATGAAATTTGTAGCCGCTAGAGTGTTAACGAACCAATTGTAGACAGACAGACAGATGACGTATGATGGACGACGGACATCCAGCGATCCTAAAAGCTCACCTTGGCACTTCGTGCCAGGTGAGCTAAAAACGAGATAGTTTTTCTTTGACCCTTTACCGCATAAATATATGCATTTTAACCCATTACCCCATAGCCTGTTTCTAGTTTTGAAGATTGGTGATCACTTAAAGCAGGTTGAAAGTAAAGCAGAATGCACCTCAAGGTGCATTCTGCTTTACTTTCAGCCTGCTTTAAGCTATAATCTGCTAGAATATAGAAAAAATATCTTATAATACTTATTCATGACTATATAAATTGAAATTATTTTCATTAATGGAGGAATAAATTAAAGGCGTAAAAAGGCGTAATAATGAGGTAATGGGTTAAAGCCTCTAATTATTCCTACACTAAGACTAGAAGGGGGTTCCTGTGAACACATGTGTCACCTGCCAGCAACATCAGTAAAACTAGAGTTATAGCCCAAAAATTAAGCTTCTGTAGAGCAGAAACTATTTGCTGGAAAAGAATTTACATAAAAGGGCCTCTCATGGTTATATGATGCAAGAGTTGTGAAACATTTGCAAGACCCACTCATCAAACTCTTTCCATTAATGAAATCTCAACTGGAAAGCATCAGTAGATTTGATTTGATTTGTTTTGATTTTACGTCGCTTTTAACAGTTTTTACAGCCCTTTATGCACTGTTTCAGGCACAAATCGGCAACTGGGTAGAACCATCGACCTTTCACAAGCCAGCTGGAAGGCTTCCCCCCATGAAAAATCCGAGCATCAGTAGAACTGGCTCCTAGGTTATAAAGCATTTAGTTGAGTCTGAGTGTGTTCCCAAACATTTGAATGGTCAGATTTGAGCCTGGGCTCAAATCTGACCAATCAAATGCTTCGGAACGAGTTTAGACTTGAGTCAAAAGCTTTATGACCTCGGAGCCAGGAGTTCTATGCAAAAAAGTTGGAAACAAGGGGAAGGGGAATAACTCTCCCAGTATTAATGCACAAGTTATATTCACTCATCAAGCTCTTTCCATTAATGAATTTGCATGTGTATTGTAATAGATGTAATCTGCAGAAAAAGAAAATGTGGATAAGGGAAATAACTCTCACAGTATTGATGCAAAAGTTATCAACCTTATGTAAGATATGTCCAGGAGCCGTCTGATATGGGTGTTTTCTATACAGTTTTCAAAAGCCTTTGAAGTAATAATCTATTCTTAGTTGAAGAAGAAGCTGGGTTAATTCTACCTAATTTATAAAATTTCACATTTATATTTTTATATTGTAGCTTATTACAGGGCTCCAGATAAGAGAAAGTAAACTGAACAAATCCAACATTTTCTCGCTCATTAAGCAAATCCTGTGGTGTTATGGCTCATTAGAATCGTCTAGAAGAGACGATTCTAATGAGTAGTGACACCATAGGGTTTAATGCAGAGATAAAGATTTTAGTTTTTGAAATACTACAATTATCTGGAGTCCTACTATTTCAAAGGGAAATCAAAGTTTCAGTGAACTAAGAAATGCTTGTGTTCATATAAGGACATTCTTAAACCTTAGGTATATGCATCATTTACAATTTTCCTTTGCAAATAGTGTAGACCTAGATCTGATAGCTCTTGGTCAGGGTCTGCATTGTCCTTTTGCAATACTGTGTTAATTATGCAATTTTACATGTTTATAAATGTATATATACACATGTATACCTGAGAAGAGTGCACTTGTCCTGTGCAAACAGTGTAGATCCAGATCAGTGGGCTCCTACAGAGCTCTCTAACCAGGGTCTGTTTATCATTTTGCAAGATATTAGAGAAAACTACTCTTAATAGTCAAAATGGATTAGATTTACAATGTATTTATAAACTGGAGTTATCCAAAAGAAGTTTTTTGGGTCAAACCAGGGCATTTCTCCGGATTTTCCGAAATCCTAGTAAATGTTAGCTTAAAGGGACTCGCAACCGGATGGTGTACTTGTCAAAATAAAATAAAATACTCAAATAAAAGCAAATTTGTGGCATTATTTGGCTTCTGACATTAAAAAAATATGATCAGTCCAAAAAAAGTCTCAAGAATCGTCACCGAATCTTAGATTTTTAGATATTTTCCATCGTTTTTCTATACCGACTAGTAGACGGTATAGTTGTTGTTGCTTCTCTACACGGGCTCAGACATAAACACGAGCCGAATTACGAAGTTGTATGCACTTTCGATCGCTACACATTGAAATACGTTAAATCGATCTGAGATTAACGGATAGTTCCGTGGTCCATTGGTCTAAGCGGTTTCCCTTATTTTGCCTTCTGTCCGCCAATGCCGGGCCCCGGGTTCGAATCCCACCAGAAACCAATATTTTTTTTTATTGAAATACATTTTTTTTAAACAGAATTTCTTATCCTAAACTAATTCTTTACCATTTATATAAGCGTTTGACACATATTTACAAATTACTATTTTTAATGCACCATCTGGTTGCGAGTCGCTTTAAAGCACGCTGAAAGCAAAGCAGAATGCTTTGCTTTCAACCTGCTTTAAGTAATTGTGCTTGAAAAATGGAAAATTTGGAACATTTAGGATTTTTTATGATCAATTAACCCATTAAGCCATACCGACTCATATTGACGCTTGGCGCAATAGTCTCATATCAGTATGGACTCATTTTGACACACTTTAATCCATTAACTTGTATTGAGATAAGCATTGATAAGTGTTTATTGCTTATGAGTTAATGGGTTAATGGCAGCGCTGTCAAACACTTACTTGTCTTGTTGAACAGCCAGCCTTTCTCCACGTACAACTGTTGAATAGCGTCCTCTTGTTCCACAGTCACATATATTGTCAGGAGGTAGGTCTGCATAGCTACAATAGAATAAATTACCAGTAAAAAGTACTCTTTACTACGTATAGCATATTTCTAATCTTCTAGTTTTGAAGACAGGCGACCACTTAAAGCAGGTTGAAAGTAAAGCAAAATGTTCATTGTACCTTAACCCATTACCCCATATCCTATTTCTAGTTTTGAAAACGGGTGACCACTTAAAGCAGGTTGAAGGAAAGCAGAATGTGCCTTAAGGCGCATTCTGCTTTACTTTCAGCCTGCTTTAAGCTACCACCTGCTAGAATTAAAAAATATTCAGTATGATACATATTCATAACTGTATAAATTGGAACTATTTTTTTCAGCGGATGAATAAACTGAATGCGTTAAAAGGCGCTTCTATTGTGGAAAGGGTTAAAGCAGGTTGAAAGTAAAGCAGAATGTTCATTGTGCCTTAACCCTTCCCTCCCTGAAACTTACAATGGACAATTCCAGTTTCCAATTTAGTCTAGATAGTCCATTTCTGACTATTTAAGGTTGATATTAATATTGTGAATGTATTGCAATATCACAAACAGTGAAGACCCTGATCAGAGGGTACCTTTCTGGGTCTTCGCTGTTTACATAGCACAAGTGTACATAAAACACCAGTAGTCCATTTTTTTTCATTGAGTCAAGCTCCTCTGGTATGTGGTGACAAGACAGTTTAGCAGTATTCAAGCTGTGGCCATTCAAGTGTCTCATAGGCTACAGCTTTTGCTTTTTTAATTATACAGTGCTGATCATCCCTCTCTACAACGACACCAATGGGAGACACAGATTTTGTGTGTTGTTCAGAGATAATGGTTAACCCATTACCCTATAGTCTGTTTCTACTATTGAATATAGACATCCACTTAAAGCAGGTTGAAAGTAAAGCAGAATGTGCCCTCAGGCGCATTCTGCTTTACTTTCAGCCTGCTTTAACCCTTTACCTGATAGCCCATTTCTAGCATTGAAGATAGGTGACTACTTTCAGCCTGCTTTAAGCTATCATGTGTTTGAATATAGAAAATATTCCCTATAATATATATTCATGATTGATTAAAATGGAACTAATTTCTTCAGCGGAGGAATAAATAATATTCGCTAAAAGTCGCTTCTATGGGGGAAAGGGTTAAGCGAGTATCTGCTAGAATTTAGAAAATATTTATTGTGGTTCATTTGTATGACTGTAAAAATTGGAACTTTTTAGAGGATGATAAATTTAATGCGCTAAAAGGCGCTTCTATGAGGTAAAGGGTTAAAGGGAGGGAAAATTAAGACTTGCAGGCTTGCCTTTTCAAACAGCTTGATCTGGAGTCAAGCTGTTTGTCACTCATCATTATATTTACTCTATCGAAATGTCACTTAAATGAAACTTTGAGAAAAAACAGCTGACAACAATTTTAAGCAAACAATATTGCAGCATTAAAAGTGTTAGACATAATTGTTCTGTTTAGGAAACTGCAGAAAGAGTCATTGAAGGGAGGGAGTTGTTGTTGGGAGGGCCGTTGTAGGGAGGAACACTAAACAGTCCCTGAAACCTCAAATGGACAATTCTAGTTTTCAATTTAGTCTAGTCCATTTTGACATCATTTTAGGGTTGATTTTTACATTATTTGTCAAAATGACAAACAGAGTAGACCCTGAACAGAGGGCTCCTTAACCCATTACCCCATAGCCTTTTTTCTATTTTTGAAACTAGTTGACCACTTATAGCAGGTTGAAAGTAAAGCAGAATGCGCCTTAAGGCACACTCTGCTTTACTTGCAGCCTGCTTTAAGCTATTTTCTTGCTAGAATATAAAAAATATTTATTATGATTCTTTTTTGTAACAGTATAAATTGGAACTTACTATTTTCTTCAGTGGATGAATAAATTAAAGGCGTAAAAGGGTGTATTTATGGGGTAATGGGTTCAGAGCCCTCTGATCAGGGTTTACACTGCTTGCATAAGACAAGTGCACTCCTTACAGTTACGCTGTTTGCAAGTGACGCATATATGCGTGACTAGGGTACAAAAGGGAAAAAGAGTCTAGAAATAGGTAAATAACTTGAGTCCAATCAACCGGCTGCGGGGCTTAGTTGTAGAGCGTCTGCTTGCAGTGAAGGAGGTTGAGGGTTCAATCCCCGGCTGGGTCAAACCAAATTTTAGACTTGCATGGTTGTAGTAATGGTTTCCCTGAATCTCTCCTTGACGCTCAAGATTTCAGGTTTAGCAATTATACAACTTGTTTGTCAGTCTCAGGATAAAGTGACCGGACGGGTACAGTCCCTGGTGCATGGCGGTCCCGTTGCATGGTCCTCATAAGTGCCCCTTCTCTAATTAATATCAGTATTGATGGATAGTCCAAATTATTTAGACGCTTCGCTTGCTCTTTTTCATCATTCCTTTTTTGTTGCATATGCCAGAAAATGAATATTGTAAAATATCAATAATAAATTATTTAATGAAGGGAAATGTTGATAATAGCATGAATGCAACGACTTTCTATGAAGGGCTATATATAATTTGATGGACAGAAGTAATAAATAGATAGATTATTTTTCTCGTCCAACTGTCAGTCTGCATTTCCTTCTATTCGATTCCCCTTCTATTTAATTTTCTAAGGATTCATACCTTTTTTCAAACGCTTACCGACGCTGAGTGTCATCTCTCCATCTCTCTACTAGCAAGCCCCTTTATGGTATGGTAATTGGAGTAAACTAACTGATCATGGTTCACCACTGACAGACGCTTGCATTTGTATTGCGGATTTCTTATGGCTATAAGTACGGTAGATGGAGATTTTAAGTTTCGACTAATCAACAGCCAACTGGATGCTCTCTACACATTGGTTGATTGATTTGGGTTTTAAGATTATGTCTGTAGTGAAGATTAAACCACCACCTCTTTGTTTGCGGGTGGGGTGTGACGGTGAAGATATTAACTTTCTGACTGTCACTGTTAGTTTCAATTGGAAGGGGTATAAAAACCACTACCCGGACCGAACCGAACCAAACCTAGCCGAAATTTGCCGGACCGAAAAATATTCAGAGTTCCATTATAAGCATAAAAATAATTTAAATTGGAAAATTTTGGTACTTATACGGTAAATGACCTATTATTTACACACTGTAAAAGTTTTATTACCATCAGAAATCAAAATATTGAAAAATATGCGATTTTGTAATTTTAGGGGGTTATAAAAGCCACTATCTTTCAAATTTCAGTTTATCCTGTTTTTCTTCTTAAAAACAGCTTTGTGTAATGTTATTTGATGATACACAGAATTATACACTGACAGAATCGAAACCTCGCGCTATATCGGAAATCTCGCGCGGCGGATACGAGACTCGCGAGACTTGATAAGAGACTGTCTATCGGTAGTCAATATGATAAATGTGTGTTTTCGAAGCATTGTTCGAGGTTTTATATTCCCGTGAATTGATAGGAATGTCCACCAAGTCGTTTGAATCCTATAAAATGTCAATGAAAACACTCAAGTCGGTAAATTTCACACCAAAAATGGCGGACAACGAGGCAAAAAGTGAAGATGTTGTCACATGACACATAATCTCGCAAAATTGAACCGCCGTGAGAGCTCAGATACTCGCCCATTCAACTTCGCTTAGTGGCTATTCTGTTTTGTATAATTCCGTGGATGATAAACATATATCAAATCTTGTTTATTTTATTATTTCTTATGTTTTGTACTTTTTCTGCATCTGCATTCAAAGCTTTTCGGAGCGATTGACAAATCATAAGTAATTTTAAATCGTAACTTCCGGGGAAAAAATGGAGATTTAGTAGCTGAACAATGACTGTTCATCATAACCTGTTACACAGTCAAGAGTAGTTCACTGGTTTTGTCACCGCACTGTTTGGCCTGGACGAGTACCTGGGTACTCACGTGAGGGTACATTTTGGCGGATACCCGGGGCCATTTTTAGGACCAGGGTACCCAAGCTATAATTTAACAATGAATTTAAAAAAGAGATATTTTCCTAAAATGATTGTGAATACAGTTTTTTGAACATTTTCTTTTTATCTATTTACATAATCCCTGTCTATCGGGTATTCCTTCAACCACCTTTCTTATAATGTCAATGCGAGTGTTAGTAGAAGATTTTTTATGTAGGATTCTATGCACCGAAATTGCACTTTTGTTATCATCCTAAATGTAAAGGAAAATATATGTATCAGTTTGGAATGCATTTTATGACAACGTTGGTGTGTAAAACCAGGTTACCTGTGTCTTAAATTGAGTTTCTTCTGATTTAAATTTTAGTACCGCAAGTGGGACAGTTTTTCTAAGAATAAGACTCACAAGACTCTGCACTGTTTGCTCAGTGCATGGCCAAATTAAATATTTGGTAGTTAAAAAAAACAAAAACATTTAAGGTACTTCGCAGGTGCGCTTAGTTTCTTTACAAGGTGTTATGAAACTTTTCATGAAGAATGCTAATAGCCTAAGAAACAATGTGTGAAAATATAGGCAAAATTTATCGTGTGGTTTGTCTTTAAAGTCTCTTTTTCTGACAAAAACCTGGATTTGATGATTTTTATTTTTCTCAAAAATAAATCAAGCTAATGACTATAAATCTCGCCCAATAAGTAGTCCCCAAAATTCATAACAAGGAAAGCTAAAATCATTTTGAATAAAGGTGTTCAGAAAGATGTTATCAGCTATTTAAATTTTGCAAAATGCTAAAAAATTGAATTACAAAAAACTGACTCATTCAATGTATGTTTGTTTTCATTTTATTCAAATATATGGTTGATGAAATAGTTAGTCTGAAAAATTAGAAAATATTACAGTCAGGATTTGTTGTAATAACAGATTTTCTTATTAAAATGTGGGATATTTGAAGTTGAGATACAGTTACCTACCTTAAAATTTAAACTCTGTCATTAAAATGCATTATTATTTATTCATGGACTTGCATGCAAGGTTAATTATATTGTTTAATCATAATAATGGGCAATATCGATCTTAAAAAAGGTTGACGTATTTATAAGCTTCAATATGTGGCTTTATAGTTCGATCAAATCTTATACATGTATACCAATTTTATTGACTTGTAAGTCATTAAACTAAAATGTACATGTAAGTGAACATATAATTGGACCGTATATAACATCACTAATTCTAATCAACGAAGACTAAACATAACATGTCCCTTGATCACTGCGTTATGGATTGACAAGTCAATAAATTGTACACTTAAAAAAAATATTTGGATCGGATGGGTCTCGAACCTAAGGCCTTTGAATTGCTAGTCAATCACTCTACTGACTGCGCTACTGATGAAGGATTATACTAGTTCGTATCAACATTCCCTTTATATAAACTTTCTAGTATAAGCACATACGGAAAAAGTCTATGTCGTCAAGACCCATATCCGCTCGCCCACAAGACCGACTTCCGTATGCGAAAGGCCTTATTGTTGTTGTTGTTGTCTTGTATTTTCGTCCACTGTCGTCGGAGCATTCCTTTGCAGGATAGGTTTTGGTCCAATGTGGTGAATATTTACAACACAAGTTATTTACGATGTAGTTCACACGCGATATGGTTATAGTTTTGCCTTTTTTAGTGCCCTATTCATATAATGATCATGTATAACTAGGTCAACTTGTAATTTATTGATAAGTATGCATTCTAGAGGACCATTTTATCTACTATACTACCCAGTGATACACCCTTAACAACAACACTTCAACAATTGTTAACGTACAGATAGCTTGAAATCTGAGTTCTAACATCATACGTTTTGATAGACATTTTGGTTAAAAGAAAGCGTTTCGAAGGACATGATTGTTTTGGAGAAATTTTTATTTAAGTCGTTTACGTAGCGACGACCAGTAAATTATTTCCAAAGTTCGCAGATGTTTGTTTGATTGGTATTGGCATCCCAGGAAGATGACATTTATTTAGTTGACTTTGAAAAAGCAAGGTAAAAAATCTACTGTATAAAGTGAAACAGGGAGGAAATGGGTGACGAAACGTTTCGCCCCCAAGCGGTTCCTCCCTTGTCGTTTCTACCCTCTTCGTTTCGCCTCCTAAGTTGTTGTTGATTTTCCATATCATATGTTTCAGGGCTCCAGATAAGAGGGGGTAAAATGAACAAATCCAACACTTTCTCACTCATTTTACTACCAAATCCTATGGTTTTACTACTCATTTGAATCGTCTCTTTGAGACGATTCAATGTTACTACTCATTTGAATCGAGACGATTCAAATGAGTAGTAACACCATAGGGTTTAATAGAGAAATAAAGATTTTAGTTTTTCCCCCTTATCTGGAGCCCTGTGTTTGTTGGAATAAAAGCGTGTCTGAGCTACCGGCGGTAGTGGCCCAATGGTTAACACCTTGGACTACGGTACCAGGGGTCGTGAGTTCGATCCCCCGCCGGGCCAGCGGTCTGACTAGGGGATTTTTTCCGAATCCCTTATGATGTACAGGAATGTCCTTGAGCAAGACATGTACCGGGAATTGCTCCTCTCCACCCAGGGGTTAAAATGGGTACCTGTGAGGGTCTGAGCCGGTACTGTGGCTGCTTTAGCGCCATATGTTAGCAGTGCTCAATATTGTAGGCAAGATGGCTCAATGATCAGGGGGTAAATGTACAGTCGGCTGAGCGGTCATTCGGACTGAAAGTAGACTTTAACTGGTACTTTACTTTTTTTACTTATGTTATACTGTTACAAGTAGCCAAGGTAAAATAAAATTAGTCTATGTCATATCTATTGTCAATTCTCTTTTCCAGTGCTACGTCATACGCCCATCATTAGGCTGCCATCCCTCAGTTTGTTTACACTTAGCTATCACGCGCACTCGTTGAAACAAACCGGAAATCTACATAAGCTTGTGCATTTGCGTGTATAACCTCATTCTTTTTTACGCATAATATGCATCTGTAAGAAAGCAAAAGAAAAGGGAGGATAGGTCCTACGAATACTACGATGGTCTTACATAAGTTGCAAAAGCTCAATTTTACCGAAAATTAGAATTAAATGCTTTTTAAAAGCGAGAGTCCTTTCACACTCCCAACAAGTGATTGTTAACCCTTAGCCCGCCAAATAAATTGTCGTCTGCTATATTTCTCGTCTGTTTCAAGGTGCTTCAAAGTTGCTCAAAATTTCTGAAAATGTTGTCCGAGTGGCAGGCTAAGGGTTAAATATAGATCCAACGAAATAGATGTGGTATGG
Organism: Gari tellinella; assembly: GCA_922989275.2. Taxonomy (NCBI): domain Eukaryota; kingdom Metazoa; phylum Mollusca; class Bivalvia; order Cardiida; family Psammobiidae; genus Gari; species Gari tellinella. The sequence continues at coordinate 23,113,285 of OV277870.1, forward strand.
GATTGGGAGAAGTAAGAATGATTAAAATGCCATGCCTACGGTGAATTTATTTTTCATTCTGAATAAAAATTTAGGAACATATAAATTTTCACTTAATTTTTAGAGGGTGACGATACACCGAATATTCCACCCAAGTTAAGGCAACCTGATTATTTACAACCAATTATAATATAGAGATTCTAATTAAATTTTGTTTGTAAAATTAAAATGAGAATATTTTGTTATGCTAATTATGCATAGCATGCACACGCATCTCATTTGAAGGGTGATGGACAATTCGTCACTATGCAAATTCTTCAAATAGGAATTATAGAACAAAAGGGGTAGTCACTTCGTCAACAAAGGAAATCTAGTACAAAAGGGTAGTCAGCTCGTCTACAAAATTTTATATATTAATTTAATGAGTCTAATTGTTCACACATATAGGTGTTTTAATTACCTTTTTTGGTAGTCGTTAATAGATACTGTATGTAGATCTAATTGACACTTGTTTGTTGTAATTATTCATTTAAATTATCAGATATATTATAACAATACTTTGTAACATTCGGAGCCCTACGGGCAATTCGGTAATATTTTACCAAATAGATTGGATCCACATATGATCCGGCTCCAAATTGCTTGTCAATCGGAAGAAATAAAATGCATTTAGATACTGTATAATGACATTTTATTAAAATACTGTTTCTCGTTGTTTGGAAATACATGTATACTAAAAGAAATTAGAAACGCAACTTTTTTAAACGTAAGATATTCATGTACAAATATGTTCTCAATATTTTGCACGACTTTTCCGTGACTGCACCGAGACACACTTACCCAGTGATGGAAAAACGTCGTCGAACGCCCATCGATATCACGAGTAGCACGGGCTTAGCGTAAACTAAAGGTCACGTGACTACAGGTAATTGTATAGAGTAAACCTGTTTGGTTACATTACAAAAATCGTCCGTTAGACCAAGTTAGTAAATTTTAAAAGAAAAGAATCTAATCTGGTCAAAGATGGCAATGCCGCGCTTACGCAATGATCAATGTTAAGCAGCCGATCGGGTGCTGATGAACGGAAGTTCTCAGAGTAACGTTGTAAATCATCTTACTGTGCAAAAAAGCACTATTTCCAGGCTGTATGATCGTCTGCGTACCATTGGTACAACGAACGACCGTCTTCGACCTGGCCTACCCCGAGTAACGTCACGTCGTGATTACGTTTTTATAAGGCATACACAATTACGTCACAGGTTCCAGACACCCGAAGAAACCGCCAGAAATTTTAGAGGTCCTAATAACACCAGACCATGCGCACAAATTGTGTCAAACAGGCTCCGGATCGGCGGAATCAGAGCAAGAAGACCATACGTAGGATTGCCGTTAACAAGGCCTCGACGTCAACGTCGTATGAATTGGCTGCAGGTACATCGTCTAGAGTTGATGTCCATACATCGATGGAGGAGTGTGTTGTTCATTGACAAATACAGCCCCGATCTTTCGCCCCTTGAACATCTATGGAACGTCTTGGACAGACGTGTTTTGAGACGTCATCCAACACCGACGACGCATGGCAAATTGAGACGTGCATTGCAAAAGGAGTGGGAAAACATCCCAATTTGTCAAATTAAAGGACTCATCTACTCTCTGCATAGGCTTATCCGCGCTGCCATGGCGACACATGAGGGTCATAACAGATATTGACCATATCGTTAGGACTTTACACTGACGCGACTTGCTCAACGTCATCTCTCCATCACACTTTTTAAGTATGCAAAATTTCTTAGGATGCAAAATGTTGTTAAATGTTTAACGTTGAAAATGATATAGAACTTTTATAACCAAACTATATAAACAAATGCAATATATATATCCAAAGTTCGAGTTGCGTTTCTAAATTCCTTTAGTATATATCGGAGGCAGAAAAGATTTGGATCGAAACTGTGTGACCATTTTAGAACTCCGAAAAATGCCCTTTATGGGGATAATAGAATCTGATGAAGGTTCAAACGCAGATAAAATACGATGCTAATTGAGGAGGAGAGATTAACGTTAATTACACAATAAGTTTTTGCAAATATTGTACCTGTGATAACTAGTTATAACTCTTGTCCTACTGAACAGTACAGACCTAAAGGAGCCCTCTGAGTCTGGGTCTGGTTCTGTACTGATTGTCCATTTGTAAAATAAATGTACATGTCTTGTAGAAATGAAGCATACATAGTCAAATATGCTCTTAAAAACTGAGGATATTTTTACATTCAATAAATTTTGCAGCCACTACTACTTGACCTCACATGACAATCTCAAAAGGCAGATGCATGGTTGCTGAATGTAAGCTGACAATAATGCATAAATCTACAGGAGTTTTCTGCATAAGTCTCACCCAGCTTTAAGGAACCACCTGTATTTATGTTAACCAGATATTTTTTCTTTAGAGATGTCACTTACTACAGGATTGACTGTAGATTAATGTACCATCACTGCAGTCACACAGTACAACTACATGTATTTGTATTTACTTAGACTTGTTGAATCATGCAACCATGTTGCTTTTCCTGTAATTTGAAATTGAGACTGTTCATTGTTTTGGATACAAAAGGAGAGTCTGAACTGATCAGCTTAATATAAGCACAGTCAATCAATTATTTTGCAGTCATTTTATAGAATATCGCAAGGCAACCTTAAACATAGATGGTTGTTTATTGCAGGATGAACTTGAAGAACGAAGAAAATACCTATATGAGCTTCTGCCTAATATCTATCCTGCATTGTAGCCACTTGCACTGATTAAAAAACAACAACTTTACTTCAATTAGTAATATATGGCCTATCATTTATAAATACAGAAGATCACTATGCAATCTTAAGTACAGATGGTTGCTGTCTAAATTGTTTACCCTGCTTTGAGCAGTCACCAATGTTTTCTAAAATATTTCTGCTATTTCAATTAGTGATGATTTAATATAGGAGTGTTAAATCAAGTTTTTACAAACTCTTAGAATTCAGCATTGCAAATAATTGTTTATTTCAATTTTGAAATTACAAGAAATGTTGTAAATACAGTAAAACCTCTCTATTACGACCACTAAATTATGTTAATTATTAGGGTGTTTACAGTAGGTGACCGCTTAAAGCACGGTGACAGTGAAACAGAAAGCTCCTTTAGGAGCTTTCTGTTTCACTGTCATCCTGCTTTAAGCTGTCACCTCTCTATTATATAATCAATTAGCCTTTGTTTTAGTGGTCGTAATAGCAAGGTTTTACTGTATCATGAATTTTTTCTGTGTTCATGCAAAATGAATGATAGGATAGGATCAGCAAATTGACCATGAATTGCTAGCATAATTCATGTACAGTGTACATGTATTTATACATACCATTTTGTCAATCATTTTACATGAAAACTTAAAAAAGGCATTACATCAACATGTACAGTGAAACCCCTCTAAACCGGACATGTTTGGGGACAACATAAATGTCCGGTTTAGAGGGGTTTCCGGTTTAGAGGGGTTTTAACCCATAGCTTGTTTCTAGTATGGAAGAATTTTTTTTTAGCTGATCACTTAAGTAGGTTGAAAGTAAAACAGAATGCGCCTTAAGGCACATTATGCTTTCCTTTCAACCTGCTTTAAGCTATACTCTGGTAGAATATAGAAAATATTTCTGATCCTGTAGGAATAAATCAAAGGCATAAAAATGTATATTTGTGGTGTAATTGTTTAAAATAATGAAGGGTTGGAAACGGGACCAAAGGTTTTGTCCGGTTTAGAGAGAATTCCGGTATTAAGAGGTTCCGGTTTAGAGGGGTTTCAATGTACTTGGAATTTAACTCTGAGTTTATCTGACCACTAAGATCAGAAGGACATTCGTATGAAACAGATCCTGGGTCTATATAATGTATTATTTTATGACAGTATGTTGATTCTTTTTGTGCATAATTTACAATATTCAACAGTCAGTCTTATATAAGGCATCCATTCAGTAGGTGACCCATACATTGTTTCCAATATAAGACTGACTGTACATACTTATATAAGGCATCCATTCAGTAGGTGACCTATACATTGTTTCCAATATAAGACTGACTGTACATACTTATATAAGGCATCCATTCAGTAGGTGACCTATACATTGTTTCCAATATAAGACTGACTGTACATACTTATATAAGGCATCCATTCAGTAGGTGACCCATACATTGTTTCCAATATAAGACTGATTGTACATACTTATATAAGGCATCCATTCAGTAGGTGACCTATACATTGTTTCCAATATAAGACTGACTGTACATACTTATATAAGGCATCCATTCAGTAGGTGACCTATACCTGTAGGTTGTTTTCAAAATAGGGGTCTGAGAATAATAATTATGCAGAAAGCTAGCTCCAGTAAGAGCTTTTTTTCTTCTTTTTTATGCCCCCGGCATCTATAGATGCGGAGGCATATAGTAATCGTCCTGTCCGTCCGTCCGTCCTGCATCCGTCCGTAACAGGTTAAGTAGATTTTACCGTTTCGTCTAGCATCAACACCGCTTACTCAAATGCTTGGATACTTATACAGTTGTTACCTTGGAGCATTCCCTATCCACCAATATCACACAACCTTGATTTTGACCTTGACCTTGACCTAATTTGGACTTAGAATATTTTAAATGGGCTATTTCTTGGTTAACTAGATTTTACCGTTTCGTCTAGCATCAGCATAACTGACTACAATGCTTTGATGCTTATACAGTTGTTGCCTTGGATCACTACCAATCCACCCATATTACCCAACCTTGATTTGACCTTGACCTTGACCTTGACCTAATTTGGACTTAGAAAAAATTCAGAATATATTGTCAAGGATGCCACCGGGGGCATAAGTGTTTATTGAACGCGCATTCTTGTTTTTATCTTGCAATAATAACTTGATGAAACAATCACACAGATCTGCTTCAGTGGGTGGTCAACTATTAAATCAAGATTGACTGTACATATCTGTCAAAGTGTGGCATATTTCATATTTCTTGATAATATGAATATTCAGTGAATATTCATGTATAATATTACTTAGAAAACTTTGCATGTTTAGTTTTAATAGAAATTGAAATAAAATTTGAATGGTGTTGCTACAGGACAGGACTGATCAATCTCTGTGGACAACAGTGACAAACAGTCTCAGGGCTGCCATTTCTCCGGATTTTTCCTAAATCTTCGGATTTTTTTCCAGTACATGGTAGCTTAAATCAGGCTGAAAGTATAGCAGAATGTGCCTTAACCCTTTACCTGATAGCCTATTTCTAGTACTTAAGATAGGTGACTACTTAAAGCAGGTTGAAAGTAAAGCAGAATGCGCCCTAAGGTGCATTCTGCTTTACTTTCAGCCTGCTTTAAGCTATCATGTGCTATAACATAGAAAATATTTCCTATAATACATATTCATTACTGATTAAATTGGAACTATATTCTTCAGCGGAAGAATAAATCATATCCGCTAAAAGGCGCTTCTATTGGGGAAAGGGTTAAGGCACATTCTGCTTTACTTACAGCCGGCTTTAAGTAGTCACATGTCAACAAAACTAGAAATAAGCTATGGGGTAAAGGTACGATTCGTAAAATCGCACTTGAAAAAATGCAAATTTGGAAATCTTAGGATTTTTCATGTCAACTTATGGCAGCCCTGCAGACTGAAACAGTTAAGGTGTCATGACCAGATTGATCATTCATAATAGCTGGTCTTGATTTTCAGTTTAATTTGTGTCAAAGTCTAAATTATATTTTTCTTGTAATATGACTCATGCATTCTCTTTTTGACTCTGGCATTTATATGCACAACATTTCATAACCTGTGAGCCTTAATATGTAAATATATACCGCCGGTATGTTAATTTAACCATTTTCAATTTGGCCTGACAGAGAAACAACCATTAAGACATTAATAACTTACTAGCATTTCAAAGTCAAATTAGCTTTTAGGCATTATTTTCCATAAAGCCTTCGGCTTCGCATGTATACAATAGCATGTCATTCTGAACATGTTCTTGAGTTTTTTTAGCTCACCTGAGCTAGCTCAGGGTGAGCTTTTGTAATCCTTGAATGTCCGGCGTCTGTCGTTCGTCGTCAACAATTTTAGTGTTTACACTCTAGAGGCCACAATTTTAATCAAATCTTTCTTAAACTTGCTCAGATTGTATATTACCATAAGAGTTCGAATGAGTTCGATTGTGGTTGAAATCGGACCAATAGATCAAGAGTTATCTACCTTTGAATTGCTGAAAATGCCATATTTAATGGTGTTTACACTCTAGAGGCCACATTATTTATCCAATCTTTCTCAGTCATGCCCAGATTGTATATTACCATAACAGTTTGAATGAGTTCAATTATGGTTGAAATCAAAAATAGATCAAGAGTTATCTTCCTTTGAATTGCTGAAAATGCCATATTTTACAATGTTTACACTCTATAGGCCACACTTTTTCTCCAATCTTTCTCAAACTTGCTCAGATTGTAAATGACTATAAGAGTTCAGATGAGTTTGATTTTAGTTGCAGTCAGAGTTATAGGTCGAAGTTATCTACCTTTGAATTGCTGAAAATGCCATGTTTAACAGTGTTTACACTCTAGAGGCCACAATATTTATCCAATCTATCTCAAACTTGCTGAGATTGTATATGACCATAAGAGTTCAGATGAGGTTAATTATGGTTGAAATTGGACAATAGGTTGAGAGTTATTTACCTTTGAATTGCTGAAAATGCTATATTTAAGGGTGTTTACACTTAAGAGGCCACAATTTTTATTCAGTCTATCTCAAACTTGCTCAGATTGTATATGACCATAAGAGTTCAGATGAGTTCGATTTTAGTAGAAATTGGACCAATAGGTTGAGAGTTATCTACCTTTGAACTGCTGAAAATTGCCATATTTAACAGTGTTTACACTTTAGAGGCCACTATTTTTATTCATTCTTTCTCAAACTTGCTCAGATTGTATATTACCATAAGAGCTTGAATAAGTGGGATTATGGATTAAATCAGAATGAATAGGTCAAGAGTTATCTGCCCTTTAATACATGTAGCTGAAAATGGCATATCTAACAGTGTTTACACTCTTGCAACTACAGTTTTCAATGGTTTTTGATTATACATGTACTTGCACACAACGGACCGTTATATAGCTATAAGTTCTCGAAGGAGTGCAATTATTGTTGAAATATTATCATTGTGGCAATAGTTATCTGCCCTTGATATACTTTGAAATGCTAGAAATTAAAAGGCTTCATTTCAGTATTGTTTAGGCTCTAGTTATCTGCCCTTGATGTACTCTACTATTCTAGAATTATGAGGTTGTATTCCATAATTCTTTACATGCTATACTACATATTTGAATGGATTTAGATTAAAATGGGTGAAACAGAAAGGTAAAGCTATCAGGCTTGAGTACAACAGGTGAGCGATATCAGGGTCATCAGGCCCTCTTGATTTTATTTTCTGACAGCAGAATAAAACATATCCCATTTGATGATTTGAAATATTTTGATATCCTAGATTAAGAATATGGTAGCTTAAAGCAGGTTGAAAGTTAAGCAGAATGCGCATTGATGCACATTCTGCTTTACTTTCAACCTGCTTTAAGTAGCCACCTTTCTTCAATTCTAGACACAGGATTTGGGGTATTAGGTTTAAGCAGGCTGAAAGTAAAGCAGAATTTGCCGTAAGACGCATTCTGCTTTACTTTCACCCTACTTTAAGTGTTCACTTGTCTTCAAAACTACAGTGGAACTTCGATATCTCAACTCCCTTAACTCAAAATATCTGATATTTTGAAACATGAATTTGCCTATTTCAAGCTCTGTTTAGGTGAACATACCCTTGTTTCAAAGTTAAAACGCGACTCAGCCGGGTTTAAACTTTGAAATATGGGTATATTCGACTTAACCCAGTTCGAGATATCCAAGTTCGACTGTAGAAACAAGCTGTGGGGTAAAGGATCAACCGTGAATTTGCTTCTTTCAGGATATGACTTAGTGAAAACTAACAGCCATGGATCAGGATGCCGAAACTACAAGTGACACAGTCACGATTTTTGTAAATGGAAACAAAGATGATACAGAAACCGGTATGATTAGGCTGACACCTTTGGATCAGCATGAAGATGACACGAGGATTATTGGGAAGGAAAAAAATGGCAGCGTTAGACGGAGTCGATCACTTGGAAATGTCAGTCACAGAAAACAAGTAAGCCAGTACAAAATATTAACCCTTTACTCCATAGATCCAGGGCTCCAGATAAGGGGGAGTTATTGAAACAAATTGAACATTTTCTCACTTATACAGCACTAAATCCTATGGTGTTACTACTCATTAGAATAATCCCTTTGAGACGATTCTAATGAGTAGTGACACCATAGGGTTTAAAGCAGAAATAAAGATTTTATTTTTTTAAATACTCCCCTTATCTGGAGCCCTGATAGATCTATACACATTTAAACACATTTAATTTATTCCTCCACTGAAGAAAATAGCTCCAATTTATGCAGTCATGAATACGTATCATAAGAAATATTTTTTTTATATTCTAGCAGATGGTAGCTTAAAGCGAGTTGGAAGTAAAGCAGAATGCACAAGCTATTTTACTTTCAATCTACTTTAACCCTTTACTCCAGAGACTGTTTCTAATTTTAAAGACAGATAACCGCTTAAAGCATGTTGAAAGTAAAGCAGAATGTATCTTAACCCTTTCCTCCTTAGACTTGTCTTAGAGCATCACTATTCATTTTCAACTTAACCCTTTCCCCCGAGCCTGTTTCTAATTTTGAAGAGAGGTGACCACATAAAGCAGGTTGAAAGTAAAGCAGACTGTGCCTGAAGGCACATTCTGCTTTACTTTTAGCCTGCTTTAAGCTACCATCTGCTAGGATATAAACTATTTTTTATGGTACATGTGCATCACTGTATAAGGTGAAACTATTTTCTTCAGTGGAGGAATAAATTGAAAATGCATAAAGGCGCTTCTATGGGTGAAAGGGTTAAGAGCCACAAACGAATACCGGGTACATGTATTGAATTATGGTTTTTAAGAAGCTTTCTGCTTTACATTCACCTTGCTTTAATCAGTATCCTGCTCAAAAGGCAGTAATTACACTATTGCTAGGAAAGGATTAAAGAGCATTCTGCTTTCATTTAACACTGCTTTAACTCTTTGCATGCAGGGTCATTGTTTCGTCTTGGGTAAAGGGTCAAGTAATATTTTTGCTTCAATGCAATGTCACTTAGTGGCAGTTTTACTACAGCTTTTTTCTTGACAGCTCCTAGACTTGTTACAATAATTTTTTTCAATATTCCAGATAGGCAATTAAATTAATATTAATATATAAACTGCTCTTTTCTAATACTTCGACCTCTAAGGGCCTTTTTCAAAAAGGCCCTTAGAGGTCGAAATATTAGAAAAGAGCAGTTTATATATTAATAATAGCTCTTGTTACCCATGTCTTTTCTGTCTACAGGGTGTTGATATTGATGAAAACATGCTACTGGGTCGCAGGCAGCAGTCATTGACCACGTTACGGAGCAGAGAGGGGAGTCATCTCCATGTTATGATGGCCCAGGTAGCACCAAGCAACAGTGCCATTCTAACAGGTTCGGAGGAGACTTTCTTTTTAACCCATTTCCCCATAAATACGCTTTTTTATGCCTTTAATTTATTCCTCCACTGAAGAAAATATATCCAATTTAAACAGTCAAGAATTTCCAATATAAGAAATATTTTCTTTATGCTAACAGATGATAGCTTAAAGCAGGCTGAAAGTAAAGCAGAATGCGCCCTACGGCGCATTCTGCTTTACTTTCAACCTGCTTTAAGTAGTCACCTGTTTTCAAAAGTAGAAACGGGCTATGGGGTAATGGGTTAATCCATTACTTCATAGTAGGGATGGGTATTGCCAGATATTTTGTATCACAATATATTGCGATACTCCATCACCAAGCAACAGTGCCATTCTAACAGGTTTGTGAGATACTTTTTTTGCTAGACCTTGTGTACACCAAATTTACAAGCATATTATCACTGAAGACTTTGTGAAAACTAAATATACAAGGCTAACTTCTTTCAAGACAGTGTTTACTGCAAATTAAAAGAATTCCAGATCTTGTGAACATCAATTTTACAAAAAATTATCACTGTCAAGAATTTGTTTACCCGTATAAAAAATGTGTAAATCACTTTCAATAGTGTGTGTACCTAAATGAAGAAGGGTCAAGAACTTGTTTTCATCGTTTTCAAAAACTATCAGGCTTATAGGCTGTACCATAATTTATAAATTGCTTAGCACGTTCAACACCTTGTGTGCATCCATTATAAAGGCTGATCTTTCCAAGTTGAGTAGTCTTTATAATCTGGGCAAAGAATAGGGAAGACACAAAAAAGTGAACTACAGCGCTCCCTCCCTACAACGGCCCTCCAAACAACGACTCCCTCCTTACAACGACCCTAACAGCTGTTCCCCAAACAAGACGAAATATTTCATACTTTTACTGCTACAATACCGTTTGCTTCAAATTGTCTTCTGCTGTTTTTCTCAAAATTACATTTTGATGGAATAGATATAATGACGGGTGACAAACAGCTTGAATCCAGATCAGACGCCGCGTTACGCGGCGTCTGATCTGGATTCAAGCTGTTTGCAGATGTAAGCCAATTTCCTTCCCTGTAACGACTCCCTCTGAACAACCCACACAATCTTTGTCTCCCAATGGGTGTCGTTGTAGAGAGGGAGCGCTGTACTAGTCTTATATTTACAGAAGAATCCATCCTCCAAACCCTATGTGACGACTTTATCACAACCATCTCAAAACTCCAATGAATATTTATGACACAAATTTTTGTGGAGACTAAAATTTTCACCATACCTAGATCTATGGGAGTTTGACTATGTACTGATGAAGTTCTTGTTGTTTTCTGACAGAAGACTCAGTCAGCTCGGACAACTGGAAGACTCCTGTGACAATATTCAGTGAGAAAATACATGGCAAGAACGACAAGAAACTGTCAAAACGAATCAGGTCAGTAGATGGGTAGAATACGAGTTTAATAATTTACTCCATAGATACTCCTTTTTACACCTAATGTATTCCTCCACTGAAGAAAATAATTCCAATTTATACAGTCATGAATAGGTATCATAAGAAAAATATTCTTTATTCTAGCAGATGGTAGCTTAAAGTAGGCTTAAAGTAAAACAGAATGTGCATGTCAACTATTATCTGTACGAGAAACAGGCTATAGGATAATGGGTTAAGAAGCAAAACAAATTACCTTAATTAAAGTGGACTTGAAACTAGAGTTTTCCATTTAACCCATTATCTTATAGCCTGTTTCTAGTTTTGAAAACAGGTGATCACTTAAAACAGGTTGAAAGTATGCAGAATGCTCCTAAAAGAACATGCTGCTTTACTTTCAGTCTGCTTTCAGCGCCCTACTTCTGCTAAAATAAAGAAAATATTTCTTCTGATATATACTCATGACTGTATAAAGAGGAACTATTTTCTTCCTTTGAGGAATGAATTTGCAAACAGTGTACCTGAGAAGAGTACATGTGTCCTAGGCAAACAATGAAGACCCAGATCAGAGGGCTCCTTAAGGAGCCCTCTGATCTGGGTCTTCACTGTTTGTCATATTGCAATACAGTGACTGAAAAGGTGTCTGGTCTCAACGCCCCATCGCACTAACGCCCCACTACATCAACGTACCATTTGTGGATCCAACATGCCATTTTTTAAAAATTATATATATCACTCGTATTTGACAATTATTAATTGATGCAAACGTGAAATAGTGATTTAAATGAGTAACTGGGATTAAATGAAATATTTTTTGCTTACATACTGTGTACATACGATGTTCCTATGTGAGTATTATCCTCCGTTAGTCGGGGTTGTTTTATCCACTTATAGCATCGCATTAATCTTCGTATTTCGTAGAAGATAAGTTTCCTTTCGCTAATGCCACACCCAAGTAGCTTCCATTTTTCACTGTGTATATGTTTCATGTCTACGATTACACTCTTTGAAATGTCGTCATACATGAAAGGGAAAAGTTGCAGACGAGAGGCGTAACAAATACACGTGTCAAGTCTAATATGCCACTGACTGTGTATTCGGCACGCGCTGATAATCGCATAGCATATTTTTCGCGAGGGTGTGAACATCGGCACGCTTTGATAAATTGTTAAAATGTTTGCGACTTTCTTAACTTTTCTTAACGTTTTTAAATGTCTGATTGATTCACACAGAAACCATCTTCCAACTTCTTTCATTTATTTAGCAAACGTTCAATTCCAATTCGAAATTGCCATTATAAAAAAAAATATATTGATATCATAATAGATCATAATTAGACAGCAAATTATTGGTTTATATATGACAGTTGAATGAAATTCACGATTTACCTTATAATTATACTCCCATGAAAAGTGTTTTGTTTTCGCCAAGTTTATTTTTTATCTTCAGCATTTTTCGTAAAATTCCAGAAAATCATTCACAGATCACTGCGTGTAAACTCATTACATACACACGAACATCGTAACTCGAAGATTTAGAAACGTTATCCATTTGTTAATTTCACATCTGGACCCTAATAGGAAAGTTTCATGCTCCCAAAAGGTGTATTTCAATTGGATAATTATTAGTAAAATCCGCTGTCAATCACTTTTAGAAAACAACAAACTCTACTTGTGAGTTGAATATGTTGAGCGGGGAAGCGAAGTCAGCTAACTTTGAAGATTTGATCAAAGAGTTTTTAACGTGTTCATGCTGAATTGTCGTCTTTTTTAAACATATTGTCTGATAAGCTGAAAACTAGTTTTCATGCATTTGAAAAAGAAGAAAAGTTGAAATGAGTGACAAATAGTTTGGATCCAGATCTGGAAACAACCTGTTTGCAATTATTAGACAAGTCGCACTTTAAAACATGATGAGGGTTAAATATTTTACCCGTAAACCAACTTAAAGACAACAACCAAGACTCCAGATAAGAGGGGGTAAATTGAACAAATCCAGCACTTTCTTACTCATTTTACCACCAAATCCTATGGAGACGATTCTAATGAGTAGTGACACGATAGGGTTTAATTGAGAAATAAAGATTTTAGTTTTTGAAATACCCCCCTTATCTGGAGCCCTGAACAACTGTATAAGTATCTAGGGATTTGAGTAAGTGGTATTGATGCTGGAGGAAACGGTAAAGTCTACTTAACGGACGGACACACGGACAGGACAACGCTATACGCATTCGCATTTATAGATACCGGGGGCATCAAATAGTGCAGATTCTGATCAAAGAGCTCGTGAAGGATTCATCTGAGCAGTGTCTACACTGTTTACTTAACAAAATAGATAAGGCTAAATGGTCTGGGTACAGCGGTAGTTTAATAGGCCAGGTTTGCATGGGTGCATAACTATTACAATTTTTTTTAAATAACATTTAAACAGTGTGTTCTGATAATTTGACTGGTGATTCTTATCATCAGGTGGTCCCTTTTTTAAAACAAAAAAAATCGCCCTCTGCGCGGCAACATCAAAGACTTTGAAGTGGAGCCGACTGCCGAAAATAAAGTCTGCAGAAACAGATGAAACAAGTACATGTCATCAGAAAGCGGTTAACCTGTAAGAAGCTGTGTCTTTATAACTTCAAAAGACCTGGTCCTGTCAATCACCCGTCCCTTACGTGTTTGTGTGCATGAGTCGAATCAGTTTTGTTACAGATAATATTGACTGGACTATTGATTTGTTAGGTAATTATAGTGGAGAACATATTATTCTTTCCAAATAAACGCATTTTTGCTAAAACTTATTATTGAAATTGCAAACATTTTGGAGAGTAACCCGGCGTCTGATCAGGCTCCTTAATGTTTGCCACTCAGATTAAAATAAATATTCAGAATTGACCACTAGTTGTCATTTCCTACATTTTATTGCAATTGCATTTTGTTTGCGTTTAAACGTGAAAGAATAACGTCTTCTTCACTGTATGTGTAAGTTTTACTGATATTACGATTTCTTTGAAATTACATGTGTTTTCGAACCTGCGACTAATTTCAGTCAAGTTTCAAAAAGATGCCTTTGTGGACTGTTAAAATCGGCGTCAATATAAAAGTACCAAGTTAAATTTCATAAATGAGATCCGAATTTAACGGCAGATTGAGAATTCAGTTTTAAGTGTAGCCGCATTTAATCCAATAAAAGAATCATTTTGAATGGGATTTTTGTTTTAACACCAATTTGTAGGTCTTTTACCCCTTTCCTAAATGAGCCTTTTAACGCCTCTGCAAACAGAGGCAAAACTATCAATTTTAATTGATATAATAAGTTTCAAGACTATATCTTAAACATATTTTAAATGTTGTATTCGGTATCGGAGTGTCGAAAAAAGTCCAAAAATAGAATTAATGCATAACCCCTATTTTAAATGGGGAACTCGGGGCGTTTTTCGTAGGTTTATACATTCAGCCCTAACGACGAGTATACTCGTCATTAACAAATAATGTACCTATGAAGAGTACACATGTCATACGAATACAGTGAGGAACCTGATCAGAGGGCTCCTCTGCCCAATGTCTGCTCGTATGTCAGTTTGCAATATATTGTCTTATTCAATCCTAAATAGTCATTAATTGACAAAACTTAGCTGGAAAATGGAATTGTCCATTCAGGGATGAATAGGTTAAGGAAGGTGGGTATTTTCAAATTATCGGCGATTTTTTAACAGGGGTGTCGACACAGTTATTTAAACAATATATATATGCCTTTAAATACGATATTAGTACATCAAATTTATTTTAGTTGGTGTTTACGAAGGTTAGGTAGGATCGGCATTTTTCATATCGTCGCCGATTTTTGGACAATAAAAGTATCTTTTTGAGCGGGAATTCATATATGACTTAAACTGGTGCACAGATACCTTTAAATACGCTATTACAACATAAAACCCTTTTCCTGTGGTGTTCTCTGCATTTCGAGTCGACCGTCGATGAAAACAAAGAAAATGAATTCTGCTAAATATGACGCCTGCTTAAATCAATATATCCTCTATATGTGACTTTATTAATATCCAATTTACAAACAGTTTGGAATATATGATGAGAATTGAGTTGGTCTCTAATCTGGATGAAACTGTTTGAAAAGGTTATCAGGAGATTAGCTTTAGCTGCCGTCACGGCCGTCGGAGTGTACTATTTGCAATTTTTTTTCTACGATCGGGTGTTCATTTTTGTAATAACAGATATCCTAAATCAATCAGATTATATATCGTGAATAATCTCAAAAACAATAAATTATACAAAAATAGTATAAATAAAACTGATTTTCTATAATTTTTATAAAGTGGGACGTTCCATCCAAATAATTGGGACGTTCCGTCTGGTACGTTGCGGTATTGGGACGTTGAGACCATAAACCACTGAAAAACGATGCCAAAAAGTTTAAATTGGGAACTGGAATTGTCAATTTTAAGTTTCAGGGAGGAAAGAGTTATATTAGTTTTAGTGTGTTTTCCTATTGACAGGCCATCAATGATGAGGTTGTATTGTCCGATTTTTCTGACTTGTCCAAGTTATTTTTAGAACAGAATAGTTAATAATGGTAAATAGGTAAGCAAGGTAACATCAACTATATTATCGTACACTTTTCTACTTGAGATAAGTATGATCCTCTTGAAGCACGTGACCGCTGCGCTAACTTTACTGATATTTTATTCTTTCCCAATAAACGCATTTATATACTAAAACTATTTTAATCGATTGCAAACAGGTAAGAGCCAGATCAGACGCCGGATACCCCGACATCTGATCAGGTTCCAACCTGTTTGCTACTCAGATAAAGAAATTAGTTAAAATTTCTAAAAAATAAGGTATCCTCTACCTCTACTGTACATTACGCACAAATATTGCAGCTATCCGTATCTCTAACTGACTGTAGAGTAAACTCATCCCTTTTAAAATCTTAGAATGTTCCAATCTAAAAATAACTTGAACTGGTCAGAAGGAAACACTAATATTTGTTTGACATACATCTTTTGTATAATCAATGATGGGGTTGTATTTGTTTGACATACATCTTTTGTTTCAGGTGCTACTATAAGAACCAGGACAAACTGATAAAGGCATATGAAGACATTCAGTTGGATGGGAAACAAGACAATTCGGAGGATGAAACAGATCTTGGCCTTAAAAGAAGAGCAGAATGGTTGGCCAAACTCTCCTTGGCCATTAACTTGGTAATTAACCCATTACCCCCATAAAAATACACCTTTTTACCCCTTTAATGTATTCCTCCATTCAAAAAAATAGTTCCAATTAAAACAGTCATGAATATGTATCACAAGAAAGCAGGCTGAAAGTAAAGCAGAATATGCCTTAAGGTGCATTCTGCTTTACTTTCAACCTGCTTTAAGTGGTCAACTACAGTAGAACTTCGATGTGTCGAACTTCGAAGAGTCGAGTTTCTCGATGTGTCGATCTTTTTTTAAAGTCCCAACTTTTCTCCCTATATAACCTTATTTAAAATCTACGTTTGACTCGAGCTTTTATAAGTCGAGTTTTTCGCTATATCGACTTTTTTTCTCGGTCCGTACGTACTGTTTCACTCAAAATTCACTACACATGTGTCGATGTTCGACTGTACGATGGACCGGAATTTTGCGTGTCGAGTTTTTCACACCTCCGTGACCATCTTTACTCGATTGATTGTCATGAATGAAAATTACCTGACTGCCCAATTATCCAGGACAAACAGGCCAACACCTTTTCATGGTGTCAACGGCCCTGTGTATTCCTTGATTCATCTACTCTTTTCCATATTTTATTCCTCACGGACGTTTATCGTAGCCCCCTTATTCAGTTTCGTGTAAAGTCAAATATAAACCGCATATTCGTAGATCGGTCGATGTTTTTTTATGCCGGAAGAGAAATGTGTGTGTAAAAGACAAAGAACAACTCACGCGGAACCCATCCCGAAATGTGTAGCATCAATAGTTATGCAATTATCCCTCTAAGGAGATATTGTTACTATTTTAAGAAAAGGGTTTCCCCTGAATTTGGTTTCAGCGTTTCGAGAGAATGTATATGCTGGACTGGGTAAAAGAACCGGTGCGCAGATATAAAGCGACTTCCGTTCATACCGCTGTGTTGTTATTTTCTGAAAATCGAGTTACGGCAAACGTATTTTCGCCTGACGATTCGTTTCAAGTTGAAGCTTTTGTAAAATGAGTATATATGCAACCAGTTTGGATGCGATACAAGCGTTACATAATTGCATTTTAATGTTTTTTATTTGAAATCATCGATATCAACAAGTAACAAACGGACATGTCGGCTATATGGAGATCGAGTATTTTTGGAAGAAAAAAATCGAGGGAGCATAAGGTAAAACATGAGTCGAGGCTTCGATGTGTCGAGTTTTTTCTGATGGTCCCTTCAAACTCGACACATCGAAGTTCTACTGTATATTCAATATTAGAAACAGGCTATGGGGTAATAGGTTAATCCTTTGCAAAATCTTATTTGACCATCTTTTGCAAGATAAGCCCTTTCCTTAACCCTTTACCCCACTAGACTATTTTCTAGTTTTGAAAAAATGTGGTCACTTAAAGCAGGTTGAAAGTAAAGCAGAATGTGCCTTAAGGCACATTCTGCTTTACTTTCAGCCTGCTTTAAGCTACCATCTGCTAGAATATAGAAAATATTTCTTATCATACATATTCATAAATGTATAAAATGGAACTATATTTCTTTCAGTAGACGAATAAATCATATCTGCTAAAAGCCACTTCTATAGGGAAAGGGTAAATCCTTTGCAAAATCTTATTGGCCATCTTTTGCAAGATTATAAGAATCCACAATGAGTGCTGATGTGGGATAGGAATTTCTCCTTAGAGGGTATGAAATTAATGAAGAGATGAGGCTTGCCGAGTTTTCTGACCCGCAGGGGAGAAATTCGTATCCTACATCAACAAAACAAATGGTGGATGGATTTTTTTCTCCCATTTAAATTATTAAAACATGATACAAATAACAAAACAATTGCAGTTCGTGTGCACTTTTTTCTGTCAAAATATGCCATTGTTTATATGTAGTAACGTCGTCAGAAATGATGTAATTTAGTTACCCACGTCATGCAGTGCTTGTGGTAAAGCTGGGCAAACATTAAAAGAAGTCACGTGGTATGGAGGATAGAGGGATTCCTCATGGGGCATATCCCTATCCCACATAGGCAAAAATGGGAGAAAAGCCCTTTCCTTAAATAGTTTGTATATTGTTTAGTTTGGTCATCACTTTGGTGTCATCATTGTCGTCGTCATTGACCAAAATCTAAACATTGGCTACAACTTTGACACTCAGACACTGTTTTAAAAATAAAATTGGGTAATTCTATTTTTAATACAGTAGCAGACGACAATTATTGTTGGAAGTGAATATTACCCAGCATGCATATAGTTAAACAGGAAAGAGTATCATTTTCCCACACTGTACCAGTAACAACCATGCTTCTCTTGTTGTACCCTAAATTTATTATTTCCATTGCAAACAGTTTGGAGCCAGATCAGACACTGGGTTACCCGGCGTCTGATCAGGCTCCAAACTGTTTGCCACTCAGATTAAAATAAATTGTCAAAACTGTCGAATAGTTGTCCTTTTCTACATTTTATTGCTATGCGTTTTGTTTTCGTTTAAATGGGATCCCTGCCACATTACCAGTAACAACCATTCTTCTCTTGTAGGTTCTGTTGATTGCTAAAGCTGTAGCAGTGGCTCTTTCCTCGTCTATATCTATCATATCTAGTCTCGTGGATTCTGCAGTGGACCTTATGTCCGGCATCATCATATGGTGGACATCTCGTGCAATGAAAAACAGGAACATTTACCATTATCCCGGTGGTAAGTTTTAATATCCTGCCCAGTGATTCCAACATGCTGAGAGGCCTTAGTGGCCTAGTGGTTAACGCATTCAACCCTAAAAATGAGTATACTTGTCATTTACAAACAGTGTACCTGTGAGGATTACACTTGTCCTATGCAAACAGGGAGCCCTTTTCTCAGGGTCGACACTGTTTGTCAATTTGAAATACTTATATATTGTTAGAATCAACCCTAAATAGTCAAAAATGGACTTGACTTATTTTGAAATTGGAATTGTACATTAAAAGTTTCAGGGGTTTTTAGTGTACTTTTGAAATAACAGTTGTTGGTAAACATGATTGAAATTATCAGGTTTGCATTTGTTTGTATAAGACTAGCGCTTGCCGTGATTTTAATTTGTTTTTTGTTTTTGTTTATTACAGGTAGAACAAGACTAGAGCCTACAGCAATTGTGATTCTGTCAGTAATTATGTCAATAGCCTCCTTCCAGCTGATTGTTGAGTCCATACAGATAATAGTATCCTACACATCAAAACATGGAACCCCACCGTCAGTAGAGATCCCTGTTATTGGGATAGCTGCTGGTACAATAGGTAGGCTTTACTTAAGAAATGAACTGATTTTTTTCGGCGTTCAAGCGAAATGAACGACAGAAAATTTCGGCAAATACCATGAATCGCTAGAATTTGCCGATAATTTTTTGTCGTTCATTTCGCTTGAACGCCAAAAAAAATCAGTTCATTTCTTATATTTACAATATATTTGCTGTAATTTCTAACATTAAATAAACATTTTGTCAGTACGCATGTATGTTTAATCCATATTAGAGGTCGATAACACGAATCATGTGTACCCTATAAGGAACAGCCATGACCGATTTACTGAATCTGTGTACATTCGAAAGCAGAAAAAATAAGTTCCATTGTCAACAACTTGACAGTTTGGCGCGAAAAATGCTGATTTATGACGTCATTAGAAGTGACGTAATTTTAAAGTAGGATAAATATATCGGGGTTTTATTGTCATAAAGAAACGCAGGTATAGGCTGCTGTTTATAAGGTAGATTCTTATGTCAATTTTCTTGCAATTTATCTCATTTATAAAGAAGAATATTAGTCTGGAATCATGGTTTCCACTAGTAGGAAGGCATAGATTGGTTGAGAACAAATTTTGAAAAAATCCGCCAAATGTTTGCTGCCCCAAGTTCCAAAGATTAATTCGTGAATGAAAACTGCATATGCCCCGCCTCCCCTTCGAAACTTTTCCACAAGTCCCGCCCTCTCGAAAATTGGTGTTTATATGAAATGAACACACTGTTTGTCAATGGAATTGAATGGGGCGATTGTAAATATTACAATTTACTACATCTGATACAGGGATTCAGTCTCAGATAAGGAGAGTACAGTAGAACGGATCAACCTCTCTATTACGACCACTGAAATGAAGGATAATTGATTGTATAAAAGACAGTGGAAAAGTGACAGTGGAACAGAATGCTCCAAAAGGAGCTGTCTGTTTTACTGTCACCTTGCTTTAAGCATTCATCTGCCTTGCCTTAAACATCCAATAGTTAACAAAATCTAGTGGTCGTAATAGAGAGGTTAAACCGTATTTAAAAAAACTAAATTCTTTATACTAGCTCTAATCCCTATGGTGTGACTACTCATTAGAATTGTCTAAAAGAGATGATTCTAATTATGACTAGTCACACCATAGAGTTTAGTCAGGGCTGGCGCTAGGCTTCGCCATTGGGGCTATATGCGAGAAATAAAACAATATGGCGTCTAAAATTTCAAATTGCGAAAATGTTTGGCGCCAATGTTTTTTGCCGAATTTTCGCTACTAAGTTTACATGTTTTAGACCAGACCCCAACTGTCACCGGCGACAGTAGGATATCTGCAAACCAATGGCTGCGGGGGTTGGGTCCTGTGATGAATTCATATGTGGCATGTGATAAACACTCCACTGATTGCCGATATTGTCTCCTTAATTGTACACATGTGTGTGTATACACAAGCACTTAGCGCTTTTTTCTTATCAGGGAAAAATAGATTGCCAGTCTTGATTTTGAAATCTTGGCAGGGTAAACAATAGAGGAGGTGTAAGTTCTAAACTTTTAAAAGGTTTAACTCACCAAAAAAACCAATCATTTATCCTTCCATGTGATCAAAAAGATTAAATGTAACCTACCTTACTTAACCCTTTCCCCCATAGAAGCGCCTTTTAGCGCATTAAGTTTATTCCTTCACTGAAGAAAATAGTTCCAATTTATACAGTCATAAATATGTATCATACGAAATATTTTCTATATTCTAGCAGATGATAGCTTAAAGCAGGCTGAAAGAAAAGCAGAATGCGCTTAAGGCGCATTCTGCTTTACTTTCAACCTGCTTTAAGTGGACACCTATATTCAATACTAGAAACAGGCTATGTGGGAAAGGGTTAATTGTCAATTACTCAAAATGTCCGACCGCCAGTACATATTTTGAATCAGTGACGTCACTGAACATGACTGACATGAAATCAACACAGGAAATTTTGCATATACAGTACAATGAGTACATACAGCTAGGGTGCATCATATGTGTCAGGCACGTCTCTAGTCTAGTCTTGTGTAATAAGACTACTTGCTATTTAATTCATGTTGGAAAGTAAAGCACATAATCTAGACATTTCTTGATTGCAATAAAAGGTATAAATGGTAACAGATTTGTTGTTGTTTTTTTCAGTGTCAAAGTTCATACTTTTCTTGCTGTGTTACTACTTTGGGAGAGGTAGTAGCTCTGTAGAGGCTTTGGCTCAAGACCACAGAAATGATGTCCTGTCAAATATTGTTGCTATAGTTTGTGGTTATCTAGGTAAGTGTGTTGTTTATCCTACTGTATCCATTAAACTTTAACCTATTCCCCCATACAAATGAAATACACCTTTTTACGCTTTAATTTTATTCCTCCATTGATGAAATTAGTTTCTCTTTATATATACAGTCATGGATATGTATCATGTGAAATATTTTCTATTTTATAGCAGAAAAAAGCTTAAAGCAGGCTGAAAGTAAAGCAGAATGCTATTAGGTAATTGGTTAAACAGACAATTCGAGTTTCTATACTATTAAGGGTTGTTAAAAAGTATATTTCATAATAACAAACTGCAGTCCAAGATCAGAGGGCTTCTTTAGGAGCCCTCAGATCTGGGTCCAAACTGTTTGCTTAGGATTATTGTACTCTTCACAGGTATACTATTTCAAAGTTTTACACAGAAATGTATGAAGGGATGTTGCAGATATACAGCACAGAACTTAATACTTATTAGGAATATGGGAATTTAAACTTAGTAATCTGAATTTAGATAATATTTATAAAAGTCTGTGGAAATTCAGGCTTTTTGCAGGAGATATTTTGACATTACGGCATGCTATTTATAAGTGTTCACACGTTGTAGGGTTTAGTGAGTTACAATTGTGTACAGTGTCTAATTGTGTACAGTTTCTACTCAATAAAAACAGGTGGTTTCTTAAAGCAGACTAAAAGTAAAGCAGGAAGCATCCACCTGAAGGGTTTATTATGTAATTGCTCTTTAACCCTTTCCCCCATAGAAGCGCCTTTTAGCGCATTTGATTTAATAATAATGAATTATTTCTCCACTAAGAAAATATTTCCAATTTACACAGTCATAAACTTGTACCAAATGAAATAGTTTCTATAGCCTAGCAGATGACAGCTTAAAGCTGGCTGAAATTAAAGCAGAATGCGCCCGTATGCGCGTTCTGCTTTACTTTCAACCTGCTTTAAGCAGTCATCTGTCTTCAAATTATAAAACAGGCCATTGGGTAAAGGGTTAACAGAACATGGTACAGTGGAGAATCTGTTATTCTTTCCCGTTTAAACGCAAACGTACGCAAACGCAAAGCACTAAAACGTAGAAAATAACAACTTTTGGACAATTCTGATAATTCTTGTTTATCTTGGTGGCAAACAGTTTGGAGCCTGATCAGACGCCGGGTTACACCCAGCGTCTGATCAGGCTCCAAACTGTTTGCGCTGCAAATAATAGTTTTAGCGTAAACACGTTTATT
The DNA here is from genome assembly GCA_922989275.2 of Gari tellinella. Taxonomy (NCBI): domain Eukaryota; kingdom Metazoa; phylum Mollusca; class Bivalvia; order Cardiida; family Psammobiidae; genus Gari; species Gari tellinella. The sequence goes on from OV277870.1 coordinate 23,136,246, forward strand.
GGGAAAGAATAACAGATTCTCCGCTGTAGGTAAGTGAAACACTTTCTTTATTTTCAATGAAGATTGAAGAAATAATTATATTATTTTTTTCAGGTTCTCGAGAGTTTATACAGAAGGTGTCGCGGTATGGGGTTGTCTATATTGATCCTCTTGGTGCTATTATTATCAGTATATACATTCTAGTCAACTGGTGGAAAACAGGCTATGGTAAAGTATTTTCTCACTCATTTTAGCATCAAATCCTATGGTGTTACTACTCATTAGAATCGTCTCGAAGAGACGATTCTAATGAGTAGTGACACCATAGGATTTAATGCAGAAATAAAGATTTTAGTATTTGAAATACTCCCCTTATCTGGTGCTCTGTCCCCGGTTTGTGTATTTCTGTCTTCATTCTCATATTTCTTACAGTATTATTCTATTTTTCTTTTTCCCTTCCTCTCTTTGTTCTGTCATCTCTGTCATGCATTTCTATCTAAGTTCTTTGTTTCCCATACCCATTTTTAGCTCACCTGGCACAAAGTGCAAAGGTGAGCTATTTTGATTGTCCTGTGTCCGTCCGTTCGTTCGTCGTCAACAATTTCTTTAAAACGACACCTCCTCCAAAACTACGGGATGGATTATAACCAAACTTGGCAGGAATGATCATTATATAGTCCTCTTTAAAAGTTGTTCAAATATTTCCGATCCAATGCATATCTAGGTCAGAGGAGCTAAAAAAAGATTGTTTCAATAAAAACTTAAAAAATCTTCTTCTCTGAAACCACAGTACCCTGAGCTTAGATATTTTGCACAAAGCATCATCTACAGGTCCTCTATCAAGATTGTTCAAATTATGTCCCTGGGGTCAAAAATGGCCCCGCCCGGGGGTCACACATTGACATAGAGTTATATAGTGAAATCTTCAAACCTCTTCTTCTCTGAAACTAATAAGCTAGAGCTTTGATATTTGGCATGGTGTAACCTTCTAGAGGTACTTTACCAATATTGTTCAAATGGTTCCGGTCCGTTGCATATCTAGGTCACAGGAGCTAAAAAAAGATTTTTTCAATAAAAACTTAAAAAATCTTCTTCTCTGAAACCACAATACCCTCAGCTTAGCTAGTTGGCACTCAGCATCATCTAATCAGCAATTGGCACAATCATATTGTCATAATTTCTCAGCTTTCCAAGATATGTTACATTTACATCAACGTTTCCAGGTGAGCGATTAAGGGCCGTATACGGCTCTTGTCTTTCTTTGTATCCTTTTTATTATGCCCCCAGCATCGACAGATGCGGGGCATATAGTAATCGTCCTGTCCGTCCGTCCGTGTGTGCGTCCGTAACAAGGTTAAGTAGATTTTACCGTTTCGTCTAGCATCAACACGCTTACCCAAATGCTTGGATACTTATACAGTTGTTGCCTTGGACCATTCCCTATCCACCAATATCACCAAACTTTGATTTTGACCTTGACCTTGACCTAATTTGGACTTAGAAATTTTAAATAGGCTATTTCTTGGTTAACTAGATTTGACCGTTTTGTCTAGCATCAACACAACTGACTACAATGCTTTGATACTTATACAGTTGTTGCCTTGGACCATTACCAACTTACCAATATCACCAAACTTTGATTTTGACCTTGACCTTGACCTAATTTGGACTTAGAAAACTTTAAATAGGCTATTTCTTGGTTAACTAGATTTTACCGTTTCGTCTAGCATCAACACAACTGACTACAATGCTTTGATACTTAAACAGTTGTTGCCTTGGACCATTACCAACTCACCAATAATACCCAAGCTCAGTTTGACCCTGACCGTGACCTAATTTGGACTTAAAAAAGATTCAGAATATATTGTCAAGGATGCCACTGGGGGCATAAGCGTTTATTGAACGCGCAGTCTTGTTTTGTTAAATTTTGATATACAGTAAAACCTCTCTGTTACGACCACTTAAACGAAGGGTAATTGATTGTATAAGATACATGTGCTAGCTTAAAGCAGGTTGACAACTTGACAGTAAAACAGAAAGCTCCCTAAGGAGCTTTCTGTTTTACAGTCACCTTGCTTTAAGCAATCACCTGGAGTAAATACCTAATGATTAACAGAATTAAGTGGTCGTAATAGAGAGGTTTTACTGTACATATACTTAGGGTTTTTTTCTCCAAACATCAGAATTTTAAATTCACAAATGTTTTGTAATGTGCATCATTTGTTTAGTAAAAAGAACAATGATAGATAAAACAGAGTTACATTTTCATTACAGACATACATGTATGTGCAATCTTTGAAGTAAACACATTGATATTTAAAACTTCAAATTTTATATCACAAATTTAATAAAGAGAGGATTATCAATTCCTTTGGATAGATATATAAAAATTATCATAAGAATACGTCAATTCATTATCTGGTTAATAGCCATTGTTCTTTATTTGGATACTATTTCTAATGATATATTTTTCATATCCATCCAAAGGAATTGATTATTCTATTTATTACAGGTATATACCTTTTAATGACGTTTTTACAGAGAAAACACACAGAATAAATTGTTTACACATGATGTTACAAAAGAGTTCCGGCAAAAATGATGTTGTCAGAGCAAAAGTGATATCATCACTAGTGATGAAATTCATCTAACTGAGGAATCTCTACCAATCTCCGATAGTTATAATTACAATAAAACCCAAAAGCACATTAAGTAAAAATTCTGCTTTACTGTCAACCTGTTTTAAGTTGTCACCTGTCTTTCCAAACTAGAAACAGGCTTTGGGGTAATGGGTTAAGTGATCACCTGTCTTCTAAACAAGAAACAGGCTTTGGGGTAATGGGTTAAGTGATCACCTGTCTTCTAAACAAGAAACAGGCTTTGGGGTAATGGGTTAAGTGATCACCTGTCTTCTAAACAAGAAACAGGCTTTGGGGTAATGGGTTAAGTGATCACCTGTCTTTTAAAAAATGGCAAACAGTGTAGACCCTGATCAGAGGGCTCCTTAATCCTTTCCCCAATAGATGCACCTTTTAGCGAATATGATTTATTCCTCCGCTGAAGAAAATAGTTCCAATTTAATCAGTAAATAATATGTATTATAGGGAAAAAAATTCTATATTCTAGCACATTATAGCTTAAAGCAGGCTGAAAGTAAAGCAGAATGAGCCTTAAGGCACATTCTGCTTTACTTTAAACCTGCTTTAAGTAGTCTTCTATCTTAAATACTAGAAATAGGCTATCAGGTAAAGGGTTAAGGAGCCCTCTAGTCAGGATCAACACTGTTTGCATAGGACCAGTGTACTCCTCACATGTACACAATTTGCAAAGGACGCATATAAGCGTGACTAGGATTCAAAGAGTTAAGTGATCACCTGTCCTCTAAACAATAAACAGACTTTGGGGTTATGGGAATAAAATGGAAACTTGTGTTTTATTTCAGAGCAAATCAAATTACTAACAGGCCACACTGCAGACCCTGAGTTCCTCAGTAAGATCACGTGGATCTGTCTAAACCACCATCAGGAGATTATATACATTGACACAGTGAGGGCATTTCACTTCGGAAACAATTATCTAGTGGAGGTTGATATAGTTTTACCAGAGAACATGTCACTCATGGACGCACACAATATTGGCGAGACTCTGCAGCAAAAAATAGAGAAGTTTCCACTAGTTGAAAGAGCATTTGTACACCTTGATTATGAAGTTGAACATCATCCGAATGAGGAGCATAAAGCATTGTAGCGGAGAGTGAATGGAGGATTTCTGTTTAACCCGTTAACCCATAAATACACCTTGTTACAAGTCTAATTTATTCCTCTACTCGAGAAATATTTCTACCACATATAATCATCAATACCGTATATACTGTAGGAAATATTTTCTATATCCTAAATGATAGTAACTTTAAGCAGGCTGAAAGTAAAGCAGAATGCGCTTTAAGGCGCATTCTGCTTTTCTTTTAACCTGTTTTAAGTGGTCACCCATCTTCAGAAATAGAAGAAGACTATGGGGTAATGGGTTAATACATAATCACCTGATGACAGATATATGCAAAGCAGCATCCTTTACAAAATGTGTACCTGATGGAGTACACTTGTCCTATGCAAACAGTGTAGACAGAGATTAGAATTTTCTATTAAATGCTATAGAGATGAATGAGCCATTTTATATTTTAACAGCGACTTTTATTTAAGAGCAAATGGAGTTTTTGCTTGCTCGCTTTTTTGCTCGCTTGTTTGTTTGCTTGTTTGCTCTCTTAACCCATTTCCTCATAGTTTGTTTTTATTGAAGATATGTGACCACTTAAAGCAGGTTGAAAGTAAAGCAGAATGCGCCTGAATGCGCATTCTGCTTTACTTTCAACTGGCTTTAAGCATCCATCTGCTTGAATATAAAAAATATTTCTAATGAGACATATTCATAACTGTATAAATTGGAATTATTTTCTTCTGTGGGGGAATAAATTAAAGGCTTATATATGGGGTAATGGGTTAAGTATGCCTACTATTCTTTCTTCGACGTTTCTCCTTATTACTGTCTTCCATAGGTCAAGGGTAGCTTTTATAAAGCTGAATAGTTGTGATGCAGAAACGAGCTGTAGAAGTTTTTATATGCCTGTCTTTTGTCAAATGCAAACAGTGCATATCTTGATTAGGGGACTGCCCTCTGATCAGGGTCTTCACAGTGCGTCATTTTTGAAATACAGTCGAACTGCGATCTCTCGAACTCGCTTAACTCGAACTAACCAATATTTCGACACATGAATAAAATTATTTCATGCTCGGTTAAGTCGAACATACCCATATTTCAAAGTTAAAACGTGGCTTAGCCACGTTTTAACTTTGAAATATGGGTATGCTCGACAAAACCGACTTCAAGATATTGAAGTTCGACTGTACATAATAAAAACAACCCTCATTTGAATGTTTCAGGACCTGAAATTTAGGTGTTATTGAGTTAGTAAATAGTTTTGCATTTGTTTGTATAAAAGATATTGATATGAATATACTCATAAGTTTGGACTTTTTAGCTGACCTGAGCTTGCTCAGGATGAGCTTTTGCAATCTTTGAATGTGAAGTGTTGACAATGCCATATCTAACAGTTTTTACACTCTGGCAACTACAGTTTGAATAAGTTTTGATTTTACTTGCAGATAATATATACAGCTATACAGTATTGAAGAGCTGCAATTACGTGTATTGAATTTGTTAAAATCTGATTTTTGTGGCAAGAGTTATCTGCCCTTGATATACCGGTACTTAGAATGCAATAAAAGGCTTGATTTAAGTATTACACTCTAATGTCTACGAATTTGACAAAGTTTTTGATAAAAAAAAAATTATATGGCAAGAAGTTCTCCAATGAGATTAATTATTGTTGAAATAGGTTGAATTGGACAAGAGTTTTATGTTCTTGTTGCATTGAAAAAGCTATATTTGATAGTGTTTCTATAGTTTTTAATGCATTTTGATTATACTTGCACACAATGTATATAAGTTCTTGGAGAAGTGCAGTTATTGTTGATATAATGTCATTGTGTCAAGAAATATCTGCCCTTGATGTACTCAGCTATTCTAGAACATGTCGTATTCCAATATTGTCAACACTATATAGTCTAGACATTTGAATGGGTTTACATTAAATTTGTTTAGATTATGGGTGAAACTCTAAAGTAAATCTATCAGGTTCTATTACAACAGGTGAGCCATATCAGGGCCTGCAAGGTCCTCTTGTTTTTATAAGGGTAGATACCGGTAGTGCAATTTGTAGATTGTCTATTTGACGTATTTGTGTGATGTAAATAGTTGATAGGTCATTATTCTATATTTTTACAGCAAATGTTAAACCTGCTTTATGAGATAGATTGTGCCAATGCAATATAATTATATGTGTTATGCCAATGCAATATAATGATATATTTTATTGATTTGTTACCAAGTTATATGATTGATAATGAAATATTTTATCAAGTTTTAATATTGATGTTGAACTAGTTCATTTAATTATATTATTGAAAATGAAATATTAAGTTCAGATGTATTATTGAGTATTTCATTGAATATTATTATTAAAGATGATACTCATTATGTTTACTTCAGATGTATTATTCATTGTTTACTATTTCATTGAATGCTATTATTAACCCTTAGCCCGCCAAATAAATTGTCGTCTGCTATATTTCTCATCTGCTTCAAGTTTCAAAATGCTTCAAAGTTGCTCAAAATTGCTGAAAATGTTGTCCGAGTGTCAAACAGCTTTGATCCGGATGAGACGCCGAGTTACTCGGCGTCTCATCCGGATCAAAGCTGTTTGCATATAGAGCTATAGTCGTGAGTGGCAGGCTAAGGGTTAAAGATGATGATGATTATGTTTACTTCAGAGGTATTATTGATGGTTGACTATTTCATTGAATAATATTATTTATGATAAATAGAGGATAATCAATTCCTTTGGCTTGATATGAAAACTATATCATGAGAATGGGTTGTTATCTGTTTGAAAAACGAGTTCGCAGGGCGAGTTTTTGAACCAGATAACAACCCATTTGAGTGATATGTTTTTTATATCCATCCAAAGGAATTGATTTTTAAACATTTTTATCGCGTTTTTAGAGAGAAAACACACACAATTAATTTATAACGTGTGACATCACCAAAAATATTGTGATGTGATGTCACAAAAATGATATTGTCACTGCAAAAGTGATATCATCACTAGTTATGATATAGATTGTGAAGCATATGAAATTTATCTAACTGAGAAATCTCTATATATCATCAATAGGTATATAATAAAATATTTAATTCAGATGTACTATAAACAGATGCATTTTTGAGAGTGGACTATTACATTGATTTATGTTATAGAAGATCAAATATTTATTTTATATGTTTTATAAACAATGGAGTATTTCACTGTGTTATAATTTACTAATAATGAAAGTGTTTTCGAGTTGTATGACAGATAATGCCTATATTTTTTCATGTTTAACCCATTATCCCATAAACCCGCCTTTTTACACCTTTAATTAATTCCTCTACGGAAAAAAATAGTTCCATTTCATCCTGTCAAAAATATAAAATAAAAAAAAAAATCTTAATTTTAGTAGATAATAGCTTAGAGCAGGCTGAAAGTAAAGCAGAATGCGCCTTAACTCTTTGAACCCTAATCCCGCATATAGGCGTCTTTTAAAACAGTGTACATGTGAATAGTACTCTTGTCCTGTGCAAACAGGGAAAGCCCAGATCAGAGGGCTCCGAAAGGAGCCCTCTGATCAGGGTCTTCACTGTTTGTCAGTAATGCCAAAAATGACAAAAACAACCCTTAAAAGTCAGAAATGGACTAGACTTAAATGGAAATTGGAATTGTCCATTTAAAGTTTCAGGGAGGAAAGAGTTAATGCACATTATGCTTTACTTTCAACCTACTTTAAGTGGTCACATCTCTCCAAAACTTCAAATAGGCTATAGGATGATGGGTTAGGATTAAATTCTTTTTAACCCTTTCCCAAAATTGATGTGCCCTTTATCGCATATAATTTATTCTTCCACTGAAGAAAAAAGTTCCAATTTATACAGTCATGAACATGTACCAAAAAAATATTTTCTAAATCCTAGCAGATGGTAGCTGAAAGCAGGCTGAAAGTAAAGCAGAATAAGCCAAAATGCACATTCTGCTTTACTTTCAACCTTCTTTAAGTGGTCACCTGTCTTCAAAACTATAAACTACATATGGGATAAAGCGTTAATGCGTTGTTGCTGTTTTCTAAATATGTTTTCAATATATTCAAATAATTAATAGATATAATTATTGCATAACTTAGCAGTGCCTTTTATGCTGAATATTTCTTAATGTGCAGAAATATTCAAATTAGTCAAAGACATCCTGCCAGTGTAAATAGATTTTACCTTTTGAGTAAAATATTAAATATTTGAGTTTGTGAAAATTTCTTAACACTTTACTCCATAAACATGCATTTTAATGTATTGAGTTTATTCCTTCACTGAAGAAAATAGTTACATTTGATACAGTCATGAACATATTCTATTGAAAATAAAATTATATTCTATATCCTAGAAAATTGTATCTTGAAGCAGGCTGAAAGTAAAGCAGAATGCGCCTAAAAGGCGCATTCTGCTTTACTTTCAACTTGCTTTAAGTGGTCACCTATCTTTAAAACTAGAAACAGGCTATGGAGAAATGGGTTAAGTTATTTGTTGTTAGTTAAATGCTCGCATCAAAGTTGTGCCACACTGAAAAAGCGAAAACCAGTATTATATATTTATGGTTGCTCAATGGTGGACAAAAGTAAAGCAGTATTTATTCTAGTACATAATCATTCCATAGTTTAGAATATACCTTACCCACTGGCACTAGAGTCGTGGACTTATAATATATATCGGTAGAGGTATAGATAAAGTAAACACATACACATAAAAAGTCCATGACTCTGGTACCAGTGATCTATATCTAAAAGATTTTTCCCCACCGATTAGCAATGTCTATGTAATTGCATTGAAATCTAAAAACAAATTAAAAAAAATAAATCTATATGGGTTGACTATTGGCATCTACCTGTCTGCTATCTATTATTATAAGACCATGGTGTGTAACCAATTCTACACCGTGTCACTTCAACCACACGAATTACCTACTAAAATGCATTCAATTGAAACCAAATATTTTGCAGTCCATAGATAAGATATTTTTCTATCCAAAATACATTTCTTCGATGGTTGATTTGAATACGTAACTATAAGAATCAAGATTGAAGCCGGTATTTTACCAAACAGGGATTTCCTCCACCCCCTAGCTTCCGGTTGACCTCGGGTCAAGTTAAAGCGTTTGTAAGCGCAAATTTCATTGGCTGAATAATTCACGCGAGAGTATTCCCGTACAGTAGACAATACGTTATTCTTTCCCGCTTAAACGCAAACAAAACGCAAACGCATGTCACTAAAATGTATTGAATGACAGCTTTTTACTATTTTTTAGTATTAATTTTAATCTCAATGGCAAACAATTTGGAGCCTAGTCAGACGCCTGGTTACCTGGTGTCTGATCAGCCTCCAAATGGTTTGCAAATGAAATAATAGTATTAGTATAATCGCGTTTATTTGGAAAGAATAACGTTTTCTGTACTTGACGTCATTCGCGCGAGCGTCTTCCCGCGCTTCTGTCAAACTGAATAAACTACTGATTACAGCGTCACATTGTGCACAATTGTGCTGAACTTATATTAATGCAAGACTTTAATAACTGCATGATTAACAATTTCAACCAAAAATCATGAGAACGATATATATTTACACATCTTTCCGGTATATACATTCTTTTTTCAATCAGCCAATCAAATCGCTCGTCGCAAACTGTACTTTCATTTCGTCTAAACCGGAAACTAGGGGGTGGAGGAAATCCCTGTTTGGTAAAATACCGGCTTCAATCTTGATTCTTGTAGTTACGTATTCAAATCAACCGTCGAAGAAGTGTATTTTGGATAGAAAAATATCTTATCTATGGATTGCAAAAGATTTGGTTTGGATTGAATGCGTTTTAGATAGTTATTCTTGTGGTTGAAGTGACACGGTGTAGAATTGGTTACATACCATGGTCTTATAATAGTAGATAAGCAGACCGGTAGAAGCTCATCGTGATAGATCTATAAAAAAAAAAAATTTTTGTTTTTTTTGTTTGTTATTCCAATCCCATACGATAGACATTGCTAACGTTTGGGGAAACATCTTATAGATCAAGAATCTATATCTAATAGATCTTATAGTAAAAAATAGCAGACCGGTAGGTAGAGGCATATCTAGAGTCAACTCACATTTTTATTTTTATTTTTATTTCCATTCCCATACAAAAGACGTTGCTAACAGAACGGAAAAAAGGTTCTACATCCAAAATCTAGTAGATAGAGACTATAGAGCGTACACATCAAGATGTCCGCCTTCATATATAGTATACATTACTTACCGGTAGATACAGTTCTAACCACTGACACCACATTCATAGACTTATTATGTATATTCTTCTCTGTATGTATAAGAAATAAAAATGCATCTAAATGTAAATACACACATATTATAAGTCCATGACTCTGGTGCCAGTGACCTTACCATTTATTTTATACCCTCAATTGAAATGTATAGGCAAGACTAAATTTGCATTATTATAAGATATTGGTATTGATGCCACATGGTAGAGTTAACCATTCATTTTAATCAGATAACTCATATGTATGCAGTAAGCCACTCTTACACAGTCCACTACCCTAATCAGTCTGATACGGCAGCAGCCCCTAGCTAAGACACACAGGGCATAACAACAGACTGGTAGCTACACAACTCAATAGAATTGCTTCACCACCAGCTATAATATATACTCTGGATGCCCTAACACGTTGAACTGACCAGAGGAATTTTCATCTACCCAATACATTGTAATAGCTATTATGTAGGCATACATATGAGTTATCTGACTATGCCATTCATTTTAAGATTTTATTATTTCCCTTAGGCATTGTTTTGTCTACTTCAATAATTGATGATGTACATAATGTAAAACAAAAAATTATGATTTATATATAGTAAACTTATGTTACAAATCCTTTTTCATTAACCCTTTACTCCATAGATACACCTTTATATGCATTTTATTAGCTCACCTGAGGTAGCTCAGGGTGAGCTTTTGCAATCCTTGAATGTCCGTCGTCCGTCGTGCGGCGTCAACAATTTTAGTGTTTACACTCTAGAGGCCACAATATTTATCCAATCTTTCTCAAACTTCTTCAGATTGTATATTACCATAAGAGTTCGGATGAGTTTGATTATGGTTGAAATCCGACCAAAAGGTCAAGAGTTATCAACCTTTGAATTGCTGAAAATGCCATATTTAACGGTGTTTACACTCTAGAGGCCACAATATTTATCCAGTCTTTTTCAAACTTGCTCAGATTGTATATTACTATAAGAGTTTGGATGAGTTTAATTATGGTTGAAATCGGATCAATAGTTCAAGAGTTATCAACCTTTGAATTGCTGAAAATGCCATATTTAACAGTGTTTACACTCTAGAGGCTACACTATTTATCCAATCTTTCTTAAACTTGCTCAGAATGTATATTACCATAAGAGTTGGAATGAGTTCGATTATGGTTGAAATCGGACCAATAGGTCAAGAGTAATCTACCTTTGAATTGCTGAAAATGCCATATTTTGCAGTGTTTACACTCTAGAGGCCACATTATTTAACCAATCTTTCTCAAACTTTCTGCGATTGTATATTACCATAAGAGTTCAGATGAGTTGGATTATGGTTGAAATCCAAGAAATAAGTTGAGAGTTATCAACCTTTGAATTGCTGAAAATGCCATATTTAACAGTGTTTACACTCTAGAGGCCACAATATTTTTCCAATCTTTCTAAAACTTACCAAGATTGTATATTACTATAGATAAGTTCAATTATGGTTGAAATCAGACCAATAAGTCAAGAGTTATCAACCTTTGAATTGCTGAAAATGCCATATTTAACAGTGTTTACACTCTAGAGGCCACACTTTTTATCCAGTCTTTTTCAAACTTGCTCAGATTGTATATTACCATATAAGAGTTTGAATAAGTGCAATTATGGTTGAAATCGAACCCATAGGTCAAGAGTTATCTGCCCTTGAACTGCTGAAAATGCCATATCTTACAGCGTTTACACTCTTGCAACTACAATTTTCAATGGATTTTGATTATACTTGCAAACAAAGTATATAGCTATAAGTTCTCTCAATTATTGTTGAAATCTAATCATTGTGTCAGTAGTTATCTGCCATTGGTATACTTTGAAATGCTAGAAAAGGCTTCATTTCAGTATTGTTTAGGCTCTAGTTATCTGCCCTTGATGTACTCTACTATACTAGAATTATGAGGTTGTATTCCAAAATTGTTTACATGCTATACTACAAATTTGAATGAATTTAGATTAAAACGGGTGAAACAGAAAGACAAAGCTATCAGGCTTCAGTACAACAGGTGAGCGATAGCAGGGCCTTCAGGCCCTCTTGTTTATTCCCCCACTGAAGAAAATAGTTCCATTCTTTACGGATATGAATATGCAACATAAGAATTATTATCCAAACAGATGACAGCTTAAAGAAGGCTGAAAGTAATGCAGATTGTACCTCAATGCACATTCTGCTTTACTTTTAACCTACTTTAAGTGGTCGCCTGCCTTCTAAACTAGAAACAGGTTATGGTGTAGAGGGTGAAATTATTAACCCTTTCCCTTATAGAAGCGACTTTTAGCGTATTTAATTTATTACCCCGCTGAAGAAAAGTAGTTCCAGTTTATACCCTCATGAACAATAACCATTACAAATATTTAATATAGCCTAGCAGATTTTAGCTTAAAGCAGGCTGAAAGTAAAGCAGAATGTGCCATATATGAATGTGCCATATGGCACATTCTGCTTTACTTTCAACCTGCTTTAAGTGATCACCTGTCTTTAAAACTAGAAACAGGCTATGAGGTAAAGGGTTAAATGAGATTTACTTTTAGCTATTTGAACAAGAGAAAAAACTATTTGTTAAACTCAAATTTTGTTTAGAGTTTCGCTGATAGTCAATTTGTGTCAATACTCAATTTAGCCGGTGTATGATAATTTACAGATAATACTGTGCAATACTTTATGCAAAAGTATGTTTCATTATACTGTATAAGTTATTTTATTACTCAACTGTGAGGCTTTATATATCCTTTCCACCCCCATAATGTATTAAAACGTTTTGACGATTATGGCACATTTTGGCTTCCGTAGAATGAAAAGTTATGATTCGCACATCACGTTGGAAGACTTTTCTGAAAGGCCAAGTTCGGCTCTTCCTATCTCTAGAATATCAATGGTCTCCTGCAAAATGTGACACTTTCAGGCCGCATCGAAAATGGATCCAGACACAAATTTGCAAGATTGGAAAAATGCGAATGCCAGAGGGGCCGAAACGGTCCATCTTTCTACTTTCGGTTTAAAATGTATGCGACCTTTTTGTCAAAACCCGTTATAAAAGCACTCATGCTGGAATTCAGTAACACAGACATGTCAACACAAGGCTCACAAAGCTCAAACTGAGCTCAAGATCCTATTTTTTTTTTTTAAGTCGTTTGGGTATTGCGTGAACGGGATTTAAATATAGCGCTTCTAAAAATAGATTGTCACTTTCGGTTTCGTGTTGACACGTCAGAGTAGTTTTGAGATGTCAGAGTGTAGTGTTTATTCAGAAAATGAGCTCAAAACTAGTCCGGTAGTGTCTGTGTTATGTGTACAAAATCGGTCAGGCTTGCTAAGGATATAGGAAGTATTTCATAAATTAAAATCTTTAATTTTGCTATAAATCCTATTGTGTCACTACTCATTACAATCGTCTCAAAGAGACAATTCTACTTAGTAGTAACACCATAGGATTTAGTGCTAAAATGAGTGATAATGTTTGCATTGTTTGGTTTACACCCTCTGATCTGGAGTCTGGTAAATGTACAAGGTGCAAGGCCCCTGCTGTGGTCATACTTGTTATTGTCATTGTCTTGGGATTAGTTACTTTTCCATAAAGATAAAACACGGGTAGGAGTTGAGATGCGTAGTAATTAAATCAAGAGGCGGAAGGTTAAGTGATTTATTTTACTAGCATCTCAACGAATACTCGTGTTTTATCGAACTATAAAAAACTGGTATTAATTTATTATTTCGATTCTAACACATCAATTTAACCACAATTTGCAACGGCGCACATTTCTTAGCATACGCATTTTCGAAGCAATATTGCTTCAAGTCAAGCCGTTACAGTGTGTGCATGTTTTATTGAGAATTTAACACAGATACGTTCCTTCTTTGTTTATATAGGGATATGCATGAAGTGTGATAGAATTAGTGAGTTATTTTCCATCCCCATATATGCCCATCACTTGCTTTCCATGCCACAGGATATGTACCACAATGCCTAAGAAAAGACAATTTAGGCATTATTGAAATTGTTGAGATTAAAGTTTTATTGTACATATACAGAGGCATCTTTACTCTTCCATATTCACAGGGATTTGCCTCATAGGGAATCACTCTATACTCTATATCATGTGATATATACAACGGAGATGACGTTATTCTTTCCAATTTAAAATTACCCTATAGCCTTAAGGCGCATTCTGTTTTACTTTCTACCTGCTTTAAGTGGTCAACTGTCATTAAATCTAGAATCAGGCTACATGTACATACTTCTGCATGTCAAGACGCAGAAAACTCTTCCTTTGACTCTTTAACTCTTGGTAGAAGCATGTAAAGGCATCTTAATGAGGAATGTTCTCAGAGAAAATGGGCTGAAAGGCTCTATGGGGGAAAAAGGTTAACCAATTACCTCAATGTATATGCTGTTTCATTCCTTTATTTGTTTCGTCCACTAAAGGAAATTGTTCCTTTTTATACATTCATGAATATGTACAATAAGTTGTATTTCTATATCCTAGCAGATGGAAGCTTAAAGCAGGCTGAGAGTAAAGCAGAAAGTGCCTTAAGGCACCTTCTGCTTTACTTTCAGCCTGCTTTAAGCATTCACCTGTCAGTTATGCAGAAAAACTTTTCTATGCATCTAAACAGAATAATTGTTACATGTGTGTATATATTTTGAAATGGTTTTGGTGAAACGGGTTAAGTGTTCAGTTTGTTCAAGATTTTGTAGGTCAATTTGAAATATTCTTTCACAGTTCTTGGGTTAAAATTGTTTTAGGATTTTCAAAGGAGTTTTTTTACAAACCAACCCTTCCAAGTAGGATATCACTGGGGGCCAACGAAGTATCACGACGACCCCTTTTGCACAGCAATGCACAGAAGCCCCGTTTATAAATTCAATGACGACTTCAGTTGGTATCATTATGCATATACATTGTACAATGTACTTTGTTTGATAACATATACATGTATACATATTCTGTCTACGGGGCTTCTGTGCAAAAAGATCCTTATGACACTTGTTCATATAAGTTTTAAGAATTTGAAAATGTTGTTGACCTTTGAAATAGGAATGGGAAGGGAAAAGATGCATTATACATGTAAGTTAATAATGATCTGCTCAGAATGGGAATTTTCATTTTTATAGACCTAAATACATGTACCACGAACAAGCGCCCACGTTTGTGGGGTTCATATGCCATTGTTTCTACAAATGGTCATTAGTTACAGAATTTAATACATTGGCATTATGCATGTAAAAGAAAGTGATATGTGTTATGTTGTTTGGGGGACAGATTTTATTGGCTTTAAATTTTAATGGATTACTGTTAAATTTATTTGGGGGGGGGGGGGGGGGTGATATTACCTATAGTCAGTCTGTTTGACCTTCTTTACATTATGTAGTGTTGTTCCGATTAATCGATTTAGGCAACATCCAATCAATTCCCTGCAGAAATCAATTAATTGACTAATAAAATCCATAGTAGACTCTAAAGTGACTAATATAAAAATGCAAAAGCAAAATTCGGGTAATAGTTTCAAAATGCAATACTGTTAAACTTTTTGTCGATTTCTTTCCTCCATTGAGTTCTATCATTCGCTATAAGCTATTCCCTAGTACGCACTAATGCATAATCTTTATGACTCTAGTAACTAGCAGTGGCTAGCTCCAATGGAATGCGTCTTAGAAGTTAGATAGTAAACATTGCCGGTTTTGCGGAATAGGCCTATAACAATTAGGTGAAGTTGTTGGTTTAAAGCATAATTTCCAAAATCTTTGTATTCAAATAGATCTAGAGGTGAAATTGAAACACATCTATCATTTGTATATGTTTCTGAACATAAATTCACAGTGTCATAGTTTTTTAGCAGTTAAAATGGCATGATTTTCAAGTGATTGCCGTTCGTGTGTTTGCTCAGACTGTAACAGGGATATGCAATTACTTTCTCTCACACACATACACTTAGATTTAATAATGTGTACCAAAATTAAAGAGTAAAACTTAATGACATGAATTTCTGAAAGCTCAGACGTTGTTTTGTTTTCACTTTTCAGTAGTTATTGAATTTAAGTAATTCTGTCCGTTTAAGGTGCTCAATATTTGATCATCGATCGTTCACTCGAATGTAATGCTGGATAACAAAATATAGAGTGATTCCCAACACTATTATTATGCATTTCCAATACCATACTAGATGGTAGCTTAAAACAGGCTGTAAGTAAATCTGAATGGTAAGCAGGTGGTATCTTTAATCAGACATTTCTGCTTTACTTTCAACCTGCTTTAAGTGGTCATCTGTCCTCATGACAAGAAACAGGTAATGGATTAAAGGGTTATAGTATCAGCAGCTTCTGCAGGAAGCTGTCACCTGTCTTTCATAGTCAGTTATAGTGGTTATACAGGGCTCCAGATATGAGAGATTAAACTGAACAAATCCAACATTTTCTCACTTGTTTCAGTACCAAATCCTATGGTGTTGCTACTCATTAGAACCGTACTACTCATTAGAACCGTCTCTTCGAGACGGTTCTAATGAGTAGTGACACCATAGGGTTTAATGCAGAAATAAAGATTTTGGTTTTTGAAATAGTCCCCTTATCTGGAGTCCTGGTCGTAACAGAGAGGTTTTACTGTACATGTATTCTTCATGTGTTTTGTTCCCATTGAGATAATCATGTGATCATAAAAATAAATACTATCTTGATCAGTTCCTGTCTGTTCTCTGTGTGAAATTTCCTCTGTATATATTTGAATAGCATGTTTCAACATATCCTAAATCATGTGAGAACAGAATGGACCCAGTAGCCTGAGAAGTTTAACCCTTTCCCCATGAATATGCCTTTTTAGCTCACCTGGCACGAAGTGCCAAGGTGAGCTATTAGGATCGCTGGATGTACGTCGTCCATCCGTCCACAATTGTTGTTAACACTCTAGCGGCTACAAATTTCATGAAACTTGATGACAATATTTGTCTTGATAGAATCTAGGTCAAGTTTGAATGTGGGTCATGTCCAGTCAAAAACTAGGTCACTAGATCAAATCATCAAAAAACCTTGTTAAAATTATCAAGGCTACAAATCTCATTGGATCTTAATGAAACTTGGTCACAATTGTTGCCCCATTGATATCTAGGTCAAGTTCCAATGTGGGTCATGCCTGGTCAAAAACTAGGTAACTAGGTCAAATCATAGAAAAACCTTGTTAACACTCTAGAGCCTACAAATCTCATTGGATCTTAATGAAACTTGGTCAAAATATTTGCCTTATTGATATCTAGGTCAATTTCCAATGTGGGTCATGCCTAGTCAAAAACTAGGTAACTAGGTCAAATCATAGAAAAACCTTGTTAACACTCTAGAGGCTACAAATATCAATGGATCTTTATGAAACTTGGTCAAAATGTTTGTCTTGATAAAATCTAGGTCAAGTTGGAATGAGGGTCATGTCCGGTTAAAAACTAGGTCACTAGGTCAAATCAGAGAAAACCTTGTTAACACTCTAGAGGCTATGAATGTTATTGGATTTTAAAGCAACTTAGTTTGAATGTTTGCCCAATTGATATCTAGGTCAAGTTCGAATATGGGTCATGTTGAGTCAAAAACTAGGTTACTAGGCCAAATCAAAGAAAAATGGTGTTAACCCTCTAGAGGCTACAAATTTCGTTAGATTTTATTCTGAATGAAATATACTGAAAAACATAAGTAATGCATAATGGGATTCATTGTAGAATGGGAATGTACTATAGGAATTATAACAAAATTTTGGTATATGAAATTACTAATACATTATGTTTGCAATCAACAAACAACACAAACCCTTTAATTCATTTTCTTTTGATTGCTTAATTACGATTTCTAAACCCATCATCCCTATGAAGAAGAGTGAAAAAAACATCTTTAGTATCGCGTATTGCATTTATTGCCTCTATTATTCTCCTTGGCGTATAATTAATCAACCTGGTGATTCTTTTAAAGCAGCACATTCCCCCTGTTAAGCTGCGAGGTCATTGACGTTGTTAAGGACGTTACGTCGACGTCAGACATTGCGGTCTAAATTGTTACAAAGGTGCTCAATTGGCGACAGATTCGGGCGGTAAAATTGCCTAGGTTAACGAGAGAATAAGCGGAGTGCATTATGTTGCAACCAGTCCATGCGAAAAGCATGACGTCGATGCGTTAGTGAAAACCAAACGTACGATATGTACGCTCGAAGTCCGCATTCTTTGAGATGCCTGATAACCGTGACAGAATGTATCCTGTCCCAGTGACGCCCTTGTGTGTTATTGGCCGTCTCTGACGCCGTTAGGAACCGGATTCTTAAAAACGCAAGGCGTATCTGACGGTCCTTACGTTGCGTTGTTTCTTTGGTGCGCCCACCTTTCGGTTGATCATTTACGGTATTTGTCTCCAGCAAACGATTACGGAATCGACAAGTTGTTGATTGCACGACTCCCAGTTGTCTAGCGGCACTTTTCTGTGAACACTCTTGCATTAGAAGACCAATAGCTTGGGTACGGTCATTAATGTTCAGCCTATGCATCGCGCTGAATGTTGTGATTATCTGCAATGCTGATTTAAAGTACGTAGGCGTACTACACATTTCAACCAATTGAGTGCTTTTGAATTTGTTTAACCGGAAGTAGGTCAGATGGCTTACGTCAGGGTTTTCAAATATGTCGGTGTAGAATCCACTTGCGACGCAGGATATGCACAAGTTTTTGTTGGACAATTGTGGATCAATTTTATCAACACACGGTGTATCGATAATCTTGGTTGTACTCCAATACAACCGATACATAAGTTGAACACATTATGCGTTACTTATGTTTTTCAGTATATTTTCAGAATGTTTGCCTACATTAAATCTAGGTCAAAATCAAATGTGGATTATGTCTGGTCAAAAACTAGGTCACGGAATTATACAAAACGGAATAGCAACTAAGCGAAATTGAATAGGTGAGTACCTGAGCTCTCGCGGCGGTTGAATTTTGCGAGATTATGTGTCACGTGACAACATCTTCACTTCTTTGCCTCGTTGTCCGCGATTTCTGGCGTGAAATTTACCGACTCGAGTGTTTTTATTGACATTTTATAGGATTTAAACGACTATATGGACATTCCTATCAATTCACGGGAATAAAAATCCGCGAACAATGCTTCGAAAACACACATTTATCATATTGACTACCGATAGACAGTCTTTTATCAAGTCTCGCGAGTCTCGTATCCGCCGCACGAGATTTACGATATAGCGCGAGGTTTCGATTCCATCAGTGTATAATTCTGTGACTAGGTCACTAAGTCAAATTATAGAAAAATCTTGTTAACACTCTAAAGGTTGATTGTGGGTAATGTCCAGTAATAATCTAGGTCACTATACGTTAATTTTACATGGTGTACTAGGTGAGCGATTTAGGGACATGGTGGCCCTTGTTTAGCTCACCTGGCACGAAGTGCCAAGGTGAGCTTTTAGGATCGCTGAATGTCTGTAGTCCGTCCTTCCACAATTGTTCCTTAACACTCTCGAGGCTACAAATTTCACCCGCTCTTCATGAAACTTCATGACAATGTACGTCTTGATGAAATCTAGGTCATGTTTTAATGTGGGTCATGCCAGGTCATAAACTAGGTCACTACTCACTAGGTCAAATCATAACAAAACCTAGTTAACATTCTAGAGGCTACAAATCGCAATAGATCTTTATGAAATTTGTGCAAAAACGTATGCCTCATTGATATCTAGGTCAAGTTTAAATGTTGGTCATGTCCGGCCAAAAACTAGGTCACTAGGTCAAATCATAGAAAAACCTTGTTAACACTCTAAAGGCTATACAACTCAATGGATCTTTATGAAACTTTGTCAAAATGTTTGCCTTATTGATATCTAGGTCAAGTTCCAATGTGGGTCAAGTCAGGTCAAAAACTAGGTCCCTAGGTCAAATCATAGAAAAACCTTGTAAACATTCTAGAGGCTACAAATCTTACTGGATTTAAATGCAACTTGGTCAGAATGTTTGCCCAATTGATATCTAGGTCAAATTCGAATATGGGTCATGTCGGATCAAAATCTAGGTCACTAGGTGAAATCAAAGAAAAACATTGTAAACCCACTATATATAGAGGCTACAAATCTCATTAGATCTGAATGAAATATTGCCAGAATGTTTGCCTACATCAAATCTAGGTCAAAATCAAATGTAGCTTGTTCCTGTTCAGAAACTAGGTCAAATCATCGAAAAATCTTGTTAACACTCTAAAGGTTGATTGTTGGTCATGTCCAGTCGTAATCTAGGTCACTATAGGTCATGCTTTACATGGTGTACCAGGTGAACAATTTAGAGCTATGGTGGCCCTTGTTGATTAACCCATTACCCAATAGCCTGTTTGTAGTTTTAAAAAAAGATGATCAATTAAATCAGGTTGAAAGTAAAGCAGAATGCGCCTTTTGGCACATTCTACTTTACTTTCAGCCTGCTTTAAGCTTTTATCTGCTTGAATATAGAAACAAATTTTTATGATTCTTATTTGTAGCAGTATAAATTGGAACTATTTTCTTCAGTGGATGAATAAAATAGAGGCGAAAAAAGGCGTATTTATGGGGTAATGGTTTTAACTCTCCATATGGTATATTTCAATTTAATCCAGGTTTCAAAGAATTCTGACAGGAAATAAGCAGACCCGCGAACCACCTTAAGTGTTGTTTATTTATAACTATCATATTTGTTTGCGTTATTGAATGTACAAACAAATAACAACATAAATTATTATGATGGACTTATAACAATTCCCCTCCCCCTGGCAAAGCACAATAACTTTAGTAGTTATTCTACCTTTTACTATTTGTGCTTTCTGTCTCTTAGTGCACCATCAAAGTATAGTCAAGCTTGACCTTTTTATAGTAGTTCATCTGAACTCGTCCCTTTTTATACAAAATTCGAACTTTTCTGTCCGTTTGTTAAAACGAATATGATTAGATATTTACTGTCCCTCCGCTTTGTAATAGCCAATCAGATGGAAGGACACTTGTCACTTCTTGAAAGGGCGAAGGTGTGCTGTGTAATTTGTCTTCCATTTTCGCGGAATTAGGTAAGTACTTATACCTTTATAGTTTATACGGTACCTCTTCTTCGGGAAAAAGGCCATGCCTGTAACTCCCGCTCCAAGCAATATCTTATTGTCAAATTTTCTGGCGCATGCGTTGGTCGGACCTTGTATACTGTTGTCTCCTATTCTCGTGTGGCTAAGCCTTAGAATACGTATAAAACCCATACATTGCTTTTAAGAATTCTCCTTTTTGGCTTAAAAAACAGTTGAAACTCCCAATAAAGTATAACATCCATAATTATAATTACTAAAAAAATAATATCTAGGTCATTTCTACGTTTGAATATACCTCCCTGCATGATCCGAATCAGTCAAATGTTTCTCGTATTCTCGTGCCTTTTGATTGGTTGTCAACGTTTGTTGCTATGGAGGGGGTTAACTCTTCAGTTCAGCTAAGTGTTTTTAGAGTCACTTTAAATCTATCATATGGACAATTTCTGTGTCTGTGGCATCAATTTTTGTGTGTTTATTTATTTTTAACAATGAACTAGTATTAATGAATTACAGTATCCAACACGTTTTACATGTGAAATTTCGAAAAAAGATAATTCAAACCCAATTGATGTTTTATTGGTCCAAATACAACATTTTTCAAAATAAATTAATCCGGGGACAAGAGTTGATATATTTCTGGATGTCAGGAGTGTCCATTTAATCTGTTTTTGTAAGACACGAGATTATGAGAAACCACGAGAATACGAGAATTGGCGACTGTTTATGAACCCAGTGTCTGTCTAGTTCACAGGTGTCTGTATCACAGGTATTTCTATTTATGGGTACCTGTCTGTATCTGTATCTGTATCAATACGTCGTAGAATCCTAAAAGGCTTTTACACGACGGGTAAGAAGAGTCGCCAAATTATTGGCGATAATCTCGTAGGGCTGTATCTACATGCCCCTATTTAACCTATTTAACCGACCTATTTAACCGATATCAGTCAACTTTCATTAATCTGATATTTTCATTTTACATTTATCATGCATGTAACTGTTTTCCGTATTAGACATATCCTCGATTCTCACTAGTCGGAAGCCTATCATGAGTCCGGAAGGATCACAAAAATGCTTGATATGGCGCGTGCGGTTTGCTTACGTCATCGCAAAAAGCGGTTCCGGTTAGGTATTTGATGCGGCGCATAATAGCCGAAAAAATGCTAAAAAACCTTGGAATTTTAGTGAAACTTTGAAGAAAATTATATATTCAAAAAATGAATACCAAAATTGACCACATACCTTATTTTTTTAATGTCCCTTTGTAAAATGATTCCGAATAACACATTTTCCAATACAACTCTAAATGTTTATTACGTGTAGCAAGTGTCTGGAAATTGAACTTTCATATGCAGTATAAATTTGACCCGGTTGTGTACAAGCGCCTTTGCTACCCGGATGATGACGTCAAACTTCCGGCCTAGTAAGAATTCGCGGCGCTGCATTTACAGCCGAAGGTTAGTTTGAATAACTGGTATTTGTTTAACAATCAAGTTGTTTGATTACTTTAAATGTTATTTTCAGTTAGAAAACTGTTTTTTCTCCATATTCGTTCAATGTAATTATGTATCTCCCAGTTTCCATTTAAATTGATTACCTTTATAGTCCGTTTTCGCTAAGGGGTCCGGACAAACGAGTGAAGAGGATATGTATCGGTAGAAAAAAATTTAGTTAATCGAAGAAGTGTTCTCTTTTTCGCCATAGCACATGGGTTGTATTTATAGGACCTCGGGCGGCAAACACGCAATAAAGATTCTTGTCGCGATTTGCTAAAGACAACAAAAGGGAAACCGATAAGACCTGACGTACCAGAAAATGTTAAAAAATGTGAAAAAGCTACGTCAGGTCTTATTTATAGGACTATATCACAGGTGGTCTGTATGATGTATACATCACTTGGCATTTGATCAAAAACAATTAAATGAATTTAAAAAAAAGAAAAACGGGCGAAATAAAATCCCCATCGTACTCAAGCATTTGTTTGGGCACCAAGAGTTATGAAAAGTTGCTCAACAAATGCTTGTGCTTTTGTCGTTTTTAACGATTTCCGACTCGAGGCTCAAACGCGTCTGGATCTGGATAAATACTCAGTATGGATTTTTATGATTATGCACAGCAGGAGAGAGAGCATATGAAGTACTAGTCATTCTACCGTTGCATAATAGTCACGATTGACTGCGTCAATGTACGATGTAGATGTTCTTCAGAGCTGTCTTAAAAATTTAACAGAAGCTTTGCACCAGGGACGGATCCAGAAACATTTCAGAGTCGAGGGAGGTGGTGGTTTAAAACCCCTCTGATGGATAGCGGACATGATAAACCGAGGACACAAGCACTCTGTCGATCTTTTTGCTGCCGGACACCAGCCCCGCCTGTTTTTTGCGGGGGTGGGGGGGAAGCCCCTCTGTCAGTTTGTGTGTGCGGTATATACATCCTCCAAGGCCCACGCTTTGCTGCATGTTTCATGCATTTATGTACATACAGGAAAGACACCTTTTAAGTGTGCCTTTTGTAAAAAGTCATTTAACATGAAAGGCAATTTAGCCAGACACTTAAGGATTGACACCTTAAAGGTGTGGTCTATGTAAAAATACATTTACTCTGAAGGATAGTTTAGTGATACACATGTTGATACACAAGGAGAAAAAACATACAAAATTAGGGCTCTAATTGCAAAGGCAGGAGCCCTATGGAAATAACATTTTCTGTCTGTCTATCGGTCTGTCTATACGTCTGTCAACACTTTTATGTTCCGTGATAAGCTCATAACTCAAACAGTTCTCCACATATCCAGTTCATATTAATTCTATATGGATGATACCATAAGAGGAAGAACCTTACATTTATTAGCTCGACTGGCACAGAGTGCCAAGGTGAGCTATTTTGATTGTGCTTTGACCGTTCGTCCGTCATAAAAAACTCTATAAATGACATCTCTTCCTAAACTACTGTATGGATTTTTTACCAAACTTGGCAGGAATAATCCTTATATGGTCCTCTTTATAAATTGTTCAAATAGTTTTGGTTGATTGCATATCTAGGTCACAGGAGCTAAAAAGAGAATTTTGTTTAATTAAAAATTCAACTAGACCTGTCACAAATGATGATTCATAGCCCAGTAGGGTCTGCATGGTCACATGAGATAAATGTTTCAGGATAAAGTTGATGTGTGCACTAAAGGGCAACAACTCCGAAAATAATAATGACAGAGTCATGGTTCCTGTACTCTGAACTCCTGGTCAAATAGATCTATCTCAGATATCTGCATATGGAGTTTGAAGTCAATAGTACTTGTATATTGGAAGTAATGTCCCGGACAAACCTGACTTGGGTAAAAACAAAAAAGGACACTAACTCCAAAAATACTGATGACAAAGAAACAGTTCTTGTGCACAGCACTCCGGGTCAATGAGATCTATATGTATATGAAATTTGAAGTCAATAGCTCTGATACTTTGGAAGTTAAGTTCCGGACAAGCCTAAATTGGAGAAAAAAATATAACAAGGAAGCGCAATAACTCCAAAAATACAGATGACAGAGTTACAGTTTTCATGCACTGCACATCTGGTCAATGAGATCTGTCTGTATATGAAGTTTGAAGTCAATAGCTGTTATACTTTGGAAGTGATGTTCCGGACAAGCCTAAATTGGATAAAAATACAACAACAAAGAGCAATTACTCCAAAATAGATGATGACAGAGTAATGGTTCTTTAGCACTGCACTTCTAGTGAATGAGATCTATCTGTATATGAAGTTTGAGGTCAATAACTATTATATTTTGGAAGTAATGTTCCGGACAAGACTGACATGGATAAGAATATATCAACAAAGGACAATAACTCCAAAAATACTGATGACAGAGTAACGGTGTCACCGTTCTTTAGCACTGCACTCTTAGTCAATGAGATCTTTTCATTATATGAAGTTTGAAGTCAATAGCTCTTATACTTTGGAAGTTACGTTCCGAACAAGCCTCAATTGGATAAAAATACAACAACAAAGGGCAATAACTCCAAAAAAGATGATGACAGAGTAACGGTTCTTTAGCACTGCACTTCTAGTGAATGATATCTATCTGTATATGAAGTTTGAGGTCTATAGCTATTATATTTTGGAAGTAATGTTCCGGACAAGACAGACTTGGATAAGAATATATCAACAAAGGGCAATAACTCCAAAAATACTGATGACAGAGTAACGGTTCTTGTGCACTGCACTCCTGGTCAATGAGATCTATCTGTATATGAAGTTTGAGAGAGTATAAAAATCTTTCTTGTCTGAAACCACAGCGCTCAAAGATATTTGGTACAAAGCATCATCTAAAGGTCCTTCAAATTCTCTATAACAAATTTGGCCAGAGCTTTAATGCTGGTCTTGGTGACACTTCTAGGGGGCCTTTACCAAAATTGTTTAAATGGTTCCGGTTGGTTGCATATCTAAGTCACAGGATCTAAAAAAATAATTTTTTCAATGAAAAATAAAACAAAACCTTCTTGTCTTAAACCACAGTACCATGAACTTAGGTATTTGGTATAAAGCATCATCTATAGGTCTTTTATTAGGAAGTTTTTTTTCAAATTATGAACCTGGTGTCAAAAATGACCCCCTGCCCATTGGGTCACAGTTTTACATAGAGTTATAAAGTGAAACTTCAAACATCAACTTCTCTAAAACTAATTTTGAACAGAGCTTTGTTACTGGGTATCATGGCATGTTGTAACTTCTAGAGGTCCTTTACCAATAGTGTTCCAGTGGTTCCGTTAGGTTGCATATCTATGTCACAGGAGCTCAGAATACAGTACAGCTCACATGGATTTTGCTTATTCTTCTCATAGACGTTTCAATAAAAACATCAAAAATCTTCTTGTCAAAATGGTCTCTTTGAGATGATTCTAATGAGTAGTGACACAATAGGGTTTAAAGCAAAAATAAAGATTTTAGTTTTTGAAATACTCCGGGTCCCGTTATCTGGAGCCTTGTTACACATCAATTTACTGTCACACATGAGGATAAATACAGCTAGGACAAAAATCCCAATCAGTCCTCCAAATTTGTGATACTGGATATTCATGTGATTTGAAACAAAAGGTGACGAACATCTTTAAAATATGTTTTACCGTATATATTTGCTATACATGTATGTAATCTTTAACCCTTTACCCAATAACCCGTTTATAACATTAGATACATGTGATCACTTAAAACAGGTTGAAAGTAAAGCAGAATGTGCCTTAAGGCACATTCTGCTTTACTTTCAGACTGTTTTAAACTATCAACTGCTAGGCTATATAAAATATTTTTTATTGTAATTGTTTATGAGGGTATAAACTGGAACTATTTTCTTCAGCGAAAGAATAAATTAAATATGCTAAATGTCGCGTCTATGGGGGAAAGGGTTAAATATAAAATAACTTCAATGTTGGCTTGAAAAAACATCTTTTCAACATCCTATCAACTTTGATTCAATGTTGTCCTGCTAATCCATGCCTCAATAGCTTTCTAGCTCTAGATTTTCCCAGGTGATGGCTTTATAATGCAGGTTGAAAGTAAAGAGACATTATGAATATCTATATGGAACATTTTACAATTATGACATGTTATAGTAGTATCAAAGTCGATCAATATTAGCATATTTAAGCAGTATCAACGTCCTATCTACGTTGATTCAACGTTGGAACATTATACAATGCTGGCTTATGAACGTTTATTCATCATTAGCCTGTTTAATCAATATCAAAATCGTTTCAACATTGATTTAATGTTGGTCTTCTTTGAGCACACATCACAATGTTCTTTGTCTGCTGGGTGGTACTCTTCTAAAGTTACTGTGCCCGTTTTCGCTCTGCTGAACATCATGGCCGCCAGAGTTAAAAATAGAGACAAAAAATAAACTTAACCTCCTAAGTCAGTGGTTCAAATTCAAAATTTGTAGTCTAAGAAAGTTGATGCGTCCGTTCTGCTCGGCTGAAGAACATGGTCGCCAGAGCTAAAAATAGAGAGAAAAAAGCTTAAACCGACATTTCTTCCAAAATCAATTTTACAAATTCATAGAAATTATTGTCTTATGATTCTCTTCAAATTTAAATTTACCCTTTCCGCTCCACTGAACATAACAGCAACCCAAAACTAAAGTTAGAAATAAGAGTAAGCCTCTGCATTGTATAGTTAACTACCTTTTTCCAAGCCAGCAAGCCAGTCTGAAAACTGTCTAAACTTAAAGCTTTATTCCATAGTCAGTTTCTAGTTTTGAAAATAGGTGACCACTTAAAGCAGGTTGAAAGTAAAGCAAAATGTGCCTTAAGGCACATTCTGCTTTACGTTCAGCCTTCTTTAAGCTAACACCTTCTAAAATATAGAAAATATGTTTATCACAGATACATGTATACATATATAACTATATAAACAGCAAACATTTTCATCAGTGGAGGAGTAAATTAATGGCGTAAAAAGACGTATTTATGGGGTAATGGGTTAACGGTTAAGCATATTAAATGATTGGTCTGACGCTTGAGACGTACTCAGACTCGCCTCAAACGCTTTAAGTGCTAGGCCAGATAAGCATGGCAATGGTCAAATGAGAGAAAGCCGATTCACTCGGGGGAGCAATCCAGGGTAATCACTGCCCTCTTGTTTGTAGCAAACTGACCAATGAGTGAAAAGGCTGACTTAATTATTTGCTGTTCTTTTTCAGGTGCATGTACATTGAACTTACCAAAGTGGCTATTCTCAAGCAGTACTATTTCAAAGAGTATCATCTTTAAAGCATGTAACAGCAAATGGACACAAGAACTATGAACAATTATATAACTACAGATGATCGACAGGTGGTTAGTGTCAAGTCGTATTGTGTTACATAAATCTTAGTGCAGAAATGTTCAACATAGAAGTGGAATACAGCCTATGAAATTCCAATTATTGAGGTCAAGTCAATTTAAACTGGTCTATTATGACCAAATCTGTTTGTCAAACACACAAGACAGCATACAGCATACATGAGAGACATCGCCAATGGCTGGCTGATGTGTGAGTTGAAATGTCAATATTGAAAGTCATTTAATCATACTACATGGGATGGATACATGATAGATACCGGTACCTCAGAGATAAGATTCATTTGATGTTTTTATTTATCAGACAAATAGCTGTCATCCAGGTCCTAGCTAGACTGCAGAGAGTACATGTGATGTGTGTCGTGAATATCTATAGTTAATAATAGCAACAGATCAGTCATATTGATAATGGAAAGTACAGAAGACAACCCCTGGATTTGTGGTTTGTGTGGAAAGTCTTTTGATAGTTGTAGCCCTTTAGTCAAACATATAAGGATACACACAGGACCGGTATGTGAAAAAACATTAAATGACAAAAGCATTCCAGTCGAGTATAAGGGATTTCATACAGGAGGTTGTACTAACAAATGTGGTGCTTGTGGAAAATCATTTAAAACTTCATCTTATTTAATCATACACAAACGAATACATACAGGAGAGAAACCTCACAAGTGTGTTGTTTGTGGAAAAGCATTTAGAAGTTTATCTAATTTAATTGAACACAAACGGATACATACGAGGGAGAAACCCTTTCCATGTGACATTTGTAAAAAGGCATTTAATGACCGAAACATTTTTAAAAGACATTTGTTGCTACATTCAAGAGAGAAACTTCACATGTGCGATGTTTGTGGAAAAGCTTTTAATAGTTCAACTCATTTAAACATACACAAACGGATACATACAGGAGAGAGACCCTTCAAATGTGACACTTGTAACAAAGCATTTGTTGTCAAAAGCCATTTGAAAATTCATATACGGCTACATACAGGGGTGAAACCTTACAAATGTGCTGTGTGTGGAAAAGAATTTATAAGTTCAACTAGTTTAATCAAACACAGAAAGACACATACAGCAGAGAAATCCTTCTCATGCGACAAATGTGTAAAATCATTTAAGGACAGTAACAGTTTAGTCAAGCATAAAACGCTTCACAAACCTTACAGATGTGATGCCTGTGGAAAATCATTTAAAAATCCATCTCATTTAATTACACACAAACGGATACATACAGGAGAGAGACCCTTCACATGTGACATTTGCGAAAAGGCATTTAAATACCAAAGCTCTTGGAGAAGCCATAAGTTGGTACATACAGGAGAGAAACCTTATGGGTGTGATGCTTGTGGAAAATCATTTAAACAATCATCTCATTTAATTGTACACAAACGGATACATACAGGAGAGAGACCCTTCACATGTGACATTTGTGAAAAGGCATTTACTGTCCAACACGCTTTAAAAATCCATAAATTACAACACACGGGAAAGAAACCTTACATTTGTGATGTGTGTGGAAAAACATATCAAAGTTCAGATAGTTTAATCAGACACAGAAGGAATCATACAGGAGAGAGACCCTTCATATGTGATATTTGCAAAAAGGCATTTAAGGACAAATGTGTTTTAGACAGGCATAAGGCACTTCATACAGGAGTAAGACCATACAAATGTGATGATTGTTCAAACTCATTTAAAAATCCATATGCATTAATCATACACAAACGAATACATACAGGAGAGAAACCTTACAAGTGTGACTGTGGAAAATCATTTAGAAGTGCATCTACTTTGATTGATCACAAACGTATACATACAGGAGAGAGACCCTTCTCATGTGACATTTGTGAACAGACGTTTACTGCCCAACACGCTTTGAAAACCCATAAGATGATTCATACAGGAGAGAAACCTCACACGTGTGATGTTTGTGGAAACTCCTTTAACAGTTTATCTAATTTAAAAAGACACAAGCGGGTACATACAGGAGAGAAACCCTTTACATGTAACACTTGTAATAAGGCATTTAGTGACAACAGCCGTTTGAAAATGCATATGCGGCTACATACAGGCGTGAAACCTTACAAATGTGATGTGTGTGGAAAAGAATTTATAAGTTCATCTAGTTTAAACACTCACAAAAATACACATACAGTAAAGAAGTCTTTCTCATGTAAAAAATGTGCGGAAACATTTAAGGACAAAAGCAGTCTTGTCAAACATAAGAAGCTTCATAAACCTTACAAATGTGATGTGTGTGGAATATCATTTAAAGTTCCATCAAAATTAATCAGACACATACAGATGCATACTGGAGAGAGACCCTTTACATGTGACATTTGTAAAAATGGATTTAGTGACAAAAGCGGTTTGAGATTACATATGGTGGTGCATACAGGAGAGAAACCCTACACATGTGATATTTGCGAAAAGGCATTCAGTGCCAAATGCAGTTTGAAATCCCATAAATTGCTTCATACAGGAGAAAAACCTTACACGTGTGATGCATGTGGAAAATCATTTAAAGGCTTGTCTACTTTGATTAACCACAAGCGGATACATACAGGAGAGAAACCCTACAAGTGTAATGTATGTGAAAAGGCATTTACAAGTTCAACTAATTTAATCAGACACAAACGGGTACATACAGGAGAGAAGCCCTTCACGTGTGTCATTTGTGATAAGGCATTAACAACTTTGGCTAATTTAATGCGACATAATAAACGGATACACACAGGAGAGAAAACCATTCTCAAGTGACGTGTGAAAATACATGCAATGACCAAAGCACTTTAGGGAGCATAATACTTTTCATATAAGACTTATGGGACTAACGAATGTGAGATGTTTTGAAAACTTTTCAATCTGCCCGCTACCTTAGTTATACATATTAGTGTTTTCTTCTGACCTGTCAGAGTTATTTTTAGATCGGAACATTCTAAAAATTTAAAAGGGATGATCACCGTACTCATTGATTTCCGTAAGGTCAGCCAGAGATACGGAAAGCTGTATTTATTGTGCATAATGTACAGTAGAGAAGACATTATTTCCCGAATAAACGCAAACACAATGCACTAAACTGTAGAATATTAATTTTATCTTTTTAATCTTGGTGGCAAACAGGTTGTAGCATGATCAGACGCCGGGTGACCCGGCGTCTGATCTGGCTCCAGCCTGTTTGCAATGGACATAATAGTTATTAGCATAACAACGTTTATTGAGAATGAATAACATATCCGTAAAATTAGCGCAGGTCAGCTGTCTCATGCTGCACGAGGATCATGCTTATCTCAAGTTGGAAAGTGTACGACTATATAGATCCGATGTTACCCTGTTATCTATTTACCATTATGAACTATTCTGTTCTAAAAATAACTACGACAGGTCAGAAAAATCGGACAATAATTATATATACAAACTGGAGAGAGACCCTGCTCATCTGAAAATTGTAAGAAGACATTTAATTACAAAACATAAAATAAAAAGTCATAAGATGCAACATACAGAAATGAAACCTTCCAAATGAGATATGTCGGGGAAATTTTAAATAGACCTTGTAGGTTAGTCATTTACAAACGGATACTTAAAATTATACTATGCCAAACTGCCAACGCAACACCTCCGAGTTTCCTTCTACTTTCATATCAGAGCGGGTGTTTTAAATTGATGGAAAAGTTGACACAAAATTATTAAATGTTTTTATTTGTGTTTTTAAATTGATGTACTGTCCTTAAAATTGGTAATACTGGCAACGAATTTTCATTGACACTTCTAACGAATAATAACCATCTATCCAAATGTATCGCTAATTTCTGGTTAACATACCCCATTGAAATGCATGGGAATGAGATTTCTAAAAACTTGTTATCACAAAATTCCATATTTTTGGGACTAAATGACATTTCATTTTGTTTTTGATTACCAACAGTAGTGTCCATTGATCACTCTATGAATTGCAGACGAAATCTATTCAGGATATGCACACATTAATTGACCAAACTAACTTAAGACATGTTTAACATTGGAAGTAATGGGAATATTCGGGGTGTTGCGTTTGAAGTTTGGCATATTATAGGAAAGAGAAACATTACAAACCTGGGACATTTAAGGAACTATTTCACTTTCCAATTAAGTTCAGTCCTTTTTCGACTATTCAGGTGCTTTTTTTAAACAAAATAATAATTAAGAGTCCTCTGATCAGGATCTACACGTTTTGCCTACGATATGCATACTATTCTCGAGTATACTGTTTGTACATGGCGAGTATACTCGTCGACAGGGTTGAATGTGTTGATATAGGCTGTCAGATATTAACCCTTTCCCTTATAGAAGCGACTTTTAGCACTTGCATTTTATTCATCCGCTGAAGAAAATAGTTCCAATATATACCGTAATGAATATGTGTCATATTTAATACTTTCCTTTGTCTAGCAGTTGATAGCTTAAAGCAGGCTGAAAGTAAAGCAGAATGCGCCATATGGCGCATTCTGCTTTACTTTCAACCTGCTTTACTTGGTCACCTTTCTTCAATACTAGAAATAGGCTATCAGGTAAAGGGTTAAGGATTATCTTACACAAGTGATACATGGAAGAGTTTATAAGAAAACTGAGCCCATTGTACCTTGTCATGTGCCTGGATATTTCTTAGTTGTAAGAGCTTCAGATAATATTGATACAGTTTCTCTCTCTACAACGACACTTAATGAGAGACAAAACATTTGTGCGTTGTTCGGAGGGAGTCGTTATAGAGAGGGAATTGGCTTACATTCGCAAACAGCTTGAATCCAGATCAGACACCGCGTAACGCGGCGTCTGATCTAGATTCAAGCTGTTTGTCACTCGTAATTAATCTTTTTTTCTGTCAAAATGTATATTATGTAACTTTTAGAAAAACGGCAGACGACAATTTTTAGCAGACAATATAGCAAGAATTTTTTACCTGCGAGTCCCGAGTCCTGGATTCACTAAAGTCTTGTAGGACTCATAACTTTAAAATCTGTGAGTTCATTTTGGTAATAAAGATATAGCTTGGACTCATAGTTTTGAAGGCAAGCCAGTAGTTTTGAATTTTTAAAAAAAATCACTGCTATGTATGGCTATAAGTTTTCAAATGAATTTGATTATTGTTGAAAACCATGGAGAAAGGACAATGTCATTTCTCCATGTTGAAAACAGAGCAATCAGTGATGAGTTGTCTGCCCTTGATTAGTCAAAAAAGCCATATTTAACAGGTTTTACTATCTAGCAACAACAATTTATGAATGGATTTGAATTATACCTGCAAACCAAGTAAACGTTCTTGAAGATGTGCAATTGTTGTCAAAAATGATACTTGTGGCAAGAGTTTTCTGCCTTTGATGCACTTAGAAATGATAGAAATTGCTTTATTTTAATATTGTTTACATACTAGTTTCTATAAATATGCACAGATTTTGATAAAAAAAAATCTTAAACTACGTAGATCTATGGCTATTAGTTTTCAAATGATTGTGATTATTGTTGAAAACGGAGAAGCTAGTCAAGAGTTATCTGCCCTTGATGAGTCGAAAATGCCATATATTACAGTTTTTACCATCTAGCAATTTTAAATGGACTTTGATTTTACCTGCACACAATGTAGGCCTATATAAATATAAGTTCTTGAAGGGGTGCAATTATTGTCAAAAAATGATACTTGTGGCAAGAGTTTTCTGCCCTTTATTTTCTTAGAAATGCAAGACAATGCTTTATTGTTTACATCCTAGTCTGTTCAAATGGGAATGGATTTTGAAAAAAATTACCATATATGGCTATTTGTTATAGAGTTCAATTATTGGCGAAAATGTGCAAATTAGTCGAGAGTAATCTGCCCTTTATGATTTTAAAATGTCATTTTTTATGCCCCTGGCATCGACAGATGCGGGAGCATATAGTAATCGTCCTGTCCGTCAGTCAGTACGTCCGTACGTCAGCGCCACCGAAATGGGTTAGAGGGCCTTTTCTGGCCAGATAACGGTAAACATAACAAAAGACAATAGAGTTCATTCCGTAACAATAGAATAAGGGGCCGTGGCCCGTTATTCAAACAAAAGAAAATAACAAAAGAAAAGGCCCTCTAACCCACTTCGGTCGCACGTCCGTCCGTCCGTAACAAGGTTAAGTAGAATTTACCGTTTCGTCTAGCATCAACACTGCTTACCCAAAAGCTTGGATACTTATACAGTTGTTACCTTGGACCATTCCCTATCCACCAATGTCACCAAACTTTGATTTTGACCTTGACCATGACTTAATTTGGACTTAGAATATTTTGAATAGGCTATTTCTTGGTTAACTAGATTTTACCGTTTCGTCTAGCATCAACACATCTGACTACAATGCTTTGATACTTATACAGTTGTTGCCTTTGACCATTCCCTGTCCTACAATATCACCAAACTTTGATTTTGACCTTGACCTTGACCTAATTTTAACTTAGAATATTTTAAATTGGCTCTTTTTTCGGTTAACTAGATTTTACCGTTTCGTCTAGCATCAACACTGTTTACTACAATGTTTTGATACTTATACAGTTGTTGCCTTAGACCATTACCAACACACCAATAATACCCAAGCTCAGTTTGACCTTGACCTAATTTGGACTTTGAATCAGAATATATTGTCAAGGATGCCACCGGGGGCATAAGCGTTTATTGAACGCGCAGTCTTGTTAACAGTGTTAACACTCTAATAATTCCAGTTTTAAACAGAGTTTGATTAATACTTGCATAGAATGTATATGTATAATGTAGAATTAATAAGTACAGGTATTGAAAGAATGGAATTATTGTCTTAACAAGACACTTGTGGCAAGAGTTATCCGTCCTCATGAACTTCGAAATGCTAGAACAGGCTTTATGTTAGTACTGTTTACACACTAGTGTTGACAAATGTGAATACATTTTTATATAAACTTTATTATAGATCTACTATAAAGAATAAATAGAATCTACATAGCTATTAAGTTTTCAAATGTGTTCATTTATTGTCGAAAACTGGCAAAATTGTCAAGAGTGTTACGCCCTTGATGAGTTGTGAAAACACATGTCATATTTAACAGTGTTTGCTCTCTAGTAACTACAGTTCTGAATTTATTTTGATAATACTTGCGCACAATTACAAGTTCTTGAAAGTGTGTAATTACTGTTGAAATTGAATCAAGAGTTGCCTGCCCCTGTCATACTCAGATTTGCTACAAACTGCTTTATTTTTAGTATGGTCCAGGCTTTAGCGTGCATAAAATAGAATGGATTTCTTTTTATAAAACTTCGTTAAAAGTTTTTAAATGTTGATCTTTAAAGACAGGTGATCACAATTTGCCGCTTCCCCCCACAATACAGTTTGTCACTTTCTTCTCGCCAATCACTGCGGCAGGGAATATCAACCAACTCTAAGGTGCTTGTTGTAGTAAATGTACAGCCGACCGTGAATGGTCATTCAGACCGAAAGCAGACTATAACCCTTTTCCTTATAGAAGCGACTTTTAGCACATGCATTTTATTCATCCGCTGAAGAAAATAGTTCCAATATAAACCATAATGAATATGTGTCATATTTAATACCTTCCTTATTATAGCTGGTAATAGCTTAAAGCAGGCTGAAAGTAAAGCAGAATGCGCCATATGGCGCATTCTGCTTTACTTTTAACCTGCTTTAAGTACCCACCTATTTTCAAAAATAGAAACAAGCTATGGGGTAAAGGGATAACCTGAGCTTTTTACTTTGTTATAAATTGATAATTGCTATGTAGTATTTACTAACTCGTTGCATGCTGGGTAATTTTTTTTCGTCTGCAGCAATTTGTCGTCTGCTATCGTTCTTAAATATGATTTTTCAAGTTCAGTGTCAGGATAGCAAACAGATTGGATCCTGATGAGACGCCGCGTTACTCTGCGTCTCATCTGGATCCAATCTGGTTGCAGAGGTATCACTCTGGCAGGTATATCCGCCGCTAGCGTGCAAAGAGCTAATAATGACTTGTTGGCATAGCAGGTATATCCTCAATATTCAAATGACAATGTTTATTCTCACCGAAACATTTGGTATAGCATATAGCTGCAACTGTGTACGTTGTTCGGTTCTAATCCGTCTTTTTCCAAAACAGCATTACTGGTAATGAAAGAAATTTCAAAGATCCATGTTTTTTAGCTCACCTGAGCCAAAGGCTCAAGGTGAGCTATTGTGACCGCTCACCGTCCGTAGTACGTCTGTCCGTTCACTTTTACTTCAAACGACATCTCCTCTGAACCCGCGGATTGTAGGGCGGATTCAAACTGCTCATGATGTTCCTTGGATGCTTCTCTACAGAAGTTGTTTAAATGAAAGAGAAAAAGCAAAAAACTCTGCTTGAAAAAGCAAAAAAGCAAAAAACTTTAAAAAATCTTCTTGCTAAAAAACTACTAGGCCCTAAGCTTTGATATTTTTACAGTAGAATCTCCTGGTCGATCCCTCTATAGTTAGTTTGTTAAAATGAAATCCCTAGGGTCACACTTGACGCCACCCTGCGCAGTTTAAGTGCTGCTCTAGGCAGGTTTCACAGTATTTTTGATGAAACAGAAGCAGAACTGTATTTTACCTGAGTTACTCTTAATATACTAAGGGCAAATAGCCAATATTTGCAAACATTTTGGATCCAGATCAGATGCAACATAATCATAATGCTACATCTAATCTGGATCCAACCTATTTGCCACTCATTTACCACCTTAACATTTTCTAAATTGTTTTTTTGTACACTTTTCACATACAGTAGGTTTTAAGCAGACATCATTTCAGTCTGGTAAGGGTAATTCCCAGAGCTCTATAGCCACTGAGGTCAAATATTATGCAACTGGTACTGGTAGGGAGTATCACAGAACTGGTCATGATCAGCTGAACATGTTGTCTGCTAAAGTTTAGATATGGTTCAGTCTGCTTCATACTTAGAGAAACAGGATCTGGAAGTGATCCACTGACAGTTATGTAATTATGTCTTATGCCATATTTATACATATGTTTAATATTGGTTTTGTCAGAGTTATCTGTATGTCTTTTCATTTTTTCTTGTCCAGGATTCAACCCTTTCCCCCATATACTGACCTTTGTTAACCCATTACCCCATAAATGTGCATTTTTAGGCCTTTGATTTATTCCTCTACTTAAGAAAATAATTCCACTTTAAACAGTCATGAAAATGTAAGATGCCAAAGTAAAGCAGTGTGCATTAACCCTTAGCCCGCCAAATAAATTGTCGTCTGCTATATTTCTCGTCTGCTTCAAGTTTCAAAGTGCTTCAAAGTTGCTCAAAATTGCTGAAAATGTTGTCCGAGTGTCAAACAGCTTGGATCCGGATGAGACACCGAGTTACTCGGTGTCTAATCCGGATCCAAGCTGTTTGCATATAAAGCTATAGTCGTGAGTGGCAGGCTAAGGGTTAAGACACATTCTGCTTTACTTTCAACCTGCTTTAGGTCGCCACCTATTTTCAAAACTAGAAACATGCTATGGGGTAATGGATAAAATGAAATTGCCTATTTGGAAAGAGCCTGATGAGAGGAAGTGCCATTTGCAAAGGCCATAACTCTGACATCATTGTTTTTTTAGTTATTTCCCTTTGTGATATTTTCTTGTCAAGAAGACAACTTCAGTTCTACTGATGCTATTGTAATGAAATTTTATGTATGGAAAGAAACTGATGAGAGAAAATGCCATGCACAAGGGCAGCAATATTTAGTTTTTCCCCTTTGTCATATTTTATTGTCAGGAAAATAATTCCAGTTCTGCTAGTGAAATAATTATCATTTATTGGAAATGGAAATAGCTTGATAAGAGGATGTGTCATGGATAAGGGTCATAAGCTTGGCAACAAAATTCACTTTTGTCATGTTTTCTTGTCTGGAAGATAACTCCATTTATAGTTATATTAAAATGTTGTCTTGCCCAGTCAACTTCGGTACAAACTTCAATGTCCTCAGGTGAGCGAATTTAGGGCCATGGCCCTCTTGTATTTTAATTTCTTTTATTACCTGTAATTCTATGTTTTGGAAACAGATGATGGTACAACACGATCTGCAAGGCGAAGTGAAACAACCATAACTCTTGATAATTTCCAGAAGTCATAATTTTGGCTATATCTTTATGAGATTTCGTTAGTGTCATGTTGTTGGTAAAACTTAAGTCATACATGAACATCGAACATGTCGGATCATAAACTACCGGAAATTCAGTTGGTCAAATTGCGGTTAAAGCTTTTGGCCACTATGCGACACTATGGATGTAGCAGGGTTGAGTTTATGATTAAATGGTGTGAAAATATGAAGCCATTCGGGGACTCGAACTCGGAACCCCTTGCTTACTGGGAAAATGCAATACCGACTGAGCTACTGTATCTCGTACACAAATCTCTGACCATTTAATCATAAACATCCATAGTGTCGCATACCGTTTTCAGGTCACTATGAGTATGACATCGGCCTTTTACTAACTTCAGGGGTTGTCTGGAGCATATTTCTTATACATCTGATCAAGGGATAGCAAATTTGGTGTGTTGATCATCTTTGAACGGAGTATCGCACACCATTTCAGGTCACCTTGACATTGACATCTGACCGCAATGATACAAAAAGCATGTATTGAGCATATCTCATATAATTTATCAGTTTTGGGATAGCAAGTTTAAGGTGTGGCTAGATCTTGGTATGACTGAGTGCCACATATTATTTTCAGGGCACTGTTACCTACCTTGACACTGACCTCAGTTGTACCAAAAAACTTGCCCGGAACATATCTCCTTTTCTATTTTTTGAGCGTGTTCACCTGAGATCCTCGAGTCGACCCGAGTTCCTCAGGTTACAGGTGAACAAACCGCGTTCGTACTCGAATGACGTCATGTGGCCTCTGAACCGAACTCTAGGCTAACCCAGTCCCTGCGCATGGTTAGTCGAGTTTCAAATGGTGTCCGAAAATGACAACACAAAATCCCAATAGTAAAAAGCTAAATACCGTATAATGTACGCATGTATATAAGAGTGTTTTAATAAACAGTCTTGTAACCGTACTATAAAGTAACAAATATACTCAACAAAAAAAGTTAAGGAATTTGCAGAAAATCATCGTACAAAAGTACACCGAAACTAACCATTATCAATTTTTTTATTTATTTGATTAGATACATTTCATTGCTTAAAAAATGTTTCCTGTAGTTTGATATCACTTATATCCTTGCTGCAGCACTGTTTCAAGTAACTTAAGGGTCAAAGTCATTTTTCACAAAATTAGTGCATGGATGTGCATTGATATGTGTTATTTCAAGAAAACCCGTTCGCCACTCAAAAAAATCAAAATGGCGGCCGCACAAAATCTACATATACATTTTTGTACAAATCAACCGATCTGCACTCGTATACAATTTAAACCAAGCATTAGTCTAGCTGGTTTGTTCATTAGAATGTTTAAAAGATATAATTTGTTCTTCTTTGATATTTAGAGTGAACTATTTTACCTTTGTATCAAACTTGTGGCAATTTTTACATCCTACTTTACACAATAAGAGAGTCAAACTCACATGTACATGTCGCTATATAATAACTCTAAAGATATTTTGTACCTTACAAAAAGGACACCTACGTAATAAACAACCTGATTTATGTTGAATAAGAAAACATCTGCATCGTATTAAGGCCTTTGGCTACCGGAAGTCGGTCTTGCGGATATGCGTCTTGACGACACAGACTGTTTTCGTACGTGTTTATAGTTAGACAATTTATATAAAGGAAATGTTGATACGAATTAGTATAATCCTTCATAGCGCAGTTAGTATAGTGGTTGACTAGCAATCAAAAGGTCATAGGTTCGAGACCCATCCGATCGAAATATTTTTTTTGGTGTCCGATTTATTGACTTGTCAATCCATAACGCAGTAATCAAGAGACATGTTATGTTTAGTCTTCGTTGATTAGAACTAGTGATGTTTACGGTCCAAGTATATGTCCACTTACCTGTACTTTTTAGTTTAATGACTTACAAGTCAATTAAATCGGTATACACATGTAAACGATTTGATCGAACTATAAAGCCACACATTGAAGCTTATCAATATGTCAACCTTTTCAAGATCGATATTGCCCATTATAATTATGTTAAAACAATATAATAAACCTTGTATGCAAGTCCATGAATAAATAATAATGCATTTTAATGACAAAGTTTTAATTCTAAGGTAGGTAACTGTATCTAAACAACAAATATCCCACATTTTAATAAGAAAATATGTTATTACAACAAATCCTGACTGTAATATTTTCTAATTTTTTCAGACTGACTAGTTCATCAACCATATATTTGAATAAAATGAAAACAAATATACATTGAATGAGTCAGTTTTTTGTAATTCAATTTTTTAGCATTTTGCAAAATTTAAATAGCTGATAACATCTTTCTGAACACCTTTATTCAAAACGTTTTTAGCTTTTCTTGTAATGAATGTCGTGGACTACTTATTGGGTGAGAATTATAGTCATTAGCTTTATTCATTTTTAAGAAAAATAAAATCATCAAAATTCTAGGTTTTTGTCAGAAAAAAGACCTTAAAGACAAATCACACGATAAATTTTGCCTATATTTACACACATTGTTTCTTAGGCTATTATCATTCTTCATGAAAAGTTTCATAACAATCGTATGGAAACTACGCGCATATGCGAAGTACCTTAAAAGAAAAACTATTTCGCGCAGGGATGGGGGATGTGGGGTATTATGGACTTATTGGTAATAGGCAGGAAGTAGACGCGTTATACATCGTAATGTGTGCTTTTCAATAGGGCGGCATTATTCAATATATTTCTAAGTACTACACCGACATTTTATGCTGTTTCATATGCCAATATCAGTCTATTGCTCAGTAATAGCTATGCAGCAAATCCTTTGATAGTTTATTAAAGTCATAGATCTAATTTTCCTACCTTGTCTTGATTGTCGGGATAAATTGGTATAGAGAAGTTTTCTGTTTATTGAACTGAAATTAACCCCTACTCTGCCAAGAGCCAAAAGGAAGACATGTCGGTGGTTTTGAAATAATTCGTGATTCTTTCAGTATTAGGAATTACAAGGCGAAACAAGTACCAGAACTCCCAGATTCATATACAAATGTCGCCCCTGCAGTCCTTATGGGAAAGATATCTCCTCCAAAATCAGAAAATCGTTTTGATCAAACCATTCAAAACTCGAACTACATTGTGAATTTGAGTGCTCGATGAGGTTTTTCTAGCTGAAACACTGGATGATCGTGCGAATATTACCCGGCCTTCGCATCATGCATCAATAGAGAGAGGTCTCGCAGGGCTCCAGATAAGAGGTAGTTTTTTATCAACAAATCCCACATTTTCTCACTATTTTTAGCATCAAATCCTATGGTGTTACTACTCATTAGAATCGTCTCAAAGAGACGATTCTAATGAGTAGTGACACCATAGGGTTTAATTCAGAAATAAAGATTTTAGTTTTTGAAAAACTACCCTTATCTGGTGCTCTGGTCTCGCGTTTGAAGTCACAATTGCATCTCTGCTTCCAATGCTTCGTGAATCCGCTTAATTTGAGGCAACCATCCGACATGTCATGGACAAGGTGAAGAACACTATTGCATACCTGAATCCAGGTCTGGTTGTTCTTCTTACTGCAGATCAACCACTGTATGCATTGACAAAGCCAATTCAGTGGCGATGGCCTGAAAAGTATGGCGATGACAAGATTGTCATGATGTTTGGGGGCTAGCCATTGAAATGGCAGCACTTAATTCTATTGGAACGTTTCTGAAAGCAAGCGGATGGTTGGACGCCCTAACAGAAGCTGACATTGCTTCTTCAGGAGCTGCATAATCATTCCTACCTGTATCAAGTGTGACAAAAACCAGAAAAGCGCATCAGATTTCTGCTTGCGCATTGTACAAGCGCCTCAAAGATTCATATAATATGTACTGCACCGAGACTGACGACGAGTCAGAAAAGCTAAGTTTAGAACAATGGTGTGACAAGCAAGTTTAAGAAAGTCCCCAGTTCAATTATTGGCATGTTGTGCTGACAATGGAGTTAACTATTCTGTCCTTCATCAGAGCTTTACGCGCGACAAACTTCCACCTATACACACAAGCCTTGTCCGCACTGATACCCTACTTCCTTGCAAACAACACCACTAAGTATGCACGCTGGTTACCCATACATCTCAGGGACATGCTTATGTTATCCAGAGCTGTCTCGATAATTTCATGCGGGAAAGTTTGTCGTGTTTAGATCAAAACGGCCTTTTACTGTAATGTCAATTGACCAGGCACATGAACAAGCCAATGCAGTGATCAAAGGAGACGGTGGTGTTATTTTTGTAACCGAAGATCTGTCTGTGCTTAGAAGGTGTATGGTTGCTGGGTTCATGTCTCGCCTCAGAGTATGAGGCACTCTTTGACGACAATAACATAAAAAATTGTTAGGCATCAAGAGCAAACGACGAAAACACATAACACATTCATCAAACAAGTAAGGAACATGTACAATGTAGTCAAGGAAATGGGTAATCCTTTTCAAGAAGAGGGCAAATACTTATAGTCCGGAGGATTAAGGCCGGTTTTTGGCCGAATCGTGCATTTTTTGATACACCTTTGGAATTTGGCACACACTTTCTTTGAGCTATTACGCTTTATTTAAAAACGGGACCCCAGTCAGATTTGACCCATGGTGACTGTGGCCCTCTTGTTCACTTTGTTAATATTTCTCGTGCAAAACGTGAAAACTATGCCCACCCTGCTAGCGATCGCCACGGTTGGGTAGTTGTTTCATCGCTATTGTACATATATTCGTAGTGTTTAACAATAGTTGAATTTTCAA
Organism: Gari tellinella; assembly: GCA_922989275.2. NCBI lineage: Eukaryota > Metazoa > Mollusca > Bivalvia > Cardiida > Psammobiidae > Gari > Gari tellinella. Next base: position 23,179,011 of record OV277870.1, read on the forward strand.
CTTCGTACGTGGAACCATACTCAAGAAAATTGATTTTGAAAAGTGTAGCATTAAATGTGGCCTTGAGTGTAAACTTAATATAATTTAATAACAAATGCATTTTAGACTCAATAAATACTTTGTGGGAATTTTTCGCTAACTGTGACACACTTGTTTAAAACACAATTGACGTATAATTGAAGGGTAAGAGCTGTCAAAAATGTTACTTGCTTTTGTTTCTTTTTCAGGCACACTAAACTTACCAATGTGACTATTCTGGAGCAGTACTCTCTGACAGAATATTTCCGATAAAGCATATAGCGACAAAGCGTACATCAGAACTATGAACACTTAACTACAGATGATCAACAGATGGTTAGTGACAATTCTTACTGTGTTACATAACTCTTAGTGTAGAAATGTTCAGATGTGAAAAGCTGCCTAGAAACAACCATTTATTGAGTCAAAGTCAATTTAAATGGTTTATTATGATTAACACAGGACTGCATACGGGAGAGAGATAATAAATGTCCGATGTTTTTTCGTTGAAATAGTCAATGTTAATGGCCATTTAGCCATACTATACAAGATACAGGGACTGATGCAGGATAGAGAACTCAGAAATGAGATTCTGTTTAAGGGTTTTATATATAGCAGACATAACAGTGAGTCACCTAGGTCCAAGTTAGACTGTATACAGCAGAAAGTACATGTGATTTGTGTCGTGAATATCTATAGTTAACAGCAACAGATCAGTCATATTGATAATGGAAGGTACAGAAGACAACCCCTTCATTTGTGGTTTGTGTGGAAAGTCATATAAGAGTTGTAGCCCTTTGGTCATGCACATGAGGATACACACCGTACCGGTGTGTGAAAAAGAAATATCATTTAATGACAAAGGCATTTTAAAAGTCGAGCATAAGACGCTTCATACAGGTTTTGGTACTTACAAATGTAATGTGTGTTTAGAATCATTTAAAACTTCCTCTGATCTAATTGTACACAAGGTGATACATACAGGAGAGAAACCCTTCAGATGTGACATTTGCAAAAAGGCATTTAATAACCAAAGCGCTTTGATAACCCATACGTTTTTACATACAAGAGAGAACCCTCATAGGTGTGATATTTGTGAAAAATCATTTAAAAATCCATCTAATTTAAACAGACACACGTGGATACATACAGGAGAGAAACCCTTCACATGTGACATTTGTGAAAAATCATTTATTGACAAAAGCCGTTTGAGAATACATGAGCGGCTACATACAGAAGTGACACCTTACAAATGTGATGTGTGTGGAAAAGAACTAAAAAGCCCATATAGTTTAGGCATACACAAACAGATACATAAAGGAGAGAAACCCTTCTCCTGTGACAAATGTAAACACACATTTAAGGACAAAAGCAGTTTAGTCAAGCATAAGATAGTTCATACAGGAGTTAAACCTTACAAATGTGATGTGTGTTCAAAAGATCTAAGAAGAGCATATGAATTAATCAGACACATGCGGATACATACAGGAGAGAAACCCTTCTCATGTGACATTTGTGAAAAAACATCTATTGAAAAGAACATTTTAGTCCAGCATAAGAAGATTCATACACGAGTTAGACCTTACAAATGTGATGCGTGTGGAAAATCATTTAACAGTTCATCAGCATTAATCAGACACAAATGCATACATACAGGAGAGATACCCTTCTCATGTGACATTTGTAAAAAGGCATTTAAGGCCCAAGGTACATTGAAAACCCATAAGTTGGTACATACAGGAGAAAAACCTCACATGTGTGATGTGTGTGGGAAATCATTTAAAATTTCATCCCGATTAATTAGACATAAATGGATACATACAGGAGAGAAACCTTACATCTGAGATGTTTGTGGAAAATCATTTAGAAATCCATCTAATTTAAACAGATGCAAACGGAAACATAAATGAGGCAAAACTTTAACATGTGACATATATGCAAAAACATTTTAATGACAACGCCACTTCAGCGGAGCATCAGACGGTGCATACAGAGTTGGACCTGACGAGTGTGATGTTTGTAGACAATCATTTAACTGTTCATATCGTTTAATCCGACACAAGTGGAAACATACACGAGAGAAACCCTTAACATGTGATATATATACAAAAACATTTAATGACAATACCATTTTAGTGGAGCATAAGGCGGTGCATACACAGTTGGACCTGGCGAGTGTGATGTTTGTAGACAATCATTTAACTGTTCTTATCGTTTAATCCACTAGCGGAAACATACACGAAAGAAACCCTTAACAGGTGATATATATGCAAAAACATTTAATGACAATACCATTTTAGTGGAGCATAAGGCGTGCATACACAGTTGGACCTGACAAATGTGATGTTTGTTAAACAATCATTTAACCTTTTCAACCCTAAATATCTCTTGTGCATGGGTATTTATATTCTAGTACAGGTAGATTTTTAGCTCACCTTAGCACAAAGTGCTCAAGGTGAGCTTTTGTGGTCAGTCAATGTCCGTCGTCGTGCGTTGTGCGTCGTGCGTCAACAATTTCTTCAAACATCTTCTTCTCCAAAACCACTTGCCTGATTGCAACCAAACTTCACAGGAATGTTCCTTGGGTTAAGCTCTTTCAAAGTTGTTCAAAGAATTTGAAACCATGCAGAACTCTGGTTGCTATGGCAACCAAAGTGAAAAAATAAGGAAATCTTAAAAAATCTTCTTGTCACAAACCACAAGAGCCAGAGCTTAGATATTTGGCACATGTAATTACCTATAGGTCCTCTATCAAGGTTGTTCAAATTTTGCACCTGGGGTCAAAATTGGCCCCGCCCCTGGGGTCAACGTTTTACATAGAGTTATATAGTGAAATGTTCAAACATCTTTTTCTCTGAAACCAATATGTCCAGAGCTTTGATATTTAGCATGGTTTTACTTCTAGAGGTATTTGACTTATATTGTTGAATTGGTTCCGGTCCGTTGCATATCTGGGTCACCGGAGCTAAAAATAGATTTTTTTCCATGAGAACTTAAAAAAATCTTCTCGTCTGAAACCATAGTACACTGAGCTTAGATATTTTGCACATAGTATCGTCTACAGATCCTCTATCAAAGTTGTTCAAATTTTGTCCCTGGGGTCAAAATTGGCCCCGCCCCGGGGATCACAGTTTTACATAGAGTTATATAGTGAAATGTTCAAACATCTTTTTCTCTGGAACCAATATGACCAGAGCTTTGATATTTGGCATGGTATAACTTCTAGAAGTCCTTCACACATATTGTTGAATTGGTTATGGTCTGTTGCATATCTGGGTCACCGGAGCTAAAAATAGATTTTTTCCATGAAAACTTCAAAAATCTTCTTTTCTGAAACCATAGTACACTGAGTTTAGATATTTTGTACATAGCATCGTCTACAGGCCCTCTATCAAAGTTGTTAAAATTTTGTCCCTGGGGCCAAAATTGACCCCGCCCCGGAGGTCACCGTTTTACGTAGAGTTACATAGGAAAATGTTCAAACATCTTTTACTCAGAAACCAATATGGCCAGAGCTTTGATATTTGGCATGATGTAAATTCTAGAGGTCCTTCACATATATAGATGAATTGGTTCTGGTCTGTTGCATATCTGGGTCACCGGAGCTAAAAATAGATTTTTTCAATGAAAACTTCAAAAATTATCTTGTCTGAAACCATAGTACACTGAGTTTAGAAATTTTGCACATATCATCGTTTACAGGTCCTCTATCTTAGTTGTTCAAATTTTGCCCCTGGGGTCAAAATTGGCCCCGCCCTGGGGGTCACCTTTTACAAATCTTCTTTTCTGAAATCACGTGACCCATCCTAGTGTTACCATGGTCAGGTGAGCGATCAAGGGCCATTCTGGCCCTCTTGTTTTGGTATGACAACAAAAAACAATGAAAATATCAAACAGTGCAGACCCTGATCAGAGGGCTCCTGATCAGGGTCTACACTGTTTGCATATGTAATCAGTAATCTCTACAGAGGGTTGTATGGTTGAAAGGGTTAAGTGTTCGTATCGTTTAATCCGACAAAAGCGAATACATACAGGAAAGAAACCCTTTCATGTGATAGTTTTGGAAAGGCATTTAATGCCGAAAGCAATTTAAACAAGCATTAGTTACTACGTACATGATAAAAACCTTACACACGCTATGCTTGTGTAAAAGCTTTTAATTAGTTGTATGTCTTAGTTATACATAAACGGACTCATCTAGGAGGCACATAATAAATACATCCCTTCATGTGACTTTTTAACCAGACAATTAATCACAGAGGCACTTTAAGGGAGCATAAGACTATTCTTACAGGAATGAGACTACGTATGTGTTGGTTGTAGAAAGCCATTTACAAGATCATCTTTTTTAATCAGGCTCAAAAAAATACATGCAGGAGAGAAAACCATTATCTGTCTCTTTCTCCTGACCTCAAACACCTTTAACCCTTTACCCCATAGAAGCGACTTTTAGTGTATTTAATTTATTCCTCAGCGGAAGAAAATAGTTCCAGTTTATACCCTCATGAACATTTACCATAACAAATATTTTTATATAGCCTAGCAGATGATATTTTAAATCAGGCTGAAAGTAAAGCAGAATGTGCCTTAAGGCACATTCTGCTTTACTTTCAACCTGATTTAAGTAATCACCTGTCTTTAATGTTATAAACAGGTTATTGGGTAAAGGCTTAACTTCCATTCTCATTCGTGTTATTTTACACCCAAAACAATTCTGCTAATGCAGTATGATAATACAACACTTGAGTCTAGTTGAGTCTAAAGTCGTTCTCAAACATTTGATTGGTCAGATTGGCCTAGGCTCAAATCTGACCAATCAAATGCTTGAGAACACGCTCAGACTCAGCTCAAACGCTTTATAATCTTGGACCCTGTATTTCGTTGCCTACAGAGGCACATGTCCTCTATGTAATCTGACGATAAAGTTTACTACGGCAGATTGAGAAGTTCTAGTGAACTACGATTTGATTAAACGTTAACACATTTAGTGTTGGTACCGACTTCGTGTACAATTTACTTAATTCTCTGAATGTAATCCCCTAATCAGGGTTCACACTCAACAGCATAAAAAACTAGTAGAGTCCATTTGAATTTGTTTTGAAAGTGTATATTGAATATTTTTTGTTTTAAAATAGATTTGTGTAGGTGGTCTGACTCAAAGATAGTCAGACCTAAGGCTAATTGGAAATGCCCACTTGCAGTTACATGGGTGAATGAGTTAAAGGTGGAAGTAATCAGAATGTGCATTACGCTAACCAACCTTTGTAATTATTCTATTTGCAATTGTTTGTAATAACTTGTTTGCTTAACTTATAATCAAGAAAATGTAGAAAAGAAAGTGTTTTCTCTAAAGAGCGTTGTGAATGATTTCACTAAATATACTCACTTGTGTCCTAAAGTATGTTAAATTATGTATTTAATATCTGTTTAATGCAACTCTAAGGCTTAGTTGCACCCTATGTTTCGTTTCGATAGTGTGCAACATAAAGAAGTATAGATCTATTAAGTATTACCTTGGCATAGACTTCGTTTGTTCGCTAATTTAGACAGCAAAGTTTTAATAAGTGAGAATATTTTAAACGTCTTTCGACATTATTTTCTATACGTTAGCTTATAAGCCTTTAACTCATTGAGCCCTAGTGACGAGTATACTCGACCTTTACAATCAGTGAACCTGTGAATAGAACAGTTGCACTATAATGGCAGTGTAAACCAATGTCAGATCGATCCTAAATAAGCCCTCTGACCAGGGTCTGCACTGTAAACCTTTGTGCCATACATTGTAAGAAACAAACCCTTGATAATCCAAGATAGTACTGTCTGAACTCTTTGAACCATTGGCAAGCATATATGCGTCATTTGCAAACAGCGTACATGTGAGGAGTATACTTGTTCTATGCAAACAGTATAGAATTTATATATCTGTTCTAGATTATACATGTTTGTACAGTATTTTTGCGGGTTCATGTATGTGTATGATTATAGAATATGTGTTATACATATGGGTATATAAGTGTATCTAAAATTGTATATAGATGTCTCTGATTGATTGTGTATGTATGGCGAGTAGTAGACTTTAATTCTTTACAAACATGTTATTAAGAGAACTTTGTATCAAAGTTAAATGAATGTCTAAATACATATTTTTTAGTAGTAAACTCTCTGAAAAACTTTATCTGAAAAGGCATTATTAATTAATTACCTCTTGTGGTTTATATTGAAAAATATTTTCCCCAACCTTTTTTTTCCCGTCTAGCAAACATTATTACTATTTCTGTGTTTTAGATCATTTCAAACTTCATCTTATACAACCTAGCCTGTTAAAGACTTTTCCTCAGTCCTATAATGGACTATCCCCCCCCCCCCCCATTGTCTGGATAGGTGTGAATTTTAACTGTCAACGCATGCATCACATGCTAATTTACCTGGTGAGGCCCAGATTAGACTCATGCTCTAGTGATTTTCAATGGTACCAAACTATCAAATATAAAGGTAGAGTCTCGCACGAGAAGCTTGAATGGTTATTTACTACCCTGAGTACCCAGATGTCCATACGATCCATGCTTTTTGCAAGGAAATTGTCCGGCAAGGCGTTATGACCTTTCTATGGAGATGTCTTTAACCATGTTGTTCACTGGTATTATGTATGTGTCAATTGCATCAACCTCTTGTTTCGTACTTTGTATCACAGAGTGAGTAAAGTTCTGTTCTGTTCTGCAACAAATTACGTTTACTGTACGTTAATTTTAAAAACAACATTCCAAACAGTGACAATATCATATGTAGATTTGCAAAATTGAGGACATTTTCACACAATTAAAATCACGAATTACTTGCAATGAAATAGTATTAATATAACACAGGGCTCCAGATAAGAGGGAGGAAACTGAACAAATCTAGCATTGTCTCACTCATTTTAGCACCAAATCCTATGGTGTTACTACTCATTAGAATCGTCTCTTAGAGAAGCCCTCTGATCTGGGTCTACAATATTTACATAGCCTTACAAAGAGTGCTATTGTCCCAATAGGACAATAGCACTCTTTGTAAATAAACTAAATATGTATGTATATGTTTTCTACCTAGCGCAGGGCAAGTGTAGATCTACTTAGTACTATTCACAAATAAACTGTTTATATATATTTAAGAAATAATCTTCGCTCCATGGTTTGCTATCACCCCTCATATATCACGATTTGGAGTTCTGATGCGTAGCAAATTAACCACGAGGGCCGAAGGCCAAAGTGGTTAATTTGCAGCGCGTCAGAACGACAAATCGTGGTATATGAGGCCATAGCAACCATGGAAGTAGATTATTTCGATTCTAACATTACAAATAAGGATTTAACCGGGTATACACTATTAGGTTTTCAGTATTAAAGGGGAACAATCTCCTCGGACTATTTGTATTAGGACTCCCCTTCTATGGCTGTTCCATTCTACCCATTCAAAAAGCATCATATCTTAAAACGTTTTGAAGTTTTAAACAAGGCCAATGCTTACATCTAAATACATTAAATAAACTACCTTACAAACTATTAGCATAACATTTTAAAATTTGCATATCTACTGACACGAAAAAGAAACTGTGCACTTTTATATTGCGTGTAACTTTTTCGTTACTAAGTTTAGAATGATAAATTTTAGCATAATGAGTGATAAAATAATTCTACACACATTGCACTAATTTAATAAATATTAAAGCGCTTGGATGTCATGCAAACGTACCAACGGCTATTATGCAATATTATGCACGTGCTACATGTACAACATGTTTACAAGTACAGATTTTCACTGACTGATATCTTTACTGATTATGCAATAATAAAATCACAGTGCAGTTGAATTTAACTTGTTAATAAGCTGACAGGGCTTCAAGAAAACAAACGAGTTCAGACACTTTAACACATTAAGTCCGACGTCAGCGTCTCTGACGTCACTGGGTAGTTTGATTGCCACCGAAATATCATCATGACTCTTCGACATCCTAACGGTCAAAATGGAAGCGTAAGAGATCAGTCAGGATCCAGCAAGCCATCACGCGAGGGTAGATACGTGACGTTGACGAATTCACGTCACAAGACGTTACGTCAGGTCAATTCGTTCGAGATTTATTGCATTGGTCAGTATAAAATGAGGACATTACACATACCAATTTAAATCAATTTACTTTTTTCAAAACTTTAGGAAACAATACCGATTTGCAACTTTTACTTTTAATCTATACTTCATTCAAGCGTTAAAAGTGCATTTATAATGTCACGAATTTGGTTAAAAAATAAAGCATCGTGTACAAGAAATATTTACGAACATTTTGATACCACACTTGCCTATATTTCTTTTAAAAAAGATGGAAATTTTAATTCCTAAACAAGTGCACAGTTTCTTTTTCGTGTCAGTATATTTATTTCAAGACAATCGAGCGTTCTAAAATAGGATTTATCTCAGGGTGAACACAGGAACAGCCATCCCGATCTTGTTTATCGTACTGATATATCACGATAAGTTTGTTCTTTGTTTATAGAGACGAATTCACGTGTCATGTTAGAATAAATGATAAATTGCAGCAGATGACTTCTTTGTAACATTTCCTTATCCTACTCGATATTTCCTAGTGTAATACTGAGCAAACACCCAATCAGTAAACCATTCACTTTCGTTTTGAGAAGTGTAAATAAAAAATCTCTTTTATGGAGATTCAATTGGTTTTGAACCAGATAAAAAAATATAAATATATTATGTGGACGCGTGTTATTCGCTCACCTGAGCCAAAGGTTCAAGATTAGCTATTGTAATGGCCCTGAGTCCGTTGTTGAGCGTTGTCCTTCCGATAACATCTCCTCCCATACCGGGCGGCAGATTTCAACGTGGGTCAAACCCTTGAAGATTTGTTCAAAGAACTAAAATCAATGCAGAACTCTTGTTGCCATGGCAATCGAAGTAAAAATAATCACGAAATCTTAAAAAGTATTCTTGTCAAAAAAACAACAACTTTAAGGACAATAATTTAGATATTTGGCATGCAGGTATTCTATCAAGTTTAATCAGAACTTTGATATTTGGCATGATGTACTTTCTAGAAGTCCTTTACCAATGGTACTTCCTTTGTTCCGGTCTGTTGCATATCAAGGTCATCAGAGCTAGAGAATTATTTTTTTAATGAAAACTCAATAATTTTCTTGTCTAAAATCATTTTCCACAGTTGAAAACTTATATTGTACTAATAACTCGCAGGTGACACTCTACCAGATTTCTCGAAAATTAACTTTATGCAGTCAGTGGATGAGGCTAATTTTCCTTATATAATTTTAATGAAAATTACAAATCTTCTTTTCTGAAATCACTTTTGATCAGGTGAGCAATTATGTGCCATTCTGGCCCTCTTGTTTTAGCCGAAGGCTCTGTATGAACTATTTGAGTTTGCTCTGGGGCGTCAATCGTCCGTTCACATTTTAGCTCACCTGAGCAGCAAAGTGCTTCATATGAGCTATTGTTATTGGTCGGTGTCGTATGTTGACAATTTGTTTCAGTTAACTTCTCTGAAACTAATGGCCAAGTTGTAACCAAACGTGGTCAGATACATACTGAGAGCTTTGAAAGTTGTTCAAAGAAAGTGGATGTTTAAACTAAAAAAAATGGGAAGAACCAACTATTAATTATTGTCTTCAGGTTTGGTCAGTGTGGTGTCCTTGACGAAATTTAGATCATACTTTTAGCCCAATCTTCTTGAAACTTGCATAGAATTATCGTCTTGGCAAAAGCTATGAAATTTATGAATATATTATCATATATAAGGTCAAACAATAGGCAGTAGGTCAAAACATAAGAAAAACTTCATAAACACTAAAGGAGCCGTAGCGTTTAATTCTTAAAACTTGCTCCGAATAATTTCCTTGACAAAATCTAGACAACATAGTAGATTACAAAAGTGGGTATGTATGTAAAATCATAGAAAAGATTCAGATTACTTTTAGGCTCACATTTTCCCTAATATCATGAAACTAGCTCAGAATTATCATCTTGACAAATGTAGGTAAATTAATTGGACAATTTAGGGGCCATAGTTTTAGTTTTAACCCTTTCCCTTATAGAAGCGACTTTTAGCACATGCTTTTTAGCTCACCTGAGCTAGCTCACCTGAGCTAGCTCAGGGTGAGCTTTTGCAATCCTTGAATGTCCGTCGTCCGTCGTCAACAATTTTAGTGTTTATTCTCTAGAGGTCACAATTTTAATCCAAACTTTCTGTAACTTGCTCAGATTGTATATTACCATAAGAGTTCGGATGAGTTCGATTATGGTTGAAATCTGACCAATAGATCAAGAGTTATGAACCTTTGAATTGCTGAAAATGCCATATTTAACAGTGTTTCACTCTAGAGGCCACAATTTTTATCCAAACTTTCTGTAACTTGCTCAGATTGTATATTACCATAAGAGTTCGAATGAGTTTGATTATGATTGAAATCAGACTAAATGTTCAAGAGTTATCTACCTTTGAACTGCTGAAAATGCCATATTTAACAGTGTTTACCCTCTAGAGGCCACAATTTTTATCCAATCTATGTCAAACGTGCTCAGATTCAATATTACTATAGGAGTTCAGATGAGATTGATTATGATTGAAATCAGACGCATAGGTCGAGAGTTATCTACCTTTGAATTGCTGAAAATGCCTTATTTAAGGGTGTTTACACTCTAGAGGCCACAGTTTTTACACAATCTTTCTCAAACTTGCTCATATTGTATATGACCCCAAGAGTTCAAATGAGTTTGATTATAGTTGTAATCAGACGCATAGGTCAAGAGTTATCTACCTTTGAATTGCTGAAAATGCCATATTTAACAGTGTTTCTACTCTAGACGCCATAATTTTTATCCAGTCTTTTTCAAACTTGCTCAGATTGTATATTACCAAAAGAGTTGCAATAAGTGTGATTATGGTTGAAATCAAACTAATAGGTCAAAAGTTATCTGCCCTTAAATAGCTGAAAATGCCATATCTAACAGGGTTTACACTCTTGCAACTACAGTTTTCATTGAATTTTGATTATACTTGCACACAAAGTATACAGCTATAAGTTCTCAAAGGAGTGCAATTAATTATTGTTGAAATCTTATTGTTGTGGCAATAGTTATCTGCCCTTGATATACTTTGAAATGCTAGAAAAGGCTTCATTTCAGTTTAGTTTAGGTTCTAGTTATCTGCCCTTGATGTACTCTACTATACTAGAATTATGAGGTTGTATTCCAAAACTGTTTACATGCTATACTACAAATTTGAATGGATTTAGATTAAAACGAGAGAAACAGAAAGGTATAGCTATCAGGCTTCAGTACAAGAGGTGAGCGATATCAGGGCCTTCAGGCCCTCTTGTTATTCATCCGCTGAAGAAAATAGTTCCAAATTATACCGTAATGAATATGTGTCATATTTAAAACTTTCTTTATTCTAGCAGGTAATAGCTTAAAGCAGGCTGAAAGAAAAGCAGAATGCGCCATATGGCGCATTCTGCTTTACTTTCAACCTGCTTTAAGTAGTCACCTATTTTCAAAACTAGAAAAACATGCTATCTAGGAATGGGTTAAAAACACGTTCATGAAAAAATGCTCAAAATAATCGCCTAGAAAAACATCTAGGTTATATATGAGAGTATAGCCGTATTCGACTGCTCTAAGCAACATTCCAGTCAGTCGAATACAAAAAGTTGCGTTAAATCGCAACCTCTCTGTCCCTTGTTGTTTAAAGCAAAAAGAAAAATGTTGAGTTCGTTGAGTAACAGACGTCAAACGTAATCCATAAACAATTGTTTGATTGGTCAGATTGATGCTATCATTTTGGCAGTCGAATACGCCTAATGACTTATGTCAGATCAAAAAGTAGGTCACATCGGGTCATGAAGAAGGCCAGTCGGACAAATGTTAGAAACGTTTCTGGAGCTCACATTTCCCTTATGGGCGCTACCAGGCTTCATGGCCTTCTTGTTTAATACATTCTACCATTTTAATAAAATTTAAGGACTAACAAAATAGTTATACATGTATGTATTTGCTTTTCTTTCTTTTTCAGATAGATCTACATTAAACTTACCAATGTGACTGTTCTCAAGCAGTACTCTCGCTGAGCGGCTGATAAAGCATTTAACAACAAAACGTACTTCAGAAATATGAACAACAAAACTACCGATGATCAACACATGGTTAGTGTTATGTCTTATTGTGTTATATAACTCTAAGTGTAGAATGTACAACGTAGACCTGGAATACTGACTATGAATATACACAGATTGAGGTAAAGTCATGTAAATCGTTTAAACTGCCCTATCATGACAGACTATTTCTATAAATCACAAGACTAAGAGATAAGGTTGATGTTTTTTACATACAGCAAAATGGAGGAGTGATGTGTATCATGAATTTCAGTTAATTACAACAGTTGTCTTATTCATAATGCAAAAAACGGCAGAAGACCGGTTTGTGTGTGGTGTGTGTGGGCGATGTTTTAAGAGTTGTAGCCCTTTAGTCATACACATGAGAGTTCATAGAGAGAAACCATACGCATGCGACATAAGTGACAACGCATTTAATGGCAATACCATTTTAGTCGAGCAAAAGACGCTTAATACAGATGCTAGTCGTTACAAATGTGATGACTATGAAAAATCATCTAAAAGTGCATCTAATTTAATCAGACACCAGATTACAGTAGAGAAACCCTTCTCGTGTGACATTTGTAAAAAGACATTTAAAGAGAAATGGTCTTTAAAAAGACATACGTTCGTACATACAGATGATAGACCTCACAAATGTGATACGTGTGAAAAGTCATTTAATCTTTCATGTAATTTAACCAGACATAAACGGATACATACAGGAGAGAGACCTTACACATGTGACATTTGTAAAAAGGCATTCAAAGACCAAAGCACTTTTAAAAGACACACCTTGCTGCATACAATAGTGAAACCCTACAAAGGTTTTGTGTGTGAAGAATCATTTAATGACAGAAGCATTTTAGTGGAGCATAAGAATACAGAAGTTGGACTTTACACGTGTGAGTTGTGTGGAAAATCTTATACCAGTTCATCTAATTTAATAAAACACAAACGGATACATACAGGAGAAAAACCCTTCACATGTGACATTTGTGAAAAGGCATTTAATCAACAAAGCACTTTAAAAACCCACAAGTTGTTTCATAAAAAAGAAAGACCTTACAAATGCGATACATGTGAAAAGTCATTTAAAACTCCAAGTAATTTAATAAGACACGAACGGATACATACAGGAGAGACACCTTTCGCATGTGACATCTGTAAAAAGGCGTTTATGGATCAAAGCACTCTTAAAACACATCAGTTGTTTGTGCATACATTAGTGAAAGGCTACAAATGTGATGTGTGTGGAAAATCATTTAATGACAGAAGCATTTTAGCCGAGCATAAGACGCTTCATAAAGAAGTTCGACCTTTTATATGTGAAGTGTGTGGAAAATCCTTGATAAAACAATGCCATTTGATCAGGCACATGCGGATACATACAGGAGAGAAACCCTTCGTATGTGATATTTGTCAAAAAGCATTTAATGACCCAAGCTCTTTAAAAAAACACAAATTGCTACATAAATGAGTGACATGTCTTGAAAAGCATTTAACCCTTTCCCCCATAGAAGCGCTTTTTAGCGCATTCAGTTTATTCCTCCGCTGAAGAAAATAGTTCCAAATTTATACAGTCATGAACATGTATCATAAAAAAATAAATATTTTCTTTATTCTAGCAGGTGGAAACTTAAAGCAGGCTGAAAGTAAAGCAGAATGCGCCCTAAGGCGCATTCGGCTTTATTTTCAACCTGCTTTAAGTAGTCACATATTTTCAAAACTAGAAACAGGCTGTGAGGTAAAGTTCATCTAGTTTAATCAGTCACAAACGGATTCATTTTCTAGTTTTGAAGAAAGGTCTATATCTATCTATCTATTCATTCTGCCTCACATCCTCACGGGTAATTTCGGGCAGTGCGCTTAAAGCAGATTGAAAGTAAAACAGAGGGGGCATTCTGCTTTACTTTCAGTCTAGTTCAAACTATAATCTGCAAGAGTATAGAAAATATTTCTTATAATACATATTCAGAATATTTGTAACTCTGGTATTCTGGTCTGGGTTCAAATATCTAGTTCAATACCTCATATTTTTAGATCGATGTAAATGGGGTGTTGGTCTGGCAACTTGTCTCCAGGAGTTGCAATATGACTGAAATACTGTTATTTAAAGCGACTTAAACCCCTATTTCAACAACAAGATTTACACATTATTTTAAGTTGAGAAGCCTAAATATGAATGTAAAACAGTTCAGATTTAGGTCAGACGCCAGCAAAGTCGAGATCAGCAGGCAAATAGTTAATTTCATGCTAATTTTGCCAAATGCCATATAAAAGTTTAATGCTTTGCAAATGGACAAAGTAAAAGTTAAGTTTTTCTTTGAAGAGAAATATTCACAAATTGTGCAATATATACATACTTTTTGAGAATGTGGCGAAAGCTCAGATGAGAAAAGCCCATTACATGTACTTATTTGATATGTACAAAATGTGCATGGATGAAATAAATTGTTTTTACAACTTTATGTACATGTTAACTTTTTATATCATATTCTCAAATGTCATCTTTTTTGTACTGAAGTTATATTGATACCATCAGAAAGTTTATAAGGACCCGCACAACAAAGCGTTTAAGATAAGTCTGAGATTGTTTTCAAGTTTCTGATTGGTCAGATTTGAGCAGAATGCTCAAATCTGACCAATCAAAAGCTTGAGAATCTCAGATTAATCTGAAACGCTTTGTTATGCCTGAATGTCAAACAGTTTGGATTCCAGATACTGGTCAGTGTTCCTGTGGCTAGTTTAACTCTTTCCTCCCTAGTCCCGCATATTGGCGTTGTTTTCAAACAGTGTACATGTGAGGAGTACACTTGTCCTGTACAAACAGTGAAGACCCAGATCAGAGGGCTCCGAAAGGAGCCCTCTGATCAGGGTCTTCACTGTTTGTCATAATGCCAAACATTGACAAAAACAACCCTTAAAAGTCAGAAATGGACTAGACAAAAATGGAAACTGGAATTGTCCATTTAAAGTTTCAGGGAGGAAAGAGTTAAGCCAGAGCATTTACCCAAAAATCTGATCACTACCATTGGATCTTTTATTTGTTTAGAATTATTGATTGCATAACTCATGATACATTTGTAATGCTTGAGCATGGGTTGGTATATGTGGACAAGCTGAAAGCAGCGATTATGCACAGTTTTCATATCAGTCTTCCAGGGATCCAGATAAGAGGAGTAAACTGATCAGTACCACTAGATTTCATTTACATACACATGTATTTAGATTTTTATTGCGTTACTCATGATACATTTTTAATGCTTGAGCATGGTTTGGTATATGAGGACATGCTGAAAGCAGCGAATATGCACCAAAATAGAATACAGTTTTCATATCAGTCCACCAGGGCTCCAGATAAGAGGAGTAAACTAATCAACACCACTGGATTTCATTTATTTAGAATTATTGATTGCATAACTCATGATACATTTGTAATGCTTGAGCATGGGTTGGTATATGTGGACAAGCTGAAAGCAGCGAATATGCACAGTTTTCATATCAGTCTTCCAGGGATCCAGATAAGAGGAGTAAACTGATCAGTACCACTAGATTTCATTTACATACACATGTATTTAGATTTTTATTGCGTTACTCATGATACATTTTTAATGCTTGAGCATGGTTTGGTATATGAGGACATGCTGAAAGCAGCGAATATGCACCAACATATCATACAGTTTTCATATCAGTCCTCCAGGGCTCCAGATAAGAGGAGTAAACTAATCAGTACCACTAGATTTCATTTATTTAGATTTTTATTGCATTACTCATGATACATTTGTAATGCTTGAGCATGGTTTGGTAGTCTATATGTAGACATGATGAGTGCAGTGAATATGCACCAAAATATCATACAGTTTTCATATCAGTCCTCCAGGGCTCCAGTTAAGAGGAGTAAACTAATCAGTACCACTAGATTTTATTTATTTAGATTTTTATTGCATTAGTCATGATACATTTGTAATGCTTGAGCATGGTTTGGTAGTCTATATGTAGACATGATGAGTGCAATGAATATGCACCAAAATATCATACAGTTTTCAGATGAGTCCTCCAGGAAAATCGAGACGATTCGAACGAGTAGTGACACCATAGGGTTTAATGCAGAAATAAAGATTTTAGTTTGAAATACTCTCCTTATCTGGAGCCCTGAATCCTCTTCTCTTAAATCAGATTTTACATGTCACACGTTTAACCGATTGCCCGTTACCCCAGTGATAATTTTAGAAATCAGATGAATGAGTCCTCGGGATGCACATTCTGTAAAACAATGAGTCTTTGAGACAAACATTGAGTCCTTAAGTGAAAAATTAACACAATATCCCACCACTTATTTCTAGTTTTGAAGACAGATGACCACTTAAAGCAGGTTGAAAGTAAAGTAGAATGTGCTTTACTTTCAACCTGCTTTAAGCTGCTAATTGCTACTAATAAGTTATTAAAGGCCAGAAAAGCTATGGGTCCATGGGACTCGCAACTTTTTAGATAATGAGTCCCTGGCAAATTTAATGAGTATAGGACTCGGGATGCACAGGTAAAATTATCACTCTTACCCCATAGTGCGTGTCTATCTTTGAAGACAGGTAAACACTTAACCCATTACTGCATATATACGCAGTTTTACTTCTTTAATTTATTCCTCCACTGAAGAAAACAATTCCAATTTATACAGTCATGACTCATGAATATTTACTATCAGAAATTATTCTATATTCTTGCAGATAGTAGCTTAAAGCAGGCTAAAAGTAAAGCAGAATGTGCCTTCAGGTGCATTCTTCTTTTTACTTTCAAGCTGCTTAAAGTGGCCACCTATCTTCACTATTAGAAACAGGCTATGGGCTTAAGGGTTAAAGTAGGTTGAAAGTAAATACAGAAAATATTATAGAGAAATGATTTGCTAAAGAAAGGCTACTCTTGTATTCTTGATATTGAGTTGTCTCTCTTTCACTTTACAATCGGAAGGTTGCAATGTTGCTATTCTGATATTATAGTGATGTGAAAATAAAATGTATCCTTCACAACATAATCACCACCTTTATCCAATTTTAAACATTATTTTCTGGTATTGTTTGTATCTCAATAATAATAAAATTTCATTCTGCTTAGGCCAAATAAAAAAAATACATGTATTTCCTATTACATGCCAAAAAAAAAATAGGGACGGACGGTCGGAAAATCTTTTTTTTTTTTAAACATTCAGTAATACATTTAACTTTCTGATGGAGTATTTTATATATGATAATGTATAAATGTTTTTTATTGTACAAAGTCCTGGACCATACATAAAAACCCCTTATACGTAAATATCCATTCAAATTATTGTTGATTTTATTGATTAGTCCCAAAACCAAAATTATCTTAAAAATCTAAACCGGTATGATTGTTTATAATAATGATATAACAAGACGGCAACGTAGACAGATGGAATGAGTAATGTTTTGAAATGTGCTGTATGCATGTGTAATGTGTCATTCAAATGTGCTGTCTGCATGTTGAATGTCGCAAAAATGGCCGACATTTGCCAATACATTTTTCGTAAAGAGAAAAAAAAGTTTAGGGTCGGTCGGTTAACCGGAAACACAGGTACTTTTTTATTTGGCCTCACTGCCAGCCTGTTTGAAGCTACCATCTGCTAGGATATAGAAACTCTTTATTATGGTGCATACTCATTACTCTATAGAATCTATATCGGAACTGTTTTCGTCAGCGGAGGAATAAATTATTTTTCGATTTCCACTAAATATACATACCCAGGCCCTGTTATAAAGCGTTTGGGAGAGTCTGAGATCGTTCTCCAGCATTTGCTCAAATCTGACCAATCAAATGCTTGAGAACGATCTCAGACTCAACTCAAAACGCTTTATAACCTTTAACCCAGGTATCGCTAAAATACGTTAGTCTTGCTATGGATGCGATATCTAACTATTCAAAGTTCCTGTTTAACTCTGTGCATGCTGGGTATTGTTTTCGTATGCAGCAGTTGTCGTCTGCGTGTTCTAAAATTAAAATGTTCAATTTTTTCTCTCCAAAACAAGGTCAGAATGTCAAACAGCTTTGGATCCTGATGAGACGCCGCGTTACGCGGCGTCTCATCTGGATTTCAAACTGTTTGCACAGATAATCGTGATTCCGCCGCCAGCATGCAAAGAGTTTGGTAAAAATGTATTTTGTTTAGTTTCATGAAATATTATGCAATAGTTGGAAATAAAATATGCTTTCTGTTCTGATTTGTTCATGTTTTATTAAATTTCTACCACCGTCCAGGGAACCTGCTGAGGTTTTTCCTTCAAAACTAATGACTGAAAACTTTTTCAGCGGAGCTGTATGGTATCTATTTAGACCAAGCATTTGCAAATTCTCTACCAATGATGTTTTTTCATTAAATTATTTCTAACTTAGATTCTCCATTATTTAGAGGTAAAAGATTCATATCAAAACTCAGGCTTAACCCTTTACAACATAACCTATATCTAGTTTTGGAAACAGGTGACTTCTTAAAGACTTTTCCTTAGTCCACTGAGGGACTCCCCCCACATTGTCTCGATAGTATGAGAATTTAACTGTCAAAGCATGAATCACAAGCTTTCACCGGGTATACAATCTCAGTTGGTGTGAAATTACAGGTAACTAAATCCCAAGTTGTCTAGAGAGGCCCTCAAATACTCACACTCAAGTTTTTTTTCAATGGGTTTTACTAACCTAACTAACAAATTTAAGGTACGGGCCTCACATGAAACGCTTGGGTGAGTATACCCCTAGACATGTTAGCAGTAACGGACAAAACTTGCACGTGGAGGCATGCTTTGATAGCTGGTTAAGTGTTATGACCAAAAGGTCGTCAGGAGATATCTTTAAAGCAGGTTGAACGTATTTAGCAGAATGTTTTTATGGAAGGATAGTATATAAGCTAGACAGAAATGCAACAAAAGTGTCGGTTCATCAATATTTATTCATGATATGCCCGGTTTTGTCGAGATAGGGTGAGAATATACTGACAATCAGTACTGTTGTACCCTTTGACTCTATATATACCTTCTGACAATTTTTCCCCTTCAAAATCAATCGTGTCGGATCCCTGTGCTAAAAAGGGTATGAGGGGAAAGGGTAAGTTTGGCTTTCATTAGTTAATCAAACTTACCTAAGCAGTTGCCTCTCTTAACCCAGTACTCCATAAATATGTGTTTTTTCTCATTAGCTCACCTGAGCTAGCTCAGGGTGAGCTTTTGCAATCCTTGAATGTCCGGCGTGCGTCGTCCGTCGTCAACAATTTTAGTGTTTACACTCTAGAGGCCACAATATTTATCCAATCTTTCTCAAACTTGCTCAGATGGTATATTGCCATAAGAGTTTGGATGAGTTTGATTATGGCTGAAATCGGACAATTAGGTCATGAGTTATCAACCTTTGAATTGCTGAAAATGCCATATTTATCAGTGTTTACACTCTAGAGGCCACAATATGTACCCAATCTTTCTATAACTTGCTCAGATTGTATATCACCATAAGAGTTCGGATGAGTTCGATATTGGTCGAAATCGGACAAATAGATCAAGAGTTATCTACCTTTGAACTGCTGAATATGCCATATTTAACGGTGTTTACATTCTAGAGTTCAAAACTTTTATCCAATCTATCTCAAACTTGCTCAGATTGTATATGACTATAAGAGTTTGGATGAGTTCGATTATGGCTGAAATCAGATAAATTAGGTCATGAGTTATCTATCTTTGAATTGCTGAAAATGCCATATTTAAGGCCTTTCGCTACCGGAAGTCGGTCTTGCGGGCGAGCGGATATGCGTCTGGACGACACAGACTTTTTTCGTACGTGTTTATACTAGAAAATTTATATAAAGGAACTGTTGATATAAATTAGTATAATCCTTCATAGCGCAGTTAGTATAGTGGTTGACTATAGTGGTTGACTAGCAATCCAAAGGTCATAGGTTCGAGACCCATCCGATCCAAATATTTTTTTTAGTGTCCGATTTATTGACTTGTCAATCCATAACGCAGTAATCAAGAGACATGTTATGTTTAGTCTTCGTTGATTAGTACTAGTGATGTTTATGGTCCAAGTATATGTCCACTTACCTGTACGTTTTAGTTTAATGACTTACAAGTCAATTAAATCGGTAAACATGTAAACGATTTGATCGAACTATAAAGCCACACCTTGAAGCTTATCAATTAGTGTAAACGCTGTAAAATATGGCATTTTCAGCAATTCAAAGGTAGATATCTCTTGATCTATTTGTCTGATTCCAACCATAATCACCCTTTCTCCAACTCTTATGATCATATACAATATGGGCAAGTTTGAGAGAGCTTGGATAAATATTGTGGCCTCTAGAGCGTAAACACTGTTAAATATATCATTTTCAGCAATTCAAAGGTAGATAACTCTTGACCTATTGATCCGATTACAACCAAAATTAAACTCATCCGAAGTCTTATGGTAATATACAATCTGAGTAAGTTTGAGAAAGATTGGATAAAATTTGTGGCCTCTAGAGTGTAAACATCGTTAAATATGGTATTTTCAGCAATTCAAAGGTATATAGCTCTCTACCTATAAGTCTGCTTTCAACCATAATCAAACTCATCTGAACTCTTATAGTAATATACAATCTGAGCAAGTTTATAAGAAAGATTTGATAAAAATTGTGAACTCTAGAGTGTAAACACCGTTAAAAATGGCATTTTCAGCAATTCAAAGGTAGATTACTCTTGATCTATTTGTCCCAATACAACCAAAATCAAACTCATCCAAACTCTTATGGTCATATACAATCTGGGCAGGTTTTAGAAAGATTGGATAAATACTGTGGCCTCTAGAGTGTAAACACCGTTAAATATGGCATTTTCAGCAATTCAAAGGTAGATAACTCTTGATCTATTATTCCGATTTCAACCAAAATCGAACTCTTCCGAACTCTTATGGTCATATACAATCTGGGCAGGTTTTAGAAAGATTGGATAAATACTGTGGCCTCTAGAGTGTAAACACTGTTAAATATGGCATTTTCAGCAGTTCAAAGGTAGATAACTCATGACCTATTTGTCCGATTTCAACCATAATCGAACTCATCCGAACTCTTATGGCAATATACCATCTGAGCAAGTTTGAGAAAGATTGGATAAAAATTGTGGTCTCTTGAGTGTAAACACTAAAATTGTTGACACCGCACGACTGACGACGGACAATCAAGGATTGCAATAGCTCACCCTGAGCTAGCTTAGGTGAGCTAAAAATGGAGATATTGATTTATGTCCAGGACTGACCTAGATATGCAACAGACCGGAACAATTTGAATAAAATATGTAAAGTATATTTAAAAGTGTCACCATACAGAATATAAAACTCTGGCCTTATTAGAGTCAGAGAAGAAGATGTTTGAAATTTTCTTTATATAACTCTATGTAAAACAGTGACCCCCGGGGCGGGGCCAATTTTGACCCTAGGGGTATAATTTGAAGAAACTTAATAGAGGACCTGTAGGCGATGATATGTGCCATATATCTAAGCTCTGGCCCTTGTAGTTTTAGACAAGAAGCTTTTTTAAGTTTTCATTGTAAAAAATCTATTTTTAGCTCCTGTGACCTAGTTATGCAACGGACCAAAACCATTTGTACAATGTTGGTATAAGATATCTAGAAGTGTCACTATGCCAAATATCAAAGCTCTGGCCATATTAGTTTTAGAGAAGACGTATGAAAATTTCACTATATAACTATGTAAAACAGTGTCCCCCGGGGCAGGGCCAATTTTGACCCCAGGGGCATAATTTGAACAAACTTGATAGAGGACCTGTAGGCGATTCTATGTGCCAAATATCTAAGCTCTGGCCCTTGTAGTTTCAGACAAGAAGATTTTTTAAGTTTTCATCGAAAAAATCTATTTTTAGCTCCTGTGACCTAGTTATGCAACCGACCACAACCATTTGAACAATTTTGGTAAAGGACATCTAGAAGTGACACCATGCCAAATATCAAAGCTCTGGCCACATTGGTTTCAGAGAAGAAGACGTTTGAAAATTTCACTATATAACTCTATGTAAAACTGTGACCCCAGGGGCATAATTTGAACAAACTTGATAGAGGACCTGTAGATGATGCTATGTGCCAAATATCTAAGCTCTGGCCCTTGCAGTTTTTGACAAGAAGATTTTTTAAGATTTCCTTATTTTTTCACTTTGGTTGCCATGGCAACCAGAGTTCTGCATTGTTTTTAATTCTTTGAACAAATTTGAAAGAGCTTGACCCAAGGAACATTTCTGTAAAGTTTGGTCGAATTCTGTCAAGCGGTATAGGAGGAGATGTCATTTGAAGCAATTGTTAACGACAACGCACGACGCCGGACACAGGGCCATCCCAATAGCTCACCTTGACCCTTTGGCTCAGGTGAGCTAAAAATAAAATTATACAGTCATGACTATATGTAACACAATACATTTATTCTATACTCTAACTGATGGTAGCTCAAAGCAGGCTGAGAGTAAAGCAGAGTGCACCTTATGGCACATTCTGCTTTACTTTTAACCCGCTTTAAGTGGGCACTAGTCTTCAAAACTATACCAAGCTATGGGGTTAAGGTTTAAGCAGTTGATTGTCTTCAGCTTTTGGGAATGGGTACATGAGATTTTCTATATGAGCAGACTAGCTTAAAGCAGGTGAAAGTAAAGCAGAATGTGCCTTAAGGCACATTCTGCTTTACTTTCAATCTGCTTTAAGTAATCGCCTATATTCAATATTAGAAACGGCTATGGATTAAAGGGCAATGCTTTTGGATTTGATATTGCTTTAACAGTGTTTTAGTTATATCGCGATATCCAGGTGGAGGAAGACCCCAGAAGCCCTTTATGAACAGTTTCAGGCACAAATTGGCAATTGGGTAGAAACACCGACCTTCTGCAAGCCATTGGAAGGCTACCCTACATGAACGAGAGCACCGCAAACGGTACATTATACGCCCACTGGCAGCCTTTTATAACATATCTGAGTACATCAAGGGCAGGTAACGACAGATGGAATGAACCTACAAATTGACTCAGCTTCAGATCTTGGTGTATATAAAAATTATGTGAAGTTTCATCAATATCCTGCCAACTCCGGACAAGCCAAATGTTGACGGACGGACGAACCAACGAAAGGATTGATGGACAGGGCCATGCCAATATACGACTATCTTTAGAGGTGGGCGTATAAAAAACTGAAAGGCCAGACAGGGCTTTTGGGAATGGGTATGATGGAACAAGATGTCCTGGAAGTGAACAAATACACAAGAGATGCGTTTCATTGTTAACATTTTAATCAGATTTTAGTGAGACAAGACCAGGAAGAAACAACTCCCTACACTGAGAGCAAAATGGTTGCCATGGTAACATTTATCATTTAATTTTATGTGAGAAATTAAAAGTTCATTCTTATGTTTCAATAAAATAAGCTGATACAGAATAAATTTTCTTCATAGTATTATCTGATTGTTAAATAACTGCTCAAATATCTATGAAACACTGTTTCACAAATACAACATGCTTTATTTATTTCATTCACTTTAAAATATAAATTAATAACAAAACAAAATGCGATAATTAATAACATCTCTGAATTCAGTATTATTGACTAAAGTCAAAAACGTAAAAAAAAAAAAAAGTTTTTAAACATTTGCATTAATTTGACAAGTGCTACCATGGCAACGGTTGTCTCCATATAGGAATATCCCACTTTTTTGGGAGGATCACAATAAGCTGTTGACTATATACATTAATGGTGGAGGCTATTTACAGTATGTACAATATTTCTTAACTCTGTTCTTTGTATGTACAGATATATACACTGCAAAATATATATATACATCATCATCATGAATAGCCTACCAGGATGAACAACAGCGACAAAAGAACGGAAAAAAAATACACAGAATTTATAACACCACACTGATGAAAAAATAACTACCTGGCTATGCAAAATCAACCATTTATACTGCTTAATATACAGTCCAAACTCCATACTTCAAACTCACTGTAATCGACCTAACCACTATTTCATAAGTTTAATTTCGACCACGTTTAAGTCGAACATACTGTATTTCAAAGTTAAAATGTGGCTAAGCCATGTTTTAACTTTGAAATATGGGTATGTTCGGACTAAAATGAGTTCGAAATATCGAGTTCTGACTGTACTCTCTTGATAACTCATACACCCCGACACATTAAATGAATAATTCCAGTTTCCAACAAAGCCGAGTCCATTTTTTACTATAAAGGATTTGGTTATTTAAGGGTTGCTTTTTTTAAAAGTTTATATGAAGTGACGAACAGTGCAGACCCTGATCAGAACGCTACATTAGGAGCCCTCTGATATGAGTCTGCACTATTTGCGTTACAAGTGTACTCTTCACAAGTACACTGTAAATGATGATTATAAGCCTCGCTAGGGTTGAATGTGTTAAAAGGTTTCTTGAAATTCACTTACATACGTCAATGACTTGAATTTGAATGACCTATTTCCAACTCTTAGCAAGGAAACCATGGTAACTGTTACATTCAGTTTGGATCCTGATTAGACACAACATGACGTGGTGTCTCATCAGGATCAAAACTGATTGACACTCTGATCCTGTTTTGAAATGAAATTTTAGTAGAAGCACAAACCATCAACCAAACAGTGTAGACCCAGATTAGATGCTGCTTTTAGTATCATCTCATCTGGGTCTATACTTGTTGCTACTGTCCATAGTATGCTCAACTCATTCACCCCTGAATGTTTTGATAAAACAGCTCGATTTTCAAATTAAGTCTAGACCATTTTGAACTGTTCAGAGTTATTCTTAATTTTAAAAAATTGCAAAATGACAAACAGAGTAGACCCTGATCAGAACGCTACATTAGAACCCTCTGGTCTGGGTCGACACTGTTTGCATAGAACAAGTGTACTCTTCACAGGTACACTGTTTGTAAAGGACGAGTATAATAGTTACTAGCTCAATGAGTTCAGCAAAAATGAATATTTTTGTAAGTTGCTACTTTTGGCAAACTTTGGATTTAATAGTTCACACTTAGTTTTCAGACCGAAATTGGATAAAAAAACAACTTGAAGTTTACAATGCATGAACAATGAAATGGACTGAAGATGAATACGGCAGAATTGAGAAAACATTGCATTGAATTTGTAACTAAAATGAACCAAACAGCCCAGTCTCCTTGTTGGAAAATGAAGGACTCCCTATAAAGAGGGAGTCATATAAACACATTTCAACATTGCGATTTAGACTGATGAGTTCAGACTGAAGAATTCCGAAAAGAGAGTGACTTCAGAAACAGGAAAAGTGAAATATGTCACCGACAGAGAGAAAGATAAGAGTAGATTACAGATTTAGGAAAATGAAGAATGCAGAATTAGGAAAAGGCGAAAAGGTTACAAAATTAACACATTGATCCCTTGCGAAGAGTACCGGTATTTTAATCTCTAAACAAAATATCTGAAAAGTGTACATTTGTCCTGTGCAACCAGTGTAGACCCAGATCAGAGGGCTCCTTTGGGAGCCCTCTGATCTGGGTCTGCACAGTTTGTCATTCCGTGATGTATTGCAGGAATTCTGAAACCAACTCGTAAATAGGACTAAACTTAATTGTGCACTGCAGTTCTCTATTCCAGGGGGTGAATGAGTTAGGAACAGGGATTCAGAGTTAGAAACAGAGAGAGAGAGAGCTGAGTTAGCCTAGTGCCGAGAAGAATGAGTCCTAAATAAATGAATAAAACACCCAATACCTAAACAATGATAGCACTTTAAAACAATGTGTCCTGTTAGGACATAGAAGCAATAAAAGATGGACCAGTACCTGCTTAAATAGTTAATACATGAATATCCTTGAATGTGTTCATTTAGTAGGTCAAGTCCATTTATATAAAATATTCTTTTAACACTACTTATATTTTTATCTTGTATTTATACATTGCCAGAAAATTATCAAAAATACATCCAGTTTAGATCCGGCTCAGATACATTTGGTTTCTGATCTGAATCCAAAAAATTTGCAAATTTAATTCATGTTTCATTCCAGCAATTAAAAAGTACAGTCGAACTTCGATATCTCGAACTCGGTAAAGTCAAACATACCCGTATTTCAAAGTTAAAACGTGGCTAAGCCACGTTTTAACTTTGAAATATGGGTATGTTCAACCTGAAATAATACCATGTGTCGACATATCGGATAGATCCAGTTAAGCGAATATGAGATATTGAAGTTCGACTGTACCTACAAAACTAATTTTATACGAGGCAGCAGCATATTCAAAGCTGAAAGTAATCATTATTTTGTTATACGTAATAGCCATTGATTCCAAATATATCAAGTTTAATGTTATAATTCATGGTAGCAGGTAAAATAAGCAGGACGATTATAAGAGATGTCCATCAGTAGAGTTCTTGTGAGAAGGTAACATTAGTCAGGCCTCCAGGTAAGATCAGAACAAACCAAACATTTTCAATATTTTCTTGTTAATGACTCCACAAAATCCTATGTTGTGACTACTCGTTAGAATCGTCTCGAAGAGACGATTCTAATGAGTAGTCACAGTAAAGGGTTTGGTTGAGCCATAAGGATATCAGCATATTTAGACTTATCTGGAGCTCTGACTATAACGTGAATAATAAATAAGATGTCAACTGTGTAAATATTGAGTGCATTTTTCATTTGTAAAGTCACAGAGAAAAGTTTAACAGTGCAGTCGACACCATAGAAACGGACTTGTCCATCTTTTGCAATACATTGCAGATATGAAACTGGCCGTTACTATGGTAGTTTTTTTTTAATAAGTTATCAAGATAAACATAATATATATATATCCTGTAAATACAGCAAGTATTTTTCTTCTTTCTGTGATCTTTTTCTGTAACCGTATGATATCAAATATTGTGAACAATAACAAGAATGGTCACTAGGTAACCAAAATTAATGAAGAATGATACACAAAGAAACAAACACTCCTCCATTCATGCGAAAAAATCTGAGATCAAATTTTTTTTGTCCATGTGTGTGTTTCTTTACCTTTCCATTGCACATAATCCTAACTTTTTATTTATTTTTTTACGGTTATCTTTTTTTTTTTTTACAAAAATACATGTATGTATGTAATGTATGTATATTCTATGTATAATTGATACATAAATGAGTTAAGGATCGGATAACAAAACAATGATTGTAACATTACACGTACTACAATGCATGATACACACATTATGATAAAAAAAATAGTTTTGTAAATCTTCAAAAATTTATAGCTAAAACAATTTCTACTTTATGTCTGCATCAAATACTATGGCGTGACTACCATTAGAATCGTCTTTTCGAGACGATTCTAATGAGTAGTCAGACCGTAGTGTTTGGTACAGACATAAAAAGTTTACTTTGTTTGAAATACTCCCTTTATCTGGAGCCCGGTTCAAATTAAAATTGCAAACCATGTATATCCAGATCAGATTGTTCTTACTACTTTTCTTTGATCAGGTTCTACGCAGTTTGCCGTTTCAAAATCTTTGCGCAAAGATTACCCCCATAAGAATAAGTCAGCAAAACACTACACCGTTAACACATTGAAAGAAAATGTATATCTTTAAACCCTCTACTCCAAAGCCTATTTCTAGTTTTGAAGACAGGTGACCACTTAAAGCAGGTTGAAAGTAAAGCAGAATGTGCCTTTAGGCACATTCTGCTTTACTTTCAGCCAGCTTTAAGCTTCTAAGTGCTAAGAAATAGAAAATATTTCTTATGATGCAAACTTATGACTATATAAAGTGGAACTATTTTCCTTAGTGCAGGAATAAATTAAATGTGTTAAAATGTGTACCTATGGAATAAAGGGTTAAAGGTGTAAATTCCAAACTGATATTCAATTCATTTCTATAATCCTAAATCTGAAACTGACATCTTGAAATATATTTGATCCATATCAAGAAATGTTGCCGTGACATACAATGTGCAAACTGTATCTAATGTAAGGGCAGGTGTATGTCCCCTGGTTCACAAAAAGAGCAGAGTACCAGATAAGCGTAGTTTTTCAAAAACTAAAATCTTTATTTCAGAATTAAACCCTATGGTGTCACTACTCATTAGAATCGTCTCGAAGAGACGATTCTAATGAGTAGTAACACCATAGGATTTGGTGCTGAATAAGTTAGAAAGTGTTTGATTTGTTGAAATAACTACCTCTTATCTGGAGCCCTGAAAAAGCCCTATTTGCTTATAGGTATTTTGTCAAACTTGCTTGGAAATACCATTCAAAAGAAGCCAGTCAACCCCGTCCACCATACAAGAGCACAAGTACACTATTTCTCACACGTGCTGAAGACAAATGCCAGCTGAACTCGTTGATTTGTGAAAATTTAATCGGACAATTCCAGTTTCCAATAATTAAATCTTTTTCTTTTTTTACTATTTGGTGTGTGTGTGGTTTTTTTTTTAATTTTCGCAACATGACAAACAGTGTTGACCATGATCAGAGAGCTCATGTAGATGCCCTTTGATCTGGGTCAATACAGTTTGCATAGGACCAGTGTACTATTTGCATGTAAATTGTTTGTAAAGGACTTGTACACCAATCACTAGATTTTAATTGATTAAAGCAGGATAAGGAAAAGTAGAAAGCTCATACAGAAACTACTTCACTCAACCAGAGCAACAGATAAGGGTAGTTTTTCAAAACTTAAAATCTTTATTCTGAATTAAACTCTATGGTGTAACTACTCATTAGAATCGTCTCTTCGAGACGATTCTAATGAGCAGTAACACCATAGGATTTGGTGCTGAAATAAGTGAGAAAATGTTGAATTTGTTGAAATAACTACTTCTTATCTGGAGCCCTGCTCAACCTTGTATACTTGTACACTTGGCTATGGGGAATAGGGTGACAACAAATGGTAGCTTAATGCAGAACAAAATCTTCAGGATACATCTGCACTAATTTTGAACTGTCTTAGCATCCATCAATATGCTTCTTCAATGAATATTGGACAAACAAATCTGACATACGACATAATCAAATAGTCTCTTAGTATCGTTATATGCAAGGGACATAACCAGTTTGATGTTTGCTATTTGCTAACGGACAGCTTTGCTTTTAAAAAAGATCAAACAATTCAAATAAAACCCTCTAGTATCTAAACAGGCAATACTTTCATAATTCATTTATTCATAAATTCATCTCTGATTTTCAAAAAGAATTGGTAACATTTAGCCTTTCCTGCAAAACGCACAGGTCTTCAGATGCCTTAACCCTTAGCCCGCCAAATAAATTGTCGTCTGCTATATTTCTCGTCTGCTTCAAGTTTCAAAGTTGCTCAAAATTGCTCAAAATGTTGTCCGAGTGTCAAACAGCTTGGATCCGGATGAGACGCCGAGTAACTCGGCGTCTCATCCGGATCCAAGCTGTTTGCATATGGAGCTATAGTCGTGAGTGGCAGGCTAAGGGTTAACCCATTACCCAATAAATATGCCTCTTATTTTTAATTCATTCTTCTGCTGAAAATAGTTCCACCATTTTATACATTCATGAATATGACTATACAAAACAGGTGCTATATCCATAGAATACTGTATCTTAAAGCAGGCTGAAAGTAAAGCAGAATGCATCTAAGGCGCATTCTGCTTTACCTTTCAACCTGCTTTAAGTGGTCACCTGTCTTCAAAACAAGAAACAGTCTTTGGGGTAATGATGACTATGCAGCAGAGGGTTATACAGAACAATTGGTCCAGCATTTTTAAGTCCAGCAGTACTTGCCTAGAATACAAACCCCAATTTATTTATTTTTTTACATTATTTCTTTATATTTCAACATTCAGTTCAGTTAGGTGCAATCAATTATATAACTAATTATAATATTTCTTGTTAAATAATCAAAGCTTGAGTAAAATGCAGTGTATCGTCTACTAAACTGTGAAATTTGATATTTAAACCCAGTTATAAAGTATACTATTTTTTAACTATACCAATTATATGAATGCTTATGAATATGCTGTTACGACAGAGAGCCAGATAATAGATGATAAAATGATAAGTTCCAACATTTTCTCAATTATGTTTCCACCAAATGGTATGCTTGGACCACTCATTAGAATCGTCTCTACGAGACGATTCTAATGAGTTGTAACAACATAGTGTTTATGAAAGGAATGAGAAAGTTAGTATTTGAAATGCGCGTCTTATCTAGGGCTCTGTGTTCATGAAATGACTACGAAACAAGTATATGGTATACGAGTAATGAAAAATGGTATGGTATGGGTTGATGATTATAAATGAAAAGCACATAAAACATACAAGGACTTGTTAAGATATTACTGACGCATACAGACGGACAGACAAACAGACATGAATATGTAATACTGGTACAAGGAGGTTAAACACGTAATATAACCAGCTAGCTGCCCAAAGTACAAAATTCTCAAAGAAATAAGAAAAAAAAACTATTCATGTTAATTTATGCCCTGATCAATGATGATCTAACGAAGACGTATCGCAACATCTTCCAAAAAACAGCATATACAAACAAGTCAAAAAGTTTAAACATTGTAAACGTCTTCAACTACAATTAAATGTGGCCCGCACAAAAATTATATCACCAAAATGGTGATCACTATCTCACAATAGTGGCAAACTGTAAGCAACGGTAGTAATTTAACAAAGCTACTTTCAAGAAAAATGCTCAAACGAACAAAAAAAAAGTAATTATAAAAAATCACTTCCAATTTGATACTATAATTGAAATGTAAAAATAGCAGCTAATTGGAGAAAAAATCTCAAGAAAAAAGTTCAAGAAGCATTATCTATTCAAATGCTTAACTAGCAATGAACATTTCTCAAGTCAAAATCTTTAACATGCCTAAAAAACAGGATTGTATGACAGACTCATGGCTCTCTGGCCTTGCTTCTGTTAAAACCCTTCTCCCGCCGTATATTTATCTATATATAAAACTCCGCTCAACTATGAACATCTATCATCTGAACTATTACATTAACTAACAAAGTAAGGAAAGATTTTCCCTTGGGAAAGACTGCAGACATAATATTCTATTAAGAAAACCGTGCAGACCCTGAGCAGACAGCTCCATTAGGAGCTGTCTGCTCAGGGTCTACACTGTTTTCAGGACAATTTCTATTAAGAAAACATTGCAGACCAAGAGGCTGAGCAGACAGCTCCTTCAGAGTCTACACAGTTTTCAAAAAGTATCAATATACACTAATAGCGGGAGAAGGGTCTCGGTTTAAATCCTGTCCGTTTATCTACAATTTGAAATTCACACTCATGTAACATCGTATAATAACATAAACTATATCATAAATGGCAGTGAAAGTAATTGCCTCCTTATAACAGAGGCGACAAAATCTTTATCAGTCATTCCACCCAAACGATAATCCGAGTAAAAATAATCCATCTGTCACAAAATACAGGGTCAAAATTCCCCGATAAAATGACGCGCACACTCTGAGTAAATCATCATCAATACACTACCCAACAAGACAAAATCTGTTAAAACATGTTAAATCCCCAATTAACAGACGAATGTTACATGCGTCACTACATCACTGTTTTGTTTATTTCAAAGCACACCTACAATTCATTATGGTTATCATCAAGAATTGTCCATAGTAGTAAGTATGGCCTTTTGAAATACAAACACCGGGCACCAGCATTCCAAAATACTTAAATCCTCATAAATGTTTGCACCATACCCTATGTTGTGACTACTCATTAGAATCATCGCTTTGCGATGATTCTAATGAGTAGTCACAACATAGGATTTGGTGCAGACATACTGAGTTATTGGCTCCTATACTGGTACCTATACTTTCAATAATGCCACAACTAGTCAATCCAGTGAGTTTCAATATGTACAATATTTAACTTTAACACCTCCTAGCGCGTGATCTACTCATCCACAATTAGTAGTAAACAATGTCTGAATGCAATTCACTATGAAGTCTAATTAATATTTTCACTTTCACTACAAGCACGATACGAACACAATATCTCCATGGTAACAACAGCTTTTTTTGTGATATTTTTTTCCCCAAAAAAACACTTCAAGATTTACAACAATTGTATGTATCTGCAGTATATCCAATAGTTTTTTGTGAAGACATCTACATGTAGGTTCTAATTATACACATCCACTATAATTTCATTTTTTTACGTTCTCTTCACTCCAAATTTGATACGTATCACTGGACTCCAGTTAAGAGGGAGCAAACTTTATATTAACCAACATTTACTCCATAATCTCACAATCCATTTTGTGACAACTACTAAGAATGGTCTCAACATTGAAACCCTTCTAAAGAGTAGTCAATACTCAAGCTCTATATAAGAGTGGACAAGAATCTATTTTTTCTCCTTTCTATCTACTCTAAACCCTATGTTATGACTACTCATTAGAATCGTCTCTTTGAGACGATTCTAATGAGTGGTCACAACATAGGGTTTGGTGGAGAAATAATAAACTTAGTATTTGGTATATCCACTTCATCTTGGGCTCTGCACTACGAAAGGATTGGTTGAGAGACGTAACGACTTTACTATCACAAGTACCAGGGTACTCTTCTTATCTGGAGCAGCGTATCAAATTCATTCCTTTATTAACACAACTCTCTGATTAACTTATTCCATTCAGTTATACATCCAAGTATGTTTTAGGTCATATCCAGTGTTTTAGTTACTCATATCCGGGCTGATTAACGGTTATATCCGATTTCGGGTGAACAATTTTCACAACACATATTTATCCACGCCAGCTCAAAGTAAACACTTAAATTCCGACTTGGGTGCTGTGCAATTTTGACATCACAACCTTTTTTTGGTCATCCGTTGCCATAGTAACACAACATTAGTCATCTTCCACCTTTACATTCGCTCTGGATTACTCTGGCTGTCTGTCGAACTCAACTTGTCCCGTAGTTGACTCGTGTAGTTGTCATTTTGACTTAACAATCATCAGACTGATTCAAGACTTTGTCGGCCATGTTTGACAATATCTGGTCTACACAGTTGCTATGATCACGATCAGATGGGCCAAGTCCTTGACCTGGTACATGAGGTCAAATCCAAGCCGCTGAAGTGTGGTCTGGGAGAAGTCACATGGTGGGAATATATGAACCACATAGGCAGGCTGAAAGGATATAAAAACAGTTAGAAGACATCCAGACTTGTTGAACAACTCTAGAATAAACATCAAACCTTGAACTTGAGGACTTCACTTATAATGCTGAATTTTCCAATACTCTTCCATTTCTTAAAATTAAGACATAATGTGCATCCCTGACCTTGGTCTACACTGACTACAGCTTGTTTCTAGTTTTGAAGACAGGTGACGGCTTGAACAGGTTGAAAGTAAAGCACATTCTGCTTTACTTTCAGACTACTTTAAGCTGCCGTCTACTGGGATATACAAAATATTTCTCATGGTAGATTTACAAGACAGTATAAATAAAGAACTATTTTTCTTCAGTGGAGGAATAAATGAAATGCATAAAAATGCCTGTTTGAAGCTACCATCTACTAGGATGTGGAAAATATATCTTATGGTAGATATTCATGACTGTATAAGTTAGAACAATTTCCTTCAGTGGAGGAATAAATTAACCCTTTACCACATAGCCTGTTTCTAGTTTTGAAGATATGTGTCCACTTGAAGCAGGTTGAAAGTAAAGCAGAATGTGCCTTGATGCACATTCTGCTTTACTTTCAGCCTGCTTTAAGCTATAATCTGCTAGGATTTTAACAAATTTCTTATGGTTCATTTTCAAGACAGTATAAATTGGAACTATTTTCTTCAGTGGAGGAATAAATCAAATGTGCTAAAAGGCGCTTCTATGAGGGAAAGGGTTAATTAAAGGTGTTAGAAGGTGTATTTCAGGAGTAATGGAATATCAGTTTTACCTGTTGTGATCCTGGGTCAGCTACATTGACAATGCCTGCAGCTTGTTTCTGCTGTAAGTACTGTATAAACCCTGTGGACATGGCCCGTGTCTGTTGATATATGTCCGTGTGATCTCGCCCACATGGCAGCGCCAACATCATACAGTAGTCCTTCTCCATCTGTAATCAATCAATCAATCATTACATCAATCAAACTTTTATTGCAATAAACATAATACAGGAATCAGCTATCAATAAATAAATTTTCTATTGCATTATCTCTTTCAACACCATAAGCCTGTTTAAAATATACTCACTAAATTTGCAAACAGTGTAGACCCAGATCAGAGGGCTCCTATTGGAGCCCTCTGATCAGGGTCAACACTGTTTGATAATTTAAAGCAGAATTTTTTAAACTACCTACAATGCAAAGTAGACTGGTTCACTTGGTAATCAAAAAGATCCACAAGGGCACATACTAACCCATAAGAGTTACTTAGTATTGAAAGAGTTAATCATCATACAGGAATCAGCAACGATTATACATTTGATTTGATTTGTTTTGATTTTACGTTCCTTTTTTCACTATTTCAATCATATCGTGACGTCCAGCTAATTACAGGTGGAGCAATGATTATACAGTAAAAATTGAGTTAACAGATAAAATTCTAGAAACGAGTATACTCATCCTTATTTCAAAGTTAAAACATGGCTAAACCTGTTAACTTTGAAATACGGGTAAGTTTGATTTAAGGGAATTCTTATTACAGTGGAGAATCTGTTAATCTTTCCCGTTTAAACGCAAACGTACGCAAACGCAAAGCACTAAAACGTAGAAAAGAACAACTTTTGGACAATTCTGATATTTCATGTTTATCTTGGTGGCAAACAGTTTGGAGTCTGATCAGACGCCGGGTTACCCGGCGTCTGATCTGGCAGCAAACTGTTTGCACTGCAAATAATAGTTTTAGCGTAAACGCGTTTATTGGGAAAGAATAACAGATTCTCCACTGTATCTAGTTTTGACTATATTCAGAAAGATTTACAAGTAAATTTTACAAGTGAAGTTTTGTAAAATTAGTGAAATTTGTAAAATAGTAGAAATAAGTCTCCTCAAAAGGTGAACAAAATCTCCATACCTGCATACGCTTCTGTACACCATCTAGCTGCATCTGTTCAAGACGCATTCTCTGGGCTATCCGAAGAGGTTGCACAGTGCCATCTGGTGCCTGTTGTGGTAGCGACATCTTTACAAGGGGCTGGTACCCAGAGATGAAATGCATCTGTACAACACACTGGTCATTCTTCAGTCCCAAAACTCCTTGCCACATTACTGGGTAACGCTGTGAGGATAAAGAATACATGAGTTTTTTATACATACAGTCTAAACTGAATATACACAATGTCAAAACTTTATATTTTGAACTCCCTTACACTCGCTTTCCTTAAACATACATGTATTTCAAAGTTAAAACGTTTTGACTTTGAAATATGGGTATGTTCAAACTAAAACGAGTTCATTATATCGAGTTTCAACTGTATATAGCTGAACCTCAATAATTTTGAATGTGCTTAATGCTATATCAGCAGTATTTCTCTGATTGAAATTTAAAAATTTAAGCTAGTTTCTGTTTATAGAATTTGTAAAGCATTTTTACCCTATTGGATTTCAAGGTGTTTGAAATACTTTACAAATACAAATGAACAATTAAATTTGAACACAAGAAACAGCGTTTCAAGATATAAGAATATGGTTCAACTGAAATCATAGGAGTTTCCTCCCTTTAACAGCACACTACAGGTTCACTTTAATACTAGTTACATATTCACCCATTTCTGCCTAATGCAACATATATATGTGTTATTTACAAACAGTATACCTGTCCTATGCAAACAGTGAAGACCCTGAGTTTGCACTCTTTGAAATTTTGACCTTTTGAACTTTACATAATTGGAAATTTCAATTGTCCATTTGAAGTTTCAGCAGAGAATGAGTTAATAAAAGCAGAAAATCCAAACATATCTTTTATCAAACTAACCTGTAGCAATCCCAGCAAACTTCCATCCCCTGGGTGGGGATCCCGTACTGGAGGCCCCATTGCTTGACCTTGACCTCTGGTCTGTCTGGCATCGTTTGCCTGTGTTGGTGAGACAGTGTGTACTGGCTGATTTGACGGTGGTCTGCCGTTGCCCCGTGATGGAGGACGGCCATCTACAAGGTGATGTTGCTGATCCATCTGTTGTGCCATGTATGCTAAGTGTACTCCACCAGGCATCATGTATGGTGAACTGTGCCCTGGAATGAGATGGGGTTCTAGCATGCGTAAACCAGGTGGATACCCTGGAATCAAACCATTCTGCTGAAGTCTCTGTAGTTCAGCCTGGGTGTACATATGGGCTGCGTCTCCGCCACCAGCTGCTGGACTGAATGCACTCGACTGTGATGAACCAATTCTGAGATCTGCCGGATGGTGGCCAGGATAGGGTCCTGAAAATCTTGGGTCCCGAGGATCAACAATAGCAGGACTAGCTGGCATCTTTCCGTCTCTGCTTGGAGGTCTGGGCTCTACAAATGGATAGCCCATTCTCTGCAGCGCTGGCGATGGGTGAGGATCTGAAGGACTCTGGGATGAAAGGTTCGCATGTGCCTCTCTTTCACGTTTTTCTCGTTCCATGCTCTCGGCTCTTTCTCGCTCCTTGTGCATCTGTACCTCTTTCTGCGCCTGGGCCTGAAGTGCCTGGTCTCGAAGCTGCTGTTGTCGCTGTATTTCTTGTTGGCGGTGCAATAGATCCTGCTGCCGTTGTAGCTCGGCTTGAAGCTGCTTCTCGCGCTGTAAAACACAAAACGCAACACATAAACTCAAAAGAAAACCTAATGACAATTGGACGCAATCGCCTTATTTTCAAGTCTGAAAATGCAGGACGTTAGTAATGCATCTCCTACAGGAATTTTCTGCATTACTGTTGTCATGCGTTAAGCAGCCACCTGTCATACACTCATAAGGTACATTCTGCTTTACTTTAAGCCTGCTTTAAGTAGTCACCTGTTCTCACAACTAGGAACAGGCTATGGTGTAAAGTGTCAAGCAGCCACTGCCCTTGGACTTTTGTATGTGTTTAGATAAAGACTTTAGGACTAATTTGAGAGGCTTCAACCCTAGTCCCGCATATAGGCGTCATTTTAAACAGTGTACATGTAAATAATACACTTGTCCTGTGCAAACAGTGAAGGCCCAGATCAGAGGGCTCCGAAAGGAGCCCTCTGATCAGGGTCTTCACTGTTTGTCAGTAATGCCAAAATTGACAAAAACAACTCTTAAAAGCCAGAAATGGACTAGACAAAAATCGAAACTGGAATTGTCCATTTAAAGTTTCAGGGAGGAAAGAGTTAAAGCAGTCAGATTATATATAGAGATGTTACACTGAATGTAGTACAATTTGATCTTTACCTGTTGCTGAAGGAACTTTTCCTTTACAGCAATTTCAGCCGGGGGGACAGGCGGGCGTTTATGCTGTATAACATGTTCTGGCTGTTGCTGATGAGCAGATGGTGGCTGTTGGTGGGCCGGTCTTGGCTGGGGAACACCACTACCTGCAGCCTGGCTTGTACCAACTGAAATAACAATAACCAAAACATTAATTTAAGTGAATTACATGAAAAAATTATTCAAAATTTGCATAACAATTGACTACATGTATATAATCAATATAGACAAATCAAGCTAACTGATCTAAAATCTGTACAATCAGTTAAACAAATTAAGAGTATTTATGCTGGGTAATTTTTTTGTCTGCAACAATTATTGTCGTCTGCTAGTGTTCCAAAAATAGATTTTTCCTAGGAAACACCTACCCCAAGGTTCAGTCCGTGACACTGGCGGGACAGTCTCTGTCGTTGGTCCTCTCGGTCGAACATCGGACTGGCCAGGTCTTTGGGCTCCTGGAGAAGTCGACCATTTCCCACCATTGGAAGGTTGTCTCTCTGCCGTCTAGCAAAACAAAGCAGTGAAAGTTGTTAAAAAACATTTCTGTAGAGGGTAGAGACCAGGGCTCCAGATGAGGGGAGTATTTCAAAAACTAAAATCTTTATTTATGCTTTAAACCCTATGGTGTCACTACTCATTAGAATCGTCTCTTCAAGACGATTCTAATGAGTAGTAACACCATAGGATTTTGTGTTAAAATAATTTGAGAAAATGTTGGATTTGTGCAGTTAACTCCCTCTTATCTGGAGCCCTGGGGTACTGACATGTATTAATTGTTTCATTTTCTCCTTTTGGCTAAAATCATTACTTAACAATTCTATTTGAATTTGTATTGTTATAGATTTACATTTTCTTTCAGAAGAACCTCATCTGAGTAACAAACAAACTGGATCTAGCTGAGACGTCAAGTTACTCAACATCTTATCTGGACCAAAATGCATCAGTTTACACAAATCCGCAAGTAGTGTGCTGATGGTAAAAAGGTTACCTATTTCATCAAATGAATAATTTTCCTTTCTTGACATCTACGTTAAAGAGCAGCCACTAACCACCAGTTTGACTCATAACATAGATTAATTAACCCATTACCCCATAAATACACCTTTTTACGACTTTAATTAATTCTTCTACTGAAGAAAATAGTTCCAATTTAAACTGTTATAAATAAGAATCATTAGAAATAGTTTCTATATTCTAGTAGATAATAGCTTAAAGCAGGCTGAAAGTAAAGCAGAATGTGCCTTAAGGCACATTCTGCTTTACTTTCAACCTACTTTAAGAGCTCACCTATCTCCAATTCTAGAAACGGGCTAGGGGTAATGGGTAAACTTTATTTTTGCTTGCAAATATCGTAGTCGCCAAAACATTTCAAAGTTGTTTATTTACATTTTCTTACAGAAGATATCAGAGTAGTTAACAGTTTGAATCTAGTTGAGACTCCCAGTTACTTGGCATCTTGTCTGGATCCAAAATCTTTGCATTAGTTAAAACAGAGGGTTATGCGTCACCTATTTCAGTAAGAGAATGGTTTCCTTTTGACTTCAACAACATACCTTTGCTACTGCTGGGCTTGGTGCCCGGGCTCCTGCTGCTTGGTGTTGGTTGAACCCACCCAGAACCATGTTTGGTGCAGTCTGAGCGACAGTGGGCGACTTGGTAGGCGGATGGGGCGAAACCCGTTGTACTGACTGTGGATTACCACCAATAACTGGCACGGGACCCGGCATGGATGTTCGGGCCTCACTTGTGACTGGACTGGTTCCCGGCTGTCTGATCTGATGCATTGGCCAGCCAGGTACCGGGTGTGGTGGAACTTGACCGTGTGGTGGGGGACCATGCACCTGAGGACCTTGACCTTGCTTGGCGAGAAGCTGTTGTTTGATTTGTTGTGTGAGCTGGTTGGCTGCTTCCTGACTTCCAGGTACCGGGCTCTCTTTGCTGAGTGGTGGAGGTACACCGGGTACGGGTGGGCCGGCATTTGGAGGACGCTGCAGTAACATGTCCTTTCTGTTACCTCCTGGCTGGACACTTTCCTTGTTCTGAAACAAATCATGTTCTTATTAACCCATTAGCCCATATACATGTATATGGCTTTTTACGCCTAAAATTTATTCCTCCACTGAGGAAAGTAGTTCAAATTTATAAAGTTATGAACATGTTTCACAAGAAATATTTTCTATATTCTAACAGTTGGTAACTTAAAGAAGGCTGAAAGTAAAGCAGAATGCGCCTTAGGGCGCATTCTGCTTTTCTTTCAACCTGCTTTAAGCGGTCACATATCTTCAAAATTAAATACTAAAAACAGGCTATGGGGAAATGGGTTAACCCATTGGTTGCTATTATGAGATAAACACCCATATTATATAGTCGCTGCAAATTATCATCTGCTTATATTTTGTTACCTGCTTTTATTTCTAAAATTTTGAATTTTAAAGAGTTTTAACTTAAGAAACAATGGTATTATTGTCAAACAGTTTGTTTCCTGATCAGATGCTGTGTCACACAGTGTCAGATCAGGATCAAAACTGTTTGCATATGTTAGTGTTTTGGAGCCCGCAGCAAAAGGGTTTATTCTAATTACTTAACCCATTTCTCACCAAATTAAACCATCTTATTAAACTTTTCATAGAAAAAAGTTTGCTAAAGTTTGTCGTCTGCAAAATGTTTTATGCCAACTAGGTAATGTTTTAAGTTTTGACTAAGAAAAGGAAGTTTTGACTAAGAAATACTGATACAAGATCCTGATCAGGCACTGTGGTATCGAAAAAGAAACTGACTGTCTAGCTCTTAGAAGGTAGACAGGGCTGCCATTTCTCCAGATTTTTCCTAAATCTTCGGATTTTTTTCAAGAACATGGTAGCTTAAAGCAGGCTGAAAGTAAAGCAGAATGCGCCATGAGGCGCATTCTGCTTTACTTCCAGCCTGCGTTATGTAGTCACGTGTCAACAAAAGTAGAAACAGGCTATGGGGTAAAGGTACGATTCGTAAATTTGCAATTGAAAAATGCAAATATCGAAATCTTAGGATTTTTCATGTCAACTTATGGCAGCCCTGGGTAGAAATATGAAAAATTGGAAATAAACCTAGTAACAAGACTGGCTCTCCACAACTCCAGATAAGTGGGAGTTAAACCTATTACCCTATAGCCTGATTCTAATTTTGAAGACAGATGACCACTCAAAGCAAGCTGAAAGTATGTAGAATGCCCCCTTTTGTGCATTCTGCTATTCTTTCAACCTTTTTAAAGTGATACATTCCACTTTACTTTCAGCCTGCATTAAGTTATCTGCTAGGTTATAGGAAATATAACACAACAGGATTTGGTGATGTTGATTTTGTTCAGTTTGCTACCTCTTATCTAGAGCCCTACATGAGTATTTTAGCGCTGGAAAAATACCCTTATCTAAAGCCCAGGCTTCAAGGTTATAAACAGCTTTTGAGTCGAGTCATTCTCAAGCATTTGACTGGTCAGATTTGAGCTACCGAATCAAATCCTTGAGAACAATTTCAGCCTTATAAACCTTTGACCCTGGATTTCTTTAAAGAAGCACAAAATATTTCCATACCTGGCTATCCACAGCTTTCTTTGCTCCTGGTTGACCAGCTGGACTTGGTTTTCCAGGTAGAGATGGACTTGGCAGAGCTGGTACAGGCCCTTGTCCTGGTATCCCTTGTCCTGGTATCCCTTGTCCCGGTATAGGAGGTCCTGGTTTGACAGGTGGACCTTGAGTGATTGGCTTGGCAAGGCCTGGAGGCTTCGTCATTTCTGCTATAGCTTGGGCTTTAGCCTGAGCCATCTGTTGCTGTAGTTGCTGGTGTTTTAGCACAAGTTCTGCATCTGTTGGTGTCTTCTCTAAAGGAGTCACAAGATGCTGTAGCTGTGCGGGCGACAAGTGAGGAGAAAAGCCCGGGCGTAGAGGAAGAGCCCCTGGAAGCTGTCCAGGCAGCCCAAATGGAGGTCCAGGAGGCATCTGATGATGGGCTGATAGTGGAGGCCTGTGTCCATGAAGCATTTCCCCAGCGGTAACAAGACTTGGTCGACTAGCCTGGACTGAGCCGGGAGACAACATGGCAGGTTGTGGCGGCTGGTTGGCCATACCTCCTACAGACCCTGCTGCTGCTACCTGCTGTTGCTGATGCTGTTGAAGCTGCTGCATCTGTAAGATATTCTGTAACATCTTGTGTTGCT
This sequence comes from Gari tellinella, assembly GCA_922989275.2. Taxonomy (NCBI): domain Eukaryota; kingdom Metazoa; phylum Mollusca; class Bivalvia; order Cardiida; family Psammobiidae; genus Gari; species Gari tellinella. Next base: position 23,220,767 of record OV277870.1, read on the forward strand.
CTTCCAACTGCTTCTTGTGTTGTTCCTTCTTTATTTTCTCCTCTTTCTCCATTCTCTGTTTGTTCTGTATCTCTTCTTGCAACTTTGCATGCTGTTCTGCAAGCAGTTGCTGTTTTTGCTGCTCTAGCTGTTTCTGTTTCAATTCTTGTTCTTTCAATTTGATATGATGATCTTGCTGTTTCTGCAGTTCGGCTTGTTTCTGGTCTATCACCTTCTGCGACTCAATCTGTTGTTTTTGAAGTATTGGATCCTGAAGCAGTACTTGTTGCTGTGGTGATCTCTTTGTTAAATCTGTATGTGCTGTTGATGGTACAGCTCTACTCTGTGTGGTGGATGTCGATGTTGTCGTTGATGTAATAACCTGAGCCACATTTCGGGCGCTGGATCCCGATATACCTGGTACCAGCAATCCTGGCATGGCATTCTTTAGGCCTCCTTCCATGGAGTTATCTCCCTTCAAGTCCTGCACTGTTACAGTAGATGGTGCCAGAGCAGTTGATGCACTTGATGCAGTTGTTGTAATGCTGGGTGGAGAGGAGACCATGGGTTTAACTGGTGACGACTTCACAGGGGAAACATCACTTGACTTTACTGGTGTACCTTCAACAGATACAGCCTGGGTGGAACAGCGTGGAGTTCCTGCTGAAACAGGGGGAGACATTTGTCCTTGAAGGGTGGTTGGTTTCCCTGCAAGAAGGGGTTCTCCTATTTGTGGCTGTGACATAGGCAGTGGTTGACTGATTCCTGGCAGGACTAGAGGTTGTGTGACTGATGGTGGGTAGCCTGTGCTAGGTGGAGGACTGTTCAGGTGGTTGACTGGTGGTGGAGATCGTAACGGAGACTTCATTAGCGGAGACTTTACATTCATTATTTTACTATCCTCCTCCTTGCTTCTCCTTGACTGTCGTCTTTTCTGTGTAACGGAAACCTCCACTGGATGAGCCTCATCATCTGTACTTTCAAATAGACCCTTGGCAACATCATCAATAGTTTTATCAACATTACTCATCACACTAGAGCCAACAGAACCAAGTTTGGGATCCAAGTCTTTCTGATTCACCATGCCCTTCTTTGCCAAAGATGGAGAGAATTCTGTTTTTGATTTGGCTTCAAAGAATGCTTTGAAGAGAGGCTCAGGTGCTTTCTCCTCTGTTACAGTATGGACTTCTGCCTTTTGTTCCTCAGGATGGAATGATGTAGAAAGCACAACAGACTTCTTATCAAATGGAGCCATATATTCTGGACTACCAATGTGCATTTTAGGATCAGGACTTCCAATTATCAGTTTGTCATCTAGCTTATGTTCTGGGCTGGAAAATATTCCTCGGTTTTCTGGACTCTGCATGACCTCGCCCTTCTTCCGTCTGGGTTTACGCTTAGGAGTAGAAGTTGTCGTATTTGCTGGGATGTTAGTGTTGGACTCATCATTTTCATCAAAATCAAAAACATTTGACAGAGTTTTGCTAATTTTAGATTCTTCATCTATAACCAGACCTTTAGCCCCATTTAGCCTTGTATCAAACCCTTCATACTTTGGTGATCTGGGATCCACACTTCTAGGAGACCGTGGGGACAATGTTCGTGTTGAACGTGGCGAGTTGGTTCTTGGTATGGGAGCAGTAGCTGGGTCTTTTGGTTTCCGCCCGCGAGGCTTTCGCTGCTTCTTACCAGTATCAGGAGGACTTGTAAGATCATCTGATGTTGAGCGCTCATCTGGTGACATCATGTCTGAATCATGACGCTGATCTTCTCTATCCATAAAGAGCAGTTCTTCATGTTTTGATCTTTCAAGCTCGGAGCTCTCACTACTGATAGAATCCCGGTTTGGTTCAGCAGAATCTTTATTTTCTTCGTTATTGAAATTACCAAAGATATTCTCCAGTTTGTTCTCGGCAGCTAGAGCTGCTGCATCAGTTACTTTGTTTGCCTTAGTCTGTTTTGTTCTTTTGGGTTTCCTTTGCTTGGGCTCTGGATTTGGAGGATCAAAGTCAATTTGTAATCGTCCACCTTCATCGTCGTCATCATTCTGGTCATTCTGAAGGTAGGACAGATCATTATTGTACGAGGTGTTTTCCAGGAAGTCAAATGTCTTGTTGCCGCCAGCACTGGTATCAATAGTCTTGCTAGAATCATCAAGAGATGATGATGTTTTGGTTGTATTCCCTTCATTCTGGTTAGCCTTCGCCTTTCTGCCTTTGCGACCTTTTTTACCTTTGGGTGTTGGAGCCGTGGTTGTTTCAACTTCCGTGCCGACCTGTGGTATACTTGTACCAGCTGGTAAACTTGGTGCAAACTCTGGTTGCAGATAGTTCTGGTCCAGCTGAGGTGTTGGTTCCACTGGCTCAGATATAGTGTATGATCCAATATCCTCAAATAAAATAGATTCCACAGCTTTTGCAGTCTCGTCAACATCATTGACAATAGCCTCAACTGCTTTGTCAGTTTCAGTTTCCTCCTCAACATGCAAAGAGACACCTTCATCAATGACAAGCTCCTGTTCATTTGATACTGGCTGCTCGAACTGTACAACTTCAGTTTGTATCTCATCAACCTGCCTGTGCTCCTTCTCCAAATTTGAAACTGCTTCTTCGGTCACATTAGCAGTACAGTTGTCCTTTGCACTTGTTTTCCTGCCCTTGCGTTTCTTGGGTTTCGGCTTTACCTTCTCGGGCTTCTCTTCACTCACTTGCTCAATAACCACTTCACTTGTCTCTACAACTGGGCAAATGTCATTTCCTTCATCTTTATAGTCTTGCTCCTCAGTTGTGTACTCAATTTCCACACCCTGTATTTCTACCGGAATGTTACTTGAATCAACATCCTTATCGTCCTCCCTAGATATCTTCATAGGATATGAATCTGGCTTGATTATTTTCATGTGCGACTCTTTAGGTTTGAAACTATTATCATCATCTTCTTTAAAGTCAAATATATCAGCATCTACTAATGTCTTTTTCTCAGACTGCTTCGGTACTTTTTCAGCAGATTTTTCTGCACCAGCAAGTTTTCTTTTCTCAGAGTCTGACATAAAATCAGAATCGGACAGTCTTTCAACCTCAAAATGTGAATCCTCCTTAGCATTCTGTTGATCTGGTTTAACACTTTTATTATTCCCTGCTGGTTTCTTCTTTTCTTTCTTCTTCTGGTTTTTCTTTCTCTCCTCCTGAGGTGGTGATTTAATAGATTTCATTTCTTCAAACAAATTTCTAGTTACAGAGTTGAGAGCCAAACTTGTGTCAGATTCAGATGATTCGGGTCTAATATTTTCAGACTTTTCTGGCTTTTCTTCACTAGGCATAGTATCACTTTCTGTCTTATGTTTCGGGGTCTGGGGTTTAGGTTGTTCATGAGTCTCTTTCTCTTCTTTTTCCTTATTCTTTTTCCTCTTCTTATTTTCCTTTTTGTGTTTCTTATTTTTGATCTTCCCAGATTTACTTAATTTTTCATCGCCATTCATGTCTTTCAAGGTGGGTATGTCATTTCTAATAGATTCAGTTTCCAGTTTGAACAAAGGTTCCTTGTTGATGTCGGACAAGATAGGTGGAAGGTTGTCTTTATTTGATATATTAGACAGCAGTTTATCATTGTCATAAAATGTTTCTGAGTAAACATTAGCAACATCTAGCTTTGTGATCTGTCTCATCAGGTTTGGATCCCCATCACAGAGAACATCCAGTACTTTCTTGTTGTTCTTAATTTTCTCATCTTTCCGAGATTCATTTTTAGACTTAAGTTTCTTATGCTTGTCATTCTTCTTGTCACTGATTGAAGCTAGGAGCAGATCTTCCTGGATTTTGTTCAGAAGCTGCCTATCTTTTAATTCTTCTTTCAGCTTGTATTCATCTTTAATGTAGTTATCTTTGATAAAACTGTCTCTATTTTTGCTAGACTTTATGTCGAGATCTGAGATCATACTGTCACTTTCAAAACTATCATTTGGTTTTCTTATAGTGCTGCCCTTTTTGTTCTTCTTGCTTACTTTCTTTCTGTCCATGATAGGGTCCAAATCGGATAAGAAATTGTCACTTTCAGTATCTTTCCTATCCATCTTCTTTGATGGGCTTAGCTTCCTTATAGGTGACAAAGGTTTACCATCATCTGTGTTACTTTCCTCTGATGTTGTATAAATTGAACTGCCTTTAGGTAGACTCTTCTTATTATTTTCCACTTTCGGAACCGTCTTCTTCTTCGTTTTCTTAGTCATCATAATATCGCTATCACTATCTGAATCTGACAACATACTGTCATCTGAATCATCAGAAAATATACCCATGAAATTGAAATCCTTCCTCTGCAGTTTTGATAATGTTAATTTCTTAGAATCTTTCTTATCAGGTTTATTCAAATTTGATTTTGGTGATTTCTTGTTCATTTTCGGTGCTGTTTTTGACTTAGCCTGTTTAGTTGCACTTGTTCGGTGATCAGATTCACTTAAACTGTCAAAGTCAAAGCTACGAGAAGTATCCCTCTGTACATCAACTTTTTTCTTCATGGATTTCTTCATAGATGGTTTAGCTTTCATTTCCTCTTCTTCAGAATCAGATGAATAAATATCAAGAATTCTCTTAGGCTTTTTAGTTTGTAATTTGTTTTTCACTTTGTTCTTTAAAATGTCTGCTCCAGAAGAACTGTCACTGTCATCTGTAGTGAAAGAAAATTTCTTTTTGCTCTTCAGAGGAGAGCGCTTCTTGTCTTCATCTGAGCTCACGCCACTAGACTCTGTTATATCACTCAGACCCTTTGGATTCTTATGACTTCTCTTGTACTCTGATAACAATTTCTTCTGTTCAGCTTGTTCCTTAGCACATTTCATTTTCTTGTCAGTTGACCGACGTTTTACCTTATCATACATTGATAAGTATGCTGGTTCTGAAAATTGTGCAAAAATTTTCATATCCTCTTCTGTTAGTCCATTTGACATAAAACAATCTGGTTCTGGGTCTCTTTCCTTTCTTGATCTCCGTGATTCAGAATCTTTTGATTCAGACCTAGATTTTGACTCACTCTTGGACTCACTCGATTTAGATTTACTAGATTTGTCACTTTTAGATGATGATTTCTTCTGTGATTCTGATTTGTCCTTGTCTTTAGGTGTAAGTTTTGATGCTGATGAGGATTTTTGGTTTTCTGAACTTTTCTTGTCATCCTTGTTCGACTCTTCCTTTTTTGCATCATCTGATTTTGTCTTGTCAGACTTACCATCACCAGAATGGTGCCTACCTTTATCTGTAGCAGAACTTGAAGTACTTTTGCTCTTAGATTTTGACGTGTCGGGATCTTTGTCTTTGTGCTCTCGTTCTTTTTCTTTACCTTTATGCTCTTTACATTTCTCACTGCTAGTTTCTTTTTCCTTACATTTCTCTGAGCTTGTTTCTTTCTTCTCCTCTGAACTCTCTTTCCTATCAACATCTTTTGACTTGTCAGGTGAGTCCTTGTTGTTTCTGTTGTTCATATCATCCTTTTTCTTATGTTCGTTATGATCATCTTTCACTTTTCTCTCTTCTTCTTTACTTTTCTTAGTCTCTCCTGATTCCTCTTTAGTCTTTTTCGCTTTATGTGAACTTTTGTGCTCCTTTTTACTTGAATGTTCGCTCTTTTTCTCTTCTTTCTTTTCAGGCTTTTCTTTTTCGACTTCTTTCTTCTCACTTTCTTTAGAGGTACTTTCCTTAACTGTTGACTCTTTAGTTGGCGTTTCTTTATTGCTACTATCTTTGGAACTACTACTCTTTGTGTCTTTACTAGATGATCTTGACTTCTTATCTGGTGATTTTGTTGTATGCTTGTCATGCTTATGCCCCTCCTTCCTTTCATGCTTTTCTTTGTCTTTCTTCTCCCCTTTTTCCTTTTTGTCACTTGATTTTTCTTTCTTTTCATCATGCTTTTCTTTCTTTTCTTCCTTTTTCTCCTCTTTCCTTTCCTTGTCCTTTTTCTCCTTCTTCTTTTTCTCCTCCTTCTTGTCATTTGGTGTTTTCTTCTCTGTTTCCTCTTTATGTTTCTTGTCAGTCTCTTCTTTAGTTTTCTGTTGTACATCATCTTTTGTCTTCTTTTCAACTTCATCCTTTTGCTTCTTGTCACTTGTTTCCTTAACTTTCTTTTCACTGTCTTCTTTTGGTTTCTTCTCTGACACTTTCTTATCCTTGTCAGATTTCGACTTGTGCTTGTCTTTCTTATCATCTTTCTTGTCACTACTTGACTTGTGAGATGATTCGGATTTCTTTTCTCCTTCTTTCTTTTTATGCTTGTCCTCTTTATGACTGGAATCAGACCTTTTCTCTTTGCTCGTCTTTTGTTTTTTATTACTCGGCTCTTTTGACTCAGATTTTTCCCCATGTGATGAGGACTGTGAATGCTTTTCTTTATCAGATTTCACCTTTTCACTTCCTTTACTAGTTTCAGATTTCACGTTCTTGACTTCCACAGCTGTTTTTGTTTCTGTTTTGTCTGTTAGTTTCTCATTTGATGTTGTCTTTTCGGTCTTCTCAGGTTTTACTTCAGATTCAACTTTTATCTCATCTGCCTTTCTTTTCCCTGTTGACACTGGTATATCCACAGGTGCAGCAGAGTCTAGATTCAACTTTGTAACAGGCTCTTTTGGAGCAACAACATCTTTACATTCCACTTTCTCTTCTTTAACACTTTCCTTCTTTATTTCATTATTAATTTCATTTTTCACTGGCTCTATTTCGGCATTATCACCATTAGTTTTCACTTTAATGTCTGCCATTTGATTAAATTTCTTTTCTGGTGATTCATTTTTCACAAGCAACGTGTCAACTGAGTCTTTCAATATTTCAGGCTGCTCATTTTTGATAACGTGGATATTAGATTTTTCGTCTGAATTTTCAAGCACATTACTTTTGTGATTTGTTAAATTTGGTCCATTTTTCAGATTTTCAATTGAATCATTCTGAACAACACTATTTAAAAGTTTATCTGAATCTTTGACATCAGTTATGTCAGGAACATTGGCCACACCTTTTGAGTCACTGGCTGAATGTTTTAATATTTCTGCCTCCGAACTGTGCCACGAGTTAGGAGACTTTTTCATATTAATTTCATGAACAGGTGGTTGCAGGTCTGAATTGTCTTTAACTGCAAATTCTGAGGTACATATGGAATTGTCCATCACACTTGTAGAGTTAGCACTGATATGGGGACTGGTTCTTAGATTTCGACTGTCAATATTGTTCACATTTACACTAAGAATGTCTGACTTGTTCTGAGATAAGTTAGGGGAGTTGGCAAATGATGTGTTCACTGTCAATGTGGGGAAAGATGTATTATGACTCTGTCCCAGTCTGTCCATCAATGACCCAGGAACAGTTACCATGGGAGTTTCTTTAACACTTTCTGTTTTAGTCCAAGCATTAACACTTCTTGTTGTTGGGTCCACACTTAAGTTAGCATCTACTGTCTCAAAGTTATCACTTATTTGACCTAAACGCTTACTGTCTTGATCAAATATGCTTGATTTGGATAACACAGTTTGCACAATTTCTGACGGTTCAGCCTTTTCACCTCCTGGAGCAGAAGGGTCGTTCTTTTTACGTATTCTATATTTCGAGTACAGTGTTGATATTGATGGACTAGCCATTGCAGATGTTATAGTTGGTGTTATTGATATTGGTGTTATATTTCCTGTACTCGCCGATGAGTTTACTAAAATGTCCATATCTGGCATAACTTTAGGGGTAGATGCAGCTACAGCTGCCTGAGCCTGCGCTTTGTTCCATTTCTCATCTAATTGTCGGATTCTCTCTTCAATTGAAAAATTTTCAGATGAAAGATTATCGTTATCGCTGTTATTGTCATCAGAAAACGTAGTGTCTGCTTTCGATTCATTGTGTTCTTTTTCTGGGTCAGGAAGGGAATCTAAACTATCGGGCTTGTTTTCATCAAGTGGTTCTATTTGCTCCGGTTCAGTGGGAAAGCCTGGAGGTAACTCACCACTGTCAGAGTTGGTATTTGCTTTGGAATCCGACCCTGACCCACTCGGTGACTGTGACGGTGAATGTGTCTTACTGCTGCTACTTGCCGCAGGCGAGAAACACGGTGACTGATACGCTTGTTCATTTGAACCGGATTCTGCAGCAACATTGCCTGTATTGTGTAACTTTACTCGTGAATTGTCCGACATGTGATCACTAAAATGTTCTGGTGAATGATGAGGGGAGGGTAATGGGGAGAATTGTATGTATTGAGCAAAATCTGGTAGTGGTAAGTACATGGGAAACTCAGACTTTTCTCGCGGAACTCGTGGATCTTGCACGTCATGGTGAGGTGAATCATCCTCACCTAATGGAATAAGTGGTGTTACATGATCCTCTTTTTTATGCTTATGCCGTCGATGAGTGCGGCTAGTTCCATGTTCAGAGAGGTCTTTATTATCACTACCAGAAGATACTCGCCGAGAGTCTTCTTTGTTGTGTAAATACAGTGGGTCATTGTCCCCACGAAGGTCCATTCCAGTTGGTCGGGATCGAGAATATAAATCCGAATGTGAACTCATCTGTCTTTGTAACAAATCTGGTCTTATTTTATCATCATCACTACTTAATCCTTCATCATCGTCATCATGACGTGATCTATATGACCGCTTACGCTCACTTTCACCTTCAACTTTTCTTCTTTTCTTTGGCATAAATCCAGAATGTGTATCTCTTGGTGAATTCACAGACTGCCCTTCTTCATCACTATAATCCAGCATGTCTTTTTTCATGTCACTAGATCTACTTTTCTTAATTTCCCTGAGTAGTTCCTTTTTCCGCAACACTTCCATTTGTTTCCGACAACTCTGCGTCATGTCCATCATCTTTAACTTTTCTTTGAATTCACGTTTAGTCAAATCACTTTTCTCTAAATATTTCACTAATCCCGGGTCAATGCGTGCTTTCTTACTGACAACACGTCTAGTATCACTGTTACTATCACCATCACTGTTATTCCCTGTATCTTCCAACATCGTCAATTTCTCTAACAACTTTTGTTTTTCGCGATGTAATTTTGCTAACTCTGCTTCCGACATTTTTGAAGTATCTATATCACTTTGAGAGCTACCTGAACTTGGGCTCTCCTTCCCTATCGTCCGTTCATGCACTTCTGATTTTAACCGCGCTACTTTTGACAATAACTCCTTAGTAGTCAGTTTTTCATTTCGATCATATTCGTACACTGATCCCGTCCGACTCCCCCGACTATGCTGCCTTTCCAATCTATGGATAGAGTCTGTATTTTTTGGAGATAACTGATCATAGGAACGTTTCCGAGAAGTCCGTTCTTCTGACTTTGATTCTATTTCTTTACGTAAACCAGTAGTCAACAGTAAATTGGTCTTTTTATCACTTTCTGATGAGCTAAGTCTTTTCTTGAACTCATATTTTCTATAAGCACTCTCAAATCCACTAGAGCTATGTTCATGGGAGTCTAAATAATATGATGGCTCATCGTCTGTTGGGGTGGGTGGGGACTGAGATCTGTACGATATAGGTAATTCTTTGGTTCTTTTGTGTTTGCTCGTAGGAGACCGGCTCCTACTACTCCGTCTTATGATCTCTGATGAGATTCGGTACGGACGTTCACTATCACTACTATGCGACCTATCACGTGACTTGCTTTCTTCATAATATTTGTCTTTGTAGTAATATCGCTCATCACTCGGAGTTCGTCTACCGTATTTATATTCAGTTTCATTATTTAATTCCAATTCATGATCACTTCCTGGACTAACACTTCGGTACGACTCGAATCTATGTTTTTCATATCCTTCATATTCACGTCCACTTTGTGATCCAGCCTCGTAATACATTTCATCGTAGACTGGCGGGCTACTTGATCTTTCGCGTCGCTCACGTTGACTGTGGCCGTACTCTCGAAGTTCTTGCTCATAAGAGTCATCCTCAATATATGTTCCGCTTCCACTTCCTTGGCCAAACTCTTCAAACGTACGACTGAAAAATAAGAAACAAGACATTACCGACTGATAGTTATTGGGCCTAAACTTATTCCCGTAATCCTTTACTCCATAGATACTCCTTTAATTCATTCCTCCGTTTAAGAAAATAGTTCCAATATAAACAGTGATAAATCTGTATCATAAGTAATATTTTTCTATAATCTAGAAGATTCTAGCTCAAAGCAGACTGAAAGTAAAGCAGAATGCCCCTTAAGGCTCATTCTGATTTATTTTCAACCTGCTTTAATTGGTTGCCTATTTTCAATACCCCGGCTATAGAGTAAAGGTTTAAAGTCCCTTGTCATCAAACAAAGACATTGGCAAACCATAAAGACCGGTTGAGATACTGCAAAAATGCAGCGTCTCTTTAGGGTGTACCAGCTCCAGATTAGGGGGTTATTTCAAAAACTAAAATCTTCATTTCTGTATTAAACCCTATGGTGTCACTACTGATTAGAATCGTCTCGAAGAGACGATTCTAATCAGTAGTAACACCATAGGATTTGGTGATGCCACACTTATCTGGAGCCCTGGAAATGTATCGTTTTCAACCATAGCAACAACAAATCCTGTGTTTTTATGACAAATGCCCACAAAGATTAATATTGCTTGCGGTTTTGCAGTCCAATAATATCATTATAACATGCAGACAATATCTTGGAGAGAATTTTCATGAATTGGTTTTAAAATTGTTTAGATTTCATTTTTCGAGGAGAGTTGTGAGAAAATAAATACATATAAACTTCTCAACTAGAAATTCGCAACATAAAAATTTGTTACTACAATGTATAGTAATCTTAACCACTGGCATTTTTCAAAACTCATTCAACCTATTACCTCATAAATTTTAATGTAATTCATTCATCCACTGAAGAAAAAGTTTAAATTCATTCAGTCATGAATGCATCATACAAAAAAGTTTATGTATCGCAGGAGATGGAAGCTTAAAACAAGCTGAAAGTAAAGCTAAATGTGCCTTTAGATGGTCACTTGTCTTTAACCCTTTACCCCATAGCCTGTTTCTAGTTTTGAAAAAAAATGACTACTTAAATAGGTTGAATTATGAAAGTAAAGCAGAATGCACCCTAAGGCGCATTCTGCTTTACTTTCAGCCTGTTTTAAGGTACCACCTATTAGAATTAAGAAAATATTCCTTCTGATACATATTCATGACTGTATAGATTGGAATTATTTTCTTCAGCAGAGGATTAAACGGAATCAGCTAAAAGCGCTTCTATAGGGTAAAGGGTTTAGTAACCATCTGTCTACAATACTGAAAGCAAGCTATGGGAGGAAAGAGTTCAAACTCGGTTCAAAGGTGTAGATTATTTTCAGTTACCTTCTCCTTCCAGGTGGATATTCCTCAGTGTATGAGCCACCCTCATAAGCTCCGCCCCTTCCTCGGAAGTAACCACGACCTCTCTGGAATCGGCCCCGCCCACGGCCAAACTGATTGAATCCACCACGTTTGGTACCCGTAGTTGTTGTTGTTGTTGTTGTTTCAAGACTGAAAAGGATGACAAAACCGTGACACTACGTTAATGTTTAATCGAACCTGAAAATGATTTATCCCAGATTAATATGAAGAAAGAGTTATTTTGGTTGAGTAGAAATCAAACACACTTTTGGGTTAAGTAGACAACAAACATGTTGAAAACAAGTTACTCCAAGGTTCAGGGTTCAAAAATAGAGGTAGTGACTTAAAACAAAATTCAATAGCCTGTTTCATACTTTTGAAAACAGGTAGCTGCTTAAAGCAGGTAGAAAGTAAAACAGAATGCGCCTTAAGGCGCATTCTGCTTTACTTTCACCCTGCTTTAATCTACCCTCTTCTAGAATATAAAAAATATTTCTAAGGATACACATTCATGACTATATAAATTCATCCATTTTCTTCAGGGTACAAATATCTTAAATGCATTAATACTTATATAATTATGGAGTAATGGGTTAAATATTTTGTGCCTCTAAATAGTTAATGCCCCCACTAAAGTCATTCAGGCTGCTATTAGCATTTGTCTATTAATTCCTATTTAATCATGAAAACAAAGCAGCAAGTTCTTACAGGAGCTTTCTGCTTTCAGGGCGTTTTTACCTTCTATAATAGAGGCCAATTTTCGGTAACTTAAGTAGATTTCCATTCAGTTTTTATGTATTTTGGAAGTCAGTCTACTTTTCCCAAATTGGTCGAAAATCACGCTTGAATTTCCCAAATGGAAAGGCTAAAGGCCCTGGCTTTTCTTCCATCTTTCCGATGGCAATGGTGGAAAGAGATAAGACTACACACCTTTCATCCCAGTAGGGGTCGTTCTGTATCTGTTTTTGCATCCAGCGCTGGTCTGGTCGCTCACCGGGTCGTAGTTGGCCGCTTTGTTCCATTTTAATGAAGAATGCTTCTTGACAGTCACGGCTGGCAAAATCAATCTGAAAAGAAGTGTGTTCAAAATATAGGTAAAAGCTATACCAAACATTAACATAGAACGCTGTTAGACTCACAGGACGAACATTTGTACTTGGAAAAAGACTTTACCCTTTCCTTCCTAGTTCTTGGAAATACAAGCAGAGCTTCAGATAAGGGGAGAATTTCAAAAACTAAAATATTCATTTCTTCTTTAAACCCTATGGTGTCACTACTCATTAGAATCGTCTGAATGAGAGGATTCTAATGAGTAGTAACATCATAGGATTTGGTGTTGAAATAAGTTCGAAAATGTTGGAATTGTGCAGTTTCTTCTCTCTTATCTGGAGCCCTGATACAATTAACTTGATGAATTCTGAAGAAGAAGATAAATTCTGCTCAAAACCCTGTATTAATTCAACTCAAGCAGCCTGGAACTTCAAATGAATAATTGCAGTTTCCAATTAAGTCTAGTCCTTTTTTACATATTTTACACTGATTTTAACAATATATTGCAAAATAACTAACAGTGTATACCTTGATCAGAGGGCTCCTGCAGGAGCCCTCTGATCAGGGTCTGCACTGTTTGCATAAGACATGTGTACACTCTTTACAGGTAAACTGTTTGCTAATTATGAGTATAATTGTCGCTAGGGTTAAAAGTGTGTATTCTATATTTGATTCATTCATCGATTTTCCAAATTATTGATCTGAGTGACAATCAGATCAGACAGGAGCATTGGCATTTGATTTACACAAGGCTCCAGATAAGAGGTGGTAAACTGAACAAATCCAACATTTTCTCACTTATTTCAACACCAAATCCTATGGTGTTGCCACTCTTTAGAATTGTCTCGATTAGACAATTCTAATGAGTAGTAACATCATAGGATTTGATGCTAAAATAAGGGAGAAAATGCTGGATTTGTCAAATTTACTCCCTCTTACCTGGAGCCCTGTCAATAATGTCCCGTCCCTAAACATTTACTTACATGTATTTTCTTGCCATTCCAGATTCGGTTCCGCATCTCCGGCAGAGCAAACTGTGCACTCTCGATATTCATGAAGAAGACGAGACCACGCCCCTTGACCCTGTCCACAACGGCATGACTGAATCCAAATCGACTGAACTGACGGCAGAGGAATGCTTCAGTGACCGTCTCGGCTAGATTATCCAACCAGATAACAGCAGTTGCCATACTCTTGCCAAACCCAACCTAGAGGAAATCAAACACATTTGCAATACTCATTTTTCATATTTTATTATTATACCTATTACTTCATAGATTCACTTATTTATGCCTTTAATTCAATCCTCCACTAAAGAAAACAGTTCCAGTTTTTTTACTGTAATCAATATGCCCCATAAGTATTTTCTATGTATGGTCTAATCTAATAGATGGTGGCTTAAAGCAGGCTGAAGGTAAAGCAGAATGTGCCTTAAGGCACATTCTGCTTTACTTTCAACCTGCTTTAAAAGTCACATTTATCTTCAAAACTAGAAACAGGCTATGGAGTAAAGGGTTAAAGCACACTGAAACTTAAAACAGAACATGCAATATTTTGGTAAATTCCTCACTGATCTACGATCCAAACATTTTGTATAACTATAAAGTATATGTTTAACCATAATACAAATTGTCATCTCTCGTAACACTACATTCTAAGTGGTCACTTGTGTTCCCAACTACCAATGAGACTACAATCCAACTTAATACTTAACATGCTTAATTTTCAAATGGACTTATCCTTTTACTGATAAATGCCATGTTTAAATGGACTCTCGAGGGTTTGTTCCAAAAACATTACAAAATATGACAAAACAATGCAGACCCTGATCCGAAGGCTCATTCAGGAACCCTTTGATCTGGTTTACACTCTTTGAGAAGGATGGATACATCCGGTTATATCACTGTAAAGGTTTAATACTTTTTATGTCCGGCAATGTTTCAAAACCAGGACACTAAATTGCACTTATTTCCAACAGTGTTAAAACAATGCGAAAATGGCTACACATAATCATCAAATAGGAAATTTGAAACAACCAGGAAAAAACAGTCATTAGATTAAACCATTGTTTCCCTGAATACACCGCAATATGCCAACACACTAAGTGCTATTAAAAGTACAAAAACTTTACCATTCTGTACAATTATAACCCAGATTGTTTCAAGCTAAATCATTTAAATGTCCTAACTCTGTATGGATCCTATAATTACTTAAGATGTCACTTAACCCCAACACCATATACATGTTTACGCATTTTTATGCCTTTATTTAATTACTCAACTGAAGAAAATAGTTCTCCTTTATACAGTCATAACTATGTATCAGAAGAAATATTTTCTTCATTCTAGCATATGATAGCTTAAAGCAGGTTGAAGGTAAAGCAGAATGCGCCTTAAGGCGCATTCTGCTTTACTTTCAACCTACTTCAATTGGCAACCTGTCTTCAAAACTATAAACAGGCTATGGGGTAAAGGGTAAAAGATATCACCTAATCTTAACCTACACTTTATGTATAGTAGCTGTAGCATTAAGGCTGAGATGCAATACTGTTACACCTCAATAACTTAAGCCACCTTAATTTGCACTAACACATATATCTACAAATTTGATTACCCATGCTCGCTGAAGTCAAACATACTGGAATTTCAAAGTTAAGACGTGGCACAGCCAGCCCAGATTTTAACTTTGAAATACGGGCAAGTACAACTAAAGCGAGGCCCAGGCATCGGAGCTGCCTCTGTACTTGAATTATTTTACGTCATTTACTATTGCAATCTAATGGAGAATTCTGTACAGTATGCACTTCCCTAAAGTGTTTCCTAGTAGACCATACTTGACTCGCATTTCCTGCTTGACAAGGACCTAACTATAAATCACTAACTTGCATTAACCCTTTCCCCCATAGAAGCGCCTTTTAGCGCATTCAGTTTATTCTTGCTCTGAAGAAAATAGTTCCAATTTATACATTCATAAAAATGTATAATACAAAATATTTTCTATATTCTAGCAGATGATAGCTTAAAGCAGGCTGAAAGTAAAGCAGAATGCGCTTAAAGCGCATTCTGCTTTACTTTCAACCTGCTTTAAGTTGACACCTATATTCAATACTAGAGATATGCTATGTGGGAAAGGGTTAAGAGTCATCTGAGGCATACTGGCACATGTCATGCTCAACTACAGACCTGTCTTATATGGCTATTGAATAGATTAAGAATTGGCAATATCTAATCCTTATCCTTACAGCCTGTTTCTTAGTATTGAATACAGGTGACCACTTAAAGCTCTTAAAGCAAGTTGAAAGTAAAACAGAATGCACCTTGAGCCTTATTTTGCTTCAATTTCAGCCTGTTTTAAGCTACCAAAGGATAGGCTATAAAAAATATATATTTGTATAACAAATGACTGTATAAATTGGAACCATTTTATTCAGTGGAGGAATAGATTAGAGATGTCAGTTTAAAAACAGTTTGGATCCAGATGAGATGCTGCTTAATGCGGCAATTTTTCATTCTGACCATGTTTTGAAAATAAATTTAGAAAGTTCTATTCTTAGACCAGTAGCAGACGAAAACTTTAGCAGACGAATAAATTACCCAGCATGCAAAGATTAAACACAAGCTTAACTGTATGTCACAGTGTCTTTTTCCCAGCTTTAGCCCTCCCATTATTGTAACAACTAGAGCATGACATCCACGTTTGGCATATAGGCGATAATTTACCTTGATGGGAAAATGACTCTTCTTATCTAAAAGCAGTTTGCCTACTTTTAAAACTCTGCTGATCAAAAACACATTTACTAAACATGACATTGCCCTTTTAATAACCTTTTATCTGCATTACTTGTCCTTACGTTAGCCAAGTGTAAAATACATTATGATAACATCAGCTGTTTCACCACTGATCTGCGATCTGGATCAACGCTTTTTAATGTGGAAAAAATGAATTGCGCTGGGACATATTAAAGGAAACCCATTTACAGCAGCCTCAGTTTCCCACGCTTCATTTAAATATACACCACCCAAACAAGTTGGGTTTCCTTTTACCTATTCAGTTACAAGGTGTTATTGTGACTAAATTGCTTGTATGTGCTGCATTGGCAAATATTACTGGTTTTATTGTGTACAAACTTTCTTACAGATGCACAGAGCTCCAGATAATGGGAGTTTTTTCAGAAACTAAATCTTTATATATATTTTTCTATTTAAACCCTATAGTGTCACTACTCATTAGAATTGTCTCTTCGAGACGATTCTAATGAGTAGTAACACCACAGGTTTTAGTACTGACATGAGTGAGAAAATGTTGATTTTGATCAGTTTACTCCCTCTTATATTTTAGTTTTGCTCTGTTTGCATTACTAATACGCAATTGTAGCTAAATGAAAGCAGTATATCTTCAGAAATATGTTGAAAATCTCTGCTCAGGTAACATTCAATGCAGATCACACAGGACAGGTACCTGCTTAAACCCATTAACACATACTCTATTTCAAGTTTTTTGATGACATGTGGCCACTTAAAGCAGGTTGAAAGTAAAGCAGAATGCGCCTTAACTCTTTCCTCCCTGAAAAATTAAATGGACAATTCAAGTTTCCATTTTAGTCTAGTCCATTTCTGACTTTTAAGGGTTGTTTTTGTCAATGTTTGGCATATGACAAACAGTGAAGACCCTGATCAGAGGGCTCCTTTCGCACAGGACAAGTGTACTATTCACATGTACACTTTGAAAATAACGCCTGTATGCGGGACTAGGGTTCAAAGGGTTAAGGCACATTCAGCGCTATAACTTTCAAGCTACTTTAAGTGGCCACCTGTGTTCAAAACTAGAAACAGACTATGGGGTAAAGGGAAAATGCGGTAATACAATAATGCAGATAGCTCCTATTTTAATTTATTCTGCAATAAGCAACACACTGTATTAAAGGCTATGAGAATGGTCACTTTATACAACACCCACCTTTAATTTGTTCAGTCCCCAGCTCATACCGTCCAGATCTTTCAGCGCCCGTACAACACTGCTGATGTCAGAAAACTGAATGAAAGCATACGCTGATACAGCTCCTTGTCGTTTCACGTCGACATCCTGAAACAAAATTGTCAAACTTATAAGAAAAGAGTTCTAGAAAAGGGGAGTAATTCAAAAGCTAAAATTTTTATTCATGCAGTTAATCCTATGATGTTATTACTCATAAGAATAGTCTCGAAGCTGCGATACTAATAAGTAGTAACACCATATGATTTTGTGCTAAAATAAGTGAGAAAATGCTGGATTTGTCCAGTTTATTTCTGGAACCATGTGTATAAGTATTCAAAAGATTATTTACAAATGTATGTGTATCAGTAAATGCCGTAAACAAAAACTATGAAGAAATGAGTATATCCAGAATTTCTTACAAGAATTTCTCCATATTTTTCAAGCTTCTCTTTAAGTTCTTCAATGGTAATCTCCTTTTCTAGGTTGCCAAGGAAAAGAGTTCTTGTTGCTTTTGGAGAATGTTCGTCGAGCTGCGCCTCTGGGGTCAAGAAGTCAGAGTCCTCAACTTCTGAAAAACAAGTTCAATGGTGTTAATGATGATATTTCCAGGGCTGCCATAACTTTATCATAAAAAAATTCTAAGATTTAAAAAAAAATCTATTTTTCATGCGTGTTTACGCAATGCAGGAGATATATATACATAATATATAATATGGCACAATAAAAGATATACAGTTGAAACTCGATACTTCAAACTCGCTTGAAACAATTGTACAAGTAGTTCATAAGTTGAATATCGATAAGTCGATCTTGCTTATAAGTTGAACATACCCATATTTCAAAGTTAAAACGTGGCTGAGCCACGTTTTAACTTTGAAATATGGGTATGTTCAAACTAAAGTGAGTTCGAATAATCGAGTTTCGAGTGTATATGCTACATGACGTGTAAAGATGTGTGGTTCTCTGTAGGAGAGGGAAGAAAAAAAAAACGCTTTTCACAGTTAAACAGAATTGCGAAAAACAATGTCCATCCTGCTCTTTTACTGAATCATAGACCACACATATATACCACATAAACATGCTCCAAATAAGGCAAATATTTCAAGAACCAACTTCAATGTCTCCTACAAACCCTATGTTCTGACTACTCGTTAGACAGAGCTCCAGATAAGAGGGAATAAACTGAACAAATCCAACATTTTCTCACTTATTTCAGAATCAAATCCTATGATGTTATTACTCATTAGAATCGTCTCGAAAAGACAACATACGGTTAAAGCAGATTTTAGTTTTCCTTATCTGGAACCCTCATAAGTGTCGTCTTAAAGAGACATTTCTAATGAGTACCGGTAGTGACAGCATAGGGTTTAAAGCAGATATAAAGATTTTTGTTTTTCAAATACTCCCCTTATCTTCGGCCCTAATTAGGAGTCTTCTAAAAGAGACGATTCTAATTGTGTACTCACGGTATCTGGTCTGACATACAGAAGAAACAATATGTCAGAGCTACAGTTCAGAGAGGTATTTCAAAATCTGCGTTAAACCCTATAGTGTCACTACTCATCAGAATCGCTTCTTCGAGTCAATTCTAATGAGTAGTTAAGTAACACCATAGAATTTTGGGCTGAAATAAGTGTGAAAAAGCTTGATTTGTTCCGTTTACCCCCCTCTTATCTGGAGCCCTGTAATATGTTATTCACACTTATATGGAGCCCTGTGTGTTCTAATTTAAAGAGCTCCAGATAAGGGGAGTATTTCAAAAACTAAAATCTTTATTTCTGCATTAAACCCTATGGTGTCACTACTCCTCAGAATCGTTTCTTCGAGCCGATTCTAATGAGTAGTAACACCCTAGAATTTTGGGCTGAAATAAGTGTGAAAAAGCTTGATTTGTTCCGTTTACTCCCTCTTATCTGGAGCCCTGTAATATGTTATTCACACTTATATGGAGCCCTGTGTGTTTGCATCCAAATACTTTGTAAATGTCAACTACAGAATCAATATTTCACACATTTATTGCCTCCACTAGCGTGTACTTGGTGTGATGCTGATTCTTGGTCAATTGTTACCATGACAACAGCATGCAACAATAAAGTAGTACTGTGTAATAATAACATGGTTCCACTTCACCATTTAAAACCTTGTCAACTTTAATCTCAATCTACAGCTGATGCTCTCATTCGACTTGATTTGTTATGGCTTCATGTCACATTTCACAGTATTTCAGTCATATATCGAGACCAACTACCTTCCGTAAGCCTGATAAAAGGCTTCCTCACATGAAAAAAAAATCCGAAGTGCCCCGACTAGGATTTAAACTCACAGGGATGAGGAGCTTAACAAACTGATTGTCAGTCACAGTGACTATAACAATTCAGCCAGAGAGGCCCTGTTCTAGTAGGATTTGATTTGGTATGATTTTACCTCACTGGATTTGATTTGGTACATTTTACCTCATTGGATTTGATTTGTTAAGATTTTACCTAACTTTTAACAGCATTTCAGTAATATTACAAAATCCAGCAAATTAGATGAATAGGAAAGACCCCAGAAGCCCTTAATATACCGAAACATCATAGTTTAGTGCAGACTTGAAGGAGAAAATATTGTCCGATCCTTTTGTTCGAAAGAAATTTGTTTAACCCATACAGCTTTTTCGTCTTTAATTTATTCATCCACTTAATCTATACAGTTATGAATATGTATTGAAAGAAATTTATTCCATATTCTAGCAGAATGTAGCTTAAAGCAGGTCGAAAGTAAGGCAGAATGTGCCATAAGGCACATTCTCCTTTACTTTCAACCTGCTTTAAGTGGTCACCTATTTTCAATACTAGAAACAGGCTATGGTGGAATGGGTTAAACTAAAAGAGTCATCTAGAAATATTAACTATATAACTCTAAATCAAACAACTCTCGAAGGTCAAGACCCCACGCATGGCCATCATATTCAAGTTTGAATGTTCGCCATTAATAAAGAAGAAGAAGAAGAAGACTCGAGTGACTTACCTATGCCTTCATGGGGCTCCACATAGATCTGGGTGCCAAAGAAGCGTTTCTCTCGTGATGCTTCGAGAGCCTTCACTGCATCTTCAGCCCTGAAATCACACGTCAAAGTCATGTTATAAAACTTATATAACATGATATATAATAACAAATAACATAAAACTTATATGACATGATATATTACATGTTAGGAAACTTATATGCCATGATATATTACATGTTATAAAACTTACATGACATGATATATTACAAATAATAAGGAAAAGGAGTGCCATGTTTTCCCCCTCGCGCAGATGGTAGCTTCAAATAGATTTAAAGTAAAGCAGAATGCACCATAAGGTGCATTCTGCTTTACATTCAATCTACTTTAAGTGTTCACCTGGCTTCAAAACTATAGACAGTCTATGGGGTAAAGGGTTAAGTGGGCAAGTTTTTAAGACAGGTGCTACTTATAACCCATTACCAAATAGCATGTTTCAAGTTTTTAAGACAGGTGACCTCTTAAAGCAGGGCGAAAGTAATGCATGGTGAACTCAAAACTTGTTTTTCTATATAAAATAGTGCATTCTTTTCAAAGAGGGGTGTGGGATTTAATCCAGAAAAAACTATACACAGAACGCCAGTCTTGAAGAATTTCACAAACTAAAATCTTTATGTCTGCATTAAACCCCTTGGTGTGACTACTCCTTAGAATCATCTCGTTCTAACCAGTTGTCACACCATGTGCAAACAAAGTAGAAAATAGGATTTGGTGCTGAAATGAGTGAGAAAATGTTGGATTTGTTCAGTTGACTCCCTCTTACCTGGAGCCCTGACTACATAAAGCCCTGATCGAAGTATAGTAATTTTACTTACTGTTTGAAACTGATGATAGCATAGCGCGTCTCTGAAACACCAGAAACCTGCACAGCCGTTATTTTACCATACTTCTTGTACTCGTGGAACAGACCGTCGCGCAAACTTGTATCTGAAATAAGAAACAAAGAAGATTAATCTTCAAGGCCATTCGGGCAAAGCCAGTTTGAATATTTATAACCTGCACTTTAAATAATATATCATTTTAACCTGTTCGATTCTAGAGACACATACGCAAGAAGCTTGCAAACTGTTTGGATCAAGACCTGGGAACACAAAAATGCTTGCAACTCTGAAAGCATGTATGTTAACCCATTACTCCATAACTATGTCTTTTTATGCCATTTATTTATTACTCCACTGAAGAAAATAGATCCAATTTATTCATTCATGAATATGCACCAATAAGAAATATGTTCCTTTATATCCTGGCAGATGCTAGCTTAAAGCAGGCTGAAGGTAAAGCAGAATGCTCCTTAAGGAGCATTCTGCTTTACCTTCAGCCTGCTTTAAGCAACCATCTGTCTTCAATACTGAAAACAAGCTATGGGAGAAAGGGTTAAAAGTGCACACCTGTAATAAGTGATCTTAAACTTGATGGGCGTCATCAACATGTCAAAAATTGCCCAAGAAATATTAAAATCATTCAGGAATGACATCTATATTTGGCAATCAGATGAGCTCTAATCGGTATTTTTGTCCCGGGTATGACACAACTATTTTGAATCTATCAGTTCTGCATGAACTAATTTCCCATCACACAAATTATATGGATTGATGGTGTTAAAGACCTGTCACATTTTAACCCATTACCCCATAAAAACACCTTTTTACGCCTTTAATTTATTCCTCCATTCAAGAAAATAGTTCCAATTTATACAGGCATAATGTGCATTGTAAGAAAGAGTTTATACATTCTAGCAGGTGGTAGCCTAAATGCTTTACTTTCAACCTGCTGTAAGTCATCATCCGTCTTCAAAACTAGAAACAGGCTATGGGGTAGTGGGTTACACGTGACAGCGGAATTTTTTCTGTATTAAACCATCCTATATTCATTTCAAAGCAAATATCCTATATGATTGGCTGATATTCAAACCTTAGATCTTAAGATTATAGGTTACATGTCCACAAAGATTATTTGTGGTTTTAATTAACTACATCCTGTTTTATGTAATATAAGCCGACTTTATTCCTACACGCATGCATTTCCAGCCATGTATGCTTATAAATCCCTTCATATTGTCTTTTGTCCACAGCAAATTATCTTTACAATTATATACACGATAATTGAGAGTCAACCCCTTTACTTATTCCAGTGCTCCAGATAAGAGGGAGTAAACTGAACAAAACCAACATTTTCTCACTTATTTCCGCACCAAATCCTATGGTGTTACTACTTATTAGAATCATCTCGAATAGACAATTCAAATGAGTAGTGACACCATAGGGTTTAATGCAGAAATAAAGATTTTAGTTATATATATCTGGAGCTCTGTTATATTCCACAAAGAAATATCTTTCAATACTTCTACTGTGTTATAATAAAGTGTCATAGGGACACACAACAGGTGACTTCTTAACCCTTTTCCCCATAGAAGCGACTTTTAGCCTATTTAATTTATTCCTCCGCTGAAGAAAATAGTTCCAGTTTATACCCTCATGAACAATAACCATTACAAATATTTTATACAGCCTAACAGATTTTAGCTTTAAGCAGGCTGAAAGTAAAGCAGAATGTGCCTGAAGGCACATTCTGCTTTACTTTCAACCTGCTTTAAGTGGTCAACTGTCTTCAAAACTAGAAACAGGCTATGAGGTAAAGGTTTAAACAAGAAAACAACTTTAAACCTTATATGACTTGTGTCAATCCAAAACAGTTCATTCCATTTAAGTCTGTGTACACGAAATGAGTCTGTTCATAACATAACATACCTTCAGAACCAATATCACTAGTGTTCCTATCTCTTGCACACAGTATTTGAATTCAATTGTGACTATAGATTTCTGTTGCTATGTGACTATATCACTATGTCAACAGAAGGTCTTTTTTGGTTGTTTTCGCATCTTGTTAATATGAGGAAATATGGGAAGAACCGCAAAAGGAAAAGATATTTTCAATATGTTTGAGGCTGAACGTAGCTTCTATATTGGGTTAAAATTACCAACAAGATGCTGACTAACTCAGGTCTCCAGATAAGTGGAGTTTTCCAAAAAACTTAAATCTTTATTTCTGCATTTAACCCTATTTCTGCATTTAGCCCTATGGTGTCACTACTCATTAGAAACGTCTCTTCGAGACAATTCTAATGAGTAGTAACATCATAGGATTTGGAGCTGAAATGAGTGAGAAAATGTTGGATTTGTTTGAAAAACTCCCTCTTATCATTCTGGAGCCCTGCTGACTGATTGTCATCTGCGTAATAAATTACCCCATAGCTTGTTCAAAGTTTTGAAGACAAGTGACGACTTAAAGCAGGTTGAAAGCAAAACAGAATGTGTCTTAGGGCACATTCTGCTTAACTTTTAGCCTGCTTTAACCTACCATCTGCTAGAATATTTAAATTATTTCTTAAGGCGCATTCTGCTTTACTTTCACCCTACTTTAAGCTACCATCTGCTAGAGTACAGAAAATATTTCCTATGATACACATTCTTGACTATAAAGTAGAACTATTTCCTTCAGTGGAATAATAGATTAGAGGCATAAAAATGCGTATTTATGGGGTAATGGGTTAAATTATCTCTCAACCCTGATTATACATGTATGTTGTCGCACTCCAATCTGAGGGGTCAAGGTTCAGTACTCGGAAACCGTCATGTGACCCAGTTAACAACAAGTCCCTGAACTTTTCACCTTTCTCCCCATCTAAATAAAAGTATTCCTTGCAAAAAACAAATAACTCTAGCTTCATCCAACATCCTCCCCCTGAAGAACACTCTATCAGAAAACACTCCACAAGATGGCTATTACATGTAGGAGCTCATCGATCCTAAACTGTTAGCTAACTTGTTAAGTACATCACTCCATAGTCGTTTCTTTGTTTTGAAGACAGGTGACCACTTAAAGCAGGTTGAAAGTAAAGCAGAATGTGCCTTCACTTTCAGCCTGCTTTAAGCTGCCATCTGGAATTGTTTTCTTCAGTGGAGGAATAAATGGTGTTAAAGGGCATATTTATGGAGTAATGGGTTAACCCTTTCAACCCTAGTCCCGCATATAGGCGTCCTTTTCAAACAGTGCACATGTGGATAGTACACTTGTCCTATGCAAACAGTGAAGACCCAGATCAGAGGGCTCCGAAAGGAGCCCTCTGATCAGGGTCTTCACTGTTTGTCATAATACCAAACATTGACAAAAACAACCCTTAAAAGTCAGAAATGGACTAGACTAAAATGGAAACTGGAATTGTCCATTTAAAGTTTCAGGGAGGAAAGAGTTAAGCAACCATCTGGGGATGCTATAAAGCTAGTGGATGTTTAATACAGGATGAAAGTAATGCAGAAGTAATGGATCCTGATCAGCATCTGATCCGGCTTAGATGACTTCAATATTTGTATCTCTAACTTAATGGTTTTAGCTTTTAACTCTTTTTTTCCCCCCCAACACGAGACGTATACATCAAACCTGACGTGTTATTTTTCTTCCATATTATTTTTGTCAGTTTCGATTAGACTGAACAAAAGTGTTGAATTTTTATATCCTACTACTTTCATATATCAAGTTTCAAATTTCAAACCGTGTAACTTGTATTTAACGACGACCCCATACAATCATGAAGATGCACCATCAGAAATATCTCAAATATCAGCAGATGGTAGCTTAAAGTAAGCTAAAATTACAGCAGAATGCTCCTAAAGGAGCAGTCTGCTTTACTTTCAGCCTGCTTTAAGCAACCATCTGTTTTTAATACTGAAAACAAGCTATGGGGAGAAAAGGGATAACACTTGTTTCACTGTTTGTCAAACCAGCAACTATGACATTCCTTTGAGCTATTTGAAAAGAATTTACTTAAATATATTTAAACCCGAGCCACTGAAAAGCGAATATTCCCACCAAATAGACTGGGTTATCTTTGTACCTTTCCGGGACATCCTCCATTTAACAAAGGTGAGTGGATTGCTTAAAAAATGTAATCTGCCTAAAACTTCAATGTAAGTCAGTATATGGTGTTTATTTGTTACTTGTAACCATTTCCTACATAGACGAAGGTTAAAATCACCTATACAAGGCTCCAGATAAGACAGAGTAAACTGAACAAATCAAAACAGGGCTCCAGATAAGAGGGAGTAAACTGAACAAATCAAAACAGTTTCTCACATATTTCAGCACCAAATCGTATGATGTTACTACTCATCATAATCTTCTTGAAAAGACGATTCTAATGTGTAGTGACACCATAGGGTTTTATGGATAAATATTTAGTTTCTGAAATATATACACTTGATCAGGATCTGACAAGCTCCTTATCTTTAGTTATGTCCTGCTATTACAGAGTTGTTTTCCACAAAATACTAAGATTTTTTTTTTTTACCCATTTCTGGTTTTGAATACAGCTGACCACTTAAAGCAGGTTGAAAGTAAAGCAGAATGCGCCTTAAGGCACTTTCTGCTTTACTTCCAGTCTGCTTTAAGCTACAATTTGGTACGATATAGACTATTTCTTATGGTACATAATCACGACTATAAATTTGAACTATGTTCTTCAAGGGGCATAAAAAGGCATAAAAAGGCATATTTATGGGATAATGGGTTAATTATTATTATGTTTTGGGGGGTTGGGGGATTTTTTAAGGGACTGTGAGCAGCTGCCAATTTACTTAATATTTGAATTTTGATCTGTAAGCAAACTCCTCAAAAGACATAGTTGTCATATTTTGGCAGGTTAATGATCGGGGCATAGATGTAGAGCATTTTACACTCAGCTGAGCACAAGTAATGTTGAAACGCAGGTAGCGAAACGGAACTGGTTGTAATTCTATACATATCTATGACACCTGACTGAGCAAAATACCTGACAAACACATCTTAAGAAACCTGTATATGAAATCTATATTCTGTCTACACACCTGGCTGGTTCTCAATTCCCTATCAGATTTAACACCCAACACTTATTCAGGGTTTCAGATAAGCAGGAGTAAACTGAACATATCCAATATTTTCTCAACTCATTTTAACATCAAATCCTATGTTGTTACTACTCATTAGAATCGTCTCTATGAGACGATTCTAATGAGTAGTGACACCATAGGGTTTAAAGCAGAAATAAAGATTTTAGTTTTTGAAATACCCCCCTTATCTTCAACCCTGCATATTACAGCCAATCAAAGCTACAACCAGTAACAATCCTATGATATTGAATTGGCTTGCAAATGACACCCAAGGACCAGGCTGTTTCAGGTGGTACTGTAGTTATAGGTATAATCTTAATAAGGATAGATACAGTAAAACCCTTGACAACTTAAAGGATCATTGTACTTTACTTTCAATCTGTTTTAACCATTTACCCCATGGCCTGTTTCTATTTTTGAAGACAGGCGAGTACTTAAAGCAGGTTAAAAGAAAAGCAGAATGCGCCATAAGGCACATTCTGCTTTACTTTCAGCCTGCTTTAAGCCACCATCTGCTATGATATAGAAAATATTTCTGATGGTACCTATTCATGGCTATATAAAAAGGAACTATTTCCTTCAGCGTTCTGAACTTTCTTTAGTAGAGGCGTGAAAAGGCTTATTTATCAAGTAGTGGGTTAAAACACCTTCAATGGTCTTCTCTTCACATAGACAGAAGTAACACTTACCACTGGAACGAAGGGGCAGTCTTTTTATCAGAATACCAAGGGGCTCTCGCTCCCCAGGCTCAATTTCTGTTTCTTTGTCTCCCGCCGTCGAGTCTTGAGTGTCCGACCGTCCTGCAGCAGACGCCACTGTAGACTTGGGTCTTTCCTTACTACTGCTGAAAAGACAACACAAAAACATTACAATGACTAGAATACTTTTTTGCTCTATCCAATGCATCATAGCTTTGTTTTAGCCCTTTCCTCTACACCTTAGCTTGTTTTAGCCCTGCCCCCTCCCTGATATCTTGTTTTAGCCCTACCCCTTCCTTTATAGTTTGTTTTTAGTTTTGAAGACAGATGGCTGCTTAAAACTGGCTAAAGAAGCATTCTGCTTTACTTTCAGCCTGCTTTAAGCTATCATCAGCTAGGATATGGTAACTTTTTCTTATGGTACCTATTCATGACTTAGAATATTCTAAAAGCAACAATTAGTTATTAACCATTTTCATTCCTAATGTTGACCATGCTTTAACTTGGCAAACTAAAGACATTAGACTGATTCTGACGGTTTCAAAAAATCTGGGTCAAATTAAATGGGACTTGATTTGCATCCAAACTATTTGTAAAGTTTTAAAAACAATTTTCTGGATACTGAATTCTATATTCGTTAAAGAAATTTAACAATTTCAAATTACTGACACAGCACAACGTCTATAGTGGTAAACATAATCATAAAAGTTGAGAAAAGAATTTCCCTCCGGCAACAGACAGACATCGTGCAGTTAATCTACCAGTACATAACGATGATATATGATAGACCCATTAATAATTTCAACACTGAAAAAACCTGCATTGACGACCTTGGAAAACAGTCTGAATCCTGATCAGGCCCCACGATTAGTGGTGCGGACTGGTGCCTGATCAGGATCCAAACTATTTGTCACAAAGTCCTGTTTCTGTAATATGATTATAGGAAACTAAACCAATTACAGAAGTTTATACAACTTCTAGCAGAGCACAGTAATTCGGGGTTGAAATAGTTAACAATCTGAGTATCACTATTGCAAACAGGTGCAAGATAGAATATTGGTGTACTTTAGCCCATTTTAACCTAGATATTGCAATGAACTCTCCATATGTGCTTCCTGGGAGATTTCATTATAGATATACAAGGGTGGTCTAAGGACACTGGCATCTCATCAGGTTCTACACTGTTTGCCAATGGCCCTTTCTATTAGACACTAGGCTTAATTGGATTAACAACTTATCGGCATATTTCCTTCTACTACCTTAACCCCTTTCCCCCATAGCAGCGACTTTTAGCGTATCTAATTTATTCCTCCGCTGAAGAAAATAGTTCCAGTTTATACCCTCATGAACAATTACCATTACACATATTTTATATAGCCTAGCAGATTTTAGCTGAAAGCAGGCTGAAAGTAAAGCAGAATGTGCCTTAAGGCACATTCTGCTTTACTTTCAACCTGCTTTAAGTGGTGACCTGTCTTCAAAACTAGAAACAGGCTATGAGGTAAAGAGTTAATAGCATGGATTTAGAGGGACGCACTACCAGTTACATGCACAAAAGTATAACCTCATTACTTATTTTTCTGCATTTCAAGAGCAAAGGATACAACAGTGTACCAGCTGTTCGAGTGTTTTTGTACATTCGTACATAATTTGATTTTGCAAGAAGGAAATAACTTCTGTACTTTTAAAATGTAAAAGAACACTTGTATAATTATAACCCTTAATGTTACACATACTGTCTGATTAAAAGTTGTCATTCCCTAATATTCAAACTTGTTTTTGTAAAAAAAAAGAAATTATGATAGAACATTAATACAAGTGTTAAACCATTATCCCATAGCCTGTTTCTAGTTTTGAAGAAAGGTGACCACTGAAAGCAGTTGAAAAGTAAAGTAGGGTCTCAAGGCACATTCTGCTTCACTTTCAGCCTGATTTAAGTTACCAACTGCTAGTATTCAGGAACTTTTTCTGATACATATTCATGACTGTAGAAACTGGAACCATTTTCTTAATTGAAGAAAAATTATAAAAAGCATTTTAAAGGAGTAATGAATTAAAAGCAGCAAGCTAGTGAAAAGAGTCCAAAACTGCTAATTCATTTTTTTGAAGAATAAGGAAATGACCCAAAAATGTGCTTCTGTGAAGAGAACAGTGTTAACTTAACAGAATTAGCCACAGAAGTGAAGAAAACATGCAAGCACTTCGTTATATCATACTACATAAATACTTATAATACACAGCCATGTTGGAGTCCTTCCAAATAAATATATCATCACAGTCTGACACAAAATTCCAACACTATGTAATGACTGATTTATGGTACAATTCCGGGATTCCGGCATTTACTATTACCCGACTTCTCTACTCCAATCTGATTAGCTAATTGTAGTGAGAGGAAGAAGTAAACATCTTTCCTCAGAAAGGACAATATACAAGAGCTGTGCCATGAGAATACCAGACTCGGAGCACCAGATAAGGGTAACTGAAAAACTAAAATCTTTATTTCTGAATTAAACCCTATGGTGTCACTACTCATTAGAATCGTCTCGAAGAGACGATTCTAATGAGTAGTAACACCATAGGGTTTGGTGCTGAAATGAGTGAGAAAATGTTTGATTTGTTGAAATAACTACCTCTTATCTGGAGCCCTGCTTGAGACTTATCGCAAATTGCAAAACAGTGTTGACCTAACCTAGAAGTAATCTCAGCCTTGGAGTTTGCTCAAGTTTTACAATTTTTTTTGCAAATACATATGATTAGGCAGCAACACACTTGACATGCTTTAACCCATTACCCCATAGCCTCTTTCTAGTTTTGAAATAAGGTGACCACTTTAAAGCAGGCTGAAAGTAAAGCAGAATGTGCCTTAAGGCACATTCTACTTTACTTTCAGCCTGCTTTAAGCTAACATCTACTAAATTATAGAATTTTTTTTTATCATACATATTTATGACTACATTAATTTTATTAGTTTCAACTATTTTTTTTCAGTGGAGAAATAATTTAAAGGCGTAAAAAGGTGTTTTTATGGGGTAATGGGTTAATACATTAGCCTGTAAATATGCCTTTTTACACCTTTGATATATTCCTCCACTGAAGAAAATTTTCCATGAGAAATATTTTCTATGTTCTAGCAGATGGTAGCTTCAAGCAGGCTAAAAATAAGGCAGAATACCTGTTAAGGCACATTCTGCTTTACTTTCAACATACGTTAAGTGATCATTTGTCTTCAAAGCTAGAAACAGGCAATGGTGCAACACGTTAAGCATTTACCTTTCAGAATAAAGTAAAGGGATAGTAATTTATCATTACTATAAATAGGATATTCTTTACCAAGGTTCATGTTATATACCTGATAAACCCTACATGTATGAGAACATTAATTTAGATCCCCCCCCCCCCCCCGTGACCACTCAAGGACACTGGGTGGGGTTTATTTCCTTGTTCCTTTAATTACCTATAAATAAACATCTTTTCAGTTAATGAAGACGAATGATGGTGACCGGAGTAGTAACCCTGGGGTGATGCTTGCTTTGTAAATAACCCTGTAGCTCTGACAACATAATAAACAACAGTGCTCCAGATAAGGAGAGTATTTCAAGAACTAAAATCTTTATTTCTGCATTAAACCCTATGGTGTCACTACTCATTAGAATCGTCTCGATGAGACGATTCTAATGAGTAGTAACACCATAGGATTTGGTTATGAAATAAAAGAGAAATTGTTGGATTTGTTCAGTTTACTCCAGACCTGCTTATCTGAAGCCCTGAACAACATATGCTAGAGTATGAGAAAGATTCTCAAACCCTGTATGCCATAAGCATGTACTTCTATTGCGTCTGTCTGAAAGAATTTACCTGAAATTAATTGGCATTGTTTACAATTTTTGAAAGTTGGAAACCCAAAATATCTAGCTTAGATTAGGTTTAGATCTAACATGCGTGGAACTTTTCGCTATAGACACGAAGCTTACCTTGCCGAACCACTTTCACTTGATGATGAACTGCTTCGACTACTGCTTCTGGACGAGGATCTTGACCGATCTATCGACTTGGATTTTTTCTTCTGACTTGACTGTGATGTTGCCGGAGACGAGCCCTGAACGGATGAAGCACCTTTGGGCTTTTCAAACCCATCCTTGGCAGCGGTTTCGCCATGTGGGCGTGCAGTGCCACTTGGCCATTTACCTCCCCGACTGAAAATATTTGTGAGAAAAAAAAATTGCAAATGAACAACATTCCCCTATAAGAAAATGTTACAGCAAATCTAGTATTTCTGTATTCAAGACAGGCGATGGCTTAAATTTTCAGGGCTCCAGATAAGGGGGAGTAAACTGCACAAATCTAACATTTTCTCACTTATTTTAGCATCAAATCCTATGGTGTTACTACTCATTAGAATCGTCTCTTCGAGACGATTCTAATGAGTAGTAACACCATAGGGTTTAGAGCAGAAATAAAGAGTTAATGTTTGAAATAGCCCCCTTATCTGGAGCTCTGGGCTTAATCCTTTACCCTATCACTTGGTCCTGGTTTTGAATACTGGTGAACACTTAAAGCATGTTGAAAGAAAAGCAGAGTGCGCCTTAACCCTTTCCCCCCATTGAAGCGCCTTTTAGCGCATTCAGTTTATTCTTGCCCTGAAGAAAATAGTTCCAATTTATACATTCATAAATATGTATAATACAAAATATTTTCTATATTCTAGCAGATGATAGCTTAAAGCAGGCTGAAAGTAAAGCAGAATGCGCTTAAAGCGCATTCTGCTTTACTTTCAACCTGTTTTAAGTGGACACCTACATTCAATACTTAGAGATATGCTATGTGGGAAAGGGTTAAGGTGCATTTTGCTTGATTTTAGCCTGCTTTAAGCTACCATCTGTTAGGAATTTAGAAATGATTCCTATGGTGCATATTCAATACTGTATAAGTTTAAACAATTTTCTTCGGCGAGGGAATAAACTGAAGGCATCTATATGGAGTAGTAGGTTAAAGCAAGATGAAAATGAACAGAAAATTCAAACAGAAGCTTTCTTCTTTACTTTCATCTTGCTCTAAACCTGTGCCATCCATGAATCATCATATATATCGAGATAGTGCTCTGCAGAACAATCTATCTTCACATGCAGTACAAGCTTTCTTCAATTCATTAAACAAGATTTAAAAGGGTGTATCAGCTCTTTAAACTTACCCTGGATATGCTGTGCCCGGTGCCCATCGTTCTCGTGGTCGCCCACGCTCTGCAAATGGTGGACTTGGGAAAGATGGCTCGTTAAACTGTGATGTGGTACTACCGTAATAAACGTCAAACCCGTCGGCTTCTTCTTCAAAACTGAAAATATACATAACAAATCGTTAGAACATGGTAAGTTATTCCATACTAAGAACCCATTTTGCTTCCCTTGACAATTTCGTGTTGCTTTGCCAAACCCCATCTGACTGGTATAGAGCCTAACTTTGAAATTTCAAACTCGCTTAATTTTTAACTCTTTCCTCCCTAAAACTTCAAATGGACAATCCCAGTTTCCATTTTAGTCTAGTCCATTTCTGACTGTTAAGGGTTGTTTTTGTCAATTTTTTGCATTTTGACAAACAGTGAAGACCCAGATCAGAGGGCTCCGTAAGGAGTCCTCTGATCTGGGTATTCACTGTTTGCATAGGACAAGAGAACTTTTCACTGTTTGAAAAGGACGCCTATATGCGGGACTAGGGCTCAAAGGGTTAACTTTGAAATTTCAAATTCACTTAAGTGGAATATACCTGTATTTCAAAGTTGAGCCAGCTTGAGTTATAGAAATTCATCAAAAGATATTAGGCGTTAGCTCGACTTAAACATGTTTGAGATTGCCAAGATCTACCTAAGTGATTGCCTTTGCAAACAGTTTGGATCCAGGTAAGATGCCGCTTAACGCGGCGTCTCATCACGATCCAGTCTGTTTGACACTCTTGACTATGTTTTCAAAATAATTTTAGAACTATAGCAGACGACAAAATTTAATGTTGCGGACGAAACAAATTACCCAGCATGCAAAGAGTTAAAAGAACAAAAGACTGATCTGACTCCCACACACAACAGGAAATTACAAGTACCCAGTAAAACTAAAGGTCACACAGCAACAAAAACAATAACAGAATCTGCACATCTTATACACTGAAATTAACTCTTTGCACGCTAGCAGCGGAACGGTTTCTTCCTTTGCAAACAGTTTGGATCCAGATGAGAAACCCTGTTGCTAAGTGTTCCATCTAGATCTAGATCCTAACTGTTAGTACAGGAAATCATGATGTTAGTTGATAGCGTGCAGAGTTAATATCCTAGGTCTAGGCTTAAATTTTAAATCACATGTAACATGATTTCTGTCAAATATATAATTATAAGATAGGTCATACAACCAGACAAACCACACAAACACAAACACATAACATTTCAATTTTTCACCGATCTAAATCAAGTATTGTCAATGTACAAAAATACACTTATAACCCAGGGCTCCAGATAAGAGGGAGTAAACTGAACAAATTCTCAACAAATCCTATGTCAGGTGTTACTGCTCATTAGAATCGTCTCCAAGAGACAATTCTAATGAGTAGTGACACCATTGGATTTCATGCAGAAATAAAGATATTTTTTATTTTTGAAAAACTCCCCTTAATCTGGAGCTCTGTTAACCCATAACCCCATAAACTGTCTACAGTTTTGAAGACAAGTGACTTCTAAAAGCAGATTGAAAGTAAAGCAGAATACATCTTAAGACACAATCTGCTTTATTTACAGCCTACCTTAAGCTACTATCTGCTAGGATATAGGAAATATTTCCTATAGTACATGTATAAGATCCTATAAATTGAGACTAGTCTCTTCTGTTGAAGAATACATTAAATGTGCTAAAAGTGACTTCTATGGGGGTAAAGGGTTAACCCTTTCCCACATAGAAGCGCCTTTTAGCGCATTAAGTTTATTCCTTCACTGAAGAAAATAGTTCTAATTTATACAGTCATCAATATGTACTATACGAAATATTTTCTATATTCTAGCAGATAATAGCTTAAAGCAGGCTGAAAGTAAAGCAGAATGCGCTTAAGACGCATTCTGCTTTACTTTCAACCTGCTTTAAGTGGACACCTATATTCAATACTAGAGACATGCTATGTGGGAAAGGGTTAAACACCAACATCATAAATATTAATGATACCAGTCTCACAACAACGTAAGAGATGCTAGTTAATACTCATCTTTAATCTAGCACTTTCAACACTGTCAACCTCAAAACCATTGAAAACAAATTGAATCCACACCAGGCCCCTCAAAAGCGAGGCCTGATCAAGATCCAAACTGTTTTTCACTTGGATCCAGTTAGTGTCACTATAATATATGCAGAAGACAGGACTGTTGAAGTTTCTGAGTTTGAGCGGACTATTTATTATCAGCAGACGACAGTTATGGACTCTGTGTTGAAACCTGGTCAATCATAAGTACATGATATCAAGTTTGCTCATTATCTTCATTATCAGACAAGTTTCGAGCCTATGCATACACAAAGTATTTATTTTGGCAGCCAGCCAAGTCAGGTTTCAGATTATCTTGGATAAAATCGAACTGGCAACAGTATATTTTCCCAATATATCTCCGCCATGACCCAGCAGTCATATCCTTTAGGTAGCCATTACCAGGGCTCCAGATAAGAAGTTTACTGAACAAATTAAATATTTTCACTTTTTCAGCACCAATCCTATGGTGTTACTACTCATTAGAATCGTCTCGAAGAGACGATTCTAATGAGTAGTAACACGATAGGGTTTAATGCAGAAATAAAGATTTTAGTTTTTAAGATAAGAAGAAGTTTACTGAACAAATTAAATGTTTTCTCACCTATTTCAGCACCAATCCTATGGTGTTACTACTCATTAGAATCGTCAGGAAGAGACAATTCTAATGAGTAGTAACTCCATAGGGTTTAATGCAGAAATAAAGATTTTAGTTTTTGAAAAACTACTCTTATCTGGAGCTCTGCATTACTGAACATTATAAGGTTTTAACTTTTGTCAGATAAAAGACAACGTAGCTTATATACTGTTGATATCAATAACTAAATGTTCAACAAGTAAAGATCCAGATCTCATGCCATTAAATACTTTGTGATCAAAATCCAGACTGCTCTTAAGAATCCTAATCTAACAATACTACACTAA
Source organism: Gari tellinella (assembly GCA_922989275.2). NCBI lineage: Eukaryota > Metazoa > Mollusca > Bivalvia > Cardiida > Psammobiidae > Gari > Gari tellinella. The sequence goes on from OV277870.1 coordinate 23,255,955, forward strand.
AGGAAAGTTGTAATCTTTCAAATGTTTTGAGATGGTCCCTGCATACAAAACTTGGCAGCCATCTTGTTGTGTGTAATCTCCAAACCCCTTAACATAGCAAAGTTATATACAGACTCACACACGCTTTTGCCAATCTTATTAACATTGATTTTGGGTTTCTTCTTCTTTTAGGACATGTTATACAATTCAGAAATAAGCTCTTGTAAATTTCCCGATAATAAATTGCTAAACAGCAGACGATAAACTACAGCAGACGGTGTATCAGTGATAAACAGCCTAGTGATAAACATACAGCAAGCTGTGTCATGCTGTATATTATGGCAGGTATATACTGGTTCAAGAATTTATTGTGATCAATCCTACACCTGACAAAATGCGGCATTTGTGGTCCAGCCTGTCATTTGCCTTCTACGCACTACGGGCAAAATTGTCACAACAGTTTGTATCCAGAAAAGACACCCAGTAACTGAGAATCTCATCTGGATCCAAACTGTTTGACACTTTACCATAATTTCTGACAGAAAATACCTTAAAAATAAAATCAACTTAGAAAATGGCTGCAGATGATAAAGTATCCATACCACACACAATAACATCACTTGTATGTTGTAAAATTTGGTTAACCTGTTTTTACATGGAATTTTTTTTACTTTGTTTTGATATCTAATTATCTATACATGTCTTGATGTTGAAGAAATGTTAACCCTTAGCCTGCCACTCACGACTATAGCTCCATATGCAAACAGCTTGGATCCGGATGAGACGCCGAGTAACTCGGCGTCTCATCCGGATCCAAGCTGTTTGACACTCGGACAACATTTTCAGCAATTTTGAGCAACTTTGAAGCACTTTGAAACTTGAAGCAGACGAGAAATATAGCAGAAGACAATTTATTTGGCGGACTAAGGGTTAAGATAGACATGGTTGACTGTAGTGTTCATATCTTAGAGAACAAGTAAGGGTTAAAATGAATGGTGAAGTATAACACACTGCTCCTAGGAACTTTTTGCTCCTTTAACCCATTACCCCATAGCCTGTTTCTAGTTTTGAAGTTATGTGGCCACTTAAAGCAGGTTGAAAGTTAAAGCAGAATGTGCCTTAAGGCACATTCTGCTTTACTTTCAGCCTGCTTTAAGCTATTGTCTGCTAGAATATAGAAAATATTTCTTATGTTTTTTATTGGTGACAGTATAACTTTGAACTATTTTCTTAAGTAGAGGAATTAATTAAAGGCGTAAAAAGGTGTATTTATGGGGTAATGTGATAAGGAACTTTTGTTTTACTTGTGGGTAGTTTTGTTAAAAGTACTTATGTTCCAAATAAGAATCATAAGAAATAGTTTCTATATTCTAGCAGTTAAAAGCTTAAAGCAGGTTGAAAGTAAAGCAGAATGCGCCTTAAGGCACATTCTGCTTTTCTTTCAACCTGCTTTCAGTGGCCAACTGTTTTCAAAACTAGAAATAGGTTATGGGGTAATGGGTTAAAGAACATAGCCAGTTTATACTTTATGCAATTCAACCCCGACACCATTCCTACTGCCTGTATTATGTGCCTAACTGCTTACTAAATGAACAAAATTAATTATGCAAAACTGCACTTTTAATGAATTCAGTGCTGAATAAGCAATGGAAATTTGTATGTGTCACTCCGTACCCTCCACATAAGCAGTGTAAATATTGATTTTATATCTCTTCATGTCATCTGATATTGCCTTTAAAATTATGAGCAGCAGGCAGCACATACACCGACTTCTACTATATGAGAAATCTGATCTTGGTCTATACAATTTTCAATAAACAATTCAGCTGGTATGAAAACAAATATTAAATTGTGTATTTCAAAGGTTAAAACTTGGCACATCACGAAATTCCATCTGCTATTCTGGCAGGCCGGTGGCAGCTGAATTTCTGGATATGCCAGATTTCGTGCTATCATAGTTTACCCGTCTAACCTGTGACTTGTCGAGCAACCAAGCAACAAAGGAAAGCAAAGAGCTTTATTGACAGATTGACGCTTAATGCAGGTCAAAACTTATGCAGAAAGCTCATAAAGGAGCATCAAGCAGCTATCTGTCTAAAAAGCTTTTGTCTTAACTGTCATAACAATGTCTTAATTGTTTTCACAATGTGCTTCATTCTTCGTTAGACTATCTTTGGTTAGACTAGGGCTCCAGATAAGGGGAGTATTTCAAAAACTAAAATATTTATTTCTGCATTAAACCCTATGGTGTCACTACTCATTAGAATCGTCTCTTCGAGATGATTCTAACGAGTAGTCACACCATAGGATTTGGTGCTGAAATGAGTGAGAAAATGTTGGATTTGTTCAGTATCTGAAGCCTTGTTAGACTGTATTAGTGCATGCAAGTGTGTTCCATGAAACAGGCACTATTGTAAGAAACACACACACCATGACTCATTGCTCACTGAAGGGCTCCTGATAAGAGAGAGTATAAACTCTAGTTTTTCAACATTTTCTTGTTCATGCCCCTACTAAAGCCTTTTTAAACCAAACCCTATTGTGTGATTAGCAATAGAATCATCTCTTCAATTCCAGAGAGAAAGATGTCACAAGACGGGATTAAATGGAGAAATCAGAAATTAGATGTAAAGTTTTGACTTACAATAGTTTTTATTGTACGACCTTTATGTAAGACGGACCCCTGATGAGACACCACACCATACGGTATCTCATCTAGATCCAAACTGTGTGAACAGATAATCACAACTCGGCCGCTAGCCTGCCAAGCGTTATAGCTTGTGAAATTTGGATATTAATTCTTGTGAAATTTGGGTATTAATTTCTTAAGACTTCCATGACATTGTATCTTCAATAAATGCCTGACTAACGCAGATTTTAAATGAAAATGCAGCGGTAAGGATTCCAAATTCTGATTAAGAACCATAAATAACATGGTGTTTAATAACCCCTCCCCACCAACAAGGAACCAATTAACCCATAACCATGTGCCCCCTAAAAATCCCTCCTCCCCAATCTTCCAATTTACAAGCAGGTAATTCAGCCTCTGCCACTAAATGAAACTGCTCTTATAGTTAACACAAGGGCTCCAGATAAGGGGAGTATTTCAAAAACTAAAATCTTCCATTTCTGAAATAAACCCTATGGTGTCACTGCTCATTAGAATCATCTCGTCGAGACGATTCTAATGAGCAGTAACACCATATGCTTTGGTGCTGAAATAAGTGAAAAAATGTTGGATTTGTTCTGTGTACCCCCTCTTGTCTGGAGCCCTGTAAACACATAAAGCATCAACTCAATCAAACTTAACAAATTTCTAGCCCAGTACTGATTCCATTAACTCAGCAGTCGATAAAAGCCTCGGGATTTGCGTGAACTTACGCCAGCTTAAACCTTGCTTCCTAGTCCTTCCTACATAACCAATTTCTCGCTCGCGATATTGATCTTACTTCAGGGGAAAATCAATGAAAAGCAATTTTTTATTCCATTACTTGGCGGCTTGATGAAAATACGACTCTGGGCACAATCGACCGTCTAATTTTGCAAAATCAATACGCTTCATTCTTATGTAGAGATGGTGCTTCAATCTCTAACTGGTTACTCATAGCACGTAACAATAAACAACTGCCGCATCAGCATAGTCGTGCTAACTCTTCGCACGCAAACAACGAAACCATGGTTACTGGTAAATTAGAAAACAGATTGGATCCTGATGAGATGCCGAGTAAACTCGGTATCTCATTAGGATCCAAGCTGTTTGACACTGATGTGATTTTTTAAAAGAAATGTGAGAAAATTCTAGTGTTAGAAGAGTAGCACATGGCACTTGCAGGGCTCCATGCAGATAAGAGGGGGTAAAATGAACAAATCCAACACTTTCTCCCTCATTTTACCACCAAATCCTATGGTGTTACTACTTATTAGAATCGTCTCAAAGAGACGATTCTAATGAGTGGTGACACCATAGGGCTTAATTGAGAAATAAATATTTTAGTTTTTGAAAATACCCCCCTTATCTGGAGCCCTGCACTTGAAAACAATTTGTTTCCTTTATTATAGTAATTGCCCAAGATCTAAAAGAAGAGATTGTTGACAAAGTTTGCAAATATTGCAGACTACATGAGCATTCTGACTTGAAAAAAAATATTTCAAGACCATCATAATTGCGTAGCCATGGCTAAATATTTAGAATATTTTTTGCAGACAATAATGTTTCTTCAGAATTCAAAGTGTTAAATAAAACATCTTGACAATCTTGAAACTAAATACTTGTCAGATTTCAATGGCCGTGTTGGCCTTCAGGCTGGTGTTTTGATCAAATCTGAAGGTCACCTAGCAGTAGCTTGCCAATCAATAGAGACTCAACCCTTTCAACCTGAAAACATCTATTGAGGACCTTTACGAACAGTGTGAATCAATAAATGTGGGACCTGGTCAGGATCTACACTGTTTGACACTTGAATCTTGTTTCTGTACAGGATGATGATGCCGAGAAGATCTGGCCAATGAGACAATATTTTCAACAGAAGAGTTAGTTGCTATTGAAAGGATAAAACAAATTATATATCTATAAAGTTAATATCTATAACTCTATAGAAGTTAATTCAAGGACAGATTAGTTAGTTGTGGTTCTGCTTTACTTTCAGCCAATTACCCCATAGCCAGTTTCTAGTTTTGAAGATATATGCCATCACCACTTAAAGTAGGTTGAAAGTAAAGCAGAATGCGCGCTTTCAGCTTGCTTTAAGCTATTATCTGCTAGAATATAGAAAATATTTCTTATGATTTTTATTTGTGGCAGTATAAATTGGAACCATTTTCTTCAGTAGAGGAATAAATCAAAGGCGTAAAAAGGTGTATCTATGGGGGAATGGGTTAAATTAAGCTACCATCTGCTAAAAGATAGAAATAGCTGTTATGATACATAATTCATGGATGTATAAATTGGAAAATTCAGCAATAAACAAAACGTGTTGAAATGTGTATCTATATACAGTAAAGGGTTAATACAAAACTATCTGTGCTTTAGATTCAACTATTGTCAATCAGAATGCCTCACGAAAGACCTCCAATATATCAAAAGACATAAAACAGTCAAAACAAGACTGGCAGAACAAAAGGAACAGTCAAAGTCAGCATCACAGGGCTGCCATAAGTTGATCATAAAAATCCTAAGATTTCAAATTTTCAATTTTTCAGGCGCAATTTTACTAATCATACTATTACCCCATATTCTGTTTCTTGTTTTGAATAGGCATGACTGCTTAAAACAGGTTGAAAGTAAAGCAGAATGCGCCTTAAGGCGCATTCTGCTTAACTTTCAGCCTGTTTTAAGCTACGATCCGCTAGGATAAAATCTGATTACTTAGGAAAAATCCGGAGAAATGGCAGGCCTGGCATCAAAACCTCTACCTGATAGCAAATATTAACCAGAACGCACCAAAGAGAGGGCAAAGTTAATACTAGTTTACATCAATACACAACAAATTCTTCACACTTAATATTACCCCATAAAATACAACATCATACCTGAATCTGCCTTTATGATATTTCCAATTCTGTTACCATGGCAACAACCAATTTTAATGTATTTTATGCAGCTGTCCTGCATCCCATCAAATCTCTACTCATCCCCTAGATTATATTCCTCATAAAACGTGATTCAATGCCCATTATCCCTAATGATGCTGAATTATCAACGAATAAAAAATTTGGTTGTCTGCCGTTTCTGTTCCAATTTTCATATTCATTTCATTCCGAATAAATAAATCTCAAATATGGAATATTGAAAAATGTGGGTTCTGTTCCAGGTGCCAGAGAACTCACTCCAGAACATCTGGATCAGGAACGTTTGAAAATGTGAATCAAGTTCATCTTGTCCTGATAAGAATTAAGTTCCTCATAACTCATTTCCATAGAAATAAGTCTTCTTCCCTGTTCCATATAATAGGATGATACATCCTTGTCTCAGCAACAATGGAGGAAACAAAGCACACCTAATATTGACCTTTTACTCCATTGTTAGAAGTGAAAATCACCCGTAGGCCAGCTGTGTTTAATGCAGGAAACTGTTTAACCCATTACTCCATAAATACATCTTTTTACACTTTTAATTTATTCCCACTATTTTCAATATTTCAATATTTTCTACAATCTAACAGATGATAGCTTAAAGATGGCTTAATTTCAACCTGCTTTATAAGTGGTCACCTGTCTTCGAAACTTGAAACTGGTTATGTGGTAATGAGTTAAAGCAAGATGAAGGTAAAGCAGAAAGTTCCAATGAGAGCTTTATGCTTTACTTTCATCTTGCTTCAGTTACAAGAATACAGAACTTGTCTTTGATGCATATGCAGCATATTAAGTTAAAACTGACAGTCTAGCTCCAGTTATTGGCTTCTGATGTGAACCTAAAGGTTTTCAAAAAGGGGCTTCAATTATCAACATTTGAATTGCTGGGAGGTCTGCTGGGCAAAACTGTACGGAGTACTACAATACTAAATATGATTTATGTTCCCTTTGTTCTTTCACTATATGACAACTTTCTTACAACAGATCAACACCATCTTCAGTCATTGACCTTTGTATGGTGTTTTCCCCTATTCAAGCAGGGCTATACAGGCAAGAGGGAGAAAACTGAACAAATCCAACAGTTTCTTACCCATTACAGCACCAAATTCTATGGTGTTACAGCTCATTAGAATCGTCTCGGAGAGGCGATTCTAATGAGTAGTAACACCACAGGGTTTAATACAGAAATGGAAGATTTTAGTTTTTGAAATGCTCCCCTTATTCTGGGCTCTGCTCTTGAATTCTGAGGTGCAATCAAACTTGTACTGAGCAGCTATTCTTTCAAGAATCAGGTTGACTTACATCTAAAGACAAGTTAGTGATTGATGCAGATTCAAAGTAATTTAAAGCAGAAGCTTCATGGTATTGAAAATAGGTAACCACTTAAAGCAGGTTGAAAGTATAGCAGAATGTGCCTTAAGGCACATTCTGCTTTACTTTCAGCCTGCTTTAGGCTATCATCTGTAAGAATACGGAGAACATTTCTTATGCTGCATATTTATGACTGTATAATTGGAACCATTTTCTTCAGAGGAGGAATAAATTAGAGGCGTAAAAAGGCGCTTCTATAAGGTAAAGGGTTAAAGGCCTGCTTGTTTTATCCTCTTGTGCATGTATGTTTGACATGAATCTGACTGTACTATTAGATCCGTGTTACCCTTGTTCTCAAATCATGAAATGTATCAACTTGCTATGAATTGTACAGATCCTGATCTTGTTGCTTATTGAAAAATTATTATTTACAGAACAATTAACGGTCAATATACATGATAGATAAAGCCAGGACACGAAATCAGAAATGGATCTGACAAAAACTGACAGGATTGTTGATAAAGGAAGAAGTAAGCTTCGGAAAACGGCAGCTTTAAAGGTGAAACCACAAAACCACCACAACACCAAAACATGTATATTATACCAACATAAGTGGGGGTTGAGTAAATATTGAAGTCTATCATGGTAAATATTGAAATACACTACAACTTTAGCTGCCACTCAAAACATGATGCGTGACCAATATTAACCCATTACCCCTTTAACGCCTCAAGTTATTCGTACATAAAGAAAACTTGTCTTTACCTAGATGTTATGAAAATGAATCGTGGACAGTGTTACATGAATCTAAGTTACAAACAGGAATTTGAGAAGTCATGTCAGTACAACATGGCTTCAGACAAGGACAGTAGGGCTCCAGATAAGAGGGAGTAAACTGTACAAATCCAAGATTTTCTCACTTATTTTACATAAAATCCTATGGTGTTATTACTCATTAGAATCGTCTCTTCGAGACGATTCTAATGAGTAGTGACACCATAGGATTTAATGCAGAAATCAAGATTTTAGATTTTGAAATACTCTCCTTATCTGGAGCCCTGTAAAAGGAAGTTGAACATTTCCTTAAAATATTATCTTGTAGATGTATCCACCAAACCTTATGTAGTGACTAAAATTCTCATCAGAACCGTCTCTTCGAGATGACTCTAATCAGTAGTCAAACCAAAGCGTTTGGTCCATACAGGAGCGCTCAAACACAATACAACAAATATTCATTCATTCAAAAATCATCCAGATGAAACTTGCTTTTCAGTTCCTCTTTCGGTCTTATTCATTATTCAGAAGTTTTATTTTACTGATTTATTGTTTTGTATGTACCGGTAGTGCCCATTGTGCATGGTTTCACATGCTGTAATTCTTTTCTCCCTGTGTGTTTGTGGTTTTTGGTGTAAACAAAGGATGTGAGCATATTATGCGAAGTACGTCATCTAGGGGATTAGCACAAGATTGATTTGATATACACAAACACAAATATCCATTTCATTAGTAGTCTCGATATAATGATATATGCAGGGCTCTAGATAAAGGGGATATTTCAAAAACTAAAATCTTTATTTCTGCTTTAAACCCTATGGTGTCACTACTCATTAGAATCGTCTCAAAGAGACGATTCTAATGAGTAGTAACACCATGGGATATTGTGCTAAAATGTTTGATTTGTTCAGTTTACTCCCTGTTATCTTGAGCCCTGATGTATGCTCTAAATGTTGGACTAGGGTTGTCCTAGTGCAATGAGTAATAAACAGGGTAGAACATGAGGAATTTGAGCAACACCTTTACTCGACAGAAGCCCCTTTAACTTAATCCCAATATTTAATTCATGCCAACACCAAATCCTGTGTTGTAACTACTCATTAGAATTGTCTCGAAGTGACGATTCTAATGAGTAGTAACACCATAAGGTTTAGTGCAGACATAAAGATTTTAGTTTTTGAAATACTCCCCTTGTCTTGAGTCCTACAAAGTGCACAGAATACCCTTACAGAATTGACATATAATACGTAATATACCTAATCATGAACTTTCATGGAGTTAAATACATTAGACATTGTTAAAGCAAGATGTAAGTAAAGCATAAAGCTTGTAAAAGACCTTCCTGCTTTACGTTCACCTTGCTGTAATCAGTATCTTGTTAAACATAGTTGACTATAGACAACTTCACTCTTGGCTATGGAGGAAAAGGGGTAGCAAATGATATGGTGAATCTGTTTGGCATCATAATCTACTTTCCAAATTGCCCTGGTCAAGAAGAAATCTCTTGCACTAAACAAACCCACCCTGATCCTAAGTTCAGGCCAACCTATATTTTGAGACTTTTTCCCCAAAGCATATGAGGCTGATACAAGCTGCAGCTTAATGCAGACAAAAGTAATTCTGAAAGCTCCTTTCAAGGAGCTTTCAGCATTACTTTTGTCTACATTAAGTAGCCTTATGTCAATATAAATCGACAAACTTCTTCATTTCACTACTTCCTGAACTGGGGTTTTATGGTATATCATATCGTTCCCACACCAACCCTGGAAGGCGGCCATATTGTATTTATATTTATCTCATTTACATGACAGACGTATCTCAAGCGAAATTCCTCTGCCGGAGTGAAACAGATAGCGTCTTGCCAAATTCTGGGAATTCGCTACACAGGTAGATAACGCTAAGCATTTGTGTACCCACTACACAGAAACTCAAAATCGTGAGAATACAAGTATACCAAAACAAAGAATCCTCCTGTTCTGCTTTTCTCAACAAAATTGCAGGGCTCCAGATAAGGGGAGTATTTTGAAAACTAAATTCTTTATTTCTGCATTAAACCCTATGGTGTTAAACTCATTAGAATCGTCTCAAAGAGACGATCCTAATGAGTAGTAACACCATAGGATTTGGTACTGAAATAAGAGAGAAAATGCAGGATTTATTCACTTTACTCCTGCTTATCTGGAGCCCTGAAATTGTGGTAAAAAACACAAAGTATTCATTATACAGGGCTCCAACTAAGAGGGAGTAAACAGCAGTCATCGGCTGAAAATCACTTGTTGAAATTCTGAAATTGGCAGTATGGTCTCTTTTATGTTTACAGAAACCAAGCGTTAAACAATATGGATGCTATTCATTCGCCTTATGTTTGACTTAAATATCAAAACTGTCTACAAAGGTCTTCAAAATAGGTATTGAAAAGATTAACCCATTACCCAATACCGGTACCCTGTTTCTAGTTTTGAAGATAGGTGGCCACTTAAAGCAGGATGAAAGTAAGGCAGAATGTGCCTTCAGGCGCATTCTACTTTATATTCTGCCTGCTTTAAGCTACAATATTCTAGGATATGGAAAACCTTTTTTCATGGCAAATAGTCATGACATTATAAAGTTGAACTAATTTCTTCAGTTGGGGAATAAATTAAAGACGTAAAAAGGGGGGATGGGAAAATAGGTTAATGGTATTTATATAAGACCATTTAATTGAAACACACTCACAAATGGACTTTAATTGTCTCCCAGCTCGTTATCCCTTCCCAACAGATAGCCAACACTTTGTTTCCCACAATGCACCACTACTAATTAAAGAAATATATTCGTAATCATAACATGTTTACTCCGAGAAATATATATATCTTTCATATTGCTGTGAGTATACAATAAGTACAGACAGGGCATGAACTCCTGTCACGCATAATAGTCACATAGTGTCAACTCGGTTCCAAACAGTGTACCTGTGAAAAAGTACACTTGACCTTTGCAAACAGTGAAGACCCAGATCAGAGGGCTCCTGAAGAGCCCTCTGATCTGGGTCTGCACGGTATGACATATTGCAATACATAGACCAAAAATATCCCTAAAGTGTCGGAAATGGACTTGACTAACTTTAAAACTGTGAATGTCAACTTGAAATTTCAGGGAGGAAATGGTTTCAATATAGTCCTATGAAATTGCTGAATCAGAGTTCCAGAATCTGGATAAGTAATTAGGTAGAAAATAACTTCCAGACAATTTTAATGAGCAGTTTCGATATAGACTTTGATATAATGTTTGAAGTAGTATTTTTTCTCTAGAACAATACTCAAACTGTCTCATTGTTGGTTCTAATATGTACAACAGTTCAATCATTAATGCAGTTAGGAGCTTTCTGCATTACTTTTGTCCAGCATTAAAAGGAATAATTGATATTTTACGGCCCATCAACACAAATGGTCATTTAGAGCTTAAGCCAATGATTTTCACCATTAGTTTATCTGGTGTATATACATGTATGTATGTGGGTGTATCAGGCATTGTTTGTATCATGAACAGGAAAATATCTTCGTAACTAGCACTAACAATTTCCTACATACTGCGTGTATATAGCATATTAATCTAATGGTTATATGACAAAACAAGATGCTTTAATTTAGGACAAAAGTAACAATGCAGACATCTTTAACCCATTTCCCAATAAATACATTATTTTACGTCTTTAATTTATTCCTCCTCTGAAGAAAATAGTTCCAATTTATATGGTCATGAATATGCATCATAAGAAACAATTTCTATATTCTAGCAGATGGTAGCTTAAAGCAGATTGAAAGTAAAGCAGAATGTGCCTTAAGGCACATTCTGCTTTAAATTCAACATGCTTTAAGTGATCACCTATTTTCAAAACTAGAAACAGGCTATGGGGTAATGGGTTATGCGACCATTTCGAAATACTGAAAATGTAGTTAATGTTCAGGACTTAATTCTAGGTGAAATATACTTTCCTTAGTGTTGAAATAATTAAAGTCAGAAAAGGGCGTACTCATGGAGTAATGGGTTAAGACATATCTGCATCACCTTTTGTCCTACATTTAATATGGCTTTGCCTGTACAAGTTTTCTTCAAAAACCTCTCAAATGAGTCAAAATCCCATCTTTTCACATAAACTTGTCAGACTATCAAATCAGTTACCATGACAACCAAATGAACGGAGATAAAAACCCATCTGAATTTAATGTGTTTTCAATCTGTGTGTATATATTGGTATATATAAAGAAGGGGGAGAAAACGGAGAGAGGGGATTCTTTTTTGGCGCTCAGCCAAACCGACTGAGCGATGAGCTGAATCACCGAGTGCAAAACTCCCATTGTGTTAAGCCGTGTAAAGTTTTCAAGCCTCCCATGCTGGCGAGATATGGCTGTGTGATAAAGCTACTTGACCTACTGGTTCGAGTGTCTCTTTCAAATGTCCTGTCTAGATAACAATCCAAGTCGGATGTTCTGGCGGGCAAACTTGTACATGTCTGGCAAACTATTCATGTCAACGGACATGTTGTTTAATGTTATACAGTCGATGTTTAATGTTAATAATTGTTATACAGCGGATCTAGTGTTAAGTGACTTAATCATCGTTCATTGAAGTAATGTAGGTATCTTTTAAACAAGGGTGACTGCTTTAATGCAGAATGGAGATAATGCAGAAAGCTCCTGTATCTTTATTCTGCATTCAACTATCATATAAAAATTATACAGTCAAACTTCAATATCTCAAACTCGGTTAAGTCGAACATATTACCCGTATTTCAAAGTTAAAACGTGGCTTAGCCATGTTTTAACTTTGAAATATGGGTATGTTCGTCATAACCGAGCATGAAATAATGAAGTTCATGTGTCGACATATCCGAAAGTTCGAGTTAAGCATGTTCGAGATATCGAAGTTCGATTGTATATGAAAGACTTCCACAAGTATTCAAGATTGACTGTACAGGAAAAATCACGATTATAGCTTGATAAAAGGCTTAGTCGTTTTGGGGCGTTGTTTTGAAGGCTAAAGCATGTAAAGCTGTGAGCTTGTGCTTTCAGTTGCAAGCCGTCTTTCACATCAACACCGAGACATTGTTTGCATGGCCTTATACCAAAGATGGGGACTTCAATACAGCCTGTACCAGATACCAGACAAAAAGTTGAACAAAGTTGCTTTATTTTTTCCTCCATTGACTTTAACACTAGATTCTATAAGAACTGACGTCCATGCAGAGTTCCAGAAAAGGAGAGTATTTCAAAAATCAAAATCTATATTTCTGCATTAAACCCTATGGTATTAGAATTGTCTCTTTGAGACAATTCTAATAAGTAGTAATAATATAGGAGTTGATGTTGAAATAAGTGAGAAAATGTTTGATTAGTTCAGTTTACTCCCTCTTATTCCGAGCACTGATCTATGGTGCTCATGTAAAGGAATAGGTGAAAGTATGTAAAGGTTTCCTAAAGTACTTTTATAAAGGAAAATGAAAATCCAAAACATATCATTTAACAACCAAGTGAGTACACGTTTATCTGGAGTCCAAACTAACAGCAATACATTGTGATGTTTTGACGGAAATTTTGTAAAATGGCAGATGATTATTCATACGCGCAAAATTTTGTGTGCCGTGTACAGAATAGCGTTTTATAAATAATTAATGAGCAAAGTCATTCATCACAAAATATCAAAAGATGAAAGAACAAAGGTGGCTTTAAAACGGTTGGTTGAACATATAATACAGTTGCTGTCTCGCCTGAAGCCAGGACTCCAGATAAGAATAAACTGAACACGATAGCCAACATTTTTTCGCTTATTTCGGCACCAAAACCTATGGAGTAGTAACACCATAGGGTTTAATGTAGAAATAAAGATTTTAGTTTCTGAAATATTCCACTTATCTGGAGCTTTGCTGAAGCTAGTTTTCTTCTTTGTTATAGAATGTTGAAAATGATGCAGACAGGAGGACCACTGGCTAAGTAATCAAACATACATCATTTACAAAGTCAATACTTTGGGCAACTTATACCTTTTTTTAGCAACTGAGAACTAAAATTTAAAACTAAACGGACCTGAATCCAAATTTTGACAACGACAACAACCACACAAAAGCAACACCTTGCTGTTTCAAGTCTCCTGAGACAAAAATGGAACATATTGTTACCTACTATTACAATACTTGATAATCATTTTATTCTTTGATAAATATACAAAATTCCAAATAGGGAATTAAAATAGCATTAACCCATTACCCCATAGCATATTAATAGGATACCATTTCAAGCAGGTTGAAAGTAAAGCAGAATGTGCCATAAGGCACATTCTGCTTTACTTTCAGCTTCCATTTGCTAGGATATAGAAAGATTTCTTATGGTGCATATTCATGACTTAAAAGTCAAGCTATTTTCTATAGAGTAGGAATAAATTAAAGGTGTATTTATAGGGTAATGGGTTAAATTAAACATTGCTCCTATCTATTATTTCTACCTCTAAGGGTCCCGAACAAATTCTTTGATAGTACATGAAATAGAAGGTGGGCTTCATAGACTAATTGAAACAGAATACCCAATTCCCTATCATGATTAATTTTACATTCAAACATGAAAGGTAAGTTTCATTCTATTCACTCCCAATATATACAGACATTTGTGTTCAATTCCCTAAGTACACCTGTCCATTCACACATGAGATAGCTTCCATTTACAATAATGAAAGTATGTCATCCTTCCATCAACGCATCATTTTCAGTTTTGTTCATTAAAATTGCTTTTAGAGAGAAAGGTATATTGCGTATGCTTTTCTAATTATTGTAATTATTGTCAAAACAAACCCTCCCTTAGTGTTGCCCACTACGAAGGTTCATAGATGTATGAATCAAATCAATATAACGGTTTTGGACAAGGGTTTAAACTATTTTTACATTGATTCTCTCATCAGCTGCATAACTGGTATCAAATCACATTAATACTAATGGTCAGGCACGTTAGTAAACAGGTGAAGTGCTGCAAACTAATTAATTATTTACTGTTTCCATGGCAACATCATTATCTGACCGTGTTCAACAGGTAAGACTCTGAATAGTACAAATGATAGAAATAAATAATGTCCTTTCATACTAAATGTACCATGTGCTGATGAAGGGTAGTCCAAACTGCATCCTGACAGATGGTTGCTTAACCCATTACTCCATAAATACATATTTTTACCCATTAAATTTATTCCTCTGCAGTCATATGAAGAAAATAGTTCCATATTATACAGTCATGAATATGCACCATTAGAAATACATTTGATTTCCTAGCAGATAGTAGCTTAAAGCAGACTGAAAGTAAAACAGAATGCGCCTAAAGGCACATTCTGCTTTACTTTCAACCTGCTTTAAGTGGTAACCAATCTTTTTCAAAACTGGAAACAGGCTATATATACAGGGCTCCAGATAAGAGGGAGTAAACTGAACAAATCCAACATTTTCTTGCTTATTTTAGCAACAAATCCTATGGTGTCACCACTCATTAGAATGAGTAGTGACACCATAGGGTTTAAAGCAGAAATAAAGATTTTAGTTTTTGAAATACTCCCCTTATCTGGAGCCCTGTATATATATACAGTTAATGGGTTAAACACCTTTCTAACAAACAGTATTGTCTGCTAATCAATGCTGGTTATAATTTTGTTTTGTGGCTTCCAATTTCGGATCCTGATCAGATGGCCATGCTAATTCATACCGGTAAGTCATCAAATCTGGATCCAAACTGCTTGTGTATATACTTTAAGATATGATAAGTAATCTTCAAGATTCAAACAGCCCGACATATGTTTCTCATTTTCATGATTTATGATTAGACTAATATAACGCAGCTGTCAGCGTCACAGGAATCCAATATAGACGCGGAAATACCTCTCTTCACTATAAGAAATGCATGTTAAAATTTTGGCACACTTTCCCCTAATATCTATGTTAACATGTAACTGAAGGGTTACATAATTTCTAGCTTGTGGTTTTGGGGGATTTTGTTTTGCTTGAAATGAAAATGGCTACTTCAGCTGTGTTTGCAAACAGTTTGTATCCTGTTCAGACAGCAAGAAATGTTACTTTGATATTTTAGTGAAATTATGTTCTGGAAAACATTTTGCCAGATGATGGGACTCGTTCAACACTGAGTAACTGCACAACTCATGTTGTCTAGTGAAAACTATATATGACTGCTAAATTTCATACGAAATAGCAAACGTCACAGCATTAGGCGACGGCTCATTAGCGTCTACTCTGTTTTCATATATATAATTTAGTGGACGCTAAGCGTTTAAGAGTTTAAACCCAGCATACATCTTGTTTTCAATGGTACGTAACGGTACCCATGCAAGGCTCCAGATAAGAGCATTTAGTGAACTGAACAAATCCAACATTTTCTCACTCATTTCATTACCAAATCCTATGGTGTTACTACTCATGAGAATCGTCTCTTCGAGACGATTCTAATGAGTAGTGACACCATAGGGTTTAATGCAGAAATAAATATTTTGATTTTTGAAATACTCCCCTGATCTGGAACCCTTAGTGGTACCTCCATACAGGTCTAACAGTACGTACTACAATGGTTTCCCCACCCTCCCAATTCTACTGCAAGAGTACATGTGATTTTCATTGACTTGAACGTAATAAAGGGTGGAGGAGATTGAAGTTTAATCTCCTGATGCAAGCTGAAAAGTTAGAGTGCTGGCAGATGGTCGTAATCTTTTATAATCTTTACTGGGATAATATTCTAGAGCACTAAAACTCAGCAACTTTTGGCTGAGAAGTATATCGCAGGAAGGGAACTCTATCTAGTTGCACCCAAGAGGCAAGAGATTGGCCTTCATTTTACTAACAACTGGCATTATTTAAAAGTTTGAATCCAGATAAGATGCAATATAACTTGGCAATTGTTAGGGTTCCAAACTGTTTAAACCCATGGCAAAATAGACATATCTTTTAAAAAGTTTTTGGTCTTTTAATTTATTTCTTCATTGAAGACCATAATATGTTCAATTTTATACAGTCGTGAATATTCTACAAAAGAAATACTTTCTCTAGCCTTGTAAATGGTAGCTTAAAGCAGGTTGAGAGTAAAGCAGAATGCTCCCTCGGGAGCAATCTGCTTTACTTTCAACCTGCTTTGTGTTCACCTGTGTTCAAAACAATGAAACTGGCTATAGGGTGAATAAAACTCAAGTTTTACGACACATTGTTCAAGCCCGGAGTATAATGCCTTAGTATTGTTTGCCCTTCGCCTAAGTTTCGTTTGCCCTCCTTCTACTTCTTCTTTTTTTTTTTGTCAAGATGATTATTATAAAGCAGTTGATATCATTCCATTATAATGGCTGTTTAATGTTTTTCTGCAAGTCTGGCAGTTTTATGTAAGTGTTACCAAAAAGCATTAAACTTTATTATATGCCTACATTTATTTTTTTGTACATGATATGATTTAACCGTTTACCCCATATCCTGTTTTTGGTATTGAAGACAGTAGGTGATTACTCAATGTAGGTTGAAAGAAGACCAGAATGTGTGCGCCTTAAGGCACATTCTGCTTTACTTTCAGCCTGCTTTAAGCTACAATCTACTAGAATATAGAAACTATTTCTTATGGTGCATAACGATGACTAAAGAAAATAGTTCCATAATAATTATACAGTTGTGAATATTTTACATTAGAAATAATTTCTATATAGTAGCAGTTAGTAACTTAAAGCAGGCTGAAAGTAAAGCAGAATGCACCTTAAGGTGCATTCTGCTTGACTTTCAACCTGCTGTAAGTGGTCACCTGTGGTCAAAACTAGAAACAGGCTATGGGATTATGGCTTAACAGTTGAATTCTCAAACAAATCCAGTTCGTTTTGAATCCAGTTCGTTCCAGACAATTTTGCTGACATTGCACAAAGTCAGGAAGAGCTTCCATTTAACGGCTATAATGAGATGCTAAACCAGTGACAAGAACACAATAGATTCCTGCAGCTTTTGCCATATCTGTGAAAGCCAATCTACTTCGTGAAAGCCAATTCTACTTGGTCGATAACAGGTCCAATAAATTATTGTATTTCTATCGTCACAGACCACATGACTTTGACCATCACATGATCAGCCATTGCTAAAAGAATCGGTACCAACACTTTGCTTTCTACAGTATCCTTGCAGGGCTCCAGATAAGAGGGAGTAAACTGAACAAATCAAACATTTTCTCACTCATTTCAGTATCAAATCCTATGGAGTTACTATTGATAAGAATCGTCTCGAATAGTAGAGACACCATAGGGTTCAATGCAGAAATAAAGATTATAGTTTTTGAAATACTCCCCTTATCTGGAATGCTAAACTATATGGATTCTGATTTCATTCATGAACAAAATTACAATTAACAGAAAAATCAATGTTCAGCCCTCACTTAACACATTTGAATTTCCCAACGATTTTTTCAGCATTTAGGACATGCCATTGCTATAAGTAACTGAAAGTAATGCAGAAAGCTCCTACGTAAACATTCACCTGTTTAAACGCTTAAACGGTTTTCCTATGACTCTTCAACAGAAAGTGATGGAAATAAGGAAACTGTGAGACAATGTAAATTTCCGAAGTTGAAAATAGCAGGGAGTTATTTGCAGTTTGCCAATGTTCCTACAGTCGAACTTTGATATCTCGAACGCACTTAGCTCAAACTATCCGCTATTTCGAAACATGAAATTGCCTTATTTCAATCTTGATTTAGGCGGAAATATCCGTGTTTCAAAGTTAAAATGCGGCTTAGCTGCATTTTAACTTTGAAATACGGGTATATTCGCCTAAACCAAGTTCGAGATATCGAAGTTCGACTGTATATTGATTCTACAAGAGTTGTTAATAAAAGTTGTTGAATGTATAGCACACCACCAACCAAACTGTCAAAACCATTTATCAGACTGGTAGCCATGTGACCTTTATTAACTTTCAACCTGTTTAAAGTTATCTTTTCAATCTGCTTCAAGCCTTTACTAGAAATGGCCTGTTTCTGTAGTATTGAAGATAGGTGACTACTTAAAGCAGATTGAAAGTAAAGCAGAATGCTTTACTTTCAACCTGTTTTATGCTACTATCTGCAAGGATATAGAAAATATTTCCTTTGAAACATAGTCATGAGTAACTATTTTATGCATGCCGTTGAATAATGCTTGTGGAATACATTACAGGCGTAAAAAGGTGTATCAATTGAATAATGGGTTAATCTTGATGCCTAAAACAAGATGACAAGGCAGAAATGTTCTAGATGAATGGGTACACAGGAGCCCAATGGCATTAACGTGGAGGAAAGGGTTAATGCATTACCCCACAGCCTTTTTCTAATTTTGAAGATAGGTTACCAATTAAAGCAAGTTGAAAGTAAAGAAGAATGCGCCTTAATTAAGGCGCATTCTTCTTTACTTTCAGCCTGCTTTAAGTTACTGTCTGCTAGAATATATAAAGTATTTCTTATGGTACATATTCATGACTGTATATAGTGGAACTATTTTCTTCAGTGGAAGAATAAATCAATGGCATAAAAAGGTGTATTTAAGTGGAGGAAAGAGTTAAAGTACAGGGCATGACTTGACTTGCCAATAACAAACTACAAACAGCCAGTTCCAGGCTTCAACCGTGCACAGTATTGACAGGTTATTGTCTTTTGCAGGGCACCAAGACAGCTGCATTGATTTGGACAAAGCACCTGTTGACAGCAATTATTATCATCGACAAAACACAGTACGGCCACACAAGAACAATTATCACTTCTTTCAAAATTTGTCCTCAGTTGGCTGATGGCTACAAATCTTTTTTCTGGGAAAAAAACATTCTATATTTGTTGCAGAAATGGAAAATTCGCACCATCCTTCTGTTCATCATTGCCAGTTAACAATGGTTAACCGAGAAATAATTTTGGTAATTTTGTGTTTCGGCAAGTGACAGCTCAGTCTGTTACTAAAGACAGGTGACCACTTAACCCTTTACCCCATAGTCTGTTTTTAGTTTTGAAAAAGGTGACCGCTTAAAGCAGGTTGAAAGTAAAGCAGAATGCGCCTTTCAAGGCGCATTCTGCTTTTCTTTCAGCCTGCTTTAAGCTACCATCTCTCTGGATATAGAAAATATTTCTGTTGGAACATGTTTATGACTGTATAAATTGGAACTATTTTCTTTTGTGGAGGAATAAATCAAATGTGCTAAAAGGTGCTCCTATCAGGGAAAGGGTTAAGCAGGTTGAAAGTAAAGCTTAATGCGACTGCAGGCACACTATGCTTGACTTTCATCCTGCTTTAAGCTAACCATCTACAAGGAATAGCAGGATGAAGAAAATATTTTTTAGGTACATATTCGTGACTGTATAAACTTGGACTTTATAGCTTTTCTTCAGTGGATGAATAAATTAAAGACGTTAAAGATGCATCAAAGGGGTAATGGGTTAGATATTGTCCATACGTCTTTAACAGCTCAACTTTGGAATAGTTTTGACGATCAATTGCTTCCAAATTACTCATCTCCAAATCAATGAAACATTCTCTGCCCTTTGACCTCAAGCTGCTCAATCATTTTCCTAATGATCATCTTGATATATTACTGCTCCAATCAATGTCAACAGCTGAAATCATGCAATTAAGCCAAAACTAAATTACAATTACAATCTTTTTACTCTGACTACTGTATAAATGATTTCAGCTTCAAACTTTTGTGTGTTCAATTCTTAAGTTCTTTTGTAATAGCAGGGGTCATAAGAGGAAGTAAACTGAACAAATCCAACACTGTCTCATTCATTTCAGCACCGATTCCTAATGAGTAGTGACACCATAGGGTTTAAAGCACAAATAAAGATATTAATTTTTGAAATACCCCCCTTATCTGTAGCCCTGATTTTCTACATTCTATTGCGTAAAGTTCATGAAATAAGAACATCTTTCCCACTGTAAAACAACAGACTTCAATGACGTACAGTGGAGAATCTGTTATTCTTTCCCGTTTAAACGCAAACGTACGCAAACGCAAAGCACTAAAAGGTAGAAAATGACAACTTTAGGACAATTCTGATATTTCATGTTTATCTTGGTGGCAAACAGTTTGAAGCCTGATCAGACGCCGGGTTACCCGGCGTCTGATCTGGCGTCAAACTGTTTGCACTGTAAATAATAGTTTTAGCGTAAACGCGTTTATTGGGAAAGAATAACAGATTCTCCACTGTATTATAAAATAAACATGAATCCAATATTCAACAACAACCAGCCCCATTGATTTTACCATTAGTCCCTGGTCCTGCCCGTTACAACACTTTTACCATAACATTTATAACCAGATTCATTTATCATTTGAACCTCACAATTTTTTTCCTTTTAATTACAAATTTGAAATACTCTTAAACATTAAATTATGGGAAACGTATAAACATTTGACAATATCTAGTTCCAATCTACAACCCAGCAATCCTGTCTTTTTGGAAACAAAGCAACCTAAATCTTTCCGTATCTCAACAAAACCAGTCATTCAAACGCCTGCTTCTACTCTGCTAATCAATACTTCTGTTGCCATGGCAACAGAGAGTAATTTGGTCTCAACAGAAAAATCGTTAACAGTGGAATAATGGAAACTGGGGATATTTTCAGGAACCAGAGAGAGAGAGCTGGTGATTATAATGACTGTCTGCCAAAAACCAAAACCCAAACGATACAGCTGCCTGCCTGTTTCGTGTGGGGAGAAAATATCGCTCTTTGTTCTGGTGCCTCAAACTTGATTGATTGCTGATCTGGCCAGAGTTTTTAGTCTGTAACACACTAGGCATATACTTCAATGGTAAAATTTGTCTACAGCAAATATCCCTACATTCCACAGCTGGTTTCTGGTTTTGAAGACAGGTGATAGTATAAAGCAGGTTCTGCATTCTGCTTTACTTTCAGTTTGCTTAAAGCAACCATCTACACACATACAGAAAATAATTCTTATGGTGCCTTTTTTTTCTGAAATTTTCTTTTTTTCTTGTTACTTAGTCTTTAGAAGTCTTTATGTCAGCTTAAAGCAGGTTGAAAGTAAAGCAAAATACCCCTGTAGGAGCATTCTACTTTACTTTCAGTTTCACGCTGCTTTAAGCCATCAGATCGAAAGATACTGGAAATGTCTTTTGTGTTATATATTCACTACTTTCAGTCTGGGGACTACATGTACTTTCTTTTGTATAGATTCCATAGACATAACTACATCTGCTTTACTTTCAACCTGCATTAATTGATCATCTTTCTTTAAAAACTAGAAATAGGCCATGGGGTAATGGGTTAAAGAGAAACAAAGGTGAAAATGTTGAGTGTACTCGCTCTTATCTTGAGCCCTGCAAGTTTGACTCAGTATATTGAGCAGTAATAATGTCCACGTTTTCCACCAATTTGTACACAGAATACCTGTAATATTGCCTATGGTTACCTACCTATGCACACACACTCCCACCCACCCCTAGGTCATTACGACATATTATGTCACTTCAAATGTAACAGGTTTCAGAAAGGTACACAAGTGTAACCACTTGTTACAATAGTTACATAATCTTGCCATTACTTAACAGTTAACCCATTACCCCATGGCCTGTTTATAGTTTTGAGAAAACAGATTACTTCTTGAAGCAGGTTGAAAGTAAAGCAGAATGCTTCTAAAGAAGCATTCTGCTTTACTTTCGACCTGCTCAAGTGCCCAACAGGAAAAGTACTCAGGAAGTGCTATTTATACTTCATTTAAAGTTGTTCCTAGCTTACTTTTCTTAGTGTATGAATAATTAAAAGCGTAAAAATGTGTATTTATGGGGTTAAAGGCTTACATTGATATTCAGAATCAAAATAAGTTTCAATTAAGGTTCATTTATCATTCAAGCAAAATAAGTTGTATAATTGACTCCAAAATACATCTTATATTTTGTATAATTTAATGATCCTAAAATGATATTTGATCTGATTATTATAAGGAATGAATGTCATGTTTTATTTGCCTGCACTTATGCCATAGTATTACATAATAATAACACTGCAGTAAGACTTCTACACAGGTAAGTGTTATTACTAGGGGTGTAACGATTCGGCGGTGTACCGATATATTGCGGTGTGAGCTGAATAATATTGCCCCGCGGTTCAGATTCAGAAAAACCGATTTTCTTTGCCTTATTTAAAAACAGTAAAATAATGGACAAACTTACTTTTGTTTCGCGGAATTGTTTTCGAAACAACGCGTAGTAGACGCAGTCCGGTGTTTTATCCATATCCCTAGCCGGTGTAACAGTACTATTTCGTTTCCGTTTAATCTCGCTCAACGAGACGCTCTTATTAAGAAACAAGCAGCGAATCAAGGGCCTGGTTGAACAAGATTAATACAGTAAACACGATGGCAGATGCTTGTTCCATACTTACACGGTGTATTGCAATATATTGCGATTCGATTTCTCCGTATTGCGATAAACTGCGATGCGGGTTTCGGCGAATTGTTACACCCCTAGTTATTACATAACTAGATATAATATACACATAATTACATAACGTTACTGGCCAGATTTCTGTGTGGTACACAAATTACTCAAGATTACATCTAGATCATACAAGGTATGTGGGTTAACAGGTAGGTGTGGACTGGATCCTTCTCCATAATCATGTGTGCAAGGATTTCTAGGTTAATGGCAGGAGGCCGCTTGATTGCTGTTAACATTATTATATTATTGAACATAATTATGGCAATATTAACCCTTTGCCTCATAGCCTGTTTCTAGTTTTGAAGACAGGTAACCACTTAAAGCAGGTTGAAAGTAAAGCAGAATGTGCCTTAAGGCACATTCTGCTTTACTTTCAGCCTGCTTTAAGCTAAAATCTGCTAGGCTATATAAAATATTTGTATTGGTAATTGTTCATGAGGGTATGAACTGGTACTATTTTCTTCAGCGGAGGAATAAATTAAATACGCTAAAAGTCGCTTATATGGGGGAAAGGGTTAAAAATAAGCATCCTAAGTGGTTTATGCCAAAGAATAAGACTCAAGAGATGAAGGCATCAAAAGGCGCATCTATGGATGAACATGTGCAGGTCCTAACACTTTTTGATTCCTGTAAGTGTCTTGGAACACAAGGATAGTTTTGAAATATTACACAAGAGTAAAGCAGGATGAAAGTAAAGGAGAAAGCTCCTATAGGAGCTTTCTGTTTTACTTTCATCTTGCTTTAAGAAGCTACCTGCTTTAATTACTTATACTTAAGACTATGGGGAAATGAGTTTGAAATAAGTATATCAGACATACATGCTTCAGAAACATTACGGCAATGGAAAGCTATATTGACCAATAAGCTCTTGGTTGACATAAGAGGGCAGGAAAAAACAATACAAAGAACCATTAGAATGCACTACAAACACATACGCTTCAAAGACGGGGATTAAACTTTTGAACTCCAACAATTATTACTTTATACTGAGCTCCAGAAAAGGAGGTATTTCAAAAACTAAAATCTTTATTTTTGAATAAAACAACAGTGTCACTACTCATTAGAATCATCCCTTCGAGACGATTCTAATGAGTAGTAACACCATAGAATTTGGTGCCTACATAGTATGAAAATGTTGAAATTGTTAGGTTTACTCTCTCTTATCTGGAGCCCTGTTATATTGTCTCCAACTAACCTTATGCTTTGACCACTAATTGGAATCATCTCTTTGAGTTTATTCAAATGAGAAGTTCTAACAGAGAATCCATTTAGAAGACTGTTATTACAAATTGAAATTCTATCCTAATCTGAACTATTTTAACCCATTACCCCGTTAATACGCCTGTTAATGCCTCTAAATATTTCTCCATCAAGGAAAGTGGTATTCACCGTAAGTAAGTACTTGACAGCCTTTAACTTTATACCCCTAGGATAATTTTCAAAATCCTCTTGACAAACGAACATCAACTTGAAAATGATAAATAATCCTTAAATACAATACCATGAAGGGGATTTTTGTCCATGAAAATGCTTGTATATGTTTCTGCAGTATCAGAATTCTTCACCCATATCATGATGACTATATTAATTTGGACGCGCAACAAAACCCCAACTCCACACATTTCCAAAACAGGAGGTTCACTGAGTTCCAATTCTCTTATGACACAAAATCCCAATTTCCCTCCATGTCCGCAGGTTCTTTTTTATAAATTGTCTTAGATTTCCCGATGTCTCCCAATTTTGGTGTAGATACATAATGTCATAATGTCCATTTTGTCAAAACGGTACTTAATTTTTATACTGCAACTTTCATACAACCATTTTCATTAACAAAAGAAAACAAAACGAGCTAGTCAAACCAGTGTTGGGTGTTCATTTATACGACGATACATGAACGAGCTTTCAGCATTTACCCATTACCCAAATAACCTGTTCCTAGTCTTGAAGACAGATGACCACTTAAAGCAGGTTGAAAGTAAGCAGAATGTGCCTTAACCCATTACTCCATAAATACGCATTTGTATGCACTTAATTGCCTTTGATTTATTCCTCCACTGAAGAAAATAGTTCCAATTTATACAGTCATAAATATGTATCTTGAAAGATGGTAGCTTCAAGCAGGCTGAAAGTAAAGCAGAATGCGCCTTAAGGCGCATTCTGCTTTACTTTCAACCTGCTTTAAGTGGTTACCTGTCTTCAATTCTAGAAGCAGGCTATCAGGTAATGGGTTAAGGCGCATTCTGCTTTACTTTCAGCCTGTTTTAAGCTACAATCTGCTAGTATATAAATACCATTTCTTAGTTATTGTTCATATTCATGACTGTAAATGGAACTATTTTCTACAGTGTAGGATTAAATTCAAGGCTTTAAAAGGCACATTTATGGAGTAATGGGTTAAACAAACACCTGTCTATAAATAATTCCATAATCATCCATTGAATGAGCAACTAACTCTGGTTTGACTTTACAAGCAATACTTATGTTTGTTATTTCATGTTTTTACAAATCATGTACATGTAATACTATATATATTGCATGCCTCGTATCAACAAAGACTTACCCTTGTTTGCTCGTATTCCGCACCGCTTGCTCTAATTCTCTCATATCTACTGGAGTATTATTACTGTACAATGCAATATATTCCAGTCTTCAATCACAAGGACTAAACATAGACATAAATCACTGTATATCCACATATAAAGAGGGGATCCACAATGTATCGCCACGCAAACTTATTCCAAAGGCTAGCATACTATCACAACACAAAAGTTTACTTTTAATCATCAAAACACTAAAACATTATATACGTAACGATTATGCATACATCCATGAATCCTGAAATTATCCTTAAATAAGACTAATAACTAAATATTTACAGGACATTATTTGCATATTAAAAACATCCGTGTCCACTTAAAATCCAAATTGGGTGCTGTTGGTATTCCGTAACAGAAGTATATCTCCAATTTGCATCTCACTCACAAAACTTTGCAGATTCTGGACAAAAGGCACCAACTTGTAATTCCAAAGTGTCCACTATGTTGTAAGGCAATTTGTTAATCCAAATTAACGTACAAGCAGCTAAATTGTGGCACAATATAATATCCAAACATACTTGCTAAGATCTTTGCAATAAACCTGTGATAGTAACCTGATTTTGCAGTAATAACATTTGCAACATAAGCATGACAATTGTAACCCTTTTCATGTTAAGTCATGGCTCTAGATAAGAGTAATATTTTCAAAAACTTAAATATTTATGTCTGCACCAAACTCTATGTTGTAACTACTCATTAAAATTGTCTCAAAGAGACAATTCTAATGAGTAGTCACACAATAGGTTTGGTTCAGCCATAAAGGAGAAAGCAGAGCCCCAGATAAGTGTAGTTTTTCAAAAACTAAAATGTTTATTTCTGAATTAAATCCTATGGAGTCACTACTCATTAGAATCGTCTCTTCGAGACGATTCTAATGAGTAGTGACACCATAGGATTTGGTGCTAAAAAGAGTGAGAATTGTTGGATTTGTTGAAATAACTACCTCTTATCTGGAGCCCTGAGAAAGCATTGGAAATGATTTAGAGTATCTACTTTATCTGGAACCCTGCTAAGTACCACTTGGCATTTTCAAACAGTTTTGATCCAGATTAGAACACTGAGAGTAACTTCATGTCTAATCAGGATTGCATCTGTTTGTCAATTATTTAATTGTTCATTCAATTTTTCTGACATTTTTAAAGCAGGAGATATTACAGCAAGTTAAAGGGTACAGTTTAATTTATTAATGACTAAAATTTCTATATTTATACATGACTACTACCCTCATGACAATATAAACACATGCAGGTTAAATGGTAGATACAGAAAAGTTCCAATATTACAACAACACAACAGAGGTCCTGGTATTGCAATTTTACAAGTATAAATGATGACATAAAGCAGGACAAAAGTAAAGCACATGGATGCCAAACGACAATTTCCTGCTTTATTTTCAATCAATATTAAGCCGCAGCAAGTCATAACATCTTTTAAAAGGGCTCCTGATAAGAGCGAACTAAAGGTTTCAAACATTTTCTCCTTAATGTCTACACGGAACCCTACGATTCTAGAGTAGTGTAGGGTTTCAGGGCTCCAGATAAGAGGTAGTTATTTCAACAAATCCAACATTTTCTCACTTTTTTTAGAACCAAACCCTATGGTGTTACTACTCTTTGAGACGATTCTAATGAGTAGTGACACCATAGGATTTAATTCAGAAATAAAGATTTAAGTATTTGAAAAACTACCCTTATCTGGTGCTCTGGGGTTTGGTGTAGTCATTAAGATTTTGGTTTTTGAAATAGTACCCTAATCTAGGGCCCTGTTTAAATTTAGTGAGACATCTTTTGTTGTGTAATAAAAGAACCGTTTTAATCTAAAATACAGCAATTCAAATGAGAAGAACAATCATTCCTGACTGAACATCAGCTTAACCCAATCTAAAGAAACTCAAATTCTTTCATAACTTTTTTCTATAAAATTCTGATTTACAGATTTTTCACCTGTATCATTTGAATGAACTTACCTTTTGCGATTTGGGAAAGTGGAGGCTGCGACTCGTGGAAATAACTCTGGTTCATGAGTTCGTGTCACTACACTTCCTGTTGCACCAAAACCTTCACTATATTCACTTGTCAATAAATTATTTCCCAACTTCTTTTCTGCTTTATGCGCATTTGATGCCGATTTAATATCGGTGAAAGCAACTGTAGCATTTAAACTTGAGGAACTGGCTTCGTCTTTCTCTTCTATATCCTTGTCTTCAGGTCTTCGTTCTAATTTCACTTTCTGAATTCGACCATACCTGAAAATATAAAATTTTGTCTTTTAAAACAAGTCCTTCTACAAATATCATTATGACATAACAGAACATGTTTTACATTTACATTTCTCAATATTTGATAATCTTCGATTTCTTGAATAGATCAAAGCTTCAATACAATCCTGGGTCTCATCTTATAAAAATTCTTTATATGACAAAAACGGTTGTAAGTCAAAACTTTGAAATACCTTTAATTTCTTAGTTGTCTATTTAATCCTGTCATGTCATCATATTTCTTTGGAATCGCCTTTTCAAGACGATTCCAAAGAGATGTTACAAGACAGGATTAGATGGAGAAATAAATAATAGTTGAGACTTTTATAATGTGACTTACAACAACATTTGTTGTACAAAGTTTTATGAAACGGCAGAAACAGACCCTAAGAACCTTTACAAAGCTGGAACCCGATGTATATATGAATACATCCCTTACAACAGTGTAGACTCATTTCAGAGGGCTCCTGAAGGAGCCCCCTGAAATGAGTTTACACTGTTTGTCTTACTAGAATCATTATCTCATGAGTTGGCGCGACAGCTTTTTGTGGAAACACCATACAGATCTAATTGTTTGTAATAGTTTCTCATTCTTTAGTCAGGGCTTAACTGCATAAAATCCGGTGTTCAGCAAAAGGCCAGCCCGAAGCCCAGGAAAAGTGGTTTCTGACTCGGAAAAGAGATATTTGCATCAGAACTTTACTTATTACAGTGAAAACTGCATTTTTTTAGCTCCAGGCTTGTGGTCTATGACTGAAAAATCTGTAATAAGTGCATCAGTAAACAATTATGGTATAAACCTATACTAATAGGCTTTTTTGTTAACCCATTACCTCATAGCCTGTTTCTTGCTTTGAAAACAGGTGACCACTTAAAGCAGGTTGAAAGTTAAGCAGAATGTGCCTTAAGGCACATTCTGCTTTACTTTCAGCCTGTTTTAAGCTACCATCTGCTAGGATATAGAAAATATTTCTTCTGGTTCATATTCTTGGCTGTATAAATTGGAACTTTTTTCTTCAGTGGAAGAATAAATAGATGCGTAAAAAGGCGTTTTTAAGGGATAATGGGTTAATTATATGGACAAAGACCACACAAGTTAGAGACATACCTGAAGGGCAAAGGGAATATTCTTTCAATCATGTGTTTAATAAATTTATACGTAAAAGAACAATTCTTTAAATGTTGAATGAATGCAGTACAGCTATGTCTTGGAAACAATGCTCGTTAAATTTCTCCAATTAACTCTTTCCTTCTTATATCAACACAAACTTAAGTGACATACATGTTGGATTATTATTAGATACTATAAGTCACTTTGAAGCAAATTCAAATCCAAGCAATTTCTGCCTTTAATGACCATAAGCAGCTTCTACCACCACTACAAAATGCCTGTGAAATTATGCAGCTTTCTTTAACCATTGCTTAATCAATTAGGTTGGAATTTGACCAATGAAATTCCATTTTGTTTCATTTCTGTTTTTGCTTTCTTTACATTTACCATACAGTATTGGTTAAATCGTACATTTACACAAATCATCTCATCTTTATAAATAAAGATTGGTAGTTTGGTACAAAAAAAGAAGTTCTTTTCATAAACTGTCATAATTCCCTCAACCAGTACAAAGACCTCTTTATGTAAAATACACCGATTCACATTTATCTTTTCAAATCTGAATACCCCTTTGAAACCAAAATGTATATCTTCAACCTTGTGTATGTCTGTTATGGAAGAATTTTGAGATAAATCCGTTTTAAATGAGACAACGAAATTATTTGTGGTCTCATCTACATGATCTTGACACTAAACTGTTTGACACTTTGATCATCATGAAATAACAGATACATTGATCTAGACTGTAGTATTCTGCTCTGAAAATTGTGGTAGACACAAATTCTGCATGCAAAGTACTGGTAGTATGCTTATGGTTTATGGTTTATCAGGCCTATATTCAGGTGAATGGTTTTGAAGAATCTGCAAACAGTTTGAATCAAAGTATGTCCAAATAAAAGTAGCCTCATATTCCATAATGCTTCAATTTCAATAA
Organism: Gari tellinella; assembly: GCA_922989275.2. Lineage (NCBI taxonomy): Eukaryota > Metazoa > Mollusca > Bivalvia > Cardiida > Psammobiidae > Gari > Gari tellinella. The sequence goes on from OV277870.1 coordinate 23,285,947, forward strand.
ATTTTGAAACTTATCTGTAATGACTTTAAATCCAAGAACAGAGATGCAAACGAAAATTGACTAGTTGACAATTACATGGATATTAAGTAGGTTTAAAGAGAAACTTGAAATCTTTCGAAAATTTGTACAAGATCCAAATCAAAACCCATAACTAATTTGACCGCCATTTTCTTTTACAAAAGTCTTCGACCGTTTATGAAAATATGTGACAGCTGCCAATTTCAAATATAAACCGTCAAAACATTTACGCAGTAGCTAATTTCAGTCGTCTCGAGAATATACTTCTCAAGGTAATCTATCTACCTGCCCTCAATGTTCAGTCAGATTTGATTGCACATAATTATGAATATCATGTAGGTAAAACGCGGAAAAGCCGTCAGCTTTTTTCAAAACATTCTTTAAACTTTTATGATTCAAAATTTAAGGCTTCAAATCTGAAGTTTAAGTGTAAACTAGTTTGGCACATAGAAGATCCCCTCTATTACAATTATTCACTTATTTCAGCACCAAATCCTATGATAAGTGTGACTACTCATTAGAATCGTCTCGAAGAGGGTTTAATTTAGAAATAAACATTTTAGTTTTTGAGACACTCCCCTTATCTGGTGCTCTGATGTTTTCTGTGCAGGCAGGTGATTGCTTTAAGCAAGATAAAAGTAAAGCATGTTTTACTTTCTTCTTGCTGTAACTTTTCGCCTGTCTAAAGCCATCAAATAGGACTTTTTAATGGACTTAATAGAGGGGTAGTATTCAGAGCACCAGATAAGGGTAGTTTTTCAAAAACTAAAATCTTTATTTCTGAATTAAACCCTATGGTGTCACTACTCATTAGAATCGTCTCTTCGAGACGATTCTAATGAGTAGTAACACTATAGGATTTGGTGCTAAAAATAGTGAGAAAATGTGGGATTTGTTGAAAAAACTACCTCTTATTTGGAGCCCTGGTATTTCTCTAATTTGAAACCAGTTTTGATAGACACTGATTATAGTTGAAAATGTTTGAAAAACGGAATAACATTTCCCCCCAACAGTCAAACAGAGGTGAATAATACAGGGAAAGACTAAACCCACACCAATTGTTAGCTTAGTTGGCAGATTGCCCAAACGATAATGGATTTTCTACACGCCAGCGACATGTTTATAGAAGGCTGGTACAGGCTTAGACATAGTGTTGAACAGAGATAGCTATACGAGAAGAAAGTTTTCTGATGCAATACAAAATGGCCTCATTTCAGACAATCATTAAGATCGAGTGGTACACAAATTCGATCCATCTTAGTTATAAACTCAAATCGTTCAATGTGACCACTCAACATTAAACTTGATTGTGTTAAAGACATGGGACACAATTGGAGTGGGATAAAAGTCAAGCTTGCAGACAGCTACTGTAGCTGCAATCATCTCACTTGCAACTTGCTTCTTGTAAGCAACCATCTAGCTGCATTAGAATTCAACAACATTTTCTTCAAGACTTGTATCTCAAAAAATAATAAATAAATTGACAGATTTTGAGTTGTTTTTAACCCTTTACCCCAAAACCAGTGTGTCTGGTTTTGAAGATAGGTGATCATTTAAAGCATGCATGATCATTTAATCCTGGCTAACAGTGAAGCAGAATCTTTTGAAAGCAGGGTGCTGTTAAAACTTAATGCAGATTGAAAGTAAAGCATTCTGCTTTATTTTCAACCTGCTTTATAGTACCACCTGAGAACTGTACAGGAAATGAATTCTGTACTTTCCCATAGGTTCCAGAACTGTTCATCACTACATGTATAATATTATGTCCTCCTCAAATGCAAGATTTGAATACAAACTGCTTATACAAGTGTAAGACATGGTATTTGCTGGTCTTTGTAAGTTCCTTGTGATGATAGTTATTTATCTCTTAGCTTATGTTGAGATCTTAACAGAACAAACAGGAACAGATTTCAGAGATCACAGACGTAAAAAGCATTAAGACCGAATAACAAGCTTCATTTCTGGCATGCTGATAATATTTTACGAGCTTCCCGGGATGTGAAGCGTATATTACTGTGATTTTATCTTATACAACCATCTAGACAGCTCACACATATATACTTCAAAACTGATGTTATCATCCGAACTACATTTTTAGATTTTTATGACTATCAAAAGTACTACTTTTAAACAGCGTGAATTGATGAAATTTGAAATGATTTTAGTTACAGTAAGGATCAAAAGCACAAGTCATGGGAAGATTTACTGATCAATCAATAATGATCACCCAAACACAGTAAAACTTGTATTTGAGTCCTTTGACGGCCACTCAATTTATCGAAAGTTCAAAATATAGAAAACCATCAAGCCAAATTGCTGTTTTATCATAATGCAAAGCAAAAGCTGAATGCTCTTAATTGATGTAGTAGCCATTGTGGTGCAGTGTTTGTTGTAGTTGTTGTTTTTGGTTGTTTGATTTTTTTTTGGGGGGGGGGGGGGGGGGGGGCTCTGTCAGTGATTCTTAGATCTCCCCCCATGTCTTTTAAATGGATCTACCATACATAGATCCTTTCCTTTCAAAGTGTATGCAGACCATGTTGTTGAGACATTTTCAGTCACAACACAACAAAACCTATCTAAACTTTCTACATTGCTTTTGTTCTACATTAAGTTGCCCATTATACAGGGCTCCAGATAAGAGGGGGTGAACCGAACAAATCCAACATTTTCTCACTATTTCAGCTCCAAATCCTATGGTGTTACTACTCATTAGAATTGTCTCGAAGAGACGATTCTAATGAGTGGTAACACCATAGGGTTTAATGCAGAAATATATATTTAAGTTTTTGAAATACTCCTCCTATCTAGAGCTCTGATTATAATACTATACTGCAGATTCCTATTCCTTTCAGTGGTCCCAGAAAACAGGCTTTACTGTGATAAGTCTATAACCATGACAGTGTTCCAGACAGGATTTCAGTACAATACTCCCTCTTTTGAGCAACATACTTTATACCTAGCAAGCAGAATCTTAACTTTTGAGGTGTTGAATTGCAGAATGGCTCTGCTCATGCAGTGCTTAGTGCAGGACATGATCAATGCAGACATCTCCTGAAGAAGCTTTCTGCATTGATTTTGTTCTGCATTGAGCTGTCAGCTGTCTTTAACAACCAGGGTGGGCAAACTTTTTAGCAACTTCTACTGTATATTCTCAGACAATATAGACTGGAATATTCTGTGACCTTTTGGTTCCCTACATGGTTGAAGCTAAGAGCCAAACCAAAGTGCATGACATTACCACCAAGTCTTTACTCGTTTAATGCTGGGTATTTTTTTTTGTCTGCAAAAATTGTCATCTGCATCTTTTCAAATAACTTCTATACTCGCAGATGGTAGCTTAAAGCAGGCTGAAAGTAAAGCAGAATGTGCCTTTAGGCGCATTCTGCTTTACTTTCAACCTGCTTTAAGTGGTCACATATTTTCGATACTAGAAACAGGCTATGGGGTAAAGGATTAATATTGCATTGTTTGTCTACTGGTAAGTAGCAGTATTACTAAGTTACTTTTCCAGAAGACTGGTGATCAAAGAATGTAGAACACAAAACTTTTCTCTCTCCAAAGTCTTCTTGTATTATCGACAAGCGTTCGCCAACTCTCTTGCCTGTTTATTACGCAGTTGAAATCCTCTATGTTTAGAATCGTCAATATGCTAATGTTGGCTAACCCGGCAACTGGCCTGTTCCAATCTATTTTCGTTGACGTGGCACAGAAAATTGCGCCAACTTGATATTAAAGCTATTCAATACTTGTCCAAGTCCTTACTCCGCTATACAACCACTAAGCTGGTAGAGAAGACCAATATTGTGCATTGAAGTATTTGACAAACAAAATCCACTCCGGCATTTGTATAACTAGTATTAGTACTACAAAGTATTGATCGAACAATGGTAGGATTTCAAGATTAACCCCTCCTATGCTGTATTCCCATATGGACTATTCCATGTGCCAAAAACAACTAGCATATGTTTTACAACTGCTTTTAGAAAATATTTCATAAACATTAAAGTAAAACAAACAATGTAGACCCAGATCAGAGGGTTCCTTTAGAAACCCTCTGATCTGGGTCTACATTGTTTGCGAAGGATGGATTATGATCCGGTTCCAGCAGTTTTAGGGTTAAGATTAAAGTTGAATGAATAGAAAAGTGCACAGTCTTGCTAAATCCATTTAAATGTGTTTTGCCCAGAGCACAACTATGGATCTCTTTTCTAAATATTCAATAACATGTTTTTTCAAGCCATTCAACTGCAAATTCAGTTCCATTTCCATTTCATGAAAATTATTTCCGCAACGCTATGCATTACAACCTTTCAACTTTGTTCTGATCTTGATTTAATCTGTTATGATCTTGATTCAAACCGTTTGGTCTATAAAATGTTTAATTCTGTATAGGAAAGAGAAATAGATCTACAGCTCGACTTTGTACAAAAAGTATATACTTTAGTGTTTAAGATGACTTAGCCGACAACCTTTTTTGATTGTATTCAAGATTTCGAAATGGCCGCCTGCCAAAGCCAAACTAAAACTGTACAGCTCTGCTTTCAATTTTACAATCTTTCTCCCAACATAAAAGTGGATCTCATGTCTCCCAATGCAGATAGCGACTTATTATTAACTTGGCCCTGTGCCAAGCCAATAACCTTACCACAAGCCTGACAAACGAACCCCAAGGGCATATATTAGTGTTGATTTTCTTGGCAGCTGGTCACGGTATGCGGAAGATCTCAACTTTTATCTCCAACCCTACAAATGCTGTTTTCTGCGGAAGCCAACCTATTTTTGCAATAAATTTTCAGTGCAATTTATACCAGTACTAATGCCTGATGCCAAAGTGAAATCAAAAACCTGTTTTTCGGAATAGAATGGATGCAATCGATTAAAACAGAACAAGCCAGACTTGTCGCCCCTAAATTTTTGCACAAGTGAACTAGTCGGATGACTCATTCTCACGAGCTTTGTGTATACATTGTGCATTAGAAATGGCTGGTAGTTTGCTATGGTTTATATGCAGCCATTTTGAATAGGAAAAGATTTGTGGGTTAAGATTCTCAAAGATCTTTCAAGGATTATAATAAATTGGCTTTTCATTTGAAGAGTTCAGTTTGAAAACTTAAATATGTACATAGTTAAGCCAGGGGATAAAATGTGTTTGAATAGAAAAAGAGTGCTGTTATATAGCACATTGAATATGGTTTTATGTTAAACAGTGAATAAGTTTTCATAATCATATAACATCTATACAGTATAACCTGTATTGTGTGACCATCCAGAATATGCATTAGTAGTCTTTAAAGACAAGTGGTTGCTTAATACAGTATAAATACAGTAAAATCTCTATTACAACCACTAAAACAAAGGCTTATGGCTTGCAATTAAAAGACAGACGACCGTTTTAAGCAAGGTGGCAGTAAAACAGAAAGCTCCTAAAGGAGCTTTCTGTTTTACTGTCACCTTTTGTTATTTACTTAGCAGTCACCTATCTTTTTACACCTATTAATTAACACAATATAGGGGTGATAATAGAGAGGTTTTATTGTATACAGTAAAACCCTTCTATTAGAACTACATACATGTAGTTGGTAGTCTAGTAATAAGACTCTACTTAATTGTGCTGATGATGTCTTTTAATGCAGATAGCTGCTAAAAGCAAAGGACCTTTCCGTTTTTAAATAATTTTTAACTTGCTTTATTATTATTATTATGCTGTCACCTGTCTATCTATATCATACAATCAATAAGCCTTGGTTTTAGTTGTTGTAATGGAGGTGTTTTACTGAATTCATTACTTGAGTTGGGAAATCCCCCAAACTTACCAACTTTTCTTTCACTGAACGTACCTTGTAAATCGTTGAAATGGAGAAAAAAAATGAACATTTGTTAACCCATTACTGCCTAAACATGGCTTTTTACGCCTCTAATTTATTCCTCCATTCAAGAAAATAGTTCAAATTTATAGACAGATTTTCATATTTTTTCTACTTTCTAGTAGATGGTAGCTTAAAGCAGGATGCAAGTAAAGCACAATGCACCGTGACCTACTGGCAGCTTACTAAATAACCTGTTGGTAATATTTGAAAGAAAAAATTGGCATTACTTTTTTCTTTTTCAGTCTCCAACTACTGGGTATGGCCAATTTTTACAACAGGAACACTAAAGGCATAACTTGGGGAAACTCCAAATGTCACATTAGACGTCCAACGAGGCATCCTACCAATTTTGATGAAAATCAGCCAAATTTAAATTGTTCAAGTTAATCCATAATTATATAGACAGGACATATAGATGGATGCAGATGGCTGCAAACAGAGAAATATTACAACTTTGAACAACAAATCTTCTCTTTGCCTACAATTCTGTAGTGCTTCGACTGTAACATATAGTATGATAGTAAGCATTCAAAGCCTGCACGACTATGTAGAAATATTGACTACCACGTACTTAAAAAAAATCTGTTTCATCAAGCAGTATGTATTAAATGTCATGTACTGCGCATGCTAGCGTGTAAAATATGTGTAAATGTCAATCGTCGGAGATGTTAACGAAAACATGTTCAGCCAATAAATACCAGCGGGTCATAAAGGTCTGGACCTGCACTTAGAAATTAGGTCTCTAAAGGCAGGTGTCTACATAGTAAACAAGGACAGTAATGCAGCAGGGCTCCAGATAAGGGGGGTATTTCAAAAACCTTTATTTCTGCTTTAAACCCTATGGTGTCACTACTCATTAGAATCGTCTCAAAGAGACGATTCTAATGAGTAGTTACACCATAGGATTTGATGCTAAAATAAGTGAGAACATGTTGGATTTCTGCAGTTTACTCCCTCTTATCTGGCCCTGATGCAGAAAGCTCACACAAATGCTAAAATTGAAAATATTTCAATCTGCATAAACTTGATTAAGTAGACATCTGTCTGAAAACTATATACAAACTCATGCATCTTCTTTAGACTGGTGTTTTAACCCTTTCCCAATTAGTTTGTTTCAGTATTGAAGACAGGTGGTTTAAAACAGGCTGAAAGTACAGTGGAATGTTCCTTTAGACTTAGGGTATATATTCTACTTTACCTTCAATCTGCTTTAATTTACCATCTTCTAGGATAATTGGATATCTACAGGACTTATTTCTTATGTTGCAAATTCAAATAATTTACAGCTATGAGGAGAAACGTTACAGATTTTCAATTCTACTTTGAGTTTTAATATTTACCACCTAGCGGCCTATATCTACAGTGCAGAGCTTCTTAAGCTCGGTATCACGAGCTAGCCGCATGATCCTCATGGTCGGATATAAAAAGGAATTATTTGCCAAGTGACTGAGCAGTAATCAATACAACCGCTACTGGTTTTCGAGGACTGGGCAAATAAAAAATTTAAGCTCAAGCCCCGTGTACTATTCTGTCTATTGATTTTTCATTAGTTCCCTGTATTCTATTCCGGTATTCCCCATACGTGCATGTTAGAACATAAAACGGCATTTATAACCCTATGAATTGACAAAATATATTATGACTTGGCATCTCCCGTTACATATAAAGTACAGCAAATGAAAATTATACTGCAATTAAACCATATGTTATGACCACACCAAAGAATCATCACATAGGGTGTTAGAGACAGGTATTAAATAGCTTGAAACTGGGTAAGAGTATTGTACACAGGTTATACACTGCTTTGGAGAATGACCTGCTTTATATATATTGCTTTAAGTTAACTCCTTACCCCATAGAAACCCCTTTGATGCCTCTATTTATTCCTCATGTGAAACGGCTTTTAATGATTCTGTTATACTGTTGTTCAAGCATGGTTTCAAATACGTATAAAATATGACATTCTGCCACTACTTCACATACAAAGAATTAGATCCAGAATGTCAAATCAATAATAAGTTTATTGCAAGATTCTAATTGAAAATTCCAAACTCCAACTCTAAATGTTTGGTTCGGTTTGATTGCAAATGTTAACCTCCGTTTCTGCCATCTATGGGCGATTGCAGGCCCCTGAGAGAGGGATGCAACAGAAAACACAAGCCCGATGCCCTATTCTTTAAGACTTCTAATAGCCAGAGTTCTCTGGTTCTTTTGGATGCCCAGTGTAAAGCAATGATACATGTTCTTCTGTTCCTGGCCTTAACAGCAAATCATAATTTTCCTTCAAATATTTTATCAATGGTACTTTTTGCTCTTGTATAGTGTCCCTCAGTCAATGGGGATTCTCCTAACACTGGCATATGGCAGATCCCTTTAACTATGGCTAATGTCATGTATTTGGGACACAGAATGTCAGAGCAATATCGATTTCTCATCTCCTCTCATTTCTCCAGCCCCTTTTATGATGAGTGGCCACGGAAACAAAGTGGCCTAAATCCCATCTGTCTAGACACAGAGAATGGTAACGTTGTAATTCACCCTGCCCAAACTCGTGGCCCTTTTGTTCTTGGGTAATTTTATGCAAAGCTGTCTTCCAACCTCCCCAACCCCTCTTTTCATTGTGTAATCATGTGACAGACTGGCAAGAAACAGGCCTGAATAAATTCTGCTATACCAAAAAGCATGAGTTTGGAGACTTTATGACTTGTGTTCTATCAACTTGCGTTTAAAAGGCACACATCTTTCTTGCATTGAAGCTAGGCAACCATTAAAAGAGATTCTTCTGTATATTTAATTTCTCAATATGCAAAATTTTCTCTACAGTAAAACCTATTTTGAAGTATTTTCACCTACATTGATTACAATTTATTGTTTTCAGAAGAGTGGCAGCTAAAATCAGTCTGAAAGTCTAGGAGTAGAAAGCTCCTTTAACCCTTTCCCTTATAGAAGCGACTTTTAGCACATTCATTTTATTCATCCGCTGCAGAAAATAGTTCCAAATTATACCGTAATGAATATGTGTCATATTAAATTCTTTCCTTATTCTAGCACTTAATAGCTTAAAGCAGGCTGAAAGTAAAGCAGAATGCGCCTTAGGGCGCATTCTGCTTTACTTTCAACCTGCTTTAAGTAGTCACATATCTTCAATACTAGAAACAATGCTATCAGGTAAAGGGTTAAAGCTGAAAATGAAGCAGAAAGCTCCTACAGAAGCACTTTGCTGCACTTTCAGCTGGTTTTAAAAAGTCACCCGTCTTAAAACACTAAACAGCAAACACATTTTAGCTACACCGGGAAAGTGACAAGCCATGGATATGTTTGCTTGTTTTTCTGTATAAAAGTGCCAAAAGGACACAAACCTGCCTGTCACATACTGATCTGGTTGGCTATCAATGATAAATACTGTTTGCCCATAAAAATTGTGACTACCGTATGTTTGGCGATGAGTGGATTACTTAATTTATACCATTGGCATTTTCTAATAAGTTTGCCTTTTTGCGCTTTTACATTATTCCTCCACTGAAGAAAATAATTCCAATTTATAGTCATGAATATGCGCCAAAAGAAATTCATTTTTTAACCCTTTGAACCCTAGTCCCGCATATAGGCGTTATTTCCAAACAGTGTATATATAAACAGTACACTTGTCCTCAGCAAACAGTGAAGACCCAGATCAGAGGGCTCCTAGGAGCCCTCTGATCAGGGTCTTTACTGTTTGTCACAATGCCAAACATTGACAAAAACAACCCTTAAAAGTCAGAAATGGACTAGACTAAAATGGAAACTGGAATTGTCCATTTAAAGTTTCAGGGAGGAAAGAGTTGCTTAAGCCATATAAGAAATGTTGACAACCAGACAGACAGGCAAAAACAACATGCTCCAAACTGGTTTATGCAGGGACTTAAAATTATCAAGGGCATTGTGCAAGGCTGAAACTCCATGGCGTACACAAGGCTCCAGATAAGAGGGAGTTAACTGAACAAATCCAACATTTTCTCACTCATTTCAGCACCAAATCCTATGGTGTTACTACTCATAAGAATCGTCTCGAAGAGATGATTCTAATGTATACCATAGGGTTTAATGCAGAAATAAAGGTTTTTGTTTTTGAAATACTCCCCTTATCTAGAACTCTGTGTACAATTATGTTGATCTTACATAATTAATAAACTTGGCACAGATATTTTGTCCATGTGTACCTCTATCAAGTTTCATTAGGATATGTAAGATTTTCAAATTGATTCACAAATGGACATATAGCAAAAAAACATGTGTGATTTCTCTCAGTCATGATTAAATCATGTGAACACATCAGTTTTGTAATCAAATGTACCAATGTCCGACTTTGTAGACAACATGAACAATTATTATCGACTGACCCTTCTTGATAAACATCATGCAATCTGCTTGTATCAATGTACAGATAAAGACTATATGTCTAACGGTAACCAGTTCAGACACATAATAATAATAAGTTTATAACCCATTTAATGCTAGCAACTAGTGCATGTATTTATTGCAAACAGTAAAAACCCTGATAACCCATTATTCCATCCATAAGTATGCTTTTTGACGCCTTTAATTTATTCCTCCTTTGAAAAAAAGTTCCACTTTATACAGTCATAAATATGCACCATTAGAAATATTTTCTTTATCCTAGCAGATGGTGGCTGAAAGTAAAGCAGAATGCACCTTCAGGCGCATTGATCTTTACTTTTCACCTGCTTTAAGTTTTAACATAATTATATTCAAATCTAGAAGCAGGCTATTGGGTAAATGGCTAAAAGGGCTTCTTGCAGAACACTGATCAGCTTCTGCACCATATGCTTCATGGATGTAACAGTTTGAAGAAATAACTATAGTTCCTTAACAATGATTTATCAAAATAGTAGCTGACAGTTACCTAGCCTATGCAAGCATTCCAAACCTAAGATAATTGCAAAAATATGAATCTGTCATCATAGGTTTCACATAAACAGAACATTATGTTGATGTGTCTGTCACATCAGAGTAGGCCAAAACATGCACATTTTACCAGTTTGATAGATACAGCTGCATATGTTCCATTATATAATATGTCCATAACCCCATAACCCGTTTCTTGTTTTGAAAAACAGCTTACTGCCCTAAGCAGGTTTAAAGTTATTCTGCGTTTTAACCCAGTAACACAGCCTGTTTCTAGTTTCGATTTACAAGTGATCACTTAAAGCAGGTTGAAAGTTAACCAGAATTTGCCTTTTAAAAGGCACATGCTGTTCTACTTTCAGCCAGCTTTAACCCTTTGAGCCCTAATCCCGCCTATAGGCGTCCTTTTCAAACAGTGTACATGTGAATAGTTCCCTTGTCCTATGCAAACAGTGAAGACCCAGATCAGAGGGCTCCGAAAGGAGCCCTCTGATCAGGGTCTTCACTGTTTGTCACAATGCCAAACATTGACAAAAACAACCCTTAAAAGTCAGAAATGGACTAGACTAAAATGGAAACTGGAATTGTCCATTTAAAGTTTCAGGGAGGAAAGAGTTAAGCTAATTAACATCTGCTTGCTACAATACAGAAAATATATCTTATGGTATATATTTATGAAGGTATTATTGGAACTATTTTCTTCAGTGGAGTAATAAATTAAAAGTGTAAAAAAGCGTATTTATTTGGTAATGCCAAGGGTTATTTAACTCTTTCCTCCCTGAAACTTTAAATGGACAATTCCAGTTTCCATTTTAGTCTAGTCCATTTCTGACTTTTAAGAGTTGTTTTTGTCAATGTTTGGCATTGTGACAAACAGTGAAGACCCTGATCAGAGGGCTCCGAAAGGAGCCCTCTGATCAGGGTCTTCACTGTTTGCATAGGACAAGTGTACTATTCACTTGTACACCGTTTGAAAAGCACGCCTATATGCGGGACTAGGGTTCAAAGAGTTAAGGAGCATCTGAATGATTTCTGCTTTACTGTCAACCTGAAGCCTTCACCTTACTTGAAAAGATACAGGAATGCCTTCTTGTATGTTTTGTGTTCAGAATTTCTAAGGTAGCCTGGGGACTTCTTTCCATAGTGTAGAAATAATTTGAGCCATAATATAAAGGCGTATCCATTGGGTAATGGGTTTAAATTAAGTATCAAATGCATTAAATTTAATCAGGTCAGGCAACATAAGGATGCCTTACAGCATTTCACCATTAATGTACTACATTAATTGTAGTGAGTGGATTCATGCGTCTTGATGCTTACGCAGGGGCAAAGTGGTAAGCAACTAGTTAGTATAGTCTATTGAATAAGTTTGTCAATTACACATCAAATTTAATTACACATCAAATTTAATTACACTAACAGTGGTTTTATTGTGACATGTAAGTTAAAGGTGCGCTATCACTGAAGGTCCCTGGTTTGCAGTACATGTGTACATGAGTAACCAGGGTCACAAACAATGTTGGCAAATAGAAGGCAAGACCTTCCGTTCAAAGTCCAAGAACAGATAAACAAGGAGGTCAAGATAAGTGGATATAAACTGGCGAAAAACAGTCCACAACACAATAGCCTATTGAAGGACTATCTGAGAAGAGTGTAGAGGCCCTTAACTGTGATATATTTTGAACTCGATCAAACGTATTTTGTATTCCAAAGTAAAAACGTGGCTATAAGCCACGTTTTAACTTTGAAATACGAAATATGTTCCATTGCCAGCATTGCAAATGTGGCATCTCAATCTTGCTAAATTTGAAATTACTTGTATTTCTAAAAATTTGAATATCAATATTTTGAACATGTTTGAATGATTCGAACATGTTCAATTAAAATATTGAAATTCAAGTTTTTAGAAATACAAGTTATTTCGAATTTTGCAAGTTTGAGATGCCAATGTTTGACTGTACCGGTAAATGCTGTTGCAATCTTGTTAGGTTTCTGACAAGCAGACACCAGTGTCTTTAACCCATTACACCATAAATACATGTATACCTTTTTCTGCCTCTAATCATTTCAGCGGTTTTTTTGGGGACCCGTTCCCAATTGAAAACAAGGGCTTATTCCCAAAATGAGCATTTCACGGCACAATTTTTTCCCAAAATGAGCTTTTCGCGACTCAATTTTCTCCCAAAATTAAGTATTTTACGTCGTTTTAAGGCATATTTTTCCCAATAGGAGGGGTACCAACTCATTCCCAAAGTGGTGAAAAAAACACTGCATTTCTATTATTAACCCTTTACCTGATAGCCTATTTCTAGTATTGAAGATAGGTGATTACTTAAAGCAGGTTGAAAGTAAAGCAGAATGCGCCTTAGGCGCATTCTGCTTTACTTTCAGCCTGCTTTAAGCTTTCACGTGCTAGAATATAGAAATTATTGCCTATACTATATATTCATGACTGATTATATTGGAACTACTTTCTTCAGCGGAGGAATAAATCATATGCGCTAAAAGGCGCTTCTATTGGGGAAAGGGTTAAAAGAAAGTAGGGCCCATTAAACTTGTACCGACCACGAAACACTGAAAGCTGATGATTTCTGGTATCTTTCCAGGGGTTAATTATTCTGCTTTACATTCAACCTGTTTCAAGTGGTCAATTTAATACAGAAAAAATCTACAGACAAGTGTGAAATAGTTTAGATCTGGATCCGAGTGAGACACTAGCTGTGACAGTGTGTTACACAAGGCTTTATCTTGATACAAATAAATGTTGGCAAAATTCAGTCAAGGGTCAAATGAAGGTGCATGGTTGCTTCAAGTAACACTGTAACCTTTAGATGTCATAGACAGACATTGATTCAAATAAATTCCAAGAATTGCTTGAGAGAATACTAAACAGACAACCTTGAATTTTTTATAAAATTATCATTTACAGGCTACGCGGATTTGAAAGCAGTTACCAGTGTACTTCCTTTTCAGGATTTGCAAATTCCCAACAACAAGCATCCTGGTATTTAAAATTTATTACTAAATGTCTTTTTAAACAGGACAAATTTATAACAGGATAAAGGAAAAGGTGTGAAATTTGATACTTATTTTCCACATTTTGTAGTTAATGTAACAGCCTATAGGCTTAAAGTTGGCTGAATGTTTAGCAGAATGCACCATCAGGCATGTTCTGTTAGTTTTACTTTCAGTCTGCTGAAGCGACCACCTTCCTTACATACAGGCTAACCGCAGAGCACCAGATAAGCGTAGTTTTTCAAAAACTAAAATCATTATTTCTGAATTAAACCCTATGGTGTCACTACTCATTAGAATCGTCTCGAAGAGACGATTCTTATGAGTAGTAACACCATAGGAATTGGTGCTGAAATGAGTGAGAAAATGTTGGATTTGTTGAAATAACTACCTCTTATCTGGAGCCCTGCTAACCGCTATGGAGTAATGGCATTGGGTTGAAGCCCTGATTGTGAATATTAAATTCTTATTTGAGTGCTGAGTATAACCATAAACTCACAGAATGTACATGGATTGAATATTTGATGACTATTATACATGTATAGAAAGACATTTGAATAATTAACTGAATTATGCACACAAATATATGCAGATTTTATATTCAGTACCAGGTTTTCCATGGGGGCTTTTGTTAATTGATATATGTACGATCATATTCAAGCAACACAGGAAGTAAGGATGACAGCACAAAATGAAAGATAAACACTTAAAATATGGATAAAGTTAAACAGCCTATCCAATGAAGTCAACACCAAAAAGATTTTCACAGGTCTGCCAAGAAGGAAATATTTTCTTAATGCACTGACCTTTTATGCTCTGCTTTTGCGTTTTAATTAACATTGTACATGTACATGTGAAGACTCTGAAGAGTTCATTGTCCTAATTAATGGCTATTCAAACAGTGTAGACCAATAACAGAGGGTAAGTTTACTAACTTAATAGTTTGGGGAGACACACAACATTATTTGAAATGTTTGTTTTACATGGAGCTAAATTGTTTTTCCCAAAAATCCATAATTTAAATCTACTATGTTATAATGAACTAATACCCACTGCATACATATTATCATTATTATGACATTTAAATTGTCTCTTATTGTGCATGAAAAGATGGTTTGTTTTCTGTATTGACAATTGATGGATGCTTCAGGCAAGTTTAAAGTATACTTTAGCAAAGCAGCAAAATCATAGTGCTACTTCCTCACTAAAGCTCCCTTTATGAAGGAGAACAAAATATGTGTTTGTGAAACACTTAGCTCTCTGAAATGACCTTGACCTTTGTCTAATATGACCAAGCTTGTACTGAGCTACATGTAAAGAGCTTCTTGAGTTGAGTACACATGCCAAATATGAAGTCTCTATTATGTACTTCAAATCATCAAAAGGTATCATATGGCCATAATTATAAAATTTGTCCTATTTGACCTCAAAATGACATTGACCTTTCTGACATTACCTAACTTAAATTGAAGTGAAGAGCTTTTTTAATTGAAGGCACATGCCAACTACAAAGTCTCTATCACATGTTATTCGGAATTAATTTAGTATATAATAGTTGACCTCTAAATGACCTTGACATTTGCAAGACCAACTGTAACTTGAAATCAGTTTTAGAACTTCTTGAGCTGAGAACACATACCAAATGTGAAGTCTCTATCATGCAGTTCCAAAGTTTTGGCCAAGATTAAAATTGTGAACAAACAGACAGACAAACAGACCAAACAGTTGGCAAAAATGATATGCCCCTTGTTTTGTTTTGTTTTGATTTTACGTCGCTTTCAACAGTATTTCAGTCATATCGCGACGTCCAGCTAATCATAGGTGGAGGTAGACCCCAGAAGCCCTTTATGCACTGTTTCAGGCACAAATCGGCAACTGGGTAGAACCACCGACCTTCCGCAAGCCAGCTGGAAGGCTTCCCCACATTTTTTTGTCCGGGGCATAAAAACACTGAATGTTTCTGGTAACCTCAAGCTCATTTAAAATTAGTTTTAACTGTTACTCACTTAGGAATATTAGCAAATATAAATTATATATCTCATTGCTCTTTGATTGAATAAAATAGAAAGGAAATGGTAGAAAATGTATAATCTCAGAACGGTAAGCACTAAGTCTTGTATGTCATGTGTAAATTAATCCAGGTGCAATTTGGTCATCCTTGTCCATTCATTAAGGAATACATGAGCAGGTGATTGTTTGTGTACTGCATCGACTATGGATAAGTAAGGATTAACTGATAATCAGCTTTCAATGGAGATCAAGGAATTAGTTCATGATAATACTTGTACACACCCTAAATATATTATCATGGAAATTTTCGGAGCAAATTTACATTACTGACCGTATGGACTGGACATTTCATTTATTTCAATTGGACTACTGTTGGACATTTTAATCCCACATAGTATCACCTATTCATGTCTCAACCTTCAAAGTCAAGTTTGTTTTCATGTTTCTTCCAGGGGCCGGTTTAATAAAACTTTGAACAACCAAAACATTCGTAAGTCAAAAAGTTAAAATACATTTAATTTCTGACTTCTCCATCTAATCCTGTCTTGTGAAATCTTTTCAAGACGATTCCAAAGAGATGCCACAAGACAGGTTTAGATGGAGAAATAAATAGTAATTAAGACATTTTATAATCTGACTTATATGTACGATAACATTTGTCGTACAAAATTTTATGGAATGGGCGCCAGGTCCTCATAAAGAGCCATAGTAATATTTTCCTGTACATAATGTCTAGGCATTCTATGATGAAAGGTATGAAAATATGTCTTCACGTCACCAAAGGCAAATTCACATTAACCCTTGCCAACAGCTTGTTTACATTATTCTTATTAATTTCTGTGTGTACAAACTACAAAGTGGTTTAGTTTTCTTTGCTTAAAGCCTCAAAGAACACCATTCTGTGTATAGTACAGTACTACAGACATTAACAAGGCTCCAGATAAAGGAGCATACACTGAACAAATCTAATGTTTTCTCACTCATTTAAGCACCAAATCCTATGCTGTTACTACTCATTAGAATCGTCTCAAAGAGGTGATTCTAATGAGTAGTAACCCCATAGGGTTTGAACTTTAAAGCAGAAATAAAGATGTTAGTTTCTGAAATTCTCTTATCTGGAGCCCTGATTAATATTACTATGGTTGACCTCAATCCTGAGCATACATTTTAACATTTGATGTTTTTTGTGGGACTTGGCAGTGACACGTTTGATTGATGT
Source organism: Gari tellinella (assembly GCA_922989275.2). Taxonomy (NCBI): domain Eukaryota; kingdom Metazoa; phylum Mollusca; class Bivalvia; order Cardiida; family Psammobiidae; genus Gari; species Gari tellinella. The sequence goes on from OV277870.1 coordinate 23,302,981, forward strand.
TTTCGATGAAAATATCCCCTCAGGCAAAATGCACCAACTGTGTAAAAGCAAAAAATTACACACTGAAACATGTATAAATGGGACCAGGGCTATTGCTAGGCTCGAGAAAATGAGAGCATTACTGAAAACAGGCCTTTTCTGGCCATTTGGGGAAAAATGCAATGTCAGATTTTGGGAATTTCAGGCAAAAAATCAAATAATTTCGGATGAATTTTTGGAATTTATTTCACTTTTTTATGCTAAATTATCAGAAAAAGACATGTTTCCCTAATTTTTTAGTTATCATTTTTAATGTGATTTTGATTAAAAAGGACCAACTTGTAAAAAACAAAATCAAAAATTTGGATTTTTTTTTCAAATCGGGAATTATTTTTACAATTTCTCATTGGGAATTGGTCCATTTAACAGATGTGGATGCAACAGAAAAAGGCCTGGTAGTACATCAAAGGGTTTATAATGAAGTGATAAGGATTTTATTTGTCCAAATACTTCTCTTTTTCATTTTGGAGCTCTGCTAATGCATGGTATAAACAATAAAAACCTTGGATATGCAGATCAGATAACAAATTAATAACTAGATCTGAACATCAAGTTATATCAATTGTCATCTCAAGCAATTGTCATCTGCAGGCCAGCTATTGTTATAAAACTTGAATTTTCACAATTTTTTTTTTTACAGAGCTTTTTTCTAACCATTTTGGGAGTATGGCCTTTTACCCCTGGACTTGGGAATTTTTTCACAAAACACTGAATTTTGCATGTAAATACTAAAATATAAAAACAAAATGTGCGAAAAATCTATTGATATGGGATAAAAATTTTGGATGAATTTCTCTTATTTAGACTTTAGAAATCAGACTTTGCCTTAATTATTTCAGTCCACTTTCCCGAAACTAACAAAAAAACTGCTTTTTTCGCTGTTATATGCCAAATTCTGTTGCTGATAATCACTTGCCCAGGCAGATCTGAACCAACTTGCCCTGGACTTTGGGCAAGTAGGTTGAGGAGAAGAATGCTGAATTGTCAGAAAATAGACCTGTTAACTAGTTTTCCATCATTTGTTTTATGATTTTTGTGTGCACAAAAATATATATAGATATTTTTTCTTCAAATTTGGTTGTTATTTTTTATAAATTTGGGAATCATTTTTACAATTTTTATCATTGGGAATGGGTCCGTTTAGCGGTCATGGTCGATACGCCAGAAAAAGGCCTGATATCATTGTTTTCTTCTAGAAATTTGGAATTTTTTGCTTAAAATTTTGTCATTTTGAAAGATAGCCTAGTTCAGGCTAGCCGCTATAAAATCGGCCAAAATGAACTTTTTAGCATCTCATTAATTTGGGAACCAATCTGTTTGCGAAAAATAACTTAACCAGTTTCCCCCATTATCCCAATTACCATTTTTAGCATCAATAACATCCTGAACACCAGTTAAGTTTTGGATCCTGATCAGACACTGCAATATAGTATATAAGGCCTCCCAATCAGGTCCGAAACTTTTACTTGAAACACATTTTGTCAATTGAGAAGAATTTCAGCTATCAACATATTTTCAGTATCTGTAAGCAGCAACGTCTTTGAGATCCCAGATAGCATAAGCATAATTACATTAAAATAATTCAGATCTATCCTCAAGAGTCAGACTTAACCCATTACTCCATAGATACACTTTTTAACACGTTTTAACTATTCTTCCACTGAAGAAATTATAGTTCCAATTTATATTCATGAATTTAATAATCATTAGAAAGATTTTCTATATATTCTAGCAGAAGCAGATGGTAGTTTAAATCAGGTTGAAAGTAAAGCAGAATGTGCCTTATGGCACATTCTGCTTTACCTTCAAACCTGCTTTAACTGCAACTGTCTTCAATACTAGAAACAGGCTAGCGAGTAAAGAGTTGAAACATAGCCTGTTTTAGTTTTGAAGACAGGTAACCACTTAAAGCAGGTTGAAAGTTAGCAGAATGCACCTTAATGAGCATTCTGTTTTACTTTCAGCCTGCTTTGAGCTACCATCAGCTAGAATAAAGAAATTATTTCTGATGCTGCATAGTTTTTACTGTATAAATTTTCTTTAGAATTATTCTCTTTGGACAGAGGAAGAATAAATTTTTGAAGGTGTGAAATGCATTTTATGGAGAAATGGGCTAATGTCTCAATCAATGTTTTGCATGTAACAAACATCTGGACAATATAAGAATTTATTATTATAGTAAAAGGGATTACGGAACATTTACATTTTCTTCTTAATTTATACTAGTCTGACATGAACAAACCTTACATGAATTAAATGGCCACCATATGCTACATGGTAGGTAACCAATTAGAGACTATTCTAATGAGCAATGAGTCAAAATGTATCTTTTGGTTGACAGATCAACTTCAACTTGATACTGCTTCACAATCGTAGCCGATATATGTAAAAGTCATACTTGAAATTATACTCATCTTATTTGGAGCTCTAGCCGATGAACAAGTTTGTACAGTCTGTTAAAGAATTTGATTGTATACTATATCGTACAATCAGTAAATGTCTATTCCTTTTAGAAATATGTTTATTATTATAATATAATTACCATAATGTTTGTAAATCTACTGAACAATTTGACAATTTTCATTTACAAATGGGATTTTTGGGTTATACCTTAGTCCTACTGTATAAACAAATTTGTTCAGAAGTACTTAAATTCTGAATAATAGTTTTTTGCATATAAATCCTCAACAGGATTTTTTTTTAAATAATCCTACTTTCGTCTTTGTTTTAAATGCAATGATTAACACTGTTAATTTGCTCTTATTTTGATACATTATGTGCAAGTTTTCCATCCCTTGTAATGTCACATATGTGTGAATTCATAATACTCTGTCTGCCTCACATCGAAGTTGGCTTTTAAACTATATTACAACATTTTCTTCTGTCTTACTTTTACTTTTTTCTTAACTAATTCGCACAGACGCGCAGCTGCACGTAATACTCATATGAGGGTGTTGCAGTATGAACAGATAGACAGATAGATAGGTTTTGCAATGAATTCTCCATCTTAATGAAATGACCTTTTGATATATAGACGAAATGTCAGCAAATTTTAGCATACATTCAAGCCTTTGTTCATAATAATTGAATAACATTGTCAATGTCAATGTGCTTTAAATTGTTATTTGAGACTGCAGAATGGCATTTTTTATGAATTTTCCAGAATTAAGAATAAACCCTTCTTCATGCAAACCCATAATACAGCCCATTACAGCTGTTTCTGACAGGTGACAGCTAATACAGGACAATCGTATTGTTGTAATAATTCGCACCTGCATAAGCAGCAACCTTCATAGCGGATCAAACATTTCTCTTACTAACATATGTCGTTAAAAAAAGGTTGCACTGTACTGCTAGTAATAAGAAGAAAAGAAATACTCAAAAGAAAAAACGCGAATATTACACCGCCACCCGAGATTTTTACATGAGGTCGTTTGCTCTAGCTGGTACATGTCGGGTCCCATAATTGCCAATTAGCAATGGGAAGTTCGCCCAATTACTGAAACAGATTGTACGTTAATAAATTCCAAAACATTTCGTGAATAAAAAAAAAGTTTGCTAAAGCATTGAATGAACGCTGTCGCGAGTGTCTCAAAAAATGCTGAAGCACATGGAAACGTTTTGAGCGAAGAGAGTTGCATGACCCAATTTTCGACTCAAACAAAATGAACGCTTGTAAAACTCACCGTTTGAAATATTCCGTAATTTCATTCTCTGTCGTTGATTCGGGTAAATTCCCTATCAATAGGTACCTTGTTTCGCGTACCATTTCCTCAATGTACTACATCCCTAGCGTTAGCTTAAAACACACCGACATTTTTCGATCAAAATAGCACATTACACATTACGGCTTCGCTGTGTTCCGATAAAAAATTTCATGCTAACCGCGTGACGTCATTGTCACGTGACGAATTTAAGAGCATATGTCATGTGACTGAACACAAATAATATGCAGGGGTCGGCTCAAATGTGTTGAAAGCTACTCGTTGCATTAAGTATATCGGAAAATTTACATGAGCTGATAGAAAAGTGGCAACGAGCCGAATCTGGTTGAATACATGAAACCTTTGTATGCCTTTATGATAGTTGTTGTTTATTTATGAAGACGCTTTGTAATTTTATCAAATATAATCTCATTATTCGCTACCCAAGCGTTTTCTTTGAAAATGATCCATTGTGTTAGATCTAGACGAATACTCTAGATATAATCGAGTGAACGATGAATAATGAAGTTACGTGTCTATCACGTCTGGAAACGTTTGTTGTTTTATTAATTGGCCTTCTCATAGCATTATAACAACGTTGAGTATATCAAACTGGTCTTCAAAAGTGTAGATCTACCTACAGTTTATGATTAAGATCAGAACATAAGTGCAGTCGAAACTCGATACTTCGAACTCGCTTAAATCGATCGAACCAGTATTCCATATGTTGAATTATGATAAATTGATCTCGCTCAAGTCGAACATACCCGCATTTCAAGGTAAAAACATGGCTTAGCCACTTTGAAATATGGGTATGTTCGAACTAACGCGAGTTCGAACGATCGAGTTTCGACTGTACTTTCATTCCAAATACCTGGTACGGTGATACCACTGGATATGTGGAATTAGGTGACCAGTTAAAGCAGTTTGAAAGAAAAGCAAAGGCCTTATGGCTATAAGTTTCTTCAGCGTAGGAATAAATTAAAGACGTAAAATGTGTATTTATGGAATGGTTAAACCGCATGCTTGTGCTCCTTTTGTAAAATGTTAACTTGCAAGCACTTAATGCATCCATACTTTTTAACAGCTGTATAGAACTTTCTAAAGCTGTTTTTCTCCAAATTATTGTTTATGCAGAAAGGAGTGTTCGACAAGGGAATCCCTTTTCGCCATGATTTTAAAATGGACTTAGACCTGGTTGAACAAATGAATGAAAAACAACTCAACCTTTTCTCCATAAAAAGTGTTTGGAAGCATCATGAACAATGTTAAAATAGTTTAACCCTTTACTCCATATTACCCCCCCCCCCCCCCAAAAAAAATCTATATTATAGTAGATTAAAACAGGCTGAAAGAATGCAAACTGCGTCTTATGGTAAATTCTGCCTCAGTTTCAACCTGCTTTAACCCTTTACCTGATAGTTTATTTCTAGTATTGAACATAGATGACTACTTAAAGCAGGTTGAAAGTAAAGCAGAATGCGCCTGAGGCGCATTCTGCTTTACTTTCAGCCTGCTTTAAGCTATTATGTGCTTGAATCTAGAAACTTTTCCCAATGATATTTCATGACTGATTGAATTGGAACTATTTTCTTCAGCGGAGGAATATATCATATTCGCTAGAAGGCGCTTCTATTGGGTAAAGGGTTAAGTGGTCGCATGTCGTTAAAACAAGAAAAAATGTTATGGAGTAAAGGGTTAAACTGCAGTTGACTGCTCAGCTCTATTAGAATTAATCTGGATCTAGATCAATAAGGATGGTGCTAATATTCTCCCCGGTGTCGAGTCATTCGTCTTATTATACCTGAAAACGAAACATTCAATTCGACAATATGTCTTGAGCTAATTTACTCTGTGTACGCCTTTAACAAACAACTAAATATGTAGATTTAGTGACTGATCTGGATCTACACGATTTCATTTCCACAGCCCGCTCTGGTGATGCGATTTGTAGTGATGGTTTTCTCTTCTTATTAGATGTGCTTACTATTAATTATTATACTGGAAAAAGCTCTTGGTCTAAAAATTCTATGTCGTTTTATAACACACGGTCCCAAGTAAGAGGGGGTAAACTGAACAAATCCAACATTTTTTCTCTCATTTCAGCATCAAACCCTATGGAGTTATACTCATTATTATCAACATAGTGTTGAGCAATTTTGATCAAGATGATACACAGAGTTTATCGTCATCTCATCTGGATCTACACTGTTTGCAAAAGTAATCTCAAATTCGCAACTAGCTGGCATGCTTGATGTTAATGGACGATATGAATTTTAACCATATTCATCATTTGAAGTAACAATGTTTTATGGTAAAATTGAGGAAATGGCTATGAAATTTCCAGGTCAATGTTGTCTAAGTCACATTAGCCACTTGAATCGATGAGCGCCATGTAACATAATTATTTATTTCAGAGTATATAGTAAAACCTCTCTATTACGACCATTTAAACTAATAAAAGAAGGCCAATTGATTAAATGAGATACATGTACATGTGTCAGCTTAAAGCAATGAGAAAGTAAAACAGAAAGCTCCGAGATTTCTATTTTACTTTTGCTTTAAGCAGCCACAAGTAGTTTACACCTAATAATTAACACAATTGTGTGGTCGTTATAGAGCGATTTTACTGTATACGTTCCATCCCTTAGACATTGCAATGCTGGTCGATTTTCCAATAGACTGTTGCAAAATTCGTACAATTGTCGGTCTTGTTCATTTTTATTTTTTTTATGAAAACCAAAAACAGTGGTGAACAACTGACATGGCCTATACTACAAACTCGATACATCGAACTCGCTTTAATCGAACTCATCAGTAGTTCACAAGTTTAATATCAATACTTCGATCTCTCTTAAGTCCAACATACCCATATTTCAAAGTTAAAACGTGGCTATTGAAACATGGGTATGTTCGAACTAATGCGCGTTCGAAGTATCGAGTTTCGACTGTATTTGCCAAAATTCGTTTGAGTCTACCTTGATTCGCAACGTTTGGGTTCAATACACAAAAGTTAGAAAAATAAAAGGGCGCGGCCGTAACGATGAACCGCATTAAATACGTCTTACAACATCATTTTTTTTATTGAAATCATAAAACTATATACGCAATGTCTAAAGTGATATTGATTTCTTTGCAGTAGCAGCTTGCATGTAGAAGAATGCACGGACGTTGCTATAGAAATACGAAACTATCTCGCAACATGAGGCGATCGATGTCCACTGAAACAGCTTGTACGGATTTTACCGAACAGCCGCTAAAATTGTAGCCACGAGGTCAATCTATTGATTGCCATCGCTCTTGACAAAGCCCCCGGTATTGAATATCGCGTACATTTGTACAGGGGCACTGACGCGGAGAGAGATTTCGGCGCACGAACAATAACAGTGTTGTTGTGTGCCCCGGAGCAACGCAAAGCCTTTATTGTTTGCTTTGTGTAATCAACAATCGGCGCAATTTTGTATACCAGCCAAGAGTAACGTGTACACAAAATGCCTGTAGATGCGTTGGATTACTTGGCAACGCGCCAAATGGCCAGTGGCAAAATCGATATATCAAGAGCTCTAAGCATAGAAATATGCCGCGTGTACAAATCCTGAATAACGTGTTTTCCGTATACTTCGTTCCGCAAACAAATTGCCTAATAATTTGAATTTTCGTCCCAATATGTAAATTGTTCTCTGATACTATAACGTTCAGTTAGATTTACGCAGGTCATAATTTCACCTAAAATAAAGAAGACAAATTAGACAGGAGAGGACAAATGAACAAATTCCCAAATGGTTGAAAGCACGTTTAATTTATTAAGATAAATATGAACAATTTCAACGGAAACAAATATCCATTGAACGTGGCGTAAATCCAGACAGGTTGTTTCATGTATATATTTCACTAAATGAACACACTTTAATCCCAACAATGGCGTCTCGGATTTTTCCAAGACTTATAAGCCTTGTCGTACATAGGATATAGACTATTTTATTCGATTTAATTCCATTCTCATACTATATTCTCGTAAATATCCATGGTGTTATATTTTAAGGTTCTTTGTTCCCGTGCTTTGTATTTTATCGCACGGCCTAACAAAGAACAAAGGGATGGGCATGTAATCCACCTTATTTCGAGCGATTCTCGCTATTTTATGGCTCGATTTAATAACGCCAATGTAAGAAATCAGCTAACTGGCTAAACTTGAATATTTATATTAACATTCAAGCATCAAAACTGAGCTAAATATCCCCCAAAATTCTTAGATTCTCTTTCTATCAACGCACCGCCATTGTTAGCTAATTCCTGACATGAACTGACGTAAACGTCCTTGAGAAATGCATTGTGGGTCCAATGATCACGCGAAAGCTGCATGATAAAACAGGGCTGGTTCTCGGCGCCCCATACACTATTGCAGGGAAACAAAGAACCAACCTGTTATACTGTACAAACTATTTTAACAACTGCTTCCGGTTTTGTATTAAAAACACGGAAAACTACATAAACTTACACATTTCAATTGAAGTCAAGAATATATAAGACAGTATCACTAAATCAGCTCAGTGAGTAACCGGAATGGCATGAATAATCCTTCTCGGTGATATGTTAAATCTATTTTGTGTACCGATGACACATTCAATATTATTTGCAGTATATTTTTGAAGTAAGACCGAACGAGTTGCGCCCCTTTTTGTGTTTAAAAAGTTGATATCGATAGATACAAGCTTCACTTCTATCCCCAGTTCTCACAACCCCTAATTGCACACGTTATTTAAAAGCACTCCTTATTTTTAACCTCTTTTATAAGAACTGGTTAACTTTGCAATGAATAGCATCATGTAATTGTTATAACTATTTTTTTTAACACTTAAACTGGTGCTAAAACAGACTGGATCGCCGATATTCTCTTGTGGTACCCTCGAGAAAAGATTAATTTATTAACATCTACTTTTTATTTCATCAAATTCCGTCAAATAACGCCACAGTACGTGAATTATGACGAAAAAGATTTATGTCGTTTGGCACGTCCAGTTTTTATTAGCCAAAATAAGGGAAAATATTGTCGGTTTGCACATTTAACGGCCTTTACGGCTGGAACTTTCACCTAATTTCATTACAGCAAATACGTTTATGTCGAAACATATGACCCCCTTCGCAATTAGCTATATGAAATATACATGTAATTTGGCATGAAGACTCGTTTCATTTTAAATGCCATTTTGAATACCGGAATGGATCGAATGAACGGAGCGATCTCATTGGCCAAAATTAAACAGGTAAAGTTTCTTTCAATTTTGCATTCTATGTAAATGATATAAAACTGAATATATTTCATTTAAAGATGCTTTATAACATTTGGTGAAAGTTCCAGTCGCATAGGCCGTTTACGGTGAACATCTAACAGATCACCTACATACATGTACATGTATGCCCGTTGCTAATAATTTAAAAAATAAGTGTAGTATAAAAAAATATATATATTTTTTAATTTTTTTTGGTAATAGATCTAGATGTATGTGTCCAGTACCTGTGGCCACACCCTGTCATCATTGTCAGAAACTGACCGAACTTCGTGCTGAATTAACAACTGCTGTAGATAAAGAAAACTTTTCATGTAATACGTATTAGTTATTTACCAATGTTAAGACATTGATTCTAAAGAACTCGTCAAATACACTAAACCTATACAGACCTTCATGGCTGCCATTTCTCCGGATTTTTCCTAAATCTTCGGATTTTTTTCAAGTACATGGTAGCTTAAAGCAGGCTGAAAGTAAAGCAGAATGCACCTTAAGGCGCATTCTGCTTTACTCACAGCCTGCTTTAAGCATCACGTGTCATAAAAACTAAAAACAGAATATGGGTAAAAGGTATAATTCGGAAGATTGCGCTTGATAAAAAAATTTTTTCTTCCAATCTTAGAATTTTTTTTATCAATTTATGGCAGCCCTGGACCTTTTGGTTCATACGCCTTGGAAGTATCTAAAGCACTTTTATTAGATCTACACTGTACAGTTGACTGTTCTACCCTCTTATTGTAAGATAACTTATACGTAGGTTCGAATAATTAAGTCATTCCACAAACTAAATAGAAAATTCCCAAAACATAATATCATCATCATAACGTGTAAATTGCAAAGTAAAATACTTTGTCCTCACATCGAAAATACTTTGCGTTATTTTTCATAATTGAACCCGAATTTCGAATATGGTCCTAATGGGATTCCGTAGAAAAAAACAACATGAATTGGTACATTCGTTAGATCTAAGCTCTTAACCCATACCAACCAAGGGTTTTCTTCCATTTTTACGCCATTTGCGCTACTGACCCCTTTTAACACCGAGCTGTTAGATATATCAGCTTCGTAGATTTTCTTACTAGCTATGGTCTGGACCTAAGATTTTCTTCTATAATGATCGCCATTTAAAACAATGGCTCCCTTTGAACCGTAGCTGTCTATATCGGTCTAGCAGAGTAAATATGGTCACTAATCACGAAAAGGTCTATCATGCGAAACAATCTGTTACTTATAAATAAATAAACAAAAGAATTACCTTGAACATTAACCCAGTAACTCCACGGCCTCTCCCGGACACTTCAAAAATTGCAAAGTGGCGCGGCCATGTTTAACCAGATTTGACGTCATGATACATGTAGATGACGACATGTTTTGAGCAGTTTAGTGTGTATGGTGTCCCAACAGGACAGTTCAAGATTTATTTTAAATGTTTACCTAGAATCACTAAAAATCATCCGAGCAATTTTTCGCAATGTTTTGATGTAACCTATCTGAAATGGATATTTTACACCGTGTTGAAATAATTTCTTTTGCAATTACATTCTCTAGTTCAACTCAAACTGTAGACAGACCGGACTCTCGTCGTCCTTCGTTAGTCGTCAACAATTTTAGTGTTTACACTCTAGAGGCCACACTATTAACCAATCTTTCTGTAACTTGCTCAGATTGTTTATTACCATAAGAATTCGGATGAGTTCGATTATGGTTGAAATATGACCAATAAGTCAAGAGTTATCTACCTTTGAATTGCTGAAAATGCCATATTTAACAGTGTTTACACTCTAGAGGCCACACACAATTTTGATCCAATCTTTCTCAAAAGTGCTCAGTTTGTATATTACCATAAAAGTTCAGATGAGTTTCATTATGGTTGAACTCGGACAAATAGGTGAAGAGTTTTATAACCTTTGAATTGCTGAAAATGCCATTTTTAACAATGTTTACACTCTAGAGGCCACACTTTTATCCAATCTTTCCCAAACTAACTCAGATTGTACATTAGCATAAGAGTTCGGATGGGTTTGATTATAATTGAAATCCGATTGATAGGTCAAAAGTTATCTACCTTTGAATTGTTGAAAATGCCATATTTAACAGTGTTAACACTCTAGAGGCCACACTTTTAATCTGATCTTTCTTAAACTTACTCAGATTGTAAATGACCATAATAGTTCAGATGAGTTCGATTATGGTTGAAATCGGACAAATATGTTAAGAGTTATCTGCCTTTGAATTGCTGAAAATGTCATATCTAACACTTTGTTTACACTCTTGCAACTACAGTTTTCAATGGATTTTATTATACTTGCACACAATGTATATAGCTAAAAGTTCTCGAGGGAGCGCACTTATTGTTGAAATCTGATAATTGTGGCAAGAGTTATCTGCCCTTGATATACTTTGAACAGTTAGAAAAGGCTTCATTTTAGTATTATTTAGGCTAGTTATCTGTCCTTGATGTACTCTACTCTGCTAGAGTAGGTCGTATTCCAATGTTGTTTACATGCTATACTACACGTTTGAATGGATTTAGAACAAAACGAGTGAAATTCAAAGGTAAAGCTATCCGGCTTCATTAAAACAGGTGAGCGATATCAGGGCCTTCAGGCCCCATGGGCCCTCTTGTTCATTACAGTTATCATGTTTCCTGTAACACTTTTTGGCTTCTCATGAGATGCCTAGTTACTAAATATCTCATACACATCCAAGTTGTTTGCATATGCATGTACAGCGCTCCCTCTCTACAACGACACCCAATGGGAGACACCTATTGTGTGCGTTGTTCGAAGGGAGTCGTTATAGAGAGGGTAAATTAAACCTTGGCTTACATTTGCAAACAGCTTGAATTCAGATCAGACGCCGCGTAATACGCGGCGTCTGATCTGGATTCAAGCTGTTTGTCACTCGTCATTATTATACCTATTCTATCAAAATCACCACTTATATGTAACTTTAAGAAAAGAAACAGCAGACGACAATTTTAAGCAGACGATATTGCGTTAGACATAATTTTCCTGTTTAGGGAACTGCTGCAAGGGTCGTTGTAAAGAGGGAGTCGTTGTTGGGAGGGCCGTTGTAGAGAGGGAGCACTGTACTATATTTTGTCAGAAACAGAATGACAGGGCTGCCATTTCTCCGGATTTTTTCTAGTACATGGTAGCTTAAAGCAGGCTGGAAGTAAAGCAGAATGCGCCGTAAGGCGCATTCTGCTTTACTTACAGCCTGCTTTAAGTAGTCACATGCCAACAAAACTAGAAATAGGCTATGGGGTAAAGGTACGATTCGTAAAATCGCACTTGAAAATGCAAATTTGGAAAACTTAGGATTTTTTCATGTCAACTTATGGCAGCCCTGCAGAATGATAAGGATTAAAACCAGATGGTACACCAAAAGACCGTTCGAAGAAAAAAGGTCTAGGGCAACTTCTATACGTACTTCAGGCAGTTCTGGATGATATCCGAAGATAGATTAAATGACACATTGATATTGGGTAAATTCAACACACGAGTTTGACGGAACACCATTATTTGAGAAAGAAAACAAGAGCGTGTCCCAGTTACACGAATGCCCCCCGATGATACAGGGAGGGAAATCAGGACTGTCAAATGTAAAATGTACGAGTTAAAGAGCTGAAACTGTCGTGGAGCTCCATTTTGAGGAATTCAAGGGCCGTTACTCCAAAGGGCCTAGCATAAATTGGCGCCGCTGATTATCCAAATTTGTCTCCATTTTATGTCAACAATTTTTTTTAGAAAGTTTGGTGAAGATCAGATGAAAAGCAATGTGTTTGTGAAACACAAATACCCCCAGGCAGCGTCATGTTCTGTAATGTAATGCTTATTTGCAAAAGTAGGTCAAAAGTCATGGTCGTAGGGTAAATGAAGCATTGCCATGGTTGGAGAAGTCTTAACACAAGAACCATACAAAGTATGGAAGGTCTAGGCCTACTGGTTGAAATGTTATAGGCGTATAAAGATTTATACAAAAGAAGGTCAAAGGTCAAGGTCACAAGCGCAAAAAAGGTCTTGACACAAGAAACATATAAACAAAATATGAAAGTGGTAGGCCTACTGGTGCAAATGTTATAGCCATTTAAAGATTTCAAAAAAATAGGTCAAATGTCAAGGTCACAAGGTCAAAATGTTTTGTATGGTTAGAAAAGTCTTGCAACAGGGAAAACACATGCCAAGTATAAAAGGCCCAGGTGCAAAAATGCAAAAGTTATAGCCAATGTTAAGGTTTTTGGTTAAAGTTTGATTAAATAGGTCAAAGGTCGCGGTCAAGGTCACATGGTCAAAGATGTTGATATGGTTGGAAAGGTCTTGACAAAAGAAATGTACATACAAAATATGAAAGCCCTGGGCCAACTTGTGCAAATGTTATAGCCATTTAAAGATTTTTATAAAAGTTTTAGGTCAAATGTCAAGGTCACATGGTCAAAAAGTTGTGCATGGATGGAAAGGTCTTGACACAAGAAATGTACATACAAAATATGAAAGTCCTGGGCCAACTGGTGCAAGTGTAAAAGCCATTTAAAGATTTTTACAAAAGTAGGTCAAATGTCAAGGTCAAGGTCAAAAGTTGTAAATGCAGATAGTTGTGCAGTTGCCAGGGGAATTGATAGACAAGACATAACAATGAACGAAGTACTAGTACAGCGCTCCCTCTCTACAACGGCCCTCCCAACAACGACTCCCTCCTTACAACGACCCTTGCAGCGATTCCCTAAACAGGAAAGTTATGTCTAACGCAATATCGTCTGCTTAAAATTGTCACCTGCTGTTTCTATTCTTAAAATTACATATAAGTGGTGATTTTGATAGAATATGTATAATGACGAGTGACAAACAGCTTGAATCCAGATCAGACGCCGCGTTATGCGGCGTCTGATCTGAATTCAAGCTGTTTGCAAATGTAAGCCAATGTTTATTTTTCCCTCTCTATAACGACTCCCTCCGAACAACGCACACAATATGTGTCTCCCAATGGGTGTCGTTGTAGAGAGGGAGCGCTGTATCTATAGTCGATGTCAATGTGTGTTTGTCATCGATGTTAATGAAACAGCTTTAATGTAATGTTTATTTGTTTGAGATTATAATATCATGTACAATGAAACCCCTCTAAACCGGACATGTGTGGGGGACAACAAAAATGTCCGGTTTAGAGGGGTTTCCGGTTTAGAGGGGTTTTAACCCATAACTTGTTTCAAGTATGGAAGGTAGCTGACCACTTGAAGCAGGTTGAAAGTAAAGCAGAATGCGCCTTCAGGCGCATTCTGCTTTACATTCAACCTGCTTTAAGCTATCATCTGATAGAATGTAGAAAATATTTCTGATGATATATGTTCACGAATGTATTTTCTTTAGTGAAGGAATAAATCAAAGGCGTAAAAATAGGTGGGAAACGGGACCAAAGTTTTTGTCCGGTTTAGAGAGAATACCGGTATTTAGAGGTTCCGGTTTAGAGGGGTTTTACTGTATTTCTGGATATCTTGGATATCAAAATAACCACCATTCAACAAAGCTTGAACATTGCCATTACGTGTTTTATGTCGTTTAACCATGATGAAGGGTTCCTACAAAAACTCCAGACCATAATTCCCTGAATATTCCTTGATTTTTCCCTGGCCAAATTTTAATTTCCCTGACCTGACCAAGCGCGAATCATATTACATTTCCACAAGCAGCACGCCATTTCTCAGCGTATATATATACATATTTGTGGCTTACATATTCTCAATTAGCAGCAAGTTTTACTGTCACTTTTTATGCTCCCCATTTAGGGGGGGGGGGCATATAATCGCCGCTTTGTCCGTCCGTCCGTCTGTCTGTCCGCACGCACGAAAGGTCCTTTGTAGGGTAGGGAGAACAATAGATTCCATTCATTCCGTGATTGCCCTATTGTTATTGTTGGGTTTTTTTGTTGCTATTGGGTACTTTTAAACAAAAGAAAAACCCAACAAGTGCCCAAATGGAAGGACGGCCGTCCGTCCGTCACGCTTTTTTGTCCGGAGCATATCTCTTGAACGGTACACCGTAGGTTGATGAAACTTGATACAGTGATAGAGAATGACAGGAGGAGGTGCAGTACACAAGAACCGTAACTCTCTCATCTCCCAATTTTGAATTATCCCCCTTTTTCTCATAAAAAATCAATTTTGTCCGGAGCATATCTCTGGATCGTTACACCGTAAATTGATAAAACTTATAACAGTGATAGAGGATGACTGAAGGAAGTGCAGTACACAAGAACAGTAACTATGTCATCTCCCAATATTGAATTATCTCCCTTTATCTAAAAATACAAAACAATTTTGTCCGGAGTATATCTCTTGACTGCTACACTGTAATTTAATGGAACTTGATACAGTGATAGGTGATGACATAAGGAGGTGCAGTACACAAGAACCATGACTCTGTCATCTCCCAATATTTAATTATCTCCCCTTTTCTATTTAAAAAAATCAAATTTTGTCTGGAGCATATCTCCTGAGCATTGCATTGTAAGTTGATGAACTTGATACAGTGATACGAGATGACAGATGGAGTGCTGTACTCAAGAACCATAACTCTCCCATCTCCCAATATTTAATTATCTCCCTTTTTCTACTTAAACTTTTTAAAAAGTCAAATTTTCTGACACACTGTAACGTGAACCTTGATACTGTGTTAGAGGATGACAAAAAGAAGTGTAGTACACAAGAATTATAACTCTGTCATCCACACATATTGAATTGCCTCCCTTTTTCATAATAAATAGATTTTTGTCCGAAGCATATCTCCTGAATGTTACATCGAAAGCATAGGCATTCGGCCCGTTGGCTATGACACTACCCCTAGCTGCTATACCCCCCCCCCCTCCACCACCACCAAACGTGGATAAAATACCCTAAAATCTATCCATACATTCAATAATCATCATAAAAGAACATTTCCTGAAGTTTCGTGAAATTTAAAAATTTTTTTTTTTTTGCTAATTTATAAGTAAAATCGTAAAGGCTGCCATGAAAAAGCGCCTTGCAGAAGCAACCCTCAAGTTCCCAACCCTGTCATTTTGTCAAATCTTGGACGATCTGGACAGATGATGGCTCATTGTTTACAGCAAACAGTTTTCTTTGACGATAATTGGTAAAAAATTCAAAGCAATCGGCGAACACGCGCATGGGGACTCGAAGGGTGGGGAGACCCCTTACTCGGAAACCATCTGTCACGCAAAATTTTCCCAAACAAACGACTGGTTGCCCAGTCAAACTATTATCATTCTAGCGAAACCGAGAACCAGCTTCAAAGCAGGAAATTACGCAAAATGGATTGGTCGTATTCGAATCAGGACAACTATCGCGTTAGTTGGAATAGTTGTCAACAAGTTCTATTCGAATCATCACTTGATGTTTTCCGTTGACAAAATGTTGTCAAACCATCAAATCTTTGACCACAATTTCGATTCGAGTCGGGTCAAAATTGTTGTCATCAGTAAATCTTCGCGCATTTGCTCCGCCCAGTTTTCGTTGACATGAAACTCGATAATTCGAATACGACCAATGATCACATACGTTTGTCAACAGAAACTTGAAAACGAAAGTTATCTAGAAATTTATTTCGTAACAGAAATGCTCATTTACCGATAATTCAAAAGGTATTTATTATATATTTCATTTTCTACTAATTACCCTTACCATGGTGTAATGCATGTTCGCAAATGCACTTGTTAATCGCTGAATGACGAAAAAGTCCAAAATTAAAGGTGAACGAAGGATTCCGATATAAGGTGCCTATCGAACTTTTTATTTCTTCACTTGTGCTCGTGTCTTGCTTGGACTGTGAGCTAACTTTCTTTGAACAGAACTGTTAAATGTAAATAATAAGCCATCATTTGTCAAAATCGGCCCAAAAATGACAAAATGACAAGGTTGGGAAGTTGATGGCTCTGAAAACACATCCACCTTTTCATTGTATACATACATGATACGAATTTTTTTTTAAAAACTTCTTGAAACTTCTTGAAACATTTGTTAAGGATGTTTGTTGAACATATTGATGTATTTTGACTCATTTTGAAAGATTTAGGGGGGGGGGGGGGGGGGGGGGGGTCATAGCTTACGCGCCGAAAAACTGTGATCGAAAGTTGATGAAACTGTTTTCACTTACTAAACATGCTTGGGCTTTTTCTTTGTGGGGAGCATCCATCGTTGGGAACGATATTCTTGGTGGTTTTGTTTTACAATTACCATGTTTCTTTATAATAATATAAGAATTATTTTTATTCATGTACCCGAAATACACAGTCTTCAAATAGAAAATACATTTCTATATCACAGATTAAAGTAGATCTAGTTATATGAATATTTAAAATAAATGAGTATAAATTAAGTTACATGTAATGAAACATTTTACTCTCTCTTTTCAAACAACTAGCATGCGTTGAAACGATAAAATACAAAAGGTTTTCGAACTGTTCTGGAAACATTCTGTTGAAAACTTGATAATGGTAAGTTGGTGTAGATCGTTTGTTCTCGCTTTTCAGGGGTGCTAGACCACATTGTGTTACTATAAATAGCAGTGCGGCAAACCTTGTCTTGTACGGTATCCTTCCGCCCGATTGGCTAAAAGCAAGGGAAAGGGACGTTACTCTTACAGAAATTCTCTAAAACTTAAATGGACCACAAACTACGTTTATAGAGAGAAATGAAACCGATAATTTTACAGTAGACTCTACAGTTGTCTGTGGCTTTCGACAATTAAATGATCCGATGTTTAAACCATAATTGTTGATTGTTTCACATGATCGAGTATACGCGTAAGGTCACGTTCTTATATGACGTCGTTGACGTCGGTTGTTGTTATGGCTTGAAAGTAGAACGCATATAAAGGAAGAAATTGACGTTTTGATAACTTTTACTATTCAAAATCGCTTGGATTCATTAAAAAACGTTTGTATTTCTGAGTTGTGATCTAAAATGGGACATGTTTTCTATTTAAAACGTGTGTACAAATAAATGTTAAAGCCAAGCTGAAATAGCGCGACTTTTAAACAGCTGTTTGTTGCTATTGGATATGGAATGTGTGATTCGGATAAAAAGTAGGTCTTTACAATTCCTTTAATTAACTCGTTTTAACGGTAATTTTAAGCGAGAAAAATAATCAAGCACGGCTTTTGGTAGGGGGGGGGGGGGGGGGGGGGGTTCTATACCCTCGGTTTGTCTGTTCCTGTCGGAAACTCGCTAAAGCTCGTTTCCGACTGGGAACAGACAAACCTCGGGTATAGAATTCCACGTCTTTACCAAAAGCCGTGCTTGATTCTATTTGTATGAACATGTCTCTTCTGCTATTTATCACATTTAGTTATTTTGCGTTTTGTTAATATAACTTTCGTATGAGTGGCACATGGTTCGGATCCTATTCAGATCCTATCCTGACTCCGGTGTCCGAGCAGGATCCAGCATGTTCGCAAATGACAGTATGGTCGGTTAATACGTTTAACGTACCCCAGTCAGGGCCTCGTTCGGTTAGTTGTAAACTACTATGGTATGCGGTAGTTTAACGGTGAGGCGTTACCCAGTCGTGAAAGATAGGCTGTTGAATAATTTGAAATCACACTTCGTAAACGTGTCCCTTAGAAGTGTAAACTTTATATAGAAGTTATGAATAAAACTTTTTTATTACGTAGAGAAAAAAAATGTTCTTTTTGGTCAGAGTTGGTAAAGGTATATAATAAATCTATGCAAAATTCCATTTGTCTGCGTTGTCTTATTGTGGAGATATTTGAAAATTATCGTGTTTTTTTAACTATACACTGATCGGATCAAATTGTTAATGCGAGATAACTCTGCTGTCTTTATTTTGTAAATTGAAAGAGTTACTCCCCTTAACCTTATGAGCGTCCATTATGTGATATTCAGATCTATCTGGAAAATATTAGGTAAATGATGCAAATAGTGTAGAAACTGACCAGAGGGATCTTTTCGGACTCTCCTATCATTGACATTCACTCTTTGTCCAGATCAGTTGGTACATGTAGATCTATGTTCAAAACCTAATCGAATACAGTGGAGAATCTGTTATTCTTTCCCAATAAACGCGTTTACGCTAAAACTATTATTTTCACTGCAAACAGTTTGGAGCCAGATCAGACGCCGGGTAACCCGGCGTCTGATCAGGCTCCAAACTGTTTGCCACCAATATAAACATGAATTATCAGAATTGTCCAAAAGTTGTACTTTTCTACGTTTTAGTGCTTTGCGTTTGCGTACGTTTGCGTTTAAACGGGAAAGAATAACAGATTCTCCACTGTAGTTAGAGATCAACGTCATTCTATTTTGTGGTTTAATTTAAGTTATTATTTGACTCGGTTTATTTTGCTGCTCCATAAATCTAAAGTATTTTGCTGTTAGATCCATCTGAAGCAAGCTCCTGATATTCTATAATTCTATTACGCTTTATACTTTATATGCTCACATAGTGTTGCTTTTGTATGTAACGTGTGACGATAACAAAGGTTCTGTTCAGTTCTGTTCTGTTCTATTCTGATACGTGTTGAATGTCAACTGTTAAAGGTTTCCCCGTCCTTCACTATCAGGTTGTCATCCCGTTAGTGGTGATAGGAGAAATCAGAAATTAGACGTACTTTAAAGTTTTGACTTACGACCGTTTTTGTCGTAAGACGTTTCGTAAGACGTTTCGTAAGACGGGCCCCTGGAACCGACTGTAGAGTGTAGATCTACTACTGCGCTCTCTCTCTACAACGACATCCAATGGGAGACACACATTGTGTGCGTTGTTCGGAGGGAGTCGTTATAGAAAGGGAAATTGGCTATATTTGCAAACAGCTTGAATCTAAATCAGACGCCGCGTTACGCGGCGTCTGATCTGGATTCAAGCTGTTTGTCTCTCGTATTTATGTGTTTTCTGTCAAAATGTCATTTATGTAAGAAAAACAGCAGATCTCAAACTTAAGCAGACGATATTGCAGCTGTGCAAACATTAGACATAATTTTCTTGGGAACAGCGGCAAATGTCGTTGTAAGGAGGTAGTCGTTGTTCGGAGGGCCGTTGTAGAGAGGGATCACTGTATTTATAAAAGGGAAATAAGAGAAGCAAACATTTATTGATAGTGTGCAGTGGAGATGTTTTTCTGGCCCGTTTAACCCATTACCCCATAAATACGCCTCCAATGTATCCCTCCACTCATGAAAATAATTCCAATTTACATGTATAAAGTTGTGAATATTCAACATTAGAAATCATTTCTATTTTCTAGCAGCTGGTGGGCTTAAAGCAGGCTGAATGTTAAGCAGAATGTGCGCATTCTGCTTTACATTCAACCTGCTTTAAGTGGACACCTATCCTCAATGCTAGAAACAGGTTATGGTATAATTGTAAATGTAATGCACTATAGATTGTAAAAAATGGCAGTTTGTTCCCGGTGTCAAATCTGGCTACATAGTTTTTGCAGTGGAATACTGTAGACCCCCTAAGTAGTAGAAGTAGTAGTAGTACGAGGGGGCATTTTTAAGAAGTGGCACTTCTCCTAGTAGTAGCAAAAATTGTAGTGGTAGAGTAGTGGTAGTTGTAAAAGTAGAAGTATATTGGTCGTAGTATTGGCAAAAATAGTTGTAACAGTAGTATGGCGATCGTAGAAGTGGTGGTGGTCGTATTAGTAGTAGAACTAGTAGTAGTAGAACCATACGTAGTAATAGTAGTAGTAGTAGTAATAGTACTAGTAGAACCATGAGTAGTAGTAGTAGTAGTCGTAGCTAGTAGTCGTGGAAGTAGTAGTAGTAGTAGTAGTAGTAGTAGTAGTAGAAGTAGTAGTAGTAGTAGTAGAAGTATATATATTAGTAGTAATAGTAGTAGTAGTAGAAGTAGTAGTAGTTGTAGTAATAGTGGCCGTAGCTATAGTAGTAGTGGTCGTAATATCATTAGAAGTAATGGTCGTTGTAGTAGTAGTGGCCGTAGTAACAGCAGAAAAGTAATACAGTAGCAGCAGAAGTAGTAGTCGTGGAAGTTGTGATAGCTGTAGAAGTAGTAGTAGTGGTCGTAGTATTTGTAGAAATGTTAGTATAAGCAGCAGTAGTAGTTGTCGGTGGTCGTAGCAGTAGTAGAAATAGTGATTGCAGTAGTAGTGGTCGTAGTATTAGTAGAAGTTATGGTCTTTGTAGTACATGTAGTTGCAGCAGTAGTAGAAAAAGTACTAGTGGTCGTAGTATTTGTAGAACTGTTAGTACAAGCAGCAGTAGTAGTTGTCGGTGGTCGTAGCAGTAGTAGAAATAGTGATTGCAGTAGTAGTGGTCGTAGTATTAGTAGAAGTTATGGTCTTTGTAGTAGTTGCAGCAGTAGTAGAAAAAGTACTAGTGGTCGTAGTATTTGTAGAAATGTTAGTATAAGCAGCAGTAGTAGATCTAGTTGTCGGTGGTCGTAGCAGTAGTAGAAATAGTGATTGCAGTAGTATAGTGGTCGTAGTATTAGTAGAAGTTATTGTCTTTGAAGTAGTTACAGCAGTAGTAGAAAAAGTACTAGTGGTCGTAGTATTTGTAGAAATGTTAGTATAAGCAGCAGTAGTATTGGTCGGTGGTCGTAGCAGTAGTAGAAATGGTGATTGCAGTAGTAGTGGTCGTAGTATTAGTAGAAGTTATGGTCTTTGTAGTAGTTGCAACAGTAGTAGAAAAAGTACTAGTGGTCGTAGTATTTGTAGAAATGTTAGTATAAGCAGCAGTAGTAGTTGTTGGTGGTCGTAGCAGTAGTAGAAATAGTGATTGCAGTAGTAGTGGTCGTAGTATTAGTAGAAGTTATGGTTTTTGTAGTACAGTGGAGAATCTGTTATTCTTTCCCGTTTAAACGCAAACGTACGCAAACGCAAAGCACTAAAACGTAGAAAAGAACAACTTTTGGACAATTCTGATAATTCTTGTTTATCTTGGTGGCAAACAGTTTGGAGCCTGATCAGACGCCGGGTTACCATGCGTCTGATCTGGCTCCAAACTGTTTGCACTGCAAATAATAGTTTTGGCGTAAACGCGTTTATTGGGAAAGAATAACAGATCCTCCACTGTATAAGCAGTAGTAGTATTGGTTGGTGGTTGTAGTACATGTAGTAGTAGAAATAGTGATTGTAGTATCATATCTACAACCATATTAGTAGTAGTTGTGGTGACATTTAAACAGAAAGCTCCTTTACTGTGACCTTCCTTTAAAGCCGCATTGTGCTTTTGAGAAACCTGCATAAAACGGTTGTTTGGGGTCCCATTTGAACTACGTGGGACGTGATTCTTTCACAAAAACCGGTTTTATCTAAGCAATTCGCTTTTTAAATTTTATTTATAATATTTTTGTGCTAGCAACAATTAAAAAGCCTCCCTTGTGAATGGAAAGAAGGACAACTCTGTAAATACAGGGCTCCAGATAACGGAAGTATTTCGAAAACTTAAATCTTTATTTCTGCTTTTAAACCCAATGGTGTCATACTCATTAAAAGTGTCTCGAATAGACGGTTTAATCAGTAGTAACACCATAGCATTCGGTGCTGAAATGAGTGAGAAAATGTTAGATTGGTTCAGATTACTCTCGTTTACATGTTTAGCTGGAACATCTGGATAACCCTTATTCTGCTGCACAGACGTCTGCTTCGACATTGTCGTCTGCAAAATGTGTTCAGTTTAGATTTATGCATTGTTTTAATTAAACAAACCTTAAGACGAGTGTCAAATAGTTTGGATCCAGATGAGACGCCACGTTACGCGGCGTCTTTTTAGATTCAAATAGTTTGTAAACTCCGTAAAGTAGGCACAGGGTTAAACACTATGAGATTCAATAACAACGTGTACATATCTTTCACTGTGGGTAAACGGTCAAATAAACCTATAGAGAATGTATACCTTGAGCTTGCTGAAAATGACTGTTTCAGCCTTGTCCGCTCTCTAACTCAAACATTTCTTTTTGGATCTTCACCAAACTTGCTACAAATGTTTATTAGTATAGAATCTAGGTCAGGTTAAATAACTAGCAAAATGGCATAAGGCATGTCTGAGTTATTGGTGAAAAATTCTGAAACAGTCATTTTTTAATACATAAAGGGCAAAAACTCAGATATGCCACATGCGATTTTTGTAATAATCAAACTAAACCTAAATTTTATATACTTAAACATTTTCAGCAAGTTTAATGAATATCCGATAAAAACTGTATGTGTTAGAGTGCAAAAAGTGACTGAAACCGTCATTTTTCATTAATAAACAGGCAATAACTTAGATATACCTTATGCGCTTTTAGTAGTAATCATAATAAACCTTGATATTATATCAATAAATATTTTCAGCAAATTTGGTGAAGATCCAATAAAACGTATTTGTGTTAGAGAGCAAACCTTGCTGAAAACAGTCATTTTTTAATACATAAAGGGCAAAAACTTAGGTATGTCACATGCGATTTTAGTAATAATCAAACTAGACCTGCATTTTATATAAATAATTATTTTCAGCATGTTTGGTGAATATCCGATAAAAACTGTTTGTTTTAGAGTGCAAAAATGACTGAAACAGTCATTTTTTATAAATTAACAGGCAATAACTCAAAAACACCTTATGCGATTTTAGTAGTAATCAAACTAAACCTTGATTTTATATCAATGAACATTTTCAGCAAGTTTGTGGAAGATCGGATAAAAGATATTCGAGTTAGAGAGCGGACACAAAAGTGTGATAGTCTAACTGACTGATGGATCGACCGTCGAAGGTAATTGCGGTTGCACACGGTGATGTTGACTCCGGCTGTATCACGTGATACTAAGCCGTGTGGTAAGGTTTATGGCAGACGCTCTATTTTCGGTTTGTTATGATTTTAAATCGCCCTTTTTGGTGATTTAGGTCCGTCTTCATCATTTCATAGATCAGTTTGGCCCATTAGAATGTTCAAACATTATTATTAACCGTTATTGTATTTCAGACATTATGAAAAGGTCTGAAAACACAATGGGACTTTAAGCTGTCACCTGTTTCAAAACGCCAAATAATTTACAAAATCAATTAGCATACATTTCAGTGTCCGTAATAGAGAGGTTTTCTTGTAGTAGTAGTCGCAGTAGTAGAAGTGGTGGTAGTAATCGTAGTAGTAGTGGTCGCAGTCGTAGTAGCGGTACTTGTAGTAGTAGTTTAAGCAGTAGTAGTAGAAGTGGTCGCAGTAAAAGTCATAGAAGGAGATGTAGTAGCCATAGTATTAGAAATTATATAGTAGTAATTGTAGTTGTTTTTGTTGTTCTCAGTGTTGTGGCGATATTAGATCTATACTACTACTACTTGTATTGATGATAATGTAGATGTTGCAGTTGTAGCAATTGTAACAGTAGTACCAGGTCATTAAAATATTGTGAATTAGAGAGAAATAAGAAAGACCTTTCAAGCAATTGACTTGTTTATTTTATCAAACTACAGTAATACCTCTCTATTAAGACCACTTAATTTTGTAATTTAAATTAAAACGGGATAAGGACAGGTGACATCTAAAACAAGGCAACAGTAAAACAGAAAGCTCCCCCAGGAGCTTTCTGTTTTACTGTCGCCTTGTTTTTAAGCCAAGTGAGCTTTCTGATTAACTGTCGCCATGCTTTAAGCAGTAACCCTGGTTTTTTTTTATACATTCAGTTATCCTTCTGTTTAGTGGTCGTAATAGAGAGGTTTCACTGTATTAGACTGGTAATGAAATGATCAATTGGTTAAAGGGGTGTTGTATGTAGTGTAATGGATGAGCCGGTGATCGGCCATCAGTCATGGCCGAACTTTGCTGATTGAAGTTTTCAAATATCTTAAACCCACTGGTTCGAACACAAACACAGTGAAACCACTATATTATTGTTGTTGGTACAGTAAAACCCCTCTAATAGGACCACTAAAATTGTTAAAAGACAGGTGGTAGCTTTAAGCAAGGTGAATGTAAAACAGAAAGCTCCAAAAGGAGCTTTCTGTTTTACGTTCATCTTGCTTAAAGCAGTAACCTGTCTTAAACACTGGACAATTAATACAATTTAGTGGTTCTGATAGAGAGATTTTACTGTATATCTAGACGACTGATAGTTAAAGGGACTCGCAACCGGATGGTGTACTTGTCAAAATAAAATAAAATACTCAAATAAAAGCAAATTTGTGGCATTATTTGGCTTCTGACATTAAAAAACTATGATCAGTCCAAAAAAAGTCTCAAGAATCGTCACCGAATCTTAGATTTTTAGATATTTTCCATCGTTTTTCTATACCGACTAGTAGACGGTATAGTTGTTGTTGTTGCTTCTCTACACGGACTCAGACATAAACACGAGCCGAATTACGAAGTTGTATGCACTTTCGATCGCTACACATTGAAATACGTTAAAATCGATCCGAGATAAACGGATAGTTCCGAGGTCCATTGGTCTAAACGGTTTCCCCTATTTTGCCTTCTGTCCGCCAATGCCGGGCCCCGGGTTCGAATCCCACCAGAGACCAATATTTTTTTTTATTGAAATACATTTTTTTAAACAGAATT
This sequence comes from Gari tellinella, assembly GCA_922989275.2. NCBI lineage: Eukaryota > Metazoa > Mollusca > Bivalvia > Cardiida > Psammobiidae > Gari > Gari tellinella. The sequence goes on from OV277870.1 coordinate 23,328,520, forward strand.
TCTTATCCTAAACTAATTCTTTACCATTTATATAAGCGTTTGACACATATTTACAAATTACTATTTTTAATGCACCATCTGGTTGCGAGTCGCTTTAAAAGCAAGATGGTAGTAAATCAGAAAAAACTTCTTTGAGAGCTTTCTGCTTCACTATCATCTTGATACCAGCAGCTATCTGACATAACTCATTACTCCATAAATACGTATTTTCCAAGCTTTTCCTTATATCTTTAGAATGGAAAGCAGCCCCACCGCAGAACACATGACCGTAAAAGACAGAATGAATTTTTCCAGATTGAGGCTTAAAGTATGTTTAAAGTGAAGCAGAATGCCTCTTATGGAGAATTGTCGTATGTTTTACTCTTTTTCGTCGTCATCCTCGTTGTTATCAACGTAATGATAATGATAATAATAATAATAATAATAATAATAATAATAATAATAATAATAATAGCAATAACAATAACAATAATAATAATAATAATAATAATAATAATAATAAAAATAATAAAAATAATAACAATTGTCGTCATCCATCATCATCATCATCACCATTAATAATCGATGTCATCATCATCATTATTATCAACCTCGTCGTCATAATCATCACTATTATCGGGGGCCTCCATGGCCTAGTGGTATAGTCACTGACTTATATCACTAAGCTCCCCTCCGCTGTGAGATCCAATCGCAGTAGGGTCGTTCGGATTTTTCATGTGGGGAAGCCTTCCAGCTGGCTTGCGGAAGGTCGGTGGTTCTACCCAGTTGCCGATTTGTGTCTGAAACAGTGCATAAAGGGCTTCTGGGGTCCTCCTCCACCTGCAATAAGCTGGACGTCGCGATATGACTGAAATACTGTTAAAAGCGAGGTACAGATCATAATAGATCAAATCAAAATCATCACCATCATCATAATCATTATCACCATAATAAAAATAATAATCGTCGTCATCTTCAATTCTATCACTAACAACATCATCATCAACATCATCATAAGAATAAGCATCGTATTCGTGATCGTCATCATTTATCATCATCATTCATCACCACCCTCTTCATCATCATCATCATCACCATCATCATCACCACCACAATCATCACCATCATAATCATCATCACAATAATAATGATAATAATCACAATAGTAGTCATAATAATATTCATTATTCTCACCATTATAATAATAATCAATTTCGACGTCATCAGCAGCATCACCATAAAAATGATAATTATCGTCGTCGTCATCAACATCATCGCCATAATAATGATAATAGTCGTCCTCCTCATCACAATAATAATCATTGCCGTCGTCTTCATCATCGCCATAATAATAATAACAATCATCGTCATCATCATCATCATCATCGTCGACATCATCATCATCATCATCTTGTCATCATGATGACGACGATGATGATGACGCAAATCCATCATTTTCCAAATATATTTTGATCAAGACCAGACTTACATTTTACAGTATATCTCCATGTTTTTTATATACACCATTCACTGCCTTACCTCGTACGATGATTATTTGCAAACCGCTTGGACCCTGATATGAATCCGCGTAACTTGGAGTTTGGTTAGCGTACACACTGTTGGACCCTCATTCCGATATTTCTAGGTCAAAATACATTGAATTTTGAGAAAGAAAAGCAGACGACAGTTGTTTAAAGCGGATGGCACCATGGCAGTGAAAGGGTTAAATCTTTGCATGCTGGGTATTTTTGACGTCTGCAACATTTGTCGTCTGCTTAGAACTGTTCTGAAAATAGAATATTCAAACTTTTTAAAGAAATGACCAGAGTGTCAAACAGTTTGGATCCTGATGAGACGCCGCATTATGCGGCGTCTCATCAGGATCCAAACTGTTTGTAAAGGTAGCCATGATTTAACCGCTGAAATGCTAAGAATTAACATTATTTACACAGTGTAACCCCTCTAAACCTGACATGTGTGGGGACAACTTAATTTTCCGGTTTATAGGGTTTCCAGTTCAGAACGGTTTCAACTAAATACCCCATAGCTTATTTATAGTATGGAAGATAGCTGACCACTTAAAGCAAGTTGAAAGTAAAGCAGAATGCGCCTTAAGGTGCGATCTGCTTTACTTTCAACCTGCTTTAAGCTATCATCTGCTAGAATATAGAGAACATTTCTGGTACATATTCACAAATGTATAAAGTGGAACTATTTCCTGCAGTGTAGGAATTAATCAAGGGCGTAAAAAGGGTATCTATGATGTGATGGGTTACAATAAAGAAGGGTTGGAAACGGGTCTAAAGTTTTTGTCCGGTTTATAGAGAATTCCGGTATTTAGAGGTTCCGGATTAGAGGGGTACCACTGTATACGAATATGACCAACAACAACGATGGGGGCAATGCGTTGTCAATATCAATAACATGTTTTGGTTTTGAATTATGATTTCCGCGTGTGTTTTTATAAGCAATTTTGACTGCGAGGATTCACTTCGATTATTTTCCCTCCAACCGTAAACATGAGTTATCGTTCTTAATGGGATTAAATGGTTTGGAAAATGTCTGAAGTATGGTAATTGTGAAGCTGTTTAACCCCCTTCACTTCCGTGACGTCATCAGCTTTAATCAATTGTCGTCTGCTTTTATTTCTCACATTTAAATTTAAAGTATTATGACTTCAGAAATATTGAAATAAGTGTCAAACAGTTTGGTTTCTGATCAAGATCTAAACTGTTTTGAATTAGCCATTGTAGATCTACTCGGGTGGGTCGGTGAAGGGGTTATCCCTTTCAATGTCAATAAATATAGACTTTACCGACATATGCAAAGAACCCGGATGCGTCTGTTTGGGATCCAAACTGTTTTGGCACTCATATTAATATCCCTTCCATCATTCAAAATGCCTAAAATAAAAACTTACGAAGAAAAAGCAGACGTAAGATTTAAAGGAGACGATAAAATACCAAAAAGTCAATTCTTCGTAAACTGACTGAAATTTGTAAACAATTTTGATCCAGATCAGACGCCGCGTGACGCGGCATCTGATCTGGATCAAAGCTGTTTTACACTCGTTATCAGTTTCTTCAATTTACAACTATATCAATCAGAATTTTTACCAAATTAATTTTTTGCAGACGACAATTTAAAAGCAAACGTTATTTCGGCGGGATAAGGGTAAAACCGGGACACCTCCGACGAAAAGACCGCACTCCGCGGTCATCTCATCAATGCGTTCCAGACGGAGAAAATAAATTTCATGGGATCGTTTGAATTTTATGGGATATTTTAGCGCTCAATTAAAATTGAAAGAAACAGACTCAACAGTTTAATCCTCATTTTGTATTGCTAAGGTCATAAAATGTCGGACCCCTAAAGCTGTAAACATTGGATTAAATCTGCCATAATGAAGATATTTTTCAGTCCAGCAACTGGATTTAGATATCAGTCAAAGTAACAGATTTTTACAGTGAAGAAAACCTTCTTTCCAAATAAACGCGCTCACTCTTAACCCTTTCATGATCAAATTATTCGGGAGGTTTTTACCCCTTCACCGCTTTATTGTCGTCTGCTTCAATATTGTTGTCTGCAAGACTCGTTTCAAAGTTAGATTTAAGGTTGTATGACTTAATAGATATCGATAAGAGTGTCAAACAGTTTGGGTCCTGATCAGACGCCGCGTAACGCGGCGTCTGATCAGGGTCCAAACTGTTTGCAAAAAAAGGCGTTTTTAAGGGTGTATCCAACCTATAAGCGATTTTTTCAAAGTATCAAACTTTTTTTCTATCATTGTTTTTTTGGAAGAGCTATTTATGATGAATGAAAAAATGGAGAAAAAAAATATATTGTGGTGTCATTTTTTTTTTAGCTACAGCGATTTGAAAAAGGTATATCAAATTTGAACTTTCTCTCTCAAATTTTACCCATTCAGAGTACAAGCTTCAGTAAAATCTATTTTAAAACAAAACAAACATGGTAATTTGGGTTTTCATTATTTATTTCATGTCTATGGTGGTATTTTCACATATAGAAACCAAATTTAGACAAAGCAGGCACTAGGTTTGAACAATATGGATCCTCGATTATCAAAAATATGCTTTTTATAATAAGGGCATGCTTTTATTAGATTTTTTATTTTATGAAAAAAAAAAGTAAAAAAGTTTGAAAATGAAATAGTTCTAGTATTATATTTTTTCTTATATTCTACCAAATGAAAGCCAATGCTAAGGCAGTTCAAAATATGAAAAGAAATTGAAAGGTCAGTGTTGAAAATTTTGAGTTATTAAAGTAAAAAGAGTTATCTCCCCTTACAAAATTTGCAAAAAAAGTACCATATCGATGATATTTAGAGCTTTATAAATTTCACATTTGGTGCCTGTTTTTTCTTCAATTAGTTTTTGTATGAAGAAATACTACCATAGATAGGAAATAAATAACACAAAACCAAATTATCATATTTGTTTTCATTTAAAATGGATTTTATTGAAGCGGGCTGTTTGAAAAGGACACAATAAAAGAAAGTGGGTGGGGTAAATTTTACATGGCCATGAAGCCAACTGTTGTGCACCAAAATGTACACTTTTTCTATTTTTTCATTCATCTTAAATAGCCGTTCAATACAAAACCATCATAAAGTGTTTTCATATACTTTGAATTTTTCTTAAATTCATGACATTGATACACCCTTAACTCTTTACCCAATAACCCGTATATAACATTAAATACAGGTGAACACTTAAAGCAGGTTGAAAGTAAAGCAGAATGTGCCGTAAGGCACATTCTGCTTTACTTTCAGCCTGCTTTAAACAACCATCTGCTAGGCTACATCAAATATTTGTTATGGTAATTGTTCATGAGGGTATAAACTGGAACTATTTTCTTCAGCAGAGGAATAAATTAGATGCGCTAAAAGTCGCTTCTATGGGGCAAAGGGTTAAGCGTCATTGAGAGTGAAAGCGTTAAACAACGGTATCCCTTGCAAAAGCTGAATTATGAACCTGGTTAGACGCCGACCGAGAAGCTCGGCGTCTGATTAGACTCCAAACTGTTTGCCACGCAAATATAAATGATGGTTAGATGTTTCAATAATTTTTCTTTTTATACATTTCATTGCAATGCTTTTGCGTTTCGTTTCCGTCACATTTTTAAATCAACCTCCCTCTTTCACCGCCATATTATCGCCTGTTTCAATATTGTTGTCTGCAACATCGTTTCAAAGTTAGATTTAAAGCAGTATGAATGACATTATTTAAAACCGAGTGGCGATGCAGTTTGGATCCTGATCAGACGCCGTGTTACACGGAGTCTGATCAGGATCCAAATTGTTTTTTAAAGGCGCCTTTGGTGTCATTGACAATTAAAGGGCTAAATGGGAAATTATAACGTCTGCTTCGTGGTGGTCGTCTTCTTCTTCTTCTTGAATAGATCATTGTTGCTGTCCACGTCATCATCATCATCATCAGCATTAATAAAGTAATACTAATAAAGACTATATATAATATAAAGTTATAGTAAAGAGGGGTTGCATTTGCGAAGATCAGTAACGACGCAATGCGATATTTACAGGCACACTGGCATCTTAGAGACTGAAAACCAGAAGGCACATTGACACATTTAAGAAAACAAGAAATCTATGTTATTTTTGTGTAACACTAACTTAAAATTGGTTATTACAGCGACATGAAACATTACTGGGCGTTCGCGACCATGTGCAATTGTATATACAAAAAAATTACAATCATATAGGATAAAATAGCCCATTAGATAAGAATGGAGCGTTGGGCGAAAAGTGAGAGCATAGGGTTTCATGGCTGAAAAAAAATCCCAACAACAAATCTCGTTTCTTTAGTGGAGGAATCAATGAAACGGGTAAAAAGATTGCTTAAAGAAACAGAACCAAGAAGTATTGAAAACGATAATGATTTTATTTTATAAGAATGATTAGACAATGTGAAACATTGCATCAAATAAATAAATCCACAAGAAAAAACAACAAGTGAATGAAAAAGATCTCCTTTTTTCGAAAAAAAAACCCTTACTATACAGATATCTAAATATAGTTACAACTATTTGTACAATTGTGTCATAATTCATTGTCAATATACTTTAAACCATTCACTGTCATGACGTCATCAATGTGTAGATAATTGTCGTATGCTTTTATTTCTCAAATTCAAATTTTAAGAAATTTTACTTGAGAAATATAGAAAAGAATGTCAAGCAGTTTGAAGCCTGATCAGACGCCGTATTTAACGGCGTCTGATCAAGATCCACATTGTTTGCAAACAGCCATTGGATTCGGGGGTAATACCCCCATTCCACTGAGTGGCGATTCTTCTACGCTTCGAAATTTTGGTAAAATCGCCGCGAATCGTAGTAGGAACGGCAACAACGCAGTAGAAACGCCCTGATCGTAGTAGAAGCGTAACAGAGGCTCATTGATCGCCACCTCACGGCGAATGTTTTGACCCTGCTCAAAATTTACGTAGCGGCATCGCCGTGGACTCGAAGCGCAGCAGAAGCGCAGCAGAAGCGTACTAAGAAATTCATGAGCGTAGTAGCAGCGTAGTCGCAGCGTGGTTGACGTAGCGCAAGCGTAGTCGCATCGTACTAAAAGCGTCGAGATACATTGTATTTGCCCGCGATTCCGCTACGTTTCTCGTACGCTCTGTGCGCTCACACTACGCTCTGTACGATCTAGCGACGATCAAGTCGTTTTCACTGCGATTCGGCCATTTATGAATCACAAAATCGCCGTCCAGTGGAATGGGGGTATAAGGCAATATATGCCCATACAGTCTATCTTGTGTTAACCCATTTGCGCCCAGTGGATTCTTCCATGCTTGTACATTGGTCTGCTCCATTTTTTACGTAAGGGTATAGATCTGTCTGATCTACATCTTCATTTCCGTTTTGTTTTACATTGAAATTCCTATCAGCAGCAGTGTAGATTCAGATCAGACGCCGCACTATGCGGGGTCTGATCAGAGTTTACACTGTTTGCCAATGTCCAATATATGGAATCGTGGGCCGTCTACAATTACAGATGGCAGCTTGGAACAAGACAAACGTTAAAACGGCAAAATATAATAATAGGAGCTTTTCTGTTGTCCCGCAGCAAGCGGCCGCCTTTCTTAGAGAGAACCGTCTTTCTTCCGTCTAAATATGATTGCTTAACACGAGCCTTGTCTAGTTTTGAAGGCATGTGATCAACTGTAGGTAGAATGCTCCATCAAGTCACTCTGCTATACTTTCAGGCTGCTTTAATCCATTACCCAATAAATACGCCTTTTTACGCCTTTGATTTATTTCTCCACTGAAGAAAATAGTTCCAGTTTATACAGTCATAAATATGCATCATTAGAACTATTTTCTATATTCTAGCAGATGGTAGCTGATAGCAGCCTGAAAGTAAAGCAGAATGCGCCTCAAGGCGCATTCTGCTTTACTTTCAACCTGCTTTAAGTGGTTACCTATATTTAATACTTGAAACAGGCTATGGGGTAATGGGTTAAGCTACCATCTGCTAGGTATGGAACTATTGATTCAGTGGAAGAATATATTAAAGGTGTAAAAAGACGCATTTACGGAGTAACGGTTTAATTCATTGAAGTTAGCTCAAGTACTTTGAATCCAATCTGAGCCACAGTATTTTGAAAATTGATTTTTGTGACTAAGACTCATATTTCATGGCCGATGGTTAAACAGATACTCTTGGTTTTTTAATGTTGCTAAAATGTAAAAAGTCGATGTCTATTTTGTTCAGTGGGTGGTCCGATTGTTTTAAAGGGAAGTCAAAATGTATTTACAGTTTGAGATAGTCTTTTATTCTTTCAACAACGTGTATATTTAAAACTATATTTTGTCTTCTTTAATCCGTGTGTGCCCACTATCCTATACATGAAACATAGCTTAACAGTGTAGAATCTCATTTGACGCCCCATAATGCGTTGTCTGGTCAGAGTGTACACTGATTGCTGATAGGAATATCAAAATAAAAAGTGAAAATTGATAACAGACACCCCTTAGATTAAAAATCGACTAATCCAATATATCCAACATATAAGCATTGGATAATCCACTGGGCGCAAATGAGTTAATTTCTAGACTGTTGCAAAAAAGTTTGGCTAGATCAGACACCGAGTTACTCGGCGATTGGTCAGGAATCCAAACTGTTTTCCCCAGTAAGATTTTCTGTTTGAACGTAACAGATAGAAAGAGTCGATATGACAATTTAGCAAAATTAACCCCTTCGCTGCCGTGACGTCATCAATTTTAAACAATTGTCGTCTGCTTTTATTTCTTAAACTTTATTTAATTTTTGCCATTTTGACTTAAGAAATATTGAAATGAGTGTCAAATAGTTTGGATCCTGATCAGACGCCGCGTAACGCGGCGTCTGATCAGGACCCAAACTGTTTGCAAAAAACGGTTGTGCTCGGGTTAAGGCAGTGAAGCGGTTAAAACAGAATGCAATTGTCATCATATGATAAAATAATGTTAAGCATTCTAGGTATAGTCATTACTGTAGAGAAACAGGGTAAACTGGTCATTCCCAAAGTTTCTTTATGCCCTTTCTAAAACCTATGTCGCGTCACTCATTAGAATAGTCTACTAACGTAAATTTACTTTTTGAAAACCGCGAAGACCTAGATTATCATGCACTGTTTTCTTACATGATTAGTCTGATAAGTGTCGTCACTTTTTTCCTGGTGGAAAATCCTTATTATATTAAGCAACGTAATGATACAGATACTGCTTCATGTAGATAAAAAAAAACCACTGAAAGCTCCAATTGAATTATTTTGTCCTGCATGCATACACTCGAATATCTACTAATGTGGGCATTGGCAAACAGTGTAGACTCTGATGAGACGCCGCGTAACGCGCCGTCTCATCAGAGTCTACACTGTTTGTTATATCATATGACTTATTTTCTGTATAACAAACACTGAATTGTCTTTAAATCACCCTTGTATATCTACAATAAAATCTTCCATCATGTATACAGGGAGGGTTTAGTGCAATATCCAGGCATAAACGGGGAAAGTTGTCACCTTTATTGTCTTTCTTCCCCGTTTAAACGCAAAACGCAATTCATTAAAATTGGAGAATATGACAACTTTTTGAAAAAGTTGACGGCTAATTTGAATCTGAGTAGCAAACTCTTTGGAACCTGATCAGACTCCGGGTTAACCGGCGTCTGATCTGGCTTCGAACTGTTTGCAGTGGTCCGTGAACCTTATAATTTTTGCATATGATAAACGCGTTTACTGGGAAGGAATTATTGTTTTCTCCACTGTACAGGACATTTTACATGTCGGAGTTGTTGCTAAATACACATTTAACAACATTCATTTATGGACACCGTTCTTACCCATAACTGAATTAATGTAATAAAATATGGTCTAAAAATTTACACCATCAATATACATTGTAATTATGTTATCAATATGACCCAATTATGTGAAATGTTGCTCATGCATATCTAACATGAAAAACGATATGTTTGTCTCCATGTTGAGTTCTGTGCGAAACATCTTTATTGTCTTCGGTTTCTGCATCCCTTTAACTCATTCAAACCCGTAGCGACGATTCCATCTTGTAGCGACGATTATACTCGTCCTTTACAAACAGTGTACTTGTGTCGAGTATATTTGTCCTATACAAATAGTGTATACCCAGGTCAGATGGTTCCTAAATGAGCCCTCCGATCAGGTTTTAAACTGTTTGTCATTTAGCAAATTCAGTCGAAACTCGAGACTTCGAACTCGCTTAAATCGAACTTACCAGCATATAAAAGTATAATTTCGATAACTCGATCTCGCTTAAGTAGATCATACCAATTTTTCAAAGTTAAATCGTGGCTTAGCCACGTTTTAACTTTGAAATATGGGGCATTTTCGAATTAGCGAAAATTCGAATTACCGAGTTTCGATTGTATATTGTATTATATGTACATAACAACCCAAATTAGACAAACATGGACTTGAAACTGGAATTGTCCATTTGAAGTTTCAGGGAAGAATTAGTTAAAGGTCTGCACAGACACATTCACGAACATAGGAACACATGTTTTTTTATCATACCATAACGTATTATGGCCACCATCACTTTTGCCGTAATGTTATACAAACTCACAAACATTATGAGCCTGCCCCTTTCCGTCCAAATTATGTTCGCCCAATATCGCAGGAGTTAGTTCCTGTTTTAATGCGCAAGCCCATGCGCATGCGCATATTATATGGGAATCACGTGACTCGAATCAAACTCGCCCAAGAAATAGGCATTTACCGGAATATCATGAAACAAAGAACACTGGCAAGTAGTTTCAAGTTGATTCTGCAATCACTTACAGACATGCTCATCTATCGTTTGAGTACATTTTTCACAACTTACGTAACAACACCAGTAAAATTTACACTGACACCGTTCAACGATTTGAATGCTTTTAGTTTCGTAGCCACGCCCACAACATAGAAGATCACACCCATCGATTGCTTTTGACGTTTTGTTACACACGCGGCCTTTTGTACCCAGTGAGCCTGTTTTGGAGTCCGGCTCACAGAAATCAGGAGAAGCGATTATATATACAATGTCCGAACTAGTCGGTGGTTTAAACTGGTTGTTGACGGGAACCAGCACGCTTCTGCTGGGCCTCTCCTCCAGCGTCACTTCCGTTGCCCCGTCAAAGCTCTCCTTCAAGATGGCCCCTATTTCACGGAAAGTGGCCATAGAGCGCCAACAGGTTTTCAGCTCACAGGAGCCGGACACGCCATGGCATTTACACACCACCTGCATGCTGTTTTCTACCGCCTGAAAATAGAACAATAGTCATGTAAGGAAACAATTAAGATCCTGGGGCCCGTTTCATACAACTTCGTACGACAAAAACGGTCGTAAGTCAAAACTTTAAAATACATTTAATTTCTAATTTCTCTATCTAATCCTGTCTTGTGACATCTTTTTGGAATCGTCTTTTCAAGACGATTCCAAAAAGATGTCACAAGACAGGATTAGATGGAGAAATAAATAATTATTGAGACTTTTATAATCTGACTTACGATCGTTTTTGTCGTACGAAGTTTTATGAAACGGGCCCCAGGGCTGCCTTAAGTTGATCATAAAAATCCTAAGATTTCAAATTTTCAATTTTTCAGACGCAATTTTACTAATCGTACCTTTACCCCATAGTATGTTTCTTGTTTTGAAGACACATGACTGCTTAAAACAGGTTGAAAGTAAAAGCAGAATGCGCCTTAAGGCGCATTCTGCTTTACTTTCAGCCTGTTTTAAGCTACCATCTGCTAGAATAAAAATCCGTAGACTTAGGAAAAATCCAGAGAAATGGCAGCCCTGAAGATCACCTTTGTATGGCTCTGCTGAAAATACAATGTGGATGATAAAGGCCGTTTGAAAACGTTGACAATTTGATTAATCATAATGTGGCACACTGTTTAAGCTCTATCCATGCTTATAAAGCGTTTGGGACGAGAACGTTTTCACGCTTTCGATTGGTCAGATATGATCTGAATGCTTAAATATGACCGATCAAAACCTCGAGATCGAATCCTCATATCTGACCAATCAAAGGCTTGAAATCGAGTCCTCATTTCTGACCAACCAAAGGCTTGCGATCGTATCTATGTTCTATATTTTAAAGCGTTTGGTATGAGTCTGATACCGTTCTCAAGCTTTTGAATGATCAGATTTGAGCAGAATTTCCATCCTGGCACAGCTTTTAAGATGAGTCTGGAATCATTCTTAGAGTTTTGATTGGTCAGATTTGAGCATTCTGTATTCTGACCAATTCACGACTGAGAACGATCTTAGACTCATAACAAACACTTTAATAATAATAATATAGAAATGGGACCTGCATATATCTTCATGTTCAGGTTCGTGTATGTATTATACGTTATTTAATACACCACGAAATTTGTTTTGCTTTGGACATATCAACGTGCGATTTTTTTATAATGGGTTTGTATATGATATTTAGTAAATATGAATTGGGTTGTTACCCTTTTGATGTACATTTATTGTAACCCCTGAAGACCGGGATTCTCTGAAAAGTTGAAAACCGACCAAAATTCTCCATTCCAAGCATGTATTCGACCTGTGCACCAACCGCTCAACAAAGACTGTTCAAATCTGACCGACCAATAAAATGATTGAGAATGATTTCAGACTCAAATTAAACTCTTTAGAACATTGGACCAAAGTTTGTTGACGTTTGAAGAAAAATAATAACCAGCAATAAAATATTACTTTTGAATATGACTAAGTGCCATCTTCTTTACAAATGCATGTACCAAACAATCTTGACGAAATTTGACCAATTTTCATATATAAAGTTCGATATCTATATCCGGATCGACAGCAGTGTTCTACACAGTACCATTTTGCGACCTAAAGGGACTTTGTAGCAAACTGAATTGCAATAAAACCAGTTTTGCAATAGTTATTGCAAAACTGGTTTTTATCGCATTTCCTTTTGACAAAGTTCAACCAGTTTTGCAATAAAAGTCCATATAGGAAACGTTATATTCTGTTAGATTATCATGGTTGTGTAAAGATTTCTACATTAAATGTATGTGGTTTTGATCATCGGAAGAAATTTGATGCATTCCGGTTATTGCAAAATTGGTCGAACGTTGTCAACCGGAATTGCAATAAAAATAAGTTTTGCGACAAATATTGCAAAACTGGTTTTTAATGCAATTCCGGTTGCTACAGAGCCTATAGATGTGTTTTACTTTATCCTGCTTTAAATGAGCTTTTTTTATCATGCTTACAGCAAATTATTCAATACTTTGCTTTAAAATTGTATGGATCTAATCGACTTTGAATAATCGCCTTCGAAAGTCTATGGAAATCGAAACATCGAATGACTGTCTTTTATATACATGTACATGTGCTACAATTGGAACTTTTTTTGCAATGTCCGTACTGTCGCTTATCACGACATGGTTCGTTTACATGTATGTTTAAGTGTTACTTCTGTCGAAAGCCGATACAAGCCGATCGTAAAATTGTACGTCATGTGTGGAGGAAATATAGTTGAACTTCGATATATGGTACTCAATAAACTCGATTGTCTGTATTTTTACAGTTTAATTTCGGTTTCCTTTAATTCGAAAATAACCTTATTTCAAAGTTAAAACGTGGCTTAGCCAATATTTAACTTTGAAGTATGGATATGTTCGATTTAGGCGAGTTTGATACATCGGAGATTGACTGTACGCCACATTTCCACATCTCTGAACTGTTAGCATGCTGCATAATTGTCGTCTGCTTCAAAAACATATCGTCTGATAAAAAACTAAAATTTAGTTTTCAACTTTTCATGCTTTTGAAACAAGAAAAGTTGAATACGAGAGACAAACCGTTTGGATCGAGATCAGACGCCGCGTTACGCGGCGTCTGATCTGGATCCAAACGGTTTGCAAATGTTAAGCAAGTCGCTCTTAGCATGATTAGGATTAAGTAAATTAAATACATTATGGTTCGGGGTTCGGGTACGGAACGTTTTGTATATTAGTGAAGTCAAATGGGCCATGAAAACATGGGATATTAGTTTTCATACATGATAGGATTAGATCTATGGATACGGTATTTTAGAAACGTTTTCCAGTTGAAATTTTCAGACTGTTGAGATCCAGATCAAACTCCATGTAAAGAAAATTCTTGGCAATGCATTTCATGCTTGGTTATGAATATATTATTAGTTTTTATCTTTTAGTACATTTACTGCTTTACTTCGAATGCAAAAGTTATTGAAAACAGTTTGGATCCTGATACTGATCGCGTTACGTGGCGTCTGATCAGGGTCCAAACTGTTCGACACTCTTTTCAATATTTCTTAAGTCAAATTACTTACAATTTAGATTTGAAAAAATTAAAAAAGGCGACAATTGTTTAAAAATGATGACGTCATGACAGTGAATGGGTTGCATACCATTTGAGGCAGATGAAAGTTAAAAGCAGACGACTTTTGTTCTTTGTCAAATTGCGTTTACCTAATCACTTTAATTACTGCTATAATCGGTTAACTTTTATCCTGTCCTCTATGTCTGTCTTTTTATCAGATGTCACCTGGCAGGCATTTGGTGAGGAATTTTTATATAGACACTGTGGCTTCAAAAAAGGAGAGATTGTCTAAAGCTGAATTCCTTACAGTGGAGAATGTGTTATTCTTTCCCAATAAACGCGTTTACGCTTAAACTACTATTTCCAATACAAACAGTTTCGAGCCAGATCAGACGCCGGGTAACCCAGCGTCTAATCAGGCTCCAAACTGTTTGCCACCAAGATAAACATGACATATCAGAATTGTCCAAAAGTTGTTCTTTTCTACGTTTTAGTGCTTTGCGTTTGCGTGCGTTTGCGTACGTTTGCGTTTAAACGGGAAAGAATAACAGATTCTCCACTGTATATCTGAACAAATCCTGTTGCGTGACTGCTTATTAGAATCGTCTTTTCGACACAATTCTAATGAGAAATCACGTAGTAGGTAGTGGACTGAGGAGATGTCAATGAGATCTGATTTGGATTCAAAATATTCGCATTTGCCAGTCAATCCGCTCTCTCGACAACAGTAGAGTTAAAAGTACAGCACTGTCATGACGTCATCAATTTTAAACAATTGTCGTCTGCTTTTATTTTTAAAATTAGATATTTAGTTATTTTGACTTATGAAATATTGAAATGAGTGTAAAACAGTTTGTATCCTGATCAGACGCCGCGTTACGCGGCGTCTGATCAGAATCAGGATCCAAGCTGTTTTCAAATTACTAACGTACTCGGGGTAAGGCAGCGAATGGGTTAAAGGGGTTAAAAGTACAGCATCTGTGTTTGCTATTTTTCCTCTGCCGCCTGCAAATGAATCAACTAGGAGAAAGCCATAGACAGATTTAGGAGTTATTTTTCGCAAGACAAATTTTCATACGGGCACTTCGGTATGGTTGAGCTGGCCTCTTCGTCATTATCTTCATATAAATGTGATTTATGTTTATTATTTCTTCTCTGAAAAAACGCACGAGAAGTCGTTAGTTACGCTGCGTTGCTTGTAATGTTAAACTAACGATTCCGTTAAACCAATAAAAACATGTTAACTCTCTCACTGCCAATGGCGCCAAACGGCCACTTTTGAATACAGTTTGGATCCTGATCAGACGCCGCGTAATGCGGCGTCTGATCAGGATCCAAACTGTTTGACACCCGTATCGACATTTCTTCAGTCAAAACAGCCTTAAAGCTGACTTTAAAAATATTGCAGACGACACTATTAATTGCGGACGATATTTTGGCGGTAGGAGGGTTAAAGCAGACGAGAAGACTTGGCACCGAAAGAGTCAAACCAATAAAAACATGTTGAAGTGACGATACCGACTGAGCAATGGAAGAAACATTCACGCCAAGCGCGAGATTATGCGAGACTTGAAAGAATCTTCGAAATTTGATTTTTATGGGGTACCGGGTTTATATTTATGTTCTGGCATGCTCGTTTGCCTGACTTGATTCATACAAGTCTTGGAAAGTTTTTCAAGGGAGAATCAATTTTGAATCAATCAGTCGGCGGCATTTGGCAGGCGGTGTAGCGTTATTGCCGCTTAAATGTAAGAAGTACACAGTGACACTGCAAGTGTTACATCTTTGCACCACTACCAAAAGCTTTAATCTTTGCAACATAGCCTTTTCTAGTTTCGAAAGCAGGTTGTCACTTAAAACAGTGGAAAAGAAAAGCAGATGCACCTTAACTTAAAGTGCATCCTGTTTTATTTTTTAGTCTGCTTTTACTTAAGTTTAAGCTACCATCTGCAGGCTAGGATGACTGTCTAAAGTATATAGATCTATTTTCTTCAGTTGAGTAATAAATTAAAGGCGTCTTTACATTGTACGACATTAACCGGTAAATTAATTAACAATATAGGCAACATGTTTACATGTACATATATATTGGTCATGTTTACTGTTATATAATAGTTGATAACATATTATTTGGATAATTACGTGGAGAGGAGAGACAGGCAGATAGAGAGAGAGACAGAGACAAGAGAAAGTAATACATACAAACAACCAGAGAGCGACAGACAGCGAGACGGAAATACAGAGACAATGAGACAAGGAGAGAGAGGGAGATAGAGAGATAGTCAAAAGGAGACGTTGACAAAGCGAGAGGCACGGAGAGGAAGAGAGAGAAAGACACACAGACAGACACACACAGACAGAGAGGTGGTAACGGGGCTTGGGTAGCACGGGAGCATTGAGAATGAAGAATTAGACAAGACAAATCGATGACGTGCATTATGGATAGAAACAAGGTTCGCATTTAGATAAAACGAGTGAGTTCCTTAGAAATCGACGCTTTGCGTGTTATTTTTATTCCACTTAAGTTGTTTTATATAACTTAACCTGCAATGTATCTGATTAATTACAATAATTAGCATATTGTCCAGTATGAATCTTAAGTGATTGAGAAAGATACTACCGTAACTACGCAATAGTAACAACTTTTTGCCAGATACCAAGTGAGTCTGTGTGTGGTAGAAAACGTACCCGGAAATGCTATACCATACCCTAAAACCCGAGCCGAATACAATCGGAATTCGATTCTTCGAACTCACTTTAATCGACCTTATCAGTATATCATATGTTTAATTTCAATAACCGATCCCGCTTTAGTCGTACATATCCATATTTCAAAGTTAAAAGGTGGCTAAGCCATGTTTTAACTTTGAAACAAGGGTATATTCAAACTAACGCGAGTTCGAAGTATCCGGAGTATCGACTGTACTTATGCATTCTCCTGACACCCGGTGGTCGTATATTCTGTGGCAATTGTACTTAAGACTGTGGAATATCCATTAGTATCAGAGCCAGTGAGTTTATATGGCAGCCTTGATGACTGAGAAATATGAAAAAATACAAATTTACGACGAAGGTAGAAACTCGTAAAAAACGCAAACCACAGACATTGACACCTTGCATTCCTCTGTGTCTCGTAAATAAGACCAGCGAACATGAAGTGAAGAGATCAGAAAATAGAAATAAACCAGTTAGACATTTACAAATTATTAGTTTTTACTTATCATCTTTTTTTGCTGGAGCAGCATGCGAACAGGTGTCCGATGACGAAAGCAACTGCATCAACAGTTTGCACACTATAAAACTCCCTATTAGTACAATGGTTCGTGGTTATAAGACGTTTGATATTAGTCTGAGAACATTCTCAAGTCTTTTGATTGGTCAGCTTTGAGCACTCTGCTCAAATCTGACCAATCATGCAAAATCTTGAGAATAATATCAGAATCTGACAATTCAAACGTTTGATAACCAAAGGACTAAGGCGTTGCAGATGCAAACAAACAGTTGACAAAATACAGCCGGAACTCGATACTACAGTGGAGAAAACGTTATTCTTTCCCAATAAACGCGTTTACGCTAAAACTATTATTTGCAGTGCAAACAGTTTGGAGCCAGATCAGACGCCGGGTAACCCGGCGTCTGATCAGGCTCCAAACTGTTTGCCACCAAGATAAACATGAAATATCAGAATTGTCCAAAAGTTGTTCTTTTCTACGTTTTTGTGCTTTGCGTTTGCGTACGTTTGCGTTTAAACGGGAAAGAATAACAGATTCTCCACTGTACGAACTCGCTGAAATCGATATTTTCAGCATTTCGTAAATTCAATGGCTAAGCCACGTTTTAACTTTGAAATATTGGTATGTTCGAAGTAACGCGAGTTCGTAGAATCGAGTTTTTACTGTATTGACATTTGACACAATTGAACGCAGAGGAAAACCATTAACTCATTATCCCCTGAAACTTCCAATAGACAATTCCAGTTTGCAATAAAGGCTGGTCCATTTTAGACTATTCAGGGTTGTTTTTTTGTAATAAATTGCAAAATGACAAACAGTGAAGTCTCTGATCAGAAGGCTCCTGCAGGAGCCCTCTGATCAGGGACTTCACTGTTTGCACAGGACAAGTATACTCTTTACAGGTACACATTTGGTAAAGGACGCATATATGCGTCACTAGGGCTCAATGAGTTAAAACGATGTACCATTGGTTAAATGCAACCGATCAGATGCAGAGTAAATCCACAAACTGTTTTCCCGCCATCTTTTTGCAATAATCTGCCTTTTCTCTTTCTTTTTTTCATATACGTATTTATCGCATTATATATATATCGTATATACGCTTCTACGTGTAGTAGTAAACTATGCATGTCATGCAACTCCATGCCACATTTGACGAAGCTCTTTCATGCATTAGGCATGTGTCTTTATGAAAAGAACACCATGCTTATTTATTCAGTGCTCGTTCTGTACGCATTGATGTTAATTTGATTTAAAGGTTTATTGAGAAAAAAGTTAACCCATCTGTGCCCACGATCCCATATATAGGACATTATGTGGCATCTGATCAGAGTCTACACTGTTTGCTGATAGAATTTCAATATTAAAAAAAAATGAAAATGAAAATTTTGACTAGGCATCCCTTTGATAAAAAATGGACTAATCCAATATATAAACGTGGAAGAATCCACTGGGCACAAATGGGTTAACTCAATGACCCCCAGAACATAAAATGTACAATTCCAATTTCAAATCAGGGCTGCTTCATTTATTATTATTATTATAGTATTATTATTATTGTTATTATAATTACAATATTATTGTAAAATGTCAAACAGTGCAGAATACACTGGTTTGATAGGAGATGTGTACATTTCACATGTGAGCTAAGTCAAAGTGGTTTGTTATACATGTACACGTGTGACTGTTTTTCTTCGCAGTGCATAGTTCGTGTTTTAGCCAATATTCTTCTTCATCATTCGGACTATCTCGTTCACCATCGTTAACCCGCACATGACTGGTAGGGTCGTCTCGTCGATCATTAATCAATTTATAATACAACATTTATCAAAATAAGATCAGCTTGACAGCACAGTTTATTAAAGTGAATTAAATTTGTGACGATGACTTAATTACACAAATTTCATTCATAAAACAGTTTTAATGAAATCGACTTCATATACGGCGAACACGACTGGTCAACTGTTATAAACTTTGTTCTGTAAATGATATATACCGTCAAAATTCCATTTTAAGATACTCACTTTTACACATTTAATTTTTGTTCTTCTTCCGCAGAAGAAAATTGTTCCAATTGATATTGTCAAGAACAGTAACTGTGTACATAGCTTAAAGCAGACTGAAAATATTTGAAGATGAACGTACATGTGTACCTGAACCCCTTCACTGCCTTACCTCGAGCACGACAGGTTTTTGCAAACAGTTTGGATCTGATCAGACGCCGCGTTACGCGGCGTCTGATCAGGATCCAAACTGTTTGTCACTCATTTCAATATTTCTTCAGTCAAAATAGCAGAAATCAAAATTTAAGAAACGACAATTGTTTAAAATTGATGGCGTCACGGCAGTGAAGGGGCTATTGTAAGCGCATGTTTGCTATACCTACGACCTGCTTTAAGTGGTCAGCTAAAACCAAGAAATTGATTATTGAGTATGGTAAAGCGATCTTTCTTTTAGGAAACACACGGGAACTCAAGGGCAGGTAATAAATGAATAAAAATAGCCGAAACTCGATACTTCAAATTCGCGTTAGTTCGAAAATACCCATATTTTCAAAGTTTGACGTGGCTTTGTCGCGTTTAAAGCGACTCGCAACCAGATGGTGCATTAAAAATAGTAATTTGTAAATATGTGTCAAACGCTTATATAAATGGTAAAGAATTAGTTAAGGATAAGAAATTCTGTTTAAAAAAATGTATTTCAATAAAAAGAAATATTGGTCTCTGGTGGGATTCGAACCCGGGGCCCGGCATTGGCGGACAGAAGGCAAAATAGGGGAAACCGCTTAGACCAATGGACCACGGAAACTATCCGTTTAACTCGGATCGATTTAACGTATTTCAATGTGTAGCCATCGAAAGTGCATACAACTTCGTAATTCGGCTCGTGTTTATGTCTGAGCCCGTGTAGAGAAGCAACAACAACAACTATACCGTCTACTAGTCGGTATAGAAAAACGATGGAAAATATCTAAAAATCTAAGATTCGGTGACGATTCTTGAGACTTTTTTTGGACTGATCATATTTTTTTAATGTCAGAAGCCAAATAATGCCACAAATTTGCTTTTATTTGAGTATTTTATTTTATTTTGACAAGTACACCATCCGGTTGCGAGTCCCTTTAAACTCTGAAATACGGGTATGTTCGACTTAACCGAGTTCGAGATATCGAAGTTCGACTGTATGTACACATATTAATGTATTTGATTTATTATTTTCACTGAAGCCAATAGTGCCGCTTTATACTGTCATGAATATGTACCATAAGAAATAATTTATACTCCTATCAAATGGTAGCTTAAAACAGGCTGATGATAAAGCAGAATGTGTCTTAAGGCGCAATCTACATTAATTTTTTCCTTCAAACTACCTTTGTACAAGCAATACTTTTCAAAGAAATCTGTAAATCTATTCTAGGATTTCACATCGCCAGATATTACGTTTACAGTTCTCTCATTGCATCAAAATAGTACTTGTCTTAATTATATTTGTTCTATATTTTTCACGAAAGAAATTGGGACTATCGGTTTGAGCAACAGTGATTTGTTGTCACCAGAAGGGCCTTTGTGAGTTTACTTGACACCGACAAGTATTATGCGATTTCGATAATCGTAAAATATGCTAATAGTCTTAATTTATGTGACTGGTTCGCAAGCAATTTGGTGGTTAATGAATGGTAGATTAAACACTAAACTACAATGTTGCTAAGCTGAGGAAGTAATAATGGGAGATGTCTGTCTCCTTTTAACAAAGAATGCGGGCGATAAGCAGTCCAAGTCAACAAGTTAACAATTGGAAGTCAAGAGCAAATGGGACCCGAATGGTTAGTGTCACAGAATCGTGTGAAATTTATTCGTACGTGTAGGATGCTTAACCCATTACCCAATAGCTTTTTCTAGTTTTGGAGACAGATGGCTAACGAAAGCAGGTTGAAAGTAAAGCAGAATGCGACTTTAGGCGCATTCTGATTCACTTTTACCCTGGTTTAAACGACCATCATTACAGTGCTCCCTTTCTACAACGACACCTAATGGGAGACACAGTGTCTGTGTGTTGTTCGGAGGGAGTCGTTATAGAGAGGGAACATTAAGACTTTGCTTACATTTGCAAACAGCTTGAATCCAGTTCGGACGCCGCGTCTTGATTCAAGCTGTTTATTACTCGTCATTATATTTATTCTATCCATTTCTCCACTTCTGTGTAAATTTAGAAAAAACAGCAGACGACAATTTAAAGCAGACGATTTTGCAGCAGTGAAAGAGTAAGACATACTTGTCCCGCTTAAAGAGAACAACGGCAATGGTCGTTGTAGGAAGAGAGTCGTTGTTGGGAGGGCCGTTGTAGTGAGGAAGTGCTGTATAACGGTTTATATTCATGGCTGTTTTTAAAGTAGAACTATTTTCTTCAATGCAGGAATAAATTTAAGGGCTAAAAATGCGTACAAGTATTTATGGAGTAATGGGTTAACCCGGGCATTTCACATTTAACTTTCATCACCACTTTACCGCTGCTTTAGGCAAATACTATGACCAAGTTTCATTACGATCCAAAGAAATGTGTAGCCTTTAGAGTGTCAACAAAGTTTTAATATGATTTGACCTAGTGACCTGATTAATTTGACCCTACGACCCAGATTCACATTCTACCTAGAATTTATGGAGGCGAACACATCTGATCTCAGTGATCTGTGAACAACGTTTTCTACGATTTGACCTTGTGACCTAGTTTTTGACTATACATGACCCAAATTCAAATTTGACCCGACATGATCCACATTCGAAGTTTACCTAGAATTCTTAAGACCTATTTTCGAGAAGATCGAATAAAATATGTAGACGTTATATTGTTGACACATCAATGGTAGACGGGCAGACGGACGGACGACAGACAACGAACAACACGAGATCCTGATATGTCACCTTGAGAGCTTCGTGCTCAGGTGAACTGAAACAATAAACACCACAGCTTCAGTGAGCTTACGGGTGAATTTGTAGCCGTTAGAATGTTAACGAACGAATTGTGGACGATAGACGGGTAGATGGACGACCCTAATAGTTCACGGTGAGCACTTCGTGTTCAGGTGAGCTAAACTAGCTAGTATAGATCACAGCTCACGGGTTATTTCAAAACTGAAATTGGTTTATTTGATTAATTATTTGAACCCTAGTCTTGCATTATTGCGTCATTCGCAAACATCGTACTTGTGAGGAGTACACTTGTCCTATGCAAACAGTGTATAGTCTGTAGACCCTATTAAGAGGGTCTACACTGTTTGTCATTTTGACATATATTGAAAAAAAGCACAACGCACCTTTATTTCTACTTTACTTTCAACCTGCTTTAAGGGTCACCAATTTTCAAAACTAGAAACAGGCTATGGGATAAAGGTTTAATCATTCACACCCATAGTCTCTATCTAATTTTGAAGACAGGTGACCGCTTAATACAGTTGAATGAAAAGAGCCTGCCCCAGTTACACGAATGCCCCCGATGATACAGGGAAGGGAAGCCAGACCCTCAAATGTAAACTGTACGAGGTAGAGAGCGGAAACTGTCGTAAAAGCGCCATTTTGAGGATTTTAAAGGCCATAACTCCAAAGGGTCTACCATTAACTGGTGCCGCTGGTTATCGAACTTGGTCTCAATTTTATGTCAACAAATATTTTCAGAAAGTTTGGTGAAGATCAGACGAAAAGCAATGTGTTTGTGAAACACATACGCCCCCAGTCAGCATCATATTTGGTAATGTAATGTCAGGGTCAAGTTCACAATGTAAAAAAAAATGTATTGTTTGATAGGTCTTGACCACAGGAAGACACATGCCTAGTATAAAAGGCCCAGGTGAAAAAATGCAAAGGTTAAAGCCAAGGGTAAGTTTTTTTTGTTAAGTTTGATTAAATAGGTCAAAGCCCAAGGTCAAGATGACATGGTCAAAGACATTGGTATGGTTGGAAAGTTCTTGACACAAGCATTATACGAACAGAATATAAAAGTCCTGTGCCTACTGGTGCAAATGTTAAAGCCATTTAAAGATTTAAACAAAAGTAGGTCAAATGTCAAGGTCAAGGTCACAAGGTCAAAAACGTTGGTATGGTTAGAAATGTATTGGCACGAGGAAGACACATGTCAAGTATAAAGAGCCCAGGTGCAAAAAGTGGTATAGCCAAGGTTAAGATTCATAGTTAAAATTTTATTGAATCGATCATAGGTCAAGGTCACATGGTCAAATACATTAGTATGGTTGAAAAGGTCTTGGCACATAAAATATACATGCACAATATGAAAGCCCTGTGCCCGCTGGTGCAAATGTTATAGTCATTTAAAGATTTTTATAAAAGTAGGTAAAATGTCAAGGTCACAAGATCGAAACGGTTTGTATGGTTAGAAACATCTTGACACGAGGAAGACACATGACAAGGATGAAAGGACCAGGTGCAAAAATGCAAGAGTTATAGCCAAGATGAAGATATTTGGTACAAGTTTGATGAAAAGGTCATAGGTAAAGGTCACATGGTCATAGACGTTGGTATGGTTGGTCTTGACAAAAGAAATATACATACAAAATATGAAAGAACTGGGCCTACTGGAGCAAATGTTATAGCCCTTTAAAGATTTTTAACAAAATAAGGTCAAATATCAAGGTCAATGTCACAAAGGTAAAAAAGGTATGTATGGTTATAAAGGTATTGACTTGAGAAATTTACATGTCAAGTATAAAAGGCTCAGGTGCGAAAATGCAAACGTTACAGCCAATGTTAAGGTTTTTGGTTAAAGTTTGATTAAATAGGTCAAAGGTTAAGGTCATATGATCAAAGACGTTGATATGTTTTGAAAGGTCTTGACACAAAAGATATACAAATAAAATGTGAAAGTCATGGGCCTACTGGTGCAAATGTTATAGCCATTTAAAGATTTTTACAAAAGTAGGTCAAATGTCAAGATCAAGGTCACCAGGTCAAAAGGGTTTGTATGGTTGGAATAGTATTGACACAGGGAAGAAACATGCCAAGTATAAAAGGCACATGTGCCAAAATGCAAGAGTTAAAGCCAATGTTAAGGTTTTTGGCACAGACGGACGGACGGACGGACAAACCAACAGACAGGACAACAACTATATGCCACCGAATCGTAGATTCTGGGGGCATAAAAATCAACCCTAAAAGGTCAAAAATGGACTAGACTAAATTGAAAACTAGAATTGTCCATTTGAGGTTTAGGGAGGAAAGGGTTAAACGCCTGTTAACAAAGTTGTATGTATTCAATCGCGTTTTACAATACATGTGAACGCTGTTATCAATATACCGAACATGACCTTTTTCTCGGAAAATATGTAAAAGCCATTTTTCGAAAATGTATTTCGTCTGCATTAAAAGGGGGATTCCCCTGTGTGTGTATTGCATAATCAATGACATTTAATCTTAAATATATTGGATTGTTTACAACAGTAGTGAAGTCGTGGTGGCCGAGTGGGTTGTGTCGCTGTATATTTCACACTTGGTTCCGGCTGCACGGGATCGATCCCTCTTCAAGGAAAATATTTTTAATCAAAATTCATAACGGATTGATCACTTTTCATTTCAAATTGATTATATTGCATAACGGATGCTGTTTATGGTTATATAATTAAAAAATATGATCGATTATATCTGCTGCGGTGGCCGAGTGGTTAAGGCGGTGGACTTAAGTTCCATATGGGTTTCCCTTCGCAGGTTCGAATCCTGTCCGCAGCGAATATTTTACGGAAAACATACAAAAACGTGAATGTGCAAGTTGAAAAAAGAGTTTAAAGACACGTTCGATATAATAAAATAAGGGATATTCGATATACGGTACGCACAAAACACGATTAACGATATAGGTTTACACGATATTCTGACGATACAAGTATTATCTGTAGCGTTACCAGTTATCAGTTACCATTGTTTGCTGTTTAGGTTAGCGGTGTGTGTCCCGTGTGCAGCGTACATGTAGAGTACAGGGTCCAAGCTTATATTTAGCGTTTGAGCGGAGTCTGAGTTTGTTCTCAAGCATTTGATTGGTCAGATTTGAGCCTAGGCTCAAATCTGACCAATCAAATGCGAACGACTTGAGACTGAACTCAAACGCTTTATAACCTTGAACCCTGTAGAGAATACGAATTCTTTCCAAATAACCGCGTTTACGCTTAAACTATTATTTTCTTTGCAAACAGATTGGAGACAGATCAGACGCAGGGTAACCCGATGTCTAATCAGGCTCCAAACTATTTACCACTCAGATTAAAATTGGTAGAAAGAATGGTACAAAGTTGTATTTTTCTATATTTTATTGCAATGCGTTTGCGTTTAGACGAAAGAAAAACATCTCCTCTGTATTTGAGACCGGTATACAACTCTTAACCGATGGCGCATTCTGCTTTACTTTCAACCTACTGTATATAGGTGATCAGCTATCTTCCGTACTAGAAACGAGCTAAGGGTTAAACCCCGTCTCAACGGGGAAACCCCTCTAAAACGGAAATTTATGTTGTCCCCACACGTGTAAGGTTTGGAAGGGATTCACTGTATTGACCGACATATGCCCGATATCTTCAGGGGCCACCTACCTTAACTGTATATATAGTACATGTAGATTGATTATTCATTTAGTATCGAACATTTTAGGTGGGAATACCCATTGTAATGAATAAAGTCAAGTTCCCAATTTAGACGTACCTCGATATTGCTGACACTGTAGAGCTAGATCAGTTACTCCGACGATAGATATCTCAATGATGTCATAAAGCGCATTTGAAAACAGTTTTGATTCATATCAGACGCCGTGTAACGCGGCGTCTGATCAGGATTAAAACTGTTTTGCACTTATTTTGCAAGTACGTCAATTACACTGCATTAAAGCTCACTTTGAAACGATATTGCAGAAAACAATATTGAGGCAGACGACAATATGGCGGTGAAGGGGTAAAAACCTCACGATAAATTTGATCATGAAAGGGTTAACTCAATCGCCCCATAAACAACTTTGACTATAAGTGTGTGTTGTTGTTTTTTACAAAACAATACCATACATCGTAACATGTATTGACTGCTGAATGACAAATATTCAGAAACATGCCAAGTATAAAATACCCAGGTGCCAAAATGCAAGAGTTAAAGCCAATGTTAAGGTTTTTGGCACAGACGGACGGACGGACAAACCAACAGACAGGACAACAACTATATGCCATTCTGGGGGCATAAAAATCAACCCTAAAAGGTCAAAAATGGACTAGACTAAATTGAAAACTAGAATTGTCCATTTGAGGTTTAGGGAGGAAAGGGTTAAACGCCTGTTAACAAAGTTGTATGTATTCAATCGCGTTTTACAATACATGTGAACGCTGTTATCAATATACCGAACATGACCTTTTTCTCGGAAAATATGTAAAAGCCATTTTTCGAAAATGTATTTCGTCTGCATTAAAAGGGGGATTCCCCTGTGTGTGTATTGCATAATCAATGACATTTAATCTTAAATATATTGGATTGTTTACAACAGTAGTGAAGTCGTGGTGGCCGAGTGGGTTGTGTCGCTGTATATTTCACACTTGGTTCCGGCTGCACGGGATCGATCCCTCTTCAAGGAAAATATTTTTAATCAAAATTCATAACGGATTGATCACTTTTCATTTCAAATTGATTATATTGCATAACGGATGCTGTTTATGGTTATATAATTAAAAAATATGATCGATTATATCTGCTGCGGTGGCCGAGTGGTTAAGGCGGTGGACTTAAGTTCCATATGGGTTTCCCTTCGCAGGTTCGAATCCTGTCCGCAGCGAATATTTTACGGAAAACATACAAAAACGTGAATGTGCAAGTTGAAAAAAGAGTTTAAAGACACGTTCGATATAATAAAATAAGGGATATTCGATATACGGTACGCACAAAACACGATTAACGATATAGGTTTACACGATATTCTGACGATACAAGTATTATCTGTAGCGTTACCAGTTATCAGTTACCATTGTTTGCTGTTTAGGTTAGCGGTGTGTGTCCCGTGTGCAGCGTACATGTAGAGTACAGGGTCCAAGCTTATATTTAGCGTTTGAGCGGAGTCTGTTCTCAAGCATTTGATTGGTCAGATTTGAGCCTAGGCTCAAATCTGACCAATCAAATGCGAACGACTTGAGACTGAACTCAAACGCTTTATAACCTTGAACCCTGTAGAGAACACGAATTCTTTCCAAATAACCGCGTTTACGCTTAAACTATTATTTTCTTTGCAAACAGATTGGAGACAGATCAGACGCCGGGTAACCCGATGTCTAATCAGGCTCCAAACTATTTACCACTCAGATTAAAATTGGTAGAAAGAATGGTACAAAGTTGTATTTTTCTATATTTTATTGCAATGCGTTTGCGTTTAGACGAAAGAAAAACATCTCCTCTGTATTTCAGACCGGTATCCAACTCTTAACCGATGGCGCATTCTGCTTTACTTTCAACCTACTGTATATAGGTGATCAGCTATCTTCCGTACTAGAAACGAGCTAAGGGTTAAACCCCGTCTTAACGGGGAAACCCCTCTAAAACGGAAATTTATGTTGTCCCCACACGTGTAAGGTTTGGAAGGGATTCACTGTATTGACCGACATTTGCCCGATATCTTCAGGGACCACCTACCTTAACTGTATATATAGTACATGTAGATTGATTATTCATTTAGTATCGAACATTTTAGGTGGGAATACCCATTGTAATGAATAAAGTCAAGTTCCCAATTTAGACGTACCTCGATATTGCTGACACTGTAGAGCTAGATCAGTTACTCCGACGATAGATATATCAATGATGTCATAAAGCGCATTTGAAAACAGTTTTGATTCAGATCAGACGCCGTGTAACGCGGCGTCTGATCAGGATTAAAACTGTTTTGCACTTATTTTGCAAGTACGTCAATTACACTGCATTAAAGCTCACTTTGAAACGATATTGCAGAAAACAATATTGAGGCAGACGACAATATGGCGGTGAAGGGGTAAAAACCTCACGATAAATTTGATCATGAAAGGGTTAACGCAATCGCCCCATAAACAACTTTGACTATAAGTGTGTGTTGTTGTTTTTTACAAAGCAATACCATACATCGTAACATGTATTGACTGCTGAATGACAAATATTCAGAAACATGCCAAGTATAAAATACCCAGGTGCCAAAATGCAAGAGTTAAAGCCAATGTTAAGGTTTTTGGCACAGACGGACGGACGGACAAACCAACAGACAGGACAACAACTATATGCCATTCTGGGGGCATAAAAATCAACCCTAAAAGGTCAAAAATGGACTAGACTAAATTGAAAACTAGAATTGTCCATTTGAGGTTTAGGGAGGAAAGGGTTAAACGCCTGTTAACAAAGTTGTATGTATTCAATCGCGTTTTACAATACATGTGAACGCTGTTATCAATATACCGAACATGACCTTTTTCTCGGAAAATATGTAAAAGCCATTTTTCGAAAATGTATTTCGCCTGCATTAAAAGGGGGATTCCCCTGTGTGTGTATTGCATAATCAATGACATTTAATCTTAAATATATTGGATTGTTTACAACAGTAGTGAAGTCGTGGTGGCCGAGTGGGTTGTGTCGCTGTATATTTCACACTTGGTTCCGGCTGCACGGGATCGATCCCTCTTCAAGGAAAATATTTTTAATCAAAATTCATAACGGATTGATCACTTTTCATTTCAAATTGATTATATTGCATAACGGATGCTGTTTATGGTTATATAATTAAAAAATATGATCGATTATATCTGCTGCGGTGGCCGAGTGGTTAAGGCGGTGGACTTAAGTTCCATATGGGTTTCCCTTCGCAGGTTCGAATCCTGTCCGCAGCGAATATTTTACGGAAAACATACAAAAACGTGAATGTGCAAGTTGAAAAAAGAGTTTAAAGACACGTTCGATATAATAAAATAAGGGATATTCGATATACGGTACGCACAAAACACGATTAACGATATAGGTTTACACGATATTCTGACGATACAAGTATTATCTGTAGCGTTACCAGTTATCAGTTACCATTGTTTGCTGTTTAGGTTAGCGGTGTGTGTCCCGTGTGCAGCGTACATGTAGAGTACAGGGTCCAAGCTTATATTTAGCGTTTGAGCGGAGTCTGAGTTTGTTCTCAAGCATTTGATTGGTCAGATTTGAGCCTAGGCTCAAATCTGACCAATCAAATGCGAACGACTTGAGACTGAACTCAAACGCTTTATAACCTTGAACCCTGTAGAGAACACGAATTCTTTCCAAATAACCGCGTTTACGCTTAAACTATTATTTTCTTTGCAAACAGATTGGAGACAGATCAGACGCCGGGTAACCCGATGTCTAATCAGGCTCCAAACTATTTACCACTCAGATTAAAATTGGTAGAAAGAATGGTACAAAGTTGTATTTTTCTATATTTTATTGCAATGCGTTTGCGTTTAGACGAAAGAAAAACATCTCCTCTGTATTTGAGACCGGTATACAACTCTTAACCGATTACGCATTCTGCTTTACTTTCAACCTACTGTATATAGGTGATCAGCTATCTTCCGTACTAGAAACGAGCTAAGGGTTAAACCCCATCTCAACGGGGAAACCCCTCTAAAACGGAAATTTATGTTGTCCCCACACGTGTAAGGTTTGGAAGGGATTCACTGTATTGACCGACATTTGCCCGATATCTTCAGGGGCCACCTACCTTAACTGTATATATAGTACATGTAGATTGATTATTCATTTAGTATCGAACATTTTAGGTGGGAATACCCATTGTAATGAATAAAGTCAAGTTCCCAATTTAGACGTACCTCGATATTGCTGACACTGTAGAGCTAGATCAGTTACTCCGACGATAGATATCTCAATGATGTCATAAAGCGCATTTGAAAACAGTTTTGATTCAGATCAGACGCCGTGTAACGCGGCGTCTGATCAGGATTAAAACTGTTTTGCACTTATTTTGCAAGTACGTCAATTACACTGCATTAAAGCTCACTTTGAAACGATATTGCAGAAAACAATATTGAGGCAGACGACAATATGGCGGTGAAGGGGTAAAAACCTCACGATAAATTTGATCATGAAAGGGTTAACTCAATCGCCCCATAAACAACTTTGACTATAAGTGTGTGTTGTTGTTATTTACAAAACAATACCATACATCGTAACATGTATTGACTGCTGCATGACAAATATTCAGAAACATGCCAAGTATAAAATACCCAGGTGCCAAAATGCAAGAGTTAAAGCCAATGTTAAGGTTTTTGGCACAGACGGACGGACGGACAAACCAACAGACAGGACAACAACTATATGCCATTCTGGGGGCATAAAAATCAACCCTAAAAGGTCAAAAATGGACTAGACTAAATTGAAAACTAGAATTGTCCATTTGAGGTTTAGGGAGGAAAGGGTTAAACGCCTGTTAACAAAGTTGTATGTATTCAATCGCGTTTTACAATACATGTGAACGCTGTTATCAATATACCGAACATGACCTTTTTCTCGGAAAATATGTAAAAAAGCCATTTTTCGAAAATGTATTTCGTCTGCATTAAAAGGGGAATTCCCCTCTGTGTGTATTGCATAATCACTGACATTTAATCTTAAATATATTGGATTGTTAACAACAGCAGTAGCTGTGATAGCCGAGTGGGTTGTGTCGCTGTATACTTCAAAACTTGGTTCGGACTGCACGGGTTCGATCCCTCTTCAAGGAAAATATTTTTAATCAAAATTCATAACGAATTGATCAATTTTCATTTCAAATTGATTATATTGCATAACGGATGCTGTTTATGGTTATATAATTGAAAAATATGATCGATTATATCTGCTGCGGTGGCCGAGTGGTTAAGGCGGTGGACTTAAGTTCCATATGGGTTTCCCTTCGCAGGTTCGAATCCTGTCCGCAGCGAATATTTTACGGAAAACATGTGCAAGTTGAAAAAAGAGTTTAAAGACACGTTCGATATAATAAAATAAGGGATATTCGATATACGGTACGCACAAAACACGATTAACGATATAGGTTTACACGATATTCTGACGATACAAGTATTATCTGTAGCGTTACCAGTTATCAGTTACCATTGTTTGCTGTTTAGGTTAGCGGTTTGTGTCCCGTGTGCAGCGTACATGTACAGGGTCCAAGCTTATATTTAGCGTTTGAGCGGAGTCTGAGTTTGTTCTCAAGCATTTGATTGGTCAGATTTGAGCCTAGGCTCAAATCTTACCAATCAAATGCGAACGACTTGAGATTGAACTCAAAAGCTTTATAACCTTGAACCCTGTAGAGAACACGGATTCTTTCCAAATAACCGCGTTTACGCTTAAACTATTATTTTCTTTGCAAACAAATTGAAGACAGATCAGACGCCGGGTAACCCGATGTCTAACCAGGCTCCAAACTATTTACCACTCAGATTAAAATTAGTAGAAAGAATGGTACAAAGTTGTATTTTTCTATATTTTATTGCAATGCGTTTGCTTTTAGACGAAAGAAAAACATCTCCACTGTATTTCAGACCGGTATACAACTTGCAACCGATGGCGCATTCTGCTTTACTTTCAACCTACTGTATATAGGTGATCAGCTATCTTCCGTACTAGAAACGAGCTAAGGGTTAAACCCCATCTCAACGGGGAAACCCCTCTAAAACGGAAATTTATGTTGTCCCCACACGTGTAAGGTTTGGAAGGGATTCACTGTATTGACCGACATTTGCCCGATATCTTCAGGGGCCACCTACCTTAACTGTATATATAGTACATGTAGATTGATTATTCTTTTAGTATCGAACAACCCATTGTTATGAATAAAGTTACAGGGCTGCCATTTCTGCGTTTTTTCCTAAATCTCCGGATTTCCCCCCAGTACATGTTAGCTTAAAGCAGACTGAAAATAAAGCAGAATGCGCCCTAAGGCGCATTCTGCTTTACTTACAGCCTGCTTTAAGTAGTTGCATGTCAACAAACCAAGAAAAAGGCTATGGGGTAAAGGTGCGATTTATAAAATCGCCCTTGAAAAATGCAAATTTGGAAATCTTAGGATTTTTCATATCCACTTATGGCAGCCCTGAAGTTAAGTTCCCAATTTAGACGTACCTCGATATTGTTGACACTGTAGAGCTAGATCAACTACTGCGACGAAAGATATCTCAATGATGTCATAAAGCGCATTTGAAAACAGTTTTGATTCAGATAAGACGCCGTGTAACGCGGCGTCTGATCAGGATTAAAACTGTGTTGCACTTATTTTGCAAGTACGTCAATTACCCTGCATTAAAGCTCACTTTGAAACGATATTGCAGAAAACAATATTGAAGCAGACGACAATATGGCGGTGAATGGGTACAAACCTCACGATGAGTTTGATCATGAAAGGGTTAACTCAATCACCTCATAAACAACTTTGACTATAGGTAAATTTTGCGAGCTGAACCTTGACTGAGCTTTACTATTTATAGAAGTTGCAACCATATCATGTTATGGGTAAGTTAGGGTTCAAACTTTAACTTGATATCTAAAATAAGATTTTGATACCTATATTTGTCATCGTGGTCGAGAGAGTAGAGTACTTGCTGCACGTGGATAGCGTTTTACTGAGTAAGGTCATGGGTTCGATACCCAGTGGATGCTGTTTTTTTTTATTTATGTTTTTGATTTGGAAAGGTATTTTATACTACATATGACGATAACCACAAGGACATAAAGTAATTGATCAGTATTTACATAATACACATGTATATATTATTCAATTTTTTATTACATTTTTAAAGATGGTACGACAGACAAAAACACCGCGTCAATAGTCTAAAATTCCATGGCAATGAAGCTTGTAGAAAACTTCTACGTGCCTGTAAGAAGGAGAAGCAGACATGATTTAGAATCCAATAAAACTGAAACGGGAAGTATACTCGTCATTTAGAAAGAGTGTACTCCACTTGTCTCCTGAAAACAGTGAATACCAGATCAGAGGGCTCCTTAAAGAGCACTCTGATCAGAGTAACACTGTCTGTCATTTTCAATTGTCATACATTAACTTGACCTAATTGGAAACAGAAATTGCCCGTTAAAATGTCAGTGATAAATGAAAACAAATTACATACATTTAAAACTTTCAATACTTCAAAAAGTTTAAACGTTTTAGGTCGTCCATGACATATTTAGCATATATGTTAAACAATTCAAATGCTATTGTTTGAAAAATAATGCAATAAAACATAAAAATTAATATTTAAAAGAAATAATTTCTATTGGGAATCGAACCCACAGCCTTTTTATCCTATTGCAAGTACCCTTACACTCTACCTATTACTCTAACTCGATTATTGATTTAATTTCACTACACAAGGCACAATATCCTTAGTAAACCAAGTAAGGTAGGTAACTCCTGAACGAATTTATGCTTTTTGATGCGTTTTACCTCTTTGGGTGGACTCGTCCTAAAGGTCACGGCTCACGGGTCGAAATCGGACTATATATTGTTCGATTTTTCTGACCTGTCGGAGTTATTTTTAGAACAGAATAGTTCATAATGGTAAATAGATAACAGGGTAACATCGGATCTATATAGTCGTACACTTTCCAACTTGAGATAACATGATCCTCGTGCAGCACGAGACCCTTGCGCTAACTTTACTGATATTTTATTCTTTCCAAACAAAGGCATTTATATACTAGGCTTAAGCTATTATTTCCATTGCAAACAGGTTGGAGCCAGATCAGACGCCGGGTTACCCGGCGTCTGATCAGGCTCCAACCTGTTTGCTACTCAGATTAAAAATATAATTAAAATTTCTTAAAGTAAATTTCCACAGTTTAGCGCATTGCGTTAGAATAAGGTATCCTCTACTGTACATTGTGTACAAAAATGACAGCTATCCGTATCATTAACCGTATGTAGAGAAAACTCATCCCTTTGAAAGTTTTAGAATGTTCCAATCTAAAAATAACTCCGACAGGACAGAAGAAAGCACTAAGTGTGTGTTGTTGTTTTTTTTATTACAAAACAATACCATTCATTGTAACATGTATTGACTGCTGAATGACAAATACTGTATACCTTATTCAGAGGACTTCTGCAGAAGCCCAGTGATATGAGTTTGTACTGCTTGAAAGTTAACCTTGAAGCAGACGACAATATAGCGAGGAATTACAAGAGATTTGACATTGAAATAATTATACATGTATCCGATACAACAGCTGTGATGGCCGAGTGGTTAAGGCGTTGGACTTGAAATCCAATGGGATTTTCCCGCGCAGGTTCGAACCCTGCTCGCAGCGAATATTTTTTTATGCATACTCGGCGTCTAATCTGGTTACAAACTGTTTGAGAATACCGGACGGGAAACGCTTTCGGTGATCTAAAATTAACGTATATAAGAATTAGATACACGAACTGTAATTTTGATAAACGTTATTTCCGAAGCAGTTGACGTTTTTTACACATACGCCACAAATCAAATGTTAAAACTAATCTGATATTATAAGCTAGCGAAGCGCCAATCAGGTTAAAGTTCAGTTGATATATTTGTGTTTATCAGTGGCAGTTCAATGCCAATAACTTATTACCCGGCATTTGGTGATATAAGTCATTTATAACCTGGTTGCAATTGCAAGTCAATATTTGAAAGACGTTTCGATACTGATAGGTTAATCCCTTCAATGCCTTACCCATAGTGCACGGGTTATTTGCAAACAGTGTGGATCCCGATCAGACGCCGCGTAACGCGGCGTCTGATCAGGATCCAAACTAATTGAGACTTAATTCAATACCTCATACGTAATTTTTTTTCTCAAAATTAACTTTGAGAAAAATAAGCAGACGATAAGTTTTTAAAGCAGATGACGTCATGGCATTGAAGGGGTTAATTGAGAACAACATGGAAACAATAGAGTAGACCAAAACTCCGCCCATTCAACTATTGTGGTTATATACCGTATAACCTTTCTTTTGCGACCACTAAAAATAAGGCTAAATGACAACATAATAAAATTATTATGAAATGCAGGTGGCAGCTTAAAGTAAGGTAAGGAAAAGGAGCTTTCTGTTTTCCATACACCTTGTTTTAAGCAGCCACCTGCCTATTTAGTCGTCATACCAGAGAGGTATACTGTGCAAAGATAAACTGTTAGACTGTAATTCCATCTTAACCCTTTCATAATAAAAAAATTCACGAGGTGTTTACCCCTTAACCGCCAAATTGTCGTCTGCTTCAATATTGTTGTCTGCAATATCGTTTCAAAGTTAGATTGAAGGCAGTATAACTGGCGTAATTTTAAAACATTTTTATCCTGATCAGAGGCCGCTGTGACTATATCTCTATGTCTGTCTCTGTCTCTCTGTTACTCTGTCTGTCAGTCTGTCTCTCTTTCTCTGTCTTTCGTCAATGTATGCATATCAATATATAAATCTTACAAATACATAGAAACACTTCAACATGTCAAAAGCTAAAGTTGTCACATGACTTTCTGTCATCGAAACGAGACTGATTCTGATAAAAACGACTTCCGAAATCCTTCGCGACATTTGTCTTATTTGAACAAGTTTAAGTGATTTGCTGATATTCAGATAAATGGTAATTTTAGATCCATTATGAACATGAGTCTTAATCTTCATCTTATTTACCCATATCAACTTCACCCATCCACTGCCTTATATCCCGAGTATGATGATATTTTTCAAACAGCTTGGATCCTGATCAGACGCCGCATAGGTCAAGGTCACATGGTCAAATACATTAGTATGGTTGAAAAGGTCTTGGCACATAAAATATACATGCACAATATGAAAGCCCTGTGCCTGCTGGTGCAAATGTTATAGCCATTTAAAGATTTTTTACAAATAAAGGTCAAATGTCAAGGTCACAAGATCGAAACGGTTTGTATGGTTGGAAACATTTTGACACGAGGAAGACACATGCCAAGGATGAAATGACCAGGTGCAAAAATGCAAGAGTTATAGCCAAGATTAAGGTATTTGGTACAAGTTTGATGAAAAGGTCATAGGTAAAGGTCACATGGTCATAGACGTTGGTATGGTTGGAAAGATCTTGACAAAAGAAATATACATACAAAATATGAAAGACCTGGGCCTACTGGTGCAAATGTTATAGCCCTTTAAAGATTTTTAACAAAATAAGGTCAAATATCAAGGTCAATGTCACAAAGGTAAAAAAGGTATGTATGGTTATAAAGGTTTTGACTTGAGAAATTTACATGTCAAGTATAAAAGGCCCAGGTGCGAAAATGCAAACGTTACAGCCAATGTTAAGGTTTTTGGTTAAAGTTTGATTAAATAGGTCAAAGGTTAAGGTCATATGATCAAAGACGTTGATATGTTTTGAAAGGTCTTGACACAAAAGATATACAAATAAAATGTGAAAGTCATGGGCCTACTGGTGCAAATGTTATAGCCATTTAAAGATTTTTACCAAAGTAGGTCAAATGTCAAGATCAAGGTCACCAGGTCAAAAGGGTTTGTATGGTTGGAATAGTATTGACACAGGGAAGAAACATGCCAAGTATAAAATACCCAGGTGCCAAAATGCAAGAGTTAAAGCCAATGTTAAGGTTTTTGGCACAGACGGACGGACGGACGGACAAACCAACAGACAGGACAACAACTATATGCCATTCTGGGGGCATAAAAATCAACCCTAAAAGGTCAAAAATGGACTAGACTAAATTGAAAACTAGAATTGTCCATTTGAGGTTTAGGGAGGAAAGGGTTAAACGCCTGTTTTACCAAAGTTGTATGTATTCAATCGCGTTTTACAATACATGTGAACACTGTTATCAATATACCGAACATGACCTTTTTCTCGGAAAATATGTAAAAGCCATTTTTCGAAAATGTATTTCGTCTGCATTAAAAGGGGGATTCCCCTGTGTGTGTGTATTGCATAATCAATGACATTTAATCTTAAATATATTGGATTGTTTACAACAGTAGTGAAGTCGTGGTGGCCGAGTGGGTTGTGTCGCTGTATATTTCACACTTGGTTCCGGCTGCACGGGATCGATCCCTCTTCAAGGAAAATATTTTTAATCAAAATTCATAACGGATTGATCACTTTTCATTTCAAATTGATTATATTGCATAACGGGTGCTGTTTATGGTTATATAATTAAAAAATATGATCGATTATATCTGCTGCGGTGGCCGAGTGGTTAAGGCGGTGGACTTAAGTTCCATATGGGTTTCCCTTCGCAGGTTCGAATCCTGTCCGCAGCGAATATTTTACGGAAAACATACAAAAACGTGAATGTGCAAGTTGAATAAAGAGTTTAAAGACACGTTCGATATAATAAAATAAGGGATATTCGATATACGGTACGCACAAAACACGATTAACGATATAGGTTTACACAATATTCTGACGATACAAGTATTATCTGTAGCGATTTCAGTTACCATTGTTTGCTGTTTAGGTGAGCGGTTTGTGTCCCGTGTGCAGCGTACATGTAGAGTAAAGGGTCCAAAGTTATATTTAGCGTTTGAGCGGAGTCTGAGTTTGTTCTCAAGCATTTGATTGGTCAGATTTGAGCCTAGGCTGATTGAGAACGACTTTAGACTGAACTCAAAAGCTTTATAACCTTGAACCCTGTAGAGAACACGAATTCTTTCCAAATAACCGCGTTTACGCTTAAACTATTATTTTCATTGCAAACAGTTCGATACTGATAGGTTAATCCCTTCAATGCCTTACCCATAGTGCACGGGTTATTTGCAAACAGTTTGGATCCAGATCAGACGCCGCGTAACGCGGCGTCTGATTAGGATCAAAACTGTTTGAGACTTATTCCAATATTTCAAAAGTAATTTTTTTCTCAAAATGAAATTTGAGAAATATAAGCAGACGATAATCATTTAAAGCAGATGACGTCACGGCATTAAAGGGGTTAATTGAGAACAGCCAGGAAACAGTAGAGTAGACCAAAACTCCGCCACTTCAACTATAATTGGTTATATACAGTATAACATTTCTTAACGAGTACTAAAAATAAGGCTAAATGACTACAGAATAAAATTATTATGAAATACACGAGGCTGCTTAAAGTAAGGTAAGGAAAAGGAGCTTTCTGTTTTCCCTACACCTTGTTTTAAGCAGCCACCTGCCTATTTAGTCGTCGTAATAGAGAGGTATACTGTACATGTA
The DNA here is from genome assembly GCA_922989275.2 of Gari tellinella. Taxonomy (NCBI): domain Eukaryota; kingdom Metazoa; phylum Mollusca; class Bivalvia; order Cardiida; family Psammobiidae; genus Gari; species Gari tellinella. The sequence continues at coordinate 23,366,788 of OV277870.1, forward strand.
TGTTAGTCTGTAATTCCACCATAACCCTTTCATAAACAAAACTACCGTGAGGTTTTTACCCATTATAATAATAATAATAATAACGACTTTATTTCATGTGGATTACATATTTGGTATCGAACAAACAAACCAATTTTCAATATGGTCCACAAACAAAATTAACATATGTACAACACGAAGGAACACAATTACAAATCAGTATTTTTTTTAAAACTTTTGCAAACAGAGTGGACCCTGAAAAGACAGTTCCTGTAGGAGCTCTCCACAGGGACTACTCTGTTTACTTAAAGAATTTTAAAGATTAAAAGCTGAAAACAGTAATGCATAGGTGTCATTCTGAGAATTCAAGATTTGTTATCTGTACATGAATATTGAATAGGTAGAGGCAATATAAAGCCCAAACAAAACGATGATTTAACAAATAGCAAAGATCTAGATCAATGAAATTGCATAACAAACGGGAAGGAATATACCACAGATACTTCAAACCCTTTACTCCATGATATATTTCTACTATTGAAGAAAGGTGACCACTTAAACTAGGTTGAAAGTAAACCAAAATGAGCCTAAATGAGCACTCTGCTTTACTTTAAACCCGCTTCAAGTTACCATCTACTAGAGAACATTTTTCATGAAACATATCTATGGAGTGAAGGGCTAAAGCAACATGTAGGTTTTGATCAATATCCATATTTCTATCATAACTTATATACAAGCCCTTACAAGCAGCTAAGGCCTTGATCAGTCATTGGCCCTTAGCTCATCGCATATTCAAAAATTTTCCCTCATTTGATGGATACTATTCAAACCATTTATTTAAAAGTAGAATACAATGTATTTGAAAACTTAGAATGTTATCTATTACAGAATCATTTCTTCTCCTAGCAAACAATGTATACTCTGATCAGAGAGCTTCTTAACCCTTTCCCTTATAGAAGCGACTTTTAGCGTATTTAATTTATGCCTCCGCTGAAGAAAATAGTTCCAGTTTATACCATCATGAACAATTATCATAACAAATATTTTTATATAGCCAAGTAGATGGTGGTTTAAAGCAGGTTGAAAGTAAAGCAGAATGTGCCTGAAGGCACATTCTGCTTTACTTTCAACCTGCTTTAAGTGATCACTTGTATTTAATGTTATAAACGGGTTATTGGGTAAAGGGTTAAGGAAGTATCTCATCTGGGTCTACACTTTCAGCAAAAAAATCTACTATCGACATAACTAGCGGGCTAAAGGTTAATACCATTCACGCCATATTGTCGTCTGCTTCAATATTGTTGTCTGCAATATCGTTTTAAAGTTAGATTGAAGGCAGTGTAACTGGCGTAATTTTAAAACAAGTGGCCGACATGTTTTATCCTGATCAGAGACCGCTGTGACTATCTCTCTATGTCTGTCTCTGTCTCCCTGTCTCTCTCTCTTTCTGTTACTCTGTCTGTTAGTTTGTCTCTGTCTTCTCTGTCTTTCGTCACTGTATGCATATCAATATATGAATCGTACAAATACACAGAAACACTTCAACATTTCAAAAGCTTAAGTTGTTACATGACATTCTGTCACTGAAACGAGACTGATTCTGATAAAATGACTTCCGAAATCCTTCGCGACATTTGTCTTATTTGAACAAGTTTAAGTGATTTTCTGTGATTAAGATAAATGGCAGTTATAGAACCATTATGAACACGGGTCTCAATCTTCACCTTATTTACCCATATCAACTTAATCCCTTCTCTGCCTTATACACCGAGCATGATGATAATTTGCAAACAGATTGGATCCTGATCAGACGTCGCAGAGAAGGGGTTAAGTAACGCGGCGTCTGATCAGGATACAGACTGTTTTGGCATTCATTGCGATATTACTTAAAAGTAAAATGTACCAAACAATTTAATTATACAACTTAAAGAAGACGACAAATGTATAAAATAGTTGACATCACTGTAGTGAAGTTTTTTTTGTATCAGAATTATAATCACAACTCAATAGTTTATAGAACATTGAGAACAGAAGCATGTTGATCTCTTAGGACAGGTGCCTGATAAAAACAGTACAAAATATTACAGAAAACTCCAATTTGAATTACTTCGTACTCGTACTGACTTTCGCTCTACGTTAAATTCCCACGTGCTTGAATGATTGACCATGTGCTTTAATTACTGACTACGTTACGTATTTTCTTTTGAAAGCTCGATAGGCAGTAAAGAGCAACTTCACGTGGAACTATATTCAACTATAGTCCGGACCTTTAGTCAGACAAACTGTCATCTAACTTTCTAAACCGGATACTTTATATAATATGATATTTTCGCCTTTAATTAAAACGGTCGGAAACAGGCGAAGGCTTAATACAGATTAACAGTTATAAACAGAAAAGTCCCTTTTGGAGCTTTCTGTATAACTCTTAGCCTGTATTAAGGTGGTTCGCGGGCCAGCTTATTCCGTGTCAGAATTCTTTGAAACCGTGATTAAATTGAAATATACCATATGGAGAGTGAAAAATCGTTAAAAAAAAGACAGTGCCGTTTTTTTCTGGCAGGACCATTAAATTTTGTCGAGAAAAGCTCCTTTTTTAATGAACAGGAATATTTTCTTTATAAAATAATAGAACTCAATAATTTCTGTATATTCAAGTAAACTGTACAGAGACTATAAGAAAATGTGCAAACAAAAATATTTCTTATCATATTTTTTGGAAATATCAATATTTTAAAAAAGTCAACTTCTGAAAAAGTCACTAAATTTCAAATTACAAAAAATCTAGCTGTTTAACATGCACTAATTTTAATTTTATTAGATACATATAACTTAATTCTACTAGTCACACAAATTTAATGAAAATCTACAGTGGAATTTACATTTTATACATGATTTCCAGAAGTTCTGCCAAATGTTAACACAAACGAGTTACCTCCCTTGAGTTCAACTTTAAAATGCCGTCAGCTCTAAATAATACCAGAAGTCAAACCAGTAATAAGGGGCCATTGAATACGGTAGCCTGTATATATTTAAAGACAGATGACTGCTTAATGCATTGCAAAAGTAATGCATAAACGCTCCTTGAAGATCTATCTTTTAGCATTACTTTTGTCCTGTGTTAAGCTGCCATCTGTCATATATAGTTACCTGTATTTTGTGGTCTACCTCCTTTTCGAAGAAGCGCCCAGTTTAGAAACATTTAACGGTACAAGAGGGGAAAGTAGCGAGTTCATTACTAGCCTGACGTGCGGATTTATATCTTACTGGAATTGGATGCCAAAACGAACACCATTGATAATTGAATTAATTAAATCCAGTCAAAGAATGCCAAAGCAATTCATGTCAGAGTTAGAATAATGGCTTTTATTCTCTATTAATACCACCATCGTGCACTAAAAGACCCAAGTAGAAGAAAAAAACTTTTAAATCTTATCACGCTGTACTTAACCTATCAAAATAGATTGTTTTTAGTATTGAAGACAGATTCGTTGCTTAAAGCAGAATGAAAGTAAAGCAGAACGCTCTTAAAGGAGCATTCTGCTTTACTTTCAGTCTCCTTTAAGTATACCATCAGCTAGAAAAAAGAAACTTTTTCTTGTGGTGCATATTCAAACTATAAAGTGAATCAATTTTCTTCAAGTGGGGAATAGTCATAGGTGTAAAATGCGTAAATATGGAGTGATGGATTAAGCGAAACTTGAATTGAACGCACAAACATATTGGATTCAGATCAGACTATGTGCCATATGAATTGGCATGTCATAGTATAGAAAAAGTTAAAAAGGTATGGATTGTGTTTGTGTTCGCAGATAAGATAGTTAAAGCAGACGAAAATATGAAATTGTAATGGTCACGGAAACACACACAGCTACAGTGAAAGAGGAAACAAGAAATATCTTTAAAAAAGATATTCCGTCGCAGGTTAAAGTTTTGTGTGGGGTACAGTGGAGAATCTGTTATTCTTTCCCGTTTAAACGCAAACGTACGCAAACGCAAAACACTAAAACGTAGAAAAGAACAACTTTTGGACAATTCTGATATTTCATGTTATATGCTGATGACATTGTTTTGTTTGCTGATAATGAACTAGAAGTGCAAAAAGGTTTAGATGCTTTGTTTGAGTACTGTCAAACTTGGAAACTGAAAGTAAATACAAATAAAACAAAAATAATGATATTTAGAAAAGGTGGTAAAGTGAGCGATAATCTTAACTTTCAGTACGATGGTAACAGTATTGAAATAGTCAATAATTTTTCATATTTAGGTATTACATTTACATCTGGTGGATCTTTTAAAAAGACTCAAGAAACATTAGCAGGACAGGCACAGAAAGCTATTTTTAAGTTGAATAAATACTTACATAAATTCACTTATATTACACCTGCACATAGACTAGAATTATTTGATAAATTAGTATCACCAATATTGAATTATGCAAGTGAAGTATGGGGTTTTGCTACTGCACCTGCTATTGAAAGAGTCCATTTACAATTTTGTAAAAAAATATTAGGTGTGAGAAAAACAACGCAAAATGATTTCGTTTATGGGGAACTCGGGAGAACAAGCTGTCAAACTAGTAGATATTATAATACGATTAAATATTGGACTAAGATTTTGACCTCTGATGAGAATAAGTATATAACTAAAGTTTACAATATGTTAAAAAACGAGGCTGAAGAAAAGCAGTATGTTAACTGGTGTTCCAATGTAAGGGACTTATTATGTAATTTAGGTTTTCATTATGTCTGGATATCACAAACTGTTGGAAATACAAAGGTCTTTCTATCTTTAGTGAAACAACGATTAAATGACCAGTTTGTACAAAGTTGGGAAGGTAGATTAAATGACTCAAGTAGAGCAATATTTTATAACCAAATTTCGAAATTTGAGTTTCAACCATATTTACATAAAATTAACATGATGAAATTTTGTCAAGCATTAACTAAACTGAGGGTCTCATCTCATAGACTAGCAGTTGAAACTGGGCGATGGAACAAACCACTTCCAATACCATACAATGAAAGAAAATGTAGAACATGTTCAGTCCTAGAAGACGAATTTCATTTTGTATTGGAATGTAAACAGTTTGAAGACTTGAGAAAGAAATACATTCCGAGGTACTTCTTGATTAGGCCAAATATGTTTAAATTTGTAGAACTAATTAATAGCACGGTAGACAAGACTATTAGAAACTTATCAATGTTCGTTTATCACGCCTCTCAGGCAAAAGTAGAGTAATAATGGATATAATAATAATATTAATTAGATCTAGAAAACAGGCACAATAGTTAAAATTGTCTTTAGACATGTTGATTTTTGCTATTTGATTTTCCATATGAATGAGAATATATACATGGTTTAACATATATTAATTTTTCTATTAGGTATCTCAGTATAATTGATGTTAATCTAGTTTTCTTTGACAGTATTCTGCATTCTTTACTGTCTGTAACCTGCTAATGTTGGTGCGTGCAGCACGATTGCATTACAGGAAGCTTTATCAGGATCTTTTTGCGGTGTTGTAAGGCTGTACTCGCCAGATGGCTGTTGTTTAAATTAAACTTTAATATGCTCTCATTTTTTCATGTAAACTTTACTAAGTACACTTTGAAAAAGATCTAGAGTTATTTCTGGACACATTGTTGGTGCGTGCAGCACGATTGCATTGCAGGAAGCTCTATCAGGATATTTTTGTGGTGTTGTCGGGCTGTACTCGCCAGATGGCTGTCGTTTAAATTAAACTTTAATATGCTCTCATTTTCTCACGTAAACTGGAATTAGAAGTGGTAGCCGCCTGCTGCCTACCCCAGCTACTGGGAATACCAGCAGCAGTTGAACATTAAAATCAGGATCAAGTCAAGTCAACGTTACTAAGTACACTTCGAAATAGATCTACATAACTATTAAAATGTTTCTTTTTCCCTTTTTTCTATAGCTGTTGCATAGATCTATATCATTCTCTTAGTAGAGGACTTGTAATTGTGTGTAAATTTTCAACTTGCATTAAGCTGCAGGTTTTCTACAGTAGGCTGTGACGTCACAAGGATTTCCCCAAGAATGTTAGCGGAATTCCCTATGTTGTCACTTTTGACGTCATTCGTTACGTAATTACTTTTCTGTCGATGGATCACACAGGTGCTTGGCGCGGTTTCGAAGTCTGGCTGCAGATATCGGAAATTAAACGTTTCTTATAGGTAGCCGGGGTTCTGGATTCTGTCGAGCACTTTTGATAGATATATAATGTTGGTTAACAGATTTAATTTGAACTATTTTATTTTGACCTATTAGATGTTGTTTGATAGATCTAATTTGATCTATCTATCAGAATCTTTTTGCGATGATATCGGGCTGCACTCGTTAACCGGCTGCCGGACCATAAATCAATTCTACTGACAGTTGTGACGTTATCTAATGCGAAGATCTCTCATTATGATAATAGAATAAATGGCTACTGTATATAATGCTTTTCATGCATTGTCATGCATTTGTTATGTCATGCATTTGTTCAGATGTTACTAGTTCTATATATTACTGAATTTGTTGTTGATACGTTGTCAGAACTATAGCTTTTATGTGGTTAGAAAAGTATGCCATAGAACTATACGTTGTGCGTTCTGTTTGGTCGTTTTATAAGTTATAAAGTTACACAAGGCTAAGTTTATATAAATAAATAGCCTACATATACACCTTCTCCGCTACGAAAACAAAACTTGTTTCCAGAGGATTCATAGTAGAGGTTCTAGATTGATGGACACAGTTTCAAGAGATAATGGAAATTTGCTCTTGGAAAAAGTTGATAAATCAAGAACGAAGTTTAGAGCTTTTGAGTTTATATTTCATTGATTACTTTAAGAGCATTGAAATAATAACAGTCTATGACTATACAAAAAGCATTTATGATAAATAACAATTCATTTGTACTTATACTTGCATTGTAAATGAGAACAGTTTCAGTATAAGATCTAGATCTAGTCACCATACAGCTTCTCTTTCAAAATATTTATTACAATAACAATTTCAAAAAGTACTGCAGCTTTGTAACTTAAGGTAGATTTTAGTGTTTGGTAAACAGAGTAACCAAAGATCAGACAGAGTCTCCATAGAAGGAACTGTCTGACCCTAGTCTGAACTGTTTGCAGATGACTTGTATCAGTCTGCAGTCTAATTATTTTTAGAACAAACTTTTTCAGGGTGGCTAGATCGCTGAAAATTTATATGTACGCATTGAAAACTAGCTTGAATGATATAGATTACTTCTGTTGATCAATGTCATCTTGATGAATGTATTGAATGTGTTACCTCATGGACTTGTTAGTCTAAAGGTGGAAATAAAATCTTATCTTATCTTATCTTATCTTATCTTATCTTATCTTTATCCTGGTGGCAAACAGTTTGGAGCCTGATCAGACGCCGGGTTACCCGGCGTCTGATCTGGCTCCAAATTGTTTGCGCTGCAAATAATAGTTTTAGCGTAAACAGGTTTATTGGGAAATAATAACACATTCTCCACTGTACAGTATTCACTTAACCAGAGAGATTCTGACTTAACAGCTAAATTTAGAGCTTATCCACGCTAAATTTAGAAATGATGACATAGACTGCATCTCAATGTTTTAATGATCCGCATTTAGCTATCTATTTATACGGAGTTTGATGAATGTCTTCAATTCCAGGCATACTATTATATCGGAAGCGTTTCTTCACTATCAAATGAACACGTTATGCGGCTTTAGGTCAGGATCCAAACTGTTTGAAAATAACTATTGCAGAGAAAAAGATAATCCGCTTTTTATTAGTTTTTTCCCCTATTTATTTATAAATAAAAACATAATCACATATTATGGAAGGGTTTTAAAGAAAATAAGTAACTCTATTCAAATTATTAATGTTATAATGTTACCAAATTGATACTGTACCCTACACATATGCATTTGAAGCATTTTTATTTGATTTGATTTGTTTTGATTTTACGTCGCTTTCAACAGTATTTCAGTCATATCGCGACGTCCAGCTAATTATAGGTGGAGGAAGACCCCAGAAGTCCTTTATGCACTGTTTCAGGCACAAATCGGCAACTGGGTAGAACCGCCGACCTTCTGAAAGCCAGCTGGAAGGCTTCCCCACATGAAAATTCCGAACGACCCTACTGGGATTCGAACTCACAGCGGTGAGGAGCTTAGTGATGTAAGTCACAGTGACTATACCACTAGGCCACGGAGCAACAAATACCTACAATACAATAAATCCTTATAATTCGTCGCTATCGAGTTGTCAACTTCAATATTATGTCTGCAAGATCGATCTAAGTTAGATTTCAGTAAGCACGAGTTAAAGATTTGGATATACGTGTCATATAGCTTGGATCCTAATCAGACGCCGCGTAACCAAGTGTCTATAGTGGCCAAACTGTTTGCAAAGTCGACTTTAGGCAACTTCAGCGTTGGAGGGATTACTCATTCGTGAAGGGTGTTGTTATGTTATTGGCTGTTCAAAGGGTTCATTTTGAATTATAGGCAAGTAGTACAGCGCACCTTCTCTACAACGACACCCAATGGGAGACAAATATGGTGTTAGTTGTTCGGAGAGAGTCGTTAGAGGGATGGACATTATTTTACATTTGCAAACAGCTCGAATCCAGATCAGACGCCGCGTAACGCGGCGTCTGATCTGGATTCAAGCTGTTTGTCACTCAACATTATTTATTTTTTCTATCAAAATGTTCAATATGTAAATTTGAGAAAACCAGCAGACGACAATTTTAAGCAGATGATATTTCAGCCGTGAAAGCTTAAGCTATAATTGTCTTGTTTGGGGAACAGCGGCAAGGGACGTTGTAAGGGGGGAATCGTTGTTTAGAGGGCCGTTGTAGGGTGGGCACACTGTAGCATAAAGACAAAGCTTGAACTGATCAACCCAGTTAGTTCGGGTGTTACGGAGAATGGTCCGTCCCATCCGGATCTACACAGTTTGGCAAAACGCATGACACTTACCACTTTCCTCGCATTTTTTTATTAGGTTGCTAAATGAAAATTGTTTTTATGATTCATTTCAATTAGATATAATTAATACATACAGTGCTCCCTCTCTACAACAGCATCCAATGGGAGACAGAAATGTTGTGCGTTGTTTGGAGGGAGTCGTTATAGGGAGGGAACATTAAGACATGGCTTACATGTGCAAACAGCTTGAATCCAGATCAGACGCCGCGTACCGCGGCTTCTGATCTGGATTCAAGTTGTTTGTCACTTGTCATTATATTTATTCTATCAAAATGTCCACTTATATGCAACTTTGAGAAAAATTACAGACGACAAATTTAAGTAGACGGTATTGCAACCATAAAAAGGTTGGACATAAATGTTTCGTTTGGGGAACAACGGCCAGGGTCGTTGTAAGGAGAGGACCGTTGTTCGGAGGAGCCGTTGTAGAGAGAGAACACTGTTTTTCAAATTGCAAGGGGCTAGTTGAAAAATCTTAGATAATCATCCCTCGTAAATAAGGTAGTAAGGTAACATTAATTTTATTCATTTTAATCATCTGAAAGTTTACCTTTAGCAAACAAAGTGTCACTAAACATTTCGACAACCCATAACGTCCAGCCAAAATTCGCCATCGTTAAAATACGCAAGTCATTTGGGGTCAGACTCGAATGTATCCGAATGCAATCAAAAATTGTCTACGATTAGCCAATCAAAACGTCGTTTACATTTCAAAACTTATCTAAATTATTCCCGACATGTTTGTGATGTTAGTAAATTGAGATAGGCCTGTTCGTCATAGCATAGCCAGAACCACAAAGTCAGAGATTATAAACAACGTTTTCTTTGGCTAAAATTTCAGATCGGTTAACTTGAAATCCGCTCCCTTCAATCGTGCAGCTTTATTAATTAACCCTTCCCCATGCAAATATAAAACGCTAACTAAAACTGCAATGATTTTCAAAAACGCTTTACGGCGTATCAGACACCTGTAGTGACTCCTTGATCTGGTTCTATATTGTTTGAACTTACATTCAAGAGTTTTCAGTCAGTCAAATACTTAGTTACTTATTTGGGGGAAAAATGCTGACAACAATTTTAAGGAGACGAATTTGTATGTAGCATGATATTAGTTAAGCACAAGAATTTTGATAAAACACCTACAATAGATAAATTCTCAAGAGCTGAGTGGTTCACGTTTCGAACATTGTGTACCTGCACTAAAAGACTCTTCAGCGTGACTAAAACTCAAACTACAGTCGAAACTCGATACTTCGAACTCGCGTTAGTTCGAACATACCCATATTTCAAAGTTAAAACGTGGCATAGCCACGTTTTAACTTTGAAATACGGGTATGCTCGTCTTCAGTAAGATCGAGTTATCGAAATTCAACTTATGATAATTTATACTGATACGATCGATTTAAGCGAGTTCGAAGTACCGAAAGTTTCGACTGTCGTTGTTCCAACAGAAAACAGGAAATGGTTTAAAAGTACACTAGAATGCATGTCGTATCATGTGTTGGTTTGCATGTTTGCTTAAAGATATCCCTAGATGACCTTTCGATCATAACGCCTTGTCAGACAATTTCCTTGCAATAATCATGGACGTATGGACATGTCGCTAGCAAAGAACCATTGAAGCTTCTCGTGTGAGACTCTACCTTTATATTTGATAGTTTGGTTAGAAATAACCATTGAAAAGTATAATCTGGACCTCACCAGGTAAACTGAGATTGTGCTGGACATGATTTGAAAGTTACATCGACACCTCCAGAACAATGGGATGGTGGTCCCTCAATGGACTGAGGAAAAGTCTTTAAGGTTAACGAGATCGGACCTAAATTGGTACCGTTACGCAGAATAGTGGACACGCAGGTGGCCCACTTGCTCTCATTTTCGAGCATTAAAATAAGAAGGGCATTTTTACATAACTTGTAATAACTTTTTTTTCTGGACAGATATCGTTCCTGTGCATTGTTAGCTTAAACATTTTCTTTTATGATGGAATTTGTTTTGAAAAAATATTTTAATAAGATTTTGGTCCTTTTTTAAGTTTAAAAAGACACCTCTAAATCACATTAAACAAAGAGTAAAATGCTGAAAATAAGCCTCGACACGGATAATATAACACGACCTTGTGCATTTATACAAATCGATATCAATTCTGTGCAAACGGGATCGTATAATTGAATATTTGTTCTTTCTTTTGATATAAATTTAAGAATTGTAAGTTAATGTTAATTTGGTCCTTTTTCAAATTGAAAATAAAATTCACATGTTCAAAATGTCGTCGGGAGTTTCCGTAAATACCGATCGATAAGAGCCGAATATTGACGGACTCTCACGCTATCGTAGAGCATTTTATTGATAATCTAGTGATGTCCACTATTCTGCCTAACGTCTACAAAGGGCAATAGACCATTTGTGTCAACTGACGGTTTGTTCCTATCCATGGTTTAGCATAGTTCGGTACGGGTCGACAATTGACGAGACCGCTATATCATGTCGTATACAGCAATGCTGTTGTCTGCAAGATCGTTTCAAACTTAAATTTAAGGTAGTAGGACTTAAGAAATGTCGATACGAATGTCAAACAGGTTTGATCCTGATCAGACGTCGCGTAACGGGGTGTCTGATCTGAATCCAAACTGTTTGCAAAGTCACCTTTATGCGACTTCGGTGCCAAAAGGGTTGAACGAAACAGGCAATGTAATAAAATACTAAATTTGTCTCTCTTTTTTCTTTTCTTTTTGAAATATGTAAGCTTCATTCGAACTATTCGACGTCTGCTCTGGCTCCAAACTGTTTGCAATAGAAATAAAAGTTTTAGCATTAAGTTTCATAAACGCATATATACGGAGAACGAATAACGTCTTCTCCACATATCATTGTACAACACACGAGACTTGCTTATCAAGGCTATTTTGTGTAATTATGACACGCGTTTGATAAAATGTTTGAAGATGCTTTGGTTGTTGGCCGTGCTTAGTTTCGGAGACCAAAAACACATATAATTATTCGGCTTCGTCACGGGTAAAAGATGAGCACTCTATTTGGATACTGCAAAACCATGTAGTGTCGACCAAGGTCACCCGTCGCGTTGCCATGGAAACGCAACGACTGATCTGGGTCTACATTGTTTGTACATGAACATGGACAGATCCAAAACAGTTGCTGATCTTGGTCTGAATGGTTTGCAATGTTCCGAGTGTCCATTTTACAAGCCGCTGCTCATTTATCTCTGGTGTCCGACTAAGCATAATATACCATGGTGAAGATTTTATTCTTTCCCGTTTAACTCATTTACCCCTGAAACTTTTAATAGACAATTCCAATTTCAAAATAAGTCTAGCCCTTTTTTGACAATTTAAGGTTTATTTTAACAATATGTTTCCAAATGGCAAACAGTGTAGACCCTGATCAGAGGGCTCTTTAAGGAGCCCTCTGATCAGAGTCTACACTGTTTGCATGGGACAAGTGTAATCGTCACAGGTACACTGTTTGTAAATGACGAGTATACTCGTCGCTAGGGATAAATATGTTAAACGAGATCAAACAATTAAAGAACCAATTACTTATTGGTTTGAGAACACATTTATTGGGATAGAAAAATACCTTCTGCACTGTTCTTTTTATCAAATTTTAATTTTGGGTACTTAAAATATTGAAATGAGTATCTCTCTGTCTCTTCTCTCCCTTTTTTCTCTCTCCCCTTCTCTCTCCCCCTCCCCCCCCCCCCCCCCTTCCTCCATCCCTCGGGGTAAAGTCACCACATTTGCAATTCGCCTTGTTTAGAAGACCGTTTCACGGCAGTTGTACTGTTTTATCTATGTTAAACACCATGATCTTTCTTGATTAATTGAATGAATGAACAAGTAACACAAAATATGTTTTATGAGAATCGTACATGTTAAATCGCAAATTTTAAAGCTAACATGGAACTACATGCAAAAAACCTGGCCAAACTGCAACGTTTGGACTTTTCGGATCCTATCCGATTTAACTCTTGGCGTATCCTTTAACTATTTAAATTCGAAAGACAAGCTAATATCTGTCGTAATTGTGTATATCTGTTTGTCTGTCTCTCTCTCTGCATGTCCTCTCTCTCCACACCATACCCCCATACCCCCAGCTCTCCCTCTCTCTCCACATTACCTTGCTGCATCTCTCTGTGTGTCTTTCTCTCTTTTTCCACACTATACTCCATCTCTCGTCCATCTCTTTCGTCTCTCTATCTCTCTCTATGCATGTATTTCTAAGTCTGTCTGTCTGTCTCTCTCCCCTACGACCCTTTTTCTATACGCCGAGTAAATTCAGAGTCTGATCTGAATCAAAACTGTTTGACAGTTGTTAAGGAAATAATGTTTGATCTAAATTTCGTGTACTGACACTTTTTGAAAGTTGATGATATGATGGCTGAGTAAAGTTTAATGAAACAGAGAACCCTGTAAATGTATGATATATACTGTGTTACAAGATTATTTGGCTCTTCATAACGAAGATGTTATAGCAGTCATGAAGATAGGAAATATCAAGTTGGATGACAAAGGTAACACGAATATCTCCTTAAGGAGCTTTCATTATAACTATAATTATTGTCCAGCAGTTACTTTAACCATTTCCCCAATAGGAACGCCCTTTAGTGCATTTAATATATTCCTCTACTAAATAAAATAGTCCCCATTCTATATAATAATAAACATGTACAAAACGAAATATCTTATATCCTAACAGATGGTAGCTTAAAGCAGAATGCGCCGTCAGGCGCATTCTGCTTTACTTTCTACTTGCTTTAAGTGACCACCTATTTTTTAAAAACTAGAAACAAGCAATGGGGTTATGGATTAAAAATGTCTATTTTTTTCATGGTATGCTCGTTTAACAGAGGTATAGCTGTACATTGTACAGTATATAGCAAGCTGTTTCATGGGTCGTAAATCAAAGACGCGTAGCAGAGGCTCTATTGTAGCAAGCCGGCTGGAGCGGATTCGAATCCCGCGGAGATTGTCATCTCAATATGAGATTAACTGGTCTGATTAATGTAAAAATAACACATTTATGGTGAAAATATGACAGGTGGGGGCAGAGATGCTGAGAAGCAGCTAAGGTGGTATCCATTCGATTTTCCAAGTTGTATATGAGGTATTTTATTTCTTTATATTAGACTGTACAGAAAAACCTCTCTATTACGACCGCTAAAACGAAGGCCATAATATTGATTCACGTTATTAAAAGACAGGTGACAGCTAAAATAAAAGGATGACAACTAAAAGCAAGATGACAGTAAAACAGAAAGCTCCTAAAGGAGCTTTCTGTTTTACTGTCAACATACTTTAAGCAGTCACCTGTTGTAAACACCTAATATATAACATAATGGTCGTTATAGAGAGGTTTTACTGTATAACCTATGAAGTCGGTGGTGATAACTCATTCATCCTTGCAACTTCAAATGAAATATCCAGTTTCAATTTCAGTCTAGCCCCCCCTTTTTTTCATATTTTTTACTTATTGCACATTGACAATTAGTGAAGGCCCTGAAGGGGCCCTTTGAGCATGAAGATATTCACTGTTTGCATAGGACAAGTCTTCATAATATGTTGATTGTTCACTGTGAAGAGTACATGTTGATCCGTAACTATGGGCCAATGTGTTAATAGATACAGGGAACTATTTCTAAAACACGTAAAAATAAAGATAATCGTATAGACCTACACGGGAACGTTATTTTAAACAACAAGAAAAACACAAAAATAATATCAAGAATAAAGAGATCGTCTCCAATTCAACACGTTTATGTTAAAACAAGTATTTTCATTGCAAAAAGTTTAGAGACAGATCAGACGCCGAGTATCTCGGCATCTGATCAGGCTCAAAGCTGATTGCCAATTAGTTGAAACTCGATACTTCGAACACGCTTAAACACATCGTACCAGTTTTTCTCAAGATGAGTTCTGATAAATCGATCTTGCGTAAGCGAACATACGCTTATTTCAAAGTTAAAATGTGGCTCAGCCACGCTTTTACTTTGAAATATGGATATGTTCTAACTAATGCGAGTTCGAAGTACAGCTATCGAGTTTCGACTGTAAATGTATCCATAATTTTCTACAATATTTAATTTTCTACATTTTATTGCATTCCGACTGCGTTTCGTTGCCGTTCAAAAGAGATACATATTATAGACGCTTCCTTACTGTAAATCATGGTTTTATATTTCGACTTTTACTGGCTACCACGCCCTCCAATTCACATAAAGCCCGTCTTACACGTGCTTATCATATAAATTGTTCATTAGTTGAGCCCGTTGATCTCTTTCACATGTTTAGATTAAAGATTCGCTATTAACCCCATCCACTGTTTTACCCGAGTAAAATGTTCATTTGCAAACCGTTTGGATTCAGTAGTGTGTTCAATCACCATTGTTTGCTGTTTAGGTTAGCAGTTTGTGCCCCGTGTGCAGCGTGCAGAGCACAGTAGAGAAAACGTTTTCTTTCCAAATAACCCCGGTTACGCTGCAACTATTATTTTCATTGCAAACAGTTTGGAGCCAGATCAGACGCCGGGTAACCCGGCGTCTGATCAGGCTCCAAACTGTTTGCCACTCGGATTAAATTTGGTAGTCTGAATTGCCAAAATGTTGTCATTTCCTACATTTCATTGCAATGCGTTTGCGTTTGAACGAAATACATGTAGTTAAGTTTCCTCCACTGTATTTCAGACCGGTAGCCAACTCGCAATCGAATCGATGGCCATCGACGGCCATCGATTTCTTTACTGAACTCATCACTGGTCAGACGCCGCGTACTGCGACGTCTAACAATGATTCAAATTGTTTGACACTCATTACAATATTACTTTCACGTCAATTTACCTATAAATTATTTTTTGAGAAATAACGGCAATCGACAATTGTTTAATTGGTTACATTTTATGCTTTAAACCCATTTTGTCTGGATATTGCAATGGACTTTCCTTGTACGCTTGCTGGATGATTCCATCACCTAAAAATAATGGTTATCTAAAAAGCTTATATTCATTGTCCATAATCCATATAATAGAACATTCTAAAGCAAACAGTACATACCTGATGAGATGCCGCGTTACGCAGCGATAAGGGTCTACACTGTTTGCAAATGTCCTCCATTTAAAATACACTGTAGACCTAAATACACCGATCAGTAACTACATCTGTATTTGATTTCGATTACTCCAAAAATAGGGTCAGGGCTGCCATAAATTCACATGAAAAATCCTGAGATTTCAAAATTTACCCCATCGTCTGTTTCTAGTTTTGTTGACACGTGACTACTTACAGCAGGCTGGAAGTAAAGCAGAATGCGCTGTAAGGCGCATTCTGCTTTACTTTCAGCCTGCTTTAAGCTACCATGTACTATCTAGAAAAAAATCCGAAGATTTAGCAATGGCAGTCCTGTAGGGTCATCTTCAAATTGTTGTTGCTAGGGCGCAACAATGACAGAATTCCCTAACATAGCGTTTGGGGAAAAGGCCAACAGACAAATGAAAACTTCATTGAGGCCATTAAAGTGAATGAACTGAATCGAAATGACACTAGTTTTACGACCTCTATACAACCGATAATTCCCAGCCCCGTAGAATAGCAACGACAGTAATGAATATTTACGAACAAATACCGAATACGCCAAAGGTGGGTTTTTATGAAACTATCCTGTCGATTTAATTAAAGAAATCGGTACCTCTGCCACGAAACCCTACTATTGCCATCGATAAAGATATAACAGGTAGTTATGAAAATGCAATAAAAGCATCTCTCAATTCATGTTTTTAACTTTCCTGCTTGCTAATAATGGCGGGTGAAATTGCGATCGCGGCATTACCCGGCTCCCAGAACAATAGAAGTATCGGTGCCAGCCTCTTGGTTAATGAAAAGTAGATGGGTTTATTGAGGCAAACCGATATTAATGCAGATGAATTGTAATAAATTTGCCATAACACAACGTGTAAAAATGTCAAGACGGATTAAGGGATCGCCGCTAACATTTTAGGCACATTCCATTGCAGCGACTCTCGGAGCCTAGTAAAATTGGCCCCAGCCGTTGTCCCGTGAAATATCGATGTCGATGAAGTCAAAAACTGTATTTACCCTTCATTCTATAGATACGCATTTTTACACCATTTATCTATTATTCCACTAAAGAAAATAGTTCCAATTTATAGACTCCCAAATGTACATCGTAAGAAATATTTTCTACATTGTAGCAGATGGTAGCTTAAAACAGACTGATTGAAAAGTACCATACGCCGTAAAGCGTATTCTCCTTTAGTTCTAACTTGCTTTAAGTGGTAATCCGTCTTTCAAACTAGAAACAGGTAATGGGATAGTGGGTTGATCACGTGCAGTCTAAGATTTGCAAATGCTTTGAATCCAGTGATCAGATGACCATCTGCTAGAATATAGAAACTATTTACAACAGTATTAACTGGAAAAATGAAAAATTAAAGGTATCAATTGAGTAAAGTGTTCAAATTTGATATGAAATTTACGATATTGCAAAACTTCATAGCTAAGGACTTAATTTTCTTAGTGTAGGAATAGTTAGAGGTGTTAAGTGGAGAATTTATCGACTAATGGGTTCAGACATACGAGTTAACTGTTTCTGTTTAAGATGGCGTTTTGATTGTCGAACATGGTATACTTTTGTTTATAATTTCTGAACAGGTGAATATTCAAACCATTAACGTTTTTATTTCGCTACCAAACCCAGGGCTGCCATTTCTCCGGATTTTTCCTAAGTATTCGGAATTTTATCCTAGCAGGTCGTAGCTTAAAACAGGCTGAAAGTAAAGCAGAATGCGCCTTAAGGCGCATTCTGCTTTACTTTCAACCTGTTTTAAGCAGACATGTATCATCAAAACAAGAAACAGACTATGGGGTAAAGGTACGATTAGTAAAATTGCGTCTCAAAAATTGAAAATTTGAAATCTTAAGATTTTTATGACCAACTTATGGCAGCCCTGCAAACCATATGCTATTTCATTACTATTAATTCAGCCTACATGTATAATAGTATTTTAGCAGACGGTATATTTTCAGCAGACGACACTTCAGCATGATAATAGTTACTCCATATCCTGTTGAAATTATCGGCTATTGCTAAAAAAAAGTAACCTATGAAATAATTATAAAAATCGGAGTATGTCTGATTTCCCCATCTAATCCTGTCCTGTGGCATCTGTTTGGAATATTTTCAAGACGATTCCAAAGAGATGTCACTAGACAGGATTAGATGGAGAAATCAGAAATTATATGATTTTTAATTTTTTTTGTCGTACGAAAAGGGTCCCAGTTCTCGTGCATTTGTCAGAACAGAAAGTATACCTTACAAGTAGTTTAATTAACCTAGTTGTGACTTGTAGTTTTTTCCATGCTTATAAATTGTTTTATTCCATATTTGATCTAAGGGGTGCATGGTCGTACTTTTCATTTTCGTTTTGTTTTATATTGAAATTTCCTATCAGCAAAACGTGTAGATTCTGATCCGACGCCTCATTGTACGGCGTCTGAACATATTCTACACTGTTTGCCTATATGTCCAGTTCCATGATTTCTATGGAAGAATTGTAAGTATTAAAAACACCTTCCAATTTACAAGCAGAACTTGAGAATTTTACTATACTTCACATCTGTATATCAAAGTACTGACGGTACTGAGCACGTGACAGAGCTCCAGATGATGTTGGTATTTCAAATACACTTAACCCCTTCCCTGCCGTTACGTCATCAATTTTAAACAATTGTCGTCTGCTTTTATTTTTCAAAGTTGATTTTTAGGTATTTTGACTAAGAAATATGGAAATGAGTGTCAAACAGTTTCGATTCTGATCAGACGCCGCTTTACGCGGCGTCTGATCAGAATCCAAACTGTTTGCAAATAACCATTGTGCTCGGGGTAAGGCAATGAAGGGGTAACCTCTATATTACGACCACCCCTCTATTGGGACAACTAAATTTTTATTTTTTATTTTGTGTTAACGTCAGGTGACTGCTTAAAGCTAGGTGACAGTTAAACAGAAAAGCTTTCTGTTTTACTGAAATTTTACATTAAGCCGTCTCCTGTCTTTTATAAAAATCAGTTAGCTTTCGTTTTAATGGTCGCAATAGAGAGGTTTTAATGTACTAGCTATTTCATTTTCCATCAAACTCAATGTTGTGACACTCATTATGAATCGCCGCGAAAATACCACTCTAACGAGTAGTCAAAATAGATGGTTAAAAGACGGCACAAAGCGTTTTCAGCTTACCCACTCTTATCTGGAACCCTGGGGCTCGTTCGACAAAAAAACGGCCGTAAGTCAAAACATTTAAATACATCTAATTTCTGATTTTTCCATATATTCATGTCACAAGACAGGAATAGATGGAGAAATAAACAATTATTGGATATTTTATAACTGACTTACGACCATTTTTGTCGTACGACGTTTCATAAAACGGGCCCTTGATTCATATCCCAAAACAGAAATTATCATAAATAATTATGATGTGACTTTCATAGATAATCTAGATATACATACCTTTCTTCCGGCTCTGTTATTATGTAAATTCATTAAAACACGTTTAAGATTTTTCTTTTTCCGTATTCTTTCTCTAGCGTCCACGAATTTTTGTGAAAAGGCTACTCCATATGCTATATTGTCTGAACACCCAGACCACTCGAAGCCTTCTGGGCTTCGCCCACTAACCGTTCTATCACAACCACATTTCTGAAGGTCCCCTTTACTGCATGCACGTGTCACTGAATGCGCCACCCCAGCGGCAGAAATGGCGTGAACGAATGCAACCTCACGGGTGCCTGAAATGTAAAGTGAATAAAAAAGTAATAATATCAGAGTATATTGAATATGGCAAAGCTCCAGATAAGGGGGGTATTCAAAAAATAATTCCTTTATGTCTGTACTAAACCTTATGGCGTGACAACTCATTAGAATCGTCTCTTCAAGACGATTCTAATGAGTAGTTACACCATAAGGTTTGGTACTGACAAAAGGAGAAACTGTAAGATTGGTCAATTTACTCCCTCTAATTTGGAGTCCTGATAATTCGTCATTTTATGCCCCAAAAGCCAGCTTTGAGCATACTTAGAAATTGAGTTGTGCTTATGTCCACCGTCAGTCTGTCCGTACGTCTCTGTCCCCATTGTCCGGAGTATCATCTCTATACCACAACAGCAAAGGATACCACTTTGTTGTGTGAGCGCATCTTAGGACTACGCAGTGTCCCCGCAAGTGACCTTGACATTTCTGCAGATATCCAGATATGCACCTGACAGTATTATTAAAAGTACGATTCCTAAAATGGCGCTTGAAAATAGTAAATTTGGATATTGTTTCTCAGGATTTTTATCATCAATATATGGCAGCCCAGGCTCCGAGGTTATTAAGCTTTTGACCTGAGTCAAAACTCGTTCCCAAGTATTTGATTGGTCAGATTTGAGCCTAGGCTCAAATCTGGTCAATCAAATGCTTGGGAACACACTCAGACTCAACTTAAACGCTTTATAACCTCGGAGCCTGTACTCATGAAGCTTCTATGGTCCCATACAAAATATCTACAAAATAGTATTATTTAACCCCGCCAACTGTTGAAGACGGTGCTAAGACTCGTTTATCGAGTATCAGGATAATGTGACGGTTGTTGATTAATCCATTACCCCTTTGATTTATTCCTCAAATGGAGATATTAATTCCATTTTACACATTCATGAATATGCATCATTAGAAATATTTTCTATATCCTAGAAGTTGGTAGATTAAAGAAGGCCAAGAATACAGCAGAATGCGACTTAAAGCGAATTCTGCTTTACTTTAGATATGTTTAAAATGTTCACCTGTCTTCAAAAACCAGAATAGAATATGGGATAATGGGTTAAAGTCGCATTAAAGTCGCATTGTGGACACGTTAATGCAGATTAATGGGTTAGTCTACAATCACCCCCTCCTCCCACCTACCGACGCGCAAAAACACACACGTCCTAAGCTGTCTTAATAATTATGTTCTGGTTGGCATGAATTTACTAAATACTCTGAGACATGTTTGAATATACAGATGAAACTCGATACTTCGAAGTCGCTTAAATCGTACATACCAGTAGTTCATAAGTTGAATTACGATATGTTGATCTCGCTTAAATAGGACATACCAGTATTTCAAACTTTTAAAACGTGGCTGAGCCACGTTTTAACTTTGAAATATGGATATGTTCGAACTAACGCGAGTTCGAAGTATCGAGTTTGGACTGTTTTCTGTTTTTCGGTTTTATGACACGTTTTCGTTACGATGTATTCAATTTTCACAGATTTGTGGATGTGTGATGCTGTAAAGTGTAAAAGTAGATTACCATTCTTTCGAATAGATCTATAACAAACATTTTAATTGGCAGCAAGGACATGAAAGATATCGCCGCCAGTGCAGTTTAGGTTTGGCATTTGTTTTTACAGCATATATCTATATATTTACAACGAACTGTCGTTGGGTGTGCATTCCGATGAAAAGAATGCGCGGAAAGTGTCCATATAATGTCAGAAAGGTGACGACATATACAGGCGTTCATTGTAATATTCACACGGTCGTGAAAATTGCTTCTAGGACCTAGGAAGATTATTTAACCATACGTATGGCATATAACCGTAATAGAGAAATCAACACGTCTGTTGTTTACGAGGTGTAAATGGCCTCACACCTACTCTACGATAACAGAATTATGTGCAAAAATGTAATTGCTCTGTAGATATCGGGGCGTTGAAAGCTTCACCTTGTAAACGGACCGTTTCCGCAGGCTAATTCTAACTCTATTCTTGAAGAGCTTGTAAAACCCCAACGTTACGTCAAAGGGTGAAATGGATAAAATGAGATTTGTAAACAAAAACGTACTGAGATCTGTTGCTACGAGGGCAGATACAAGATTGTGTCTGGCTTGTTTTACCACAAGAAGAATTCTAATTAATTCAATAGAGTATGCCAGAGGAATGAATCAGGGCTGCCATAAGTTGACAAAAAAATCCTAAGATTTCCAAATTTGCATTTTTCAAGTGCGATTTAACGAATCGTACCTTTACCTCATAGCCTGTTTCTTGTGTTGTTGACATGCGACTACTTAAAGCAGGCTGTAAGTAAAGCAGAATGTGCCTTAAGGCGCGTTCTGTTTTACTTTCAGCCTGTTTTAAGCTACCATGTACTGGGAAAAAAATCCGAAGATTTAGGAAAAATCCGGAGAAATGGAAGCCCTGGAATTGTCTGGTAAAAAGTGGCATAGCAGTAAGAAAGAGTTATTCGTCACCTGACTGCATCGTAACAGGTGTTATAATTGCTCTCTTAGGCGACACGGATCGCTGTAAGTTGATCATTATCAAACATGAACTAGGATTTCCACATTTCCTTGCATTGCTCTTCCTTTGTTCCATTTCAAACTGAATTTACACCAGTTTGTTATCCGAATCGTTCTATTGAAAGGAATTTGTCACACAAGGGACCTTCCAAAATTGTTTAATAGCCTTTAATTACTTGTATAATAGATTAAATTACTTTTCCTGGCCTTGAAATTCAACTTGACAAATCCAGTTTCTAGTCCATCTTATTGCTAGATATATTTAGGGGTTATCTTTTATCTTTTCCTCATATATTGTAAAATGACAAACGGTGAAGACCCTGATAAGTCTGTTTACATAGGACAAGTGTACACTTAACAGGTACATTTTTTCAAATGCTTAGACACTTTTTTTCTTACAAATTGCTACATCCAGTTAGTACATTGTATTGTTATATTGTTAATTATTGTTCTGTATGAAATGCCTTTTGTTTTATGTACTTGTATATATGTTGAGGGCTTCATGGAAGATTGGTTTTTACCAAATGAGTTTTCTCGTTAAATAAAGTCTTTAATATTATTATTATTATTATAATTATTTTATCACCCAGGTGGGTACCGTGCCTTTGTAGGGGTCGTTATTATTTCCCATTTTTAGTAATTATTATACAACAAATTCAATGACTGTAAAAATGACAAGTTCTTAAATATATTGATATGATTCATCAAACTTATCTGAGTAACAAAGAGTTTGGAAACAAATCAGACGTAATACCGATTTACCCGTCGTCTTGGTCCAAGGTTATAAAGCGTTCGAGTTGAGTCTGAGTTTGTTCTCAAATATTTGATTGGTCAGATTTGAGCCTAGGCTCAAATCTGACCAATCAAATGCTTGAGAACGACTTAAGGCTGTTTGCAATGTCACATACCTTGTAATTATTTTAGCTGGACAGATATTGAGGAAGAAAATTACTGTAAAATTAGTAAAATAAATAAATTGTGTAAAAGTTTGCGGAAGGTTAACCACCTCATCTAATACGTACTATTTTATCACATCACAAACGTGCAAAATATAGAGGGCCGTAAAAATCGTACGGTCCACTGGGCATATATTTTATACTAATTTTCGAATCACCAAAATACTTTCATACTTCTATATTTATCTTTATTTTATAGTATACTTAAAATATCGCCAACAAACATACGTCTATTTCAAGTAAAGAAACGTGAATATTATCATAAGTGGTATTTACCCTATACCACATAGCCTACTAGTAGTTTTAACTAGTTAACCCTTTCCCTAATAGGAGCGCCTTTTAGCGCATTCAGTTTATTCCTCCGCTGAAGAAAATAGTTAAAATTTATACAGTCATGAATATAATATCATATAATATTTTCTTGACATGATATAATATATTCTAGCAGATAGTTGCTTGAAGCAGGCTGAAAGTAAAGCAGAATGCGCATTAAGGCGCATTCTGCTTTACTTTCAACCTGCTTTAAGTAGTTGCCTATTTTCAAAACTAGAAACAGATTATTGGTAAAGGGTTAAGTGACCACATGACGCAAGTCGAACATGAATCTTGCCGTAAGATACCGTCTTCTCGGACATACATGTATTTTACGGTTCATATTCATGACTGTATAAATTGGAACTACATGTATTTCCGTCACTTTAAATGCGTATTTATATGGAATAAAGGGTTAAACATTTACAACTCTTATCAGGCGTCGAGATCATTGGGGACAACATAATTACAGTCGAACTTCGATATCTCGAACTCGCTTAACTCGAACTATCCGACATGAATTTGCCTTATTTCAAGCTCGGTTTAGGTAACATACCCTTGTTTCAAAGTTAAAACGTGGTTTAGCCACGTTATAACTTTGAAATACGGGTATGTTCCACCTGACCGAGTTCGAGATATCGAAGTTCGACTTTATACAAATACTTTGTAGTTTGGATTTAGCTCCGAGACGTTTAACGCTGCGAAGTATCACGATATCCAAACTTTTTTTTTGATATATACAGTGGAGAATAACAGATTCTCCACTGTACTTGTGTCGATATTTCTTCTTGTCACTAAGCTCCTATCCGCTGTGAGCTCGAATCCCAGTAGAGTCGTTCTGATTTTTTCATGTGGGGAAGCCTTCCAGCTGGCTTGCGGAAGGTCGGTGGTTCTACCCAGTTGCCGATTTGTGCCTGAAACAGTGTATAAAGGGCTTCTGGGGTCTTCCCCCACATGTTATTAGCTGGACGTCGCGGTATGACTGAAATACTGTTGAAAGCGACGTAAAATCATAACAAATCAAATCAAATAAATCATTTCTTCTTTCAGAGTACCTGGAATCGAACTCAGACGACACTTTCGAAGCAAAATATGATAGTGCAGCAGCGAAAAGGTTCAAATTAAATTACCCCCAGTTGATAGTATGATAGTCTCTATTGGCACATTACATCTATCAAAACGTGTATTGACTGAAATTGGACAACATTTGACATTTATCAGAGCTCAAGCTATGTTGAGGGTTGTATAAATACAGATGTACTTAACCCTATTCCCAATAGAAGCGACTTTTAGCGTATTTAATTTATTCCTCCGCTGAAGAAAATAGTTCCATTTTGTACCCTCATGAACAATTACCATAACAAATGTTTTTATATACATTTTTATATACATAGTTCAGCAGATAGTTGTTTAAATCAGGCTGAAAGTAAAGCAGAATGTGCCTTAAAGCACATTCTGCTTTACTTTCAACCTGCGTTAAGTGATCACATGTTTTTAATATTATAAACGGGTTATTGGGTAAAGGGTTAAGCCCTTATGTCTCCGTCAAGTCCTATGATGTGTCTATTCATTAGAATCGTCTAGGAGGGACGATTCTAAAAAAAAAAAATATATATGGTTTGGTGGAAACATAAAAGAGAAAGGATTGAACAGGTTCATCGAGTCACTCCATTCTTTTCTTGGACCCGCTTAACTCTTTCAACACTATGAACCTGTTAAAATATACCAATTACATTTACAAGTTGTATAGACCCAAATCAGATAGGAGCCCTCTGATCTGGTTCTACATTGTTTTTATTTATTTAAGACCAACCTTTTTTATAAAGAACACTGAATTTCTAGTAGACTGGTTCATGTTTCTTGAATATATCAAACACAAACATTGATCAGCATTCAAAGTTTCAACGAAAATATATATACATGTATTGTAAATGTATATTGATATGAATGTACATGCACACTATACACATGAGGTTGTAACATTCTTGAATTATTATATATAGTGTTTATATGAAATTGATCTGAAGATGAGTGTATATACATATGTAATTGTAATATTCTTAAATTAAAAAAAAAGATAACTAAAAAGATTCATAACCCGCAAGAGTTACTTAGTGCTGAAAGATATGCTGCATGTCTATTTTGAACTTAATGATATAAATCGACTGTTAACCATCAACGTACGAGTTTACTTGATACAATGTATATAGGAAGCAAAATGAAGAAAATAATCTTAAATCATATTACTACATAATTGGAAGAGTGTAAGGATAATTTATTTCGTTTTTTTCGACGATCTTCCTGTTGTTTATTCATAAAATGTCGCCTGAAGTTTGCTTTTTTTAGAATGTCCATATTATATTTTGATCTGAAAAGAATGTTCTTGTTTTAACATCTCTGAAAAATGTTTAATCCGTCCGGTGTATAAGTATATTACAATGAGAACATATCTAGGGATATACGTTTGATATTTATGCTTTATTTGTATGTACAGTGTTCCCTTCCTACAACGGCCCTCCCAACAACGACTCCCTCCTGACAACGAGCTTGCCACTGTTCCTTAAACAGGACAATTATGTCTAGCGCTTTAACTGCTGCAATATCGTCTGCTTAAGACTGTCGTCAGCTGCTTTACATATACGTAGTCAATAAGATAGAATAAATATAATGATGAGTGACAAACAGAGTGAGTCTTGCTCAGACACAGCGTGACGCGGCGTCTTATCTGGATTCAAGCTGTTGTCAAATGTAAGCAAAGTCTTAATGTTCCCTCCCTACAACGACTCCATTCGAACAACACTCATACTTTGTGTCTCCCCTTGAGTGTCGTTATAGAGAGAAGCACTATATATATAAACATATACAGTTGAAAGCATTTCTACCCATCAACACGAAAAGAAACGCAATGGAATAAAAATCATACAAAATGACAAAATTTTAACCCTTTACCCCATAGCTTGATTATAGTTTTGAAAAACGGTGACTGCTTAAAGCAGGTTGAAAGTAAAGCAGAATGCGCCCTAATGCACATTCTGCTTTACTTTCAGCCTGCTTTAAGCTACCACCTGCTAGAATAAAATTATTATTCCTTCTGATACATTTTCATGACTGTATAGATTGGAATTATTTTCTTCCGCGGGGGATTAAACGGAATGCGCTAAAAGGCGCTTCTATAAGGTAAAGGGTTAATTAATGACGATTAAACTACCCTTCATCGATCCAAAAAGTTTACTTTTGAAACAGTTTGAATCTAGATCAGACACCGCGCATAATCAGGATCCAAACTGTTTGACACTCGTTTCGATCCTGTTGTGATGTCATATTACAATATGTGACGTATACCAATTTATCGTACTTACCTAATTTTAAAAACTTTCCGAACACTTTAACGGGATCAACTGTACTGCAGTTCCACCGGCGGTTTCGAAACTGGAACTGACATTCGTCTATGGCCATATGAGCCCCGTACCGCACACTCTCCATGACTTCTATATTTCTCCGGCATATTTTCTGTTGTCGTTTGGCCAATCCGACCAGACTCTTGCATGTTTCGGGGACTTCCAGGGCGGCAATTGTGTTCATTTTGGCAAGAGCTCTGCAAAAAGAGAAAAAAGAGGATTGTTGTCAATAGGGTAATGTTTTAAAACAAAATATTTCGCTGCGAGCAGGGTTCGAACCTGTGCGGGAATATCCCATTGGATTTCAAGTCCAACGCCTTAACCACTCGGCCATCACAGCTGTAATTACTTAAAGTGCAAAAGTATACACCTTGTTTATTTAGTTAACTCCTTACCATCCATCTATCCATCAATCCATCAATCAATCAATCAATCAATCAATCAATCAATCAATCAATATTTTCTGTTGTCCGTTCAATGACAGGAAAAATAGCATTACCATTCCATCGCCAGTTTTATCGCATACATGTACTCTTATCCTTTACCATGCTATGGACTGCTTTATTAATGTGCCTTTACTTCCAATGATATAAAGGGCTATTTTACTATTTAAAAGAAATAACGACGAGAGTGACACAATGTTAGATCTTGATCACACTTCGAATTAGGCCGCATATTGAAAGGAGTAGGACCCAAAAAAAATGTTTATTTCGCTGCGAGCAGGGTTCGAACCTGCGCGGGAATATCCCATTGGATTTCAAGTCCAACGCCTTAACCACTCGGCCATCACAGCTGTTGTATTACACTCATCCACGTTTTTAATTGAGACCTACATGTATATGTTTATTAAAGAAACACCAATACAATTGAACCATGTATAAAATAACCTATCTCTCTTTTTCTACTCTCATTTCAATGACAAGTCAACTGTTTGTCTTAACCCCTTCACTGCAATGACGTCATCTATTTTACTGCCGTCTGCTTTTATTTCACAAATCTAAATTTTAGATTGCCCTCGTAGCAATACAAATTTGTTATAATACATGTGCCTATATAGGTTTTCGTAGAGAAACATTTAATCGTAATACCTAGTTAGCAAAATTACATCGTTATAAGTGTCACAAAGTTTAGACCCTGTTCGTCTGATCAGGGTCAAAACAGTGATAAGGATCCAAACTGTTTGTAAATACACATTGTACTCGAGGTAAGGCAATAAAGGGGTTAATTGATTTCATCTTTTAAATTATTGCCTGTTTTAATCAATTTCCTGACATAATATCGTCTGTTTTGATACAGTTATCTACTCTCTTATTTCAACAGGGCTGCCATAAGTTGACATGAAAAAATCCTAATATTTCCAAATTTGAATTTTTCAAGTGCGACTTTACGAATCGAACCTATACCCAATCACCTGTTTCTAGTTTTGTTGAAACGTGGCTGCTTAAAGCAGACTGGAAGTAAAGCAGAATGCGCCTTATGGCGCATTTCGCTTTACTTTCAGCCTACTTTAAGCTACCATGTCATAGAAAAAAAATCCGAAGATTTAGGAAAAATCTGGAGAAATGGCAGCCCTGGTTCAAACTTAGATTGAAGGCACCTTGACTATAAAAAAAATCGATTGGATTTTGACCAGACACGAAATACAACCGTGCACTTCTGACCGATCTGGATCCAAACGCTTTGTTGGGACATTGTAATTCTTGGTGGTTGCCAAAAGGCTTATATTCTTTAACTCTGTCAACACCTTGGACCTATTTAAAAATACTCCTTACATTTGCAAACAGTGTATACCCAGATCAGATGGCTCCTTCTCATCAGGGTCAAATAGTATTTATTAAACTAACCTCAATTCCAAGTAAAGTAGTTCATATTTTGGTAACTAAAATGACCAACAAGGGAGCCTAATAACTCACAATAGTTGTTGAAAGAGTAATGAGAAAACGTTTTTTTTTTGCCTGAGTACGTATATGTGGATCTTTGCTATTTTATGGTATGTGCGAGCAGTTTAAAAAAATTAGGTTCTCTAATGTGCACCATTAGAATTTATACAGTAAAAAGTTAACTCGCTGCGAGCAGGGTTCGAACCTGCGCGGGAATATCCCATTGGATTTCAAGTCCAACGCCTTAACCACTCGGCCATCACAGCTGTTGTTTATGTGTATTATCGCTACTGTTATCTTTCTGTCAACATTAAATGTTATATCCAATATTATATCATTAATTGGATTAACAGTTACCCCGTAACCTGTTTCTAGTTAAGAATACTGATGAATACTTAAAGAAATTACTTTCGGACCTTTGTATGACAATTCCCCCTCCCCATTCGTTCTCAATAGGCGTGACAGGTACTGCAAAATCATGAGACATGTTACAAAGCCACCTCATTCTGTCTTGAGAGACCCTGACATACTCGTATACGCAATGTTGTTTTTTTCTATGCAGCGTTCCCTCCCAACAACGACTCTCTCTCTAAAACGACCCTTGCCGCTGTTCCCCAAACAAAAACATTAATGTCCAACTTTTTCAAGGCTACAATACCGTCTGTTTAAACGGATATTGTCGTCTGCTGTTTCTCTTAAAGTTACATAATGGACATTTTGACAGAAAAAAACTTATTGACAAGTGACAAACAGCTTGAATCCAGATCAGACGCCGCGTTACGCGGCGTCTGGTCTGGATCCAAGCTGTTTGCAAATGTAAGCCAATGTCCCTCCATATATCGACTCCCTCCGAACAACGAACACAATTTTTGTCTCCCATTGGGTGTCGTTGTAGAGAGGGAGTGATGTTAATCCAAACCATCAAATACAAGAGACATACCTTACACGAGACGCTTTACTGATTCTTTGTACATACAATATCACAGTTTTCAGCACTCTTTGCATAAGTCTCCTCTGACCAGGTGTAATCACCGAATCATGATCAGGAAATGTCTCTTAACCCTTTCCCCCATAGAAGCGACTTTTAGCATATTTAATTTATTCCTCCGCCGAAGAAAACAGTTCCAGGTTATACTCTCATGAACAATAACCATTACACATATTTTATATAGCCTAGCAGATTTTAGCTTAAAACAGGCTGAAAGTAAAACAGAGTGTGCCTTAGGCACATTCTGCTTTACTTTCAACCTGCTTTAAGTGGTCACCTGTCTTCAAAACTAGAAACAGGCTATGAGGTAAAGGGTTAAGTAGGTTGAAAGTACAAACAGAATGCTTTCAAGGTCATAGGGCTCACTTTGCTACACATTCAGCCTGGTTTAAGCTACCATCCGTTTGGCTATAGAAACGTATTTCTTTTAGTGCATATTCATGACAGTTTGATGCGTATTTATGGAATAAATAATAATAATAATAATAATTATAATAAAAATTATAAGAATGATTTAATAATAATGAAAAAGACTTTATTTCTTGTGCATTACATGTTTGGTATCAATATTGTTCATTATAACATTATTCAAACACTACGCCAAAAAAGTTTGTTTCGCTGCGAGCAGGGTTCGAACCTGCGCGGGAATTTCCCATTGGATTTCAAGTCCAACGCCTTAACCACTCGGCCATCACAGCTGTTGTGGAATGATATGTATATATCATTGTTATTGTAAACCTTTAGCAATATAAACAGAAAAAAAATGATATCTGCTGTAATTTTTATTCTCGAAAAGATTTTCTGCCAATTTTATCAGAACAATTTACCAAACAGTCAAAATACTTGATCAAGGTGACAATACGAGCCACTTGATGCCGCAGTGAATCCCAGATATCTGTATTGAGGTTTATACTAAATTCAGGGCTACTGTGCATGAGTTGCTAATAAAAATCCTAAGATTTCCAAATATTCAAGCACGATTTTAGAAATCGTACATTTAGCACTATCACTGCCAGGTTCTATATAACACTTACATATAATAAGTATGCAAACAGTTTAGCTCTAGATCAGACGCCGCCTTATACGCGGCGTCTGATCTGGATCTAAACTGTTTGACAGCCATCTCAATGTACAAAACGCATATTTTCCAAATTTAAAAGCATGGGCAGAAATCCGAAGATTTCAGAAAAATCCGAAGATCCGCAGAAATTATGAAAACTCCGAAGTTTTCGGAAAAATCCGGAGAAATGGCAGCCCTGCTAAATTATACCAGAGTGCCAACGGGTTAATCCCTTCACTTCCGTGACGTGCACAGCTATATATGAAGAATTATTGACTGTTTTTATTTCTCAAATTTACAATTTTGTTAATAAATATACAAACACATACAACTAAAGTCGTTTCTTAACGAGTGTCAAACAGCTTGAATCCTGATCAGACGCCGCGTTACGCGGCGTCTAATCAGGATCCAAACTGTTTGCAAATAACATTTGTACTCGGGGTAAGGCAGTGAATGGGTTAAGTAGCAATCCAAACAAGATTATGTCCAGTCAATTAAAGGCTTTACAAATAATCGCCAGCGTCTTTACCAGAGAAAAACTGCAAATAAATGATAATGATTCATGACTTGTTTCAATTGAAGTACATTAGCCCATTTAACCCATACTGATGCGTCAAATACACGTTAAAAGTACATGTACTATTGTACACTTATCCTATACACACATTGTAGACCAAGATCTAAGGGTTCCTACGTGAGCCCTCTTATAAAGGTCTAAACGGGTTGTTGTTTTGCAATTACAGCGACCCCTCTCTACAACGACACCCAATGGGAGACAAAAATGTGGTCGTTGTTTGGAGGGAGTCGTTATAGGGAGGGAAATTGGCTTACATTTGCAAACAGCTTGAACCCAGATCAGACACCACGTTACGCGGCGTCTGATCTGGATTCAAACTGTTTGTCACTCGTAATTAAGTGTTTTACTCTGAAAAGGTCAAATATGTTACTTTAGGAAAACAAAGCAGACGACAATTTTAAGCACGCGATATTGCAACCGTGAAAAGCTTGGACAAAATTGTCTTGTTCGGGGAATATCGGCGAGCGTCGTTGTAAGGAGGGAGTCGTTGATGGGATTGCTGTTGTAGGGAGGGAACACTGTTATTAAAAAAATAACCCTAAATAGTAAACATTTACTGGACTAGATGCATTTGGAAACTAGAATTGTCCATTTTAAATTTTAGGGGTCGATGGCGGCAAAAAAATATTTTACGAGTTTGATCGTCAATTGGCAATTTTGGAAAAATCAAATCAAAATCAATCCCATGGTTCTGTCCATTGAGTTTTGAATATTTAGTACATGTATATAGTTTTGATTATACAGTGCCCCCTCTCAACAACAAAACAAAATGGTCGACAACTTGTGTGTGTGTGTGTTGTTTAGAGGGAGTTGTTTTAAGGAGGGAAATGAATACCCTTAGAATGCTGAACATGACTTGGTCTAAATTGTCTAAAAGTTTGAACCCAGATCAGACGCCGCGAAACGCGGCGTCTGATCTGGGTTCAAACTGTTTGTCACTCCTATTTATGTATGTACAGTGCTCCCTCCCTATAATGGCCCTCCAAACAACAACTCTCTCCTTACAACGACATATACCGCAGTTTCCTTAACAGGACAATTATGTCTCACGCTTTTACTGATATAATATCGTCTGCTTAAATGTTTCGTCTGCCTTTTTTGTCAAAGTTACATATTGGACAAGTTGACAGAAAAAAAACCTTAATGACGAGTGACAAACAACTTGAATTCAGATCAGACGCCGCGTTACGCGGCGTCTGATCTGGATACAAGCTGTTTGCAAATGTAAGTCAATTTCCCTCCCTATAACGACTCCCTCCGAACAACGCGCATATTTTTTGGTCTCCCATGGGGTGTCGTTGTAGAGATGGAGCACTACATGTGCTGTCAAAATTTTCAATACAGTTATACGTAACTTTGAGAAAAAAACCCAGCAAATGACAATGTTAAGAAGACGATATCGTAACAGTGAAAGCTTTAGAAAATAATTGTCTTGTCTTGTTTGGGGAACAGCGGCACTCGTTTTTGTAAGGAGTGAATCGTTGTTCGGAGGACCGTTGTAGAGGGTGAGCACTGTATAAACATTGTCATTCTGAAACGACATTTAACTTTTTTTTTCAAAATCAATGATATTTCTTTTACGATTTTCAAATTGTTTCCGAAAAAACACGATTTGGATTTTATGACAAATACATGAATACTCATTTATCATAGAAGAGAAGATCTTTGGGGGATAAAACGCGATCTCATATTTTATGATTTTTTTTGCGGGTTGGCAAAAACCTTGTTGCCATGTTCAGTCGTTCACTACACTTTCTTCAATGACTTAACTCATTCACCCCTGGAACTTAGAATTGAACATTCTAGTTCTTAATTAATTAAAATGCTTTAAGTAAACAGAGTGGTCCCTGTAGAGAGCTCCTACAGGAACTGTCTTTTCAGGGTCCACTCTGTTTGCAAAGGTTTAAAAATACTGATTTGTAATTGTGTTCCTTCATGTTGTATATATGTTAATTTTGTTTGTGGACCATATTGAAAATTGGTTTGTTTGTTCTATACCAAATATGTAATCCACATGAAATAAAGTCGTTATTATTATTATTATTATTATTATTATTATAATTAGGTCTAGTCCATTATTGACTACATGTACAGGGTTCCAGATAAGCAGGAGTTTTACTGAATATACTGAATATACCCAACATTTTCTTATTTCAGAACCAAACCCTATGGTGTAACTACTCATTAGAATCGGGTTTAATGCAGAAATAAAGATTTAAGTTTTTGAAATACTCCCCTTATCGGAGCCCTGACAGTATTTGAGGGTTGAATTCTACAATATATTTCAAAATGCTACACAGTGCAGACATTGACCAGAAGGCTCTTTCAGGAGTCCTCTGATCTGGGTTTACACTCTTTTTATAGGACAAGTGTACTCTTCACAGGTACATTGTTTGTAAATGACCAGTATAGTCGTCATTAGGGCTCAACCAGTTCAACCCTGTGACAAATAATTACATTGAGATACGTTGACAAACTGTACAGTGAAGAAGGCATAAAGTGTTTGCCAAAAGGTGAGTTTGCATTAAATGAAACAATCTGGAGCCTGATCCCATGCTTGTAAAGCATTTGAGTTGAGTCTGAGATCGTTCTCAATTGTTTGATTGGTCAGATTTGAGTAAATCTGACAAATCAAAGGCTTTAGAACGATCTCATACTTATCTAAACTGCTTTTAAGTAAAGGCCCCGATCAGGTGCATATTTTAGTAACACATCGTCTTATCATGTTTTAAACCCATTTAAGCCCACGAACCCATATATGGAACAGAGGCAGACAGTGTAGACTCTTATCAGACGCCGCATTATGCGACGTCTGATCAGAGTCTACACTGTTTGCTGATAGGAATTTCAATATAAAACAAAATGAAAATTTTGACCAGACATCCCTTTGATTAAAAATTGACTAATCCAATATATAAACATCGAATAATCCACTGGGCGCACATGGATTAGCTGTTTGCCACTCAGATTTTAATAAAGCGTCAATATTTTCAAGAACCAGGTTATAAAGCATTTGAGTTGAGTCTGAGTTCGTTCCCAAGCAGTTGATTGATCAGATTTGAGCGAAAGCTCAAATCTGATGAATCAAATGCTTGAGAATGTTAACTCAAATGCTGAATTTTAAGTTGGGGCTTGGTGTTTCCCACAAGTTTTCATTGCGTTTCGTTTCGTCACGTAAAATGGACTGAAAGAATAACGTATTCTCTACTGTCAGGAACGTATATTATACTTCTAATATACGTCCCTGCTACTGTATAAACCATTCTCACATGCTATCCCCATACAAAACATGCGTTACTTGATTAATAGACACGCGTGTAGGCTAATTATTATTGTGTCACCTCTATATGTAAACGCTTATCTTCCTCTTTAACTCGGTCTTTTTATTGCCCGTGGGTCGTAAATGCTTTAGTTACGCGAGCAGTGTCGGCCATTTTTCATCCGCCATTTTGTTTTGGCACAGACTGGTTTCGTGAAATTTATTACTCCTCGTGTTTTGACCTTGTCCCGAGGGAGAACGCAAAACACCACGTTCACATTCTGTCAGTATGTGAAATTTATAGGGGAAAATGAGAGCATTGCCTTTGTTTAGTTTATGGGATGGTTTATAAAATCAAAGTTTTCCCAAATAAACATGATACACACTTTATTGTTGTCGTGATGAAGCCATTTAGAATAGCTAAATATTTCATACGTATATTATAAAATATCCGCTCCCCAGATATTTACAAAATAGTGTTATGACAATAATAGGAATGGACACCAGGGAAATTAGTACTTTCGGTATAAATAACAGTCAAATGTAGCCAATATTCAGCTTTGTCATATCGGGAAATAGATGTGTTACTACAGTGCTATCTTTTACAACAACACCCAATGGGATACAAATATTTTGTTTGTTGTTCGGAGGGAGTTGTTATAGGGAGGGGGTTGGCTTACATTTGCAAACAGCTTGAATCCTGATCAGACGTTGCGTCTGATCTGGGTTCAAGTTGTTTGTTATTCGCCATTATGTTTTTGTCTGTCAAAGTTTCCAATATGTAATTTTAAGACAAAACAGCAGACGACAATTTTAAGCAGACGGTATTGGAGCCGTGGATGTTTGGACTTAAGTATATAGGTGTCTTGTTTAGGGAACAGCGGCAAGCGTTGTTGTGCGGAGGGAATCGTTGTTCAGAGAGCCGTTGTGGGGAGGGAGCACTGGTATATCCAAAATATATTAGAAAACTGTAAATGACCCTGCAGTGCATGTAAAAAACTGAGGGTTTTTTCACGGTAAAAAAAATGATTTTCCTCTAAAGGGTGTCACTGAGAAATACTTTGAATATCAACCCTGCATCTATACTGTTTAGCCCATAACTCTATAAACATGCCTTTTACGCCTTTAGTATATGCATATATTGAAGAATCCTAGGCAAGTACCATTTATCCTAGCATAAATGATAGCTTAACCCATGTGCGCCCAGTGGATTCTTCCATGCATGTTTTATATTGGATTAGTCCATTTTTTATCGAGGGAATGCCTGGTCAAAATTTTCATTTTCATTTTTTTTATATTGAAATTTCTATCAGCAAACAGTGTAGACTCTGATCAGACGCCGCGTAATGCGGCGTCTGATCAGAATCTACACTGTTTGCCTATGTGCCATATATGGAATCGTGGACACAAATGGGTTAAAGCATACTCAAAGTATTTTGAACAGAATGTGCCGTAAGGCGCCATCTACCTTATTTCAAACATGCTTTAACCCTTTTATAATTAAATTTATCGTTAGGGTTTACCCCTTCCACGCCATATTGACGTCTGCTTAATTTTTTTTATCTGCAATATCGTTTCAAAATTAGATTTAAGGCAGCATAACTTACGTAATTTCAAAACAAGTGACAAACGGTTTTGATCCTGATCAGACGCCGCGTGACGAGGCGTCTGATCAGAATCAGAACTATTTGCAAATGCGCTTTATGACGCCAATGAAAGTGAAAGGGTAAATAGGTAACAAGTCTTCAAAAAAGATAAAGAATATGGGGATAATGGGTTAAAGAATTGTTCATACCTTCATTCCCCTACTCAATTGAACGACTCATTTCAACATTAAATACTTTAAGCGCAGTAAAAGGAAGGGAAACATTACTCAAAAAACGAGTCTTTATTTAAAATCTTTCAAACATGTGCACAGAACAGAACTGAACATAACAATAAGGATACCCAAAACATTTATCAGTAAGACACCCATAAATTACCTATACAGACAAATTACAAACAAATGAAATGCAATTCTTTCCACACGCAAATTCTTCGATTGTCTGAATCGAGAATATCAACTCGTATTACTTTTCATTACAATCCATCATCCGGGCTACTTTTATTGATGAATGTAATTGGACAAACACAACAGGCGCTTTGTAATGGAGTATTCTCCGTACCAGCACTAATTATCTCGGTATACGACCAATTAGGGGCATTGTGATGGATGTCTTTCTTGGCTTCAACTGACCGGTAGTGTTACGAATGTGTATATAATTCCGGCCATTTTCCGTGTCCACTAATTCCGTTGACCATCATTCATTGGTCAATTACAGAACCATGGCAGAGACATGTCTATGATTATCAGACATAGTTTACAGTGGAGAAAACGTTATTCTTTCCCGTTTAAACGCAAACGAAAAGCAAACGCATTGCACTTAAATA
The DNA here is from genome assembly GCA_922989275.2 of Gari tellinella. Taxonomy (NCBI): domain Eukaryota; kingdom Metazoa; phylum Mollusca; class Bivalvia; order Cardiida; family Psammobiidae; genus Gari; species Gari tellinella. The sequence continues at coordinate 23,403,972 of OV277870.1, forward strand.
TTGAAAATGTTCTTTTATAATATCTAGAACGATTTACTTTAAAATTGGAGGTAAGCAGTCAGGAGCAAGATAACACGGCGTCTGATCAGGCTCCAAATTGATTGAATTGGAAAGAAATCCTTTAGCACAAATGCGTTTATTGGGAAAGAATAACGCAAGATGCTTGTGCCAATATTTCACACACGGCATCGGTGAATGAGAAATGCTCTGTAGAAGATCTTACAGCTGAAAAACATGTGTTTAAATTAAAATTCTACTACATATTATGTCAATCTAAACAAAAACTTTAATTGCTACTAGATGCAGAACATACAAGTTCAGGGCTGCCATAAATTGACATGAAAAATCTTAAGATTTCAAAATTTGCATTTTTCAAGTGCGATTTAAGAAATCGTACCTTTACCCCATAGCCTTTTTCTTGTTTTGTTGACATTCGACCACTTAAAGCAGGTTGTAAGTAAAGCAGAATGCGCCTTAGGGCGCATTCTGCTTTACTTTCCGCCTGCTTTAAGGTACCATGAACTGGGAAAATATCCGGAGATTTAGGAAAAATCCGGAGAAATGGCAGCCCTGCATGTTGGGGAAGCAGAAAGCTTCAGAGACTAATGGCGATTGAAGCATTTCTCTTGCCCTGCATTGAATGAATGAATGAATGAATGATATACATGTACTTTATTTAACGATGGTAACACAAATAGTCAGGCGACTTATCTACTTTGAGGCCCCCAAAAGGGCATTTCATATAAATAAACAACTTGACGAGCAGTTGAACCATACACTTTAGCTTAGTCCTATTCTTTTTTTCTTTTTTTTGGTGGTGGTGGGGGGGAGTCAGCATTCAGCAGTCATATGATTAACAACATATACAATCAATTTGAACTAGCAGTTTGTAGGAACAAAACAGTATCTTATCAATTTGAACCATAGTCACGCTTATATGTATCCTTTGCAGATATTGTACCTGTTAAGAGTACACTTATACTATGTAAGCAGTGAAGACCCATATAATAGAGCTCTTAAAGGAGTATATTCATTCATTCATTCATTTCTCTGATTTGACAGTTACTTATAGAATAGACCACTTCAAATGACAGTTCGAATTTCCAATTAAGTATTGTCTACTTTAGGTTATTTAGAGATGTTTTAACAATACATTGCTCCTAATTATATTAAAGGAGTCATCTGACCACTGACCAGGACCTACACTGTTTGCTTAGGACAAGTGTACTCATCACAAGTATACTGTTTGTAAAATACTTGTATACTCGTCGTTATGGTTAAATATGTTAATGCTTTCCTTGCAGTATTGCTAACTGTGCCAGTCAGCTTTTTGTAACCTCTAATTTTAAGAAAAGCAAAAGACAACTTTGAAGCAAACGACATTTTGTCAGAGAAGAGTTTACCAGAGTTTGGCTTAGCTTTTCCCGCGTTTTCTGTATAAACAAATTGCACTAGCGTACTACAGGTGACAATAAATTAATCAGTTGATTTATAAGATTTATTCCGATCAATCAATCAATTAATCCGTCAACCCTGTATAAGGCAATGAACACATCGCTATTGTTCATGCGAATCGCTGACTTACGCTCATAGAATGTAAATTTGGGACTGTTTTTCTCCTCACATCCCCTTGTTTAACTCTTAACACGAAAGCGATTAAAACATGGTAACCTTTGCAAACAGTTTAGATCCTGATGAGACGCCGCGTGAAGCGGCGTCTCATCAGGATCCAAACTGTTTGACACTCTGACCATGTTTTGAAAGAAAAATGAAAAAAAATCTATTTTTAAAACTGAAGCAGACGAAAATTGCTTTAGACGAAAACATTACCCAGCATGCAAATGGTTAAAGTAATTAACAATCAGTTACTTGGATTTATTTCTTGTCCTAGTCATACAAATGCTTGATTTTCTGTCCTTTGATGCATCGCATGCTTGTACTTCATTCATTATCGACACCCCACCAATCAAATATAGGGAGAAACCGAAAACATAACGATCAATTCAGTCGTTAAACTTTCGACCTGTAGAAGGCAAAATGTTCTAACTCAACAATTCCCTTAGCTGAACACGTATTTTCGACTGTTTTTAAAACCCTTTTGGCTCCATAACAGATTGAAGTTGACTTTGCAGACTGTTTGAATCCTGATCAACGCGGCGTCTGATCTGGATTCAAACTGCTTGACAGTCGTTTCGATATTTTAATTATTATGCAGCCTAAAAACTTCGAAACTATACCACGGGCGACCATATTAAAGCAGAATAAATGGTGGTAAAAAGTTGGCGATGGAAGAGTAAATATTACAGTCTTAACCCTTAGGGTTGGGGACACCAACTGAGATCGGATCAAAATCGGTACTTTACGTGCAACGATCAGCAATATTCGTCAACTGTCGGTCCGTTCTGAAACATGCTTACCAGGTATTTAACGCAGGTGGCTGCTGAACGAAACGACGAACGTAAAACAGCTCCTTTAGAAGCTTTTTGTTTTACGTTCACCTTGCTTTAACCCTTTGAACCCTAGTCCCGCATATAGGCGTCCTTTACAAACAGTATGCATGTGAAAAGTGCACTTGTCCTATGCAAACAGTGAACACCCAGTTCAGAGGGCTCCTTACGGAGCCCTCTGATCTGGGTCTTCACTGTTTGTCATAATGCAAAACATTGACCAAAACAACCCTTAAAAGTCAGAAATGGACTTGACTAAGATGGAAACTTGGATTGTCCATTTGAAGTTTTAGCGAGGAAAAGGTTAAGCTGTAGCCTGAATCTCATATAGTCAATAAGTGGTCGTATATACATTGGAACCCCTCTAAACCGGAACCTCTTAAAACCGGAATTCTCTCTAAACCGGACTAAAACTTTCGTCCTGTTTTCAACCCTTCTTTTATTTTAACCCATTACGCCATTAATACGCTTTTCAAGTCTTTTATTTATTCCTACAATGAAGAAAATAGTTCCACTTTATACTTATACATTCGTGAATATGTATCATCAAAAAATAGCCTCTAGATACTAAATGGACTAATGAGTTAAAACCCCTCTAAACTGCATGGAAACCTATTTATGTTATCCCAACACATGTCTGGTTTAGAGGATCTTGAAGAATTCTGGAAACCCCAGCTGACTGCAGTATATAAACATTTATTACTAGTACAGCATAATGAACAGCTTGGTGATAGATTTAGCAGCCTTCTGTCGATATACAGAGCCTGTCGTCTGTGCACAACTTGCGTCTGGTGAAAATACAGTGTTCCCTCCCTACAACGACCCTCCCAACAACGACCCCCCTTACAACGGCCCTTGCCGCAGTTCCCTAAACAGGACAAATATGTCTAACGGTTTTTACTGCTGCACTATCGTCTGCTTAAATTGTCGTCGTTTTTTCTTCTTAAAGTTACATATAAGTGTTTGATAGAAAAAGTATAATTGCGAGTGACAAACAGCTTGAATCCAGAATAGACGCCGCGTTACGCGGCGTCTGATCTGGTTTCAAGCTGTTTGCATATATGCGAAGTTTTAATTTTCCCTCCCTTTAGCGACTCCCTCCGAGCGACACACATAATAGTTGTCTCCCATTGGGTGTCGTTGTTGTGAGTGGGCACTGTAGTTGCAATCTTCTAACAAAGGGGTACAGACAAGCTCACTTGTAAAGAAATTATAGAAATAACTAAGTACAAATGTATTGGATACAACAAAACGAAATGTTCCCCTTCTCCAATTAACGTATATCAGGGCTCGATATAAATTGGAGTGAACTGAACAAATCCAACATTTTCTCACTTATTTCAGCACCAAACCCTATGGTGTAACTACTCGTTAGAATTGCCTCGAAGATCTGATGAATGCAACATCACAACTGTCCCTTTTATCGCTAAAGTTTTCAATATTTAAGGTAACCTGTTGCTATAAGCAGAGCAGTACATATGTACTACAGCGCTCCCTCTCTACAACGACACCCAATGGGACACAAAAATATGTTTGTTGTTCGGAGGGAGTCGTTATAGGTAGGGAATTTCCATTTGTATTTTCAAACAGCTTGAATCCAGATCAGACGCCGCGTAAGGCGACTTCTGATCTGGATTCAAGCTGTTTGTCACTTGCCATTATCTTTTTTTCTATCAAAATATCCAATATGTTTAATTTGAGAAAAACAGCAGACAACAATTTCAAGCAGACGATATTGTAGCCGGGAAAGCTATAGATATAATTGTCTTGGTTTGGGAACAGCGGCAAAGGCCGTTGTCAGGAGGGAGTCGTTGTTGGGAGGGTCGTTGTAGGGAGGGAACGCTGTAGTGGTATAACTTCAGTGTAATAATATACGTATACTAGTAATATATAAATCTTTATAACATAACAGACGGCTTGAGCGTTGAATAACACCCGTTGTTTAAATGTCATATATAACTAGTTAAATAACTACATGTATGCAAATGAGGCACGCCACGACGTCGTTACTTGTGACGTCATTAAAAAGCGTTCTATGCGTTCAATTTCCTCGTTTTTATCGTTTTCTAAAAGACTCGTTTAATAAATCCAATAAATTATGAACACTCATGTAATATCCTATATTTATAACACATTGTAGTATCAAAAAGAAACATTGTGTAATTTATTTCTCTCAGTATATTACGTATCAATATATTACATTTAAAAAGACAACATAAGTTGTACACTGCAATTTTTAATGCCTTGGTTCGTTTTCTTGCAAGGCTTCAATAAGTTGACATAAAAAATCCTAAGATTTCCAAATTTGCATTTTTCAAGTGCGATTTTACGAATCGTACCTTTACCCCATAGCCTGTTTCTAGTTTTGTTGACATGCGACTTCATAAAGCAGGCTGTAAGTAAAGCAGAATGCGCCTTAAGGCGCATTCTGCTTTACTTTCAGCCTGCTTTAAGCTACTATAAACTGGAAAAAATCCGAAGATTTAGGAAAAATCCGGAGAAATTGCAGCCCTGTTCTTGTGATGCAGCTGATACTGAGCTTGAATTCAATAGTTAACATGAATGAAACTTATTTTATCACATCTGCCACTTTGAACGTAAAATGTTTTGATATATTACACACATGAACTTTTTTTCACAGTTAAACTTTCAAATATTATGACACCCGATATCATCTCGAATTTATAACACATTTAATTTCTTAAATCTCCGAATGCCTCAGTAAATTTGAGTTTCTACTTTTTTATATACAGTTACATGTATTAAGCTCACTAAAAAGCAGGGGCCCGTTTCATAAAACTTTGTACGACAAACGTTATCGTAAGTCAGATTATAAAAGTCTCAATAATTATGTATTCCTCCATCTAATCCTGTCTTGTGACATCTCTGTGGAATCGTCTTGAAAAGAAAAAAATTAACGTATTTTAAAGTTTTGACTTAAGACCATTTTTGTCGTACGAAGTTTTATGAAACGGCCTCAGGACCAGTGATGGTATGAAAGACAAATGGCATCTTATAGAAAGTTGAAAGTAAAACAGAAAGCTCCTAAAACATTCCGTTTTACTTTCACTTTGCTTGAAGCAACCCCCTTCCTTCAACACTTGAATACAACAATTTAAATGCAATATAACGACATTTTCCTGTAGTTCAAACATCTGTTTAAATTTAAGAAATTTAATAACTGGTATTTCTCAATACATGTACAAACATTTGAACATGTAGCTTCTCCCCCCAAATGTATACAAACCGTGAAGAGCCAGATAATAGGCAACGGCAAAACGTTTACTCACACTAAGATCTGCTTCTCTATTTTAAAAACAATAAATACAGTAGAACCTCTCTTTTACGACCACTTAATTCAGTCAAATATTAGTTGTTTAAGACAGGTTTATGCTTAAAGCAATGTGAAAGTGAAACAGAAAGCTCCTACAGGAGCTTTCTGTTTCATTTTCACATTGCTTTAAGCTGTCACCTGTCTTTTATTCTGACAATTAGCCTTCTTTTTAGTGGTCGTAATAGAGAGATTCTACTGTAGGCCTACATGTTTACCTTGAGGAGGGGGCTATTCTTTTTCGTTGAAACGTGGAACTAAACGAAAAGCTCAAAATTATTAATCCGATCACGCAAAGGATTGAGAAAGATATCAGACTAATTTCAAACATCTTAAGACATTTGCAGTAAATCGGAGTCTTATCTGGTTCCAAAATAGTTGCAATAGTCGTTATTTCTTAACCCTTTCCCCAATAGAAACACCTTTTAGTGCGTTTAATTTATTCATCCGCTGAAGAAAATAGTTCCAATTTAATCAGTTATGTATATGGAAATAAAATATGTTTAAACTAATCAGTTATGAAGATATATTATAAGGCATATTTTCTATATTCTAGCACACGATAGCTTAAAGCAGACTGAAAGTAAAGCAGAATGCGCCTTAAGGCGCATTCTGCTTTAATTTCAACCTGCTTTAAGAAGTCACCTATCGTCAATACTAGAAATAGACTATCAGGTAAAGGGTTAAACAGACGCACGTTATCCCCGTGTACCCTAGTATGGACTATAAAGGATTGTTATCTTTAAGAATCTACGTTGTGTCATCCTGACCACTACAATTAAATGTTTGTTACATCGCCATTCTCACACTGATAACCAATAGACAGGCCTTCTAATCACAGACCTACTAGTACTTACCTAGATCCTTGAAGATTTTAAACCATTTACAAGGGTATAAAGTTTGCCGACCTAGGTTTATAATAGTGATGTGGTCCTTTTTTGTTGGGCACCTTTTGGTCGCATTTCGGCCCGATGTTTTGAGCCAAATCCTAGAATAAACCCACACACCCCTGGTCACTGATAGCAGTTTGACTTGAAGTAAAGCAGAATGCGCATTCAGACTTACTTCTAATAAATTCTCTCTTGCGACTTCTCATTAGAATCGTCTCAAACAGACGGTTCTAATGACTGTAATGAGTAGTCACAGCACACGGTTGGACGCAGAAATAAAGGACAAACATTTGAAAAGAGCATGAACTACATTTCTGACGACAGAACTAAAATCCTCTAAATGGTAGCTTGGCCAAAGGTAAATGGATCTACTTATTCACCCCTGAAATTTCAAATGCATGGACAATTCAAGTCTAGTCCATTTTTTACTATCTACACTGCTTGCCTGTGACAAGTATATTCTCCATCGGTATACCGTTTGTAAATGACGAACATACTCGTCTCTATGGGGCAAATGGATTTATTCACTCACGTATGCATGTATATTGTGAAGTGAAATGTCCCTTTGGTCTTGCTTGAAGATATTATTTTAGATATATAATATGAAAAACTGATCTAAGGGCACTGCACTTGTTTTTATATATACATTAGAACATTGTATATGCAACAGCAAACAGTGCCGACTCTGGTGAGATACGGCGTAGCACGGTATCTCATCAGGGCATTCTCTGTTTGTCAATATCCCCGTTAACCCTTTACCCCGTAGCCTGTTTCTAGTTTTGAAAATAGGTAATCGCTAAAGCAGGTTGAAATTAAAGCAGAATGTGCCCTAAGGCGCATTCTGCTTTAATTTCAACCTGCTTTAAGTACGTTCTGCTGATATGTAGAAAATATTTCTTCTGGTACATATTCATGAATGTTTAAATTGGAACTATTTTCCTCATTGGAAGAATAAAAGAAAAACGCTAAAAGGCGCTTCTATGGGGTAAAGGGTTAATAGTCACTTGACTGAAATGGGTTCACAGTGTGGAACAGAGACATTGTATTCCTTTAAAGAAAGGACCCTTTGTGATACATCTGAGGTCTTCAATTAACTAAGTGTCCAATCTACAAGCTTTTAAACTTTCTATCTTCAATACCTTAACCCTTTCAACTTCAATGACGTCATAAAACGCATTTGCAAACAGTTTTAATCCTGACCAGACGCCGCGTGACGCGGCGTCTGATCAGAATGAAAACTGTTTGCCACTTGTTTTGAAATAACGTCAGTTACACTGTCCTAAATCTAACTTTGAAACGATCCTGCGGACAACAATAATGAAGCAGACGACAAAATGGCGGTGAAGGGGTAAAAACCATCACGGTAAATTTGATCATGTAAGAATTAAAGCAAATAACTACTGTCGTCTGCAACATTTGTCGTCTGCTACTGTTCTAAAAATAGCAATTTCAAAAACAAATCTTATCTAAATTAGGATTATGGTGTATCAAACAGTTTGGATCTAGATTAGACCCTGCGTATCGCGGCGTCTCATCTGGATCCAAAGTGTTTGCAATAATCATGATTTGGCCACTATAATAGTGTTCAAAGAATTAAAAATAATTTGTTCTCATACGCTGTAATTTTACGAACAGAACAGAACATACTTTATTCAACTTGTACACAATCAGGTACCTCGTTACATAACATACAATCATACAATACAAAACATACATACATGGTCAATGTGGAAACAGTATAGGTCTTTTAACAAAATGTACTTAGAAAGTACATAGAAAGCACTGTAGAATGCACTGCCCTGTAGATAGCACTGTGCATCCTACTGGTACTTTAGCTATGTATTTTATCTAATATATTTTTAATAACGTTATTGTAAAAATATATGTATATATATTTTTTATATATTTTACATTCTTGTGTTGGAGAATGAACATTGCAATTGTAATTAATGCGGATACATACAACATTTGATACATTCAAGTTTGTGACATAATTTCTGACTCATGAATTTGGCAATACAGTGACATACATACACACATACTTAACCCTTTAACATATAAGCACCTTTACGAACATTCGGTTTATTCTTCCGGAACAGAAAATAGTTCCAATCCACGCATAGCCAATGCTCAGTCCCCAGAATGAAAATAACAGATTCACCGTAGTTTCTTTGGATTTCAATATAGGGTCATTTTGATCTCTTGTTCATTATAATCATTCACTGGTTGATTCCTTTTATGCATTCATTCATAGGTTTCTTATGTTGACTTGTTTGGTCTTTTTGTCTGTCAAAATTTAATTCGTTTTTATTGCAGATTTTAAAGACAATCATGGCATTTTGTTAAAATGTTATGATTGCCGAAACCAATAGAAGTGGTGTGTATTTAAGCTTTTATGTTTATATAATAAACGGTTAGTATCTTTATAGATGTATATACGTATATGTGCAATAGTTTAAAGGACAGTGGATGTTGACTTCATTCATTTATGAGTGGTGTAGTTACTTTGTATGTTATGATGTATTTCTTGTTGTCTTTATATTTGTTGTAACCATGATGAGACTCAAATAAAGAATGAACTGAGCTACGATCTTTCATTGACCATTTTGTTAACCCACTGGACCCTATCGATGACTACAGTGGAGAAAACGTTATTCTTTCCCAATAAACGCGTTTACGCTGAAACTATTATTTCCAATGCAAACAGTTTGGGGCCAGATCAGGCTCCAAACTCTTAGCCACTCAGATAAAAATAAAAAGTCAGAATTATACAAAAAAAAGTTGTCCTTTTCTACATTTGAATGTTTGCGTTTGCGTTTCGTTTGCGTTTAAACGGGAAAGAATAGCGTATTCTTCACTGTATGTTCTTCGTGTCCAAACAGTGTACATGTCAAGAGTACACTTTTCTTATCCAAACAGTGTGGACCCATATCAAAGGGCTCCTAAACATGCCCGCTGATCAGAGTCTGCACTGTTTGTTATTTGCGCCCTTACAAAGTGGAAAATGAAATAGACTTTACTGGAAACTTGAATTGTCAATTTGAAGCAAGTTAACCCTTTCGTTCTCAGTGACGCTTAAAAGCGCGTTTGACACTCGTTTAAAAATATTTTCAAACTGCTTTATTTTTCAACTTTGAAACAATATTGCAGAAAACAAAATTAAAGATGACGACAATGACACGGTGAAGGGGTAAACATCTCACGAAAAAGTTGGCAGTGAGATGGTTAACCCATGATAAAACCACCCACAATTCGTGCATCTTGTCATTCATTCATCCATTCATCCATTCATCCACCCATCCGTTCATTCATTTATTTATTCATGTCGATATTTGTTGAAAAACTTACCGCAATATTCTCACAAATTTAAACCTGTTCAAGCAATAAATAAGTATTTATTGGACTGACTGTCTGTTTTTATTGCTTTAAAATTGGCTGTGTATGTTTATGTCTATTTGATATTATAAAATGTTAAATTTAACTGGTTGTGAAACCGCACTTAATTGCTGACACGGTAAGAGAATTAGATTTTTATGAATGAACTCAAACTTTTCATTGGCGAATTTTATTTCAAACTACAAACAAGGTCTAACTCTTCGGTTGCTATGGTAATTTTTTCGTTTGCAACAATTGTCGGTTTTCATTGCTCTTTAACAGTTGATTTTTTAAAAATTCTTTTCAAAATACGACACGTGTCAAACAGTTTGGATACAGATGAGACACCGAGTTACTCGGCGTCTCATCAGGATCCAAAATGTTTGCAAATGTAATCTGGTTTCGCCGCTAGCGTGCAAAGAATTGAGTTCTCAACCCTTATCATAAACTGAATTATCGTCTGCTTTATAATTATCGTTTGCAAAAATGTCAATATTTCTTTTTTCATTTTTTTCTCAATTTCTATCTTGATAAACGTCAGAATGATGGTCAGACAGTTTTGATTCTGACAAGACGCCGAGTTAATCTGCGTATAGTCTGTATGTATCCAAATTATTAGCAAATCAAGGCACTTTAAGCATAACAAGTCGTCCATTTTATCACTTAAACCTACAGCGACGTTTTGGAGCAGAAACTTGCTCCACACTCTTTGCGATGGAAATAATAGTTTAATTACAAACAGTTTTATTGGGAAAGCATTTTTACTTCTTCACTGTACACAACGAAACCCTTATATCACACTAACGAAATGTGAACTCGCTTAACCATTTACTCCATTGACTGTTTCTAGCATTGAATGTAGGTGACCACTTAAAGCAGACTGAAAGTAAAGCAGAATGCTAAATTCTGCTTTACTTTCAGCCTGAAAGTTTAAGCTACCATCTGCTTGTCTGAATAAAATATTCCTTATGATACATAGTCATGACTGTATAAATTGGAACTATTTTCTTCAATATAGGAATAACTTAAATGCTTAAAAATGAGTATCTATGGAGTAAAGGGTAAAAAGGTCACAGGCAGATTCTTTCGGGTCAAGGCAACGGGCGTGTAAGGTAATTAAGTACAAAACATGAACTCTTATATAAATGTTCATACTTTAAATTTTAAGAGTCCCAATACTCTCTCTCAGCAGGTGACAACTTTATCAGAACAAATCTCGCTTTTTAACACCTGCATTGATATTAAATCAAAAAGTCAGATAAAATTGCTCTTCAGACATAACTATATGAAGTAAAGAGACGGGTTCGACGTGACAGCAAACCAAACATATATAAATTTGCGACAATTGTAAAAAGACTGTGCTGATATATCAACAAGCATCTATTCGTGCCCCATAAACTCCGAAAACCACAGTTATAAAACTAAATCCAATAAAATCCATTTCTAAAGTCTAGGTCATTTGAGCATATGTCCCACCTTTTACAGTGGAAAATATATTATTCATTCTTAATAAAAATGTTTATGATCAAAACCTTTTGCCACATGCAAAGTGCAACCCGGTGACTGATCAGGCTCCAAACTGTTTACTATTCAGATTAAACGATACTCGTCAAACATTTCAATAACAAGTCATTTTGTACATTTTTATTACATTGCGTTTCGTTCAAAAAGGAACGAGTAACGTCTCTTTCATCGCAGTCTAAGCTTGTCTCCATAATTATGTAAAATACTTAAAAATGGGATTGACCCGCAGCGGGTAAAGTTCCACCCTTTTTTAAGTTTATATTAAATAAATATAATGTATAAATATATAAACATTTGTTACAAAAAACACATTTTTTGCTTCGATATAAATTGTTGAGTGCAAACGAACTCAAAAGTGTAATGTTTTAGGGCGGCTTGTTGTATTATTAGCGTTAATAGTACTATTCGAACGACACCGTGACCTTGCAGTGTACATTATAAATAAAGGATGCTTAAAGGTCTTCGAACAATGGCAAAGAAACTTTTGTCACATTGGTTAGCTCGAGTTCTACAACTTAATATCATACCTGTAAAAACTAACATATGAATTTAAGTACCATGCTTGTACGTGAATGGGAAAACTATATTAACTGATTATTGCAATTAAACAATAACACAATTGCCCTGTTTCAACAAACTTGGTGACACTTGCATTACTTGTGTGTATTGTTTTCAGAACATGCCAGTCAAATAATATTCCGGTTTGATTGCAACGAGTACAGTTTCCCCCGTAAATCATAAGAAAACTATATTTGATAATATTTGTAGATACAGTCTAAAACTCCGACGATACGGTCTAAAACGCGGCAGTTACCCCTGATATAATCGCTTATCTGACTGGATCGTAACAAATTGCCTGTGCAGGTTTTAATTTTTCGAAACAAAATATGTTATGACTATCAATCGGCACAAATGGCTTTTTTTGAAGATTGACAGATTGATTTATGTCTTTCTTAGGGCCTTGTGTCGCGTCTTAACGGTGACAAGACAATAAGAGGTATAAAATAACAGAACTCTCAACTTTTTAAGTTACGTAATACCCAATTAATACTTATCGAGAATATCGTTGTTTGACTATCATTTTAAAGCAGTTTGGATCCTGATCAGACGCCGCGTTACGCGGCGTCTGATCATGATCCAAACTGTTTGACACTAATATCGGCGATTCATAAGTTTAAACGAAGAATTACCAAATTTGAATCTTGTTTTGCAAACGATAATTTCGGAGCAGACGATATTTCAGCATGACAAGGTTTAAAGGTCATTTGGTTTGATCTCGTGCGCATGTGCGTCTTGTTGCACTGATCTGCAGATATCGCAGTTCATAAATCAATTTACAAAGAATGATCGCTCATGACACTGAAAAATGGATATTTTTTTTTATCAATGGCTTAAGTGACAAGTGGGCATATCGATTGACACAGGAAGCTAGTTTTGTTAACCGGAAGGTGAAATATTTGTCGTCTGCTAATATCTAAACAATCGTATTTGCAAAATGAGTGCAGACGGTCTTAATTGTTTTTCATATCCATTATTTCACGTTGGGTGGGTTGTACATTGTACATGTATTTTGCTTTGATGATATGCTTTGTACATTCAATTTGTGTTATGCTGCAAACCTAAGAAGAATGTATGTCTCCATGAAGAGAAGTCAACGCATTTTGTACGGCAAAGAAAAAGCAGAAAGCCCATACAGAAAATATTTGCAACACATTTGCCCAGTAGTTTAAGCTAGTATCTGTGCTAAAGAGTGATAGTTTATTTTCTTTTAAGAGGTTCCTTAACCCTGATCAGACGCCGCATAATGCGGCGTCTGGTCAGTGTCTACACTGTTTGCTGATAGGAATTTCAATGTAAAACAAAAAGAAAATGAAAATTTTGACCAGGCATACCTTTGATAAAAAATGGACTAATCCAATATAAAACATGGAAGAATCCACTGGGCGTAAATGGGCTAATATTTGTACATTTGTATAGAAATGATATTGCGCGGTGCTATTTGCACATCATTTAGGTACTTTCTAAATTCAACCCCTTAATAAGACGCATATTCAGATTTTGGCATAAATTACAGATGATAAAATCATCAAAATTGGATTCTGAATTTTGTGTGTGTGTGTAAATTCGAGATCTGTGTCATTTTGTCAGCAAAACATTTTATAAATCCATAATACAATAACTTCGGCACTATATGACCTTTTCGGTGTCATAAAACCCAACTCATCCATCCTTAATGCAATAATTGGGTACAATTTCAAACCTAAACTGCATGCATAAGTTGAAACATCTGACTATGTTTTTACAATGATATAGATTAAACATCTAATGATTAATACAGTGGGCACTGGGTTACCTATTAGCCATTATCTATCACTGATTAAACGCCTGAAAATAGAAAGTGCTGCTACAGTGACGCCCTGTAATATTACAGTGGCGTTCTTCTTTCCCAGTGAGCGCGTTTCTGTTAAAAACAACCATAGGCCCATTGCAAACAGTTTAAAACCAGATCTGAGGCCGGGTAACTCACCGCCTTTTCAATCTCAAAACAGTTGGACACTCAGAGAAAAAAAGAATCACCAATATTTTCAAGAATTTGGCATTTTATACATATTGTTGCATGCGTTCCGTTTCGTTTCGATAAGGAAAGAAAAATGTCATCTCCGCATGCAGTAAGAACTACAAATGTAGTAATCAAACAAATATTTTATTATATTGTTGCAATCAGGGGACAAGATAAAGTAGGATGAAAAATTGAAATTGCTGTTTGAGTTTGCTGTTTCACTTTCATTCTGATTTAAACTATCTTATATCTCCAATACTTTAAACAACCTACTCAACAGCATGTTTCCCGTTTTAACCCATTTGTGCCCTCGATCCTATATATGGGACATGGGCAAACAGTGTAGACTCTGATCAGACGCCGCATTATGCGGCGTCTGATCAGAGTCTGCACTGTTTGCTGATAGGAACTTCAATATACAACAAAAAGAAAATGAAAATTTTGACCAAGCATCCCTTTGATAAAAAATGGACTAGCCCAATTTAAAACATGGAAGAATCCACTGGACGCAAAAGGGTTAAAGCCAGATGACCACTCCAAGTGCGGTGAAAGTAAAGCAAGAATTTTAGCCTGCTTTAAGCTACCATCTACTAGAACATAGGAAATATTTCTTTTTTGGTCCATACTCATGACCGTATAATTATATACACTAGAACTATTTCCTTCAGAGGAGGAATACTTTAAATGAGTTAAATATCGCTTCTTGGGGGAAAGGGTTTAATAATTGTATATTTTTAGTGGACGTATTTTCCGGGTATCTACTGTACAAACAAGTCGGTTGAATACACTTTGGACAGGAACAGGTTTAATTTTTCTCGTGGCACGCGATGAGATATGCTCGCATGTTGTGATCCCTTGGAATCCCATGTATCCTTCCGCTACCCGAAAAATGACGTCTGCTGTATGAAAATACCGTCTGATTAGTGTGGAAAATTAGGTAAAAGACCCCCAAATATCAGTATACACGTATATTTGTTTATGAACGTTAAAAAGGTTTATTTTTAATACCAGACGACTGATCTGGAGCCATTCTGTCTGTAAGTGTTGTTCAGTTCACGGGCAGTTGTTGAAGGATATGAGGGTAATTTGACTCACATTATGTCATTAATAATGCTGTATCTCGGATAGAGTCAGGCTTAATCATTTTCAAATGCCTTCATTCAAGGCATGTTGTTATTTCAATCGAATGCTATACTGGCAGTGGAAATCCGCATTCCGTTCAACTAAACAGATTGTGAAATGAAGAACCGCAAAACTTTGATGAAAGAAGTTGATTACCAATATTGCATTCAGTTTTGATATCACTTTCCAGGGGTTAATATAAGATAAACATATAAGGAGAGGGAGAGAGACAGAAAGAGAATGAGAGAGAGAGACAGAAAAAGAGAGACATAGAGAGAAACACAGACATACAGAGATACAGGAATGGAGAGACATACAGAGACATACACACACAAAGACAGATACAGAGAGACATGCTGAACTACCTAGAGAGACAGAGACAGACATACAAACAAATATACAAACAGACAGATACAGTCAGACAGAGAGGGAGAGAGAGGCAACGAGAGAGAGAGAGAGACATATAAACAGAGAGAGAGCGACAAAGAGACAAAGACAGAGAAAGATAAATAAACAGACAAACAAAACAGAGATGGATAGGGAGATGCAACATATAGAGTTACATAG
This sequence comes from Gari tellinella, assembly GCA_922989275.2. Taxonomy (NCBI): domain Eukaryota; kingdom Metazoa; phylum Mollusca; class Bivalvia; order Cardiida; family Psammobiidae; genus Gari; species Gari tellinella. The sequence continues at coordinate 23,419,788 of OV277870.1, forward strand.
ACAAACAGAGATAGAAGAGAGAGATAGAGAGAAAACAAGATAGATATACAGAGAAAGATAGAGGGACAGAGAAAGAGATGGAGAGACAGAGAGAGAGAGAGAAAAAGAGAGAGAGAGAGAGAGAGAGAGCAGCATGGAGAGTCACAAAGAGACAGACAGATACAGACAAAGGCAGATAGAGTGAGACAAAATGATAAAGACAGGCCGTTATACAGGCAGACAGACAGAGAGCGACATACAAAAACAGGCAAACTGTTGCTCGACGTCTGATCTGGCTCCAAACTGTTTGCATCCAATGGAAACCATTTTCAGCACTAAACTAAAGCACCGATTGGACAAGAATAAGGTCTTCTCCAGTGGCTAAAATCAAATGGTGGATTTACTTCTGAGGGGAAATCGGCATAGAAACATGAACATTAACCATTTAGCTGATAGCCTATTTCTAGAAGTGAAGATAGGTGACTACTTAAAGTAGGTTGAAAGTTAAGCAGAATGTGCCTTAAGGCGCATTCTGCTTTACTTTCAGCCTGCTTTAAGCTATCCAATGCTAGTGTATAGAAAACATTCCCTATAATATTTATTCATGACTGATTAAATTGGATAGGTGACTACTTAAAGTAGGTTGAAAGTAAAGCCTGCTTTATGCTATCAAGTGCTAGAATATAGAAAATATTGCCTGTAATATTTATTATTATTTATTTATTATTTATACTATTTTCTTCAGTGGAGGAATAATTCATATTCGCTAAAATGCGCCTCTATGGGGGAAAGGGTTAATTGATATGGCTTTACTGTAGATACGGAATATGAAACGTGAACATGTGGAAACAGTAAACTGGTCAGAAACACATTGTTTGAGTTGTCAGAGGAATCTATTTCACGTATTTTTTTGGGGGAAAACAACAACATATATTTCCTATTTTAACCTAAATAATTGATTATTATAATCTGAATATTTAAAAAGAAAGACACTTTCAAACTCTCCTCCCTTTCCAAACCGACACACACACTAGACAAAAACACACGTGGCATGACTCGGGCGTTAAATAAATAAATTAATTACGCCATTTAATTACCACCCCACCCACCGTACATGTAGTTTACAAGTTGGACTAGCAGCCACCATGGCGATACATGTACAACGTCGGACCTTAAAATGGCGCCAATATCGTTGTCTACTGTAAATTTGTGTACATAGTATATATTTAAAAATGTTTTTTCAGCAATATCCTGCAATAACTGAGACTCTATGTCGTTATTTGATAAATGTTTGCTATTTTGGATATACCTAACATCCACAAAAGGTACCGATGGTGAGAAGATAACCATTTTCTTGCAAAACATAAACTGTAGGTTGATCTATTTCAAACAGCTTAAATCACGGAGGACGGTGTAAGTCCTCCGTGGTTTAAATCTAGATCAAACACATCATTTCACGACGTCGGATCAGGATCCAGACTGATTATCTGTTTGTGTAGTTTTCTTCAACGAAAAGTACATGCGAACTAAATCTTGATAATAACTTGCAGACGACAATTTTGAAACATACGACACTTAAGCATGGTTGTGGTGGGTAATGACCCACGCGAAGCATGAAACATCAAACAAAATTATTATTTATGTTTCGCCAAATTATACGACGCCCGTTTATTCCCAATTACAACTTTACGATGTACATTGTCTAAGAATAAAACGCACGTATTAGGTTTTATTGATCTTTTATTGTAGGTCTAGTTTCAGATCTCTTTAACACTAATTCTTACATATGTAAACACCCTTATCATGACAAAATATCACGTGTGTTAAAAATGTCGTCTGCAATATTAAATAAAATCAGTTTTTACGACTTTGTATATTAAGAAAACCTTATTACGGTTTGCAAATAGTCTGGATCCTGATCAGACGCCGAGTTAACTCGGCGTCTGATCAAGATCCAGACTGTTCGAAAATGGCAGTTAAGTCCCGCCTAGTATGATGAGGTTAATTCCAGTCATAAAAATAAAGGTTGTACAAGTGTGTACCAAAGCTTATTTTTGGTTAATAGTACTACAGCTTTTATATAAGGGTCACGTGACGTTTGCTGTAACTTCTCACTTCCGCCTTCATTCTTGTATAGCTAACTAGAATGAACATGGTTTCTTTTGTTTTTATGTTAAACCTGAGCACCGAATGACACTGCATTGCCATTATCATCAGCATTAGTTCTCAGCTTGACATATAATTACTACGAGGTTATAAAATGTTTGTGTTGAGTCTTTGATTTGTTGTTGTTGTTGCTAAGGTTTATAGTACCGCATAAGCTTTATCAGATGCGTCATCACATAGTCTGTGAACGTTCTCAAGCGTTTGAGTGGTCAGATTTGAGCAATAGCTCAAATCTGACCAATCAAATGCGCGAGAACGAGCTCAGACTCATATCAAACGTTTTATAACATTGAGAACAAGCTGTACCCATTTTAGACTCTGAGTTAAGCATCGTCAACATGTTTGACACTCCGATGTATTGAAAAATGTAAATTTCTACATGTTACTTGCACGGCACTTGTCTCATCTACTGTGGTTTAAACATATGTAATATTCATCATCATCATCATCATCATTAATCGCATTAAAGCGTATTCTTGCGATATTCAAACGCATACATATGTATACATTGTACATAATAATATGCACAAGGCCTGGTTGGATGGTGGTTATAGAAAGTATTTCCCTTACAAGGATGGAAATACCATCATTATATTATGTGATAATATATTTCGTTTAACTGCACTGTAGCGGTGCACTAACCTATACTGTACTTTCTAATTCCGGGTGTGTTTGAAATGATGCATGTAAAAAGATGCAATGGAGGTTATGAAATTTTCAAGCAAAGCATTAATTTCTTCTCACACAAATCTAATTGAATATGGAGCTTCGGTTTCATCTGAAAATATGCAAAAAGGTACAAATGTGAAACAGAAATTGAAAACATCATAGTTTGTAGGCCTATTCCCAAGGTTACGAAACCTTCTTAATTTTAGCACCGTGAGCATTCTGAGCACGCTGCAAACGGAATGCATTGTATAGTCCGGATAAATTCACCTGACGTTGACTTTTGTGCTTGAATAAATTATAGTGAGATGACGCAGTATAAATCAATAATCGACAGCGATGACATTGTGTTTTTTTAAATAGTTCTTAACAAAGAGACAGTTGTGTACGATCAAGGCAATAACATTTTGATGTGATACTGATTATTTAACGCATTTGCACACGGTGTTTTTTTTCCATGCTTAAATATTGGATTTGTCCATCCATTGTTTTTATAAAAAGGGGTGCCTGGTGTAAATTTTTCATTTTTGCTTTGTTTTGTATTGAAACTCCTTTCAGCAAAAAGTGTAGCCTCTGATCAGAGTCTACACTGTTTGCCTTTGTCCTATATATGGGATTATGGGCACAAGTGGGGTTAATTGGCTGCATTGGGAAAGTTTAAAAACCTTGGACGCATGCCGATATGCACTAGTAGAGCGTTTATACTACCAGCGAACTCCCTTGGTCTAATTTAGACGTACCATCGAGATAGATAACATCGCCTCGAATAAATCAGATTTAATTTGCTTTTTTGAGAGACGAAACAGCTCAGGAAATTCTTCCGAGCAATCAAACAGGTATCGTTGACTGGGTATATAATTGGTTATTTCGATGAGAACATCTTATATTAATTACTCTTTGTAAGTACACTCGGGATCTGACAGTTTTAGTGTAGGGTATTGTCAGAACGATCTTGAAATCCACAGTTTTAAACAACCGTAAATTTCTCCTAAAATATGTTTTAAAACTTCCCTTACAGTGGAGAAGACGTTATTCTTTCCTGTTTTTTACGCAAACAAAACGCAAACGCAATTCAATTAAATGACTATATTTCCAAACTGTTGAAATGAACATGAGTTTTATCAGAAGCGTGTTTGTTTGGAAAAGAATAACGTTATCTCTCTTGTAACATTTCTCCATCTAAGCGTACAATTAGTTTGGAAACCTGATCAGACAAAGCTATACTACTGTTTGCACATCGTATTAAGTTATATATAGTCAGTGAGTATTATGTCATTGAACTGACTCAATCGTATTTCATCACAATACTTAGAATAGCAACGTATTTTGACTAAAAAGTGTTAAGCACTTCCTTTCGAATAAATTGAGTATCTGGATTGAAATCGGGCCCCAATGTTATAAAGAGTTTGAGTTGAGTCTGAGAACGATCTCAGACTTAACTCAAATTCTTTATAACCTTGGATCCGGATTCATGCAATAATAAAACGTCAAATGAAAACAACATTAATTGACAACAAAAATGCTGATATATGTATTGCTTAAGGGTGCATCAATGTCATAAGCCAATTTTTAAAAGTATTAAACTTTTTTTTCTAACATTGTATTTTTGGAAGAGCTGTTTATGATGAATGAAAAAATGAAAAAAAATAAATATGGTGGTGTCCTTTTTTTTGAGCTACAGCGATTTGAAAAAGGTATGTCAAATTTGGACGGTTTTTTCAAATTTTACCCATTCAGAGTACAAGCTTCAGTAAAATTTATTTCAAAACAAAACAAACATGATAATTTGGGTTTTCATTATTTATTTCATGTCTAAGGTGGTATTTTCACATATAGAAACCAAATTTAGACAAAGCAGGCACCAGGTTTGAACAATATGGATCCTTGAATATCAAAAATATGCTTTGTATAGGGCATGATTTTATTAGATTTTTTATTTTATGAAAAAAATTAAAAAGGTTTGAAAATGAAATAGTTCTAGTATTAAACTTTTTTTTATATTCTACCAGATGAAAGCCCATGCTAAGGCAGTTCAAAATATGAAAAGAAATTGAAAGGTCAGTTTTGAAAATTTTGAGTTATTAAAGTAAAAAGAGTTATCTCCCCTTACAAAATTTACAAAAAAGTACCATATCGATGCTATTAAGAGCTTTATAAATTTCACATTTGGTGCCTTTTTTTCTTAAATTAGTTTTTGTATGAAGAAATACTACCATAGATAGGAAATAAATAACACAAAACCAAATTATCATATTTGTTTTCATTTAAAATGGATTTTATTGAAGTGGGCTGTTTGAAAAGGACAAAATAGGAGGAAGTGGGTGGGGTAAATTTTACATGGCCGTAGAGCCAACTGTTGTTCACCAAATTGTACACTTTTTCTATTTTTCCATTCATCTTAAATAGCTCTTCAATACAAAACCATCATAGAGTGTTTTCATATACTTTGAAAAATTCCCAAAGTCATGACATTGATACACCCTTAAACAAGATATCAATTCACGGTAGGCCCTTTCCGTCGCAACCAAAAGTACAATCTCCTTTATCCAACTTGGTTCATGCCGGTGAATGCTCAAATCAACACGGAAGTAAGTAGAAAGCTCCTAAAGAAGATTTAGACTTTAGCTTTTTCTTGATTTAATCTTTCTCTTGTACCCCACACCAATAATGAATGTTTTTATTTTAGCATATTGGAAGTAATGTCGTTCTATGGCACATACTATAATATATGTGGAGAAAAGGGTTAGAAGGATGAGCTAATTGAATCAAATCTGCATGGATCCAGAAAAGTCAACGAGTAGCACATTGAGTTATCTTTTTACAGTAGTTTCCTACGAGAATGAAACGTTAACATTATTTACCGACAAAAATGTTTGTGCTACGAGAATTGGGACCCGTTTTACTTAACAACTTACGCAAAAATTGTGCGTAAGTCAAAATCGTTTAACTCTTATTTTTCGATCATTAACGTTTGCAAACAGCAAAAAGCCAGATCAGAGGATGCGCTAAAAGCGCGTCCTCTGATCTGGCTATTTGCTGTTTGTAGCAAGTAATAATAAAAAATATAAATTAAAATTTAAAATTTTTGACTTACGCAAAAATTGTGCGTGAGTAGTTTAGTAAAACGGGCCCAATGTTATAAAACTTTGGGTTTAGTCTGAGGTCGTTCTCAAGCAAGTGGTTGGTCAGATTTCAGATTGTTCGAACCTGACCAATCAAATGCTTGAGAATAACCACATACTCAACTAAAACGCATTGTAACCTTAGGCCCTGAAGTTTATAGCAAAAGGTTTTGAGCCAGATCAGACACCGAAAAACTCGGCATCTGGTCAAGTTTCAATGGTGTGCGTTTTTAAACGTTTAATTTCAAATACATGTACTGTCATGTCCTAAATACTATTGCATTGCAAATCAATTAAGTTTAGTCTAGTTTAAACAGGAATGAATAGTAGCACCCCATTGTACGATTTCAAAGATCTTATACCACTGACGGTGTTGTTCATAACTTGCACATATTATGCAATCAGGAAAAACGCTTTCAGTACCTTTGATGTGTTCCAGGTTTTGTGCTGGATCACTATGTTTTGTGTTTTTTCTTCTTCTGAACAGTCTCTAAATTCATATTAAGTAGATTCTTGCATTTTCATAGACAACTGAATGATAACGAGAACAATAAATATATCGCGATTTTATCTTTGATCTGAATCCAAACTGTACATTGTCGCTTCTTTATTATAATCCTGCAGGCTTAAGTCATCCACCGCATTGGTACGAGTGATCTGGAAATTGTAAACAGTTTGTATCCTGATCATGCGTCGGGTTCAAAACTGTTAGACACTCATTCTAGTTATTTTCCGTCAAAATACTTTAAATCGAAACTTAAGAAAATACTAATTAAAGACGTTTTAACATATTCACTGCCGTACCCCGAGTACATTTTTTATTTGGAAACAGCTTGGATATTAATCAGACGCCACGTAACGCAGCGTCTGATCAGGATCCCAACTGTTTGACACTCATTTCAATATTTCTTAAGAAAAAACGACATAAAATTTAACATTTAGAAATAAAACAGACGACAATTGTTTGAAATCGATGACGTCATGGCAGTGAAGGGGTTAAGTCAACCATATTCTGGCAGCGGAATGGTTATAACCGTGGCTACGAATGGAAAACTCATTTTCTGGATGAAGTTCTGTACAACGCGAGATTCCGCGAGATCTACAACAAAGCGAGAATCTAAGTAGATATTGGTTATACTATCAAAACTACTGAATTCTAGAGTATCAACAGATTACATCCCAGAGGAAAAATAACAGAGAACTGACGGCAGTGTATGTTGTACTCTGTGACATAACGAAGAATGCAGCAAAGAACACAGGTGCCAGACGCATGCCTTGCCCCAATATGACACCTCAAAACACGAATAAAGGGCATAAAACCATGAAAACGTCCTTTTCTATGACCAAACACCATATTCTGATCAAAATCTCATTACAAATTTTTTTTTATAGTATATACCTTTAGTAAATACTATAAAAAAAATTTTTTCAAACAATTAGCTTTTGGTCAGAATATGGTGTTTAGTCATAGAAAATGACGTTTTCATGGTTTTATGCCCTTTATTTGTGTTTTGAGGTGTCATATTGGGGCAAAGCATGCGCCTGGCACCTGTGGCAAAGAACGGTAATAACCACGACTTGATTAGTCTTTCAATCTCAATGACGCCTTTGCAAACAGTTTGGGTCCTAATCAGACGCCGCGTAACTCGGCGTCTGATCATGACCCAAACTGTTTGACACTCTTATCGATATTTATTAAGTCAGACAACCTTAAATCTAACTTCGAAATGTGTCTTGCAGAGAACAATACTGAAGCAGACGACAATAAAGCGGTGTAGGGATAAATATCTCCCAAAAAAATTGATCATGAAATTGAAAGGGTTTAAGAGTTCTGGTGGTTTGTGCTTAGAGTAGGTTGAAAGTAAAACGAGAGAGCCACAACGGGAGCTTTATGAGTCCCTCTTTTAGGTGCTATCTGTTTTATTTTCATCATGATTTGATTAAAGAATGGTTTTAAAGTGTGTTGGCTACGTAGTCAGTTAGGAGATGGAGAATGTACCCGTTGTAATACCCAATTAAACCCTTCAACTGCCATGACGTCATTCTTCACGATCATTACGTAATTCGCTTTGAAAAAATATCGTCTGATTTATTTCTCAAATATAAGTTTATTTAACTAATTGAGCCCAAGTGACGCATATATGCGTCCTTTTCCAAAAGTGTACCTGTTAAGAGTACAGTGGTCTTATGCAAACAGTGAAATCCCTGAATAGAGGGCTCCTGTAGAATCCCTCTAATCAGGGACTTCCCTGTTTGTCATTTTGCAATATATTAAAACAAAACCTAAATAGCTTAAAATGGACCAAACTTTATTGTAAACTGGAACTGTCCATCGTAAGATACATAAGATTCCGGGGATAATGAGTTAATATTGTTATGAGCCGTTACGCTGCTTCAGACAAGGATCAAATTATTTTCTACATTTCATTTCATTGCATTTACTTTAAGTATCATTTAAAACGGGAAATAGTTACGCCTACCCCACTGTACAAATGTAAAAGCTATGTATGGGTTAAAGGCTAAAACAGCCTTTAAGTGCACTTCATCTTTTTTTCTACTCTTCCTCTCTCTATTTCACCTGTGGCAAATAAAAATGACAAGATTAAAAACCTATACAAGTAGTTGAACAGGTGTGAGGGTGATTTATAAGTTAGTGTTTTTGTATCTGAATAGTTCAAATTATCATCTCAAAATATTAACACTCACTTTTATAGAGACCAATGCAATATATAAAGCTCCAACCAGTGTAGATCCTGATCAGAGGGCTCCTAAAGGAACTCTCTGATCAGGTTTTGCACTGAACATTAGTCTTTAATACCCGGGAATATTTTCTTAAATCACAGGGCTCCAGATAAAAGGAATATTTCAAAAACTAACATCTTTATTCCTACATGAAACCCTATGGTGTTACTACTCATTAGAATCGTCTCTTCGAAATGATTCTAAAGAAAATTGACACCAAAGGATTTGGTGCTGAAATGAGTGAGAAAATGTTGGATTTGTACAGTTTACTCCGTCTTATCTGGAGCTTTGAATCAGCTGACTGAAATCAATCTAAACTGGTCATATTTTCAAAAGCGGAAAACGCCATGTGAAAGATCCTGTTAGAAAATGGTAAACCCTTTGAGCCCTGGCGACAAATATAATCGTCATTTACAAACAGTGTGCATGTCAGGAATACGAACAATGCAGCCCTAGATCAGAGGACGCCAGTAAAAGGAGCAATCTGACCAGGATCTGCATATATGTAGTTTGTTATATTTCAATAAATTAAATAAAAAGTAGAAGACAAAAAAAAGGAGAAGAAATCCGACCCTTAATTTTCTTAATTGGACTCGACTTAATTGCAAACTGAAAATGTCCATCTATATTTTCAGGGGTTTCAGGGCTGCCATTTCTCCGGATTTTTCCTAAATCCTCGGATTTTTGTCTAGAACATGGTAGCTTAAAGCAGGCTGAAAGTAAAGCAGAATGCGCCATAAGGCGCTTTCTGCTTTACTTCCAGTCTGATTTAAGAAGCCACGTGTCAACTAGACTAGAAACTGGCTACATGGGGTAAAGGTACGATTCGTAAATTCGCACTTGAAAAATGCAAATTTGGAAATCTTAGGATTTTTCATGTCAACTTATGGCAGCCCTGGGGTTTGCTTAGCTAACATCGTGTCTCTAGCGGCATTCTCAATGATGCTTCTCATTGATCCACACTGTTTCTAGAAATCAAACTTGTTTGTTTATCTTTTAGATTCAATATGGTTCATGTGTGGTCTGAAGTGCATATTATATCTATGTTTGGCATATAACATTACACATTTGGCAGATGATGGAGATATGGATGTGTAATGTAATCCTAACGCTATTAAGATAATCTCACTTTTTTATTATAACTGACACGGCTGGGTTTTTGCAGTTTTAAAATTGTTGAACTCACACGAGCGTTGGAAAATTTCAAAAATTTGTTTGAAAACACGAGACTTGATATGACAGTGCAAAAGTGCAGAAACGAGGTTACAATAGAGGAGACGTAACACTTTCTCAATGAACACGTTAAAACAACCATTTCCTTTGCAAACAGCTAACAGCCTCATCAGACGCAGAGTAACTCAGATAAATAAACCCTTTTACTGCAAAGTCAACCGTTTTAAGAAACTGTTATACTTTTATTTTATCGCATTACGTTGATTTTAGTTTCGTCAAGTAATTTGAGTCAAAATAATGCCTTCTTCATTATAATGTATCGGTTTTAAATCGCCTACAATTTCGGTAACTATGGCCGCAAAAAATGTGTTGCTATTCAACCTAAACGAATGTGTGTAAATGAAAGTTTTAAGTTTTTCACCAAACATTTGTTACAGTGCAGAATGCGTTATTCTTACACTTTACTCCATGTCCTGATTCTAGATGTGAAGACAAGTGACCACTTAGAGCAGGTTGAAAGTAAAACAGAATTTTACTAAAGGAGCATAGAAAATATGTGTTATGTTGCATATACCGTCATAAGAACTATTCTTCAGCGGAGGAATAAATTAAAGGTGAAAAAATGTGAATTTATTGAGTAATAGGTTATGATAGGGACTTGTTTTAGAGACGCATGTACCGAAAGTAAATAATCTGCAGATAATCTGCTTTACATTCGGTCTTTCGTTTATCCCTTTACACCAAGTCTGTTTCTAGTTTTGAAGGCAAGTGACCACTATAATCATGTAAGGTACATTTCAACGACTGAATAAATTGGAACTATTTTCCCCGTTGAAGAATAACTTAAAGGTGTTAAATTGCGTATCTATGGAGTATAAGATTAATACAAACATATTTCGTATCAAACAACATACCAATCTTCAATATGATCCACAAACAAAATTAACATACACGAATCATGTGAAAAGGGAACAAAATTACAAAATCAGTATTTTTAAACCTTTGCAAGCAGAGTGGACCCAGAAGAGACAGTACCTGTACGAGCTCTCCACAGGGACTACTCTGTTCACTGAAATAATTTTAAAGATCAAGCTGAAAATAATAATGTATAAGTGTCATGAAACAAAGTCGTTTTCATTATTATTATCATTATTATACAAAACAGAACATAACACAAGACAATTGTCGAAACCTAAGGAGAATTTACTGAATAGTCTAAGCATTTTTACGAAAATATAAGTAAATGAAGACTTAGACATATTTCAAACTGACTGGCAACCTGTTTGGAGCCTGATCAGACGCCGATTTTATCGGCGTCTGATCTGGCTCCAAACTGTTTGCAGTTGACACAACTGCTTAACACAAACACGTTTATTTGGAAAGCACAACCTCTTCATCTACGTATGCATTGACCTGTTTTTATAAATTTCTCGCCTATAGCAAAAACAACTCAAACATCTGCATAGAAAGCCATTATGTTTTGTTTTTGTACATTTTATCATCATCTGTAAACGCATTTATACAAATAACCCTATTTACACATTTGCATATCTAACTTATATGTATACATATCGAAACTGGATTATTCGATTATTCGAACTCGCGTTAGCTCGAACATATCCGATTTTCAAAGTTAAAACGTGGCAAAGCCACGTTTTAACTTTGAAATACGGATATGTTCGACTTAAACGAGATCGATGTATCGATATTAAACATGTGAAATACCGGTAAAGTTGATCAAAGTATCGAGGTTCGACTGTACATAAACCAAGAACAGCTACAGTGGAGAATCTGTTATTCTTTCCCAATAAACGCGTTTACCCTAAAACTATTATTTGCAGTGCAAACAGTTTGGAGCGAGATCAGACGCCGGGTAACCCGGCGTCTGATCAGGCTCCAAACTGTTTGCCACCAAGATAAACATGAATTATCAGAATTGTCCAAAAGTTGTTTTTTTCTACGTTTTAGTGATTTGCGTTTGCGTACGTTTGCGTTTAAACGGGAAAGAATAACAGATTCTCTACTGTAATATCTACAAAGCTGAAATAAAATTGAGTTGAGCAAACTGTTTGGATATTGATCAGACTTGGAGTAACTCAACATCTTTTTAGAACTCTTTTTTGTGCTTTAGTTTGTTTTCTTAAAAACAAATTAGTTACTTTTGAAAATTAAATTCCACTATTTATTACTTTAAAGCAGGCGTTTGTTTCGTTGAGTTTAACATTTAACGTACGTGCTGCAATGCAATACTTCAGCCATATGTCGTCTAGTTTAAAAATAAAACATAGCAATTCTAGTTAGGTGTTCTACATGGCGAAATGTATCACAACTCGGACCAATATTTCATCAAGTCATTTCAATATTACGGTTTATCCATAAACATACAACCGCCGGCTGTAGAACGGGTATAAATATTTACCCGTCGGTCACAAATGAAGTGTGAAATCTGGTGTTGGTGTTTTATACCGTCCCAGTTTTATCTTTTGTCCTCTAGACATTTCCAACTCAAATCACTAAAAGTTATATATTCCTAAACACATTAAGAAAACCCCATAACTTAACATGGATAATTCAGCTTTCCTATTTAGTCGTGTCCATTTACAAATATAAACTAATTAGGGATGTTCTAAAAACATTTTGAACTGATCCGAATTTAAATTTACTGACTTAACTCTTTCAACACTGTGTAACTCTTGTGGGTTATTAGGTTCCTGTGTGGATATTTCTAGCTACCAAAACATAAACCAGTCACTTAGAATCTTGGTAGTTAAATATATACTTGTCTAAATAAGCAAAACGTGTAGATCCAAATCAGAGGACTCCTTAAGGAGCCCTATGATCTTGGTCTACAGTGTTTGCAATTATAACGAGAATGATTTAAACAGGTGCATGGTTTTAAAAGAGTAAATCAAGAAGTAAAGTAAAATAGAAAAACACGGTAAAGATAAACAAATGGATAAACGATTCAACAAACAAACACTGTAAACTATTTGCCTAACTCTCCATTTTTAACAAGTCTGTTTTCTACATCTTAAGGTAGTGGACTCCTTATGAATCCGGTCAGACTCGTTCAATATCGGTACTCTACGATAAGCGGTCGGCCATTATCGCCAATACCCGGTACCGATCCATGCTCGCAAATGGTTCGGTATTGCGTATCAGTTGACGAAAATGAACGATTGGTCTACGTATAGAGAACTGACAATGAACCTGTCTTATTAGAGGCCCACTACCTTATTGCAAATGGTATTTTCTTTTACTTTCGTTTGAACCTTTTACCTACTAGCCTGTTTCTAGTTTTGTAGATAGGTTATCACTTGAACAAGGTTGAAAATAAAGCATAATGCGCCCAAGGGTGCATTATGCTTTACTTTCAACCTGCTTTAAGCTACCATCTGCTAGGATATGGAAAATATTTATTTTGGTACATTTTCATGACTGTAGAACTTGGAACTATTTTCTTCAGTGGAGAAATAAATTAAATAAACTTCAATGCGCTTCACAGCAAGTTGAAAGTAAGCAGAATGGGCATAAAGGAATATTCTGCTTTACTTTAAGCCTGCTTTAAGTTTCCATCTGGAAATATACCGAAATTGTCTTCTGTGTTTCATGTTTAGGACTTTCTAGCTGAATATTGCTTTCCTAAATGTATAGATTATTTAACCCATTATCCCATAGCCTGTTTTAAATATTAGATATAGGTTACCACTTAAAGCAGGTTGAAAGTAAAGCAGAATGTGCCATAAGGCACATTCTGCTTGACTTTCATCCTGCTTTAAGCTACCACCAACTAGAATATAGAAAATATTTCTTATTATACATGTTAATGATTGTATAAACTGGAACTGTTTTCTTTAGTGGAGGGATAAATTAGAGGCGTAAAAAGTCGTATATATTGGGTAATCATAATGGGTTAAAATGTAACTGAATGAAGAACAGGGTTAATACAAATTTGACTGTACTTAATTTATAATATCAGTTTGCTAGTGTAAGTGTGAGATTTTCATCAAATCCATAAAGAGGTGGCAGTTCAACCCCAGCATCAACATCTAATCTTGATTTGAGAAAGTATGGTCGAAAGTTTCATTTACAGTCAAAGCTTGCGCTATTCAGTCATTTAAAAGTAATATACCAACCGGTATTTCGGGTCCTCTTTAACAATGGTTAGTAAAGAACAAAAACAAAAGACGAAAGTCGCCAAACCTATGTTTTGCAATATAATTTCCAACACCAAGTTGCTGCATGCAGGTCAAATTTCGATGCTTGTTCTCTAGACGACCCTTAACCCTAAGTTTGACTGTACTTCTAAACTGATGAGTGTCAAGAAAAACTATATTGCTGTTTGAATCTTTACGTATGAAAATCTTCATCGTCTATTGAGCATCTTGATACAAACTAACAACAAACTTTCGCTATATCTATTCAATAGAAAGCGTATGTCATGCCTTTGAGGTAGGGGGCTGTTTAAAGCAATATGAAGGTAAAGCAGAAAGCTCCTTTAGGAGCTTTCTGCTTTACCTTCATATTGCTTTTAACTTCCACACGTACTTAAACCAATTATCGTCTCTTAGTTTAAATGATCGTTTTTGCGGATATTACTGTATTACCTTAGGTCGGATAAATATTTATCTTAGCTCATAAATATGTCTGTTCACTCCAACTGATGCAGAAGACAATTCGAGATAACGACGTACTCGCTAAACAGGCGAGAAAAATCACATCTAAATTGTCAAACCTCTTAAAGCTACATTTTAGGGTTTGTTTTTTAAAATTTCTTTCTCAATCTGTCGTCTGCTTGAATTATGATGTCTGCAGCGTTTCGAAACTCAAATAACAGTTGCTTTTTGTATCGTCCGAAATACCGTTTATATACTTAATAATAATAATGATAATAATAATGATGATGATGATAATATCAGCAGTAATACGACACATAAAGTGGAGTTTGATAGCATATGTATGCATTTTTTAACTTCACTCAAAATTATATGTCACATTGAATTAAATAAATCTAAAATGCATAATCTTCACTTTTTTCTTCCTTTTGCCAAAAAACTAAAAAACAACTCGCGTTCTTCTTTCAAACTTTCAATCATTTCAACCCTACAGTCCCATGTAGAGATCACTGAGTACGTATGCAAACAATGTAGACCCTGATCAGAGGGTTCTGGATTAATGAATATAACATTCGGGAATTTTACTCTTTTTACTTAAAAAGAGCATGCAATTGTTTGGATTCTGATTAGACGCCGCGTTTCGCGGCGTCTAATTATAATTCAAACTACATGTATTTGCAAATATCCGTTAACCCTGCCACTGTCAATGACGTGAAAAGACACGTTTGGAGAATCTTTATAATAATTAATTTTATATTAATCTTCTTTGAGCGGCCATGTGCTTTACACACGAAACAGTTTCTGCAATTAAGTAATAGTAATACATGTAGAGAGATTTCACTGTATAATCGAAATTCTAAAACAACATCAAAGACACGTGCTGATGGTTTGTCAATAGGCTGAGCCAAGTGTCATCAATCGAAAAAACTGTGTGTATGGAAACGATACGAATTTTAAAGAGACAGAAAACCAGATTTTACATAAAAATGTAAATGGATAAAGGGTGCCTACATAAACTCGTAAATATACGTTTAGAACAAGAATTTAATATGTTAAAAAACACATTTCAAAGAAAAAATAAAAGCTCGGTAGGGATTCGAACCCATGCGGAAGAGGCACTTCGACCAGCTCACACTTCTTATATGACCGTCTATTATATCCTGTTCAGTGTATTCTGTTCAAAAGATTTAGAGGCAAGTTTAAAATCAGGTCTATTCTGTCTACTAAACGGAATAGAAAAGTGCGATTGGAACAAAATCTAATTAATAAACAAACCAACATATATTTAGTGTCCTTTTTAAGCATGCTTTTAAACCTATATAATTTCCAGTGCAATATGCACGATAAATGCCACATTTTTTCTTTCATTTGAGTATAGTAGTTTAGTTTTTTGTTTTCAAATACCGGTACACCATTTTGGTTTAAGTCTCTTTAAGATACCTTAAGTCATTAAGTATGAGTATGTAACACCAAGTACGTGAACGTCAGTGAATATTACGAAGAATAAAAAAGGCGCATATTTCCGAATTATTTTAAATTTGACATTCTATTATGATTTCAAGATATCGCAATAATATTACGGAAACACTTGAATAGATTTCCATCGCATTTGAAGAGGTTTCGCATCTGCATAGTAAAATGTAAATAAAACATGCGGGGCACGTGGAAATAGCGACGAGTGCTGCACGATACGATCGAAGAATCAGTTTGTAAATTCTGTCTCGCAGGTGTCTAGTATACAAACGACTGTCGGCTAAAACTGATAAAGCTTCTTTGAATAAGCAAGCTGACACGATGAAAAGAACGGAATGGTTATTATCAGTGTAGACACATAAACTTATATTGAAAGGTCGCGCGAAATAGGCTTCATTGAATGTCTTTTAAAACATGAGGTTGCTTAATGCAGGATAAAAGTAATGCTGAAAGCTCCTAAAGGAGCTTTCAACATTACTTTTTTCCTGCATTAAACATGTACACTATTTAAGAAAGTATAGTTACTTCTTCTCTAAATGGCCGCTGACGGCAGACATGACTGTTGGTGTTATTTCTGAGCTGTACAAAACTGCAATTGTTTTGATATTGAAGTTTTTTATTCTTTGATATGACTGTGATAAAGGTATTTTCGGGTACAATCGAAGGTACAGTCGGTTCTGAGCCATACAAAAACGGCAGAAGCACATAGCCGCTCTTAGAAGAGACGGGCTCAAACCGCACCATCCATATACTCATAAAGACATTTTCAAATACAGCATCTCATGATTACAAACATCTCGTAAAGAAATTGGAATTTGCATGTTACCACCAAACTACAATTGTCCATTTCACTCTCAATGACGTTTAAAAGCGCGTTTGTTAACAGTTTGGACCCTGTTCTCCGTTAAAGACACGTTTTTATTTGGTGTTAAAGGTATAGGTAGTTGCTTCAATATGAATGAAAGTAAAACAGAATTTCTTCTGTTCTAGTTCTGTTTTGTCTTTTAGCTGCTATATTTATTT
The DNA here is from genome assembly GCA_922989275.2 of Gari tellinella. NCBI lineage: Eukaryota > Metazoa > Mollusca > Bivalvia > Cardiida > Psammobiidae > Gari > Gari tellinella. The sequence continues at coordinate 23,436,748 of OV277870.1, forward strand.
CATGCAGAAACGAAACATTCTTTGAAATTGTCGTTACAGAGAAGTTATGGCCCCTATAACGAGAGCGAAAAAAGTATTACTGTCTTCCTTGATCTATGTCAGTCTGTATATCTCTCTCTCTCTCTCTCTCTTTCCCTCAGTTCTCCCCTCCCTCCTTCCTTCGAGGTTTTGCATTGTGTGTCTGTTCCTCCGTCCGTATGTGCGGCAGCAGACCGTTCAGCTGTCTTCTCACCAAGTTAACATTCCTTCTCTAAATTGTTATTTCTTTTCATTTACCGAACCCCCTCTACATTTGAAAAAGTCTCGCTTCAACTGTTCCACATCAATCAACAAGACTTCGACGAAGTCATAACATTACATCGCCCATACCTTTAAGCACTGTAACATATGGAAAATGACTTTGTCGTACAGTAGAGAAAACGTTAGGCCTACTACAGTCGAACTTCGATATTTCGAATTCGGTTAAATCGAACATGCCCGTATTTCAAAGTTAAAACGCGGCTAATACGGGTATGTTCACCTCAACCGAGCTTGAAATAATGCATACATATAAGAAATTGTGGGTTTTAAACACTAATTTTCGTGGTATTGTGCCTTTAAGTTCTGTTTATATAACTTTATATACAATTTCAAATTGACAGTAAAGTAGAAAGCTGTCGCCTACGCTTTCAGCTAACCATATTCTCACTTGAAGCAGCCACCTGCCATAAACATTGCAAACAAATTAGTTTTTAACCCTTTCCCTGATAGAAGCGACTTTTGGCACATGTATTTTATTCATCCGCTGAAGAAAATAGTTCCAATATAAACCGTACTGAATATGTGTCATATTTAATACTTTCCTTATTCTAGCTGGTAATAGCTTAAAGCAGGCTGAAAGTAAAGCAGAATGCGCCTTAGGGCGCATTCTGCTTTACTTTCAACCTGCTTTAAGTAGTCAGCTATCTTCAATATTATAACTAGGCTATCAGGTAAAGGGTTAAGTAAAATTGCTGGTTAAAATTAGGTTTTACGTTTTTTTCGTTACATTGGATAAGACATACGGTATTCTCAATAAACGTGCTTACGTCATGTGTTACATGTAACACAATTACATGTATGCCCGGTGCAAACAGTTTTGAGCCAGATCAGACGGCGTCTGATCAGGCTTCAAACTGTTTGCTACACAGATAGAACTAAATAAAATCAAATCATGTAAGGTTGCATTGTGCAATCAGGGCTGCCATAAGTTGACATGAAAAATCCTAAGATTTCCAAACTTGCATTTTTCAAGTGCGATTTAACGAATCGTATACCTTTACCCATTAGCCTTTTTCTTGTTTTGTCGACATGCAACTACTTAAAGCAGGCTGTAAGTAAAGCAGAATGCGCCTTAGGGCGCATTCTGCTTTACTTTCAGCCTGCTTTAAGCTACTATGTACTGGGGAAAAATCCGGAGATTTAGGAAAAATCCGGAGAAATGGCAGCTAAAACGACAAACAGTACATGCCCTGATTAGAGGGCTCGTGAAAGAACCTTCTGATCAGGGTATACGCTGTTTTTTCATGGGGCAAGTGTACCTCTTCATTAGCACACTGTAAACGACGCATGTACGAGTTATAAGGTGTTTATGCGTTTAGATTTGATCTTTCAAATAAGACGTACTATAAAACCTCTCTTAACCGGACGCTCTTTAGAAAAGAAGAGATCACCATGCAAAGTTAAGTCCCAAAGGGTGTTTTCTGTCTTATGTTTAACTCTAAATTTACCCATTTTTGCCTGGATATTGCAATCAACTCTTCCTGTATACTTGCTGGAAGATTTCATTGTAGATGTACAAGGGTGATCTAAAGACACTACAGTGTATGTCATTACAGCAAAATATTTCATATGCATTATAGCAAACTGTGCAGACCCGGATGAGACGCCGTGTAAGGCGGCGTCTCATCAGGGTTTACACTGTTTGCCAGTGTTCCTTTTAACCCTTTGCCTGCTGGTCGCGACTTTATTGATTTTTGCAAACAGTTTAGATCCAGATCAGACGCCGCGTAACGCGGCGTCTGATCTGGATCCAAACTGTTGGACACTCGTCTCTTTGGGTTTATTTACTTTAAAAATGTATAAATCTATATATAACAAATTTTGCAGACGACAATTTCGATGCAGACGACATCATCGCAGGATAAGGGTTAACAGACACGAGGCTTGTTTGTTAGCCTCTTTAAATGGACAATTCCAGTTTCCATTTAAATCTAGTCATTTCTGACTTTTGAGGGATGTTTTTGTCAATGTTTAGCATTATGACAAACAGTGAAGACCCTGATCAGAGGGCTCCTTTCGGAGCCCTCTGATCTGGGTCTTCACTGTTTGCACAGGACAAGTGTACTATTCACAAGTACACTGTTTGAAAAGGACGCATATATGCGGGACTAGGGTTCAAAGGGTTAACAGACACGAGGCTTGTTTGTTAGCCGCTTAAATGGGCTAATTTAACTCTTTCCTCCCTGAATCTTTAAATGGACAATTCCAGCTTCCATTTAAATCTAGTCATTTCTGACTTTTGAGGGGTGTTTTTGTCAATGTTTGGCATTATGACACACAGTGAAGACCCTGATCAGAGGGTTCGTAGGAGCCCTCTGATCTGGGTCTTCACTGTTTGCATAGGACAAGTGTACTATTCACAAGTACACTGTTGAAAATGACGCCTATATGCGGGACTAGGGTTCAAAGATTTAATTGAGTGGGCGCTTTAAACAAGCTTGACTGTATATTTCATTAAACCACGCAGACGACAAGTTTACGTTATCTGACACGTTTAGTCAACGTTGGAAAGATGTATGTTGTTTTAATCATGTAAAAAAATAAAACTATTTATTCTGGAATTTTGACCCATTTACATTTAAACATGTGTATATTTCAATGAATGTTTTCAGTGTTCATTACTATAGGTCCAATGTTATAAAGCTTTTGAGTTGATTCTGAGATCGTTCTCAGTGATTTAGATTGTTAGATTTGAGCTTTCAAAGCTCAAATCTTACAAATCAAAAGTTGGAGAACGATATCAGTCTCAACTCAAACTCTTTATAACATGTTTATGTGAATAAAAGTTTTGACTGTTGACTTATATTTCAATGAATGTCCAAGGTTATAAAGCTTTTGAGTTGAGTCTGAGATCGTTCTCAAGCATTTGATTGGTTAGTTTTTAGCTTTTGCTCAGCAAATCTGACAAATCAAAAGAAAGAAGACGATCTCAGGCTCAATTCAAACTCTTTATATAGTGGAGAATCTGTTATTCTTTCCCAATAAACGCGTTTACGCTAAAACTATTATTTGCAGTGCAAACAGTTTGGAGCCAGATCAGACGCCGGGTAACCCGGCGTCTGATCAGGCTCCAAACTGTTTGCCACCAAGATAAACATGAAATATCAGAATTTTCCAAAAGTTGTTCTTTTTTACGTTTTAGTGCTTTGCATTTGCGTACGTTTGCGTTTAAACGGGAAAGAATAACAGATTCTCCACTGTAACATTTGACACTGGAAAGGATTTGTCAAGGCTCTGTTACATTTCATCTTCGATATCTCGAACTCGATTATGTCCAACTTATCAGTACCAGTATTTCTAAAGCTAAATTCCAATAGTTTGACCTCGCATTTATAAGTCGTATATATAGCTGTATTTTAAAGTTAAAACAATGTTCACTCAGTCAGTTTTTAACTTATAAACACAGACATGTTTCTATTAACCCGTTACTCCATGCATGCACACTTTACTCCTTTAATGTATTCATCCACCGAAGAAAAACGTTTGACTTTAAACATTCATGAATATGTACCAAATTGTCTAGTTTTAAAAGACAGTTGACCATTTAAAACATGTTAAAAAAATACGCCTTAAGTTTTTCAGACATATTCTGTTTTACTTTCAGCCTGCTTTAAGCTACCATCTGCTAGGATATAGGAACTATATCCTGTGATGCATATACAGTAAAACCCCTCTACTACGACCACTACAACAAAGGCTAATTGATTGTATAAAAGACAAGTGACCGCTTAGAGCAAGGAGACAGTGAAACAGAAAGCTCCTACAGGAGCTTTCTGATTCACTGTCACCTTACTATATAAGCAATCACCTGCCTAAAACACCAAATAATGATTACAATTTAGTTGTCGTAATAAAGAGGTTTTACTGGTACATGGCACAGGTTTTCGGCGCGTAAGCTATGAACCCCCCCCCCCCATAAATCTTTCAAAATGAGTCAAAATACATCCATATGTTCAACAAACATCCTTAATAGTCTAAGCTGTAGACCACTTTTATTTGCGGTGAAAGGACCATACAACCTTTTGGTACTATCTTATAGCATATTTCCTCAGGAGTTCGGAAACAATCGTCTGACGCGTATTTAGGTAGTGATAAGGGGAGATAATTGAGGTTAAAGTTGTCTGCCCTTGGATTTTTAAGCAAAACATGACATCCTTATTAGGCTTTAATTCATGTGTTGCAGATTTAAAAAAGGTATTTTGTTAGCAATTATCAATGTAGTTTATCTTAATACAGATTTTGAAAATGTTTCAGGAAAGTTTCAGACTCATTGAAATCCAAAATGGCCGCCAAAATAGCTAATTTTAGTAACATTTCAGCTTTTCGAGCAATAACATTACTTATATTGACTACAATTGATACTCATATGGAACGATTTTAGTTGATTCGTATTGCACATCAACTTAGATATCATACTAGCTTTTTATTTGATGAGTTTCCTGTCATCCAGTGCTGAGATAATCCAAAATGGCCGCCGTATATACCTACCTTATTAATTTCTACTTACATAAAATTTCTTGATTGGAGCCTTCATTTCATTTTTTAGAGATTCAAAATGGTATTTTGTAAACAATTATTGAAGAAGTTTCCCCAAATACATATTTTGAAAATGTTTTAGGATAGTTTCAGACTCATTGAAATCCAAAATGGCTGCCAGATGGCCATTATTAGTAACAATTTATCTTTTAGAGCAACTCAACTACTTTTACTGACTGTAATTGATATTATATAAACCGAATTAGTTGTTTCTTATTAAACATTAACTAAGAAATCCGATAAGCTTTCATTTTGACTGGTTCCTATGGTCCAGTGCTGATATTATCCAATATGGCTGCCGTTGGTACCATTTTTTACTATTTTCTACTAATATAAATTTTCTTGATTTGCCAGGTTTTGCAAATCTTTTTTTGTGCGTGTCTTTCCATGTCATTGTGGCAAACATAGTTCATGCTGATAAATCCTGAAGTTGGTAATGATTTTACAGGAATAATTTATGGCCTACATTGACGACCATACAATCAAAGTATTCATTTGATAAAGTTTGTTTTTCTGATACAGATAACTATCAGGATATATTAGCCAATGAAGGGGATATTTCGTTACAAAGGTAGGACATATTAATTATTTTTTAATTCAAAACAAATGTATATAATGTGTAGCACTATATAAAAGCTTATTTTTGTACCCGGATGTATAATACACATGAAACATATTTGTCACTAGTTTTCGCGGGTTTGTTGAAATTGCTATTTTCAGTTGAAAAATTAGTATGTATGTCAACGGTGAATATAAGTTAATCTGGCTATATCATGATAAATTAAGCAGGGCGTTTAATAAGTGTTACAAAGCATTTATTATTTCATAGTTTGAATATTCGGAAACAAATGTGGGACATACGTTAAAAACTTAATTAGTGATTCAAAAGCCGCACCGAGGCTAAATACTTGTTTTACTAATTTAATTGTGATTTGAACGATACTGATTATGATCTTTCACAAGTGCAATGTAGTTGGACTGGAAGGTAGACACCAATAAGTCGAGGAAGTGTGTGTTGCACATTGACAAATCCCAGTACTTAAATAAAGTAAAACCATTTGATGAAAATACCTAGGCACTAATAGAAAAACATTGACTTTATCAGACAAGAGAGATGTATTGTATCCAAATATGTGTCAATTATTCTTCCAGTGTCATTTCATGATTCAATGTTAGCTACTATAGTAGTGTGACTCCTGTTCGGGGTTCGGGGAACAAACAGACACAAAGGATACAAAAGCGTAAACATTGTGTCCTTGGTGTATCATAGACAGTTGAGCTATGATCCCAATTACGTAAAGCTGTATTTATTCCCCCAAAACTGCATGCTCTGTGATAACTTATCACAATCAACCCTGGGGCTGATCCAAGAAGGAGTATCCTGCGAAACATTGGAAGCAATGAAGACAATATATTCATTATGATGTTGCTCTGAGAAGTGAAGATGAGTGACTTTCAGCATGAATAAGTGATACTCATAAATTATGATCGCAAGGGAGGTTATTTGCCATCACAGTTGTAAAAGGAAGTTTACATAAACTCTACATAGGGATACTAGTATTCTAGAGAAATTTACTAAATTAGAGCAAGAATTTTTTAAAGCTGGCCATGCGTAGAATGTTCCCAAGGAGCATGTCCAATAAACACTGCTCTTACATATACCGTTGCATGTACATGTACATGTAATAACTCTGTTTTAGTTTTAGGCGCAGTGAGAAGTGAAAGAACAGTCTATTTGGCCAAGACTGTTTCATGCGATGAAGTACCTAACTATGATTATTGGTATCAAAAGCCTGACAGGTTCTAAAACGGTTATTGATATTCTGAACCGTATGAGGCATCGCATAAACCACATGCCAGTAGAACAACTGAAAACTGAATAAGCGACAGAATTACCGTAAGTGAGTGTAAAATGTCAACTTGTAATAGATTGTTACAACTGGTTTGACAACTGGTCTGGAGTTGGGCATTATACCAGTTCTTCTACTCCCATGTAGTTTCTGCTATGACACATATGGTTGAGAATATTAATAAAGGTTAGACTTTTGATTCCATGACCCATAGTGAGGTGCTTTCCTGTTTTATATTTCCATGACTTGCAGCAAACATTATGTCACTGGAAAAGTCTTGACCAAACAGGCTGTTCTTTCACTTGTCACTGCATCTGATAGTGAAGCAATAGTCCATGTATATGTAAGAGTATACAGTACATGTAATATTAAGTCAACATAAGATATATACATGTACTATAGTTACGCAGGAATATGTGGTGAAGACTAAAACCCACAACCAGATACTCTTGTAAATGTTTTAAAGTAAAAGAAAGCAAGATATATGTATTGACAAATCGTCTAGTCAGAGTTGCTAAGATTCAACTTTATTAACGGTTGGTTGCAAAAATATACATGTACTTAGTTGATATGATATGAAACCCACACTTTATACACTCATAGAATATAATTTTGAATTTGCTGTAACTAGCCTGCAATGACTATCAGTCTAGCGCTTGAACCTGTGTATAGCACATTCATTTAAGAATCACTTCAAGTCACCTTGCAGCTAAGTTTGACCCTTCACTAGAGTTTCGACAGTGTAGGCCTTTTTCTAGGTCTTTGGTTCAGCATTGCAAAGAAGATATTGCCAGTACAGTTGAATTGTAGTCAAAATGTGCCCTTTTGATTTCGTTGCCTTTTATTAGGTCTGTTTGGAAAGAAAAGATCAACTATTGTTAGAGCATTGAACGAACTTCAATTGCAGGAAAATCCTGCTAGTCCTGTCACCCAGACTTAAAGCCTGTGAGGATTACCACCTTCATTGAGAACATCAATGTAGCATAATTATATGAAAGAAAGTTAAAATCGCAACGCCTTCGGAGTCTATTAGTGTTTCAGAAACGTGATCCTTGAGAACATTCAATGGTCAGATTGCCAATAATTTTGATCTGATTAAGTTACTTTCTCTATAATACTATGATTCCTTTTTAGAGTTTATTTAAAGTTCGTTTTACAACTGTGCTGGTGCATGACCTCCCTTGCTTTAATGACGCTTATCGTCACTCCTCAGAGCATCACCATAATCATATTGTCTTTATTGTTTCGCATTTTCCCGGATACTTTTTCTTGAATCAACCGCTTGATTTCGATAAGTTATAATAATACATACCGGTTGCGGAATATAACATTGCCATACTGTCTCTGAAGTCAAAAACGGAATGCATCGGGCCCAAAACAGCATTGTCATTGCTGTATAAACTCACAGGGTTACCTATTGAATCATTAAAGGACACTGGAAGAATAATGGACACATAATTTCATTTGGAGACACGGCGTCTCTATCGTCTGATAAAATCACATTTGTGCCAGGTCTTACCATCAAAGATTTGACTTCACGTAAGAACTGGGTTTTGTTAATGAACAAGGCACACTTCCTCGACTTATTAGTACCCAGCTTCCAATCTATATACATTGCACTTGTTAAAAAAGGAAAAATAGCTTCGCTAAGATCAGAGTTTCTCCTCAGTGAGTCCGTTAAATAAGTGAAAAGAGTATTTAGCTTCATGGTGCTTTTTGTACAATTAAGTGGTTAACTTAAGTCCTACATTTGTTTCCTTAGATTTAAAAAAAACACCGAAATGACCCAGGCTTTGAACCACTTATTAAATGCCTTGCTTGATAAATCATGATTTGGCCATGTAAGACGAATATTCTCAATGTATATACATAACAATCAACTGAAAATTACAATTTTCACTAACCCGCGAAAACTAGTGACAAATATGTGTTTAATGTACATGTACATTACACAACTGGGAACAAAACATAGGCTTTTACACAGCGCTTCACATTTTATCCATTTATTTTGATACTAAGTAATAATAAATAGGTTCAACATTTGAAAGAAATATCCCCTTTATTGGCACATATATCCTTATAGTTATCTGTATCAGACAGAATCATTATTGATCTAATAAACATTTTATTTGTATGGTGGTCAATAAAGGCCACTATTATCCTGTAAAAGCATTACCAACTTCAGCATTTATCGGATTGAACTATGTTTGGCACAAGGACATGGAAAGACACAAACATAAAATATTTGCATAACCTTTTAAATCAAGAAAATTTATATTTGTAGAAATATATAGCAAAAAGGTATAAACGGCAGCCAGTTTGGATTATATCAGCACTGGATGAGAGGAACAAATCTAAATAAAAGCTTACTGGCCTTTTCACTTAATAGTCAATAAGAAACAACTAAAATTGTTTATAAAATATCAAATAAAGTTAATAAAAGTAGTTGAGTTGATCGAAAAGCTTAATTGTTACTAAAAATAGCCATTTGGCAGCCATTTTGGATTACAATAGCTCTGAAACTATCCTAAAACATTTTCAAAATATGTATTTGGGGAAACTTCTTTAATAATTGCTTATGAAATACCATTTTGAAAATCTTACAAAGGAAATGAAAGCCCCAATCAAGAAAATTTATGTAAGTAGAAATTAATAAGGTAGGTATATACGGCGGCCATTTTGGATTATCTCAGCACTGGATGACAGGAAACTCATCAAATAAAAAGCTAGTATGATATCTAAGTTAATGTGCAATACGAATCAACTAAAATTGTTCCATATGAGTATCAATTGTAGTCAATATAAGTAATGTTATTGCTCGAAAAGCTGAAATGTTACTAAAATTAGCCATTTTGGCGGCCATTTTGGATTTCAATGAGTCTGAAACTTTCCTGAAACATTTTCAAAATTTGTATTTAGGTAAACTACATTGATAAATGCTAACAAAATACCACTTTTAAATCTGTAACACATGAAATAAAAGCCCAATAAGGATGTCATGTTTTGCTTAAAAATCCAAGGGCAGACAACTTTAACCTCAATTATCTCCCCTTATCACTACCTAAATACGCGTCAGACGATTGTTTCTGAACTCCTGAGGGAATAAGCTATAAGATAGTGCCAAAAGGTTGTATGGTCCTTTCACCGCAAATAAAAGTGGTCTACAGCTTAGACTATAACAAATGTTTCAAGAAGTTTCAAGAAGTTTAAAAAAAAAAATTCGTATCATGTATGTATACAATGAAAAGGTGGATGTGTTTTCAGAGCCATCAAATTACCAACCTTGTCATTTTGTCATTTTTGGGCCGATTTTGACAAATGATGGCTTATTATTTACATTTAACAGTTCTGTTCAAAGAAAGTTAGCTCACAGTCCAAGCAAGACACGGGCACAAGTGAAGAAATAAAAAATTCGATAGGCACCTTATATCGGAATCCTTCGTTCACCTTTAATTTTGGACTTTTTCGTCATTCAGCGATTAACAAGTGCATTTGCGACCATACATTAAACCATGGTACGGGTAATTAATAGAAAATGAAAAATATAATAAATACCTTTTGAATTATCGGTAAATGAGCATTTCTGTTACGAAATAAATTTCTAGATAACTTTCGTTTTCAAGTTCGTATATGATCATTGGTCGTATTCGAATCATCGAGTTTCTTGTCAACGAAAACTGGGCGGAGCAAATGCGCGAAGATTTACTGATGACAACAATTTTGACCCGACTCGAATCGAAATTGTGGTCAAAGATTTGATGGTTTGACAACATTTTGTCAACGGAAAACATCAAGTGATGATTCGAATAGAACTTGTTGACAACTATTCCAACTAACGCGATAGTTGTCCTGATTCGAATACGACCAATCCATTTTGCGTCATTTCCTGCTTTGAAGCTGGTTCTCGGTTTCGCTAGAATGATAATAGTTTGACTGGGCAACCAGTCGTTTGTTTGGGAAAATTTTGCGTGACAGATGGTTTCCGAGTAAGGGGTCTCCCCACCCTTCGAGTCCCCATGCGCGTGTTCGCCGATTGCTTTGATTTCTTTACCAATTATCGTCAAAGAAAACTGTTTGCTGTAAACAATGAGCCATCATCTGTCCAGATCGTCCAAGATTTGACAAAATGACAGGGTTGGGAACTTGAGGGTTGCTTCTGCAAGGCGCTTTTTCATGGCAGCCTTTACTATATTACTTATAAATTAGCAAAAAAAATTTTTTTTCCACGTTTGGTGGTGGTGGAAGGGGGGGGGGGTATAGCAGCTAGGGGTAGTGTCATAGCCAACGGGCCGAATGTCTATGGTACATGGTATATAATGTTGAACTGTTTGAATTTGGGTAGAATGCTTTTCTGCGAAAACGAGTTTATCTCTTTCATTGCGAACGTCGTTGCAAACAGTTTGGATCCTGATCAGACGTCGCATAACGCGGCGTCTGATCAGGATCCAAACTGATTGACACTCGTATCGATATTGTTTAAGTCATACAGCATTGAATCTTACTTTGAAACGATCTTGTTAACACATTCTGCATCAAACAACAAAATCGAAGCAGACGAAATTGAACGGTGAAGGGGTAACCGTAAAAATCTCCAGATTAATTTTGCAGCGAATGAGTTATTCAACCCATTTATACCCAGTGGATTCTTCCATGTTTATATATTGCATTAGTGCATTTTTTATCAAAGGGATGCCTGATCAAAAATTTCATTTTCATTTTGTTTTATATTAAAATTCCTATCAGCAAACAGTGTAGACTCTGTTCAGACGCCGCATAGTGTACTGTTTGTATTTGTCCCATATATGGGATCGTGGGCACAAATGGGTTAAAATAATATAACGTCTTCGCCGCTGTAGGACTAATGTAAAGAACTGGTTTAAAGTATACAGTAAAACCCCTCTAAACCGGACATGTGTGGGGACAACAAAAATGTCCGGTTTAGAGTGTTTCCGGTTTAGAGGGGTTTTGACTTGTTCCTAGTATGAAAGATAGCTGACAACTTGAAACATGTTGAAAGTAAGGCAGAATGCGCCTTAGGTGCATTCTGATTTACTTTCAACCTGATTTAAGCTATCATCTGCTAGAATGTACAAGCTTTTTTCTTCAGTGTAAGAATAAGCCAAAGACGTAAAAGGCGTATTTATGGTGTAATGGGTTAAAATAAAGAAGGGTTGGAAACGGGACCAAAGTTTTTGTCCGGTTTAGAGAGAATTCCGGTTTTTAGAGGTTCCGGTTTAGAGAGGTTTCACTGTATATACTTGACGCGTGTCAGTCGAGCAAAGTCTATCTGTTTTGATGACAAGGGCAGTTTCCCAAACTCACCTGACCTGTAGAATCTGTACCCATCATTTAACACGTGAACTGCATGAAAATGCATGTACCAAATGGAGTTGTGTCATGGTCGATCAATGAACTCTCGATTTTGTGCACTTGTATTTTAACCAGCATTATGCTTACTGTGCGAATTGTGAATGATTTATTTCTAATTAAGTCAACTTCATTTTTTATTATTCAGGGCTTTTTTTTTTAAAAGTATTTTGCAATATAGCATACGATGTAGACCCAGATCAGAGGACTCTTGCATAACACCTCTGATCAAGGTATACACTGTTTGCACAGAACAAGTGTACTACCATGTCCCTCCCTACAACGACCCTCCGAACAATGATCCCCTCCTTACATTAATGTTTGCCGCTGTTCCTCAAACAAGACCATGATGTCTAACGCTTTCACTGCTGCAATATCGTATGCTAAAATGGTCGTCTGCTGTTTTTCTCAGAGTTAATAATTGACATTTTGCCAGAAAAATAACGACGAGTAACAAACAACTTGAAATCCAGATCTTGATTCAAACTGTTTGAAAATATAAGCCAGTGTCCCTCCCTCAGAACAACACGCACTATTTTTGTTTCCCATTATAGGTGTTGTTGTAGAGAGGGAACACTGTATTGCAAAATACAGTGGAGAATCTGTTATTCTTTCCCGTTTAAACGCAAACGTACGCAAACGCAAAGCACTAAAACGTAGAAAAAAACAATTTTATGACAATTCTGATATTTCATGTTTATCTTGGTGGCAAACAGTTTGGAGCCTGATCAGACGCCGGGTTACCCGGCGTCTGATCTGGCTCCAAACTATTTGCACTGCAAATAATAGATTTAGCGTAAACGCGTTTATTGAGAAAGATAAACACATTCTCCACTGTATCATAAAGTGCAGACCCTGATCATGAGGCTCCAGCAGGAGGTCACAGAGCAATGTCTACACTGTTTGCATAGGACAAATGTACTTTTGGCAGGCACCCTGTTTGTAAATGACGGGCATACTCGTTGCTTGTGTTGAATATGAGGATCAGAATCCAAACTGAATTACTCTTAGCTTAGAAAACGTCAATGAAAAAAGTTCTAGTATCTGTATTTAACACAAATATACAGTGCATTTTCTATGTTTCTATTCTGTGCAAGGGACCTAACAGTACAATATCTTTTTTTCGCTAGTACAGTGTATTTACATTAGTACATATTATATATTAACTCTTTGCATGCCGGGTATTTTTTCGTCTGCAACAATTGTCGTCTGCTACTGTTCTAGGCTGAACAGAATTTTCAAATTTACTTTTCAAAACAAGGTCAGATTGTCAAACAGTTTAGATTCAAACTGTTTGTAAATGTTATCATGGTTTGACTTGTATGCTTAGAGGTAATTTACAAGGTAAATCATGTTTTAAAAAGTTTTTTTTTTCGAAAGTAAATTAACCTTGAAGTTTTGGGCGCGATATAACTAAAATTTACAAACAGTTTTGATCAAGATCAGAGGTCGCGTTACTTGGCGTCTGGTCAGGACCCAAACTGTGTAACACTCATATTAAAGTGTCTTCGACCCAGCTGCCGAAAATCTATTTTGTAGAAATAAAAGCAGACGACAATTTGAGAGTTGGCGATTTAACAACAACGAAAGGTTTAAGATGGTATCTAAGGTTTGAATACCAAAAAACCCTACGATGGTATCTAAGCTACGAATACCAAGACATAAGATTAAATCTCGCTATTAATACCGAATGCTCTTTAGGAAAATTAAATGATACGAAAAGTAATCGGTTCAAATCCTTACCTTTTAAAAAACACGTTTAAGTGAATTAAACTACTCAGCTGGCACTTCCGGTGAAAACAAGTCACGTGACAGTGTAAATCTCACCTTAACCCATTGAACCATGGCGACGAGAACATTCATCATTTACAAACAGTGTACTCGTGAAGAGTACGCTTGTTTTATGCAAACAGTGCAGACCGAGATAAGAAGACCACTCAAAAACATACCTCGACAACAGGTAGCATCATAATGCATGTCAAACGTGGCGCAGATGACACCTGTAATAATGTTTGCAAATTCTCAAGAAAGACGATATTATCCATGAGCTTTGCGCTACATGTTGGTTCCTATCAAACTATTTCCGACGATAATTCCGGGTGCAAGATTATAAAGCGTTTGAGCTGAGTCTGAGTGTGTTCTCAAGCATTTGATTGGTCAGATTTGAGCCTAGGCTCAAATCTGACCAATTAAATGCTTGAGAACGACTTTAGACTCAACTGAAAAGCTTTATAACCTTGGACCCTGTGTGCGAACGTCAGTTAACTAGAATGGTCAATCACTCGACACAGAGAGTACCGATATTGATGAACATTAACCAGACTTCATCAGCGGCTAACTACGTACCTTACCTCATTATCCCCTGAAACTTCCTATGGACAATTCCAATTTACAACAAAGGCTGGTCCATTTTAGACTATTTAGGGTTGTTTTTAATAATATATTGCAAAATGACAAACAGTGAAGTCCCTGATTAGAGGGCTCCCGCAGGAGCCCTCTAATCAGGGACTTCACTGTTTGCATAAAACAAGTGTACTCTTCACTGGTAAACTTTTGGTAAAAGACGCATATATGCGTCACTAGAGGTCAATTAGTTAAACTGAAAAACTTTCGTGTTTCTAGAATTATGCAAATGACTGCAAGAACACCCAGAACATCAAAAGTATTTTTGATATGCAAACATGACATAAACGTCACCAACAAAAAAGTCCCCCTCCCCCACTCTATGTGGGAGGGTCAATGTAACGTAAAAACGATTTGACAGTTTTGCACGCTGACTTCAAAGTTGGTAACATACTACAAGATGTATACATGCACTATTTCTGCAAAATTGACCCTTATTCTGTCACAGGGCTGCCATAAGTTGACATGAAAAATCCTAAGATTTCCAAATTTGCATTTTTCAAGTGCGATTTTACGAATCGTACCTTTACCCCATAGCCTATTTCTAGTTTTGTTGGCATGTGAATACTTAAAGCAGGCTGGAAGTAAAGCAGAATGCGCCTTAAGGCGCATTATGCTTTACTTTCAGCCTGCTTTAAGCTACTATATACTAGAAAAAAAATCCGAAGATATAGGAAAAATCCGGAGAAATGGCAGCACTGCTGTCAGTCGTAACATTACATGTACAGTCAAATCTCTATTCGGAGAACATTCAAAAATGGATATGCTTGTAAATATTATTAATGTAAGCCTTAGGACAGGCGACATCTTAAACTGTTGGAAAATTGATTTTATCAAATGAGCTCTCCCGTTATATAAAGTCTTTACTATTATTTTCTTTTATTATGATAATGATAATTATTATTATTATTATTATCATCACTCCAAAGCCTGTAATGACGTTATTCTTTCCAAATTATAAACGCGTTTATGCTAAAACAAGTACAGATCCATTGGAAACAGTTTGACGCCAGGATCTGACGCCTGCATAGTGGTAATCCGGCGTATGATCAGGCTCTAAACTATGTGCCATTCAGATTAAAACAAATCGTAGGGATTTTAAAAAACTAGAACTGTTTACATTTAATTGCAATGCGTTTACGTTTAGTTTCGTTTTAAACGGAAAAATGTTTCCTTCAGTCAAGTTCAGTGAATAACACAATCCTTCCAATAACGACCACTCAATTGCGTTAATCATTTTGTGTTTTAAGGCAGGTGATTGCTTACATATATGTGAAAGAAAACCAGAAGGAACTTTCTGGTTTACTTTCATCATGCTGTATAAGCTGACACCTGTCATTCAATCAATCAGCTTTATATTAGTGGTCGTAATAGAGAGGTTTAACTGTATATAGCGTGTCCTTGATATGGCATAGGGATAGGTGTGCAATCATCACGGTAACTGCTTGCAATGTCAAACTTTGTTCACCATGACATTGTTATTTTTAAGGTTCAGATGTTTGATAGTTTAACATGTCAACAAGTTTTACCACATGTGTTGTTGCAGATGACAGGTTAACAACAAACAACCAGTCGACCTACACCGTTACAGGGGACGGGAGAGAACACGAGCCGAATAAGGCATGAAAAATGACCAACGGTGGGGGATAAACTTCATAGGTCGTCAACGATAAAATATTAAAAGCACACAGCTACTCAAATTGTCCATTGTTTTTTTTAATGACATTCAATATAGCAAACAGAGTAGACCAATACCATAGGACTGCTTTAGGAACCCTCTGATCTGGATGTTCACTGTTTGTATAGGATAGGTGACAAGTGTACTATTCATATAGGGGACACGTTTATCCTATATGAGCTCTGTACATTGCATGTTTACCCTGCATTATTAAGCTATGTCTTGACATAATCTTATGATCTATGTAAAGTAATTTAACGTCTCTATTATACCACTAAAGTGTGTTTATTATTAGTTTTTACGATAGGTGACTGCTTAAAGCATGGTGACAGTAAAATGTAAAGTTTCATTAGCAGCTTTCTGCTTAACTGTCACCTTGCTTAAAGCTTTATATCAACAGTCTTGTATTTTATACAATAAACCAACCTTTGTTTTAGTGGTCGTAATAGAGAGGTTTCTCTGTTTTTAAAAGGAAAACAAGTTTATCTTGATTTGAGATACCACAGTATATATAGTTTTCTGTATTTGTAAGTAGCATTTTGAACCATTTTGCGAATGCAATCAATGTATCAATGTATACCTAGTGCACTCGTTGGCTGGAAGAAGACACAGTTGACATCTAGTGTTTACTCAGCTATATTTACCGTCGACGAACGGTAACAACCCCCTTGCAATAAAAAACGATGTGTCCCAATGAGTCAAGTTGGTTTTAACATGGTGGAAATCATGTTCTTTGAGGGTTTAATATAACAGATGCTGTAAGAAAATAATAAAACACCCTTGTCAACAGATTAAAACATTTTCCTTTGTTTTGTCCAAACTTTCTAATTTGTTCGACGGTACATTACTGGTATATGCATTGACCAGTGAGTACTGCCCTCTTTCTCAAAATAAATAATAATCATTTCCCAATTAAGGAAATCAAACTTTTATGGAAATATTGACGATTTATTTTATTGTAAGTATATATATAGCAACCAATTTAAGACCGTTTTGCAATGAAAATAATGGTTTTTGCAAAAGCGTGTTTGACTGAAGAAATTTCAAAACGAGTGCCAGACAGTTTGGAGGCTGGTCAGACGAAGTGTTACGCGGCGTCTGATCAGAATCCAAACTGTTTGCAAAAATTCCTTTTCGCGTCATTGAGAGTGAAAGGGTTAATAGACAATGCCACTTATAATTTAGTCTAGTCCATTTTGGGCTATTGAGAAGTGCTTTTCAATGTACATGTATATTGCAAAATGACAAACAGTCAGGGCTGCCATTTCTCCGGATTTTTCCTAAATATCCGGATTTTCCCCAGTACATGGTAGCTTAAAGCAGGCTGAAAGTAAAGCAGAATGCGCCCTAAGGCGCATTCTGCTTTACTCACAGCCTGCGTTAAGTGGTCGCATGTCAACAAAACAAGAAAAAGGCTATGGGGTAAAGGTAAGATTCGTAAAATCGCACTTGAGAAATGCAAATGTTGAAATCTTAGGATTTTTCATGTCAACTTATGGTAGCCCTGAACAGTACAAACGTGGATCAGAGGGCTCAGGACTATGGCGGCTCTCTGTTCTAGGTCTACGTAGTTTGCAAAGGACAAGTTCATTCTTTATATGAACACTGTTTGTAAAAGGCAACTACAGTGAAACCCCTCTAAACCGGAACCTCTAAATACCGGAACTCTCTCTAACCCGGACAAAAGCTTTGGTCACCGTTGCCAAACCTTCTTTATTTTAACCCATTACACCATAAATACGCTTTTTTACATCCTTGGTTTATTCTTACACTGGAGAAAATAGTTTGTACATTCTAGCAGATGATAGCTTAAAGCAGGTTGAAAGTAAAGCAGAATGCGTCTCAAGGCGCATTCTGCTTTACTTTCAACCTGCTTTAAGTGGTCAACTATCTTCCATACTAGATACAAGTCAAAACCCCTCTAAACCGAAAACCCCTCTAAACCGGACATTTTTGTTGTCCCCACACATGCCCAGTTTAGAGGGGTTTCACTGTATACCCGTCGCTAGGGTTCAGCGAGTTAGAGCTTAAGAATACTCTGATCAGGGTCAGTCTTCACTGTTTGTATAGGACAAGTGTTGAGGGCCTCATGGAAGATTGGTCTTTACCAAATGAGCTCTCTCGTTAAATAAAGTCTCATTATTATCATTATTACTATTAATATTATTACTCATTATATAAAATATACGATGATTGTAAAGGATAAGTATACTGGTGGCTAGTTTTTTTTTTTAACACCACTCTTTGAGTCTGTTTTTTTTAGTCTTAACAGTTAGTTTTTTACTGTATCCAAAGTGACTATCAATGATGAACAAAGCGGACCAGTAAACATGATCCAAATTACATCTTCTTACAATCGTTTTCTTGACCACGCTGTCAAATAAATCAAGTTAAGACAAAGGAAAACAAGGTTTTAAAAACCCAACACCAATGCCGAACACCATAATTATACGATCCAACATGTGTTGAGCGACTATTCCATTAAAATACATGGGATCCCCAAAGCATATAATTTTATTACTTGCTTAATGCACAACATAAGTAATGCAGAAAGTTCCAAAGGGAGCTTTCTGCATTACTTATATTCTGCATTAAACTGTACATCATTTAAAACTTCTCATTCAATGTTCCTCTTGATGCAGTATTTAATATAGGTTTGGCTGTACGTATGAGAGACACTGTCAGCGACACATGTCTTTACTGGCCTGTACATGTATGACCTTTGTACGGATGACTCGAAATCATTAAAACCATGGAGTCAGATGCAAGACTATGAAAGCATTTGTACACGAGCCGGGTGGACGGACGGACCAGATACCTAGGACCGACATAGGGGTTGACAGATAGAGTTACAAACAGACAGACGTACACATAAACAGTAAGCGGTAAGAAGAAAATTCAAACTGTTCGCTGGCATACGAATAGGCAGACGGACAGACAAACAGACGGACAAACGAGACAAGTAAACAGACGGTGTGACACCGAAACGTTAGGCAGAATAGTGGACACCGATAGATTATCGATAAACTGCCCTACGCTAGCTTGCGTGCCCGTCAATGTTCGGTTCTTACCGCTCGGTATTTACGGAAACTCCCGACGACTCTTTGAACATATTAATTTTATTTTCAATTTGAAAAAGGACCAAATTAACATTAACTTACAATTCTTAAATTTATATCAAAAGAAAGAAAAAATAGTCAAGTATACGAGCCCGTTTGCACAGAATTGATATCGATTTGTATAAATGCACAAGGTCGTGTTATATTATCCGTGTCGAGGCTTATTTTCAGCATTTTACTCTTTGTTTAATGTGATTTAGAGGTGTCTTTTTAAACTTTAAAAAGGACCAAAATCTTATTAAAATATTTTTTCAAAACAAATTTCATCATAAAGGAAAATGTTTAAGCTAACACAGGCCGTTTGCACAGGAACGATATCTGTCCAGAAAAAAAAGTTATTACAAGTTATGTAAAAATGCCCTTCTTATTTTAATGCTCGAAAATGAGAGCAATTGGGCCACCTGCGTGTCCACTATTCTGCGTAACGACAGGCAAACATAGACACGCACAGACGCACGAACGTTAGAGAACCAATTACCATTCTCTAAATTCTTGAATGACATCATAAGGTTTATTCAAGGTGATTTGTTGTTACGATAGAACCTACCCGCATACTGCTATGACTAACCTGGCTGTCCTCTATAGACTACTAACAGCTTAGGTCCACATAGCCTCGCTGTCTGGTCTGGATCAAAACTGTGTGACAATTACGCTTTAAAGATTCTTTAATTAATACGACGCAAACTTTTGGTTTTAAAACAATTTGGCAGATGAAAGCCTTGAAGCAGACGAACTTTAATCAGTATAAGCGTTAACCCGTAATATGCCAAATTATCGTCTGCTAGAAAGAAAAAAAGTCGTCTGCGAAATCATTCAAAAGTATTTCTATGCCTTTTTAATTGAAAACTGGCCAATACTAATGTCAGACAGGTTGGATCCTGATCAGACGCCGCGTTACGCGGCGTCTGATCTGGATCCAACCTGTTTGCAAATGCTAGGCAGAGTCGTTTAGAACTTTGATGATTAAGGACATGTTTATTGAGATAGTATATAGCTCATTCCAACCCCTTGCAGCAGATTCAATGTTATCGCGTATGAATTCATTTATTTATTTGAACTTTTATTTTTATCTTACTGGCACACCTACTCACAAGAGATAGGGCTAAATTCGTGGTCCTTTTTTCACTCACTTAAATTTCTCCCTCTGCCAAAATCATTTATAACATTTAGATCGCAATTTTAACAACTTTGCGTATGTATACATGTATAATAGAAATTCATGCTCCAGTTTTCCAAAGTGATTCCCATTCCATTTCTGTTCTTGTGTATCCCTTTTTCTGAAAAACTTAGTTTGCATTTGAAAGGAGTTTGGATTCAAAACAGACATCGAGAAACTCGGCGTCTGACCTGGATCTTACCTATTTGACAGACGTGGTTAAATTTCTGGAGTTGAAAATATATATAAAGGATATACTTGAAAAACAAAAAGCAGACGAAAAACTTGAAGCAGGCGGAGTTGTTAGCTGGTTAAAGGTTTACAGTATAACCTCTCTATTACGACCAACGCTTTGTGTGAATTACTTAAGTGTTTCAGGCAGGTGGCAGCTTAAAGCAAAGTGACAGTAAAATAGAAAGCTCATGTAGGAGCTTTCTGTTTTACTTTCACCTTGCTTTAAGTTGTCTATATCTATCATACAGTTAATTAGCCTTCTTTTAGTGGTCTTAACCCTGTCACTCAAAATTACGTCATAAAGCGCATTTGCAAACAGTTTTGATCCTTATCAGACGCCGCGTAACGCGGCGTCTGATCAGAATCAAAACTGCATGCGTGCCACTTGTTTTGAAATTACGTCTGTTATACTGCCTTAAATCTAACTTTGAAACGATATTGCAGACAACAACATTGAAGCAGACGACAATATGGTGGTGAAGGCGGGGTAAAAAGTCACGAAAATTTTGATCATGAAAGCGTTTACAGAATAGTTTGTACTTATGTTCGTGCAGTTCTAAAGACTACAGGATAGGTTTGTCAAACCCCTGATCTGAATACTGACCTTAACCTATTTTTTTCTATGAATTATTCCAATTCTTGCGTTGGTAAATTCCATTTCATGTATACAGGGATGTAAATAAAGAATGCTGACCGAGGTGAAAATGGTATTCAGAGCTCCAGATAATAAAAGGGGAGTATTTCAAAAACTAAAATCCTTATTTCTGCATTGAATCCTATGGTGTTACTACTTATTAGAATCGTCTCTTCGAGACGATTCTAATAAGTAGTAACATCAAAGGAGTTGGTGCTATATTGAGTGAGAAAATGTTTGATTAGTTAAGTTTACTCCCTCTTATCTGGGGTCCTGATTTTCCCAGAAAGCTAACAGTGCAGATCCTGATAAGACGCCTAGAGTTTCGATGGCTCTCCTGTTAGCTTATATATATGACAAAATAAGTTACACTATATGTATTAACCAACTGAGACAAAATAGTGACTACATGTTTATTAATTGTTCATTAGGAACAATGTACATGTGGAGAGTACACTTGTCCCATACAAACAGTGTAGAACAAGAACAATCCGAAACTCCTTAAGGAGCCTTTTGACCAGGGTCTAATCAATAGTTAATCTGGTATTCTAGTCTGTTACAGAGAAAAAGACAATCCGCCAAAATGTAAAAATAACAACGTTCGGCAATTCTGAGCAGTCATGTTAATTTGAGTGGCAAACAGTTTGGAGCCTAATCAGATGCCGGGCTACCCGGCGTCTGATCAGGGTCAAAACTTTTTGCAACGGAACAAACAGTTTTAGCCTAACGCGCTCAATTGGGAAAGAATAGCGTCTTATCCTACGAGGGGGGGGGGGGCATTCTGGGTAACTCGGCGTTTAACAAGGTTCTTACTCAGATTAACATGAATAACCTGTCATTTAATGTATTTGATTACATTACGTTTACGTTGAGTTTTGTATCAACAAGTTCAAGTAACATATAGTCTCCGTTGTATAAGGTATAGATTTTATTTGTCCTTATATTCTTTTATGAAACGATGCACTCTGACGCTAACTCAACTGTCCCTTTAACCTTTAAATAGCGTGTTATTCAGTTTTAGTCTGCAAGTTTTGTCATCTGCAGCAAACCCCTGGATCGAATTATCAGCCAGTTCATTTAAAGCAAGCGTCATCAAAATGTCAAACAGTCTGTACCCAGATGAGACGCCGAGTTACTCGGCGTCTCATCTGGATCCAAACTATTTGCAACATGTTAACATTTCCCATAGCGTGCAGAATGTGAAGTTTCAACACTAGATCCTATTACAAAGCGGGTATCAAATATCAATATCATTTGACTCGTGTGCAGTGTCATGCTGTAGAAAAAACTAAAGTGAAAAAAAAACCCGAAGTGGCATTCTACCTACTAGTGTATGTCATGCTACTGAAAAATAATCTTGAAAAAAATGTTTTAAAACTTCATCCGATCCGAGTTAAGTCTAACCCGTTCGTCGCTGCCATGTCAGCCATACCTGTGGTAAGCGTCCATCTGATCAAGACGCATGATTGGTTTTTGAAGCCAGGTTGTATTTTAAGGCAGAATAGCATTAAAACAAAATGTTTCCGAATGAGCTTTCTGCATTATTTTCGTATCTGCATTAAGCTGCTGTCTTTATACTAGTGTTACTGTTTTGTACTTTTGAATTATAGAATATAAAAAAAATTATAGTAAGTTAATCAAAAAACATGGCGGAAGCTGGGTGGCGTACCGGTATTAGAGATTTTTCTTGAGTTTCAAACCTTAAAAAAACCTGCAAATGATTTCAGCACATGTTACTGTTGGTTTGTAACGCAACGCTTTTGATAGCTAATTTTCCCTCAACTTTCACTCAAAAGCTAGAAAACATGATAATCTATTTTGGTTTTGTTTGACCTAAGAAATATCGAAATGAGTGTCAAACAGTTTTGATCCTGGTCAGACGCCGCGTTACGCGGCATCTGATTAGGATCTAAACTGTTTGCATATAACTATTGTACTCCATATTTTCTTGTTATATGATGCTATCGTTAATTCTTCTACAACATGTGTCGTCTGTTGCTGTTCTGCTCCCTTTGCTCCATATATACAGTGGAGAATGTGTTATTCTTTCCCAATAAACGCGTTTACGCTAAAACTATTATTTGCAGTGCAAACAGTTTGGAGCCAGATCAGACGCCGGGTAACCCGGCGTCTGATCAGGCTCCAAACTGTTTGCCACCAAGATAAACAAGAATAATCAAAATTGTCCAAACGTTGTTCTTTTCTACGTTTTAGCGCTTTGCGTTTGCGTACGTTTGCGTTTAAACGGGAAAGAATAACAGATTCTCCACTGTATGATGCTATCGTTAATTCTTCTACAACATGTGTCGTCTGTTGCTGTTCTGCTCCCTTTGCTCCATAGATACCCATTTTTACGCAATTAATTTGTTCCTCTACTGAAGAAAATAGTTCCAATTTATACTGCTATGAATATGTATTATAAAGGCTGAAAGTAAAGCAGAATGCGTGTCCATGCGCATTCTACTTTGCTTTCAATCTGCTTTAAGTGGTCATCCGTCGTCGAAACTAGAACAGGTTATGGGGAAATGGGATAAGTAAGAATTTTCTAAACTTTCTTTTCAAAATGATGTCAAAAAGTGTGTGCACATAATCAGGGTTTTGTCGTTAGCGTGCACATAATTCATCGAGTTACTCGTTTTGATTCAAGCACCTGTGTTTTCAGTCATTCATATTTTTGGTAACGATTTTAACTTACATATTCTCAAAAAAAACCACTCTTATTAACCCTTTACCTGATAGCCTATTTCTAGTATTGAAAATAGGTGACTACTTAAAGCAGGTTGAAAGTAAAGCAGAATGCGCCCTAAGGCGCATTCTGCTTTACTTTCAGCCTGCTTTAAGCTTCCATGTGCTAGAATATTGAAAATTTTCCCTATACTATATAATCATGACTGATTAAATTGGAACTATTTTCTTCAGCGGAGGAATAAATTAAATACGCTAAAAGGCGCTTCTATGGGGGAAAGGGTTAAGTTATTATACATGTATGTTATTACGACTATCTCTCTTAATCACCAATACTATTTTCTCACTCATTCACATAGATGATATTCTCGTTCTCATTTATTCACTTAAATAATGTTATCATGT
This sequence comes from Gari tellinella, assembly GCA_922989275.2. Lineage (NCBI taxonomy): Eukaryota > Metazoa > Mollusca > Bivalvia > Cardiida > Psammobiidae > Gari > Gari tellinella. Next base: position 23,461,115 of record OV277870.1, read on the forward strand.
ATTAACTCACTACAATTCAGTGACGGAGATAACTGTACGATCTCGATTTTAAAGTAATTTACTCAGTAAACATTTTCATTGCAGTCCACAATTTACGGTTTAATCAAAATCACTTGCTTGCGTCGAGTTAACAAGGGTTTCGAGTTCGAGTGTATATATACAGTGAACCCTCTCTATTACGACCACTTAACCCTTTCCCCCATAGAAGCGACTTTTAGCGTATTTAATATATTCCTCCGCTGAAGAAAATAGTTCCAGTTTATACCCTATGGACAATTACCAGAACAAATATTTTATATAGCCTAGCAGATGGTAGTTTAAAGCAGGCTGAAAGTATAGCAGAATGTGCCCTAAGGCACAGTCTGCTTTACTTTCAACCTGCTTTAAGTGATCACCTGTATTTAATGTTATAAACAGGTTATTGGGTTAAACAGAGCTCATTGGTTTCATTAAATACAGCTGACAGAAAATGAAATCACGAGCAACTGACTGTTTTACGTCCACCTTGCTTTAAGCAGTCACCTGCCTTTAACACCTGCTAATTAACCCAAATACGTGGTCGTTATAGAGAGGATATACTGTACATGGTAAAATAATGTTTGCATCAATGTGTAATATAAAACAACTCCATGTCAACGTTTAAATGTATGGTTATACAGCGCTCCCTCTCTTCAACGGCCCTCCCAACAACGACTCCCTCCCTTCAACGGCCCTTGTCCCAGTTCCCTAAACCTGACAATAATGTCTAACGTTTTACTGTTGCAATGTCGTCTGCTTAAAATTGTCGTCTGCTGTTTTTCTTAAAATTACATATAAGTGGCCATTTTGATAGAATATATATAATTATGAGTGACAAACAGCTTGAATCCAGATCAGACGCCGCGTTACGCGGCGTCTTATCTGGATTCAAGCTGTTTGCAAATGTAAGCCCAGTCTTTGTTTCCCTCTCTATAACGACTCCCTCCGAACAACACACACAATCTGTGTCTCCCACTGGATGTCGTTGTAGAGAGGGAGCACTGTAGTAGAATATACATTCAAACAGCCTATAGTTATACGATCAAGTATAGTAATGTAGAGACTGCCTGGGATTAATGCAAACACCTGTAATTTTCATCATGCTATTGCTTATACGTCGTACGTTTGCGTTTCGTTTCGTTTTAACGGGAAATAATACCCCCTCCATAGTCCCTACTGTACGAGTGCAACAGAGTTAAACCGTCACTTTCGGAAATAATGTTGGGGGCAAAAACCAAACTAAAATAACCATACACAGAACTCCCCCCATCTGTTCCCTCTCGTGCATATACAGTCAACCCCGTGCCTAGCGGCCCCTCTTTGGGGACACATATAAATCTGTGAAGTCTGGTTACTTCTTAATGCAGAGCAGAAGTAAAGCAGAAAGCTCCTATAGGAGCTTTCTGCTTTACTTCTGTTCTGCATTAAGCTGTCACAAATCTGACAATTCATCGAAATTTTAGGTGATCGATTAAAACAGGTTTGACTGTAGTTAGTTTTTTTTTGCATCTCATAAATATGGCAAAATCCATACAGCTTCAATAATGTATTTTTGAAACGTTAAGAATGAATAGCAAATCTCCAAACCATGTTTTTTACAAGACAAAAAAATGAACGATAAAATCACTAATTACGTTCATAACTGTTAGACGTTCAGTCACCCCTATCTTAACCCACTGAACCCTATTGGTGTATGTGTAGTCGAACCTCAATATGTAGATCTCGCTTAACCCATTACCCAATAGCCTTCTTCTTGTATGGAAAACAAGATACTACTTAAAGTAGGTTGAAAGTAAAGTAAATGCGCTTTATAGCGCATTCTGCTTTACTTTCAGCCTACTTTAAGCTACAACCTGCTAGAATAAAGAAAATATATTCCTTATGAAACATAGTCGTGGCTGTATAGATTGAAACTTTTTTCTTCAGTGGTGGAATAAACTGCATGAATGCGCTAACAGGCCCGTCTATTGAGAAAAGGGTTAAAGTTAACCTGGTTATGACAGTCTGTCAGCACCTTTAAATACTCAACAAGATAAAGTAACAATTCCTGGATACACATGTACATGTACATTCGTTATTCATTTTTACAGAGTTCGGCATTAATCCCCTTAACTTGTTTTAAGTATTGAAGTAGGATTGTTGTTTAAAGCATGATGAAAATAAAACAGAATGCTCATCCAGGAATTGTCTGCTTTACTTTCAGCCTGCTTTCAGCTACCGTGCAGTACGAAAAAGGAAATATTTCTGATGCTGCATATTCATAACTGTTCACATAAATGTTCATTGCAAACAGCTTGGCGCCATATCAGAAGCCGGGCAACCTATTAATCCATATATAGATATGCCGTTTTTCATATTCAAATTATTCCATACACTGAAGAAAAAAAAACCACTTAATGCAGTCATGAATATGCATCTTTATCTTAAGAAATATTTCCTAAACGCTAGCAGATGAACGCTTAAAGCAGTCTGAAAGTAAAGCAACGTGTTTTACTTTCATACTGCTGTAACACAATCAACCCTAGCGACGAGTATACTCGTTATTCACAAACAACCTACCTGTGAAGAGTACGATTGTCCTATGCAAACAATGTAGACCCCGATCAGAGGGCTTAGAACTGAATATATTGTATAAATCAACCCTAAATACAAATGTAGTTGGAAATGGGGTAGATTTAACTGCGAATTGGAATTGTCCATTTAATGTTTAGAGCAACCACCTGTCTTTAATACTTATAAACATGCTATGGAAGAAAGGGTTAAAGCAGGCTGAAAATCAAGCAGGGCTGCCCTTTCTCCGGATTTTTCCTAAATCTTCGATTTTTTTCTGATGCATTGTAGCTTAAAGCAGGCTGAAAGTAAAGCAAAATGCGCCTTAAGGCGCATTCTGCTTTACTTCCAGTCTGCTTTAAGTAGTCACGTGTCAACAAAACTAGAAGCATGCTCTATGGTAAAGGTACGATTCGTAAAATCGCACTTGAAAAAAGCAAATTTGGAAATCTTAGGATTTCTTTTGCCAGCTTATGAAAGCCCTGATCAAGCATTAAAATCCTTGATTCATCCCATCAAGCTGTTTGCAGCAAACTGTCTTAAACCCTTGCATCACATAAGGCGACTTACGTCTATTTTTTAAACAGTTTGGACCCAGATCATTTGGCACACATATGAACAGTTCTTCTGTCAAAACGTCAAAAAAGAATTCTGCATAAAATTGCCGACACTTAATGATTTTAGCAGGCGATATAGGGTTAAACCAGATTTCCAGTCTAAATATTCGAGATTTACTGTATAGGTGCATGTATCAACTGCGATGCTTTAATTTCTAGCTGGAGGAAAATGCATTTTACAGTTTCTAGGCTGTTAAAAAAAATACTATACCCGTTTTACATCGAAATGTAGTATATGTATATATAAGTATGCATGCTATATGATTATGTAATTTAAAGCAGAGGCCGTTTAAAAAGTTAATGAAAGTATATATAGAAAGGAAAAATGTGATTAGAGTGAAAATACCTAGATCTGGTGGAGGGGAGAGAAAGAAAGACGGACGGACAGATAGACAGACAGATACACATACGTAAAAGCGAGTTGGAAACGAGAGACAGACGGACAGAGCGACAGAGAAAGACACACAGAAAGTTGGAAAGAGAGATGAAACAGAGATAGAGGGAAAGATGGGGAGGGAGAGAGAGCAAGACAGATAGAGAGAGACGGAGGAATGGAGAGAGAGCTATACAGAGAGAACAAGACAGACAGGCGAACATAGCCATAGAGAGATAGAGAAAGGCAGAGATAGAATGACAAAGACGGAAAGAAACAGACAGAGAGAAGAACAGTTAGACATATAAACATACTTACAGCCAGCGGATTGCTTGTACGCCGTACAAACACCACACGATGATCACTAATCCTAGACCAACACGAATCACAAAACCCGGTAAATTCCTTAGAACGAGCATTTTCGGACTTGTATATCGGCTATTTATTTGTTTCCAGAATTAACAAAAAACACTAAAACTTGAATTGATTCACACGCGGCAAATGTATACGCTGATAAATCCAAAGTAACGAACAATTATATTAAAACCCACTGTTTAAGTTTAATGATTCTTGATATATATTTCACATGTTATGAGGCAAGTATTTTGTTAACTAATGTTTACTACTGGTCAGCTAAGACACTGGCCGATGCATTTTCCCTGTCCTCTATAATAGCCTTACTCACATATCGCTATAGTTAGACACCGGTCATCTATAGTAAGCTCTCCACCTCTTCCCTACGTCCATGCTCATTTTATAATATGTTACATTCTGTAATCACATGCCTGTTATTGCACGAAAACTCATTAAGCGTGTATAATTTCCAAAGTGGAACTATAAAATGTTTGTCATGCAACCTCAGTGCGGTCTGTTTGATGTAAGACCTACCATCCCCTTCTAGCTATGATTTAACTCGCGTACTTCACTCCATTTGTACTTTTAATGTCTTATAAACATGCAGAAAATTCGGCTTTTTGCGTAATCCTAAGTCTTTTTACACTTGCTGACAATAATGATTGATCACAACAAATAAAATCCTCTTTTTTTCATTCACTACACATTGAAAATCCGACGAAAACTCGTGGTCAATGTCTGCGCACTTTTTCCTCTATTAATTATCATCTTGCTTGCTTATTTTCGCCAATGTCACCAAAGCCATTCTAGTTCAAACGCGGTTATCTTGAAATAACAAAATTATGAAAATAAATGTAGCGGTTCTTATCAGCCCATTCTATTAATCAAGCGAAAGAATTCCAGTTTCTGAGCGGTTCAGTTCAACCCCAGTGTACCGCTCTTCAACGCAGTTTAACTATTTCAAATAGTCATTCGACAGTCCGATCCCCCATTTCACTTGTAGACCACGCCTACCCGTCACCGCGCATGACTGGGTTTACACTTGAATAAACACGATCAGTGTGAATATGCAAATTAAACTTTCACGGGGCGTGAACGGTTTATTCTAAGTTCGGTGACATTTTGACGTTTGACGTATCCTATAGGCCGAGTGACAACAAGCGATACTCGTCGGTGAAATTAAATAAAACACACTGCATTGCTAAAACTAGGTACGTTACACTATAACACCGACAGACTGTAAACACCCGCTAAACAAACCACTAAAATAATACTCATTAATTATATTTAGAACAAGCTGTAGCTTAAAGCAGGGTGAAAGTAAAGCAGAAAGCTCCTTTAGGAGCTTTCTGCTTTACTTTCATCCTGCTTTAAGCGTCTACCGGCCTTAAATACTTAAAACAAACAGTATTTCCAGTGATTGTAATAGTAGGGGTTCATCTGTATATACACTACCGCATCTTACCTAGGCCCTACCAAGTTGATGTATTTAACAGGCATTCGCCTCTCTGTTAATCTGCTACGCCGCGAAAATTTAGTGACGTGCCCTTTTTATGACGTTCTTTTTAGGAACACGTTTTCGCCCCCTTTTGATATTTTTAACGACGGTTTACACTGAAATCGTAATCATCTGCCTTGGAAATCTCTAGACATTTCCGATCAGAGAAAAATCTGCCATGATTAATGGTGTACCATTGCCAAGGAAGCGAAACACGGCGTCTTGAATGATGATGAGCAGACATACTGTATGAAGTTGTTGAATAACGCTGGATTTCTCAGATTTTCCCCGTAATTCTTTAAGTCATTAAACAACAATCAGGCTCTTACAGCGGTTATCAATAATACGGCAAATCATTTTACCAGATCAATTGGGAATTAGTTTCAAGTGTTAGCCAGTCTGAAGGTTCCGCGTGTGAGCGCACCGTGTGCAACCCGCAACACCGAGAAAACCGGCGTGGCGTCAAGAGAAATGAAAATATTTCACGTCATCGTGACATCGTCTGCTTTAAAATTGTCGTCTGCAATAAGAAATGTTTAAATATGATTTATACATTTTTTAATTAAAGAAACTTGAAAGACGAGTGTCAAACAGTTTGGCTCCAGATCAGACGCCGCGCGATATTTGCGCGGCGTCTGATCTGGTTCCAAACTGTTTGCAAAAAAACCAGTCAAGTCGCGATTGGCAGAATAAAGGTTGACACTTTTTCCAGCCATAATATCACAACAGAACAGAACAGAAAATCGCATGCTTTACTATTGTTACAGTATTGTGAGATAGTGTCGTCTAATTGTTGTGTCAAATGAGAATGTATTCAATTTAAAACTGAAGAAAGTTAAGAACGAGTGTCAAACAGTCTGGATCCAGATCAGAAGCCGAGTAATTCGGTAATATCGGTAGTAAATCTGAATCTTGACCCAGTACATGTAGTTTTAAATTCCACTTTCATCGCATTTGTCAGGAAGATAATTAAACTAGTAGCCATTTTACATCTTCTGCTTAAAAACTATAGAAATGTCATAATAGTACAAATCTATTAATTTAATGAAAAGGAACAATTCATGAATTCCCTAAAACGCCCAGTAATTACACACAATCCCTAAACGTTCAGGGATTACGCGTAATCCCTGGTTACACTTAATCCCTGTAACATATAGATAGATATGATATGATTTTATTCTTCCTTTAGACTAACAAGTCCATGAGGCATGTAATGCATGTTGTAAACAAACAAATGCATGTAATACATAAACAAACAAACAGTTATGGCAATAAAGATGCATTAAGCGGAGAAGATGTAAGTAAAGAAAAAATTAAAATTATGATTTCAGTGATATGTATAAACTTCACCAATGATCCTTAGGTATATATTATTATTGTTTTCCTCCATTTATGAAGATATATAACATATGTAGTTATGTACATACATTGTATTTAACGATCAAACAAAACATTAACATGTAGAATCTACATTGTATTAAAAAGAATGCGTAAAGAAACTAAAAATCGGAATTTAGCTAAAGTGCTCCCTCCCTACAACGACATCCAGTGGGCGACACATATTGTGTGTGTTATTCAGAGGGAGTTGTTACAGGGAGGGAAAAGAAATACTTAGCTTACATTTGCAAACAGCTTGAATCCAGATCAGACGCCGCATAACGCGGCGTCTGACCTGGATTCAAGCTGTTTGTCACTCATAATTATACATATTCTATCAAAATGTCCACTTATATGTAATTTTAAGAAAAACAGCAGACGACAATTTTAAGCAGACGGCATTAAACGGTCTATTACGTCATGGTGAAAGGGTTAAATATATGTCGATGTCTCGAACTCGCTTACCTCGAAATACCCGATATCTCGATACAGGAAGTACTTCATGCTCGGTTAAGTCGAACATACCCGTGTTTCAAAGTTAAAATACGGGTATGTTCGACATTACCGAGTTTGAGATATCGAAGTATAACTGTACCAAAATCAAAAAGCAGGCAAACACATTTATGCTGGCGATAAATTGAAAGGGTAAAGGCCAATAGATCTTACCGTCCATTAGTCATGTTTGAATAATTAATTCTCAGGTACATATAAATGTTTATTATTTAGCCAATGCAATGTTTGTTCATTAAACAGAAATTGATACCGAAAAAGAAAACGGGACAGCCCCTCATAAAACGGTGTGCTTTGAGGCGTCTCATACATGTACATGTGCAAATTAGCATTGTTTGCTTTTGTCCTTCTTTATGGTTTAAGACTGAGTTATGTATTTAAGGACCATATCTCTGCTATGAGATAAGTATTCCAAATGTTGCTTATATGTGAAACCTCCCAATTACGACCTCATAACAGAAGAAGCCTAAGTGATTGTATAAAAGTCACATAACAGCTTAAAGCAATGTGACTGTAAAACAGAAAGCTCCTATAGGAGCTTTCTGTTTTACTGTTACATTGCTTTACGCATTAACCTGTCCTAAAACCTAAATATTTACGCAATTTAGTGGTGGCAAAAGAAACTGGTGATCGTTATATAGAAAGGTGGTCGTAAGAGAGGGATGGTCGTAAAATAGAGGTGGTCGTAAGGGAGAAGTGGTCGTAAGAGGGGTAGTAAAAGACAAGTGGTCGTAAGGGAGGGGTGGTCGTATGAGAGAGGTTTTCCTGTATTGTGCGTATAAAGTGTTTTATCTAAAATTACCAACCCTACACTCAATAATTTTCTCAAAATACTTACTCATTATCTACATCAAGAGATAAGAATTAATTGCATTGATTCAAGGAATGTTAAAAAATAAACATAGGCTTTACAAATTTCCAAGATTTCCAGACTGGTTACTTGTTAATTCTGTGTCTGTTGAAAATGAAAACCTAGCATAAAACTTTGAACCGTTCTTAAAATGATGTTGATAACAGTAATACAATAAAGATCAGTTGTTGTGACCACTGTTGAAAAGAAAAACAACCAAGACGAAGGTATAGACGAAATGTTGCAGAATAACCCTCGTTTTCCCTGTAACATAAATAATATATAGACCCAGATCAGAGGGCACCTACACTGTTTGAAAATGTAATGAGTATATTTTAAACAGGTCTATGGTGTTGAAATAGAAAATGCAAGTTTGACTGTGTACACGTATACGCATTGCTTACGAAAGAGTTCGAACTTAGCAAATGCACGATAGATAAATTCGTTAATCCAATTGCTCGCTTCCATACCAACCTATAATCATCTTGCTAAACACGACTTGACATTACCCAATAAAACGCCTTTTTACTACTTTAATTATTCTTCTACTGTAGACAATAGCTCCAATTTAAACTGGTACAAATAAGAATCATCAGAAATATTTTCTATATTCTAGCAGATAATAACTTGTTTGAGCACATTTCCTCTACCGCATCAGCTAGGGATACTACGTTAAGGCCATTGTGGTCATGACTATGTCATCCGACCTCAATTTTACGAAAAGAACTTTACTGGAGCACATTCATTATTGCACATTAGCTAGGTTGACAAACTTTTAACCCTTTACCTGATAGCATTGTTTCTAGTATTGAAGATATGTGACTACTTAAAGCAGGTTAAAAGTAAAGCAGAATGCGCCTTAGGGCGCATTCTGCTTTACTTTCAGCCTGCTTTAAGCTATTTACTGCTAGAATAAGGAAAGTATTAAATATGACACATATTCATTACGGTATAATTTGGAACTATTTTCTTCAGCGGATGAATAAAATGAATGTGCTAAAAGTCGCTTCTATAAGGGAAAGGGTTAAGAGTGACTATATCTTCAAAGGGATGGTGGTATGTGAAAAACCATTCTTCTTTCTCGACCTCCATTATAGCAATAACTTTCCTGGATCACATGCCTTATACCATAAACCGGTAAGCTAGGGATACTGCTTTCAAGTTATTGTGGTCTTAACATTGACAGTTGACATCAAGCATAGAACCTTTTTTTTCTGGAATATGTTAACTAAATGTATTACATATCAGCTAGGTTTACCCTATTTTGTGTGCGAGTACATCTTTGGATGGTGGTTTGTCGCAAAACATTTTTTCAGTACACTGTGACCTTGACCTCAATTCTAGTAAGAGCTTTCCCGAATAATATGTTCTATTGCACATCGGCTAAGGATACCAAGTGTAGTGTGTGAGTACATCTAGGAATGGCGTAGTATCGCATATCATTCAAAGGTCACTGTGACCTTTATCTTGACCTTAGACCTCAATCATGAAAGAAGCCTGTCTGGAGGATATTTACAATATAGCATAAGCAGCGGGCACCAACTTTGATTTGGTATGTGAAGACATCTTGGCATGGCGCAATCTTGCATGACCTCTGACTTTAATTATAGAAAGAGCTTGTCCCAGAATATGTCCTATACTACATCAGTTATAGAAACAGAAGTTGGTGTGCGGCAACATTTTCGGATGACGGAGTGTCGCATAATGTCAGGGTGCCATAAGTTGTCATGAAAAATCCAGTAAGATTTCCAAACTTGCATTTTTCAAGTGCGATTTTACGAATCGTACCTTTACCCCATCGCCTGGTTCTAGTTTTGTTGACATGTGGCTGCTTAAAGCAGGCTGGAAGTAAAGCAGAATGCGCCTTAAGGCGCATTCTGCTTTACGTTCAGCCTGCTTTAAGCTACCATGTACTAGAAAAAATCCGAAGATTTAGGAAAAATCCGGAGAAATTGCAGCCCTGTAATGTTTTCAAATGTTGAGTTCGAGAATATTTAGTGATGTACATACCGTACAACAAACTACATTTCAGTGTCATTAAATGTTTTGCTCATCTTCAATTATGTAATTGTATTCATGCACTAAAGAAAATAGTTTCAACTTATATATTAATAAATATGTGTGTCATAAGAAACAGTTTCTGTATTCTAGCAGATGGTAGATTAAAGCAGGCTGAAAATAAAGCAGAAATCGCCGTAAGACTACCATCAGCTAGGCCATAAAAGCATTTTATATGGTGCACATTCTTGACTGCATATATCGGGACTTTTTTCTTCAGTGGAGGAATGAATTAAAAATCATAAAAAGCGTAATATATGGAGTTAATTGAGGATAAGGATATACAGAGCGATGAATGTTGACACAAATTCGACACGCCTTCTACAAGGACGAGGTAACTGTGGCACGAACGAGAAACCGTAGATTTGACACGTCTGGTTCTACAGCATAGCTAGTTGTTGACAGTGTTCCGACATAATGCCCGGTGATTAACAATCGGAGAACGATGAAGAGTTAAAGGTGGCAAGAACGAGACACCGTAGATTTAACACGTCTGATTCTACTGCATAGCTGTTTGTTGACAGTGTTCAGACATAAATGCCCGGTGATTACGTTATCGGAGACGACGTTAAAGGTGGCACGAACGAGACACCGTAGATTCGACACGTCTGATTCTACAGCATAGCTGGTTGTTGACAGTGTTCAGACATAATGCCCGGTGATTACGTTATCGGAGAACGATGAAGAGATAAGCGTGGTGCATTTTCTGTGCGGCATCAAAAGACAGACTTTCATGCAATTTTTAAGCAATTATTCTATCCATCTTTTGATCTCTACATATCACGGATCTTAGTATGTAAACTGCATGCTGAGACCCGCAGAAGGGAACACGTTTGTGTTAAACGAGTTTATGTACAGATACTTCTGAACTTTTGAGCGAATCCTAGCAAACCGGAAGTGGGTAAAAAGCGGTTCGTCCTACTGTATGCTGTAGCGTGTTCAGTTGCCGCTGTTTGCGGTTTGGGTTTGCAGTTTGTGTCCCGTGCGTAGCGTGCAGAGTACAGTTGTGAACTCGTATTATTTCCCAATAAACGCGTTTACGCTAAAACTATTATTTTCATTGCAAACAGTTTGGAGCCTGATCAGACGCCGGGTAACCCGGCGTCTGATCAGGTTCTCCAAACTGTTTGCCACGCAGATTAAAACTGGTAGCTAGAATTGTTAAATAGTTGTCATTTTCTATATTTCATTTCAATGCGTTTGCGTTTGAAAGGAAGAATAACGTTTTCTCCACTGTATTTCAGACCGGTAGCCAACTCGCAATCGATGGCCATCGATCATGACTTGATACCGGAAGTAAGTAAAGCGGCGATGGAAAGCTCGCCCTGTATGCTGATTTAATACCTCGGCCATCAAGCGTCACAACACACGATTCGAGCCCGCCCAACGGTTATATCTCGGAGGAGACGAAACTATGCAATTTGACGTTGAGGTTTTGTTTGTTTAAGATAGCGAATGTGAAATTAATTTCTCTGTGTCGGACTCCACGCGCCGAAAGGAAAATATTGTGCTTGGCCCTGGTATATTTTGGTACATTCAAGGTTTAAATGTAGTTTATTAATTGTTGTACAGAATCAAACAAGGGCTTTAAATGGATCAAAAGATGTACGGGTTAGTGACAAAATAATGGAGCTAGGATAATCAAGTGAGCACTTGCCCGGATATAGGCGGCGCTGTCAGAGAAAACTTGCATAGGTGGCTTTCCATGATGAAACTTAGCCATGGCGACATTTTTTAAGAATCATATCCACAGCATATGTATGCTTAATGCAGAACACAAGAGAAACAGAAAGCTCCTATAGGAGCTTTCTGTTTCTCTTGCGTTCTGCATTAAGCTGTCTATCCAGTATTACAGACTGCTAATACATCGATTTTTTGTTGGCCATTAATATAAATTTTACTGTTAATGTAAAAAGAGATCTCCGTTTTTTATGATGAACATTTAATTTAGAAATTGTAGTTGTTGTAGTATTCGTAGTAAACGTAGCAGCAACGACAATAGTCATGATAAGTAGTTTTTGCAGTGATGACAGCTTTTATAGTGAGTTTAGGGATACTTGTGGTGATGGTAGAGGTAGTAGTAGCAGTGATGATCATGGAACGAAGTTGAAGCAGTAGTAGTAGTAGTAATAGTAGTAGTAGTAGAAGAAGTTGTTGTTGTAGTAGTAGTAGTAGTAGTAGTAGTAGTAGTAGAAGTAGTAGTAGTAGTAGTAGTAGTAATAATAATAGTAGTAGTAGTAATAGTAGTAGTACTAGTAGTAGTAGAAGAAGTTGTTGTAGTAGTAGTAGTAGTAGTAGTAGTAGTAGTAATAATAATAGTAGTAGTAGTAATAGTAGTAGTAGTAGTAGTAGTAGTAGTAATAATAATAATAGTAGTAGTAGTAATAGTAGTAGTAGTAATAGTAGTAGTAGTAGTAGTAGTAGTAGTAGTAGTAATAATAATAGTAGTAGTAGTAATAGTAGTAGTAGTAGTAGTAGTAGTAATAATAATAGTAGTAGTAGTAATAGTAGTAGTAGTAGTAGTAGTAGTAGTAGTAGTAGTAGTAGTAGTAATAGTAGTAGTAGTAGTAATAATAATAGTAGTAGTAGTAATAGTAGTAGTAGTAGTAGTAGTAGTAGTAATAGTAGTAGTAGTAGTAGTAGTAGTAGTAGTAGTAGTAGTAGTAATAGTAGTAGTAGTAGTAGTAGAATCATTTATGAAAGAGTAGTAATGCAGTTGGAGTCGTCGTAGTTATGGTGGTATAAGAAGTAAAAGTAGTAGTAGTAGTAGTAGTAAAAGTAGTAATAATAGTAATCGTCGACGTCGTAGTAGTAGTAGTAGACGAATTGATGAAAGTAGTAGTAGCAGTAGTTGTAAAAGTATTGATTAAGTAATAGTAGTAACAATAACAGCAGCAGTAGTAGTATAAGTAGTAGTAGAAGTCGTATCAGTAGCAATTGAAGTAAATCTGCTCGAAGTCGTGACAGTAGCGGCAGTAGTAGTAGTACATGTATTAGCAACAGTTGTACAATAATTGATGAAAGTTGTAGTAAAAGTAGCAGCAGAAGTAATAGTAGTAGAGTAGTAGTAGTAGTAGTAGTAGTAGTAGTAGTAGTAGTAGTAGTAGTAGTAAAAGTAAAAGTAGTAGTAATAGTAGTAGTAGTAGCAGAACTGAACAGCAACAGTTGTAGAAGACTAGTAGTAGTAGTAGAAGTAGTAGTAGTTGTTGTTGCTGTTGATGTTATGGTAATACATGTACATATTTTAGTAGCAGAAAAAGAAGAAGAATTTGCAAATTCAATAAATTGTGTGTTAGAGTTGTAGTCTAGACTTCTCAGTGCATTTATTGAAACAGGCTCGGTGGAATTTCTACATGTTTCTCTTTTATCGCTAATCATGACTGTCTGTAGCATATATGGAATTTACTAAAGCACACAATGAAAGGAGTGGCGCCGTTTTCACGCTTCCAACTCGTGATCTGTTTCTTGGATTCCTGGTGGCGCGAAATATATGCTCGTCTGCTTTAACCCATTACCCCATAGCCTGTTTTCAACTATGAAGATGGATGACCACTTAAAGCAGGTTAAAAGTAAAGCAGAATGCGCCTTCAAGGCTCATTCTTGTTTACTTTTAGCATGCTTTAAGCTATCATCTGCTTGAATGTTGAAAATATTTCTTATGATACATATCATAACTGTATAAATTGTAACTATTTTCTTAAGGGGAGGATTACAACAAAGGCGTGAAAAGGCGTATTTATGGAGTTATGGGTTTAAGCTGTCGTTTGCTTCCATAGTGTCGTTTGCTGATTTTTAGAATTACATGTAGTTCAAGTGACCAGATTTATTTTTATTGTATTCTGCGGCTATATCAAACCATCAGAAGAATGAACGTTTAACCAGTTACTCCATTTTACGCATTTAATTTACATGTATTTCTGCCTTGAAGAAAACAGTCCCATTTGTATCAAGAAATAGATCTATCTCTGTATTATTTCAGATGGTAGCTTAACGGAGATTGAAAGTAAAGTAGAGAATGCGCATAATGCACATTCTACTTTATTTTCACCCTACTTTAAAAGGTCATCTGTTTTCAAAACAAGACACAGGCTATGGAGTGCAGGGTAAAGGAATTCAAAGAAGTTTGCTGCTTCAACACAGTGTTTCACACTCTTTTATACTTTAACCAATTACTCCATAGATACGCCTTTTTACGCCTTATAATTATTCATCCACTAAAGAAAATAGTTCCACTTTAAACAGTCATGAATACGAACCATAAGAAAGATATCCTGTATCCTGGCATATGATAGATTTAAACAGGCCGATGGTAAAGAAAATTTCATATGCATACAATTTGCTTTACTTCCAGAATGTTTTAAGCAACCACCGACCTTAAATACTGTAAACAAGCTATGGGATAAATGATTAGGCCAAGTGCGGACCCAGCGGTTGGATGGGGGAGGGGAAGTGGTCACACAAAAGGGTTTTGTACATATACAGTAGAAACATGATAACTCGAACTCGCGTTAGCTCGAACATACCCATATTTCAAAGTTAAAACGTGGCTTAACCACGTTTTAACTTTGAAATACAGGTATGTTCGACTAAGGCGATCGACTTGTCTAATTTTAACTTATGATATACTGGTATGATCGATTTAAGCGAGTTCGAAGTATCGAGTTTCGACTGTGCAAGGACCTAATGAATGTTCCCCTTATCTAGCGCCCTGTTTTTATATTGCTATCAATGTCTAAGCCAAACTGTCGGTCAAAGATTACAGGACGGCGTGAGACCTTTGACCGTACGAATAGTTTGATCAGTTCAAAAATAAGATCTAGTTGTACTTGAGTGCCTCCGTGGCCTAGTGGTATAGTCACTGTGACTTACATCACTAAGCTCCTCACCGCTGTGAGTTCGAATCCAAGTAGGGTCGTTCGGGTTTTTCATGTGGGGAAGTCTTCCAGCTGGCTTGCGGAAGGTCGGTGGTTCTACCCAGTTGCCGATTTATGCCTGAAACAGTGCATAAAAGACGTCTGGGGTCTTCCTCCACCTGTAAATAGCTGGACGTCGCGATATGACTGAAATACTGTTGAAAGCGACGTAAAATCAAAACAAATCAATAAAATCAAAACTATTTGTACTTTAACCTACATTTGATCTACATTGTAATCCTACCATTTTACCACTGTCTATGTACATGGATGTATGAGATATGCATACGAGAGAGTGTAAATCAAGTTCATTCATATAGTGTTCTGAAGGCCACATTCTAAAAGAGATATGATTCATTGCTAAAGGGATTATGTGAAAATTATTATAATTGTTATTATTATTATTATTAAATGTAATATTATTATTATTATTATTATAATAATTATTGTATGTATAATTATTATTATTATTATTATTATTACTACTACATGTATTATTATTATTATTACATGTATTATTACTACATGTTTATTATTATTATTATTATTATTGTTATTCTACTTTACTTCATTCTTTTTGTTATATCATTATAATAATAAGTATCACATGTATTATCATTATTCTACTTTACTTTCATTCTGTTTAACTCACCAACACGTTACAGTGGAGAATCTGTTATTCTTCCCAATAAACGCGTTTACGCTAAAACTATTATTTGCAGAGCAAACAGTTTGGAGCCAGATCAGACGCCGGGTAACCCGGCGTCTGATCAGGCTCCAAACTGTTTGCCACCAAGATAAACATGAAATTTCAGAATTGTCCAAAAGTTGTTCTTTTCTACGTTTTAGTGCTTTGCGTTTGCTTACGTTTGCGTTTAAACGGGAAGAATAACAGATTATCCACTGTACACTTTCAATGGACAATTCCAATTTCTAATTACTAATATGTAGTCCATTTTTACCGTTTGAGTATTACAAGTAGTTGCTTTCTCATAGAAATTATTGCAAAATGACAAACAGTACAGACAGGAACCCTCTGAGATATTTTACAACTATATATACACATACTGTCGTACATATAAAACACATACATGTACAGTGGAGAATGTGTTATTCTTTCCCGTTTAAACGCAAACGTACGCAAACGCATTGCACTAAAACGTAGAAAAGAACAACTTTTTGACAATTCTGATAATTCTTGTTTATCTTGGTGGCAAACAGTTTGGAGCCTGATCAGACGCCGGGGTTACCCGGCGTCTGATCTGGCTCCAAACTGTTTGCACTGCAAATAATAGTTTTAGCGTAAACGCGTTTATGGGGAAAGAATAACAGATTCTCCACTGTATATATACACATACTGTCGTACATATAAAACACATACATGTACATATAATGGATTAGATCGAAAGCGAACATTGCATATTTAGATCTTCTCCATCGTAGTGGACGTGTGCTTATAGATATGCATATCTATATTATAGTATATATTGATCGAAAAAAAATGTCCATATACTCTTGTAAAGAATCAAAACTAGAACTTAATAGAACCAGACGGATGGCTTTGTCTGTAAGACAAATATGATGCCCCCGTCGGTTACACTGGCAAACACTGACTAAGTTCAGATGACTGGTTTTTTTGTGAAAAAATTAAGCAGATAAACATTCTGTCCGCATGCACATCTATAGTATATGTGCAAACACTCTGCTAAGTTATAAGATTGTAGCTTGAAGATGCTGATTAGACGCCTCGTGTCTATTTTCTTCTGTCAAAAAGCCTATCAGACATAACAGGGCTGCCATAAGTTGAAATGAAAAATCCTAAGATTTCAAAATATATGCATTTTTCAAGTGCGATTTTACGAATCGCACCTTTACCCCATAGCCTTTTTCTTGTTTTGTTGACATGCGACCACTGAAAGCAGGCTGTAAGTAAAGCAGAATGCGCCTTAGGGCGCATTCTGCTTTACTTTCAGCATGCTTTAAGCTACCATGAACTTGGAAAAAATCCGGAGATTTAAGAAAATTCCGGAGAAATGGCAGCCCTGACATAACATTTCTGAGCAGACTGTCAAATGGGGTTAGAAAGGGAAAGATAAACGACTTTTCACTGTAACACTTGTAGGTTTCAATTCAGTTTTACGATTCGCTGAAGTTAAGGAATAAAACAAGGGAAAATCAGCATCACAGCAGACGGATCAATCAAAACAAGATTTGAATCATTTCAGCCCGCGATTTATTACTATCATTATCACGGTGTTACGACATTCGATTTATTTTTCTGCTTTTTGTTACCAAATAATTTCCACTTTACGATCCCACAGCGCTATTTACACGTTTTATTATGCTATTATATTTAAATGGTGAAATTGTATTGTTATCGGGAAATGTCGTCTGCTAGAACATCACTTATAGGTCTATGATATCCGCCATGTTTGTACAGGAATTCAAAGTGACATGTGACGTTGGTATCAGCTATAGAACTTTTGTGAATTGACTTTTATTAATTAACGAAAGATAAGCAGTTAAAGAGAAATTAAACACTGAAGCCACTTACTATAGTCAGTACCTTCTGCTTCGAAACTATCGTCTGCTTGAATTTTTCAATTATGGATAAACGACATTTTCACTGAACCCCCCCCCCCCCCCCCACGATCAAAACGAAAGTTAAACAGTTTGTATCCCGATCAGACATCGCGTTACGCGGCGTCCGATCTCGCTTCATTAATGTAAGTCAAGTCATGCTCAGCGCTCACATGGTTTAATCCATTACCCCATAGCCTGTTTATAGTTTTGAAAATAGGTGACAACTTAAAGCAGGTTGAAAGTAAAGCAGAATGCGCCATATGGCGCATTCTGCTTTGCTTTCAGCATGCTTTTTAAAAGCTTAAGCAAAGTATTAAATATGACATATATTCATTTCGGTTTATATTGGAACTATTTTCTTCAGCGGATGAATAAGATGCATGTGCTAAAAGTCGCTTCTATAGGGAAAGGTTTAATCAAACTTTAATGTTGTTGACAGATTCAACTGCATGATACCTTGTTTGGCAGTTACGTTTGACCCAGAAAACAGTTACATTTGTCACCTTCAATTTACCCTCCCCCCCCCCCCCCCCCCCCCCCCCACACACACACTGAAAAAAAATAGATCCAATTTATATTGTCACAAATATGAAACGGTAAGAAATATTTTCTATGCCCTATAGCTCATTGTAGCTTTAAAAAACAGGTTGAAAGAAAAACAGAACGGAATTTAAGGCGCACTCTGATTTCTTTTCAACCTGCTTTAAGTTACCATCTGTATAGAAACAGATGATGGGGGTAAGTGGTAAAAATGTTTTACTTTTTGTTCGGTAAGGCTGTTTAACTGAAGAAACCTCTTTACGGGTGTAAAGCATGTTGGATTCGGTCTAGCGCTTGTAAAGCAAATGAGTTGAGTCTGAGTGCGTGTTCAAGCATTTGATTGGCTTGACCGATGTTAACACTGCATGATGTTATCTAAAAACTTCATCAAACTGTTTAGTTTTCTTTAAAAAAGGAATCAAAGTAAAGAAAAAGCATCCTCTACTCAATGAAATAGTTCCATTTTATAAAGTCATTAATTATACTAGTATGTATCATTCATGAAAAATAATTTCTATATTCTAGCATTTATAATATAGTACCTTAAAGCAGGATGAAGACAAAGCAGAATGTGACTGAAGGCTCATTCTGCTTTATTGTCAACCTGCCTTAACCTTTTGAACCATAGTCACGCATACAGTGGAGAAAACGTTATTCTTTCCCAATAAACGCGTTTATCCTAAAACGTTCACTGCAAACAGTTTGGAGCCAGATCAGACGCCGGGTAACCCGGCGTCTGATCAGGATCCAAACTGTTTGCCACCAAGATAAACAAGAATTATCAGAATTGTCAAAAAGTTGTACTTTTCTACGTTTTAGTGTTTTGCGTTTGCGTACGTTTGCGTTTAAACGGGAAAGAATAACAGATTCTCCACTGTATATACAAGTGCGTCAACACAATGTACCTGTGAAGAAAACACTTCTCCTATGTAAACAGTGAATACCAAGATCATGGGACTCCAAGATTGACCAAAAACCCACTCTAAAAGGTCATAAATGGACTAGACTGAATTGGAAAGTGAAACTGCCTATTTGAAGTTTCAGGGAAGAAATAGTTAAGTAGACAACAGTCAACAGTCTTCTAAATTGGAAACAGGCTATAGGGTAATGGATTAATACAAAAAGCCATTCATATTCAAACAAGAGCCGTATGCGGCCCTAAATTGCCCATCTTGAACCATTGATGTAAATGTTAAATATCTTGAAAAGCTTAGAAATTATGACCGTGCCATTTACTGAGTATATGATGTTGTGTGCCAACTATCTAAGCTCTGGGTAATGTTGTTTCAGACAAGAAGATTTTTTTAAGTTTTAATAGAAAAATATATTTGAGCTCCTGTTACCTAGATGTGCAATGGACCGGAACCATTTGAACAATTTTGGTTAACTACCTCTAGATATGTCACCATGCCAAATATCAAAGCTCTGGTCACATCAGTTTCAGAGAAGAAAATGTTTGAAGATTTCACTATATTACTCTATGTAAATTTGTGACCGCCGGGGCGGGGTTATTGTTTACTAAAAGGACATAATTTTAACAATATTGATAGAGGACCTGTATATGATGCTTTGTGCCAAATATCTAAGCACAGAGTACTGTTGTTTCAGACAAGAAGATTTTTAAAGTTTAATTGACAAAATCTATTTTAGCTCCTATGAACTATATATGCGATGGAGTGAAACCATTTGAACAATATTGGTAAACTACCTCTAGATGTGTCACCATGCCAAATATCAAAGCTCTTGCCACATCAGTTTCAGAAAAGACATTTCAAGATTTCACTATATAACTATGGAAATTTGTAACCCCCAGGGCGGGGTCATTTTTGACTCCAAAGACATAATTTTAACATCTTGATAGATGACCTGTAGATGATGCTTTGTGCCAAATACAATACAGTGAATACACGTATCTAAGCTCAGGGAACTGTTGTTTCAGACAAGAAGATTTTTTAAGTTTTTATTGAAACAATGTATTTTTGCTCTTGTGACCTAGATATGCAACGGACCGGAATTTTTTGAACAACTTTGAAAGAGCACCATATAAGGATTATTCATGCTATGTTTGGTAAACATCCATTCAGTAGTTTAAGAGAAGATGTCGTTTAATGAAATTGTTGACGACGGACGAACAAACGAACGACGATGGAGACAGGACGACCAAAATAGCTCACATTGGCACTTTGTGTCAGGTCAGCTAAAAATCAGTATGGGCGAGTTAATACAAAAAATACAATCGAAATTCGATACTTCGAACTCGCGTTAGTTCGAAAATACCAATACGGTATTTCAAAGTTAAAACGTGGCTCAGCCACGTTTTAACTTTGAAATACGTGTATGTTCAACTTAAGTTTTTATTGAAACAATGTATTTTTGCTCTTGTGACCTAGATATGCAACGGACCGGAATTTTTTGAACAACTTTGAAAGAGCACCATATAAGGATTATTCATGCTATGTTTGGTAAACATCCATTCAGTAGTTTAAGAGAAGATGTCGTTTAATGAAATTGTTGACGACGGACGAACAAACGAACGACGATGGAGACAGGACGACCAAAATAGCTCACATTGGCACTTTGTGTCAGGTCAGCTAAAAATCAGTATGGGCGAGTTAATACAAAAAATACAATCGAAATTCGATACTTCGAACTCGCGTTAGTTCGAAAATACCAATACGGTATTTCAAAGTTAAAACGTGGCTCAGCCACGTTTTAACTTTGAAATACGTGTATGTTCAACTTAAGCGAGATCGACTTATTGAAAATCAACTTATGAAATAGTGGCAAGATCGATTAAAGTCAGTTCGATGTATCGGGTTTCAACTGTACTACTAAAAATGAGTTTTGGTGGGGGAAATGGCAATTCAACACAGCCTATGGTGCAGATGATCATGGTCGTAAATCAACCATCTCATTCTCGCGTGCGTGCAACTGTTATAACACTCTGGCACGTGTCTTGTATTTTATAACAAAGTGCTGTGTCTTGTGCGTGATAACAATCTGACTTCACCGCATTGCGCAATGCAGGGGTCACTATTGCAACAATAGTGTCAAAATTGTGTCAGTGAAATAATATGCAGTTGCGTAAACCACGTATGAATTCAATACAAATACAGTAAAACCTCTCTATTAAGACCTCTATAAATGGTTTTAATTATTAGGAGTTACAACAGGTGAAACAAGACTATGTTTGACTGTCATCGTGGCTCGCCTTAAACTATATCTGGTCTTTGTTTTCGGCGTTTAAGCGAAACAAACGACAGAAATTGATCGGCAAATTCCACGAATAGCGCTAGCGATTTCTGGTAAATTTGCCGATCATTTCCCGTCAATTATTTCTCTTTATCGCCGGAAAAAAATCAGTTCATTTCTTACATTAACATTATATTTGCTGTAATTTCTAATATTAACTGAGCACTTTATTAGTATGCATGTATGTTTAACTCATTGAGCCCTAGTGACTCATATATGCGTCCTTTACCAAGTGTACCTATGAAGAGTACACTTGTCTAATGCAAACAGTGAAGTCCCAGATTAGAGGGCTCCTGCTGGAGCCCTCTAATCAGGGACTTCATTGTTTGTAATTTTGCAATATATTATAAAAAACAACAACCCTTAATAGTCTAAAATAGACCAGCCTTTATTGTAAATTGGAATTGTCCATTGGAAGTTTTAGGGGATAATGAGTTAATCCATATTAGAGGTTGTTAACACGAATAATGTGTGCCCTAAAAGGATCAGACGAAACCGAATTACTGACATAACGCAACAAAATGATTCGCGGACAGCATATCCATAAGCCCCACCTCCTCTGTGAAAATATATCCACAAGTCCCGCCCTCTCAAACGTTTGCGTTTATTGGAATTAAACATCATTTTTTCAATGGGAATGAATGGGGAGAATGTAAATATTATCGATTAGTCTTCATTTTTGTGGAGAGAGGTTTTACTTCACTGCAATGATTGGCTTGATACGACTAAGCAAACAGTCTGGATCCGAATCGGACACCGCGTCACGCGGCGTCTGATCTTAATCCAAACTGTTTGACCACCGTATCAATATTTATTTCTTCAATAAAAACTTCAAACATTTAAATATGACATATGATTTCAGACGACCCTTTTAGCAGAGAATATTATTTTGTCTGCGAAAGGATCGAATAAGATGATTAAATTGTTTGCAAAATAGTGAAGTCGCTCTCAGCAGGCAAATGGTTAACGTAGTGATATCTACCCTGGTTCATTGGGCAACCTGCCCAAGCGTTAACAAAGCGTTTGGGTTGAGTCTGAGTTCGTCCTCAAGCATTTGATTGGTCAGATTTGAGCCTAGGCTCAAATTTGACCAATCAGATGCTTGAGAGCGATTTCAGACTCAACTCAAACGCTTTATAAGCAAGGACCCCGATACTAAACACCTGAATTAAACAACAAACACACTAAGTACATAAATACCTTTTTTATTAGTTTGTTTTAAAATTATTTGATGCATGTAATTTGAAGTTTTGAAAATAAACCAGACACATATAAATACATGTAATTATTAATAGTCGTCTCTATATTTGGTTAACTAAAGTTTAGGTAATGTTAACCTCTGGAATACACCCCAAGTATTCCACACATGAATCCATCTTCAGATTCGTCTTCGTCTATTCTTCCATCATGACCTGTCTCCATTTGGTCACTCCTGGCGTCGGCCATTTCATTATCATCTTCGTCTTCGTCTATTCTTCCACCATGACCTGTCTCCACTTGGTCACTCCTGGCGTCGGCCATTTCATTCTCATCTTCGTCTTCGTCTATTCTTCCACCATGACCTGTCTCCACTTGGTCACTTCTGGCGTCGGCCATTTCATTATCATCTTCGTCTTCGTTTATTCTTCCATCATGACCTGTCTCCACTTGGTCACTTCTGGCGTCGGCCATTTCATTATCATCTTCGTCTTCGTTTATTCTTCCACCATGACCTGTCTCCACTTGGTCACTTCTGGCGTCGGCCATTTCATTATCATCGTCATCATCGTCTTCGTCTATTCTTCCACCATGACCTGTCTCCACTTGGTCACTTCTGGCGTCGGCCATTTCATTATCATCTTCGTCTTCGTCTATTCTTCCACCATGACCTGTCTCCACTTGGTCACTTCTGGCGTCGGCCATTTCATTATCATCTTCGTCTTCGTCTTTTCTTCCACCATGACCTGTCTCCACTTGGTCACTTCTGGCGTCGGCCATTTCATTATCTTCTTCGTCTTCGTCTATTCTTCCACCATGACCTGTCTCCACTTGGTCACTTCTGGCGTCGGCCATTTCATTATCATCTTCGTCTTCGTCTTTTCTTCCACCATGACCTGTCTCCACTTGGTCACTTCTGGCGTCGGCCATTTCATTATCTTCTTCGTCTTCGTCTATTCTTCTACCATGACCTGTCTCCACTTGGTCACTCCTGGCGTCGGCCATTTCATTATTATCTTCATCTCCGTCTTCGTCTATTCTTCCACCATGACCTGTCTCCACTTGGTCACTCCTGGCGTCGGCCATTTCATTATCATCTTCATCTCCGTCTTCGGCTATTCTTCCACCATGACCTGTCTCCACTTGGTCACTTCTGGCGTCGGCCATTTCATTATCTTCTTCGTCTTCGTCTATTCTTCCACCATGACCTGTCTCCATTTGGTCACTTCTTGCGTCGGCCATTTCATTATCATCTTCATCTTCATCTATTTTTCTACCATGACCTGCCTCCATTTGGTCACTTCTGGCGTCGGCCATTTCATTATCATCTTCATCTCCGTCTTCGTCTATTCTTCCACCATGACCTGTCTCCACTTGGTCACTTCTGGCGTCGGCCATTTCATTATCATCTTCATCTTCATCTATTCTTCTACCATGACCTGCCTCCATTTGGTCACTTCTGGCGTCGGCCATTTCATTATCATCTTCATCTCCGTCTTCGTCTATTTTTCCACCATGACCTGTCTCCATTTGGTCACTCCTGACGTCGGCCATCTCATTATCTTCTTCACTGACAGTGTCGTCTCCCGTATCACTTATTACGTCAGAGAAACTTGCCACGTCGTTATCAGTTGCGTTACTGCCATCGTCATTTGTGTTATTACACCATACAGAACCGTCTTTGATGTCTTCGGCCACTGTCCCCATTTCGCTGTCAGTAGTTATCAGCGAAACGTCTTCTATCACATCAGTGTCGGTAGACCCAGTATAGGAGCATTGCTCTTTTGTAGCTGTAGCTATTTTGTGTATCTCCTTTTTTTCGCTGTCAGTGGCTGTCAGTGATCCGTTTACGTACGTAAATGGGCTATACTCTGTTGTTCTTGCTGTATTCTCTGTTTGCTGGCCAATGTTCTCAGCGTTAGTAGTTTCCGTACAGGGACACTGCTCTGTTGTAGCTGTAGCTATTTTGCGCTGCTGCTTGTTTTCGGCAAACGTTGCACTATCTTTAGGGCACGGTGTATCTTTGACTTTGCTGCCAATCACTGCAGCACTCAGTTCTGCACAGGTATTGTCATTATATTTTGGGTCAGCACAGTCAATCGAGGGAACAGTATCATCAGTGTCTCCTCTGCCAATCACTGTAGCAGTCAGTTCTGTAGAAGCAATATCATTGTATATTGGGTCAGCACAGTCAACCGAGGCAACAGTATCATCAGTGTCTCCTCTGCCAATCGCTGTAGCAGTCAGTTCTGTACAAGCATTATCATTATATTTTGGGTCAGCACAGTCAATCGAGGGAACAGTATCATCAGTGTCTCCTCTGCCAATAACTGTAGCAGTCAGTTCTGTAGAAGCAATATCATTGTATATTGGGTCAGCACAGTCAACCGAGGCAACAGTATCATCAGTGTCTCCTCTGCCAATCACTGTAGCAGTCAGTTCTGTACAAGCATTATCATTATATTTTGGGTCAGCACAGTCAATCGAGGGAACAGTATCATCAGTGTCTCCTCTGCCAATCACTGTAGCAGTCAGTTCTGTAGAAGCAATATCATTGTATATTGGGTCAGCACAGTCAACCGAGGCAACAGTATCATCAGTGTCTCCTCTGCCAATCACTGTAGCAGTCAGTTCTGTAGAAGCAATATCATTGTATTTTGGGTCAGCACAGTCAACCGAGGCAACAGTATCACCAGTGTCTCCTCTGCCAATCGCTGTAGCAGTCAGTTCTGTACAAGCATTATCATTATATTTTGGGTCAGCACAGTCAACCAAGGGAACAGTATCATCAGTGTCTCCTCTGCCAATCACTGTAGCAGTCAGTTCTGTAGAAGCAATATCATTGTATATTGGGTCAGCACAGTCAACCGAGGCAACAGTATCATCAGTGTCTCCTCTGCCAATCACTTTAGCAGTCAGTTCTGTAGAAGCAATATCATTGTATTTTGGGTCAGCACAGTCAATCGAGGGAACATTATCATCAGTGTCTACTCTGCCAATCACTGGTACATCTGTGTCGGCAGTAACAATTTCTAAGAGTCCTTTAAGTATACGAAATAGCATACCCTCAATTTCATACAGATCCATTTCATCACAGATCACAGTTCCTCTGTAATCACGTATAAGATATCTCCATTTTCTCATTTCTCTATTAGCCAATATGAATCTGACCAGCTTGTCGATATTGTCAATGATAAGGCTGGGCGAAGCTACAAAATGAGCGACTATGGACTGCAGCCATGTCGGTTCTGCTTTATTTGTTGTATCTGACTGAGGATTTTTATCAGAATCAACTTCTTCGTCCTCATATTCTAGCCACATCACGCCACATTCAAGTATTTTTTTCTTCGGAATGTCACCACCCTGTATACAATGAGCTTGGATCGTCTGTCCGTACTTTGGGAATATCACTTTATTCTTTCTCTCCGGCACCTGCGGTTGGCCGGTTTCTGAAGGTACTGGAGGCTTCTCCTGATCCGGTTTGCTCAGCCCTGTAAATACAAATGGATTATGACAGTTCACATCTACTTCTACTTTAATACTCCCTACT
Source organism: Gari tellinella (assembly GCA_922989275.2). Lineage (NCBI taxonomy): Eukaryota > Metazoa > Mollusca > Bivalvia > Cardiida > Psammobiidae > Gari > Gari tellinella. Next base: position 23,487,355 of record OV277870.1, read on the forward strand.
GTCAATTTCTGACAATGACAGGGAGGTCGGGGACAGTGTTAAATATAGTTATAACATGATGATAGACATTGCAAAGCTAAACGATCAGTACTAAACAGAGGTTAAATATGTTTCAAAACAAATTATGCAATTATAGGTTGTGAGATCTGAGGCTGGCAGTGGAGCTTGAGAGATAGTAACTGATCTCATCTCTTACTAATTTTTTTAAAATTATTTTTAAATTAGCCGCATTGTGTTTTTGGGAAACCTGCATAAAACTGTTGTTTGGGATCCCATTAGAACTACATGGGACGTGATTCTTTCAGAAAAAGCGGCTTTATTTAAGAGATTCTTTTTTTATTTTTGTTTTTAATTTATGGATATAACTTCCATTAAAGAACTAACTTGTGAGCGGAAAGAAGGACAACGCTGTAAATACAGGGCTCCAGATAAGGGGAGTATTTCGAAAACTAAACTCTTTATTTCTGCTTTTAAACCCAATGGTGTCATACTCATTAGAATTGTCTCGAAGAGACGGTTTAATCAGTAGTAACACCATAGTATTCGGTGCTGAAATGAGTGAGAAAATGTTGGATTAGTTCAGATAGCTGGATCATTGAAAATAAAGCAGTTATCCCTTATTCTGATGCACAGACGTCTGCTTTGACATTGTCGTCTGTAAAATTTGTTCAATTTAGATTTATGCATTGTTTAAATTAAACAAACCTTAAGACGAGTGTCAAACGGTTTGGATCCAGATGAGACGCCGCGTTACGCGGCGTCTTTCTAGATTCAAACAGTTTGTAAACTCAGTAAAGTTACGACCAGGTTAAACTATGAGATCCAGTCAAAACGTGTAGATAATATTCACTGGGGGTTGAGCGATTAAAAAAAATACGGATAATCTTGAGCTTGCTGAAAATGACTGTTTCAGCCTTTTCCGCTCTCTAACTCAAGCACTTTTTTTTTTTATCTTCACCAAACTTGCTACAAATGTTTATTAGTATACAATCCAGGTCAGGTTCAATAATTAGCAAAATCGCATGAGGCATGTCTGAGTTATTGCCCTTGAATAATTAAAAAATGACTCTTTCAGCATTTTCTGCTCTCTAACACAAACACTTGTTATTGGATCTTCACCAAACTTGCTGACAATGTGTATTGGTATGAAATCTAGGTCAAGAAAAAAATCGAATACAGTTGAATGAAAATCCTTCAAGAGGTAAAGGAGAAATGGAGTGGTCATTAATTACTTAACTTATTACCAACACGGCTAAGATGAAGCACATGCAACCATTGACCAACTATTTGGCTAAAATAGAATAAAAACTGGTCCTTTTACAGAGTGGATAGGGCAAAAATAAGGATAAAATAGCAAAAATTAAAAAAATCAAGAACCATAACCCCAACATGCCTTCGGCGATTTGGGTACTTATAGAACTGGACCAAGATTTTATACAAATATTATTTTCAGTAAATTTGGTGAAGATCAAATTAAAACTGTTTGAGTCAGAAAGCTGACATGGCTTAAGTAGTCAATTTTAGTCATTCAAGGGCACTAACTCCAACATGCCTTCTGCGATTTTGGTAGTTAAGATGATTGACCTAGATTTCATATTAATAAACATTTTCAACAAGTTTGGTGAATATCTGATAAAAACTGTATGTGTTAGAAAGCAAAGAATGCTGAAACATTCATTTTTAATACTTAAAGGGCAAAAACTCAGACATGCCACATGCGATTTTTGTAATAATCAAACTAGACCTAAATTTTATATAATTAAACATTTTCAGCAAGTTTAGTGAATATCCGATAAAAACTGTATGTGTTAGAGTGCAAAAATGACCGAAACAGTTTTTTTTATTAATAAACAGGCAATTTCTCAGATATACGTTATGCAATTTTAGTAGTAATCAAACTGAACCTTGATTTTATATCAATAAACATTTTCAGCAAGTTTGGTGAAGATCCAATAAAACGTATTTGTGTTAGAGAGCAAACCTTGCTGAAAACAGTCATTTTTTAATACATAAAGGGCAAAATCTCAGATATGCCACATGCGATTTTAGTAATAATCAAACTCTACCTAAATTTTATATGAATAAATATTTTCAGCATGTTTGGTGAACATCCGATAAAAACTGTTTGTTTTAGAGTGCAAAAATGACTGAAACAGTCATTTTTTATTAATCAACAGGCAATAACTCAAAAATACCGTATGCGATTTTAGTAGTAATCAAACTAAACCTTGATTTTATATCAATGAACATTTTCAGCAAGTTTGTGGCAGATCGGATAAAAAATATTCGAGTTAGAGAGCGGACAAAAAAGTGTGATAGTCTAACTGACTGATGGATGGACGGGCGAAGGTAATTACGGTTGCATACGGTGAAGTTGAATCCGGCTGTATCACGTGATACTAAGCCGTGCGGTAAGGTTTATGTCAGATGTTCTATTTTCGGTTTGTTATGATTTTAAATCGCCCTTTTTGGTGATTTAGGTCCGTCTTCATCATTTCATAGATCAGTTTGGCCCATTAGAATGTTCAAACATTATTATTAACCGTTATTGTATTTCAGACATTAAGAAAAGGTCTGAAAACACAATGGGACTTTAACCATTTCATTACCATGCCATCTGCTTTAGAATACATTGCTCCCTCTCTACAACGGCCCTCCCAACAAGGACTCCCTCCTTACAACGACTCTTGCCGCAGTTCCCTGACCCTGACCAGTACATATATGTCTAACGATTCTACTGTTTTAATATCGTCTGCTTAAAGTTGTCGTCTTCTGCTTTACTCAAAGTAACAAAATTGACATTTTGACAGAAAATAATTAATGACTAGTGACAAACAGCTTGAATCCAGATCGCGTTTCGCGGCGTCTGATCTGCATTCAAGCTGTGTTCAAATGTAAACTAATTTCTCTCCCTATAACGGCTCCCTCCAAACAACGGATACAAGTTTTGTATCCCAATTGAGTGTCGTTGAAAAGAGGGACCACTGTATTATCGTTTGCTTTTATTTGTGAAAGTCAATTGTATATAATATACCTGAAAACATATTGAAATGAGTGTCAAGTAGTTTGGATTCTGATTAGACGCGGTGTTCGCGGCATCTTACAAGGATCCAAACTATTTGCAAAAAATCTTATAGGATGTAGAGAAATAACCTGATCACGACCCAAACTGTTTGCGAATAACCATTAATCTGGACAATGGTATGTAATTATTTAGATTTATCAATAATCTGCCTTTTGAAAGTTAAAGATATTTTAGTTAAAACATTTACCTCGTAGCAATCTGTAAGTCCTGTCGTTAAACAGCTCTAGCTTCTCTGTCATTTTTATTCATGCTGAACAAGACATATAGATAGTATCCTTCTTTCAAGATTCCAGGTTGTCAAGTTTGAAATGACGTCGTTTCTAATGCCACCGATGACGTAATTGTGACGTAATAAAGGTGACGTAATAACTAACGTCATGCGACGACGATCTAACGGTATGGCAAAAAAAAAAAAAAAAATTAAAACTAAGCCCTTCACTGCCTTATCGCAAGACAATAGTTATTTGAAAACAGTTTGGATCCTTAACTGACGACGCGTAACGCGGCTTTTGATTATGATCCAAACTAATCAACACTCAATGTATAATTTCATTTTTTTAGCAATGAAAGCAGACGACAAGTGATTTAAGGGTTAGCTGAAGACCTCGTGACAGTGAGTAGATCTACGTTTAATAAACTCATATACCCCAGTGTCATCCTTGACAAAGGTTTAGAGTATTTTAAAGACGTTAAGGTGATAAGGGACAATGTTTAAAGGCAATACAGATGAAGCAGTTCCGTAGGAAGCAAAATGGGATTCGGGGGGGGGGGGGGGTTATAATGTGCGTTAAAACAACGTCTTAAAAGCGTTTCTGGCCTTTATTTAGTACAAATAAATAAAACTGTTGCTTGGTTACTATAATTTGCAAAGTTATTGCCCCCCCCCCCCCAATTACTTTCAGCCTGCTTTAAGCTACCATGTACTAGAAAAAAATCCGAAGATTTAGGAAAAATCCGGAGAAATGGCAGCCCTACTCTTCACATGAACCCTATTTGAAAAGAACAAGTAAAGTCGTTACTAGGGTTCAATGGCAGTGTGTTCATATTCACTCACACTAATCCACAGGTACTTGACACATACTTTATTATCTATTAACCCCCCCCCCCCCTTTTTAAAAAAAAAATAAATAAATTTTTTTTTACTATACTTCTATTATAGATTTTTTTTTTTTTTTTTTTTTTTTTTAAAAAGGGGGGGGGGGGGGGGTTAATAGATAATAAAGTATGTGTCAAGTACCTGTGCACTAATCAACACATGATCTACTGTACTTCAATATTTTTTGCTAGAATGTACATTTCCTGTACCACTAAAGTTTAAATAGCCTACATGCACGTGACTTATAACCAGATGGAAGTAACGTCAATACAAGACAGTCAATATCAATATTTGGTACAGTCATGTGGATGAGTGGGAATAGAATTTTGGTGTCTTCGTCAGTATGGGATTGGGGAGGGGTATATGGATTCCATTGGACCCCCCCCCCCCCCCCAACCACCACCACATTCTCCTTCAGGCGGAAGTAAAGTCAATTAAAGAAAGTAAATATAGGATCAGTGTGGCAACATTTTGGTACTATGTAAGAGTATGAAGGGGATTATTGGCGCTTCTGCAGGATGGTTCGGGTGGGTAATATGGATTCGATCGGACACCCCACACTCCTTCAGAAAAATAGCTGTAATATCAACAACTGAAATTCCTGTTTCCAGCAAAGTCGAGTCAATTCTTGACTATTTAGGGCTCATGTTTACAATAAATCACAAATGAAAAGCAGTGCAGACCCTGATCAGAGGGCTCCTTTAGGAGCCCTCTGATCTGGAGCCACACTGTTTGCATAGAACAAGTGTACTTTTCGCAAGTTACACTGTTTCTAAAGGATGCATAAATCAATAAATGAGTGGCAAGGGGATAACAGGTTAACAAGTTATTGTCTTTAACTGTTTAGTTGCTTTGAGGACCCGCATATAGAGTTTGCATTTTCCTTTAAATTTATCAAGTATTCCATGAGTTATGCCCCCTGAAGGTCGTATTTTATATTGCTTGCAGCATAACTTGTATTTTTCAAATAGAAGAAACTTATAGATGGTTGTCAATCAGTTTAGATCCAGATCAGATGCCACGAATCCAGCATCTGATCTGGATCCAAACTGTTTGCAGAAAGCAGTCCAGTCGAGATCAACAGGAAAGGATAAATTAGGTACAGTAAAACCTCTCTATTACGACGATTGCATTGTGTTTTTGATTAGCTGTTTAACCCCTTACCCCATAAATACGCCTTTTTACGCCTACAATTTATTCCTCTACTGAAGAAATAGTTTCTTTTTATACAGTAATGAATATCTATCTTGAGAAATATTTTCTATATCCTAGCACATAATAGCTTAAAGCAGGCTGAAAGTAAAGCAGAATGCGCCTTAAGGACTATTCTACTTTACTTTCAACCTGCTTTAAGTGATCATCTTTCTTTAAAACTAGGAACACGCTAAGGGGTAATGGGTTAAGACAGGTGACAGCTTAAGCAAGATGACAGTAAAACAGAAAGCTCCCTTAGGAGCTTTCTGTTTAACTGTCAGCTTGCTTTTAGCAATCATCTGTCTTTTATACAATCAATTAGCCTTTGTTTTAGTGGTCGTAATAGAGGGGTTTTGTAATATCTCGAAAGAAAACGCTGAACACATATGCACTAGATTTTTTTTTTAATTTCATTAAACAAACAATATTTCCTAGCATCAATATTCTGTAAGCCAAAACAAATGTTTAACATAATCATTATTCCACATAAACACAAGTAAATAGAGTGACTGAGTGATTGAACGATGATGATACATTAGACAAGCTAGTGGATGATGACTATAATGATGTTGTTGATGATGATGATGATGATGGCAGTAAAGTTGATAGCAAAGAAGATGATACCTACGATTTTAATAATAATGAAGACAGTTGTCAATGGCTAATGCGATAGAGAAATAAGAAGGAAAAAATAATACCAGCATCAATGATACTGGTGCCCGTTTTACAAAACGTTGTACGACATTAATGGCCGTAAGTCAGATTCTAAAATCCTGTCTTGTGACATCTCTTTGGAATCGTCTTGAAAAGATGATTCCAAAGAAATGTCACAAGTCAGGATTAGATGGAGAAATAAGAAGTTAGATGTATTTTAGGTTTTGACTTATGACTATTTTTGTCGAATGACGTTTTGTAAAACGGGCCCCTGATGTATTTTTATGATGATTATGATGATGACTTTGAATGATGATGATGATGAACAAGATGAGAACAAGTGATGAAAAAAATGATGAAAACCACATCAGGAAGGGTGATTACAGGGCTCCAGATAAGGGGACTATTTCAAAAACTAATTTTTTTTATTTCTGCATTAAACCCTAAGGTGTTACTACTCATTTGAATCGTCTCAAAGAGAAAATTCTAATGAGTAGCAACACCATAGGATTTAGTGCTGAAATAAGTGAGAAAATGTTGGTTTTGTTCAGTTAACCCCTTCATATCTGGAGCCCTACTGATTAGAATAGGAAACAATACAATGAGACATACAAGAAACTTAACCGTCTACATTACACTGCTCAAACTATCAAAGTCTAAATCTAACAATCTATTTAACCTAACCCTTAATTCTTTCACCACTATGTTTAACAGTCTATTGTTGAATTGTTATCAAATCTCCATGAGACTAACCCTTAATCAATATCTCTTGTGGGTATTTGTCATCCTTTTGGACCCTTCTAGAACAGGCATTTTGAACCAGTCTACTATTGTATTTCTGGTATGGCAACAAAAACCAATGAAAACATCAAACAGTGCAGACCCTGATCAGAGGGCTCCTATAGGAGCCCTCTGATGAGGGTCTACACTGTTTGTATATGCAATCAGTAATCTCTACAGAAGGCTGAAGGGTTGAAAAGGTTAAGAAGATGACGAAAACAGTTTTGAAAACACGAAATACAAGCATTTTATCTTTACGGTGGATAAGACATTATTCTTTCTAAATAAACGTGTTTATGCTGAAAAAATCTATTTCAATTGCAATCAGTTTGGAGCCTGATCAGACACTGAATATCCTGAGTCTTCCTTAGGTCAACTGTTTGCCACTCGGATGAAAATAAATAGTCAGAATTGTCCAAAAGTTGTCTATATTTTATTGCGAGCATTTGCGTTTCTTTTGTGTTCAAACGAAAAAGAATGGTGTCTTCTCCACTGTAGCATATTGTCATCACACAAGCCGAGTAGATATGGCCAGACAGTACAGTCATATTACAGATAAACAAGAACACAGCTGACAGGTACTGGGGCCCGTTTCATAAAACTTCGTACCACAAATGTTGTTGAAAGTCAGATTATAAAAGTCTCAATTATTATTTATTTCTCCATCTAATCCTGTCTTGTAACATCTCTATGGAATTGTCTTTTCAAGACGATTCCAAAGAGATGTCACAAGACAGGATTAGATAGAGAAATCAGAAATAAAATGATATTTTAAAGTTTTGACTTATGACCATATTGTCGTACATAGTTTTATGAAATGTGCCACTGGACGCTCAACTTCCTCATTCTTGATACTTTCAGTTTACAAAAAAAAATTACATTTTAATTTCTAGTGGAGATATAAATGAGAAATTTCATTTTAACTAAATTCTAAGTCAAAACAAGGGCCTTAACTTTGGAAAGCAAATCACAGGATTACCTGCGCTGCAATTATGAATACTCTTTTGATACTGAACAACTATTCCAAGTTCTAAGAATATCTTTGATACTAGTTGAGAAATTAATTAAAACCCAATTCTAAGTCAAAACAAGGGCAAATAACTCTAGAATTATGCAGCATAAGAAATATTTTCTACATTCAAACAGATGATAGCTTAATGTAGCTTTTTATGAAATAAATGGTAAAATAGTCGTTTTATACTTTTTTACAAATCCTGATAGATAAAGGTATTTTCTACAAATTATCAAATTCTCTCTTGCTTTCTCGGTCATTTTACCGGTAAGTCACGCGTCAGAATCCCAGCTGGGTGCCTCAATTGCGTAGATTACGTAACTAGATAGGTGGTTTATTCCGAAGCTGTCAGAGGTGATTTTCGACCTTTACCGCATCAAAATCGTTATTTTTATATGATTGGCTTTGTTAATTTGGGGCGGAGTTTAACGAAATGGTTGATGATCAGCTGGGTCATGTTATTTGTTGAAAAAGAATATCTTTGTTGAATACCGGGCGGTCACGCGAGCCTAATTGACACATCAGTCAGTTAATTGGAGTTTCCGGCATTATATAATTTGAAGCGAGCGGTATTTTTGAACTCTCCTAACTTTCACTGTTGGGTTTGATTTTCATGCGGTTTGAAGCAGATGAAAGGGTATTATCTCCTCGAGGGAACCGTGTCTCAGAATTTTTATAAAAAGCTCCAGTGGTCCGTTATAAAGCGTTACGTAATAGTGGTCGACTTTAAACCGTGAAAAAACTTTGATGTTACATAACAAAGGTTTGAAGCGGTATTTCAAAAATCTGAGACACAGATCCCTAGATATGTTTATAAAGAGTATGTTGGGCAATTTTAATCAAGTTACAAATAAAAATGGCTTTGATATCGTTGTTTGAATTTTTTTTTAAATGTTCTTATAAAATCGTAAACAATTAAAATATTTTTTGTAAATTGGCATATTCTGATGGGATGTGCACCATTTTCACCCCTCAGCTATAAAATTGGGGGGGAAAATCATCAATCATGACAATAAATTAGAACAAGAGCCCCATGGGGCATATTCGCTCACCTGAGAATAATTGGAAAAATGGAGATATTGATTTATGTCCAAGACTGACCTAGATATGCAAACAGACCGGAACAATTTGAATAAAATATGTAAAGTATATTTAAAAGTGTCACCATACAGAATATAAAAGCTCTGGCCTTATTAGAGTCAGAGAAGAAGATGTTTGAAATTTTCTTTCTATAACTCTATGTAAAACAGTGACCCCGGGGCGGGGCCAATTTTGACCCTAGGGGCATAATTTGAAGAAACTTAATAGAGGACCTGTAGGCGATGATATGTGCCATATATCTAAGCTCTGGCCCTTGTAGTTCTAGACAAGGAGCTTTTTAAAGTTTTCGTTGTAAAATATCTATTTTTAGCTCCTGTGACCTAGTTATGCAACGGACCAAAACCATTTGTGCAATTTTGGTATAAGATATCTAGAAGTGTCACTATGCCAAATATCAAAGCTCTGGCCATATTAGTTTTAGAGAAGAAGACGTATGAAAATTTCACTATATAACTCTATGTAAAACCGTGACCCCCGGGGCGGGGTCAATTTTGACCCCAGGGGCATAATTTGAACAAACTTGATAGAGGACCTGTAGGCGATTCTATGTGTCAAATATCTAAGCTCTGGCCCTTGTAGTTTCAGACAAGAAGATTTTTTAAGTTTTCATTGAAAAAATCTATTTTTAGCTCCTGTGACCTAGTTATGCAACCGACCACAACCATTTGAAAAATTTGGTAAAGGACATCTAGAAGTGTCACCATGCCAAATATCAAAGCTTTGGCCACATTGGTTTCAGAGAAGAAGACGTTTGAAAATTTCACTATATAACTCTATGTAAAACTGTGACCCCAGGGGCGGGGCCAATTTTGACCCCAGGGGCATAATTTGAACAAACTTGATAGAGGACCTGTAGATGATGCTATGTGCAAAATATCTAAGCTCTGGCCCTTGCAGTTTTTGACAAGAAGATTTTTTAAGATTTCCTTATTCTTTCACTTTGGTTGCCATGGCAACCAGAGTTCTGCATTGTTTTTAATTCTTTGAACAAATTTGAAAGAGCTTGACCCAAGGAACATTTCTGTAAAGTTTGGTCGAATTCTGTCAAGCGGTATAGGAGGAGATGTCATTTGAAGCAATTGTTAACGACGACGCACGACGCACGACGCACAACGCACGACGCACGACGACGGACGCCGGACACAGGGCCATCCCAATGTTATGTCTTATATAACGAACCTTTAAAGAAAATTGTATGGATCACATAGTTCGTATTTAGTGCCCAAAATCCCCCACCAACAATTTTTCATAGTTCATATACATATGGATCGTACGTACAATGTATACCTAAATCGTCTAAAAGTCAAAAGTTCTTGGGAATATATAGGTTAGTCACATTGATCGTATTCAGTGTCCAAAATCCCTACAAACACACTTCAGAACTCACCATTTCAGTTCTTATTTCGATTTTTTCTCCCGGGGGATGACCCCTGGACCCCACTTTCATCGGTCAAGTTCAAGTTTCAGAAAATAAAGAACTTAGTTACTAGAAAGTTGGCAGCCTGAAAAACTTCTACAGTGTTTCGTGTACTTCTCGCGAGTCTTAAAGTCAAATAGTTCTAGCAGTCGAAAAATTAGTCACAAAATAAGGTTGTGTCTAATAAAACAGAGCCTTCAAAGTAAATGTATGGTTCACGTTGATCGTATTCAGTGTCCCTATTCCCTCCAAAAACACTTCAGAGCTCACCATTTCAGTTCTTGTTTCCATTTTTTTTTCTCCCCGGGGGAGGACCCCCGGACCCCCACTTGCATTTTTCAAGTTCGAGTTTTGGAAACTCAGGATCTTAACAACTACAAATTTAAATCAGCATCATGAAAAAAAATACGGTGCTTCATGCACCTCTCGTGCGGCAAATATAGCGGAAAAAGTGTTAATCACTAAAATTATTGTTATGTTTTAACGGAGCTTTGAACACAATTGTATGGTTCACGTTGATCGTATTCAGTGCTCCAGATCCCTCTAAACACACTTCAGAGCTCACCATTTCAGTTCTTATTTCCATTTTTCTCCCGGGGGAGGACCCCCGAAGCCCCACTTGCATTTTTCAAGTTCGAGTTTCGGAAACTCAGGATCTCAACAACTACAAATTTAAGTCGACATCATAAAAGACTACAGTGCTGCTTGTATATACCACTCGTGCGGCTAAAAGTCAAATTATTTTAGCAGAAAAAAACGCTAATCACAAAATTTAATTATATATTGGACACATTTGTATAGTTCTCATAGATCGTATTCAGTGCTCCAAATCCCTCTAAACACACTTCAGAGCTCACCATTTTACTTCTAATTTACTTTTTTCTCCCGGGGGAGGCCCCCCCCCCCCGACCCCCACCAGCAGGAGGGGGTACCCCCTCCCGCACCCTCCCCCTGATGTGCGTAACATTCGTTCAAGCCTGGCTACGCCGCTGGTGGACGTGTGATTATAGATATGTATATATTATAGTATATATTGATCGAAAAAAATGTCCATATACTCTTGTAAAGAATCAAAACTAGAACTTAATAGAACCAGACGGATGGCTTTGTCTGTAAGACAAATATGATGCCCCCGTCGGTTACACTGGCAAACACTGACTAAGTTCAGATGACTGTTTTTTTGTGAAAAAATTAAGCAGATAAACATTCTGTCCGCATGCACATCTATGCACGGAATTATACAAAATCAGTGTATAATTCTGTGATCTATGGTATATGTGCAAACACTCTGCTAAGTTATAAGATTGTAGCTTGAAGATGCTGATTAGACGCCTCGTGTCTATTTTCTTCTGTCAAAAAGCCTATCAGACATAACAGGGCTGCCATAAATTGAAATGAAAAATCCTAAGATTTCAAAATATATGCATTTTACGAATCGCACCTTTACCCCATAGCCTTTTTCTTGTTTTGTTGACATGCAACCACTTAAAGCAGGCTGTAAGTAAAGCAGAATGCGCCTTAGGGCGCATTCTGCTTTACTTTCAGCCTGCTTTAAGCTACCATGAACTTGGAAAAAATCCGGAGATTTAGGAAAAATCCGGAGAAATGGCAGCCCTGACATAACATTTCTGAGCAGACTGCGAAATGGGGTTAGAAAGGGAAAGATAAATGTCTTTCTCACTGTAACACTTGTAGGTTTCAATTCAGTTTTACGATTCGCTGAAGGTAAGGAATAAAACAAGGGAAAATCAGCATCACAGCAGACGGATCAATCAAAACAAGATTTGAATCATTTCAGCCCGCGATTTATTACTATCATTATCACGGTGTTACGACATTCGATTTATTTTTCTGCTTTTTGTTACCAAATAATTTCCACTTTACGATCCCACAGCGCTATTTACACGTTTTATTATGCTATTATATTTAAATGGTGAAATTGTATTGTTATCGGGAAATGTCGTCTGCTAGAACTTTAACTTATAGTCTATGATATCCGCCATGTTTGTACAGGAATTCAAAGTGACACTGATATCAGCGATAGAACTTTTGTGAATTGACTTTTATTAATTAACGAAAGATAAGCAGTTAAAGAGAAATTAAACACTGAAGCCACTTACTATAGTCAGTACCTTCTGCTTCGAAACTATCGTCTGCTTGAATTTTTCAATTATGGATAAACGACATTTTCACTGAACCCCCATATGGCGCATTCTGCTTTACTTTCAGCCTGCTTTAAGCTTTAACCAGCTAGAATAAGCAAAGTATTAAATATGACATATATTCATTTCGGTTTATATTGGAACTATTTTCTTCAGCGGATGAATAAGATGCATGTGCTAAAAGTCGCTTCTATAAGGGAAAGGTTTAATCAATTTTTAATGTTGTTGACAGATTCAACTGCATGATACCTTGTTTGGCAGTGTTTGAGAAATCAAGTTCGACCCAGAAAACAGTTACATTTGTCACCTTCAATTTATCCCCCCACTGAAGAAAATAGATCCAATTTATATGGTCACGAATATGAATCCGTAAGAAATATTTTCTATGTCCTATAGCTGATGGTAGCTTTAAAAAACAGGTTGAAAGAAAAACAGAACGGAATTTAAGGCGCACTCTGATTTATTTTCAACCTGCTTTAAGTTACCATCTGTATAGAAACAGATGATGGGGGTTAAGTGGTAAAAAAGTTTTACTTTTTGTTCGGTAAGGCTGTTTAACTGAAGAAACCTCTTTACGGGTGTAAAGCATGTTGGATTCGGCCCAGCGCTTGTAAAGCAAATGAGTTGAGTCTGAGTGCGTTTTCAAGCATTTGATTGGCTTGACCGATGTTAACACTGCATGATGTTATCTAAAAACTTCATCAAACTGTTTAGTTTTCTTTCAAAAAGGAATAAAAGTAAAGAAAAAGCATCCTCTACTCAATGAAAATAGTTCCATTTTATAAAGTCATTAATTATACTAGTATGTATCATTCATGAAAAATAATTTCTATATTCTAGCATTTATAATATACATGTAGTACCTTAAAGCAGGATGAAGGAAAAGCAGAAGGCTCTTCTGCTTTATTGTCAACCTGCCTTAACCTTTTGAACCATAGTCACGCATAAAAAATTATATTCGCATACAGTGGAGAAAACGTTAACGCGTTTACGCTAAAACTATTCTTTCCGATGCAAACAGTTTGGAGCCAGATCAGACGCCGGGTAACCCGGCGTCTGATCAGGCTCCAAACTGTTTGCCATCAGGATAAACATTAATTATCAGAATTGTCCAAAAGTTGTATTTTTCTACGTTTTAGTGCAATGCGTTTGCGTAGGTTTGCGTTTAAACGGGAAAGAATAACAGATTCTCCACTGTATATACAAGTGCGTCAACACAATGTACCTGTGAAGAAAACACTTCTCCTATGTAAACAGTGAAGACCAAGATCATGGGACTCCAAGATTGACCAAAAAAACCCACTCTAAAAGGTCATGAATGGACTGGACTGAATTGGAAAGTGAAACTGCCTATTTGAAGTTTCAGGGAGGAAATGGTTAAGTACATGTAGACAACAGTCAACAGTCCTCTAAATTGAAAACAGGCTATAGGGTAATGGATTAATACAAAAAGCCATTCATATTCAAACAAGAGCCGTATGCGGCCCTAAATTGCCCACCTTGAACCATTGATGTAAATGTTAAATATCTTGAAAAGCTTAGAAATTATGACCGTGCCATTTACTGAGTATATGATGTTGTGTGCCAACTATATAAGCTCTGGGTAATGTTGTGACAGACAAGACGATTTTTTTAAGTTTTAATAGAAAAAATATATTTTAGCTCCTGTGACCTAGATGTGCAATGGACCGGAACCATTTGAACAATTTTGGTTAACTACCTCTAGATATGTCACCATGCCAAATATCAAAGCTCTGGTCACATCAGTTTCGGAGAAGAAAATGTTTGAAGATTTCACTATATTACTCTATGTTAATTTGTGACCGCCGGGGCGGGGTTATTGTTTACTAAAAGGACATAATTTTAACAATCTTGATACAGGACCTGTAGATGATGCTTTGTGCCAAATATCTAAGTACATGGTACTATTGTTTCAGACAAGAAGATTTTTAAAGTTTAATTGACAAATCTATCTTAGCTCCTGTGACCTATATATGCAATGGGCTGAAACCATTTGAACAATATTGGTAAACTACCTCTAGATGTGTCACCATGCCAAATATCAAAGCTCTGGCCACATCAGGGGCCCGTTTCATAAAACTTCTTGTTTGGTAAAAACCTAAAAATCCATTCAGTAGTTTAAAAGAAGATGTCGTTTAAAGAAATTGTTGACGACGGACGAACAAACGAACGACGACGGACGACGGAGTCAGGGCGACACAAATAGCTCACATTTTGTGCCAGGTCAGCTAAAATGTGTGTTTCAAAAATCAGTGTGGGCGAGTTAATGCAAAAAATACAATCGAAATTCGATACTTCGAACTAGCGTTAGTTCGAAAATACCAATACGGTATTTCAAAGTTAAAACGTGGCTCAGCCACGTTTTAACTTTGAAATACGGGTATGTTCAACTTAAGCGAGATCGACTTATCGAAAATCAAGTTATGAAATAGTGGCAAGATCGATTAAAGTCAGTTCGATGTATCGGGGTTCAACTGTACTACAAAAAGTGAGTTTGGTGGGTGAAAAGACACTTCAACACAGCCTATGGTGCAGATGATCATGGTCGTAAATCAACCATCTCATTCTCGCGTGCGTGCAACTGTTATAACACTGTGGCACGTGTCTTGTATTTTGTAACAAAGTGCTGTGTCTTGTGCGTGATAACAATCTGACTTCACCGCATTGCGCAATGCATGGGTCACTTTTGCAACAATAGTGTCAAAATTGTGTCAGTGAAATAATATGCAGTTGCGTAAACCACGTATGAATTCAATACAAATACGGTAAAACCTCTCTATTAAGACCTCTATAAATGGTTTTAATTATTAGGAGTTACGACAGGTGAAGCAAGACTATGTCTGACTGTCATCGTGGCTCGCCTTAAACTATAACTGGTATTTGTTTTCGGCGTTTAAGCGAAACAAACGACAGAAATTGATCGGCAAATTCCATGAATAGCGCTAGCGATTTCTGGTAAATTTGCCGATCATTTCCCGTCAATTATTTCTCTTTATCGCCGGAAAAAAATCAGTTGATTTCTTACATTTACATTATATTTGCTGTAATTTCTAATATTAACTGAGCACTTTATTAGTATGCATGTATGTTTAATCCATATTAGAGGTTGTTAACACGAATAATGTGTGCCCTAAAAGGAACATCCGAAACCGAATTACTGACATAACGCAACACAATGATTCGCGGACAGCAGATCCATAAGCCCCACCTCCTCTGTGAAAATATATCCACAAGTCCCGCCCTCTCAAATGTTTGCGTTTATTGGAATTAAACATCATTTTTTCAATGGGAATGAATGGGGAGAATGTAAATATTATCGATTAGTCTTCATTTTTGTGGTCGTATAAGAGAGGTTTTACTGAAATTAACACATTCACTGCAATGATTGGCTTTATACGACTAAGCAAACAGTCTGGATCCGAATCGGACACCGCGTCACGCGGCGTCTGATCTTAATCAAAACTGTTTGACCCCCGTATCAATATTTATTTCTTCAATAAAAACTTCAAACATATAAATATGACATGATTTCAGACGATCCTTTTAGCAGAGAATATAATTTTGTCTGCGAAAGGATCTAATCAGATGATTAAATTGTTTGCAAAAATAGTGAAGTCGCTCTCAGCAGGCAAATGGTTAACGTAGTGATATCTACCCTGGTTCATTGGGCAACCTGCCCAAGCGTTAACAAAGCGTTTGGGTTGAGTCTGAGTTCGTCCTCAAGCATTTGATTGGTCAGATTTGAGCCTAGGCTCAAATTTGACCAATCAGATGCTTGAGAGCGATTTCAGACTCAACTCAAACGCTTTATAAGCAAGGACCCCGATACTAAACACCTGAATTAAACAACAAACACACTAAGTACATAAATACCTTTTTTATTAGTTTGTTTTAAAATTATTTGATGCATGTAATTTGAAGTTTTGAAAATAAACCAGACACATATAAATACATGTAATTATAAATAGTCGTCTCTATATTTGGTTAACTAAAGTTTAGGTAATGTTAACCTCTGGAATACACCCCAAGTATTCCACACATGAATCCATCTTCAGATTCGTCTTCGTCTATTCTTCCATCATGACCTGTCTCCATTTGGTCACTCCTGGCGTCGGCCATTTCATTCTCATCTTCGTCTTCGTCTATTCTTCCACCATGACCTGTCTCCACTTGGTCACTTCTGGCGTCGGCCATTTCATTATCATCTTCGTCTTCGTCTATTCTTCCACCATGACCTGTCTCGACTTGGTCACTTCTGGCGTCGGCCATTTCATTCTCATCTTCGTCTTCGTCTATTCTTCCACCATGACCTGTCTCCACTTGGTCACTTCTGGCGTCGGCCATTTCATTATCATCTTCGTCTTCGTCTATTCTTCCACCATGACCTGTCTCCACTTGGTCACTTTTGGCGTCGGCCATTTCATTATCATCTTCATCATCGTCTTCGTCTATTCTTCCACCATGACCTGTCTCCACTTGGTCACTCCTGACGTCGGCGATTTCATTATCATCTTCGTCTTCGTCTATTCTTCCACAATGACCTGTCTCCACTTGGTCACTTCTGGCGTCGGCCATTTCATTATCATCTTCGTCTTCGTCTATTCTTCCACCATGACCTGTCTCCACTTGGTCACTTTTGGCGTCGGCCATTTCATTATCATCTTCATCATCGTCTTCGTCTATTCTTCCACCATGACCTGTCTCCACTTGGTCACTTCTGGCGTCGGCGATTTCATTATCATCTTCGTCTTCGTCTATTCTTCCACAATGACCTGTCTCCACTTGGTCACTCCTGGCGTCGGCCATTTCATTATCTTCTTCGTCTTCGTCTATTCTTCCACCATGACCTGTCTCCATTTGGTCACTTCTGGCGTCGGCCATTTCATTATCATCTTCATCTTCATCTATTTTTCTACCATGACCTGCCTCCATTTGGTCACTTCTGGCGTCGGCCATTTCATTATCATCTTCATCTCCGTCTTCGTCTATTCTTCCACCATGACCTGTCTCCACTTGGTCACTTCTGGCGTCGGCCATTTCATTATCTTCTTCGTCTTCGTCTATTCTTCCACCATGACCTGTCTCCATATGGTCACTTCTTGCGTCGGCCATTTCATTATCATCTTCATCTTCATCTATTCTTCTACCATGACCTGCCTCCATTTGGTCACTTCTGGCGTCTGCCATTTCATTATCATCTTCATCTCCGTCTTCGTCTATTTGTCCACCATGACCTATCTCCATTTGGTCACTCCTGACGTCGGCCATCTCATTATCTTCTTCATTGACAGTGTCGTCTCCCGTATCACTTATTACGTCAGAGAAACTTGCCACGTCGTTATCAGTTGCGTTACTGCCATCGTCATTTGTGTTATTACACCATACAGAACCGTCTTCGATGTCTTCGGCCACTGTCCCCATTTCGCTGTCAGTAGCTATCAGCGAAACGTCTTCTATCACATCAGTGTCGGTAGACCCAGTATAGGAGCATTGCTCTTTTGTAGCTGTAGCTATTTTGTGTATCTCCTTTTTTTCGCTGTCAGTGGCTGTCAGTGATCCGTTTACGTAAGTAAATGGGCTATACTCTGTTGTTCTTGCTGTATTCTCTGTTTGCTGGCCAATGTTCTCAGCGTTAGTAGTTTCAGTACAGGGACACTGCTCTGTTGTAGCTGTAGCTATTTTGCGCTGCTGCTTGTTTTCGGCAAACGTTGCACTATCTTTAGGGCACGGTGTATCTTTGACTTTGCTGCCAATCACTGCAGCACTCAGTTCTGCACAAGTATTGTCATTATATTTTGAGTCAGCACAGTCAATCGAGGGAACAGTATCATCAGTGTCTCCTCTGCCAATCACTGTAGCAGTCAGTTCTGTAGAAGCAATATCATTGTATATTGGGTCAGCACAGTCAACCGAGGCAACAGTATCATCAGTGTCTCCTCTGCCAATCGCTGTAGCAGTCAGTTCTGTAGAAGCATTATCATTATATTTTGGGTCAGCACAGTCAATCGAGGGAACAGTATCATCAGTGTCTCCTCTGCCAATCACTGTAGCAGTCAGTTCTGTAGAAGCAATATCATTGTATATTGGGTCAGCACAGTCAACCGAGGCAACAGTATCATCAGTGTCTCCTCTGCCAATCACTGTAGCAGTCAGTTCTGTACAAGCATTATCATTATATTTTGGGTCAGCACAGTCAAGCGAGGGAACAGTATCATCAGTGTCTCCTCTTCCAATCACTGTAGCAGTCAGTTCTGTAGAAGCAATATCATTGTATATTGGGTCAGCACAGTCAACCGAGGCAACAGTATCATCAGTGTCTCCTCTGCCAATCGCTGTAGCAGTCAGTTCTGTAGAAGCATTATCATTATATTTTGGGTCAGCACAGTCAATCGAGGGAACAGTATCATCAGTGTCTCCTCTGCCAATCACTGTAGCAGTCAGTTCTGTAGAAGCAATATCATTGTATATTGGGTCAGCACAGTCAACCGAGGCAACAGTATCATCAGTGTCTCCTCTGCCAATCACTGTAGCAGTCAGTTCTGTACAAGCATTATCATTATATTTTGGGTCAGCACAGTCAAGCGAGGGAACAGTATCATCAGTGTCTCCTCTTCCAATCACTGTAGCAGTCAGTTCTGTAGAAGCAATATCATTGTATATTGGGTCAGCACAGTCAACCGAGGCAACAGTATCATCAGTGTCTCCTCTGCCAATCACTGTAGCAGTCAGTTCTGTAGAAGCAATATCATTGTATTTTGGGTCAGCACAGTCAACCGAGGCAACAGTATCATCAGTGTCTCCTCTGCCAATCGCTGTAGCAGTCAGTTCAGTAGAAGCAATATCATTGTATTTTGGGTCAGCACAGTCAACCGAGGCAACAGTATCATCAGTGTCTCCTCTGCCAATCGCTGTAGCAGTCAGTTCTGTACAAGCATTATCATTATATTTTGGGTCAGCACGGTCAACCAAGGGAACAGTATCATCAGTGTCTCCTCTGCCAATCACTGTAGCAGTCAGTTCTGTACAAGCATTATCATTATATTTTGGGTCAGCACAGTCAATCGAGGGAACAGTATCATCAGTGTCTCCTCTGCCAATCACTGTAGCAGTCAGTTCTGTAGAAGCAATATCATTGTATATTGGGTCAGCACAGTCAACCGAGGCAACAGTATCATCAGTGTCTCCTCTGCCAATCACTGTAGCAGTCAGTTCTGTAGAAGCAATATCATTGTATTTTGGGTCAGCACAGTCAACCGAGGCAACAGTATCATCAGTGTCTCCTCTGCCAATCGCTGTAGCAGTCAGTTCTGTACAAGCATTATCATTATATTTTGGGTCAGCACAGTCAACCAAGGGAACAGTATCATCAGTGTCTCCTCTGCCAATCACTGTAGCAGTCAGTTCTGTAGAAGCAATATCATTGTATATTGGGTCAGCACAGTCAATCGAGGGATCAGTATCATCAGTGTCTCCTCTGCCAATCACTTTAGCAGTCAGTTCTGTAGAAGCAATATCATTGTATTTTGGGTCAGCACAGTCAATCGAGGGAACATTATCATCAGTGTCTACTCTGCCAATCACTGGTACATCTGTGTCGGCAGTGACAATTTCTAAGAGTCCTTTAAGTATACGAAATAGCATACCCTCAATTTCATACAGATCCATTTCATCACAGATCACAGTTCCTCTGTAATCACGTATAAGATATCTCCATTTTCTCATTTCTCTATTAGCCAATATGAATCTGACCAGCTTGTCGATATTGTCAATGATAAGGCTGGGTGAAGCTACAAAATGAGCGACTATGGACTGCTGCCATGTCGGTTCTGCTTTATTTGTTGTATCTGACTGAGGATTTTTATCAGAATCAACTTCTTCGTCCTCATATTCTAGCCACATCACGCCACATTCAAGTATTTTTTTCTTCGGAATGTCACCACCCTGTATACAATGAGCTTGGATCGTCTGTCCGTACTTTGGGAATATCACTTTATTCTTTCTCTCCGGCACCTGCAGTTGGCCGGTTTCTGAAGGTACTTGAGGCTTCTCCTGATCCGGTTTGCTCAGCCCTGTAAATACAAATGGAGTATGACAGTTCACATCTACTTCTACTTTAATACTCCCTACTGTCAATTTCTGACAATGACAGGGAGGTCGGGGACAGTGTTAAATATAGTTATAACATGATGATAGACATTGCAAAGCTAAACGATCAGTACTAAACAGAGGTTAAATATGTTTCAAAACAAATTATGCAATTATAGGTTGTGAGATCTGAGGCTGGCAGTGGAGCTTGAGAGATAGTAACTGATCTCATCTCTTACTAATTTTTTTAAAATTATTTTTAAATTAGCCGCATTGTGTTTTTGGGAAACCTGCATAAAACTGTTGTTTGGGATCCCATTAGAACTACATGGGACGTGATTCTTTCAGAAAAAGCGGCTTTATTTAAGAGATTCTTTTTTTATTTTTGTTTTTAATTGATGGATATAACTTCCATTAAAGAACTAACTTGAGAGCGGAAAGAAGGACAACGCTGTAAATACAGGGCTCCAGATAAGGGGAGTATTTCGAAAACTAAACTCTTTATTTCTGCTTTTAAACCCAATGGTGTCATACTCATTAGAATTGTCTCGAAGAGACGGTTTAATCAGTAGTAACACCATAGTATTCGGTGCTGAAATGAGTGAGAAAATGTTGGATTAATTCAGATAGCTGGAGCATTGAAAATAAAGCGGTTATCCCTTATTCTGCTGCACAGACGTCTGCTTTGACATTGTCGTCTGTAAAATTTGTTCAATTTAGATTTATGCATTGTTTAAATTAAACAAACCTTAAGACGAGTGTCAAACGGTTTGGATCCAGATGAGACGCCCCGTTACGCGGCGTCTTTCTAGATTCAAACAGTTTGTAAACTCAGTAAAGTTACGACCAGGTTAAACTATGAGATCCAGTCAAAACGTGTAAATAATATTCACTGGGGGTTGAGCGATTAAAAAAAAATACGGATAATCTTGAGCTTGCTGAAAATGACTGTTTCAGCCTTTTCCGCTCTTTAACTCAAGCACTTTTTTTTTATCTTCACCAAACTTGCTACAAATGTTTATTAGTATAGAATCCAGGTCAGGTTCAATAATTAGCAAAATCGCACGAGGCATGTCTGAGTTATTGGCCTTGAATAATTAAAAAATGACTCTTTCAGCATTTTCTGCTCTCTAACAAAAACACTTGTTATTGGATCTTCACCAAACTTGCTGACAATGTGTATTGGTATGAAATCTAGGTCAAGAAAAAAATCGAATACAGTTGAATGAAAATCCTTCAAGAGGTAAAGGAGAAATGGAGTGGTCATTAATTACTTAACTTATTACCAACACGGCTAAGATGAAGCACATGCAACCATTGACCAACTATTTGGCTAAAATAGAATAAAAACTGGTCCTTTTACAGAGTGGATAGGGCAAAAATAAGGATAAAATAGCAAAAATTAAAAAAAATCAAGAACCATAACTCCAACATGCCTTCGGCGATTTGGGTACTTATAGAACTGGACCAAGATTTTATACAAATATTATTTTCAGTAAATTTGGTGAAGATCAAATTAAAACTGTTTGAGTCAGAAAGCTGACGATGGCTTAAGTAGTCAATTTTAGTCATTCAAGGGCACTAACTCCAACATGCCTTGTGCGATTTTGGTAGTTAAGATGATTGACCTAGATTTTATATTAATAAACAGTTTCAACAAGTTTGGTGAATATCTGATAAAAACTGTATGTGTTAGAAAGCAAAGAATGCTGAAACATTCATTTTTAATACTTAAAGGGCAAAAACTCAGATATGCCACATGCGATTTTTGTAATAACCAAACTAGACCTAAATTTTATATAATTAAACATTTTCAGCAAGTTTAGTGAATATCCGATAAAAACTGTATGTGTTAGAGTGCAAACATGACTGAAACAGTCATTTTTTATTAATAAACAGGCAATTTCTCAGATATACGTTATGCAATTTTAGTAGTAATCAAACTGAACATTGATTTTATATCAATAAACATTTTCAGCAAGTTTGGTGAAGATCCAATAAAACGTATTTGTGTTAGAGAGCAAACCTTGCTGAAAACAGTCATTTTTTAATACATAAAGGGCAAATTCTTAGATATGCCACATGCGATTTTAGTATTAATCAAACTCTACCTAAATTTTATATGAATAAATATTTTCAGCATGTTTGGTGAACATCCGATAAAAACTGTTTGTTTTAGAGTGCAAAAATGACTGAAACAGTCATTTTTTATTAATCAATAGGCAATAACTCATATATACCTTATGCGATTTTAGTAGTTATCAAACTAAACCTTGATTTTATATCAATGAACATTTGCAGCAAGTTTGTGGCAGATCGGATAAAAAAATATTCGAGTTAGAGAGCGGACAAAAAAGTGTGATAGTCTAACTGACTGATGGATGGACGGGCGAAGGTAATTACGGTTGCACACGGTGAAGTTGAATCCGGCTGTATCACGTGATACTAAGCCGTGTGGTGAGGTTTATGTCAGATGTTCTATTTTCGGTTTGTTATGATTTTAAATCGCCCTTTTTGGTGATTTAGGTCCGTCTTCATCATTTCATAGATCAGTTTGGCCCATTAGAATGTTCAAACATTATTATTAACCGTTATTGTATTTCAGACATTAAGAAAAGGTCTGAAAACACAATGGGACTTTAACCATTTCATTACCATACCATCTGCTTTAGAATACATTGCTCCCTCTCTACAACGGCCCTCCCAACAAGGACTCCCTCCTTACAACGACCCTTGCCGCAGTTCCCTGACCCTGACCAGTACATTTATGTCTACGATTTTACTGATTTAATATCGTCTGCTTAAAGTTGTCTTCTGCATTACTCAAAGTTACAAAATTGGCATTTTGACAGAAAATAATTAATGACTAGTGACAAACAGCTTGAATCCAGATCGCGTTTCGCGGCGTCTGATCTGGATTCAAGCTGTGTTCAAATGTAAACTAATTTCTCTCCCTATAACGGCTCCCTCCAAACAACGGATACAAGTTTTGTATCCCAATTGAGTGTCGTTGAAAAGAGGGATCACTGTATTATCGTTTGCTTTTATTTGTGAAAGTCAATTGTATATAATATACCTGAAAACATATTGAAATGAGTGTCAAGTAGTTTGGATTCTGATTAGACGCGGTGTTACGCGGCATCTTACAAGGATCCAAACTATTTGCAAAAAATCTTATAGGATGTAGAGAAATAACCTGATCACGACCCAAACTGTTTGCGAATAACCATTAATCTGGACAATGTTATGTAATTATTTAGATTGATCAGTAATCTGCCTTTTGAAAGTTAAAGATATTTTAGTTAAAACATTTACCTCGTAGCAATCTGTAAGTCCTGTCGTTAAACAGCTCTAGCTTCTCTGTCATTTTTATTTATGCTGAACAAGACATATAGATAGTATCCTTCTTTCAAGATTCCAGGTTATCAAGTTTGAAATGACGTCGTTTCTAATGCCATCAATGACGTAATTGTGACGTTATAAAGGTGACGTAATACCTTACGTCATGCGACGACGTTAGGGGTCAATAAATCTTTGGAGATCTTACGGTATGGCGTCCAAAAGGTAAGCAGTTGCAAACAATTATCAAAAATTAACAAAATTAAAACTAAGTCCTACACTGCCCTATCCCAAGACAATAGTTATTTGAAAACAGTTTGGATCCTTAACTGACGCTGCGAAACGCGGCTTTTGATTATAATCCAAACTTATCAACATTCAATGCATAGTTTCATTTTTTAGCAATGAAAGCAGACGACAAGTGATTTAAGCATTAGCTGAAGACCTCGTGGCAGTGGGTACGTTTAATAAACTAATATACCCAGCGGCATCCTTGACAACAGATTTAGAGTATTTTAAAGTCGTATAGAACCTCTAGATGATAAGGGACAATGTTTAAAGGCAATAGCTGTATACAAATACAAATGAAGCAGGTCCGTAGGAAACAAAATGGGATGGGGCGGGGTGGCACCACCGATTTGATTTTTTGCGCGCTAAAATTTGCGTAAAAACAACGTCTGAAAAGCGTTTCTAGCCTTTATTTAGTACAAATAATTTTTTTTTACTTGGTTACTATAATTTGCAAAATTATTGCAGGGGTACGCCCCCCACCCCCTTGTTCCTACGGGCCTGTAAAGTATCCAGTGTTGATGGTTAACTTCTTCACTGCCTTACCCCGAGCACAACAGGTTTTTTTGCAAACAGTTTGTATCGTGATCAGACGCCGCGTCACGCGGCGTCTGATCAGGATCCAAACTGTTTGACACTCATTTTAATATTTCTTCAGTCAAAGTAGCAAAATTTAAAAGCAGACGACAATTGTTTAAAATTGATGACGTCACGGCAGTGAAGGGGTTAACGAAAAGCATGTATATGGTAAACTCTGGCACAGACGGACGCACGCACACACGGGATGTAGATCTATACTTTATAATGCCTTACAAGTTTATTCTGCATTGTCTTTTTCATTAAAGGAGCCTTCTGAATTGGTCTACGCTCTTTGCATAGGACAAGTTTGCTCTGTGTGTGCTTTTAAATGACGAGTATACTCGTCGATGGGTTCAATGACTTAGTATGTGGATGTACTTGGTCATATATATGTTAGGTACAAACAAGAAATATCTTTAAAAAGAGATATTCAACGAAGAGCGTTTTGGAAGTAATATTGTGGTTGGGTGTGACAAAATGTATACAATTGAGGGTTTCAAAGAATAGTAATACACAGACAGGTCTCCAGATCTTTTTAAATCCATTTATGCCTGAATATTGCAATGAACTCTCCCTATGTGCTTGCTGGGATATTTTATTATTGATAGGTAGGGTTACATGTATCTACGGAAACTGCAATATTTTATCCATGCAGCAGAACTTATCAGGTGCAAGAGCAAACAGTGATGACCCTTTTGAGACGCCGCGTAATGCGTAATGCGGCGTCTCAAAAGGGTCATCACTGTCTGCTAATGTCCCCTTTAAAGTACACTTGGCGTATTGGGTTAGATCTAAATCCTGGTTTTCTCATCTCTGATTTAACCAATACTCCCTTGAAACATCAACAGGAAAATTCAACTTTCTAATAAAGTTAAGTCTATTTTTGACTGTTCATGTTTTTTTAACAATTTATTTCAAATGACAGATAACTTACGTGTGTACTATTCCCATGAACCCTATTTGAAAAGAACAAGTATAGTCGTTACTAGGGTTCATTGTCAGTGTGTTCTAACTTCATATGCACTCACACTAATCAACACATGATCTAATGTACAGTAGAACCTCTCTATTACGACCAGTACTTTTTGCTAGAATGTACATTTCCTGTAGGCCTACCACTAAAGTTTAAATAGCCTACATGCACGTGACTTATAAGTTATAACCAGATGGATGTAAAGTCAATACAAGACAATAAATATCCATATTTGGTAGTCTTGTGGACGAGTGGGAATGGAACTTTGGCGTCTTCTTCATTATGGGATTGGGGAGGGGTATATGGATTCCATTCCATCCTAAAGGAGCCCTCTGATCTGGAGCTACACTGTTTGCATAGGTAAAAATTTGTGTAATTTTTGAAAGTTGCACTTTTTTCTAAAGCCCGTTTCACATCAGCCGTACGACAGTCGTTCGAACGGTTTTTATGGGTAAATCGCAAGGTTTCGTACGACAACCGTACGGCAGCCGTACGTATTTTCAACGTCGCACGGCAGCCGCAACGACGCAAGCTGGGTTTTCAACATGTTCATTTTCCTTGCGATCACCATGCGATTTTTGCAGTTCGTAAGGTAGCCGCACGGCTGCCGTGAGACGTCCGTACGTTTGACCTACGATTTATGATAATATCATGGCTACAATTAGTCAAATCTATTCGTGCGGTAGTCTTACGAAGACCGTACGAACACCGTGCGGCCGTCGTACGTTTTGTCGCAACATCGCAACAAGGCTTCTGCGAAACGTACGGCTGCCGTACGAATCGCACGGCTGCCGTACGACTGTCTTGCGGAGATTGGGCGTAGTCCCACCCCTATAAAAGCAGCTGCGCTAAAATTAGTTCACTGAAGCTGTGTAGTATTAGGAGAGTTCACATCAACAGCTGCCTCAAAAATGAGGGAAGGGAAATTATGTTGTGCCCCATGAAAAATATGAGCCACCGACCGAAGATCCGGCAAGTTCAGGGTCCGACGAGGTAAAACACAATTTCCTATCGAAGCCACCTTGTAAGTATATTTCGTATCATGTTTACAGTAGGTTAGTAACAATACGTCCAAAAACGTATTGCATTATATTGTAATATATTGTTTCAAATTATGAGTACAAAAATGGATAGAATTTAGCCTTGACAACTTATTTGTAGCAGTAAAAGAATAAAAGGAGTGCTCAAAATACAAGGGGAGAGTTCAAATTAACATAGACATTTGTTGTGAATGTTATAACTGTCATAGCATTACATTCAAATTTACAGGGCATCCCCTCTCGTATGTGCTCAATTAAAATATAAAATATTGCAATACGAAAAACTGTATTAAAATACGTATATCTCAGAGGACTCTAACAAAGTAATGCCGTGATGTTACGCCCCTACTGAATAGCATCAATTATTATTGGAAAACATAGTTTATTTTCTGTTCTTGTTCGACTCGAAACCGGCTATGACATATAAACAAAAAAATACCAAGAACAGTTCTCTAATTCGCGATAATTCACTGCAAGCGCATCATTCGATCGACCGTGCAATTTATCAATGATATTCCTTAAATCACGTGATGTAGGCCCTAAACACGTAGTAAATCTGAGATTCGACAATTCCAGTTGTTCGCCGGTGCCATTTCGTTAAGTAAAAGCACCATTAACCTGAACATTTAAAATTAAAGTTCTGTCTCCGGTAAATACAGTTTAAAGTTAAATTTCAACCACATGTGTTTCTATCTGTTCCATGTTAAAATCTAGCACAGTCGAAAGTGCTTTCACTTTTCTCAATTTATAATCTCGATAGCTTTGGCATATAGATGTCCAGATTTAATGCAAATGGTATCGTTGTTCGCTTCAAGGTGACAGATAAACCATATTTGAGTTGATATTGTTGATTCTGGTGAGTTTACGTCCTTTACTTTTAGAATATTAAGGGTGAAAAGCAGCAAAAGTTGTCGAAAGTTAATGCAGTAGCCAAAATGGCGTAGCATATGCCAACATTGCGGTGTTGGGTATTCTCCTGGAAATTTTGTTTTAAAAGAATCATGTTAGAATCGAAGTAATAAATTCGTAGTTACACATGATCCTGCGTCAGATTATTGTCAGCCGTTGATATTTTGGTAATGATATCACTCGACCTAAATATCCCGTTATACCTCTACTTCTAACTTTGATCTAATACACAAAAATGCACATCTACGAATTCGTTTTTTTTTTTTCAAATTTTACATATAAGTTTTACTACACTTAACATTATCTTCGTTCGCTTCCTTTAAACAGTGGAAAAGCGTCATCTCCTAGAATGAAATCAGGGATATCTTGTCATCGTGTGGGTGTGGTTCGCGGGTTGGAAACTAATGGTGCTGATCTTTTGGGCTGACCGTAGGGAGTTCTCGAGGAAGATTCCTGCATCGGAAGCTAATCCGTTGCTTCCCATACTTATCCACAGGAACTTGTACTCTGCATCTACCATACCTAGCAGCACAATGTAGCAAAATCCCTTGTAATTACATGTATAAGACTGGCTTCCAGACAGATCCGGCCTCTTGATGGCTACATGTTTGTTGTCTATGGTCCCACATACAATGTTGAAGTTCCATCCTTTGCAGAATATCTGCGCTACATCACTTCATCGGTCATGGGTTGAAGGTTGTAGAATATCTGCGCTACATCACTTCATCGGTCATGGGTTGAAGGCAGGGCTATGACTTCATCGTTGAACTGGTTTATAAATAGCCCAGCATACCCCACGTTCAAAGAGGGGAATGGTGTTGTGTGCAACCCTGAAAAAACGTACTGTAAGCATTTGAAACTCTTCCCTGTAGCCAAAATATGAGTGTTCACACCAGCTTCTCTCCAGGCTCGATGGAACCACGACCTCTGTTTGACTTGGTGATATGCGAGCTGACACGTAGCAACAACTCGGCAACCATATTGAAGCTTTTCCTTATGCAGCTGATGTTGTCGTCCTCGAAATCCTTATCAAGCTCCCGGAAGAGGGTATAGTTGTGTCTGAACAGCCTACTTCGCTCAGTCCATGACTTTACTCACCAACGCCTCTCACGCCTTCTCTGGTGTTGACGCTCACGGATAAGAATGACCAAAGTAGCATGCTATAGTTCTTCTTCATCTTGAATTATTCTCCTTGATATTGCAACATCCACCATCTGAGGTTGAATGACCATTATTGCCAAATTCTCATGAGCATGTGACGACAGTTTCAGTTTTGCCTTTACATTTATACCCTCATAGGGAAATTATTCGTAACATAAACGTACGAATGACGTGAGTCATTCGTACGGCTGCCGTACGGCGAGCGCAAGAGAATATCCGATTTCGTACGGCTGCCTTGCGGCTGTCTTGCACATTCGCACGGCTGCTGTGCGACCATCTTGCGAATTTTGCACCACCTTTTTCCTTGTTCTCGGTAAAAATCGTACGACTCGTGAGACAGCCGTACGGTGTTCGTGCGGTGATCTTGCGTTGTCTACGATCGACACGAATTTGAAATCACTTGCTGCGATTTGTCTTGCGATACACTGGACCTTCGAAATCGTACGAAATAAAATTCGTACGGCTGATGTGAAACGGGCTTAACGGATGCATAAATGAGTCGCAGGGGGACAACGGGTTAACACGTCATTGTCTTTAACTGTTTAGTTGCTTTGATGACCCACATAATTATAGGGTTCGCATTTCCTTTAACCCTTTACCTCATAAACTGTTTATTATATTGAAGATAGGTGACCACTTAAAGCAGGTTGGAAGTAAAGCAGAATGCGCCTTAAAGGGACTCGCAACCGGATGGTGTACTTGTCGAAATAAAATAAAATACTCAAATAAAAGCAAATTTGTGGCATTATTTGGCTTCTGACATTAAAAAAATATGATCAGTCCAAAAAAAGTATCAAGAATCGTCACCGAATCTTAGTTTTTTTAGATATTTTCCATCGTTTTTCTATAGTGTCAGCTGACGGTATAGTTGTTGTTGTTGCTTCTCTACACGGGCTCAGACATAAACCCGAGCCGAATAAAGTACTATCAATCGCTACCGGTGAAGTACGTTAATTCGCTACCATATATAGAGAGAGCGCTGGTAGTCGAGGGGGTAAAGGTGTTTCCTCATTTTTCATGTTTGTCTCCGCATGGAGGGTCACGGGTTCGAATCCCACCAGAGCTTCTTTTTTCTTTTTTTTTTTAAATGCATTTTTTAACAAAATTTATTATCCTAAACTAAATCTTACCCATTTATATAAGCATTTGACATATATTTACAAATTACTATTTTTAATGCTAAATCCGGTTGCGAGCCTCTTTAAGGCGCATTCTGCTTTACTTCCAGCCTGCTTTAAGCTACCATCTTCTAGAATAAGAAAATAATTCTTATAACACATATTCATGACAGTATAAATTGGAACTATTTTCTTCAGTGGAGGAATAAATTAAAGGTGCTAAAAAGCGCTTCTATGGGGGAAAGGGTTAAATTTAATAAGTATTCCATGGGTTATGCCCCCTGAAGGTCCTATTATATACTTTTTGCAGTATAACTTGTATTTTTTAATTAGAAGAAACTTCAAGATGGCTGTCAATCAGTTTAGATCCAGATCAGATGCCACGTTACCCCCCGCCACTGATCTGGATCCAAACTGTATGCAGAAAGCAGTCCAGTCGAGATCAACAGGAAAGGATAAATTAGGTACAGTAAAACCTCTCTATTACAACGATTGCATTGTGTTTTTGATTAGCTGTTTAACCCATTACCCCATAAATACGCCTTTTTACGCCTACAATTTATTCCTCCACTGAAGAAATAGTTTCCTTCTATACAGTAATGAATATCTATCTTGAGAAATATTTGCTATATTCTAGCACATAATAGCTTAAAGCAGAATGCGCCTTAAGGCCTATTCTGCTTTACTTTCAACCTGCTTTTAGTGATCATCTTTCTTTAAAACTTGGAACACGCTACGGGGTAATGGGTTAAGACAGGTGACAGCTAAAGCGATATGACAGTAAAACAGAAAGCTCCCTTAGGAGCTTTCTGTTTTACTGTCACCTTGCTTTAAGCAATCAACTGTCTTTAATACAATCAATTAGCCTTTGTTTTAGTGGTTGTAATAGAGAGGTTTAATATCTCGAAAGAAAACGCTGAACACGTATGCACTAGATTTTTTTTTTAATTTCATTAAACAAACAATGTTTCCTAGCATCAATATTCTGTAAGCCAAAACAAATGTTTAACATAATCATTATTCCACATAAACACAAGTAAATAGAGTGACTGAGTGATTGAACGATGATGATACATTAGACAAGCTAGTGGATGATGACTATAATGATGTTGTTGATGATGATGATGATGATGGCAGTAAAGTTGATAGCAAAGAAGATGATAACTACGATTTTAATAATAATGAAGACAGTTGTCAATGGCTAATGCGATAGAGAAATAAGAAGGAAAAAATAATACCAGCATCAATGATACTGGTGCCCGTTTTACGAAACGTTGTACAATAAAAATGGCTGAAAGTCACATTCTTAAATTTTTAGTAATTGTTTATTTCTCCATCACATCCTGTCTTGTGACATCTCTTTGGAATCGTCTTGAACCAAAGAGATGTCACAAGTCAGGATTAGATAGAGAAATAAGAAGTTAGATGTATTTTAAGTTTTGACTTATGACTATTTTTGTCGAACGACGTTTCGTAAAACGGGCCCCTGATGTATTTTTATGATGATTATGATGATGACTTTGAATGATGATGATGATGAACAAGATGAGAACAAGTGATGAAAAAATGATGAAAACCACATCAGGAAGGGTGATTACAGGGCTCCAGATAAGGCGACTATTTCAAAAACTAATTTTTTTTATTTCTGCATTAAACCCTAAGGTGTTACTACTCATTAGAATCGTCTCAAAGAGAAAATTCTAATGAGTATAAACACCATAGGATTTAGTGCTGAAATAAGTGAGAAAATGTTTTGTTCAGTTAACTCCTTCATATCTTGAGCCCTGGTGATTAGAATAGGAAACAATACAATGAGACATACAAGAAACTTAACCGTCTACATTACACTGCTCAAACTATCAAAGTCTAAATCTAACAATCTATTTAATCTAACCCTTAATTCTTTCACCACTATGTTTAACAGTCTGTTGTTGACTTGTTATCAAATCTCCATGAGACTAACCCTTTCAACCCTTAATATCTCTTGTGGGTATTTGTCATCCTTTTGGACTCTTCTAGAACAGGTATTTTGAACCAGTCTACTGTTGTATTTTTGGTATGACAACAAAAACCAATGAAAACATCAAACAGTGCAGACCCTGATTAGAGGGCTCCTATAGGAGCCCTCTAATCAGGGTCTACACTGTTTGCACATGTAATATGTAATCCCTTCAGAGGGCTGTAGGGTTGGAAAGGTTAAGAAGATGACGAAAACAGTTTTGAAAATACGAAATACTTGTGAAAGCATTTCATCTTTACAGTGGAGAAGACGTTATTCTTTGTAAATAAATGTGTTTATGCTGAAAGAATATATTTCAATTGCAATCAGTTTGGAGCCTGATCAGACACTGGGTATCCCGAGTCTTCCAGACCTCTGATCAGGCTCAAAACTGTTTGCCACTCAGATGAAAATAAATAGTCAGAATTGTCCGAAAAAAATCTGTATCTTAATGGATGCATTTGCGTTTCTTTTGTGTTCAAACGAAAAAGAATGGCGTCTTCTCCACTGTAGCATATTGTCATCATCACAAGCCGAGTAGATATGGCCAGACAGTACAGTCATATTACAGATAAACAAAAACACAGCTGACAGGTACTGGGACTCGTTTCATAAAACTTCGTACCACAAATGTTGTTGAAAGTCAGATTATAAAAGTCTCAATTATTATTTATTTTTTCATCTAATCCTGTCTTGTGACATCTCTATGGAATCGTCTTTTCAAGACGATTCCAAAGAGATGTCACAAGACAGGATTAGATAGAGAAATCGGAAATAAAATGATATTTTAAAGTTTTGAATTCCTACCATATTGCTGTACGTAGCTTTATGAAAGGGTCAACTGGATGCTCAACTTCCTCATTCTTGATACTTTAAGTTTACAAAAAAAAATTACATTTTAATTTCTAGCATAAATGAGAAATTTCATTTTAACTAAATTCTAAGTCAAAACAAGGGCCCTAACTTTGGAAAGCAAATCACAGGATTACCTGCGCTGCAATTATGAATACTCTTTTGATACTGAACAACTATTCCAAGTTCTAAGAATATCTTTGATACTAGTTGAGAAATTTATTAAAATCTAATTCTAAGTCAAAACAAGGGCAATAACTCTAGAATTACAAATCACAGAGTTACCTGCCTTGTTGTAATGAGTTGCATTTTTTATACTGAACAAGTTTTCAAAGTATCAAATGGAGACCTTTAATAGTTTTTGAGACGTGTTGTCTTACAATGATTCTAACCGAAAAACTTAACCGACGAAGATGCTGTAGACAGAGTGACCACAATACATGTAGCTCTATTTTTTCTTCTTTGAAAATTCAAGTTAAAAATAATTAATTAATATTTTACTCAAATGAGATTTAATCACTCCAAGTGAAATGGAACATAAGCAAGATTAACATTGATTAGCATTCAAGTTGAAACAAAATGGTTCCACATTTCATTAACAAATACCGTTGTCTGCTGTGTTTTTTTCTCAAAGTTACTTATGGGACATTTTGACAGAATAAACATAAAGTAGAGTGACAACCACTTTGAACCCAAATCAGACACTGAGTTATGTCATGTATGTTCTTGGTTAACCCATTACTCCATAAATATGCCTTTTTACGCCTTTAATTTATTCCTCCACTGAAGAAAATAGTTTCAATTTATTCAGTCAGAAATATGCAGCATAAGAAATATTTTCTATATTCAAACAGATGATAGCTTAAAGCGGACTGAAAGTAACAATAGTGTCAAAATTGTGTCAGTGAAATAATATGCAGTTGCGTAAACCACGTATGAATTCAATACAAATACAGCAAAACCTCTCTATTAAGACCTCTATAAATAGTTTTAATTATTAGGAGTTACGACAGGTGAAACAAGACTATGTTTGACTGTCATCGTGGCTCGCCTTAAACTATAACTGGTCTTTGTTTTCGGCGTTTAAGCGAAACAAACGACAGAAATTGATCGGCAAATTCCACGAATAGCGCTAGCAATTTCTGGTAAATTTGCCGATCATTTCCCGTCAATTATTTCTCTTTATCGCCGGAAAAAAAATCAGTTCATTTCTTACATTTACATTATATTTGCTGTAATTTCTAATATTAACTGAGCACTTTATTAGTATGCATGTATGTTTAATCCATATTAGAGGTTGTTAACACGAATAATGTGTGCCCTAAAAGGAACAGACGAAACCGAATTACTGACATAACGCAACAAAATGATTCGCGGACAGCATATCCATAAGCCCCACCTCCTCTGTGAAAATATATCCACAAGTCCCGCCCTCTCAAACGTTTGCGTTTATTGAAATTAAACATCATTTTTTCAATGGGAATGATTGGGGAGAATGTAAATATTATCGATTAGTCTTCATTTTTGTGGTCGTAGAAGAGAGGTTTTACTGAAATTAACACATTCACTGCAATGATTGGCTTTATACGACTAAGTAAACAGTCTCGATCCGAATCGGACACCGCGTCACGCGGCGTCTGATCTTAATCCAAACTGTTTGATCCCGTATCAATATTTATTTCTTCAATAAAAACTTCAAACATATAAATATGACATGATTTCAGACGACCCTTTTAGCAGAGAATATAATTTTGTCTGCGAAAGGATCTAATCAGATGATTAAATTGTTTGCAAAAATAGTGAAGTCGCTCTCAGCAGGCAAATGGTTAACGTAGTGATATCTACCCTGGTTCATTGGGCAACCTGCCCAAGCGTTAATAAAGCGTTTGGGTTGAGTCTGAGTTCGTCCTCAAGCATTTGATTGGTCAGATTTGAGCCTAGGCTCAAATTTGACCAATCAGATGCTTGAGAGCAATTTCAGACTCAACTCAAACGCTTTATAAGCAAGGACCCCGATACTAAACACCTGAATTAAACAACAAACACACTAAGTACATAAATACCTTTTTTATTAGTTTGTTTTAAAATTATTTGATGCATGTAATTTGAAGTTTTGAAAATAAA
This sequence comes from Gari tellinella, assembly GCA_922989275.2. NCBI lineage: Eukaryota > Metazoa > Mollusca > Bivalvia > Cardiida > Psammobiidae > Gari > Gari tellinella. The sequence goes on from OV277870.1 coordinate 23,522,344, forward strand.
CCAGACACATATAAATACGTGTAATTATAAATAGTCGTCTCTATATTTGGTTAACTAAAGTTTAGGTAATGTTAACCTCTGGAATACACCCCAAGTATTCCACACATGAATCCATCTTCAGATTCGTCTTCGTCTATTCTTCCATCATGACCTGTCTCCATTTGATCACTCCTGGCGTCGGCCATTTCATTATCATCTTCGTCTTCGTCTATTCTTCCACCATGACCTGTCTCCACTTGGTCACGTCTGGCGTCGGCCATTTCATTATCATCTTCGTCTTCGTCTATTCTTCCACCATGACCTGTCTCCACTTGGTCACTTCTGGCGTCGGCCATTTCATTATCATCTTCGTCTTCGTCTATTCTTCCACCATGACCTGTCTCCACTTGGTCACTTCTGGCGTCGGCCATTTCATTATCATCTTCGTCTTCGTCTATTCTTCCACCATTACCTGTCTCCACTTGGTCACTTCTGGCGTCGGCCATTTCATTCTCATCTTCGTCTTCGTCTATTCTTCCACCATGACCTGTCTCCACTTGGTCACTCCTGGCGTCGGCCATTTCATTATCTTCTTCGTCTTCGTCTATTCTTCCACCATGACCTGTCTCCATTTGGTCACTTCTGGCGTCGGCCATTTCATTATCATCTTCATCTTCATCTATTTTTCTACCATGACCTGCCTCCATTTGGTCACTTCTGGCGTCGGCCATTTCATTATCATCTCCATCTCCGTCTTCGTCTATTCTTCCACCATGACCTGTCTCCACTTGGTCTCTTCTGGCGTCGGCCATTTCATTATCATCTCCATCTCCGTCTTCGTCTATTCTTCCACCATGACCTGTCTCCATTTGGTCACTTCTGGCGTCGGCCATTTCATTATCATCTTCATCTTCATCTATTTTTCTACCATGACCTGCCTCCATTTGGTCTCTTCTGGCGTCGGCCATTTCATTATCATCTTCATCTTCGTCTTCGTCTATTCTTCCACCATGACCTGTCTCCACTTGGTCACTTCTGGCGTCGGCCATTTCATTATCATCTTCATCTTCGTCTATTCTTCCACCATGACCTGTCTCCACTTGGTCACTTCTGGCGTCGGCCATTTCATTATCTTCTTCGTCTTCGTCTATTCTTCCACCATGACCTGTCTCCACTTGGTCACTCCTGGCGTCGGCCATTTCATTATCATCTTCGTCTTCGTCTATTCTTCCACCATGACCTGTCTCCACTTGGTCACTCCTGGCGTCGGCCATTTCATTATCATCTTCGTCTTCGTCTATTCTTCCACCATGACCTGTCTCCACTTGGTCACTTCTGGCGTCGGCCATTTCATTATCTTCTTCGTCTTCGTCTATTCTTCCACCATGACCTGTCTCCATTTGGTCACTTCTGGCGTCGGCCATTTCATTATCATCTTCGTCTTCGTCTATTCTTCCACCATTACCTGTCTCCACTTGGTCACTTCTGGCGTCGGCCATTTCATTATCATCTTCGTCTTCGTCTTCGTCTATTCTTCCACCATGACCTGTCTCCACTTGGTCACTCCTGGCGTCGGCCATTTCATTATCTTCTTCGTCTTCGTCTATTCTTCCACCATGACCTGTCTCCATTTGGTCACTCCTGGCGTCGGCCATTTCATTATCAATTTCATCTTCATCTATTTTTCTACCATGACCTGCCTCCATTTGGTCACTTCTGGCGTCGGCCATTTCATTATCATCTCCATCTCTGTCTTCGTCTATTCTTCCACCATGACCTGTCTCCACTTGGTCTCTTCTGGCGTCGGCCATTTCATTATCTTCTTCGCCTTCGTCTATTCTTCCACCATGACCTGTCTCCATTTGGTCACTTCTTGCGTCGGCCATTTCATTATCATCTTCATCTTCATCTATTCTTCTACAATGACCTGCCTCCATTTGGTCACTTCTGGCGTCGGCCATTTCATTATCATCTTCATCTCCGTCTTCGTCTATTCTTCCACCATGACCTGTCTCCATTTGGTCACTCCTGACGTCGGCCATCTCATTATCTTCTTCATTGACAGTGTCGTCTCCCGTATCACTTATTACGTCAGAGAAACTTGCCACGTCGTTATCAGTTGCGTTACTGCCATCGTCATTTGTGTTATTACACCATACAGAACCGTCTTCGATGTCTTCGGCCACTGTCCCCATTTCGCTGTCAGTAGCTATCAGCGAAACGTCTTCTATCACATCAGTGTCGGTAGACCCAGTATAGGAGCATTGCTCTTTTGTAGCTGTAGCTATTTTGTGTATCTCCTTTTTTTCGCTGTCAGTGGCTGTCAGTGATCCGTTTACGTAAGTAAATGGGCTATACTCTGTTGTTCTTGCTGTATTCTCTGTTTGCTGGCCAATGTTCTCAGCGTTAGTAGTTTCAGTACAGGGACACTGCCCTGTTGTAGCTGTAGCTATTTTGCGCTTCTGCTTGTTTTCGGCAAACGTTGCACTATCTTTAGGGCACGGTGTATCTTTGACTTTGCTGCCAATCACTGCAGCACTCAGTTCTGCACAAGTATTATCATTATATTTTGGGTCAGCACAGTCAATCGAGGGAACAGTATCATCAGTGTCTCCTCTGCCAATCACTGTAGTAGTCAGTTCTGTAGAAGCAATATCATTGTATATTGGGTCAGCACAGTCAACCGAGGCAACAGTATCATCAGTGTCTCCTCTGCCAATCACTGTAGCAGTCAGTTCTGTACAAGCATTATCATTATATTTTGGGTCAGCACAGTCAATCGAGGGAACAGTATCATCAGTGTCTCCTCTGCCAATCACTGTAGCAGTCAGTTCTGTACAAGCATTATCATTATATTTTGGGTCAGCACAGTCAATCGAGGGAACAGTATCATCAGTGTCTCCTCTGCCAATCACTGTAGCAGTCAGTTCTGTTGAAGCAATATCATTGTATATTGGGTCAGCACAGTCAACCGAGGCAACAGTATCATCAGTGTCTCCTCTGCCAATCACTGTAGCAGTCAGTTCTGTAGAAGCAATATCATTGTATTTTGGGTCAGCACAGTCAACCGAGGCAACAGTATCATCAGTGTCTCCTCTGCCAATCGCTGTAGCAGTCAGTTCTGTACAAGCATTATCATTATATTTTGGGTCAGCACAGTCAACCGAGGGAACAGTATCATCAGTGTCTCCTCTGCCAATCACTGTAGCAGTCAGTTCTGTAGAAGCAATATCATTGTATATTGGGTCAGCACAGTCAACCGAGGCAACAGTACCATCAGTGTCTCCTCTGCCAATCACTGTAGCAGTCAGTTCTGTAGAAGCAATATCATTGTATTTTGGGTCAGCACAGTCAACCGAGGCAACAGTATCATCAGTGTCTCCTCTGCCAATCGCTGTAGCAGTCAGTTCTGTACAAGCATTATCATTATATTTTGGGTCAGCACAGTCAACCAAGGGAACAGTATCATCAGTGTCTCCTCTGCCAATCACTGTAGCAGTCAGTTCTGTAGAAGCAATATCATTGTATTTTGGGTCAGCACAGTCAACCGAGGCAACAGTATCATCAGTGTCTCCTCTGCCAATCGCTGTAGCAGTCAGTTCTGTACAAGCATTATCATTATATTTTGGGTCAGCACAGTCAACCAAGGGAACAGTATCATCAGTGTCTCCTCTGCCAATCACTGTAGCAGTCAGTTCTGTAGAAGCAATATCATTGTATATTGGGTCAGCACAGTCAATCGAAGGAACAGTATCACCAGTGTCTCCTCTGCCAATCACTTTAGCAGTCAGTTCTGTAGAAGCAATATCATTGTATTTTGGGTCAGCACAGTCAATCGAGGGAACATTATCATCAGTGTCTACTCTGCCAATCACTGGTACATCTGTGTCGGCAGTGACAATTTCTAAGAGTCCTTTAAGTATACGAAATAGCATACCCTCAATTTCACACAGATCCATTTCATCACAGATCACAGTTCCTCTGTAATCACGGATAAGATATCTCCATTTTCTCATTTCTCTATTAGCCAATATGAATCTGACCAGCTTGTCGATATTGTCAATGATAAGGCTGGGTGAAGCTACAAAATGAGCGACTATGGACTGCTGCCATGTCGGTTCTGCTTTATTTGTTGTATCTGACTGAGGATTTTTATCAGAATCAACTTCTTCGTCCTCATATTCTAGCCACATCACGCCACATTCAAGTATTTTTTTCTTCGGAATGTCACCACCCTGTATGCAATGAGCTTGGATCGTCTGTCCGTACTTTGGGAATATCACTTTATTCTTTCTCTCCGGCACCTGCAGTTGGCCGGTTTCTGAAGGTACTGGAGGCTTCTCCTGATCCGGTTTGCTCAGCCCTGTAAATACAAATGGAGTATGACAGTTCACATCTACTTCTACTTTAGAACTCCCTACTGTCAATTTCTGACAATGACAGGGAGGTCGGGGACAGTGTTAAATATAGTTATAACATGATGATAGACATTGCAAAGCTAAACGATTAGTACTAAACAGAGGTTAAATATGTTTCAAAACAAATTATGCAATTATAGGTTGTGAGATCTGAGGCTGGCAGTGGAGATTGAGAGATAGTAACTGATCTCATCTCTTACTAATTTTTTTAAATATGTTAAAGCCGCATTGTGTTTTTGGGAAACCTGCATAAAACTGTTGTTTGGGATCCCATTAGAACTACATGTACATGGGACGTGATTCTTTCAGAAAAAGCGGCTTTATTTAAGAGGTTCTTTTTTTATTTTTGTTTTTAATTTATGGATATAACTTCCATTAAAGAACTAACTTGTGAGCGGAAAGAAGGACAACGCTGTAAATACAGGGCTCCAGATAAGGGGAGTATTTCGAAAACTAAACTCTTTATTTCTGCTTTTAAACCCAATGGTGTCATACTCATTAGAATTGTCTCGAAGAGACGGTTTAATCAGTAGTAACACCATATCATTCGGTGCTGAAATGAGTGAGAAAATGTTGGATTAGTTCAGATAGCTGGAGCATTGAAAATAAAGCAGTTATCCCTTATTCTGCTGCACAGACGTCTGCTTTGACATTGTCGTCTGTAAAATTTGTTCAGTTTAGATTTATGCATTATTTAAATTAAACAAACCTTAAGACGAGTGTCAAACGGTTTGGATCCAGATGAGACGCCGCGTTACGCGGCGTCTTTCTAGATTCAAACAGTTTGTAAACTCAGTAAAGTTACGACCAGGTTAAACTATGAGATCCAGTCAAAACGTGTAAATAATATTCACTGGGGGTTGAGCGATTAAAAAAAATACGGATACTCTTGAGCTTGCTGAAAATGACTGTTTCAGCCTTTTCCGCTCTCTAACTCAAGCACTTTTTTTTTGGATCTTCACCAAACTTGCTACAAATGTTTATTAGTATAGAATCCAGGTCAGGTTCAATAATTAGCAAAATCGCACGAGGCATGTCTGAGTTATTGCCCTTGAATAATTAAAAAATGACTCTTTCAGCATTTTCTGCTCTCTAACACAAACACTTGTTATTGGATCTTCACCAAACTTGCTGACAATGTGTATTGGTATGAAATCTAGGTCAAGAAAAAAATCGAATACAGTTGAATGAAAATCCTTCAAGAGGTAAAGGAGAAATGGAGTGGTCATTAATTACTTAACTTATTACCAACACGGCTAAGATGAAGCACATGCAACCATTGACCAACTATTTGGCTAAAATAGAATAAAACTGGTCCTTTTACAGAGTGGATAGGGCAAAAATAAGGATAAAATAGCAAAAATTAAAAAAATCAAGAACCATAACTCCAACATGCCTTCGGCGATTTGGGTACTTATAGAACTGGACCAAGATTTTATACAAATATTATTTTCAGTAAATTTGGTGAAGATCAAATTAAAACTGTTTGAGTCAGAAAGCTGACATGGCTTAAGTAGTCAATTTTAGTCATTCAAGGGCACTAACTCCAACATGCCTTGTGCGATTTTGGTAGTTAAGATGATTGACCTAGATTTTATATTAATAAACATTTTCAACAAGTTTGGTGAATATCTGATAAAAACTGTATGTGTTAGAAAGCAAAGAATGCTGAAACATTCATTTTTAATACTTAAAGGGCAAAAACTCAGACATGCCACATGCGATTTTTGTAACAATCAAACTAGACCTAAATTTTATATAATTAAACATTTTCAGCAAGTTTAGTGAATATCCGATAAAAACTGTATGTGTTAGAGTGCAAAAATGACTGAAACAGTCATTTTTTTATTAATAAAAAGGCAATTTCTCAGATATACGTTATGCAATTTTAGTAGTAATCAAACTGAACCTTGATTTTATATCAATAAACATTTTCAGCAAGTTTGGTGAAGATCCAATAAAACGTATTTGTGTTAGAGAGCAAACCTTGCTGAAAACAGTCATTTTTTAATACATAAAGGGCAAAATCTCAGATATGCCACATGCGATTTTAGTAATAATCAAACTCTACCTAAATTTTATATGAATAAATATTTTCAGCATGTTTGGTGAACATCCGATAAAAACTGTTTGTTTTAGAGTGCAAAAATGACTGAAACAGTCATTTTTTATTAATCAACAGGCAATAACTCAAAAATACCTTATGCGATTTTAGTAGTAATCAAACTAAACCTTGATTTTATATCAATGAACATTTTCAGCAAGTTTGTGGCAGATCGGATAAAAAATATTCGAGTTAGAGAGCGGACAAAAAAGTGTGATAGTCTAACTGACTGATGGATGGACGGGCGAATGTAATTACGGTTGCACACGGTGAAGTTGAATCCGACTGTATCACGTGATACTAAGCCGTGTGGTAAGGTTTATGTCAGATGTTCTATTTTCGGTTTGTTATGATTTTAAATCGCCCTTTTTGGTGATTTAGGTCCGTCTTCATCATTTCATAGATCAGTTTGGCCCATTAGAATGTTCAAACATTATTATTAACCGTTATTGTATTTCAGACATTAAGAAAAGGTCTGAAAACACAATGGGACTTTAACCATTTCATTACCATGCCATCTGCTTTAGAATACATTGCTCCCTCTCTACAACGGCCCTCCCAACAAGGACTCCCTCCTTACAACGACCCTTGCCGCAGTTCCCTGACCCTGACCAGTACATTTATGTCTAACGATTCTACTGATTTAATATCGTCTGCTTAAAGTTGTCGTCTTCTACTTTACTCAAAGTTACAAAATTGACATTTTGACAGAAAATAATTAATGACTAGTGACAAACAGCTTGAATCCAGATCGCGTTTCGCGGCGTCTGATCTGGATTCAAGCTGTGTTCAAATGTAAACTAATTTCTCTCCCTATAACGGCTCCCTCCAAACAACGGATACAAGTTTTGTATCCCAATTGAGTGTCGTTGAAAAGAGGGATCACTGTATTATCGTTTGCTTTTATTTGTGAAAGTCAATTGTATATAATATACCTGAAAACATATTGAAATGAGTGTCAAGTAGTTTGGATTCTGATTAGACGCGGTGTTACGCGGCATCTTATAAGGATCCAAACTATTTGCAAAAAATCTTATAGGATGTAGAGAAATAACCTGATCACGACCCAAACTGTTTGCGAATAACCATTAATCTGGACAATGTTATGTAATTATTTAGATTGATCAGTAATCTGCCTTTTGAAAGTTAAAGATATTTTAGTTAAAACATTTACCTCGTAGCAATCTGTAAGTCCTGTCGTTAAACAGCTCTAGCTTCTCTGTCATTTTTATTTATGCTGAACAAGACATATAGATAGTATCCTTCTTTCAAGATTCCAGGTTGTCAAGTTTGAAATGACGTCGTTTCTAATGCCACCGATGACGTAATTGTGACGTAATAAAGGTGACGTAATAACTAACGTCATGCGACGACGATCTTACGGAATGGCAAAAAAAAAAAATAACAAAATTAAAACTAAGCCCTTCACTGCCTTATCGCAAGACAATAGTTATTTGAAAACAGTTTGGATCCTTAACTGACGACGCGTAACGTTAAAATGTGCGTTAATAAAATGTGCGTTAAAACAACGTCTTAAAAGCGTTTCTGGCCTTTATTTAGTACAAATAAATAAAACTGTTGCTTGGTTACTATAATTTGCAAAGTTATTGCCCCCCCCCCCCCCCCGTAAAGTATCCAGTGTTGATGATTAACGATAAACATGTACAACGCTCCTTCTCTACAACGTCACCCAACGGGACACCAAAAATGTGTGCGTTGTTCGGGGGAAGTCGTTATAGGGAGGGAATTTGATTTGCATTTGCAAACAGCTTTAAACCAGATCAGACGCCGCGTAACGCGACGTCTGACCTGGATTCCAGCTGTTTGTCACTCGTCATTCTGGTTTTTTTTCTATCAGAATGTCCAATATATTAATTTGAGAAAACCAGCAGACGACAATTTCAAGCAGACGATATTGAAGCCGGGAAAGCTTAAGATATAATTGTCTTGGTTGGGGAACAGCGGCAAGGGTCATTGTAAGGAGGGAGTCGTTGTTGGGAGGGCCGTTGTAGAGAGCGAGCGCTGTATATGGATGTGGTAAACTCTGGCACAGACGGACACACACACACACGGGATGTAGAACTATACTTTATAATGCCTTACGAGTTTATTCTGCTTTGTCTTTTTCATCAAAGGAGCCTTCTGAATTGGTCTACGCTCTTTGCATAGGACAAGTTAGTTTGCTCCGTGTGTGCTTTGGGGCCTCCGTGGCCTAGTGGTATAGTCACTGTGACTTACATCACTAAGCTCATCACCGCTTTGAGTTCGAATCCCAGTAGGGTCGTTCGGATTTTTCATGTGGGGAAGCCTTCCAGCTGGCTTGCGGAAGGTCGGTGGTTCTACCCAGTTGCCAATTTGTGCATGAAACAGTGCATAAAGGACGTCTGGGGTCTTCCTCCACCTGTAATTAGCTGGACGTCGCGATATGACTGAAATACTGTTGAACGCGACGTAAAATCAAAACAAATCAAATCAAATCCGTGTGTGCTTTTAAATGACGAGTATACTCGTCGATGGGTTCAATGACTTAGTATGTGGATGTACTTGGTCATATATATGTTAGGTACAAACAAGAAATACCTTTAAATCGGAAAATCGGTAGTTTCCCACGGCCGCCGTACGGCGGCCGCACGGCTGCCGCACGGCGTATACCCATATTTCACAGGCCGTAGAGGTCGCCGTAGAATTATAACGCGGAGTTATAACATTTTTTAATTCCTACGGCGGCCGTAGAAAACACTCGCCGCAGAGTGGTTCTACGGCTGCCGTACGGTGGCCGTACGGCCGCCGTAACTCAATTGTTACTTTTCTTATTGTGCATTTGTACTTTTGTTCATACATGTAAAACATGTGTATTATTAAAAATGGGTTTAGATGTTCTTAAGTGCTGTCCTAATGTGTCCATTGAGTTCACGGTGTAGTTGGACTGATATGAGTTGCGTGAACATGTAGCAAAACCAAGTAATGTAGCAGGAGCAGCATTTTGATTGCAGAGAATCTGGTGGAGGTTCCACGGCTGCCGTACGGCGACCGCACGGCGGCCGTACGGTGGCCGCAGGTTTTTTAACCTAAAAAAATAGAAACTCGCCGTGCGGCAGCCGCAGCAAATGTGAGCGCAACACACGGCGGCCGTAGGAATTCTGCGGCGGCCGGGGAATTGCTACTCGCCGTAGAAACAACAAGCCGTGCGGCCGCCGTACGGCAGCCGCAGCAAATGTGAGCGAGGCATAATACACAAACAGCCTCCGAGGTTATAAAGCTTTTCACTTGAGTCTAAAATCGTTCCCAAGTATTTGATTGGTCAGATTTGAGCCTAGGCTTGGGAACACACTCAGACTCAACTGAAACTCTTTATAACCTCGGAGCCAGGTCTCCAGATTTTATTTAAACCCATTTATGCCTGAATATTTCAATGAACTCTCCCTGTGTGCTTGCTGGGATATTTTATTATAGATAGGCAAGGGTTACATGTATCTACGGAAACTGCAACATTTTATCCATACAGCAGAACTTATCAGGTGCAAGAGCAAACAGTGATGACCCTTTTGAGACGCCGCGTAATGCGGCGTCTCAAAAGGGTCATCACTGTCTGCTAATGTCCCCTTTAAAGTACACTTGGCGTATTGGGTTAGATCTAAATCCTGGTTTTCTCATCTCTGATTTAACCAATTCTCCATTGAAACATCAACTGAAAAATTCAACCGTTTCTAATAAAGTTAAGTCTATTTTTGACTGTTCATGTTTTTTTTAACAATTTATTTTAAATGACAGATAGTACGTGTGTACTCTTCCCATGAACCCTATTTGAAAAGAACACAGGGCTGCCATTAGTTGACATGAAAAATCATAAGATTTCCAAATTTGCATTTTTCAAGTGCAATTTTTTACGAATCGTACCTTCACCCCATCGCCTGTTTCTAGTTTTGTTGACACGTGACTACTTAAAGCAGGCCGAAAATAAAGCAGAATGCGCCTGCAGGCGCATTCTGTTTTACTTTCAGCCTGCTTTAAGCTACCATGTACTAGAAAAAATCCGAAGATTTAGGAAAAATCCGGAGAAATGGCAGCCCTACTCTTCACATGAACCCTATTTGAAAAGAACAAGTAAAGTCGTTACTAGGGTTCAATGTCAGTGTGTTCATATTCACTCACACTAATCAACACATGATCTACTGTACTTCAATACTTTTTGCTAGAATGTACATTTCCTGTACCACTAAAGTTTAAATAGCCTACATGCACGTGACTTATAACCAGATGGAAGTAACGTCAATACAAGACAGTCAATATCAATATTTGGTACAGTCTTGTGGATGAGTGGGAATAGAATTTTGGTGTCTTCGTCAGTATGGGATTGGGGAGGGGTATATGGATTCCATTGGACCCCCCCCCCCTTCCACCACCACATTCTCCTTCAGACGGAAGTAAAGTCAATTAAAGAAAGTAAATATAGGATCAGAGTGTGGCAACATTTTGGTACCTATGTAAGAGTATGAAGGGGGTTATTGGCGCTTCTGCAGGATGGTTCGGGTGGGGAATATGGACTCGATCGGACACCCCACACTCCTTCAGAAAAATAGCTGTAATATCAACCACTGAAATTCCTGTTTCCAGCAAAGTCGAGTCAATTCTTGACTATTTAGGGCTCATGTTTACAATATATCACAAATGAAAAGCAGTGCAGACCCTGATCAGCGGGCTCCTTTAGGAGCCCTCTGATCTGGAGCCACACTGTTTGCATAGAACAAGTGTACTTTTCGCAAGTTACACTGTTTCTAAAGGATGCATAAATCAATAAATGAGTGGCAAGGGGATAACAGGTTAACAAGTCATTGTCTTTAACTGTTTAGTTGCTTTGAGGCCTGCATATAGAGTTTGCATTTCCTTTAAATTTATTAAGTATTCCATGGGTTATGCCCCATTTAGTTTATATAGTTTGCAGCATAACTTGTATTTTTCAAATAGAAGAAACTTCAAGATGGCTGTCAAACAGTTTGGATCCAGATCAGATGCCACGTTACCCGGCGTCTGATCTGGATCCAAACTGTTTGCAGAAATCAGTCCAGTCGAGATCAGCAGGAAAAGGATAAATTAGGTACAGTAAAACCTCTCTATTACGACGATTGAATTGTGTGTTTTTTATTAGCTGTTTAACCCATTTCCCCATAAATACGCCTACAATTTATTCCTTCACTGAAGAAAATAGTTTCCTTTTATACAGTAATGAATATCTATCTTGAGAAATATTTTCTATATCCTAGCACATAATAGCTTAAAGGGGCTCGCAACCGGATTTAGCATTAAAAATAGTAATTTGTAAATATATGTCAAATGCTTATATAAATGGGTAAGATTTAGTTTAGGATAATAAATTCTATTAAAAAATGCATTTCAAAAAAGAAGAAAAGAAGAAGCTCTGGTGGGATTCGAACCCGTGACCCTCCATGCGGAGACAAACATGAAAAATGAGGAAACGCCTTTATCCCCTTGGCTACCAGCGCTCTCTATACATTAAGTACCGAATTAACGTACTTCACTGGTAGCGATTGATGGTACTTTATTCGGCTCGGGTTTATGTCTGAGCCCGTGTAGAGAAGCAACAACAACAACTATACCGTTAAGGCCTATTCTGCTTTACTTTCAACCTGCTTTAAGTGATCATCTTTCTTTAAAACTAGGAACACACTACGGGGTAATGGGTTAAGACAGGTGACAGCTAAAGCAATATGACAGTAAAACAGAAAGCTCCCTTAGGAGCTTTCTGTTTTACTGTCACTTTGCTTTAAGCAATCATCTGTCTTTTATACCATCAATTAGCCTTTGTTTAAGTGGTCGTAATAGAGAGGTTTTAAAATATCTGGAAAGAAAACGCTGAACACCTATGCACTAGATTTTTTTTTTAATTTCATTAAACAAACAATGTTTCCTAGCATCAATATTCTGTAAGCCAAAACAAATGTTTAACATAATCATTATTCCACATAAACACAAGTAAATAGAGTGACTGAGTGATTGAACGATGATGATACATTAGACAAGCTAGTGGATGATGACTATAATGATGATGATGATGATGATGATGATGATGGCAGTAAAGTTGATAGCAAAGAAGATGATACCTACGATTTTAATAATAATGAAGACAGTTGTCAATGGCTAATGCGATAGAGAAATAAGAAGGAAAAAATAATACCAGCATCAATGATACTGGTGCCCGTTTTACGAAACGTTGTACAATAAAAATGGCTGAAAGTCACATTCTTAAATTTTCAGTAATTGTTTATTTCTCCATCAAATCCTGTCTTGTGACATCTCTTTGGAATCGTCTTGAAAAGATGATTCCAAAGAAATGTCACAAGACAGCATTAGATGGAGAAATAAGAAGTTATTTAAAGTTTTGACTTATGACTGTTTTTGTCGAACGACGTTTTGTAAAACGGGCCCCTGATGTATTTTTATGATGATTATGATGATGATGATGATGAATGACGATGATGATGAATAAGATGAGAACAAGTGATGAAAAAATGATGAAAACCACATCAGGAAGGGTGATTACAGGGCTCCAGATAAGGGCATTATTTTAAAAACTAAAATCTTTATTTCTGCATTAAACCCTATGGTGTTACTACTTATTAGAATCGTCTCAAAGAGACGATTCTAAATAAGTAGCAACACCATAGGATTTAGTGCTGAAATAAGTGAGAAAATGTTGGTTTTGTTCAGTTAACTCCTTCATATCTTGAGCCCTAGTGATTAGAATAGGAAACAATACAATGAGACATACAAGAAACTTAACCGTCTACATTACACTGCTCAAACTATCAAAGTCTAAATCTAACAATCTATTTAATCTAACCCTTAATTCTTTCACCACTATGTTTAACAGTCTGTTGTTGACTTGTTATCAAATCTCCATGAGACTAACCCTTTCAACCCTTAATATCTCTTGTGGGTATTTGTCATCCTTTTGGACTCTTCTAGAACAGGTATTTTAAACCAGTCTACTGTTGCATTTTAGGTATGACAACAAAAACCAATGAAAACAGCAAACAGTGCAGACTCTGATTAGAGGGCTCCTATAGGAGCCCCCTTATCAGGGTCTACACTGTTTGCACATGTAATCAGTAATCTCTACAGAGGGCAATAGGGTTGAAAGGGTTAAGAAGATGACAAAAACAGTTTTGAAAATACGAAATACAAGCATTTCATCTTTACAGTGGAGAAGACGTTATTCTTTGTAAATAAATGTGTTTATGCTGAAAAAACTATTTTAATTGCAATCAGTTTGGAGCCTGATCAGACACTGGGTATCCTGAGTCTTCCACACCTCTGATCAGGCTCAAAACTGTTTGCCACTCAGATGAAAATAAATATTCAGAATTGTCCAAAAGTTTTCTATATTTTATTACAAGCATTTGCATCTTGTTTGTGTTCAAACCATAAAGAATGGCGTCTTCTCCACAGTAGCCAATTGTCATCATCACATGCCGAGTAGTTATAGCCTGACGGTACAGTCAATTACAGATAAACAGGGCTGCCATTTCTTCAGATTTTTCCAAAATCATAGGATTTTTATCTAGCAGATGGTAGTTTCAAGCTAGCTGTAAGTAAAGCAGAATGCGCCTTATGGCGCATTCTGCTTTATTTTCAACCTGCTTAAAGTAATCACATTTGAAAAATAGAAAATTTGGAAACCTTAGAATTTTTCAAAATCAAATTATAGCAGCCCTGGATAAACAAGAACACAGCTAACACGTACTGGGGCCCGTTTCATAAAACTTCGTACCACAAATGTTGTCAAGGTCAGATTATAAAAGTCTCAATTATTATTTATTTCTCCATCTAATCCTGTCTTGTAACATCTCTATGGAATCGTCTTTTCAAGACGATTCCAAAGAGATGTCACAAGACAGGATTAGATAGAGAAATCAGAAATAAAATGATATTTTAAAGTTTTGAATTCCTACCATATTGCTGTACGTAGCTTTATGAAAGGGTCAACTGGATGCTCAACTTCCTCATTCTTGATACTTTAAGTTTACAAAAAAAAATTACATTTTAATTTCTAGCATAAATGAGAAATTTCATTTTAACTAAATTCTAAGTCAAAACAAGGGCCTTAACTTTGGAAAGCAAATCACAGGATTACCTGCGCTGCAGTTATGAAACCTCTTTTGATACTGAACAACTATTCCAAGTTCTAATTTGATATCTTTGATACTAGTTGAGAAATTTATTAAAATCTAATTCTAAGTCAAAACAAGGGCAATAATTCTAGAATTACAAATCACAGAGTTACCTGCCTTGTTGTAATGAGTTGCCTTTTTGATACTGAACAAGTTTTCAAAGTATCAAATGGAGACCTTTAATAGTTTTTGAGACATGTTGTCTTACAATTATTCTAGCCGAAAAACTTAACCGACGAAGATGCTGTAGACAGAGTGACCACAATACATGTAGCTCTATTTTTTCTTCTTTGAAATTCAAGTTAAAAATAATTAATTAATATTTTACACAAATGAGATTTAATCTCCATCACTCCAAGTGAAATGGAATATAAGCAAGATTAACATTGATTAGCATTCAAGTTGAAACAAAATGGTTCCACATTTCATTAACAAATACCGTTGTCTGCTGTGTTTTTTTCTCAAAGTTACTTATGGGACATTTTGACAGAATAAACATAAAGTAGAGTGACAACCACTTTGAACCCAAATCAGACACTGAGTTATGCCATGTCTGTTCTTGGTTAACCCATTACTCCATACATATGCCTTTTTACGTCTTTAATTTATTCCTCCACTGAGGAAAATAGTTTCAATTTATTCAGTCAGAAATATGCAGCATAAGTAATATTTTCTATATTCAAACAGATGATAGCTTAAAGCAGGCTGAAAGTAAAGCAGAATGTGCCTTAAGGCACATTCTGCTTTACTTTCAACCTGCTTTAAGTAGTCACTTTGTTTCAAAACTCGAAACTGGTTATGGGGTAAAGGGTTTAAACTGTTTGCAAATGTAAGCCAAGTCCTGCTTAGCAATCCAAAGGTATTAATTTTCCCACCCTATAACAACTCCCTCCATACAAAACAAACAACCTTTGTCTCCCATTGGGTGTTGTTGTACAGAGGTAGCACTGTACAATATTCTTAACCCATTACCCAATAAATACACCTTTTTATGCCTTTAACTTATTCCTCCAATGAAGAAAATATTGTCAATTTATGCAATCATGAACATGCAACATAAGAAATACTTTATAATTCTTACAGATAGTAGCTTAAAGCAGGCTGAAAGTAAAGCAGAATGCACCTTAAGGTGCATTCTGCTTTACTTTCAGCCTGCTTTAAGTGGTAACCTGTTTCTAAAACAAGAAACAGGCTATGGGGTAATGGGTTAATTTAACAAGAAGACATAAACAAACTGTATGGCTGGATTGCAAAGCAACAAAGAAATGCATGAAAACAAAAAAAAAACATATTAGGACAAAATAACAATACTAAGTCTAAAATCTTAAAGGGACTCGCAACCGGATGGTGTACTTGTCAAAATAAAATAAAATACTCAAATAAAACAAATTTGTGGCATTATTTGGCTTCTGAAATTAAAAAAATATGATCAGTCCAAAAAAAGTCTCAAGAATCGTCACCAAATCTTAGATTTTTAGATATTTTCCATCGTTTTTCTATACCGACTAGTAGACGGTATAGTTGTTGTTGTTGCTTCTCTACACGGGCTCAGACATAAACCCGAGCCGAATTGTGAAGTTGTATGCACTTTCGATCGCTACACATTGAAATACGTTAAATCGATCCGAGATAAACGGATAGTTCCGTGGTCCATTGGTCTAAGCGGTTTCCCCTATTTTGCCTTCTGTCCGCCAATGCCGGGCCCCGGGTTCGAATCCCACCAGAGACCAATATTTTTTTTTATTGAAATACATTTTTTTAAACAGAATTTCTTATCTTAAACTAATTCTTTACCATTTATATAAGCGTTTGACACATATTTACAAATCACTATTTTTAATGCACCATCTGGTTGCGAGTTGCTTTAAACTGCCTTGCAATATGACCAATAGATTGCACACTGTAATCAGTATTTCAGATCTTACTAAAATGCCAATTAGTCCATTACCCCATTGCCTGTTTCTAGTTTTGAAGACTGATGACCAATTAATGCATGTTGAAAGTAAATCAGAATGTGCCTTAACCCTTAGCCTGCCACTCACGACTATAGCTCCATATGCAAACAGCTTGGATCCGGATGAGACGCCGAGTAACTCGGCGTCTCATCCGGATCCAAGCTGTTTGACACTCAGACAACATTTTCAGCAATTTTGAGCAACTTTGAAGCACATTGAAACTTGAAGCAGACGAGAAATATAGCAGACGACAATTTATTTGGTGGGCCAAGGGTTAAGGTATATTTCCACTTAACTTTCAGTCTGCTTTAACCCTTAGCCCGCCAAATAAATTGTTGTCTGCTATATTTCTCATCTGCTTCAAGTTTCAAAGTACTTCAAAGTTGCTCAAAATTGCTGAAAATGTTGTCCGAGTGTCAAACAGCTTGGATCCAGATGAGACGCCGAGTTACTCGGCGTCTCATCCGGATCCAAGCTGTTTGCATATGGAGCTATAGTCGTGACTGGCAGGCTAAGGGTTAAGCTATCATCTGCTAGGATGTAGAAAAACTGCTTAAGATACATTCTGCTTTACTATTAATGTGCTTTAAGTAGTCATCTACCTTAAAAACTAGAAACTGGCTAGGGGTTAAAGGTATTAGATACCATGTATTCAACGCTGTACATGAATATTGAATTGTGGTACTTATACTGAGTTAAACAGCTCTTATTGGATACAAACTTAAACCATTTCCCCAATAGAACTTAGAAGAACCTTTTAGTGCATTTAATTCATTCCTCAACTAAAGACAAAAGTTCAAATTTGTACAGTTCTGAAAATGCACCATAAGAAAGTTTTTCTCAATTCTAGAAGATGATAGCTTAAAACAGGCTGAAAGTAAAGCAGAATGTGCCTTTAGGCACATTCTGCTTTACTTTCAATCTGCTTTACATCTTTAAAACTAGAGACAGGCTATGGGGTAAATGGTTACAAGTTTTAAGTACCCCATAACAAAACAGTAGACACTTTCCTGCAGAGCTAAGAAATAAACATAATTATAATTAATAATATGGCAACAATAATTATGCTAATGTATTTCGCTTCTTTAAGCAAAATTGTTCAACATAATAACAAAGTGTATATATATACAATTAAATACTGACAATACAGTGAAATATTACCCAATTATGACCACCCAGTAGAAAACTAATGGTAGATGTTTAACCCAGTACTCCATAATTATACCTTTTTACAGCAAATATTTTCTTACATTAGAATAAAATTCCCACATAGGATATCCTTAACACAACAGAAGGCATTTCCAGAGTACATCTTGAAGCAGGTTGAAAGTAAAACAGAATGCTTTACTTTCAGCCTGCTTTAAGCAAAAACCTATCTTCAACACTTTACATAAGCTACAGGGAAAAGGTTAAGACAAATTGAAATTTAAAGTATGATGAAAATAAAACAGAAATCTACTTTAGAAGCTTTCTGATTTTACTTTTTTATGTTTATAGAAGAAGCAAACTGCCTTAACTCTTTCCTCCCTAAAACTTCAAATGGACAATCCCAGTTTCCATTTTAGTCTAGTCCATTTCTGACTTTTAAGGGTTGTTTTTGTCAATATTTTGCATTATGACAAACAGAGAATACCCAGATCAGAGGGCTCCTTTCGGAGCCCTCTGATCTGGGTCTTCACTGTTTGCTTAGGACATGTGTACTATTCACATGTACACTGTTTGAAAAGCACGCCTATATGCGGGACTAGGGTTCAAAGGGTTAACTCAATGACTCCTAAAAACTTCTAATGGACAATTCTAGTTAGCAGTCTAGACCATTTCTCACCATCTACTGGTATTCTGGTAATTTGGTAATTTCTGTGAGTTGTGCGACAAGATTTTCCCAATAAAATGCAAAATGACAAAAAGTGCAGATCCAGATCAGAGGGCTCCATATGGAGCTCTCTGATCTGGGTCTGCACTGTTTGCATAGTACAAGTATTCTCCTCACATGTATACTATTTATAAAGGATGTGTGTGTGTGTGCCAAAATGGTTCAATGGGTTAAACTCTAACTCAGCCTCCTACTGACCAGCAGTCATAATGTTAATATTTTACTGTACATGTGGGTGTGTATGTATATACTTCTGTGTATGTAGATCTAGATCATTTTTAAAAAAAAAATTTTTTTTGTAAACTTGTTAGATCTACCTCATGTATAATTAGATCTATTTTATATATATATATTTCTTTTAAATGATCTAGATCTACATACACAGAGGTAACATATATTCAATACAAGCACCTGCATGAGAAACAATGAGTAATTTGGCAATATGTGAACTGAGAGACAAATTAATCATTAACCCATCAATGCTAATGGATGCTTCCATTAGGTTATTTGGAAGAGTTTATTTGGGTTTTATATAATGGTAGGCAAGAAATTAATTTTTCATACAGTTGATTAATTACGTACATACATAATTTGATTGATATACTGAAGTCAAACCTCGATAACTCAAACTAACTATACTCATTACCCCATAAATACACATTTTTATGCCTTTTATTTATTCCTCTACTGAAGAAAATAACTCCAATTTGTACAGTCAAAAATATGTACCACTACAAATATTTATATAAATAAATATATAAATTCAAGCAGATTGTAGCTTAAAGTAGGCTGAAAGTAAAGCAGAATACACCTTAAGGCGTATTCTGCTTTACTTTAAACCTGCTTTAAGTGGTCAACTATCTTCATTACTGGAAACAGGCTATGGGGTAAAGGGTTAAGTGGTACTTATTCCCATTTCTTGGAATATTTCAATTATTCAACTCACTAGAGTCGAACATATCCATATTTCAAAGTTAAAAATGCTAAGCCACGTTTTAACTTTGAAATATAGGAAATTTTGACTTTAAGGAGTTTGAGTTACTAGTATTGAAATTTGAATGTTTTAATAAAGGTGCAGAATGGTGAGACACTGTATTTTGTGGCATCAAAGTCGATACTTGCCTTTTTTGTGCTTCAAACATATGTACGTGAAATTTATATATAAACTAGAAAACAGTGCAGACTCTGTTGAGAATCAACATTTTGTGGTATCTGACAAGGCTCCAGATAAGGGGAGTATTGCAAAAACTAAAATTTTTATTGCTGAATTAAACTCTATGGTGTCACTACTCATTAGAGTTGTCTCTTCGAGATGATTCTAATGAGTAGTGACTTCATAGGAGCTGGTTCTGAAATGAGTGAGGCAATGATGGATTTATTCAGTTTACCCATTCTTATCTGGCACCCTGATGTGATCTTGGTCTACATTGATTGTTAACCCTTAGCCTGCCACTCACGACTATAGCTCCATATGCAAACAGCTTGGATCTGGATGAGACGCCGAGTAACTCGGCGTCTCATCCGGATCCAAGCTGTTTGACACTCGGACAACATTTTCAGCAATTTTGAGCAACTTTGAAACTTGAAGCAGACGAGAAATATAGCAGACGACAATTTATTTGGCGGGCTAAGGGTTAATGTAGTACATCCATCAAAGAATGAAGGGTTAATATTAATTAATAAGATTACACTATATAAAGTGATCCTTCAATCTAGTCAACTGACATTCTGTATGGAACCATGCTAGAGCATAGTTCGGTACAATCCATCAGTCTACCAGAATGGCTGATTGTTCTCTGTAGAGGACTGATGATGACCGACATTGGCACTCTCATTAGGGGTGTTGTACCTTAAAGCAACTGCTTATGGAACAGGTATTAGTGTATAAATTTCTAATTAGTTCTAAGGCATACCCTCATACATTAAGTCACCGTACAAACATAACAAATCTTTTAAATAGAGTACTTCGATATCTCGAACTTGTTTAACTCGAACTATCCGTTAATTCGACATATGAACTGCATTATTTCATGCTCAGTTAAGTTGAACATACCCATATTTCAAAGTTAAAACGTGGCTAAGCCACGTTTTAACTTTGAAATACGGGTATGTTAGACAAAACTGACTTCGAAATATCGAAGTTCGACTGTACATGTATTAAATTAAAGTATATGTTTCAGTGAAAACAAATAAGCTGTGCTGTGAAAAAATGGGCACACACAAAATGCAGACAGTGTAGAGCTAAGTTCATCAATGACTTTGAACCAGTGGTCAGGGTCTACACTCATATGGAAATTGCATTAAGCAACCACCTGTAGCTAATCGGTCTTCAATTTAATGGTTGTTTAACACTTTCAACACCATGGAGTTGTTTAAAATATACTCATTACATTTGCAAACAGTGTATACCCAGATCAGAGGACTCCCTCTGATCTGGGTATACACTGTTTGCTAATTTAGACCAGTATTGATTAAACAAACCCTGAATTCCAAGTATGCTGATTCAGGTTTTGTTACCTAAAAGGTCGGGGAGGATCCACAAGGGAACATTATAACCCACAAGAGTTATTTAGTGTTGAAATAGTTAACATCAGATTTGACTGCATATCATTTGATACTAAATTGATAGCATTGATCCCGACAGAACAGCAGGTGTCCAACTGGGAACGGATCTGGACCTACACTGAGTGCAAATTACCGAAAGGCCAGTTTCAGTCCATCAAAATACAGTTCAAACCTCAAGAAAGATGACTGCTTTAAGCATAAATGTTTGACTTTTTAGTAATGATAAATTGATACAGTAAGGCTCTCTAAATGCTACTAACACAAAAGACTCTGATGTTAATAGCCCTTTACCCCATATCCAGTTTCTAGCTTTGAAGACCAGTGACCACTAAAAGCATTCTGCTTTACTTTCAACCTGCTTAAGTTGTAAACTGTAAATATACTGGAAATGCCTTCAGTGTTTTGTACGGAAAGGAACTCCAAGGTGGGAACTCTTGATAAGGCATATACAGTGGAGAATCTGTTATTCTTTCCCAATAAACGCGTTTACGCTAAAACTATTATTTGCAGTGCAAACAGTTTGGAGCCAGATCAGACGCCGGGTAACCCGGCGTCTGATCAGGCTCCAAACTGTTTGCCACCAAGATAAACATGAAATATCAGAATTGTCCAAAAGTTGTTCTTTTCTACGTTTTAGTGCTTTGCGTTTGTGTATGTTTGCGTTTAAACGGGAAAGAATAACAGATTCTCCACTGTATATCAAGAAATGAGTAAAGTGACATCAATAGTTAACCAATATAAACGCCATTTTACCTCAAATTTTTTACTTCACTAAAGAAAATAGTTGCAATTTATACATTTTAATATATTCAACATTAGAAATATTTTCTATATTCTAGAAAATAGAAGCTTAAAGAAGGCTGAAAGTAAAGCTGAATGTGCCTTAAGGCGCCTTCTGCTTTACTTTCAATCTTATTTAAGTGGTCTCTCTTCAGAACTAGAAACAGGCTATGGGATGATGGGTTAATTCTTTAGCAGACAATACTGTAAGCCAGGCTAGGGTAAAGACTGCTATAAAATCACTTAAGAACCAAGTAAGAAACTTATGCTTATGTTTTCCACCACATTAGCAATGTCAAAGGGAAGTAACTCATACTTTACAAAACTGAGAAAAAATGTGTAGTTACCTTCCCTGACCACTGTTGGTCTTCAAGATATTCAGACCCATCATTAATCAAGGGAGGTGATTATATTTCTTCCATCAATAATCAGTTATCTAAATGCATGCAAAGGGAGGTAATTCGTGATCACTGATTATCATGAGGGATAGGATGACTATTTGGATAAACAAGGAAAAGTTCCTTTGATTCAGCCAAATGGACTCTTCCATTTTCTGATTAGTGACCTGTTTATATCGCCTTAAAAGGGAAATATCCCCAATAATAATTAAGATTATGACAAAACAGTGCAGGAGCCCTCTGATCTGGGTCTACACTGTTTGTAAATTATTCATATATCAGGTTCCAGTATTATAAATTTAAAGATATCACTCTAGTAAGAGACACAAAGGGTGACTATCAAAGTCAAACAGAGTGAACCAAAGTGTCCATGTGCCCCTCTCCAAACATCTGTTTAACTATGAAAGTTATTCAGTTTAACTTGTGTTAGGCAGCCACTTAAAGGGACTTGCAACCGGATTGTGTACTTGTCAAAATAAAATAAAATACTCAAATAAAAGCAAATTTGTGGCATTATTTGGCTTCTGACATTAAAAAAATATGATCAGTCCAAAAAAAGTCTCAAGAATCGTCACCGAATCTTAGATTTTTAGATATTTTCCATCGTTTTTCTATACCGACTAGTAGACGGTATAGTTGTTGTTGTTGCTTCTCTACACGGGCTCAGACATAAACACGAGCCGAATTACGAAGTTGTATGCACTTTCGATCGCTACACATTGAAATACGTTAAATGGATCCGAGATAAACGGATAGTTCCGTGGTCCATTGGTCTAAGCGGTTTCCCCTATTTTGCCTTCTGTCCGCCAATGCCGGGGCCCCGGGTTCGAATCCCACCAGAGACCAATTTTTTTTTTTATTGAAATACATTTTTTTAAACAGAATTTCTTATCCTAAACTAATTCTTTACCATTTATATAAGCGTTTGACACATATTTACAAATTACTATTTTTAATGCACCATCTGGTTGCGAGTCGCTTTAACCCATTCCCCCATAAATATGCCTTTTCACGCCTTGAATTTATTAATCCACTATTAAAAGAAAATAGTTCCTTTTAAAACAGTTATGAATATGTGCCATAAGAAATATTTTCTATATCCTATCAGGCACATTTTGCTTTACTTACAACCTGCTTTAAGTGGTCACCTGTCTTCAAAACTAGAAACAGGCTATGGGGCAAAGGGTTAAAAGGCCATAAATTAACCGTCCTTTAGACAGAGGGCAGATAAATGCAGAAAAAAGGTAAAATAGAAAGCTATTTGGTCCAAGGATATAAAATTTCTAAGCTGACTTTGAGATCATCTTAAAGCATCTGATTGGTCAGATTTTAGCCTTGCTCAAGATAGTCCAATAAAATGCTTGAGAACGATCTCAGAATTACCTAAAATGCTTTACAAACTCAGGCCTGTTGGAAATTTCTGTTAATCTGCCACCTGTATTTAAAATGCCTCTGCAAAGAGTGAACACTCTAAAACAAGTTTGATTTTTGAGTTAAGGTACCAACGGGAGGCAATCGAAGAACTGTAAAGGGAGAGAACAACCGATCCTCTTGATTCTCTGGCTTCACTTTCTGTTGATTTTGATGAGACTCGTCAGAAATAGCAGAGCTTCAGATAAAGGGAGTATTTCAAGAACCAAAATCCTTATTTCCACATTAAACCCTATTGGTGTCAGTACTCATTTTAATCGTATATTCAAGACACCATAGGATTTGGTGATAAAATAAGTTTTTCAAAAAAATAAATAAAAAAAATTCTACTTTAAACCATATGGTGTTACTACTGATTTTAAGTGTCTCTTTGAGATGGTTCTAATGAATAGTAACACCATAAGATTTGGTGATGAAATAAGTATTTCAAAAAGCAAAATCCTTATTTCTGCATTGAAACATATGGTGTCACCACTCATTTGAATCGTCTCGAAGAGACGATTCAAATGAGTAGTAACACCATAGGACTTGGTGATGAGATAAGTGAGAAAATGTTGGATTTGTTCTGTTTATCCCCCTCTCTTATATGAAGCCCTATATTAGGGACATATATCCACTGTATTTGTCCAGCTTATCCAGTACTATCTCATTGTCTTATTTCTTCCCATGTTTTCCAGGGGGGTCTTTCGCAGAACCAATGTTTTGGTAGATTTGGCCGTGATCAGGTGGCAATCTGTAAAGAAAATAATCATGGCTCTAGATAACAGCAAGTAAAATACAGTTGAACTTCGATATCTCGAACTCCCTTAACTCGAACTATCGGATTTGTCAACATATGAATTGCACCATTTCATGCTTGGTTAAGTCTAACATATATCCGTATTTCAAAGTTAAAACGTGGCTAAGCCACGTTTAACTTTGAAATACGGATATGTTTGACATAACCGAGTTCGAGATATCGAAGTTCAACTGCAGATGGCTTCCTCCGAACACGTGTGTCACCTGCCAGCAAGCATCAGTCTAACATTCTCTTTCCATAAAAGAAATATCATTTCAAAATCTTCAGTAAAATAGAAGAAATCTGCATAAAATAAAAATATTGAAAGGGTGATAACGCTAACAATATTGAGGCAATAGTTATTACCCTTGTGCAATACACTTCAACTTGTTAAGCTCTTTCCACAAATGCAGTTTCATATTAAAAGCTTGGGTGAAGGACAGACAGACAGATGGAAGGATAAACGCCAGAAAAATGATCCCTAAGTGTCACCTCATGCCTACAGCAGGTGACACAAAAATTAACAATTTAACCCATTACTTTAAATACACTTTTTACGGCTTTAATTAATGCCTTCACTGAAGAAAATAGTTCCATATTATACATTCAGGAACATTCAGCATAATAAATATTTTCAACCTTCTAGCATATGGTAGCTTAACCCTTTACCCCATTGCCTGTTTCTAGTTTTGAAAATAGGTGACCATTTAAAGCAGGTTGAAAGTAAAGCAGAATTCTGCTTTACTTCCAGCCTGCTTTAAGATATTATCTACTAGGATATAGATAAAAGTTCTTCTCATACATATTCTTGACTATATAAATTGGAACTTTCTTCAGTGGAGTGATAAATTAACTCTTTGAGCCCTAGTCCTGCATATCGGCGTGCTTTTCAAACAGTGTACATGTGAATAGTTCACTTGTCCTATGCAAACAGTGAAGACCCAGATCAGAGGGCTCCAAAAGGAGCCCTCTGATCAGGGTCTTCACTGTTTGTCCCAATGCCAAACATTGACAAAAACAACCCGTAAAAGTCAGAAATGGACTAGACAAAAATGGAAACTGGAATTGTCCATTTGAAGTTTCAGGGAGGAAAGAATTAAAGGCGTATTTAAAATGGTAATGGGTTAAGCCTTTTCTCAGGGCCTCCGCTGGCATTCGCATTTGTCGCCAAATGCGAAGAAATTTTCAAAGTGGCGACAAAATTTTAGTTCTGGCGAAATTGATTGCGACAAGAAATCTGTAATGTTTCTTTTTTCATAAATGACCTGTATGTATCACACCCGAGGCGCTAATGCGTGTAGAGTTAATTGGTGTAGTACACAAGCCAGCTCCTTGTGTTACATATGGCAGGTGTCAAAACTCAAACACGCGTACACAATCAACAATTAAAGAATATAGATTCGGCTTATCTCTGTTCCGCCTATCTCCTATTCTGCTTAAGTAATTGGTTATCCTCAGCGTGATTGACAGATCCAAAGCGTTTAATGTCCAATCAGATTACACCTACATATCTTGAAAGAAGCTACCGTGAGTGATATTGACACTGTGTGTGCATAAAACTTTACACGGCAGTCTACAATCATTTTCGGAAATAAGCTGCGTAAAGTGGAGATAATATTAGCGTAAATCGAGGAATGAGACATTTCTTTCCCCTAAAATAACCATTCCAGATGAGTAATTACCATTTTAAAGACAAAAAAAAACAACAACAAAAAAACAACCGCCCCAGTTCGAGGCACCGGTGTAACACCGGTGAAGTGCATGTTGGGGGAAAATTGTCTTTGATACGGAGAATAAGAATCGGTAATATTCTCCGAAAATACTGCACAAGCGAACCTTTAACATGGATCCAAATCCTCTATTATTTGAATTTACCACATATCCTTGTTAATAATCACGCCGTTAGATACAAACTTCCGAAAATGCATATCGTTTCAAAATGGCGAGAAGCCAATTTTCGGACTTGAGACGCATGTCTTTCCTTGTTTGATTGGTTATTAAAAAGGTATTTCCCAGCATCATTTTTAAACAACCAATTAAATTAGACGTTCTATTTCGCTACGAATCAATACAGGGTTGAATGGGTTGTGTGCTTGACAGTTGTGAAATGAACATAACGGCGATACAGAATACGATTTTCATGGGAGTTTCGGCAAATAAGTAATCAGTAAGTCAACCACGGAATTATCCTAAAATTATTTGATTCCGTGAGTGAACAATAGCTACAAATACGCACTGGAATCGAAGAATCAGATATTACTCTATTCGCGGAAAGTAGCGTATGTATCTTTGATTCTCATACATCAGAACCTTCCTCTTTTTCCAGAAGCCTCACAAAAACGCTTCAGATGTGCTTGCATCATCGCAAACAGCAGTTCCAGTTGGATGTTTAATGACAAGTAGTTGTTTAAAGCAGACTGAGAGTAGATTTCTAAATATGAAAAACTTTATTAGGCTTCCCCCTGTCAGGGTGTACTGTACCTTTTCGATGCTTTTTTCACAGGACATTTTATCTCTATGAGGAATGAGAGTTTGTCACTTTATCAAAAGACATACAAACCTATATTAATCGACTATTGAATAAGGTATATAGGCCTATTGTTGATCTTGAAAAACCGGTGACCGCTTACTGCAGGTTAATGTAATGCAGAAAGCTCATTTACATTATTCTGCCACTATCATGTAGCCTACATGTATATAGCAACCAGCCTTTCATGAAATTTGTTATGCCCTGGTTTACTGTATTGTTAAAACAAAGGTACCAGTAATGGTTTAAAACAGTATAAATTATAAGGTATATTTTTGGCTCCAACTTTGGATAAAAATTGGCTCCAACTTTGGCTCCAACTTTTTTCATTTGGCGAAAGTGGTGGCGAAAGTAAACAAGGGCCACTATGGCCCTAAATCGCTCACCTGGTACACCATGGCAAACTTGACATATAGTGGCCTAGATTATGACTGGACATGACCCACAATCAACCTTTAGAGTGTAAACAAGATTTTCTTATGATTTGACCTAGTGAACTAGTTTTTGACCGGACATGACCCATATTCGAACATGACCTAGATATCAATGAGGCAAACATTCTGACCAAGTTTCATTAAGATCCATTGAGATTTGTAGCCTCTAGAGTGTTAACGAGGTTTTTCTATGATTTGACCTTGTGACCTAGTGTTTGACCGGACATGACCCACATTTGAACTTGACCTAGATATCAATGAGGTAAACATTCTGACCAAGTTTCATTAAGATCCATTGAGATTTGTAGCTTCTAGAGTGTTAACAAGGTTTTTCTATGATTTGACCTAGTGACCTAGTTTTTGACCGGACATGACCCACATTTGAACTTGACCTAGATATCAATGAGGTAAACATTCTGACCAAGTTTCATTAAGATCCATTGAGATTTGTAGCTTCCAGAGTGTTAACAAGGTTTGTCTATGATTTGACCTAGTGACCTAGTTTTTGACCGGACATGACCCACATTCGAACTTGACCTAGATATCAATGAGGCAAACATTCTGACCAAGTTTCATTAAGATCCATTGAGATTTGTAGCTTCTAGAGTGTTAACAAGGTTTTTCTATGATTTGACCTAGTGACCTAGTTTTTGACCGGACATGACCCACATTCGAACTTGACCTAGATTTCATCAAGACAAACATTGCCATGAAGTTTCATGAAGATCGGATGAAATTTGTAGGCGCTAGAGTGTTAACGAACAATTGTGAACGGACGGACAGACGGACGGACGACGGACATTCAGCGATCCTAAAAGCTCACCTTGGCACTTCATGCCAGGTGAGCTAAAAATATCCCAGGGGAGGCCCTGTTTTCTCCTATGTGTCTCTATCAAGGTCTAAAATGTGACTACAATAAAAACCTCTCTATTGTGACCAATGAAAAGATGACTTATTTGAAAGTTATGTTTTAAAGACAGTTCCTGATCTTCTTTCGGTGGTTACACTAAACCAGGTAAAAAAGCATGCAGCCCTGTGCCAATTGTGCTGTTACTTATATCTTGTCTAGGGATATACTCATCCAAGCGTCTCTTGTGAGGCCCAGACCTTGAATTTTTAGTTTGAATGATAAAACACCTTGAGTGTGAGTATGTCAGGGCCTCTCTAGACTACTTGAGATTAGTGACATTGGCTAGGCACACTTTACTCCTGCTTTACAGTTACTTACACGCCTACTGAGAACAATGGGGGTGTCCATCAAAGGACTGAGGAAATGTCTTTAACATACATTGTTCCCTCCCTACAACATCCCAACCAACAACGACTTCCTACTTATAACAATGTTTGCCGCTGCTCCCCCAACAACGACTCCCTACTTATAACAATGTTTGCCGCTGCTCCCCCAACAACGACTCCCTACTTATAACAATGTTTGCCGCTGCTCCCCCAACAACGACTCCCTACTTATAACAATGTTTGCCGCTGCTCCCCCAACAACGACTCCCTACTTATAACAATGTTTGCCGCTGCTCCCCAACAAATACTCCCTACTTATAACAATGTTTGCCGCTGCTCCCCCAACAACGACTCCCTACTTATAACAATGTTTGCTGCTGCTCCCCAACAACGACTCCCTACTTATAACAATGTTTGCCGCTGCTCCCCCAACAACGACTCCCTACTTATAACAATGTTTGCCGCTGCTCCCCAACAAATACTCCCTACTTATAACAATGTTTGCCGCTGCTCCCCCAACAACGACTCCCTACTTATAACAATGTTTGCTGCTGCTCCCCAACAACGACTCCCTACTTATAACAATGTTTGCCGCTGCTCCCCAAACAACGACTCCCTACTTATAACAATGTTTGCCGCTGCTCCCCAAACAACGACTCCCTACTTATAACAATGTTTGCCGCTGCTCCCCAACAAATACTCCCTACTTATAACAATGTTTGCCGCTGCTCCCCCAACAACGACTCCCTACTTATAACAATGTTTGCTGCTGCTCCCCAACAACGACTCCCTACTTATAACAATGTTTGCCGCTGCTCCCCAAACAACGACTCCCTACTTATAACAATGTTTGCCGCTGCTCCCCCAACAACGACTCCCTACCCTACTTATAACAATGTTTGCCGCTGCTCCCCCAACAAAGACTCCTTACTTATAACAATGTTTGCCGCTGCTCCCCCAACAACGACTCCCTACTTATAACAATGTTTGCCGCTGCTCCCCCAACAACGACTCCCTACTTATAACAATGCTTGCCACTGCTCCCCCAACAACGACTCCCTACTTATAACAATGTTTGCCGCTGCTCCCCCAACAACGACTCCCTACTTATAACAATGTTTGCCGCTGCTCCCCCAACAACGACTCCCTACTTAAAACAATGTTTGCCGCTGCTCCCCCAACAACGACTCCCTACTTATAACAATGTTTGCCGCTGCTCCCCCAACAACGACTCCCTACTTATAACAATGTTTGCCGCTGCTCCCCCAACAACGACTCCCTACTTATAACAATGTTTGCCGCTGCTCCCCAACAATTACTCCCTACTTATAACAATGTTTGCCGCTGCTCCCCCAACAACGACTCCCTACTTATAACAATGTTTGCTGCTGCTCCCCAACAACGACTCCCTACTTATAACAATGTTTGCCGCTGCTCCCCCAACAACGACTCCCTACTTATAACAATGTTTGCCGCTGCTCCCCCAACAACGACTCCCTTCTTATAACAATGTTTGCCGCTGCTCCCCAACAAATACTCCCTACTTATAACAATGTTTGCCGCTGCTCCCCCAACAACGACTCCCTACTTATAACAATGTTTGCTGCTGCTCCCCAACAACGACTCCCTACTTATAACAATGTTTGCCGCTGCTCCCCAAACAACGACTCCCTACTTATAACAATGTTTGCCGCTGCTCCCCCAACAACGACTCCCTACTTATAACAATGTTTGCCGCTGCTCCCCAACAAATACTCCCTACTTATAACAATGTTTGCCGCTGCTCCCCCAACAACGACTCCCTACTTATAACAATGTTTGCTGCTGCTCCCCAACAACGACTCCCTACTTATAACAATGTTTGCCGCTGCTCCCCAAACAACGACTCCCTACTTATAACAATGTTTGCCGCTGCTCCCCCAACAACGACTCCCTACCCTACTTATAACAATGTTTGCCGCTGCTCCCCCAACAACGACTCCTTACTTATAACAATGTTTGCCGCTGCTCCCCCAACAACGACTCCCTACTTATAACAATGTTTGCCGCTGCTCCCCCAACAACGACTCCCTACTTATAACAATGCTTGCCGCTGCTCCCCCAACAACGACTCCCTACTTATAACAATGTTTGCCGCTGCTCCCCCAACAACGACTCCCTACTTATAACAATGTTTGCCGCTGCTCCCCCAACAACGACTCCCTACTTATAACAATGTTTGCCGCTGCTCCCCCAACAACGACTCCCTACTTATAACAATGTTTGCCGCTGCTCCCCAACAACGACTCCCTACTTATAACAATGTTTGCTGCTGCTCCCCAAACAATGACTCCCTACTTATAACAATGTTTGCCGCTGCTCCCCAAACAACGACTCCCTACTTATAACAATGTTTGCCGCTGCTCCCCAAACAACGACTCCCTACTTATAACAATGTTTGCCGCTGCTCCCCAAACAAGACATATATGGGTAAAACTTTCACTGTTACAATATCCTCTGTTTAAAATTGTTGTCTGCTCTTTTTTTCTCAAAGTTACATATTACACTAGTGGACATTTTGACATGAGAAATATAATGATGAGTGACAAACAGCTTGAATGAATGGTGTTTTACGGCCCATCGACACAAAAAGGTCATTTAGAGCCGAAGTCACAAACAGCTTGTATCCAGATCAGACGCCATGTTACGCGGTGTCTGATCAGGATCCAAACTGTTTGCAAAGTCGTCTTTTGGCGCCAATGGCAATGAAAGAGTTAAACAGCTGAGGTATTTCAAGCGATATGGAAGCTTGAAGCAACTTTCAATGTAAACTTACTTTGGCAATTCTTTATTCTTTTTTATCACCGGTTCAGGATGTATAGGCATCAGAGGGGGTGGGGCTAAACCACGACTTAGTGAATTACGACCATCAGCTGCGTAACGAATGTTCGTATATTCTCGTCCACTGACTTGACTTTGCTGAAAAGATAAAACACAGTTAAACCTCTATGAGTAATTCCAGCTTAACCCATTACCCCATAAATACGCCTTTTTACGTCTCTAGTGTATTCACTAATTGAGGAAAATAGTTCCAATTAATATAATTATGAATATGTACAATAAGAAATATTTTATATACTCTAACAGATATTTGCTTAAAGCAGGCTGAAAGTAAAGCAGAATGCGCCCGAAGGCGCATTCTGCTTTACTTTCAACCTGCTTTTGAGTAGTAACTTGTTTTCAAAATTAGAAACAGGCTATGGGGTAATGGGTTAACCCATTACCCCATAAACAAGTGTTTTTATGCCTAAATTTTATTATTATTCCACTGAAGAAAATAGTTCCACATTGTAAAGTCATGAATACATAGCACAAAAATATTTTCTAAACTGCAGCAGATGGTAGCTTAAAGCAGGCTGAAAGTAAAGCAGTGTGTGCCTTAAGGCTCATTCTGCTTTACTTTCAACCTGGTTTTAGTAGTCATTTGTTTTCAAAACTAACAAGAGCTGCATGCAGCACTAAATCGCTCACCTGGTACCCATGATTACGGTCATGGTAATGGACCAGTAATGATTACCTTTTCACTTATTCACCCCACCCACTGGTGGTCATGTTGTTTGAGCTAGGAAGATTATATGAAGAAAACAGACAAAGGGTCACCCATGAATCATTATTTGTGTAGATCATTCTTAAATCAGACCAATAGTTTCAGAGAAAAAGATTTTTAAAGTTGTTCTATACAGAAATATAAGGAAAACTTGCCCCACCCACTGACGGCCATGTTTTTTAAGATAACAAAATGATTTTAAGAAATCTGGTAGCACTGGTTAGGAACTTGGTTACAGTGGGGCGAGGGTCCTCGCGACAGGTGGTATCGGAGTCCTGACTATACATGTTTCAGAGTCTCGTCGTGAAACAAAACTTGGCACGCTGAAGTGAACACAAAAGAGGTAATTAATGGTCAAATTGACATAAACACTGTAAATCGTTATTGTCACCATATAGTCCGATGTTCTTCTAAGCGTCGTGCATGCTTAATTCGTTCCATTTATGGAATTTACGCTTGAAATAGTTAATAAAACGACGCGGTAATCAAGGCTTTTGTTCACAACGATCAATTCTTATAAATGACTGCATAATTTCGCCTGAAATTAATGTTTCTGGCAAGATTAATACTTAAATTGCATCTTTCCAAGAGAATCACATTAAAAATATCGTATATCAATGAAATTTTCTGGATTTCAAGTGGTTAATAAGGTTGCAGAGTCTAACAGAGAGTGTTACAGGTTCTCTGACGACAGATAATAAATGGTTACAGGTTGTTATCGATATTTTTGTTTTGTTTGAGAGAGAATGGATCTAAAAAGCATGTATTGCAAGAGGTCCTTTATCTTTTACAATGCTTTAAGCTGTCACCTGTCTTTTATACAATCAATTTGCCTTCGTTTTAGCGGTTGTAAATGAGATTTACTGTCATTATTACGTATTACTGCGTTCGGTTAGTGCCTACTTGATATTCTATCATATGTAAAGAACCATCGTCGTATTTAATAATTTCGAAATAGTTAACACGATGCAAAAATAATAAAAAGTACTCAATTTCAAAGATTCTGTTGCTGTATTTATTTCCCAAAATGAAAACCAGACTCTTAAAAATTAAATATATACTTGCAAATATCTCTAAAGCAATCACTGAAATAATCTAACGTGTAGAACAGCTCCAAAGGCAAAACATAACCGGTACATGTAATAAAAAAGAACCTGCTAAATTATCGTATGGTTATCTCAGTCCATTACATAACTTGTCAACCAAAGCATAGTACTTAATGAAAAAACTGAAAGCCACCTTTCATTTAGACATTATGGTGTGCAATGTAAATTCTTCCTAATAGGCAAGTCTCATATCTTGCCACAGACCAACTGTGGTCTCGATTTGCACTATTTGTGCTCTTTTTGAATGCAAATTTTCACAATAAGTTGCTCCATATTTTTAAGTTAAATTAATAGCTTTCTAACTATTTCTCAGACAAATAAATCATATGTGCAAAACGATCCGTCATATATCAAATATAAGTTTAACCCGTTCACTGCTTTACTCTGACCGTATAAACACAGATAAACAGGTTAGATTCGAATGAGAAGCTGAATAATTATGTGTCTGAATCGGATCAAAGCTGTTTGACTATCTTAGAGATCCTTTTTCGAGATTGATCCTGGTGAGTCATCGAGAAAGTTGGCGCGGCACCAGCCTCTTAACTGTTTGCAAATACGACTGTTAGTCTATTAAATGTATAAAACAGAATGCGTTATAGATCTTCCACCGAGAATAGGATCGAACCACACTCGAACCCGTGCATATTATCAATTTTGCGAAATTTAATAAGTAATTCAAATCTCAAGCGTGAGTAAATTTGCATTTTTCTGGTTTCGTCTAAACGACGGCCTACATGAAAATGAGTTCCACAAACAAAGACCAGATTCTTTGGTCCATGTTTGTCTTCGAGATGTTCAATGATCGAGGCTTTGGTATTGAGTTCTGCTCTGCAAGTGTCACATTCAAAGGCACTCTTTTGCCAAGAATGATAAACATGCCGATGTCTTGCCAGAGTTTTCCGATTATTAAACCGTCCGCTGTATAATTAATAAAGCAGTTTGATTTTGTTGTGATACGCCATTACGTGTTAATTAAAGTCATAGACTGAACTGAAAGCTTTATTGCACAA
Source organism: Gari tellinella (assembly GCA_922989275.2). Lineage (NCBI taxonomy): Eukaryota > Metazoa > Mollusca > Bivalvia > Cardiida > Psammobiidae > Gari > Gari tellinella. Next base: position 23,556,713 of record OV277870.1, read on the forward strand.
AGTGCAATTTACCTTTCTTTGCGATGAAAACTACCCCTGTGAAAAGTGTTCAGGAATTTTAGAATACCCATGAACGTTAAATAGAATAGTTCTATGGTTTCAAAAATACTTTACACATTCTACAAAAGGAGTTCAAGAACTTCTGCAATTCTAGAACAATGGTTCTAAAAACTGATATTCTTTACAAAGAAACTGCTATTTTCATTTTCTTTTACGACATTTGCACGGGAGTCCGGCTGCTGGAAGTGCCGCATATATTGTTATTGCCGTTTACTTCAATATCCAGACTTATATCGAGTAAACTGGGGTCTTCTAACGAGATCTCGCCCATTTCGAGATTCGTGAATACTCTGTAACACTGTTAGGAAGAACCTGTAACACTTATCAAACAGTCGTCAGGGACCTGTAACCTCTACATCACATTGATAAGTAACACCAAACTTATGATAACATTAAAAATCGGACATATTTCTTTAAAAAATGCATCAATATTAGAAAAACACGAACAAATATAGATAATCTTATTGTGTTAAATGCTGCAATTTCTCACGTTAATTCAATTTATAACAAAAATATGTGCATCTATATGTAGCCAGTAGGAATCACTTGCTTTTCTTTCCTCTATTCACCTGAATTCTAACGCAGGCGACGTTAAGTATCTTCTTAAATGGAAGCCGAAAGCACTTACCCCGTTTTTTATCATGAATCCTTGTCGCTGAACGAGTATGTTTTTACATGTACACGCGAGAAAAAGTCATGACTCTGAAACATTTTTCGAAATGACCCCTATGCCACCTGTCGTGAGGACCCTCGCCCCACTGTAACCAAGTTCCTAACCAGTGGGTAGAGGGTCTTCAATTGATCATTTGTGTACAATAATTTTCAATTTGGACCAGTAGTTTCAGAGAAGAAGATTGTTAAAGTTTTTACTATACAGTAACATAAGGAAAACGTGCCCCACCCACTGGTGTCCATGTTTTTTAAGATAACAAAATGATTTTAAGAAACCTGGTAGAGGGTCATCAATTGACCATTTGTGTAAAAAAAAATCAATTTGGACCAGTAGTTTCAGAGAAGAAGATTTTTACTATACAGTAACATCAGGAAAACGTGCCCCACCCATTGGCAGCCATGTTTTTTTAGATATAAAATAATTTTAAGAAATCTGGTAGAGGGTCACCCATGGATCATTTGCATAAAATTTCTTTCAAATCAGACAGCAGTTTTTGACAAGAAGATTTTCACTATATAGCCATATAAGGAAAATCTGTCCCACCCACTAGTGGCCATGTTTTTTAAGATATCAAAATAATTGTAAGAAATCTGATAGAGGGTCACCAATAGCACATTTGGGTAAAACTATTTCCAATTCAGACCTGTAGTTTTTGACAAGAAGATTTTAAAGTTTTTTCAATTGGTTGCCATGGCAACCATACTTTCAATTGAATGACCTTAATTTGAAGAAATCTGAGAGAGTACCTTACAAGAAACAATCCTATGAAGTTTTGATGAAATTGGCCCAGTGGTTTCCAAGAAGAAGATCTTTGAATAAAAAGTTTGACGATGGACGACGACGGAAGACTGACGACGGACACAGGGCGATCACAATGGCTCATCTTGGCACTTCGTGCCAGGTGAGCTAAAAACAGGCTATGGGGTAATTGGATAATTAATCATCTTGTGATTGAACACTGAACACAAATTATACTGTCCAAAACACCAGGGCTCCAGATAAGAGAGAGTAAAAGGGGACAAATCCACCATTTTCTCACTTATTTCAGCACCAAATCCTATAGTGTTACTACTCATTAGAATCGTCTCGAAGTGACATCATAGGGTTTAAAGAAGAAATAAAGATTTTAATTTTTGAATTACCCCCCTTATCTGGAGCTCTGAAAACACCTTTACAAGACTCCAGATAAGAGGGAGTAAACTGTCAGAGCAAATCCAACAATTTCTCTTTTATTTCAGCACCAAATCCTATTGTGTAACTACTCATTAGAATCATCTCAAAGTGACATTCTAATAAGTAGTGTCACACCATAAAGATAACCGTGACTTTTCTGATTTCAAAGAAGCGCAAAATTTTAATCACACAGAAAAAAACCCTCTATACGGTAATACAGACATAAAGATTTCAGTTTTTGAAATACTCCCCTTATCCGGTGCACTGCTTTCCTGGCTATGGGGTAATACAATATACTGTATGAAACACCATTCCTGTAGCGTGTTCAATTACCATTGTTTTCTGTTTAGGTTAGCAGTTTGTGCCCCATGTGCAGCATGCAGAGTACTGTAGAGAAAACGATTTATTTCCAAATAACCGTGTTTACGCTTAAACTATTATTTTCATTGCAAACAGTTTGGAGCCAGATCAGATGCCGGGTAACCCGGCGTCTGATCAGGCTCCAAACTATTTGCCACTCCGATTAAAACTGGAAGTTAGAATTGTCAACAAGATGTGATTTTCTATATTTCATTGCAAAGTGTTTGTGTTTGAATGAAAGAGTTAGGTTTTCTCCACTGTATTTCAGACCGGTAGCCAACTCGCAATCAATGGCCATCGGTTTCTTTACTGAACTCATCACTGGCCTACTAACCTGTTCTGCTTCCCATCTCTTGTGCTCTGTCTCCATGTAATGGTGTATGGCAAAGTAGACAAACTTGTACTGGGCTTCAGTCTGCACCAAGCCAGATCGCATTGCCCGTACCATCAAGATTGTCTTCTGAATGTCAATTTCACAGTCCATACCTGAGAGAGGGCATGGCAGAAATTATAATGCGAGTGCTGCAAGGTTTCAGTGACAGAGAGCACTATGATTGTTTCCTATCTCTTTGTATATGGTAACTTATAGCTTTAACTCTTTCCTCCCTAAAACTTTAAATTGACTATTCCAGTTTCCATTTAAGTCTAGCCCATTTCTGACTTTTAATAGTTGTTTTTGTCAATGTTTGGCATGATGACAAACAGTGAAGACCCTGATCAGAGGGCTCCTTAGGAGCCCTCTGATCTGGGTCTTCACTGTTTGCACAGGACAAGTGTACTATTCACATGTACACTGTTTGAAAAGGACGCCTATAAGCGGGACTAGGGTTCAAAGGGTTCACCCATTACCCCATAAATACAGGTTTTAACACCTTCAATTATTTTTAACATATGAAAAAAACCAATTTATACAGTCAAGAATATACGCAAGAAACATGTTCGATATCTTAGCAGATGGTAGCTTCAAGAAAGCTAAAAGAAAAGCAGAATGTCCCCTAAAAACTTTGGCTTAAGCCCTCTCTTGCTAATAGCATAAATTAATGTTTTTTTAATGCAGTGTAGACCGAGATCAGACAGCTCCTGAAGGAGATGTCTGGTCAGTGTCTGCACAATTTCCTGGAGGAAAATCTTTCTTATTTCTTTAGCCAATGTTATAGTTGAGATCAAATCTATCAGTGGGCATATATATAGTTCTATAGATGAATTTTCAGCAGGAGAAAGGTTAAATTCCATATCTTTATCCAATACACATGGTAAAATAAAAAGAATAGTAAAATACACTAACAAATTTGAAGCCTTAAATTATTTTGAATTTACACTAACCGTATGTTTTGATTTGGTTGAGAATCATGTCTATCACGATAAATGTTCCGGTTCTTCCGATACCCGCACTGTCAACACAAAATATATACAACTGGTTAATATATAGCACTAGATACAGTATTGACAACAAAACATAAATGACTCACTTATATGTATAGTACTTGATAATTGGCAATTGCATACATTGTAGACCCATATAAGTTGTCAGGGTTAATTGTTTTCATTCAAATACATAACAAACATTGTTTTAACCTATTACCCGAAAGACTGTTCCTAGTTTTTAAGACTTTTAACTTCAGTTGAGGATTTCTGAAGCCTTATCAATGGTTGACCGCTGAACCGATTAACCCATAGCCTGTTTCTAGTTTCGAAGATATGTGACCACTTAAAGCAGAATTAAAGTAAAGCAGAATGCGCCTGAAGGCACATTCTGCTTTACTTTCAACCTGCTTTAAGTAGTCACCTGTTTTCAAAATTAGAAACAGGCTATAGAGTAGAGTTAATTTTACAATGATAATTCTCCTACAATCAAGAGAACATGTGAAAGTCTACTTAATATGGACACATAACTACCCCTGTTTTCAATAACGAATATCCTTGTCTCCAACATGTGTGAGATCACTCTAATGTCACTATTTATAAAGGCGTTATTGCGTCACTTGGATTGTGAAAAAGGCCTATTACTGTAACAAGAGTTGTCAGAGACAACAAAGCTCGCCACCGGCACCTTTAGAAACTTAAAAGCACACTCAAGGTCACAGAGGTCAACCTTTTTGCCTGCATGGAAAGGTCTTGTCCATATACACTGGAAAATCAAATATGAAAATAACACCTCAAGGGACATAGGAATTATAAGCATTTTTGAAACCTAAACGCAGATTTCGAAACCAAAAACCTTTCGCGACCTTAGTTCAAGGTCAAGGACACTGGGCTAATTTTTTTGCATGCATGGAAAGGTCGTGTCCATATACACATGCATGCCAAATATGAAAGAAATATCTCAGTGGATATATGAGTTAAAGAAATTTTGAGAAACCTAAACGCAGACTTTGAAACCTAAACGCGGGTCCTAAGTTCAAGGTCAAGGTCAGAGGGCTCAAACATTTTGCACGCAAGGAAAGATCTTGTCCATATACACAGGCAAACTGAATATGAAAGGAATATTTCAATGGACATAGGAGTAATAAAAATTTTGAGAAACCAAAACACAGATTTCGAAACTAAACATGGGCCCTCAGTTCAAAGTCAAGGTCACACGGGTCTAAATTTTGCTGTGCCTGGAAAGGTCTTGTCCATATACACACATAAACCAACTATGAAAGCAATACCTCAAGCGACATAGAAGTAAAAGGCATTTTTCAAAACCTAAACACAGACCCTAAGTTCAAGGTCAAGGTCACAAGGGTCCAAATTTATCTGTGCATGGAAAGGTCTTGTCCATATACACACACATACCAACTATGAAATCAATACCTCAAAGGATATAGAAGTTAAATGCATTTTTCGAAACCTAAACGCAGATTTCGAAACCTAAACACAGGCTCTTAGTTCAAGGTCAAGGTCACACAGGTCTAAATGTTTCTGTGCATCGAAAGGTCATGTCCATATACACATACATACCAACTATGAAAGCAATAACTCAAAGGACAGAGAAGTTAAAGGCATTTTTCTACACCTAAACACACATTTCGAAACCTAAACACAGGCCCTAAGTTCAAGGTCAAGGTCACACGGGCCTAAATTTTTCTTTGCATGTAAAAGTCTTGCCCATATACACATACATACCAACTATGAAAGCAATACCTCAAGGGACATAGAAGTAAAAGGCATTTTTCTAAACCTAAACGCAGATTTCGAAACCTAAACGCAGGCCCTAAGTTCAAGGTCAAGGTCACAGGGGTCTAAATTTTTCTGAGCATGGAAAGGTCTTGTCTATATACACACACATACCGACTATGGAAGCAATACCTTAATGGATATAGAAGTAAAAGGCATTTTTCAAAACCTAAACGCAGATTTCGAAACCTAAACACAGGCCCTAAGTTCAAGGATAAGGTCACAGGGGTCTAAATTTTTCTGTGCATGTAAAGGTCTTGTCCATATACACACACATACCAACTATTGAAGCAATACCTCAAGGGACATAGAAGTTAAAGGCATTTTTCGAAACCTAAACGCAGATTTCGTAACCTAAACGCAGGCCCTAAGTTCAAGGTCAAGGTCACAGGGGTCAAAATTTTCTGTGCATGGAAAGGTCTTGTCCATATACACACACATACCAACTATGGAAGCAATACCTTAAGGGACATAGAAGTTTAAAGGCATTTTTCGAAACCTAAACGCAGATTTCGAAACCTAAATGCAGGCCCTAAGTTCAAGGTCAAGGTCACAGGGGTCAAACATTTTCTGTGCATGGAAAGGTCTTGTCTATATACACACACATACCAACTATGAAAGCAATACCTCAAGGGACATAGAAGTTATAGACATTTTCTTAAAATTGTTTACGCCGTTCACGACGACGCCGACGACGACGCCGACTAAACCGTGGATATTGCAATAGCTTGTCATGTACTACGTACAGGCGAGCTAAAAAATACATTAAATTATTGGTTATGTGAGAAAAAGAATCTGTCACTTGTTGATGTATGAGACAAGCTGATCTCAACCTCATCTAGAATGGAAAAGTTATTAAGCGAGCCAAGGCTCGCTTAATAACATTTCAATTCTAGACTCGGTTGAGATCAGCTTGTCTCATACATCAACAAGTGACAGATTCTATATATTCCTACCTGCAGTGCACTACCACTGGCCCAGCCTGTGGTATACTTTCCTGTTTGGTGTTGACTACATTCAGAAAGTCAAGAACATACGCAGGGTCAGATGGCACACCGTAGTCAGGCCACGTCATGAAGTGGAACTGGTACACTTTACGTACAGGCTCAATCTACAAATAAGTACACTCCAACTTTAATTTCTCAAACTCGATTAACCCATCACCCCATAGGTAGTTTCTTGTTTTAAAGACAGGTGATGACTGAAAGCAGGTTGAAAGTAAAGCAGTGTGCACTGCCTGCTTTAAAATTAAGCTACCATCTGTTAGAATACAGAAACAATTTCTTATGATGGATGTTTATGGGGTTAAACAATAAATTTACTGGCTTAAAGAAAAGTAGTTTCATGTAGGTTAAAATTTACACAGAAAGCTCTTTTGAAAGTTTTACACAGAAAGCTCTTTTGAAAGTTTCTAAAGGAGCTTTCTGACTTTACTTTAATCCTGCGTTATATAGTAACTTTTCTCTGAAGATCTCCTTGACTTGTATTGTTACTTAACCCTTTACCCCATAGTCTGTTTCTAGTTTTGAAGACAGGTGACCACTTAAAGCAGGTTGAAAGTAAAGCAGAATGTGCCTTAAGGCACATTCTTCTTTACTTTCAGCCTGCTTTAAGCTACTATCTGCTTGAATATAGACAAAACTTCTTATGATGCATATTCATGACTGTATATCGTAGAACTATATTGTTCAGTACAGGATTAAATTAAAGGCGTTAAAAGGTGTACTTATGGGGAAATGGGTTAACACAGGTTCTGTCGTATCTCAAAACTTATCCTTGTTACTTTTCCTACAATATGACTCTTTGCATGCTAGCGGCGGATATACCTGCCACAGTGATTACCTCTGCAAACAGATTGGATCCAGATGAGACGCCGCGTAACGCGGCGTCTCATCAGGATCCAAACTGTTTGCCATTCTGACACTGAATTGAAAAGAAATTTTGAAAATTCTAATTTTAGAACAATAGCAGACGACAAATTGTTGCAGACGAAAAAATTACCCAGCATGCAAAGAGTTAAAGAAAACAAACTGACCCTGCCATCATCCCCCTCGCGATGAACATCAAATTCACGGGTAAAGAAATCTTTGTCCTCCTTCTCATCAATAAACTTCACCACCATCGTTCCCTTGTACACGGCTAAACGCTTCTCCTTCCAGTCGATTTTCTCAGCCGGGCTGGGCCAGTAGCGTACAGCCTTAATCTGAAAATAAAAGAGAAATATTCAGAAAACAGAGTTACGATAGGTCTTATCATTATTCTGCAATGCAGGACTAACAATTATCCAATTAAACCAGACCTGATTGGCTTTGCAAAAACGTTTGATACGGTGTTCCCTCCCTACAAGGGTCCTACTAACAACGCTTACCTCATTACATCAATGCTTGCGGCTGTTCCCTAAACAAGACATTTTTGTCTAAGGCTTTCACTGCTGCATTATAATCTACTTATAATTTCCGTTTGCTGTTTTCCTCAAAGTTATACAGTAAACTCCACTTGTAACGATATCGCATGTAACGATATATTGCTTGTAATGATACACAACCTTCGGTCCCTGCCAGCCTTCTATATAATTCAATGTCGCTAACTCCGTTTGTAACGATATCGCTTGTTAAGATAATCTGGATGTAACTATGTTACTTTTCGGTCCCCTATCTCCAGTTTGATCGTATGTAACGATATTTTCACCTGTGCAGAGGTGCGAAGACAAGCCCGGGAAATGTGTGAAAACTATCGCTAACAAGTTTCAAACAAACAATAGTGCGCGTGCACTGCACCATGTAATCAGTCGAATTATGAGCGTACTTACCGTTACATGAGAGTTTCCAAGTTTTGTTATCTCATCAAATCTCTTTGATTTTTACATGAATTCATATTTTATATTTGATGAATAAACTTCATCACTACACGTTCTGTTTTTGTTTTCATTCAATCGCCCACACGATCGTTCATCCTTATATGTAACGGACCTGTGATATGCCTGTGTATCGATAATATCAGATAATTCAACAGGTCTATAAAGGACTTAGAAACATAACAAAAACATTTTGTTTTAAATTGCCTCGTCTTTAACAAACTGGTTCGGTTGTCCAGTCAGTGATTAGAATTGTTTACACGCATACTTGCAGAAATCGGAACTCCGAAGTAGCACAGTGCGTGTTTCATTAGCCAATGATAATTGGGAAAGTCCGTCATTGCGTCATTTTACAAAAAAAGAGAGGTTGAAACTGCCCGAGAAGCTACGATTGGCTTACGAAAAGTACTCGCTGGTCTACTCGTCCATTTCCGCCACTCAAAATGTTACGGAATAAACCGAGCATAATTTGCCAGGCGTAGTATTGTGTTTATCTGTCCGAAAAACGCTACTCGCATTTTTTGCGAGTTTCTGGAAAAGTCACTTAATTCTTGCAGTTTTCTTATTCCACTCGCAGTTTGCGAGTATGCGAGCCTATTTTAGAACCCTGTCTGGATTAAACCATGTTCATTTCCGGTTTACTTTCGTTATCCAGTATGTATGAACAACTAGAAAGACAGTACGTAAATCATTTGTAAAACGTGAAATACCTGCACAATTAGTTTATTTGTGCCAGTTGAAGCAAAGAGATAACAACCATTAAAGTTTATAACAGGTCAGAATAGTATTTTTTTCGTTAGTCTTAAAATGCACAGAACTCTATGTAGTAACCATTGTTTCGGATAGCACAAAATTTGGATACTGTCGTCAAGACCCACCAGATCGCTTGTAACGATATCCGGATGTAACGATACTTATTCCACGGTCCCCTGAATATCGTTATAAGCGGAGTTTACTGTATATTGGACATTTTGACGCAAGAAACATATAGATGAATGACAAACAGTATGGACCCTGATCAGACACTGTGTAACGGGATGTCTGATCTGGGTTCAAGCTGTTTTCAGTGAAGGCGTTAACCCATTACCCCTTAACCCATTAAGCCATACTGATTCATTTTGACTCATTGCGCAATAGCCTCATACTGACTCATTTTGACACACTTTATTCCACTAGCATGTATTGAGATAAGCATTGATAATTGTTAATTGCTTATGAGTTAATGGGTTAAAATGCCTTTTTACCCCTCTATTTATTCCTCCACTGAAGAAAATAGTTCCAATTTATACAGCCAAGAATATGTATCAGAAGAAATATTTTCTATATCCTTGCAGATGGTAGCTTAAAGCAGGCTGAAAGTAAAGCAGAATGTGCCTTAAGGCACATTCTGCTTTACGTTCAACCTGCTTTAAGTGGTCTCAAAGCTAGAAATAGGCTTAGAGGTAATGGGTTAATATGTATCACCTCTTACACCAAAAATGCCCAGCAGAAATGTAGCTCTCACCTTTCCTCTTTCTACCTCTTTTGTTGTCATGACAATAACACGACAGTTTTCTTGCCAGATCATTCTCCAGAAGTCTACTACAGTACTGGCAAGACAGCCTTGGGTGGCTATGTAGCATTTCTTTGGCTCAATGCTCTCATCTTCAGCCTATGAAAAGAGAACAATGATTTACTGTAGTAATATATGAGGTACAAAGCTCCAGATGGGGGGAGTATTTCGAAAACTAAAATCTTTATTTCTACACTAAACCCTATGGTGTCACTATTCATTAGAATCGTCTATTTGAGACGATTCTAATGAGTAGTCACACCATAGGCACTTGTGTTGAAATATGTGTTAAAAGTTTGGATGTAGCATTTCTTTAGCTCAATGCTTTTATCTTCTGCCTGTGAAAATAGAACAATGTTACACTCATAGTAATACAGTGTTCCCTCCACTACAACAGCCCTCCCAATCACAACTTCCTCCTTACAACGACCCTTGCCGAAATTTGCTAATCAGGACAATTATGTCTTACGCTTTTACTGCTGCAATACCATCTGCTTAAAATTGTCGTCTACTATTTTCCCCAAAGTCACACATTGGACATTTTGACAGAAGAAATGTAATGACGAGTGACAAACAGCTTGAATCAAGATCAGACCCCGCGTTATGATTCAAGCTGTTTGCAAATGTAAGCCAATTTCCCTCCCTATAATGACTCTCTCTGAACAAGGCACACAGTTTTTGTTTCCCATTGGATGTCGTTGTAGAGAAGGAGCGCTGTACATGACACACAAATACTGACAGAAGAACTCTGCAAAAATGGATGTCTTTTCCTTTTCTTTACGAAACGAAGAAGCAAATATAGAAACTAGGGTAGTATGATTTTGCAGTAAGCAGTTAAATCACGAAAACGTTTGCAAACAGCTTTGATCCACAGCATATTACCTCATCAACCTAACACAATACGACATGCACCATACCAATTGTTTTCGTGTATCATACAACCATCAAATGAAGTCTCGATGACCATCGCTGATTGGCCTATAGCCGATCTAGTCTGTTTTAACCCATTTTATGTATGATACACTTTTAGGTGTACCTCTAGACAAACAGTTTTGATCTCAGATCAGGCCCCACATTGTGGGGCCTGATCTGAGATGAAAACTGTTTGCAGCTAAGTCAATATTCTATCAGACACTGCTAAAATCTTTTGCAAATATTTGAGTTATACCCGCTGCAGACGACATTTTCAAATGGCCGCCAAATATTACCTAGCATGCAATGGGTGAAGGAACTTACTGTGACCATGTTGGCATTTATATAATCAGTTCCAAGGACATCAGGATCCCCATCTTTCAGACACACCCGAGTATGGTCAACTGAAAAACAACATCAAAACCATGATAGAATTTCCCTATTTCTGTATCCAGGGCTCCAGATAAGGGGAGTTTTTCAAAAACTATAATCTTTATGTCTGCATTAAACCCAATGGTGTCACTACTCATTAAAATCTTCTCTTCGAGCCAATTCTAATGAGTAACTACACCATATGATTTGGTGCTGAAATGAGTAAGAAAATGTTGGAACTGTTCAGTTTACTCCCTGTGTATCTATTTAAATCCTTTACCCCGTAATCTTATTCCAGTTTTGAATACAGGAAACATCTTAAATCAGGTTGAAAGTAAAACAAAATTTGCCATAAGGTGTATTCTGCTTATTTTCTGCCTGCCTTAGGCTACCATCTGCTAGGATAAAGAAAATATTTCTTAAGGTGGTTCGCGGGTCAGCTTATCCCGTGTCAGAATTCTTTAAAACCTTGATTAAATTTAAATATACCATATGGAGAGTGAAAAATTGTTAAAATAAAAAAAATTACAGTGCCATTTTTTTCTGACAGGACCTTTTGTCGAGAAAAGCTCCTTTTTTAATGAACAGGAATATTTTCTTTATAAAATGATATAACTCAATAATTTCTATATATTCAAGTAAACTGTAAAAAGACTATAAGATTTTGTGCAAACAAAAACATTTCATGACATATTTTCTGGAAATATCAATATTTAAAAAAAGTAAAATTCTGAAAAAGTCACTAAATCTCAAATTACAAAAAATCTAGCTGTTTAACATACACTAATTTTACTCTTATCAGATAGATATAACTTAATTCTACTTGTCATAAAAATTTAATGAAAATCTACAGTGGAATTTACATTTTATACATGATTTCCAGAAGTTCTGACAAAATGTTAACACAAAACGAGTAACCTTCCTTGAGTTCAACTGTAAAATGTTGTCAGCTCTAAATAATACCAGAAGTCAAACGTGTAAGATAGATAGATAGATGTAATAAAGGACCATTGAATACGGTAGCATGTAGATCTTTCAAGGCAGGTGACTGCTTAATGCAAAACAAAAGTAATGCATAAAAGCTCCTTTAAGATACATCTTTAAGCATTACTTTTGTCCTGTGTTAAGCTGCCATCTGTCATATAGGCTATAAATCCTTACAAAGTTTAGTTGTCACTTGACAATACTTACATCTGATATTATTCATTATTACGTGACTAAACATAGCCTGTCCTTTGGTCACTGCGTTATGAATTGACTAGTCAATAAAAATCGGACAATTTATTTAAAAACAAGAGCCCCATGGGGCATATTTCGCTCACCTGAGAAAATAGCTGAAAAAATGGCGATAATAATTTAGGTCCAGGACTGACCTAGATATGCAACAGATCCGAACAAATTATGTAAAGTATATTTAAAAGTGTCACCATACCGAATATAAAAGTTCTGGCCATATTAGTGTCAGAGAAGAAGACGTTTGAAATTTTCTCTATATAACTCTATGTAAAACTGTGACCCCAGGGGCGGGGCCAATTTTGACCCCAGATGCATAATTTGAACAAACTTGATAGAGGACCTGTAGGCGATGGTATGTGCAAAATATCTAAGCTCTGGCCCTTGTAGTTTCAGAAAAGATGATTTTTTAAGTTTTCATTGAAAAAAATCTATTTTGAGCTCCTGTGACCTAGTTATGCAACCGACCAGAACCATTTGAACAATTTTGGTATAGGACATCTAGAAGTGTCACCATACCAAATATCAAAGCTCTGGCCATATTAGTTCCAGAGAAGAAGACGTTTGAAAATTTCATTATATAACTCTATGTAAAACTGTGACCCCCCGGGCGGGGCCAATTTCGACCCCAGGGGCATAATTTGAACAAACTAAATAGAGGACCTGTAGGCGATGGTATGTGCAAAATATCTAAGCTCTGGCCCTTGTAGTTTCAGACAAGAAGATTTTTTAAGTTTTCAATGAAAAAAATCTATTTTTAGCTCCTGTGACCTAGTTATGCAACTGACCAGAACCATTTGAACAATTTTCGTATAGGACATCTAGAAGTGTCACCATGTCAAATATCAATGCTCTGGTCACATTAGTTTCAGAGAAGAAGACGTTTGAAAATTTCACTATATAACTCTATGTAAATCTGTGACCCCCGGGGCGGGGCCAATTTTGACCCCAGGGGCATAATTTGAACAAACTTGATAGAGGACCTGTAGATGATGCTATATGCCAAATATGTAAGCTCTGGCCCTTCTAGTTTTTGACAAGAAGATTTTTTAAGATTTCCTTATTTTTTCACTTTGGCAACCAGAGTTCTGCATTGTTTTTAATTCTTTGAACAAATTTGAAAGAGCTTGACCCAAGGAACATTTCTGTAAAGTTTGGTTGAATTCTGTCAAGCCGTATAGGAGGAGATGTCATTTGAAGCAATTGTTAACGACGACGCACGACGCACGACTAACGACCAACGACTAATGACGGACGCCGGACACAGGGCCATCCCAATAGCTCACCTTGAGCCTTTGGCTCAGGTGAGCTAAAAAGATTTGTAGCGAATGGGAATCCAACCTAGAACCTTTAGATTGCTAGTCAATCACCGTACCAACTGCGCTAACAGAGAGGACACTGAATTGGATCATTCAAACTTATCTTTATGTAAATATTCTACTATAAGCACGTGCCGCAAAGATCAGGTGAAAGTCATCAGCATTTCCGGAACTCGAGATGCGGGCCGCCCGCTGTTGAACCACCTTAACTCTTTCCTCCCTAAAACTTTAAGTGGACAATCCCAGTTTCCATTTTAGTCTAGTCCATTTCTGACTTTTAAGGGTTGTTTTTTTCAATGTTTGGCATTATGACAAACAGCGAAGACCCTGATCAGAGGGCTCCTTTCGGAGCCCTCTGATCTGGGTCTTCACTGTTTGCACAGGACAAGTGTACTATTCACAAGTACACTGTTTGAAAATAACGCCTATAAGCGGGACTAGGGATCAAAGGGTTAAAATGCTTATCTATGGAATAATGAGTTAAGAATCAAAATTACCAACATTGTAATAGATTCCTGTTTCAAATTTTAGAAATGAAACAGTAATGCGTCTCATTTTAGAAAATGCACATTCTCAACGTTGAAACATGTTTTTTTTTTTTTTTTAAATATTTGTTCCAAATACATAGATGCTAAGCTTGATCTATTTTTAGAAATATAAATACATGTATACAAGTACTCACATGGCAATATGTTCTTGTATCTATTTTTAGCCTTATTTTCTGCCCGCATTCCCTCTTTCCTGCTGTACAAATGCCGCACTTCTTGCTGTTGCAGATGCTGAAAGAAAATAATATTTCACATAAATACCTGTTGATACTGCTCTTTCGAATGATAAAATCAGATCTGGCCGCAGGATTATGAAGCTTTTAAGATGAGTCTGAGATCACTCTCAAGCATTTGATTGGTCAGATTTAGCATTCTGCTAAAATCTGATCAATCAAAGGCTGGAGAATGATCTCAGACTCATCTCAAATGCTTTATAACCAAGGGTCTGGCGCCAAGGTTATAAAACTTAAAATAATCTCAAAACTCAAATTTTGATTACCAGCTCTAGTTTTTTACATTACAAGCTTTTACTGATTTTAGACTAGTTACCTGATTTGGATATATTTTTGCACTATAAATACATGTGCAAATACAATTTATACTTAATGTGTTATGAGCTGAGAAAAACTTGAGTTTTGAGCAAAGAATTCATAAGCTTTAAGCTAAGATCTGGAAAAACACTTGAAATGCCAGTCATTTCAGAAACTTTCTAGCTTAAGGTACTTCGCATGTGCGCTTACTTTCCATACAAGGTGTTATGAAACTTTTCATGAAGAATGATAATAGCCTAAGAAACAATGTGTGAAAATGTAGGCAAAATTTATAGTGTGGTTTGTCTTTAAGGTCTCTTTTTCTGACAAAAACCTTG
Source organism: Gari tellinella (assembly GCA_922989275.2). Taxonomy (NCBI): domain Eukaryota; kingdom Metazoa; phylum Mollusca; class Bivalvia; order Cardiida; family Psammobiidae; genus Gari; species Gari tellinella. The sequence continues at coordinate 23,571,796 of OV277870.1, forward strand.
AATTTTGATGATTTTATTTTTCTCAAAAATAAATAAAGCTAATGACTATAAATCTCACCCAATATGTAGTCCACAACATTCATTACAAGAAATGCTAAAATCATTTTGAATAAAGGTTTTCAGAAAGATGTTATCAGCTATTTAAATTTTGCAAAATGCTAAAAAATTGATTTACAAAAGACTGACTCATTCAATGTATATTTGTTTCCATTTTATTTAAATATATGGTTGATGAAATAGTTAGTTTGAAAAAATTAGAAAATATTACAGTCAGGATTTGTTGTAATAACAGATTTTCTTATTAAAATGTGGGATATTTGAAGTTGAGATACAGTTACCTACCTTAAAATTAAAACTCTGTCATTAAAATGCATTATTATTTATTCATGGACTTGCATACAAGGTTAATTATATTGTTTAAACATAATAATAATGGGCAATATCGATCTTGAAAAGGTTGAGGTATTGATAAGCTTCAATGTGTAGCTTTATTGTTGATCAAATCGTATACATGTATTCCGATTTTATTGACTTGTAAGTCATAAAACTAAAACGTACATGCAAGTGGACATTATAATTGGACCGTATATAACATCACTAATTCTAATCAACTAAGACTAAACATAATATGTCCCTTGATCACTGCGTTATGGATTGACAAGTCAATAAATCGGACACAATATTTGCATCGGATGGGTCTCGAACCTATGACCTTTGAATTGGTAGTCAATCACTCTACTGACTGCACTATGAACGATTATACTAAATTGTATCAACATTTCCTTTTATATAAATTTTCTAGTATAAGCACGTGCGGAAAAAGTCTATGTCGTCAAGACGCATATCCGCTCGCCCGCAAGACCGACTTCCGTATGCGAAAGGCCTTAAAGGGGATTTTTCTAGTGTAAGAATAATTAGGGGTGTTTAAAAGGCGTATTTATGGATTGATGGGTAACACTGAAAACAAGCTATGACAGAAATGTTTAAACCCTGCAAGTTGCATGGGGATCTGACAAAAATTTCTTGATGTTAGAAAGGGTTTGTAAGTGCATAATATTAACAATTTAAATTTATACATGGCTTTGAAAGGATGAAAATCCTTCTTAGAAACAATAGTAATCTTTAACCCATTACCTGATAGCATATTTCTATTATTGAAGATAGGTGACTACTTAAAGCAGGTTGAAAGTAAAGCAGAATGAGCCTTAACCCTTTCCCCAATAGAAGCGCCTTTTAGCGAATATGATAAATTCCTCCGCTGAAAGTAAACCTTCTTTAAGAAGTCACCTATATTCAATAATAGAAATAGACTATCAGGTAAAGGGTTAATGCACATTCTGCTTTACTTCCAACCTGCTTTAAGCTATCATGTGCTAGAATATAGAAATTATTCCCTATAATTTATATTCATGACTGATTAAATTGGAACTATTTTCTTCGGTGGAGGATTAAATCATATCACTAAAAGGCACTTCTAAGGGGGAAATGGTTAAAGTGCTTTATGTGAACAATTCAAATTTACGTAAATAAAATCTAGGCCACTTATGTATGACCTCAATCGGGGCCATGCACCGAACAATAATAAACAATTAGCTATTCAATAATGCAATTAAAGTTGATACATAGACAATAAACAATGCACCACTATTATGCAACTTATAAGTAACTTTTCCTATGTGGTTATATCATAATGACTTTTGCTTATACACGTATCTATATAATTATGTGGTACATGATACAGTGGAGAAAAATTTCTCTCCCAATAAACTTGTTTACGCTAAAATCTTTATCTCCGTTGCAAACCATTTGGAGCAAGATGGCGTAACGCGTTACGGCGTAACGCGGTGTCTCATCAGGATCCAAATTGTTTGACACTCTGACCCTGTTTTGACAAGAAAATTTGATATATCTATTTTTAGAACAGTAGCAGACGATAATTGTTGCAGACCAAATAATTACCCAGCATGCAAAGAGTTATGGCAGTGAAGGGGTTCAAATGACCATGACAATAACTTCCTCCTTCTTACTCATCACCTCATGTATATACAGACAAGTGAAACAACCCTGTATTCAACTGCTATTTTACCCTTTACTCCATGGCCTGATTCTAATTTGGAAGACAAGTGACCCCTTAACCCTTTCCCTTATAGAAGCGACTTTTAGCGCATTCATTTTATTCATCCGCCAAAGAAAATAGTTCCATTTTATACTGTCATGAATATGTACCATAATAATTTTTTTCTATATCCTAGCAGATAGTAACTTAAAGCAGGCTTAAAGTAAAGCAGAATGCGCCCTTGGGCGCATTCTGCTTTACTTTTAGCCTGCTTTAATAGGTCACATATCTTAAATACTAGAAACAGGCTATGGGTTAAAGGGTTAACTCATTATCCCTTGAAAGTTCCAATGGACATTTCCAATTTACAATAAAGGCCGGTCCATTTTAGACTATATAGGGTTGTTTTTAATAATATATTGCAAAATGACAAATAGTGAGAACCCTGATTAGAGGGTTCCTGCAGGAGCCCTCTTATCAAGGGCTTCACTATTTGTATTAGACCAGTGTACTCTTAAGAGGTACACTTTTGGTAAGAGCCGCATGTATGCGTCACTAGGGCTCAATGAGTTAAAGCAGGCTAAAAATAAAACAGAATGTGCCATATTCTGTTTTATTTTCAGCCTGCTTTAACTCTTTCCTCCCTGGACTTCAAAATGGACAATTCCAGTTTCTATTTTAGTCTAGTCCATTTCTGACTTTTAAGGGTTCCTTTTGTCAATGTTTGGCATTATGACAAACAGTGAAGACCCTGACCAAAGGGCTCCTTTCTAAGCCCTCTGATCTACAGAACCGTCACTGTTCGCATAGGGCAAGTGTAACTATACTGTTTGAAAAGGACGCCTATATGCGGGACTAGGGTTCAAATGGTTAAGCTATTATCTGCTAGGATATAGAAAATATTTCTTTAATATGATATGTATTCATGACTGTATAAAATGGAAATATTTCCTTCAGTGGTGGAAATAAGTAAACAGGTGAATTTACGGATGAAACAAATGGTCTTTGTGGACAGGACTATTATGATGAAATGAGATGCCGGGTAACTGTTTGCAAGTCGTCAATATACCCTATTAGCATGAAATGGTTAACCCTTTCCCCCATATAAGCGACTTTTAGCGTATTTAATTTATTCCTCCGCTGAAGAAAATAGTTCCAGTTTATACCCTCATGAACAGTAACCATTACAAAATATTTTATATAGCCAAGCAGATTTTAGCTTAAAGCAGGCTGAAAGTAAAGCAGAATGTGCCTTAAGGCACATTCTGCTTTACTTTCAACCTGCTTTAAGTGGTCACCTGTTTTTCAAAAATAGAAACAGGCTATGAGGTAAAGGGTATAATATGCAAGAAACTAGAAAATGTTTGATAAACACAAATATACAGCTGCTAAATGCATTAAACATACTTGAGAAATGCAACTAAAAACCAGGATAAAGATGGACAGACATACAGAATATTTGAATTTAAGTTGTTTAACCCATTCTCCCATATAAACACCTTTTTACACCTATAGTTTATCCCTCCACTGAAGAAAATAGTCCTACTTTAATCAGTCAGGAATATGTTACATAGAAAATATTTTGTATAATCTAGCAGAGTATAGCTTTAAGCAGGCTGAATGTAAAGCAGAATGCGCCTAAAGGCGCATTCTGCTTTACTTTCAACTTGCTTTAAGTGGCCACTTCAAAACTAGAAACGGGGTATGATGTAATGGGTTAAGCCCCTTTGACACAAGTGGCCAAATCAGACAGACAGGCGGAAAAGCCAAACACTTTAGACATAAAAACAGACCTCAATCAAAGTAGACAATCCCTAAAAGAGGAATTAGGAAGAAAATTACCGGGAATGGGGGATTTTATATTAAAACCAAAGCATTGAATTCAGCCATAATGTGATCTTGAATCCTAATTAGTATTTTATCTTGCATAATAGCGCTTTACCACATAAATATGCCTTTGATTCCTTTAATTTATTCTTACATGTATATCAAAGAAAACAGCTCCACTTTATCCACTGCATCATAAGAAATATTTTCTCTGTATAAGCTCATGGTAGTTTAACCCTTTACCCAATAACCCGTTTATAACATTAAATACAGGTGATCACTTAAAACAGGTTGAAAGTAAAGCAGAATGTGCCTTAAGGCACATTCTGCTTTACTTTCAGCCTGCTTTAAGCTTAAATCTGCTAGGCTATGTAAAATTTTTGTAATGGTAATTGTTCATGAGGGAATAAACTGGAAATATTTTCTTCAGCGGAGGAATAAATTAAACACGCTAAAAGTCGCTTCTATAGGGGAAAGGGTTAAAGAACAAACAGTAGCTTAAAGCAGACAGAAAGTAAAGCAGAATGTGTCCATTCTGCTTTACTTTCTACCTACTTTACATGGTCACCTCTCTTCAAAACTTGAAACAAACTATGGGGTAAAGGTTTAAAAAGTATATCCTGCTTTGAGAGACTATTTAACCCTTTCCCCTAATAGTTTTCAGTATTGCAGACAGATGACTGGCTGCTAAAAGCAAATTGAAAGCAAAGCAAAGGTGCATTCTGCTTTACTTACAACATGCTTTACAATACAATCAGCTAGGATATAAAAAATATTTACTAACAACCTTCTTTACAATACAGTCAGCTATAATATATAAATATTTCCTATGCTGCACATTAAAGTTGAACTATTTTCTTCAGTGAAGGAATACATTAAAGGTGCAAACAGTGTATCTAAGGAGTAATGGGTTAAAAGAGTATGTCTCTGACTCTGACCTATTAACTCCTAATGACATGTATATGTTTCAGTTACAAACAGTGTACCTGTGAAGAGTACACTTGTCTTATGCAAAGTAATAACGGTAAAGGGCTGAAAGCAGAAATAAAGACTTAAGTTTTTGAAATACTTCCCTTATCTAGATCTGGAGCCCTGATTATCAAACAGCTATGCAACATGCTGTATTTATTCAGGTCCATAAGTAAATTATGTGAAGTTGGGTGACCCTAGCTCTAGTATTCAGTCCAAAATTGACATAAACACAAAAACTTAACCATTGTTCCAAGTGGGGCATAAAAAAAAAAAAATTAAAATATGAGGCACATTCTGCTTTACTTTCAGCCTGCTTTAAGTGATCATCTGCCAGAATAAAGAAAATATTTAATAGGATACATATTCATGACTGCATAAATTGAAACTATCGTCTTCAGTTAAGGAATAAATTAAAAGCTTAAAAAGGCGTATTTATGGCGTTAAGGGTTAAAGAAATGGACAGGATTTCATTGGAGAGTGGAAGTGTCAATCTGTAGTTTCAGGGGTCAGGGGTCAATGAGGTCAAACAGGGTCCTGGAAAAATGGAGAAAGTTGTCTGGTATAGTAGGAAGAAGGAAAAAGAAATATCGTTTAAATTCTTTATATGTGGCTATTGTTTGAACTAGGAAGTAGAAATACTTTGTTTTATTTTTATAATGAAACAAAGTAAACATTGTTATCAACTGTGAAAAAAAACAAAAACACTGGCAATGCAAAACACTTAACCCCTTTACTACTTAGCCTGGTCTAGTTTTGAAGATAGGTGATCACTTAAAGCAGGTTGAAAGTAATGCAGAATGCGCCTAAGCGCATTCTGATTTACTTTCAGCCTGCTTTAAGCTACCATCTGAGAGGATTTAGAAAATATTTCTTATAGTACAATGTTCGCGACTGTATAAGTTGCAGCTATTTTCTTCAGTGAAGGAATAAATTTAAAGGGGTTTGTATGCGGGGAAAGGATTAAAAAGAGCCACTGATATTGTTTAAAACAAAATCAAAACTATTTTCATGTTAGCTTACACGGAAATGATTTTTGCCAAAAAACGTTTACGTTAAAAAGAGATGCAGAGAATCTCTTCTTCTGATCAGGATCAAAATTATTTGAATTTATACTTCTACACCAAAGTGACCATTAACCCATTACCCCACAGACTGATTCTAGTTTTAAATATAGGTGACCACTTATAGCAGGCTGAAAGTAAAGTAGCATGCGCCTAAAGGCACATTCTGCTGTACTTTCAGCCTGCTTCAAGCTACCATCTGCTAGAATATAGAAAATATTTCTCATCATACATATTAATAAATGTATAAATTGGAACTACTATCTACAGTGAAGGAATAAATCAAAGGCGCAAAAAAGTGTATTTATTGGATAATGGTTTAACCCTTAACTCCCTGAAACTTCAAATAGACAATTCCAGTTTCCAATTTAGTCTAGTCCATTTTTTGTTATTTCAGGTTGTTTATGTCAATGTATTACAATGTCACAAACAGTGTAGACCTTGATCTGAGGGCTCCTCTACACTGTTTGCATAGGACAGGTATACGTTTCACAGGTACACTGTGTTTGCAAAGAATGAATATCTGCATGACTAGGCCTCAAAGAGTTAATAAACCTTTACACAGTCATAACTATTCACCCAAATATATATAGCAGATTGTAGGTTAAAGAAAGCTACAAGTAAAGAAGAATTTGCCTTTAGGCACATTCTGCTTTACTTTCAACCTGCTTTTAGAGGTCACCTATCTTTAAAACTAGAAACAAATATGGCGTAAAGGGTTAAGTAATATGTGTATTGAGGGACATACATGTTTACTTAATTCCTATGCCTTGTCGCATAGTACAAATTTGTATATATATTTTCAAAATGTTTCCTACTTCAGTGCGTTTTTATTTCAATTTTTTTAAAGAGGGCAGAGACAGGAAATTAAATATTTCAATTGAATTGAGCATGCCTTTGTTGCCATTTAACTTTATGCATGCTAGCAACTAAATCATGATAGCATTTGCAAACAGTTTCGATCCAGATGAGATGCTGCGTAACGCAGCATCTCATCAGGATCCAAACTGATTGACACACCAATCTAATTTTGTTAAAACAACTTTTAGAAAAATTACATTTTTAAAACATTAGCAGAAAATAGTTGTTGCAGTTGACAAATTTACTTTCATAGCATTCAAAGAGTGTCCTGGAAATGTGTGTATTGAAATAGTCTTAGTATGAGGGGTGTTCCAAAAATAATGTCACTTGCATCGGTGCTCATATAGCGGAAGTGCTTTTGTTCATTTTAATTTGCTCTGCCCTTCAAAATACTCTCCGCCAGCCAGAACACACCTTTTTAGCCGGTCAATCCATTTTTGGAAGCATTTTTCATACTCTTCAATGGGGACACCCATCAGACACTGATAAACAGCAGATCCAAGGGCATTTCTCGAATTGTATCTCCTTCCAGATAAATGATATTTAAGTTTTGGAAAGAGAAAATAGTCGCAGGGGGCCAAGTATGGCAAATACAGAGGGTGCGGAAGGACGGTAACCTTCTCTGACTCCAAAAAGTCTTCAATTTTCTCAGAACAACGTTTTTATAGTACTTGCCTGTGATCGTTCTGCCTTTTGGCACCGGGATTTGAATAGCTGGACCCTTATTAGTGAAAAAAATTAGCATACAAAACCTTCTTTACCGTTCGTATTCGTTTGGCAATACTTGGGCGTCTGGCATTTTTAGTGGCCCATATTCGGTTGGAAACCTTCCGCTTTGGTTCAAAATAATACACCCAGGTCTCATCACCAGTGACTTTATTATCAAAAGCCTTTTTACTATATTTTGGGTACATTTTGAGAAGTTTTTTTGCCATTGTTCACGCGTCTTCTTTTGCTCATCCGTTAACAAATGGGGTATCCATCTTGCATTTATCTTTCTAACTTTTAGGTGTTTCTTCAAAATTGCATGAGCTCTTGCTAAAGACAAGTTTGTCATTCGAGCCAATTGTCTTACGGTGAATCGAGCATCAGTTTTGAGGTTATTTCGGATTTTTTCTATGTTACCTTTGGTCGTAGTTGTTGCAGGACGACCTGGGCGAGCAGCATCTTTCAGTTGCTGCTGCCCAGCACTAAATTTAGCTACCCACCTACAAACAGTCCTGTGAGACATTTGGCCCTCCCCATAAATGTCACAGACCTCGCGGTGAATATCTACAGCCTTTATGCAGAGTAATGACCTACCTTTTATATAGGCCCTAATTTCAAGAACATTTTCAACTCGTTTTCCTGTCATTTTGTGTATAGTCTAACGAATAGGCTATGAAACGATGTACACTGTACCGAGGCCAGTGAACGTGTGGACGAGATATTTACCTGTGTCACGAGCCAGTGATCACTCAATCGACACGAGGTGGTTTTGTGCATAAATTGCACGATTTCCGCGAAATAAAGCACAGATGACATTATTTATGGAACACCCCTCGTATGAACAGAACAGAACAGAACAGATGTTTTATTTGACTTAAGCATACAAGCTCATCATCATAACATAAATACATAATAACATAAAACTGATGGTAGTAAAATTATGGATACAAGGCATGTTTAACAGAAAGATCAACATGGACCATGTATCCCGAGAGTGCCCATCATTAGCACAGGGCTTCTAAGAGTTGACTATAAAAAATCCTAAGACTTTCAATTTTTTATTTTTTTATTTTTTTTTAAACGTGATTACTTAAAGCAGGTTGAAAGTAAAGCGGAATGCGCCTTAAGGCGGAATCTTCTCGAATAGAAGATTATTATGATTGATCAAATAGCTTTAGCGCAACTTCTTGCAGGCCTTATTTTCATCCTATAAATAATTGGTAACGGGCTGTTGTGGCTTGACTCTTATCTCAGATGACTCTATGCTGGTAACTCTACTATTGTGGGTTATTATGTTCCCTTTTGGATCGTTTTAAATATCGCTCACCTGGAAAAACCAACACAAGGGTCACATAACCCCTGGTATGGGATAACTTTTCACCCCTGAGACATAATTTTCATTGAAAAAATCTATTTTTAGCTCCTGTGACCTAGATATGCAACTGACCAGAACCATATTAACAATATTGGTTTAGGGCTTCTAGAAGAATCATCATGCCAAATATCAAAGCTCTGGCCATATTAGTTTCTGAGAAAAAGATGTTTAAAGATTTCACTATATAACTGTATGTAAATTTACGACCCCCCGGGGCGGGGTCATTTTTTACCCCAGGGACATAACTTGATATAGGACCTGAAGACGATGCTTTGTGCCAAATATCTAAGCTCAGGGTACTGTGGTTTCAGACAATAAGATTTTTTAAGTTTTCATTGTAAAAATCTATTTTTAGCTCCTGTGAGCTAGATATGCAATGGACCGGAAATGTTTGAACAACTTTGAAAGAGGACCATATAAGGATCATTCAGGCCAAGTTTGGTAAAAATCTATCCAGTAGTTTCGGAGGAGATGTCGTTTAAAGAAATTGTTAACGACGAACGGAGACGGACAGAGGACGATCAAAATAGCTCACCTTGGCACTACGTGCCAGGTGAGCTAAAAACATAAACAGATCTACTGAAAGGTTTTCATGTGTGACATTTGATAAAATTCCTGATAATATCATTGTTGTTTTACATTTCATTAAAATCAAATACTTCTTAAAACTATGAGGAGTTACTAAACAAGAGCCGCATGCGGCCCTAAATCGCTCACCTGGTACCCATGGTTACGGTCATGGTAATGAACCAGTAATGGTAAAGTTTTCACTATAAGCCATCATTGGTAAATTCATCCCCACCCTCTGGTGGCCATGTTTGAGCTAGGAAGATTATTTGAAGAAAACTGGCAAAGGGTCACCCATGAATCATTATTTGTGTGAAAATATTCTTAAATCAGACCAATAGTTTCAAAGAAAAAGATTTTTAAAGATTTTCTATACAGAAATATAAGGAAAACTTGCCCCACCCACTGGCCGCCATGATTTTAAAGATAACAAAATGATTTTAAGAAATCTTGTAGAGAGTCATAAATGGATTATATGTGTAAAATTATTTTCAATTTTGACAAGTAGTGTCACAGAAGAAGATTTTTAAAGTTTTTACTATACAGTAACATAAGGAAAATGTGCCCCAACCACTTGCGGCCATGTTTTTTCAGATATCAAAATTATTTTAAGAAATCTGGTAGAGGGTCACCCATGGATCATTTGTGTGATATTACTTTCATATCGGACCAGCGGTTTCAGACAAGAAGATTTTTAAAGTTTTCACTATATAGCCATATAAGGAAAATCTGCCCCACCCACTAGCGGCCATGTTTTTTAAAATAGGAAAATTATTTTAAGAAATCTGATAGAGGGTCACCAATGGCACATTTGGAAAAAATTATTTTCAATTCGAACCTGTAGTTTTTGACAAGAAGATTTTTAAAGTTTTTTCAATTGGTTGCCATGGCAACCACAATTTCAATTGGATGACCTATATTTGAAGAATTCTGAGAGAGTACCCTACAAGGAACAATCCTATGAAGTTCTGAAGAAATTGGCCCAGTGGTTTCCAAGAAGAAGATCTTTAAAGAAAAAGTTTGACGACGGACTGACGTCCTTACATTTGGGCACTTGTTGGGTATTTCTTTTGTTTAAAAGTACCCAATAGCAACTTCGTGCCAGGTGAGCTAAAAAAATTACGATATAAGATTTATATACATGTGACAGAAATAAAAGGATATGAGATATGACATTGGTACTGAGATATTATACCAAGATGAGGCAATGAGACATTTAGAACAGCCTTCGCCCTATACTCCGAACAAAGACTCCCTCTTAACAACAACACTTGCCGTTGTTCCCCAAACAAGACAATTTTGTCCAACCTTTTTACTGCTGCAATATTGTCTGCTTGAAATTGTTGTCTGCTGTTTTTCTCAATGTTACATTTTTGACAGAAAAAACTTAATGACGAGTGACAAACAGCTTGAATCCAGATCAGATGCCGCGTAACACGGCATCTGATCTGGATTCAAGCTGTTTGCAAATAAGCCAATTTCCCTCGCTATAAAGACTCTCTCCAAACAACGCATACATTTTTTGTCTCCCATTGGGTGTCCTTGTAGAGAAGGAGCACTATATTGAGATAAGGCGATACGTTTCTTTACTCACCTCAAATTCATCCCAGAAGCCCCCTTTATGTTTGCCATCTTCGTTTTTGTTTGATGTATCTTTGGTTAGCTGTTTTACCCGATTTTCTATTCCCGATGCAGCAATTCTAGTGGCATTGAACGGCTGAAAATTTACACAAAACACATTTTTACTTAACATTTTGCCTATGTATTTTCACACATTAAATTTTTTCCACCACTGATTGGTTATTGATTTGTTATGATTTTACGTCATGAATATATATCATTAAAAGTAATCTCTCAGTCTGTATCCTAAAATATGACAACTTAACCCGTTATCCAATAGCTTGTTTCTAGTTTTAAAGATATGTAACCCCTTAAAGCAGGTTAAAAGTAAAGCAGAATGCACCTTAAGGCGCATTCTGCTTTACTTTCAGCCTGCTTTAAGTTTCCATCTACTAGAATATAGAAAATTATTCTTATGATACATAGTCATGACTATATAAATTTGAACTTTTTCTTCAGTGACGGAATGAATTAAAGGCGTATTTATGAGGTAATTGGTTAAAACAGGCTGAAAATAAAGCAGAATTTGCCTTAAGGTACATTTTGCTTTTCTTTTATCCTGCTTTAAAAGGTCACCAATTTTTTTCAAATCTAAGAACAGCCTATGAAGTAAAGGATCAAACAAGTCAAGAGCTCCAGATCAGGTTAAAACAGTCAACCCTAGTGACAACTATACTCATCATTTACAAACAGTGTACCTGTGGGGATTACACTAGTCCTATGCAAACAGTGTATACCCTGATCAGAGTTTGTGCCCTAGTCCCGCATATAGGCGTTATTTTCAAACAGTGAACATGTGAATAGTACACTTGTCCTGTGCAAACAGTGAAGACCCAGATCAGAGGGCTCCGAAAGGAGCCCTCTGATCAGGGTCTTCACTGTTTGTCATAATGCCAAACATTGACAAAAACAACCCTTAAAAGTCAGAAATGTACTAGACTTAAATGGAAACTGGAATTGTCCATTTAAAGTTTCAGGGAGGAAAGAGTTAAGGAGCCCTCTGATCTGGGTCTTCACTATTTGTCATTTTGAAATATATTGTTAAAATCACCCCTAAATAGTCAAAAATGAACTCGACTCATTTTGAAATTGGAATGGTCCATTAAAAGTTTCAGGGGTGAATGAGTTAAACTACTAACTACTTTTTGTCTCCATGAAACCTTTTCTTGTGAGCATTCATTAGAATTGTCTCAAAGATCCAAACTGTTTGCAAATGCTAGTCTTATGGACCTCAGAAGTGCAAGGGTAAGACTTATGGTAAACCCCTCCTGCAACAGGGGAAGAAGAACTGGGGCCCGTTTTGATGACAAAAATCTGTAACTTATAACCCATTACCCCATAGCCTGTTTCTAGTGTTCAAGACAGATGACAACTGAAAATAAATTACAGATTTTTAAAGCAGACAGAAAATAAAGCAGAATGCGCCTTAACAAGGCACATTCTGCTTTACTTTCAGTCTGCTTTAAGTTGTCATCAATCTACAAAACTAGAAGCAGTCTATGGGGTACTGGGATATCAGTTAGGATTTTGATAATGTTTGATACTCACATGCCGAAGGTGAACGACCGTACCAGACGTCTCCACCATCGGGTTTTTCTTGTAATGCTCCACTAAGTCTGCTAAACTTTCCAACTGCTCACCCCCACCCACATCAAACTTACCATTCTGCATGAAACAAGAAAATTAGCAATTGAAATACAATGAAACCCCTCTAAACCGGACATGTGTGGGGACAACAAAAATTTCCGGTTTAGAGGGGTTTCAAGTTAAGAGGGGGTTTAACACATTACCAAAATAGCTGTTTCTTTTAAATGCATTTAATTTCTGATTTCTCTATCTAATCCTGTCTTGTGACATCTCTATGGAATTGTCTTCGACGTCTTCGACGATTCCAAAGAGATGTCACAAGACAGGATTAGATAGAGAAATAAATAGAGGATATGGAATGAGTGTTTTTTCAGTAATGAATTTATTGAACGAGTTGGATAAAAATGATATTTTGCGAGCCTTGGCGAGCAACATATCATTTTTATCCAACGAGTTCAATAAATTTATTACTGAAAAAACACGAATTTAATATCCTATTTATCACATAAACACCAAATGACACCAAAATCTGAACGGTCTTACTTTCACTTTTGCCCTCGGCTCTAGGTAAACGATTCGTCATAGGTGTTATTCGGTTTTATTCCTCCGTAGATAAAAACACCAATCATATTAACGTAAAGAAAATCAACTCCATTACGTTGTGAAATACTTCTCTGATACCATATTCAAATTTTAAATTAATATTTGAATTAAAGTTGTTCTAATTGACTAAAAATGATCATTTGACATAAAGAATCTAGTTTCGTTTTCAAAATAACGTCAAGACGTAACATGACGTCATTATCATTCAACGTCTAAATTTGAAAAACAGTCTGAGTCACTGTTAAAACTAAAGTCTACGTAGTATTAAGTTTAGCCTGATTTGCAGCCTGAGTTTGCGAGACTGCTAGGGATAATGTTTCTAGGACACTTCGAAATGTTTCAATACCTAGTGGTGATCTAAGTTTGTCTAGATTCTCTTAACTGATTTACAGTCGGCGTAGTAGTACATTATTTTGGTGATTCGAAAATTAGTATAAAATATATGCCCAGTGGGCCATACGATTTTTACGGCCCTCTATATTTTGCACGTTTATGTGATAAATGACTTTATGAAACAGTCCCTTGGACATTCCTCGGGCGACCTAAAAAAGTGTACCCCATTGGGTATCAATTACAGAAAACACGGTATGTCACATCTCACAATTTTCCTGGTAGGTTTCAAATGATTTAAAAAGTCCTTTATAAAATCTACATATTTGCTGAGTCGAGGTAAACAACACTTAAAACATTGAATATTCTGCTTACAACTTTGAATGTTACAATTCTCAAACTGACTTGAATTCCTTAACCCTCATGATGCTAAAATTTTAGAGAGACACATCTGTTATCTGATAAATCACTTGTTTAACCCATGCTTTAAACACTATGGTGTCACTGTCACTACTCATTAGAATCGTCACGAAGAGACAATGCTAATGAGTAGTAACACCATAGAATTTGAAGCTCAAATAAGAGAAAAAATGTTGGATTAGTGCAGTTTACTCCCTCTTATCTGGAGCCCTGCAATGACCCTAAGAATTGGGACAGAGAGGCCTGAGTTTACAGTATAGACCTCATCATGAGACTGCTTCCTCAGGAGAAGTCTGATCAGGGTCTACACTGTTTGCTGTTTCAGGTTGCACCTTTTGATCAAATTAGTGTGTTATAAAAGCAATTAGTTTATATATTAGGATAACTACAGCAGTTATATAGAATGTTCAAATTTTAGGGATTTTTACAACGGTATATACCTGTCTACGTATTTTGACGTGGGTGACTTTATCTTCACATTTGACAGAGAGAACAAAGTCTCCAGGTTTGCTCTGTGATTCTCGCACCAGGTAACTCCCGTACTTCCCCTTCTCCATGAGCTGTTTCTCAGCTTCCTTCCCAGATATATGTCCGTGGAACCATCTGTAAACAATTAATTAACACAGCTGAAGACAAGTGATGCGTCATGTATATCACATACTGTCAAAGCTTGATATCTCTAACTCTCTTATGTCAAATATATCTGTATTTCTACTGTAATGCCCAGGGGTGTAAAATTCTACTCGCCCGCTCGCCATGGCGTGTAACATTTTATCAGGGCAAGCAGATTTTCTGATAATTTACAACAGAAACTAATGAGCAAAATGTCAATATCACCTAGCAGGGCGAGTAACAATTCTGAAAATTTTACACCCCTGATGCCACTTTTGAACTTTGACAAACTACAAAGCAAATTGTTGTATTCTAATTAATTAACATAGCTCACCAGTGGCACATTTCAAAACTTAAAAGAAGAGTCTTAGGTCAAGGTCACAGTGGTCAAACTCTCAATGTGCATAGAAAGTTTTTGTCAGCTTATAGGATACATTTGCATACCAAATATGTAAGCAATACCTGAAGGGCTATACGATAAATAAGCATTTTTCGAAACCTAAACACAGGCTCTTAGTTCAAGATCAAGGTCGCAGGGTCACACTTTTTGCATGCATGAAATAGTCTTTCCCATATACACATGAATATTAAATATGAAAGCAATAACTCAAGGGGTACAGGAGTTATAACCATTTTTGAAACCTAAACACATTTCGAAACTTAAATGTCTACCCTAAGTTCAAGGTCAAGGTCAATGAGGTCAAGATCTTTTGTTTTTGTGTTGAAAGAAAGGGCTTGTCCATATGCATATGAAAGCAATACCTCAAGGGACATGAGTTGCAAGCATTTTTCAAAACCTAAATGCAGGTTTTGAAGCCTAAACACGGGCCTTATTTCAAGGTCACTGGGATAAAATATTTGCTTGTATGGAAAAATTGACCGTATTATATACATGTATAATAAAGGCGGGTACCTTTCTGTAGTGGGGTCTTCTGAGTTGACTGGATATTTCAGTTCTATTATGTCACCATTTCTTTCCTTCAGCTGTCCCATATTCTCCATATAGTACTGTACCAGTTCAGCCAGTGTGGCAAACTTCTCTCCCCCATATAAGTCATAGTAGTCGCCTGTGTTCTGAATCTTGATGTGAGTAACTTCTCCATTCCGTCTGAAATGTTATAAAAAGTTATAAATAAATGGCTCCTGATATTGCAAAGAAGCCAATTAGGACTAATTATTGTGACTTAAATTGCTATCAAGATAGTTATCGATAGTTGAAAACTCTATCAGGATAGACTATCGATAGATGGATTCACTATTGCAATACAGTAAAACCTCTCTATAACGGCCACTAAAACGAGGACTAATTGGTTATTTAAATGACAGGTGACAGCTTAAAGCAAGGTGACAGTAAAACAGAAAGCTCCTACAGGAGCTTTCTGTTTTACTGTCACCATGCTTTAAGCAGTCACCTGTCAAAAACAACTAATAAATTAGCACACTTTAGTGGGCGTTATAGAGAGGTTTTACTGTACTATAACGATAGTCTATCAAATATTATACTTATATAAATATGGACCATGATAAATGTGTTTTATATCCTAGCAGATGCATTGGACAGTACTTAACCCATTACCCCTTAAAAACACCTTTTTACGCCTCTATTTATTCCTCCACTGAAGAAAATAGTTCCAATTTATACAGCCAAGAATATGTACTAGAAGAAATATTTTCTATATCCTAGCAGATGGTAGCTTAAAGCAGGCTGAAAGTAAAGCAGAATGTGCCTTCAGGCAC
Source organism: Gari tellinella (assembly GCA_922989275.2). NCBI lineage: Eukaryota > Metazoa > Mollusca > Bivalvia > Cardiida > Psammobiidae > Gari > Gari tellinella. The sequence continues at coordinate 23,588,132 of OV277870.1, forward strand.
ATTCTGCTTTACTTTCAACCTGCTTTAAGTGGTCACCCGTTTTCAAAGCTAGAAATAGGCTAAGGGGTAATGGGTTAAAGTCTTTATTGTAGGACTGGCTATTGCAGCCAAAATCACTATCACAATAGTTATCGATTGTTGAAAATACTATCACGATAGACTGTCGATAGATGGATTCAATATTGCAATACTATCATGATAATTTATCACATATTTTACTTATATGAACCATAAGAAATGTTTTCTATATCCTAGCATTCTGTTTTATTTTCAACTTGCTTTAATAAGCAACCATCTGTCTTCAGTATTGAAAACAAGCTTTAGGCAAAGGATTAGAAGAAACTTACACATACTGGGAAGTTCGAACTACAACAAACACACTATCTCAGGTTTACTTGAAACAATTTTTTACTACATGTACATTTCTTTGTTGAAAGTGACACAGGTCTAACTATTGATAGTAGCTCAAACTATTGTCAATAAATAAGTATCAATAGTCTAAATTTGCTATCGATAGTTGACTAATGTGACTCTGGTTATCGTAATAAGTCAGTCCTATCGTTTATCCTGCAGCCTGTAGCGATAATGCACACATTTGACAAAAACGGTCAAATCTCAATTCTCAAACTCCCTTAAGTTGAGCTTTATCAGCATTTCTTCAATTGAATTTTGGCAACTGAAGCTTGCTCAAGTCGAACAAATCTATATTTTAAAGATAAAATGTGGCATGGCTGCTTTATACAAAGTGAAAATATAACAAAAAACTTCTTGAGGAGCTTTCTGTTTTACATTCACCTTGTTTAAAGCTGTCACCTGTCTTTCATACTATTACAGTAATACCACAATATTACGACCACTAATTTGTGTAAATTATTAGGTGTTCATGAAAGGTGACTGCTTTAATTCAAGATGACAGTAAAAGAGAAAGCTCCATTAGGAGCTCTCTCTTTTACTGTCACCTTGATTTAAGCTGTCACCTGTATTTTTATTCAGTCAGTTAGCCTTCATTTTAGTTCTCATCAAAGAGAGGTTTTAGTGTAGATTTTAGTTAGAATTTGTTTTAGTGGTCCCAAAAGAGGGGTTTTAGTGTAAAGCAGAAAGCTCCATGCAAGCTTATTGCACTCATTCTTTTAAACTGTATCAAGCTGTAACCTGTTGTTAAAACTGTCAATGCAATGTCTTGAGAGCACCAGAAAAGGGGAGTATTTTTAAAATTTAAAATCTGTATTAAACCCTATGGTGTTACTACAGTACTCATTAGAATTTTCTCTCAGAGATGATTCTAATTAGTAGTAACACCATAGGATTTGGTTCTGAAATGAGTGAGAAAATATTGGATTTGTTGGATTTATACTGCTGATGGGTGAACATTGGAAATGACTGCTTAACACTGTAATTTTAACCCTTGGAGTGTGAAGAGAGTTGAAATAAATACAATAATTATATATTCAGCTATACAATAGCCCCAGTTGTTATCTGTATCAGGATACAAGTGTTCCGTCTATTCTCATCACTATATAATTTATACATGTATACACACATGTACATGTACATTGTATATGACTGGGCACCTTTGATACATGTTATGCATTTACCCATCCGATAGCCTGTTTCTAGTCTTGAAGATGGTTGACCACTTAAAGCAGGCTAAAAGTAAAGCTGAATGCGCCTTAAGGCGCATTCTGCTTTACTTTCAGCCTGCTTTAAGCTACTGCTAGGACACAGAGCAAATTTCTTATGATTCATGTTTATGACTGCATAAATTGGAACTACATGTTACAATTTTCTTTAATTTTGAGGAACATGTATACAAAACGTAAAAAAAAGAAGGCTATATGGGGCAAAAGGTTAACTTGTCTCCCTCTGTATATTCATATATAAAACTCTTCCTACTTTAGACAAAAATACCCTGAAATATGACATTGCAATTGACTTGGAAGAAACTAATACTATGGAGAAAAAAATTCCAGGAAAGAGTGTGGACTGATTTCAGACAGATCCAGTGTGAAAATAATGCAGACCTTGATCAGACAGCTCCTGAAGGAGATGCATGGTCTGGATATACACTGTTTTCGAAAAAGCAATAATATATATGTGTACCCTGAGTATTAGTAGGAGAATGCAACTGTCTTCCAATACTGAAAACAAGCTTGTTTGGGAAAGGTTCTAAGGGTTAACCCTTTACTCTATAGATTAGATTAGATTAGGCCTCACCCTTATAAGAAGGATTAATCAATGGCCTGGTTAAACTAAACTGGATGATGATGATGATGATGATGATTTGTACACGTTCAATTTATTCTTTCACTAAAGAAAATAGTTCTGATATATACAGTAATGATCATGTATCATTAGAAACATTTTCTATATTCTAGCAGATGGTAGCTTAAAGCAGGTTGAAAGTAAAGCAGAATGCACCTTAAGGTGCATTCTGCTTCACTTTCAACCTGCTTTAAGTAGTTTCATGTCTTCAAAACTAGAAACAACTATGGGAAAATGGTTGAAGACAGGAACCAAAACAAGTCTTCTTTTTGTCCGTGTTTTGATAGTTCTGGGTTTCACAATTTGACCTATACCTGACTGATAGAGTAAAGTCCCCCTTGTTGCTGGTACTCGGTCGAGCCAGGAAGCTACCATCGACCCCGCGACTGTGTAATAAACTTTCAGCCTCCTGCCCCGATATATTCGCATGGAACCATCTGAAAGTATACAATAATAGAATGTTAAAATAAAAAATGTTAACCCATAAAGCCATACTGACTCATATTGACTAACTGCGCAATAGCCTCATACTGACTCATTTAGACACACTTTAATCCACTAGCTTGTATTGAGATAAGCACTGATAATTGTTAATCCCTTATGAGTTAATGGGAATTACATTTGATACCCTTCTTAACCCATTCGCCCATAGTCTGTTTCTAGTTTTGAAGATTGGTGACCACTAAAAGCAGTTTGAAAGTAAAGCAGAATGCGCCATAAGGCGCATACTGCTTTACTTTCAACCTGCTTTAAGCTATAATCTGCTAGAATAAAGAAAATAATTCTTATGATTCATATTCATAACTGTATAAGAGCGGACCTATTTTCTTCAATGTAGTCATAAATTAAAGGCGTAAATGGGCGTATTTATGGAGGATTGGTTTATTCCTTTCACTGTCATAATAAATGATGTCATAGCTATTCTCATAACCTTGTTTTGTGAGTGACTCATTTGTGACATTCTAATTAAGTAGCTGCGATATAGGTTTGATGTAGTAACAAGGATAATTCTTCAGTCAAACCTGTCTTGACCCAAATTACTCCAAAAGTATGCATTTTTATGCATTTAATTCACTCCTCCACTGAAGAAAATAGTTCTAATTTATTCAGTTATGAAAATGTGTCATAAGAAATATTTTCTTTATTCTAGCAGATGGCAAATTCTGCTTTACTTTCAGACTACTTTACCTACTCACTAATATTCAATACTAGAAACAGGCTACATAGTAAAGGGTCAAGTAAACAGAGCTCCAGATAAGGGGGGTATTTCAAAAACTAAAATATCTTTTATTTCTGCATTAAACCCTATGGTGTCACTACTCATTAGAATCGTCTTTAAGAGACGATTCTAATGAGTAGTAACACCATAGGATTTGGTGCTGAAATGAGTGAGAAAAGGTTGTATTTGTTCAGTTTAGTCCCTCTTATCTGGAGCCCTGAGTAAACAGTCAATATACTGTCCACAAGTAGTCTCTTATACAGGTGACTGCTAAATGCAGGATAAAAATAATGCAGAAAGCTCCTATAGGAGCTTTCTGCATTATTTTTATCCTGCATTTAGCAGTCATTCTTCTTTGATTTCCAATACATTTCCTCAAAGAAACATCGCCTAATGCAAGTATGCTAGTATCTGGAAGTAGGTCAGAAAGTGCTCTACTAATCAAAGGTCAATTTTTTAACCCTTCTTCTGCTGGATAGCCACATACAATATTTAAAGTCTCTCCAGGGCTCAAGGTAAGGGGGGTATTTCAAAAACTAAAATCTTTATTTCTGTATTAAACCCTATGGTGTGACTACTCATTAGAATCGTCTCAAAGAGACAATTCTCTCTAGTATGATCACTGAATAAATGTTTAATTGGTTGTACAGCACTCCCTATCTACAACGGCCCTCCCAACAACGACTCCCTCCTTTCAATGACCCTTGTCCAAAATCCCTAAACAGGACAATTATAACTAACGTTTTAAAGTTGCAATATCGTCTGCATAAAATTGTTGTCTGCTGTTTTTCTCAAAGTAACATAATGGACATTTTGACAGAAAAAACTTAATGAGGAGTTACGGATAGCTTGAATCCAGATCAGATGCCGCGTTATGCAGCGTCTGGTCTGGATTCAAGCTGTTTGCAAATGTAAGCCAATTTCCCTTCCTATAAAGTCTCCTCCTAACAACACACATAATCTTTGTCTCTCATTGTAGAGAGGGAATGCTGTACTTAAGACAGGCCTGAGGGGGCAGCTTAAAGAAAGGTGAAAGTAAAACAGAAAGCTCCTAACTATGAGCAGCATGCTGCATGTATCAACTTTACAATTACTACATATTTGTAAACAACAATAAGGACAGGTTGCTCCAGGAAAGAGTGGATATGACTCATGTCAGATCTTAAAACAGTGCATGAGCTGTCATCATAGTCAATAATACTGCTTTCAAAAAGGGTCAATGCATGCATGCTTATATGTGACATCTGGAGAAGAGTAAATTCCCTATAACCCTTACTCTATAGATATGCATTATAATGCATATAACCCTTTCCTCCATAGAAGCACCTTTGCGCATCTATAGCTACTCCTCTACTAAATACCACAACTGAATATGTATTTATTGAAATGAAGCTTAAAGCAAGGTGAAGTATAACAGAAAGCTCTTAACACATTATCCCATAAATACGCCTTTTGACGCCTTTTAATTAATTCCCAAACTGAAGAAAATAGATCCAATCTATACAATTTTGAATATGTACATAGGTAAAATAAGAAATATATTCTATTTTCTAGCAGATATATAGTAGCTTAACCCTTTGAACCCTAGTCCCGCATATAGGCGTCCTTTTCAAACAGCGTACATGTGAACAGTACACTTGTCCTATGCAAACAGTAAAGATCCAGATCAGAGGGCTCCAAAAGGAGCCCTCTGATCAGGGTCTTCACTGTTTGTCATAATGCCAAACATTGACAAAAACAACCGTTAAAAGTCAGAAATGGACTAGACTAAAATGGAAACTGGAATTGTCCATTTAAAGTTTTAGGGAGGAAAGAGTTAAAGCAGGCTGAAGGTAAAGCAGAATGCACCTTAAGGTGCATTCTGCTTTACTTTCAATCTGCTTTAAGTTGTCACATATCTTCAAAACTAGAAAGAGGCTATGGGGTAATGGGTTAAAACTTAAAAGAGTTTTCTGCTTTACTTTAATCTTGCACTAAGCAGTCAACTGCCTAAAACACGTCTAGCTACATGTTTGGAGGAATTTGGGTCAGTTTTGTCATGATGAGGAAAAGTTCCTATGCACATTTTGGAAGAAGGAAATTTATGCAAAATCAGACACAAAACGAATTTAACTCATTTTGTAACCCCATAGCCTATTTCTAATTTTGAAGATCTGTGACCACTTAAGCAGGTTGAAAGTAAAGCAGAATGCGCCTTAAGGTACATTCTGCTTTACTTTCAGCCTGTTTTAAGCTACCATCTGCTAGGATATTGAAAATATTTCTTATGATATATGTTCTTGACTATATAAATTGGAACTGTTTACTTCTGTGTAGGAATAACTAAAAGGTGTAAAAAAGGCGTATTCATGGGGTAATGGGTTAAAGACATATTCAGGAAGTGTTAACCAGGCAGATCCGTAATCATGTTTCAGTTGACACATTTTAGCTCTTAATAAATCTTTGTTTACAACTTAAGTCTTAAATTTACTCTCATCTTCTGTTAAATCATGTGATGTCATATATGTACCATTGACACAAAGCTTTGATCCAATTTTATTTTGTTTGCACATACAACGAAATCTGTATCCAAACAGTTTGCAAAAGGTCTAGAAATTTGATTTCCAGCAATTGAAAGCTCTGAATCTGTTATCAGTGTGATAGATTTTTTGTTTATCGTTTCAACGCTAAATTTAACTTTTCATTTAACTAAATCTGTGCTACAATATTTTGTCTGAAAATAATACATAATTCAAATATTTGAAGTGTAACATCTGAAGAAATATTCAAGTATGAGCGCCAAACAGTTTGGATCCTGATCAGACACTGCATTATGCAGCGTCTGATCTGGATCCAACTGTTTGTGCAGTCAACTTTTAAAAAGTCATCTATGACAGTTAAAAGGGTTAACTTATTGATTTTCCAATCAATACGGCTCGAACAGGAAGTATTTCACCCCTATATATTATCTTCATACATGTACTAGTCCTTCAATGATGAATAATTGGACATCCTTAAGCTCATTGGCATTTACATAACAGATAAAAGGGCTAGACTTGGCCAATATTAGACTTCCTGATACTCATAATAGTTTCCCTTTCTCCCAATTATAACGGGGCTCCAGATAAGGGGAGTATTTCAAAATCTCAAATCTTTATCTCTGCTTTAAATCCTATGGTGTCACTACTCATTAGAATCGTCTAGTAACACCATAGGATTTGGTGTCGAAATGTGTGAGACAGTGTTTGATTTGTCATGCTACTCTCTCATCTTTTGACTATTCCTCAATTATTGTCTTTCCATACTTCTAAGAATTATCTTCATTAACCCATTACTCCATTTCGTGGCTGTGATTCATTCCTCGCCTAAAGAAAATTATAGTTCCAATTCATACAGTCATTAGCAATTGTGTCATAAGAAATATTTTCTATATTCTAGTAAATTGTAGCAAGAAAACATAATAGCAGAATGTGCCTTAAGGTGCATTCTGTTTAATGTTCAGCATGCTTTAACCCAATATGCCATAGCTTGTTTCTAGAATTTAAGACAGGTGACCACAAAAAGCAGGTTGAAAGTAAAGCAGACTGTGCCTTAATATGCATTCTGCTTTACTTTCAGTCTGCTTTATGCTACCACCTGGCACCAACTAGAATATAGGAAATATTTCTTACAGTAAATCTTTATGACTGAATAAAGTGGAGCTATTTAATCAGTGGAGTAATAAATTAAAGAAATAGAATTTAGAAAGGCATATTTATGGGAGAATGGGTTAAATGGTCACCTAGCTGTCTTCAATATGAGAAACAGGCTTATAATGGAGTAAAGGGACATCCCGTTAGTGTTGTATGATCATAAATGGACTAAACCTTAATTTGAAACTGAAATTGTCCATTTGAAGTTTCAGGGGTGAATGAGTCAAGCTGTCTAGTACAGCCAATTTCTATGATATAACATGAATTGCCAGTGTCAAACTTTAGCAACAATTGAATCCATCAAAGGTATGAACTCATTTCCTGCATAGCTACATCAAGTAATATGCCCCTTAAACTTTTCCCCAATAGGAGTGACTTTTAGCGCATTTTATCTAATCCTCCGCTCATATAGAAATAGTTCCAATTTGTTCAGTCATGAACATGTACAATAAGAAATAGTTTATAATTCCTAGCAGAAGGTGGCTTAAAGCAGGCTGAAAGTAAGGCAGAATGTGCCTTAAAGCACTTTCTGCTTTACTTTCAACCTGCTTTAATGGTTACACATCTTCACATCTACAAACAGGCTATTAGGTATTAAAGGGTTAATGTTCCACTCAACTGATATGCACACCATATTATGGTCAGTGGAGTTGCAATATGTTATTCTTTCCTGTTTAAATGCAAACGAAATGCAATAAATTGAAGAATTTCTTTTTTCATAAGTATTATCATTTATAGGGCAACAGATAAGGTTTTGATACAATTGGGTATTTACTCCTTGATAGTTTACAGAATTGGGTATTTGCAATTTTTATTGGGTATTGGCACTTTTCCTAATTGGGTATCATTCCAAAACATCTTTGCTTTTTGCTACATTTCTTTGCTTTTTGTTACTCCTTGTTGTGAAAAACAATTGCTTTTTCCACAATTTTAATTGGGTAAATACCCCAATACTCCCCTTATCTGTAACCCTGCATTTATTTTAATTTGATTGGCAAACAGTTTTGAGCCTGATCAGATATTCGGGTTACCCAGCATCTGATCTGCATCTAAATTGTTTGCAAAAGAAGCAAATATTTTAGCATAAAGGTGTTTATTTGGAAAGATTTATTTTTTCTTCACTGGCTGTTAAAGTACATTTTTAGTAAAACTGAAAGAGCAAACAGTGCAGACCTTGATGAGATGCCGAGAGATGTAGCATCTCATCAGTGTCTAAACTAGCTGTTTGTTGATGTCCTCTTTAGTTGACTGTAGGCTTAACCCATCCCCCATAAATACGCCTTTTTACCCATTTTAGTTAATTCCTGCACTATTGAATATAGTTCCATTTCATTTTTATACAGTCATCAAAATGTATCATAAGAAATATTTTCTATATCCTAGCAGAATCTGATGAAAGCTTATAGCATGCTGAAAGTAAAGCAGAATGCGCCTTAAGGCGCATTCTGCTTTACTTTCAACCTGCTTTAAGTGGTCACATATCTTCAAAACCAGAAACAGGCTATAGGGTAATGGGTTAAACCATTTACCCAGAAGAAAATATTTCAACAGAAATTTGTTGCACATTCATTACTGTATAAAATGGAACTTTTTAAATTTTCTTCAGTGAAGGAATAAATCAAATGTGTAAAAGTAAGCATATCAACAGAGTCAAGGGTTAACCCTTAGCCTGCCAGTCACGACTATTGCTCCATATGCAAACAGCTTGGATCCAGATGAGACGCCGAGTAACTCGGCGTCTCATCCGGATCCAAGCTGTTTGACACTCGGACAACATTTTCAGCAATTTTGAGCAACTTTGAAGCACTTTGAAACTTAAAGCAGACGAGAAATATAGCAGACGACAATTTATTTGGCGGGCTAAGGGTTAAAGCAGATGACAATTATAATATCACTGCACTTGTTGATGTCCAGTGTAATTTGTCCTCAGGATAAATATCAATCAAAGTAACTGTCATAAGAAACTAATGACATGAAAATTTCATCACATGGTCATAATTTCAAACCATATGCACCAGGGCTCCAGATAAGAAGGAGTGAACTGAACAAATACATTTTCTCACTCATTTCAGCAATAAATCCTATGGCATCACTACTCATTAGAATCGTCTCAAAGAGGTGATTCTAATGAATAGTGACACCATAGGGTTGAAAGCAAAAAATATATATTTAAGATTTTCGTTTTTGAAATACTCCCCTTATCTGAAGCCCTATAATTTATATGCACCACAAGAATATCTGACCAATTGAAGCATCAGACATATTAGGAACAGACAGGGAACTGATAGAAAACATTGTAGACATGAAAAATAGACAGACAGAAAGATAGAGTGGCAGACAGATAAGAAAACATTATTAAGACTGGCAAAGAGATAGAAAGACAGAAAAAGAGATCAACAAATAAAACAAAATTCAGGCAGAGATGGACAGATAGATGGACATACAGAGACTGCACCTGGTTTAGTGGTCTAATCAGGGCTCCAGATAAGAGGGAGTGAACTGCACAAATCCAACATTTTCTCACTTATTTTAGCACAAAATCCTATGGTGTCACTACTCATTAGAATCGTCTCATTGAGACGATTCTAATGAGTAGTGACAGCATAGGGTTTAAAGCAGAAATAAAGATTTTAGTTTTTGAGCTCCCCTTATCTGGAGCAAGTTGGGTCTAATGGAGCATCATTGTGTTCATTTACAGAGGGGTGCATTAACTTATTCTAGAACTACAGAAAATGAAAGTTTTAGAATCAGATAACGAGATGAGATCATTCAATCGCTACCGAAACTCACCTTCTCTGACGAATAAATCTGAGTGGCTCAGAGGGGGAGAATGGTGAATCCTCAGAATTTAATGTTCCCATTGTTCTCTGCTACACTTGAGATACGTTTAAACCACGGTGACACCGTAAAACACTGCTATTATGACCATTTTAACAATGAATTATTTCTTTGATGGTGTTTAACCCATTACCCCATAAATACGCCTTTTTACACCTCTAATTTGTTCCTCCACTTAAGAAAATAGTTCCAATTTATATAGCCATGACTATATATGATACAAAAAAATTTCTATTTCCTAGCAGATGATAGCTTAAAGCAAGCTCAAAGTAAAACAGAATGCACCTTAAGGCGCATTCTGCTTTTCTTTCAACCAGCTTTAAGTGGTCACCTATTTTCAAAACTAGAAACTGGCTATGGGATAATGGGTTAAACCTATTATATATATACCTTTTAACGCCTTAAAGCAGGATGAAAGTAAAACAAAATCTGCCTTATGGCACATCTGCTTTATTTTCAAGCTCCTTGCAGAACCCATTACAAACTCCATAATGACACATTTTTACACCTTTAATTATTCCTCCACTGAAGCAAATAGTTAATTAATATACTGTCATGAATACATGTATGTACCATAAGAAATATTTTCTTCTTATCCTTTAACAGATGGTAGCCTTTAAGCAAGTTGAAAGCAAAGCAGAATGTGTTGTACAGCATATCTTACAGCACATTCTGCTTTACTTTCAACTTGCTTTAAGTGGTCACCTATCTTCAAACTAGAAACCAATTTATGGGATATTGAGTTAAAGACAGGTCTCAGTTAAAGCAGGATATAAATAGAACAGAAGTTCCGACAGGACCTCACTGCTTATAATTACATCATTTTGTCTTAGGCAGTCATTAGATTTAAACCACTCCTCAATAAATATGCCTTTAATATATTCTTCCACTGAAGAAAATAGTTCCAATTCGTACAGTCATGAATATGAATCATAAGAAATATTTTCTATATCCTCGAAATATGGTAGCCTTCAAACGGGCTGAAGGTAAAGCAGAATGTGCCTTAAGGCACATTCTGCTTTACTTTCAACCTGCTTTTAGTGGTCACAGTGTTTCAAAACAAGAAACAGACAATGGCGTAATATATTAACCCATTACCCCATACCCTGTTTCTAGTTTTAAAAAAGATGATCCCTTAAAGCAGGTTGAAAGTAAAGCAGAATGCGCCTTAGGGTGCATTCTGCTTTTCTTTCAGCCTGCTTTAAGCTATTATCTGCTAGGATATAGAAAATATTTCTTATGATACATATTCATCACTGTATAAAAGTGAACTGTTTTCTTCAGCGGAGGAATACATTTTAGGCGTAAAAAGGCGTTTTTATGGGGAAATGGGTAACAGACTATGGAGGTAAAGGATTAAACTGTCACCTGTCAAAAATACTGCTTATGCATATTTTAACTCTTTGCATGCTAGTGGCGGATACATGTGCCATAGTGGTAACCTTATCAAACAGTTTCGATCCTGATGAGACGCCGCGTTTCGCGGCGTCTCATTAGGATCCAAATTGTTTGACACTCTGACCCCATTTTGAAAATAAATTTAGAAAATAATATTTTTCGAACAGTAGCAGACGACAACTGTTGCAGACGACAAAATTACCCAGCATGCAAAGAGTTAATGACTGCTTAATACAAGTCTGAAAGTTCGTAAAATTTTAAAGCATTTTCTAAATATCCGTTAAATTTTAAACCGTTTTTCTAAATATCCGTTTATTCTAACCCGTTTTCTAAATATCCATTAAATATAAAACCGTCTTTCTAAATATCCGTTAAATTTTAAACCGTTTTTCTAAATATCCCTTTATTCTAACCCGTTTTCTAAATATCCATTAAATATAAAACCGTCTTTCTAAATATCCGTTAAATTTTAAACCGTTTTCTAAATATCCACTAAATTCTAAACCTTTTTCTAAATATCCATTAAATTCTAAACCGTTTTCTAAATATCCCTATCACAGATGTCCTGCATTGCTTATCACTGCAACTTCCTAGCCCATTGAATGTTAAAATCACACCAAGATGATCATATGTACAGAGTTTGTAATAAATCAACGAGTGTCAATAGCCCTAAGAGGTTTTAACTTCCCCCCTAGAGTATATATCGTGGCCAGTGGTAAACCGGAAGGCTATACTGGAAGACTGTAGTGTAACAACCAGTGGTTTTTGTTAATTCAAAGGGATAATTTAATGACTGATAACCTTTTAGTCAGTTTTCCGTGTTTAACTCTTTCAACATCATGGACCTGTTTAACCCATTACCCCAAAAATAAAACTTTTAACGCCTCATAAATTTATTCCTCCACTTAAGAAAATAGTTCCACTTTATAAAGTCATAAATATAAGACTATAAGAAATATTTTCTATTTCCTAGAAGATAGTAATTTAAAGCAGGCTGAAAGTAAAACAGAATGCGCCTTAAGGTGCATTCAGCTTTACTTTCAACCTGCTTTAAGTGGTCACCTATCTTCAAGTCTTAGAAACAGACTATTTATACAAAGCAAAGGTTTAAGTAGTCACCTTTTTTCAAAACTAAAACCAGGCTATGGGGTAAAGGGTTTTGAAGGTAGAAAAACTTGGTCCAAGGTAATAAAATGTCTTGAGATGAGGCTAATATCATTTTCAAGCATTTGATTGATCAGATGTGATAATTTCATATAACTTTACTACATGTAGAACTTTGAAATATTCTTACAGGCCTGTAGGAAGCAAAATTGGATTGGGGGGCACCACCGATTTTTCGTCTTTTGACAACGTTTTTTTTTTTTTTTTTTTTTTTTTTGGTTGTGCGTTAAATTCTAGGTAAAAACAAGCGTTTTTAGGCCTTTTTTAGTACAAATATATAAAAATTTGCTTGCTTACTATAATTGGCAAAATTATTGGGGGGGGCATGCCCCCCCCCCCCCCCCCCCCCCCCCTTCCTACGGACCTGTCTTATACCACTACATTGCAATTACAAATTCCTGCAACCCATCCTCCCCATTGGGTTATGGATAAGAATGTGAGGAAAAAATTAAGGAAAATGTCACTCACAAATTCATAATCACTAAATCAATCAAAGGAAGCCATATTAATTGTGTGTACTAAGGTTATCACTTTCAAACATTATTTAAGTAACTCTTGTGGGTTGTTACGTTCCTTTTTGGATCTTTTTGATTTCCAAAATATAAACCAGTCTATTTGGAATTATGGGTAGTTTAATAAATACTGTTATAAATTAGCAAACAGTGTAGTCCCTGATCAGAGGGCTCCTATAGGAGCCCTCTGATCTGGGTCTACATTGTTTGCAAATGATAGGAGTACATTTTAAACAGGAGTACATTTTAACCCTTAGCCTGCCACTCACGACTATAGCTCCATATGCAAACAGCTTGGATCCGGATGAGACGCCGAGTAACACGGCGTCTCATCCGGATCCAAGCTGTTTGACACTCGGACAACATTTTCAGCAATTTTGAGCAACTTTGAAGCACTTTGAGACTTCAAACAGACGAGAAATATAGCAGACGACAATTTATTTGGCGGGCTAAGGGTTAATTTAAACGGTGTTGAAAGAGTTAAGTCTCATTTGAGACCTTTCTACTTTACTTTCATTCTTCTATAAGCATCTGAATCAGCTTTCAACCCATTACTCCATAGACACACATTTTACCCCTTTAACATTTCCCCCAATAGAAACGCCTTTTAGCGCATCCAGTTTATTCTGAAGAAAATAGTTCCAATTTATACAGCTATGAACAGGTACCATAAGAAATATTTTCTATATTCTAACAGGTGGTAGATTAAAGCCTGCTTTAACCCTTTCCCCCATAGAAGCGCCTTTTAGCGCATTTAATTATTCCTTCACTAAAGAAAATAGTTCCAATTTAATCAATCAGGATTATGTATTATCAGAAAAAGTTTCCAAATTCTAGCAGTTAAAAGCTTAAAGCAGGCTAAAAGTAAAGCAGAATATGCCTTAAGGCACATTCTGCTTTACTTTCAACCTGCTTTAAGTGGTCATCTATTTTCAAAACTAGAAACAGGCTATGGGGTAATGGGTTAACTCTTTGCATGCTGGCAGCAGATAATAATATATCTACCACAGTGATTACCTTTGAAAACAGTTTGGATCCAGATGAGACGCCGCGCAACGCGGGGTCTCATCAGGATCCAAACTGTTTACCATTCTGACCCTGAATTTAAAAGATATTGTGAAAATAAATTCTATTTTTAGAACAGTTGCAGACTACAATAATTGTTGCAGATGAAAAACAAGAATGCGCGTTCAATAAACACATATGCCCCCGGTGGCCTCCTTGACAATATATTTTGATTTTTTTCTAAGTCCAAATTAGGTCAAGGTCAAAATCAAGGTTGGGTAATATGAGTGGATTGGTAGTGATCCAAGGCAACAACTGTACAAGTATCAAAGCATTGTAGTCAGTTATGCTGATGCTAGACGAAACGGTAAAATCTAGTTAACCAAGAAATAGCCCATTTAAAATATTCTAAGTCCAAATTAGGTCAAGGTCAGGGTCAAAATCAAGGTTGTATGATATTGGTGGATAGGGAATGGTCCAAGGCAACAACTGTATAAGTATCCAAGCATTTGAGTAAGCGGTGTTGATGCTAGACGAAACGGTAAAATCTACTTAACCCTGTTACGGACGGAAGGACGGACGTTCACGGACGGACAGACAGGACGATTACTATATGCCTCCCCATCTATAGATGCCGGGGGCATAAAAATTACCCAGCATAAAAAGAGTTAAACTACAATCAGCTAGAAAATAGAAAACTTTCTTATGATACACAAAATATGTTCATGGATGTATAAATTGGAACTGTTTTCTTTAGTGGGTGAATAAATGAATGGCATAAAAAGGCATATTTATGGAGTAATGGGATAAGCACATTTGAATATATAATTTGCACTTTGGGCCATGGCGGACAGGGTGTAAATAACCCATTTTATGCAGTTTACCCTTTTAGGTGTACCTCTAGGGCCAACAGTTTTGATCTCAGATCAGGCCCCACATTGTTGGGCCTGATCTGAGATCAAAACTGTTTGCAGCTAAGTCAATATTCTATCAGAAACTGCTAAAACCTTTTGCAAATATGAGTTATACACGCTGCAGACGACATTTTAAAATGGCCGCCAAATATTACCCAGCATGCAATGGGTTAAATGGAAGGAAAGGACAACAAAGCCAGATGAGAATACACAGACTTACATGTAACAGGTAGCAGGAAGTAAATGAAGTGTTAGACATACATGTATCATATTATCTGTTTCAATCAGAATATTCTAATAGTTGGGACCTCACATTAATCTGTTGCATTGAGTACTCCAATTTCATTGTGATAGACAATCATACCATAATGCATATTTTACCTAACTTAAATGACATGATTTACCTTTTATATTTACCCATAGCCGGTTTCTAGTTTTGATAACAGGTGACCACTTCAAGCAGGTTGGAAGTAAAGCAGAACTGCCTTAGGGTGGGTGCATTGCACTGAATTCTGAACCATTACCAATAATTTTGTCTTTTTATACCGTTAATTTATTCCTCCACTGTAGAAAATTGTTCCACTTTATACATTTATGAATATGCACAATAAGGAATATTACTAATTTAACAGATGGTAGCTTAAGGCATGCTGAAAGTGTGTCATATTAAGGTGCATTCTGCTTTACTATCAACCTGTTCTGAATGGTCAACTATTGTCTTCAAAACTAGAAACAGGCTATGGGTTAATACAGTCTTTTGTTTTTATTCCTTTACATTAACCCATTACCCCATAAATACGCCTTTTTACGCCTTTAATATATTCATCCACTGAAGAAAATAGTCCCCTTTTATACAGTCAATAATATGTATCAGAAGAATGTTTTTCTATTTTCTAGCAGATTATAGCTTAAAGCAGGCTGAAAGTAAAGCAGAATGTGCCTTAAGGCACATTCTGCTTTACTTTCAACCTGCTTTAAGTGGTCACCTATCTTCAAAACTAGAAACAGGCTATGGGGTAATGGGTTAAGAAAGACTTTTTGCTGTATTAGAATAGTGGTCTAGCGGTAAAACGCCTGAATTATCCTGCCCTTACTTCACCAAATTAACTTACTTTAGCATGAGACATTTCGCGTGAACATGCAGCTTTACACCGGGCTCTAGATAAGACTGAACAAATCCAACACTTTCTCACTCATTTCTCCATCAAATCCTATGGTGTTACTTCTCATTAGAACCGTCTCAGAGTAGTGACACCATAGGGTTTAATTGAGAAATAAAGATTTTAGTTTTTGAAATACCCCCCTTATCTGGAGCCCTGCTGGTCATGCAAAATCAAACAATAATATATATATATATATATTATCATACAAATAACTTGATCATGTACAATCCTAAGATTTCAGTTTTTTTTCTAATTATCAAGCGCGTTTGTTTAAAGCAGGTTGAAAGTAAAGCAGAATGCGCCTTAAGGCACATTCTGCTTTACTTTCAGCCTGCTTTAAGCTACCATCTGCTAGGATATCAATCCGAAGATATCGTAAAATGCCGGAGAAATGGTAGCCCTGTGATTTATTCTCCCCACCAGTACATTGATGAATCAAAACCTTAACAGGATTTAATTTCATGAAAAGGGAGATAATTCAAGAACAACAATAGGAACGGACAAATCAAAACCACTATAATATTGGTGCACAAATGCAGATGGTGCTAAAAAATACTGCAAAATTTTAAAGAGTTCTGTTGAGGCATGACAGATAGTAAAGCTCAGGCTTTACTTTCATATATTCAAATTACAAAAAGGGAGATAATTCAAGAACAGAATGACAACTCAAAACTGCAATCGCATGTATACAACTTCAGATGGGGATCAGCAATACTGCATAATCAGTAAATAAAAAGTTCTGTTGAAGGATGGCAGCTCTAGTAAAGCCCCAGAAAAGTTGGAGGATGGCCTAGTAAAGCTCAGGACAAAATTTGTGTATCAAAAAGGACGGAACGGGAGAAATCAAGAACAAAATGATGAATCAAAACCGCAATACTGCATAATTTAAAAAGGTTCCATTGAAAGATGGCCTAGTTAAGCTCCCTGGAGACAAATTCTGTCCACAGACTGATGGATGGACTGACTGATCAGGGCTGCCATTTCTCTGGATTTTTCCTAAGTCTTCGGATTTTTATCCTAACAGATGGAAGCTTAAAACAGGCTGAAGGTAAAGCATAATGTGCCTTTAAAGGTGCATTCTGCTTTTCTTTCAACCTGTGTTAAGCAGTCATGTGCCTTCAAAACAAGAAACAGACTATGGGGTAAAGGTACGATTAGTAAAATTGAATCTGAAAAAATGAAAATTTGAAATCTTAGGATTTTTATTATCAACTTATGGCAGCCCTGACTGATTCCAGTTAACCCTACTACAACTCATTAAAACTAAAATAACTATCATCCCCACTATAATAGTTAATGGGTCGTTCTAGAGTTGGAGGACGTAAAACCTTCATACATACACACAGTCACCCGGCTGTACTTTTTCCAAGGTTCAGTGTAAAATTTCCATGGAATATGAATAATTTACGTGGAATTTACATGGAATTCTAAAAGTTCCATGGTTATTCGTAACAATTTCCAAGGTTTTTGTTTAGTCACCAAAATTTCCATGGTTTATGCATGCTTATGAACAAAAAAACCACGTAAATATCAAGAAAAAACCTTGGAAACTCTTAAAACCTTGGCAAAAGCTCGGAAAAATTGGACTTTGGCAAAAATAAACACGGAACAATCTCGGAAATAAGAACTTAACCATTTTTTAGCACGGAAAATCCTTGTAAAATAATAACTTAAACAATTTGCACCTCGTAAAAATTGTACTTAGACATTTTCCAGCACGGAAAAACCTTGGAAGTACAACTTAGTGAATTATAAATATAAGAAATATTTGCTACAATTGTAAGTTTCACAAAACAGTGAATATTATACACACCCAGGACACCAGCTCACAACAATCAGAGGTCAGAGATTTAAGTTGTCTGTTTATCTATACTTTAAAATGTGAATGTGGCAAAAATTAAAGACTCCAAACCAGTTCAGACTCCTGACAAAAGATTCATGGTAAGTTACATAACTTACATAAATACAATTTTATCATGATCATAATATATTTTGGATATTTACATGATACAAACAAAAGCATGTGGTACCCCACCCACTAGTAGTTAACTATTCCTCGTATATATATACTTTTCCATGGTATTTTGTCGAAACCACGTAAAATGGTTCTAATATTTCCATGGTTTTTTCCTAAATATTTTACAAGGATTCCTCGTAAACTTTTCCGAGGATTTTTTGTTTCCGTGGTTTCCTTGGAAATTAAATATTTTACAAGGATTCCTCGTAAACTTTTCCGAGGTATTTTGTCAAACCATGTAAAAACCAAGGTCTTGTATTTTCTAAGGTTTTCTCGTCTTTTTTCCAAGGTTTTTGTAATATGACCGTCCGAATACTCCGTGGTTTTTTCCATGGTTTTTTTTCATAAAACCTAGGAAAAAGTACAGCCGGGAAATGGTCTTTTAACCCATTACCCTATAGCCTGTTTTTAGTTATGAAGACACATGACCACTTAAAGCAGGTTGAAAGTAAAGCAGGTTGAACGTAAAGCAGAATGCGCCTTATGGTACATTTTGCATTATTTTCAGCCTGCTTTAAGGTACAATTTGCAAAGATACAGAAACGTTTTCTTATGGTACATATTCATGACCGTTTCAATTGGAACTATATTCTTTTGTGGAGGAATAAACTAAAGGCGTAAAAAGATGTATTTATGGAGAAATGGGTTAACAGATCCTCCCAATATTATAAGACTTAGTAGGCTGACCATTTCCAACATTATCTCTTTTCATGCTAGATGATATCTTTTTTTATTTGTTTGTTTGTTTCTAACTTATCTATCCATCTCTGTATACTACCTGTAGGGCTCCAGAAAAGAGGGAGTTAACTGAACTGTTCAACAAATCCAACATTTTCTCACTCATTTCAGCACCAAATCCTATGATGTTACAATTCATTAGAATCGTCTCATCAAGGCGGTTCTAATTAGTAGAAACACCATAGGGTTTAACCCTTTGAACCCTAGTCCCGCATATAGGCGTCCTTTTCAAACAGTGTATATGTAAATAGTACACTTGTCCTATGCAAACAGCGAAGACCCAGATCAGAGGGCTCCAAAAGGAGCCCTCTGATCTGGGTCTTCACTGTTTGTCATAATTCCAAAGAGTGACAAAAACAACCCTTAAAAGTCAGAAATGGACTAGACTAAGATGTAAACTGGAATTGTCCATTTAAAGTTTTAGGGAGGAAAGAGTTAATGCAAAAACAAAGATTTTAGTTTTTGAAATACTCCTCTTATCTGGAGGCAGGGGCCCTGGAACACTGTTAACAACGCTCACAATTAATTTGAGTATTATAACAAGTAGTTAAATGAAAGGGTTTGAAATAGACAATTAAAGACATACAGATGTTATAAGTGTTTGAACACGGAATTATACAAAACAGAAAAGCAACTCAGCGAACTTGAATAGGCGAGCATTTGAGCTCTCGCGGCAGTTGAATTTTGCGAGATTATGTGTCACGTGACAACATCTTCACTTTTTGCCTCGTCCGCCATTTCTAAGACCTGTGAAAATTTACCGACTCGAGTGTTTTTATTGATATTTTATAGGATTTAAACGACTCGATGGACATTCCTATCAATTCACGATAATATAAACCCGTGAACAATGCTTCGAAACTGACATTTATCATATTGACTTCCGATAGACGTTCTCTTATCAAGTCTCGCGAGTCTCGTTTGCGCCGCACGAGATTTGCGATATAGCGCGAGGTTTCAATTCCGTCAGTGTATAATTCTGTGGTTTGAAATACTCTTGAATCTTATCTGGAACTCTCAGTCAATGTCCATGAGCTTGGCCCTTATTTACCGGAAACACTTAAAATGTCTAAAACAGGGAAGTGATTCATATGATAATTTTAACTTTAATTACACTTCAAGTGCTGATTTAGAAGGGGACGTTTGAAAAAGTCTCAGTTGAAGATAAAGTAAGCGATGTCGTGTGTATTAATGATTATGCGTAGAAAGTATGGAACCTCTAGCCGATATATTTATCCTCAAGTCAAGATTTCCTTAAGTTAAAATACCCCACCCATATCGTGAAACCCCTTTACAAATCAGCTGGAAAAAATGATCATATGATCGATATTCATTGACGTTGAAAGGCAGCAACAGCATTACCTGCGAGACGTCATCCTCTTGTTTCTGACGTCCTTAATCGCATCAAGTCTGACCGATGGAAACAATAATTGTATCCTTCTTTCTTACTTCTTGTTTTCAATCAAAGAAAAATATAGAATAATTACACGTTTGTAAGATTTACCCATTATTATCGTAAAAATGATAAAGGTAAATAAACATTTTAAAGGGGAATTACTTTATATAAAAAACAAATTAAGAATACAAAATTAGTTGTTTAGACTTCAAATATTGTATTAGAATTGAAGGGAGCACATGAAAGCCCGTGTTTTGGTGTAAATATCATAATTTTTCAAAGCTATCAAAGTCACCAAAAAATTTGCCCACTATTCTCCGGTCCATGGAAAAACCCCATACGACTGGCACACTACTGGTATACTACCAAGAGCCTGCCCATACGTATCCATACGAGTTGAATCTATACCGTAGGGCCATTTTTATGGGTATTATTCTATCATATATGTTAAATATGATCATTATGAAGATTTTCCATCAAAAAAATTAAATTAAATCCCATTATTAATCTCATATTATCGATATTTTCAAAAATGTATGACTATCCCATACGAGTAAATTACCACATGAACCAGGGCCCAATACGAGTTGAATATACACTATAAGGATTATTTTATATGTTTAATATTCTATCAGAAACAATAAATGTAATAATTAGAGATCTACATATTTTGTAATGTTTTAATTTAAATTTCATTTTATCCTATAATAATCATATGATTATAAATGTGAACCCGAGCCCCACAGGGCCAATTTGTGAATTAAATTTTATTAATTTTAATAAAAATGATAATTAGAAAAATATTATTATATACAATACAATCCCGTTTTATTGACAATATCATGGAGAAAGTCCTTTCTCCATGACAATATGGTATAATAAAACGAAATTTAAAATGGAGTTATGCACAGAACCATGAAATGTCCAAGACATTAGTTGTAGGCCATGTTCCCATTTTAAATGCACACAAAATTCGTAAGGTATGTAAAACACAAATAAATTCACAATTGAATAGAAATTATTTGATTATATTTTCTTAAACTAAATGTTGATAATAAAAACGACAATAAACGCAATAATAAATTTAATGCAGAATATAATCATTTTGGTTTATATGCAGATCAGATATTTTTACGACAAGGATACATACTATTCAGTAAATTATGTGCACAGTCCTTTTGATGTTTTTTTTTTTTTTGATGATGCAAAATATCAATTAGACTCGATAATCACCTATAAAGCGTGAAGGGTGTCATGCTGAGACCGTCAATTACATACCACTAATCCCCTCTAACATACCGCTGGGTGACTAAGTCGCTTGGCTTTAATGTGCCGCTAAACTGTTACCGTTACCTGTATTGTTTGTCAACAAGTGAGTTGAATCTAATGCAATGCTCAACAGTTATAGTAAGAAATGCGTTTATAATAATCGAAACCAAATTTTGCCAGGGATAGTCGGTAATACAGAAAAGTCTTTATGTATATGGACATGGTTATATTGTATTTCATTATTAATTACCACTGCGATGGGTGGCTTCAGCCATCTCCTTTCCCCAGAGTGAATAGTTGTTTAAAGCAGGGTCAAAGTAAATCAGAGTGCGCCTTAAGGCGCTTGACTTTCAACATGCTTTTTGTGACCACATGTCTTTAAAACCAGACTCAGTCTTCCATTAAAAAATCACCGTATGTTAATGTCCATTAACAAATATTTTAGTTGCTGTAATAGAAGGGTTTAACTGTATGTTATTACTGTATTATTTCCATCTTAAAAATACATTTTCGTTTTTTTAATGCCCATTAACATGTACATCTGCTTTGTTTCCATATTTTAATCATTTGTTCTCTTTCAGTTCAGGTTCATTCTTCATTTAATAACCAGTCTCATTTTAAACGCACAAAAAACTTGGGTTTATCGACCTCTCACACTCTTACATAATAATGTGCTTACCTACCCAGATCGTTTCGCTAAAGCATGTCATAACGGTAATTATATACTGTTGAATGCAGAAATTTAACCTGTCTTTAACTTTCACTTTGCTCATAAAAATGTTGATTGCATTTTTTCTTACCATGTTGTTTACTTAACCCATTCACTCCCTTACCCAGAGTACATTGATTACTTGGAAACAGTTTTGATCATAATCAGACAAATGTTCAAATTACTTGAAAATGAATTGTAGAAATAAAAGTAGACGACACTTTATAGTGACTTGGGTTAAAGAGCATGCATCATTGAGAGTGTGAAGTCAATACACGCAAGCATATTATGACATTTTTTTTTTTTTTTTTTTTTACATTTTTAGGTAGATCTATTTTGTTAAATAATTCGGCATTTTGTTCCAAATTATGGGACTTACGCAGGCCGGGTTCTCGCCCCGAGCCCCGAGTGCATTAACTACAAAGCATATGCAACAGGCGGTATAAGCTTTGATGTGGCGGATGCTCTCTTTTAAAAACGGTATACTGTGTGCAATTAGCGGCACGTGCTGTTAGCGACACGTGTAAAAGCGACACGTGTTAAAGGAAGTGATTGTCAAAGGTATTAAAACCTCGGCGAGATAAAGCGTGTTTAATCCTTATATAGGAATTTACAAGCTTTAGCTTGAAATACTCGTTCAATAATTTTATACTTTATAAAAGACCTCATAAATTATGTTTATTATAATTACTGTTTGCTAAGGAATAAAATCCAGAAAGTGACCCTACAGTGTGGATTCAACTCGTAGGGGTTCAGGTTTATTTGGCGATATTCGTATGGCGCTTTTATACTTTTTGGGGGAACTATATAAACTGTATGATGATTAATGGGTTTAAAATGGAAAACAAATTCTAAAACGAGTTCACTTTACAATCATAATTATTATTTATAATAAAATAGAAAAAATACTCGTTTTGTGCCTTTTCAGAAATGTTTGGGAAATGTTGACACTGAATTATAAATAATTGGGTAAATTGAAGAAAAAAATAACTATATGTATACAAATGTATATTATGATCATATTTTTTAAAGATAGACTTATATCCACACACGTTGACCTACAGTATAGATTTAACTCGTATTGGGCCCTGATGGTCATTTACTCGTATGGGATATTCATACGTATTTGGAAATATCGATATTATAGGATTAATAATGGGATTTAATTTTTTTTTTTTTTTGATGGAATATCTTCATAATGATCATATTTAACATGTATGATAGAATAATACACATAAAAATGGCCCTACGGTATAGATTCAACTCGTATGGATACGTATGGGCAGGCTCTCAGTAGTATACCAGTAGTGTGCCAGTCGTATGGGTTTTTTCCATGGACCCACTATTCTCCGGATCAATTATAAATCGGCTACTAAAAATCTAGAAATATCTTGCATTATCCCATTTGACAAATAAAAAAAGTCTATTTTCATCAATGCATGTATCAATAATCTATCAACGAAATATCTATTTCATATTCAAAACAGAGTGATGTTACGAAAAGGGCAACTATTATACACCCTGAATACTTTTATGACCCCGAATAATACACAGATAATTCCGCTACTTTCGGTTTTAAAATAGAATTACATGGAATTCCGGCTTAAGCAAAAACCTGACGTAATTCCATCGGATAAACATTTCTTTGAAAACAATGACTACATGTTGTAGAGATTTATTTGGTGACGGTGTTGGGTAGTACTGTTAATCAACAGCGAATGTGTATCTGTCTAAGAAGATGAGCAACTAGTTACCGCCCTTATCATTTTAAGTTCAAATCTACACAACCTTGATTGCATTTGTTTATTTTTAGAGCCATTGACCAAGATGACATTCCTACATTAAAGAAGTGCTTTATGTATTCAGTATTGCTGAAAGAACATTGAGTCAACCATTGTCCAGTAACAGGTAAGTTCTGTCCTGAGTAAATAAACCAAATTATTCCTTTGTTTTGTTATTTGATTAAAATATGGGAATCTATTAAACTCTATGTAAGAATGATTACTTTGCGAAGATGCAGATAGCTGTTGTGGTTACACATTGGACTGTCAATCCGGGGTACATAAGAGTTCGATCCCAAGCTTGACCAAGTCTAGCTGAGGCGCCGTGTAACGTACGTCAAAAAAAATATGTACGTTGGTATATGCAAATGAGGCTTCCCAAACTGTTGTATGTTGGGAAGTAGAGTCAATTACATAGCGCAACAAACATCTCTTGGTGTGAGCTTAAGCTTTGCACCGACAGGGTTTGTTGTTGCTGGGTCTCTCGGTTGGCACGTTACAAATGGTGGCAGCGGTGGGATCATGACAACTGCCAGACCGGAGTTGCCTTACCCACGAGTCTCCCAGGGTCCAAGTGACTTGGACGAGACTTCTTGGAGGGGAGAGTTATGTAACATAGGTAGTATGTTGGTATATGCAAATTAGGCTTCCCAAACTGAACATGTATGTTGGGAAATAGAGTCAATTATATAGCGCAACAAACATCTCTTGGTGTGAGCTTAAGTTTTGCACCAACAGGGTTTTGTTGTTGCTGGGTCTCTCGGTTTGCACGTTACACAACTAACAGGCACATATACGCACTTCCCGAAATTACCCATGAGGGTGTGAGGCAGAATTAAAAGAAAGAAAGAAATATTTACTCTAGACACAAGGTCTCATCAATGTTTTAAACTGTCTTTTTGCTCAATGTCCATGTAGATATAATGTGTAACATAGAAGGCTATTTTTCAACTAAAAAATTTAATAGCACAATGCACTATTAGTCTAAAAAGGTTGTTGTCACAGGGTTTAGGTATGCATCACGGTTCTGTGTTGTCATGGGAATAAGGTGATCTATCTATCTATCTTCCAAATAGTCAAACCCCTGCTGGGGACTTAGACTTGACGTGTGTCAACTGTCAGAAAATTAGGAGAAAAATAAAAGCATAAAAGAATGAATGAGTAAAAATGTTAAAAACAGATTTAAAAACAGATCAGGTTGATTATGGTGAAATGTGTTCAATCTGGCTGACAGCCAGACTGAACTCGGGGTGGGTAAAGTCACAATATCAGGGGGTAAAGCATTCCAGTGGGCAAAGAATAAGAACTTAACATGTGATAATCAGTTTTTGAGTAAATTTGCTGGAATGCTTGGGAATGAGAATTTCTAGAAGATCTAAGGGGGGAACTAAATAATCTGGTAATGGGATTAAAACTTTATTATTGAGAATGTTTTGGAACAAGATCAGCCTCTGGTCGATACGTCGTAAGTCAAGTCGTTGCCAATCAAGGGAGCCCAGCATGTCGGTGACACTGGATGTGCGCCTATAATCATGCATGGCCCAGCGAGCTGCTCTTCTCAGCACGGACTCGAGCTGGTCGATAAGGATAGCCGAGTACGGTGACCAAACTGCAGGGCTGTACTCAAGCTGGGGCCCGACTAGTGTCTTAAATGCTGTTGATTTTAGAGTTTGCGAATGTACTTTGATGTTTCGTCTAAGAAATGATAGAGTCTGGTTTGCTTTCCGTGTGACGCTGTCGATGTGTGAGTTCCATGTGAGGTCTTGTGAGATTGTGACACCAAGGTATTTTGCTGATGATATGGTTTCAAGTGTGGTGTCATGTAAGGTGTACTGTGTTGGTATGGGCGACTTTCTTTTAGAGATTTGGATAACCTGGCATTTCGATGGATTGAATAACATGTTCCAGTCAGACTCCCACTTTTTAGTGATCCCCACTAATCTATGAATATGCCTTACTCATTTGCATTAAAGTCTTTGGTTCTTTAACTTGCCCAATGCATCTGTTCAAAATCTTGAGTAAAGCAGGATCGACAATACATTATACAGTTACGATATCGCAACTAGACCAAGTCCTGCTTTATCAAGAGTTTTTATAAATGCATGCTCTAACATTTGACCAAATCAGAGTTCCAGATAAGAGGGAGTAATCTGAACAAATCCAACATTTTCTCATTTATACTGCACCCAATTCCATGGTGTTACTACTCATTAGAATTATCTCTTTGGAACAATTCAAATGAAAAGTGACAACATAGGGTTTATGCAGAAATAATGATTTTAGTATTTGAAATACTCCCCTTATCTGGATCCCTGCCCAAGTTCTTATAGTTAACCCATTACCCCTTAAAAACGCCTTTTTACGCCTCTTACTTATTCCTCCACTGAAGAAAAAAGTTCCAGTTTATACAGCAAAGAATATGTACCAAAAGAAATATTTTCCATATCCTAAAAGATGGTAGCTTAAAGCAGGCTGAAAGTAAAGCAGAATGTGCCTTAAGGCTAGGCACATTCTGCTTTACTTTCAACCTGCTTTAAGTGGTCACCTGTTTTCGAAGCAAGAAATAGGCTAAGAGGTAATGGGTTAAACTAACATATCTTTTCTTTTTAACACTTTACAGGATTGAAACCAGATTTGTATTGGAAAGTCTGCAATAGAAGCTGTACACCATGGCATCTGGTTACAACGAGGCAGCCCAGTACAGACTAAGGAGTGCTTCTCAGGAAAATAATAGCCGTTTCCTCATTCAGTGCTTGTTGAAGATTAAGCGACCATTGGCGGTTCATGAGATAACAAGCAGGTATGAGATGAAGGAGAAAGATCTGGTCAAGTTGATTGACAGCGAGCCCGGAATCTTTGACAGGTATCAGGACGGAACAAGTGTGTACATGAAGCTAATCTGCAGTTTAAACATATGTGGAACTCACTGTGTACGAAAGCGGCAATGCAGTGGTTCTCCACCTTTATGTACAGGACTTCACATATGTAAATACTACATTTTATCAGACTCATGTAGATTTGGGCAGATGTGCCACTTTGGCCATGATCTTACAACCCCTCATAATATGTCCATACTGAAAGAATTTCTTCTTGATGGACTTCCTGTTGAAGATATTAAGAGTTTGATGAAACAGACAGACTGTCGAACAGCAACAACCGTTCCAAAAATATGCAAGTTTTTCAACAATCAGGGTGGATGTCGTAACATGAGTAGTGGAAGAACATGTCCGTATTTACACATCTGCAAGCACTACATTATGGACGACTGCCAGTTTGGTAAAGGTTGTAAGAGGTCGCATAATATACTCGAACCAGCCACTATATCTGTGCTTAACAAGCATGGTATAGATACAAGGAGAACGCCAAAGGAAATCTTGACTGAGTTGCGAGAAGCGATGGAGTTGGGAATGGGCAGCGAGGCATCTAGCGTTGATAGCCAACTGTCAAGGTATTACAGTGGCGTAGACATATATTTGTTTTCCAAAGGATTCTTATCTCATTACATGTACCCCATAAATACAACTTTTTACGCCTTTGAATTATTTACTCCATGGAAGAAAATATTTCAAATTTATACACTTATGAATATGTATCATAAGAAATATTTTCTTTATTCTAGCAGATTGTAGCTTAAAGCAGGATGAAAGTAAAGCAGAATGCGCCTTAAAGCGACTCGCAACCAGATGGTGCATTAAAAATAGTAATTTGTAAATATGTGTCAAACGCTTATATAAATGGTAAAGAATTAGTTTAGGATAAGAAATTCTGTTTAAAAAAATGTATTTCAATAAAAAAAAATATTGGTCTCTGGTGGGAATCGAACCCGGGGCCCCGGCATTGGCGGACAGAAGGCAAAATAGGGGAAACCGCTTAGACCAATGGACCACGGAACTATCCGTTTATCTCGGATCGATTTAACGTATTTCAATGTGTAGCTATCGAAAGTGCATACAACTTCGTAATTCGGCTCGTGTTTATGTCTAAGCCCGTGTAGAGAAGCAACAACAACAACTATACCGTCTACTAGTCGGTATAGAAAAACGATGGAAAATATCTAAAAATCAAAGATTCGGTGACGATTCTTGAGACTTTTTTTGGACTGATCATATTTTTTTAATGTCAGAAGCCAAATAATGCCACAAATTTGCTTTTATTTGAGTATTTTATTTTATTTTGACAAGTACACCATCCGGTTGCGAGTCCCTTTAAGGCGCATTTTGTTTTACTTTCAACCTACTTTAAGAAGTCACCTGTCTTCAAAAGTAGAAACCGACTATGGGTTAACTCTTTCCTCCCTGAAACTTTCAATGGACAATTCCAGTTTCCATTTTAGTCTAGTCAATTTCTGGCTTTTAAGGGTTGTTTTTCTCCATTTTTGGCATTATGACAAACAGTGAAGACCCTGATCAGAGGGCTCCTTTCGGAGCCCTCTGATCTGGGTCTTCACTGTTTGCACAGGACAAGTGTACTGTTCCTATGTTCACTGTTTGAAAAGGACGCCTATATGCGGGACTAGGGTTCAAAGGGTTAATGCAAACACAAATGAAATGAAATGTGGGAAATGATAAGATAACTGATGAGTGGCAAACAGTTTGAAGCCTGATCAGGCTCTAAGTTACTCTAAGCGTCTGATGAGCTAGGCTCCAAACTGTTTGCTATTTTCTTTATTCTTATTTTTATTTAGATGATAGTTTAACCCTTTACCTCATAGCCTGTTTCTAGTTTTAAAGACAGGTGACCACTTAAAGCAGGTTGAAAGTTAAGCAGAATGTGCCACAAGGCACATTCTGCTTTACTTTCAGCCTGCTTTAAGCTAAAATCTGCAAGTTAATATAAAATATTTGTAATTGACTTACTAATGGTAATTGATCATGAGGGTATAAACTGGAACTATTTTCTACAGCGGAGAAATAAAATAAATACGCTAAAAGTCGCTTCTATGGGGAAAAGGTTTAAAAGTTGCTGAATGTAAAGCAGACTTTGCTTTAAGGAACCCTCTGATCAGGGAATGCAAGTTGTTTGTCAAATATACTGCAATAGATTGACAAGATTAAAAAATGGTAAAAAAATAGACAAAACTTTTATAAACTGAAACTTAATTTGTCCATTTGAGGTTTCAGGGCATATATCAAGAGAAGAACGGTAACAAAATGCATCAATTTGTGCAGGGGTGCACATTTTGTGCCATATATCTATTTCAGGGAGTAGAGAGTTAAACCTTTGCTCCATAGATACACCTTTTAACCCTTAGCCTGCCAGTCACGACTATAGCTCCATATGCAAACAGCTTGGATCCGGATGAGACGCCGAGTAACTCAGCGTCTCATCCGGATCCAAGCTGTTTGACACTCAGACAACATTTTCAGCAATTTTGAGCAACTTTGAAGCACTTTGAAAATTGAAGCAGACGAGAAATATAGCAGACGACAATTTATTTGGCCGGCTAAGGGTTAATGCATTTAATTAATTTCTCCACTATTGCTGAAAGAAAATACTTCCATTTTATACAGCCATGAGTATATACCATAAGAAATATTTGCTGTAACCAAGCATATGGTAGCTAAAAGCAGACTGAACGTAAATCAGAATACGCCTTAAGGCGCATTCTGATTTACTTTCAACCTGCTTTAAGTAGTCACCTATCTTCAATGCTAGAAACAGACTACGGAGTAAAGGGATAAGTTTTATCTTCTGCTTACAAACAGTTGTCTGCTTTTTAGGCCCCCGGGCATCTATAGATTCGGAGGTTAATATTGATTGCCCTGTCAGTGTATACGAGGTTTACTTGGATTTACCGTTCTAGCATCAGCTCTGCTTAATTTCTCAAATACTTGAATACTTATACAGTTGTTCTGTTGCCTTGGACCATTCCCAATCAACCAATATCAACCAACCACATTGAACATTCATTGAACTCAGTCTTGTCAATCCTAGAGTGTCAAACAGTTTGGATTCTGTTCAGACACTTTGTTATGTGGCTTCTGATCTGGATCAAAGCTGTTTGCCAATATTTTTAGGAGATTGCTTCATAAAGTTTTTTGGGATAAAAATGTTATACAGCGCTCCCTTTCTACAACTACACCCAATGGGAGACAAAAATTGTGTGCGTTGTTAGGAGGGAGTCATTATAGGGGGGAAATTGGCTACATTTGCAAACAACTTGAATCCGTAACGCAGCGTCTGATCTGGATTCAAGCTGTTTGTCACTTGTCATTAAGTTTTTTTCCTGTCAAAATGTCCATTATGTAACTTGAGAAAAACAGCAGATGACAATCGTTGTAAGGAGGGAGTCGTTGTTGGGAGGGCAGTTATAGAGAGGGAACACTATTAATTGTGGTGTTATTATATTTCAGTTTTAGCAGTATGTCAATAGGTCCTCGAATCCCAGTGGACGCAAGACAAGTTAAAACAGCTGGAGTCCGAGGACTGGGTCCAAGGACATTAAACGGCCACCAACCACAAGGTAGCTTTTTAACCACTTACCTAATACATTCACAGTTTACACCTTTAATTTATTTCTCCGCTGAGGAAAATAGTTCTACTTTATAAAGTCATTAATATATGCATTCAAAAGAAATATTTGATATATCCTAGCATGTGATAGTATAAAGCAGGCTGAAAGTATAGCAGAATGCGCCTTAAGGCGCATTCTGCTTTACTTTCAACCTGCTTTAAGTAGTAACTTGTCTTCAAAACTAGAAACAGGTTATGGAGTAATAGGTTTAGTGGTCACATGTCTTCCGAACTAGAAACAGGCTATGGGGTAATAGGTTTAATGGTCACATGCCTTCCGAACTAGAAACAGGCTATGGGGTAATAGGTTTAGTGGTCACATGCCTTCCGAACTAAAAACAGGCTATGGGGTAATAGGTTTAGTGGTCACATGCCTTCCAAACTAAAAACAGGCTATGGGGTAATAGGTTTAGTGGTCACATGCCTTCCGAACTAAAAACAGGCTATGGGGTAATAGGTTTAGTGGTCACATGTCTTCCGAACTAGAAACAGGCTATGGGGTAATAGGTTTAATGGTCACATGCCTTCCGAACTAGAAACAGGCTATGGGGTAATAGGTTTAGTGGTCACATGTCTTCCGAACTAGAAACAGGCTATGGGGTAATAGGTTTAGTGGTCACATGTCTTCCGAACTAGAAACAGGCTATGGGGTAATAGGTTTAGTGGTCACATGTCTTCCGAACTAGAAACAGGCTATGGGGTAAAGAGTTATACCAACCATGTTTTTGGTTCTTACATACATTGAGCCTGATGGTTGTGGTACGGGATGAGCTATGTGGAGGTTAGCCTTTAGCTGAAGTTCTAGTTTAATGATTGAAACAAAAAAAAACTCATTAAAATGTCTTTAACTTTTTGCTTTCTGTTACGTCATGCATGATATAGTTTCTAAAAAACAAAAATTAAAGTATATAGATAGTGTCAATGTTGTTAGTTTTTCAAATTATTGAAATAAATAATTTCTAATTTTATAGCCCCGGGAGTATTGGCAAGAGAAAGAGAACTTTCGCTGGATTCCAATTCCGATCACACCATATGCTTGTACAATCTGAAGGGCTGCTGTGCGTATGGACAGTCTTGTCACAAGATCCACTGTGACATGCCATTTCAATGGGTATACAGAGATTCCTCCAGTGACAACTGGCAGCTAGTAGATACCAAACAGAACATAGAGATTGAGATGACCTATAGTGGGGTTGATGAGACAGACCATATATTGCAAGTCAAGTAAGTTTACTTTGGTTATGCTGCTTTTAAGGTTGAGGACAGGTTATGTGATCGGACCAAAATCGGTACCTTATGTACAGCTATCGGCCATTCTTCCTTGCCAGCAACTGGCCTGGTTCAAACCATGCTTTAACATGGCCAAGCCCTCTGTAGAGAATGGTTGATCCAGGGCTGCCGTAAGTTGACATGAAAAATCCTAAGATTTCCAAATTTGCATTTTTCAAGTGCGAATTTACGAATCGTACCTTTACCCTATACATGTAGCTTGTTTCTAATTTTGTTGACACGTGACTACTTAAAGCAGGCTGGAAGTAAAGCAGAATGCGCCTGCTTTAAGCTACCATGTACCAGAAAATAAATCTGAAGATTTAGGAAAAATCCGGAGAAATGGCAGCCCTGATGTACAGCGATCGGCCATTCTTGCTGGCAAGCTACTGGCCTGGTCCGCACCATGCGTTAGCATGGCAAAGCCCTCTGTAGAGAAAGGCCAATCGCTCTTCTTAGAGTTCTGATATTAAACCACACAAATGGCCTATTCTGCAATAACAAGAAAATACTCAAATAAAATTACATATATGCCCCCAGAAAATGGCTTTAAATTTCATTTGGTATAATTATATAGGTAATACTGTGGTAATGTTAAGCAAAGTGGATATTTTTGCGAATGTTGTCAATGTCACCAGGGATATTATCAACAACTGCAGTGTATTTTACCTCAGCACCATATCAATAACCATTATTTACCCTTACAGTGTAATCTAGATCTGCACTGTTTATAATTTTGCAATATATTGCAACCAACAACTCAAATAGTCAATAATGGACTTGACTATATTGGAAACTGGAAATGTCCATTTGAAGTTTCAGGGGTGAATAAGTTAAGATTGCTCAGTCATCTCCTTATGTCTATTTACCTACTTCAAGCCCGAATGCTATAAATAGTTTGAGCTGAGTCTGAGATTGTTCTCAAGCATTTGATTGGTCAGATTTGAGCTTTTGCTCAAATCTGACCAATCAAATGCTTGAGAACGATCTCAGACTCAACTCGAACTCTGTATAACCTCATGGCCAGGTTTATCTAATGAGAATCATTTTTTTCTCTTGTGTCTTTTAGTGGTAGGAATGTATGGGTGAAGTTTAAGACAATGACTGCCAAGGATGACTTCGGGCTCGGCAACTATAAAGTGCTAAGACTGTCCACAGACTCCTCGGTAGAAATGACCAACCAGCCCCTGGCCACTGTGTGGGTGTGGTCCTGGCAAACACAGACTAAAGCATGGAAGGAGTATGGCGATGTAAGTATATTTATCACATAACTTGAGGTCTGAGGGTTGCATAAAGACATTATGTAAATATCGTAATCCACCAGTGGAATATCGTTTTTTGGGCTCCCGCCCAACCTGTTGGTCCACAAGCGCTGCATGTAGAGGGACGCCAAATGACGTCATTTGTGACGACGTTAAGGTAAACAACTTAACGTTTTGACGGAAATTCTTTATAACAGAGGGTCTACAAACTACGGCTTTAATCAATTTCTTGTTATGTAATAAATAGAATCTCACATTCTTGCTCATTATTTATCATTTTATTAAACTCGTTGACTTATTATTTTAGTCAACATGTTTATTAAAAATGATAAATAATGAGCACTCATACAAGATCCTCTATTTATTACATAAAATCACCCTCTGGCAATGTAATAAAGCCATGCAATATTTTTTGATATTTCACTAGTGAAATATTGATTTCTTTGCTAAGGTCCAATTTGTTTGTCCACAAGCGCTGCTTGATGGTGGAAACCAAGGCTCACGTCACATTATTTTAGTAAACTCATTTATTAACCCTTTCCCCTATAGAAGCGCCTTTTAGCGGATATGATTTATTCCTCCGCTGAAGAATGTAGTTCCAATCAAATCAGTCATGAGTATATTTATAGTATAGGGAATATTTATTTATATTCTAGCACATGGAAGCTTAAAGCAGTTGGAAAGTAAAGCAGAATGTGCCTTAAGGTGCATTATGCTTTACTTTCAACCTGCTTTAAGTGGTCACCTATCTTCAATACTAGAAATAGGCTATCAGGTAAAGCCTAAAAGGGTTAACCCATTACCCCATAGCCCGTTTCTAGTTTTGAAGACATGTGACGGCTTAAAGCAGGTTGACAGTAAATCAGAATGTGCCTTAAAGCACATTCTGCTTTACTATCAGCCTGCTTTAAGCTAAATCTGCTAGATTGTTTATAATATTTCCTATGGTGCATATTCATAATTGTAGAAATTGGAAAGATTTTGTTCAATGGATAAATAAATTAGAGGCGTAAAAAGGCGTATTTATGGGATATTGGGTTAAAGATGATAATGGATAAGCTTGCCATGTAAAAAAAAGACAAAAAATATAAAAGATTTATTAAACAGGAAGTTGCAAAAAGTTTGGAATCTGATAGCACAAAGGGTTTTCCCTTTACTCCATAGATATGCATTTGAACACTTTTAATTTATTCCTCCACTGAAGAAAAAAGTCCCAATTTATGTAGTCATGAATATGTATCATATATAAGAAAAAGTATCCATATTCTAACAGATGGTAGCTTAACCCGTTACCTCATAGCCTGTCTCTAGTGTTTAAGACATGTGACCACTTAAAGCAGGTTGAAAGTAAAGCAGAATGTGCCTTAAGGCACATTCTGCTTTACTTTCAGCCTGCTTTAAGCTAAAATCTGCTAGGTTATATAAAATATTAGTAATAGTAATTGTTCATGAGGGTATAAACTGGAACTATTTTCTTCAGCGAAGGAATAAATTTGATACGCTAAAAGTCGCTTCTATGGGGGAAAGGGTTAAAGCAGACTGAACGTAAAGCAGAATGTGCCTTAACCAATACCCCATAAATACGCCTTTTTAGGCCTGTATTCTATTCATCCACTAAAGAAAATAGCTCCAATTTATACATTCATGAATATGTTTCATAAGAAATAGTATTTATTCTAACAGATGGTAGCTTTAAGCAGGTTGAAAGTAAAGTAGAATGTGCCTTAAGGCGCATTCTGCTTTACTTTCAGCCAGCTTTAAGTGGTCACCTGTCCTCAAAACTAGAAACAGGCTATAAGGTAATGGGTTAAGGCACATTCTGCTTTACTTTCAACCTGCTGTAAGTGATCACCTATCTTTAAAACTACAAAAAGACTATGAGGTCATTAACACCGTCAAGGGTTGCTATGGTTACAGGATGACGATGGTTACATTACGACTATCCAGAGCACTGAACTTGAGCAAGAATACCTAGTAAACCCGAAAGGCAAGATGAAGTTTGCAACTCAGGGCCATGAGTATGAGTTAGACTTTGAGAAAATGGTGCAACGTAATCTTGAGTACAAGACACAGAGAAAAGTGAGACGCCGACCAAAGTTTGTCACATTAGAAGAAGTGGAGAAAAAGAAAAGGTGAGAGATATATTGTCAATTTTCCTGCTTGACAACTACCATATAGTTGGTTTTGTCTTGCAGGTGTTAACCCTTAGCCCGCCAAATAAATTGTCGTCTGCTATATTTCTCGTCTGCTTCAAGTTTCAAAGTGCTTCAAAGTTGCTCAAAATTGCTGAAAATGTTGTCCGAGTGTCAAACAGCTTGGATCCGGATGAGACGCCGAGTTACTCGGCGTCTCATCCGGATCCAAGCTGTTTGCATATGGAGCTATAGTCGTGACTGGCAGGCTAAGGGTTAATTGTTCTTAAATCTGAGGTTCCTACTCAGACCGCAGACTAAAATTCGGCAGAAAAGTATCATCATACTTATTTTATCACATATTTGTTTATGCTTTTCGGTGGATTACCGGGAAAAAGCAGTGGATTATCACTTGATAATCCACTGCTTCAAGCAGTTGGATTATCGTCGCTCGTGCTTCTTTTATGAGTTTTCCTCGTAGGGCTCCCCAAGAATCGTGTCTTATCGTTCAATTCTGGCAGTCTGTTTTGTCGCGAACCACTCAACGGAAGAACACGAATCCAAGATCGGAAGTAACAACGTAATTCCTTTGACGTCAAATCAATAAATAAGTGACGTCATTGTACATGTGTTCGACATAAAATTTGGGGCTCAACACGGGATAAATAATGTACTTTCGCTTTCAATTGTCAAACAATTTCGTTAAAAAAGTGGCTTAAAAGCATAAATAAATAGAATAACTGTGTTTTTTCAGTGTAAGATTGAGTTTAATCCATTTCGTGAACATCAGACTGTTATATTTTCACTCGTCGCTTCGCCACTCGTGAAAATATAACGTCTGATGTTCACTCAATGGATTAAAGTTTGATCTTACACTGAAAAAAACAGTTATCCTCTATTTAATAATCACACTTTTTCTGTGAGTGATCATCCTTTTCACTCACCAAGAAGGATCTTAAATATTCATACACCATCTTTGTAAGTTTGTAACCATAAAGAGCTTTCTGTTTTACTGTCACCTTGTTTTAAGCAGTCACCTGTTGTAAACACCTAATAATTAACACACTGAAGTAGTTTTAATAGAGAGGTTTTACTGTATTGCGATTTGCTCTTTGTTTATAGGCAACCAAATCATTTTCGCAAAAATGCAAACAAAAAAGGGGCTAAAACTGCTCCCATTGCCATGGTTACTGCCCCTACACACTGGGATATCGGTGATAATGAGGACATACTTGACCACTACAAACAAGTGAAAGTAAGTGTTACCATGGCAACAAGACTTAGTGTTGATTACAAATTTTGTGTTTGTATGGAAACAGATTGTTAATGGTTTAAAGCTCATTTTAAAAACAATCCTTATATTTTGAAAATGGTTTGACTATCAAAGAAAGTTTCATTAAAAAAAGTAATTTTAACCATTCCTTTACAGAAATGTGTTTTCACTACATAACCCATTACCCCATAGCCTGTTTCTAGTTTTGAAAATAGATGACCACTTAAAGCAGGTTGAAAGTAAAGCAGAATGTGCCTGAAGGCACATTCTGCTTTACTTTCAGCCTGCTTTAAGCTACAATCTGATAGAATATAGAAAATATTTCTTATTGTACATATTCTTGACTGTATAAATTGCATCTTTTTTCTTCAGTGGAGGGAAAAAACAAAAGGCGTATTTATGGGGTAATGGGTTAACCCATTACTCTTTGCAATCCCTAAATAATGTTTCTAATTATTGTTGTTGCTAAGAAAGTTTGTGTCTACTCGTTTTCCAGATTTTAACCCGTTACCCCATAAATATGCATATTTACGCCTTTAATTTTTTCCTCCACTGAAGAAAATTGTTCAACTATATACAGTTATGAATATTTTCTAAAAGAAATATTTTCTGTATTCTAGCAGATGGTAGCTTAAAGCAGGCTGAAAGTAAAGCAGAATGCGCCTCCAGGCACATTCTGCTTTACTTTCAACCAGCTGTAAGTCGTCACCTATCTTTAAGACTAGAAACAGGTTATGGGGTAATGGGTTAATGCATGCATCCTCCAATGTCTTCAACAGCGGCCATCAACAGCATTGGGACGTTGCTTCGTCTCTGTCCTGGGTCAAAGACTATATATGTACTTTTAGCCTGATTCAAAATATTACCATGATTGTTAGAAATAATTTGCTAATTTGGTGGGGGGGGGGGGGGCTCATGTTTGCTTAACTGATTCAAATAAAATCACCTTTTAAATGAACTGGCGGTGGGACTGCAAAACTGTTTATGTGATAAATAGAATCTCATATTTATGCTCATTCATTATCATTTTAACCCTTTCCCCCCATAGAAAATGCCTTTTAGGGCATTTAATTTATTCAACCACTGAAGAAAATATTTCTTATTTATATACATGTAGTTAGAAACATTTACCATAAGCCACATTATCTATATCCTAGCAGATGGTAGCTTAGCGGGCTGAAAGTAAAGCAGAATGTGCCTCAATACATTCTGCTTTTATTTTCAACCTGCTTTGAGTGATAACTTGTCTTAAAAACTAGAAACAGGCTACAGGGTAATGGAATAAATAAACTTGTTGAGTCAAAAATATGATGCTTTCCATGGCTTGCATCGTTTTATTTTAGTCAACTTGGGTATTAACTCATTTTCTCACATAACTACCCCTGTTTTCTATAGCGAACAACAATGACTATATCATTATCTCCAACATGTTTGATGACGTCACTATTTATAACGGCGTTTTGACGTCACCGGGGTTAAAAAAAAATGCATATTGCTTAAAAAACAGCTTAAATCTTTGGTAATGTGAGAAAAAGAATCTGTCACTCGTCGATGTTTAAGACAAGTTGATCTCAAACTCGTCTTGAATAGAAAAGTTATTAAGCTCGCCAAGGCTCGCTTAATAACATTTCAATTCTAGACTCGTTTGAGATCAGCTTATCTAAAACATCGACTCATGACAGATCCTACATATCCCCTGAAACTTCCAAGGGACAATTCCAGTTTCCAATAAAGGCTGGTCCATTTTAGACTATTTAGGGTTGTTTTTTATAATATTTTACAAAATGACAAACAGTGAAGACCCTGATCAGAGGGCTCCTGCAGGAGCCCTCTGATCTGGGACTTCACTGTTTGCATAGGACAAGTATACTCTTCACAGGTACACTTTTGGTAAAAGATGCATATATGCGTCACTAGGACTCAATGAGTTAAAATGATAGGTAAAGAGCTGTCATGTCAGATTTTCCATGTATTGAACTTGTAACCGTATAATATTGCAGTTAAATAAGAGAACGCCAGAGACTCGGAGGGAATACAAGGAGATAGAGGCGTTGTTCAGTGAGACCATGCCCAGTACAGCCACAATCACGTCAATCATCAGAATACAGAATGGTGACTTATGGACCAACCATATCAAGTATGTGTCATTAACCCTTTACCTGATAGTCTGTTTCTAGTCGTGAAAATAGGTGACTACTTAAAGCAGGTTGAAAGTAAAGCAGAACGCGCCCTATCGCGCATTCTGATTTACTTTCAGCCTGCTTTAAGTTACCACCTGCTAAAATTAAGAAAATACTCCTTCTGATACATGTTCATGACTGTATAGATTGGAATTATTTTCTTCCGCAGAGGATTCGGCATAATGCACTTAAAAGCGCTTATAAGGTAAAGGGTTAATCCTGATTTAATGTCCAGTACTCTCCCCTTTATAGCCAAGAGTACACATTTAGCGAGTTCAGACCCAGTAGGGTTGCTCTAGGGTTAATTTGTATGACGTAATATATCTTCTGTAGTTCACAATTAACAAAACACAGAGTGAGACTCTATTATATATGCCCAGTACGGCCACAATCATGTCAATTATCAGAATCCAGAATGGTGACTTATGGACCAACCATATCAAGTATGTCTTTGTGTCATCAGTCCTCAGTTGTTTCCCAGGACCCTCCTCTTCATAGCCTAGAGGGTGTCACTCCTGAACGAAATCCCTCCATACAACACTATAGTAAATTGGCAATATTCTCCTGTCTTTGTCCAGTTCCATGACCTCCCGAACAATATAATGACCCTGTTTCTGTTTCCATGGAAAGCAATAATAAGGCACCAGAATTATCAAAAGAAAAAGGTACCATTAAGGTTTCAACTTTTTCACAAATTTCACATTAAATTTTCTAAGGTCACCGTTAATATTTACAAAACTAAAGTTGGCTCCCCGCCGCACCACACTCACATATCTGACCGCATGTTCTCGCAAAGTAGTTCCCAAATAGAACCCAGAAACACTTATGATATATCAACAACATCACTATTTCAGCTCAAAAACAAATACATCTGCAATTAATCAACACTTTCAATAGAAAATATGACCATGAAACACACACATCAGTGTTTCACTATTCTATATTTAGGCACCCTACAACCGTAAGAATGCATTGATTGCAAGGTTTATGGACAAAACTTTTTTTTAACTATAGAAACCTATTTGCTCCCCCCAAAATAGTTCACACCATAAAGCTGTACTAACAATGTGTATGCTACAGGTGATTTGCACGAATGTAGCTTCTCTTTTTTCTTCAGTAAAAAAACAAAGATGGAGAAAAAGAAGAAAGGAGCGATAAATGAGAGGCGTTTGTTTCATGGCACCCAGAGCCATTCTGTAGAAGGCATATGTCAGCAGGGCTTCGACTTCAGACTCAGTGGACAGGCCTCAGGTAAAACATTGCAGGTCAATTGTATTGACATTAACCCTTTACTCCGTAGATAGCCTTTTAACACCTTTAATTAATTCTTCCACTGAAGAAAATAGTGCCATTTTTATACAGGTATCAATATGCGATATAAGAAATATTTTCTATATACCCGCAGATGGTAGCGTAAAGCAGGCTGAAAGTAAAGCAGAATGCTTTAAGTGATCACCTATCTTCAATACTAGAAACAGGCTATGGGGTAATGGGTAAACAGAGATGCTGCCAGCCGGAGGAAATGCTGGATTCACACATTGCTTTTCGGCCATTCTGAACATTATAATGTGGAAATTTTCCATGTTACTACTTTCGCTTGTTTCCATTGGGAAAGTTTTGGTACATGTATTGGAAACTGTGCAGTGGATTCAAGCTGTTTGCAAATGTTTACCAATTTCCCTCCCTATAACGACTCCCCCTGAAGAACACACACAATTCTTGTCTCCGATTGGATGTTGTTGTAGAGAGGGAGCGCTGTAGTTACATCATAGGGTTTGGTTTAGATCTAAGATCTTAGTATCTGAAATACTTACCAGAGCTTGAGCACTGCAAATCTTGTCTATGTGTAAGACAAATAAGAGTTTCTTTCTTGTTCCAGGTACAAAATTCGGTAAAGGCAGTTATTTCGCAGCGAGTGCACAGTATTCTAGTTGTTATGCATCAAGAGATGATCCGACCCTGTTTGTGGTGAAGGTATTAGTTGGAGACTATGTGAAGGGAGATCCATTGTACCCAAGACCACCACCGAAGCGACCGCGAGAACCACACAGCGAACTGTACGATTCATGTGTTGATGATGAAAGACACCCAGGTATCTTTGTGATCTTTGACAACAATGGGCAGGTCTATCCAGAGTACGTTATTAAATATCAGATGAAATATCAGATATAAGAGTAGGTATTAGTACCTTGAAGTGTGCTGAAAAAGTTAAGAATTTGTTGTTAGTTCTGCATACATGAAAGATTGCCCTTTCTCCCATTTTCGCCTATGTATGATAGGGATTTGCCCCATGGGAAATCACTCTATCCTCCATACCACATGAAGTATTTTATTGTTTGCCAAGCTTAATCACAAGTGCTGCATGACGTGGGTAACTAAATGACGTCATTTCTGATGACGTTACAATAAACAACATCATGTTTTGACAGAAAAAAGTATACACAAACTGCAATTAGTTCGTTATTTGTATCATGTTTTAATGATTTAAATG
Source organism: Gari tellinella (assembly GCA_922989275.2). Lineage (NCBI taxonomy): Eukaryota > Metazoa > Mollusca > Bivalvia > Cardiida > Psammobiidae > Gari > Gari tellinella. The sequence continues at coordinate 23,629,308 of OV277870.1, forward strand.
AAAGAAAAAACATGCACCATTTATATTTTGTTGATTTAGGATAGAAATTTCTCCCCCTCAGGTCAAAAAATTTACACTGGGACTTGGCAAGCCTCGTCCCTGCATGAATTTTAAAAACCTTGGGGAGAAATTCCTATTCTACATCAATACTCATGGTGGATTCTTATAATCCTACCTCCTACAATTTTCTAGCTATCAGATTGGATAAATGGCGCTACTTGAAACCCGTGCATATTCCATCCTCTGCCTTCAGCAACCTTAGATAATTACGTCATGTTTCCATAATGATAGAGATGATGTCATGTTGCCATAATGATAATTATGACATCATGTTATGATCTTCAATGACAGCAGTTACCTTTTATCTATTTCGTCATGAATAAAAGGTAGTTGGTAGGATAAAAACATTTTACAGTGTTCTGGTTAAGAAATATGGAATATACATTGCAGTAAATTCCATGATATGGGACTCAAGCTTCACTCTCATCCCATGTAAAGTTTACTGGCAGTGTGTTTTCCATATTAAGTTAACTGAAAAATATGTAACTTATATTAACTTATTACTTTCCCTTTCCCTCTTCAGAAAAAACTCTAAGCCCTACATGTGGCCTGTTTTCATTGAACTATGTACCATTCTCATCTCTCACTATGATAACCATACTCTACTGTTACTCATCTCATTATGGTAACCATACTCACAGTAACTATATCCATATATCACTCTGATAGCCAAACTCACACCTATCGATAGTAACTTACTCTTGTACAACATTCTCACCTAGTCATTACTATATATTTGATCCCCAACATTATTAAAGCAGTTTTATTATTGGTATTATTAAAGAATCGGGGTGAGAAAATAAATCTCATCTTGAAAATTTTGTTGAAGTACACGTATGAAGTACAAGTAGACTGTATTCTGGCATTATATATTTTCTATACAGTCAAACCTGCATTATCCCATTCATGATCAAATTATTCAGGAAATGTTTACCCCTTCACCACTTTATTGACGTCTGCTTCAGTATGGTTGTCTGTAAGACACGATTCAAAGTTAAATTTAAGGTTGTATAACTTGATAAATATCGATAAGAGTGTCAAACAGTTTGGGTCCTGATTAGACGCCGCTTCACGCGGCGTCTGATCATGACCCAAACTGTTTGCAAACACTCTTTATGGCGTCATTGAGAGTGAACGGGTTAAGTACCTGAATCCTTATTGTTTCTAAAGACAGGTAACTTCTTATATAAAGCAGGATTAAGTGTAGTCGGGTACAGGTTCATGGTGGAAAATCAATAAGTCCCGCACTAGATCTCATGGCGCGGACACTCAGTCATTAAGAGTGCTAGCATGATACGCCAGAGACCCTGGATTCAAGTCATGGTTGGGCCCAGAGGCCTGTTTCATAAAACTTTGTACGACAAATTTTGCTGTAAGTCAGATTATAAAAGTCTAAATTATTACTTATTTCTCTATCTAATTCTGTCTTGTGACATCTTTTTGGAATAGTCCTGAAAATACGATTCTAAAGAGATGTCACAAGACAGGATTAGATAGAGAAAACAGAAATTAAATGTGTTTTCAAGTTTTGACTTACGACTGTTTTTGTCGTACGAAGTTTTATGAAACAAGCCCCTGATATTTCTCCAGTCCTGTTGCACTTAATGCATGACAAAAAGTAATGGAGAAAGCTCCTTTAGGAGCCGAGCTTTCTGCTTTACTTTTGTTATGCATTAAGCTGTTTTGAAGGCTGATTTATTGGCAATTTTTACTTGCTGTTTAGCAAGAGCTGGGTCCAAGGTTATAAAGCTTTTTAGATGTGTCTGAGATGTTCTCAAGCCTTTGATTGGTCAGATTTGAGCAAAAGCTCAAAGCTCATCTGACCAATCAAATGCTTGAGAATGATCTCAGACTCAACTCAAAAGCTTTATAACCCTTTGGCCTGGACCATAGATTTGGAGGCTAAAAACATACCTGTTTATCTTAATGTTTCACTTAATGGCATTCAGGGACTGCTTTTCAGGTATATAATTGGAGAAATAAAACTATATTTTGTATTCTACATGTGCCATTATTTTGTGTGATAATGTTAAGAAGTTTTCATAACTGTTTCTGTATTAAAAGTGTTTGTCAAATTGCAATGTAATTTAGCCAATTACCCCATAACCTGTTTCTAGTTTTGAAGACAGGTTACCTCTTAAAGCTGTTTGAAAGTAAGCAGAATGTACATTAAGGTACATTCTGCCTTCCTTGCAGCCTGGTTTAATCTACCATCTGCAAGGATAGAGGTGTAAACATTCATATTTATTGAGCAATGGGTTGAGCTCCCAACTGGAAAGATACTAGAAATACCTTGTGTTTCATGGTCAGAATTTCCTAGGTGGGGACTACTTTACTAAGTGTAGACATATTTAACCCATTCCAATAAGTATTTCAATACGCTTTTTTACGCCTCTTATTTATTTCTTCACTTAGGAAAAAAGTTCCAATTTATACAGTTATTAAAACATATGATAAGAACATTTTTCAATATTCTAGCAGATGGTAGCTTAAAGCAGGCTGAAAGTAAAGCAGAATTGCAGCACAAGGCGCATTCTGCTTTACTTTAGCCTGCTTTAAGTGGTCACCTATTTTAAATACTATAAACAGGCTATGGGGTAATGGATTAAAGGTCTAAATAGGGGGTTTAATCCATTACCCCATAGCCTGTTTCTAATTTTGAAGACAGGTATCCTCTTAAAGCAGGTTGAAAGTAAAGCAGAATGTGCCTTAAGGCACATTCTTCTTTACTTTCAGCTTGCTTTAAGCTACCATCTGCTAGAATATGGAAAAAAATCTTGGACAGATATTCATAGCTGTATAAATTGGAACCAGTTTTTACACTGATGGAATGGATTAAAGGTGTAACTATGGGGTATAATGGGTTCCATTAACTCTTTGAACCCTAGCCCCGCATATAGGCGTCCTTTTCAAACAGTGTACATATAAATAGTACACTTGTCCTATGCAAACAGTGAAGTCCCTGATCAGAGGGCTCCTGCAGGAGCCCTCTGATCAGGGTCTTCACTGTTTGTCATAATGCCAAGCATTGACAAAAACCCTTAAAAGTCAGAAATGGACTAGACTAAAATGGAAACTGGAATTGTCCATTTAAAGTTTCAGGGAGGAAAGAGTTAAAGGAATCTGGAAAGGTTATAAAGGTGAACTTAACGAGTAATGGGTAAATGCTACTATGTATATTTTTTAAAGATGTCTGAAGCCTTCAAGGAGTTGTCTTGTGGATTTTTATTTGCACCGAATTATGCATTTTCTGAAAGAGTTGTTTTATTGTTACTATTTTTATCTTTGTACCATTTTTAGAGTGCTTTTATCATGAGTTTCAACAGCGTGGAATTTCGTCATTTCTCAAATCATGTTAAATATTGCCATAGTGTATTGTTTGATAAAGTTTGCCATTGAGCATTTTTACAAAGTATTACAGCATTATGGATATAAAATCCAGAGTGTATTTTGTTTTATGCAAAAATCACATGCACAACTTCTGTAGTTATAGTAGGGGAAACTTTATTCCAGATTAACACGTTCAACCCTAGAGACGAGTATACTCATAATTTACAAACAGTGTACCTGTGAGGATAACACTTGTCCCATGCAAACAGTATAAACCATAATCAGAGGGCTCCTTAAGGACCCCTCTGATCAGGGTCTATACTGTTTGTCATTTTGAAATATATTGTTAAAATCAACCCTAAGTAGTCAAAAATGGACTAGACCTATTTTGAAATAGGAATTTTCCATTAAAAGTTTCAGGGGTGAATGAGTCAACTGTCAGAATGAAAATCTAGAAATTACATTTTTAGAGAGAAAAAAGACAAACTTATTTTAACACTTTACATCATGACCTGTTTCTAGTTTTGAAGATAGGCCACCAGTTACTGTACTAACTGTACTAACAATTGGAATTCAATATTCCATGTGCTTGTAGAAATGCATTCCTTATGTTTTATGTTCCAATTGTCTTCGTAAAGATGATTTCATATGTCTACGTTTACAGAATGATTGCTGCAGAATATACCACTGTGCATTAGCATGGTTATCGCAGAATATACCACTGTGAATTAGCATGATTATTGCAGAATGTACCACTGTGATTTTGTTCTTGGTTTATAGAGACAAATGTTTGTGCCATATTAGAATAGTTTTTAAGCCAGAAGTTTGCTAAATGTAGGCTGACAGTAAAGTAGAAACCTCTTAAGATCACTTATTACAAAGATTGCCTTTAGAGTTCATATATTTTCAATACTAGATACAGACTATGGAGTAAAGGATTAATAAAAGTATAACATGTGCGTTTTATGCATGTAGCAATACATGTAACTTTGCAATGATAATCATTTTGTATAATGCATGTACATATACCTATTAATATATGTCACTTTTGTGTTCTACTTCTTTTATGCAAGGTTGTATCGGTTATGTTTATAACAGTTACTGTATATGAATTGTTTTGTTGACTCAGGTGTTGACATTAATTTATTATTCAGCTTAACCCATTACCCCATAGCCTGTTTCTAGTTTAGAAAATTGGTGACAACTTAAAGCAGGTTGAAAGTAAAGTAGAATGCGCCTTAAGGTGCATTCTACTTTACTTACAACCTGCTTTAAGCATCCACAGCTAGAATATAGACAATTATATTTCTTATAATTCATATTTATGGCACTATATTCTGCATGGGAAGAATAAATTAAAGGGTGTAAAAAGGCGTATTAATGGGTTAATGGATTAACAGCCAGACAAGTAATTAAAATATGACCAGTCTTGTGACAACTGGCATTATTTGCCTTATTGTGTTTTATTTATGCTTTTCAATGGATTACCACGAAACAGCAGTGGATTATCACTTGATAATTTCACTGCTTTAAGCAGTGGGATTATCGCCACGCGCACTTTTATTATGAATTTTCCCCGTAAGGCTCCCCAAGAATCGTAGTCAATCGTGTCTTATCGTTAACTTCCGGCAGTCTGATTTGTCGCGATTCACTCAACGGAAGAACACGTATTCCAAAATCGGGAGCAACGCCGTAATTCGGATGGCGTCAAATCAATAAATCAGTGACGTCATCGTACGGGAAACTGTTTCGTTAATGTGTTCGATGTAAACCTGGGGCTCAACACGGGTAAATCATGTACTTTTGCTTTCACAATTGTCGAACAATTTCGTTTAAAAAGTGGCTTAAAAGCATAAATAAATAAAATAATTGTATTTTTTCAGTATAAGATCGAATTTAAATTTTAAGCATGTTCCTTGTATTGAAGAAAGGTGATCACAAAAAAGCAGGTTGAAAGTGAAAAAGAATGTGATAAGGCACATTCTGCTGAACTTTCAACCTGCTTTAAGCTGCCATCTAATAGAATATAGAAAAAAAATCTGCTACATATTCATGACTGTTTAAGATGGAACTCTGTTCAGAGGGCTCTACACTGTTTGCATAGCTCAAGTGTACTCTTCATCGGTACAATGTTTGTAAATGACAAGGATACATTCAACCCTAGTGATGCGTATACTCGTCATTAAGAAACAGTGTACCTGTGAAGAATACACTTGTCCTATGCAAACAGTGTAGACCCTGATCAGAGGGCTCCTTAAGGAGCCCTCTGATCAGGGTCTGCACTGTTTGTCAATTTGCAAAATATGGCAGAAAACAACCCTAAATAGTATAAAATGGACTAGACTTAATTGGAAACTGGAATTATCCATTAAAAGTTTCAGGGGTGAATGAGTTAATGTCAAGTCCTGAGACTCTCTTTCCATTCCGTGTTCATTCCTTGTTTGTGTCAAATTCAATATGTAATGTTTGCACACTCTGTTTTTGTTCATGTGTGATTTTTTTGTTTAATACTCTGAAAAAATGATTTTATGGATTCAGTTTTCGTTTACCATAATTATGCAAAGTTTTGTTAGAGGCAATCTCAATTAATTTGTAATGGTTTGCATATTCTTTTTTTGTTTATGTGCATTTCTGTTTAAAGCTTGTAGTAGATATTAAGTTTTGTGTATTTAGCTTTTATTTATGTAGCAGTTTTGTCTATTAAGCTTTTATTTATGTAGCAGTTATGTGTATTTAGCTTTTATGTGCCATTCTATGAGCCTTTTATTATGTGTCCTATCTTCTTAATTTTTCTATACACAGTCAAACATGAGTTAACCCTTTCCCCATAGAAGAGCCTTTTAGCACATTCAGTTTGTTCCTCCACGAAAGAAAATAGTTCCAATTTATACAGTTATAAATATGTTTCATAAGATCATAAGAAATATTTTCTTTATTGTAGCAGGTGGTAGCTTAAAGCAGGCTGAAAGTAAAGCAGAATGTGCTTTAAGTAGTCACCTACATGTATTTTCAAAACTAGAAATATGGGGTAAAGGTTTAAAGCAACTCCTCAGAAGAAATGAATTATGCACAGTCAAACCAATGTTAAAGCAAGCACTCAGAAGAAATCGCCTCTCTTTATAAAGATTCTTTTTCAATGAATGGTTACCTATAACAGATTTTAACCCTTTACATGTATTCCATAGCCAGTTTCTAGTATGAAAAACTTAAAGCAGGTTGAAAGTAAAGCAGAATGTGCCATAAGGCTTATTCTGCTTTACTTTCAGCCTGCTTTTAAGCTTCCATCTGCTGGAATATAGAAATTATTTGTTCTGATACTTATTCATGACTGTAAAAAGCGGAACTATTTTTTGTCAGTGGAGGAATAAATCAAATGCATTAAAATGTGTTTCATTGGAGCAATGGGTTAATGCTGTGCTTTATTGAGGTGTAGAAATTTTTGCTGTAGTGGCCTACTGCAGTTTAAACTTGTGATATACAGTGTAAATAATTGCTTTGAGTGAATTTTATCAGTTTCATTATATGAATCAGAAATAGGGTTTGGATGTTTTCATGTTAAATGTCATTTTATTACATAGAATGTACATGTATATTTTTACCATTGTAAGATAAACTTGAGCTAATTGCAGGACGAAAAAGAGTAAAGCATATAGCTCCCACATAGGAGCTCTCTGTATAAGCTATGTCCTTCTCTAATCTCAAATTAACCTTATCGTGTAAACTAACATTTTACATGTATCGTTAGTTTTCCTGCATTTAGATATCAATTTTCTATAGTGATATGCTTGTAATGTAAACATCAGTGTGCCATTTTTTATATCTATGCACAGTCAATCTTGTATTAAGCAACCATTGAAAAATATTATGTATTTATCATCATTAGGAAAGGTTTAATCCTAACATCAGAGCTCCAGATAAGGGGAGTATTTCAAAAACTAAAATCTTTATGTCTGCATTAAACCCTATGGTGTCACTACTCATTAGAATCGTCTCGAAGAGACTATTCTAATGAGTAGTAACACCATAGGATTTGGTGCTTAAATAAGTGAGGAAATGTTGAATTTGTTCAGTGTACTCCTTCTTATCTGGAGCCCTGTAACATAAATGAAAGTAATGCTTAGCTTCATAACCCTTTACTCCGTACATACCCCTTTTAATGCCTTCAATTAATTCCTAGACTGAGTAAAATAGTTTCACTTTATACAGTCATAAGAAACATTTTCATTATTCAAGTTGGATGGTAACTAGAAACAGGCTGAAAGTAAGGTAGAATGTGCCTTAACCCTTTACCCCATAGAAGCACCTTTTAGCGCAGTAAATTTATTCATCCACTGAAGAAAAAAGTTTCAATTTTTACAGCTATGAGAATGAGCCATGACAAATATTTTCTAAAATTCTAGCAGATGATAGCTTAAAGCAGGCTGAAAGTAAAGCAGAATGTGCTTTAAGTGGTCACCTGTCTTCAAAACTAGAAACAGGCTATGGGGTAAAGGGTTAAGACACATTCTACCTTACTTTCAACCTGCTTTAAGTGGTCATTTGTCGTCAAAACTAGAAACAGGCCATGGGGAAAAGGATTAAAGATTGCCTCAATTCTGCAAATTGTGGTTGCCTTAATTCAAGTTTGACTACAATTCTTCTGTGACAGTTTCACACTCTTGATTCTGAAATAACTTCAAGGGATTTTGCTGGACCAAGCAAAAAATAAAAACAAATATAAAAACATAAAATAAAATTCCAAATGGGAATTTAAAATAAAATAAGCTTGAGTCCAAGAGATTCAAAACGTGCAAGTGAATCTATAGTAGAATAATGGCTAAGAGCAAAATATTTTTAAACCTGGATATTTATGGCTTTATAAACAAACCTTCAGGGCTTCCATTTATCCGGATTTTTCCTTAATCTTCGGATTTTTTTCTAATACATGGTAGCTTCAAGCAGGCTTAAAGTAAAGCAGAATATGCCTTAAGGCGCATTCTGCTTTACTTCCAGTCTGCTTTAAGTAGTCATGTTTCAATGAAAGTAGAAACAGGCGATGGGGTAAAGGTAAAATCGCACTTGAAAAATGCAAATTTGGAAATCTTAGGATTTTTCATGTCAACTTATGGCAGCCCTGAACCTTCAACACTCTGAGATATGGTAGTGAGTGTCACATGACTTTGAGCTGTCATGTGATACCAGGAGAGGACTGCACACCCCTGGAGGCTCCGATATCTTGTCCCTTTCGAGTGATGGTTAATGCTGTTTTGTAAGAATGGCTTCCGGCACTCCGTGTTGACCCATTACCCCATAAATACGATTTTTTATGCCTCTAATTTGTTCCTCCACTGCAGAAAATAGTTCCAATTTATTGAGTCTTGAATATGTATCATAAGAAATATTTTCCCTATTCTAGCAGATACATGTAGTAGCTTAAAACAGGCTGAAAGTAAAGCAGAATGTGCCTTAAGGCACATTCTGCTTTACTTTCAAACTGCTTTAAGTGGTCTCCTATCTTCAATACTATAAATAGGCTATGGGGTAATGGGTTAAAGGTGCATATCCACTGATGTCAGAAATTTGGTGTAATGAAATATCCAGGTATTAAAAAAAAAAAAAAAAATGAAAAAAATATATATTAAAAAGAAATGAATATAAAAACTTTAAAGATATGAAAATTTGCTGTGAGTCAATTATACTACTATGGACAACCAAGAGTTAGAGAACAACTTACAAATGTGAATATATATACAGTAAAACATCTCTATTACATCACCAATGTGACTAGATTGTCTTTGATAAAGGTATGTGGTCTCTTGAAGCAAGCTATGTGGTCGCTTGAAACGAGATAATTAAGTTAACCCATTACTCCATAGCCTGTTTCTAGTTTTGAAGACAGATGACCACTGAAAGCAAGTGCAAATTTAGTTGAAAGCAAATCAGAATGTGCCTTAATTAAGGCACATTCTGCTTTACTTTCAGCCTGCTTTAAGCTATCATCTGTTAGGATATTGAAAATATTTCTTATGGTGTATATTCAATATTGTATAGAGTGGAACTATTTTCTTCAGTGGATGAATAAATTTAGGTCGTTAAAGGGCATTTTTATGGAGTAATGGGTTAATACAGACAATTTGTTTTATTTTCAGTGGTAGTTATGGAGAGGGTTTTACTGTACAAGTAAATCTGTTCAGAAATCAGAACTGTTTCATATTTACATGTTAAGCTTTTATCTTAACCAATTACCCCATAGCCTGTTTCGAGTTTTGAAAATGGGTGACCACTAAAAGTAGGGTGAAAATAAAGCAGAATGTGCCTAAGGCACATTCTGCTTTACTTTCAGCCTGCTGTAAGCTATCATCTACTAAAATATAGAAATTATTTCTGATGATACATGTTCAAAATGACTGCATAACTTGGAACTTTTTTCCTCAGTGCAGAAATAAATTTAAAATTAAAGGCATATTGATTGGGGAAATTGGTTTAAAGTTTTTTAAAATAAATTTACTGCTTTGGAAGGGAATACATACACATTTGTCTAGATCCAAATTAGACACAAAGTAAATCTTCTATACAATATCCCAGGGCTGCCACAAGTTGATCATAAAAATCCGAAGATTTCAAATGTTCCATTTTTCAGACGCAATTTTACTAATCGTACCTTTACCCCATAGTCTGTTTCTAGTTTTGAAGACACGTGACTTCTTAAACAGGTTGAAAGTAAAGCAGAATGCGCCTTAAGGCGCATTCTGCTTTACTTTCAGCCTGTTTTAAGCTACCATCTGCTAGGATATAAATCCCAAGACTTGGGAAAAATCCGGAGAAATGGCAGCCCTGGTATCCATAGCTTCTATTCCCAGACAAACTGTGTCAAAAATTGATTTTTTTTAAATTTAATCATCAGATTTTGATATATGCATTATTTTCTGTATAGAACTGGTACTAAATCTGACATATATCTGTGTATATATTTTTACTATATGTAGTTCTATTTTTATTTAGATACTGTTAGATTTTTTCATTCCAAGAGAAGAAGCAAAACTCATACTAGAGAAAAGTATACTGTAAAACCTCTTTTAATACCACTAAATAGAAAGCTATATTATTGTATAAAAGACAGGTGACAGCTTCTTAAAACAAGAAGAAATAAAACAGAAAGTCTTTCTAGGAGCTTTCCATTTCACTTTCACCATCCTTTAAGGATGTGCCTGCCTTAGACACATAATTTAACCCATTACCCCATAGCGGGTGACCACTTAAAGCAGGTTGAAAGTAAAGCAGAATGTGCCTATGGCACATTCTGCTTTACTTTTAGCCTGCTTTAAGCTACCATCAGCTAGAATATAGAAAATATATCTTATAATACATATTCATGACTGCATAAATTGGGAGTATTTTCTTGAGTGAAGGTATAACTTAAAGGCATATTTATGGGGTAATGGGTTAACCAAATTTAGTGGTAGTAATAGAGGTTTTACTGTAATATACAGTTGAACTATCTGTAGAAAACTTTACCTGTGTCAGAACCGCAGTGCTATTTCTATGAAATTGTGATATTCATGTTACACCGGTACACATTATTTGTGAACTGTTACATTGTATTGTTCAAATCATGTTGTATAGAAAAACCATAAATAAAAGCAAACAAACAAACAAAATGTTTCATCCTTTAAATACTGAAAACAGGGTAAAACTGTAACCTAACAGCAATGTAAACCTAGATCTAACAGGGTGACAGATAAGTGGGGTTATTTCAAAAACTGAAATATTTATTTCTGTATTAAACCCTATGGTGTCACTATTCATTAGAATCGTCTAATAAGTTGTAACATCATAGGACTTAATGCTGAAAAAAAATGAGAAAATGTTGGATTTGTTCAGTTTTTTTCTTCTAATCTGAAGTCTTGAATGTATACCAAGGTCTGAGAATGCCTGGCAAAGAAGACTTAGGTTTACGGACTCCTGGATGGTCTGCAGTGTTAACCCTTTACCCAATAGCCTGCTTCTTGTTTTGAAGACATGCAACCAATAAAAGCAGATTGAAAGTAAAGGGGAATGCACCTTAAGGCGCATTCTGCTTTAGTCTCAGCCTGCTTTAAGCTACCCTCTGCTAGGAATTACAAAATATTTCTTATCGTATATGTTCATGACTGTACAAATTGGAACTATTTCTTCAGTGGAGGAATAAATAAAACGCGCAAAAAGTGGCTCCTATTGGGGAAAGGGTTAAATTAATACTTTTGTACATGTATTTGTCTGTTAGGGTACAGTAAAAGTTTCAGTTGCATACTCAGGGCTGCCATTTCTCCGGAATTTTCCTAAATCTCCGGATTTTTCCCCAGTTCATGTTAGCTGAAAGTAAAGCAGAATGCGCCCTAAGGCGCATTCTGCTTTACTTTCAGCCTGGTTTAAGTAGTCGCATGTCAACAAAACAAGAAAAATGCTATGGGGTAAAGGTATGATTCGTAAAATCGCACTTGAAAAATGCAAATTTGGAAATCTTAGGATTTTTCATGTCAACTTATGGCAGCCCTGCATACTCAGTATTTGAAGGGTGAAAACAGTAAAACTCGCATCTTAAAGCAGGTTAAAGGTAAAGCAGCACACATTTCAGAAATTTCTGCTTAAGTTTTCATCTTCTTTAGACTGTCAACATGCAGGGGATATGCTTGTAAAGCATTTGGGATGAGCAAGATCATTCTCAAGCTATGCTCAAAGCTGACTAATCAAAAACTTAAAAATGATCTCAGACTCAACTCAAATGCTTTATAAGCGGCGACTTGTCTTAACCCTTTACTTTATATCCTGTTTCTAGTTTTGAAGAAACTAGTTCCATATTACTGTCATGTATCATGAGAAATATTTTCTATATTCTCAGGGCTCCAGATAAGAGTAGTTTTTCAAAATCTAAAACCTTTATTTCTGCATTAAACCTTATGGTGTCACTACTCATCAGAACCGTCTCTTCGAGACGATTCTAATGAGTAGTGACACCAAAAGGTTTGGTGCTGAAATGAGTGAGAAAATGTTGAATTTGTTCTGAAAACTACCCCTTATCTGGAACCCTGTATTCTAGCAAATGTTAGCTGAAAGCAGGCCGAGAGTAAGCAGAATGCAGCTTAACACATTCAACCCTAGTGACGAGTATACACATCATTTACAAACAGTGAACCTGTAAGGATTACACTTGTCCCACAGAAGCAGTATAGACCCTGATCAGAGGCCTCCTTAAGGAGCCCTCTGAGCAGTGTCTTCACTGTTTGTCATTTTGAAAAACATTTTTAAAATCAACCCTAAATAGTCAAAAATGGACTAGACTTATTTTAAAATTGGAATTGTCCATTAAAAGTTTCAGGGGTGAATGAGTTAAGGCACATTCTGCTTTCATGGTCACCTGCCTTCAAATCCAGAAACAGGCTATATAGGGTAAAGAGTTAAAATTGATAAGTGTGCACTGTTTGCATAGTTATGTACAATGTTTGTAAATGACGAGTGAAATACTGGTCACTAATGCTAGGTTCACACCAACGGCGAATGCCGCGCTTTAAATCGGCGAGCAAAGCGTCATCATTTTTGTTCACTTTTCCAAAAATATCACGATCTCTTACGCTCTGATAAGCTCTGATACGAATTGGTTGCTGCTTTGGGACGAGTTACTTCCCGACTTGTTACGGTTCCTAACGCTTTGATCAGGCTTTGCTACGCTTGAAATCACGCTTTTAGAAGCTTTATAACGCTTTGATGCGATTGTGACGCTTTAAATCAGGCTCTGATACGATTATCAAGCTTTGTTGTGCATTGTTACGCTCTGTTCAGCTCTGTTACGCATTGGAAAATGTCAAGATCGCCGATTTCATGCCGCTTTTGATCCAGAGCCTATATAGAGATGCAGCATGAGATTCACAAAATCATTGCATTTTGACTCCAGAACACGATGTCAGAACAACAAGATCTAGAAGTTCCAGATGTACCATAACATGATCTATCTGAAACAATGCAATGAGTGGTACTCAAGTCGCAGCTATTTATAGGGATGGAGACATAGCTTTGGTATCGTAGGAGAGACTGAAAGAGCGTGAGGAAGCTTGCCAAGCGTAACAAAGCATAACAAAACGTGTCAATCCTTGATCAAAGCGTCTCAATTCTTGAGAAAGCGTGAGAGTCCTTCATGAAAACGTAACAAAGCGTATCAAAGCGTGGCAGATCTTGATGAAAGCGTCTGACCTCGTATCAGATCTTCATGCCAAATCGTAACAAATCTTGAGACAATATCTTAACGAAGCGTGTCAAGTGGTGACAGACCGTGAAGACTGGGGTCCCCGCTTTGAACCAAGCTCTGTTAAGCTTTCCTACGCTTCGAGTCAAGCTTTGCTGAGCTTTGTTATGCTTTGTTAAGCTTTGATACGCTCTAGGCACTTTAATCAATTCGTAACAGAGCGCCCAAAATTTTTAAACAGTGTGAAAAAATTTGGCGCTCTTGCCGAATGTCCCGCTTAACTCCAAGCTTTCCCAAGATCTATTACGACCATGACGCTTTAATCAAGCTTTGTTACGCTTTTGTGCCGCTTTGAAGCGCCATCAAAGCGTCGTTGGTGTGAACCTAGCATAAGGATTATTGAGTTAAAAAGTGCTTTTGAGTTGATGCCATTGAAAATGGATATATAACTATTAACTAGAGTGTAGCAAATTATGGTTGGATAATTGATAAGAAGTGTACTAGTTGATGTTTGCAGTCAAACTTGTGTTAACCCATTACCCCATAAATACGCCTTTTTGCGACTTTAATTTATTCCGCCTGTGAAGGAAATAGTTCCAATTTTATCAGTAATGAATAGTTTATGTATTATACAAAACATTTTCTATATTCTAGCAGATGATAGCTTAAAGCAGGCTGAAAGTAACCTGCTTTAACCCTTTCCCTCATAGAAGCATCTTTTAGCACATTTGATTTATTCTTCCACTGAAGAAAATAGTTCCAATTTATACAGTCATGAATATGTGTCATAAGAAATATTTTCTACATTCTAGCAGATATTAGCTTAAAGCAGGCTGAAAGTAAAGCAGAATGCGCCTTAAGGCGCATTCTGCTTTACTTTCAACCTACTTTAAGTGGACATCTATAGTCAATACTAGAAACATGCTATGTGGGAAAGGGTTAAGTTGACACCTATATTCAATACTAGAAACTGGCTATGTGGGAAAGGGTTAAACAGCAATTCAAAAGAAGGCTCATCTGTGCTTGTTAACCTCTTTCTCCATAGATACACCTTTTAAAGTATTTCAATTAACCCTTTGAACCCTAGTCCCGCATATATGCGTCCTTTTCAAACAGTGTACATGTGAATAGAACACTTGTCCTGTGCAAACAGTGAAGGCCCAGATCAGAGGGCTCCGAAAGGAGCCCTCTGATCAGGGTCTTCACTGTTTGTCATAATGCCAAACATCGACAAAAACAACCCTTAAAAGTCAGAAATGGACTAGACTAAAATTGAAACTGGAATTGTCCATTTAAAGTTTCAGGGAGGAAAGAGTTAATCCAACCATTGAAGAAAATAGTTTTTATACACTACTGAATTTGTAATGTTCAGATGAAATATTGCATTTATCCTAGCAGATGGTAGCTTAAGGCAGGTTAAAAGTACACATTCTGCTTTACTTTAATCCTGCTTTAAGTGCTCACCTGTCTTCAAAACTAGACACAGGCTATGGAGTAAAGGGTAAAAAATGAATGCAATCTTAATATAGGCCAAAAGTGATGCAAAAAGCTCCTATCTGAGCTTTCTGCATTAACGCTTACTCTGCTCTGCATTAAGCAGTAAAATATCTTTAGAGATCTCTTAACCCTTTGCTCCATAGCCTGTTTCTGGTATTGAATACAGTTGGCCACTAAATATAGGTTGAAAGTAAATGTAGCTTTAAGGTGCATTCTTCTTAACTTTCAACCTGCTTTTAGCTACCATTCGCTAGAATATTGAAAATATTCCTTATACATGTAGTACATATTGATGACTGTATAAATTGGAACTTTTTTCTTCAGTGGAGGAATGAATTAAATGTGCTAAAAGGTGATTCTATGTGGGAAAGGGTTAATGAATGGTTGCTTTTAGACCATATATTTAGTTAGTGATGACATAACACATTGGTACTCTTCAGATATAAAACTCTTCCTCCTATCAACATCTGTTTCCTGAAATATTACATTGGTCAACAAAATATGGAAATTTTAACATAATAAAGAGTACAGACTCATGTCAGACAGATCAAATTTAGAAAACAGTGTAGACTCTGTACAGACAGCTCCAGCCCCTTAAAGAGCTGTCTTATATGAGTATGTGTTATTTTCAAAAAGTATCAATATGTATGTTTTGAAGCATGACAAGGTTTAACCCATTACCCAATAGCCTGTTTCTAGTTTTCAAGATAGTTGACCACTTAAAGCAATTTGAAAGTAAAGCAGAATGCTCCTTAAAGCACATTCTGCTTTACTTTCAGCCTGCTTTAAGCTATTATCTGCTAGAATATAGAAAATATTTATGATTCAAATTTTGACAGTATAAATTGGAACTATTTGCTTCAGTAGATGAATTAATTAAAGGTGTATTTATGGAGTAATGGGTTAATATTATAAAATTTATTTACCATATACATATTTACCCATTATCACATAGCCTTTTTCCAGTATTGAAGATAGTTGACCACTAAAAGCAGGTTGAAAGTAAAGCAGAATGTGCCTGAAGGCACATTCTGCTTTACTTTCAGCCTGCTTTAAGCTATCATCTGATAAAATGTAGAAAACATTTCTTATGGTGCAAATCATAACTGTATAAATTGGATCTATTTTCATAAGTGGAGGAGTTAAATAATGGTGTAAAAAGGTGTATTCATGGAGTTATGGGTAAAAAAGCTAGAGTCTCTGATAAAATACTAGTCTACATTGGTTACCAATGATCGACAAAATATACTTGATTGTTCTTGTAATGCTTTGAGCTTTGTACATATCCATATCTGCAAAAAACAAATAAAATCATTTAATATATTAAACGTGTATTTTATATTATTATTTTATACCACTTGTCTTGTGTACTAACACTTTCTGAAATCAACTTTTGGGATTGTATCCATGGTTACAAAAAGCAATTATATGTACAGTTGACACAATCTAAACTCTAAACAAGAGCTAAGATGGCTCTACATTGCTCACCTGGTATACCATGTAAAGCTTTATCTATAATGACCTAGATTATGACCCAACCTGACTCACAGCCAACCCTGGCCTAGATTTCTTAGAGCAAGTTTCATTAAGATCAAAGGAGATGTGTAGTTCCTACAGAGTTAACAATGTATTTTTATTTGACCTGGTGACCTAGTTTTTGACCTGACATGACCAATATTGAAACCTGACCTAGATATCTATGAGGCAAACATTGTAACCAAGATAAACCAGGGCAATACTCAAACTAATTCATTTACAGATAAAGTGCAAAATATGGTCTCTAGAGTGTTAAAAAGATTTTTCTATGATTTACCCTAGTAACCTAATTTTTGACAAGCCATAATCCACATTCAAACCTGAGCTAGAATCCAATGCGAGTTTTGTAGCCTCTAGAGTGTTCACAAGATTTTTCTATAATTTGACCTATTGACCAAGTTTTGGACTGGGCATGACCAGCATTCAAACTTGACCTAAATATCAATGAGGCAAACAATTTGACCATGTTTTGCATGGTGTACCAGGTGAGTGATTTAAGGCCATAGTTGCCTTTGTTCTATGATTCGACCTAGTGACCTACCTCATGTTATGACCTATGCCAAAACTTGACCTAGGTGTTGTCAAGAACAGCATTTGGAGCAAGTTTGATGAAGATTGACCCAAAAACTGTGACTCTAGTGTGTTCAGAAGACATGGTTGATAGACAGCGGACACAAAGGTGGTCCTAATAGGCTAGTAGCTCACACAGAGCTGTGCTCATGTGAGCTAAGAAATATGCTTGTAAATGAATGGCAAATGGCTTCTTAAAGCAAGATAAAAGTAAAGCAGAAAGCTTCCATAAAAGCTTTCTGCTTTACTTTTATCTTGCTTTCAGCTGCCACCAGGTGTACTCAACAAATATGTACATGTTATAAGTTGTGACATTTATGTAGAGGTGAAAGCACAGTCACTTCTTTGAAGCAAGGCTTGAATTGGAGAATTATAACACATTCAACCCTAGCAATGAGTATACTCACCATTTACAAACTATACTGGTGAGGATTACACTTGTCCTATGCAAACAGTGCATACCCTGATCAGAGGGCTCCTGAAGGAGCCCTCTGATCAGGGTCTACACTGTTTTTCATGTTGAAATATATTGTTAAAATCAACCCTAAATAGTTAAAAATGTACTACATGTATATTTATTTTGAAATTGGAATTGTTTATTAAAAGTTTCAGGGGTGAAGGAGTTAAAGGCAGTATGTGGAATGGGACAGGAGCAAAATAAAAACATACATGTATGTTACATGATGGATTGGAATGTTTTTTAATTATCATAATTCAAAATATGAAAACACTGATAAAATATAAGAGCGAGTTGCCACTCAACAGAACATGTATTTGAATTTGTAGACAATAAAAGTAATGTAGAACAACCTATAGGCGTAATCTGCTTAACGTTCAACCTGCTTTAAGTGGTCATCTGTCTTCAAAACTAGAAACAGGCTATTGAGTAAAGGTTTAATTTGATTTGTTATGATTTTATGTGGCTTTTAACTGTATCTTGCTTTAAGCTACCACCCAAATTTAAATTAATTGGTGAATCTTTATCTTAGTACATTTATTAATACCAATTAATATTGTATGAGATCAGGGCTCCAGATAAGGGGAGTATTTCAAAAACTGAAATCTTTATTTCTGCTTTAAACCCTATGGTGATACTACTCATTAGAGACGATTTCAATGAGTAGTTACACCATAGGATTTGGTGTTGAATAAGTGAGAAAATGTTGGATTTGTTAAATTTACTCCCTCTTATCTGGAGCCCTGAAGAGATTATGGTGCTAACACGAGGGAATGTGGTAAAAGCATCCTTTTTTCTAGCAGATGGTAGCTTAGAGCAGGCTATAAGTAATCCAACTTTACTTTCATCCTGCTTTAAATGGTGATCTATCTTCAGTACTAGAAACTTGCTGTCAGGGAGAGGGTTAAATGTACATGTATATATACAAGTGCACACACTGAACACCTTTTGCTCAATACACAGCCTCCTGGATAAATAATTCTTACATGTGTTTCAATATGTTGTATGTTGAAACTCAAAATGATAGATCCCTGATATCACAGCCACTCAAAATATCTGCTTTAACCCTTTACCCCATAGACATTTCATTTATCCCTCCACCATGAAAAATAGTTCTAGTTCATAAAGTCATGAATATGTTTCATAAGAAAACATATTTTATATTCTAGAAGATGGCTACTTAAAGCAGGCTGAAAGTAAACAGAATGTGCCTTAAAGCACATTTTACTTTACTTTCAATCTGCTTTAATGGGCCACCTGTCTTCAAAAAACTGAAAACAGGCTATGGGGTAAAGGGTTAACCTACTGAAGCCTAGAGGCAAGTACACTCAACATTTACAAATGCAGGGCTGCCATTTCTCTGGATTTTTCCTAAATCTACGGATTTTTTTCTAGTACATGGTAGCTTAAAGCAGGCTGAAAGTAAAGCAGAATGCGCCTGAAGGCGCATTCTGCTTTACTTCCAGTCTGCTATAAGTAGTCACGTGTCAACAAAACTAGAAACAGGCGATGGGGGAAAAGGTACGATTTGTAAAATGGCACTTGAAGAATGCAAATTTGGAAATCTTAGGATTTTTCATGTCAAATTATGGTAGCCCTGCAAATGGTGTACCTGTCAATAGTACACTTGTCCTATGGAAACAGTGAAGACCCAGAATAGAGTTTTACTTTCTCATTATGTTTTCTTTTATTTCTTAACCTCAGGGGTCCGTTTATGAAACGTCGTATGACAAAAAAGGTTGTAAGTCAAAAGTTTAAAATACATCTTATATCTGATTTCTCAATCTAATCCTGACTTGTGAAATCTCTTTGTAATCGTCTTTTCAAGGCGATTCCAAAGATATGTCACAAGACAGGATTCGATGGAGAAATGAATAATTTTTGATAATTCTAGAATCTGACTTACAACTTTTTGTGTCGTATGATGTTTCATAAACCAGGCCCCAGGTCTGTTAGTTACTCCTGCTGGTCATGTGTGATAAGGTGTGGCCAATTTCCTCGTCAAGGGTATGTTCGACTTGACCAAGCATGAAAGAATGAAATTCATGTGTTGAGAAATCGTATAGTTCGAATTAAGCGAGTTCAAGATATCAAAGTTCGACTGTAGTTATCTAGTCTGGCCTTCATGGTCAATTTCCTCGTCACCTTTTCCAGTGGCTGTTCAATACCTTGCCTCATCACTCATACATTTTTGTTCAGTTCAGAATTTGGCTTTCAAGCCTCCCGGCCCTTTATCCATTGATGCCCTTAAATCATCCACAGTTCTACTCTGGGCTTGAACTATTTTGTCATTTTGCAATTCATTGTAATAAAACAAGTTAAACAACCCTGAATAGCCACAATCGGAGTAGACTTTATTGGAAACTGGAATAGTCCATTTGCTTGTCAAGGATTGAATGAATTAACTCATTGAGCCCTTGTGAGGCATATAATTATGCATCATTTACCATATGAGTACATGTACCTGTGAACAGTACACTTGTCCTATGCAAACAGTGAAGTCCCTGATCAGAGGGCTCCTACAGGAGCCCTCTGATCAGGGACTTCACTGTTTGTCATTTTGCAATTTATTACAAAAAACAACCCTAAATAGTCTAAAATAGACCAGCCTTTATTGCAAACTGGAATTGTCCATTGAAAGTTCCAGGGGATAATGAGTTAAAAACTGAATACAAGCATCCTTTTTCAGTGGCTTTGCGGGTATATATAGTCTCACTTATCTAATTCCATCATTCAGCTAGGCCTTGTTTCTGTTTCAATAGCATCACGTATTTATCTTGCAACGTAACAAGTTTTGACTTAAGATTTGCAATTGACAATACTATGTCGGTTGTGCTTTTAAAATCTTTCTGACACTGCTTCAGGGTAGGGGGAACCAGCACTCCAAACCACTTCAGTGGATCACAAACAGTGGTGATACTTTCTTTGGAATCATCTCCACTCTCGCCCACACGACCATGTCCAATATCTTCAACTTTCTCTATAACTTCAAAACCATCCTCAGATTTTGTTGCAACATTTCTATGTCTAAGCTTGGATTGAGATTTGTCACTTATGTTTATATTGTCCACATCATTGACTAGTTCTTCCACGTCATCACGGTCAAACTTGCCATCCACGACCTTCACCTTTACTGCTGCGCTCATCTTGCTCTCGTCACATTGCTGAATCCCAACGTTTTTAATTCCCATACTGTACCTGTTGGGGAAAAGGCAGAAACAGTTAACCCTTTCCCTTATAGAAGCGACTTTTAGCGCATTCATTTTATTCATCCGCCAAAGAAAATAGTTCCATTTTATACCGCCATGAATATGAACTATAAGAAATATTTTCTATATACTAGCAGATAGTAACTTAAAGTAAGCTGAAAGTAAAGCAGAATGTGCCCTAGGGCACATTCTGCTTTACTTTCAGCTTACTTTAATAAGTCACATATGTTAAATACTAGAAACAGACTATTGGTTAAAGGGTTAACCCATTACCCCTTTCCTGTGAACTAAAAATTAATTGAGTGATTATAACAGTGGGACTTTATTTGCTTTCTGAATAATATGGTCTGCTCAAACTGTTGTCTACTTTAGTCTTTAACTCTTTCCTCCCTGAAACTTTAAATGGACAATTCCAGTTTCCATTTTTGTCTAGTCCATTTCTGACTTTTAAGGGTTGTTTTTGTCAATGTTTGGCATTGTGACAAACAGTGAAGACCCTGATCAGAGGGCTCCTTTGGGAGCCCTCTGATCTGGGTCTTCACTGTTTGCATAGGACAAGTGTACTATTAACATGTACACTGTTTGAAAAGAACGCCTATATGCGGGACTAGGGTTCAAAGGGTTAAACTGGAGCAAATAATAATTAACTAAAAGATCTTGCAAAAAATTAAATCAAACAATAAATAAACAATTTTAAGAATAACTACATGTATATTGGTACAAATTTTTTTTTCTTCAAACCATTCATATATAAATCAATAAAGGAGCAAAAGTGAGACTAAGGCGTTTTTATATATATATTTCAACCAGTGTAGAACTTTAGAGCATTATCTTTTGTGCCTGTCCTATTTCTGAATTTTATGAAACTTGGAAGGATACATCATTACCAACTTTAATTGGCAAGTGAACATAAGCACATTGCATTTAGCTTCAAGTTTGGAAATCAATACATTAATTTCACATACATCTAGCTTCTTTGTTGCATGGAATTCTTTTTTTTTTTGCAAAGTCTGATTTTGTTTTCAAATGAATGTATCTATAATTAACGCCATTTAACGGTATACAGTAAAAACTCTCTATTTTGACAACTCAAAATTAGTTCAAAGGGTGGTATTTAAGAAAGGTGGAAGCTTAAAACCAGAGAAAAGTAAAACAGAAAGCCCCTATAGGAGTTTTTCAATTTTATTTTGTCTTCCGGTAAGCAACCACCTGCCTAAAATGCCAAAAACCTCAGCTGCAGGACTCCAGATACGAGAGAGTAATCTCAACAATTTCTTCTTCATGTTTGCACCAAAACATATGGGGGTGACACCTCATAAAGTGCAATTGTCCTATGTAAACAGTGAATACCCAGAATACCCTTACGGAGCCCTCTGATCTGGGTCTTCACTGTTTATCATAATGCAAAAAATTGACAAAAACAACCCTTAAAAGTCAGAAATGGACTAGACTAAAATGGAAACTGGGATTGTCCATTTGAAGTTTCGGGAAGGAACGAATTAAGTGGTCATAATAGAGATTTCCCCAGGCCTTTTTCGCCTGTCGCGGGCGACATGCCTTCCTTCCTGGCGGTCTCTTCGCGACATGCTTTGATCTTGCCGACATGTCTTAATCTGTAAAGCGACTAGCCTTAATCACGGCTCTGTGTTGTGTACTCGAGTAAATTGTTTCATATGTCAAACACCGTCACGCGTGTCGGGCGTGAGCATAGCATCATTAACCAATCACAAAGCCGAATTTCCCTATCGAAACGGTGATTGACAGGGTCTTGGATTATTTCTGTTTGACCGAGATTAACTTTTGATTGACGCTTCATAAACCGTTAGTACTGGCAATGGCGGGAATCTGCAACATTATTTTCGGAAAACAAAATACGAATAACGCTGAAAGAAAGATGAATACTAACCGAAACCGGAATCTCAGACATTATTTTTCCCCAATCTAAACTTTAAGAAGATGTTTACCATTTTGCGGACTGAAATTGAGACGAGAGTAACAGCGGCGGAATCGCTTGTCGCCTCGGAAAATATACTCGATACGGGGCCTATTAAATAATAAAATTCTACGAATATATTGAACAAACGAACATTTTAGATTGATATTAATTACCTTTAAGAATTGATTTCCTCGACAACTCCGTATTAATAATCACGTAACAGACACAAACAGTATTCCAAACTTCCGAAATGAAATCCATTTGCGCGGCACGCTTCGAACTTTTAACCATGTCTTTACTCGTTTTATTGGTTATCAAAAAGGTAACTCCCAGCGTCATTTAGAAAACATCCAATTAGATTAGACGTTATATACTTCCATTTAGAAAGACAGCTTTGATACTAGTGAAATTAACATAAATTACGATGGTTAAAATTAGCACTTATTCGTATGAAATCGCTAGCGACGCGGAAGACGTTTTTCGTGGGAGTTTCGGAAAATAAGTTTTTTACAAAGACAAGACATACACACGGGAATCGAGGAATTTGCATTCTGGCATTTTTGGTATATATAGAAATTGAATACTTCGTGATGAAATATTGAAAAAGAAAATCGAGATAACAAATATTTAAGTAGACCTGGATTTATCCCGTGACACAGTCATACCATACAGTCTTAATTCTTCACAAAGTTAAATTGTTTTTCTGTTTTTATGATGGATCGTTGTTTAGAGCAGGCTTAAAGTAAAATTGAATCCTCTATTAGACATCAACTTGTCGGGATGCAGTGAAATTGTATATGCTCTCTTAACCCACAGGTTCTTCAAACATAAAAAAAATAAATAAAAAAAAAAATAAAAAATTTTAATTTTTTTTTTTACTAGATTCTAGACCTCTATTAGATCTATATTACCGTATCTAGATAGAATCTGTCTTCGATAAAATAAAAACAAAATTATTTACTTTAACTTCAAGGGAATAGTAAAGGCATAAAAACTTATCTCAAATGACTATGAGGAATAAGAGGTAAAACATTATACATTCAAATCACATTATACATGCACTGTGCTTAATTCTAAGTAAGGGTAGGTGTTTGTGTGTATGTTTGACTGTGTATGGCAAGTTAATGTTAAACTTTTTCAAACAAATTCTTTAAGTTTATGAAACTTATGAATGTTTTTCCATGACAATGAATTAAGACAACCAGTTCTAACCTGATCAGGGGCTTCCTGTTCTGGATCTACTGTTTGCAGCACATGCTCTATCTACTTGTTTCTGCATTCCTGTTTCAGAATTTATTTATTTATTTGAAAGCAAAAGTGAGTATTTCTAGTATTTGTGTGTATTATCTGATTGAGTGTGACAGTAGTGTAGTGTGTATGGCAGAGAAAAATGAAAAGGTGTGTACATTTCACATGCTTAAAACTTTCAAAATCTGATTTTAAAAAAAAGACTTTTCCATTTTGGTTAAAAGACTACATTTTGTTTGCGGTTTCTGTCAAAAATAATTTTTCCAAAGAATTTACAATCTTGTAAATGGCACTGACACTGATCAGAGGACTCACCCAGGAGATCAGACTGGGTCTACACTTTTTCCATAGGTCCAGGCATTCATAGTTTCTGGATATATTTTTTTTGTATAATTATGTATAAAATAAGTGAATTAATGTGTTTCAGCTATTTATCATTTTTGTACTTTTACAACCTGTAAGGCTTTACAATGTAATACTTTGTTGCAAAATAATGGAATACTAGTTAATGCAAGATGCAGTCAGCAACTGTACTGGGAGATCAGCAGGTATTATTGTAAACTTTAGTTATGATCGAGTTATAACTTAAATATTGGTGCTGAACTTGAAAACAAAAACCCTACACACACTAGTTCTTGCAAACAGAATAATACTTATTTCAGCCATTTCCATATAAATACACTATAGTATACACTACATATATGTATTGCTAAAAATGCACTATTTCATTGTTTAAAAGGGAAAAATTTTCGCCGCAGCGCGGGAGGGGGAGCCCTCCCGCACCCTCCCCCTATGCCCCAAATTCAACATGCCTTCAGGAAATCCTGGGGAAATCCCTGAGAGTCTCTGAGGGATTTTACTGCATGTGTAACCAACCTAGCCCTTGAGAGGTTAAGGAAGCCTGATTTCATAGTCTGTTCAAGTAGGCCCTGCTCTTGGTACAGTGTTGTCAGGGTGGCAAAGAAATCTACAAGGATCATATCTATTAAACGGCACAGTTCCTTCCTCTCTTTCTCACTTTCACTGGACATGTTGAAAATTTGAATTGGAACTGAAAATATAAATGAGGAACATTGAATAAGAGCATCATGGTCTATAAATAATTACTAACTTATCAGTTAAAGAGAGTGAAAACCTGATCACATACTGATGCTGAACAAGGACCGCTAAAACTTGCCACACTGCATTTACATCGCTCACTGCAGCCTTGAGCGATGCCAAGTCCTAGTGAAATGTCAGACCCTCAGATCGTTCAAATTGTTGACAAAGCCTGCAGTACACGGGTGAAAATTTCAGAGGTTAGCTTACAATCTTTTGGTGTGTGTTATTTAAAGCAACTCGCAACCAGATGGTGTATTTGCAAAAATAAAAGAAAATACTCAAATAAAATCAAATGGGTAGCATTATCGTGCATCTGGCATATAATTAGAAAAATATGATCAGTCTAAAAACACCCTCAAGAAAAATTTCAAACTTTTTAGATAACTCATATTTTCCATGGCTTTATCAGTTGCGTCCAAAGACGCAATAGAAATTGATCAAGGGCACGGACATAAACCCAGGCTGAATTATGTACTCTCCATCGCCACACACTGAGGTAGGTTAAATCCATCCTAAAGAATATAAATAGCCCAGTGGTCACATGGGCTAAGGCGTTGACTTATTTTGATTTCTGTCGCCGCATGCCGGGTCCCAGGTTCAAATCCTTACCAGAGCTCAATATTTTTTTTTATTGAAATATATTTTTTTACAACAGAATATCTTATCCTAAACTGTTTCTTACCCGTTTATATTTTAAGCGTTTGACATATATTTACAAAGGAATGCCTTCACTTTGCAGGTCTCCAAAATGTCTGGGAAATAATGACATCTTACTGTTAAAGAGGCTCGCAACCGGATCAAGTATTAAAAATTGTAATTTGTAAATATATGTCAAATGCTTATATAAATGGGTAAAATTTAGTTTAGGATAATAAATTCTGTTAAAAAATGCATTTCCAAAAAAAAAAAAGAAGAGGCTCTGGTGGGATTCGAACCCGTGACCATCCATGTGGAGACAAAAATGAAAAATGAGGCAGCGCCTTTACGCCCTCGGCTACTGACGCTCTCTATATATATGGTAGTGAATTAACGTACTTCAATGATAGCTATTAATAGAACATTATTCGGCTCGGGATTATGTCTGACCCCGTGTAGAGAAGCAACAACAACAACTATACCGTTAGCTAACGCTATGGAAAAACGATGGTAAATATCTAAAAAACTAAGATTCGGTGACGATTCTTGAGACGTTTTTTGGACTGATCATATTTTTTTAATGTCAAAAGCCTAATAATGCCACAAATTTGCTTTTATTTGAGTATTTTATTTTGACAAGAACACCATCCGGTTGCGAGTCCCTTTAATATAGAACAACCCCCCCCCCCCCCCCCCCCCCAATAAAAATTAAAATAGGCTATCTTGGATAATAACGGGATTTTGACCTCAAAATCGGACTCTGTGTACCTTTTTTAATCCCCCCCCCCCCCACACACACAATGGTCGCTTCGAAATGAAAGACAAAATGGTGGCATGTTTACTCTTGTATGGCAACCTGTTGATAAGGAAGAGTGTGGGGACCGGCAAAGTAAATTCTATCCATTCTCTTTTCCAGTCATCTGGGTATTTAATGTCATACACATACTCTCTGTCCTTCATTCGGATGGACTCGGTCTTCCTCAGAGAAAAAATTCCTCGGTCTTCCTAGTTTTCTTGACCGCACTCTTTCTACCTTTACTATTTTCGCTTTCTTTTTCTTCCTCTTCTTAGCGCACCGTCATAGTAGTCAAGGTTGACTGTTTGACGTACAATATAGATGTAGATGGAGAAAAAATTAATTATAATTTTCGGTAAAATTGCGCTTTTGCAACTTATGTAAGACCTTCGTAGTATTCATACTCATAGGACCTATTCAGATAATAATGCGTAAAAAAGAATAAGATTAAACGCCCTGCTGCACAAAATTATGTAGATTTTGTGTTTGTTGTGCCCGAGTGCGCATACTCGCTAAGAGTAAACAAAGGGGGTATGACGTCACACTGGAAAAGATAATTTTAAAATTTACTATTTTTAATGCTAAATCTGGTTGCAAGCCTCTTTAAAAGTTTAAACTATTTAAAGCATCAGAAAATAAATTTATGGGCAAAGTTCATTTAAATTTAATAACTGACATGAAAAAATTAATCCGTCTGAGCACAGAATTATACACTGACGGAATCGAAACCTCACGCTATATCGTAAATCTAGTGCGGCGCATACCAGACTCGCGAGACTTGATAAGAGATAAGATATCGGTAGTCAATATGATAAATGTGCGTTTTCGAAGCATTCTTCACGGGTTTAAATTCCCGTGAATTGATAGGAATGTCCACCAAGTCGTTTAAATCCTATAAAATGTCAATAAAAACACTCGAGTCGGTAAATCTCACGCCAGAAATTGCGGACAACGAGGCAAAAAGTGAGGATGTTGTAACGTGACACATAATCTCGCAAAATTCAACCGCCGCGAGAGCTCAGATGCTCGCCTATTCAACTTCGCTTAGTTGCTATTCCGTTTTGTATAATTCCGTGGTCTGAGGAACTTCTCTGAAACGTATTCCTTTCCGAATCAATTTACGTACGAAATACGCTTGGGACGAAACGCTGAAAAAATAAAATCAATATAATAAAAGGCGTCATTTATGGTGTTTTGACGAGTTCACTATTCATTTTTGATAAGAATAATCATAATGATCTGTTCTAGCAAGTCATAAAGAAAGATAGTTGCATATACCTTGAGAAAACAGTATTATTTGCAAGAAACAAATGACGTTCGTTATTTGTAAGCACAACTTAGCCGGAAGTGCTTTAGTTGTCACATGAGGTAAATACTAAAACTTGAGACGGAAAATGCGGCGCCAATGTAACACATGTCAATTTCCCCGTTTGAACTTTCAACATTCAAGCAACATTCTGAAGGAAACTTTTCATTTTAATTTAAACCCTATTAGTGTTTGCATTTTTTGAAATATTGTTTTAACACTATTTGAAAGCCCACGGGGTTTTTTTGCAAAAAAAAAATAAAAAATTGTTTTGCTAGTCATAATCATGGAGAAATCACATGTAGATCTAAATCAATTAAAACTAGACCCGTATTGTTCTTGTGAAAATGAAATTGAAAATATTGATCATTTCTTTTTTAAATGCCCCAATTATATAAACTTACGACATACCTTATTTCAGAACACAAGATTTTGCCATCCGATTAATAGCCTATTAATCGGATGGCAAAATCTTGTGTTCTGAAATAAGGTATTAGTCCAATCAGTATTTCTCAATGTCCTTTCTCCATGGTATTTTGTAATTCAACAATCATAATAATCACCAGCAGTTATAGCCTTTTAAGACAACCGATATTCTCAGTTTGCGGGTTTAAACATAAACTGTTGTGATGCCGACAAATATTTGGATCACAAGCTACACTAATATTTTTTTTGCAATAGATAATGATTAAACTGTATATAATTTTAATTACAATTTAGAAAAAGATTGACAATCTGGAATCGCTATTTATTTACAAGCATCAACCGGTATCGCATATGTATAGTTAATCGGGATGGCAGGACCGTAAATCTAAAAAAAATGGCTTAGTCCAAATTTAGCAATACGTCATTTATCAATATTCAACCAGGAACGTATATATCTATATACGTTCCTGATTCAACTGAATTTGGAAGCAAAAAGACTTATTTCAAAATTAAAGTAAAAACACTTTTTGGATTGCTTAGAAAACATTCTTTCTACTCATAACTGTTAAAATATTCGCAACTGTTGAAAAAGATGATTTATTTGCGTCTAAAAACAGCAAAGTAGATACTTTCACCTTTTTTTACTACATGTACATTGTATATGTTTAATGTGTCCGACACGTACCATTTTCAAATCAAAATGGAAGCAAAACGTCATTTAAATAAACAATTAAAATTTACACCATGTGAAACAGAAGAAAATAAACTTTGTTACTATAACTGTTAAAATATTGCCAAATATATTCAACCCTTTAAAATATGACTTTTAAAATTATTCCCTTCTTTATTTTATATAGGCCAGCCAGTCGATAAATTTCTCGATATCGACTTTATCGGCTTTTAGCAAGGGGGACAACCCACTTGATTAAGCCAGTCAAAATGGACTGAAAGTTGGGTATGTAACATTCTTCTTTATGGAAGTAATCACCTCACTTTTGAACAAAACTGTTTGATTTTTGGAGCTGTACAAACATTCATAAAAGAAACCAAACGATTTAGTACTTGATTCTTTTTTGTTTTTCTTGCTCTGTTTTTGTTTGTTTCTAAAATTGAAAGTTGATGCGTCTGTCCTTATGTTCTCTTGTAACTATGATCACAGTTATCTTTTATTTAGCTTAGATATGCAATGTAAAACATTATGGAACGATTCGAGGGTCTAAGATGGACATATCTTAAAAAATTGTCATACCAGAATGTAGTTAGCCATCCCATCTTAGATTCTCGGCTAGTTACTCATTTATGATTACATGTATATGTTTATTATATAAGTAGTTAAGCCTCTGTTCAGCAGTGTAGAACCTTATCTATATGAAAAATGAAGAGGGGCGAAAGTAATACAGAAAGCCCGTTGGAGCTATCTGTATTACTTTTACCTTACTTTAGTTAATCTGAATCTATTTACCAAGACTACGTTTCAGTGCTTAGTTTTACAGGCCGTTTTAACAGGAGTTTTACTGTATATACTATATAGCCTCTCGATTTGATAGTGATACACTGTTAGATGAGTTGATCTTTTTTTTTTGGTCGTTTTATATTTTTTAATCACTTACTTTACTGTTTCTTCTCATCAAATTATGCGGAGACACCTGGAAACAAGCAACTCAACTTTCTCTCTCTTTCTTTCTCTTTCTCCCATTCTCTATTTCTATATATATATATATATAATAAATAATGTCGGCGTGATGCCGGAAACTACCGGGAAAAGCTGTATATATATGAATTAAAAAAATAAATGATGTATTATAGGCTTTAAAAACACAATTTTATTTCCTCAAACAATGCGCGACGCGTTTCACTATAATTCATCAGGCGCTATACAATTGTTTATGACGTCATGACGTTGTTGTCATGATATCGACGTCGTCACTTCCTGGAGACAAACTGAGGTCAAGAAGAACAGTTCACTCACAACAGATAAGAGATCCTTCAACTAGACAAATTCCTTTAAGCGCCCATTTAGAAAAATGCGGAAAGAAAAACTTAAATTATGAAATGTTTCCTTTTTTTAAATTAAAGACAAATAGTGTTTCAGCTAGGCTAGCAAAAGAAGAATATTTCATAGCTAAATTTAAACCTATTCCTAATTCTCAATAATTATCTCCCTTTAATAAAACACAGTTATTTATCTTAGATGTACGTCAACAGGAAGTGACGACGTCGATATCATGACAACAACGTCATGACGTCATAAACAATTGTATAGCGCCTGATGAATTATAGTGAAACGCGTCGCGCATTGTTTGAGGAAATAAAATTGTGTTTTTAAAGCCTATAATACATCATTTATTTTTTTAATTCATATATATATATATATATATATATCTCCAATAGTATATGTATTTTGTGAAACTGTAGGGGAAGGGCCGACTCTAAGTTGGCAGAACTTGTGGCCCAACCCCTTTTCCTGTAAAAAAATTGGAAATAAAATATGTTTAAACTAAACATTATCAAAGTATACATAGGAGAAATTAACGAAGAGTCCAACATAGAGGATCCGATAGGGCCGGTGTAACGAAGTATTTTGACCCCCATCGAAAAATGACCACCCGGTCAAAATTTGACGACGTAGAATGACCCCCGGTCATTTTTCGATATCGTACAATGACCCCCCGGTCATAATTCGACGTCGAAATTTGACCCCCCCGGTCATAGTACTATGACTCCCCTCATGAAGTGTTTTGACCCCTCCTGAAATATATCGACCCCCATCGAAAAATGACCCCACCCCTCTTTAGCAATTAACAGACACAGTTTAACCCATTGGACCCTTGCGACGAGTATATTAGTCATTTACAAACAGTCTATCTAGCAATAGTACATTTGTCCTTTGTAAACCGTGTAGACCCAGATCAGACTAATCCCAAAGGAGCTCTCTGATATGTTTGCAATATATGTCAGTTTTGAAATATTGTATAAAACAACTCTAGCTAGTCAAAAGTTGACTTGACATAACTAGAAAAAAATTGCATTGTCCACTTGAAGTTTCAGGTGTGAATAAGTTAAAAGATATATACAATTTAGATGATAAACAAGTCAAAATTCAGACTTATGATAAGCGCGCCATGGAAACGTACAGTATACTAAATGCTGTTCCCGATGGGTTACGTTAACCTTGTGCCTATCTGTTGGATACTGATGGTAGGGAAACAAGGTGTCTGCGGGTCTGTGGTATAATTCGTGGACAGCTTATTTATAAATAAGTTAAGGTAGTAATTCAGTCATGGAGTATGCAGGCCGGTTGGGCGGGCACAGGCATGGTGTGAATTACTTGAGAAAGTTATACATTACATTACAAGTGTCACCAATTACATTGCTAAAGAGTGTATTATATTACAATTATTATTACGTTTACATTTGTAATGTATTAAATTACAAGTACGTTGGCAAAGTAATGCATTACATCACACATTACATGTTGATAACAGTAAAAAACATTACTGAAAAATAACTAATAAGCATATCATATATAACTGATAGGTTATCATTTACAAGTTCTTTGTCAACTAAATAATCAAAGATTCTAAACTTAAGAATACATGGATGCAAGTTTACAGTTTGAAAAGTCACAGCCTTTTTATAGTGCCCACTGGGTAAGGAAGTATACTTTTGTAAGCAAGTGAGCCCTTAACCCTTTCCTCCACAGTAGCGCCTCAGGCCGCCTGCACCTACATCTGCAAATAAGATTAAGATAATAAAATCCAATAATAGTTTTAATTACAGGCGTCAGCTAACAACAAAATGAGTGTAGAGCAGAAAGCATACATGATCTTTCTGCATAAAATTCATATTGCTGTATGCATTGTCCTGCCTTAATCACAGTTAAACGTAGCTAATTTGCAAGCTTGCCTATGGAGCAAAGGGTAAATACAGACCAAAAGTTTTGTACAAAGCTCTTTGAAGTGCTTTCTACATATTAAACCTGTTATATGAAATGGCATGTCTTTTTTGCCTGTATACTTCTTAATTGAATTACTGCTAATTACAAAGACAAAATGTATAAATGTTACTGTTGGACATAACATCATTAAAGTTTCAAATACATTGTCTGTTAGATGCATTATGTCAGACCTGATTATTTAACCCTTTACTCCTTAACCTGTTTCTATTCTTGAAGATATGTGACAATTTATTGAGCGTAGTTTACAGTCTATCAGTGGTACTCCATACCAATAAACGTTACGTGAACGAGTGCAAATATGTATCCCCCTTTTACAGAACATGTATTTGTAATATTTACATCGGTTCCAATGACATTCATCATCTGACACTGTGTCGCAACAGACATTGCGGCATGTGACTATGAAAATTGATTAGATTATTGACAGTATATTGTACAACATAGAAGCATCCAATGATTTAGGTAATTAGCAATCTGATATGAATTTACCCTCAGGGAGCTGATCGCAACCATGGCGGGGTTATTCTACGACATTGAAAAATGATAATGGGTCTTATTTTGACATCAAATACGGTAATTGCCATATCGGGGCAGGGGTGGCATTCTATGAAATAGAATGATATCAGGGGGTCATTCTACGACATCGAATAATGACCGGGGTCATTCTACGACATCGAATAATGACCGGTGAGTCATTCTACGACATCGAATAATGACCGGGGGTCATTCTACGACATCGAATAATGACCGGCGAGTCAAACTATGATGTCGAATAATGGCCGAGGTGTCAAAATACGAGCTAGAATAATGACCGGAGTCTTTCTACGACAATGAATGGTGTGATGTGCAATGAGGCAACATAACACAGCTTCCGATTTTGATCGCTTTTTGTTTGCTTGTTTGTTTGTTTGTTTGTTTGTTTAGTAAATGCAATTAACTTTACACTTAACATGGTAAACTATAAACGCACAACATAGCAAGTGTTGACAAAAGACACAAAAGCCCACTCAAAACAACCGACCTGCATTCTTTTTATTTCTTGACAAAAGGGATAAGTTCCGACAAATCAAACCATCCTCTATGAAAATATGTTAAGGCATTACCTAATAAATACGAATGTTACGCCTTTGATCTCTACTGGAGATAAAAGATCAAATTTATACAGTCATGGATATATATCATAAGAAAATAGTTTCTATATCCTAGCAAAGTGTACATTAAAGCAGGCTGAAGTAAAGCAGAATGCGCAATCTACTTTACTTTTAACCTGCTCTAAGTGGTCATCTGTCTTTAAAGCTAGAAAAAGGCTGTTGGGTAGTTGGTTAAACCAAAGAAACCGCGGCAAGATAGGAAGATTTCTTGGAATGAATGTCAATACGAGCGTATTGTAAATTCTGATCATACGCTTTCTCGGAGACGTGGTGCATGTTTGATTGGGGTTTACTCAGCCTGCTACGTCGAAATTAAATCAATAATCGAACAAGAGTAATTGGTAGATCGTAAATGTATACTTGTAAAAGGGTAAACGGTTCTGGGTTCGATACCCATAAGGTTGTCCATTGATAGGCAGACACACTTACAATTCAATCAATATAATTTATTCACTCAAAACTTAGGTTTAAAACAACTTTAACATATGCAAAACTGACTTTAAACAAAATATCAAGGATTTTTGAAGGGGGGTCATATTTCGACAGTGGGGTCAAAATTCGACGATGGGGGGTCACAATTCGACGATGGGAAGTCAATCTACGACGTCGAATTTTGACCGGGGGGTCACTTTTCGATGGGAGTCAAAATACTTCGTTACACCGGCGTTGGAAAAGAACCATATTTTAGCCCAATCTTCTTGAACCTTGCTTAGAACGATTATCTCGACAAAAGCTAGACACTGTGTGGATATGGGTTACATAAGATTATTCAGTAGGTCAGTAGATCAAAACATAGAAAAAGCTTCTAAACACTTGCTGAAAATAATCAACTAGATCTACAGACAAAATCTAGGCAATGTGTGAATGTGAGTTATTTCAGGTCAAAAATTAGGTCATTAATTCAATTCATAGGAAATACTTCTGAACCTTCTAGTTCATATGAAGTAACACATCAACATTATCCTGACACGTTTGCTTCTTGTGACATTAGGCTCTAGTGGGGGTATTACTCTCCTTTAGTGATAAAGTCTAGTTAAATCTGTGTACTTTAGTGAGGGCCTTAGAGCCCATTGGACTCTTGTTAGTTTTTATGTTTATTCTTGAGAACAAAATAAGAACAACATTAACCTGTTTAGCTAAAATCTACCGCAGTCGAACTTCGATATTTCGAAGTCGGTTTTGTCGAACATATCCGTTTTTCAAAGTAAAAACGTGGCTTAGCCACGTTTTAACTTTGTAATATGG
Organism: Gari tellinella; assembly: GCA_922989275.2. Taxonomy (NCBI): domain Eukaryota; kingdom Metazoa; phylum Mollusca; class Bivalvia; order Cardiida; family Psammobiidae; genus Gari; species Gari tellinella. Next base: position 23,663,965 of record OV277870.1, read on the forward strand.
GTATGTTCGACTTAACCGAGCATGAAATAATGCAGTTCATATGTCGAACTATCGGATGGTCGAGTTAAACGAGTTCGAGATATCGAAGTTCGACTGTACTCATATGTCAACATTTTCTCTGACAGCATTTTACTCTAGGTTATACATGTACTATACCAATATCTAATAATTTAACAGTAAGATAAGACATCTGAAGAATGTGAAGATTGTGGAAAAATCCGGGGGTGCGGAGATATTTAAGAAAAAATCGAATATTTCGGAAAAATCCGGAGAAATGGCAGCCAATGCTATATGGTCGGAAAATAGATGTTATCAATAGTACAGCGAGAAAAGTATAATACATATACGTTCCTGTTACAGCTAATGTTTGTTTTGTTTTGTTTTTTGTTAATGGGCGGCGTTAAATAAATATTCTTGTATCTCGTATATCTTATTCTGTTAAACACCAGAAGTTGCTTTCAAATAACACTTTGCCTTCTGATTGCAAACAATTTGCCCTTAACATCTAGATACGTATTTATAAGGTCAACAAGTTCATAAAGTACATGTACGTAAGTACTAATAGTCATGTCATCACATACCCTACATTCGTTCCATACAAATATAAAACAAAAATATCCAGCTACCCAAATCAGTCACTGAAATATAGCTGTATTAAAATGCGCTAAGTCTTACTGGACTAAATCACCTTATTCACACCTAAAACACTTAAATGTACCATCCCAATTTCCAATTAAGTCTCGATAGTCCTGTTTTTAGCGCTTTACTTCTACAATAAAAGCACGCGAAAACTTAAAACAGCTTCACAAGAGTGTCCTTTCAAAAGGAAACTAAAGAAAGTGTCAGAAATTGTTGATGTTCAAGTGTACTGACATGCGATAAACGCTAGAATTAACATGGGAGTATAAAACTGTGTGACTTCAAATGAAGTAAAAGAGCTTGAGAATGACATTTTTCTTATTTTATTTTTAATGGAATGTGTAAGGTGTTTGTAAATTTGGTGTAGTTTTAAATAACTTTCATATAGTGTCACCATAGCAACCATATACTATGAACATGGTTCATTTTTTGCACGTACATTCTATAATTACCTAGCAACAAGAAACAAACAGTCACATGCTCAATTTGAGATTAGAAAACATTTAACGTATCTTTGCTGTAACTCCTAAAACCAAACAGAGCTACAATTAATGTTGTCTAGAGTTTTAATTCTGAAAGAGTTGAGAAAAACTGATAAAAATAAGCAACTTTTTCACAGGGTGGCGAATAATTATGTCCAATGACTGTAGACGGGCTATTACGTCATGTAACGGCAGGGCAAAGGTTAATACAGTCGAAACTCGATACTCCGAACTCGTTTAAATCGATCGTACCAATATTTCGTAAATTGAATTTCGATAATTTGATCTCAATAAAGTAGAACATACCCGTATTTCAAAGTTAAAACGTGGCTTAGCCACGTTTTAACTTTGAAATATAGGTCTGTTCGAACTAACGCGAGTTCGAATTATCGAGTTTCGACTTTAGTGATTTAAGGTGATAAACTGTTATCAGTAATACGTATACTTTTTAGGTACTTTTACGAACTTTCCAAATCTGCTAGATTTCTGAAGAACTTTTTTATGAAACAAAATTCACCTAAAAAGGAAATCAGTATGACTGTAATCAAAACAATCTTGCTTTTCACACACGAGTCTATGGGTCATTGGTCTTATGTAGCAGGGCTGCCATTTCTCCGGATTTTTCCTAAATCTTCGGATTTTTCCCCAGTACATGGTAGCTTTAAGCAGACTGAAAGTAAAGCAGAATGCGCATGAAGGCGCGTTCTGCTTTACTTTCAACCTGATTTAAGCATCACGTGTCTAAAAAACTAAAAACAGACTATGGGTAAAAGGTATAATTCGGAAGATCGCACTTGCAAAATTGAACATTTTGAAATCTTAGGATTTTTTTTATCAATTTATGGAAGCCCTGGTGTAGTCATACGTCGTATGTGTAGCTACACTCAGCTGTACTCAGCCGTTTAGCGAACGGTCACGCTTATATTTGTAAGTCCATCTGGAATTTTATTTGAGGAATACACATCATCTTGACCACGTCAATAATTAATAAACATGTGTCAGCCAGTCAGTTAAATTGATTAATTTGATGGGCGAATGGCCTCTGGCCGATTGTTACATAGTTTTCGAAACACACATCAAGCATGAACGTTTGAACATTTCTCTGGCCATTTCCTCACAAAATTTCAATTGATTGGTCCGTTAAGTTTCATTACGGAAGTGAAACAAACAAACGTCAACTTTTCGGCGTTTTGCGAAATACACATTAGTCATTGTACGCCAGTCTTTTAAGAAATAAATGTATCTCCAATAAAAACAAGTGTCTTAGTTAATAAGACTTTTAGATTATTAACGTTGTTTATTCTGTTAAGGATTTAACCTTTTAAACTTTAAGCACAGTGATTTAAATTTTGGATTTCGCATTTACCATGGCATACCGTTGGACCTTATTATGTGAGTATTAAAATTATATTAACACTTTACCTCATAGCCTGTTTCTTGTTTTGAAAATAGATGACCACTTAAAGCAGATTCAAAGAAAAGTAGAATGCTCCTCAAGGCGCATTCTGCTTTCTTTAATCCTTCTTTAAGATACCATCTGCTATGATACAGTAGCTATTACTTGTGGTATGTACAATATTAATTATTGTTTATAGTGGATTTTTTTTCTTTAGTAGAGGAATACATTGAAGGCGTGAAAAGGCGTATCTATGTTTTGAAAACAGGTGACCATTTAAAGCAGATTGAAAGTAAAGCAGAATGCGCATTAAGGCGCATTCTGCTATACTTTTAGCCTGCTTTAAGCTCTTATCTGCAAGGATAAAGACTATAATTTCTACTAAAGTACACAATCATTTCTTAAGAAACTGGAACTATTTTTTTTAGTGGCGGTATAAATCAGAGGCGTAAAAAGGCGTATTTATGGGGTAATAAGTTTAAGTATATTTAAAACGCCAATAACGGTTTGATAGAGTCAAAATTATCAACTCTTTCGCCGTAAAATTTAACTCTCTTTTTTCACCTTCGGCAGACGAAATATTTCCTGCTAAAATCTGCCGCCTGCAACTTTCAATGCTAAATTCAATTTTGATGCTCTGACTAAAAACCTATTGATACGAGTCCCAAAAAGTTTGGATCCTGATCAGAAGCGGCGTTACGATCCGGACCTTTTAAACTTTTTGCAATATATTTTTGCCTGTATGGATATGAAATAGTTAATTACGTAGAACTGAAAAAAAAACTTCTACAGTGGAGAAAACGTTATTCTTTCCCAATAAACGCGTTTACGCTAAAATCATTAATTCCGATAAAAAAAGTTTGGAGCCTGATCAGACGCCAGGTAACCCGTGTCTGCCCAGGTCAAAACTGTTTGCCACCAGGATAAACATGAATTATCAGAATTGTCCAAAAGTTGTACTTTTCTACGTTTAAGCGCTTTGCGTTTGCGTTTTGTTTGCGTTTAAATGGGAAAGAATAACATTTTCTCCAACTGTATAAAACTTGAAGAGAGTAGAGTTTGGCAATTGACGAGAATGGCCCGTATACACGTAGTTCCGATATTAACCCATATTGGTTCGATTGCATGAGGAATCCTCAACATTAATTCGTTTTGAGAATGGTTGCAGACGACAAACTTTGCAGATACCAATTACCAGTCGAAACTCGATAATTCGAAATCGCTTTAGTTCGAACTTACCCATATTTCGAAATTAACCCATTTATGCCTAGTGTCCCATATATGGGACATAGGCAAACAGTGTAGAATCTGATCAGACGCCGCATAATGCGGCGTCTGATCAGAGTCTACACTGTTTGCTGATAGGAATTTCAATATAAAACAAAACGAAAATGAAAATTTAGACCAGGCATCCCTTACAGTGGAGAATCTGTTATTCTTTCCCAATAAACGCGTTTACGCTAAAACTATTATTTTCACTGCAAACAGTTTGGAGCCAGATCAGACGCCGGGTAACCCGGCGTCTGATCAGGCTCCAAACTGTTTGCCACCAAGATAAACATGAATTATCAGAATTGTCCAAAAGTTGTTCTTTTCTACGTGTTAGTGCTTTGCGTTTGCGTACGTTTGCGTTTAAACGGGAAAGAATAACAGATTCTCCACTGTAGATTAAAAACGGACTAATCCAATATATAAACATGGAAGAATCCACTGGGCACAAATGGGTTAAAGAATGAAGAAACCCCACCACCAAAATACTATCCTCACCCAACCCCAATCAACCTACTACCTCGTAATAATACAGCATATTGCATGGCATTTAGCCTTTTACTACATAGCCTGTTTCTAGTTTGAAGATTAGTAACCACTTAAAGCAGGTTAATGTCTGCTTTAAATTATCACCTGCTAGGATATAGTAATGGTGTAAATAGTTCTTGTGTTGAAGCTCGTTACTGTATAAAACGAACCATTTTCTTCATTGGTGGAAAAGCTTAACCCATTACCCCATAGTCTGTTTCTAGTTTTGAAAAGAGGTGACCACTTAAATCAGTTTAAAAGTAAAGCAGAATGTGCCTTAAGCCTGTTTTAAGTTAATTTCTGCTAGAATACAGAAAATAAAATTAAGTAGCATATCTATGACTGTATAAAATGGAACTGTTTTATTAAGGGGAGGCATTTATAAAAAAGGCATATTTATGGGGTAATGGGTTAATACATGTAGAAAAAGGCATATCTGTGGAGTAAAGAGTTAAATAGACTCGTACCAAATTAATTGACTTAAACATTGGTGTTTTCCTCTTTAGGTATTTCACTTACAATTGGACAAACACTCGGCCAGTTTCCCGCGCAATCACAACCAACAAACCTGCAACCCCAGCCAGGAGGTTTCCCCGCACAGAATCCGCCCATGCAACCCATGCAGCCTCAGCCAGGTGGGTTTCAAAACCAGAACTTGAACCCGGCACAGAACGCGGGCATGCAACCTGCCCCGGCGTTTAATCAAGCGCAGCCGGGAACAGTACCAGTCAACCAGCAGCAACCCGGAACTGGGAACCAGAACATAAATGCTGTCCCAGCCCAGGCACCGGGTTCCAATACCGGTGACAATAGCCAGTTCACGTGCGCCCAGGTAATAATAAAGAATAACATGCATGTAGTTAACCCTTTACCCCATAGCCTGTTTCTGGTTTTGAAAATATGTGACTACTTAAAGCAGGTTGAAAGTAAAGCAGAATGCGCCTTAAGGCGCATTCTGCTTTTCTTTCAGCCTGCTTCAAGCTACCACCTAGAATAAAGAAAATATTCCTTATAATACATATTCATAACTGTATAAATTGGGACTATTTTCTTCAGTGGAGGAATACACAAAATGCGTCAGAATGTGTATTTATGGGGTAATGGGTTAAATTTGTGTTCAGCGAGCAATATTCGAAGAATTAAAAATGTCTCATCATACAGGAGGCCGCTGTATGAGCGTCCTGATTTCATCTTGTTCCACAATAAGCTGTCACCTTTATTATACAGACTGTTAGTTCGTCCATTTTAGTGGTAGTTTAATACACTTCTGACTGTATGTAAACCATACAGGACATAACATCTTTTTTTATTTCTTTTGAATTTAAATATTTCATTTATCATCCACATCCATGTACATGCTTTGCAATACATTGGAACCCCTCCAAACCGGAACCTCTAAATACCGGAATTCTCTCTAAACCGGACATAAGCTTTGGTCCCGTTTCCAAACCTTCTTTAATTTTACCCATTGCACCATAAATATGCCTTTTTATGCCTTTGATGTATTCCTTCACTAAAGAAAAAACATTCATGAATATGTATCATCAGAACATTTTCTATATTCTAGATTTTGCTCTACTTTGAATCTGCTTTATGTGGATAGCTATCTTCCATACTAGAAACAAGCTATGGGTTAAAACCCCTCTAAACCGGAAACCCCTATAAACCAGAAAATTATCTTGTCCCCACACATGTCCCGTTTAGAGGGGGTTTGCTGTAATAGTAGTAGAAAAAGTCAATAAAGTAAACACAACTTCAATACATTTTACAATACATGTACAGTCGCTTGTAAATGTACATGTCGAAACTCGATAATTCAAACTCGCTTTAGTTCGAACATGCCCATATTTCAAAGTTAAATACGGGTATGCTCGACTTAAGCGAGGTCGCGTGATTGTAATGACACTTATGAAATACTGGCAAGGTCGATTTGACGAGTTCGAAGTATCGCGTCTGGACTGTAAATTCAATCGCAAATAAACACACCATTTGCATTGACTAATTTTTTTCAGGCTGGACGGACGGCTGTAGCTCAATGCTTCCAACAAAACGGAGGATTCCAAATGACGACCGTCATAGCTCTCCTGTCCAATGGCACGCAAGGTCAACTTCCGGCGAATTCTGATCAGGTCAAAACGCAACTTTGCCAGTAAGTTACCAATCATGGTTTATATTTCGAACGCCATTGACCATTGTGAATAACAATGTATCATGTTTATATGTGTGGTAATAGTAGGCATATTTGCCTTATTTCTAGTTTGATTTCCATTACTTAGTTGGAAGCTAAGTTGATTTTACCAATTTGCGCTCAGTAACTTGCTCGTAATACCCTTGCTCGTAATACCCTATTCCTAGTCTGCAGCTATATTATTTTATTTTATTTATTTATTTCAGAGCGGAGAACCAGATCAACTCTTGCGTATTTAATAGTATTATACGATTCAATGGTACCCAACAATGTAATACCATTGGATCGTTCATTAAGCTACAACAGGAAACAGTGGGTCTTCTCAATGGGATACAACAACTGTGTGGAACAGGTATTGTAAGAGTTGTCCTCCCTTACATGATCTAAAATACATTAATTTTATAATTAAAGTGTTTCATATTTTGGGAATCGTTTGCTTATTCAGGTTTCGTGGATTGATTTTAATGTGTGTGCTTTACCTTAACATTTGTCAACCTCTAATTTTGATCGCCAATGCATGAAATAGTTTGCCGTATATTCATTTATCATTTCAATTGACCACGTACTCAGCATAGTTCTATACCTCTTGTCAACTCAAGAGAAAGTCCGACCGCTCTACGTTGAGTACGTTTATAGACCAAATTGAGAAAGTGATATACAGTCGAACTTAGATATCTCGAACTCGTTTAGCTTGAACTATCCTATAGTTCGACATATGAACTGCATTATTTCATGCTCGGTTAAATCGAACATACCCATATTTTAAACTTTGAAATACGGAATGTTCGACAAAACCGATTTCGAGATATCGAAGTTCGACTGTACTACCGGTATCTTAATTTTACAAATATGGACGCAAGAAATCAGTTTGTTTAAATATTAAAAACATCTACACAAAAATAGTACGGAATCGAATATTTCAACATGTTCTTTAAATTATTAGTTTTTTTATATACAAAATTATGTTGATTACATTATTTGTTTGACACAAAATGTGTTGTTGAAAGTATTAGTTTTTGACGAAAAATGATGTCTGAAAAGCTTTTGGCACAGAATGGTGCTGTTTAATTTTTTCAGCTTTACAATACAAAATTGTTTTGTTTAAATAATAAATTTTGGCACACAGTGGTGTTGTATGAATCTTTAGGTTTAGATAAATTTTTTATTTGCTTCTCACACTAAATATTGATTGAATTATTAGTGTTTGACACAGCGCTGTTTTGTTTTATATATAGCAATAATTGATCTTTCAACAATCAATGTCTGTTATAAATTGCAATATTACATATTTTAATCCTAAATATTAAACATTTAAAATGCAAATGTTACCAGTTTGTAACTTAACCTTTTAAAATCTAATTGTTACCCATGTGTAATTTAACGTTTAAAATTCAAATTTAACCATTTGTAAATCAACCTTTGAAATACAAATGTTACCAATTTGTAACTTAGTCTTTGAATTTTAATTGTTACACATTTGTAACTTAACATATGAGTTAAAGTGTTACACATTTGTTATTTAAATTTGAAATTCAAATGTTACCATTTGTAAAACAACTTTTGAAATTCAATTGTTTCCCATTTGTAACTTTACTTTTGAAATTTAATTTTTCAAAAAACATTTTTAACTTAATCTTTCCCCCTATTGCCAAATTCTATTGTGTTTAGGCAGGTGGGTGCTTTAAGAAACATGGAAGTAACAAGAAAAAGCTCTGATATGAGCTTAGCTATTTTATTTCATCTTGCTTTTAGTTATTCCTTATTTTTACTTCATCTATGAATTTTCATTTGCGGCGCTAATGTCGAAACACTCCGAGTAGACAACGGCATCACAAAGCTGACATACAGAGGAAATGGTTATCTAATTGAGCATTTCGGATAAAGATGACATTTTATGAGAACCTGTCCCATAAACTTTTGTTAATGGTTTTTGCAGGCATATTGCCCAAAGTTACGCTGTGCATGAGACGGTTGAGCTATGACATGATGCAGTGTTATGAGAAAGTTGGCCTGAATCCCAGCCTTTATGCACCGGGCAGTTCCCGGCTGGAGGGAGCGGTTATTGGTGACAATCGAGAGGCAGCGAAAATGTTTTGCAGGTAAACTTTAAAACATTATCAGTTGCGAGAAAGTTTTGTACGCACCACATCAAGTCAGATCATTACATACCTTTTCTAAACGCACATATAAAGGCGATCTACAATTTGTATCGGGTTATAGTGATTAATATAGTTATTATGAATAACCTCACATCTTCTATCCTCTCCTTCTATAGCAGATATTACTTTTGACAATTTTTTACCATCTACGCTACCATGGTATATTTTACCTACATATAAAACCCTGCTTTGTTTTATCAAAGTAAGCTTAACGACAGATGAACTATCAATGTGCTTGATGGTCAAATAATTTGGACACCAGTCAGAAATCGAGTTAAAAAGACCCAGACTGGTTTCACATATACTTGAATATGAAGAAAGCAAATGGGTTACATACTGTATTACACCAAATATTCAGTGAAAGTTGCTTATAAACGGCGCATCTTTTTATTGGAATTTTTCTCCATCCATTCCCTTCTACCAATTTTCTAAGACCTGTTATACTGATTGTTACTTAGTTTCATTTTTTTTATTTTACAATAGCAAAAAACAAGAGCTATTCAACTGTCAAAACGAAGTTCTGGAAAATTGCCCTAAGGCCAAAGACCTGCAGGAACTCAGCGGAAATGATCAGAAATCCATGCAGAACGGCATGGGAATTCTATGCAAAGACGTGAATGGTAAGACTAAATATATGTAGTGGTGAATGGCTTTAAACAAAACACTTCATTAATATTTTCAACAAACAAGATGTTTTTCTCATGGAAGGGTATTATATTAGCTAGACAGAAATGCAAAAAAAGCGTCGGTTCATCAATATTTATTCATGATATGCCCGGTTTTGTCGAGATAGGGTAAAATATACTGACAATCAGTTAGTTTAAACATATTTATTTCACAAAATATACAAATACATACAATATACAACATATCTATTATAGGATTAGAACGAAAGCTAAAGCTGACAATCAGTTATACCCCGTGTCTATATATATACCTCCTGACCATTTTTATTCTCTCAAAAAGCAATCGTGTCGGGACCCTGTGTTAGATAGGTTATTGCTAGAAGCAGACTGAAAGTAAAGCTGATTGCTTTTAAAATTACATGTTTATCAAACAGCAGAAACTTAGACACGAATGTCAGATACATGTAGTTGATATCCTGGTCATTTTATTATTCATGGGGTATTTTACATGGTACATGCATTGCAAAATGACAAACAGTACATACCCTGATTAGAGGGTTGTCATAGGACCCCTTTGACCAGGGTCTACACTGTTTCCATGGTCACCTTTAAGTATACTACATAGGTACACTGTTTATAAAGGGTGACTACAGTACAAATCTCTCTATTACGACCGCTAAAACTAATAAAACGGAGGCTAAATGACTGTAGAAAGGGCAGATAATAGCTTGAAACAAAGTGCAAGTAAAACAATAATCTGAATATCTAATAATTAACAATTTAGTGGTCGTAATGGAGAGGTTTTACTGTATATCGTCTGTGGTTTTGAATGGGCTACATGTTATGCTATGCCTCCTGCACAAGACGTTGACACACAGTGTAGACACGACATGACAAAGAATCTCAAATTGTTTTGACTTTTGCTATTTATTCATATTTTTCGTTACAGATTACGTGAGCGGCCTCGTCTGTTTCCAACAACCGACACGTGCTGTTCAGTCATGCGCATCAGATCTGGTGCGTGATATGACTGACGTGACAATGAAACAGATTCGTGACGGCCTGTCTACAGAAGGTTTCTTCACAGAGTACTGCAAGTATGTTCGTTTTTTCATTCTTTTCCCTTTCTTTCCTTCGTCATCGGAATTATATTTCCCCCTCTACTCATCCTCCATTTGTTTTCACTATTTCCCCATAAAATATTTGAATGCTAAGTAATAATTTCTTTCTGACGAATATGTCGTCTACTACTGTTCTTAAATTTTCTGGAAGTTATACTCGAATAGGCTAGAATGTCAAATGGTTTTGATCCTGGTGAGACACTGACTTACTGTTTTCAAATATATTCACGGTTTCACTGTTGACAAAGTCACTGCCTTTACCCAAGCACTGTGTACAATGCTTATTTGTAAACAGTTTTGATCTTTATTAGACGACACGGAACGCGGCGTCTGGTCATGATTCAAACTGTTTGCCACTCATTTCAATATTTACTTATGTCAAATTACTAAAGTTCAAATATAAGAAATAAAAATAGACAACAAATGTTTACAGCTGATGACGTCATAGCAGTAAAGGGGTTAACGTACAAAGGGTTCAGATGCATGGGTTTTTAACTGTGTTCTAAATCTATATTTCTTTCTCTATCACACACACACACACTTTATGACTGTATGTTTTTAGATTTGATTTGGCTCAGTTTTATTATCAGTTACCTAATTTTGTTTTTGTATGACTAATTGCGAGTTGTTGCAAGTTTTGTATTGCATGCCTCAAGTTGCATCTTACTCAATTGATTCGCATGTGTACATTTCCATATTTCTTTTTGCCAGGGCTCGAATCCGGAACTTGATGTGTGACAACGCTGCCTGGGGTGACGTATGTGAGCCAGTTTCTGTAGGATTGAAGGCAGAGTTTCAATGCAATCTCTTGCCCACACGGTGCAAAGGTGACCCAAAAGTTCGTGACCTTTACAATAAAGTTTGCTCGGTATCTAGTTATGCGCGTAATTTGAGAAATCCTGATTCCGGGGCCACATCGACAATGGTTGGAATCTCGACACTGGCGATATCTACTTTCGTTGGAGTTTTATTAACACTAGTTTAAATCCTGAAATGTTAGGTTATGATAAAGAAAACAGGGTTAATCTAACATTATACATGTATGCGTAAATCTCCCATGTTATGATCACCAAAATAGGTGTTTATCGGAGATGCCTGCTTAAAGTAAGATGGAAGTAAAGCAGAATGCTCTTAAATGAACTCTCTGCAGAACTTGCATCTTTCTTTAAAGCTAACAACTATAGTCAAGGCTTGATTTCTGTGTTTAGGACTATCGACTGATAAAAGTAAGATGAAAATAAAACAGAAAGCCTTTATATGATTGGTCTGCTTTATTTGCACCTTGCGTTAAGCTAACACCTCATGTACAGATACACAAATGTATATTTTTTAAGCCCAATCCCATTTACGAGAAATCTGGTTTTAGTCTCGCTATTGTCATCAATCTGTATTGTATTAAGTAATCGTAATTACTGAATTTTATTGTAACTAAGTGACCATCAAGTAATAATGTGACGTCACCCTACTGTAATGTTTTGACATTGGAGTCATTGTTTTTCTTATTCATCTTGTATATATGTACAGTAAAACCTCTTTATTACCATAACTAAAAAGAAGGCTAATTGACTGATTTAAGTCAGGCGACAGCTTAAATCAAGGTGATAATAAAACAAATTACATGATGCATGTGTGAATATGTAAACTAATTGAACAATAGAATATTATTAAACTAAAACCTTGCTTTAAGCTAGCTGTCACTTGTCTTAAACACGTAATAGTTAACATATTTTAGTGGTCGTTATAGAGAGGTTTTATTGTACCTAACTAACCCCTTTCCCTGTTTCAAATTTAAACTAACTATTTTTTAATGGATTGCAAAATGACAAATAGCGCAGAACTTGACCAGAGGGCTCCTCCTGAGGGAGCCATATTATCTGCAGCTACACTGTTTGCATTGAAAATGTGTACTTTTCATAGGTACACTATTTGTAAAGGATGAGTGTAACTGCCATTGACTGGTCGCTAGGGCGCAATATGTTTAAAACGGTAGACAGCATCATGGAGAAATTACAGATTTCTCCATGACAGCATAAACAGTTTTGAAAGTAGAGTAAAAAAGCCTCTAAAGAAATCGTCTGCATTACTAAATTCTACTTTAAACAGAAGTCTGTATTTATACCGAAAACAGGTATCTTTTTCATGATCGGAAAAACAAGGTTTTTGTGATTATTGATATGTGTTTCTATACGTCTTACATAGTTTTGACAGCTTACTGCAAGAATTAGCATGTAAAATCAAGCTTTTGTTAAGTGACACAACTCTTTTAACACTTTCATTGTAAATTTTTTCATGAGGATTTTACCCCTTCACCGTCATGTTGTTTGAGTTGATATGGTTGTCTGCAATATCGTTTTAAAGTTACAATTAAAGTAAATATAAGAGACCAAATTTCGGCACAAGTGTCACACAGTTTAGATGCTGACAAGACGTCTGATCAGGGTCTAAACTGTTTGCAAACGCGCCTTTTGGAATCATTGACAATGGATCATTAACCCTTTCCCTTATAAAAGCGCCTTTTAGCGAATATGATTTATTCTTCCGCTGAAGAAAATAGTTCTAGTTTATAACCTCATGAACAATTTCCGTTACAAATATTGTATATAGCATAGCAGATTTTAGCTTAAAGCAGGCTGAAAGTAAAGCAGAATGCGCCTTCGGGCGCATTCTGCTTTACTTTCAACCTGCTTTAAGTAGTCACATATCTTCAATACAAGAAATAGGCTATGGGATAATGGGTTAAGAAGTATGAAGCTACATAAGGATATTTATATAGCTTAATGCATGACAAATGCAAAACAGAAAGCTCCTATAGGAGCTTTCTGCTTTGATGTTGGCATGCACAAAGATACAGTCCTGCAACCTGAACCAAAATCTAACATTTTGACTACTTTTATGAAAGGCCATTTTAGGATAAAAATGACTTTATCTTACCTAGTCACATATGTCTTTCATGTTGAATGACGTATTTGTTTAATATATGTACTTTTAAAATGTTTATATATTTGTTTCATTTCCCATGTATATAATTATTTTCTATATATGTAAATAAACTGCATAAGATATAAAAATTAATGTGAGTTTTCAATCTTCCTACCCACCCACCACCTCAGCCACACTGTTACCAGCACTCAAGAGAAAATTGTTTACAATGGTTTAAAGAGACTAAAAACTAAATGGTATCTTAAGAATAATTTGTAAATGTATGTCAACCTCTTATATTAACACGTAAACATTAGAAGTGGCGACGGAATACAACGTCCTAACAACACGGGCAAAGATCCATTCATTTATCGACGGTCGAATTTTTGTATACAGTGACACAGAAGACGTAATTCTGTCCTGTATAATATTATAGTCATGCGCATGTGCAAACGATGCAAAATGGATTTACTCCATCTCATATACAGAGTAGAAAGAGCGATTAAAAATATCTAAAAAAAAAGACTGAACATATTTTAATGACACGTTAGTTGTAAGTATGGTAGACTTAGTTGCAGTTGTAACTTGTAATAGAGTGGCGTAAGTTAAAGAAGCAGTGTTATTTGTAGTAGCACATTTAATGTTAGTTGTAATATAGTTTTTGTTGTAGAAATATTTTTTTTAAAAAAATAATAAAATTGTGAGTTTTTTATTTTAAAGAAATTACATATGAGTGTTAAACAGTTTGGATTCTGTAACGCGGATGTGATCCTGGGCTATCATTTCTCCGGAATTTTCCTAAATCTTCGATTTTTTTTCTTCTAATTCATGGTAGCTTAAAGCAGGCACGTGTCAACAAAACTAGATACAGGTGGTGGGGAAAAGGTACAATTCGTAAAAGCACATTTGAAAAATGCAAATTTGGAAATATTAGGATTTTTATGATCAACTTATGGCAGCCCTGGTGATCAGGAACATTTACTAATGTAGAGTTGTCTGCAATGGTAGTGAAAGGATTATTTTGTGTCCAAATTTGGGCTAAATTAACGTTCCAAAGAGAGATTGGTGCGGTACATAGTAACCTGGGCGACTCCCTACTCGTTTTCGACAGAGGCCCCCTTTTTACGTGTCCAGTGGGTAGCACGTGTACATTGGACCCCAAAGGACATGGTCGGTTGAGAATCGAACTCATGACTCCTGGTCTGACAGTCCGAAGTGTTACCACTTTGGCACTAGAGAAAAGCCCTCCGGTCTGGGCGGTCGTTATATTGGCGATTTACTGTACCTAACTTCCGTGAAACGATCGAGTCATTAATCAATCGTCAAATGACAAATAAAATCAATAAATCAATGCCCCGAGGCGCTTAATAGTCTTTGCCTATAACGATACATTTGTATAAACTCATAACATGTTCTAGTTTTGAAGATGGTGGCCATTTAAAGCAGGTTAAAAGTAAAGCAGAATGCGCATTAAGTCACATTCTGCTTCACTTTCAGTCTGCTTTAACCTGTCATCTACTAGTATATGGGGATATTTATTTTGTTGTATATTCATTAATATATAGATGGGAACTTTTTTCTTCAGTGGAGGAATCAATTAAATGCGTATAAATGTCTATCTATGGAGTAAAGAGATAAATAAACGACCAATGATTGAAGTAATAGGGTGGTAATAAAAGACAGATGACTGCTTCATGCAGGATAAAATTAATGCAAGCTAAAAGTAACGCAGGATTAAAGTAACGCAGGATTAAAGTAACGCTTGAACATATACAGTCGAGACTCGATACTTCGAAATCGCTTAAATCGACCTTACCGGTATTTTCTGTGTAAAAATTCGATAAGTCGATCCTTTTAAGTCGAACATATGGGTATGTTCGTAATGACGCGAGTTCGAAGTATTGATTTTCAACTGTTTATAAAGATCTTTTTGCACTACCTTTTTAATTTATGAACTAGTTAGTCCCTGGAACTCAAATGAACATTGATTGTTTTCGATTAAATGTACAGTAAATCTCTCTATTACGGCCACCAAATTGTGTTAAATATTAGGTTTTTACGACAGGTGACTGCTTAAAGCAAGGTGACAGTAAAACAGAACGCTCTTATAGGAGCTTTCTGTGTCACTGTCACATTGCTTAAGCTGTCACCTGTCTGTTATACAATAAATTAGCCTTCGTTTTAGTGGTCGTTATAGAGAGGTTTTACTGTAGTCCATTTGTTATTATTTTGCGCTGTTTTACAATATACTTCAATCTGACACACAGTACAGATCATAATCAGCAGACTTCTACGCGATCCCTTTGATCTAACCAAGTCGTGCTTTGCATAAAAAGTGGTAAAGCAGGCTGCCAAAAAAAAGAAACCTTCTAATAGGAGATTGTCACTTTACTTTCAACCTGCTGTAACCCTTCTGCTTTCAATGACGATTAAAAACGCGTTTACATACAGTTTGGATCCTGATCATACGCAGCGATACTGACTTTGATCTATATTGTGTGCAAACTGATCGCAAATTTTAAACAAGTCACGCTAAGCATAATAAGTCTTAAAACAGGCTGATTTTAAGTAGGAAACCTTTTACTTTATTTTCAGCATGCTAAATAATAACCCTTTCACTTTCAATGATGCTTAAATGCGCGTTTGCAAACAGTTTGGATCCTGATCAGACGCCGCGTCACGCGGCGTCTGATCAGGATCCAAACTGTTTGCCACTCATATAGAAATTTTGTCAGTCATACTGCGTTAATTAACTTTGAACTGATATTGCAGACAACGCAATTGAAGCAGACTACAATGAAACGATGACGGAGTAAAATCTCACGAAAAATTCGGCAGTGAAAGGGTTAAGCAGATATTTGTATTCAAAGAAATGAATATATGGAAATAATGATTATTGTTTAAAAGAAAATAAGAAAAATAATCGTACTCTGTGTGGTGCGAACCTGCTACCCACGACATGCTAGTTCGACTCGTTCCCTACTGAGCCACGGCGACATCGTTGAAATTCGGTTCGTTAGTTAGTTATAATTGTGGAACGAATTATGTAATTACGCTAGTTTTGGCACCTAAAGTTCATTACTTAAATATAGATTTTGAATATATATCGATCTTTACCACGTTTTGCGTTGAAAACCGAAGGTAACAATGTCTTAAACAGTAGTCTCGGCCGTTTGTAATGGCGTTACCCCACCCCGAAGTTGACCCAATTTCAAGAAGCCACTTAAACACAAACGTCGGATCAAAAGCCTCTGATAAACGTATCTATAGGTCTATAAACGATTTTTATTCAATGAATTTATTCTTTTCAGCATGCTTCTAGCAGTGACTTGTATTAAAAAGAAACGAATCTATGAAAAAAAAATATATATGAAAAAAAGATCGCACACTGTGTGTTTTGAACCTGATACCCACAGAATGCTAGTCCAACTCGTACCCAACTGAGCTACGGCGACTTCGTTGAACTTTTTCTCATTGGTTTGTTATAATTGTGGAACGTTACAGGGCTGCCATTTCTCCGGATTTTTCCTAAAACTTCGGATTTTTTTCTAGTACATGGTAGCTTAAAGCAGGCTGAACGTAAAGCAAAATGCGCCACGTGTCAACAAAACTAGAAACAGGCGATGGGGAAAAGGTACGATTCGTAAAATCGCACTTAAAAATGCAAATTTGGAAATCTTAGGATTCAACTTATGGCAGCCCTGACGTTATTCGTATGAACGCAAGTGTTTGTACAATAAGTGATCAATTATTTCTCAACTATATATTCGGTATAAGTAAACAACGAGCAGTGAACCATATTATTCGGCGTAGTCCATTTTATAGGGGTGTAAGCACTCTGTCAGCATATCAACAGCTTAGTGAGATGGATTGCAGCAATACAAACACCCCTAAATCGTGGAAAGTGCCAAGTTGTAAAGTACATTCACGGTTCACTGTTCGTTGTTTACCTATAATACTTGAATGTCCGTCGTTTGTTGTGCGTCTTCCGTCCTCAACAATTGTAGTGTTTACACTCTAAAGGTCACAAATGTTATCCAATCTTTTCCAAACTTGCTCAGATTGTCTGTTATCATAAGGTCTCAGATGAGTTTTATTATGGTTGAAATCGCACTAATAAAAGCATATTTCCCTTCTTCTGGCTGATTGTTTTCCTGGTCGCTTTTTATTCTTCTTGTGGCTTATTTCCCTTTTTGTGGCTCATTATTTTTCTTGTCGTTTTTTATTATTCTTGTGGCTTATTATCTTCTTGTCGTTTTTTATTCCTTCATTTCGGTTATTTCCCTTCTTGTGGCTTTTTGTTTTTCTTGTCGCTTTTTTCCTTCTTGTGGCTTATTTCTCTTCTTGTCGCTGTTTATTCTTCTTGTGGCTTTTTGTTTTTCTTGTGGCTTTTTATTTATTCTTGTGGCTTTTTGTTTTTCTTGTGGCTTTTTATTTTTCTTGCGGCTTTTTGTTTTTATTGTTGCCTTTTATTTTAATCTTGTGGCTTTTTATTCTTCTTGTGGCTTTTTGTGTGTCTTGTCGTTTTATTTCTTACGGCTTATTTTCCCTTCTCGTTGCTTTATATTTCTTCTTGTGGCTTATTGTTTCTCCTTAACACATTTATATATCAAACTGACGAGCCATAGTTCATCGAAGTTTCCGTGGCTCAGTGGTGAACAACTCGGACTAGCACGTCGTGGGTTGCATGTTCAAACCACACAGCTTACGACTTTTTATCTGAAGACTTTTTTTTCATCATAGATTCGTTTCTTTTTTAATATAAGTAACAGCATAAAGCATGCTGAAAAGAAAATGTAAAATTCTTCAATTGGAAGGTTTCCTTCTTATTGTCGGTCTGTGCCAACATTAATGTTATGCTAAGCGCGACTTATATATTTTTACAATATTCCAGATAGGGAATTAAATTAGTACATGTATCGATATATAGAAACGAGCAGTTTATTTATTATTTGCAAACAGTTTAGATCTAGATAGGACGCCGTGTTAAGCGTCGTATGATCTGGATCTAACCTTCCTGTCAGTCATATTTTACTTTTTTAAGTTTTGAATCTGATAAAGCTTATGCGGGACTATAAACCTTAGCAGAAACAACAACAACACAAAAACATAGTTCATCGAAGTCTCCGTGGCTCAGTGGTGAGCAAGTCGGTCTACCACGTCGTGGTTTGCAGGTTCAAACCACACAGCTTGCGACTTTTTTTTCTGAACGACTTTTTTTTCATTTTCTTTTTTTAACATAAGTATCAGCAGATAGGAGGCCGCGTAACGCGTCGTATGATCTGGATCCAACCTTACTTTTTTAAGTTTTGAATAAAAAACGGCCGTTGTCAAGAGCTTTCTCGACTCTTCTCGCATACCAATAAGAGATTTATCGTTTGTAGAAATGACTTATAAAGCTTTTGCTCAAAACTGAACAATTAAATGCTTGAGAACGATCGCAGACTTAGCTCAAACGTTTTGTGACATTTGTACAAATTTGACCGATCAAATGCTTGAGAACGATTACAGACTTAACTCAAACCAAACTTTAAAGCTCAGCAAGAGTAAGCTTTTCAATACATATTCTTAACCCTCTGCACGCTCCATGTGAATTTGTGACAAATATTTCACAATTTGGAATGCTTGGATACCTTCACAGTTGATGCCTTGTGCAATTCCTGATCCACCTATATCACCCATCTTCAATTTTACAGGGCCTCCATAAGTTGACATAAAAACAAATTTTCATTTTTCAAGTGCGATTTTACGAATCGTACCTTTCCCCATCACCTGTTTCTAGTTTTGTGGACGCGTGTCTGCTTAAAGCAGGCTGAAAGTAAAGCTTTTCTTTCAGCCTGCTTTAAGCTACCATGTACTAGTAAAAAAAATCCGAAGATTTAGGAAAAATCCGGAGAAATGGCAGCCCTGATTTTACCTAATCTTAAATTAGAAATGTACTTAGCCGGATTAGGTTTATATATTTATTTCGGTAAAATGTGTACACAATATGGCAAAACATAATTCCTGTAACAAACACAATTTAGGTAAGAGCCATGTAATGCGCACTAGACACCAAGGATAACACAAAAATGAACAAAGTGTCCTTATTTCCTTTGTGAGTTGAGTTTATGATTAAATTGTGAGATATTTGTGTACAAGCGACCCGTCTAGCCCGATCAGTGGTATATCACTTGCCCAGTACGCCATGGTACCCGGTTCGAGTACCGGTCTGGCTGCATATTTTTTCTCACCATTTTACGCAATGGTACCCGGTTCGAGTACCGGTCTGGCTGCATATTTTTCTCATCATTTTACAGAAAAATGTAAAAAATAATTGTCAAGAATGCCAAGAAGGCTTATGTTTTTATTGAACACACCGTAATGTCTTGCCTAAAGGGTTGAAGTACGTGATATGTTGGTAGATGAGCAAAATGATTTTCGAAATCACTGACTCGAATACGGTGGAATACTTCGTATCACTGACTAACATTATAAATATAAGGAAGAAGGCTAAATGTTCCACCTTCTGTGGATTTGTTGACTTAACCCCTTCACTGTCGTGACGTCATCGATTTTAAATAATCGTCGTCTGCTTTTATTTCACAAATTTAATTTTTAAGTGTTTTGATTTAAGAAATATTGAAATGAGTGTCAAACAGTTTAGTTCCTGATCAGACGCCGCGTTACGCGGCGTCTGATCATGATCCAAACTGTTTGCAAACAACTATTGTATACTCGGGGTAAGACAGTGAAGGGGTTAAAAAGCATATGACTATGTAAATAGCGATATTTTATGGCAAGAATTATAGTATATGTGGATAAATGGACAGATGAGTACACGTGCAAATGATGCAGTAGCTTTAAAGACGCAATTTAACATTTATCGTTATAGACTTTGATTGACTTTTCGCACAATTCACAACTTTTTTTCTCTGATTACACCATTCATTCAAAGGGCTCAGCAATATCATCGGCGTATAATAGCGTACAAGTAAATCATTTCCAAATTTGATTCCTTTACCAATTGCTATCAGCTTTATCCCATATATACACCTTTTTACACCTCTAATTTATTCCTCCACTGAACGAACTAGTTTCAGTTTATACAGTCATGAACATGTTTTATAAGAAATATTTTCTATAATCTAGCATATGAAAGCTTAAAGCAGACTGAAAATAAAGCAGACTGTGCCTGAAGGCTCATTCTGCTTTACTTTCAACCTGCATTAAGTAGTCACCTGTTTTCAAAACTAGAAACAGGCTATGGGTTAATGCAAGAACAGATGGTCATCTGACTGAATGGTTTGAAGTGAAGGTGGGATCGAGACAGGGATATCCTCTCTCACCCTTGCTTTTAAACCTGTTATAAATGGTATTGTATACTGGAGACAAGGCAGTGAAGACTAAAAGGGGTTGCTGCATCACCCCATGTGAACGCCCCATGGGTGATGCAACATGAACTAGATAATCAGGGCTTCTTTAATTTATTCCTCAAACAAAGACAATACATTGTAGTTCCCTTTTATTCAGTCATGAATATGTACTGTCAGAAACGTTTCCTATATTCTAGCATTAGTAGCTTAAACAGACTGAAAGTAAACCAGAATTTTCCTTTAAGATGTATTATGTCTTATAAATATCCTATTATGTTTTGTTTTGAAGAGCTGTTTAGTGCTATAAACGTTTTATGGGTTATACTGTTGTTTTTGTGTGTGTTTTCGACATAAAGAAAAAGAAGTAGAATCTAATTAACTGTGAAAAAAATAATTCTGACGTGTAACTTGTTCCAACTTCGTTTATTTTATCAGATACATGGCCCTACTTAGGCGTTTCAAATACGAAAATAAATTGATAGGTTGCTGTTAACAACTTGAGTTCTATATAAACAAAAAAGAGTTAACTCCTTTACATAGTTTACATTTATTTCCCATATAAACCATATTGATAATATTTGAAACTTCAGTTTCTTACCATAACCATGATTATACTTTTTCATTTTATATATATTTTACTAGGTCGTGTACTTTGAATATAGCTATGGAAAAAAGTATAACTACACACCTTTTACAAACGGCGGTAGTGCGAAAAGGTATGCAGCAATATATAATTTTCTAAACAAATTCCATGTATCGGAAACAGCGCTTTGAATATTCACGATAGAAAAGGTTAGATACTTTGAAACACAAATTTATGAGTTTAATATATCCTAAAGGAGCATTTGGCCTTAAGAAACAATATATGTTACTATTCAAAGCAAGCTATATGCTAAACTGTTTAATACACAGTATCTTCCCAACATTCTTATGACCATATATTTCGCAATTACATGTACTTGTACATAATGACACGTTTAGGGAGAAAAATCCTAGAATACGTTAATGCCATTCGTTTTAATCCCTTCTGTTGAATATTTCTATGTGATATGGATATTTGCTGAATAAATATGTTTAAACTAAGTAAACATACAATAGTTCCAGTTTAATCAAATGTTGTTGTTTTAGTTTCTTGCCAAATCTGGAGGGATGGGTGGGAGTTTAAACCTTTCACCCATAGAAGCGACTTTTAGCGTATTTAATTTAATACTCCGCTGAAAAAATAGTTCCAGTTTATACCCTCATGAACAATTACCATCACAAATATTTTATATAGCCTAGCATATTTTAGCTTAAAGCAGACTGAAAGTAAAGCAGAATGTGCCTGAAGGCACATTCTGCTTTAATTTCAACCTGCTTAAAGTGGTCACATGTCTTCAAACGTTGACTAGATACAAGCTATGAGTTAATGGGTTAATAGTAGTGGGGGTGGGGCGTTAAGAAGGTATACGGTAATATAGTTACACAACACAAAATAAAATGGGAAACAAATTACAATTGCAGCAGCTTCTTCTTCAGATATTTTATTGTTTATTTATCACAACTTTCAGTATAAAGAAATACCACGCTAAAACAAATCAACATACATACATACATACATCATTTAATACAAGATTTATCATTTTTAGCCTTCTGCATGTTGTGAGCGAATATGTAATGAATATTGCAAACACTTTGGAGCCAGATTAGATTACTCCATTTTTCATGTAACCAGAGACCATGTATATACCACAGCTAATATAAATAATTGGTGTAACCCTTTACCCCATAAATACGCCTCAAATTTATTCCTCCACTGAACAAAATACTTCCAATTTATATAGTCATGATTTTTTTAATAAGAAATGTTTTCTACATGTATATTGTATAAGATGGTAGTTTGAAGCAGGCTGAAAGTAAAACATAATGCACCTTTAGGCGTCATGAATATGTTTTATAATAAATATTTTCTATATTGTAGAAGATGGTAGCTTGAAGCAGGCTGAAAGTTAAGCAAAATGCTCCTTAAGGCGCATTCTGCTTTATTTTCAACCTTCTTTAAACAGTTATATGGCTTCAAAACTAGAAACCGACTATGGGGTAATGGGTTAATGGTCACCTGGTCTAGCATTTTATTTTCATTTTACCTATAGATCTAAAAGTTAATGGAAGAAAAATATTGCAGACTAAGATCAGACACTGCATCAAGCAGTGGCTGTTATGAATTTGCCGTGTTTACCTATGTCCATTTATTGGACGCTAGGCACAAATGAGTTAATTAAAGTAATGGTAAAGATATACCACTGTGTCCAACAATCTTTAGTAATCAGATTTAAACGATTCTAATGGGGTTTGCTTTTGCTTGATCGAAGTTATACAACAGTTACAATTGAACCTCATTAGTTCGGTCCCAATGTATCAAATACAGTCGACCTCAAGAGACCAAACAATCAGCGGTGACCTTTTGTTCAACCCTATGGTGTCATTTCAGTCGCACGCTGTTTTATTGACCCCGAGTTACATACCGTATATTAACCTTGAAACGTCATAGTAGGTTTCTCATTGTAACTGGTCACCCCATGACGTCCAGGCGCGTAGCTACCTGTACGCAAAAAACGCAACTGCGTACATATTGTCCTCAAAAATAGAAAAATTTAAAAGTCCAAAAATGCAATAAAAATCGTAGGGGGTAGGGGGTAGAGATCAAAGGCTGGAAGACAAGCTGTCAGAAAAAAAACATTATCCTAGAATCAATAATTTGTTATTCTGAGTCAAATTTTTACATAGTCTTTGAATGCGGGAAACGCCGTCAGAACGCACCAGAGATCATCTAGGATTAAAAATTTCCCGGGGGAGCATGCCCCCGGACCCCTCTAGAGAAAGAGTGTTTAAACCAATCAGAGGGGGGTAAAATTATGTTATTGGGAGTCGAATTTTACATAAAGATTAAAAAATGATGTTGGTATTTTTCTGTTTAACCCGTTTTGATTGCTCGAAATGCCCTTAAAACTCACCAAAGCCCATCTAGAATTTTTTTTCCGGAGGAGCCTTCCGCATTCCCAGTAAGAGTGCGTTCGCCAATTGTAACAGCTCCTGACGTCGTCGTGTGCCCCCTCAAATCATAGTTTGCTTCCTACGGGCCTGCTTTATCATGTTATCAAAACGGATCGTAAATGCAAATGGTTCTGTTGCAGATCTAAATGTTACTGATTGTCGGTTTAAAATTAACATCTATGATTTCAGGAACGAACATTAGATCTATATATTCGTTCCTGATGAGTTTGTCGTCAATGTCGTTTTTGGGGTTTTTTATTCAAATTTTTGCACAGATTTATGTTATTTTATCACCTGTTTTGAATGCGGGAAATGCCCTCAGAACGCACCTGAGACCATCTAGGAATAAAATTTTCCCGGGGGAGCATGCCCCCGGACCCCCCTAGTATAGGAGTGCGTACACTTTCTTATTGGGCTAGCTACGCCCCTGACGTCATATAACCCTTTACTGTCAAGGTAAATCAAATTCGTAGCAGTAATAGATCTGTTACTTTTAAATTATATTGTCTGCTTTTATTTCATAATTTTTAACCCTTTCACCGCCAAATTATTTTTTGAGCTTTTTACCCCTACACCGTTTTGTGTCGTCTGCTTCAATATTATTGTTTGCAATATCATTTCAAATTCAGAATTAAGAGAGTATGACATAAGAAATATCGAAACGGGTGTCAAACAGTTTTGATCCTGATCAGACGCCGCGTAACGCGGCGTCTGATCAGGATCAAAACTGTTTGCAAATTCGACTTTAGGCGATTCTGGCGGTGAAAGGGTTAATCTTCGGTATTTTGTCTAACCCATTAAAACAATGTTGGTGTAAATGGTTTGGATCCTTTAAACGACGTTGAGTATCTCGGCGTCTGATCTTGGTCCAAACAATTTATACATGTAAGTACAATCTGACCGAGGCAGTAAAGGGATGGAACTATCGTTTACAGTACGTCATGTTAAATAAGTAGAGTAGTATTGTTTTCGGTTTTAAAAAATTGTGTACATATATTTTAACATGTCATGTCTCAATAACTCCATAAGTCCTAAATTACTATAAATAACTTATAGCACGATAAACATTACATTGTAAAAATCAAGAATCTTTATAAGTGATAATAATCACACTGAATAAATAAATAAATATTCAACACTTCTTCTGCCATAATATCGTCTGCTTTAAAATTGTCGTCTGCATTTTTATATCAAATTAAATGCTATCTCTTGTTGTAACTGAGAATTCTGCACAAGTAGTGCCTAATGTTAAAGATGGGTACATATCGGTAGCCAAATTAGTGTTAGCAAATATCACATTAATTGCCTTACCCCGAGTACAATGGATATTTAAAACAAAAGTTGTAATCTTGATCAGACTCCGTGAGATTAATTGAGTAATTTGAAAAAAAACATTAAATTGGAAAACTGAAAACAAACGAGAATTGTTTAAAGCAGATGACGTCATGACAATTGAAGAGGTTAATAGTTTACATTTGTAGCAAACTTTGTGTAACTTACTTTAAATAAATTAACATTTTAATAAATATTTTACAGGGCTTTAGCACAGAATTGACAGAAATTGTTTTCCAAATAAATACCTTAGTTTCAATAAATATGACATTCATTTTAACTTACATAATCCCATATACATGTACATTCATTTACAAGACAGAAAACCTCCCATGTAACTCAGGAGAAAATGACCAGCATTTTCTCATCAAGTTCGCATTCATAGCTTTTGATTTCATTTATTTAACATACAAACACTTTCATCAATATCATAAAACTAGGATTGACCCTTTGAATCCTAGTCATGCTTATACGCGCCATTTTCAATCAGTGCACCTGTGAAGACAACACTTATCACGTGCAAACCGTGAAGATCCATATCCGTTCCGAGGGCTGCTAAATGAGCCCTCTGATAAGGATCTGTACAATTTGTCCTATTGTAATACATGAACAAAAACAACCTTAAAAGTATAAAATTGGACTTAACTTAATTCGAAACTCGAAATGTCGATTTGAAATTTAAAGTAGGAAAGGGTAAAAGAACATATTTATACAAGGTACATGGCGTTATTCTATTCCGTCAACTCAAAAACTTTGTGCTCTACGACCGGGCGTTCACAGCAAACAGGTTTGAGCCAGATCAGCCGCCGAGTAGCTTGGTGTTTGATGAAGCTCGAACCGGTTTTGACTCTCAGAATAATATAAATCCTCAACATTTTTAAAGAAGAAAAACTATACTTTTCCACATTTCATCATATTGATTTTAGTTAAGTAACGTTTAAATGGAGGAATAGTAACAATTTGGCCAGTGCATCTGCGGAACGCTCAGTTTCACGATACCCTTGCAACCCTTTCCATGTTAGAAACAAGTTTAATTCAGTATTGTGTATATTCTACAATCAGTCAAGACACTGAACCAAGTGTTCCCTAAGGAGCCATCTGATCAGGATTTGCACTGATTGCTTTCTCTTTTTTCTTTTTACAACAGCGGTCCTAGAAATCAGCTTATACTGTTTATTTTGTTTTAAAGTAAATTTTATAATCCGTGTGAATAAAAAAGGCTGAATAGTGTTACAAAAAGGTAATAATCCCTTTTTCCCCTTAAAAACTCATCTTTGAATTTGCACAAGGTTTGTCTATGAACCGCCATATACGAATGATACCTTGTAATACAATTACTTTATTCAAAAGAATATTTGCCTCTTTTTAGAACAACATTAATGTTCCATCAGCACATAAAAATCAGATATTTGTTTGCAGCCTTTTTAGGGCTGTACAGACAGTAAATCATAGATTTAATGCGCATCATCATAAAAGAGCAAAGGCAGTCAAAACTCGATAACTTGAACTCGCGTTAGTTCGAACATATCCATACTTCAAAGTTAAAACATGGCTTAGCCACGTTTTAGCTTTGAAATAAGGATATGTTCGACTTAAGCGAGATCACTTTATCAAAATTAAACTTTTGATCTACTGACAAGGTCGATTGAAGCGAGTTCGAAGTATCGGGTTTCGACTTAACAACTTTTTGCAAACACAAACGCAAAGTTGTATATGCGTAGAGATTTTACGAACTACTTTTACAGCAGAACTTCGTACACGTGCTTGTCTAATTGTCACAATGTTAATATAGATCTAACCCATGTCTCCCCGGGCTTACTCGTTACTTTTTCGGTGTAAAATTAAATTTAAGGACATTTTCAATTATGAAGATCCTAACAATTTAATAATGAACATGACCACGAATTCCTGGATGGATTTATCTAATTATCACGTTGTTCTTTATAGAGCCAATTGAATTTATGCAAATAGAACAAAAATGGCCGCCAGAAGACTGGTTATGATGCCAACGGAACCGGAAACCATTGCTCCGCCATTTCCGTTGTTGCCTCCACCATTTTGTCTTGATGCACTGCGGTAAGTCTGGTCGTTACAAATGGCATTGAAATTGCCAACCTGTAGGTTTTTGCAGTGTTCCTGGATTAAATCACACTCAAGTTCAGTTTTAAGTCCAACCACGTCTGATCCGCATGTCTGCTTCCAGCCATTTAAATCACAACGAAGGTGCTCAATACGAATTCTGTAAAAAGAAAAACATTTTTCAAATAGATATGTGCCACATTATCTAAAAACAAGCACAATTAATCAAGTGAATCCTAATTTACGCACCACTAACAAACAGTGTACGTGTGAAGAGCGCAGTTGTCATATGCAAATTGCGCGACTAATATCAGAGGGCTCCTACATGAACTAAAGTCCTCTGATCAGGGTCTGCACTGTTTATCCCTTTGGAACATGTTGTAAATATATCCCTAAATAGTCAAAAATTGACTAGACCTATTTGGAAACATTCAAAGTTTCACAGGCCAATGAGTGAAAAGTTATATATGTCATGTAAATCTTAAGTTCTCAACAAACAGAATGGGAAGACATTAATTAAAACCAATATAGCAGAACGAACTATACAATATTGTGTATGCAGAACAGTTATTAAGAATGGAGTCAATTATTACTTTAAAAGTACGTGCATGTTCTATTTGCATTTAAGAGAATCCATGTATGGTGAATTAATATCGATAATTAATAAATGTGTGCCACGTGCCTGTCAAAAAGTGTAAATAACAGGTCATATAAGATATATTTGAAAATAGCACACATCTCAGCCACATGCTAATATAATGTATATATGCAGGAAATGTTTCTTCAGTGCTCTTTAATAGGCAACAATAGAAACATTAATTTGACATTTTCTTGAGGAATATATAAAAGTATACATGTATACGCAGAGGTTCCTGAAAAATGCAATTCTATAAAGGAGATGGATGGGTTTTATTTATATTGTAAAAGTGTTACTTACGAGCAGAAGTCTCTAAAGTATGAGTCTGGTGAGAGATTTTTGGTAACCTGTTTGTCAGCGAGGTTCATCATTTTAGACTCTGTGTTCGAGATACACTGTTGGACCTGAGCATTGCCGTTGCTGAAACACTTGACTCCTTTACCATATACTGAAATAGAAATGTCATCAATGTATATTTACATGTATTTAGTAAAGGGAACTTTAGTTAAATTTCAATAAAATAGTGTCAACCTTTCATCGACCTGGGCGACTTAAGCTGACTTTGCCTCGCAACTATGTGCCTGAACAAGGCGCAAACTGTTTGAAAATCATTTTGATGTGTCTTCGACCAATTCGTGTATCAAAAAATCAAATTAAGCACGGATCTTGTCAGAATTATATCACTAATATTGTGTTTGCTTACTGTAAATGTATATTTCTTTCTACAAAATGCCATTATTATGCATGTACTTAAGGTTGAAGAACATTAGTCAATATATAGCTGTTTACCGAACTGCAATATTAATGCAGAAAACTCTTTCTATAAGCTGCAACTTTTATGCAAAAATTTAACTCTTTTTCACTGTTCGTTTAAGACAAAAATAAATTCTTGAAAATATTATGAAGAAGTGGTGTGGTGATAAAGTAACGAAAAAAGAGTGAAAACAAAGATAGCAGTACTTACATCCCATTTCCTTGCAAATCAAGTTGACTGCGTTCTCAAGGGACTCTTGTTGATGACCCCAGAAC
The DNA here is from genome assembly GCA_922989275.2 of Gari tellinella. Taxonomy (NCBI): domain Eukaryota; kingdom Metazoa; phylum Mollusca; class Bivalvia; order Cardiida; family Psammobiidae; genus Gari; species Gari tellinella. The sequence goes on from OV277870.1 coordinate 23,692,757, forward strand.
GACAGAACAGATTTGGCAGCCGGACAGTTTCTTAGAGCATTTCTCATACAGCGGTAAACTTCACCCTTATTACTGAAAATATAAACGGTTTCGTAATGTCATATTGTTCTTTGCATTATTATCTGTCTAAAATTGTCGGCAGCAATTTGAACACCACTATAGCGGAAAGGGTGTTAAGCCTTTCACTCTCAATCGCGCTTGAAAGTGCGTTTGCAAACAGTTTGGATCCTGATCAGACGCCGCGTAAAGCGGAGTCTGATCCGGATCCAAACTGTTTGCAAACGTGCTTTGTAATTTCTTCAGTCATACTGACTTATTTTTTTAAGTTTGAAACGGCATTGAAGACAACAAGACTGAAGAAGGCGACAATGAAACGGTGAAGGGGTAAAGATCTCCCGAACTTGAGTTTTAGTAGTGAAAGGGTTAACGTTCCATCCCGTTTAACTCTTTCCTCCCTAAAACATTAAATGAACAATTCCTATTTCCATTTTGGTATAGTCCATTTCTGACTTTTAATGGTTGTTTTTGTCAATGTTTGGCATTATTACAAACAGTGAAGACCCTGATCAGAGGGCTCCTTTCGGAGCCCTCTGATCTGGGTCTTCACTGTTTGCATAGGACAAGTGTACTATTCACATGTACACTCTTTGAAAACAACGCCTATATGCGGGACTAGGGTTCAAAGGGTTAAACGAATCTACCGAAAAAAGCAATCCAACAGAGTACGGATAATAACAATTGTTTGAAATTTCTGAAAATTTATTTCTATGTAGATCTAAGTGACAAACAGTTCGGAACCAATTCAGACACCAAGTAATACGCAGTCTGATCAGGCTCAAAACTCGTTTGCAATGGAAACGATAATTTTAGCATAAACACATTTATTGGGATATAATATCGTCTTTAAGAATCTGACCTGTACAAAAGTGTAAATACTCGTTCACAATTATGATAATTTGGGCGAAAAAATTAAGTGTGTAAAAAGATGCAGTTATTGTGGAATGGTTACTAACATTCCGAAAATATCGAGAGACATCAGTTAATTTCGTGACTGGAATTTCAACTCACTTGCACAATGATTTAGCGCTGTTCATATTGCCCATGAAGTTGCTTCGGTCTTGTGTGACGTTTACCAGGAAGAGGTCTGGTTGCATGCCGTAGTTCTGGAAACACTGGTTCATAGTTGACTTGATGTTCTGGGCACACATGGGTTGTTCATGCACGTGTATGTCTGCTTCATCAACACCGGGAATACCGAAAGCTGTGTAACAAATTAAAACAATTTTAAAGTATATGCCATTTGATAAGGTGCAATTAACTTTAAAATAAGGCTATGTTCGACTTAAACTAGGTTGAAACAATGTAATTAAACTGAAGAAATACGGCAAAAATAGAGTTCAAGTTATCGAAATGCAAATGCTCAATTCTGACTAATGAAATACTTGAGAACCATCTCAAACTTAATTCAAATGCTTTACTGTCCAATGCTTCACAACGTGTTTCGAATCAAAAGAGGACACTATGACGAAAGAAATTCTTATGAGCATTTATGATTTCAATACAGCTGTATAAAAGACATAAACATAAGGCCAAAGAGTTTCTGTATATGTGCAGAATACTTACTTGTGTTAGGACAGATGACGTCAATGTTGTCCTTGTGAGATTTGTAACATCTTGATGGAATAAGCTGACATTCGAACTCATTCTTCAGAGTTACGGCGTCCTTCTGACACGTGGGCCAGGCACTTCCATCGCATGCCACGTGTTTCACTCGAAGTCTGAGAAATAGAAACCATACTTATGATGTAGATACATGTATATTATATCAATTATTTAATTTAAATATAGACAATATCTTATACTTTTTGAAAATAGGTATTATGTTTTGTTCTTAAGCATATATTTTTCATACCAAATGGGTTTTATTGAGTTGACATAAACACTCGTTAAACCACACGCTCAATATACTACATAAGTATGTTAATTAACACGTTAAACCTTTGCGACGAATATACTTGTCATTTACATACAGTGTACCTGTAAAGTTTACACTAGTCCCATGCAAACAGGGAATACCCTCTGATCAGGGTCTACACTGTTTGTCATTTTGAAATATATTGTAAAAATCAATCCTAGATTGTCAAAAACTGACTAGACTTGATTAGAGGCTGGAACATTTCCGCATACACTTTCAGGTCTGAGTGAGTTAACTCATTGAGCCCTAGTGACGCATATTTGCGTCCTTTACCAAATGTGTACCTGTGAAGTATGCTTGTCCTATGCAAACAGTGAAATCCCTTATCAGAGGGCTCCTGCAGGAGCCCTCTGGTCAGGGACTTCATTGTTTGGCATTTTGCAATTTATTACAAAAAACAACCCTAAATAGTCTAAAATGGACCAGCCTTTATTGTTAACTGAAGTTGTCCATTAGAAGTTTCAGGGAATATTGAGTTCAGACAAATACTTACGTGCAAAAGTCAGTGAAGAAGCTGTCCATGGAGAGTTTCTGTGTGAGCTGTTTGGTGGACAATTCTGTTATACCCATGGTCATTTCATCCATACATGTTTTAGCTGAGTCTGTTGGCATTTTAAAGCATTCGAGTCCGGCAAGATAATCTGTGAAAAACATAATAGTATATTGTTAGAAAATAACTACATGTACATATTGTAACAGACACATTAAAATCAGACTAGTTTCACAGGATAATTATTAGATTTTAAAACAATACCACACGTCTGAGGGTATTTTCTTTATGCATTCAGATATATGCAATCAATTGCTTTGAAAATCGAAAACGGGAGTTTTGATAATAATACATTATTGTATTAAAAATTAATAGCATTTTGTCACCATTGCTTATAGAAAACCATTATATTATTAAACAATGAACTTACTTGGAACATCTTGACACAATTTCCCGACAGCACGCTCCATCCCGTGCAGGTCGAAGCCAGTGAGGGACAAGGTCTGTTCAGCGCCTGGACACCTGTGGATCACTTCCTGCATGCATGTGAACAAGTCGTGTTTTTTGCTGAAATGTAAAATATACACTGAAAATAGTCCCGTTTATCTACGAATTATAACAAGCGCAGCACCATCTATTGTAACCAAAAAGTAGATCTTAAGTAGTTTATATGTATACAGCCGAACCGCATTAACTCGAGCCCTGTAACCCATTACCCCATATAAATACGCCTTTTAACACCTTTTATTTACCCATTCACTCCCATAAAGTGACATAGGCAAATAGTGTAGACTCTGATCATAATGCATAATGCGCATAATGCGGCGTCTGATCAGAGTCAACACTGTTTGCTGTTAACAATTTTTTATAAAACAAAATGAAAATTTAGACTAAGCACCGCTTGTAAAAAAAAAGTAACTAATCTAATATATAAGCATGAAAAAATAGGGTAATACGGTTTGTTAGGAAGGACACTTACTCGCAATAAACCTTGGCTTCCTGTGTATTGGCTCCGATCAGTGCTCCCCTGTGGTCGGTGGAGTTGCTGAGGTAAATGTCTGGGCTAAGACCAACCTTTCCGAAACATTCTCCGAACTGCTTTTGTAGTGTGAGTAAACAGGCGCCGGGAAGAGCTGAAATATGTGAAATATATATGTTTGAAAAACTAACAACCAGACGGCAAAGTTGAAAACGACATTAATGAAAACGACAAACTATGATATTGTTTAAAAAAGGACATCAACATTTGATTTTTGACATAAACATTAGTCATCACTAACATCACTATTTGTTTTTCATCGCAGCTCGTTGACAACGCTGTTTCTTTATATAATTGCTGGGTAAAACATTGTTTCTAGGTACACAGTTACTGGAGTAGTCACATGTACACTTTAGTATATAACAAATTACTAACGAGCATTTTAAACTTGCCGCTTACGGTCATTGGGCAACGAGGTGCGCCTAGGTTTTTCGAGTTGATTTGCCTTAGGTTAAAGGGTAGATCTATGAATCCCGACTATGACAAATGCTTTTCGTTGACTTGACCTATCAGGCTAAATCTGATTATTAATCTCTTTAAATCTTAGATGCAATATTCATGGGCCTTTTAATCCCTAGTAACGCATATAAGCGTCATTTATAATCAATGATATTGTGATAACCTGCTTAAATAGAATAGACTCAGATAAGATGGCTATTAGATGATCCCTCTGTCATGGGTCTACACTGTTTATCATTATTCAAAATATGATTAAACATCTTTCATTGTAAAAATTGGACTTGCATTAAACTGTTATTGTCCATTTGCATTCTTAATTGATACTAGAAAATGCGTATCAGTTTTGAAATCTGAGGTAGCAATAACAAAAAACATATAATTGGCAATCTTGTTTATTTTTTAATCCTACCCTTCGCTGAAACATTTGTCTTCTTCAAGCAGACTAAAATTAAAGTAGAACGTTTCTGTATCACGTATCTGGGCGCAGGAAATGATTCAGATATTTTGTAAGCACGCGGGTGGTTATTGGGAAATAATAACACCGTCCCCACTGAATCTTTGCACATTATAATAATTCAATTTAACCCTTTCCCCCATAGAAGCGATTTTAGCACACTTAATTGATTCCTCCGCTAATGAAAATGTTTCCAATTTATATGGTAATAAGCATGTATCAAAAGAATTATGTTCTATATCCTAGCAGGTGGAAGCTTAAAGCAGGCTGAAAGCACAGCATGATGCGATTTCGGTGCATTGTGCTTTACTTTCAACCTGCTGTAAGTGACAACCTGTTTTTAACACTAGAAACAGAGGTAAAGGGTAGCATAACAAACTAGTATTATTTAAATAGCAAAGTAAATGCAATATGCACGATATGTATAAATATATCAAGAACAACAAAATAATATACTTATTCAACCACAACCAAAAAAAGAAGACAAAAGGTGCTTAGCATAACTTGTAGAGTTGTACTATACAAACGAAAGTTGATATCAGTTAAGACATACTTGCATTTCAAAGTTAAAACTTGGCTAAGCTATATTTTAATTATGAAATACGGATATGTTCGTTTTAAGCGAACTCAAATATGTTATGATTTTGTTGGAAATATTTGAATTTATACAATACAAAATTTAAAAAGGGTACATTTATAACGCATAGTGCATAAAGATATAATTATATTCCAATGTAGTTAGAATATTGTTAAGAAATGTTTATAGATATATGCTTGCCAGTACGAAATATATTATTTATAGTGCCTACCACTAAAGCTTTATTGTGAAAACTAGAACAAGATGGTGTATATCAATTTGAAATCAAAGAAAAAATGTAATAGAAAATGGCATGAAGCAAAGAAAATTATGCAATTGTGCGTGTGAATATAAGCTTGTTTACATGTAGTTGGTATTTTAAGAATAAGAATCAGTAAGGTGTATCTACATGTAAATATATTAAAATGTAAGCTCGCAATAATTCGATTGTATATGCTAATGGTTATATAAGACAAAAGCTTTTGATCCTGGAAAGTTATACATCTACATATATTTCTGCGAATGTCAAACACCCGCACAAACTATTCGTTTTCGTATATCTTAGAAAGACGTTTGACTTAAAGACAACGATTTTGGTAAATCAACATAATATTATTCCGTTGAATTTTTTTCTAAAATCTAAAAATACAATTTACGAATCACTGTCTTGATCCAAACTAATTGTAAATGTCATAAAGTGATGACAATGAAACTGAAAAGGGCTGAACCTTGAAAGCAGTATTTTTGCAAAAGCGAAATTTGAAAAACAAAAATGCGTATGCGCAAGCGGAAGCGGAAGATGAATTTCTCACTCTTGTCGCCACAAAAGGAAGCCAATGTCATGACAGTATTGGCAAACATAGCCTCGATTTGAATTTGTTCGGCGCCAACACAACTGCTGTCAGTGATAAGGTTTTTACCACAACGTTCTAATGGACGGGTAGCACTGAAATGGTTGTTAATATTTAAATACGATGTTATACACATTGGGCATGCAATAAAACCTCTCTTCAACGACACTCCAAAATAAGCCTAAAACTGTTGGCTTTTAAAAAAGATGACAGCTTGGTGCACGGCAATATAATACAAAACAACTTAATATAAGACTGAAGTAAAAGAGTTTTCTACCTTTGTCTTGCATTAGGCGTCGCCTGCATAAATATATAACTCTTCTTTTCTTTCAACTGTTATGCCGTTCAAGAGGGTTTGGATTGTATATATCTTAAATCGAAAGCTGCTTCATTTGACGTTCCATGTGGCGGAACTACTTTACGCAAAGCAGCATTTTGTTTAAGATAATACGTTCACATATAATATTGTATTCGTTGCCACGATTACTCACAAGTATCGCCACAGAAGGTTGCTGTGGTGATCATCATGTTGGCGAAGGCAGCCTCGACACCCAGCAGTTCCATGCGGGCGCAGCCGGCGGCAGTGACGACATTCTTTCCACAGTTCTCTAGATTCGACCACTGTCTAATTACACCAAATCAAACATAATGTCAGACAATAAGCGAAAATATCAACCTGTTTCCCTTAAATACGTGTACAGCACATGTTACCTTGTTTTGTTTGTTGTGTATCAATTGACATAGTCCTGTACCTGACATGAAGACCCGTTTGCAAAATGGTGTTGAGAGAGTTTCTCACTTGATGTGAGTTAACGAGACCATAGACATCACAAATCACCGAGGTGCTTGTCTGCCACACTGTCACGTTTCCCACAATATCCAAATCCAATATGGCCGCCGCCAGCCATTTTGGAAAAGCTAACTTTTTTGTTTTTTGGAGAATAAATAAGTGTAATACCTCTAAATTGATTGTTTTTTGGTGTGGAACTCATTTCTGATGCCCTTTGTGCAATCTGGGGTGTCTTTGATTTGGAAAGGTCAAATTTCACATTAGCCAAATCCAAAATGGCCGCCGCCAACCATGTTGGAAAAGCTTTTTTCGTTGTTTTTTTTTAAGAAAAATCAAATAAAATACTTCTAAATTGATTATTTTTTAGAGTATAATTCACTTCTGATGCCCTTTGTGCAATCTGAGATGTCTTTGATTTGGAAAGATCAAAATCCACGATAGCAAAATCCAATATGGCCGCCGCAAGCCATGTTAAAAAAGCTAACTTTTTTCCTTTTTTGGAGAATAAACCAATGTAATACCTCTCAATTGATAATTTTTGGGTGTTGAACTCATTTCTGATGCCTTTTGCAAACGGGTCTAGAGGCCTAGTCCTGCACTAACAGTATGACATATGTTTTATTCAAATCATTTATTCTGTAACAGGTACTGGTTTATCTTAATTTTACCAAAGTGTATCCAATAATCACATCTAGTTACCGCCGAAACACCTCTAACAAAGGACTACATTGTGTTAGAGCAGGTGTCCGTTAAATAAGAGGAGTACATAGCAATATGGCCTTATAAAATCCATGTAAAAACTTGCCTACTTAGTCGGTTAAGCCAATCGATCACGCAATAGAAATCCAAATACGTAGTCTTAAATATATGCCGTTGCTTAATGCAGAATAAAAATAATGTTTAGATGCTCTCAAAGGAGGCGTGTTTTCTTACCCGCAAATGCTCTTCTTCAATGTAGCAGCGTTTTGGCCAGGAGGAAGCGTCTGGTTGTTCAAGACCATGAGAATCAAACTCATGTCCATGTTCAGGGTCTTCTGGGCGCATGTATTCATACCAGACTCAAACTTGGCCATACACTGGTTAGGGCTGGTACTTTTGCCTGTGCCTAAAACGAAACAATACCACTGGTTGAATACCCATATGACGTTCATTTTGTACATTTTAGAACACTTTATGGACTCATGTTATCAAGTATGAACTCTTACCGTTGATATCGGCCATTATCTTGACAAAATATCGTTCTTTAAGTAGTTTCTTTTTTCAAAATGATTTTTTTTTCTAAATTGCGTGATTTCTCGTCCTTCCCGTATTCTTCCCGTATTCGTTTGGTCATAACTTTTGGTTTTTGTCTTGTTGTATTAATCGATCGCCTGTTAAGAGAATTACGTTCCTTTATTTAGTGATCACTAAATACATGTACAAGGAGAATAACTTAATAAGCTTTAGCTTTCGTTCTAATCCTATAATAAATGTATTGTATATTGTATGTATAGTGTACGTTTTCTGAAATAAATATGTTTAAACTAAATACATGTTTATTTCCGGTTTACTTACAGACTGATTCATAAGCTCCCAACATATTTCTCAGGGTTGAGCCCACTGTTATTGTGTCCTGGGGCTGACATTGCTTCTGAAGGTTGGTGACAATGGTGGATGCGCATGACATTAGGTTGGATTTGGTGGTTCCGCTGAAAAAGAGAAAATTTTCCGTGAGTATTGTTTTAAGATCTTATCAGTCATATCAGCGAATGTGTTATGTTTATTGAAAATATATGAAGTTTGAACCCTGTGACTCCTAGTAATTTAGCATTTCATTAAAAAACAATTTATTGATGTTCCGCTGATATTTCTTAACCCTTTTATGATAAAGGTATTCGGGAAAAGTTTACCCCTTTACCGCTTTGTTGTCGTCTGCTTCAGTATTCTTGTCTGCAAGACACGTTTCAACGTTAGAATTAGAATTGTATGACTTAATAAATATCGATAAGAGTGTCAAACAGTTTGGGTCCTGATCAGACGCCGCGTCACGCGGCGTCTGATCAGGACCCAAACTGTTTGCAAACGCACTTAAGGCGTCATTGAGAGTGAAAGGGTTAAAGAAATGCGAGAGAAAGAATGTCATGACAATGAATGGGTGACAAGAACGTCAACATACCTGCAAACTAATTGTTTCATTTGATCTTTGCTCAAACCTCCTGTCAGTGGCTGATTGGACAGAAACAGGAAAAAATTATCCTGGTTTATATTTAGATCTGACAGACACTTCCGGAAACTCGTGTCGAAGGTTTGGAGACATTTTGAAGGAGGTGGAGCAGCTGAAATAAACATTTCATATTTAGCATACACGTACATAACCAACATTGTTTACCAACACTACGAAACTTCATATCTCCCTGCAACATATCTCATAAACTGTATATTATACCAAAAATACACACACCAATACACACGTTTTAAATGATTTACTTTCAATCCAAATTGCCATTATTTCACTCTGGACATCTTCATTACTTTTGTCTATGAAGTCCAAAAACATTTGACTGCATTTAGATGATAATGAATGTATGGTAATTTTGTCATTTTCTAGTTTCTATTTATAAAGACGTTTCGTCCATGTCTTGAAAATGGAAGTACTTTACGAGTGACATTATCTGCCGCTTTGCCTGTTTGTCATGTGACTTTTTTCTAACCACTTACAGACGCGTTTATATCTATGAGGTAAAATAATATCGCTTAAGTTATATTAACAGGGATAGAGACACTAGAGCTTCGAACAAAACAAGTGCAACTTGAGCACTTGCCTTACTTTCTTATCACCGTCTACATTATTTGCTTCACGTAGCAACGTTCCACCTTTGAGCAAAACGATTTCTCTTGACTACCATAACGTCATCAATTTAAACAATAATCGTCTGCTTTTATTTCCCAAATCTAAATATTAGGTATTTTGACTTAATAAATATTGACATGTGTGTCGAACAGTTCGGATCCTGGTCAGACGCCGCGCTACGCGGCGTCTAATCAGGATCCAAATTTTTTGCAAATTACATCTGAACTCATGGTAAGGCAGTGACGATTTTAATTTCTAGAAGTGTCCTTAAATTGGTTAAGAAGCCCAAACGGATGTTAACAAATATAGTTCGAATACATGGAAAATATACATACGTCCACCACAGAGTCCACCGATGCCATTGTTCATGGCTGTAACGGTGCTCTCCTTGAGTCCCACTTCCGTCTGTGTGCATGTCTGGTCAGTCAGGCTGGTAAGAGGCCCTATGCAGTTTAAAACCCCTTGTTTGTTTCTGTGAAATAATTATACCTTTATAAATCAACTAAGAATAATGATAATGAAAAAAGATCATTATTTAATAATATTGATTATAATATTATCATTTTATAAGCATTATTAGTAGTAGTAGTAGTATATAATAACTACCATTATTATTATCATTATTATTAATGTTGATAATAATAATAAATATAATAATTGTGACAATAATAAAGTAATGATGACGAAGAAACTAGCATTGTACACAACATGATTTCGATTTAACGAGTCTGCATATTTATGATACATGCTTCTTGCTCAGTAATTAATATGTTTAAGCATAGTATATTCAAAATTAAGATTGTCATATGCTCCTTGTTTGTTGTTTATTCTATAAACAAGCCTAATGAAATTTAATTAAGAAAGTAACTTACATCCATAATCTGAACCATTACATTTGCTTATGAATAGAATAAGGAAACATTTCATAAAACAAAATACAGAGTCGTGTCACACTGTTCTTATAAGAAAACAATACATACCCATATTAGACAGCTCCTTCAGGAGCTGTCTTATCTGGGTACACACTGTTTTCAAAAACTTTGAAGCGACAATATACGCTAATAATTGGAAGAGGAGATGGGTTAAGCTATTGTTCTGTTTAGGTAATATTCAAATGACGTCACGCTCGAAGTGCTGACGACATGTTGCTAGACTTACCCACACAACTGCTTCACGAGGTTGGCTTTCTGGGGTACAAGGTTTGGTGGTAATGGACCATTTGTGCCATTAGTGATCAGAGAAAACACTATCTCAAGCTCCATATTACTAGTATCTCTAAAGCACTTTCGGAATCCTTGGTCGAATAGTTGTACACATCGTGACTGTTGTTGTCTCTGCGCATGCGTTGTTACTGCCACCGTTAAAGCTAAAAAATAAGTAAAGATAAATCATTAACCGTTTGTTTGTTTGGTAATTGCCGTTTTCAAATATTTTCGTCTGCAACAAATATCTAAGTTGATTTAACCCTTTCATGATCAAATTTAGCGTATTAGTTTTACCCCTACACTGTCATATTGTCGTCTGCTTCAATATTGTTGTCTACAATATATTTCAAAGTTAGATTTAAGGCAGTATAATTGGCGTAATTTCAAAGCAAATGGTACATAGAATCAAAACTGTTTGCAAATGCGCTTTATGACGCCTTTCTTTTTCATTTAGAAAGTATCACAGATAATATACTATGATATTAGTCATATTACTGAGTGTTGCTTTTCTTGAGCGGATGAAGACTGAGTCAAAGTTTTGGAAACTCGACGCCGCCTATAGATGGTTTCAAAGATTGAAACCATAAAATTTTTCAAAAAGAATTTTCTGTACAACTTACATTTTGCATTAACAATAGAACTCTAGTGACTCTAGTTACAAATCTTGGACCTATGGAGAATACACTTGCTGTACGCAAACAGTGTAAACAAAGACCATAATGATAATAAATATTGTCTCTCATTCAGGTTTGCACTGATTTTCTTTTTACAACATATTGTAAAAGTAAAAAGTGGACTAGACTATATTGGAAACTGGAATTGTCCATTTGGAGTTTCAGGGGTTTTACGTGCGTTAAGCAATCAAACGCCTACAGATAATACCCTTCTTCTTCTTCATTGATTGGACACGGTCACAAACAAAAATATTGTGGTCGTATTGAGAAAATTCTGGAAAAGTTTCGTAACCATCAATGAATGACTCATATCATAGTGACTTTAGTAGGGATTGGCAATATGTGAGACTTCCCAATAAAATATGAATACGGAAGTTGGCCCTTCGGCGAGCAATAACAAGGTGTGCGCAGTGTCACGTGATTTTCTCTGGTTGTATTCCCAGACCAGCTTACGAAAGAAACGAAATTAATGGCAGTTTTGGGTAAATACTTGATTTTTTAACTAAAATGTGCAGTATATAATCAAGATATCATGATAACTCGAAAGAAAAATATATATTTAGTATTTAAGAAAGAAAACTTATTTACAATATTAAAGACAGGGGACTACTTAAAACCTGGATAGAAAGAACAGAAAACAACCTCCATCTTTACTTAGACTACCCTCCTTCATTTCTTAGAAATAAATACGAAAGACTGTTTTAATCAGCCAGGCTGATTAAAACAGGTTCTAAGTAATGAGCAAACTATCTTAGACACCGAAAAATAAATCTCATATATTGCCCGTGATAGGGTTGTTTTATTGTACTACACTGATTGTTTACCTGATTCTTTATTTTTTCTTTTAAAGTTTTTTGCTTTAGATCTATATGGAGATATTGTTTTAGGAGTTAAACATTCAACTCTAGAAACGAGTAATTCACCATATACAAACAGTGTACCTGTGAGGGGGGGGGGGGGGGGGTGTGTCACAATAAACCATATGTTTTATGCTCTTATATTTAAACCCCTTCAATGTCATGCCGTCTTCAATTTTAAATAATTATTGTCTACTTTTATTTCTAAAATGCAAATATCAGGTATTTTGACTTAAGAAATATTGAAACCAGTATCAAACAGTTTAGATCCTGATCAGACGCCGCGTTATGCGGCGTCTGATCAGGATCCAAACTGTTTGCAAATAGCCATTGTACTCGGGGTAAGGCAGTGAAGGGGGTAACTAATAGTTTTCGAAAATAAAAACAATATCTCCTTTCGTTCAACGAAAACCATTCCTACTGTCCTTTCATAACTGTTACATGGCTACCATTTCTCCGGATTTTTCCTAAATCTTCGGATTTTTTCTAGTATATGGTAGCTTAAAGCAGGCTGAAAGTAAAACAGAATGCGCCTGAAGGGGCGCATTCTGCTTTACTTCCAGCCTGCGTTAAGTAGTCACATTTCAACAAAACTGAAAATAGGATATCGGGTAAAGGTACAATTCGTAAAATCGCACTTAAAAAATGCAAATTTGGAAATCTTTGGATTTTTCATGTCAACTTATGACAGCCCTGCTGTTATTAGTTTAAACAATAATTTATTCAGAAGAAAAGGATAGGCAAAGCCTATGGGAGTCCTTTCCAGAATACCTGTTATTCGTTAAATGCTTTAAACCACTTCTAATTTTAAAACTAAATGGCATTATATACAAATGCACATTGCACGATATACATGTAGATATTGGAAATTATTCTAGAAAATAAACCTTTATGTTGAAATGGCATTTTCTTTCGGAATGATTTAAACTATGTAAATACTAGAATACATAAATTTATTCATATTGTTTACAGGAAATGTTTTCTGTAGAAAATATATTTCTTTTTTGACTGCTTAACAGTTTACATCGACGAAATGTGAGAACTACAGCCATTGTAACTGTAAAATATTCTGCCATTTGGATAAATTGTCAAGTAGTGGGTTTAGACGTCGAGTGATTTGGGGATTTATCTGCAGCCAAACTGTTGGTAATAATAAATTCGTCGGGACCATCATACTGCCTTAAATATTACTTGAAATGGCACTGCAGACAAAACTATGACAATAAGGAGGCGAATGGGGAAAAACATGACGATTAATTTGGCCGTGACAGACCTGTTTGTAGTTAAGAAGATTTCAAAGTTGAATTCAGGTCAATGCTTTCGTGCTACAAAACTACAACCGAAGTTCAATAACTCTAATTCGCTAAAGTCGACCATGTGTATATTTCAAAGCGAATGCGTGCATATTAACTTTGATATAGGACTATGTATGATTTTAAGCGAGTTCAGATTATCAAAACACAAATGTAAAATTCTCCATTGAAGCGCTTGTTAGTGCATTAAATTTATTCTTAAATTGAAAAAATAGTTCTAATCTATACATTCGTACATTTAGTTCCCTTAAGCATGCAGATGGTAGCTTATAGCAATCTAAAATTAAGTAGAATACGCCTTAAGGTATGTTCTGCTTTACCTTTAACCTGCTTTTAGTGGTCCACATTTAATATGCGACAAATGTTGTATCACTTCTAATATTTCATACTTTTGTCTTATATTGTTTGTAAACATTCCATTTCAATATAATGAATTATATATGCATGTAATTTGGGCCGGAGCCTAACACTGCGGAAATAAATGTTGAAACAATATATACATAAAAGTCTTAAAAACTAGAAACAGGCTATGGTGTAATTTGTTACGCGATTTCCACTTGTCCTTTGCTCGACTTGTTTAGGCAAATTAACATAGAGGCAATAAAACTGTCACTGCATTTCAACATGCAGCGGCGCAATTTAACTGTGCAATCTAGCGACGAAATTGTTTTTACCTTTGCAAACAGTATGGATCAAGATGAGACGCCGCGTTAGGCGACGTCTCAAATTGTTTGACACTCTGACCCTGTATCGAAACGAATTTTTCGAAATATCCTTTTTAGAACTGTAGCAGACTACAAGTTTTGCAGACGATAATATTTCACAGCGTGCAAAGCGTTAAGAGCTGAATAACCCTTTCCCCCATAGAAACGACTTTTAGCGTATTTCATGTATTCCTCCGCTGAACAAATTAGTTCCATTTAATACCCTCATGAACAATTACCATTACAAATATTGTATATAGCCTAGCAGAATTTAGCTTAAAGCAGACTGGAAGTAAAGCAGAATGTGTCTTAAGACACATTCTGCTTTACTTTCAACCTGCTTTAACTGGCCACCTGTCTTCAAAACTAGAAACAGGCTATGAGTTAAGGGATAACAATCATTACAATAACGGTATATCTGACTTACCTATAAATATCACCGCTAAATTCATCTTTTAAATCTCTTCAATTCTATCCTGTAAAACAAAAATCCAATCTCTCCGTATGTTTCAATCTACTCTGTCCTAAGTTATAGTTCTGCTGTTAAATTATAAATAAAGTTTTAAGTTTTCTGCAGTCCCTTTTTAAGTTCTTAAGATGTACCGAGGCCGTGGGTTGGCCCTACTTCGTGTTTCCGGTACGGAGATTCGTCACAAACTGAGCAAGCCTCTCGTGCGTCGAGAGTTGTAAAGGAGGAAAGTCGGAAGTCGGAGTTAAAATTCAAAGCGCCTACAGTCAAATTTATTGCCGGAACAATTCGAGCGTGGTGATCTGGGGGAAAATCTTAACGCGCGTTTGACAACGTCAATATTTGACGACAGTATCACTTAACCTTTAACTCGTTACCAATAATTAGCATGTTTCTTCGCTTTAAAGACAATCGACAACTTAAAGCAGGTTGAAAGTAAAGCAGGATGCGCGTTAAGGCGCATCCTGCTGTACGTTCAGCCTACTTTAACTTAAGCTATTGTATGCTAGCAAACAACAAAGGTTTCTTATGTTGCACATGTATTACTTTTTAAACTGGAACTTTTTGTTTCAGTGAATGTATAAATTCACAGACAGGCGTATAAAGAAGTTTCTATAAGGGTAGTGGGTTAGCGCGCTAGGGAGATTTTCGATTGCAAAATATGTCGTTTGCAGTAATAACGTATAAGTGTAAGAGTGTGTTTTAACACATTCCCATTGAAACTTTTAATGGGAAATTTCGGTTTTCAATACAGGCTAGTCTGTTTTGACTAATAAGTGTTGTTTTGTACATCTCCGTGCAAATGACAAATAGTGCACAATATTAAACTGAGCCCTGAGATCTGGGTCTACACTGTTTGAACATGGCAAATGTACTATTCACTGGTACTCTATTTGTTTATCCTTTCATGATAAAATTATTCGGGAGATGTTTACCCCTTCACCGTTTCATTGTCGTCTGCTTCAATTTTGATGACTGCAATGTCGCTTCAAAGTTTTAAAGAATATGACAGTAGGACAGAAGAAATTTTAAAACGATTGTCAAACAGTTTGGATCCTGATCAGACGCTAATTCTGGCTTATGATACAGTGGAGAATCTGTTATTCTTTCCCGTTTAAACGCAAACGTACGCAAACGCAAAGCACTAAAACGTAGAAAAGAACAACTTTTGTACAATTCTGATAATTCTTGTTTATCTTGGTGGCAAACAGTTTGGAGCCTGATCAGACGCCGGGTTACCCGGTGTCTGATCTGGCTCCAACCTGTTTGCACTGCAAATAATAGTTTTAGCGTAAACGCTTTTATTGGGAAAGAATAACACATTCTCCACTGTACCTCTTTGGAATTGTCTTTTCAAGGCACAACTCAAAATTGATTAAGCATAATTTTTTTATGTTGAAATACGACATAAACCCTCCTAAATTAGTGTTCTGCTCTCATGTTTCAGTCTCCTTTAAGCTAGCATCTGCTAGGATATAGGAAATATTTCTTATGGTGCATATATTTTACCTATAAAGTCGAACTAATTTCGTTAGTGGGGGAGGAGGAGATAAATACAGGTGTAAAAGACGTACATTGTATAAGTTCAGTTCAGTATTTATGGGGTAATAAGTTTAAGATACTTGGTATTTTTCTTGAGTTTCAAGTTCAGGGGGGGGGCTTTGGTTCAAGACCAGCTTAGGAGCCTTAATAAACGCCGACTATCTGGCTTCAAACTGTTTGCAATAATAATTGATTTCACATTAAAGTTAAACTCTTTGAAACCTAGTCACGCATATATGCATCATTTGCAAACATCGTACCCGTGAAGCGTACACTTGTCCAATGCAAACAGTATAGACCCTGATCAGAGGGCTCCTCAAGGAGCCCTCTGATCAGAGTCTACACTGTTTGTCATTTTGACATATATTGTAAAAATCAACCCTTAATTGTCAAAAAAGGATTAGACTTAATTGAAAACTAGAATTGCCCATTTGAGGTTTCAGTAAGGGTTAAAGTGTTTAATACGGCATCCCCCACTGTAACAGATAATCAGACTACATTTAAGTGTTTTTTTCTTAAACATGAAAAGAGATATGATTAAAGATTAAACTCAGTTTGATACCTAACAAGCCAAAGGCAATATGCCTGGTGATACATGTACATGTACATATGTATAGGCATAGATCATGCATATGTAGCATGAGAGTTTATTGTGAAATGGTGAGGGATTTATGTAAGCAATCCTCAGGGCTGTCATAAGTTGATCTAAAAAAACCACTA
Organism: Gari tellinella; assembly: GCA_922989275.2. Lineage (NCBI taxonomy): Eukaryota > Metazoa > Mollusca > Bivalvia > Cardiida > Psammobiidae > Gari > Gari tellinella. The sequence continues at coordinate 23,709,706 of OV277870.1, forward strand.
AGATTTCCATTTTTACTATTTTTAAAGCGCGGTTACTGTAAGCAGGTTTGAAGTAAAACAGAATGCGCCATAAGGCGTATTCTGCTATACTTTCAGCCTATTTTAACCTACCATCTGCTTGGGTAAAAACAAGAACGTTTCGGAAAATCCTGAGAAATGGCAGCCCTGAGACCGGTAGTTTAGTCTGAAGAGCACTCGTGGCGTAAGAGAGGGGTCCCGGGTTCGAGTTCCAGTCTGGCTGCATATTGTATCACCATGTTACATAGCTATTCGGCGTTTGATCAGGAAACAAACTGTCTGTTAACTAGTTGTACTGAATACCCCATTTGATTGGTTCAAATAATTTCTGCTGCAACTTTAAAAAAAAATTATTTCGCAGAAGAAAATGTTTATTCGACAATACAGGTTTGAGGCTAATGAGACGTCAAGTAACTGATCAGGATCCAAACTGTTTGCAATAACGCCACTTGTATAAGTCAATACACAGTTTGCGCCTTAAGGGGTACACTATATAAGTAACCTTACGGGCACGTCAAAAAGAGACACTATAGCCGGATACACAACCCCAGTCCCACGCAAGAAGAGCTGTCAAAGTGCATGTAATATTAAATATTACTATTAATTAATGGTCATTAACATGTTAAAACATCATGTAAGCCGTGATATATTACACCAATAAAGCGGCGCGAGTTTCGCAATACAGACCAATATTACACTATGGCGGGGTCTATATCGTAAATAGAAAACCCTTTATAAAATGACCACTCACAAATTGGCTTGTTTTCGGTGTTTAACTCATTCAATTCAATTCAATTCAATTCAATCCTTTATTGCATAAAACATACATCAGCATGTTTAGAGCAAGGTAAAATATGTATACACAAGCAAAACATGAATTTACAGAAGAGCTATAGAGTCGTGAATGGTTATTTATGGTTTACAGTAGTGTTTTAAATATATTGATTTGAAAGCTTTTTTTTTCGTGTATCTGTTTTCAAAAGTCAGGCATTTCTTCCGAGATGTATAGTTACAGCAGACTTTTGTCACCCCAGAAACTTCACATGTACAATTTCAGTTTCGAAAAACGTCTAGTATGTCAATGTTTTAATTAGTCAGACTTGGTTCGGATTTTTTCCGAAATCTTCGGATTTCTGCTCTGTTAAATATTCGATTTGTGTGCGGTTTTTAATTAGGAAACATTTATATGGGCGTCAAACAATCTGGATCCAAAGCTGACGTCGCGTCTGATCAGGCTTAAAACTGTTTGCATAATTATGTTAGTGTTTTAGAGCCTGGCAGCGAAAGGGTTAGATGTACGATTCCTAAATTCGCGTTTGCAAATTTGGAAATCTTAGGATTTTTATGAGCAACTTATATTAGATCTAGCCTTGATGCCTATGTAAAGAGAATGCTTCACATTTACATCTGTTTTAATGGACGAATATACTCGTCGCTAGGGGGTCAATAAATTATATAATCCATATAAAACACCTTTTACTTTTTCTAAAATATATGGGGGGTTTTCATGTTTTCTGCAATCCCTGTTAAAACATATTACAATATTGCAGGTAGATGCTCAGAGCAAATAGGGAGTAAAGCTAAAAGCGTCTTAATGAACTGCTCGTTAAGCTTATAGCTTGATTAAACACTTATATATGGAAAAACATCGCTTGTGCGGAAAAGAATGAGGTAGACGATTGCTAAAAACAATGCAGGAGTTAAGCAGAGTTTCTGCTTCACTGTTTTCTGCTTTACCAACGACCTGTCTTAAGCCACATACTTCCATCTAACATAATACTTTAGTTTTCTCTCTGATCTGGATCTAGACTGTTTGTATAGGACAAGAATACTTTCACAGGAAAAATGTACAACGGACGTGGCCTAATAATGCCTCACTGCGTTAAAACATCAGTCGAACTTTGATCTCTCGAACTCGCTCAAGTAGAACATAACCGTAGTTCAAGCTTAAAACTTGAATACGAGCTACGTTTAAATTTGAAAAGCGGGTATGGTCGACTTAACCAATCTTGAATAATACAATTTATTTATACAAATATCGGTTAGTTCGAGTTATGCGAGTTCGAGATATCGATGTTCGACTGAATGTTTACAGATACATGTAATACATGCTCCATTTGAAATGTTGTAAAATAGGGGATCTTTTCTGAAGGCAGTTTGATACATTGCCGGAGACATTGGTAAAACTATCTTCTATTACAATGATGAAATATTTTACAACTACAGTCGAATTTCGATATCTCGAAGTGGATTTTGTCGAACATACCCGTATGTCAAAGTTAAAACGTGGCCACGTTTTAACTTTGAAATATGGGTATGTTCGACTTAACCGAGTATGGAATAATGCAGTTCATATGTCGAATTATCGGATAGTGCGAGTTAAACGAGGTCGAGATGTCGAAATTCGACTGTATTGTAAAATAGAAATCTGTATATGCCACACATGTAACCTATCACCTACATGTACATTTCAAACTTTATAAACCATTCCCCCATAGCTTGTTCCCATAAACGAAGAGGGTGACGAGCGTGGACTTGCTTAGTCTTATTAGTACATTTGTATTATGCCACTAATGGGTATAAATTTGTTATCATATTGGGATTCCATTACTCTAAAGACTGAAGAAAATAGTTCCACTTTATACAGCCATTGTAATGAACCCTAACAACGCGTATACTCGTTCTTTACAAACATTTGACCTGGCTCCGAGGTTATAAAGCGTTTAAGCTGAGTCTGAGTGTGTACCCACGCATTTGATTGGTCAATCAAATGCTTGGGAACGAGTTTAGACTCAAATCAAAAGCTTTATAACCTCGGAGCCTGTAAAAAGTAACATTATTCTATGCAAAATTGAATACTTGGTCAGCAGAGTCCTTAATCATCTCTAAGGTGCCTTGAACCTATCTGTGTAGATCTAGCTATGGTTTCTTGGGTAGTGTTATTGTTGTTTTCCATTAAGAAGTAGATTAGTTCGTGACCTTTTATCAAATAAGTTTGTAGTTTGGAACAAGTTGCCCCATGTCTTCAAAACTAGAAGCAGGTTATGGAGTAAAGGGTTAAAGAATTAGTAACCAAAATGGTGTATTTTCAGACAAAAAAGGCATTCGCTACACATAGTTCAAATACGGTGTTACAAAATAGACCGTCAGATAAGAAAGCCTCTGTGGCTCTGTTGGTTAGATTGTTGACATAGATTTTAGCAAACTGTATATCCTGCATTGCCTTCTCTGCTCATATTTTCCTTCTTTTTTTCTTGAAATGTATCTTTTAACATACTGACTCCGTTCCCTAGACTAATATTTACGCATTTGCGCCTGGTATCTATTTACAAAAAGGTTGTTAGAACCATGTCAAATGTGGTTTTCAGTATCTTTAGCTAATTGGAAGCTATCACACCTCTTTGCGAAACGTTAATGGAATTTTAACGTATCAGAAAGCTATCATAAACAGTATGATTTTCAATTATAAACGTCTTTAAACCGTTATATTGCAGATTTCTTCTCCAATTAGAAAACAAAGTCTGATTGTCCAACAGTTTTAATCCAGATGTAGATTTTTTCGGCGTCTCATCTGATTCCAAACTGTTAGCAAAGGTCATTACAGAAGATGAGCAAAGACGAGGAAAATACAGAAATAAACGAATGGCATATATTTTAAACCCTTTACGCCATAGCCTGTTTCTTGTTTTGAAAATAGTTGACTACTTAAAGCTTGCTTTAAGCTACCACCTACTCGAATAAAGAAAATATTCATCAAAATACAACTTAATAACTGTGTAAATTGGAACTATTTCCATCTGCGAATAAATGCGCTAAAAGGCGCTTCTATAGGGGAAAGGGTTAATCAGCGTCTGTTGTGCTTGCCATCGTCAACTTGATCAATAACCAATAAAGCTAAGGATTCACGTAACGGCGGAATAAAATTGATTTAGCGCGTGATTTTAGGTATAAACGTCACTTGATCAATGTCAATACTAATTCTAAGACGTTATCAGATCTTAAACGCCCGTCATTTATACATGTCGCTCGTGGACACATTTTAATTTTAAGCACAATAAATACGAACTGGAGAATGCCAATGGCGATTCACGCTCGAGCTTTAGACCTATCACTTCCGGCTCAGACGTGTATTGGCGTTTCAATAAATACACGCACTTATATTTGGGCAAAGTCCTAATGTTGGCAAAACATCTTATTTATACATCTTAACGTAAAGGTAATGAATCATTTAATGATTTTGAATCACGAGCGTTGTTTACAAACATTGTACGCACCAAAATTAAATGCGATATTTCCTATAGTTTTCTAAATCGACACCCACTTACAATGACAAACAGTCAGTGGGTTGGATAAGTTTAACATAAAGTCTATCGGTGCTTGACTAGAATCTCAACTTTTGTTCAAAACTTAAAAATAAAAATTTTAAGGGAAAAAGGATGGAAATGAATCTTTTTAAACAGACGAGGCAATAACAAGTTTTTAGAAAATTGACAATTTGTTAAAAATCTTATTTAGAAACCGTTTTTTCGCCTAATCAGACACTTCGTTACTTCAGTTGCTTGGCAACTCACAGTGTTCCAAATTGTTTGTAGGTGAATTACAGGTAAATGTACTTGTTAATGTTTCAAGAACAAATTTAATATGCAAGATCACGACTTCTCGCTAAAACTATGGTTATTCAGGAGTTATTTCATTATGTGAGACTTGATTGAATATTATCCCGCGTAGTGCTAACGTGAAATGTCCGCTTTAGAGATGTGTTGCTTAAGGCAAGATGAAAGTAAAATGGAAAGCTCCATGAGGAACTTTCTGTCTTACTTTCATCTTATTTTCATCTGTCACCTAATTACAAGGAGACTTCTTTTTAGTGATCGTTATAGAGGGTACTGGTTCCATTTCATCCACATTGCATCCAAACAGAACGTCGTAGATGTCCGCGTTTGACCAGGTACCAAACCGTTTGGGCGCATGACAGCATTCCTCATTTTCATATTTCTTTTAACTCTTTCACTCTTGAAACATCAAATGGATAATTCCAGTTTCCAAGTAAAGTCTGTTCGATTTGTGAGTAAACAGGGTTGGTTTTTAAAATTAAGGCCAGCACTTTTTGTACATTACAAGTGTACTCATGACAGGTATATTATTTTTAAACGACATAGGTATATACGTATTGTTAAGGCTTGAGAACCTAATACTACATGTATCTGACTTTCACTTTACTTCATTTGTCCCGTAACTTTGTCCGTCGTAGGTACTAGATCTTTGCTGTTTTCATGACAGTCTTTCTCCAATTTGTCCTGTCTTCAACTGCCCTCTGAGCAAAATCAACACTGTCCGGACCAAACTTTCCCTAACCCTTTCCCCAAAATAAGCGACTTTTAGCGTATTTAGTGTATTCCTCCGCTGAGGAAAATAGTTCCAGTTTATACCCTCATGAACAATCAACCATTACAAATATTTTATATAGTCTAGCAGATTTTAGCTTAAAGCAGGCTGAAAGTAAAGCAGAATGTGCTTTAGGGCACATTCTGCTTTACTTTCAACCTGCTTTAAGTGGTCACCTGTCTTCAAAATTAGAAACAAGCTATCAGATAAAGGGTTAACGTACCAAACTGTTGAGTCACTGTCTGTACCTGATCAACATATTCATACCTAGCGACGAGTTTTCTCGTCATTTACAAAGTGTATGCCTGAGAATATTACACTTGCCTTATGCGTACAGTGACGAATCAAATCGGGCCTCCCAATGGACCCCTCTGACTAAGGTATGCACTGTTTGTCATATTGCAGTACATTGACAACAGCAACCCTCAAAAGGTTAAAATTGACTAAACGAGATTGAAATTCAGATGATAACTCGTATGTATGTAGTAAACCACTCTTATACAGTCCATTTCCTAATCAGTTGGATACGGCAGCAGCTAGGCGCTGCTGCCGTATCCAACTGATTAGGAAATGAACTGTATAAGAGTGGTATGAGTTTTCATCTGATTACCTCCCTTTAATACGTAAATTGAAATTGTCAATTCAAAATCGCGGGGTGAATGGATTATTATTTATTAAGTGGTTCCGAATTGGCATATCAGCTTTGTCACAATATTTTATTGGCCAGAATGTTTACGGTGTTTATGAAGTCCTTTGTTGACCGTACATGTATTTCTAAACCAAAAGGTCAGCAAACAAATGAGGAATTTGTTCTCCGTCCAATAACTTTTTTACGCAATTAAATACAGTTTTGGTTTAATGAAGAGCTCGTTCATTATGCAATAGTTTCATTCCTGCGTCAATTTTGGTTCGATTGTTCTTTTACGACATGATAATGGTTTACGGAGGTCACGGTTTTCTGACAACTCTATTTTACCCCATTTCTTAAGTAAGTCAGTCAACAATAAAGTATTTGTTCTTATATCAAGTCTGATACGATTTGAAAGAGATCAAATTTGGACAGAATATATGCTTAAAATTAATACATGTTTGACTTTTCAGGGTTGTGATTAAACAAACTACATGTATTGGCAATTTGACAAATAGTGCATGCATATACTCTTATCTACCCTGTTTGTATAGCATGTTTACTGTTGATAATGTTATATCATTTGTAATGGACGCGTATGTGCGTCACGAGGTCTGAATGAGTTAACCCTTTGAACCCTAGATTTTGTTAACAGTGTACATGTACATGTGGAGAGTTTACTTTTCATATGCAAACAATGAAGACACAGATCAGTGGGCTCCCTTAGGAGCCCTCTGATCTGTGTCTGCACTGTTTGTCAAATAACAATTCATTGACAAAAACAATACCAAACAGTAAAACATGCATTAACTTCACTAAATTTGAAACTGGAATTGTCCATATGAAGTTTCAAGTCGAAAGAATAAAAAAGGGAGACAATGGGATACATACAATATGTAGAGAAAACAAAACACTGTTTCATGTTTATCAATATTTTAATACAGTGTATTGAAAGCATACAAATACAAATAACTAACACTCTGTGTATTCTATGACCATGCATTCACCTAACCCATTATGAAGATTGAAAGGGCGATAACCCAAAATAAACTGAAACCCAAACCATCAAACTGTTTTTGAAAGTTACGTCCCTTGGTAAGTGATATTGGTATATTGGTCAACAAAAGAATACGTATACATGTATTTAGAAAATATTTAAAACCACGAGAAATGTTTAACCATTGTTTGCTCTCTTTCGAATTTAGACAAAACTTAGTTTTAATTAAACGTTTCCTTCTGCCGAAATTTCGATACATGTCTATCAAAAGAGTTAGTTCTGAAAAAAAATCAGTTGCATTTGAACCATTGAACCATCTTTAATTGTTCTCGAACGCCAGTGTATTTATTTATGTTCTACAATACATTAACAGCACATTTTAAAGACATGTGATATTTCAATGATACTGAAAACCAGATTTGGCCCAAACATAATTTTGAATGACAATCGACAATTTAAGCATGGAAATATTAGTTAAGGAAAATGATGTATGTATGTCAATACATTTCAACGAATAACAATTGAACGAGCTGAGTCGAGATTCAACCCCGTGCACAGAGGGCAAAACAAATGAATAAATCTTACTCTCTATCCACATAGCTAGCTTGGTAACGCTTAATAAATGAAACCGAGTTCCTATTTGTATTGCATAATATTGGTCCTCATACTGAGGTTTATCAAGTAGATTATGCTACTTTATTTACCTTCCAGTATGAAAATAATGACGATGTATTGCGTTTATTCGGAGTAGAAATATGAGATTTGAAAGTCAAAATAAATGCATTCCAGTGGTGTTCCTCAAGCTACGCTTTATGTGAACAGACACATGTTAATGACCTTTGAAAAATACTATTTTATCGTAATATTCTTTTATTGTTATATTTCTCTGCAAAAATGTCCATTTGCCATTTGGTTTTCAGTCTTGATAAACCTCTATACCCGATTCATTATTGATCGTACGAACAATGTTTTAATATGCGATAAACCCTTCTATTACATGTACAGTCACTATAAAGACCACTATGATGTTTTTGGTATAGAACACGTGGTAGCTTTTTTAATCAGGCTAAAAACAATGTAGAATTAACCTGCCTAAAAACACGGGTAACAAGGTTGTCCGTAAAGACAGGTTTTTGACCCATCCTAGTAAAGACATGCCACTGACATGGATTGTTGTAGACTACATATATACACTCTATTATTATGCACAATCACGCCAGCATTAAGTATATGTAATACTTAAAATGCTTTATTTAAGAAATTGTTAATATCTGTTGCCATAGACCATCCAATGATACATGATTGACGAAATCACGTAATACAAAGACACAGTGTAAAGCTGAAAGTTAGAACAAAGTATATGTCTAACAGATGATGCATAATTATACTGGACGAATGTAGAGAGAAACCTCTCTGAGCTACATTTTCAGCTCTCGACGCCCCTGTCTTACAGATTGACATAGCATCTACCGTCGTATGGTCGATAACACAGATGTATATACATACTTTATACACATTTTTACAGACATTATATAAAATAACAAGAAATCATGAGCCCGTGCCAATGAAATATCAATGCCAGTTACCACTTTAAGTTCAAAACTGATCATTTAATGTCCATGCGTCAATATAGTAATTTTGAACATTGAATTGAAGACATTGGTAATGGGCATTAATTACTCGTTGAAGCAGATCATTGTTGTTTGTCCAGCAATCGTTGACACAATGGTTACAAACTCATAATCAGAGACAGCAAAAACAGTATGAAAATACATTACAGTTAAAATTGTATTAATCGAACGCTCGAAAGATGATACATATGTAGCCTTAAGGATAGATGATCGCTTAATGCAGGACAGACATATTACTCCAAATAGGAACCTTCTTCAATACCTTTGTCGTGCAATAAGTGGTCACTTAGTTTTGTTTGTATAAATAACATCGGGTCTCTTCGTTGTGTGGTCGTTTAATACAATTATGAAGGTACATGTATTCACATCAAAATACATAATTTTATCATACATAATTTTTTATATATACATACTCATATATGTTTATCTCTCATTCCATGTATCACATGGCTATGAATAAGACACAGCATAGTGTGACTGCAAGAACTACACTTTCACGGGGCGTGTTAGTCTTTGGTTCAAAGGCATTAGCAAAGAGTCATCGACCGTGACATTGAACAAATAGTTGGCCTTGCAGTCCATAAAATTACATTAAATAATAGTTTGTTGTTGTCTAATCTATAAATTTAACCCTTTCATCGCCATTGGTAAACTAGCGTTACACAACAGAGAATTACAGGTATCGACATTCTCTTGTAGAATATACATTGATCTGACGTTATATGGTATTTGAGTTGAGTCTGAGGTCGTTCTAAAACATTTGATTGGTCAGATTTGAGCTGTTGCTCAAATCTGATCAATCAAAAGTTTTAGAACGACCTCAGACTAAAGGCTCAAATGCTTGCTTTTTTCTTTTTCTTTTTGTTTTAAAAAGTTGGGACCATAATAAATACCAAGCACATTGGCGTTTGATCGGATAATAACTAGACATTCGTATCAATATTTCTTCAGTCCATGGCAACTGTCACATGTCTAAATTTGAAATACCGTATAGAAATATAATTTAAAGCAGATGATAGACCTACAACGGCAAAGAATGAGTTAACACAGGTAGATAGGTTTGATGGTGAAATGGTTTAAAGAAATATCACAGAAATAAAACCAATACAACACTAGCCACTGATATAAGTAGTCCATTCAATGACAATGGCCTTATTGCCGCTGAGCGCAGGTCGCGATGAAAACGTTTGACTGCGCATGTCTGTTGTAATCGACCTTGTAGGGAGCGGTCGTTTTTACACCGCGTGGGTAACAGGTTACATTCAAACTCGTTCTTAAGCCCCGTTGTACTCAGTGGACATTGGGAGCTCCATGCCTGCAAATCACATTCCATATGCTGTATTCTCGCCCTGGAAAAAGATAGAGATGTGAAACCATTAAACCTTTAAGCATTAACTCATTCACTCTCATGGTTTTAATGGACAATTCCGGTTTCCAATTACCTGTAGCCAATTCAAGACAATATAGGGTTAGATTTTCAAAACTCAAAAAAGTATAATATATATTTCAAAATAGCAAACAGAGCAGACCCTGATCTGAAGTCTCGTTTAGAAGCCCTCTCATGAAGGGCGAACTTATTTTCAGTGCACAATTTAGTGGTACGTTATTAGTACAGGAATTGTACTCTCGTCGCTAGCGTTCAACGTGTTAAGGCGCATTATTGTTTTCTTTCTACCTACATTAAATTGTCACAACAGGTTATGGGGTAATGGATTAAGACGCATAGTCTCACAGTGAATCTTCACTGGATATCATTTTAGATTTTTGTTTTGCTTGATATATAGATCTATAATTTTTTGTCGCAAAGGCTAGATCGGTTTGGGTTTTCTTGTTATAAATATTAAAAGTAATATTGATTTGTTTTGTATACATTTTACTTATTTGGCGAATGTGATTAAAACGCTATTTCTTAGCTTGGAGATACAAAATGTGTTTCTGAAAAATTGCAAAACGTTTTTCAACACTCAGATTTGTTCACCAATGATTATCTCTTTAAACAACAACGGTGAGTTATCCGTTCGATACTTTTATACAGGGCTTTATTGTGTTAAGGATATTATTTGTCATAATGATACTTACTGGCAGAATTTGTCGTAGAACTGATTAAGTGGCATCGACCTTTGAATCTGCTGGGCTGTGAGCTGTGTGACCTTGTTATTCATGTCGTCATAACAACGTTCGACCTCTGGTGGTGCTTTCTGGAAACATTTCAGGCCGTCTACGTATACTGAAAATAAAAAATAAAGTCGTGTGGTTGACTATGATACTGCATGTTATTAGATATAAGCATTCATGAACAAACTGAGTGTCCCTTTTCTCGTCAATGTTTTCATCTGGTTTTGAAACTAATGGAGACATGTACTCTGATTTTTAAAGCTAGCGCTAAGAAGAAATGACTGAAGAAATACCGAACTGATTGACAAATAGTTTGGATTCTGATCAGACCCTGTGTTACAGTGGAGAAAACGTTATTCTTTTCTCAATTAACGCGTTTACGCTAAAACTATTATTTCAATTGCAAACATTTGGAGCCAGATCAGACGCCGGATAACCCGGCGTCTGATCAGGCTCCAAACAGTTTGTCCCTCGGACCAACATGAATAGTCAGAATTGTCGAAAAGTTGTCTTTTTCTACATTTGATTGCGATGCGTTTGCGTTTCGTTTGCGATTAAACGGGAAATAATAACTTTTTTCTCCCCTGTATTCGGTGTCTAATTATGACCCAGACTGCTTGCAATATTATCCGCAGTCCCCTATAGCGATGAAAGGGTTATACACTATTTCAAAATTACAACCTTTTAACTTTAAAAAATGGTTATTTTCGATCCAAAGCGAGTTCGAATTATCGAGTTTCGACCAGACAAAACTCGATACTTCGAACTCATTTAAATAGAGGATAACCCACGTTTTATGTCGAACACATGCGCGTGACAGTTGGCGGTATAATGACGTCACTCGTTGCTCCCGAGTTTGGATTCGTGCTCTTCCGGTGAGTAGTTCGCGACAAATCGGACTGCCGGAATTTAACGATAAGACACGATTGACTACGATTCTTGGGGAGCCCTACGGGGAAAATTCATAATAAAAAGCGATTGGTGATAATCCACTGCAGTGGATTACCAAGTGATCATCCACTGCTATTTCGTGGTAATCCACCGAAAAGCATAAATAAATCGAGATTATCAGTATTTCATAATTTTAAGTCAAAACTCGATACTTTGAACTCGCTTAAATCGCGCTTATCAGCATTTCATGATTGCAATTTTGATAATGCAATCTCGCTTTAGTCGAACATATCTGTATGTTAAAGTTCAAACGCGGTTAAGCCACGTTTTAACTTTGAAATATAGATTTGTTCGAACTAACGCGAGTTCGAAGTACATGTATCGAGATTTGACTGTAGAACAACTCAAAAGAAGACCATTTGAAAATGTAAAAGACATGTGACAAATTGCGACAGGGTGACAGCTATTCAGAAACTCTTTTAGGACCTTCTACATTATGTCTACCTTCTTTCAGCAGCATTCTACAGATTTAACTGGAAGGCTAATCTGTTTCAAAATTGTTTACACATGTCTAGAAAGTATCCCTTACTACATGAACATAGTCGACTGCCCATTAAAGTAGGGTATGTTGTAAGGCATATATTTTATATATACATAATTATTATATGAATACGAACAGGAGAGAAGATATAATTATTTCCCAATAAACGCAGTGCTGAAACAATACCGTCCATTACAAACCGTTTAAGGCTTTATCAGACACTGCGTAACTTGGCATCTGTTTGCCACTCATTTTGTAACACATCGTCAATATTGAACAGCCTGTTATTCTGTACATTTAATTGCATTGCGTCTTGTCAGTGTGTTTAGTTTAGCTTAGTTTAAACTGAAAGCAATACTCGTCTTTTACTCTTAGTTTCTGTATGCTATGATATAATATATTACATTAAGAAATAACGCATTAGCCGGTTATTGAGATGTGTTCTTTTTAATGTTTGAAGTCAAACATGTCCCCCTAATGCAAACTATATCCTTTCCTCTGTGTATAACTATAAGCCATTGCTGGTATGCGTATATAGAAACTTACCATTGACGTCATGGCATAAGACTTCAATGCCCTTCTTTAGTGACTCGGGTTCGAACCCGCTCAGTGCGACCATTTCTTTAGATCCCTCACATCTGTCCATCACAGTTTTCATGCATTGAAACAGTCTTTCTTTAACACTGAAATAGAATAAACAAAACAGACTTTAAACATAAGAAGACGGTAAATCCGTAATTTTTTAGAAGAATCCTTTCTATATTTGCAGGTACATGTGTATATTGAACAGTGCTGAGATACAAGACGTCCGGTCTGTATTTAAAGTTTCGGCAACTCAAAAATTAACTGCTACATGACGTAAACGTGTTATACTAAGTCACATGATTAAATTGCGTAATGTGACGAACAGTTAATGTTGGTTAATGTAATTCTGATGGAAATCATTAAAATAAGTAAAACCATTGTTTACAAGTATGTCTATAACAGTGAACTCTCTGACCACTTCTTCCAGATTAGAGAGACATAACCTCGGAGAAACTGAATGGACAATATTTCCAGACAGGTGACATCTAAATCAAACAATAGCCACGCAGAAAGCAACTTTCTGCATTTCTGTTGCACTGCATTCAACATCCGAACATTCTTAGAGCTGCATATGTGTCTATAATGAATGGTTAGTAAGCCATTCATATGCATATGCAGTCGAATTTCGATATCTCTAACTCGCTTAATTTGAACTATCCGATTTGTCGACACATAAATTGCATTATTTCATGCTCGGTGAAGACAAACATACCCCTATTTCAAAGATAAAACGTGGCTAAGCCACGTTTTAACTTTGAAATACGGGTATGTTTGACTTAACAGAGTTCGTGATATCAAAGTTCAACTGTAATTTATTTGGGACCGAAAAACTGTTTCGATTTTCAGGGATTTGGGGTACGGGTGCAAGGGTTACACCTTATTTTTAAGTACATGTATAAGTAATTCACTTAGAAATGTAATTGTTTTATCTTACCTTTTCATGGTGTGTGAGAACCAGGCTCTGTAAAATAAGAAATAAATACTTTGATAAACAGTGATGTTGTTGTTGTTGTTGTTGCTAAAAATAATTAAGGTCCTTTCGGAGCATGTATATATTAGTGCATCTATTGGCTCGAACATAATCTACAATAATGATATCGTCTAGGTTGTGTTTAATTTCGTTTCACAATAGATTTCCATTATCAATAGTTATTTCCATATCAGACGCCGAGTAACTCGGCGTTTGATCATTCTCTTAACAATGTGCAGCTCAGATTAAAATGAATCGTGCAAGTTTATTTGATCATCATGGCACTGTCTTTGGTTTCGTTCAAAGAATGTTTTGTACCAATGTCGAGGTAAAATGGTATTTTGCCGCAACTTCCGGAAAAGACTGAACGGTAAACCGGTTAACCGTTCGGAAGATAAACGGTTAACCGTTTAGTCAAATAACCGATTATTGCCATCCCAGGTTTTCTTTCGCACTTACCTGCAGAATTTGCTGGCAGCCTTTTCATTCTGTCCAATGATCGCTCCCACAGTTTTAGTGATGTTGAAGCCACTAGCAGAGTAGGGGCTGCCGGGTGTAAACACTCCGGGGTCAATGTCAACTTCTCTGAAGCATGCCTTTAGGTTCGTGTTCAAGTCTTTTAGGCAGGGTGTTGGTGCCGGAAGTGATCCTGAAAAAATCAGTTATTATTTCCCAATAAACACGTTTGATGGTACAAAACAAATATTTCCAACGCAAACAGACTGAGCCAGATCAAGCTCTAAATTATATACTACTCATAATGAAATAACTCGTCAATATTGTCAAAAAACATCGAAGCTTAGCTGTTTGTCCATCAGATGGAAAAAATCGCCAACGTTTTTAAAATAAATACTTGTCATTTTCTACACTTTATTGCATTGCATTTGCGTTTCGTTTCACTTAACCCATTTGTGCCCACGATCCCATATAAGGGACATAGGCAAACAGTGTAGACTCTGATCAGACGCCGCATTATGCGGCGTCTGATCAGAGTCTACACTGTTTGCTGATAGGAATTTCATTATAAAACAAAATGAAAATGAAAATTTTGACCAGGCATCCCTTTGATAAAAAATGGATTAATCCAATACATAAACATGGACGAATCCACTAGGTATAAATGGGTTAAACGGAAAATAATGACGTCTTCTCGGCCACAGCCAACAATGGTATCCACTGCTTATATGCATACAACGTTGTTTCAACATCGATTCAACGTTGTTTCGACATTGATTTAACGTTGTTTCGACATTGATTTAACGTTGTTTCAACACTGTCTTATGCAACGTTGTTTCACACTGATTCAACGATGTTTCAACATTGAAACAATGTTAAGAGCCTGCTTGGAATGGCTATTGGAAGCAAGCAGTCCAGTCATTATGCTTACCTTTGCCACACATCATTTGTAAACCGTTGATAAGGTTGATGGTCTCCTGTTCGAGCCTGATGAAGTCGCTCCGGGTGGGACACTGGGCACTGTTCTCCAGATTGTTGATACCCTCAAACACACAGGCCATGATGTTACCCTCCTTTCTGTAACACAATTAAAATGACTAAATAAGCAAACAGAGCATACCAACGAAGCTAAACGGAAACTGTGTCATATAATTTAAAACAGTAAAAGAGATCACTGAATGCATTCTTTCTAATCTTCTACTTGACTGCCGTGACGCCATCTGCTTTAAACCATTGTCGTCTACTTTGAGTTCAAAAATCTAGCTTTTAGTTTATGTTACTTAATTATCATTGAAATGAATGTCAAATAGTTTGGACCGTGATCAGACGCTGCTTTACGTGGTGTCTCATCAGGGTCCAAATGATTAGTTTATAACCACTGTAACGCAGTAATAAGACGTATGACACGGCGTATTATCGTAGGTTTTAAATATGTTGACATCAATTAATTCTTGAATACAGTGAACCCCCTCTTAAAAGGACACGTGTGGGGACAAGATAATTTTCCGGTTCAGAGGGGTTTCCAGTTTAGAGGGGCTTTAAACAATTACCATATAGCTTGTTTCTATTATGGAGTTAGCTGAAAACTTGAAGCAGGTTGACAGTAAAGCAGAATGCGCCTTTAGGCGCATTCTGCTTGAATTTCAACTTGCTTTAAGTTATCATCTGCTAGAATATAGGAAATATTTCTAATGATATTTATTCATAAACGTAAAAAGTGGAATTATTTTCTTCGGTGTAGGAATAAATCAAAAACGTGAAAAGGCGTAGTTATGGTGTTAAGGGTTAAAATAAGGAAGGATTGGAAACGAGACCAACATTTTTGTCCGGTTTAGAGAGAATTCCGGTATTTAGAGGTTCCGGTTTGGAGGGGGTTGACTCTAAATCGTCAACGTTTTTAAAAAGTTGTCATTTTATAACGCTTCACATCTTATTGCCATTGCGTTAGCGTTTAGTGTCGTCTATACTGGAAATTCGCTTTACCTTTGGAAGACAATAATAGTATTGTACTTACGCGCAGACGGCGTCTGTTATTCGATTGGCATTTCCGGGCATAGCACCCTGGGTACCACGTGACATCAGCGCTATAATCTGCTGCATTTGAAATCCGCCATTGCTCTGAAAAATGATCGAATATGTGTGGTGGTATAAAGATATAAATCGTATAAATGAACAATCAAATGTATGTGAAGCGGTCACCCTTTGAACAAAGATAAAGTTCTCTTATGCAGGGCAACACTAAATTTGAGTTACAATTGACACGACTTGAAATTGAGGTTATAGTCAGTTCTTCAAATAGAAGAAATGTTGGAATAAAAAATGAAGTCAATTTGTCTTACCTGGAAACACTGTGCTATAGCACTCCTGCCTGCTGGTGCGCATGCGCTGTTCTGGGGAGGCTGGGCGTTGGAGCTAGGCATGTTGGGCATGTTAGGCACGTTACGTCTTTGGTTGGCGGGGTTCACTGGTGGCGGTATCGCTCTAGGGCGCGATGCACGGGGTATTGATGGTATATTGGGAATGTTCGGCACTCGTGGATTGGGCAGGGGAGGAGCGGCGGGCTGGCCATACGTCACACACAGTACCATGGACACTAAAATATATATGAGATGTGCCATGACAAAACCTGCCTTACAGCATTGCAACATGATACTTACCAAGCCTCAACTCTGTATCTCACAGTTCTGTCGTCACAGCCAAATACAGTATAAAATACAGCTACATAAAATGCTTTAGGTGTATGTGGGTGTCAAACAGTGTAGATCCGTATTTTTACAGTTTTATTTTATTATTTCTACCTCGCCTAAGTTGAACATATCTTTATTTCAAAGATAAACGTGACTAAGCCACGTTTTAACTTTTATATAATGATAGGTTTGACTTATGCAAGTTCGAGATAGCGAAGTTGGACTGTATATGAATTAATGTGTGTTAGTATATCAAGTTGTTCTTAAAGTTCATTGATGGATGGTTTGACAACTTAGGTTCGTTTGATAGATTTGAATCGTTGTTAGTGTAGACACAGCTAAAATACGGAAACCAATTATAGATTGATCCCCGACTTGAGTCCATGTGAAGGTCAATGTAAAAATAAGTTTATAACATCAGTAAACTGTTACCAAAACCCAATTTTCTCCCAAAAAGGCTACTTGACTTTGCCTTGAAGACTTTTTTAAAGGATGTAAACTTGTATAGTCTGATTAAATTGACATGTCAGTCATCCCATAGCCTTATTCTAGTATTGAAAATAGGTGACTAATTAAGTCAGGTTGAAAGTAAAGCAGAATGCGCTTTACTTTCATCCTGCTTTCAGCTACCATTTGCTAATATATAGAAAATGTTTCTTATAGTATAAAGTGAAACTATTTTCTTCATTTGAGGAATAAGCGTAAGGCGTAAAAGGGCGTATTAATGGGTTTATTAGATTAAAACATGGTTATAGCACAAGCTATCGCGGCCACTAAAAGCTACAGCATAGAAGACGTTATTGTTTCCCGTTTAAAAACGCAAACGAAGAGTAAAACACTGGAACAAAAAAAAGAAACCACAATTTAGTGGAAATTTTAACAATATCACTCTGCATGGCAAGCAGTTTAGAGCCTGGTCAGACGCTGGTTTACTTAAGCTTGATTCAAATTGTTCACAAATGCTTTAGAGGTTGGTTTACATATTGAAATGGTCTATAAGACACCTTTTGTTGAACAATTATTCATACAGTGGGCGTTTTCTTTAAACAAATCGTTTGCTAGAAAACAATTATGTCCATTGCAAGTAGTATGGATCCTAATAGAAATACCCAGTAACTGAGCGTATGATCACCAGGCTAAACGTATTGTTTGCTATTCAGATTTTAATAAATTATTTATATTTCAAATTTAATAGCCTGTCATTTTGTACATTGAGTTACATTGTATGTTTTGTTTAAACGGAAAATATATCGTATTCTCTCAGTAGAAAAAATATTATAATTCACTCACCTGAAATCAGTGTTGCGATATCCATCAGGCTCCTTCTTAATATAACCAGACTTTATAGTTAGTTAATTAACTTAATTATTTTGACAAATCACCGCACTAATGTATCATACATGTATATCCAGACAGAAGCTCAATAGTTTATCACTTAACAGATTGAGCTCATTAACTCACTAGTTCTCAATGATATTTGAAAATATTTAAAAGAAGACGTTTTGTTTTATATAAGAGATATTTCGGATAGAGATATTCGTTGGCTCATTTCTGTGCAATGTAGATCTGTCAAATTGGTATTCAATTAATCACGCATAGATTATAAGCGCGTGGCGCACGAGTATGTCACCTGTCCAGTGTTTATACAGGCCGCGGGTGGTTCAAATAGCTGACTGGACATTCAGGGGAATAATGTTCATAGTGGTCAGCACTGAGTTTAATTGTTCTAGTAATAAAGATGATCGCTTAAGGCAAGTTGACAATAAAAGAAAAGCTTCTTCAGTCGCTTGCTAAACAAAGGAAATTAGCAATTATCTAAATAAGGGTAAACGCTTCATTTATATTTCCTGGTACTTTCCTTTGTTTCGATAGAAAATAGATGTATCATTGAAAATATACACTGAATCTTGTATCAAGCGACTACGTCTAAGAAAAACTTTGCGTTAACTTGGATACAGGTGGTTGCTTAATACAACGTTAAAAGCTCCTAATCGTTGAGCTTTTTGTGTTGTTTTATCTTGCATTGTACAGTCAATTTCTTTAGATATCTCTGTGTTATCTACTTTTACTTAATTAGCGATTACTAAGTACAATATTTACTGTTAACTAAACTGTGACTGAAATAAAAGCAATGGTTCAGTAAAACCTCTCTATTACGACCACTCTTCTGTTTTAACCATAATGTGTTTAAGGCAGGTTACTGCTTAAAGCAAGGTGGCAGTAAAACAGAATGCTCCTTAAAGAGCTTTCTGATTTACTTTCACCTTTCTTTAAGCTGTCACCCTTCTTTCATACAATCAATTAGTCTATAATTTAGAGGTCGTAGTAGTAGAGTGGTTTTACTGTAATTGATGGCGAACCAGCCGTTACATAATTCTTTCACTACTTCGTGTATAGTACGAATGCTCTAGTGCGCGTTTGTGTTCAGCTCATGTAATAGTAATGATTAACGACGGGCATTAAGTTTTAAAAGCATTTACATGTACATGTATTGTGTATGTAAATTTACGCTTACTGCTTTTTGTTTAAAATGTGATTGTTCGTGTGATAATATCTTATATTTTCTTGCAAATCTTATACGAGTGGCTATGTACAAATATAATGTTTTAATGTCAAGATAATATTAAATGTATTTATGTACGAATGTACATGTGTACAGATGAGACTGCGATTAATAATAGATAGGCTAATCTCACTGTCTTGATATAACAGCAAAATCCCTCTTTCGCAATCTCTAAACTGTGTCACTTAATACCTGGATAAAGCAGGAGGCTTCTTAAAGCAAAGTAGGGGCTTTCTGATTTACTGTCACTTTGCTTGAACCCATGACCTATATTTATCATGTATCTTTTGATATCTTTCATATGCTTTAAGCCACCCTTTCATATAAAAAATAGCCCTCTTTTTATAAGTATTCACAAAAAATGACACCACATGACAATACGAGGATGAATACGTCAGTTAATTTTCATTGAAAAAATGTCTTGATATAAGAGCATCTCTTATATAATCTAAATTATACGAAACATACTTATTTGCTGATTTCATTAATTCAATAAATTTAAACATTACAGGTCTATGAAAAAAGTATTTATTTAGATATTTCACTCTCAAGTCAACATAACAAGGACATACGCATATGAAATTGAATATACCCCGTTAGAAATAGTTTTATCAAAAGCAGACGGTAACTTAAAGCAGTAAGTTGAAAGTAAACAGAGGGCGACTTAATTAAGAATATGCATTAACCCATTATCCCATAGCATGTTTCTAGTTTTGAATGCAGTTACCACTTTCAGCAGGTTAAAAGTAAAGCAGAATGCGCTTTAAGGCGCATTCTGCTTTACTTTCAGTCTGCTTTTAACCTACCATCTGCAGAATAAAGGAAATATTTCTTATGGTATATATTCAGAATTGTATAAAGTAGAACTATTTTCTTCAGAGGAGGCAAGTATTAAGGTGTAAAAAGGCGTATTTATCGGGTAATGGGTTAAGGTGCATTCTCCTTTACTTTCAACCTAATGTAAGTGGTCACATGTCTTCTAAAAAGGTTAATGGGAGTTTTGTCTTTTATTTTTGTTCAACATGACACATTGACATGTATTTTGAGTCACCAATGCTACAAACAGTTCGCCTTCACTCGGAAATCACCGGCTTTCTCCGTCAGTATAAAATATCGCAGTATGACAGAAATGGCCGAACTCTCCCGAATGTATGATGCACCTCGGGCAATCAAAACCGGAAGTATGGCATTGCTAGCATAGTTTAGCAATCTTGCTAGTGTTCATTTGGGATTTTACTAGCCTCTTGTCATATAACAAACATTTTGTGTTTATTTTGTCATCTTGAACATATTTCTGTTTAGGCAAATCAAGCATAAACTCTTATCATGCTCAGAGCGACTTGGTTAACATTTGCAAATACATGTAGTTTGAATCTGATCTGGATCAAAATTGTTTGTCAATTATATTGCACTTTTTGTTGAAGTAAAAAACCAAACCATTTAACCTAATTTTGTTTGTCATATGAAATATTTGTCTTCTGCAAGACTACATCAATTTTAAATAGATGGTTCATCAGCAGACTGACAAACAGTTTGGATCCAGATGAGACGCCGAGTCACCCAACATCTCATCTAGATCCAAAGTGTGTGCAATCGGGAGCAAAAGTCCAAGCGCTTGCAGAATGTTAACATTCTGATATGTTTCTTTGACAAATAACATTTACAAAGTTTTTCCAGGAAAAAACATGAAACCTGTATCCAGTCGACACTCCAAATAAAGATCAATTTGTTGTCTTACATAAAGGTGACATCTTGACCCTTTCATATTCAAATTTATTGTGAGAATTTTAATCCTTCACCGCAAGATTCTGGCCTGCTTCAATTTTGTTGTCTGCAATATCATTTCAAAGTTAGATTAAGGCAGTTTAACTGACGTAATTTCAATACAAGTGGCAAACAATTTTGATCCTGATCAGATGCCGCGTAACGCGGCATCTGATCAGAATCAGAACTGTTAGACAATACGCTTTAGGCAAAATAAAAGCAAATACCTGTGTTTCCGGTAACCCGACCGACCCTTGTTTTTCCCTCCGACCCTAAACTATTTTTTTTCATTTTTCAAAAAATATAATCAGCGAATGTCGGTAAATTTTGCGGCGCTTGTGACAGCTAATTTATAGACATTTAAGTGTTTCAAAATTTATTGTTAACAGGGGCGTAGCTTGGCCGAAATGAAAGTGTAGGCATATCTTTTTAGGGGGGTCCGGGGGCATGCTCCCCCGAAAATTTTTTGAGTTCTACAACACTGTAGACGCATTTAAAGAGGGTCTGGGGAGACATTTATATGAAGAATTAATGAAATGAAAAGCTTCAAACGACAGACAATTTTTTTTCAAAGGAATATGTCTGCATATTTTCTTGAAAAACTAACCAAAAAACAACCCCACGTCAATTAGTATATAATAGGGTCTGATACCGTAATTTTTCATTAACATACTCGCTACTTGAAATTATTTGGATGTAACTTTCTTTTCGGGACAAATTGATCGAGCACACTACAGGCCCGTATGAAATCCAAAATAACTATACCAAATTATGAACTCACTCTTACTAGGAGGGCATTGGGGAGGGTTGATTCCTAGATAGCCGCTGGCTTGTTTTGAGGGCGTTTTTGCGCGTCCAAGACAGGTAAAATTCTGCCATAAATATATGTAAAAACTCGGCTGAAAATGACATAAATTTTCTGTTCGAGGTTATTATAATGTAATTGTTGACATGTTGTCTTCCATTAATCTCTAAGTTAGACTCTAACACCACCCTATTCCTATTTTATTGCATTTTTTTACTTTTAGAATTGTCGCAAGTATGTTTTGCATAAGGCAGCTACATGTACAATTTGTACATGCGTGCCAACGGGGTGATTAGACCAGTTAATTAATAAGTGTACGCTTTCTTACTAGGGGGGTCCGGGGGTATGCTCCCCCGGTAAATTTTTATTCCTAGATAGTCTCTAGGTGCGTTCTGAGGTCTTTTCCCGCGTTTGATAATGGCAAAATACTAACATGAATCTATGTAAAAATAATTGGGGTTCACCTCTAAACCCCCTTAGATGTCAATTTTATTGCTTTTTCTGCATTTTTAGCCTTTTTTATTTTTGTAGACTTCTGAAAAAAAGTGTAGGCACGTGCCTACCTGCCTAATAGGAAGCTACGCCAATGGTTAAATAAGATTTTGCAAAAAATCTAAGTGAAATTTGCTCTAAATCTGTCATAAAGTAGTCGTTCCTTGCAGATACGATCTACTAGTTAATAAACCTTTGACACATTCAACATGCAGCTAACACATTTCATGGACACATTTGACATGCATAGCATGATACAACACATTTCGAAACATAATTAACTCCATCCATTAGATATGTCACTATTAGTACTTTGCTGTTTTGATACACCAATATTGAACAACAATGATACCACTTTAGATGTTTAATGTAATTTTGGTAATGGGACGTACCAATAGAATAACAGTTTGAATAGATATTTATAAGTTTTTTATGAGTAATCACAGGGCTCTGCACAATAAAATACTATCACTATATAAAATATTCCATCAGAAAGTTAAATGTATTATTCTATGGGGGGTTTTTTTTAAAATAAAAAAGACCTGCCGTCCCTAATATTTTTGGGCATGTAATAGGAAACACGGGTACTTTTTTATTTGGCCTTGTGACTTCATTGAGAGTGAAAGGGTCAACTTAGGACACATTTAATGTAGAAAGTTCATATAGTATCTCGCTGCATTAGTTTTGTCCTGCATTAAGAAGTGGTATGTCATGAAGGTGTCATTGCTTTCCCTCCATAGCCAAAAGTACGGAATCCCGTTTAGGCCAACATTGTTGGTAACATTCAGTAAAACGCGAAACTGCAACATTTATAATTTACATAACGGAATCTTGTTTTGACCAACCCTTTTCTGTTTTAGAATTTAGGAGAACGCTACAGTTTGCTGCATTTCGAAAAAGACGCGATGGCTCTAATAGGACAAGTACACTGAGAAAAAATGTAGCACCAACAGGATTCCGTAATAATCATCGGAGTTAATATACATGTGATACAAAAGAGACACAGCTCAAATATTTTTCTGCATTATATTAGCTTTCAAAGACGAACCCGTTTTCATGGTAATGAGTTAACAAAACGGAGATATCTCTTAAGACATGTGTCATTTTGAAACAAGACAAATATGATGCAAGCAGAAGGCGGTTTTGTGTTGAATCTTAATTAACCTTTACATGACCAAAATGCAACTTGGCAAATATTAAGTGGTAAATTGGCGTCTAATTGGGATATGTACTAATTTGTTCAGACAATAGCATTAAAGCAGCCGAAACTATGGCGCACACATAGTCGAAGCAGTCATTAAATTAAAGTCAAAAAGTACAGGGAAACCTCAGTAAACCGAAAACATACAAAACGTTATTTTTGGTCTCTAAACCAGTTAGGATAACGGGTGACTTCATAACCCTTTCATGATCAAATTTATCGTGAGGTGTTCATTTACCTTTCACCGCCATATTATCGTCTGCTTCAATATTGCTGTCTGCAATGTCGTTTCAAAGTTAGATTTAAGGCAGTAACACTAACGTAATTTCAAAACAAGTGGCAAACAGTTTTGATCCTGATCATGATCAAAACTATTTGCAAATGCGCTTCATGGCGTCATTCAGAGTGAAAGGGTTAATGCAGGATATATAAGTAAGGCAGAAAGCTCCCTTTGAGAACGTTCTGCCTTATTACTAATATATCCTGCATAAGGAAGGCACCTGTGTTATGTGGTCTACCTTCTTGTCTAAAGAGTGTCCGGTTAAGAGTAAAGGGAGTGTTAGTCGTTGGGGCCAGCTATACGCATTATCAGCAAATGTTTTGCTACCACAATTTATATGGATATCCTAATTTTGTTTTCCTGCGAAGGCAACTTTGTCCTCGTATCGGAAAAAAAAATATCCAGTAAATACAATGACTCTGTAGGAAAACAAATATATTACATATAACGTGTCGTAGCAAAACCATTTGAAAATCGTACGCAGTTGCTTTTGAAATATATAATTGTTTGATAAGAGTTACGGTACCTTTCTGGCACTATAACATGCTTGCCCATGTTAACACTGCTACGTGTAGCAACTTTGATAAGATTTATTGATTGATTGATTTACTGATTGATTGACTGATTGATTGATTGACGAAACAATGGATTCGTGTTGATATATTGATGGATGGATAGATGAACAAACGCGTGTTAGACCGACACCATTTGGTTTCACTAGTCAAAGGGAAATAACTTGTACAGGACGAGTAAGAGTTATCTCTATTCAATTATAACATGGATATACGTACATGCACAAATTAAAATACATGTACATTGAATATTTATTTCATTAAATGACAAACTAATTGCGAGCACGATTTAGGCTAATTCATTGGATTGATGGATGCATTGGTCGAATGAATGTTGGGTTAAGAAATTGATTTCATTCTACTCGGATTTGTTTGTTAATGTCCGTTTCTGCCATCTATATGCTAATTGGACACTCCAGAGAGAGAGGGAGGGAGAGAGAGAGAGAGAGAGAGAGAGAGAGAGAGGGGGGAGAGAGAGAGATAGAGACAGAGACAGAGAGACAGAGACAGATAGAGACAGAGACAGAGAGAGGGAGAGAGAGAAGAAACATAATGAAAAGTGACAAACAGCTTGAATCTTGATAAGACGCCGCGTTATGCGGCGTCTGATCTAGATTCAAACTTTTGCTAATGTAAGTCAAGTCTTAAGTTTCCCTACCTATAACGACTACTCCGAACAACGCACATTATCTGTCTCTCCAAATGGGTGTCGCAATAGCGAGGGAGCACTGTATTTCGAAGCAGACGATGATTTAGCGGATACTGAGTGATCAAACTTCAACAACAGGTAAAGGATAACTCTTTGCCAGGCTAAACTTTTTTACAGCCTTTTAAATCAAATTAATATTTTTATTGTACACAAGTTAAAACAATTGTCAGTTTAAATGCACCAACATGAGTTTACGGTCGTGTTTGTTTCATAACTTTTTACTCACTCTGGGGAAACCTGTTGGAAGTAAAAGTCTGTTTGTATATTTAGGGCCGAGATATGATCAAGGCTACTTTCATTGTATGGCACATCAATTGCCTTCTTTGAACAAACATCCATATTCGGAGTCTACGGCGCCTTTGTATTCATTTACATTGGTGTCTGCTTTGCTTTGTCTGTGCATTGTCCATTTGGTGTTAGTTGTAGCAGTAGGTTAGTGTAATACAGTAGGGGAAGTAGTATAAAAGTATATGTGGTAATACAGTAGGGGAAGTAGTATATAAGTATATGTGGTAATACAGAAGGGGAAGTAGTATATAAGTATATGTGGTAATACAGTAGGGGAAGTAGTATATAAGTATATGTGGTAATACAGTAGGGGAAGTTAGTATATAAGTATATGTGGTAATACAGTAGGGGAAGTAGTATATAAGTATATGTGGTAAGGGGAAGTAGTATATAAGTATATGTGGTAATACAGTAGGGGAAGTAGTATATAAGAATATGTGGTATACAGTAGGGGAAGTTAGTATATAAGTATATGTGGTAATACAGTAGGGGAAGTAGTGTATATGTGGTAATACAGTAGGGGAAGTAGTATATAAGTATATGTGGTAATACAGTAAGTAGTATATAAGTATATGTGGTAATACAGTAGGGGAAGGTAGTATATAAGTATATGTGGTAATACAGTAGGGGAAGGAGTATATAAGTATATGTGGTAATACAGTAGGGGAAGGTAGTATATAAGTATATGTGGTAATACAGTAGGGGAAGTAGTATATAAGTATATGTGGTAAAACAGTAGGGGAAGTAGTATATAAGTATATGTGGTAATACAGTAGGGGAAGGTAGTATATAAGTATATGTAGTAATACAGTAGGGGAAGTAGTATATAAGTATATGTGGTAATACAGTAGGGGAAGTAGCATATAAGTACAGTAGGGGAAGTAGTATATAAGTATATGTAGTAATACAGTAGGGGAAGTAGTATATAAGTATATGTGGTAATACAGTAGGGGAAGTAGTATATAAGTAGATGTGGTAATACAGATGGGGAAGTAGTATATAAGTATATGTGGTAATACAGTAGGGGAAGTAGTATATAAGTATATGTGGTAATACAGTAGGGGAAGTTAGTATATAAGTATATGTGGTAATACAGTAGGGGAAGTAGTATATAAGTATATGTGGTATACAGTAGGGGAAGTTAGTATATAAGTATATGTGGTAATACAGTAGGGGAAGTTAGTATATAAGTAGATGTGGTAATACAGTAGGGGAAGTAGTATATAAGTAGATGTGGTAATACAGATGGGGAAGTAGTATATAAGTATATGTGGTAATACAGTAGGGGAAGTAGCATATAAGTACAGTAGGGGAAGTAGTATATAAGTACATGTGGTATACAGTAGGGGAAGTAGCATATAAGTACAGTAGGGGAAGTAGTATATAAGTAGATGTGGTAATACAGATGGGGAAGTAGTATATAAGTATATGTGGTATACAGTAGGGGAAGTAGTATATAAGTAGATGTGGTAATACAGTAGGGGAAGTAGTATATAAGTATATGTGGTAATACAGTAGGGGAAGTAGTATATAAGTATATGTGGTATACAGTAGGGGAAGTAGTATATAAGTATATGTGGTAATACAGTAGGGGAAGTAGTATATAAGTATATGTGGTAATACAGTAGGGGAAGTAGTATATAAGTAGATGTGGTAATACAGTAGGGGAAGTAGTATATAAGTATATGTGGTATACAGTAGGGGAAGTAGTATATAAGTAGATGTGGTAATACAGATGGGGAAGTAATATATAAGTATATGTAGTAATACAGATGGGGAAGTAGTATATAAGTATATGTAGTAATACAGATGGGGAAGTAGTATATAAGTAAATGTGGTAATACAGTAGGGGAAGTAGCATATAAGTACAGTAGGGGAAGTAGTATATAAGTATATGTGGTATACAGTAGGGGAAGTAGCATATAAGTACAGTAGGGGAAGTAGTATATAAGTAGATGTGGTAATACAGATGGGGAAGTAGTATATAAGTATATGTGGTAATACAGTAGGGGAAGTAGTATATAAGTATATGTGGTAATACAGTAGGGGAAGTAGTATATAAGTAGATGTGGTAATACAGATGGGGAAGTAGTATATAAGTACAGTAGGGGAAGTAGTATATAAGTATATGTGGTTATACAGTAGGGGAAGTAGTATATAAGTATATGTAGTAATACAGTAGGGGAAGTAGTATATAAGTATATGTGGTAATACAGTAGGGGAAGTAGTATATAAGTAGATGTGGTAATACAGATGGGGAAGTAGTATATAAGTATATGTGGTAATACAGTAGGGGAAGTAGTATATAAGTATATGTGGTAATACAGTAGGGGAAGTTAGTATATAAGTATATGTGGTAATACAGTAGGGGAAGTAGTATATAAGTATATGTGGTATACAGTAGGGGAAGTTAGTATATAAGTATATGTGGTAATACAGTAGGGGAAGTTAGTATATAAGTAGATGTGGTAATACAGTAGGGGAAGTAGTATATAAGTAGATATGGTAATACAGATGGGGAAGTAGTATATAAGTATATGTGGTAATACAGTAGGGGAAGTAGCATATAAGTACAGTAGGGGAAGTAGTATATAAGTATATGTGGTATACAGTAGGGGAAGTAGCATATAAGTACAGTAGGGGAAGTAGTATATAAGTAGATGTGGTAATACAGATGGGGAAGTAGTATATAAGTAGATGTGGTAATACAGATGGGGAAGTAGTATATAAGTAGATGTGGTAATACAGTAGGGGAAGTAGTATATAAGTATATGTGGTATACAGTAGGGGAAGTAGTATATAAGTAGATGTGGTAATACAGATGGGGAAGTAGTATATAAGTTGATGTGGTAATACAGTAGGGGAAGTAGTATATAAGTATATGTGGTATACAGTAGGGGAAGTAGTATATAAGTAGATGTGGTAATACAGATGGGGAAGTAGTATATAAGTATATGTGGTATACAGTAGGGGAAGTAGTATATAAGTAGATGTGGTAATACAGATGGGGAAGTAGTATATAAGTAGATGTGGTAATACAGTAGGGGAAGTAGTATATAAGTAGATGTGGTAATACAGTAGGGGAAGTAGTATATAAGTATATGTGGTAATACAGTAGGGGAAGTAGTATATAAGTAGATGTGGTAATACAGTAGGGGAAGTAGTATATAAGTAGATGTGGTAATACAGTAGGGGAAGTAGTATATAAGTAGATGTGGTAATACAGATGGGGAAGTAGTATATAAGTAGATGTGGTAATACAGTAGGGGAAGTAGTATATAAGTATATGTGGTAATACAGTAGGGGAAGTAGTATATAAGTATATGTAGTAATACAGTAGGGGAAGTAGTATATAAGTAGATGTGGTAATACAGATGGGGAAGTAGTATATAAGTATATGTGGTAATACAGTAGGGGAAGTAGCATATAAGTATATGTGGTAATACAGTAGGGGAAGTAGTATATAAGTAGATGTGGTAATACAGTAGGGGAAGTAGTATATAAGTAGATGTGGTAATACAGTAGGGGAAGTAGTATATAAGTAGATGTGGTAATACAGATGGGGAAGTAGTATATAAGTATATGTGGTATACAGATGGGGAAGTAGTATATAAGTATATGTGGTAATACAGTAGGGGAAGTAGTATATAAGTATATGTGGTAATACAGTAGGGGAAGTAGTATATAAGTAGATGTGGTAATACAGATGGGGAAGTAGTATATAAGTAGATGTGGTAATACAGATGGGGAAGTAGTATATAAGTAGATGTGGTAATACAGATGGGGAAGTAGTATATAAGTATATGTGGTATACAGTAGGGGAAGTAGTATATAAGTATATGTGGTATACAGTAGGGGAAGTAGTATATAAGTAGATGTGGTAATACAGTAGGGGAAGTAGTATATAAGTATATGTGGTAATACAGATGGGGAAGTAGTATATAAGTAGATGTGGTAATACAGATGGGGAAGTAGTTTATAAGTAGATGTGGTAATACAGATGGGGAAGTAGTATATAAGTAGATGTGGTAATACAGATGGGGAAGTAGTATATAAGTAGATGTGGTAATACAGATGGGGAAGTAGTATATAAGTATATGTGGTATACAGTAGGGGAAGTAGCATATAAGTATATGTGGTAATACAGTAGGGGAAGTAGTATATAAGTAGATGTGGTAATACAGATGGGGAAGTAGTATATAAGTATATGTGGTAATACAGATGGGGAAGTAGTATATAAGTATATGTGGTAATACAGTAGGGGAAGTAGTATATAAGTATATGTGGTAATACAGTAGGGGAAGTAGTATATAAGTAGATGTGGTAATACAGATGGGGAAGTAGTATATAAGTATATGTGGTAATACAGATGGGGAAGTAGTATATAAGTATATGTGGTAATACAGTAGGGGAAGTTAGTATATAAGTAGATGTGGTAATACAGTAGGGGAAGTAGTATATAAGTAGATGTGGTAATACAGATGGGGAAGTAGTATATAAGTATATGTGGTAATACAGATGGGGAAGTAGTATATAAGTAGATGTGGTAATACAGATGGGGAAGTAGTATATAAGTAGATGTGGTAATACAGATGGGGAAGTAGTATATAAGTAGATGTGGTAATACAGATGGGGAAGTAGTATATAAGTAGATGTGGTAATACAGATGGGGAAGTAGTATATAAGTAGATGTGGTAATACAGATGGGGAAGTAGTATATAAGTATATGTGGTAATACAGATGGGGAAGTAGTATATAAGTAGATGCGGTAATACAGATGGGGAAGTAGTATATAAGTAGATGTGGTAATACAGATGGGGAAGTAGTATATAAGTATATGTGGTAATACAGTAGGGGAAGTAGCATATAAGTACAGTAGGGGAAGTAGTATATAAGTATATGGGGTATACAGTAGGGGAAGTAGCATATAAGTACAGTAGGGGAAGTAGTATATAAGTAGATGTGGTAATACAGATGGGGAAGTAGTATATAAGTATATGTAGTAATACAGTAGGGGGAGTAGTAGTGGTAGGTTATTGTTACGGTTAAGTGTAGTGGTAAGGAATTGTAAGGGTAAGTGGTAGTGATTGGATACAGTTAGTGGTAGGGTACAGATAGGGTTGTTGTTTGTGATTGGTTGCAGTGATAGAAAGTGTAGGGTTATGGTTAGTGTTAGATGTTGTGGTAGGGTATTGTTAGGGTTAGTTGTAGTGGTAGGGTTAGGGTATTGTTAGTGGTAAGGTATTGTTAGGGTTATTTGTTGTGGTAGGGTATTGTTAGGGTTAGTTGTAGTGATAGAGTGTTGATAGTGGTAGGATAATGTTAGGGTTAGTTGTAGTGTTAGGGTTAGTTATATTGCCAAGGAAGCCTTAGTGGTAGGTAATTGTTAGGGTTAGTTGTAGTGGTAGTGAATTGTTAGGGTAGGTTGCCATGCAGAGAAGTGGTAGGGTAAATTGTGGTGGTAGGGTATTGTAAGGGTACAAGGTGGTGTTAGGGTTAGTTGTAGTAGTAAGGTAGTGTTAGTTGTTTTAGGGGTAGTGTTAGTGGTAGGTTTCTTCTTAGGTTAGTAGGTAGTGGTAATATTAGTGTTAGTTGTAGGGCTCGTTGTTACTTGTAGTAGTAGGGTTAGTTTTACTAATAGTTAGTTGTGGTAATAGTGTTGGTTTTTGCTTTGTAATTGACTGAAATATTAGCAAAAAAGGTTAGCAAATAGTTTGGTCCCTGATCAAACGCCTCGTGGTGAAACGTCTAATCAGGATCAACCCGTTTATAGATATAACCATTTTACCCTGGCCAAGGCAGTGAATAGGTTATTAAGGCACACACAAGCACAAAAACAGTTGGTACAATAACAAGGAGTATCCCATTGTTATTGCAATAAAGTAAAGTGTAAGTTAAATAAAGTGTAATCCCTATCGAAAGGGACAGGCAAGCAGACAGGCAGAAATATCAGTAATCTTATTATATGATTTAACCAGCAGGTGCCTTCGGAATGAATCGAGCATTCGACCTTCCTCGATTAACCCATTATTCCATAAATACAAATATGGTATCTCGATGGTATTTTTAGACTGATCATATTTTTCTAATGCCAGATGCACGATAATGCTAGTCTACGCATTTGCTTTTATTTGAGTATTTTCATTTCTTTTTGCAAATACACCATTCGGTTGCGAGTCGCTTTTGGGTGAATTCTGCTTTACTATCAACCTGCTTTTAGTGATCATCTGTCTCTAAAACAAATCTATAACGGGTAATTGGTTAAACCATGGAGATAAACTAAAATTTAAACAAGGGAAGTAACAATTATTAATTTTATGAAGAAGTAATGTAAGAGTTAATTCCCTTATATCCATTCTGGTTCGTTCCCAATAATCGCGTTTGTGCAATAAACTGTTTGTGCATTGTAGATAATTTGGAATCTAGTCAGATACTGAGTGACTTGCCTCTGATTTGACTCAAAATTGGTTGCCACAGAGATTTGAATAAAATATTTTCCCGAGCCTGGTATTTTCTAAATTTGATTGCGTGCACATATCAGGCCTCATCAGTAAAAGTTATCTATTTAAGTCTTTGGATAATAGCAGCGGATATGTCATTCACTGTCTCCTTTGCAAACAGTTTGGATCCATATCTGATAATGCGGAATACGTCTTTTGATCTGGATTTGACACTTTAATCGATATTTCATCTGTCTTAGTGTCTTATTTCTTAACCCCTTCACTCTCTATGAGGCTTCAAAGCGTGTTCTCAAACAGTTTGGATCCTGATCAAACGCCGCGTTACGCGGCGTCTGATCAGGATCCATACTTTTTGACATTCGTATCGATGTGTTTTAAGTCAAACTACATATGATTTTACTTTGAAACGATCTTGCAAACAAATTTGAAGCAGACGATAATGAAACGATGAAGGGGTAAACAAACTCGCGGAAAATTTGCAGTGAATGCAGACAATATTAATTTTAACGCAGACGATAATATAGCGGAGAAGAAGTAAAATGCAGACGCTAGGGTTAAATTTAATACTAACCTTGTCAGAATTTTATCATTTTCAAAGGTGTTTGGCAATAGTTGTATCACCAATAATTGCTAAGAATATATCAACCTGCGACTTCCTGAAGGGAAAATGTAAACTTTGAATAGATCCACTGTATACAGTCATGAATATGTACCGTAAGAAATACAGTGGAGAATCTGTTATTCTTTCCCGTTTAAACGCAAACGTACGCAAACGCAAAGCACTTAAACGTAGAAAAGTACAACTTTTGGACAATTCTGATAATTCATGTTTATCTTGGTGGCAAACAGTTTGGAGCCTGATCAGACGCCGGGTTACCCGGCGTCTGATCTGGCTCCAAACTGTTTGCACTGCAAATAATAGTTCTAGCGTAAACGCGTTTGTTGGGAAAGAATAACACATTCTCTACTGTATATTCTCTATCCTAGCAGATAGTGGCTTGAAACAGGCTGATAGTAAAACAGAATACGCATTAAGGCGCATTCTGCTTTACTTTAAACATGGTGTAAGTGATAAGTCTTCCAAAAGAAGAAACGGGCTTTTGGGGTATTGGTTTAAATACACGTTTTATAAAATACATGTACATTGTTCCCTCCCTACAACGGCCCTCCAAACAATGACTCCCTCCTTACAACGACCCTTGCCGCAGTTCGCTTAACAGGACAAGTATGTCTTACGCTTTTACTTCTGCAATATCGTCTGCTTAAAATTAACTCCTGCTGTTTTTTCTCAAAGTTACATATAACAAGACATTTTGAGAGGATAAATATAATGACGAGTGACAAACAGCTTGACTCCAGATCAGACGCCGCGTCACGCGGCGACTGATCTGGATTCAGGTTGTTTGCAAATGTAAGCAAAGTCTTAATTTTCCCTCCCTATAACAACTCACTCTAGACAACACTCACAATTTGTGTCTCCATGGGATGTCGTTGTAGAGAGGGAGCACTGTATGTGCAAAAGAGTAATATAATACCAAATGAGAAATGCCAGAGTAGATTTGATATGTGAGTTTTCTATACATTTGATTAATATGTATTTTTTATTAATATATTTTACACAGGAAATCGAGTTTTTCTTTGATGTGCTGAGCTTTATCTGATCTAAAAAAAAACACACACACACACACACACAAAAACAGCGTTTTACACGCGGCGTCTGATCAGGATCCAACATGTTTAACACTCATGCCAATGTTTCTTCTGTCCACTGGATCTAAATTTATGTTATATTATACATGCATAAGTACAGTAGAGAAAACGTTATTCTTTCCCAATAAACGCGTTTACGCTAAAACTATTATTTGCAGTGCAAATAGTTTGGAGCCAGATCAGACGCCGGGTAACCCGGCGTCTGATCAGGCTCCAAACTGTTTGCCACCAAAATAAACATGAATTATCAGAATTGTCCAAAAGTTGTACTTTTCTACGTTTTAGTGCTTTGCGTTTGCGTACGTTTGTGTTTAAACGGGAAAGAATAACAGATTCTCCACTGTAATAAAACAGGCACCAATGTTATAGCAGACAGAACAGTCAATAAATGTACAATGAAACCCCTCTAACCCGGACATGTGTAGGGACAACATAAACTTCCGGTTTAGACGGGTTCCAGTTTAGAGAGATTTAACCCATTACCCAATAACTTATTTCTATTATGGAAGATAGCTGGCCACTTAAAGGGACTCGCAACCGGATGGTGTACTTGTCAAAATAAAATAAAATACTCAAATAAAAGCAAATTTGTGGCATTATTTGGCTTCTGACATTAAAAAAATATGATCAGTCCAAAAAAAGTCTCAAGAATCGTCACCGAATCTTAGATTTTTAGATATTTTCCATCGTTTTTCTATACCGACTAGTAGACGGTATAGTTGTTGTTGTTGCTTCTCTACACGGGCTCAGACATAAACACGAGCCGAATTACGAAGTTGTATGCACTTTCGATCGCTACACATTGAAATACGTTAAATCGATCCGAGACAAACGGATAGTTCCGTGGTCCATTGGTCTAAGCGGTTTCCCCTATTTTGCCTTCTGTCCGCCAATGCCGGGCCCCGGGTTCGAATCCCACCAGAGACCAATATTTTTTTTTATTGAAATACATTTTTTTTTAAACAGAATTTCTTATCCTAAACTAATTCATTACCATTTAGATAAGCGTTTGACACATATTTACAAATTACTATTTTTAATGCACCATCTGGTTGCGAGTCGCTTTAAAGCAGGTTGAAAGTAAAGCAGAATGCGCCTTAAGGCGCACTCTGCTTCACTTTCAACCTGCTTTCAGCTATCATCTACAAGAGTATAGAAACTAAATGTATTTCGGGTAATGCATATTCATGAATGTGTAAAGTGCGTATTTATGGTGTAATTTAATATAAAGAAGGGTTAGAAACGGGACCAAATTTTTTTTCGGTTTAAAGAGAATTCCGGTATTTAGAGGTTCCGGTTTGGAGGGGTTCAACTGTATTTGTTTGCTTTGCAAGCTCAGTATTAAAAAACTGTCGTCTGCACATTGGTAGCCAAATTAGAATTGATGCAACTTAAACAACAACAACAATTTAACACGAGTAGCAAACATTTTGCAACCCGACTATAGATGCCAAGTCAACCGGTGTCTGCTCTAAATTGAAACTGAAAGTGTATACATATAGTTTGTATGTACAGTGGAGAATCTGTTATTCTTTCCCGTTTAAACGCAAACGTACGCAAACGCAAAGCACTAAAACGTAGAAAAGAACAAATTTTGGACAATTCTGATATTTCATGTTTATCTTGGTGGCAAACAGTTTGGAGCCTGATCAGACGCCGGGTTACCCGGCGTCTGATCTGGCTCCAAACTGTTTGCACTGCAAATAACAGTTTTAGCGTAAACGCGTTTATTGGGAAAGAATAACACATTATCCACTGTACCAGATCCGTTTATCTATAACTTCTCACAATATGAATCTCTACAATCTATTTTCCTACTAGATTCTATTCCATTGGCAAATCATGAAAAAGAAACATTTTCCCAAGATAAAAGTGACGACTCATATCTAAGATATCCAATGAGAAAACAGTGCAGACCCTGGTCAGACAGCTCCTTCAGAGGCAAACGTCTTTATATAATTAGCAGGATAATGGTTTATAAGAGATATGATTTCTAAGAGAAGATAATTTGTTGTGTCTAGTGCAAAAAAGAATGGGATTACTTCCTGCCAACAAGCCTGCAAAGATAATAGTGAAAGGGAAAATAGGGAAATGAATGGAAAATAATGCAAAAAATACCCAATCTACTTACCTATGTTGAGCCGAATTATTCACACTACGAATTCTTCACACCTGTGAGGAATTCGTAGGAATTTCATACGAATATGTCACACATTTGTGAATAATTCGTACTTACTCTCAGCCCCCCCTGACAGTAGATACGAATTCTTCACATGTCGATTTTTTTAAAAAACGAATGTAAAAAATTTGTGCATACGAAAACGTCACACTTTCCAAAAAGCTTTTAGCCACCAGATGGATAGGGGGACATATTAGGTTTGCTTTACTTGATAGATGTCTTATATTTCACATAATGACAAAACATATATATGTACTAGACTGCCTGTTTAAATTGGGTCATAAGGTAAAAGGTCAAGGTCACATGGGGTACAAATGTCACATTTTCGGCACACGATATAATTAATTATAGACACATAAAACTGAAAAATAGCATGGTAGTAATAGCACTTTGGTGACCATATAATTTACTCGATTCCGTCGTATCGGATATTATTCGGTCCGTCTGTACGATGCATTCTAAGAACTTTATAAATGTATGGACCGGTTTCTGTGTCACCAGCTGAAGGCAATGATGACACGTCGGGGTCGGTCAACTTACCGTAGACTGTCTGTCCGATCGTCCGACTGTCATTGTTTTGTTTTTTACTGAAGTTTTAAAGGTGAAATTTCATTTAAAGAGTTTAATGAGTAGACGTGTATTGCAAACACAGTTCATAATTATTGTATAAACACCGTGAGAGGTATTCCCCTTTCTACTATTTTCCGAGAGATTCTGCCATTCCGAAGCTTTTGAAATTAAAATTTCATTAACGACTATCGCGGCAGTTTGTTCGAATTTTCAAACCATTCAGATTTTTTTCAAATTCTGCATGTTGCTAGTATATACCCTGTTGTGCAGAAATATGAAATAAAATAGGGAGTCCCCGAACTGGTTCTTTTCTTAATAGCTTGTTTTTTGGTATACCCCTAATTATCCAGAGACACGTGCTGTTGATAATAAAATCTCAGAACACCCCTCTTCAGCTTTGTAATTTTCCTTAGATATTGGGTTATTCATATGTTTTCATAAAAAAGAAAAGAATATGAGGAAGTAGCATAAAAACATGGAAACAACATTTTATTCGTCAATAAAGGGAACACATCAAATAGTTATTTTTCAAAACATTTCTCCTACAGTTCTTACATTCAGATTTTGCCAATATGTTTCACAAATATTAATAAAGCATTAATTTACTGAAATCACTAATTACAGTTATGGTTACCCGAACTATTTTTTCTACAAAATACAAAGTCTGCATGTAGAGTAACGCATGTCTATCCAATTACAAATAGGGCTATCTATAAATGATATATGTTAACCACTTTTAAATGCTAAAATGTGTCAAAATCCACTGTTTAATCGTCAGCAATATATCACTTTACAAACATTATTAGTATATATAACTTATCGTGGACGCCAAATTATATGACCACACCTTTAAGCTTTTTGAGGTAGGAAAAAATACAAATTTCAAATATAAACTATATTGAATTGGTTAAAGGGAGACAACACATCAGAAGTTTTGCAAAAGTTGCTTCCCTTTGACTGTAAAAAAATTGAAACTGTCGCGATATTCCTTAATCGAAAGAGATTGATGTATAAAAGTGTTTTGCATGAGGATCATAACTCCTGCATCAGTGCGGTGAGATTAATTCCTTCTTTCCCTGTTTTCTGCCTATAACTCCGGTTCTACTATTGTTTATCAGATGAACTTTCATTTATGGAAATAGTTTGGTGAGGGGAAGTGCCTCGCACATGGTTCATAACTCTTGCATCAATACCATGAGATAATAATAATACTTTCCTTTTTATACAGTTTATTTTCTGGCAGATAACTTCTGCTGTACTGAAGCTGGGGTTTTTAGTTGTTCGACTGATCATTGCTGGCAGTTGACACATGTTTCCCGAAGAAGACGCTTCTAGTTATATAACTCGGAACACGTAACAATCACAGCACGACCATACGTGATGTGCAAAACTCAGGTCTAATCAGCACAAAGACCAATAGCACAGATAACTTTGAACTTGTTGATTTTCAAAATATAAGTATTGGGGTGGTGTTACTGGTGGCAGTGTTGGGTATAGGGTGTCCTGTATTCTACAGGATTATAGAACAATTTGGAAAAAATCTTACTGTAAAATGAAAAAGTTTCAATGCAGACTAAATATTCAATATATGAATGAGGTTTACAAAGACGCACTGATTTCACTTCTTTGTTATGTTGCTCACTTTCTTACATGGAACCATACTACCGATTGCCTTATCGTGTAGTCCAGATCATGGGCATTCAGTAAAAACGTGCAATAATGTGGGAGACCGAAAGGAAACCGGTGTTATCCGGGGTTGCCAGTCGGGCGCCGGTGTAAAGACGAAATGTGCCCCCCCCCCCCCCCCCCCCCCCCTTCTAAAGAGTGACACATGAGGACAATTTTTGACGTAGAAAACTGTCCTTGGGACTTGCTTTGGCATAATACATGTAAAATGACCCGGGAGGTTAATTTTCTGAGTCGAAAATTACCCCGGGGTCACAATTCTGAGTGGTAGGGTCACTTTTCGTCATTACAACGGCCGGTATATGATAGACAAACGCCGGATGGAGACGGCCTTGTCCGACTTCTGACACGCTTGTATACGTTTGTATATTTGGTCAAAAGCTTTCTCGGGTCCGATCGACGTGTAAGGTGCCCGGAATCGACCGATTTTAAGGCGATGTCGTTTCTATGACCGTCGTTGAAACTAGCTTTTAACTCCACTTTAAAATCAAACCGAGGCCCAGAATTCTGAGTTCATACTATGTTAACAGTATTTCAGTCATATCTCGACATAAAGCTAATTGCATATGGGAGAAGAAACAAGATGCACGTCATAAACTGTATCAGGTAAAAAATTGCATCTGGGTAAAAGCACCGAATTTCCGATAGCCAGCTTGAAGGCTCCTCCAAATGAAAAAGCCCAAATGTTCAGATTGGGATTCGAATCAACAGCAGTAAGGAGCCAATTGAGTGTAAGTTATAGTCACTATGAGCACTGGACCACGGCCACGGGTCCCATCTCTCCCCATCCCGTTAAGAATACCAACAATCTACCAGCATTCGGCAAGCAACCTGTCGGTTGTCTGCCTATTATGCCTCAAAGGAAGCCGGGAACTAAGCATAAACTCAACGGGACTTAAGTTTGATCATTGGATAAAAAAGGCTGCACTTATCCACAGATAATTCTTCGGATTTAGGTCGGCTGTTAAAGAGCATTTTTGATCAAATCGTAAACACTGCATGTAAAAGTGGATAACACAGTTTTAGCGCACCCGCTTCTTAACAATGCATCCCGAGTTCGATCCCGGGTCATGACAGTACGTGAAAGGGTCGCCTGTTTTCCCTAGTACTCTAGTGTCATCCCACAAAACGACGCAATACACCATCTTTTGCGCTATGGAAAGTGATTTGCCTAAGCTGTTAGAACTTGTTTCATAAAGAAATGTTAAACGAAAGGTGATGTGTGAAGAATCCGTAGGTACCAACAGGTCGTTCAAAAAGGGGGTACGAAAATCTCACACTGCCATTGTGTGACATATTCGTACGAAATCTTCACACATTGGTCACACGAGTGGAAGAATTCGTACCCTTTCGTACGAATTCTTCACACCTCTAATTACGGTGTGAAGAATTCGTAGTGTGAATAATTCGGCTCAACATACCTATACCTATATCTATCTACATACAGTATTATACTATAACCTGACTTATCCGACACCTTGTTAAACCAGAAACCTGCTTTATCTGAGATTTTCGGACCCAAATGTCAAATGGCATACAGTTGCAACTTCGCTGTCTCAACTCAACTCAATTTTAATTCAATGTTCTCGAACACGTTAAAGTCCCATTGTGTTTTCAGTCGAGCTAACCCATATTTCTATTGATGTATTTCTATATATCTAGCTCGCTTAATTGGAACATGCCCGTATTTCAAAACCACGTTTGAACTTTGAAATACGGGTATGTTCCACTTACGCGAGTTTGAAATATCAAAGTTCGTCTGTACATGTATAGCTAAACCCTGTTTTAACCCTTTACCCAATAGCCTGTTTGTAGTTTTGAATACAGGTGACCACTTAAAGCAGGTTGAAAATAAAGCAGAATGTGCCCTTAGGCACATTCTGCTTTATTTTCAGCCTGCTTTAAACCACCATCTGCTAGGCTATATAAAATATTTGTTATGATAATTGTTCATAAGGATATAAACTGGAACTATTTTCTTCAGCGGAGGAATAAATTAAATATGCTAAAAGTCGCTTCTATGGGGGAAAGGGTAAACCGGCACACTGCCTAATCCGGCATCATCAGCTGATACCGAAGGATGTCGGATAAAGCACGATCTATTGTACCAGCAGAGAGATTTTAGCCACTCTTTTTTAACACGCTCTTGACTGAACGCTTACGGTTATTGCATTAACAGACAGTTTGGATCAAGATCAGACGTCATCGAAACATGCATAACAACTTGAGGGTGGGGTTTACAAAATACAAACTTTAGTAGACTTCTATTTGATAGGTTCTACAGTCGAATGTGTTTTTTAACCCTTTGCCTGCTGATCGCGACTTTATTGATTTTTGCAAACAGTTAGGATCCAGTTCTGGATCTAGATTCAAACTGTTTGACACTCATCTTTAGGTTTCTTTACTTAAAAAATGTATCAATCTAAATTTAACAAATTTTGCAGACGACAATTTCGAAGCAGACGATATCACCGCAGGATAAGGGTTAAACGACCACGTAGAACACGACGATTCTGCAGGCTTTATAGACAAGTAATAGCTTAATGCTTTACGAGCTTTAAAAGTAACTGTTTTCGGTGTTTACGTTTGCTCTGCGTGAACAGTTGCTTGTCCATTAAGATCAGCATGCTGTCCAAAAAAGTGGGTGCTTAACACAAGTTCGACTGTATTATGTAAACTTTGCATGCTGCTGTCGAATTTGCCAAGTCCACTCAACAATAGGCAAGATGCTGACCACTGTTCCAATCCTGAGACAATGGGATGACGCACCTGAAAAAGCTTATGCGGGACTATAAACCTTATCAGAAACAACAACATCGAATTTGTGATTTCTGATGCAAACAGTTTGGAGCCAGATGAGACGCCGAATAACTCGGCGTCTCATCTGGCTCGAAACTGTTTGGTATTGTAATGATATTGCTAAGAGTAAGAGTAAAAACAGATAAACGAACTTTGATAATTGTTACAGACTGCAGCGTTAAGAAGGTTAATTAATATATGCACCACGTGCTTTGCAGAAGGCAGTGGGATAGGGGTCTGGTTTCAGATAATGTTACCTGAATAATTATTAGACTAGTTACTAGTCTGCTGAAAACACTATTTCAATAGAAATTTGTTTCCAATAGTTTGAAACTTGTTCTTTTGGTCAATACCCAGGGCTAGCCCTGAACATTTTTTTCTTGGCCATCACTTTCGCCAAATAAGAACAGGGCTGCCATTTCTCCGGATTTTTCCTAAATCTCCGGTTTTTTTTACCAGTACATGGTAGCTTAAAGCAGGCTGAAAGTAAAGCAGAATGCGCCCTAAGGCGTATTCTGCTTTACTTACAGTCTGCTTTAAGTAGTAGCAAGTCAACAAAACAAGAAAAAGGCTATGGGGTAAAGGTAAGATTCGTAAAATCGCACTTGAAAAATGCAAATTTGGAAATCTTAGGATTTTTCATGTTAACTTATGGCAGCCCTGTAAGAAAAGTTTGTTTGAAAGCATCGTAAACATTTAGCAAACATGGAAAATACAGTAGCAGACTCGGTTTAATCCTTTACTCTAAAGAAGTGCCTTAATTTTAATTACATTTAACTTGATCCACCACTGGAGTAAATACATGTAGTTTCATTTTATTAATACAGTCATGAAAAATTATGTATTATGAGAAATGTTTTCTATATTCTAGCAGATGGTAGCTTAAAGCAGGCTGAAAGTAAAATAGAATGCGCCTTTAGGCGCATTTTATTTTACTTTCAACCTGCTATAATTAGTCACATATATACTAGAAATAGAAACCTATGTCAACTAGAAACCTATAAATACTAGAAACAGGCTATGGAGTAAGGGGTTAATTGAGTCTGTTTTATAACACTGGAACTGTAACCGTAATTACGTGTTGTTACATTACATAACGCCTTGTAAGGCGGTCACTGGATCCTTTTCATATCTGTCCTCGTCGTCATAGATCGATAATGTGAAGATAGGCAAAATCTCTGATAATTCCACCCTGAGCGGGTCATATCATTAGCAAACAAGTCAAGATGATCCTTGCCGGATTATGTAAGAGATTAGGTGTCTCTACCTACCCTCTAAATACCTTTAAGCCCCCGTAGCTTTAATCGGTAAAAACCCCAGTTGCAACAGAATCGTCAAAACCGTTTGTACGCATTTTCGTTTAAACATCCACCGGTTAGTTGATTAATGTATATACAGTTAAACCTTTCTATACCACCCACTTAATATTTGGGTTATGTT
The DNA here is from genome assembly GCA_922989275.2 of Gari tellinella. Classification (NCBI taxonomy): domain Eukaryota; kingdom Metazoa; phylum Mollusca; class Bivalvia; order Cardiida; family Psammobiidae; genus Gari; species Gari tellinella. The sequence goes on from OV277870.1 coordinate 23,752,129, forward strand.
GTGTTTAAGGGACAGATGACTGCTTAATGCAAGGTTAAAATGAAACAAAAAGTTCCTAAAAGGAACTTTTTGTTTAACTTTTACCTTGCTATAAGCCGTCACCTGTCTTTTATACAATCAAATAACCTTTCTTTTAAGTGTTTGTGAGAGATATGTTTTACTGTATACCTAACGTATCTACATTAAATATTCTTCTCTTCTCTAGACAGCTGGTTTTCTCAGCGCGAGAGGGGTAGATCGAGACATTTCCAGTGAGTAATGAAGCGGCAGCCGGGCAAGCCTCGCACTGTAACTACACCCGGCCAATAGCCCGTGAAGTCGAAATCAGCTGAATTTGCTATTTTAGAGAGTAACAAGGCAAAGGCATACACGACACACCAGCGGAGTGAGGCAAGGAGTAGTGTCGAGTGAGTGTGTGTATTTGCCTCTGCGAATTACTCTTTTCTTAGTCAGCAGGAACACAGGCGGATTAATAACATTTTTGTTTATCCCCCACTGAAGTTTCCTTTTCCTGTTCGCACCGCAACTTCTTCAAAAAAAAGTTTCTCAGATGGTCCGGATTTAATTTCAATAAGTTTTGGGACTCGGAAGAAGACAGGGCACTATTCGATTAGTGTCCCCTAAGTTTTAGGGATTTTAGACCGGTTTGTGTCGTCTACCCGACAACATGGCGAAGGAGACGAAGAGGACCGGAGTATGGAACTTTAAGCTCCTGCTATTGGCGGTGTTATGTCTCGGATACGTAATTGCGGAATCGGTAAGTTAGCGTTTTATTTTTACCCCTTCATTTGCTATGACGTCATGTACGTTAAACAATTGTCGTCTGCTTTTATTTGTGGATATCAAATTTAAGGTATTTTGAGCGAAAAATCTTGGATACGAGTTTCAACTAATCTGGATCCTGTGCAAGTGCCGCGTTACGCGGCGCCTGATCAGGATCCAGCTTGAAAATAAAAGACAAATCAGGATAATGCCTTGAACTTGAAGGCGTTGAACCATGCCAAAATAGTCAACTAGATGAAGTAATTTTCTTGTGTAAGTGCTTCATGATTTTAGTTCGGATCCAGATCGCACGCCGAGTAACTAGGCGTTTGACCAGGATCCAAACTGTTTGACAGGTGGGTCGATGTTTGTTTCGAATTACAGACGACAATTCTTAATGACAGCAGTCCTTTTATGGCAGTGAAAGGGTTTAACCCTTTGAACCCTAGTCCCGCATATAGGCGTCCTTTTCAAACAGTGTACATGTGAATAGTACATATGTCCTATGCAAACAGTGAAGACCCAGATCAGAGGGCTCCGAAAGGAGCCCTCTGATCAGAGTCTTCACTGTTTGTCACAATGCCAAACATTGACAAAAACAATCCTTAAAAGTCAGAAATGGACTAGACTAAAATGGAAACTGGAATTGTCCATTTAAAGTTTCAGGGAGGAAAGAGTTAAACCATTCAAAGTAGATCTACACACGTTTACTTTTAACGACTAAAAACGAGTCAAACCGCGTTTGTATTATATTTTTGGAGAAAAAACCCGGATCAGAGGTCACTTCGATGTTGCAAGCAGCTTAGCAGCCAGTGTAATCGGGTAGGTCTAATTTGGTGCCAATTAACTAGCATGTGTCAACATTAAAGGCAAGTTGACCCAGCAAAGGTTGCATTTCATGGAGAGGTTTGACCCGTATTTACCTATTAAATAGCCCCGGCGCGATACACTGACACCGAACAGAATGGAAAATAGGCTTACAAAATCACTGTTTTCTTGTATGACAAAGGTACTTTTCTTAGCTTAAATAATTGTTTAGATAAGGTTCTCAATTCAGACCTACTTGATTGAGTTAATTCCATTGTTCCCGAGACCTACAATTGGCCCCAATTAAACTACACTCCAGTTCATAAACCCTGTGCCACTTTAAGTCCACTTTGAAGGTTTATACAGGTAGATCTAAATTAAATTGATGACATTAAAAAATCCTTTGTAAACATAGTGTTACGGTTTTCAAGGGATATGCCTATTATGGTAAATGACCAGCGATTAATGATTTTTAGAGCTCTTTTTAGTAAGAAAAAATATTAAGAAAAATAAAATTGATACAAAAATGTCAGACTTTTGGGGTTACTTTTCCTCATTTTAAACCAAGTTATCTGCTCTTGGCAGGTGTCAAGCTAAACTACATTGAATAAACCATTATTATCATTGAATTAATTAATAAAAAATTCAGAAAATCAAGAAAAATAGTTTTGAAACTCTCTTTTATGAGATAGCTCTAGATCTACATCAAATAACGAAAAAAGTTAAAAACTGCTTACGATAGAAAAAATGAATTATCATCCCCTTAGAAATATGAATTATATCATCCCTTTGAAAATATGAAATATAATATTTTTGAAATCAGATAGCCATCTACTGCTTGAAGTGTCATCCTCTGAAATTAGAATCTGTCTTCCTTAACCATTTCATTGCTGAGTCTTGAGTATATTCATCCTTTGCAAACAGTGTAGACCACAATCTGAGGGCTCCTAATGGAGCCCTCTGATTGTGGTCTACACTGTTTGCCATACTTTCAAATAGTTTTGTGACATCTTTTAACCCCTAAGGTCAATGTGAACTGGTCATTGTTAGAAAATGGAAGAGTTTATTTTGAAAATTCAGCATTTTAAGGGTGAATGTTGCAGTCATTGCTTGTTTCCTGTACTCATTGAGGTGAAGTGTAGTGCCTATTATCCTATCTACTGCTGAATATTCATATGTTATTAACCCATTGCCCCATACATACACATTTTTATATCTTTTAATTCATTTCTCCACCTAAGAACATTATAGTTTCATTTAGTAGTTCATTGAAAAAAATGCAAGGAAAAAGTGCAGACCCATGGATGTTGGACATATCCTATATGAAAACATTGTAGACCTTGATCAGATAATGATTAAGACGGCTTCTTCAAGAGCTGTCTGACCTGGGTCTACACTGTTTTCAAAGAGCATCAAGATATTATATTGGCAGGAATGGGTTAGTATTATAATATAAGCATTTACAGTGCTAGCTCTCTACAACAACACCCAATGGGAGACAAAAATTGTATGTGTTGGTCGGAGGGAGTCGTTATAGGGAGTGAAATTGGCTACATTTGCAAACAGCTTGAATCAGCATCGCGGCATCTGATCTGGATTCAAGCTGTTTGTCACTCATCATTAAGGTTTTTTATTGTCAAAATGTCCATTATGTAACTTGAGAAAAACAGCACAGACGTCATATTGCAACAGTAAAAATGTTGGACATAACTGTCCTTTTTAGGGAACTGTGGCAAAGGTCATTGTAAGGAGGGAGTTGTTGTTGGGAGGGCCGTTGTAGGGAGGGAACACTAGTTACAGATCTGAGATACTGTAATAAAATACTAAAATCTCATTTCTCCACAGAAGCCTATATGTTGTGACTACTCATTAGAATCATCTCTTTGATGAATACATACAGTGTTCCCACCCTACAATGACCCTCCCAACAACGACTCCCTCCTTTCAACGACCCTTGCCACAGTTCCCTTAACAGGACAATTATGTCTATCGCTTTTACTGCTGCAATATTGTCTGCTTAAAATTGTCGTCTGCTGTTTTTCTCAAAGTTACATAATGGACATTTTGAAAGAAAAAACTTCCTGGCGAGTGACAAACCGCTTGAATCCAGATCAGACGCCGCGTTATGCGGCGTTTGATCTGGATTCAAGCTGTTTGTAAATGTCGTCCGAATTCCCTACCTGTAAAGACTCCCTCCGAACAACGCACACAATTGTTGTCTCCCATTGGGAGTCGTTGTAGAGAGGGAGCACTGTAATAGAGTAAATGCTGAAAATGTTTTGATATACCCTCTCATCTGGATGGCCCTCAAAATGAAAGAGTTTTTTTTTTCTTCTCAAGTTTTGAAATCTTGATTAATTATCTAGTCTAATGCTAGATACTCAAGGGCTATAATTTCCTCCATGAGAGTAGGGCAATGTGTCATTTCCTCGTACAGTGGAATCTGTGTTAACCCATTACCCAACATATATGGCTTTTACGCCTTTAATTTAGTCCTCAAGTCCACTGAAGAAAATAGTTCCACTTTATAAGTTATAAATACTACATGTAGTATGCACCATAAGAAATATTTCCTATATCCTAGCAGATTGTAGTTTAAAGCAGTCTGAATATAAAGCAGAATGTACCTAATTGAGTAATGGCACAATCTGCTTTACTTTCAATCTGCTTTAAGCAAGCATCTGTCTTCAACACTGAAAACAATTAACTACAGGGGTTGAGGGTAAAGCAACAATTCAGAAGGTTGCGTCCAGACTGCATAAAGTGGAACTTTTTCTTTCAGTGGAGTGGTGGAATAAATTCAAGGTGTAAAAAGGCATATCTATGAAGTAATAGGTTATGGGTGAATGTTGGACAAAATTAAGAAATGCAGAAATCTCTCATATCTACTTTTATGATATTTTAGGGCTGTGTTTGTTCTGGATTTAGCAGACAAATTCTGGTCAGACTGTACATTTGATCATAGCAAACAAACCAGTTTCACAGTTGCATGCGAATAACATTATGCCAATGTTTACTGAGAACATACAGTTGAACCTAGTTATCTCGAACTTGCTTAACTAAAACTCATCCGTATTTCTTTTGTTAAATTTCTACATCTTCAGCTCGCTAAGTCGAACATACCCGTATTTCAAAGTTCAAACGTGGCTTTTAACTTTAAAATATGATTATGTTCAATTTATTAACTCTTTCCTCCCTGAAACTTTAAATGAACCATTCCAGTTTTGATTTTAGTCTAGTCCATTTCTGACTTTTAAGGGTTGTTTTTGTCAATGTTTGGCATTGTAACAAACAGTGAAGACCAAGATCAGAGGGCTCCGAAAGGAGCCCTCTGATCTGGGTCTTCACTGTTTGCATAGGACACATGTACTTATCACATGTACATGTTTGAAAAGGACGCCTATATGCGGGACTAGGGTTCAAAGAGTTAAGCAAGTTTGAGAAATTGAGATAATGGGGTTCGACTGTGGTAATGCAACATTATGGTCTGTTAGTTGCCTTGCAAAAGTAATTAAATGTGTTGATAGAATTCTTTGTGCGCAAGGCAGTATTTTAAGTAGATCTTTAACTTGATTGCCACAAGTATTTAATTACGACCACGATGAACAGCCCATTTCGCATAACTCACGGACAAAGACGTTATATTGCATTTTGTAAAAATTGTTTGTAACAGAAAAGAATCACAACAGCTGTCTGGTTAGTTAGTAGATAATGAATTGTAAAGAAAATGAAATAAGCAAACTTTAGCAAAGTGTTATTTAGCTTTGAGAAAAACTATTGCGATAAATTTCATGCTAGAAATCTCTCAAAGTTCGTTAAGATACTAGAAGCAATACCATTATACCTGTATACCTTTAGTCAAGAGTAGGCTCCCTTGTTGACTTGTGGAAGAAAGTGAAATTTCCCTTAGTAAATTAGTTAATGGCTTAATGCATTAAACCATGCATATGCCTTTGATTTATTTCACCACAGACGAAAATAGTTCTACTTTGTATAGTCCTAAATAATGTACAATGAGAAATATTTTTTATATTTTAGTAAATATGGTAGCTTTTTAAAAAGAAGGCTGAAAGTAAACTAGAACACACATTTAGGCATATTGTGCTTCACTTTCAACCTGCTTTAAGTGGTCATCTGTCTTTAAAGCGACTCGCAACCGGATGGTGTTCTTGTCAAAATAAAATAAAATACTCAAATAAAAGCAAATTTGTGGCATTATTTGGCTTTTGACATTAAAAAAATATGATCAGTCCAAAAAACGTCTCAAGAATCGTCACCGAATCTTAGTTTTTTAGATATTTTCCATCGTTTTTCCATAGCGTTAGCTAACGGTATAGTTGTTGTTGTTGCTTCTCTACACGGGGTCAGACATAAACCCGAGCCGAATAATGTTCTATTAATAGCTATCATTGAAGTACGTTAATTCGCTACCATATATATAGAGAGCGTCCGTAGCCGAGGGCGTAAAGGCGATGCCTCATTTTTCATTTTTGTCTCCGCATGGATGGTCACGGGTTCGAATCCAACCAGAGCCTCTTCTTTTTTTTTTTTTGGAAATGCATTTTTTAACAGAATTTATTATCCTAAACTAAATTTTACCCATTTATATAAGCATTTGACATATATTTACAAATTACTATTTTTAGTGCTTGATCCGGTTGCGAGCCTCTTTAAAATCAGAAACAGGTTAAAGCACATGCAGTTTATATTGTAATATTAAGTGATGATGATCAGTGATCTTAAAACTTAACTTCAATGAGTGGTATTTTAATACAAGATTGTCACAGCATATCTAAAATAGACTACTCGTACATGAAAGACGTGGCAAAAGGGATACAAACATCCTGAGTATTTGGACAGTGGGTAGTTGTGGTCCAGATGCTCTTAGCCCAATAGGTCTGCACTCTAGTTGACAAATATGTAAGGGGAGAGACATGTACTATATATAACATTACAAAGACACGTAACGAAGTGACTGCACTTCAGAAAGTGGAGTACAGCCGCTGATACATTCCTGCAAGATACTCAAGTTATCAATTGTTTGCCCAAGCTTGCTGCTTAAACCCTTTGTCAGTTTAGTACATGTACCAATAAATGCCTATTTGATGACCTATGCAAACAGTTTGGATTCAGATCAGGCCCCACAAAATGTGGGGCCTAAACAGGATCCAAACTGTTCGTTGCTTGGCTTTAACTTTAAGAATTACAGAGATTGTGGGAGAAGACGTCAGAAAATTGGCCGAAATCATTTTAAGGAAAGAACATTGTTAAACATTCATATTGTTCTATGTACACAACAGCTGGGTGGTATAAAGTATGCTTAAAATATGCAGACTGCTAAATATAGAAGGGGAAAAAATGATAAGCGTTTGTTGTATTTTATTATTTTTGCTATATGAGAAGAATTCAGTCTTAAGTACAGTATTCATCAGGCTTACATGAATGTATATAAAATTAACGGGATCTGAGTCATCTGACAGGACAACATTTGTTGATTAGTGTAGACCCAGATCACATATCACATACGCTCCTTTCCTGACCATATACAAAAGAAGATTTTTGCAAAACATTTGTCTTTTTTTAGTTTCGCTTTTATATGCAGTCATGAGTCACAGTGCACTATTAGATTTCAATCATAGCAGATAGTAGCTTACAAAGCAGTCTGAAAGTTAAATCAGAATGTGCCTTAACCCATTACCCCATAAATACACCTTTTTACGCCTTTAATTTATTCCCTCACTCAAGAAAATACTCTCAATTTATGCAGTCATGAATATATATTATATAGATTTTTTCTATATCCTAGCATATGGTAGCTTAAAGCAGTCTGAAAGTAAAGCAGAATGTGCCTTCAACCTGCTTTAAGTGGTCACCTGTTTTCAAAAATAGAATCAGGCTATGGGTTAAGGCACATTCTGCTTTACTTTCAACGCTGCTTTAAGTGGTCACCTGTCAGAAAATGTAGAAGTAGTCTAATGGGGTAGTGAGTTAACATGAACAAGTGATTCTGAGGATTGTATCTTGACACACTTTACACTTTATATCACAAAATTACTGAATTCTGATGAAAATGTCTGTCAGAATTTTGCACGTCTTCTTTAACCCTTTACCCCATAGCCTGTTTCTTGTTTTGAAAATAGGTGACTACTCAAAGCAGGTTGAAAGTAAAGCAGAATGCGCCAAATGGCGCATTCTGCTTTACTTTCAGTCTGCTTTAAGCTATCATGTGCTAGAACGTAGAAAATATTCCCTATAATATACATTCATGGCTGATTGAATCGGAACTATTTTCTTCGGCGGATGAATAAAATGCAAGTGCTAAAAGTCGCTTCTATAAGGGAAAGGGTTAAATTGACAGAGACAAACAGCTTGAATCCTGATCAGGCTCTTCATTGCCCCACATTCTGTGGAGGCTGATCAGGATCCAAACCTGTTTGCAATGGCCATCCTCCTAAGATTTCAATGTTGAAATAGTTAACACTATGCTAGCTATATCACTCATTCACTGTGATCTCAAGACTATAAAGAGATTGGGCCAGGCTGTTTTCAAAATTCATAAATCACTTATGAAATGTTTATTTAAGGAAAGGAAGACAAGAAGATATCTTCTTTTGGTGGTGGGTAGAAATATTAGCCTATTTGAGAGTAAGGTACACACAGAGATTGATAAATTCCTACATCAAGTTTTGCTTAAAACTAGAACATGCTGACCCGAGAGATTTTATGGCCTTGTCTAGAGGTTTTTCCCGTTGGATAACATAGGCAGAGCTCCAGATAAGGGGAGTATTTCAAAAATTAAAATCTTTATTTCCGCTTTAAACCCTATGGTGTCACTACTCATTAGAATCGTCTCAAAGAGACGATTCTAATGAGTAGTAACACCATAGGATTTGGTGCTGAAATAAGTGAAAAAATGCTGGTTTTTTTCAGTTTACTCCCCCTTATCTGGAACCCTGTCTAAAGGTTTTTACCATTGGGTAATATAGGTTTGATTTATAGGGTGCCAGAAAAGCTTTTCCCTTTACCCCATAGCCTGTTTCTTATTTTGAAGACAGGCTAGGTGAGCACTTAATTGACCCATTACTCCATAAATACGCCTTTTTGCGCCTCTTATTTATTCCTCCATTGAAGAAAATAAGTCAAATTTATACAGTCAAGAAGATGTGTCATAAGAAATAGTTTCTATATTTTAGCAGATGGTAGCTTAAAGCAGGCTGTAAGTAAAGCAGAATGCGCCTAATGGCGCATTCTGCTTTACTTTCAACCTGCTTTAAGTGGTCATCTATATTTTAAACTAGAAACAGGCAATGGGTTAATGGGTTAAATCAGGCTGAAAGTAAAGTAGAGTGCAACTTAACCCATTACCCCACTTTTCAAAGGAGCTGTTGAGGAAATTGACCTTAATTTTCCGTTTACATAGAGTACAGATATTGAGTGATATAAGGGAACCTGTTGGGATGTTAACTGAAACTTTCAAATGATTGAACAAAATATCTTATGTCAGTAGATAAGTGTGCCCTGGTTTTCAGATATTTAAAACTGAAAATTATTTTTTATTTAAAAACCCACACCCTGCTGCGTAAGACAGGCAATCTATCATCGAGGTCTTGTTATAGTTGGTGTTAACAGTGTCAAGCTAGTTTTCACAAAGTTTGCTTCGCCCTTTCCATGCTGAAAAACCAGTATGTATTTATGTTGCAAACAGTGTAGACCCTGATCAGAGGGCTCCTTAAGGAGCCCTCTGATCAGGGTCTACACTGTTTGTTTTACTTTTACTTTCCTATAATAGTTTCTAAAAGTAATTAAAAATCAGCATTAACTCAGTCATTTCTCAAAGGTGGAATAGTCTTATTTGATAAATTCAGTATAAAATGGGTCAACATGTTATACTAACCCATATCACACCATAACATCTATTTTCAAGTTGTCATGTGAAAGAAATATTCAAATATTGTATGTACATAATTATTTATCTTGTAGAAAATATATCAGGGACGTACACATTTTCTTTTTATCAGAGAAATAAATTAAATGCCTAAAGTGCATACTGGTATTTGATGAATAAGTAATATTCGTCCCTGAATATATGTACACATATATTCTACTGTTTTCACATCTTATCATGATTCAACTTGTTGTTGTTCTTCTTATTATTTGTTTTTCAATAATGATTCAACACTTTGAAGCTGACATGAATTCAGTTGCTTTACCCCTTTTTTCCATAGCCTGTTTCTAGTTTTGAAGATAGGTGACCACTTAAAGCAGGTTGAAAGTAAAGCAGAATGTGCCTTAAGGCTCATTCTACTTTACTTTCAGCCTGTTTTAAGCTATCGTCTGCTGGAATAAAGAAAATGTTCATCATACAAACTCATGACTGTATTCAATGGAACTGTTTTCTTTTAAAGGAGAAATAAATGAAATGCCCGAAATGTATATTTAATGAATAAGTAATGGCCGGTTAAGTATCCTAGCTGTGACTTGAACAGTCTGTAGGCCAACTATAAGGGAGAAGGTTAAACTGGTTCAACTCTCCCAACCATTAGACAAAATATCTTGGCATGATCATAAATAACAGTGCATTAGACGAAGTGAGACTTTGAAGTCAGGCATGCACAAAGCTGCCAAGTTAAACAGACAGAAAGTCAAGCAGTCATTTTAACTTTACATATTTAAACATATTAGTTATATTGCAGTGGCTATTTTTTCAGTTATTAGAATAATTGTAGTGGGCTTTTAATGCCATATTTTAACTCTTTGCATGCTGGGTAATTTTTTAGTCTGCAACAATTGTTGTCTGCATCTGTTTTAAAATTAGAATTTTTCCAAATTTCTTTTAAATTCAGTGTCAGAATGGCAAACAGTTTGGATCCTGATGAGACGCTGCGTAATGCAGCGTCTCAACTGGATCTAAACTGTTTGCAAAGGTTATGCCTGTGGCTGCTATACCCGCAGCTAGCGTGCAAAAAGTCAATGTTCCTCCAGTTTTTGATTTGAGATTTATTTATAAATCTTTCCTGTCCTGGTATGACCTTGTTGTTGAAGGACACAAATCTTGAATTAATTAACCCTCTAGTCTTAATCTATGCCCAATATATCTCAAACACACTTAAGTAAAAAGTAACTGTATTTCTGTATATCTGTTACAAACCATGTTTAAACTCTGAAATAATAATATGATCGATGTAAGCCATGTAGAAATAATGAAATTCAACTGTAGATAAAAAAAGAAAAACTTCAAGTTAATCAAGCAAATTCGAGAGATCTAAGTTGGACTGTAGTCTTTATGAAAAACATTGGCATAAATCAAACTTAGCAGCAGTGCACCCTGGAAGTGTTTATTGAGAATACCCAGGTGTGAATATGTTGTTTAAATACATAAACACTTGATTGCTTGAAGTGTCTATTGGAGCATGTAGGGTAAAGACCTATATTAGATTGTTGAAAAATTGCTACATTGTATTATAGTGAATTATCTGGCATTGAATGACTATTCAAATTTCCCATGGGTAGAAGACTTACATTCACTTCATTCATTTTGGTTATATCCAAGATACATGTTACTTAAATGATAGACACGGGTATCATAATGATTCATTCTTAGACTGGGCGGCCAGCTCTTGCTTTTTTGCTGAACTGAATTAAATTCAAACTTAAAAAAACTTTTCTCAGAGGACCCAAATGTAACAATCTTCATGCAACTTCAAGGAAAATTATTAAAAGGCCTATATATACTTTTTAAAGCCCTTAATTCCCCTGTGAAAAAGATTCAAGAGTTATTATATAGAATAATAATGAAAGTTAAATTGTCACTTCTAGAATTGTTCTAGAGCTTCAAGAATTACTTAACAAATTCTACAAAAGGAGTCCAAGAACTTTTGTAATTGACGAACAATGGTTCTAAAACCATCAAATTTCTAGATTTTTTGCAGAATATTCATGACTGTTAAATGGCTGCTTCTAGAATTGTTCATGAATGTTCAAGAAATAATTCTGGAATAGTTCTAAAATAATTAAATACCTTCCCACAAGGATTGGCAGAAAACTTGGGGGAAAATATCCCTCTGCATCTCTTTCTGATTTGTCTGACTATCTCACTCTCTCTCTCTTTCAGACCTAGCTGTCTGTCCATTTGTGTCTCTCTATTTTAAACATCAGGGCTCCAGATAAGAGGGAGTAAAATGAACAAATCCAGCATTTCCTCACTCATTTCAGTACCAAATCCTATGGTGTCACTACTCATTAGAATCGTCTCGAAGAGACGATTCTAATGAGTAGTAACACCATAGGGTTTAAATCAGAAATAGAGATTTAAGTTTTTGAAATATCCTCCTTATCTGGAGCTCTGAAACTTGTCCCTAAATCCTGCGATCTTATCACAAGATTACCGGGAAAATAATCTTGTGTTTAGATGGATTTGGTTTAAGAGCATAGCGATGGCGATAACATTATGGAAGCTGAAGATGATTATTTTCTGTAAGTAACTCCAGGTCATAACTAATGCCTCGTGTTAAATGGCTTAGTACGACTTCTGATAATGTTGCCAAGAAGAAGATGATTTAATCAAGGAGCTTACGCAACCAAAATCAGGGCAATGCTTTTCCCCTTCCTTTTAACAGTAACCCAAATAGCATACCATTACATGTACATGTAGTATCTTCTGTGAAACAGTTTTCAAGAGTCATCAATATATGTTTTCAGGTTTGTCTGCATGCACGTTATATCTGGATATTGAAAACTTAACCCATTACCCAAAAATACACCTTTTAGTGCAGCTGAGTAGTATTTCAAAACTAAGGAAAGTAGTCCCCACCTAGGATTTAGTCCTGATCATAAAGCACCGAAGGTATTTCCAGTACCTTTATACATGTACATGTTTTTCCAAAATGGTAACTTCAAGCAGGTTGAAAGTAAAGCAGAATACTCCATCAGGAGCATTCTGCTTTACTTACAACCTGCTTTAAGTAGTCACCTGTCTCCAAAACTAGAAACAGGCTTTTTGAGTAATAAATTTAAATGTGCACATACCATAAGTCTGATGATATTTTATGGTTTATCAGGGCTCAAGATAAGGGTAGTACTTCAAAAACCAAAACCTTTATTTCTGCATTAAACCCTATGGTGTCACTACTCATTAGAATCGTCTCTTCGAGACAATTCTATTGAGTAGTAACACCATAGGATTTGGTGCTGAAATGAGTGAGAAAATGACGGATATGTTCAGATGACTCCCTCTTATCTGGAGCCTTGGTTGTACATACTTTTCTTGATTCAGTAAAAAGTCAGATAGTATGGCAGATTTTGTGTTGGATCAAGAACGCTGTTCAAAAAATTTGGATAAAGATCCGATGCTGAGCAACTTGGTAGCTTAACTGGACCCAAACTATGTGTACATTCAGATCTTAATTCTGTAAATGCATGGAAGAAAGCAATAACTCCAGAATAAGAGCAGAAGACATTTTTAGCAGACACAACTTTTTAGAATTAGAACAATATGGAAACATTTAGGAAGGATAATTCCCTGTAATGAGAAAGTTATCTAATGGGGTTTTACTGATGAAATTAGTAGACTTCTACCGCTAAATTGTCTGGTCTTCTCTTTCATAAAATGCCTAGCTTTTCCCAAATAATTAGGGTGCCAACTAGATGAGAGGAGTGTTTTAAAAACTAAAATATTTATGTCTGCATTAAACCCTATGGTTTGACTACTCATTATAGAATTGTCTCAAAGAAATGGTTCTAATGAGTAGTGACACCATATGGTTTAGTTTTTACTTTCAAGTTGTGTTAAGGTACTATCTTCTATGCAATATAAACTATTTTATAATTCATGACTATAAAGTGATACTATTTTCTTCAGTGGAGGAATGAAATAAAGGTGTAAAATGTTTGATTTTGTGATGATTCACTCATCTCTATCACTCATTTTATATGTGCATGTTAACAAGGCTCCAGATAAGAGGGAGTAAACTGAACAAATCCAACCTTTTCTCACCAAATCAGCACCAATCCTATGGTGTTACTACTCATTAGAATCGTCTCGAAGAGACGATTCTAATGAGTAGTGACACCATAGGGTTTAATGCAGAAATAAAGATTTTTGAAATACTCCCCTTATCTAGAGCCCTGAATTGTATTTTGCAAAACAGTTTCAGCTACCGGTAGTCTAAAGTTTCTATGGAATGATTAATTTGCTGCACATATTTCAATGATATGTGCAATAGCAGCTTGCACTGATTGAATCTGATAAAGATGTTAGGAGATGTACCAAAATAACTGGAAAATGAACTGCATTACATGATGAGGCCTGTGAAAAGTGTTTAAGAATTTTAGAATGAACATTGAAATTGGCAACTTCTAGAACTTCAAGAATGTCTTTAAACATTCTAGAAAAGGAGTTCAAGAACTTTTGTAATTCTAGAACAATGGTTCTAAAACCAACAAATTACTATATTTTTTCTAAAAAATTTACAGAAAGTTCATGAATGTTAAATGACTGCTTCTAAAATTGTTCATGAAAATTCAAGAAATTATTCAGGAATTGTTCTATAATAATTAAATTCCTTTACACAGGGAGTATTTCTGATATTAAAATCCTTATGACCTCATGAAAACCTATGTTGTTACTTCTTATTAGAATCGTCTGGAAGAGATGATTCTAATGAGTAGTCACAACATGGTGGTTCATGGAAAAGTAAAAAAAGTCTTTTAAGTGGAGTTTATTTCAAATATTGAAAATCCTTATGGCCTCATGAAATGCCATGTTATCAACTTGTGTTTAATGATATGCCATGTTGTGTTTATTCATTAGATTATCATCTTGAATGTTGTGACTTTTCATTAGAGTTGTCTCAAAGATGGAATTCTAATGAGTATTCACACACATTAGGTTTTATGGAGAAAAAAAAGTTTTTTTTAAATATTTTAACGCAATCTTTCAAATGGTGACTAGCCCTGTAAGGTGTTTGATCAGCAATCTCAGGGTTAACAGTTTCAATACCATGAACCTGTTTAAAATATAATCATTGCATTTGCAAACAGTGTTGACCCAGATCAGAGGGCTCCTACAGGAGCCCTCTGATCTGGGTCTAAACTGTATGCTTATTAGATCAGTATTTCTTAAACTACACAGAATTCCTAGTAGACTGGTCCATGTTTTTATAACTAATATGATCCACAAGGGAACACAATAACCCACAAGAGTTACTTTCAGGGTTAATCATGGGGTACGTTTGCCTTCCAGCTACCCCAGGTAATAAGTTTTGAATTTCTATACCATTGAGGTGTACCACACATGAATTGACAATAAGCTGGCTGTCACATTTGAAACTTTATGGCCGTCTGAATATTTAAAAGTTCAGTTACCACGGTAGCCTTCTGGATGTAGTAGTGTCTTTCATACTTTAAATAATGGACCTCCTATCATGGCTTGGTATATAATACTGGATGCAGCCAACTTTGATTGAAACAATAATCCTTCAAACAAGGCTCCAGATGAAAATCTGCGCCATATGACCATTTCATGTGTCGCGGTGCCGTAAAACCCAACTCAATCAATCCAGATAAGAGGGAGTAAACTGAACAAATCCAACCTTTTTTCGCTCATTTCAGCACCAAATCCTATGGTGTTCCTACTCATTAGAATCGCCTCTTCGAGACGATTCTAATGAGTAGTGACACCATAGGGTTTAATACAGTAACAATGATTTCAGTTTTTGAACTACTCCCCTTATATAATCTGGAGCCCTGTTTTAAAGAGGCAAGCTATAAACTGTTTTACTCTTTTAACACTTAGTAATTAACTCTTGTTGGTTATTAAGCTCCCTTGTGGATATTTTTTATTACCAAAATGTTAACCAGTCTACTTTGAATAATGCTTTATTAGTTAAATATTGGTCTTAATTAGAAAACAGTACCAACCATGATCAGAGAGCTCCTATAAATATTGGTCTAAATAAGAAAACAGTGTAGACCCTGAAGAAGCTATCTTATCTTTGTCTACACTGTTTACAAACAGCATCAGTATATCCTAATAGCAGAAGTAAGGTTTAATATAAAGACTTAGCCAATAACCACTTGCAGCAGTTAGAATATTTTATGTGCATGATGTATCTGTATTTATGGATATTACATGCATTACTTAACATGGAGAAATTTGAAAAGTAGAAAATGTAAAAAATTATTTGATCAAACTTTACCATTATGAATATTCAAATTTTCTGATATCTAGTATTTATGACTGGTTTACATTGAGAATGGGTGTTTATACAAATGTGCTCTAATTAGAGGGTTCCTCTAGGAGTCTTAAAAAGCTTCTTATATTGGTCTACACAGTATGCAAATGATACTATATCTGGTAAAATCAAATACAACAGTAGGGTTAATTTACATTTGCTGTAGACTGCAATATTTAGTCAACTGTATTTGAGTGTTAACCCTTTACCCCGTAGCCTGTTTCTAGTTTTGAAAATAGATGACAACTTAAAGCATGCTGAAAGTAAAGCAGAATGCGCCTTCTGCCTTACTTCCAGCCTGCTTTAAGCTTCCACCTGCTAGAATAAAGAAAATATTCCTAATGATATATATTCATGGCTGTTTAAATTGGAACTACAGTTGAACCTCTCTATTACGACCACTAAGTTGTGTCAAATATTAGTCGTTTAAGACAGGTGACTGCTTAAAGCAATGTGAAAGCGAAACAGAAAGCTCCTACAGGAGCTTTCTGTTTCACTTTCACATTGCTTTAAGCTGTTACCTGTCCTTTATACGGACAATGAACCTTCTTTTTAGTGGTCATAATAGAGAGGTTCTACTGTTTTTTCTTCAGTTGATTGAATAAATTCAATGCGCTAAAAGGCACTTCTTTGGGGAACAGGGTTAAGGCTATATGCTTGGCTGTTCTGCAAATGCCAGTCAAGTTGTATAGTTATCATTGTACAGGTTGCAGAGGCTTAATGCTGCCATCACATCATGACGTCATGTAACTTGGCAAGAACCAAATACCACAAAGTACTATACTGAAGTGTTTATTAGTAGGAAACTCCTAGTATTATCTATACTGTCTAAGTTTATGAAGTAGAGTACATTGTTTTTTCAGTACTAAAATCTTTAGGTTTCCGTTAAACCCTATGTTGTGACTACTCGTTAGAATTGTCTCTTCGAGACAATTCTAATGAGTAGTCACAACATAGGGTTTGGTGGAGCCATAAGGGAGAAACTTTTTGAAATGTTTAGTGCACCCCCTATTATCAGGAGCACTGGCACGCTATTAACCCTTTAGTTACCCCATAGTCTGTTTTTAGATTTGAAGAAATGTTACCACTTAAAGCAGGTTGAAGGCGCATTCTGCTTTACTTTCAGCCTGCTTTAAGTTATTATCTGCTAGTATTTAGAAACTATTTCTTATAATTCATTTTCATGACTGTAAAAATTGGAACTATTTTCTACAGTGCATGAACAAAATTACATGCGCTTAAGTGGGGGAAAGGGATATGACTTAGTACTTGGAAGAAGTTGATTGCTTGACAGAAGTATTCCAACCACCTGTTGCAAACATCAACAAAAACAAAAATACATGACAATCAAGATACTAAGGATGAATACACTAATAACTGTGTATTGAATATTGGTGTCAACAACCCATTATAGTGGCACTAAGATCTCCTAATTAAGATTGATGACTGCTAATTGCTAAAAAAAATAATGCTTAAATAAAAAGTCTTTATTTCGGGTTAAGCAACCATTTGTGTTAAAGAACATCCCTGTAATAAGCTAACTCTTCCATTGAATAGTTGCTATATAGTTACCAAATAGATGCACCTTTCTATGTGTTACGGAGAAAGTAAAGTAGAAAGCGGAGTGCTTTATGTCACATAATCCTGCGTCAACACGACAGCGTCAATTGTCATGTGCAACGTCATCGACGTCATCATCGTCAACGTCACCATATATGCATTACAAGTTTATGCCTTGAATTTATTCCTCCACCTAAAGAAAATAGTTCCGCTTTATAATCATGAATATACATCATAAAAAACAATTTATAAATTCTAGCAGATATTGAGATAGAAGGTTAAAGCTGAAGCTGAAAGTAAAAACAGAATGTTCTTTTGGGAGCCTTCTGTTTTATTTTCAGCCTGCTTTAAGTTAAGGAAGTAAGGGTAAATTTTGAATTAATATACAATATTGATTGAAAATCAAATTTCATATTGAATACGTGTACAACAATATCCAAAGTGCTGTGAGCCATCTGATGAGAACTTCTTGTCATTGTAATGACTAGTCGGTAGCTTTCCTTGATGCAGGGCTCAAGATAATGGGAGTTATTCAAAAACTGAAATCTTTATTTCTACATTAAACCCTATATTGTCACTACTCGTTAGAATCGTCTCAATGAGTAGTAACACCATATGATTTGGTGCTGAAATGATTGAGAAAATGTCGAATTTATTCTGTTTTCTTCCTCTTATCTAGAGCCCTGTGATAGATGTGCACAGCTTCTTGAATCAAATAGTTGATATATTATATTTGTATCTGATCAGAGCTTGAGAGATCCTAATGAATATTTCTAATAATGTCTGGGAGGATCTAATCAGATCTCATTCTAAATGTTCCTAGTAATTAGGAATCTTATCAGGGCCTATTTTATTGGCTGCTGCAAGTTTAGTTCAACCCAGGACTGACTAATGTTTCTATAAAATTAACAGATCTTTGGCAAGTGATGCAAACTCTTTCTTTCTTAGCTTGTTATCATCCTTAAAGCCTTTCACTCTCAATGGCACCAAAAAGAGCGTTTGCAAACAGTTTGGATCCTGATCAGATGCTGTGTAACACAGCGTCTGATCAGAATTACAACAGGTGAGCAATATCAGGGCCTTCAAGGCCCTCTTATTCTGTTTGTCTAGGTGAGACGTCTTATTTCTGTGATATTCCTTTATAAATTAAATTTCTTTAGCCATTACCCCATAGCCTGTTTCTAGTTTTGAAGATAGGCCACCACTAAAAGCAGGTTGAAAGCCTTAAGGCGCATTCTGCTTTCCTTTCAGCCCTTCTTTAAGCTACTATCTTATAGGATATGAAAGAATATTTATTCTGGTAACTGTTCACGACTGTATAAAAAGGAACTATTTTCATCAATTGAGGAATAATTTAAAGGGGTAAAAAGGGGTATTTAAGTGGTAATGGGTTAAAAGCCATTGTCTTAATTATGTTATAACTTACAATGTACTCCTTGGAATTTCATCATTAACAGGGGTTAATGACCCAAACATTCTGTAGCAATAATGGCCCATTGAGTCTAGTAATGTTAAGAGCTTTTCTATTCCTGTAATTCCTACATTGTGGTTAAACAGTAAAACCACACTTAACAAGCAGTCACACATTAACTCTTTCCTCCCTGAAACTTTAAATGGAAAATTCCAGTTTCCATTTTAGTCTGGTCCATTTCTGACTTGTAAGGGTTGTTTTTGCCATTGTTTGTAATTATGACAAACAGTGAAGACGCTGATCAGAGGGCTCCTTTCGGAGCCCTCTGATCGGGGTCTTCACTGTTTGCACAAGACAAGTGTACTATTCACATGCACACTGTTTAAACACAACACCAATATGCGGGACTAGGGTTCAAAGGGTTAACCAATATAAGCCTAAGTGTATTTTTAAGAGGAAATTTGCAAACAGTGTAGACCCAGATGAGAGCAATGTTTGCTATTTCATATAACATGTACTATATACCACAGTATGGACAATAATGTTTCCACTGCAGTATCTGAAACTCTTAAGATCATCCTTGTATATCCCAGCAATAACAAAAGGACATTTAATTGTAATATCCAGTCATAAATGCGTTAATATTCAAAGCATTGAAAAAAGATTAAAGCTTAAAGTAACTTGAAATAAGGCAATAACCTCTTGAAGGAGCTAATTTTACTTTACTTTCCTATTGCTGTTGCCTGACTCACCCATTCCACGGTAAATACATGTACACCTTTTTACGCCTTTAATTCATTCCTCCACTGAAGAAAATAGTTCAAATTTATACAGTTATAAACATGTACATAATAAGATGGTTGCTTAAAGTAGGTTGAAAGTAAAGTAGAATGCGCAGGCGCATTCTGCTTTACTTCCAACTTGCTTTAAATAGTCACCGCTCTTCAAAACTAGGAACAGGCTATGGGGTAATGGGTTAAACAGACTATCTTTTGATTGTTGATTATAGGTATACTTTACTGTTGTTTTGTCTAAGAGATGGTGATGTCATTTCTGGGTGTGTGTGATGTAGGGTACTAAAGTAGTACTACCATATTGTTAGAATTGACAAACAAAAATTCCCATAAACCACATGGAGTCTGGACTGAGAATTTTTCCAGTTAGAATTTTAGCTCTATCAGGGCTCCAGATATGAGGGAGTAATCTTACAAATCAAGCATTTTCTCACTCATTTCAGCAACAAGCCCTATGGTGTGACTTCTCATTAGAATTGTCTCGAAGAGACGATTCTAATGAGTAGTAACACCTTAGGGTTTAGTTCAGAAATAAAGATTTTAGTTTTTGAAATACTCCCCTTGTCTGGAGCCCTGCTCTATGCTTTAGTTTCAGCCTGCTTTAAGTTTTTGGGATTTGCATCGCCTCAGGGATGTTAAGATTGGGGTACACTAAGAGAAAAGTGTTAGAAATATGTTAACCTATAAATGCTTAATGTCTACAAAAGTAGACATTGGCAAACATTGAAGACCCTAATTAGATGCCACATAATGCAACGTCTCATCAGGGGTTTGCACGGTTAAACTGTTTTTACATAATTATGTAATGTTCTGCTGTTTGGACAAACAGTACAGTGTCTTTAGATCATATTTGTATATTTGTTTATCAGGGCTTAAAGAGGCTCGCAACCGGATTTAGCATTAAAAATAGTAATTTGTAAATATATGTCAAATGCTTATATAAATGGGTAAGATTTAGTGTAGGATAATAAATTCTGTTAAAAAATCCATTTCAAAAAAAAAAAAAGAAGAAGCCCTGGTGGGATTCGAACCCGTGACCCTCCATGCGGAGAGAAACGTGAAAAAATGAGGAAGCTCCTATACTACCTCGGCTACCAGCGCTCTCTATATCTATAGTAGCGAATTAACGTACTTCACTAGTAGCGATCGATAGTACTTTTACTACTTTATTCGTCTCGGGTTTATGTCTGAGCCCGTGTAATGAAGCAACAACAACTATACCGTTAGCTAACGCTATAGAAAAACGATGGAAAATATCTTAAAAAACTAAGATTCCGTGCCGATTCTTGAGACTTTTTTTGGACTGATCATATTTTTTTAATGTCAGAAGCCAAATAATGTACACCATCCGGTTGCGAGTCCCTTTAAGATAAGGGGGGTATTTCAAAAAACTAAAATCTTTATTTCTGAATCAAACCCTATGGTGTTACTACTCATTAGAATCGTCTCAAAGAGACAATTCTAATGAGTAGTAACACCAAATTATTTGGTGCTGAAAGGAGTGAGAAAATGTTGGATTTGTTCAATTTAACCCCTCATGGCTTTTCTGGAGCCCTTTTTATAATGAAATCTTTCAGCAAGCACATAGGGGAAGTTCATTGCAATATTCAGCCATAAATGAGTGAAATTAACCCCCCTCTTATCTACAGTGTTGATCATATAAGCTGGACTTTACTGTACAAATACTTTTTTGTGGCTGCCGTCAACACATTGTGGGTGTGCTTTTACACGCTGTCACTTGGATGAGTGGGTTAGAAGTGGAAAAACAGTGCATTCAGCTGAACAGGCTAAACTTCTCCTCACTAGAATAGAATGAATCACACCCGTCTGTGAAATTTCAAAAGCTCAAGATCATTATAAACTCCTCACCAAGCTTATACACAGTCATGCATTTTAATTGCATTTCCCCACGAATGGTCTACCCTCTGCCTGCTAAAATCTTGCGATTTGGATTAACGTATTACTCCACTGCTTGTTTGTTGTTTTGAAGGCAGGTGACCCCTTAAAGTAGGTTGAAAGTAAAGCAAAATATGCCTTAAGGTGCCTGCTTTAATCTATCATCTGCTTGAATGTTGAAAATATTTTTTATGTTACATATTTGTGACTGTGTAAAGTGGAACTATTTTTTTCAGTGGATGAATAAATTAAGTCGCAAAAAGGCGTATTTATGAATATGGGGTAACGGGATCCACAAAGAAAGTGGAACAAAATTAAGATGCGAGCTTCTGATTTGGCTCTGGTCCAAATAATTACTGATATTATCTTGCACTTTTTCATCAAAATTAGTTAAACCAGCAATAGGATTTAAGCAGACACTACTTTTGATGGGCTATCTCTTTTAATTAACAAAAAAAAGTTTCATCTTTTACATGCTGATAAGCCTACAGACTGTTATTGGCATACAGTATAGACCCAGGCAAGAGTTACAGATTTATAATATTGTGTGGTGGTTATATATGTACCAAATCTATTCATTAATTATCATGCAATACTACATATATATATGTGTCTGTATAATGAAAAGAAAAAGTCTAAACTAATGTTTCCATATGCTTAATGATGAATTAATTTGTGCTGAAGCTTGCAGTTACTGGATACGGCAGACACGGGCAAAAAACCTGGGCACACAGATGCTTTGTGTACAGACAGTAGTCATCTGGAATCTTGTACAGGAACGGAAAGTTGCCTAATTGAAACACCTGCATTTCACCCATTACACCATAGATATGCCTTTTTAACTCTTTCCTCTCTGAAACTTTAAATGGACAATTCCAGTTTCCATTTTAGTCTAGTCCATTTCTGACTTTTAAGGGTTGTTTTTGTCAATGTTTGGCATTATGACAAACAGTGAAATCCCTGATCAGAGGGCTCCTTTCGGAGCCCTCTGATCTGGGTATTCACTGTTTGCACAGGACAAGTGTACTATACACATGTACACTGTTTGAAAAGCACGCCTATATGCGGGACTAGGGTTCAAAGAGTTAATTTATTCATACACTGAAGAAAACAGTTCCACTTTATACAGTAACTGTTGTGAATGTGTCACAACATAAGAAATATCTGAAGTTTCTATATTCTAGCTGATGGTATCTTAATTTTTAACCCAATTAATTACCTGATAGCCTGTTTATAGTATTTAAGATAGGTGATCACTTAAAAGAGGTTGAAAGTAAAGCAGAATGCACCTTAAATATTTCGAACAATTGATCATTCATGTCTCTACCTTCAAATCTTGCATTGTGACTACTCATTTGCATTGTCTCAAAGAGATGATTCTAATGAGTAGTCACAATTAATATAGCGTTTGGTAAAGACGCAAGGATTTTGGTTTTTGAACAGCTTCTATGTATGTTCTTAACCCTTTGAACCCTAGTCCCGCATATAGGCGTCCTTTTCAAACAGTGACATGTGAATAGTATACTTGTCTTGTGCAAACAGTGAAGACCCAGATCAGAGGGCTCCGAAAGGAGCCCTCTGATCAGGGTCTTCACTGTTTGTCATAAAACCAAACATTGACACAAACAATCCATAAAAGTCAGAAATGGACTAGACTAAAATGGAAACTGGAATTGTCCATTTAAAGTTTCAGGGAGGAAAGAGTTAAGAGATAATTTGGCAGAAATTAGTTCAAATTACAATGTATCTTGGTTTTGATCATTTTCCAACAGCAGTCAAAAGTTTTGTCTTCAACAAAATCATCAAAATGAGTTGTTCTAAAACACTTTTGAAAAGCAGATTGTCTTCAGGGCTGCCATAAGTTGACATGAAAAATCCTAAGATTTCCAAAGTTGCATTTTTCAAGTGCGATTTTACGCATCAAACCTTTATCCCATAGCCTTTTTCTTGTTTTGTTGACATGCGACTATACTTCAAGCAGGCTGTAAGTAAAGCAGAATGCGCCTTAGGGCGCATTCTGCTTTACTTTCAACCTGCTTTAAGCTACCATGAACTGGGGAAAAATCCGGAGATTTAGGAAAAATCCGGAGAAGTGGCAGCCCTGTGTCTTGTTTAGGGAAAGTTTTGTAAACAATAGATTATTATACTAATCTGGAAATACTGATATCAATGACAGTTTTCACAATCAATTCTTAAAACTATAAATGCAGAGCACCAGATAAGGGTAGTTTTTCAAAAACTAAAATCTTTATTTCTGAATTAAACCCTATGGTGTCACTACTCATTGGAATCGTCTCTTCGAGACGATTCTAATGAGTAGTAACACCATAGGATTTGGTTCTAAAAAAAGTGAGAAAACATTGGATTTGTTGAAAAAACTACTCTTATCTGGAGCCCTGTAAATGTCTAAATATTGTGACTGAATGCCACATTGTGATTGCACTGGGAGGATTCATTATTAAAATAGGGTTTGGGGTTTGACATTAGCTGTAATTGTGTCCAGCTTGTCCAGTGAAAAGGCATTAGTAGTAAGATTGACTCACTTAAGCTGCATCAAAAAGGATACATTTTCAGATGCTTTAAGGAAACAAAATACACAATTTAAGTGTCACTGTGTGTGCTACTTACAACTTTTTCCTTCATTCTTACTGTTCAGGAAACCGGGCTATTTACCTGTGCAAACAGTATATATAGACCCTTATCAGAAGGGTCTCCTAAGGAAGCCCTCTGATAAGGGTCTACACTGTTTTCATTTTAGAATTTGTCTATACATTTCTTGAATACCAACATAGAATGTTGATTATCAAAACTGGAACAGGTTTTTTTTTTTTTAAAAATCAACAAAGTAAGGATTTTAATTAAGTATTCCAAGAAACAATGTTAAAATAATGACTGGGGTTCTTTGATTTGTATTTTAACTCTTTTGTATGCTGGGTAATTTTTTTTGTCTGCAACAATTGTAGTCTGCTACTGTTGTAAAATTTCTTTTTAAAACAGGTATAGAGTTTAAAACAGTTTCGATCCTGATGATTCATGATTCCACTGGTACCCAGTGAGTGAGTTGAGACTTTCCATTCAAGATAGGTCTTATTTACTCATACACAGGACACACATTAAATCTTTCGCTGCCTAATTATTTGTCAGATTTTTACCCTTTCACTGTTTTATTGTGGTCTGCGTCAATGTTGTTGTTTGCATGATCGTTTCAAAGTAAGATTCAATGTAGTATGACTTAAATCATATCAATAAGAGTGTCAAACAGTTTGGATCCTGATCCAATGCAGCGTTTGATCAGGATCCAAACTGTTTGCAAAGTCGCCTTTTGGCGCCATTGACAGAGAAAGAGTTAAGGACACACAAGCATGACAGCAATTATGTTATTCACTCACTCTCTCACTTACTCACTCACTCACTCATTCAATCACTCAAACAATTTCGTCATAGGTCATGTCATATAATTATGCTTGGATTACATTTTCCAATTCTCAGTTTTGTCAAATTCTGTCTTTTTCTTTTTGTGACTTTTGAGATAGCTCTTACGACTATTCATAACAATCTAAATTGTGATATCATCTAAAAACTCATAAATATTCATGATCTAGAATGGTAAAATATTCATGAAACTATAAGAAGCAATTATTCAAATTGGCCACCTTCTGCCACCAGGAGATCAGCATAGATAGTAACTGATTCCTAATGTCACTTAGTTCTAGTTCTCTGGAACACTTGTCCAGGGCTGCCATAAGTTGACATGAAAAATCCTAAGATTTCCAAATTTGCATTTTTCAAGTTTGATTTTAGGAATCGTACCTGTACCCCATCGTCTGTTTCTAGTTTTGTTGACACATGACTACCTAAAGCAGGCTGGAAGTAAAGCAGAATGTGCCTTAAGGCGCATTCTGCTTTACTTTCAGTCTGCTTTAAGCTACCATATACTAGAAACAAAATCCGAAGAGTTAGGAAAAATCCGGAGAAATGGCAGCCCTGCTTGTCAAAGTACATGACAGTCATAGATAAGGGGGGTATTTCAAACACTATAATCTTTATGTCTGCATTAAACCCTACGGTGTCACTACTCATTAGAATCGTCTCGAAGAGATGATTCTAATGAGTAGTAACAACATAGGATTCGGTGCAAAAATGAGGGAGAAATGTTGGATTTGTTCAGTGTACTGCCCTGTGTCACTTTGTTCTGGTACTCTGAAACTCTTGTCAAAGTACACAACAGTCGAACCTGAACTAATTAACCCATTACACAATAACTACGCCTTTAATTTATTCCTCCGCTGAAGAAAATAGTTCTATTTAAGAAATAAAAAATTCATACCAGTGTTCTATCGTGCAATCGAACACTGGTAGGAGTTGATATGCGTAGTAATTTAATCACGAGGCCTTTAGGCCGAGTGATTTAATTACAAGCATCTCAACGACTACCAGTGTTCGATTGTTAGATAGAACACTGGTATGAATTTTTTATTTCGATTCTAACTCATAATTTAACCGAAATTTGCACCGAAGCAACGGCGCTACATTTCTTGGCGTACGCATTTTCGAAGCCAAATGACGTCACGTTCGAACGTTTAGCGCGTGAGTGTTCTACTGAAAATTCGTACACTGAGACGGTCCTTCTTCGCTTATATAGGGGTGTGGGCGAGGTGTGTTAGAATTATCTATAATGAACTCTTCCAGACAGCATATTGGGAGGGTTCATTTCAATACCCAGGCATAACTAATAGGTCAGAACTTTCTGCTAAATAGATACCTTAACCCTTTGAACCCTAAGTCCCGCATTTAGGCATCCTTTTCAAACAGTATACCTGTGAAAAGTGCACTTGTCCTATGCAAACAGTTAAGACCCAGATCAGAGGGCTCCTTACAGAGCCCTCTGATCTGGGTTTTCACTGTTTGTCATAATGCAATACATTGACAAAAACAACACTTAAAAGTCAGAAATGGACTAGACTAAAATGGAAACTGGGATTGTCCATTTGAAGTTTTAGGGAGGAAAGAGTTAAATTAACTGAGGATGTCAAATGTCTTAGACACATTCTGCTTTACTTTCAACTGGTTTAAATCAGCTGTCATTCTGTTAGGATATAGAAAATGTGCCATATCTTATAATGACTGTGTAAAGTTGAGCTTCTTTCTTCAGTAGAGAAATAAATTAAAGGTGTAAAAAGGCGTATTAAAGCGGTAAATCAGTTAAATCATTGTTTGAATCTTAATATAAGCTTAGCAGTTTATAGAATGTCATTTTGAATGGACAGCACTTTATTCTTAATTTTTATTTTTTATTCATTGCGAAACAGATTTGACAACATGCTACAGTATTTATTAAAGATTCAAAGAGTCGATAATGTCAAGATTGTTTTGCTTGATTTGTATGACAATTAGTGTTACACTTCCTGGGTTCCAGATAAGAGGGAGTTATTTCAACAAATCAAACATTTTCTCACTCATTTCAGCACCAAATCCTATGGTGTTACTACTCATTAGAATCGTCTCTTTGAGACGATTCTAATGAGTAGTGACACCATAGGGTGTCTTGCTGAAATAAAGATTTTAGCTTTTGAAAAACTACCCTTATCTGGTGCTCTGGTGTTATGTTGACATGCTGCGCTTATAGATTTTTCAGATAGGAGATCATTTGCATACAGAGTAACAGATTTAGTTCTTCAAGTTCAAGGCTGATTGTATTGTAAAGCAGTGGAACAGGGCTCCAGATAAGGGGGAGTAAAGCAAACAAATCATGACTGTATCTATTTTGAAATAAAATACTGTTTAAACTAAAGCGAACAAATCCAACATATTCTCACTCATTTCAGCACCAAACCTATAGCGTTACTACTCATTAGAATTGTCTCGAAGAGACGATTCTAATGAGTAGTGACACCATAGGGTGTTATGCAGAAATGAAGATTTTAGTTTTTGAAATAATCCCCTTATTTGGAGTTTTGACGGAACCTTTAGACAACTCAAACTGACAGTGACTTATAAAGTCAAACTTACTCTATATTTTCAGTTGAGCTTTAATAAATCAAACTTGGTTATGTTGAATAACGAATATACCAAGTATTTCATAATGAAATTGCAGCTCAAAGCCATGATGTTTTAACTTTGAATAAGGGTAAGATCGACATAGCCCATAACCCCATAGCTTGTTTCTAGTTTTGAAACAAAATGACCACTTAAACTTAAAGCAGGTTGAAATTGAAGCAGAATGTGCCTTAAGTGCTTTCCGCTTTACTTAAACCTGTTTTTAGCTACCATCTTCCAGGATCTTGCAGTGCATATTTAAGACAGTATAAAATGGAAGTATTTTCTTTAGTAGAGTAATAAATTTAAGGGGTAAAAATATGTATTTATGGAGAAATGAGTTAACCATTTACCCCATAGCCTTTTTCTAGTTTTGAAAATAGGCAACTACTTAAAACAGGTTTAAAGTAAAGCAGAATTAATGCACCTTATGGTGCATTCTGCTTTACTTTAAACCTGTTTTAATTAACCACCTGCTAGAATAAAGAAAATGTTCCATATGATACATATATTTTTGACAGTTTAAATTAGAAATATATTCTTCAGTGGAGGAATGAAATGAATGCCCTAAAAGACACTTCTATGGAGTAATAGGTTAAGCATGTTTGAGTGATTTATGATTTCTCTGTATGTCTCTAGAAGAAAGAAAAGAAACCTATTGACTTGCGAGAGCATGCAGTGTTAGTGCATGTCGTGCAGTTTCAAGTACAACATGTACAGCACTTCACATGTCTACTATAACAAATATAATTGTCACATGGGGTGAAGCAGTTTACTAGTAGCAATTAACTCTTTCCTCCCTGAAACTTTAAATGGACAATTCCAGTTTCCATTTAAGTCTAGTCCATTTCTGACTTTAAAGGGTTGTTTTTGTCAATGATTGGCATTATGACAAACAGTGAAGACACTGATCAGAGGGCTCCTTTCGGAGCCCTCTGATCTGGGTCTTCACTGTTTGCATAGGACAAGTGTTCTTTTCACATGTACACTGTTTGAAAAGGACGCCTATAGGCGGGACTAGGGTTCGAAGGGTTAATGTACATGACAAATCTCATGTATTCTGGTTAAAAGTAAAGCAGGAGCACTCTGCTTTACTTTAAACTTGCTTTAAACTACCATAGATTTGGAACAATATTGAAAATGTTTAGTTTGTTTTAGGACTTTCTAGTTTGGGATTACTTTCCTTAGTGTAGAAATAATTTAAATTAGAGGGGTAAAAAATGCAAATTTTTAGAGTAATGGGTTTTCTGAGTGGTTGCTGTACACAATATACATGCTGTTGTTGGTGTTTTAGGGGTGTCTAGTCTGCCTGATAAATGACCTTCTTCCTGCCTAGGTGACACCCTAAGGTCAGGTGGACAGGCTAAGGTCAGTGTACAAAGCTAGTGGTCAGATAGTCATCAGGTGTACCCTACATCATAGGGTGGAGGTTAATGACTCGGTGAGGGATGAGTGAGTGAGTGAGTAAGTTGATGTGACAGATGAAGGGATGGAGAAAGAATAATAGGCTTATAGTCAGTGTTGGTTAGTGAGAGAGAGAGAGGAGAGAGAGGAAGAAGGAGTGAGAGAGGAGAGAGAGAGGGGACAGAGAGTTTCATGCGCACATCCCAAAAACGGCAGAACAATCAACTATTTGATGGTTTTTGAAGGCCTTTAATACACTGTAATATACTGTACAGTAAAACCTCTCTATTATGACCACTAAAACGAAGACTAATTGATTGTAAAAAAGACAGGTGACAGCTTAAAGCAAGGTGACAGAAAACAGAAAGCTCCTTTAGGAGCTTTTTGTTTTACAGTCACCTTGCTTTTAGCAGTCACCAATAATGAACACAATTTAGCGGTTGTAATAGAAAGGTTTGACTGTATCTCAGTATTTTTCTGAAATTCAGAGTAAACCAGGTATGGACCATTGCTGCTCCCCATTAGCTAGGGAGGTCATAAAACAGTTGTAAAACAATTTAATAAACAATCTTGAATTAGCCAAAAATTTGGGCTAACCTTACTGTGCCAGAAACAAGAAGCATGTATATCCGCCCTTTTACAAACAGTGTAGACACAGATCAGAGGGCTCCTGAAGGAGCCCTCTGATCTGGGTCTACACTGTTTGCCATAATTTTATTATTTTTGGGAAACACCCCTCAAGAGTCAATATAAACTGGTCATGATTTATAATTTGGATAAGTCCATTCTAAAAGTCAGCATAGTTAATGGTTAATTGTTGATACATGAAAGTGATAATAAAAGTAAATGGACCCTTTCACAAGGGGTAATGACCTCGGCCCATGACAAAGCTATAGTGTCGGAGGCAAAGGGTCTTCACAAATGCAGTTCCTACCTTTATCGCATATGAAGACAGGGTACCTTACTTAACCCATTACCCCCATAAATACACCGTTTTACTCCTTAAACTTATTCCTCTACTAAAGAAAATAGTTCCAATTTATTCTCTTTCAAATGAGAATAATATGAAACATTTTCTATATACTAACAAATAATAACTTAAAGCAGGTTGAAAGTAAAGCAGAATGCGCCTGAAGGCACATTCTGCTTTACTTTTCAAACTGCTTTAAGGAGTCACCTATATTAAATACTAGAAATAGGCTATGGAGTAATGAGTTAAAGCAGGTTGAAAGTCCAGGTAAAGGAGAGTATACCTCAATGAGCATTTTGGTTTCCTTTCAATCTGCTTAAATTAAAGTCCAAAAAGATATTGGAAATGTAATTCATATTCAGGGCCTCCTATGAAAGGACTACTTTGAAAGTAAAGCAAAATGCACCGGTTTTAGGCACATTCATGCAGCCTTACTTTGAGTGGAACTTTGAGCCTGGTTTAGCTACTACATGTATCTGCTAAAACATAGAAAATATATTTTACAATACAATTCCATGATGTATAAATTGAAACTATTTGTTTCACTTGAGGAATAAATTGAATTTGTTAGATCATAGATGTGTATCTATTGAGTACTGGGTTAACCCATTTGTGCCCACGATCCCATATAAGGGACATAGGCAAACAGTGTAGACTCTGATAAGATGCCACATTATGCGGCGTCTGATCAGAGTCTACACTGTTTGCTGATAGGAATTTCAATATAAAACAAAATATGAAAATTTTGACAAGGCATCCCTTTGATAAAAATGGACTAATCCAATTTATAAACATGGAAGAATCCACTGGGTATTAAATGGGTTAAATGAATTTCTGTAGATGACAATTTTAAAGCAGACATTTATTTATAGCATTAAATGGGCTTAAGGTGAGAATTTTCTTTTAATAGCAACTTGATTTTATCTTATTTATTTTTTTCAGTAGTTTTTGCTATTTAATATTGGATTAAATGGTGCATAAAGTTTGATCACTGAAATCATTGAATGGGTCTCGAAGATTTAGGGATTTGTGGTTGTCAAACTATGTAACAGTTGAGTGAGTGTTGAAAGCTTGTAAAGATTCATTCAATCCTAGCAATGAGTATACTCCTTGTTAACCTATTACCTCCCATAGCCTGTTTCTAGTTTTGAAAATAGGTGACCACTTAAAGCAGGCTAAAAGTAAAGCAGAATGTGCATTAATGCACATTCTGCTTTATTTTTAGCCTGCTTTTAGCTATAATATCTACCAGGATATAGAAAATATTCTTATCGTCCATATTCATTCAAATGACTGTATAAACTATTTTCTTCAGTGGAGGAATATATCAAAGGCGTAAAAGGAGTATTTATGGAGTAATGGGTTAACAAACATACTGTGTACCTGTAAAGAGTACACTTGTCTTATGCAAACAGTGTAGACCCTGATCAGAGGGCTTTTGCCTACACTGTTTGCCATTAAGCAATACATTGTTTAAAATAAAATCAACTCTTGATCTTTATTTCTGCATTACACCCCATGGTGTTACTACTCGTTAGAGTCGATGCTGTACTATGTGCAAAAATGTTGAATTTGTTCGGGTTACTCCCTCTAATTCCAGTGTTAAAAAATATAGGGCAAAATTCAGCAGGAGATTTCTGCAAATAACCATTTTTATCGAAAGAAAGACTGCAAAGATAAACTAATAACACAGGGCTGCCATTTAAGTTGACATGAACAATCCTAAGATTTCCAAATTTACATTTTTCAAGTGCGATTTTACGAATCCTACCTTTACCCCATAGCCTGTTTCTTGTTTTGTTGACATGCGACTTCTTAAAGCAGGCTGTAAGTAAAGCAGAATGCGCCCTAAGGCGCATTCTGCTTTACTTTCAGCCTGCTTTAAGCTACCATGTACTGGAAAAAATCCGAAGATTGAGGAAAAATCCGGAGAAATGGCAGCCCTGATAACACATGGCTATAATTGTCAGGTCAATTTCCACCTGTCTGATCTAACCGTCAATGATAGCGGGTTGGATTGCACATCTTCCACCCGTAAATGAAATTAAGTGGCCTGTAACCTCGGCCTTTTGAATAGATCATTTCACGCTCTTTTGCGACATTTCTACCCCTTTTCTCCCCTGATGGGTTGGATGTTATTATAATGACCGTCCCATTACACAGACTGGTTTAAAGTCAGAATATCATTACCAAGTTCGAGGGCCTTTAACTCTTTGCATGCTGGGTAATTTTTTTTCATCTGCAACAATTTTCGTTTGCATCTGTTCTAAAAATAGAATTTTTAATGTTAATTTTCATAACAGGATTTGAATGTCGAACAGTTTGAATCCTGATAAGACTCCGCGTTACGCGGCGTCTTATCAGGATTCCAACTGTTTTCAAATGTTACCATGGTTTCACCGCTAGCATGCTATAAGAGTTAAGTTAACCTTTCGAATACTGAAAAATTGTCATCTGGTCAAAATGTATTCTTTTTTCAATAATTCTGAAATTACCCCTTTGCAGTACTTTGATCCTGATCTCCTTACAAAGTTACTCTGCCTTTGATCAGATCGAGAAAACTTGTTGATCTCATTCTAAGTCTTTACTCTTTGCATGCTGGGTAATATTTGTCATCTGCAACATTTGTTGTCTGCTACTGTTCTAAAATTAGCATTTTCAAAATTTCTTTTAAATTTAGGGTCAGAATGGCAAACAGTTTGGACCCTGTTGAGACGCCATGTTACGCGGCGTCTCATCTGGATCCAAACTGTTTGAAAAGGCAAATACTGTGGTGGATATATCCGCCGCTAGCATGCAAAGATTTAACTCTTTTCATTTGCAACAATTGTCGTCTGCTACTGTTTTCAAAATAGTGTCAGAGTGTCAAACTGTTTGGATCCTGATGAGAAGCCACATAACTGTGGCGTCTCATCAGGATCCAATATTGCAAGGTTATCATGATTTCACCGCTAAGGTGCTAAGGTGCTAAACGTTAAAGGCATTTGTGTGATATAGAGTCTGAATGTTTCCTCAAGTAGGCTGGTTCTGTAGCATGGTCATGGTCAAAAGGTGGATCTAGATCAAATATGGAGAAAAATTGATTTTGAAACTGTTGAAACTGTTTGATACATTGATCAGTCACATGGACAGAATGTGAACTGCTGTTAAATATTATGAAGTGACCGCATGAAAGGAATGAATTTGAAATCTGATGTTAATATATATATTAATGTGTATAGTTCTGTAAGAGTGAATCTTAACACTTATCCTGGCTGCTGTATAATATTTCCTGCTTTGAAATTGCTGTCAACTAATAATATAGTCAAATTACGATTTATTCATTCTAAAAGAAACTTCAGGCAAGTTTCAAACAGTTTGAATCCTAATCAGATTGCTTAAGTTTCTTGGCATTGATCTGAATCATACCTATTGGAAAAAGCCAAGCAGGCCTTGCTTTCATAATTAAAAGGGGTAAAATGTAGTTGAATAGATAGCGATAAGTGAAGTTGTTTAAATAAGCCAAGAGCAATTGAAACTAAATAACCACTAGTGTCGGATGGCTTAGTTTTGTCAATGTCAGCTTTTGATTGAGATGATGTATCAGCATAGTTAAATTGGACCCTTGCTGGCAAGGAAATAGTCAGACTTGCTTGTATATTGCTTTAACCATTTCAATGCCATCGCATCATTTGCTTAACCCTTTGCTCCATAGATACACCTTTAACCAATTACCCAATGAATACAACTTTTTACGCCTTTAATTAATTCCACTTCTGAAGAAAATAGTTCCAATTTATATTGTCACAAATAAAAATCATAAGAAATGACTAAGTGGTATAGTCACTGTGACTTACATCACTTAGCCCTTCGTCGCTGTGAGTTCGAATCCCGGTCTGGGCATTCTGATTTTTCATGTGGGAAAGCCTTCCAACTGGCTTGGAGAAGGACCGTCGGTCACGCAGCACCCATGGTTCTTACTCAGCTACGGATTTGTGCTTGAAACAGTGCATTATGGGCTTCTGGGGTCTGAAATATGACTGAAATTATATTAAGTAACTGTTAAAGCAATGTAAAATCATAAATCCAGGCAGCAGATGTAAATTTAACAACTGGACAAACTTTCTAATCTCGGGTGTGTTGGCAAATCAAAATGGCTGACTGTTCCCGGGTGTCATTGTTAATGTTTTAACTGGATAAATCTGTCAAATAAACTGTAATGTACTTAACTCGTAAATTTGATCAGTTGAGCAAACACCAGTCTTAATTGAGGCCCATAAAACAGTTTATTGGGGTGATTGGGGAGGTATGAAATAGGGGTAATATTTGTCAAAGCTGGCTTCAATGTTAAACCCCCTTTCACTGACATATGACGTAATCTGCTTTAAACAATTTGTTGTCTGCCTTTATTTATCAAATTTAGGTTTGAGTGAAATAGAGTAATATTGTTACAAGTGTCAAACAGTTTGGAAGCTGATCAGACGCTGAGTTACTCAGCGTCTGATCAGGTTCCAAAATGTTTGCAAATATCGGTAACTATTAAACGGGCGTGTTATGAAGTAAAGGCAACTAAGCCAATATCACATGTAGCTAGCTTTTCTTGAATGAATCCATTTAATCTGTAGACATATTTTTATCTATTGGTATTACTATTTAATGATTTTACTTGCTGCCAATGCAAAATCTTTCTGACAAATGGATCCTGAATTGAATTAAACCTTTTCTCCCATAGTCTGTTTCTAGTTTTGAAGACAGGTGAGCACTTAAAGTGAGCTGAAAGTAAAACAGAATGCAATTTGTTTTTGTCCCTTAAACATAAAGGACATATAAAGACACTCTTCTTTAAGACATGATCCAGTGGTAACATGCTCAACTTCGATACCAGGGGACATGAGTTTGATCCCCCGCAGGACCAAGTCCTTCGGATGAGACTTTATAAATCAAGGTCAAATGCATCAGTGCTTTACACTGGGCATCGGAAAGAAACGGAGAACTTTGTTGATATCGTGCTCGGGCTTTCTGTAGCCACTCCCCACTTTCTTGGGCATCCAGTCAGATGGTGGAATCTGTTTGCAAACAAACCAAACCTGCTTTAACCAATTACCCCATAAATACGCTTTTATTCATTCCTCCAATAAATACAATAGTTACATATTAGATCATCATGAATTTGTATCATAAAAAATATTATCAATATTCTAGTAGATGGTAGCTTAAAGCAGGCTGAAAAGTAAAGCAGAATGTGCCTTAAGGCGCATTCTGCTTTACTTTCAACTTGCTTTAAGGGATCACCCATTCAAAACTTGAAAAAGGCTATGGGGTAATGGGTTAAGATATAATTTCCACATCATCATTGTGTTAAGACATCCTGATGATATGAAGGATATCCTGATTGTAATAAATAAAAGCCCACCCATAACACTTGCCCATTCCATCAGTTATCACCCATTTGTCTCATTGTATCAACTTTTTATCAGTTATCTTTCATTTATCTCATTTTATCCAAAACATTGTCTCACTGCATCACTGTTGTTTAACTTCTAAATGTATCAGTGCCTCATCTCTATATATCTGTCTTATCTCAATATACCACATTTATCTCACAGTTATTGAATTTAATCACTGTAGTCAGACAAATCTCTAATAATCTCTAATAATCCAGATAATACAATTCTCCTTTGTCTCTGGTAGTGCAGTGATTGAAATACCACTGTCAGTCTATTTAGTTAATTAGTTTCATAATGTTAAAAGAATGTAGATCTAAAGTAAAAGTCCCATCTCCATAGAAACGCTTTGGAAATAGTTCCACTTTATACAGTCTAGAATATGCACATAAGATATCTGAGCAGATGGTAGTTCAAAGCAGGCTGAAAGTAAAGCAATTAGTGAATCAAAGGGTTAATTTTTATCATGCTAATTGCAACTTTTGAATTCAATTTGCAAACAGATTTGATCAGAAGCATTTAACCCTCATTTTGATACTTTTTAACCCATTACCCCATAGCCCCCTTCTTGTATTGAAGACAGTGGACTACTTAAAGCAGGTTGAAAGTAAATCAGAATGCTCCTTAAGGCTCATTCTGCTTTACTTTCAGCCTGCTTTAAGCTATTATCTGCTATAATGTAGAAAATATTTCTTATGGTTTTTATTTATGACAGTATATTGGAACTATTTTCTTAAAGTAGAGGAATTAATTAAAGGTGTAAAAAGGCGTATTTATGGGGGAATGGGTTAAATATGAATTATTTGATCTAAAGATGTCCAAAATCCAGTGAAGAATAATGCAACCATTTGCAATAATGTTCAACTCTTGGTGCACCAAGGGATGACCCTCGGAGTAGTATTACCTTTACAAACAGTTTGTATCCAGGTGAACCGTCACTGTTTGATACTCTGCCCCTGCTCTTGAAAATTCAATTTTAACCCATTTTATGCGGGATACACTTTTAGGTGTACCTCTAGGCAATCAGTTTTGATCTCAGATCAGGCCCCACATTGTGGGGCCTGATCTGAGATCAAAACTGTTTGCAGCTAGTTCAGTATTCGATCAGAAACTGCTAAAATCTTTTGCAAATATTTGAGTTATACCCGCTGCAGACGACATTTTAAAATGGCCACCAAATATTACCCAGCATACAATGGGTTAAGAACAGTTTCAGACAACAATAGTACTCAGTGCTCAAAGCATTAAAGAATGCTTTCTTGCAAAATTTGAAGGAAGTATCTTGATCTATCTTGCTGGTATTAATTTTAAGAATTCTGCAGGCAGCTATAAATTGGGATCTAATTGTTTGGAATTAACAACAAGCATGCTCAAATAGTGATTAATGTCTACTTCTCAAGTGTCTACCCCTGTAGGCTCCAAATTTATTAACCAGTCTACTACTCAGAAAAGTATGAATAGTTTTATAGTGGTTGCCTGGGGTATATCGGGTGCAAAAATTCAGATTACAGAGACAAGCAATTATATTTGGCATCCTCCGAGCTTGTATGGACAGACTACAGTGCTCCCTCTTTACAACGACACCCAATGGGGGAAAACTGTTGTGTGTGTTTTCGGAGGGAGTCGTTATAGGGATGGAAATCTGTTTACATTTCCAAACAGCTTGATTCCAGATTGGACACCGCGTAACGCTCGTCATCTGTATTTTCTGTTACAATTGTCAATTACATGACTTTGAGAATACATGTAACATCCGACGACAATTTTAGGCTGAAGACATTGCAGCCTTGAATAGGTTGGACATAGTTGTCTTGTTTGGGGGAAGTCAGCGAAAAGCATTGTTGTAAGGAGGGAATTGTTTCTGGGAGGGCAATTGTAGGGAGGGAGCACTGTATTTGTCTTATTGTCTTGTCTGGACATCTTCACTAGTCTGTTCTTTTCTGGACCGTTTGCCATATCTTTTTTATATACCATATAGCCTATATCTTTGTTTTGAGGGCAGGTGACCTCTTAAAGCAGGTTAAAAGTAAAGCAAAGTGCATTCTGTTTTATTTCAACCTGCTTATTAAGCTAGCTATTACAAGCTTTTAGGATATAGATAATATTTGTTACGGGTGCATATTCATAACTTTATAAGGTGGAACTAATAGTTTTCTTCTGTTGAGGAATAAATTAGAGGTTTAAAGAGGTGCATGTATGGGGTAATTGGTTAAAGGATGTTTCCACTAGGACTATTTCAATGCATTCGCTCATTTTTTTAGGCCAAATGTGTATAGTCATCTAAATCCATTTTTATCAGAATATTTGATTTCTCCTTTATGATTTGTAGAAAGAGTGCTTATCAGATTTAGACGTTATTTGAGCTAGTACTTTAACTTTGGATTTTGAACTTTTCTGATATCAAATCCTAAGTAATCAATAACTCAGGGTCTCAGTGGAAAATCAATATCAGTTATTGATTATGACAGTGATAGCGTCTAGACAAGGTCAGACTAAATATTTGATCAGAGGGTGCCTTAACTTGAGTGACAGCAAACTAGAACTTTTTAACCCTTTAAACCCTTACTGTACTTGCAATCAGTTATGAATATTTTGCAAACAGTGTATACCCTGATCAGAGGGCTCCTAAAGGAGCCCTCTGATCAGGTTCTTCACTGTTTGTTTTAGGTTTATATTTCTGCAATAGTTTTCTTAGGTTACAGTTATAAAATTCTACAGAAACTGGTCAGGTTTCAATAGGGAATAGTCCATTTTGAAAAATTCAGCACAAAAAGGGCTGACGTGACTGACAGCAAATTATAAAACTTTTTTAACCCTTTAAGTAATAAATTTAATAATTGTCACCTGTCTCAAATTGTCCTCAGCTCAAGCTCTGGAATTAAATCTTTATTTTTTATTGTGTAGAAACACCATCAGACTAGAGTGGCATTTTTAAACAACTTGTATCCTCTGATTATAGGCCCTACATCTGGAGGGGCGCCATCTGGATACAAACCATAAATTTTGCAAAAGTTTTCAATACTGGTGTCTGATACTCAAAGTGTCTCATCAAGATCCAAACTGTTTATCAAATTGATTATATGTTATAATTATATGTTTTGCTAATATTTCAAGGATTAATTTTAGCGGATCCGGAAATATTTATTAGGCAGTTAACTCTTTGAGTGCAAAGTAAATTGTCGTCTGCAACAACTGTCGTCTGCTAGATCTACTGTTTTAAAATCAGAAATGTCTAACATTTCTTTTCAAGATAGGGTTAGAGTATCAAACTGTCTGGATCTTGATGAGACGCTACATAATGCGGCATCTTATCTGCATCCAAATAGTTTGCAAAGGTAATCACGATTTCTTCACTAGATTGCAAAGACTCAACTCTTACCATGCTGGATATGTCCCACAGTGATAATCTTTGCAAACAGTTTGGTCCCAGATGAGACGCCGCGTAATGCTGCGCCTCATCAGTATCCAAATAATGCCATTTTTACCTTGAATTTAAAAGAAATTTTGAAAAATTTAATTTTAGAACAGTAGCAGACGACAACTGTTGCAGACATTAAAAATACCCAGCATGCAAAGAGTTAAAGAGCTGAACGGTTTTCATCTCATTTGCATATGTCATGCATGATGGTCTTTCAAGAGAAGTCAGAAGCCTTTTATTGCCTTCTACTAAAATTTAGGTGGCTTCTTATGTCAATATTAACCATCGAGACAAGACATTTCTATTCTTCCTTAACCCATTACGCTGCACTCTCTTTCTAGTTTTGAAAACAGCATACCAAGAAAAGTAGAATGCTCCCTCTTTAAAGATCCTTCTTTTTACTTTCAAACTGCTTTAAATTATGATCTTGAAATAGTAAAGAGTGACAAGTCTCTAAACCGCCATTCCCTAATACAAGTTCCCACCCAAATCTCCATTCCCAAGATACAAATTCGAGAATTGGGCTATTTATTGCAATTAATAATAAAGTTACACATAAAAATTGATGTACTTTTAAACGTGGTTTCATAAAATTGTGATTGTGAACCTTCATAGGGTAGAGAGTATATAATTAACCCATTCGTCCATTACCCCATAGCCTGTTTCTAGTTTTGAAAATTGGTGACCACTTAAAGCTATTATCTGCTAGAATATGGAAAAAAATTCTTATGATTCTTATTTGTAACAGTTTAAAGTGGAACTATTTTCTTCAGTAGAGGAATAAATTAAAGGGGTAAAAAGGCATATTTATGGGGTTATGGGTAAAGTCCCTTTATATACAGTGTAGGCCCAGATCGGAGTTCTTCCTCTGCCTTGGTCGTCATACCTGTTTGTGTACACCACTCTAGATTCAACATAAATTCAGGGTTCCAGATTGAAGGGGCAGTAAACGGAACAAATTAAGCATTTTCTAACTTATTTCAGCACCAAACCCTATAGTGTTACTACTCATTAGAATCGTCTCTTCGAGACGATTCTAATGAGTTGTGACACCATAGGGTTTAAAGCGACTCGCAACCAGATGGTGCATTAAAAATAGTAATTTGTAAATATGTGTCAAACGCTTATATAAATGGTAAAGAATTAGTTTAGGATAAGAAATTCTGTTTAAAAAAATGTATTTCAATAAAAAAAAATATTGGTCTCTGGTGGGATTCGAACCCGGGGCCCGGCATTGGCGGACAGAAGGCAAAATAGGGGCAACCGCTTAGACCAATGGACCACGGAACTATCCGTTTAACTCGGATCGATTTTAACGTATTTCAATGTGTAGCCATCGAAAGTGCATACAACTTCGTAATTCGGCTCGTGTTTATGTCTGAGCCCGTGTAGAGAAGCAACAACAACAACTATACCGTCTACTAGTCGGTAAGAAAAACGATGGAAAATATCTAAAAATCTAAGATTCGGTGACGATTCTTGAGACTTTTTTTGGACTGATCATATTTTTTTAATCTCAGAAGCCAAATAATGCCACAAATTTGCTTTTATTTGAGTATTTTATTTTATTTTGACAAGTACACCATCCGGTTGCGAGTCCCTTTAAAGCAGAAATAAAAAATTTAATTTTTGAAATACTCCCCTTATCTGGAACCCTGATAAATTGGTCGTTTAACCCATTATCCCATAGCCAGTTTCAGATAGTTGAACATTTAATATAGCAGGTTGAAAGTAAGGCTGCATAATTATACTTCATCTGCTAGGATATAGAAAAAAAATTCTTATGGTACAATATAAAGAAGTTGAGCTTTCTTCTTCAGTGAAGGAACCAAATTAAAGGCGTAAAAAGGTATATTTATGGAATAATAGGTTGAAACTTCAGTATTGTAAATGTTACATGTTGGTGAAAACTGACTTTTTACCACACAAGGATATTTTTACTGTTTACAGGTCACTGACGATAGTAGACTAAGGAAACCTTATATTAAATTTATGATTTTGAAATTGGTACTTAAACCATTTTGAAAAAGCTGACTTAATGTTGTCTGCTCCATTGAATTCATAGGAATGAATTTTCTGCTTTATATTATCCTACTTTAAACTTTTCGTCCAGTACTTAAAGACTTTTCAGACACCTTAGGATGTCTTTACCTAATAGTTCTGTATCATTGGTGCTTTAGACCTTAATTTACTCCTGCTCATATATAAATATGCCCAAAAGAAAATCCACTGATTGTGTTTAGTTGCTGCTTACAGCAAGGTGAAAGAAAAGTAGAAAGCTCCTTACAGGAGCTTTCTACTTTATGTTTATCTTGCTTGAAAGCAAAACCTGTATTTAAGAAACCTAGCAGTACCCGGTACTAAATATCATATTTTAGTTGAATGTAGGTCATTTGACTGACAGAGGTCAGGGTTTCAAGCTGCTAGATGTATATCTTGAACCTATAAAATCAATTTTCTTTTTAGAATTTCAAAAAGTGGGGTTTTCGTATAATTCAAGCATCTTTTAATGGGTAAACAACAGTGAAAAAAAGCAGCAAATAGCAGCACTAACTTAGTCTAATATAAGTTGCCAAAATAATAATTACCAATAAATCTAAAATGAGTTCCTTTACTCAAGTTTTTCACTGAATTTCAGACATAAACTTTCTCATATGAAATTTGAATAGACTTTACATGCATGCATGGCTTGAGGTACCCTGACTGAAATTTGTTAATCTTTTAAAAGCTTTATATATTTCATCTGCTGAAACTATCATCTGCTGTTATTTCTTAATTTAAATTTTCTCATAGATATTTGCAAAATCAGGATTTACATTGAAACAGTAAGGTTCTAGATCAGATACAGAATAAATCAGCTGGTGATCTTGATCCAAACGGTTAGCAGAGGTCTGTTCTACTTCCTGTGGACTCTCAAGGGTTTGAAAGCAATTTGTGAGACGATCAACAAATTCTGTCGGGTAGCACTTTAAATAGCACTTTTACTCTTAGCATGCTAGCGAATGAAACCATGATAACCTGAATACTAACAGCTTAGATCCAGTTGAGATGCAGCGTCTCATCTGGATCAAAACCCGTTTGTACATGTGCACTTATCCTATTTTGAAAGAAAATCTTGAAAAATCTGTTTTTAGAACAGTAGCAATGTTGCAGACGAAAGCATTACCCAGCATGTAGAGCGCTAAATATTCGGGTAGATTGACATTTTTAATGTAAATTAGGTCAGATATTCAGTGATATTCATCCAGATAAATAATGTGAGTCATAAAATTACCATAGCTGTTTAGGTAGTTTAACCCTGTACTTTCTGTTATACTATATCTGAAATACTCTTTCAAACAGTTTGGATCCAGATCAGGCCCCACTAAACGTGGGGCCTGATCTGGATCCAAACTCTTTGACACTCAGATAATATTTCTGTCAAATTCGATGCCAAAAGAAAGTTATTTTATGAAAGAATTCAGTTGACATTTTAGCAGCCGACAAGTTTTTCTGGAAGTGGGTGGGTTAATGTTGCGAATATCATTCGTCTTGTCATCAGACACTAATGGTCGATGATTAGGGTCCTTAAGTTAAGTTTATCACTCTGTCCACTTCGGATAGATAATATTAATTCTAGCTTTAAAGACTTTACTTTATTTTTCATCATATTTATACCTCATAAATATAATATGACCTGATCGCACTCATATGTCAGTTTCTATCATTGGCGTAAAAACTTGTATTTTATTAACTCTTTGCATGCTGGGTAATTTTTTTTCGTCTGCAACAATTGTCGTCTGCTATTGCTCTAAAAACAGAATTTTCAAAATTTCTTTTCAAAACATGGTCAGAGTGTCAAACAGTTTGGATCCTGATGAGACGCCGCGTTATGCGGCGTCTCATCTGGATCCAAACTGTTTGCAAAGGCATTCACTGTGGCAGATATATCCGCCGCTAGCATGCAAAGAGTTAATTATATATGGGTTATAATAAAAGGGTAATACCCGAGAAAGATTTCCTCATACCGATTCTATGCGAAAATAAATCAGGAATCTAGAATATGAAAATGGTGTAGAACTCCTGTTGCAGATCTTTACATTGTGGGTAATTTTTACGTCTGCAATAATATTGT
This sequence comes from Gari tellinella, assembly GCA_922989275.2. Classification (NCBI taxonomy): domain Eukaryota; kingdom Metazoa; phylum Mollusca; class Bivalvia; order Cardiida; family Psammobiidae; genus Gari; species Gari tellinella. The sequence continues at coordinate 23,794,955 of OV277870.1, forward strand.
TGTCTACTAGTTGTTATTAAAATTTAATTTTCCAAATTTATTTTCAAAGTGGGGTCAGAGTGTTAGGCAGTTTGTATTTTGTATCAGGATCCACACTGTATGCAAAGGTTATCATTGTTTAGTCACTAGGAGCAGGGCTCTAGAAAAGGGGAGTGCATGTATTTCAAAAACTAAAATCTTTATTTCTGCATTAAACCCTTTGGTGTCACTACTCAATAGAATCGTCTCATTGAGACGATTCTAATGACTAAATGAGTAGTAACACCATAGGATTTGGTGCTGAAATAAGTGAGAAAATGTTTGATTTGTTCAGATTACTCCCTCTTATCTGGAGCCTTGTAGGAGTTCAAGCTACCATAAGAGATCAATAGATTTATAGTTTTCTATGATTTGCAAGTGAAGAATTTAAAGCTCTTGTAACATCAAAAATGAATTTGTTTGATATTTCTTGTTATCAACTATCTTCTATCAAGTGATGAAGTGGGACATGTGACTGAATGCTTTAATCCCTTGAAACATTTCTTTACCCAAAGTGCAGTCATATTTGGAAACAGTTTGGATGTTGATCAGGCACTGAGTAAACTCGATCAGCATCTGATCAGGATCAAAACAGTTTTGCATTTGTATATATGTGTCTGCAGCCAAATTGGAAAAGCAGACCAAATGTTTCAGCCTTTCCCATACAGCTGCAATTGTTTTCATTATTAAAGCAGACAGTTGCTTTAAAAAGCAGGCTAAAAGTAAAGCAAAATGCTCAGCAAGGAGCATTTTGCTTTACTTTCAGCCTGCTTGAAGCTACCATCTTCTACTAGGATATAGAGAAAATCTAGTGGTGCAATATATATTCATGGTTCATGACTGTAAAGTGAAACTATAACCTTTAGTGGAGGAATAAATTAAGGGTGTAAAACATTGTGTTTGTAGGGCAAATTAGGGTTAAAGCAGATGATGTCAAAGCAATGACGGGACTCACCCTAACAAGACTTAGCAGGTTGCTGACTGCTAAAAATGTTTGCATTCTGAAGATGGTTGGTTTGTCTTAAACTATTACTTAGAACAGCATTATCTGAGTGACAAACAGTCCCAATCCTGATCGGGCCTGAACACTGAAAGTGGGGTCTGATCTTGGTCCAACAGATTTGCACAAGTCTTCAAAATTGTCTCAAAAGTATTCAAAGGGGTAAAAAGAAAACATCTCTCTTATAAATCACTTAAAAAAAAAGAACTTCAGTGAATATATTTAAGTGGGAGGCTTACTTTAGTGATAACATACTGAAGTGAATTTGACAGGAGTCAAATCAGTGCAACATGCGACCAATCAAAACAAAATACAGTTAAACCTGTATTAACATTACTCCATCAATACACCTTTTTACACATTTAATTTATTCCTACACTGAAGAAAGTAGTTCCTCTTTAATAATACAGTCATGAATATGCAGAATAAGAAATAATTCCTATATTCTTGCAGATGATAGCTTAAAGCAGACTGGAAGTAAAAGCATAATGCTCCTAAAAAATCAAATTTTACTCAATTAAGATAGTTAGAAATAAAATATTGTAAAGGAAATTGGTATTGAAATCTGGTTTCATGGCATCTCTGGATGTCTTGTTTGAAAGTAAATTAAGTAAATCAAGGCAATAATTACAGTCTTACCCAATAATTACAACCTCTCATAAGATACCTAATTTTGTAAAAGTGGGGGTTTTGTGTGTGTGGAATAAGGGAGTATTTCAAAAACTAAAATCTTTATTTCTGCGTTATACCCTATTGTGTTACTACTCATTAGAATTGTCTCGAAGAGACGATTCTAATGAGTAGTAACACCATATGATTTGGTGCTGAAATGAGTGAGAAAATGTTGGATTTGTTCAGTTTACTCCCTCTTATCTGGAGCCCTGACTTTGAGCGGTAGACAGCAGTGAGCACTGTCAGTTTATAGTTAATCAAAGGAAAGAAAAAACACAAACTTTCTTCAAAGGTGTTTTCTGTTGATCTAGCATCATCCCTGTATACCAGAACTCTTATAACGCTTAGAAACAACTTTTAAGTGCTTTTAAAACCTTCATTAAGGCAATACCCCACATGGTTAAGTAATTACTGACTGTGCTATCCTTTCAGCATCGGAAAGTTCGCAATCTTTGAATTCGTAGTTTTCCGGAAAATATTTGAAAAAATATTATTTACTGCTGTATTTTGGTAGAAGTCTGTGTCGAAGTATTGTATGATCTTGGATATGTGCGGAAATTGGTGCGGGTCCTTTGATCAGGTTTCGGTACGCAGTGCAATAATGCAGTCAGAAAATGTTTTAATGTGCAAAGGATAGTGATGATTCTTTCTGGCTCAAAACATAAGCTTACTGGATATACGCCAGACAACGCATTCTTTCTAGGTTTTCTTGCCATCTAGATTGCTTATTGTACAATAATACCAGTATTTAACAACCATATATATTATATTGATCAAGCATGGAGTTTTCTTGGAATAGATGAAAGTTTAATGCAGAACAAAAGTAATACAGAAAGCTCCTAAAGGAGCTTAGGAGCTTTCTGTATTCCTTTTTGTTCTGCATTATACTGCAATTTTTCTCCAGATTGTTTCATACATCCAGTTGTGATTTGTTGGTTTATTGTATATCATAGACTTAACAATGAATATTCTACAGTTAAACATATACAGGATAAATAATCTATACACATGTACAGTTAAGCATATACAGGATGATTAATATACACATGTACAGTTAAGCATATACAGGATGATTAATATACACATGTACAGTTAAACATATACAGGATGAATAATATACACATGTACAGTTAAACATATACAGGATGAATAATATACACATGTACAGTTAAACATATAGAGGATGAATAATAATTACAATATACACATGTACAGTTAAACATATACAGGATGAATAATTATAATATACACATGTATAGTTAAACATATACAGGATGAATAATTATAATATACACATGTATAGTTAAACATATACAGGATGAATAATTGTAATATACACATGTATAGTTAAACATATACAGGATGAATAATTATAATATACACATGTACATGTATAGTTAAACATATACAGGATGAATAATTATAATATACACATGTATATAGTTAAACATATACAGGATGAATAATTATAATATACACATGTATATAGTTAAACATATACAGGATGAATAATTATAATATACACATGTATAGTTAAACATATACAGGATGAATAATTATAATATACACATGTATAGTTAAACATATACAGGATTAATAATATACACATGTACAGTTAAACATATACAGGATGAATAATTATAATATACACATGTAAAGTTAAACATACAGGGGCCACTAAAAAAGAATGATTTTGCAGTCTTTCATAAACTAAGAGGGGAGCTTAAAACATGTGACAATTAATTAATGCAGAAAGGTATTGTAAAAGCTTTCTGCATTACCCGTTTTCTCAGTTTAGCAGTATTTTCTGTCACCATGTTTCATTAAACCATTGATCGAGTTAACCCATTACCCCATAGCCTGTTTCTAGTTTTGAAAATAGGTGACCACTTAAAGCAGGTTGAAAGAAAAGCAGTATGCGCCTTGAGGCGCATTCTGCTTTACTTTCAGCCTGCTTTAAGCTACCATCTGCTAGAATTCTTACTTTTATATATTCATCACTGTATATAGTGGAACTATTTTCTTCATTGGAGGAGTAAATTAAAGGCGTAAAAAGGCGTATTAAAAGGGGGAATCTCTTCACCAGCTACCTGCGAATTTTTAAAAAAGCACACGAAACTTGAACATAGGGCTGGATACTTTCCCATCAACAGGGTCAGAGTTGATCAATCAGCTGGGGTTGGTACCAAATCTCGGAGAACAGGAACTTGAAACAGCTGTTTGAAACAGGGGGAGCACTGTGAGAATGTTACTCTAGCACTTGTCGACCCACTGTCAGCATAATTGGACTGACGGTTGGTTCCACGAATATTTAGGTGCTTTTACATTAACCCTGCCTCACCATGGCTTGTTGTCAAATATAAGGAATAAGGGATTATTTATAGCAGGATGAAAGTAAAGCAGAAAGCTCCTTGAGGAGCTTTCTGCTTTACTTTCAGCCTGCTGTAAGTGTTTCCCCACATTATATAGATTGCTCTCAGACTGATGGTTGTTCCAGGAATATTTCAGTGCTTTTACATTAACCCTGCCCCACCATGGCCTGATGTCAAAATTAAATGATAAGTAGTTGTTTAAAGCAGGATAATAGAAAAGGAAAAAAGATCCTTGAGGACCATAACAACTTGTTTCAATGTCCTAGCAGAATGTGCCTAAAGGCGCGCATTCTGCTTGACTTTCAACCTGCCTTAAGTAGTCCCCTATCTTCAATATTAGACACAGGCTATGGTGTAATGTGTTATTTCTTTCCTCCCTGAAACGTTAAATGGACAATTCCAGTTTCCATTTTAGTGTTGTCCATTTCTGACAAACAGTGAAGACGCTGGTCAGAGGGCTCCTCTTGGTCATCACTGTTTGCACAGGACAAGTATACTATTAACATATACACTGTTTTGAAATGACGCCTATATGCGGGACTAGCGTTCGAAGGTTTAAATGGGTTAAGATCACCTTGACAGTAAATGTTTAGATGGCAAACGTGAACACATTAGACCTATATCATTCTCTGACACTTCACCACTGTCTGTTCTCAGTTTGCTGTGAGGAAGGGTGGGGGAGTTAATTGGCCTCGTTACATCTACGTACAATTAACAGGTCTTGTGTTTTACTTTCTTGTAACATCTCCAGCCTATCTACCTGTACGTACATGGTGGATCTTTAGTACGCCATCAAGTGCAACATAGCTGCTTTGTTAGATAAGCATGGAGTACCGTCAGACCTATATGAATACCTTCCCCTCAGTAGCTTGATTTTAAAAGAAAACCTGAATCCATTGATGGTATTTAACCCTTTACTCCATTATAAGTTATGCATTTTTATACCTCTTATTTATTCCTCCACTAGAAGAAAATAGTTTCTTAATACAGTCATGAATATGTATCATAACAAATATTTTCGCTATTCTAGCAGGTGGTAACTAATGCAGGGTGAAAGTAAAGCAGAATGTGCCTAAAGACGCATTCGTCTTTACTTCCAACCTGCTCTAAGTGGTTATCTGTCTTTCATTTTAGAAACAGCTAGCTAGGCTATATATCTCTGTTGTGCAAAAAATCTAGAACTTTGGTGTTTTTAGAACCATTGTTCTAGAGTTACAAAAGTTCTTGAACTTCTTTTGTAGAGTAATTCAAGTGTTTCATGAAGCTCCTGATCTAGCACAATCCTAGAAGGGGCCATTTTAAACGTTCATGAATTCTTTAACCCTTTCCCCCATAGCTTGTTTCTAGTATTGAATATAGGTGTCCACTTAAAGCTGGTTGAAAGTAAAGCAGAATGTGCCTAGGCACATTCTGCTTTACTTCCAGCCTGCTTTAAGCTATCATCTTCTAGAATATAGAAAACATTTCTTATGATACATATTTATTACTGTAAAAATTGGAACTATTTTCACCAGCGGAAGAATAAATCAAATGCGCTAAAAGGCACTTCCATGTGGGAAAGGGTTAACACTTGTTACAGGGGGAAGACATGAAGCAGAAAGCTCCTTTCTGCTTCACTTTAATCTTGCTTCAAATTACCACCTGTATTCAATACTACTAATGAATATTTGTTTTTTGCTGTAATGTGGAGGAGTAGATAGAGGCTTTGTTAGGTGCTTCTGTCGATGAAAGTGGTAAGACACATGTTTATGAAACAGACTCCTGGTGTGCAACATTTGGTGCAGAATGTTGAAAAAAGAAAGAAGACAAAGCTTAAGCGTGATTTATCTACCCACCAGCTGTGAATCACAGACAAACCTTTGTTAACTCTTTCCTCCCTGAAACTTTAAATGGACAATTCCAGTTCCCATTTAAGTCTAGTCCATTTCTGACTTTTAAGTGTTGTTTTTGTCAATGTTTGCTATTATGACAAACAGTGAAGATCTGGGTCTTTACTGTTTGCATAGGACAAGTGTACTTTTCAAATGTACACTGTTTGCAAAGGATGCCAATATGCGGGACTAGGGTTCAAAGGGTTAAATTCACAATCAGTCTAGAATCATATGATGAATCAGACTTTTCGGCAAATGAATGCACAACAAAATGACACAGAAAGCCCCTTTCTGCATTCATTTCATCATGCATTTAGGAATTTGTTTGGTTTAAGTAATGTAATGGTTCCCTAATGTCAGGTACAGTAAAACCACACTATTAGAGATGCTTGTAAAATAGAGATGGTTGTTATAGAGAGGTGGTCATAGAAGGGAGATGGTTGTTATAGTGAGGTGGTCATAGTAGAGAGATGCTTGTAAAAGAGAGATGGTTGTTATGGAGAGGTTTTACCACACAGTTTGACACCCAGGTTTGAGAAAGGCGATTCTTTTCACATATTTCAGTGGTTAGCTCATATGAAAAGTGTGTCTGGTCATTGTTGGTTAGATTGTGTTAATTTATGTTCTGTTAACACCAAGGCTATATATAAAGATGCCCTGGAGTTTAGTTTAGATACAGAAGAACTCACTTGTGTCAACTGGCTTATCATGCCAAGTGACAATTACAGCACATAGTATTTGTAGTTAAACTTCCCTTTCAACCCTTTACCCATAGCTTCTTTCTTGTTTTGAAAACAGGTGAATACTTAAAGCATGTTGAAAGTAAAGCAGAATGTGCCTTAGGGCACATTCTGCTTTACTTTCAACCTGCTCTAAGCTACTATCTGCAAGATATACAATGTATTACATATTTCTTGTGATACATAAATGTTATTCATGACTGTATAAAGTGGAACTATATTTTCTTTAGTGGAAAAATACATCAAAGGCGCAAAAAGGTTTATTTAAGGGGTAATGGGTTAATATCAGATGTTCTGAAGTGACAGTGGACATTTAATCCGTTACCCCATAGTCAGTTTCTGTTTTCAAAGACAGGTGACCACTTAAAGCTTAAATTTTGCTTTACTTTTTCTCCAGCCTGCTTTAAGCAATAATCTGCTTAAATATAGAAAATATCTCTTTTGATACATTTCCATGATCACATTTATCAATTGTACCGTAACTACATTCGTATTTTCTTCAGTGAAGAAATGAATTAAATGAGTAAAAATGCTATAATGGATTAAAGACATGTTGCTGTTTAAATGCTCCTTAAATGTAGGAGCTTTCTCCATTACTTTTGTTCTGTATTTAGGCTTTCATCATTCTGTATTGTGTGAATGATTGCTAAATGCAAGATTGAATCATATGCGTTCATCAGTCAGCCAGATGTACAATGGTAACGATATCCCCATATCACATACCAGGGCTCCAGATAAGAGAGTTTTCCAAACAAATCCTACATTTTCTCACTCATTTCAGCACCAAATCCTATTTTGTTACTACTCATTAGAATCGTCTCGAAGAGACGATTCTAATGAGTAGTTACACCATAGGATTTAATGCAAAAATAAAGATTTTAGTTTTTGAAAAGCTCTAATTATCTGGAGCCTTGGCATACTGCTGCATGTACATGCACAGTAAAAACTCGTCAGCCATCACTAAAATGATGATCAATTGAAAGTCCTTTATAAAAGTCACATCTTAGTGCAAGACAAAAGTAATGCAGAGAGCTCCTTAAGGAGCTTTCTGCATTACTTTCGCCATGCATTAAGTGATAATCTAGCTTTAGTAATTACAAGGTTTTCTTTATATTATGGTTGTTGTTAACAGGTGTGGCTGCATGTACAGAGATCATGCATAACTGGCAGGAATTTGGCAGCATCCTGTTCCGCTGTACAAAAACAGTCGTATTGTCAGGAGTTGTAATCAATGTCTGTGAATGTTGGCAGATTTCTGAAAGTATAAATATGTTGTTTTTGTTTTAGATTATAAATACAAATTTCTTTTTCTTTTGTTTTATATATACATATACAGCGGATACTAGATACTTCAAACTCACTTAAATGGATCATACCAGTACTTCATAAGTTGAATTTTGTTAACACGATCTCGCTTGAGTCGAACATACCCATATTTCAAAGTTAAAACGTGGCTAAGCCATGTTTTAACTTTGAAATACGGGTATGTTCAAAACCATATCGAGAGTTTGATCCCCCGCCGGACCAAGTCCTTCGGATGAGACTTAATAAACCCAGGTCCGATGTATGAGTGATTTACACTTGGTTTCTTAAAGAGCCAGAGAACTCTTTCGATAATAAGAGTAGGGCATGGCGCCCGGGTTCTCTGTATCCGCTCCCCTCTCTCTGGGGCGTCTAATTACCGGTAGCCCATAGATGGCAGAAACGGACGCTAACAAACAAAACAAAACAAAAAACCCATTACCCCATAACCTATGTCTAAATTTCAAGAAATATTCTTATATTTTAGCAGATTGTAACTCAAAGCAGGTTGAAAGTTAAGCAGAATACACCTCAATACCCATTCTGCTTGATTTTCAGTTTGCTTGAGACTTAGTATACTTAAAGACTTTTCCTCAGTCCTTTGATGGACTCCCCCCCCCCCCTTTATTGTCTGGATAGGTGTGAATTGTAACTGTCAAAGCATGCATCACAAGCCAATTTACCTGGTGAGGCTCAGATTATACTCATGCTCTAGTGGTTATTTCTAACCAAACTATCAAATATAAAGATTGGGTCTCACATGAGAAGCTTAAATGGTTCTTTGCTACCCACATGTCCATAAGATCCATGCAAGGAAATTGTCTTGCAAGGTGTTATGATCGAAAGGTCGTCAGGCCATCTGTTAGAAAAGTAGAAAACGTTTCTTGTGGTGTGTACCGGTACTCATGACTATAAGGTGGAACTATTTTCTTCTGTGGATGAATAGATTAAAGGAATACATGTACCACAAATGTATTTAAAAAACTAAAATCTTTATATCTGCACCAAAACCTATGATGTGACTACTCATTAGAAGTATCTTGAAGAGACAATTCTAATGAGTAGTCACAATGTCTGGTTTGGTGCACAAAGGTGAACAATTTGGAAAACTTGAGTTTATGTCCTCTTATCGCGAGCCCTGTTGCAGTTGATGCACTATTTATTATCTATTTATGAACTCTTCAGTTTTCATATTTTGATCCAGACTACTTCAGTCTCTAAGTTCGATCAAGATAGAAATAATTACCTGGTGTGGTCTTCAGAGATGACAGGGCTAGAGATAAGAAGGAGTACACTGAGCAAATCCAATATCTTCTCAATTCATTTCAGCACCAAATCCTATGGTGTTACTATTCATCAGAATCGACTCGAAGAGACGATTCTAATGAGTAGCAACACCATAGGGTTTAATGCAGATATAAAGATTTTAGTTTTTGTAATACTCCTTTTATCTTGGGCCCTGGATAAGCCAAATGTCGGTGTAGTCTTCAGAGATGAGCTGGTTGTCGGCTGTGTTTTGTACCCACTGTCTTGTTTATTTACAGAAACCCTTATAGCACTGGAACCTGAAATAAACACCATTTGCAAACAGTGTAGACCCAGATCAGAGGGCTCCTTCAGGAGCCCTCTGATCAGAGTCTCCAGTGTTTGCTACAATTTTTTAAATATTTCTGTACAAATTTTTAAGGATTCAATCTAAAATCGTCTTTTATTGAAAAATTGTATGAATTCATCTGAAAGTTCAGCATTGAGTTAGTGTTTGTTTTGTTAAATTCTTCTCTCTCAGGATTGTTTATGTAGGAAAGACAGACTCCATCCTTACCAAAACATGTTGATGTAGCAAAATTATCAGGTACATATGGTCCAGTCTGTGACTGCAAATTAACCCTTCCATGATTCCCACTGAATATTCATAACCAAAATTCCCGACCACTATGAATATAGATCTATCGTCTGAACTATAATGATATAGGAGCCCTCCAATCTGGATCTACACTATTTGCAAAGTAATGAGTCAACTTCCTGTAGAAGCTTTCTGTTTCACTTTTAGCCTGTTTATATAAGCAACAACCTAAATGAATAATTCTTTTAAAGTTTGCCTTACAATGCATGGAAGAAATGGTTAACATTAGCTCAACCTTCATTTTGAATGATTTTAAGTCCATTGTTGTAACTTGAAGTTGGTTGTTATATGAATCTAACAGTTAAATCTGTAATCTTAGATCTTCGGTGCAGGAGGAAGATATATTGCACAATGCTCCACCTGTCAAATTAAACCTGTAATTGACAAGGGTCTGCACTACACGACCAGAGATTGAAGAAATTTTCTCAAGCATCTAATGCATGAAATCATAACCAAAAAAAGCTGCATCTTGTTGTTAACCTTGAATGTCTGTGCATCTAGATAATAAAAAAGCGCAACTCTTTTAACAATGAGAAACCGTTGCCGGTTAAAAGGTGTCACCTGCTAAAATTTTGAATATTATTTTGGTCTTCTTTATATGAACAGAAACTTTGATCTTGGTGACAAACAGTTTAGATCCAGTTCAAGCCCCACTTTAGTGGGGCTTGAACTGGATCCAAATTGTTTGGAAATATCTTGAAGAACATGTTTGCTTCGAGTGTTGAAATATTTGAGAGGAAAAGAGAAAATATGCAGGCCAGATTTAACCATTATTTTTTAGCTGCAGGGGTGGGAGTCTACAGAGAGGAAAACCACCTAATAATTATGTGAAGTTTTAAGGTAGTGCCTCCCTATTGAGATCATGTCAATTTGGATACTCTACGTAGAGCTATAGGCCATTCTTAGCAACAGAATCAGATCTCTAGAGAAAAGAATTTCTATTTTAAAAAGTTGATTGAAATCAAAATAATAAATTTGAAGCTATGCATTATAGCGCATTAGATCACAGTGAGTCATAACATTGGAGATGTTTGTGATTAGATCACTCGGTCTAAAGGCCTCATAATCAAATGACTCCACATCTCAACTCCTAACTGTGGTCTAATGCATGATAATGCACAGCTACAAATTTGTTATTTTTTTAATGAATTGCAGGCGGTAAAAGGTGTATTTATGGAGTAATGGAGTTAACCTCTGACATCTCGCGCTACTTGCTACTTACATCGTTGGTGATAGTTTGGCCAAACACAATCAAGATGCCATAAAATGTGCATATCTTGATACTGTGACAGTCAAGTTTGTCCAAACAGAATCTCTATGGTTTGTTAATGTGTTACAGACTCGGTTAATCCTTGTAGCCTTAGACCACCTTTACCTTCTATATTCAAATACATAATGATTTTTGGTAACCCTCAACATTCTTCCCTCAGCTTGTTTTAGTGTTGAATATATACAAGTGTCAGCTTAAAGCAAGATGAAAGTAAAGCAGAAAGCTCCTTTAGGAGCTTTCTGCTTTACTTTCAACTTGCTTTAATCAGTCACACCTGCCTCTAACATGGTTAGTTCATTGGTGATTTGCACCTTTTGGCTATGGGAGGAAAGGATTAAACATGGAGAGGCTATGTTTTTCTTATCGGGCATCATGTCTGGTTCATTTGTCTCAAACACAGCGTGGTTTGTTTAGTGCCAGGTGGCACGGCCAAACAATCTTGTAGCGAGCTAGACTAAGTAGCCAGTGAGGTGTCCAAGGCAATTAGGCTACTAATAACACATTGCATTGGGAGAAAGAGGTGAAATTACTGTTACTGTAATTATGAGAAGTCGGTTTTCTGATTCAAGCCACAGATTATATATGAATCACATTCTTTCTACTGGTTAATATTGATATCTCAAGAACTCCGCCCATTATGAAAATATATTGCCTGAAGTATTGCATTAGATAGTAAAGTACGGAAATTTCCCTCAGGAAAGTGTGCAGATTTATTTCAGACAGATCTCTCCTTCATGTTCTGGGCCTAATTCTTCAAAAAGTCAGTATACCAATTTTAATAGCAGGAGAGGGGTCATCATGCTGATTATGAGATATTTTACCCATTACCTCATAAATATGCCTTTTTATGCCTTTCATTCATTCCTCCATTGAAGAAAATAGTTCCACTAGCACTTAATTTATACAATCATGAGGAATATATTTCTATATTCTAGCAGATGGTAGCTTAAAGCGGCCAGGCTGAAAGTAAAGCAGAATGTGCCTTAAGGCACATTCTGCTTTACTTTCAACCAGTTTTAAGTGGTCACCTGTCTTCAAAAACAGAAACAGGCTATGGGGTAATGGGTTAACACAAAAAGGAAGTTTTCTTTCAATGGTAAATGTAATACCCATGGACCTTACTGTTCTAGCGTTCTTTGGTATTGAATGTCCACTTGCATATAAGAAGCTATTTATATGAAAAACGATACAGTTTCGTATACCAACATAGAGTATCACACACAATATGCTGTCTGCTACAGATTTGGCTCAATTTTCATAGTTCTTACTCACAGTCACATTTTCTGATAAAATGTTTTGAGTGACAAGAGGGTTTTCTTTGGGTTGGAATCATATCAGAGACCTGTAGATGGAATGTTATCCGTACTTACATCATCGTTTGTGTTAAATCTGGTCAGCTGTAGTCACTCTAAGGGTTTTGCCCACCACATAACTCACCCTGTGTTCTTAAGTAACTGACCCTAAATGATTAAATCAAGATACAAAGATAGCCTCTTGGCTTTGAAACTTAACAATTTTACTTTTTACTTGAGAATTTTAGCCTTTTTGAACCATTAAACTGGGAAATTATCTTCAAAGTTGATTTATTGATGGATTTATCCCTTTACACATTTTGACGCATTTAATTTATCCTTCCATTAAACTTTCCGCTTTACTTTCACTTTGCTTCAAGCAGTCTTATATCTCGATCATAGGGTAGGAAGGTTGGATACATATAGCAATTATAGTTTGTATCAGATTCTGCTGGTAGAATCTGCTTCAAACTGGGAATCATCAGATTTTATGAGTAATTTTATGTCTGTACTAGATCAAAACAAATTTTATTTAGGTATTTGATAAGACTTTCACGTTACATTTAAATCATGATCAGCCATGGAGTTACATACTGTCTGATCTGAATCTAAACTGTTTTCAAATCCTAGTCTTAATTCACTGATGGCATTCTTTAGAGTTAAATCCTTTTCCTCTGCATAATCTGCCCTCAAATTTCTTAGCACCTTTCTCTGCATAAGCATCACAAAATATTATTCATTCATGCTGTTGAAGACATGTTGTAGCTTAAAGCAAAATAAAAGTAAAGCAGAAAGGTTATAGCAGAATGCTAAAGTAGAAGTGTTGCCATAACCAATTAATTACCCCATGGCTTGTTTCTAGTATGGAATATAGCTCAGTATTATTATTATTACTTAAAGCAGGTTGAAAGTAAAACAGAATGCGCCCCATTACCCCATGGCAAATGGTTATATTATGGAATATAGCTCACCACTTAAAGCAGGTTGAAAGTAAAGCAGAATGCGCCTTTAAGGCGCATTCTGCTTTACTTTCAACCTGATATAAGCTATCACATGCTAGAATAAAGAAAATATTTCTGAAAATACATATTCATTAATGTATAAAGTTTAACTATTTTCTTTAGTGTAGGAATAAATCAAAGACTTAAAAAGGTGTATTTATGGTGTAAGGGGTTAAACACAGTTGGGATTAGGTTATTTGCACTATTGGCTATAGAGGAAAAGGTTTTTAACCATTGACAAACTTGAATGATATAAAATGCATGCTGCACTTTTATCTGTAAGATATGTATGAGACCGTCTATAGTTTTTTGGCATTCACTCTGCGTGAAAGACTGATAATGATGCATTCACTTGATGTTTTCTGCAAGATGATTCCATTCAGCTGTAGGCGGGTGAATGTTCCTTTATGAATCCTTTCAATTTCGCAATTTAAACCCTGTCATCTTTTGGCTGGAGTTTTAATTTTGCTGAGATTGCAATCAGAATGACTTACACTGCAAATATTAATGAGTAAACAGGATTTATGCTGTTTGAGTAAGAATGACAGCGTTTGGAAAAGTAGTTCTTCTTTCGATGCCTGTGGTGTTAAGTGTTCTTAGCCTTCTGCATGTTATATAATTATCGTCTGCAAAATTTTGTCGTCTGCAACAATTCTCAAACTTGATTTAACAGCACATTATTTTGAAAAATAAAATCAGAGCATCAAATAGTTTGGATTCAGATGAGACGCCGAGTTACTCTGCGTCTCATCTGAATCAAAACTGTTTGAAACAGTTATCACCAATTCGGCAGCCGCATGCGGAAGGCTAGATTAATTCTGCATGAATATCTCCCAATAATAATAGCATTCAACTTGTGTTTTTGTTGCTGTTTATTTTCTCATAATGTTGGTTTTTGCCCTCAAGATATTGGCAGTAATTATTGTTGTCATGTTACTGTGAATTTAAAAAATGCAAATCGTCTGTTGAACAAGGTCAAGGTCAAGGTCTAGGATGTTGGGTTTAGTTCAAGGTAAAAGGGTTGGTTTTGGGGTAAATATAGAAGTATGATTGAGATAGGTTCAGCTCTTTGCATGCTAGTGGCGGATATATCTGCCAAAGTGATTTACCTTTGCAAATAGTTTGGATGCAGATGAGACGCGGCGTAACGCGGCGTCTCATCAGGATCGAAACTGTTTGACACTCTGACCCTGTTTTGGAGAGAAAATTAGAAAATTCTATTTTTAGAACATCAGCAGATGACAATTGTTGCAGACGAAAAAATTACCCAGCATGCAAAGAGTTATGAATTGTCATGGAGAAGATTGAGTTGCAAATGTGACTAATAATGTGAGATTCCCTTGCAATAGGTAAGAGATAAAGAAAGAAATGCCTTATATGATTATTATCTCCCCTTGTCAATAGAGCAAAAACGAAACTAAAGTATGGGCAATTTCCACCAATAATAGTGTTTCTTTTGTTACCTTTTCTGCAGGAATAAAACTTTTCTCTGCAACAATTTTTGCACTTCATATGTCCTTCGGATGAGACTTTATAAACCGAGGTCTGATGTATCGGTGATTTACACTGTGCATCAAAAAGAGCTAGAGAACTATTTTGCACTTAAAATGACCTTCCCCCTGCGAAAAGTTCTAGAACAGTTCTGGAATAGTTCTAGTATTGTTCTGGAACAGGTGTTCTAGAACTGTCCTTCAAAGGTTCCAGAACAGTTTCAGAAATGTTAAATGAGACAAAATATTTCTGTAATAGTTCTAGAACTATGAGTTCTAGAATGGTTCTAGAACAATAGTTCCAGATAAGTTCTAGAACAATAGTTCCAGATAAGTTCTAGAACAATAGTTCTAGAATGGTTCTAGAACAAAAGTTCCAGAATAGTTCTAGAACAATAGTTCTAGAACAATAGTTCCAGAATAGTTCTAGAACAATAGTTCCAGAATAGTTCTAGAGGTGTTCTAGAACTGTCCTTCATAGGTTCCAGAACAGTTTCAGAAATGTTAAATGAGACAAAATGTTTCTGGAACAGTTCTAGAACGGTTCTAGAACATGAGTTCTAGAATGGTTCTAGAACAGTTCTAGTATTGTTCTGGAATAAGAGTTCTAGATTGGATCCTGACCTAAAAACAATATCATAATTGATAAAGGGTTTCCAAATTAATACAAAATTTAAGTTAAATATGTAAGAACTGTATTTATGTTCCTGAACTAAAATTGTGTGTAAAACTTATGTCATAGTAAACTACTAGTGGGTGGGGTACCACATGGTTTTGGTTGTGTAATGTAAATATCTAAACTATATTATACTCATGATAACATTGTATTAAATGTATTATGTGACTTACCATGAACTGTTGTCAGGAGATTGAACTGGTTTGGAGTCTTTACTGTTTGCCACATTCCCATTTTAAAGTATAAATAAAAAGAAAACCTGTGTTGTCCTGTGTGTTGTTGTTGTTGTTTGTGTATGTATAATATTCACTTGTTTGTGAAACTTACAAATTCTGAATCAGATCCAGAACTGTTCCGGAACACATGCAGAATAACAATAAGTTCTGAAACTGTTCTACAAAATGTACATGAACACATCTAGAACATTTGAATCCCATTTCAAGTTCTGAAACCACTCCGGAACTGTTCCAGAACAAATGTAGAACAAATAATGTCTTGAGACTGTTCTAGAACTGTTCCACAAAATGTTCTGGAACAGTTGTAGAACAATTGTTCTGGAACTTCCACTTGGAACAGTTACAGAACAGTTCTAGAACTGTGAAAAAAGTTCCAGAACAGTTCTAGAATTGTTCTAGACTCCAGAACAAAGTTTCGCAGGGGACGGATGAGACTTTATAAACCGAGGTCTGATGTATCAGTGATTTACACTGTGCATCAAAAAGAGCTAGAGAACTCTTTTGATTATAAGAGTAGAGTATTGTGCCCGAGTTTTCTGTATCCGCAACCTTCTCTCTCTTGGGCACCCAATTAGCCCATAGATGGCAGAAACAGACGTTAACCCTTAGCCCGCCAAATAAATTGTCGGCTGCTATATTTCTTGTCTGCTTCAAGTTTCAAAGTGCTTCAAAGTTGCCCAAAATTGCTGAAAATGTTGTCCAAGTGTCAAACAGCTTGGATCCGGATGAGACGCCGAGTTACTCGGCGTCTCATCCGGATCCAAGCTGTTTGCATATGGAGCTATAGTCGTGAGTGGCAGGCTATAAGCGTTAACAAACAAACAAAACCAAACTCCCTACCAAACCCTTTGACAAGGTGTGATGATTCTAATGGGTAGTCACAATATAGGGTTTGGTAGAGGCATTTAGGAGAAAACAATGGAATTGATTTGATTACTCACTCAGGGGTCCAGATAAAGGAAGTACAGCGTTCCCTCTCTTCAACGGCCATCTCAACAACGACTCCCTCCTTACAACGACATTCACCGCTGTTCCCACGAAAAGTATGTTTTATGCTTGCACTGATGCATCATCATCTACCTAAAATTGTTGTCTGCTGTTTTTCTTACATAAATGACATTTTGACAGAAAAAAACATAATGACAAATGACAAACAGCTTGAATCCAGATCAGACGCCGCGTTACGCGGCGTCTGATCTGGATTCAAACTGTTTGCAAATATAAGCCAATTTCCCTCTCTCTAACGACTCCCTCCGAACAACGTACACAATCTTCGTCTCCCATTGGATGTCGTTGAAGAGAGGGAACGCTGTATTTCCAAAACAAAAATCTCTATTTTTGCTTTAAACCCTATGGTGTCACTACTCATTATAATCGTCTCGAAGAGACGATTCTAATGAGTAGTATCATCATAGCGGGAATGGTGCTAAAATGAGAAAAAAATGTTGGATTTGTTCAGTTTAACTGAGTGAGAAAATATTGGATTTGTTCAGTCTACTCCCCGGGCTTCTCTGGAGCCCTGTTATTTATTGTCTAGAGACCTGAATATTACTCACAAATGTGCAACCTTGCTGCACAATGCATTTCCTGAGTCTAGCTATGTATCAAAACAAAATATCTGACAAGTTGCAGACAATAAAAGTTATTAAATTATCTACTGAGTGGCTCTTTTTGCTAGAAACTTGTTACTGAAGAATGTGCATACACAGTTTGTGTCAATGACCTTTACCATTTGGAAATGGCTCATTTACATTTAGGATAATTTGAAAATTTTGTTGGCGAAATGATGAGAAAAGCATATGTGCTTTTGTGGTTATAACTGTGGCTTAGCCAGATTTTATAACATTTATGAGTCTCATAAGAGAAGGTATAATGTTTTGCTTATGTCATTCTTCGCTGAGGTTGTTGTACATCATGGTCAAAAACTGCCTCCAATCAACAATGCTTTATCCCACTACTACAGTGGAGAATCTGTTATTCTTTCCCAATAAACGCGTTTACGCTAAAACTATTATTTGCACTGCAAACAGTTTGGAGCCAGATCAGACGCCGGGTAACCCGGCGTCTGATCAGGCTCCAAACTGTTTGCCACCAAGATAAAAAAGAATTACCAGAATTGTCCAAAAGTTGTTCTTTTCTACGTTTTAGTGCTTTGCGTTTGCGTACGTTTGCGTTTAAACGGGAAAGAATAACAGATTCTCCACTGTACTAACCCATTACTCCAAACATGCTTTCTTGTTATGCCTTTAATTTGTTCCTCCACCTAAGTGACCAATATCAGCCAACCTCAATTTAACCTTGACCTTGATCTCAAGTTGAATGAAAAAATAAAGATTCATAAAACAGCATTTATTTTTTAACCAAATACTCCATAAATATGCCCTTTTCCACTTCTAATTTTTTCTGCACTGAGGAAAGTAGTCCACACCAAGGAAGGCCTTAACCCATTACCCTATAAAACCCCTTTTTACGCCTCTATTTTATTCATCCACTAAAGAAAATAGCTCCAATTTATACAGTCATGAATATGTATCAAAGAAATAATTTTCAAATTCTAGCAGATGATAGCTTAAAACAGGCTGAAAGTAAAGCAGAATGCGCCTGAAGGCGCATTCTGCTTTACTTTCAACCTGCTTTAAGTGGTCACCTATCTTCAAAATTATAAACAGCTAAGCTATGGGGTTATGGGTTTACATGAAAAGCAGAGAGCATTCCAGTATAATCTTTTCAGATGGTAGCTTAAAGCAGGATGAAAATCAAGCAGAATACTCAATTTAAGAGCTCTTTTACTTTACTTTCAATCTGTTTAGAGTGGTCATCTGTCTTCAGTACTGAAAACAAGCTATTAGTGAAAATGAAAATAAAACTTGGAAACTGAGAGAGAAATGATTAAATGGACAGCATCCATGCAGTACAGAGGGAAATATATGTTCTTCAAGTGTAAGTCTGTAAGTGTCTTCTCTTTTATAAATAAATGCTGAAACATCAAAGGCAGAATTTGTCTAGGGTTCTTTTTTGCATGTAAAATTTTATCCTTGAGATCTGGTTGAAGATATTTGCTGTTTTTATGGTTGAGTTCGGATCAAGGCTGATGGCAAATGAAGTCCCAATTGTCCTTTACTCGTCTCCTGCAACAGGCGTTTATTGACACTTTTTGAAAACAGCATAAATCCAGATCAGACTGTCTGATCTGGATTTACACTGTTTTCTTATAGGAACGAGTCTTGAAACGAATCTGCAATCTTTTCTTGCTGAAGTTTTCTTCTTGTTATTTATTAAGCCAATGTAATAATTCAGACGATTGATGTTCATAAGAAGTTTCATTTATGAATATTCATTGGGAAATGATCAAAATTTTAACCAGTACTTATTCATGTTTTCTATAATTATGTTGCATTAAAAGTTTTATATTTGAATATTCATCGGGAAATGATCAAAATTTTAACCAGTGCTTATTCATGTTTCCATTATTATTTTGCATTCTAGAAGTTTTATATTTGAATATTTATTGGGAAATGATCAAAATTCTAACCAGTGCTTATTCATGTTTCCATAGTTATGTTGCATTAGAAGTTTTATATTTGAATATTCATTGGGAAATTATCAAAATTTTAACCATTGCTGATTCATGTTTCCATATTATCATGTTGCATTAGAAGTTTTATATTTGAATATTCATTGGGAAATTATCAAAATTCTAACCAGTGCTTATTCATGTTTCCATAGTTATGTTGCATTAGAAGTTTTATATTTGTATATTCAATGGGAAATGATCAAAATTCTAACCAGTGCTTATTCATGTTTCCATATTATCATGTTGCATTAGAAGTTTTATATTTAAATATTCATTGGGAAATTATCAAAATTCTAACCAGTGCTTATTCATGTTTCCATAATTATGTTGCATTAGAAGTTTTAAATTTGAATATTCATTGGGAAATGATCAAAATTTTGACCATTGCTTATTCATGTTTCCATTATTATTTTGCATTCTAGAAGTTTTATATTTGAATATTTATTGGGAAATGATCAACATTTTAACCAGTGCTTATTCATGTTTTCTATAATTATATTGCTCATCACAAGACTGTTTACCAGCCAGGGTGTAACTGTTTATATTTTGTTGTATGGATATGCCATGTCCCTTGTGTGGAACAATCTGCATAAAGCATCTCAAAGATTGTGTTGGTCCCAGAAGCTTGCATTTTGCAGCAATGAACTCTCTAATGATGGAAAACAGATATAGTCTAGTTTGGCATATATCCAGTTTGTTACATGTCTACTAATTGTACCAGAAGGCAAACAATCTTTACGCAATAAAATGTTTTCTCTTTTTTGCTTTTTTAGAGGAATGCACTTCCCTGAAGGAAGACCGTACTTGTGAAACTTATGCATGTACATTTTAAACATGTGGTTATTTAACTTCTGCCCAATTAGCAATAAACTTTATTTAATGGGAATGTACTCAGTATCATGTGGAAGTTGAAACAGGGTATGTGGGAAATCCCTGTATGTAGTAATGATCTGTAGGATGATAAATTTGAGAAGCATCCTTAGGTTGTACAGAAAATACTCAGTTTTTTCTGTGCTAACCTTTCCTAGTGTTGATCATATTAACCTGTAGCAGGTTAGGCAATTTTTGTCAGAAAAAAGTGTCAATTCTGCTTCAATTTTCAGAATTGGCTATAACTTGCAATTTCAGCATCTTGTGGTAAAGTTTCATTGAAATATACCTTTTCTGACCTGAAACTTCAAATTGACAATTTCAATTTCCAATTAAGTCTAAGTCCATTGTTTACTGAGCATTAACCCATTACCCCATAGCCTGATTTTAGTTTTGAAAATAGGTGACCACTTAAAGTAGGTTGAAAGTAAAGCAGAATGTCCCTTAAGGTACATTCTGCTTTACTTTCAGCCTGCTTTAAGCTTCCATCTGCTTATAGTACCAGTATATAGCAAATATTTCTTATTATACATATTCATAACTGTATGAATTTGAAACATTTTCTTCAGTGAAAGAATAAATTATAAAGGCGTAAAAAGGCGTATTTATGGGGTAATGGGTTAATCAAGATAAGTGTCATGTTACTTTAAAAAGGGAAAATCCTAGAACTAATTTATTGTTAGAAACAACATGAACAGAAAAGAAATTCTTTATGAATTATTTAAAATTAAACCACAGTTCAATTACTATGTTATAATCTGTCAATATATAGCCAGCATTATTGGTATATTAAAACTTCGGTATAAAAAAGACTCAAAGAGGGTTATAATAACAGGTTGCAACTTATGCAAGATGACAGTAAAGCAGAAAGCTCCTTTAGTAAAGGAGCTTTCTGCCTTATATTCATTTTGCTTTTAGCAGCCACCTGTCATTGAGTGAAATATGACATTTTAATTATTATCAGAGCTCCATGCAGATAAGGTAGTACATGTATATAAAAAAACTAAAATTCTTATTTCTACATTAAACCCTATGGTGTTACTACTCATCAGAATCGTCTCTTTGAGACGATTCTAATGAGTCATTACACCATAGGAGTTGGTGCGTGCTGAAATGAGGGAGAAAGTGTTGGTTATGTTGGTTAAAGTAAAATATTCCGTCTTATCTGGAGCTCTGGTGATTATAACAACTGTGACTTTGGCTAAGTAATGATTATAGAATGATAAAATATTCCGTCTTATCTGGAGCTCTGGTGATTATAACAACTGTGTGACTTTGGCTAAGTCAGAGCAACAGATAAGGGTAGTTTTTCAAAACTTAAAATCTTTATTTCTGAATTAAACCCTATGGTGTCACTACTCATTAGAATCGTCTCTTCGAGACGATTCTAATGAGTAGTAACACCATAGAATTTGGTGCTGAAATAAGTTATAAAATGTTTGATTTGTTGAAATAACTACCTCTTATCTGGAGCCCTGTAAGTAATGATTATAGAATGATAACAATATTTTAATGTGGTAGTTAAGTATACTTTTTTCCAGTCCATTACAACTTTTGAAAAGTGTCAAGTGAACATTCACTGTAATATTACCGAGTTATTTCAATTGTAAAGTTGTTAATTGCTTGGCGATGAAAACTTGTTGATGTTTATTGGTTTGTCAATGACCTCGTCTAGGTTTATTGTTGGAGAGTTTCAATTCTGTACAGGTGGAAAAGGTGACAGTGAAGACCTTTAGAGGGTTTGACTTATAACTTATATAATTATAAAGTTCAGAATGAAGTTAAGCGGAAAGCTCCTGTAAGCTTTCTACTTAATATTCATATTGCTTTGACCCATTACCCTATAGCCTGTTTCTAGTTTTGAAGACAGGTTACGAGGTATCAACATAAAGCAGGTAGAAAGTAAAGCAGAATGTGCCTTTAGGTGCATTCTGCTTTACTTTCAGACAGCTTTAAGGTACCTTCTGCTAGAATAAAGAAAATATTGGTATGGTGCATACACTCATGACTGTATAAAGTGGAACTATTTTCATTAGTGTAAGAATAAATTAAAGGCTTAAAAAGATGTATTTGTTGAGTAATGGGTTAAATTATGGATATGGAGGAAAAGATGATAAAATATGAGTCTCATAGAAAAGGTACACATGCATTTAATATGTGACTTAAGTAATCCAGAATCATGATTCTTATTTAACTGTTTGGATGTTGTAATTCATATAGTCTAGTCTTTGGTCATATATTTTAGAATGGGTTTA
This sequence comes from Gari tellinella, assembly GCA_922989275.2. NCBI lineage: Eukaryota > Metazoa > Mollusca > Bivalvia > Cardiida > Psammobiidae > Gari > Gari tellinella. The sequence continues at coordinate 23,817,497 of OV277870.1, forward strand.
GATTAAAAAGTTAACATAAATGATGTTTTAACACAGCTAGATATGTTTGCTGATTCGAGTGACAGTAACCATGATTAATAGGTTTAGACACCTGGATAACAAATCTAGTCAAAAGGTGATTTTGGCATGCCAAATAATCTACAAATCATTTACCGTTTATCTTGATTTGATAGTTTGAAAACTCGAATAAAAATAAAAAATTAAGGCAGGTTATTGCTTAAAGCAGGATAAAAGTTAAGCATAAGGCTCCTGAAGGAGCCTTATGCTTTACTTTCATCCTACTTTAATAAATCTAAAATTAATGGTCTAGAAATACCAGTATATTGTGGTCTTGCTGTAACAGCAGATCAGTGTGACTTTCATTTTGACATCTGCTGTTTGAATCTTGACCTAACTTCAAGGAAACTTTACTTTTGACTGAAACGCTGAGAAACACCTTTATTGATAGACGATGTATGATCTTTTTCTAGTGGTTTTTCAGATTTGTTTCATTGTTAAATCTTCAGGGGATATCGGTTTGGAACCAGATTATTTTTGCCTTTTTAAAGGACGTCCTGATAACAGAAACAGTCTAAGATGATTTGTGACCTTGTATGACAGGGTCACAGTCTAACATTTATTTAACCCTTTATATGCTAGTGGTAAATCCATGATTACCGCTTTCCAAACATGCTGAAAGTGTCATCTAAATTTTTTAAAAATCTTAATTTTTGCAAAATTAAACAGACAAACCCAAAGTTCAAAGTTTAGATTCTTGAATAGACATCAGATTAGTTGATGTTTGAACTGGATCCACCTTGTTTGGAAAAGTTTGGTGATCTACAGAATTCCCATTTAAAGGACTAATCTTAAAGTTTTTAAATTTAAATTTATATTTTAAAATCTTTATTTTTGCAAAACCCCTAGACCAACCAAAGTTCACAACTCGGCATCTCATCTCGAGGGCTTGGTGCAAAACTATTGTAACTCCTTCACAATTGTGAAGGAGTTACAATAGTTTTGCACCAAACCCTCGATCTGGATCCAACCATTTGCAAAGGTAATCATGGTTTCACTGTTCATCTGCAAAGACTTTCCCTGCTAGTGGCTGATATGACTGATTTTACCTTTGCAAACAGTTTGGATCCAGATGAGACGCGGCGTAATGCGGCGTCTCATCAGGGTCCAAACTGTTTGCCATTCTGACTCTGAATTTAAATGAAATTTTGAAATCTTACAACAGTAGCAGACGACAAATTGTTGCGGAAGAAAAACAATACCCAGCATGCAAAGAGTTTAAAAGTCCACCTGCAATAGTCTGAAGTAAAATGTTGGCTTATTTAGTGGGGTATTAGTCGGGTTGACTAATCAGCCTTACACCGTGTTTGTATACTGGATAATGAAACGTAAATGATTGGTCTGAAATCGGGATTTATTTTTGGCCTTATCCTTATCCCTTGAATGAGAGGCACGGCTTGACACCCTATGAGATTCTGCTGTTTGCATAAATGCAGACAGATAATGCTTTGTATACTGTCATGATACTAGAATCTTTAATTTGCATACTTGGTAAACTTTTCCTCTGCTACAATTGTTGCTATTGCTATAAATATAGAATTTTCTAAAACAAATAAAAAAAAATATGATAAGAGTGTCAAAAGCATACTAGTAATTGGCCTTAAGGTGCAGTGTGCTTTACTTTAAACTTGCTTTAAGTGGTCACCTGTCACCCAAACTCAAAACAGACTATGGAAAGGGTTAACTACTTTTTGCAGAACAAAATAAAGACAGTGGAATGGATCTTCTGAACTAAACAATACATGTACATAGTATGTGTGAGGTTCTTTCAAAATTTGGCTCATTAAACGCGGGTGACAATTCTTAATGCAGAAGAAAAGTAATGCAGAAAGCTGAGACATTTCAGTAGTTTCTGTATGACTGTTTCCTGTATTTAAAGCAGCCACCTGTCTTAAGACTTCACACCTCTCCAATTAACAGTCATTTATTATAACTTTAGTACCACAATTAATATTCATTGATGGTGTTCAAATTAGGGAATCTTAAAGCCAATTGAAAGTAATGAAAAAAAAAATCCTTCTATAAACATTAGGCTTTGGAGACAGGTGACCACTTAAAGCAGGTTGAAAGTGAAGCAGAATGCGCCTTAAGCCTGATTTAAGCTTCCATCTGCTAAAATATAGAAACTATTTCTTACAAAACTTATTTCATGACTGTATAAATTTGAACTACTTTCTTCAGTGGAGGTATAAAATAGAGGCGTAAAAAGGTGTATTTATGGGTTATTGAATAAAGTAGAGAGGAGAAAGATGTAATATTTATTGTCAATTGGAGAGTGGGGATAAAAAAGTAGAGTGGGGATAAAAAAGTATCATACTTGTCTGTGAAAGTGTAAAAAGCTTTAAGCGGGTGTGTCCACCTGTACTCCACTGTCAAGCAGTCAGGTCCACCTTTGTTGTTTGTGGTTAATTGTTTTCGTCTTAATTACCGAGTAATGACCTAAGGTCATATTAACACTGCTTACACGGGTGTGGGCCTTAGATCTGACAGCTGGTATTGTAAGTAGCAGTTTATATTACCTTGAGTAAACAAAAATGTATAGTTAGGCCCAGATAATTTGGCAGGTCAGATAATATAGTAAACAAACTGAGGATGTTCATTTTGAAAGATGATTTGTTTGTTATAAATGTGGCTTCCATGGTATACGAAATTGACAGTGTCTACAGTACTGGTCTTCAGTACAGGGTCCAAGGATATAAAGCATTTGAGCTGAGTCTGACTGTGTTCTCAAGCATTTGATTGGTCAGATTTGAGCCTAGGCTCAAATCTGACCAATCGAATGCTTGAGAATGACTTGAGAGTCAACTGAAAAGCTTTATAACCTTGGAGCCTCAGCTTCAAATCTAATTTATTCAGGGTTTACCTATTTATAATGCACAAGGAGAAAATTAAAATTAAACAAAATTTATTCATGCAATAACAAAACATTTCTTTATTATTTTGAGATATTGATCAGAAGGAGTTTGCCTTAACTCTTACAATTTAACACCATGTTCCTGTTTAACCCTTTCCCTTATAGAAGCGACTTTTAGCACATGCATTTCATTCATCCGCTGAAGAAAATAGTTCCAATATAAACCGTAATGAATATGTGTCATATTTAATACTTTCCATATTCTAGCAGGTAAAGCTTAAAGCAGGCTGAAAGTAATGCAGAATGCGCCATATGGCGCATTCTGCTTTACTTTCAACCTGCTTTAAGTAGTTACCTATTTTCAAAACTATAAACAGGCTATGGGGTAATGGGTTAAAATATACTCACTAAGATTGCAAACTGTGTTGACCATTTTTCTGAGGTCCCTATTGATGTACAGGAATGGATTTGAGCAAGATATGCACGGCGCATTGCTCCTCTTCACTTGTACTGCAGCTGCCTATGTGCCTTTTAATGTTAGCAGTGCTCAATATTGTAGGCAAGATGGCTCATGATCAGGGTTTTGAACGTACATTTGGCTGAATGGTCGTTCGGGCTGAAACTAGACTACAATTTGGTACTTTTTTCCTGCAATAATTATATTCTGCATAAAGAAGTCACCTTTCTTTTCATGCAAATTTGAATGTCATTGTACTTGGTCTCTGATCATGATCCAAGTTGATCATAAAATGACAGATGGGTATCATTCAACAATTCCAGTATACATATATATTATACATTCGGAGTGTTAAATGATAAATTTGAGAATGGTAAAAGTTTAGACTGGGTCCCTTGTTGATATGCGATACTGGACCTCTTACACGGGTGTAAACCTGATAGGGCTGTTCATTGTCAAATTGACAGGGCCGTAAATTACACGATGAAGACCGGGGATAACTGTTACAGATGTCCATGAAGATATTAGCCCTTATGCCCAATTCATGTAAATAGAGTGACATTTACATAGAGGCTTTTATCTAGATTGGAAACATTGTACAGTAAAACCCAGGCGTCCAGATAAGAGGGCGTAAACTAAACAAATCTAACATTTTCTCACTCATTGCAACACCAAATTCTATGGGGTAACAACTCATTAGAATCGTCTCTTCGAGACGATTCTAATGAATAGTAACACCATAGGGTTTAATTCAGAAATAAAGATTTTAGTTTTTGAAATACTCCCCATATCTTAGGTTCTGAAAACCTCTCAGTAATGACCACTCAATTTTGTAAATTATTAAGTGTTAAAGATAGGTGACCCAGGGCTCCAGATAAGAGGGAGTTAACTGACAAAACCCTATGATGTTACTACTCATTAGAATCGTCTCTTCGAGACGATTCTAATTAGTAGTGACAATATAGGGTTAAAAGCACAAATAAAGATTTTATTTTTTGGAATACCCCCCTTATCTGGAGCCCTGGGTGACCTCTTAAAGCAAGGTGAAAGCAAAGTAAAACAGAAAGCTCCTGTAGGATTGGTTAAGTTTATTGCCTCTTATCTGGAGCACTGGATATGTCAGAGTCAGTTGAGACTCTGATATAGCTGGATCTATAGTTCTGAAAGATTGAGTCACTTGCAAGAGAAGTGAACTCTAGTTTTCTGTCTAAAATAATGAACCAACTCTTTCTGGACTTTATTTTATATACTACTCAGTTTGCTATATAAGCACCAAGGGTAAAATCTCAATAGGTACCAATGCATTGACCCTATCACTTCTCATAGCATAACTTCCAACATTTTTGTTCGATTATTTCTTCCAAATTTTGAGATTTTTTGCCTAAGGTTTACTTTATAGATTCTAAACCTTTTACAATTGTTCAGGTCCTGTAGGCAGAACCCAAAGATATTATAAAAATGTGAAATTTCTGAGAATTCACCAAAATTTTAAAATCCATTGAATTTTACAGTGTTATGCTCTTAGAGATGTTTAATTGTTTGTTGGTAATGTAATGTTTGATTACCTTTCAATGTTCAAGTGAACCCTATTAACATTTCTAAGATCATGAGAATGTAGAATTCAATTGAAATTTCAGAGGTCCCAGGAGCTTTAGCTGTTTTAATTCCAGTTTCCACATAACAGCCACCAGACTTAAACATTTAAACACCTGTTTAACCCATTTGTGCCCACGATCCCATACATGGGACATAGGCAAACAGTCTAGACTCTGATCAGACGCCGCCTAATGCGGCGTCTGATCAGAGTCTACACTGTTTGCTGATAAGAATTTCAATATAAAACAAAATGAAAATTTTGACCAGGCACCCCTTTGTTATAAAATGGACTGATCCAATATATAAACATGGAAGAATCCACTGGGCATAAATGGGTTAAAACTGGCATTTAATTTTCCCTGCCACTATTCTCTTACAAAGCGGACTAACAAGTCTGGGGGTTTCAAAGTTATATTCATAGGAAAACAATAGGTTAAATGAAGTGTACGGCAGTATTGTGTAACATGTCAAGTCAGTGTTCGGAACAAATTTACTGACTAATTATGTCGTGTTTCGGGGATCATGTGACAGTAAAAAATGTAACGGCCAGTTTGAATGACAGTTTCTTTAACTTTTACTATGTTAGCGGCAAATATATGTTCCACATTGGTTAACATTGCAAACAGTTTGGATCCTGAAAGAGAAGCTGTGTAACACGGCATCTCGTCAGGATCCAATCTGTTTGCAACTCTAATGCTATTTTGAAAATAAATTTTGAAAAGATATTTTTAGAACTGTAGCAGACGACAATTGTTGCAAATGAAAAAATATCTAGCATACAAAGAGACAAGGTTTAGATCTATATACTCTGAAAAATAGTTCTAAATTATACAATCATGAATGATAATTATGTAGGTACAAGAAATATTTTCTATATATCCTAGCAGATGGTAGCTTAAAGTAGGTTGAAAATAAAGCAGAATGCACCTTTCGGTGCATTCTGCTTTACTTTCAACCTGCTTTAAGTACTCACCTGTCATCAAAACTAGAAACAGGCTATGGGTTATTACCATCAATGCATATATCCTAGCAGATGGTAGCTTAAAGTAGGTTGAAAATAAAGCAGAATGCACCTTTCGGTGCATTCTGCTTTACTTTCAACCTGCTTTAAGTACTCACCTGTCATCAAAACTAGAAATAGGCTATGGGTTATTACCATCAATGCATTCTTATTTGAGTGAAGGGTTAAAAGAGTTAACAAAAGTTGCACCTATTTCACTTCTGTTCTTATGAATGAATCACTACAGACGTGGTAGGTCTAATATATTTTAGGCAAGTGAAAAGAATTAAATTGGGTCATCGATTTTTCTCCGGATTGACCTAGAGTAAATCAGCTGAAAGACAAATGAGAATCTAAACTATAAGTATAACAATTGCAATTTTCTTTCGTCACAAAGTCGGGACTTAGTTTGAAAATCAGCTTCCATTGACACAATTGAAAACAATTGATGCAGTTAAAAATAACTTTAATTGTTTCAGTTGAATATTCTGTTAATTTAAGCAGACATCAATTTCTGTTGATGTAAGACTATAAAATAGAATAAGGCGACAAACGACAGGGGAGATAAAAGTGACACTTTACCCTGCGGAAAGATTTGCATAAATAAAATTCTTGATACTCAATTTCTTGAATAAGATATATATTTTCTCCTCAAGCAGATAAATGGTATTTAGCCCTTTTTCAAGCATGTCTGAAGATTTGGTCATCAGCTTATGGTAGTTGTTTAAGATGGAAACAGTTTGAAATAAATTTGAATTTCAATCTTTAGTGATTTAAAGGGTAAAGATTGGGAGTATTTTTATTATGAAACTGAAATTTAACACTTTGCACTATAGAGGTGGAATCGTGGTTATCTGTGCAAACAGTTTGGATCCAGATGAGACGCCGCGTTAAGCGGCGTCTCATCAGGATCCAAACTGTTTGACACTCTTACCCTGTTTTTAAAAAGAAATTTTGAAAATTCTATTTTTAGATCAAGAGCAGACGACAATTGTTTCAGACCAAAAAAATTACCCAGCATGCAAAGAGTTAACTAGATTACTGGGTTGAGAACTAATAGTTGTTACCTTGGCTGACCCAGATTTACATGGGCTTGTTTGCAGATCTTTGTTTGCTTGTCTCAAGTGCAGGATCATCAAGGTTTCACCTAATTTTTTGTCATTTACACCAAAGCAGGAAAAAAAAGCTGCCATTTCTCCGGATTTTTCCTAAATCTTCAAAAATAATTCCAGTACATGGTAGCTTAAAGCAGGCTGAAAGTAAAGCAGAATGCGCCTAAGGCGCATTCTGCTTTACTTACAACCTGCTTTAAGTAGTCACATGTCAACAGTCTAGAAACAGGCTATTAGGTAAAGGCACGATTCATAAAATCGCACTTGAAAAATGCAAAATTGGAAATATTAGGATTTTTCATCTCAACTTATGGCAGCCCTGGTTTCCAGTTGAAAAGGTTCTTGTGAACACTGAAAATAAAAAAAAATTAAAGGAAAAGACATTTTTATAATTTCAGCAAAAAATCATTTTGAAGCGATCAACATAATTATAATGTCAAAGTTTTGGCCACACATTGAAGTTGAACTTAACCCATTACCCCATAAATATGCTTTTTTACGCCTTGAATGTATTCCTCCACTGAAGCAAATAGTTCTACTTTATGTAGGGATGAATAATCACTGTACAATACATGTAGTAAGAATTTTTTTTTCTTTTCCTAGTAGATGGTAGCTAAGCTTAAACCAAGCTGAAAGTAAAGCAGAATCCATCTTAAGGCACCTTCTGCTTTACTTTTAATGTACTTTAAAGTGGTCACCTGTCTTCAAAAAGAAGAAACAATATAATGGAGGCAAATGGTTAAGATAGCAAATAGATTATGAACAGTTTTGATTCATACTGTGCTGTATAACAAGATGTTGGATCAAGATCAAATCTTCAAATACTAAGGGAGGTAATTATGACTTTACAACAAATATTGATGCAGTCATTGATGGGTTATCATCCTTGCAGTTGGTGTTTACTCTGCAACCTCAAAATGCACAATTCTGCTTTACTTTCAGCCTGGTTTATAAGCTATCATTCTGCTAGGATATTGAAACAATATCTTGTGGTTCATATATAATCTCAATTATGGCTGTATAAAGTGTGATACTTTAGTGGAGATATAGATAAAAGCACAATAAGGCTTATCTATTTAATCCATTACCCCATAAATACACCTTTTTATGCCATAAAAAGATTCATTTTATACAGTTATAAATATGCAGCATAAGAACTTTTTTCTGTATCCTAGCAGAGGGTAGCTGAAAGCAGGCTGAAAATAAAGCGGTATGCCAAATCACCAAATATCTACTATGGATTTTCATGATTCATATATAATGTTTCATCTTGTCACAGTCTATATAAGATTTCATAATGTCACTCACTAGCTTGATAAAAAATTGTATATAATCCTTCATAATAGCTCACTCGCTTACTCATTCACTCATCAGAAAACTTGCTTATTCCTTACCTATCTATATTTCAGGAGAAAGACTTTGAGTTTGCGGGGGAAAAGGGTACTTATAATGATGATGAGGACTTTTTAGCCGATGAAGCAGGGTCTGGAGATATTGAGGGTAGTGGAGGGACAGAGCAGCCGCCAACAGTATCAGGTCGACCAGGTAGGTTGTTGGTGCAAACCCCCAAATAACTCTTTTCCTCATAACTGATTTTCAATATTTAAGACAGGTGGCTGCATTACCCTTTGAACCCTAGTTACGCACATATGGATCATTTACAAACAGTGTATGTGTGATATGTACATTTGTCCTATGTAAACAGTGTAGACCCTGTCCAGAAGGCTCCTTCAGGAGCCTTCTGATAATTAAGGGTCTACACTGTTTGTCATTTTGACATATATTGTAAAAAGCAACCCTAAAAAGTAAAAAATAGACTAGACTAAAATTTTTAAAACTAGAAATGTTCCGTTTGAGGTTTTAAGGGAGAAAAGAGTTGACTCATTACCCCATAGTTTCTGTTTCTAATTTTGAAGATTACTTTACCACTTAAGCAGGTTGAAAGTAAAGCAGAATGAGCCTTATTGCATATTCTGTTTTACTTTCAGCCAGTTTTAAGCATTCTTCTTCTAGAATGAATAAAATGAAAGTACACACCCAGGACTATAAAGTGGAACCATTTTCTTCAGTGGATAAATAAATTAAAGGTTTTAAAATTGTGTATTTATGGGGTAATGGGTTAAAGCAGGCTCAATGTAAAGCAGAAAGCTCCTATACTGCTTTACTTTATGCTTGCTTTAAGCATCCAACTTTTAGAATGCAGAAGTTTTCAATCAGGACCTGTTACTGTTAGAAGCATGAAATGATGTTGATAATTTTCTTACCAGTCCGTTTAAGTCACGGCATAGAATTCCATGGTGACATGATTTACCCTTTACCCCATCGCCTGTTGAAATAAGGTGACCACTTAAAGCAGGTTGATAGTAAAACAGAATGCTCCTACAGGAGTATTCTGCTTTATTTTTAACCTGCTTAAAGCTATCCAGATATTTTGGAAATGTGTGAAAAGGCTTAAAAAAGGTGTATCTATGGAATAATGGCTTAATTATGAAAAAGAAAAATATTTGAAAAAGAATTTTAGGAGCTATGTGAGTTTTATTTTGCTAGAATTTCACTTGCATATTTTCATTTGGCAGTATGTATTGCAAGACTTTTATTTTGGTTTGGACATTCTGGAATTTATTATTTAGCATGAGTTTTTTTTTCAGCCAGATATTATTGCACTTTTTGTTGCAGAGTGTGTCAAGTCAAATCCTTGCCAAGCAACCATTTACAAAAACTTAACTCTTTGCATGCTAGCGGAGAATATATCTGCCACAGTGTTTGCCTTTGCAAACAGTTTGGATCCAGAAGAGACTGCCGCATAAGGTTGCGTTAATCAGGATCCAAATTGTTTGACAATCTGACCCTGTTTTGGATATGTAAATAAATAAAAGTTGAAAGTTGAAGGAAAGAAAATCAGATGTTGCAGACCAAAATATTACCTAGCATGCAAAGAGTTAAGATCATTTGACTGAAGAAATATCTATAAGAGTTTCAAACAGTTTGGATTTTAATCAGACATCAAGCTACTCTTCATCAGATTTGAATCTAAACTGTTTGTAAATGCCCATTGAATGAGGGCGTTAATGCTGAACCATAGCTAATACAAGGCTCCAAAAATATTGTTTTTAACTCAGCATCTAACCCTCTGGTGCTACTACTCATTAAAATTGTCTCCAAGAGACGATTCTTATGAGTAGTAACACCATAGGATTTGGTGCTGAAATGAGTGAGAAAATGTTTGATTTGTTCAGTTTACTCTCTCTTATCTGGAGACTTGTTCATTTATGATTAAAAGTGCAGGTGCGAGCTTAAATCAAGATGAAAGTAAGGCAGAAAGCATGTAAAAGAGTTAAAGCAGTATCCTACGTTAAACACAGTAAGATATTTGTGATTTTCACATAAAATTGCCAATGGACGAAAGGGTTAACCCTTAGCCTGCCACTCACGACTATAGCTCCATATGTAAACAGCTTGGATCCGGATGAGACGCCGAGTAACTCGGCGTCTCATCCGGATCCAAGCTGTTTGACACTCGGACAACATTTTCAGCAATTTTGAGCAACTTTGAAGCACTTTGAAACTTGAAGCAGACGAGAATATAGCAGACGACAATTTATTTGGCGGGCTAAGGGTTAACCCTTTCAACCCTACAGCCCTCTGTAGAGACTACTGATTACATATGCAAACAGTGTACACCCTGATCAGAGGGCTCCTAGGAGCCCTCTGATCAGGGTCTGCACTGTTTGATATTTCATTGTTGTTTTGGTCATATCAAAAATACAACAGTAAACTGGTTCAAATTACCTGTAGTAGAATAATCCAAAAGGATAATAAATACCCACAAGAGATATTTACGGTTGAAAGGGTTAATGTCTGGCACCTGCATTTACTTTTGAATGGTAACTTTACGCAGGTTGACAAAACCTATTTGTTTAGTTTATTACATAATTATTGTGCCTGAATTTTATTTTGACCCCTTTTGTAGGTGACCCATCTTTCGTTTTGTCTGCTGTGAGGGACCAGCCGGTTCCAGGTTAGATCCTTTTCAGGCCTTTGGGCCCATTGTGTCTGAATCAGCGGTTATAGTTCATAATACTTTGCTTGAGCAGCTTAATAGTTATTTTTAGCATTTTGCAATTTTTACCTTTGCTTGAGTTTTCTTTTTTATGTGTATATAACAAGCAAATTTTATGATGTGTAAACTTTGATACATGTATGTAATTGTTCATAAGTATGTGTTCTAGGAACAAATGGTTACATTTTGCTTATACAGTCAAAACTCGATACTACAAACTCGCTTAAATTAACCTTACCAGTATTTTGTAAGTTGATTTTTGATAAGTCGATCTCGTTTAAGTGGAACATATCAGTATTTCAAAGTTAAAACATGGCTGAGCCACGTTTTAACTTTGAAATATGGGTATGTTCGAATAAATGCGAATTCGTAGAATCGAGTTTTTACTGTATTTTGGGTTTTGGACTAAATGCATGCAGAAGGGTATGGCAGTTACGAAACCTTTCTACAGCTTGAACACTATATGTAGAAACTTTTTGAAAACAGTGTAGACCCAGATCAGACAGCTCCTAAAGGAGCTGTCTGATCAGGATCTGCACTGTTTTCTTATAGGATCTGTCTGACATGAGTCTGAACGCTTTCCTAGGGTAACATTTCTGTATAAAGTGGAATTGTTTTCTTTAAATGCATGACAAAAGTATTGGGAAAGTAGAAAGGCTTATTTATGGGGTAATGGGTTAAGCATTGCTTTTGAATACAGATATATGTGTGCAATGAGGTTGAAAGGTGTTTGCTTGCCAACTGATCTTGGATCCTAACAGAATCCTAATAATTCTTAAGTAAATTCTCTTTTAAGAAAGCTTAGCGTCAGTATTTTATAGTACAGGTGTATGTTCAAAGTAAGTTGAAAGTATTAGCAGAATTATAGTTGCATCCATAAAAAGGGCATTCTGGCAGAGTTCTAGATATAAGGGGAGTATTTCAGAAACTAAAAATCTTTATTTCTGCCTTAAACCCTGTGGTGTCACTACTCATTAGAGTCGTCTCTTCGAGACATTTCAAATGCGTAGTAACACCATAAGATTTGGTTGTGAATTGAGTGAAAAAATGTTAGATTTGTTCAGTTTACTCCCTCTTATTTAAAGTCCTGTTCTGCTTCAAGTTCTCTCTGTTTTAACCCATTACCCCATAGCCTGTTTCTAGTTTTGAAAATAGGTGACCACTCAAAGCAGGTTGAAAGTAAAGCAGAATGCGCCTTAAGGCGCATTCTGCTTTACTTTCAGCCTGCTTTAAGCTATTATCTGCTAGAATATAGAAAATATTTCTTATGCTTCTTATTTGTAACATTATAATTTGGAACTATTTTCTTTAGTTGAGGAATAAATTAAAGTCGTAAAAATGCGTATTTATGAGGTAATGGGTTAAGCAGTCACATGTTTTAACATCAGTTACGTTTCTTTAGAGTGATCATGCATGCAATAATAGTATTATAGTATTTCAAAAATCAGTTTATGATTATTGTTTTCTATATTGAAGTATTGAAATATTTTATATCACATTAAAATTAAAACATAACTTTCACATATAAATTTCGAACATAATTATGTTGATATGCATAGAGTAGAGAAAGAAAGTGGGCTTTTAATCTTTAGCCATTTAAAATATTATTGTGTGTTTCAAAATTGTCACTTGCATTTTACCAAAGATGTTATTTCTACGCATTTTAAGAAATCTTATTATGAGTTTCAAACACTTTTAATTGGATCCTGATCAGAACTGATGCTGTCCCAGTTGTTATCTGATCTTGATTGTAACTGTTTGTGAATGCCATACAAGTCCAGATTGGCTGGAAATGTGTTAACCCTGCGTTCTCATGCTAAATATCGATATAAAACTCTGCCACTATAACATACATACATTTACTATCACAACAGTTAATAAGATAAGGAAACAGTTTCACAGGAGAGACTGTGCAGATTTGTGTCAAAACATATCCTATAAGCAAACAGTGCAGACCTTGATCAGAAGGAGCTGTCTGATCTGGGTCTGCACTGTTTCAAATAGCTTAAATAAACACAGTTAACAGGAGAAAGGCTTAAATTTCAAGCATAATGTGAATTCTCTAAGAAACATATTCAGCCATTTGATTCCAATAGCTACATTTGCCTTGGAATGCAAAGCAGCATTACACGTCTAAACCCGTTACCCCCATAAATATGCCTTTTTTTGCCTTTAATTAATTCCTCTACTGAAGAAAATTGTTCCAATTTATACTGTCACAAATAAAATTCTTAAGAAATGCTTTCTATATTCTAGCAGATAATAGCTTAAAGCAGGCTGAAAGTAAAGCAGAATGCACCTTAAGGCACATTCTGTAAGGCGCATTCTGCTTTTTAGGCTGAAGATCAAGGTCATGGGTACAGTTACAAATTTGGTGTCCAATCTTTAACTTCTTTATTGGGAAGGGATTTGAAATAACTAGATAACATGTCATCTTCAACTCCCTTTTCAGGTCAAAGGTCAAGGTCATAGGGTACAATTATGTTGTCACAAATTTTGTGTCTGGTTTGTAATGTCTTTATTGGTGAATACAGGGCTGCCATTTCTCCGGATTTTTCCTAAAACTCCGGATTTTTTCCCAGTTCATGGTAGCTTAAAGCAGGCTGAAATGAAAAGCAGAATGCGCCCTTAGGCGCATTCGGCTTTACTTACAGCCTGCTTTAAGTGGTCGCATGTCAACAAAACAAGAAAAAGGCTATGGGGTAAAGGTACGATTCGTAAAATTGCACTTGAAAAATGCAAATTTGGAAATCTTAGGATTTTTCATGTTAAAAAGAACTTGACACAAATGTTCTCCAGACAAATATGTTGTGTCCTATTGAACTCCCTTGTCCATGGGTCAAAGGTCAAGGTCACAGGGTACAATTACATCATTTTGTAAAGGCATTGTTATGAGGAATATGCATAGGTGAAAAGGCATTCCTATGAAACACAAAAAGTAACAGAGAGATTGGCAACTGACAGATTCAAATTATTATGCAGATAAAAAGGTGCTTTCTGCATTACTGCACCACGTTTTATCTTGGAAATATGGGTATGTCAGGGCTGCCATTTCTCCGGATTTTTCCTAAATCTTCAGATTTTTTTCTGGTACATGGTAGCTTAAAGCAGGCTGAAAGTAAAGCAGAATGCGCCTTGAAGGCGCATTCTGCTTTACTTCCAGTCTGCTTTCAGTTGTCACATGTCAACAAAGCTAGAAACAGGCTATTTGGTAAAGGTACGCTTCGTAAAATCGCACTTGAAATATACAAATTTGGAAATCTTAGAATTTTTCATGTCAATTTATGGCAGCCCTGGTATGTTCAAACTCGGGGGAGGTCCAATTATTGAGTTTCGACTGTATATACAGGGATAGGTCTAAGTTGTCTGCTGGGCTATGTTTTATCATGGAAGCTTCAGAATCTTGTCTTTTTGCCTACACCCATATTCATGGGAATTCCGTAGGGACTGATTCACAATGACTTTTCCACATTTCCAGCAATAATAATACCCCACATTCTTATCTAAAGCTATCATTTAGATAGATGAGCTTTTGTAATAAGCCCTGATCCATGAAGAAATGCTCAGGTTTAGTACCTGTCTGATGAGTTTTTATACAGTCAAACTTGAGTTAATTAACCCTTTGAACCCTAGTCCCGCATAAAGGCGTCGTTTTCAAAAGTATACCTGTGAAAAGTGCACTTGTCCTATGCAAACAGTGAATACCCAGATCAAAGGGCTCCTTACGGAGCCCTCTGATCTGGGTCTTCACTGTTTGTCCTAATGCAAAACATTGACAAAAATAACCCTTAAAAGTCAGAAATGGACTAGACTAAAATGGAAACTGAGATTGTCCATTTTAATTTTCAGGGAGGAAAGAGTTTACCATTACTTCATACAAAATAATGCTCTTTTACGCCTCTTTTTACACTAAGGAATGTAGTCCCCACTTAGCACGTTCTAATCATAAACCACAGAAGGCTTTTCTGGTATCTAACCAGATGTTAGCTTAAAGCAGGTTGAAAGTAAAGCAGAATGTTTGTGGAGTATTCTGTTGTACTTAAAACCTGCTTTAATAAGGGGTCACCTGTCTAGTGATAACGTGTTTGATTATTAATACAGGGATCATGAGTCTGATCCCCGGCCTGCATGGTTACCGTATATGTCCTTCAGATGAGACTTTAAATTAAGGTTACTCATGTATCAGTGCTGTACAACTGGGCATGCAAAACACGGAATTATACAACACAAAGAAGTTGAATAGGCGAGCATCTGAGCTCTCGGGACAACATCATCACTTTTGCCGCGTTGTCCACCATTTCTGGGGGTAAAATTTACTGAGTGTAGTTGTTGACATTTTAGTGGATTTAAATGAGTTGGGGGACATTCCTATCAATTCACGGAAGTATAAACCCGTGATTAATGCTTCCATACAGACATTTATCATATTGACTACCGATAGACATGATTTGTGCCGGACGAAATTGGTGCGATAGCGCGAGGTTGCAATTCTGTGTGTTGTATAATTCCACATGCAAAAGAAGCAGATCAAGGGCTCTATTTAAATTTAGTAAGGCATGATTGCCCTGCAGTGGTTTCTCTGTATCTGCTTCCCTCTCTCTTGGGCGTCCAATTAAACAAGTGTTGGCAGGAATGGACCTACTCTAAATAAAAACGGGGCTCCAGATAAGAGTAAAGTGAAGTTTTCTAACATTTTCTCCTCCATGTCTGCACCAACCCTATGGTGTTACGTGTACTACTGATGAGTCATTTCTGTAAAATAGATTCTTATGAGTAGTCACTCTGTAAGGTTTGATACAGATTTAATAAAGGATTTAAACCCCCACCATATCTGAAGAAGATTGTAATGACTTTGCCATTCATATGCAAAGAATCATATACATAAGACAAACGGTTTCTTGAGTGAAGGTAAAGCCACACTTTGCAGTAATCTGTTTTGCAGTTTCTGCATATCCAATAATGAATGGAACAGATAGGAAATGCTTATTGCGTTGGATAAGTGAACACATTTATATATTAGAATATATTAGTTTGCTAGCCTTGGAACCATGATAACATTTGCAAACAGTCTGAATCCTGATCTGATCCTAATATGCTGTCGCAGTCTTCATCACTGAGTTTACAACCTACTCGTATGTCTGCTGTCTTCAGAATCAGGCATGAATGTACAAAAAGACATTACTAAAATAACTCCCTGTTTCCTCTATCAACGCTCCAGTACATTTGCTTTTGTACTGTCCAACGAAGTTATGCCAACATGGGAACATTGATGTTCTAGAGAGGAAATTCGGGCAAAGTGATTCTACCCTTGAGTATCATTGACTTCCATAATATTGTTGACTACCTAATATTTTTCAAATTTAGAAAAATAAATACAGGTGGCAAAGAATGTGGATTCTGATCACCTAAATCCAAATGGTAATGCGTAATTATATGGTACAGTACATTCTTTTTGTTAGGAATGTTTGAAAGATTTATATTCCTGTTTAATCCATTACCCCATAGCCTGTTTCTAGTTTTGAAGACTTGAGGTGAGCACTTAAAGCAGGTTGAAATAAAGCAGGAGAAAAAGGTTGAAATAAAGCAGGAGGCACATTATGCTTTACTTTCAGCCTGCTTTAAGTTACCATCTTCTAGAAGATAGAAAATATATAATTCTGCACATTTTTATGACTGTATAAAATGAAAGTATTTTCTTCAATGGGGATAGATTGAATTAAATAATGCTAAAAGTTGCTTGTATGGGGGAAACAGTTAAAATGGCACATTCTGCACTGAAACTGCAGTCTTCAATGAAGTCTATATAGGAGTTGTCATGTTCTAAGGGACCATCTAATGTGAAGCTACACTTTTGGCATAGGGCACATGTATAGCCACTCTTGCGTCATATACCACTTAAAGCAGGTTGAAAGTAAAGCAGAATGCTAGAAGATAGAAAATATATAATTCGGTGCATTTTTATGACTGTATAAAATGAAAGTATTTTCTTCAGTGGAGGAATAGATTGAATTAAATATGCTAAAAGTTGCTTGTATGGGGGTAATTACTAGTTAAAATGGCACATTCTGCACTGAAACTGCAGTTTTCAATGTAGTCTATTTTAGAAGTTGTTTTGTTCTAAGGGACCTTTTTTGGCATAGGGCAGATGTACTCTTTACAGGTGTACTGTTAGTAAAGTACACAATATACTCATTACCAGGGGTTGATAGACATACTGTAAAACCTCTATTACGAACAGTAAAACAAAGGCTACTTGATTGTATAAAAGACAGGTGACAGCCTACAGCAAGGTGACAGTTCTGTTTTATCGTCATCTTGATCTGTGACCCATTACTTCATAGCCTGTTTCTAGTTTTTGGTAATATGTGACCACTGAAAGCAGTTTGAAAGAATTCTGCTTTACTTTCAGCCTGCTTTAAGCTATTGTCTGCTAGAAAATCGAAAATATTTCTTATGATTTTAATTTGTGACAGTATAAATTGGAACTATTTTCTTCAGTAGACGAATTAGTTAAAGTCGTATTTATGGTGCAATGGGTGAAGCAGTCACCTGTCGTAAACATCTAGTGGTCGGAATAGAGAGGTTTTACTGTACTGTAACAGTCTCTACTTTTTACCAGCTGACATCGGTATGATGCAACAACAACCACTAGTCTGATAACACATGTCTCTTGTCAGGAGATGTAACATGCCAGCTTCCATTGTTTTGGGTGTGCCCAGAAATTTCTTATAGCTCGTTTACCGGTACCCTTACAATGCTGAACTTTTAGATTTTGAAAACTTAGTATATAATGCATACAATTGAGAGAGTACATAGCTCCAAGTAAACTGAACAAATAAAACATTTTCTCACTTATTTTAGCATCAAATCCTATGGTGTTACTACTCTGTAGAATCGTAGTGACACCATAGGGTTTAATCCAGAAATAAGATTTTAGTTTTTGAAATACTTCCCTTATCTGGAGCTCTGGGTTCCGTTTCATAAAACTTCGTACGACAAATGTTGTCGTAAGTCAGATTATAAAAGTTTCAATTATTATTTATTTCTTCATCTAATCCTGTCTTGTGACATCTCTTTGGAATCGTCTTGACAAGACAGGATTTGATAGAGAAATAAGAAATTAAATGTATTTTTAAGTTATGACTTACAACCGTTTTTGTCTGATTAAGTTTTATGAAATGGGGCCCTGAAGTTTTTGGGTGTGCCGAGAAATTTCTTATAGCTCGTTTACCCTTACAATGCTGAAGTTTTAGATTTTTAAAACTTAGTTTATGATGCATTCAATTGAGAGAGTACAGAGCTCTAGATAAGAGGGAGTAAACTGAACAAATAAAACATTTTCTCACTTATTTTAGCATCAAATCCTATGGTGATACTACTCAGTAGAATCGTCTCTTTGAGATGATTCTAATGAGTAGTGACACCATAGGGTTTAATCCAGAAATAAAGATTTTAGTTTTTGAACTACTCCCCTTATCTGGAGCTCTGGAGTATATTCCAAACACTCAGAGGGCCCATGAAGGATCTTAAGTTCTCGGATTAAGGAGTTCACTGTTTGCACAACATGTTTATACTCGGTTCAAGGCTCCAATTTAATAACATCATAATGATTTAAACACTGAATAAATGCAATCTGCTTAACACTTTACTCATTAACATGTTTTTAGTTTTGAAGACAGTCTGGTTATATACCACTTAACCCATTAACTCATAAGCGATAAACAATTATCAATGCTTATCTCAATAACGGGTAGTTGATTAAAGTGTGTCAAAATGAGTTAGTATGAGGCTATTGCGCTGTGAGTCAATATGAGTCAGTGTGGCTTAATGGGTTAAAGCAGAAAATCTGATTTAAGCTGAAATGCTTGAAATATGTCTTAATTTAATGTTTTATGTTTTGTGATCACAACTTCATAGGTGGGGAGTGCTTTTCTAAATGTAGAAGTAATTGAAGGATAATCAGGCATATCTATGGAGTATTAGGTTAAAAAGTTGATGCCTCATGAACTTCTACAAAAGAACTGATTCCTTGGTGTATTTCAAGAAAATTGATCAGTGGCAAACAGTTTTGACCCTGAACATATATACAGCATTCCCTCTCTACAACGACACCCTTTGGGAGACAGCAATTGTGTGCGTTGTTTGGAGGGAGTCGTTATAGAGAGGGAAATTTGCTTACATTTGTAAACAGCTTGAATCCAGATCAGATGCAGCATAACGCGGCATCTGATCTGGATTCAAGCTGTTTGTCACTCGTCATTAAGTTTTATCTGTCAAAATATCCAATATCTAACTTTGACAAAAACAGCAGACAACAGTTTTTAGCAGAGGATATTGCAGAAGTGAAAGTATTGGACATATAATTGTCTTGTTTTGGGGACAGCGGCAAGGGTCGTTGTAAGGAGGGAGTCATTGTTCAGAGGGCCATTGTAGAGAGGAAACACTGTACTAAGCTTCTTGGCATTCTAATAATAAAGTAACACTTGGCACTCTAAGATAAGTTCAGGATAAACTCATTTGTCATCCTTTCTGTGAGTCAGCGCCATAACGGCCTGCTTGTTATTATGAAATATATCTTGTATACATGTCGGAAACCTATAGTACTGTCAGTGCTTTGATTCATTACTTCTGTGAGTCAGAGACTGTTTGGTGGATGAGCTAATGTAACTGTAAGACAAATTACATCATTTAACCCTTTCCCCCTATAGAACCATCTTTTAGGGCATTTAATTTACTGCTCCCCTCAAGAAAATAGTTCCAAGTTGTGCAGTCATGAATATGTATCATAGTAAATACTAAATTATCTATAGTCTAGCAGATAATAGCTTAAAGCAGTCTGAAAGTAAAGCAGAATGTGCCTTAAGGCACATTCTGCTTTGCTTTCAACCTGCTTTAAGTGATCACCTATCTTCATTACTAGAAAAAAGGCTATGAGGTAAAGGGTTAAACACATATACATGTATCTTCAAGTACTGCTACAAAATTTATTTATCTTACAACATTTTTTTTATGCATTGATACGAATTGGACAATTTACATTCTTTTTAGCTCAACTGAGCTAGCTCAGGGTGAGCTTTTGCAATCCTTGAATGTCCGGCGTCCGTCGTGCGTTGTCCGTCGTCCGGCGTCAACAATTTTAGTGTTTACACTCTAGAGGCCACAATATTTATCCAATCTTTCTCAAACTTGCTCAGCTGGTATATTGCCATAAGACTTCGGATGAGTTCGATTATGGTTGAAATCGGGACAAATTGATTGAGAGTTATCTACCTTTGAACTGCTGAAAATGCCATATTTAACAGTGTTTACACTCTAGAGGCCACAGTATTTATCCAATCTTTCTAAAACTTGCCCAGATTGTATATGACCATAAGACTTTGGATGAGTTCGATTTTGGTTGAAATCGGGACAAATTGATTGAGAGTTATCTACCTTTGAATTGCTGAAAATGCCATATTTAACGGTGTTTACACTCTAGAGGCCACAGTATTTATCCAATCTTTCTAAAACTTGCCCAGATTGTAATTGACCATAAGAGTTCGGATGAGTTTGATTTTGGTTTAAATCAGACAAATAGATCAAGAGTTATTTACCTTTAAATTGCTGAAAATGCCATATTTAACAGTGTTTACACTCTAGAGGCCACACTTTTTATCCAATCTATCTCAAACCTGCTTAGATTGTAAATGACTATAAGAGTTCAGATGAGTTTGATTATGGTTGAAATCAGACCTATAGGTCGAGAGTTATCTACCTTTGAATTGCTGAAAATGCCATATTTAACGATGTTTACACTCTAGAGGTCACAAATTTTATCCAATCTTTCTCAAACTTACTCAGATTGTATATTACCATAAGACTTCGAATGAGTTCAATTATGGTTGTAATCGGATAAATAGGTCAAAAGTTATCTACCTTTAAATTGCTGAAAATGCCAAATTTAACAGTGTTTATGCTCTAGAGGCCACACTATTTATGCAATCTCTCTCAAACTTAATCAGATTGTATATGACCATAAGAGTTAGAAAAAGGGTGATTATGGTTGGAATCGGACAAATAGATCAAGAGATATCTACCTTTGAATTGCTGAAAATGCCATATTTTACAGTGTTTACACTGTTGCAACTACAGTTTTCAATGGATTTTGATTATACTTGTACACAAAGGATGTAGCTATACGTTCTGGAAGGAGTGCAATTATTGTTGAAATGTAATCATTGTGGCAATAGTTACCTGCCCTTGATATACTTTGAAATGCTAGAAAAAGGCTTCATTTCAGTATTGTTTAGGCTTTTAAGTTATCTGCCTTTGATGTACTCGACTATATACTACAGTAGGTCGACAAACTTGAATGGATTTAGAATAAAACGGGTGAAATTCAAAGGTAAAGCTATCAGGCTTCATTACAAATGGTGAGCGATATCAGGGCCTTCAGGCCCTCTTGTTGAAAATTAAGATGCCATATTTAAAAAAGTTTTGGTGACAGATTTGGATCCAGAATGTTTGCCTAAGTTTGTTTTGTATGACAGACTTGGCATTATAAAGGTATGAGTTTGTAAACATGTTGCCAAAGAAAACATGTCTGCAATTTAGTCTGTTTTCCATAATTTGGTGGAGAAGCATGGATATCTTAAACAGCAGGTGGCAGCTTAACCCTTTCCTCCCTGAAACTTTAAATGCAAAATTCCAGTTTCCATTTTAGGCTGGTCCATTTCTGACTTTTTAGGGTCGTTTTTGTCAATGTTTGAAATTATGACAAACAGTGAAGACCCTGATCAGAGGGCTCCTTTCGGAGCCCTCTGATCTGGGTCTTTACTGTTTGCATAGGACAAGTGTACTTTTCACATGTACACTGTTTGAAAACGACGCCAATATGCGGGACTAGGGTTCAAAGGGTTATCCTATTACCCTATAGCCTGTTTCTAGTTCTGAAAACAGGTTAATATTTAAAAGCAGAATGAAAGTAAAGCAGAATGTTCTTAAAGGAGCAATCAGCTTTGCTTTCAACCTGCATTGAGCTACCACCTGGAAAGATACTGGGGACTATTTTCCTTAGTACAGTGAAACCCGTCTAAACCAGACATGTGTGGGGACAACATAAATGGCCGGTTTAGAGAGGTTTCCGGTTTAAAGGGGTTTCTAGTATGGAAAATAGCTGATCACTTAAAGTATTTGAAAGTAAAGCAGAATGCGCCTTAAGGCGCATTCTGCTTTACTTTCAATCTGCATTTAAGCTATCATCTGCTAGAATATAGAAAATATTTCTGGTGATACATATTCAGTGTATGGATAAATCAAAGGCGTAAAAAGCATAGTTATGGTGTAATAGGTTCAAATAAGGAAGGGTTAAAAACTGGACCAAAGTTTTTGTCCGGTTTAGAGAGAATTCTGGTATTTAGAGGTTCCGGTTTAGAGGGGTTTCACTGTATAGTAAATTAAATGTGTTAGAAGGGCAGCATATTTATGGAGTAATTGGTTATTGCAGGACATAGGTAATGCAAAAGACAGCTTTCTGCATGCAAAGAGATGCATCATGTTTGAAAGACCGATTTATAATGTGCCTATACTCGAATGATTGTTTATCAGAAAGTTTGGCTGATGAACAAATCCTTACGATAACCAGAAGTGTTGTTGTGTCAAAATATTTACAGTTTCAATTAATCAATCGTTTTTGAGTTTCTTTTTACCCTTTTCCTGTCTATACTGATGCTTTTTGGAAATTGAGTAGAAGGAGCTGTCTGATCTGGGTCTGCACTGTTTTTGTATAGCCATCTTTCCTAGGGGAAATTACTTTATTTTGGTCCACCTTTCTGTTTCTTTAATTTATTCCTCCACTGGAGAAAACAGTTACAATTTGTCACGAATAATGTACCTTAAGAAATATTTCCTATATTCTATTAGATTGTAGATTAAAGTTGGTTAACCCATTTCCCCATACCCTTTGTCTAGTTTTGAAGATATGTGACCCCTTAAAGCAGGTTGAAAGTAAAGCAGAATGTGCCTTAAAGCACATTCTGCTGTACATTCAGCCTGCTTTAAGCTATTATCTACTAGAATAAGGAAAATATTTCTTATGATTTTTATTTGTGACAGTATAAATTGGAGCTCTTTTCTTCAGTAGAGGAATTAGTTAAAGGCATAAAAAGGCGTATTTCTGGAGGAATGGGTTAAAAGTAAAGCAGAATGGAGCATTCTGTGCCCCTTTCAGCTTTTAAGTCACCACCTGTAACCAAAACTGATGACTGCATGGCCACGAGGGTATAGAGTTAACACAGGAATTAAGTTTTCACAAATGTATCTCAAAACTGCTCATAAATGTCAGTTTGCCCTCATAGCAAATGGAAAAGAATGTTACATTAGTCTTTTCAAGTTGAGATTCTGGAAAAACGATCAGTACCGGATAATGTGATGCCATCTAGTGCAAAAACTATTCTAGCCAACAATGCTAGGATATATTTGCTGTACCATTACAATGAGAATCTGCCTTATAATATCATTTATCTAAACCGGAACCTTTTAAACCTGTTTGTTTTCAGTGTTTCATTATTAACTTAATCCCCTTACTCCATAGCTTGTTTTGAAGACAGATAACCACTTAAAGCAGCTTGAAAGTAAAGCAGAATGCACCTCAAGGCGCAAGCCTGCTTTAAGCTACCATCTGCTAGAATTGAGAAAATTTATCTGCTATCATGAACAATCGGCAGGGAAAGGGTTAACCCATTACCCCATAAATGCGCCTTTTTACGCCTTTAATTAAAATCTCTACTGAAGAAAATAGTTCGAATTTATACTGTCACAAATTAAAATGATAAGAAATATTTTTTATATTTTAGCAGATAAAAGCTTGAAACAGGCTGAAAGTAAAGCAGAATGTGCCTTAAGGCACATTCTACTTTACTTTCAACCTGCTTTAATTGGTCACCTATCTTCAATACTAGAAATAGGCTATGTGGTAATTAATGGGTTAAAGCCTTCTGAGTTCCATGTACATATGAGCAGTGTGCCATAACAAAAACCTGCCTTATTGCATTGCAACATAGTATAGACCAAGTATCGCTGTCATCACAGGCTCTGAATCTGAGTCTACACTACCAAATATTGTATTGAAAATAGCTTCATAAAGTCCTTTAGTAGCTTGTGGATGTCAAACAGTGTAGATCAATCCAGCCGTCGCATCTTTGATTGGTGGCTGGCCTTGATTTTCACTATATGCAATGCATTAACCCATTACCCCATAGCCTGATTCTAGTATTGAAACTAGTTAACCACTTAAAGCAGAATGAAAGTAAAGCAGAATGAGCCTTTAGGCGCATTCTGCTTTACTTTCAGCCTGCTTTAAGCTATTATCTGCTAGAATTTTGAAAATATTTCTTACAATACATTTTCATGACAGTATAAATTGGAATTATTTTCTTCAGTGGAGGAGTAAATCAAAGGGCGTAAAAAGGCGTATTTATGGGGTAATAGGTTAAGTCAGGTTTTCTCATGGCACAACTCATATATTAGAGAACTTTAGACTAGCCCTATTTTAGAATTTAATAATTTCTTCTACCTTTTAGATTGTAGTGAAAACTGCAGCTTGGAATTAGCCTGTATTCGGCCATGGATCATTATGGTAGCTTTTTTGCATTTCATACTTTATACATGTATTTTCAAGTACTTTTTGACATTGATAGATCTAGCTTTTATAGAGCTGTGTTGCTTTGTATTATGTACGGTATGTGAAAGGGTTTAGATTTTCTATGAGTTGGAGAAAGGGGAAACTTTCAAAGAATTGAGGGAATCCATTGGAATAGACCAAAGAATCTGATACACCTTGTATGAAATGAATTAATCCTCCAGTAAAGTAGATAGTTTGATTTTATACAATAATTAATTTTCAGATGTTTTTATGAGCAATCTCAAAATTGGGTTTAATTTGGTGAAGATGTCGAGCAAGGGAAAGGAATAACCTATTCAAACATACTTTCATTAGCCTCTTGCTAGACAATGACCACTTAAAGCAGGTCGAAAGTAAAATAGAATGTTCCTTAACCCTTTATATATATTACCTGATAGCCTACATCTTGTATTGAAGATAGGTGACTCCTTAAAGCAGGTTGAAAGTAAAGCAGAATGTGCCTTTAGGCGCATTCTGCTTTACTTTCAGCCTGCTTTAAGCTATCATGTATCTGCTAGAATTTTGAAAATATTTCTTATAATATTATTTATTACTGTATAAAGTGGAACTATTTTGTTCAGCGGAGGAATAAATCATATTCACTAAAAAGCGCTACTATGGGGGAAAGGGTTAATAGGCAGGTTGAAAGTAAAGCAAAGTGTGCTTTTAAGTGTGTTCTGCATGCTTAACTGTTAACCTGCTATAAGTAAAGGAGAATGCACCTGCTTTAAGCTACCATCTGCTAGCTTGAGTATAGAAAATATTTATTATGATACATATCAGTGACTGTATAAATTAGAACCGTTTTTTGTCAGTGAATAAATTAATTAAAGGCATAAAAGTGCATATTAATGGAGTGATATACTAGTCCTCCGATTATCAAATATCATTTTGGTTACATTTTAGTTTAATCCATTACTCCATCGCAGTTTTACACCGATATTTAATTCCTTTTCTGTAGAAAATAGCTACACATTTATTATACAGTCATATGCAACATTAGAAATATTTTCTATATCCTAGTAGCTGATAGCTTAAAGCTGAAAGTAAAACTAAAGGTACATTCTTCTTTACTTTCAACCTGCTTTAAGTGGGCACCTATCTTTAATATTAGAAGCAGGCTATGGAACAATGGGTTATTTAAAGTTCGTAGTTATGTCTAGTATTTTTTTTATTTGCAAAAAAATATCTGCTTGAACCATTTGTAATCTTTCTGAATCTGCTTTGAATTCTCTTTAGATAGAATTTGAATTTCTGAATCCAGGGCTCCATACAAGGGTGCAGTATTTCCAAAACTAAATACTTATGACTGGCAGCAAAGCCTAAAAGTATTACTACTCAATAGAATCACCTCTTAGAGACAATTCTAATGAGTGGTAACTTCATAGAGTCTACCGGTAGTGCAACATCGTAAGTTGAAAATGTTGGATTTTTTTTTTTTTGCTTTCTTCTTTTCATCTTTAGCCTGGGACCCTTAGAAATATTTTTTTAAATCCCTGGAGTACTGTGACTTAAAAGTTATACCTTGGCTAGATATTTAGTAATCCATGTCTGATCAGGATCCACCTGTTTTAAATCTACTCTTGATGTATCATTGGTAATTAAGATAGGTAACTTTAGGACTTTGTAAGCTTGTTATAACGTGCCTGAGCTTGGCTCAACCCATTACCCCATACATACATGTGTTTACGCCTTTTATTTATTCCTCCTTTGAAGAATATAATTTTTTGTCTTGGATTGAGTGATGGCTTTTTACAAGATTAACTGTACATATAAATTGCAAATTGTTGTTTGCAAAAAATAACTATTAAAACTGATTGATATCATGTCTTATAAATTGCAAGTTTGTTCCAGTTATTTGAGGTACATGAGTTTGTGGTAATAATGTACAATGTATGTTATTGTGCTGTTTCTGTTTAACTTACAGGTGGAATTACTGATAAGGTTTTTACTTACTGCTTGAATAAAGACCTGTTCATTGTAAGCCAATTATATTTATTTGAAAAACCTTTTTTTATCATCAAATATAATTCCAGCAAATTTAATTGCAATACAAAAAAGCATTTGTAAAAAATGAGCTTTGAGTAAGATTGATTTTTTTTTTAATCTTTTCCCACACAAAGATTGTTTTGAGTGCTTGTCAGGCAGATGCTTGCTTATAGTAGGTTGAATGAAAAGTATATAAGCTCTTATCAGAGCTGTCAGGGCTCCAGATAAGGGGGGTATTTCAAAAACTAAAATCGTTAATTCTCAATTAAACCCTATGGTGTCACTACTCATTAGAATCGTCTCTTTGATACGATTCTAATGAGTAGTAACACTGTAGGATTTGGTGGTAAAATGAGTGAGAAAGTGTTGGATTTCAATTAACCCCCTCTTTTCTAGAGCCCTGAATTTCTGCTTTACTTTCAGCCTGCTACAAACAGCCGCCTGTTGGAAAGCTTTTCAAGTGTCCAATTTATTAATAGCTCTATATCAGTATATGGCAGAAACTTCAAAAGGCAGGGCTCCAGATAAAAGGAAGTAAACTGAACAAAACCAACAATTTCTCATTCATTTCAGCACCAAATCCTATGGTGTTACTACTCGTTTCAATCGTCTCAAAGAGACCATTCTAATGAGTAGCAACATCATTGGGTTTAATGCTGAAATAAAGATTTTATTTTTTGAACTACTCCCCTTATCTGGTGCCCTAAAATGCATATCTATTTAGAATAGAAGAAATAAACAGACTCATCTATAGGGAAAATAATATACAATGTATTTATATTCATTTCCAAAGAAATTTGTAACCAATACTTTCTGTTCCCGAGTCTTGTTAACAAATTTGCTATAAATTTTATTTCCATTTCTTTCTCTATTTTCAGCTCTCTACCGGGTTGTGCTCAACATAACGAGTCTGCAGTACACTCAAATAATTCGAGCGGCCGGACGTAACATTGCTGGCTTGCCGGAGACCCAGCAGATTCAGTTAGCGCTACAGAAATTGTTCGAAGTTCTGCAAGGAAAAGTGAACATCCGCATAGTAGATTTACAGTAAGTGTTCAGAATAAACATCAGACTGTGTTTCTATACTTTGATTTTAATTTTCCATGACCCTATAGCCTGTTTCTGCCATTGGTGATAGGTGACCACTAAAAGCAGGTTGAAAGTAAAGCAGAATATGCCCTTAAAGGCACATTCTGCTTTACTTTCAGCCTGCTTTAAGTTATCTGCAAGAATACAGAACATGTTTCTTATGGTGAATATCAATTACTGGATAAAATGGAAATTTTTTCTATGGTGGAGGGATAAATTAATGGTGTAAAAAGGCATATGTATGGGGTAATGGGTTAAATAGATACAGTTGATTTGAGACAGGAGATATTATGTTGTTGTGTAGTTCATAATCCATTGTAGGGTTAGTTATTTAATTCCGTTTGTTTACTGTCTAACTCAAATAAACATTTTATTTGCCTGCATATGTGCATAATGTTAAGTTCTATTGCAAATCAGATTGGATTATTCATGACACTTTACTCATTCAAAATTTATGAAATTTGGTTTAATTGCTCACAATCTTTCTTGAAGTTGGTGACATACTCAGGCAAATATTAATCAATCCTTACTAAAGTTGGTGACATACTCAGGCAAATATATACACATTACCAGTTGACAGTGCGATACAGAGTGACGTATTTAGCTCGAGACGTTTTTTGCGGAAATAGCCGATCTGACGAGCGCCTTGGCGCGAGTCTGATCGGTTGTTTCCGCCAAAAACGTCGAGAGCTAAATGCAACACTCTGTAGCACACTGCCAATTGGTAATGTGTTTATTATATGCCTTGAATACACACCAGAAACAACTAAATAGTCGTTTAAATCATTTTATATCAAAAATTTATTAGTTATTTGAAGCAGAACAAGATTTTTTGTATGCCACAAAGAATAACGCGGCACTCGTACATGTACGTAAATGACGTCACGTCAAATAGAAAGAGACGTCAGAGTAAAATACAAAGTGGCTGATACAAGGTGGCTGATACAGACTCTTGTATTTTACTCTGCAAATACACGCGGAAACGCTCGATATCACTCGAAGGCATATAATAATAATCAATCCTTACCAAAGTTGGTGACATACTCAGGCAAATGTTAATCAATCCTTACCAAAGTTGGTGACTTATAATTACTAAGGCAGATATCGATCAATCCTTACCAAAGTTGGTGACATACCCAGACAAATATTAATCAATTCATACCAAAGATGGTGACACACTCAGGCAAATATAATTCAATCTTTACTTAAGATGGTGACATACTCAAGCAAATATTAATCAATCCTTACTATAGATGGTGACAAACTCAGGCAAATATTTTTCAATCTAAAATTCACTAAAATTGTTTAAAATGCATGGGAAGAGTTACAAAGCCAAATGCTTCGATACAGTATAACCTCCCTAAAACGGACACCATTTAGAATAATGAATAGTAACACCATTGGATTTGATGCTAAAAAGAGTGAAAGCATGTTGGTTTTGTCAGTTTAATTTCTTTTATCTGGTGCCCTGTTTAAACCTTTCTTTTATCTGGTGCCCTGTTTAAACCTATCTTCTGGGTCTGTACTGTGTTTGCTAATGTACTTTATGAGGAATGTTTCATGGGTTAGAATTTCTAAAACTTCAACCAGACTTTCTTTAGATTCCCAGAAACAGCATCCATCAAATAAACTTTAATGTGGGGCCTGATCTGGATCCAAACTGTTTGCAAAGGTCTTCAGTAGTATATTTCATTGTTGAAAAAGGGTATCTAGCTATTTGTCTGGTGTACATGCATTTTCCATATGGTCTGATCTTGGCAATGTTTCCGGGGAATGTTAATACACAGATAGTTTGATGAGCTTTTACAAGATTTATCAGTCATTATTGCTTTACCTTAGAAGAGATAAGCCTGAAGATTGCCTCGGAAAGAGTTTGTACTTATTAACAGTATACACCGTTAAATTGCAAGAAAATATTTGGGTAGACATTCCTAATTAATGTTTAACGAGCAAGGTGAATCAGGCAGAATCTGATAAAACTTGATAAACACCAGGTTCCATCAGCATGTAACGTACCTGGCAACTTTGTAGCTGTCTGACTTTTTCTCCATAGTCTGTTTCAACTTTTGAAGACAGTGTCCACTAAAAGCAGGTTGAAAGAAAAGCAGAATACACCTAAAGAGGCATTCTGAAAACTCTGGCCATTGGGGAAAGGATGAAAGCATTATGA
Source organism: Gari tellinella (assembly GCA_922989275.2). Lineage (NCBI taxonomy): Eukaryota > Metazoa > Mollusca > Bivalvia > Cardiida > Psammobiidae > Gari > Gari tellinella. The sequence continues at coordinate 23,847,541 of OV277870.1, forward strand.
ATTCTGCTTTACTTATAACCTGACAAGTTGTCACCTATCTTGGAACAGGCCTTGTTGAAGTGGGTTTAGCAGTTATCAGTTTGGTTTTTGATCAGAAGTCAAGTTTTTAGGAATCTGGTCTGGATCTTGTCTGTTTGCAAATGTTTTTATAACTCTTCCACGTTAAAATTATCACTACATGGTAGTTTTGCACTAGGATGTGAAAATCCTGGTGGAAATATGTAAAGGTCAGAGCAATCATTGTCATAGAAATGCTTTAGAGTAATCTGTCTGAAATGTGAAGTTTTTACCCCCTTTCAACACTTGGTATTATATCTCGTACCATGTTAGCAACAGATATATCCTACAGTGATTACCTTAGCAAACAGTTTATATCCTGATGAGACGCCGCTTAACGCCTCGTCTCATCAGGATCTAAACTGTTTGACACTCTGACAAGGCGGATTTGAAAAGAAGTTTTGAAAATTCTATTTTTAGAACAATGGCAGACGACAATTGTTGCAGATGAGAAAATACCCAGCATGAAAAAGATATAGAACTAGTTATCTTCCGCAAATGTCATCTGCTAAAAATTGAAAATTGGTTTGAACTGAATTTCCTGAAACAGTATCTATGTGATAAACAGTTTAGATCATGATCACACCCAACTTAACGTTGGGCCTGATCTGGATCAAAACTGTTTGCGAAACTCTTTAGAACAGTAGATTTTATAAGTAAAAAATGTTCAGTGTCAATTCTTTGCATGCTAGCGCCGAAATGGTGATTACATTTGCAAACAGTTTGGATTAAGATGAGATGCCACATAATTATATATTACATGTATATATATAGCACAGCATCGCATCAGGATCGAAACTGTTTCACACAGTCTGACGTACCTTGTTTTGAAAAGTTAATTTGATAATTCTATTTTTAGAACATTAGCAGACGACATTTTGTTACAGACAAAAGAAAAATCACCCAGCATGCAAAGAGTTAAAAGGTTTAAGTGAGACAAATAGGAAAAAGTAAAGTTAGAGGATGTCATTATGATTAAACAAGTAAATTCTCTGCATGCTGTAGGCTAGTTCCTCCCACATGTCTGTGCATAGCCATGACATCTGGTCCATTAACCCATTTCTCCATAGATAAGCCTTTTTACGCCTCTGAATCATCCCTCCACTGAAGAAAATAGTTCCACTTTAGAGTCATAAGAAATATTTTCAATACCCTAGTAGATGGTAGCTGAAAGTAGGCTGAAAGGGAGCATTCTGCTTTACTTTAAACCTGTTTTTGCTTTACTTTCAACCTGGTTTTACTTTACTTTACTTTCAAACTGTTTTTGGTTTGACTAGACATTAATTAGCCTCATCTCATGGAGAAATTTCTTATGATAAACCATGGTGTTGGTTTAGATGAGTCATTAAGGAGAAAATTTAGGAAACATTTAGTCTACTCCGTCCTATTAGAGCTATATGATTCGAATCCTTGTCTGGGCTCCAGAACTAGAAGGGGAGTATTTCAAAAACTAAAATCATTATGCCTACACTGCATCCTATGGTGTTACTACTTATTAGAATTGTCTCCAAGAGACAATTCTAATAAGTAGTCACACCATAAGATTTGGTGCTGCATTAAACCCTCTGGTGTCACTACTCACGAGAATCGTCTCTTTGAGACGATTCTAATGAGTAGTGACACCATAAGATTTGGTGCTGAAATGAGTGAGAAAATGTTTGATTTGCTCAGTTTACTCAGTTGCCTTCCAATATTCACAAAAGAAGCATTGATCAGGGCTCCAGAACTAGAAGGGGAGTATTTCAAAAACTAAAATCTTTATTACTGCATTAAACCCTCTGGTGTCACTACTCATTAGAATCGCCTCTTCGAGACGATTCTAATGAGTAGTGACACCATAAGATTTGGTGCTGAATGAGTCAGAAAATGTTTGATTTGCTCAGTTTAATATGCAGCCCTGCCTTCCAATATTCACAAAAGAAGCATTGATAGAAGCTACCAAGACATTAAAAGGTGATGATATCTTAAATATCCCACATTCATACAAGTTTATTAGAATCCTAAATTTTTAGAATATCACAAGTTATTCATCTCTATAAATGTTCTGAAAGGCTGAATTGCAGATGAATTTGAATTAATCATCCATTCTGGATTTTGGATAAATCTGTTATGATTTTATGTCACTTTTAAGTTTTAACATTATATATCATTATTTCAGTCATATTCCCACATCCAGCTAATGGGGCCCTACCGCATTACAGAGTTATCCCAATTTTCATCACGAGTTAACTCCCCTGATAAGGAAAAGGTTGTTTCCGGTTTAGTTAACGCATCATTGAGACGGTGTCGATAACGGTCATAAACGATTCGGAAAAGAATAGATCGAATGCGGTTTATTAGTTTGATACCTATATCTATATGCATTCAAGCTCCCGTTTATCCCTATGTATTTTAATGTATTAATTTTGTTTAATGTCAAATGCGACGGTTATTTATTTCATCGTTTTTAGCAAACCGAAAGTAGCACTGATCATACTTTTTCTATATAACAAAGAACAAAGAAGCTGACTTTTAACATATTTAACAGACACGGGTTTTCACCTCGGTACAAGAACATTAACATGGATTAAAAGTAGATCCTGATCAGATGGTTACTATATAGGAACAGTCTCTATAATCAATGACTGTCCTCTCTGGTTCTTAAATGACATTATAGGTCTATAAATGCTGCCTATTACAAGTGAAAAGGGGGATATTTATTTAGACATTACCGGTATTAAACATAAACTTTGTATTATTCAGTTATTAATAATGACATGAATATTCATTAGGCAAAGGGTTAAACTGATCTTTTAAAATATGTTGAATGGTAAACAGTTTCTTCAAAAATGTATATTTTGTTTGTTCATTATATACCAGCAGATTTTAGTTGACAGAAATTTCATAGAAATAGTTCAGCCTGTCATGCTCATAGCGCACATGGATTTCACCTCTCAAGGCATCTGCCCAGGGGCCATAAAGCGCAAAGCATCATCACAACTAACAACAGGAAGTAACCAATTAGCTAGAAATCGAATTGTATACTGACCCCCACTGGGGTGCAGCTGCTGTCCCATAAGTCATCTCTGCTATGACAAGCCATAAAACGGAAGCTTACGTCTTGGGTACACAGGCTGGAATCAAAACACACCAAACTATTTTTTTTATATATAGGATCCACATTGTTATTCATGTGGGGAATACATTTTAATCTCCTATACCATGCACTCCTTCATGTGCAAAAGCTTAACCCATTACCCCCATCATTATGCCTTTTACTCCTTTAATGAATTCCACCTTCATAAGCAACTAAATCCTCTTCATGCACTAAGCAGTCATAATTATGAAACATAGGTGATATTTTATGTCGTAGTGGGTGGTGCCTTAAAGCAGGATTAAAGTAAAGCAGGGTGCACCTTAAGGCGCATTATGTTTTACTTTCAACCTGCTTTAAGAGGTGACCTATATTCAATACTTAACACGGGCTGTGGGGTAATTGGTTTAGGTAATGGGTAAACCCATTACCCGATCGCCTGTTCCTACCTGGAAAGACAGGTGTCCATTAAAGGTAGATTGAAAAGTACATGCTACTTTACTTTCAGCTTGCTTTAAGCTACCATCTGCTAGGATATTCAATGTTTTTAATGTTGCACATTCATGCTAATAAAAACTTTGAATTAGAACTCTTTCCTTCAATGGAGGCATAAACCAAAGGCGTATTTAAAGGGTTAATAGGAAATACATACCGTTTTAACAACATAAATACTTTAGAACCCCTCTCCTATCATTAAATGTGTACTCTATTGAACACTCAATGTTGAAAGTCAAGCATGTATTCCATCGTTTTAGTAGATTAAAACTTTATTTCTGTTGATCTTTTACCAGTTCACTAATTATAATAGGCTTAAAACACTATCATTTATAAAAAGTTTGGAACCAGATAAGATGCAGCATATATACTAACAGGCTGAACAGGGGTAGAACTGTTTCACACTCATATATGTTTTAAGTCAAAATTGATATCATGATCTAAACTTTTATCAAGAAAGTAGGCAGTATTTTTTTTATTAAATATTAACCCTTATCATGCTATTAGCATAATTGATCATTCCTACGGTATTTTTCCTTATTTAATCAGCTAAAGTAATAAATTAAATGATAGGTATTCATAGCGGGTAGGGTTTATGGTTGATTAACAGCAACCAGAATGTGCTATGACACATCCATGTAACGGGGTTTAACCCTTTACCCAATAGATGGTATTAGTTTTGAAGATAGGTGACCCCTTAAGGCAGGTTAAGGTACATTCTGCTTTAAGCTATCATCTGCTGGGAGGTATAACATATTTATTGAGGTGCAGATTGATGACTTATTTTAATAAACATATGAATAAATGATATGCATAGAACGATATATCTATGGAAGTTTTTGTAAGTTTTATTGTAGGTAAAGTAAATGCATGTCTTAATTCTATTTTTGAACAATATGAGAGATTGCGCTTTCAATAATGTATAGCCAGGTTCTACTGTATATAATATAAGCTCTACACTAACAAGCAGACGATCTCCTCAAATTTTCGTGTTTGAGGATAAAGGATTTTCGATACTATGTGTACTTCACTATTGAACCGGAAACAACCGCTCATTCAGGGGGCGCTACTCTTATCACACTTTCCATGCGGGGTAACTCTGTATATCGGTAGGGCCCCATTACAGGTGGAGTAAAACCCCAGAACCCCTTGAAGCACTGTTTCAGACACAATTCTGCAAGTGGGTAGAGCCACAGACCTTCTGGAAGGCTTCCCTATCCAGCTGGCTTGTGGAAGGTCAGAAGGTTGTTGGTACTACCCAGTTGCTTACACAAAATGCTCATGGCAAAGTACATGTACATGTACTGTGAATGCGCTGTCTCAGGCATCTATACTGCTTGCTATTGGATTTTTTATTGCGAAACAGACAGGTCTGAGTCAGTTTTGGAATGTTCGCAAATGAATTAATAAGCAGATAACAGTTATTTTGTGATATCAACTCTTTCAACACTAGGTAACACTTGTGGGTTATTAGGTTCCCTTGTGGATCATTTTAGTTTACATAAACATGAACCAGTCTACCTGAAATTCTGGGTAGTTTATTAATAACTGGTCTAAATTAGCAAACTGTGACAACCCAAATCATAGGGCGTATAAGAGCCCTCTGATCTGGATCTACACTGTTTGTAAATTAATTAGTATACTTTGAACAGGTCCATAGTGTTGAAAGAGTGTATTTAGCATTTACAGAGTTAAACAGTTAGTGTTATCTTTTCCTATAAGTTTTTATTATCATTAAGCATATTTTAGGGGGATGGTTTTTCATTTATACATATGTTTTGAAGAAGATTTCCTGAGAGGTTTTTTTTCTCAAGTGGATTTTTCTCCCCACGGTAAATCAAGTATGTGATTTGAAGTCTGATAAATATCAGTAGGAACATACTGATGCAAATTACTTTTCCCCAAATCCCCATCCATTTTTCTGATAGACTGATCATTTGAAGATGATACTTAGTGGGGATATTATCAGAGAGTGTGATAGAATCTTGACAAATTCAGACAGGTTGCTGATTTGTGAATAACAGTCAAACTCCATTACTCCATTACTATACCATTTTACTCCTTTAATTTATTCCTCTACCAAAGAAAGTTGCTTTTTACACCCGCTCATCATAAGAAATGATTTCTGTTCAAAGTAAAGTAAAATATGCCTTAAAGGACACACTCTTGTTATATGTTTCAACATGCTTTAAGTCATCATCTGTCTTCAGTGTTGCAAAAAAGCTTTGGGGGAAAGGGTTAAGTGATCATTCTTAGAAAGGGCTTATGGCTTTTGAAAGACAGGGGGCAGCTTAATGCAGGGTAAAAGTTAAACAGAAACTAGTTTGTGTGAAGAAAATAGTTTCACATTAAACAGTCATGTATATACACAAGACATATATTCTATATCATAGCAGATGGTAGGGTAAAGCAGATTGAAAGTGAAGTAAAATGCTCCTTAATTCTGCTTTACTTTCAGTTGAGATCTGCTTTTAGGCAACCATCTGTCTTCACTACTGAAAAATAAGGAATTAGGTAAAGGGTTAATTAAGCAACATTGGCTCACTGACAGTGGCATTTGATGTTGACTTTTTGTGCTGATTTGTGTTCCTGTGTTGATCATTGTTCCTGTGTTGAGATGTGTTCCTGTGTTGATGTGTGTTCTTCTGTGTTGATGCTGATCTGTGTTTCTGTGTTGATCTGTGTTCCAGTGTTAATCTGTTTTCATGTGTTCCTATGTTGATCTGGTTTCCTGTTTTGATATGTGTTATTGTGTTAATCTGTGTTCCAGTGGTGATATGTGTTCCTATGTTGATCTGGTTTCCTGTTTTGCTATGTGTTTCTGTGTTAATCTGATTTCCTGAGTTGATCTGTGTTCCTGTATTGATCTGTGTTCCTGTGTTGGTCTGTTTTCTTGTGTTGATGTGTGTATCTGTGTTAATCTGTATTCATGTGTTGATCTGTTTTCCTGTGTTGATGTGTGTCTCAATGATGATGTGTGTTGATGTGTATATTTCAGGCCTGGCTCACTGATGGTGACATTTGATGTTGCTACAGATGGTTTTATGTTGATGTGTGTTATTGTGTAGTACAGCTGGTTCTATGTTGATGTGTGTTTATGTGTATATTTCAGGCCTGGCTCACTGATGGTGACATTTGATGTTGCTGATGGCTATGTGTTGAACTGTGTTGATGTGTGTTATTGTGTAGTACAGCTGGTTCTATGTTGATGTGTGTTTATGTGTATATTTCAGACCTGGCTCACTGATGGTGACATTTGATGTTGCTACAGATGGCTCTCAGACAGAAGAAGAGATACAGAAGCTGCTGAGGTCTGTCCTGGAAAGTGGCAACCTTAATGGCCTCAGTGTTAGTCCAGCTGGCTACGACTTCAAAATCATTCGAGGTATACAGTGACTTTTATAACTGGTCTTAAACCTTTCTCTTAAGTAGTATGCCCCTTATAAGTTTGTGCCAGTGTCAATCAATATTGGTACTCTTTTTAAGGTAGCACACAATAAGAATGATATTGAGCCAATATTGGTATTATAGTAAGTACATCAACTGGATATTCACATCAATTGAAATTCATACTGAACCATGCTTGAGTTACCGTAGTACTTTTGGCTATGGAGGAAGGCTTAAAGCAAGATAGAGCTTTCTGTTTTAGCTCTATCTTGCTTTAACCCATTATTCCATAAACAGGCATAAGATTTATGCCTCCTCAGAAGAAAATAGTTCGAGTTGTCTTCATAGAGGGGTTTACTGTATACACTATGGTTTGTGTTTTCCAGACTCTTACGTGTGTCCTCCTATGGTGGGCCATTCACCAACTGCCTTCCCATCGACAGGATCCAATTGGGCTAACCTCATGGTGAACAATGCTTTTGCATGTAGCGGCTTTATTACAGCATGGAATTATTACAGAGCTTCCGCGACTGGCACAGCTTTTATCGGAGTCTTCAGACAAATATCAGACCAGGAGTTTACACTCATATCCTCTACAGAAATCCCAGAAGCGTCCGTCGGGGGGCATTCATTTCTGCTGCAAACCCCTGTTTTAGTCCAAAAGGGAGACTTCATTGGTGTTTTTCATCGAAGGAGTTCCGCGGGTGGAGTAATTGCCATGACCAGCAGTGACGACAATGTGCTCCCGCAATCAGAACTGTACCAGAATTATTTGCTCAGCATGTATGAAAATGATGTCGAACCAAAAGTCTCCTTTAACATCAACGACTTTGTCAACTCTGAGAAGAGCCTTACCTATGCCATTCAGGCCGAGATGAGCTACCTCAATGTACCAAGTAAGATTTGCTTTGATACAGTGGAGACAACCTTATTCTTCTCCATTGCACCCATTACTCCATAGATATACCATTAATTTATTTCTTCACTGAAGAAAAGAGTTCCAATTTATACAGTCGTGAATATGTATCATTAAGAAATATTCTAGCAGATGGTAGCTTAAAGCAGGCTGAAAGTAAAGCAGAATGGTCCATTGAGTCTGCTTTAAGCAACCATCTGTAAGGATATAGAAAACAATTTGTATGGTGCATAGAAACCATTTTCTGGAGTAAAGGAATAAATTAAAGATGTAAAAAGGCATATTTATGGGGGAAAGGTTACCATTGTAATTGTAATTGCTTTTATGTTAACAGAGTAATATCAAACTCTAACATTAAATTTAGTGTCCACTCTATTTCTCTGTAGTCCCTTGTCTTAATTTGATGATCCTTTCAAGTTGTGCTTATTGCAATTTGTTCTGGTTCCTTAACCCATAACCCCATAAATATGCCTTTTAACACCTTTAACTTTTTCATCTTCACTGAAGAAAATAGTTTCACTTTATACAGTCATGAATATGTACAATAAGAAATAATAATTATGTTCTATATCCAAAATCCTAGCAGAGTTTAGGTTAAAGCAGGCTGAAAGTAAAGCAGGATGTGCCTTAAGGCACATTCTGCTTTACTTTCAACCTGCTTTAAGTGCCCCCCTATCTTAAATAGTAGAAACAGGCTAAGGGGTAATGGGTTAATCAATAAAGTTTCATTTTGGCTTCTCTGTTGCGGCAAGACATCTGATTATACTGATTTCATAATTCAACCATGTTGTTTTCATCTCTTGTAGAGGTGACCGTACCACCAGCAAGGGCTTGCAATGTCAACGAGTGGACTTGTAGAAATGGTGACTGTGTTCCTGAAGAATATCGCTGTGATCAGCAGGCAGACTGCTATGATGGTTCTGATGAAGAGAACTGTCCAAGTAAGCTATTTTATGATGTTTTGACAATAGTACCAGGGCTTCAGATATCCCATTAACTCATAAGCGATAAATAATTATCAATGCTTATCTCAATACAAGCTAGCGGATTAAAGTAAGTCAAAATGAGCCTGTATGTGGCTATTGTGCAATGAGTCAATATGGCTTAATGGGATATGAGTGGGGTAAACTGAACAAATCCAGCATTTTTTTACTCATTTTAGCACCAAATCCTATTGTGTTACTACTCATTAGAATCGTCTCTTTGAGACGATTCTAATGAGTAGTGACACCATAGGGTTTAAAGCAGAAATAAATATTTTAATTTTTGAAATACTCCTCTTATCTGGAGCCCAGTAGTACAATAAAACCTCTCTATTACGGCCAGGAAAGTAAGGCTTATTGATTGCATGAAAGACAGGGTATAGCTTAACTCTTTCCTCCCTGAAACTTTAAATGGACAATTCCAGTTTCTATTTTAGTCTAGTCCATTTCTGACTTTTAAGGGTTGTTTTTGTGAATGTTTGGCATTGTGACAAACAGTGAAGACCCTGATCAGAGGGCTCCTTTCGGAGCCCTCTGATCAGGGTCTTTACTGTTTGCATAGGACAAGTGTACTATTCACATAATATTATGTACACTGTTTGAAAAGCACCCCTATATGCGGGACTAGGGTTCAAAGAGTTAAAGCAAGTTGGGCGTAAAACAGGAAGATGTTCCTGTTTTACATTGACTTTGCTTTAACCCATTACCCCATAAATACGCCTTTTAACGCTTTTAATTTATTCTTCCACTAAAGAATGTAGTTTCTCATTAAACATTAATGAATTTGCACCATTAGAAATAACTTCTATATTCTAGAAGATTGTAGCTTAAAGCAGGTTGAAAGTAAAGCAGAATGCCTTAAGGCTTTAATGCTTTAAGTGGTCAGCTTTCTTCAAAACTAGAAATAGGCTTTGGGTTAAGTTATCACCTGCCTTATACAATTGTTTTTAAAACAATTTAGTTGTCCTAATAGAGGAGTTCTACTGTACCTGTATTCAGAAACTATTCAATAAGCAATCTCTGATATAGGGCTCCAGATAAGGGGAGTATTTCAAAAACTAAAATCTTTATTTCTTTATTAAACCCTATGGTGTCACTACTCATTAGAATCGTCTCGAAGAGACAATTCTAATGAGTAGTAACACCATAGGTTTTGGTGCTGAAATGAGTGAGAAAATGTTGGATTTGTTCAGTTTACTCCCTCTTATCTGGAGCCCTGTAATTTAATAATGATAAACAATTTGTTGCTACCGGTAAATGCAGGATAAAAAAATGCAAAAAGCTCCTACTTCTTCATTTTCAGCATGATTAAATCATTAATTTTACCTGTCTTTGAAACTAGAAATAGACTATATTAGGGTAATGGGTTAACCTGTCTTCAAAACTAGAAACAGGCTATAGGGTAATGGGTTAACATGTCTTCAAAACTAGAAACAGGCTATAGGGTAATGTGATAACCTGTCTTCAAAACTAGAAACAGGCAATAGGGTAATGGGTTAACCTGTCTTCAAAACTAGAAACAGGCAATAGGGTAATGGGTTAACCTGTCTTCAAAACTAGAAACAGGCTATAGGGTAATGGGTTAACCTGTCTTCAAAGCTAGAAACAGGCTATAGGGTAATGGGTTAACCTGTCTTCAAAACTAGAAACAGGCAATAGGGTAATGGGTTAACCTGTCTTCAAAACTAGAAACAGGCTATAGGGTAATGGGTTAACCTGTCTTCAAAGCTAGAAACAGGCTATAGGGTAATGGGTTAACCTGTCTTCAAAGCTAGAAAAAGGCTATAGGGTAATGGGTTAACCTGTCTTCAAAGCTAGAAACAGGCTATAGGGTAATGGGTTAACCTGTCTTCAAAACTAGAAACAGGCTATAGGGTAATGGGTTAACCTGTCTTCAAAACTAGAAACAGGCAATAGGGTAATGGGTTAACCTGTCTTCAAAGCTAGAAACAGGCTATATTAGGGTAATGGGTTAACATGTCTTCAAAACTAGAAACAGGCTATAGGGTAATGGGTTAACCTGTCTTCAAAGCTAGAAACAGGCTATAGGGTAATGGGTTAACCTGTTTTCAAAGCTAGAAACAGGCTATAGGGTAATGGGTTAACCTATCTTCAAAACTAGAAACAGGCTATAGGGTAATGGGTTAACATGTCTTCAAAACTAGAAACAGGCTATAGGGTAATGGGTTAACATGTCTTCAAAACTAGAAACAGGCTATAGGGTAATGGGTTAACATCTCTTCAAAACTAGAAACAGGCTATAGGGTGATGGGTTAACATGTCTTCAAAACTAGAAACAGGCAATAGGGTAATGGGTTAACATGTCTTCAAAACTAGAAACAGGCTATAGGGTGATGGGTTAACATGTCTTCAAAACTAGAAACAGGCAATAGGGTAATGGGTTAACATGTCTTCAAAACTAGAAACAGGCTATAGGGTAATGGGTTAACATGTCTTCAAAACTAGAAACAGGCTATAGGGTAATGGGTTAACCTGTCTTCAAAACTAGAAACAGGTTATAGGGTAATGGGTTAACATGTCTTCAAAACTAGAAACAGGCTATAGGGTAATGGGTTAACATGTCTTCAAAACTAGAAACAGGCTATATTAGGGTAATGGGTTAACCTGTCTTCAAAGCTAGAAACAGGCAATAGGGTAATGGGTTAACATGTGTTCAAAACTAGAAACAGGCTATAGGGTAATGGGTTAACCTGTCTTCAAAGCTAGAAACAGGCTATATTAGGGTAATGTGATAACCTGTCTTCAAAACTAGAAACAGGCAATAGGGTAATGGGTTAACATGTGTTCAAAACTAGAAACAGGCTATAGGGTAATGGGTTAACATGTCTTCAAAACTAGAAACAGGCTATAGGGTAATGGGTTAACATGTCTTCAAAACTAGAAACAGGCTATATTAGGGTAATGGGTTAACCTGTCTTCAAAGCTAGAAACAGGCAATAGGGTAATGGGTTAACCTGTCTTCAAAGCTAGAAACAGGCTATAGGGTAATGGGTTAACCTGTCTTCAAAACTAGAAACAGGCTATAGGGTAATGGGTTAACCTGTGTTCAAAACTAGAAACAGGCTATAGGGTAATGGGTTAACATGTGTTCAAAACTAGAAACAGGCTATAGGATAATGGGTTAACATGTCTTCAAAACTAGAAACAGGCTATAGGGTAATGGGTTAACATGTCTTCAAAACTAGAAACAGGCTATAGGGTAATGGGTTAACATGTCTTCAAAACTAGAAACAGGCTATATTAGGGTAATGGGTTAACCTGTCTTCAAAGCTAGAAACAGGCAATAGGGTAATGGGTTAACCTGTCTTCAAAGCTAGAAACAGGCTATAGGGTAATGGGTTAACCTGTCTTCAAAACTAGAAACAGGCTATAGGGTAATGGGTTAACATGTGTTCAAAACTAGAAACAGGCTATAGGGTAATGGGTTAACATGTGTTCAAAACTAGAAACAGGCTATAGGGTAATGGGTTAACATGTCTTCAAAACTAGAAACAGGCTATAGGGTAATGGGTTAACATGTCTTCAAAACTAGAAACAGGCTATATTAGGGTAATGGGTTAACCTGTCTTCAAAGCTAGAAACAGGCTATAGGGTAATGGGTTAACATGTCTTCAAAACTAGAAACAGGCTATAGGGTAATGGGTTAACATGTCTTCAAAACTAGAAACAGGTTATATTAGGGTAATGGGTTAACCTGTCTTCAAAGCTAGAAACAGGCTATATTAGGGTAATGTGATAACCTGTCTTCAAAACTAGAAACAGGCAATAGGGTAATAGGTTAACCTGTCTTTCAAACTTGAAACAGGCTATTGGGTACATTGGGTAATGGGTTAAGTAGCAATGGTGTGCTTTCATTATAATTATTGCACTCAACATTTGTATGTCCCTTAAATGTAGAGCTTTGCTTTTTAACCCTTTCAACATGAAGTATCTCTTGTGGGTTGTTAGGTTTCCTTGTGTATCTGTTTGTTACCAAAACATGAACTAGTCAGCTTGAAATTCTGGGTAGTTTATTAAATACTGGTTTAAACTAGCAAACAGTACAGATCTAGATGAGAGGGCTCCTATAGGAGCCCTCTGATCTGGGTCTATAATGTTAGCAAATGTAATGAGAACGATATATTTTAAACAGTCCCTAGTGTTGAAAGATAAATAACTATATAATATTAGTGAAAAGTACTCTTTGCAAAGCTGAAAACAATTTTGAAAATGATAGCATAAATATGACCATTTTTAACCCACATATTTCTTGCCATTTTGCCTTTCTGTCAGCAGTTTAGTGATGTTTACTTTTGGATTTTACATCAAAGTTTAATTGGACAAAATTATATTTGTGATGTAATTTAATATTTGAAATGGATGACTGGGATTTTATGTGATCTGACTGTGTTTATGTCATATTTGCACGAAGCCAAGTACATTTATAATTATGAATAGTACACTTATCCTATACAAACAGTGTAGACACTGATAAGAGGGCACCTATAGGAGCCCTCAGATTAGTGTCTGCACTGTTTGTCATTTTGGCAATATACATGTATTGCAAAAAACAAGCAAGCCTAAATATCTATGAATGGACTAGACTTATAAGGGAACTGGAATTGTCCATTTGAAGTTTATGCGGCAATGAGGGAAAATATAAGATACAGCTTACAGTAGAACCAATGTAATCCTGAAAGTTCTTTTTGGAGCTTTCAACATTATTTTTGTTTAGCAATAAGTTAATATCTGTCTTTTAAGATATTTATGTTTCTGTATAATGGATAGTTTGGTGCTTCTGTCATATTTGTACAATGGCAAGCTCATTTATAGGGAGAAGACATGTTTTTGGGTTTGACATTTTGCGCCCAGCTGGAGTGGGTATTTACTTTGTCAGCAAACTATTTTGAGGTAGACATAATTTGAGAAAGATAAACGTTGAATTGGAAAATGTCACACTTGACAAAATATGGGACATTAGTTTATATTATTTGAACATTTCTGTTGGATTTGAGTCGGAATCAACTTGCATTTTGGTTAGAAATCTTTCGATGAAACATGAGAACTAAGTGCAGGAATCGGTTTGTTATATTAATTTTAATGTTTGGAATACCTCTGTGTTTGTCCCAAAGAAGACGAAATAGAATTGCGTCAGTAAGAATAATACGTAAGTACCTGTAGTAGTATTTTCATGATTTAAAGCATTTTCAGAGTTTTGAGAAAATAATATCCAGGCATATATAAAAAAATTATAGTCGTTTAAAATATGTACATGTAATTTTTGTAATCCTTTCTCATCAAAATTATCTTGTCTTCTTTGACTCTTACGCGTTCAAAATAAGGTTTGCTACAATTTATTGTCTGCTATTCTGTGCAAAATTGAATTTTTTGAAGTTTTAAGTGAAAAATATTAATACAAGCATGAAACAGTGTGGATCCTGATCAGGCACTATGTTACACTGCATCTGATCTGGAGCCAAACTGTTTGCATAGTGAACTTAAGTAGCACATGGTGATGAAAAATTTAAGCTTACTCAGCAGTTTTAATGTTATTTGTTTATGTATACTAGAAATTCTAGAATGAGCTTTAAGTATACTGTTTATTTGTATTAACTAATTCCTCCATATCTAAAAATGCAGTTACCTGTATAGCCAATACATGTACAGTCGAACTTCGATATTTCGAAGTCGGTTTTGTCGAACATACCCATATTTCAAAGTTAAAACCTGGCTTAGCCACGTTTTAATTTTGAAATATTGGTATGTTCGACTAAACCAAGCATGAAATAATGCTGTGCATATGTCGAACTATCGGATAGTTCGAGTTAAACGAGTTCGAGATATCGAAGTTCGACTGTAGTTTGTGTATGGTTTCCTGTGGGTTGAACATTGATGCTGTGTAGTTAAAATTAAAAAAAAGAAAGAAATTCTCATGGTTAAAGTTTTGGGGTAAGTATTTAAATGCACTAATACTACATGAAATATTTGCATTAGGAAGCTGATATTTGGAGTGGAGGTTCCCCAAGGGTTGAACATTGATGTTGTGTAGTTAAAATTTAAAATTAAAAATAAAATAAATTTAGTAATTATTTCACCTGTTTTGGATTTAGGTTTTTGTTCTGATTTCTCATGGTTAAAGTTTTGGGGTAAGTGTTGAAATGCACTAATACTACATGAAATATTTGTATTAGGAAGCTGATATTTGGAATGGAGGTGCCCTGTGGGTTGATTATTGATGTTGCATAGTTAAAATTGAAAATAAATGGAATTTTAATCATTGTTTCACCTGTTTTGTACTTGGTTTGTTTGGGCTGAAATTGGAGTAAGTGTTGAAATGCACTAGTACTTCATGACACTTTTTATTTGCCTAAGGAAGCTGATATTTTGAATGGTTGGTCCCTGTTGGTTGAATATCAATGTACTTGTACACTTTCCTATTTGAAGATACCTATTTAAAAGGTTTGAATTAGGTGAGCGTTGCTGTTCTCCGACAGCTCTTGTCTATATCCTAGAAGATGGTAGCGTTAAACTGGCTGAAAGTAAAGTAAAATGTGCCATAGGCAAATTCTGTTTCATTTTTAACCTGCTTTAATCCATTATCTCATAAATACACCTTTATACACCTTTCATTTATTGCTCCACTAAGGAGATTAGTTTAAGGCGCATTCTGCTTTTCATGTGGTCACCTACAGTATCTCTAATACTAGAAACAAGCTGTAGGGGTAACATGTTAAGTGATAACCTGTCTTCAAAAATAGACAGATTCTGTGGAGTAATGGATTACATGTTAAAACTGTGTGTTATATATTACAGCGGCTAGGTGTAGTGCTGGTGAGACCCAGTGTGGCAATACAGGACAGTGTATCCCAGATGACTTTGTTTGTAATGGCGTCAATGACTGTGGAGATAACTGGGATGAGGAACAGAACTGTCGTAAGTATAGTAACCCATAGTGGGGGGAAACTAAAAATAACAGCACAGCTTATTTAAACTGCTTTAATCAATTCCTCCATAGATACACCTTTTTAGCTCACCTGGCACGAAGTGCCAAAGTGAGCTTTTAGGATCGCAGGATGTCCGTTGTCTGTCTGTCCAAATGTCCAGAATTGGTTCGTTAACATTCTAGCTGCCACATTTTTCATCCAATCTTCATGAAACTTGATCACAATGTTTGTCTAGTAGAAATCTAGGCCAAGTTCGAATATGAGTCATGTTGGGTCAAAAACTAGGTCAATAGATCAAACTATAGAAAAACCTTGGTAACACTCAAGAGGCTACAAATCTCATTGGATCTTTATGAAACTTCATCAGAATGTTTGCCTAATTGGTACCTAGGTCAAGGTTGTATATGGGTCATGTCTGGTCAAAAACTATGTCACTAGGTCAAATCATAGAAAAACTTTGTTAACACTCTTGAGGCTTCAAATTTCATCTGATCTTCTGCAACATGGTCAGAATATGTGCCTAATTGATACCTAGGTCAAGTTCGAATATGGGTCATTTGGGGTAAAAAACTAGTTCACTAGGTCAATCATAGAAAAAAATTGTTAACTTAACACTCTAGATGCTACAACTCTTATTGGATTTTAATAAATTAGCTCGACATGTTTTCCTCATTGATATCTCAGTTAATTTTGAATGATGTCTGGTTGAAAACTAGGTCACTATGTCAAATCAAAGAAAAACAATGATAACCTTTTAGAAGCTACAAATCTCACTAGATCTGCATGAAATATTGTCAGAATGTTTGCCGACATCAACTCTAGGTCAAAATCACTGTGGGTCATGTCCAGTCATAATCTAGGTCACTATAGGTCAAGTTTGCCATGATGTACCAGGTGAGCGATTTGTTCTAATTTCTTCCTCCACTGAAGAAAATGAATTCCAATTTAAATTGTTAGGAATAATATTCATGTACCATATAATGTAGCATATAAGATACATTTTCTAGCTATTCGTATCTTAAAGCAGGTTGAAAGTAAAGCAGAATGCACCTTTAGGTGTGTTCTGCTTTACTTTCAACCTGCTTTAAGTGGTCAATTGTCTTCAAGTTAACTCTTTGAACCCTAGTCCCGCATATAGGCGTCCTTTTCAAACAGTGTACATGTGAATAGTACACATGTCCTATGCAAACAGTGAAGACCCAGATCAGAGGGCTCCAAAAGGAGCCCTCTGATCAGGGTCTTCACTGTTTGTCACAATGCCAAACATTGACAAAAACAACCCTTAAAAGTCAGAAATGGACTAGACTAAAATGGAAACCGGAATTGTCCATTTAAAGTTTCAGGGAGGAAAGAGTTAAGGAACAGGCTATGGAGTAAAGGATCAATTCTTTGAACCCTAGTCATACATACATGCAAACAGTTTACGCGTGAAGGGTACACTAAAGTCATGTTCTTTGCAAAAAGCTTATCTTTAACCCATTCACTCTCAATGACGCTTTAACCCATTATCCCATAAATATACCTTTTTGCGCCTTTAATAAATCCCTATACCAGAGAAAATAGTTCCAATTTAAACTGTCAAAAATAAAAATCATATTAAGAAATATTTTCTATATTCTAGCAGATGGTAGCTTAACTCTTTGAACCCTAGTCCCGCATATAGGCGTCCTTTTCAAACAGTATACATGTGAAAAGAGCACTTGTCCTATGCAAACAGTGAATACCCAGATCAGAGGGCTCCTTTCGGAGCCCTCTGATCTGGGTCTTCACTGTTTGTCATAATGCCAAACATTGACAAAAACAACCCTTAAAAGTCAGAAATGGACTAGACTAAAATGGAAACTGGGATTGTCCATTTAAAGCTTTAAGGAGGAAAGAGTTAAAGCAGGCTGAAAATAAGGCACATTCTGCTTTACTTTCAACCTGCTTTAAATAGTCACCTGTTTTAAAAACTAGAAACAAGCTACAGTATGGGGTAATGGATAAAAGCGCATTAACAAACAGTTTTGAACCTAATCAGATGCCTTGTTACATGGCGTCTGATCAGGATCAAAACTGTTTGCCACTTGTGTTGAAACTGTTTACAGTATATTGCCACTTGTGTTGAAACTGTTTACAGTATATTGATACAGTTTTATTGTATTTTATTGCATAGAAACTTTATTCTTTTCATAAATGACATTTTGACAGAAAAAAACATAATGACAAATGACAAACAGCTTGAATCCAGACCAGACGCCGCGTGACGCGGCATCTGATCTGGATTCGAGCTGTTTGCAAATGTTTATCTAGTTCCCTCCCTAAAACGACTCCCTCCAAACAACGCACATATTTGTTGTCTCCCATTGGGTGTCGTTGTAGAGAGGGAGCGATGTATTTCATAGATACTGTTTCTTCTTCAGGTGCCAGAGTTCCCGATTCTGTCAAGATTGTCTCGAACAAGGACAGCCAGTCTTCTAACTCATTTGTTGTGACCTTTGCATCTGCCTCTGATGGAGGCAGTCCAGTTATCAGCTATTTAATCCGATGGAGAAAGGTTTGTAATCAAGGGAGATAATAGACATGTGTTCATTCAAGGGAGATAAGGGATATAGTGATTCAAGGGAGATAATACATACAGTGGTGAAGTCAATTTGATGTACAGTGCTCTCTCTCTACAACGCCACCCATTTGGAGACGAATATTGTGCGCGTTGTTAGGAGGGAGTCGTTATAGGGAGGGAAGTTGGCTTACAGTAACTGTTGCAAACAGCTTGAATCCAAATCAGACACCACTCGTCATTATATTTCTTTTGTCAAAATGTCTACTTATATGTATCTTTGAGAAAAACAGCAGACGAAAAATCTAAGCAGACGGCATTGCAGCCATGAAAAGAATGGACAGAAATGACCTGTTTTGGGAACAGCACCAAGGGTCGTTAAAAGGAGGGAGTCGTTGTTGTGAGGGCCGTTGTAGGGAGGGAGCACTGTAATCCCTTTCTTTACAAAGGATACATGTACTTTTTCAATATGTTATTGGCTGTATGCTATTCACATGATATTGTTTCGGGTGACTGAAAGTAGGCTGAACATAAAGCAAACAAATCCTCAAGATGCTTTTGCTTTACTTTCTTTACACTTGAAGCAATTGTTAATACAATAAACAAGCTTTCATTTGATACTCATAGCACATTGATATGTGCTGTATCAGCCATTCCCATTAGTTCATAAGCGATTAACAATTATCAATGCTTATCTCAATACAAGCTAGTAGATTAAAGTGTGTCAAAATGAGTCGGTATGAGGCTATTGCGCAATGAGTCAAAATGAGTCAGTATGGCTTAATGGGTTAAGTCTTCAAGATCAACAGGCAAAAACTAAGACTGTTGACGTAATGTAGCTTGTAACAGCATTGTCTTCTAGCTGATACATCCCTGAATTGTCAGAGAACACCATATTGCAAAATGACTTGTCCAATGCAAACAGTGCAGACCCTGATCAGAGAGCTGCTATAGGACAAGGCTCCAGGTAAGAGGGAGTATACTCAACATATTCAACATACTCTTCTTCATGTCAGTACTAAATTCTATGATGTAACGTACTACTCATCAGAAATCGTCTTAAAGAGACTATTCTAGTGAGTAATCACACCATAGGGTTGAATGCAGACATAAAATTTTACTTTTTGAAACCAATACAGTAAAAACTCGATTCTACGAACTCCCGTTTGTTCGAACATACCCATATTTCAAAGTTAAAACATGGCTTAGCCACGTTTTAACTTTGAAATACGGGTATGTGCGACTTAAATGAGATCGAATTATCAAAATTCAATTTACGAAATACTGGTGAGATTGATTTAAGGGAGTTCGTAGTATCGAGTTTCGACTGTAATTCCCTTATTTGGAGCCCTGCATTGGACAAGTATACTCCTCATAGTTATCCCCTTTGCAGATACGTCAGTTTTGTGTTTTTTACAGGTATATGTTCAACAATTCTTGCGCAACAATCAGTATGCTCTTCGGAGTGCAGCAAGCGAGTTTGTGGATGTAAACCTTCAGGGCTTCAATGACAGATATGAGATCACAGGTCTACAGGCTGATGAGCACTACGAGGTGGAGATATATGCTAGAAATGCCAAGGGTACCTCGCAGCCCGAGGCATTCATCTTCAAAACAGCAAGAGGTATGTACCCGATATTATGACCACTAAAATGGCGGCTAATATGTCTTTAACCCATTACCCAATATCCTGTTTCTAGTTTATAAAACAAGTTATTACTTAAAGCAGGTTGAAAGTAAAGCAGAATGCGCCTAAGGGTGCATTCTGCTTTACTTCAAGCCTACTTTAAGCAAAAATCTGCTAGAATATAGAAAAAATTTCTTAATTTACATATTCATTTAAGGAATAATTCGAATATTTATTGTATTCATGGAGGTATGAAAAAAACACCTGGTCACACTGTATGAAACCGCGAAGCGGTTTCATTCGCGGTTTCATACAGTGTGACCAGGTGTTTTTTTCATACATCCATGAATACAATAAATATTCCGAATTATTCCTTATAATTTAATATCACTTCTGAATTTAAGAAAGTAGTTGAATAGAGAATCTAAGGCGAATGTTCTTTTTTTAACGCTTTTAAAACGTAGGATGTAGTCCCTCCGCCATATATATTTTCCTCCAAACTGCGTCATTGTTATGTAGTTACGTAAACGTCAATGACGTCATTTGGCATCCTGCTTCATGCAGCGCTTGTGAAGAGCAGTTGGACTAAGGGAAAGTAGTCATGGAGTTATGAAACAAAAATTATAGCCAATCACAGCTAACCAAATGTAATGAAAACAAACAATATTAAATTATAATTGTGTAAAATGAAACTATTTTCCTTTCTAGATGAATAAACGAGGCGTAAACAAACATGTTTATGGGGTAATGGGTTAATTAATTCAGATATCCACTAAAGAAAAAAGTTCTACTTTATTCAATCATAAATATCCACACTAAGAAATATGTCCTAGCAGATGTTAGCTTGAAGGAGGCTGAAAATAAAGCAAAAAATGCCTGCTAGGCATATTCTGCTTTACTTTCAACCTGCTTTATGTGGTCTCTTGTATTCAAAACTAAACTCATGCTATAGGATAATGGCTTAAACCATTCTCCTATAGTCTGTTTCTATTTTTAGCTCACCTGGCACGAAGTGCCAAGGTGAGCTTTTAGGATCGCTGAATGTCCGTCGTCCGTCCGTCCGAGCGCACGAAAGGTCCTTTGTTGGGTAGGGAGAACAATAGATTCCATTCATTCCGTGATTGCCCTATTGTTATTGTTGGGTATTTAAGTGTACTGTTGGGTACTTTTAAACAAAAAATATACCCAACAAATGTCCAACTGTCCGTCCGTTCACAATTGTTCGTTAACACTCTAGCGCCTTCAATTTTCATCCGATCTTCATGAAACTTCATGACAATGTTTGTCTTGATAAAATCTAGGTCAAGTTCGAATGTGGGTCATGTCCGGTCAAAAACTAGGTCACTAGGTCAAATCATAGAAAAACCTTGTTAACACTCTAGAGGCTACAAATCTCAATGGATTTTAATGAAACTTGGTCAGAATGTTTGCCTCATTGATATCTAGGTCAACTTCGAACGTGGGTCAGAATGTTTGCCTCATTGATATCTAGGTCAAGTTCGAACGTGGGTCATGTCCGGTCAAAAACTAGGTCACTAGGTCAAATCATAGAAAAACCTTGTTAACACTCTAGAAGCTACAAATCTCAATGGATCTTAATGAAACTTGGTCAGAATGTTTGCCTCATTGATATCTAGGTCAAGTTTGAATGTGGGTCATGTCCGGTCAAAAACTAGGTCACTAGGTCAAATCATAGAAAAACCTCGTTAATACTCTGGAGGCTACAAATCTCAATGGATCTTAATGAAACTTGTTCAGAATGTTTGCCTCATTGATATTTAGGTCAAGTTTGAATGTGAGTCATGTCCGGTTAAAAACTAGGTCACTAGGTCAAATCATAGAAAAACCTTGTTAACACTCTAGAGGCTACAAATCTCATTGGATCTTAATTAAACTTGGTCAGAATGTTTGCCTCATTGATATCTAGGTCAAGTTTGAATGTGGGTCATGTCCGGTCAAAAACTAGGTCACTAGGTCAAATCATAGAAAAACCTTGTTAACACACTAGAAGCTACAAATCTCAATGGATCTTAATGAAACTTGGTCAGAATGTTTGCCTCATTGATATTTAGGTCAAGTTCGAATGTGGGTCATGTCCGGTCAAAAACTAGGTCACTAGGTCAAATCATAGAAAAACCTCGTTAACACTCTAGAGGCTACAAATCTCAATAGATCTTAATGGAACTTGGTCAGAATGTTTGCCTCATTAATATCTAGGTCAAGTTCGAATGTGGGTCATGTCTGGTCAAAAACTAGGTCACTAGGTCAAATCATAGGAAAATCTTGTTTACACTCTAAAGGTTGATTGTGGGTCATGTCCAGTCATAATCTAGGTCACTATAGGTCAAGTTTGCCATGGTGTACCAGGTGAGCGATTTAGGGCCATAGTGGCCCTTGTTGAAGATAGTTGGCAATTTAAGACAGGTTGAGAGTGAAGCAAAATTGGCCTTAAGGATTTTTTTTCAGTCTGCTTTAAACTAACATTTATTTGGATTAAGGGAATATCTCTTATGGTAGATGTTTTTTATTTTATGTATGAAAAAGAACTATTTTCTCAACCTGTTTATCCCAGAAATACACCTTTTTATTTCTCTATTTATTCATCCACTAAAGAAAATAGTTTGAACTTATACAGTCATGAATATAATTATATCATACTAAATCATTTCTATATTCTAACAAAAGATGTCTTAAAGCAGGCTGAAAGTGAAGCAGATTGCGCCTTAAGGTGCATTCTGCTTTACGTCTAACCTGCTTTAAGTAGTCACCTGTTTTCAACACAAGAAACAGGCTATGGGGTAATGGGTTAAGTGAAGGAATAAAATTAAAGGCATAAAAAGGTATATTTTTGGGTAATAGGTTAAGTGCACTGAGCATCACATTTTAATCTTCTGTTTCGTGATAACATTAACTAGGGGAACTTTTCTGATAACTTTTATCTACTCTATATTTTGGTGATTGTTATTTTTACATACTTCTGTAGCTGCCTGTGGTGCTGGCCAGTTTCAGTGTACCGACGGTGGGTGTGTAGGTCTGGATCTGTACTGTGACGGATTCCCTAACTGTGCTGATGCTTCAGATGAACCCAGCAGTTGCAGTGAGTTTACCAAATTCAGGACCCCCAGATAAGAGGGAGTAATTAAACTGCACAAATCCAACATTTTCTCACTTATTTCTGCATCAAATCCTATGGTGTTACTACTCATTAGAATCGTCTCTTCGAGACGATTCTAATGAGTAGTGACATCATAGGGTTTAAGACAGAATTAAAGATTTTAGCTTTTGAAATACTCCTCTTATCTGGAGCCCTGCAAGTTTATTCTGCATTCTACTTCATGCACGGATTAAGAGGGAGGGAACGGGGTCTAGAAGCCCACTCATCACCCCTGATAAATCTTAAGAAAAGGGAAAGAAAATAAGGAAATACTGAAACTATTACAGTGGAGAAGGCAGTTACGTAAGTCTTATGTCTTTCAACCAGCTATCATCCATACTTGACACAAGCTATGGGTTAAAACCCCTCTACCCCGGGCATTTATATTGTCCCCTCAAATGTCTCGGTTAGAGGGATTTTACTGTTTATTATATACCTATTGATGATTTATAGAGATTTCTCAGTTAGATAAATTTGATATCGTCACTGTTGATATCATCACTACATGTAGTGATGATATCACTTTTTGTGACGTCACGTCATAATTAGTCTAGTGACGTCGCGGTAATCAATTTTTGGTGTTTTTTTCTGTAAAAACGTCATAAAGATATATATAATAAATACAATAATCAATTCCTTTGAATAGATATGAAAAATATATCACTCGAATGGGTTGTTATCTGGTTAAAAAACTCGTCCTGCGGACTCGTTTTTTAACCAGATAACAACCCATTCTCGTGATATATTTTTCATATCAATCCAAAGAAATTGATTATCCTCTATATATCTAGCTGATTACAGTTGCCCAGTCTTCGACATAGTTAACTCTTTCAACACCATGAAACTGTTTGAAATATACTTATTACATTTGCTAACAGAATAGACCCAGATAAAGAGGATCCGGGTCTACACTGTTTCAGGGCTCCAGATAAGGGGAGTATTTCAAAAACTAAAATGTTAATGACTGCATTAAACCCTATGGTGTCAAACTCATTTGAATCATCTCTTCGAGACGATTCTAATGAGTAGTAACACCATATGATTTGATTCTGAAATAAGTGAGAAAAGGTTGGATTTGTGCAGTTTACTCCTTATCTGGAGCCCTGTGTTTTATATCTTAGAGTAGTATTTATTAAACTATCCAGAATTCCAAGTAGACTGGTTCATGTTTTGGTAACTCAAAAGAACCACATGGGAACCTAATAACCCACAAGAGTTACCTAGTGTTGAAAGAGCTAAGAGTATGTTACTCTGTATTATTTTGTGAACACTGTAGATCTAGTTGAAAGAGCTAAGAGTATGTTACACTGTATAATTTTGTGAACACTGTAGATCCAGTTGAAAGAGCTAAGAGTATGTTACACTGTATAATTTTGTGAACACTGTAGATCCAGTTGAAAGAGCTAAGAGTATGTTACACTGTATAATTTTGTGAACACTGTAGATCCAGTTGAAAAAGCTAAGAGTATGTTACACTGTATAATTTTGTGAACACTGTAGATCCAGTTGAAAGAGCTAAGAGTATGTTACACTGTATAATTTTGTGAACACTGTAGATCCAGTTGAAAGAGCTAAGAGTATGTTACACTGTATAATTTTGTGAACACTGTAGATCCAGTTGAAAAAGCTAAGAGTATGTTACACTGTATTATTTTGTGAACACTGTAGATCCAGTACAATCCTGCGTAGAAGGTCAAGTGGCATGCCAGCAGGCGGACGGTTCCTATATCTGTGCTGATGAAGCTATCGGCTGTGGTAAGAAAGTTACGAAACTACACATCCGTTTATTGATTGAATTTCTTTGTTTTCCTGTGTAACCATTTTGATGCTGATTTTATTTTTCATAATTACTATTACAACCTGTAGCATGTGTGGCATAAGCTCTGCTTGCAATTTTGTTACTGAGCATTTTAATTTATCTTTTAGTTTTTTTTTGTTTTTTTTACCTAACTGCCTTTCAAACATACCCCTGTTATTGCTAGTATCATAATTCCGCCCATAAAGGTGTATCATGAAGTTATATCTACATGGAAACCAAATAGGGGACCTGATCAGCTTCTAAACTGTAATTACACAGGGCTCCAGATAAGAGGGAGTAAACTGCACAAATCCAACTTTTTCTCACTCATTTTAGCATCAAATATGATAGTGAAACTACTCATTAGAATCGTCTCTTTGAGACGATTCTAATGAGTAGTGACACCATAAGGTTTAAAGCAGAAATAAAGATTTTAGTTTTTGAAAAACATGTACTCCCCTTTTCTGGAGCTCTGATCATAGTTATAAAATATAGTTAAGAAGAATGAATGAAAGTCATGTTTTCAGCAAACAAATCTTAGCAGTAGATATTTACTCAGTATCCAAAGTGTAAAATCTAACATTAGATGCAAAAAAGATTAGCAGCTCTAAACATTTTGTTTCAACCTTTTCCCCCATGGATGCATTTTTCGTTTCACTCAACAATACCTGTAACTTTTAAATAGACAATTCCAATTTCCATTGAAGTCTAGTCCATATCTAACTGTTCAGGGCAGATTTTTAGATATATTGCCAAAAAAACAGGGAAATAGTGTTGACCCTGATCAGAGGGCTCCTACTGGAGCCCTCCGATCAAGGTCTACTCTGTTTGCATAAGACAATAGACCCTAATCACAGCTTCACTGTTTGTAGATATCAACTAAACTCGTCTTAAAGGTTCAAGGGATAACAAGTTAATATTGTCCTTAAATAAAATAAAGTGTCTTAATATTTCTACCTTGTCCAAATTAAGAGTCGTAGGAATTAGACAGGAGGCTTTTGAACTCTTTCCTCCCTGAAACTTTAAATGGACAATTCCAGTTTCCAATTTTAGTCTAGTTCATTTCTGACTTTTAAGGTTTTTTCTGTCAATGTTTGACATTATGACAAACAGTGAAGACCCTGATCAGAGCGCTCCTTTCGGAGCCCTCTGATCTGGGTCTTCACTGTTTGCATAGGACAAGTGTACTATTCACATGTACACGTTTTGAAACGGACGCCTATAGGCGGGACTAGGGTTCAAAGGGTTATAGCAGACTGAAAGTATAGCAGAAATTTCCCTCTTGTCAGAAACACTGAATACAAGCTATGGGGGAAAGGTTTCACTAGTAGAGAGTTGACATATTTTAATGAGCTTATTTTTTCAATTGGCTTTCTTAATTAGTTCTAGGCTAAAAAGAGCTTTTGCTAACCAAAAGAGAGGATAGAAATTTGTTGACCTCTGTTTATGCCCCTGCTTGATTTAGTTGGAGCATATTGTTTTTGCTCATTCTGTTGGTTTTGTTTGTCTGTCTGCCCTTAACTTTAACCTTGGCCATAACTCCGGACTACATGTGATAGAGACTTCATACTTGACATGTGTACTTAACTCCAGCTCTTGAATTCAGTTCAACTTGGGTCGTGTTTGACAAAGGTCAAGGTCATTTAAAGGTCAAATTGGCTGAATTTAAGCTTGACCATAAGTTTGGAACTACATGTGATTGAGATTTCATATTAGGCATCAATGTTTACAATATTCAACTCAAGCTCTTGAGCTCAGTAAAAATTGGGTCATTTGTGACAAAGGTCAAGGTCATTTAGAAGTAATGATCATAATCAGGGGGCATAGTGTTTCACAAACACATCTTGTTATTTGAGTTTTTTGCCTTATTTAGCAAATTAATTTTTAACTGCTTTACTAGTAGTCCTAAGAAAGTTATATAGACATAATTACTTAGAATACTAAAGATTCAGTAGGATAGGAATTAAGAATTTTGCTGTGCGAAAGGATGTGTGTCAAATATGTTATGTGAAAGGAATATGCTATGTGCTGTGGGAAAGGATATACTCTTTGTGAACGGATGTGTGCTACATGTATGTGAAAGAATGTACACTATGTGAAAGAATGTACTCTACCGGTATGTGAAAGGTTGTACTCTATCAGGGCACCAGATAAGGGTAGTTTTCCAAAATCTAAAATCTTTATTTCTGAAATAAACCCTATGGTGTCACTACTCATTAGAATCGTCTCTTTGAGACGATTCTAATGAGTAGTAACACCATAGGATTTGGTGCTGTAATGAGTGAGAAAATGTTTGATTTGTTGAAATAACTCCCTCTTATCTGGAGTCCTGCTCTATGTGAAAAGATGTACGCTATGTGAAAGGATGTGTGCTATGTGAAAGAATGTACACTATGTGAAAGAATATGTACGCTATGTGAAAGGATTTACCTATGTATGTACTTCTTATGCATGGTTTACAGTTTGACTGTGCTGGCCTATTTAAGTTTATTAACTCTTTGCGTGCTAGTCATGAAACCATGATTATCTTGGCAAACAGCTAAGATCTTGATGAGACGCTGCATTATGCAGTGTCTCATCAGGATCTAAGCTGTTGGACACTCAGATCCTGTTTTAAAAACATATTTTTTTAATTTCTTCTTTTAGAACAATACCTGACAATAATTGTTGCACACCAAAATGTTACCTTCCATGCAATGAGTTAATTAGTTCTCTATTTATTTTGTTAATATCTTTCTTATATTTGTTTTTAGCTCACCTGAGCCTTCGGCTCAGGATGAGCTATTGTGATACCATTCCGTCCGGCGTCCGGCCACACTTTCAAACAACATCTCCTCAGAAACCACTGACCCGATTTCAACCAAACTTTGTCAGAAGCATCAGTGACAAGGGGGAGCGAAATGTTGTTCAAAGATTTTGGCTAGAGTTATTCCCCTTGCTTTGGGACCAGATTTTCTAACATGACCGTATAGACAACTTTTAATGCATAAGAAAATCTTTAAAAATCTTCTTCTCAGAAACCAAAAGGCACAGACCTTTGATATTTGGTTCGTATCATGACCTAGTGATATTCTACCAAGATTGTTCAAATTTTGACCCTGGGGCCAAAAATGGCCCCGCCCCAGGGCTTATCAGTTTTTCTTAGGAAAACCTTTGAAAATCTTCTTCTCTGAAACTGTATGGCCTAGATCATTAATATTTGACATGTAGCTTTGCCTTATGATCCTCTACCTAGATTGTTCAAATTATGACCCCCGGGTCAAAATTGGCCCCGCCCCCGGGCTTATCAGTTTTACATAGAGTTATATAGGAAAACCTTTAAAAATCTTCTTCTCTGAAACTGTGAGGCCTAGATCTTTAAAATTTGACATATAGCTTTGCCTAATGGCCCTCTACCAAGATTGTTCAAATTATGACATGGAAAACCTTTAAAAAAAACTTCTTCTCTGAAACTGTAAGGCCCAGATCATTTATATTTGACCTGTAACTTTGCATTATGGTCCTCTACCAAGATTGTTAAAATTATGACCCTTTGATCAAATTTGGTCCTGCCCCAAGGCTTATCAGTTTTATATAGACTTATATAGGAAAAACCTTTAAAACTCTTTTTATAACTATATATATCACGATATTGTTTTGCCCAGTCAGCTTAGGTGCAATGTTCTCAGGTGAGCGACTTGTGGGCCATGGCCCTCTTGTATTTGCGTTCTTCAGGGCTCCAGATAAGCAGGAGTAAACTGCACAAATCCAGCATTTTCTCACTTATTTTAGCATCAAATCCTATGGTGTTACTACTCATTAGAATCGTCTCGAAGAGACGATTCTATTTGTAGTGACACCATAGGGTTTAAAGCAGAAATACAGATTTAAGTTTTTGAAATACCCCCCTTATCTGGAGCTCTGTTTCTTTGCAAGCCTATATTGGCTGTAAACTCTTGGTACTATGACCTATAACCTCTCTCCTACTATGTTTGACCTTGAATGCAATTTGCAAACAGTTTGCATCGATTGACTGTTAACTATCCATTACTTAACCCTTTACTCCATAGATATACATTTCTATGCATACTATTTATTCCTCCACTGATGAAAATAGTTCCAATTTATCCAGTCATTAATTTCTATCATAAGAATTGTTTCTAAATATTATTAGATTGCAGCTTAAAGCAGGCTGAAAGAAAAGCAAAATGTGCCTTGAGGCACATTCTGCTTTACTTTCAACCTGCATTAAGTGGTCATCTATCTTCAAACCAAAAACAGGCTATGGAGTAAAGGATTAACTCTGCTTTGAAACAATTTATTGCCCTAAATGACTCGGTATATCAGGTAAGGCTTACTTGAATGAGCGTGTGCCAAGAGTTTTTGCTATGGTTAACCTGATACCCTGTATCATGTTTCTAGCTTTGAAGACAGGTAACAACTTAAAGCAGGTTGAAAGTAAAGTAGAATTTGCCTTAAGGTTCATTTTGGTTTTATTTCCAGCTTGCTTTAAGCTACCATCAGCAAACAAAAGCACATTAATTTTTTTATGATGCATATTGATATCTACATAAAAATTAATTGAAGTATTTTCTGTCAATTTAGACGCAACTCAACGACAATAGAGGCTGAGAATCATTTTCAAGTTTTATTAAATGATATAAAATGGAAAATGTATTATGCCGTATCCCATCATGCTTCCATACCTTTCTAGCCAAGCACTGATGAAAGACACATGACCAGAGATATATGACGTCACATATCTCTGGGTCATGCATATTCAACAGCCTCTATTGTCAAGACCAACATTTTAGAGGATTAAATCAAAAGGTGTAAAAAAGAGCATTTATGGGGTAATGGGTTAATTGCTTTTCTTTCCTACTATTGGAGTCTTGCGGGGGTATGTCATGCATGTTTGTTTCATATTCAGTTGTAATCTGCCAAGAGACGGAGTTTCAGTGTTTGGACGGCAAAAAATGCACCAGTTTTCAATCGCTCTGCGATGGGCGTCAGGATTGTGATGACAATTCAGATGAAAACAATTGTGGTATGTTTGTAAATCATCAGAAAAACATGTTTCTCCAATGATTTTGCAAACTTTAAATTGCATAATGGTGATTTGTCCAATTTTAACTGGACTACTTGAAGAATAAGGAGGACTATTAATTGTCCTGGCTCCGAGGTTATAAAGCATTTAAGTTGAGTCTGAGTGTGTTTCCAAGCATTTGATTGGTCAGATTTGAGCCTCGACTCAAATCTGACCAATCAAATGCTTGAGAACTAGTTTAGACTCAAGTCAAACGCTTTATAACCTCAGACCCTGGCATCTGCATTGTATTTCATTCTGCGTTCAGCCTGTATTTACTCTCTCAACACCATTGACCTGTTTAAAATTTACCAAGTACATTTGAAAACAGTGTAGACCCAGATCAGAGGGCTCCTGTAGGAGCCCTCTGATCAGGGTCTGCACTGTTTTCCAATTTAGACCAGTATTTATCAGGTGAGCGATTTAGGGCCTCATGCAGCTCTTGTCTAATTTAGACCAGTATTTATTAAACTATTCAGAATTCCAAGTAGACTGGATTATATTTTGCTATTTAAAGAGACCCACAAGAGAACCCAATAACCCACAAGAGTTACTAAGTGTTGAAAGAGTAACAGACTATAATTATGGTACTTATATTGGATAGTCAGTTAATATTAAAGTTTAAATAAGTTTTCTGTAGGCAATTAAATCATTATTATAGTTCCTTAAGCTTTATATAATTATTACTTCAGAAATGCTTTGCTTTAGCTTTTTGCATTTAGTTAGAAAACTATGGCTTTACTAATTTTATAGTTTAGTTTAATGCTTAAGTTTTGTTTTTAAATTAATGCTATTTTATTTCTCTATTTGGAATATTGTAATGAATTGTTTAATAGTAGTTTTATTCAGGTCTGTTTATCATATTAGAACAGGGTTATATAATTGTTCAGCCAAGCAAGCAGGCAGGAAATAAAACTCACATTTCCTTTAAACCAAGTCTAGATTTGAAGACAGATGACCATGTAAAGAAGGTTGAAAGTAAAGCAGAAGAGCCTTCTGTATAACTTTTTCCCTGCATTAACCCTTATCCAACCCTTTCAAAAACTACCGTTTTGAGACTTTGGGGTCTATTGGAACCCATTTTGTATTTTTTTTTTCTAAGTCAAGATAGGCATTTATGACAAAACAATTTTATGTCGAAATATTAATAACTTTGTTTATGCTGCATTGTAGCAATCAACCTGAAACGTAAGTCTCACTGTAACCATGGCAATCATTGACCATAGTAACACAATTTTTTTAAAAAAAATTTTGCAAAAAAGTAGATTTTTATAATACCATATTAGAAGCTAGTATTTTCTGCGGGGTTGAAATTTCTGCCATTCTGTGGTTCCATCCTCGCAGAAAAAAATCGGCAGAATAAAATTACCATACCATTTTATCACGTTATTAATAATGCTTCAGTAAGCTTTTTCATATGGGTGTTGGATCTTTGCACTCATTCAGACATTGGTTGCATTTCAGACACCATCGTAATAACCACAGAACATTCACATTCTGAAACTAAGACAGTTAATTTTGTGTTTTTGTTTTAGCTTCTATTACACTTTCTTATATCGGCCGCTGAAAAGCCTAACATATCGTATAAAAAAATTACCGGTATTTCCGGAACCCGCAACAAAGAAAAGTTTGAAGGAATAAGTCCAAGGTACTCTGATTACAACAAAGCGGTTAGGTGTAATTATCGGTAATTATGTTAATGTTGCCGGGTCTGGTTGTGGAGGATATATGAATGCATTGCCATGTTTGTTTTAATGATAATTACAGATTTTATTTATGTCATGAAACATATTTGGTCTGATATTTATCGTATTTGTTGCACATATTCAAAAGTTCACATTATCCTAGATCTACGTACCTGCTAATGTATACAGCCGATTATAGGCTAAGATTTTAAACCACATCGGCAGTACAGTGAAGCTTACATACATGTTAACAACAGTGAGCGTGTAGGTAAATAAGTCTTAATAGTTTTCTTAAGAACCGAATCCGCAAAATTTTATTACACTGCTTTGAAAGAAGCGCAGAAATAAACATAGAATATAATTCACCCTGCTTTTTCATAAAATCGCAAAATATTATGGCAGCAGGAAATACCAGCTATACGGTGTAACTTTTGCACAAAATGTACTATACAATTTTCAACTACGGTACAAGTGATTTAAAAACTTTACTAGTTAACATTTGCTTACCTCATTGGAAGTATCTTGATAAGTGCAATTGAGAATGAGAAGATTTCTAGTAGTCAACAAATGCCATTATTATCATAGTAAACAACAAGAAATGGTTTGAAATGGCTTGATATACGTTTTACAAACCTTTAGAATTCTGAGGTCATGCTGGACCCCAGACTTGTTTTGCTGCCAAAATTTGTGCGAATTGGCCTATTTAGTGCATATTTCACATAAGAAAGTAAAAAACAACCATAGAAACGACAAAAGCTTTATTGGGCTGTAAACTTTTTTCTGGCAAAAATTAAATTGCTGGGGTCCAATAGACCGCAAAGGTCCGGATGAGGGATAACCCTCTACCCTGCAGCCTGTTTATAGTTGTAACCCATTACCCCATAGCTTGTTTCTAGTTTTCAAAACGGTTGATCACTTAAAGCAGGTTGAAAGTAAAGCAGAATGTGCCATAAGGCGCATTCTGCTTTACTTTCAGCCTGCTTTAAGCTATTATCTGCTAAAATATAGAAAACATTTCATATGATTTTTATTTTTAATACTATAAATTGGATAATTTTTATCTTCAGTAGAGGAATAAATTGGAGGTGTAAAAAGGTGTATTTATGGGGTAATGGGTTAAAGACAAGTGACCACTTGAATCAGGTTGAAGGTAAAGCAGACTGGCCTGTCTAAGCTACCATCTGCTAAGATATAGAAAATATTTTTTAAGATACATACTCATGACTGTATAAAAATGGAACTATTGTCTTCAGTGGAAGAATGAAATAAACATGTTTAAATGTGTAATGGGTTTAAACGCTGAATTTTCAAATGAATTATTTATTTTCTGATAAATTATGGGTTTACATTGACCTTCAAATGGGTTTGTCCCAAAATATTGATATTTTTGTCCTGTATATTCATATTAATTTGCTGTGCTGTGTATATTATTTTGTCATGTACAATGTATGTATATTATTTTGCCATAATTGTCTTTATATGTATGTTTATGTACTAAGCAAATTTATTTGCCTATTTTAGCAACCAATACATATGAAAATACACTTCAATCAGAGGAAACTAAATTAATGAACATCAGAAATTGTTATTTTAACCCATTACCCCATAAATACACCTTTTTATGCCTTTAACTTATTTCTCCGCTATACAAAATAGCTCCAATTTTCTAAAGTCATGAATATGCACCAGAAGAAGTATTTTCTATATACTAGCAAATGGGAGTTAAAAGCAGACGGAAAGTAAAGCAGAATGTGCCTTAAGGCACATTCTGCTTTACTTTCAACCTGCTTTAAGTGGTCGCCTATTTTCAAAACTAGAAACACGCTATGGGGTAATGGGTTAATAGAAAGCGTTGCTGAGATTGTTTTACTCCCAATATTTAAGTTCTTCAGTAGAACCCGTCTTGTATGACTATGAAATGAGGACTAGTTGTGTATCAGGTATATGTACTAATAACCGACAGATAGTAGCTTAAAACATGAACAAAGTAAAGCGCTTTACTTTAGTTTCATCTTGCTTTAACCCTTTGAACCCTACTTAGGAATATTCACATCTTTAATTTTGCAAACAGTGTACCTGTGAAGAGTAAACTTTTCTTATGCAAACAGTGAAGATCCAGAACAGAGGGTTCCTAAAGGAGCCCTCTGATCAGGGTCTTCACTGTTTGTCATATTGCAATACATTAACCCTTAGCCCGTCAAATAAATTGTCGTCTGCTATATTTCTCGTCTGCTTCAAGTTTCAAAGTGCTTCAAAGTTGCTCAAAATTGCTGAAAATGTTGTCCGAGTGTCAAACAGCTTGGATCCGGATGAGACGCCGAGTTACTCGGCGTCTCATCCGGATCCAAGCTGTTTGCATATGGAGCTATAGTCGTGAGTGGCAGGCTAAGGGTTAACAGAAACAACATATATTGGCAAATATGGACAAGACATAATTGGAAAATGGAATTGTCCATTTGAACTTTCAGGGAGGAAAGGGTAAAGCAGAGCCACCTAAGTTGAACACTGAACATCCCCCACTTCATTCAATGATCAGAACAGATTGGTTATACTGTATTTAAAATATGTTGCCATACTTACTCCAAACTTTAATTTTATATAGAGTGTGCCTCTGGTGAGTTCTCCTGTGCTAATGGTCGCCAGTGTATCTCTGACGCAAGACGCTGCGACAACCGACAAGACTGCGATGATAACTCTGATGAAAATAACTGTCGTAAGTATTTACTTATTAAACCCTAGAACTGTGTATATGTCTCCTTTATAAACAGTATACTTGTGAAGAGTACACTTCTGATGACACATAGTATATATAGGATATTACATGAGTGTTGATAATTTATTGGATTTATTAAACAAGTCTTTTGGAAAACGATAAAAACGAGGCTTTGCCGAGTTTTTATCGTTTTCTAAAACGACGAGTTTGATAAATCCAATAAATTATTAACACAAATGTTATATTCTTTTTATAACAAAACCTAGAAATGTTATTTATCGCAGCCTTTGAGGTCAAGTGAATGCTAAGCGCGATATAAGTAGATCTATACAGGAAAAAAGTTGTTCCAAATTAACCCTGTTCACTAGCATAATGCTTATGTTGTTATATGTATTAATAAACACTTTCATGTAGATCTAATATTGATTAATTACACCAAAAATCTATAAATTGAATCTACATGATGGAATGAAGACGTTGGAAATCGAACGCAAATAGAACGCATTTTAACGATGTCACAAGTAAACGACGTCGTGGCGTACCTCATTTGCATAGTTATATAACTAGTTATATATGACATTTAAACAACGGGTGTTATTCAACGCTCACGCCGTCTGTTATGTT
The DNA here is from genome assembly GCA_922989275.2 of Gari tellinella. Classification (NCBI taxonomy): domain Eukaryota; kingdom Metazoa; phylum Mollusca; class Bivalvia; order Cardiida; family Psammobiidae; genus Gari; species Gari tellinella. Next base: position 23,882,601 of record OV277870.1, read on the forward strand.
ATAAAGAACCTTATCAGATGTCTCTACAAGAGTCCTCTAAACAGGGTCTGTATACTGTTTGTCATTTTGCAATATACTGTTAAAACATTTCAAAATACCGGTAGTCAAAAATAGACTAGACTTAACCCTTTGAACCCTAGTCACGCCTATAGGCGTCCTTTTCAAACAGTGTACATGTGAATAGTATACATGTCCTGTGCAAACAGTGAAGACCCAGATCAGAGGGCTCCAAAAGGAGCCCTCTGATCAGGGTCTTCACTGTTTGTCATAATGCCAATCATTGACAAAATCAACCCTTAAAAGTCAGAAATGGACTGGACTAAAATGGAAACTGGAATTGTCCATTTAAAGTTTCAGGGAGGAAAGAGTTAAGCCTTGTGTCTACTGAAGTTGACATTGGCAAACAGTGTAGACCCGGATGAGACGTTGCATTTTGCGACGTCTCATCAAGGTCTACACTGTTTGCCATTTTATATGTAATGTTTTTTTGTATCGACAAGCACTGCAATGACATTACCTAGATCACCCTTATATATCTACCAGAATCTACCAGCAAGTATACAGGGAGAGTTCATTGCAATAATCAGGCATAAATGAGTTAACCCATTAGCCCATAAATACGCCTTTTTACGCCTTTAATCTATTCCTCCTCTACAGAAAATAGTCCCAATTTGAACATTCAGGAATACGCTACATAAAAATTAGTTTCTTTATTTTAGCAGATAATAGCTTAAATCAGGCTGAAAGTAAAGCAGAATGCGCCTAAAGGTGCATTCTGCTTTACTTTCAACTTGCTTTGAGTGGTCACATGTTTTCAAAACTAGAAACAGGCTATGGGGTAATGGGTTAAGTGGACCATGTATATTAGAATTGCTTGAATTGTGGAATTTTGACTGCCTATAAAACAATGTGTTTTGTGTCTACAGCTTGCCAGGCCGGCAGTTTCCAGTGTACAAACTCACAGATCCAGGAGTGTGTCGACCAGTCTTTAGTGTGTGACGGAACTCGAGACTGCTCTGATGGCTCTGATGAGGCCAAGTGTGGTATAACTTCATTATTTACTCAGTACTCACTAGATACACATTTTATGCCCTTACTCGAGATTGCTCTGATGGCTCAGATGAGGCCAAGTGTGGTATAACTTCATTATTTACTCAGTACTCAATAGATACATATTGAACCCATAACCCCATAAATACGACTTTTTACGTCTTTTATTTACTCCTCCACTGAAGAAAATAGTTCCCATTTACACAGTCAAAAATATGTTTCATAATAAATATTTTCTTTATCCTAGCAGATATTAGCTTAAAGCAGGCTGAAAGAAAAGCAGAATGTGCCTTAGGGCACATTCTGCTTTTCTTTCAACCTGTTTTAAATGGTCACTTATCTTCAATACTAGAAACAGGCTATGGGGTAGTAGGTCAAAGCATTTAACCCTTTACCCTGAAGCCTGTTTCTAGTTTTGAAAACAAGTGATTTCCTGGAGTTACACCAAGAATCTTAGAACAAAAATGAAGCTAGCATAAAAAAAATGCATTGCTTATTAAATGCAAGCTAGGAACAAAATATTCTCTTTATATTTTGCTGTTGTGACAAGGATAAATAGAATATTTGGTTCCCAGCTTTGAATGAGAAACGTTATATGGCTCGGCTTTTGAATACATGTATATCAGGTTCACCTTCGGCCGAGCTGATATATTCATCCTATTTGCCTGAAAACCTCTCTCATTCAAAGCTAGGAACTATATATTCTCTATATCAAAGCATATCAAATCTCTCAATCATTTCACATTTGCATATCATAGGTTTGTATTTAACATTCATAGTTATTGGTAAATAGCAAATCGTAGGTTTGTATTTAACATTCATAATCAATGGTCAATAGGAAATCATAGTTTTGTATTTAACATTCATAATTATGGTCATGACCAATAATTTGTATTCAACATTCAAAATTATTGGTCAATAGCAAATTGTAAGATTGTTTTTAACATTCATAATTATTGGTCAATAACAAATTGTAGATTTGTATTTAACATTCAAATTATTGATAAATAGCAAATTGTAAGTTTGTATTTAACATTCAAAATTATTGGTCAATAGCAAATCTTAGGTTTGTATTTAACATTCAAAATCATGTGTCAGTAGCATATTGTAGATTTTTATTTAACATTCTCAATACATGTAATTATTTTGTCAATTGTTAATAGTAGATTTCTATTTAACACACTTATTTCTTTGACAGTTGCATATCGTAGGTTTGTATGTAACATTCTCAATCATTTTGTCAATTGTTAGTAGTAGATTTCTATTTAACACACTTATTTCTTTGACAGTTGCATATCGTAGGTTTGTATGTAACATTCTCAATCAATTGACATTTGTTTATGGTAGGTTGTGGTGTGGACCAGTGGCAGTGTAGAGATGGGACATGTATACCAGATAGAATGTACTGTGACGGGGTAGAACAGTGTGAAGATGGCTCAGATGAAGCCGCTTGTATAAGTAAGTGTATACAGCGCTCCCTCCCTACAACGACATTCAGTGGGAGACACAGATTGTGTGTGTTGTTCGGAGGGAGTCGTTATAGAGAGGGAAAATAAAGACTTTGCTTACAGTTGCAAACAGCTCCAATCCAGATCAGACGCGTAACGCGGCGTCTGATCTGGATTCAAGCTGTTTGTCACATATATTTATTCTATCAAAATGTCCATTTATATGTAATTTTAAGAAAAACAGCATACAACAATTTTAAGCAGACGACATTGCAGCAGTAAAGGCTTTAGACATAATTGTCTGGTTTAGGGAAATGAGACAAGGGGCGTTGTAAGGAGGGAGTCGTTGGGAGGGCCGGTGTAGAGAGGGAATGCTGTACAAATTTTTATGCTTCTAGTTATTTATACAATGAGAAAAGTAATTCCCTGCTTGGGGAAGTCCTAAGCATGAAATATAAAGCCATTACCCCATACATACACCTTTGTATGCCTTCTATTTATTTATTTCTCCACTGAAGAAAAGAGTTTCAAATTATACAGTCATGAATATGTCGGACAAGAAATATTTTCTACATCCTAGCAGATGGTAGCTTAAAGCAGGCTGAAAGTAAAGCAGGATGCACCTTAAGGTGCATTCTGCTTTACTTTCAACTTGCGTTAAGCAATAACCAGTTTTCAAAACTAGAAAAAAGGCTATTCTCTTTTCCAGTGTGACGTCATACCCCCTTTATTTACACTTAGCGAGCACGCGCACTCGGGGACAACAAACCCGAATTTGTGCTGCAGGGCGTTTAATCTCATTCTCTTTTACTCATTATTATCTGAATAGGTCCTATGAATACTACGAAGGTCTTACATAAGTTGGAAAAGCGTGATTTTACCGAAAATTAGAATTAATTTTTTCTCCGAATAAGACCGTTGCCATCCGAATGAAGGACCGAGAGTATGCGTATGACATTAAATACCCGGATGACTGGAAAAGAGAATGGGGTAATGGGTTAAAGGCATGTCCAGTGCCTTTCCTTTAGCAGCATTTAGCTTTATTTCAATCTGTTTTAAGCTGTATCGATCTTCAATACTAGAAACAGGCTACGGGGTAAAGGGTTAAAATAATCATGGCAGAGTAGAAACACGAAGAATCATTTGTAAGAAATGGGAAGTTTAATAAAAAAGACATTTCTAAAAGAAATAAGTAAAGACATAAAAAATATTTTTTATAAGGTAAAGATTTAATCATTTAATATTAGCAAGACCAATGCTTTTCTAATGCAATCTGTAATTAACACAGAATTTTTTTGTTTCCATAGCAACCTGTAGACCAGACCAGTTCACCTGTGATGATGGTAATTGTGTCCGAGGTGATATGAAGTGTGATGGTGTGCCACAATGTGAAGATGGTTCAGATGAAAATGGTTGTCGTAAGTATACAGTTAACCCATTTCTTCATTAACCCTTAGCCTGCCACTCACGACTATAGCTCCATATGCAAACAGATTGGATCCGGATGAGACGCAGAGTAACTCGGCGTCTCATCCGGATCCAAGCTGTTTGACACTCGGACAACATTTTCAGCAATTTTGAGCAACTTTGAAGCACTTTGAAACTTGAAGCAGACGAGAAATATAGCAGACGACAATTTATTTGGCGGGCTAAGGGTTAATATGCCTGTTTACTTCTTTAATATATTCCTCCACTGAAGAAAATAGTTCTACTTTATACAGTCAGGAATATGTACCATAAGAAATATTTTATATTGCGTAGCAGATGGTAGCTTAACCCATTAACCCATAAATACCCCTTTTTACGCCTTAAACTTATTCCTCCATTGTAGAAATAGTTCCAATTTATACAGTCATAAATATGTAGCATAAGAAATTCTTTCTATGTTCTAGTAGATGGTAGCTTAAAGTAGGCTGAGAGTAAAGCATTCTGCTTTACATTCAACCTGTTTTAAGTGGTAAATTGGATGGAGAGGTAAGTACAGTAGTACACACACAACAGAGGCAATATGTTGTTAACCATCTTTTATTTCATTCAACGTTTCGACCCTCAACGGGTCTTCTTCAGGAATCAAATGGTAAATTGTCTCCAGAAATAGAAACAGGCTATGGGGTAGTTTCTGCTCATTTACTAAGTCATGCATTGACATTTTGAATTGAAATTTGGTGTCAGCGGGGGCATGCGTGTCGCAGCGAGACTTTTATAATTTCTTCAGTGTTGGAATAAATTAACTCTTTCCTCCCTGAAACTTTAAATGAACAATTCCAGTTTCTATTTAAGTCTAGTCCTTTTCTGACTTTTGAGGATTGTTTTTGTCAATGTTTGGCATTATGACAAACAGTGAATACCCTGATCAGAGGGCTCCTAGGAGCCCTCTGATCTGGGTCTTCACTGTTTGCATAGGACAAGTGTACTATTCACATGTACACTGTTTGCAAAGAACGCCAATAGGTGGGACTAGGGTTCAAAGGGTTAAAGGCATTAAAAAGATGTATCCATTAGCCAATGGGTAAATTCATTTTAAATACTCCTGACTCACATTTGAATGGTTATGGAGAACAATTGACAGCAAGTTATTACCAGTTATTACCAGTACATAGTGCTAAAATGTGCTACTAGAACTATTGACAGCAAGTTATTACCAGTACACAGTGCTAAAATGTGCTACTAGAACTATTGACAGCAAGTTATTACCAGTACATAGTGCTAAAATGTGCTACTAGAACTATTGACAGCAAGTTATTACCAGTACATAGTGCTAAAATGTGCTACTAGAACTATTGACAGCAAGTTATTACCAGTACATAGTGCTAAAATGTGCTACTAGAACTATTGACTGCAAGTTATTACCAGTACATAGTGCTAAAATGTGCTACTAGAACTATTGACAGCAAGTTATTACCAGTAAATAGTGTTAAAATGTGCTACTAGAACTATTGACAGCAAGTTATTACCAGTACATAGTGCTAAAATGTGCTACTAGAACTATTGACAGCAAGTTATTACCAGTACATAGTGCTAAAATGTGCTACTAGAACTATTGACAGCAAGTTATTACCAGTGCATACTGCTACAATGTGCTACTAGAACTATTGACAGCAAGTTATTACCAGTACATACTGCTACAATGTGCTACTAGAACTATTGACAGCAAGTTATTACCAGTACATACTGCTACAATGTGCTACTAGAACTATTGACAGCAAGTTATTACCAGTGCATAGTGCTAAAATGTGCTACTTGTGATTTTCTACATTCTATTTGTCTCTAGGGTGCGCACCTGGAATGTTCCGATGCTTGGATGGCAAATGTGTCCGAGGTGATATGAGATGTGATCGTATTCCACATTGTGAAGATAGTTCTGATGAATTAGACTGTCGTAAGTATTTTACAAAACATATAATCAATGAGTAAGTGTCTCTTAAATTGTAACCCTTTACTCCATAGCCTGTTTGTAGTTTTGAAGAGATGTGACCACTTAGAGCAGGTTGGAAGTAAAGCATTCTGCTGTACTTTCAGCCTGCTTTAATGTACAATGTTTAATCTGCAAGGATATAGAAATGAAACTACTTTCTTCAGTGCAGGAATAAATTGAAGGCGTAAAAAGGCATATATATGTGGTAATGGGTTATATACCCTCTTCAAATTAGCTTATTTTCAATCCTTTCCATTTTTGTCATGCCACCTTATTCAAAAAAAATACAGTGAAACACCTCTAAACCGGACATGTAATGGGACAACATAAATGTCCGGTTTATAGGGGTTTCCAATTTAGAGGGGTTTTAACCTATAGCATGTTTCTTGTATGGAAGATAGCTGATCACTTAAAGCAGGTTGAAAGTAAAGCAGAATGCGCCTTAAGGCGCATTCTGCTTTTCTTTCAACCTACTTTAAGCTATCATCTGATAGAATTTAGAAAATATTTCTGATGATACATATTCAAGAATGTATTTTCTTCAGTGTAGGAATAAATCAAAGGTGTTAAAAGGCATATTTATTGTGAAATGGGTTATAATAAATGAGGGTTGGAAATGGGACCAAAGTTTTTGTCCGGTTTAGAGAGAAAACCCGTATTTAGAGGTTCCGGTTTAGAGGGGTTTCACTGTATTAACACAAACAGAATGTGTTTTTATGCCCCCGGCATCGACAGATGCGGGAGCATATAGTAATCGTCCTGTCCGTCCGTCCGTCCGTCTGTCCGTCCGTCCATGCATCCGTCCGTCCTTCCGTCCGTCCGTAACAGGTTAAGTAGATTTTACCGTTTCGTCTAGCATCAACACCGCTTACTCAAATGCTTTGATACTTATACAGTTGTTGCCTTGGACCATTCCCTATCCACCAATATCACCCAACCTTGATTTTGACCTTGACCTAATTTGGACTTAGAATATTTTGAATGGGCTATTTCTTGGTTAACTAGATTTTACCGTTTCGTCTAGCATCAACACTACTTACTACAATGCTTCTATACTTATACAGTTATTGCCTTGGACCATTACCAACCCACCAGTAATACCCAAGCTCAATTTGACCTTGACCTTGACCTAATTTGGACTTAGAAAAGATTCAGAATATATTGTCAAGGATGCCACCGGGCGCATAAGCGTTTATTGAACGCAGTCTTGTTTCTCTATAGCAGGCTGTAGACGAGACCAGTTCACATGTGCAGATGGTAATTGTGTCCGAGGTGATATGCAGTGTGACGGTGTGCCACAATGTGAAGATGGTTCTGATGAGGATGGTTGTCGTAAGTATACAGTTAACCCATTTCTTCATTAATATGCCTGTTTACTTCTTTAATATATTCCTCCACTGAAGAAAATAGTTCTACTTTATACAGTCATGAATATGTTCAGATGAAGATGGTTGTCGTAAGTATACCGTTAAACATACGATCATTGACCAGTAAACTGGCAAATATAAAGAATTCTCAACCCATTTCCCCCGTAGAAGCGCCGTTTAGCGCATTTGATTTATTCGTCAATCAAAAAAAATAGTTCCCATTTATACATGCATGAACACATATGATAAGAAATATTTTCTATGTCCTACCAGATGGCAGCTTAAAACAGACCGAAAATAAAGCAGAATCTGCTTTACTTTCAACTTTCTTTAAGTGGTTACCTATATCTTCACAATTAGAAACAGGCTATGGAGTAAAGGGTTAAAGAAAGAGGCTACTTAAGAGAAACCTGCAAAAATAGTTAGCCCATTACCCCATAGTCTGTTTCTAGTATGGATGATAGGTGACCACTTAAAGCAGGTTGAAAGTAAAGCAGAATGTGCCTTAAGGCACATTCTGCTTTACTTTAATCCTGCTTTAAGCTACTCTCTGCTTGAATAAAGAAAATATTTATATGGCACATATTCATGACTTTATAAAGTGGAACTACTTTCTTCAGTAGAGGAATAAATAAAAGGCGTAAAAAGACGTATTTATGGGGTAATGGGTTAAACAAATTCAAATTAAGGTTCTATATGATTGCATTTTGATCCCAGTGGTTGCAAAGGTCAAGCAGCCATATTGTAACTTTGAAATATAGATATGTTCAACTTAAATGAATTAGAGATATGAGTGTTTTACTGTTTTGTCATAAGATAAAGCTTGTAACACTATGTAATGCTGAAATTTATACTGTATAATTATCCCCATTTAAAATCCCAGGGGAAAAACAAAAGCTTAAAGCTAGCTGAAAGTATAGTAGAGCATTTTGCTTTACTTTCAACCTGCTTTTAAAGGTCACCTGTCTTCTAAACTGAAAACAACCTATGGGGTAATGAGTTAAGCCACATTCTGCTTTACTTTCAACCTGCTTTAAGCAACCCTCTACTAGGATATAGAAAATATTCAAATGGTACATATTCATGACTGTGTAAAGTGGAACTATTTTCTGCTGTGGATGAATAAATTAAAGGAGTAAAAATATGCATTTATGGGGGAAATGGGTTAAGGAGCAATTTGCTGTACTGAAAACAAGTTATAAGAGAAATGGTTAAAAAAGTGTATAATTATTTTTGGCAGATATGGACAGGGGGATTTTTTAGAGGGAAGCACTGATCGGGGGTGCAGTTGTAAATACGCTATTCCTACCCATTTAGGCGTTAATCTATGCGTAAGAAACGCATTGTGAACGGTTAACGCCTAACAATTTTTACGCATTTAAACGCGTTAATAAACGATTAAACCAATGCAGTCTCGGCTAAGGGGTCAGTCGGCTAAGTGATGACCCTTTCATCCAGGCTCTTTTAAACGCGTAAAGAAACGCTTAAGAAATGGCTAGGAAACTCGTTTAACGAAACAGATTATAAACGCGTAAGAAACGCTTAAGAAAAGCTTAAGAAAAGCGTAAAGTGGGTAGGAATAGCGTATTTACCACTGCATATATCTATCTGTATTTCTATATTATATTTGTCTGCAGCTTGCCGAGCTGGCATGTTCCGATGTGCAGATGGTAATTGTGTGGAGGGCTCCATGTACTGTGATGGTGTTCCACAGTGTGAAGACGGCTCAGACGAGTTCAACTGCCGTAAGTTTGTATAAAATATTTTATCAATGAATTAACTCATTAAGCCATACTGACTCATATTGACGCATTGCGCAATATTCTCATACTGACTCATTTTGACACACTTTAATCCACTAGCTTGTATTGAGATAAGTATTGATAATTGTTTATCGCTTATGAGTTAATGAATTAATAATTACAGTCTCCTCTGTCCTGTCTGCCTTCGTCCAAATTCATCCTTACCACGTTTTGCTTTACTTTCAAGCTGCTTTAAGCTACAATCTGCTAGAATAAAAAAAATATTTCTGATGATACTTGTTTATAACTGTATAAATTGGAACTTTTTTCTTCAATGGAGGAATAAAACTAAAGGCATAATGTTGTGAATAACAATTTAGCGCTGATGTGCACGAGGCGCGGTAATGACGTTAACGTCTGTGACGTCACATTGTTTATATATTTATGTATGATTGAAGTAAGAAGAACGTTAGATTACAATTAGTTGAAGACACAACGCATTAGTTATTTTATAACCCACTATTACGATACATAAAAAGGCATATTTATGGGGTAATGGGTTACATCTGTTTTGACTTTCTCCTTGTAGCACAGACAAGTTGCCCACCAGGTGACTTCCAGTGTACAACCACCAGTAATCTAGAGTGTATAGATGAGAGACTCAAATGTGATGGCTACCCAGATTGTTCAGACAGCTCTGATGAGCAAGGCTGTCGTGAGTACCTTTATTGTTCCAGTCATTTTCAGCCATGCCCCAAATTAATAAAGAGTTTGAGTTGAGTCTGAGATCGTTCTCAAGCATTTAATTGGTCAGATATGAGCAAAAGCTCAAATGTGATCAATCAAATACTTGAGAACCATTCACACTCTCCTTATACTGACGCACAAAACAAATGAACATTTAGCATCAGACATGATAGATATTTGTTTAACCCATTACCCCACAAATACCCCTTTTATGCCTTACTGTTTCATTTATTCCTTCACTGAAGAAAACTGTTCTATTTTACACAGACATAAATATGTATCATAAAAAATATTTTCTATATCCTACCAGATAATAGCTTAAAGCAGGCTGAAAGTGAAGCAGAATGCGCATTTAGGCGCATTTTGCTTTACTTTCAACCTACTTTAAGTAATCATCTTTCTTTAAAACTAGAAACAGGCTATGGGGTAATGGGTTAATAGAACAGCCATGAGGTTTTGATACAGATATTTACTTATTTTGAGGTTAGAATAATGCCAAAAAGAGCTTTCTGCTTTATAATTTTCCTGAAATTTAAGCAATCATGTCTTTAATCATGTCTTTAGAGATATTTGCACTTTTTAATGAGTTGTTCAATGAGTTTAATACTATTGTGAAAATTCTCTTTTCTATGTGGTTAGTTAAGCAGTGAAAGAGTATATAACATTAACTTTGCTTAAGGTTCTAGAATATCAACTTTCCATCACATGGAGAATAAATTGGTTTTATGTATTATGCGTATTGCACATTATTTATGTTTATTTCACATGTAAAACTTGTAGAACACTTCAAAGCTTTGCCTCTAATATTCATTTTGTATCATTTTGAAACATTTTGTATCATTTTGTATCATTTTGAAACATTTTGTATCATTTTGAAACATTTTGTATCATTTTGAAACAATTTGTATCATTTTCAAACATTTTGTATCATTTTGAAACAATTTGTATCATTTTCAAACATTTTGTATAATTTTGAAACAATTTGTATCATTTTCAAACATTTTGTATCATTTTGAAACAATTTGTATCATTTTGAAACAATTTGTATCATTTTCAAACATTTGTATCATTTTGAAACATTTTGTATCATTTTGAAACAATTTGTATCATTTTCAAACATTTTGTATCATTTTCAAACAATTTGTATCATTTTCAAACAATTTGTATCATTTCCAAAAATTTGAATAATTTTCAAACAATTTGAATCCTTTTCAAACAATTTTGATCCTCTTGAGAAGTCTAGTAATTCTATCTTTCCTCAGGATCTAAACTGTTTGACACTCTGACAATGTAATTATAAAGGATTGGTAATTGACAGACTTCTACACAAGATCAATACCGCAAGGACAATGTTGAGAGCGGGAGTATTGTCACTAATGCTAACATTAAGTGAAGGGCTCTAGCTAAGAGGGTTTAAAACACTTTTATTTCCAACATTTCTTCTTTATGGCTCCACAAAAACACTATGTCCTTAGAATCATCACTATGTGACAATTATATTGATCACTTTGTGACGATTCTATTGATCACTTTGTGACGATTCTAAGAAGTAGTTATATCATACTGTTTTATGGAGGCATAAGGATTTTAAATTTTGAGATACTCACCTTATCTGGAGCTCTGTAAAATAATGTATACTGTGAATGGCCAGACACTGCGGTAATTTATCCACCAGCTTCTTATGCACAAGTTTAACCCATTACTCCATAGCCTGTTTCAAGTATTGAAGATAGGTGACCACTTAAAGCGGTTTGAAAGTAAAACAGAATGCTCTACTTTCAGCCTGCTTTAAGCAACCATATGCTAGAATATAGAAAATATTTCTTATTCATGATATGTATAAATTGGAACTATTTTCTTCAGTTTAGTATGTTTCAAGTATTGAAGATAGGTGACCACTTAAAGCAGTTTGAAAGTAAAACAGAATGCGCCTTAAGGCGCATTCTGCTTTACTTTCAGCCTGCTTTAAGCAACCATATGCTAGAATATAGAAAATATTTCTTATGATATGTACAAATTGGAACTATTTTCTTCAGCTGCGGATTAAATTAAAGGTGTAAAAATGTGTATTTATGGAGTAATTGGTTAACCCTTTCAACACTGATTAACTTTACTGTTGTCAGCTAAAAATGTTGTCCACTAGAATCCTGAAATACTTTTGGATTTCTAAAAGACAAGCAAGGTTGAAGTAATCAAATTTGGAGCCTGATCAGGCCACACATTTTATGGGGCCTGAATTGAATTCAAACTGTTAACCCTTTCCCCCATAGAAGCGCCTTTTAGCGCATTCAGTTTATTCTTGCCCTGAAGAAAATAGTTCCAATTTATACATTCATAAATATGTATAATACAAAATATGTTCTATATTCTAGCAGATGATAGCTTAAAGCAGGCTGAAAGTAAAGCAGAATGCGCTTAAAGCGCATTCTGCTTTACTTTCAACCTGCTTTAAGTGGACACCTATATTCAATACTAGAGATATGCTATGTGGGAAAGGGTTAAGTTAGATCGTTACTCCTATTTCCCATTTCAAGAGTTTGCACTCAAGGCACATGTGCATTGTAAGCTGTAAAACAAAGGTTGATCTGAATCTACACAGTTTGCAATTCAATAAGCCTGGTTTTCTTCTGGTATGACTTACATGTCTCGAGCAAAACCTGTGAAATTGTGTATTAACCCTTAGCCCGCCAAATTAATTGTCGTCTGCTACATTTCTCGTCTGCGTCAAGTTTCAAAGTGTCCAAAGTTGCTCAAAATTGCTGAAAATGTTGTCCGTGTGTCAAACAGCTTGGATCCGGATGAGACGCCGAGTTACTCGGCGTCTCATCTGGATCCAAGCTGTTTGCATATGGAGCTATAGTCGTGCGTGGCAGGCTAAGGGTTAAATGGAAGGAGACATAACACTTTACTCCATAGGCTGTTTCTCTTTTTGAAGCTTGCTATAAGTAACCAATTGCAAGGATAAAGGAAATATTTGTTGTGGTGCATACTCATGACTGTGTTCCTTGGAATTACTTTTCACTGGAGGAATAAATTAAAGGCATAAAAAGGTGTATCTATGGAGTAATGGGTTATTTAACCCTTAGCCTGCCACTTACGACTATAGCTCCATATGCAAACAGCTTGGATCCGGATGAGACGCCGAGTAACTCGGCGTCTCATCCGGATCCAAGCTGTTTGACACTCGGACAACATTTTCAGCAACTTTGAAGCACTTTGAAACTTGAAGCAGACGAGAAATATAGCAGACGACAATTTATTTGGCGGGCTAAGGGTTAAGATTTAAAGAATTGTCAATCTGACCAATATTAAATACATTAGAGAGAGGTCTGGCACATTAGAATATTTTTGTTTTACAAAAAGAGAGGCTGAAAAGGGGCATGTCCTAGACAATTATGATATAGCTCTACTTTCTTCTATCAGTAAATACTAACAAAGTCAGGGCCTCCAGATAAGTAAAAGAGAGTATGGTAAACTTAACTTTTCAACACTTTCTCCAAAACCTATTATATGCCTAATCTTTTGTCTCTCCGAGAAGATTCTAAAGAGTTGTCACATCATAGGGTTTGATTGAGAAATATAAGAATTTGGGTATCTGAAATATGCAGGCCGGGCTCTAGATAAGAGGGAGTTAACCTTTCTCACTTATTTCAGCCCCAAATCCTATGGTGTTACTACTCATTAGAATCATCTCGAAGAGACGATTCTAATGAGTAGTGACACCATAATTATGGTTTAATGCAGAAATAAAGATTTTAGTTTTTGAAATACTCCCCTTATCTGGAGCTCTGTTGCAACTGATCTGGAGCTATGCAAAGCATGAACACTCTACTCCTATTAGAGCTTGTTTTATTTCTGTTTCGTTGCATCACTATCTTATTTGCAAGCAGCGGGCTGTAGAGCAGATCAATTCACTTGTGTTAGAGATGGACGGTGCCTTCCATTGTGGACACGATGCAATGGCCGGGCTGAGTGTACAGACAGGTCGGATGAGCAGAATTGTCCATCAGCATGTGAGATATGGTCATTTCACAATCTACAATTGTAGACATGACCCTTATAACTAGCTAAATTAACCCTTACAGTGATGAAGTCTTAACCCTTTACCCCATGGCCTGTTTCAAGTTTTGAAGACAGGTGACCACTTAAATCTGGTTGTAAGTAAAGCAGAATGCTTTACTTTCAGCCTGTTTTAAGCTATTATGATTATTATCTGCTAGGATATAGAATTTTTTTCTTATGATACGTATTCATGCCTGTATAAATTGTAACTATTTTCTTCAGTGGAGGAATAAAATTGCTTATAGGCATAAAACTGTATTTATGGGGTTATTGGTTAAAAGTCTGTTCCCTTCTCTTGTACAGTCACTTTTGACAGACCTGACCAAAAACTTTTCAAAGGGATGGCAAACAGTGGCAAATCTGATAAGAGGGCTGCATACACCATGTGTCCTCTAGCTTGTTGTTAGCGTTTAAAGGGACTCGCAACCGGATGGTGTTCTTGTCAAAATAAATAAAAAATACTCAAATAAAAGCAAATTTGTGGCATTATTTGGCTTTTGACATTAAAAAAATATGATCAGTCCAAAAAACGTCTCAAGAATCATCACCGAATCTTAGTTTTTTAAGATATTTTCCATCGTTTTTCCATAGCGTTAGCTAACGGTATAGTTGTTGCTTCTCTACACGGGGTCAGACATAAACCCGAGCCGAATAATGTTCTATTAATAGCTATCATTGAAGTACGTTAATTCGCTACCATATATATAGAGAGCGTCCGTAGCCGAGGGCGTAAAGGCGATGCCTCATTTTTCATTTTTGTCTCTGCATGGATGGTCACGGGTTCGAATCCCACCAGAGCCTCTTCTTTCTTTTTTTTTGGAAATGCATTTTTTTAACAGAATTTATTATCCTAAACTAAATTTTACCAATTTATATAAGCATTTGACATATATTTACAAATTACTATTTTTAATGCTCGATCCGGTTGCGAGCCTCTTTAAGACAGGGATTGCTTAAAGATGACTGAAAATAAAGCAGAAAGCTCCTAAAGGATAAACCTTTCGGTCTGGAAAAGGTAGAAGCATGAAAAACTATTTCTATGAGGAATAGGAAAAGGCATCAAAAGGCGTTTCTATGTGGGATTGGAAGAATCCCTACAGCCCTCTGTAGAGATTACTGATTACATAAATTATGCAAACAGTGTAGACCCTGTTCAGAGGGCTCCTATAGGAGCCCTCTGATCAGGATCTGCACTGTTTGATATTTTCATTGCTTTTTGTTGTCATATCAAAAATGTAACAGTAGACTGGTTTAAGATGCATGTACTAGAAGAGTCCAAAAGGATAATAAATACCCACAAGAGATATTTAGGGTTGAAAGGATTAAGAGCTTGATCATACTAGGGTCTCCACTGTTTGCTAATATTGTATGCACATGACCTCAAAACTGTAAGGGTTAAACACTACTTTGGTTTCATTCTGTTTTTACTTTGAAAATCTTTTTGAGTTCTTTAATTATTTCTAACCAATATGGTATTTTGTTATTCTCTGCAATTCTTCCTTTTATGTAGTCAAGCTTATTATAATTTGTAAAGCAGCACTTTGAACACAAACTTAAGTTTGAGATATGAAAACAAATGTTAGAAATAAGAGCTGAATATCTTTGATCCTTTTCAAGCACCTACACAGTATTTCACTTCTAAAAGAAATGCCCCTTTACACATCTTAACTTGTGAAATAAGCTATAAAGGAAAGGGAATCATATCAGAAATGCAAAATATTACAGTAATATTCTTAAAATTTGGACACTCTGTAAACTAGTAAACTGTTGTAATTGTTATCCTAAAATTTGAACTCATTGCTTTTATCACACGGGATTTTTTCCAACAGGTGTAGACTGAATGGCAAACAGTGTAGACCCTGATCAGACTGCTCCTTAGGGAGCAGTCTGATCAGGGTCTCCATTGTTTGCTCTGGTCTTTCTATTCCAGTACTTAGGGTCATTACGGCAATTGGTATATAAGCATAAAATAATGGGTTATAAAGGATGTATGAATTGTAAAGGTGCTGAACTGGTTCATAAAGCATGATTAGTAAACCTGTGCTTAGCTCTACTGGCTCTAAGCAAGAATTCATGCTCAGTAAAATCTAGCTATTTTATAACCACTTGAAAGAAGACTTGTTGTCAGTGCATATACCTTATAATGGCTGCTTAATCCATTCCTCCATAACCTTGCCTTTTAACAACCCTAATTATTGCTACACAAAGGAAAATAGTCCACATGTAGGAAGAACCTGAACTTAATCTCAGAATGCTTTAATGTCCAGTATATTTCAAGATGCAGCTTTAAAGCAAGTTGAAAGTTAAACAGAATGCTCCTGAGGAAGATTCTGCTTAACTTCCAAGCTGCTTTAAGTGATTTAAAAGAATCCATTGCGTAAAGGGTTAGAGCTGGATGAAAGTAAAGCCAGGGCTCCAGATAAGGGTGAGTGACCTGAACAAATCCAACATTTTCTCACTCATTTTAGCACTAAATCCTATCGAGACGATTCTAATGAGTAGTGACACCATAGGGTTTAAAGCAGAAAGATTTTAGTTTTTTGAAATACTCTCCTTATCTGGAGCCCTGAAAGCAGAAAGATGGGTTAACCTGCTTAACCCATTACCCCATAGACTGTTTCTAGTACCACTTAAAGCAGGTTGAAAGTAATGCAGAATGTGCAAAAGGCACATTCTGCTTTACTTTCGGCCTGCTTTAATCTGCTATCTACTTAAAGGAAAACGGACAGCTGATGACAATATGGTCTTAGATCCTAGATTTTATCCTAAAAGCAACATTCATGAAGGTCCTGCAATTATTACTCATCGATAAGGTACGAAAAAGATCGATTTACTGCATACAGGTAAGCTATCGCTAATTGGAACGGGCGCCGCCATATTGGCAAAGCTATCATTCGGAACCCTCGATTTTTATCCATTTTGTGACGACACAAAGGCCTAAACGCTGATTGGCTCTTTCACTCAACCACTGTAACTTGGACGGACATTTCACACTTCGTCAGTAAGGGTAACGGCAAGCTTAATTCAAGGTCGCATACAGTTAAAAAAAAAGATAATAGATAGATGGTATATTCATATTGATTATGATGAACTTGAAAGGTCGTGTAGATCCAGAAACGATCAGAAGCTATCGTTAATCGGCTTAGAGAAATGTCCGTTCCAATTCCCAGCTGTAGAATCTGGGAAAACAATGATGCGAAATGGCTAACAGTAGAGTATGGCGACATCCATAATACCTTGATTGATGATTATAATAATAGATCTAGATCTACAATAAAAAAAATATCTGATAATCAGTGCGTTATTGTGCTGATCTAGACATAAATGTTGAACTGGCTTAGATCTACCAACTCGTTTACAAATCAGCATTTTCTAGCTGGTTCGTCTCGGTTTAGGAATTCAACGCTACAGAAATTCTTAATGAAAAAAGTCTCATTACTAGATCTACATATTGTACGGGTAGATCTAGATCGGTTTTTTCTTTCTTAATTTAATCATCGCGATTCTCTAGATCCCGATCTGATAGAGCGATCTTACTTGAGTCCAAATCCGATTTTGATTGGATCTAGTTTTATCGTTCTTATTTCTGGGTGTAGTTTTACACTCGTCATTTCTGTAGAAAAAAAATCAAACAACTTTTAGATAGGCCTAAATGAATTTTAATTTAAGATTTAAATTCGAGTTTTATGGTAGTTTGAAAAAGTAGCATGCAATTCGGTGAAAACGATACAAGTCAATATATTTCCAATATATTTTTACTTAGATTTATGTTACTATGGTAAGTATATATGCCGCATGGAGTAACGATTTACCTGCTGTCTACAAAAGAATACAATAGAATAGTATTTCAAAACAACTAAGATCCAGATTAAAAGCCGAGTTACTCGGAGTCCGATCTGGATCTAAGCATGGATACAGCTCAGATTCTCAGTATCTCGGAGTCTAATCTGAATAAAAGCAATGATATAGCTCAGGTACTCAGTAACTCGGAGTCTGATTTGCATTTTATGAATTAAATATTCCTTTGATATAAATTCAGACAGTTTGGATCCCGATCACAATGTTGAATGACTCGGCGTCGCAACTGTTTGATAACTATTAGAAAACATTTTGCACGTGAATTCCTACGCAATCAGTTTGAATTTTGATTAGACGCCGTGTAGATCGGCATTGCATCAGAATCCAAACTGTTTGACATCTTAGAGAACATTCAATTATTTTGCATTATAGTTTTAAAAAAGCGATTTGGATGAAGCTGAGACGCCGAGTAGCTCGCCATCTGATCAAGATCTAAACAGGTTTACATTTTATAAAGAAATATTCCTTTTATATACCGGTAAATTCAGACTGTTTGGATCCCGATCACAATGTTGAGTGCCTCTGCGTCGTAACTGTTTGATATCTATTAGAATTTATTTTCACATGAATTCCTACGCAATCAGTTTGGATTTTGATCAGACGCCGTGTAGATCGGCACTGCATCAGGATCCAAACTATTTAAACTTTTGGAATACATTCAATTATTTTTTATTATAGTTTTACAAAAGCGATTTGGATGAAGATGAGACGCCGAGTAGCTCGCCATCTGATCAAGATCTAAACAGATTTACATTTTATGAAGAAATATTCCTTTGGTATAAATTCAGACAGTTTGGATCCCGATCACAATGTTGAGTGTCTCGGCGTCGTAACTGTTTGATATATATTAGTGTTTTTTTCTCACGTGAATTCCTACGCAATCAGTTTGAATTTTGATCAGACACCGTGTAGATCGGCACTGCATCAGGATCCAAACTGTTTGACACCTTTGCATTATTCAATTTTTACTTTCTTTCCAGTTTTACACACGTTTGGTGTAGATGAGACGCCGAGTAGCTTGGTTCTCATCAGGATCCAAAATGATTCACAGCTGAGTTTTATCGTTTCATTTTTACAGTTTGGATCTAGATGAGAATCCGAGTTGCGAGATGGGACAGTTAAGAATTGTCACAGACCTGCAGATGTGATTTGTTTGATTGGTTAATTAGTTGTTTGATATTTCTGTCTACCGCCTAGGATTATGCTTACTTTTGATGAGCCGAAGCTTTTATTCCCGAGCCGAAACTTTATTACCCCCGCATCCGGTGTGTGACGCAACGGTCAAGCGGCATCCCCCTGTGATATTTTTGTAGATAGCATGCATGTGGAGCGTGCTCTATGGAATTCCGCGATTCCATTGGTTAACTATATTTAGATGTTGACCTCAGGAACAGTTAGAAACTTTCGTGTGATAACTTATCTGCATATTTCATAAGTTGACATAGATCATTCTTTCCGAAAAGTGACGAGTAGTGCGTGCAGTATCGAATGCACGTCTTACGGAGATCACCGATCAACAATAGGTCACACCTAATGACCTAAGCCTCTTTTTATGCAATTCATTGTGTAGCAACCCCAATAATTAGATTTGGGATTTCGGAAGATATTTGAACACACTTTACGGACAGTAAAATTTCAGTAGAAGAATGAGATTTTAGCCGCTCAATAGAGGACTCGCTCTAACCCGCTCTCATCAGGTAATTGATAACCCGCGGAAAGCCGCGCTTATCAGGGAATAGATAAAGTCGCGCTTTTACGGGCTCATAAGATGTTTATGATTAATATTTACGGAAATATTAACAGATAAGACTAAATATATCGGAGAAACTTTTTTCGAAAGTCACAGGGCTTCGATGCCTTTATTCACAACCAGTATGCAAACATTATCAAGAGTATCCGTGCCCGATTCCGGTATCCTATGATATTTGCCTGATATACGCTACCTCAAGTATGGCTGGATTAAGCACTAATAGCTCGAAAGTTTGATGGTTCTGCTATGCACTCATTGTCACCAAGACACCCAATCGTCATTTCATTTGTTCTTCAGCAAGTATTAACCTCCTTTGTAGGCATTTATACACAAGTATTGCAGTCGCAAATTCGTTCGGCGAATGCGCTTTCTCTTCGCCCGACCCGTCGTAGTCTCTGTCTTCTAATATTACATTCTCTGATAATTTAGGATCGAAATCGTAACACTGAAGTTCTAAAGTGTTTTTACCTTCCTCCACATGCCCAATTTTTCTCAGTATTTCAGTTTATTAATGTTATCGAGGTAAATTCCGCGCACTCTACGGCATTCCCGGTTAGACTCGCTATAACCGGAAGGTCGCGGAAGGCCTTAGTTACGTCACACAGGTAAACAAAATGGCGGCCCCCATGGTCGCTTGCACAGTCATATATCACAAAGTTTAAACGGCTCTAACTACTTCATTTTTTATTATTTTTCAAAATTTCAAAGGCAGAAGGCGATTTTTTTTCAATATCTTTCATTTAAAAGATATTTATCACCAGCTGTCCGTTTTCCTTTAAGAAATAATAAATTCATACCAGTGTTTTATCGTGCAATCGAACACTCGTAGGAGTTGAGATGCGTAGTAATTTAATCACGAGGCCTTTAGGCCGAGTGGTTTAATTACAAGCATCTCAACGACTACCTGTGTTCTATTGCATGATAAAACACTGGTATTAATTCATTATTTCGATTCTAACACATAATCTAACCTTAATTTGCACCGAAGCAACAGCGCTACATTTCTTGGCGTACGCATTTTCGAAGCCAAATGACGTCACGTTAGAACGTTTAGCGCGTGAGTGTTCTACTGAAAATTCGTACACTGAGACGGTCCTTCTTCGCTTATAGAGGGGTGTGGGCGAGGTGTGTTAGAATATGATATAGAAAATATTTCTTTTGGTGCATATTCATGTCTGTATAATGTGGAACTGTTTTCTTCAGTGGAGGAATAATTTAAAAGCAGAAAAAGGAATATTATTTTTATGGAGTATTGGGTTAAACTGCTTCTGTCCTTCCCACCATAAAGCAACAATAGTCTTCATTTCCAGTTGTCATAATAGCATATCGACTTTACTGTGGGCAGCATCAAAATTGGATGTCTTGCACTTTAACTGATCACATAATAAGCTTATACCTTACAAAAGCTACTCTAAATATACTAGCATGCTCTGCAAACATTAAGTTCACCCAAACCTTTCGAACACTGAAAAAAAGATATACAGCTTTGTCTAACAATGGCTAATTTTACCCAGTCAGACTTCTATTTAAAAAACCTCTTGTGAATGGCTTCAGAAGTACAGCTTAGCTAACAAACTGTTTGGATCCTGATCAGATGCCAAGGAACTCAGCATCTGATCTGGATCCAGACATTCTGCATATGGCACTTATGCTGCAGCGCCCCAGATATGGGGAGTAATTTCAAAACAAAAATCTATATGTCTGCACCAAACTCTGTGGTGTAACTATTCATTAAAATCATCTCTTTGAGACGATTCTGTTACGTAGTCACTGTTTGATGCAGACATAAAAGACAAAAATTTGGAAACTTGAATTTATTCCCTCATATCGGGAGCTTTCTTGCCCAATACATAAAAAAATATGAGTTGAGCCTGAGATTGTTGTCAAGCTTTTGATTGGTCAGATTTGAGCCTTCTGCTCAAATCTGACCAATCAAAAGCTTGAAAATGATCTAGTTCCCTGATACTTGTTTCTGGTGTTCAAAGTGTATCAAACACTACTACGTGTATAAGATTTGCACTGCTCAGAATACTAAAAGTCTTACAGTGAGTTGTACGACTAAGTTGTTTTGATCACTTTATGAACTCTTCTCGCCTCTGTTACTTAGCATGTAGAGTTGACCAGTTCCGGTGCGGAGATGGATCGTGTATTGATCTCAGCCGAAGATGTGACAAACGTGATGACTGCAGGGACCGCTCTGATGAACTAGCATGTCGTAAGTTATTAACTCTTTACCTTATAGAAGCGCCTTTTAGCGCATTCTGTTTAATCCTCCGCGTAAGAAAATAATTCCAATCTATACATGCATGAATATGTATCAGAAGGAATATTTTCTTAATTCTAGCAGGTAGAAACTTAAAGCAGGCTGAAAGTAAAGCCTAAGGGCGCATTCTGCTATACTTTCAACCTGCTTTAAGTAGTTGCCTATTTTCTTCAAAACTAGAAACAGGCTATGAGGTAAAGGGTTTAAGAATTGAGTTGGTCTTAATCTTTACACCATATACATGTAGGTACTATTGGGTAGTTTAGAACACCTTTACTCATCCTCCTTAAGAACTGTCTGATCAGGGTCTACATGATTTTCAAAAACCATGAATATACAAGTTATTAACATGATCTGGATCCAAACTGCAGTACTATTACATTGGCTAATAAGATATAGTGAATCTAACACCACCGTGAGTGTCAGATAAGAATATCCCACCCGAGTTTTCAAGATATTTTGATCACGAGGCTTTGCTGAGTGTTCCAAAAATATCTTCAAACTAGGGTGGGATATTCATCTGACACTCAACTGTGGACGTGTTAGATTTATTTTCTCACCTCGTCAACCCTAAAAATGCGTTTAACTTGCTATACAGGGGCGAGTTGTATTTTAAGGCGCTAATGCATGCATGACGACGTCATGATGACGTCAAAACAACGGCAATAACAACCAATCATAAGATAGTTCCATTAGTTCGGCTTGTCTGTCCGGACAGATAAGGTTATCTCACACCCCCTTGATTTCGGGATACCTCTGTCCGAGAGGTGAGAAAAGTAAAGGAATCCTTAGGAAAGAGAGCAGAATCATGTAAGACAAATCCTATATATAAAAAAATGCAGCCCCTGATCAAATAGCTCCTTCAGGAGCTGTCTCATCTGGGTATACACCATTTGCAGAAATCAGAAATCATCAATAATTATGTTCTATTAGAGGGAGAAATGTTGACTGATCTGTATCTACTACAGTAATTTCTTATATTTTTTATTGTGCTGATTTAAATTTAATTCGTAATAGATATTTTCAGGCAGATTCTCTTCGGGAACTGTTTGAGTTTGTAGATATATCTAAAATACTTGAATTTTTAAAAGCCATTAATTTATATTATAAAATTTGAATAAATTATATTCTTTAAAAGATAATTTTTTCTATGTTGATTATGTTTTGTCCATATTTTGTTTACTTTCCTGTTGATGGGGACTGACATTGACGTAATCTATTACTTGTTAATATTTTAAATTTCATATTCATCATTATTTATTCGGCTCTAAATGACCTTTTTGTGTCGATGGGCCGTAAAGCACCATTCATTCATTCATTCATTCATTCTTATATTTTTTAAATGTCTTTCATGTGCGCTTTTGAACACACAACTCCTGTGTGAGAAGAGCGCTATATAAATCGGGTATACAGGGCTCAACATTTTTATTTCTGCTTTAAACCCTATGGTGTCACTACTCATTAGAATTGTCTCGAAGAGATGATTCTAATGAGAAGTAACACCATAGGATTTGATGCTAAAATAAGTGAGAAAATGTTGGATTTGTTCAGTTGACTCCTTCTAATCTGGAGTCTGGGTATAATAGTAAATAATAATGTCAATATTTTTCTTTGTGTTTTCTCCAGCATGCCAACAGGGAGAGTTCCAGTGTGATGACGGTGGCTGTATTGATAACAGAAGACGATGTGACAGGAGGCCAGACTGTGCTGATGGATCGGATGAACAGAATTGCCGTAAGTAGACCTACAGTCTTACAGTATTACTCCCTGTGATCTGTCTCCAGCATCTTTGTGAGTGGTCCCAATATTCAGGCTTTACTGAGAACAGATATATATTATTACTTAAAGGTACATGTAGTAATTAGACTAAACAAATCCTACTACATTTTATCGCTTGTTTCAGCACAATTCCTATGGTGTTACTACTCATTAGAATCGTCTCGAAGGTGTTACTATTCATTAGAATCGTCTCTTCGAGACGATTCTAATGAGTAGTGACACCATAGGGTTTAATGCAGAAAAGAAGATTTTAATTTTTGATATACTGAGCCCAATTATACTGTCACAAAATGTTTACTATCAAAAACAGAAAAAGAATTTCAACTATTTTTGCCATAGCCAAAAGTGCTAACGACCCTTTACCCAAATTTGCTTCACAATGATGAGTATTTGATGACTGCTGAAAGCAATATGAAAGTTTACTTTCATACTGCTTTGAGCTGTTACTTTTATACAACACTTTAAACGATTACTTACTTCTGGCGCTTTTGTGAAGGAGTAGAGTGAGGCCTCTTAATTTGTGTCTCTCCATTTTCCAATTAAGGGTTGGTTGGCTTGCATCTGTGTTAACACTTAGCCCGCTAAATAAATTGTCTTCTGCTATATTTCTCGTCTGCTTCAAGTTTCAAAGTGCTTCAAAGTTGCTCAAAATTGCTGAAAGTGTTGTCTGAGTGTCAAACAGCTTGGATCCGGATGAGACGCCGAGTTACTCGGCGTCTCATCCGGATCCAAGCTGTTTGCATATGGAGCTATAGTCGTGAGTGGCAGGCTAAGGGTTAATGTCTATACAGAATGTTGTATTTGTCCTGCGGTTTAATATGTAGACACTGTCAAACTTGTGTTAATTTAACTTTAACACTCTCTAAAATAGCAAAGATCTCTCTTTAAGACATGCAGCTGCTTAATGTTAAGACCAGGAACCCTCAGATCAAGATCTGAACTGCTTGTAAAAGTTGACAAACAGTCCTAAATACATGTAGTCACAAATACCCTGCCACAGTGACGCTAAGTATTGGCCTGAGCAAACAGTGTAGAACCTGATCAGATTGCTTGCCATTCAGTGTGCATATTTTGGGCAAATTATTGAGTTATAAAAGCAATAATTTCAAATTTTAAGATAATTACATCAGTTCTATATGGTGTACCAAGACATGCATAGTCAAAACTCTATTCTTGGAACTTGCATTAGTTTGAACATACCCATAATTCAAAGTTAAAATGTGGCTTAGCCTCGTTTTAACATTGAAATAGGGTATGTTCGACTTAAGCAAGATCAACTTATCAAAGTTCGACTTATGAAATCCCATTAACCCATAAATACGCTTTTTTACGCCTTTAATTTATTCCTCCACTGAAAAATATAGTTTCAATTTATACAGTCATGAATAAGTATTATAAGATATGTTTTCTACATTCTAGCAGATTACAGCTTAAAGCAGGCTGAAAGTAAAGCAGAATGTGCCTTAAGGCACATTCTGCTTTACTTTCAACCTGCTTTAAGTGGTCACCTATTTTCAAATCTAGAAATAGGCTATGGGGTAATGGGTTAAGCGAGTTCAAAGTATTGAGTTTTTAGAATTTTAACAATACTATACTTTATTGGAAATGGTTTTGTCCATTTTAACCGTCAGGGGTGAATGAGTTAATACAAGTTTGAATATAACAGAGTCGAATAAGGAAGCTTCATGTCTGTGTGTAAGCTTTGTTCATTGTGTCTTAGGAATGCTTTCCCTAGCCTGCACAAAAAGGTTGTGGAATAAAAATTTGATATACATGTATTATGATTTATTGATTTCATGACATCCATGTTATTGCTAACAAAAACAACTATGCAGGGCTCCAGAAAAGAGGGAGTAAACTGAACAAATCCAACATTTTCTTACTCATTTCAGCACCAAACCCTATGGTGTCACTACTCATTAGAATCGTCTCAAAGAGACAGTTCTAATGAGTAGTGACACCCTTAGGTTAAATGCTGAAATAAAGCTTTTAGTTTTTGAAATACTCCCCTTATCTGATGCCCTGACTATGTACTTGTAACATAAAGAATGCCCTGAAAAAAATAATATACATGTAATTATAAATATAATTATACTTATTTGATTTTTGCTTTTATCATTTTTTGTTTCGGTTATACATGTACTATAACTATTACAATGTGTGTGTGTTTTTTAACCCATTATCCGGTGAATTCAAGCAGTTAGTTCACATATTTTACATAACATTTACAGCAAATACACGTAGATGTAGCCCAGGTCTTAAGCCCTGTGGCACAGGGCATTGTTTGGCCGAGAGTCGCTGGTGCGATGGCCGAGCCGACTGCCCAGATCAATCTGATGAGCAAAATTGTTGTAAGTTGTGATTTGGCCTGAGTCACATGACCCAAACCATGTCACATGACTAATCTTGTAACCGCATGATATTTTGCTAGCTATAGATAGAGCCAGTTTGCCTGCTATATCTTGTTTACATCATTTACTTGTAATGAATATATTTCTGTATTTCCAGATAATTATTCCATTTCATTTTACAGTAGAAACTGGCTAAGTTGACCATTCAAATGATGGCTTGTTTTGGTGTTTTACCCTTTACACCCTTTGTTCCTATTGTTGAAGATACCAGTAGGGGGCCACTAAAGCAGGTTGAAAGTAAAGCAGAATGTGCCTTAAGGCACATTCTGCTTTACTTTCAGCCTGCTTGAAGCTACCATCTACTAGAAAATAGAAAAACATTTCATATGAATGATATGATACATAAAATTATTCATGACTGTATAAATTGGAAGTATTTTCTTCAGAGTATGAATGAATTAAATGTGTAAATGTGCTTTTCTATGGAGTAAAGGGTTAACATTATCAGTCAGTCTTCGTCTGAATGGTCATGATAGCAGAACTTAACACATTGTATTCTGGGTAATATTTGGCGGCCATTTTTAGCTCACCTGAGCACAAAGTGCTCAAGGTGAGCTTTTGTGGTCAGTCTTTGTCCGTCGTCGTGCGTCGTTCGTCGTGTGTCAACAATTTCTTCAAACATCTTCTTCTTCAAAACTACTGGTCTGATTGCAACCAAACTTCACAGGAATGTTCCTTGGGTCAAGCTCTTTCAAAGTTGTTCAAAGAATTTGAAACAATGCAGAACTCTGGTTGCCATGGCAACCAAAGTGAAAAAATAAGGAAATCTTAAAAAATCTTCTTGTCTGAAACCACAAGGGGCCAGAGCTTAGATATTTGGCACATAGCATCATCTATAGGTCCTCTATCAAGCCCCTGGGGTCAAATTTGGCCCCGCCCCGGGGGTCACCATTTTACATAGAGTTATATAGTGAAATGTTCAAACATCTTTTTCTCTGAAACCAATATGACCAGAGCTTTGATATTTGGCATGGTATAACTTCTAGAGGTATTTGACATATATTGTTGAATTGGTTCCGGTCCGTTGCATATCTGGGTCACCGGAGCTAAAAATAGATTTTTTACCATGAGAACTTAAAAAATCTTCTTGTCTGAAACCATAGTACACTTAGCTTAGATATTTTGCACATAGCATCGTCTACAGATCCTCTATCAAATTTGTTCAAATTTTGTCCCTGGGGTCAAAATTGGCCCCGCCCCGGGGATCACAGTTTTACATAGAGTTATTTAGTGAAATGTTCAAACATCTTTTTCTCTGGAACCAATATGACCAGAGCTTTGATATTTGGCATGGTATAACTTCTAGAATTCCTTCACATATATTGTTGAATTGGTTATGGTCTGTTGCATATCTGGGTCACCGGAGCTAAAAATAGATTTTTTCAATGAAAACTTAAAAAATCTTCTTGTCTGAAACCATAGTACACTGAGTTTAGATATTTTGCACATAGCATAGTCTACAGGCCCTCTATCTTAGTTGTTCAAATTTTGTCCCTGGGGTCAAAATTGGCCCCGCCCCGGAGGTCACTGTTTTACATAGAGTTACATAGGGAAATGGTCAAACATCTTTTACCCAGAAACCAATATGGCCAGAGCTTTGATATTTGGCATGATGTTACTTTTAGAGGTCCTTCACATATATGGATGAATTGGTTCTGGTCTGTTGCATATCTGGGTCACCGAAGCTTAAAATAGATTTTTTCCAATGAAAACTTCAAAAATCTTCTTGTCTGAAACCATAGTACACTGAGTTTAGATATTTTGCACATATCATCGTCTACAGGTCCTCTATCTTAGTTGTTCAAATTTTGCCATTCGCCCTGCCCTGGGGGTCACCTTTTACAAATCTTCTTTTCTGAAATCACGCGACCCATCCTAGTGTCACCATGGTCAGGTGAGCGATCAAGGGCCATTCTGGCCCTCTTGTTAAAATGCAGTGGGTATAACTCAAATATTTGCAAAAGATTTTAGCTGCATCAGTTTTGATCTCAAATCAGGCCCCACAATGTGGGGCCTGATCTGAGATAAAAAACTGTTTGCCTAGAGGTACAACTAAAAGTGTATCCCGAATAAAATTGGTTAATATATATCACTTACAATCACAAAACTGTGGTTTTTGATGATCATCATAACCCTTATATTACCCAGATAATTCACAAAAATCTTTTACAAAAACAAAACAATAGTTTACTTATTTTTCTGTAATCAAGGCTAAAGTGTTAATATATTTATGTAGTAGTACATAATATTATGTGATAATTCCCCTTCTAGAATATTTAGATGTATATCCACCTACACATATTTTATCAGACAATTCCCCTTCTAGAATATTTAGATGTATATCCACCTACCCATATTTTAACAGATAATTCCCTGTCAAGAATTTCTAGATGGATATCTACCTACACATATTTCACCCCCTCCCTGAATTCTTCACAGTGTTTTCCTTCACTTCGTATCTTAAAAGTTTTCACTCTTTGAAAAATAATTTTTCTAAAGACAGATGGCTGATGTGATAAGATTTAACTCTTTCCTCCCTGAAACTTTAAATTGACAATTCCAGTTTCCATCTTAGTCTAGTCCATTTCTGACTTTAAAGGGTTGTTTTTGTCAATATTTGGCATTGTGACAAACAGTAAAGACCCTGATCAGAGGGCTCCTTTCGGAGCCCTCTGATCTGGGTCTTCACTGTTTGCATAGGACATGTGTACTATTCACATGTACACTGTTTGAAAAGCACGCCTATATGCGGGACTAGGGTTCAAAGATTTAATATAACGAGTCTTTTATGACATTCATACGCCAGTATACTTATTTTTCTGTTATCAAAGTGCTAATATATTTTGTAATTATGGGGTAGTGGGTTAACCCATCAAGCCCTAGTGATGTGTTTATGTATGAACATCCTCTACAAACAGTGTACATGTGAAGAGTATACTTGTCATGTGCTAATATAACATGGTGAGAAAAACATGCAGCAAGATTGGGATTCATCTTAAACCTGACCGCTTACAAAAATCTCTCACCATTTAACTATAAACTCAACCTGGCGGCTACACAGACAGTGTAATCCCTTTGATTAGAGTACGCCTTTTGAATAGGACAAGTGTACTCTTCACAGGTACACTGTTTGTAAAGGATGTGTATACTCTGTGCAAGGGTTCAATGGTTTGACTTGTGATCCAAACAGATTCAATCATGCAGGGCTCCAGATAAGAGGGAGTAAACTGAACAAAATCAATATTTTCTCACTTGTTTTAGCACCAAATCCTTTGGTGTTACTACTCATTAGAATCGTCTCTTTTGGACGATTCTTATGAGTAGTGACACCATAGGGTTTAGAGCAGAAATAAAGATTTAAGTTTTTGGAATACTCCCCTTATCTGGAGCTCTGAATTCATGGCACTTTTATTGCAATACACTGAAGTAGGCAATAGTTTTCTATGCTATTGCTTTTGTTTTATTTTCAAGAAAAACTTTTTCTTTGAGTTCCATTAGTGTAGACAATTTTGCTTTTGTTTATATTGAAATTATTGTTCGTATTCTTGAAACACGGGAAAGTTATAACCCCTTCACTGCCTTACCTGGAGTAAAAAAGTTATTTGCAAACAGTTTGGATCCTGATCAGACACCACATAATGTGGGGGCTGATCAGGATCCCAACTGTTTGATTTTGATTTCAATATTCCCCTAGTCAAACTACAGGTACCTAAAATTGAAATTTGAGATATAAAAGCAGATAAGATGTAGTTGTTTAAAAAACGATTACGTCATGGCTGTGAAGGTGTAAAGTTTTGGCAAATTTAATTTGCTCTGCATGTCTGTCCAGATCACAAACTTTGGCCATAGCTTCGGAACCTTAGGTTATAGAGAAGTTTTGTATTGGCATGAAAGTCTATACTTCATGTTAGAAAAGCCCATGTGCAACTTTTAGTCATGCATGGCAAGCTTTTGACTTGAGTCTAAACTGGTTTCCAAGCATTTGATTGGTCAGATTTGAGCCTAGGCTCAAATCTGACCAATCAAATGCTTAGGAACACACTCAGACTCAACTAAAACGCTTTGTAACCTTGGAGCCAGGTCAAGGTCATAAAACCAGCAGAGGAATAGGAATCATATAAATTTTAAAGCAGGCTGAAAGTGAAGGAGCTTTCTGCTTTACTTTAACCCATTAACTCATAAGCGATAAACAGTTCTCAATGCTTATCTCAATAGAAGCTAGTTGAATAAAGTGTGTCAAAATGAGTTAGTATGAGGCTATTGCGCAATGAGTCAAAATGAGTCAGTATGGCTTAATGGGTTAAGCCTGCTTTAACTCCTTACTCCATAGCCTGTTTCTAGTATTGAAGATAGGTGACCATTTAAGGCGCATTCTGCTTTACTTTCAGCCTGCTTTAAGCTGTAATCTTCTAGAATATTAGAAAATATTTTTTGTAACATATTACCGACTGTTTAAAGTGGGACACTTTTCTTCAGTGAAGGAATAAATTAAAGGCGCAAAAGGTGTACTTATAGGGTAATGGGTTATGGATCCACCTGTTAGATAACAAGGAATGTTTCCACTGGTTCTGTAACATGTCATGGTACATGTATAAGCATGAAAAAGTCATACATGTGTATTCTGGGGAAATCGGCAAAGATATCAAAAGGCGTTCTATGGGAAAATGGGATAACACAATTGTTTTGATATTATTTGTAGTGGTGTAAGCTTGTGTTGTATTTTGCCAGTGTTTTGTTTGTTGCTTGCTTTGAATGTGTATTTGCCAGTGTGGTGCTTTAATTCTTCATCTTTTAATTCCCAAATATTCATGTTCTTTCATAAAAGGCAATTTAACATGGATATGTTCTAACTAAAGATGACAATGAGTTCTAAAACTGTTATGTCAGTGATTTCTGAAAAACAGCTATGTCAGTAAATTTCAAAACTGTTATGTCAATCAATGAATTATAAAACTGCTTTTTTGATGAATTCTAAAAATGCTATCTTGATGAATTCTAAAACTGCTGTGTCATTGAATTCTAAAACTGCTATTTTGATAAATTCTAAAAACTGCTGTTTAAATGAATTCTAAAACTGCTATTTTTGATGAATTCTAAAAGCTACTTTTTGATGAATTCTAAAACTGCCATTTTGATTAATTCTAAATTGCTATGTTTTTGAATTCTAAAACTGCTAGTTGGGTGAATTCTAAAACTGTTATGTCACTGAATTCTAAAACTGCTAGTTTGGTGAAATCTAAAACTGCTATGCCAATTAATTCTAAAACTGCTATGTCAATGCATATTAGAATTGTTATATCCAATAATTATCAATGAAATCTAAAACTGCTGCATCTATGACTTTTGAAACTTCAGTCAGGAAACAGTGATCTGAATTGTACTTTCGGGTGTATTCAATTTGTGTGATTTAAAACTATTTTGGGATGGGTAAGATATTTGTCAGTTTGAAAAATTACATTTTAGAAGTAGACTAAATCATTTCAGGAGAAAGTTTAATGAAAATACGAGCTTTGACTATAATTTAGCTTTATGTTTTGTCTTTGTTTGTAACTGTAAGTAAAACAAATACATGTTGTTTGTTATAGAAGTCTGTTAATATTATTTTACTTTATTAAATGATTTGACAAAGTGATGCTTTTGTACATGTAATTACTTTATAATCTAATTTTCTTCTGTTTTATGTTCGCTTCATTACCTCTATTTTGTTGAACATTTTGTTACAGAATTCTTTATTTCAGATGAGAGTTGATATTTGATTTAAGTAGTATGAGTTATTCCACTTTGTTCCTATGTTAAGTAGAGTGATCTCCCTTTGTTATTACAGCACTAAACTGTACAGCAGGCCAGATGGAATGTGTTGTTGACAACAAGTGTATTCCAGTAGAACAGATCTGTAACCGTGTCTATGACTGCAGTGACAGGAGAGACGAAATGGCCAATTGCCGTAAGTATCATAATGGCTTAATCCTTTCCCCCATAGAAGCACCTTTTAGGGCATTTAATTTATTCTGCCACTGAAGAAAATGATTTAAATTTATACAGTCAAAGAACATAGTGTAAAAAATATTTTCTGTATTCTAGCAGCTTAAAGTAGGCTGAAAGTAAAGCAGAATGCACCATAAAAGGCATTTTGCTTTGCTCCTATAGGAGCCCTCTGATCAGGGTCTACACTGTTTGCATATGTAATTAGTAATCTCTACAGAGGGCTGTAGGGTTGAAAGGGTTATCTTTGACATATGGGTATGTTCGACTTAACCCAGATCAATTTATCTAAATAAACATAATGGAATACCCGCAGATGAAAATATACACGGGTGAAAATACTGTATGACATCGGTAAGCTCAGTTTAACCCATTACCCCATAGCATGTTTCTAGTTTTCAAGATAGTTGTTCACTTAAAGCAGGTTGAAAGTAAAGCAGAATGCGCCTCAATGCGCATTCTGCTTTACTTTCAGTCTGCTTTAAGCTATTATCTGCTAGAATATAGAAAATATTTCTTGTGACTCTCATGTTTGGCAGTATAATTTGGAACAATTTTATTCAGTAGGGGAATAAATTAGAAGCGTAAAAAGGGGTATTTATGGGGTAATGGGTTAAGCGAGTTCCAAGTGTTGAACGTGTTTCAACTGTACTTGAGAGTCATTATGGCTTATTGGATTATTGTATTATGCTTTCTTGCTAAGAAACTGTTTGTACTATAACTATCACATTTTAAGTAACTGTTTGACTATACCGTATCCCATTCCTATAACAGCAAGATGTGATGAAGATCGTGAATTTGAGTGTACCTCTGACAAGTCGTGCATCAGCGTAGCTGGCATGTGTAATGGAGTGAAGGAATGCTCAGATGGCTCAGATGAGATGAACTGCCGTAAGTACTTTAACCCTTTACCCCATAACCTGTTGAAGACATGTGGTCCACTTAACCCGTTACCCCATAGCTTTTCTAGCTTTGAGGACAGGTGGCCCACTTAAACCATTACCCCGTAGCTTGTTTCTAGTTTTGAAGACAGGTGGCCCCTTAAAGCAGGTTAAAACTAGAGCAGAATGTGCCTTAAGGCACATTCTGCTTTACTTTCAGCCTGCATTAAGATACCATGTACTAGGATAAAGAAAATATTTGTTACGGTAAATATTCATGGTTGTATAAGTTGGAAATATTTTCTTCAGTGGAGGAATAAATGAATACGTGCTAAAAGACACTTCTATGGGTGACAGGGTTAACCAGACTTTGCTTGATAATTTTGTAAATGGATGTCAGATGGCTATATGAACATGTAAATATTTGGTAAGAAAAATAATTTATGTTAAGAAATACATTTTAAGAGTATGGTTGAGATTGAAATCTAGTGGTGAATGCAAATCAATTTTACAAAAGTTGATACTCTATATATTAATCTAGCCAGGCAGTTGCTAAATTAATGAGTATTTTATATTATTTGAAATAAGTATACTTTATGTAATAATGCCTTTTCATACAGAGGTAAATTATTTAGGTCCATATGAAGAGGACAAGGATATTGGAGCCCTCTGATCAGGGTCTGAACTATTTATCAGTTGACAACTCTTAACTCTCTATACACACCATGGACCTGATAAATATACACTTTTTACATTAGCAAACAGTGTTGACCCAGATCAGAGGGCTCATATAGGAGCCCTTTGATCAGGTTCTGCACTTTTTGCCAATTTAGAGCAGTATTTATTAAACTACCAAGAAAAAGGTAAAGGTGTGAGTTTATTAAGTCTTCATTTATGTATATTGTATTCCAGGTAGACTGGTTCATGTTTTGGTAACTAAAAGGATCCACAAGGGAACCTAATAACCTACAAGAGTTACTTAGTGTTGAAAGAGATAATAGTTAAAAAAATTGGTTTGTCCTCTTTGGAAACTGGAAACTTCCTTTTAAAAGTTTCAGACTTAAACATTTAAAGATGTGTTTACAATTTCTCATTGATCTAAACAGCTACAACCACAGTTGTTGTTGGTCCAAAGAATCTTCGTATCCGTGCTGGAGCCGAGGCCATCTTCACGTGCTACCCTCAGGGTCTGCCCCGTGGTGCAAGTGTGGAGTGGATCAGAAGCAATGATGTAAGCCTTTTTCAGAAACTGCCAATGCAGTCTGCAGTTATTACAATAAATGTAATGTAAAAGCGAATTTTATTGAAGTAACACAGCTTTCTTTGTAATGTTTCAGAAACTACCAATGCAGTCTGCAGTTATTACAATAAATGTAAAGTAAAAGCGAATTTTATTAAAGTAACACAGCTTTCTTTGTAATGTTTCAGAAACTACCAATGCAGTCTGCAGTTATTACAATAAATGTAATGTTAAAGCAAATTTTATTGAAGTAACACAGCTTTCTTTGTAATGTTTCAGAAACTACCAATGCAGTCTGCAGTTATTACAATAAATGTAATGTTAAAGCGAATTTTATTGAAGTAACACAGCTGTCTTTGTAATGTTTCAGAAACTGCCAATGCAGTCTGCAGTTATTACAATAAATGTAATGTAAAAGCGAATTTTATTGAAGTAACACAGCTGTCTTTGTAATGTTTCAGAAACTGCCAATGCAGTCTGCAGTTATTACAATAAATGTAATGTAAAAGCGAATTTTATTAAAGTAACACAGCTGTCTTTGTAATGTTTCAGAAACTGCCAATGCAGTCTGCAGTTATTATAATAAATGTAATGTTAAAGCTAATTTTATTAAAGTAACACAGCTGTCTTTGTAATGTTTCAGAAACTGCCAATGCAGTCTGCAGTTATTACAATAAATGTAAAGTAAAAGCGAATTTTATTAAAGTAACACAGCTTTCTTTGTAATGTTTCAGAAACTACCAATGCAGTCTGCAGTTATTACAATAAATGTAAAGTAAAAGCGAATTTTATTAAAGTAACACAGCTTTCTTTGTAATGTTTCAGAAACTACCAATGCAATCTCCAGTTATTACAATAAATGTAAAGTAAAAGCGAATTTTATTAAAGTAACACAGCTGTCTTTGTAATGTTTCAGAAACTGCCAATGCAGTCTGCAGTTATTACAATAAATGTAATGTAAAAGCGAATTTTATTGAAGTAACACAGCTGTCTTTGTAATGTTTCAGAAACTGCCAATGCAGTCTGCAGTTATTACAATAAATGTAATGTAAAAGCGAATTTTATTGAAGTAACACAGCTGTCTTTGTAATGTTTCAGAAACTGCCAATGCAGTCTGCAGTTATTACAATAAATGTAAAGTAAAAGCGAATTTTATTGAAGTAACACAGCTGTCTTTGTAATGTTTCAGAAACTGCCAATGCAGTCTGCAGTTATTACAATAAATGTAATGTAAAAGCGAATTTTATTGAAGTAACACAGCTGTCTTTGTAATGTTTCAGAAACTGCCAATGCAGTCTGCAGTTATTACAATAAATGTAATGTAAAAGCGAATTTTATTGAAGTAACACAGCTGTCTTTGTAATGTTTCAGAAACTGCCAATGCAGTCTGCAGTTATTACAATAAATGTAAAGTAAAAGCGAATTTTATTGAAGTAACACAGCTGTCTTTGTAATGTTTCAGAAACTACCAATGCAATCTGCAGTTATTATAATAAATGTAATGTTAAAGCAAATTTTATTAAAGTAACACAGCTGTCTTTGTAATGTTTCAGAAACTGCCAATGCAATCTGCAGTTATTACAATAAATGTAATGTTAAAGCGAATTTTATTGAAGTAACACAGCTGTCTTTGTAATGTTTCAGAAACTGCCAATGCAATCTGCAGTTATTACAATAAATGTAATGTTAAAGCGAATTTTATTGAAGTAACACAGCTGTCTTTGTAATGTTTCAGAAACTGCCAATGCAATCTGCAGTTATTACAATAAATGTAATGTAAAAGCGAATTTTATTGCAGTAACACAGCTGTCTTTGTAATGTTTCAGAAACTGCCAATGCAGTCTGCAGTTATTATAATAAATGTAATGTTAAAGCTAATCTTATTGAAGTAACACAGCTGTCTTTGTAATGTTTCAGAAACTGCCAATGCAGTCTGCAGTTATTACAATAAATGTAACGTAAAAGCAAACTTTATTGCAGTAACACAGCTGTCTTTGTTATGTTTCAGAAACTGCCAATGCAGTCTGCAGTTGAAGGAAACAAGCTGATGATTCCTGTGGCCAAGCCAATGGACTCCGGCACCTATATCTGTAGAGTGACTGGTGTATCTGCTGACTACAGTGACTCTGCCTCTCTCGAGGTGGTTGCCAGTAAGTGTTATACTTCACCTTGTCAGTAAATTAGTATGAGGTATTTACCCCTTCTTTGCCATGACATTGTCCCCTTTAACTCTTTACTCCCTGAAACGTTAAATGGACAATTCCAGTTTCCAATTTAGTCTAGTCCATTTCTGACTTTAAAGGGTTGTTTTTGTCAATGTTTGGCATTGTGACAAACATTGAAGACCCTGATCAGAGGGCTCCTTTCGGAGCCCTCTGATCTGGGTCTTCACTGTTTGCATAGGACATGTGTACTATTCACATGTACACTGTTTGAAAAGCACGCCTATATGCGGGACTAGGGTTTAAAGAGTTAAACAATGACTGCCCACTGCTTTTATTTTAGAGACATTAAAAGCTATAACTATGTATGAAGAAATGGTTGATGTCAATATTTACTTCTGCCTCAAACTATTGTACTGGTCCCAAGGTTATAAAACTTTTGATTTGAGTCTGAGTTTGTTCTCAAGCATTTGATTGGTGAGATTTGAGTCTAGGCTTAAATCTCACCAATCAAATGCTTGAGAATGACTTCAGACTCAAGTAATGGGCTTTATAACCTTGGACCCTGGTCTCTGTATAATTCCTTTCAGATTAAGATTAATTATGATTTTACATTGCTTATTTCTGTCATATCCCAATGTCCAGCTAATTACAGGTGGAGGAAGACCCCAGAAGTCCTTTATGCACTGTTTCAGGCATAAATCGGCAACTGGGTAGAACCACCGACCTTCCGCAAGCCAGCTTGAAGGCTTCCCCATATAATTCGGTGCTCAAACTATTGTTTCTATCTGTGTTTACAGTTGGTCCAGTGAGGCCCTCGGAGAATCGTACATGTGGTCGTGATGAGGCTGTATGTCAGAATGGCCAGTGTATTAGGAGGGAGTACCGCTGTGATGGAGAGCAGGACTGTACCGATGGATCTGATGAACTTTCAGATTGCTGTATGAACTACAATTAACCCATTACCCCATAACCAGTTTCTAGTTTTGTAGACATTGTGACCTATTAAAGCAGGTTGAAAGTAAAGCAGAATGCGCCTTAAGGCGCATTCTGCTTTATTTTCAGCCTGCTTTAAGCTAACACCTGCTAGAAAAAGAAAATGTTCCTTATTATACATATTCATGACTGTATAAATTGGAACTATTTTCTTCAGAGGAGGAATAAACTGAATGCGCGAAAAGGAGCTCCTATGGGGGAAAGGGTTAAAACTTCCATATAACTCCCACTAATTTGTGTTAACCCTTTCCCCAATAGAAGCGCCTTTTAGCGGATATGATTTATTCATCCGCTGAAGAAAATAGTTCCAATTTAATCAGTAATGAATATGTATTATAGGGAATATTTTCTATATTATAGCACCTGATGGCTTAAAGCAGGCTGAAAGTAAAGCAGAATGCGCCCTCAGGCGCATTCTGCTTTACTTTCAACCTGCTTTAAGTAGTCACCTATCTTAAGTACTAGAAAATAGGCTATCAGGTAAAGGGTTAATAAGAAGGTGTTTACGAAAGGTGCATGCTTAAAGCATGGTGACTGTCACCTTGCTTTAAGCTGTCATCTGTCTTTTATACAAACAATTAGCCTACGTTTTTGTGGTCCAAATAGAGAGGTTTTACTGTACTGAAATAATTAATACACTGAAATTTCCCCCTCATTTAGATATGGACATTGATGAAATCCCACTGCGTGAGAAATCAGTGGTTCTTTTTAGTGCTGAAACGATTACCCGGGTAACCGTTAACGGTTATGAACTGCCGATTAACCGGTTACAAAGTCGGTAACCGGTTACTCGGAAGCCATTTTGTATAACAAAAATAAAGCCCCAATGTCGGGAGCTACAGTCTTCAGATATGTTTTCCGTTCACTTGAAGTCTTTTACTCTAAGATATACATGATATTTAAGTTTTAAAATACAGTAGCATGTTGATTGATACGGGTCGGGCGTTTCCTGATTTTTGTAAACATGTACACGGAGCTCAATACACAAAACGATGCCGTTAACAACGTATTTTATGTGCACAATTCAATATACTTTTCAGGTGTTCTCAACACTGAATACTCGCTGCATCGTGTCATTTTATTTTAAGTTGAGTTAAAGAACCCTTATTTCACCTGTCTTTACAATAAATGCCGATTGAACAGTTTTAATTTACAACAAACTTGTCTTCGAAATAGTGTTTCTTTCCCAACTTTGACAGTTGAACTTGACACGCTTACTAACCTTCTGACCTCGAAATATTCGGTTTGCTTTGGATTTCTACCCTAGTAGCTATATATGACGTTCGTGTAGGGAAAACGTAAACCAGGGTTTCCAGGAATATCCGCATGTCAATTTCAAATATATTTTTAGACCACCCAATCAAAAACGATAAAATAATAAAACCCGGTTAGCTGAATCTACACTTCAATCGGATCGTCTCATATTTTTCCAAGGTTAAAAATAAGACAAGAATGGGGCCAATTTATTATCTATAACACAAAGGTGCGGGATTGGTCTTCATATTCGGCCGCGCATAGTTATTCCTTGTGTTGGAGTTATTATTATTTTACAAATGAAACTTATTTTGAGAAGACATCGAATAGCCGCATTTTTAAACGATCTATTGATCAACAAATTCATCATTCATGCAGTATACATGTAAGTTCATTTTATAAGATCAATACTTTTTTACTCTTTGCAATTTATTAAGGACCTACGTCGGCATGCATGGTAAAATAGTTAAAAAAGTATAACATTCATAAACAATTCTTTGGCACCAAGACTTTTTTATTGTATTGTCGTTTACACACACAAACGGTCTCCAACTTTGTAAATGTTTATAAGTAAAACAGTTGAACGTTACCGTGTACACGTGCAACGTCCGACCCTTGCTGACTAACGATGTGTCAGTCGGCATATTAAAGTTACGATTAACCGGTTAACCCCGGTTACGAGCAACGATTAACCGGTTACAAATTTCTGGTAACCGTTTCAGCACTAGTTCTTTTACATGCCCAGGGTATACCCCAGATACATGGCAATTTGGTATAACCCATTGTATGCTGGGTAATATTTGGCGGACATTTTAAAATGTCGTCTGCAGCGGGTAAAATTCAAATATTTGCAAAATGTTTTAGCAGTTTCTGATAGAATATTGACTTAGCTGCAAACAGTTTTGATCTGAGATCAGGCCCCACAATGTGGGGCCTGATCTGAGATCAAAACTTTTTGTCTAGAGGTACACCTAAAAGTGTATCCCGCATGACATGGGTTAAGATCTTATGCTAAGATACATTAATGAAATTATTTGGTGC
Organism: Gari tellinella; assembly: GCA_922989275.2. Taxonomy (NCBI): domain Eukaryota; kingdom Metazoa; phylum Mollusca; class Bivalvia; order Cardiida; family Psammobiidae; genus Gari; species Gari tellinella. The sequence goes on from OV277870.1 coordinate 23,922,049, forward strand.
AGCAGGGGATGGAAACCGTGATCCCTTTGGTACTAGTCAAGCCTCATGGCTTGACCACAAATCTCCCACTTATCTTGCAATATTCCCATAGTAATGATTAAACACCGGTATGGTTAATAGATTTACGAGGGTCATTTGATTTTATTATTCAGACCAAAACCTGTGCGAGCCGAACGAGTTCCAATGTCCATCCGGCCAGTGTGTAATGAAGATCTGGCGATGTGACGGTGAAGATGATTGTCCCGATGGCTATGATGAACAAAACTGCAGTATGTATTTGTATGGTACTAATATTGTTATTTGGTGACATCTTATAATGTTGGTAATTATTGTCAGTATTAATTCTTTACATGCTGGGTAATATTTTCATTTGCTATAATTGTTGTCTGCTACTGTTTAAAAAATCAAATTTTCTAAATTTCTTTTCAAAACAGGATCAGATTGTCAAACAGTTTGGATCCTGGCGAGAGGCTGAGTAACTCAGCAGCCCAAACTGTTTGCAAATGTAATCCAAGTCTTAATTTTCCCTCCCTATAACGACTCCTTCCGAAAAATGCACACTATCTGTGTCTCCCATTGAGTGTCGTTGTAGAGAGGGAGCACTGTAACACATTACCCTCTAGCCTATTTCTAATTTTAAAAGACAGATGACCACCTAAAGCAGTTTGAAAAGAAAACAGAATGCTCCTTAAGGTGCATTCTGCTTTACTTTCATCCCTAAGATACCATGTGCTAGGATATCAAACATATTTTGTATGGTACATAATTATTCAAGGCTGTATTAACTCATTATCCCCTGAAACTTCCAATGAACAATTCCAGTTTGCAATAAAGGCTGATCCATTTTAAACTATTTAGAGTTGTTTTTTGTAATAAATTGCAAAATGACAAACAGTGAAGTCCCTTTCCAAAGAGGTTTCTCTGCTCTGGATCTGGCATGAGTATATAGGTTCTTTTACTCAGAGCAATAGGTTTTTTCCAAGGTAAAGAACCTATATACTCAGTGAAGTCCCTGATCAGAGGGCTCCCGCAGGAGCACTCTGATCAGGGACTTCACTGTTTGCATAGGACTTTTGGTAAAGGACGCATGTATGCGTCACTAGGGCTCAATGAGTTAAATGAAACTATTTTCTTCAGAGGAATTATGAGGCATAAAAATCTATGAAGAAGTATGTTAACCCATTGAACCCTAGTCCCGCATATTTGCGTCCTTTGCAAACAGTGTACATGTGAATAGTACACTTGTCCTATGCAAACAGTGAAGACCCAGATCAGAGGGCTCCTAGGAGCCCTCTGATCTGGGTCTTCCATGTTTGTCATAATGCCAAACATCGACAAAAACGACCCTTAAAAGTCAGAAATCGACTAGACTCAAATGGAAACTGGAATTGTCCATTTAAAGTTTCAGGGAGGAATGAGTTAACTTACTGGTATTTTCAATGTTTTATTATCACTCAGACTGTTTATTATATACCTATCGATGATTTATAGAGATTTCTCAGTTAGATAAATTTCATATCATCACTGTTGATATCGTCACTACATGTTGTGATGATAGCACTTTTTGTGACGTCACATCATAATCAGTTTTATATCATTCGAATTGGTTGTTATCTGGTTAAAAAACTCGTCCTGGATGTGGACTCGTTTTTTAACCAGATAACAACCCATTCTCGTGATATATTTTTCATATCAAACCAAAGAAATTGATTATCCTCTATTAATTACATACTGTTGTTTCTATATCTGTAGGACAAGCCTTGCCTGGTGCTCCGTGTGGCCTGGATGAGTTCCAGTGTGTCAGCGGAGAACAGTGTGTACCCCTCGCCTACCAGTGTGATGCTGAAATAGACTGTCTCGATCGCTCAGATGAAATTGGCTGCTGTAAGTACTGATTGACATTTTCAACTTTAAATAATCCTAATTCAAGGTTCCAGCCATGCATTCAGTAAGTAAATCGATGGCCATTGATGGCAAGTTGGCTACCGGTCTGAAATACAGTGGAGAAAACGTACTTCTTTTTTCAAACCCATTGCAATGAAATATAGAAAACAACAACCTTTTGACAATTCCGACTACCAGTTTTAATTTGAGTGGCAAACAGTTTGAAGCCTGATCAGAGGCAGGGTAACCCGGCGTCTAATCTTGCTTCAAACTGTTTGCAATGAAAAAAATAGTTTAAGCGTAAACATGGTTATTTGGAAATAAAATGTTTTCTCTACTGTACTCTGCACGCTGCACACAGGACACAAACTGCTAACCTAAACAGTAAAAAGTGGCAACTGAACATGCTACAGATGTCTGCATCAAACCCCATGATGTGACTACTCATTAGAATTTGCTCAGTTAGGTTGATTTAACCAGCTACAATTACAGTAACTGTTGTTGCTTGTTCGAGAAATATTTCTATCTGTAATACCAGGGCTCCAGATATGAGTGAGTAAATTGAGCGTTTCAAGTTGTTTCTCCTGAAATCTTTTACTTTGACTAATTATTTGAATCGTTCGAAGAGATGATTCAAATAAGTAGTCACAATATAGGGGTTGGTGGAGACCTAACAATTTCAGTATTTAACCCATTACCCCATAGCCTGTTTCTAGTATTGACAATAGTTGACCACTTAAAGCAGGTTGAAAGTAAAGCAGAATGCGCCCTAAGGCGCATTCTGCTTTACTTTCAGCTAGCATCTGCTAGGAAATAGAAAATATTTCTCATGATATATAATCATGGCTATGTAAATTGGAACTAAGTGGAGGAATGAATTAGAGGCGTAAAAAGGCGTATTTATGGGGGAATGGGTTAAAGTATGCGCCTTATCTAGAGATCTGTTCAAAAACCTATTTTCTTCTGACAGCTCCACCCATCATAACGGTTCCCCCTGTGGCTGAGATTGAGGTTGAACTGGGCGCCACCTTCACCATCATTTGCGAAGCTGTTGGTGTACCTACACCACTTATTGTATGGCGTCTCAACTGGGGCAACATTCCAACAGGAAATAGAGTGACGGTCACTAGTGAACAAGGGCGTGGCCAGCTGACCATCGCTGATGCCAGATATACAGATGCCGGGGCATACACATGTGAAGCTATCAATAACAGAGGAAGCATTTTTGCCATTCCTGATGCTTTGGTTATTGTCAGACGTGAGTACACCTTCCATCATACATGTATACTTACCCATTTAACACATTCCTACATAAATACTTCTTTTGATGGCTCTGAAAGAAAAGTAGTCCTACGTTAGGAAGTCCTGAAAATTAAATATTAAAGGCATTTCCAGTAATTTTCCAGATGGTAGCTAATTATAATATAGATAGAAGATGAAGCTTACTTTTAACCTATTTGCCTTCAAATCAAGGTAAACTATGATCTGAATCTTAACTATATGAACAAAGATTACAAATACAGAAATTCTTTCTATTATGATGACTAAAACAGGGCTTTTTAATTTCATAAAATACAGGCGACAGCTAAAAGCAGGATGAAGGTAAAACAGAAAGCTCCTAAAGGAGCTTTCTGTTTAACGTTCACCTTTCTTGAAGCAGTCACCTGCCTTTAACACGTAATAATTAACATAATTTAATGATCGCAATAAAGAGGTTTCCTAGTAACATTTAAAGAACTAATCACTGTTTATCCTCTTACTATGCAGTAACAGTGTATGTAAAGCCATTTCAAACAGTGTAGATCCTGATCAGAAGTCTCCTAAACCTCTGATCAGTATCTGCACTGTTTATAATATTTAATTAATTATGGGAAAATTCCTCAAGAGACAAAGTAAACTTATTATTTATTTGAATATGGGGGAGTCCAATTGCTAAATTCAGCATGTGTAAGGGTTGTATTACAAATTATGTGTTGAGAATAAAATGTGATAAAATATGGAAAGAGCAGCAAGCCTGAGAGAGAAAGGTTACACTGGATGTCTTGTCTTCTAAAATTACAGGGAAACAAGGTAAGCATTTATATTACTAGTTCCACATGTCTTATATGATCTGACCTTGTCTGCAGACCATTCAAAATAAACCCTTTCACAGCCTTAAATGACTTTACCCACTACCCCATTAAATACGCTTTGTTACATCTCTAAGTTATTCATCCACTGAAGAAAATGATTTCAATTTAAACAGCCATGAATATATTTCATTAGAAGTACTTTCTATTTTCTAGCACATGGTAGCTTAAAGCAGGCTGAAAGTTAAGCAGAATGCGCCTTAAGGCGCATTCTGCTTTACTTTCAACCTGCTTTGAGTACTCACCTGTCTTTAAAACTAGAAATGAGCTAAGAGGTAATGGGTTAAGTCAACTTTTCAAACAGTTTGGAGGATGCAGATCAGACACAGCATAAAGCAGCTTCTGATAAGGATCCAACCAGTTTGGCATTTGGCTTTCTTATGATGTTTCTTTAACTAGCTCAAGAAAACCTCTATTTTTTTAGCAAAAATTGTGATTCACAATTTGTGAATGAAAAAATAGGATATTTTGGTTTTGTGGCAAGAAAAAGGTTAGGTTTAAGTCAGTATCACATAAGACATTTACTATGTGTAAGAAACAGTATTTATATCCTTTGTAAAGAACGTACCTGGGGCCCATTTAATAAAACTTCGTACATCAAAAACATTCCTAAGTCAAATCTTTAAAATACATTTAATTCTGATTTTTTGTATTTAATCCGGTCATGTGACATCTTTTAGAATCGTCTTTTCAAGACAATTCCAATGAGATGTCACAAGACAGGATTAGATGAAGAAAAAAGTAATAATTGAGACTTTTATAATCTTACTCATTTGTCGTACAAAGTTTCATGAATCAGGGCTCCTGGTAAATACAGTGCATGCCGCATCCATGAGGTTGGTCAAGGGAGATAATTAAAGCAAGGGAGGTAATATGGTTGAATATTGACAGGTATTGACTGTAGGTGTGTTGCTGTTACAATTATACTACTAAAAAATTGGTTTGTAGAGAATGAAGGAGAAATCTGAGAATGTGCATGTATGAATTAGAGAAATGAATCTTACAACCTTGGAGCTGAGATGAGAATGGTATGTACTGTATTAAAGCAATTTGTAAATGCCGGGCTTCAACACAACTTGTATGCTGGGTAATCATGGAGATCTACAATAAATTGGACTTGAATCTTATGGTGATGGCTTGGAATTGGTCGTTATATTGGGGTGTGTCAGCAGATTGTTTTCAACACTCCTCACAATAGTGAATAATGAAAATTATACCCTGAACGTGGAATATAGAAATTATTACATGGAAGTGTATAAAATATATGATGACATCTGTACTACACTGTGGAATAATGGAAAAATGTGGTAGCTGTTTGCTGTGATAAGGAAAATAATAACATGTACACTGAAAATGGAATATAGTTGTTATTACATGTTAGCATCTGAAAGATGAGGGGAGGTATCTGTACCCTGTGGAGTATTGGGAAAAGGTGGTGGCTGTTGTTCAAAAGCATGGAATCCTATGAAAGATTAAAAATATATAATAGTTGATATGGAAATCAGAAGAGAATGATGGACAGGAATAAAGAATATGATAATGGCATGGACATAATATACTGGTATGGATAAAATTTTCTATCAATTTTGTTTTTCAAACTTTAAACTTTTCTTTGAGAAAAGATAAAAGATAAAGGATAGGTGAACAACATTAACGTTCTGTAGCAAAGAAAGAAAAATAGCCAGCTATAACGTTAAATTAGTATTTACATTAACTTCTTTAAAGGGGCTCGCAACCGGATTTAGCATTAAAAAATAGTAATTTGTAAATATATGTCAAATGCTTATATAAATGGGTAAGATTTAGTTTAGGATAATAAATTCCGTCAAAAAATACATTTCAAAAAAAGAAAAAAAAGAAGAAGCTCTGGTGGGATTCGAACCCGTGACCCTCCATGCGGAGACAAACATGAAAAATGGGGACACACCTTTACCCCCTCGGCTACCAGTGCTCTCTATATATATGGTAGCGAATTAACGTACTTCACTGGTAGCGATTGATAGTACTTTATTCGGCTCGGGTTTATGTCTGCGCCCGTGTAGAGAAGCAAGAACAACAACAACTATACCGTCAGCTGAGGCTATAGAAAAACGATGGAAAATATCTAAAAAAACTAAGATTCGGTGACGATTCTTGAGACTTTTTTTTGGACTGATCATATTTTTTTAATGTCAGAAGCCAAATAATGCCACAAATTTGCTTTTATTTTGACAAGTACACCATCCGGTTGCGAGTCCCTTTAACCCTTTCAATCCTTAATATCTCCTGTGGGTATTTATTATCCTTTTGGACTCTTTTAGTACAGGAATTTTGAACCAGTCTACTGTTGCATTTTTGATATGACAACAAAAACGAATGAAAATATCAAACAGTGCAGACCCTGATCAGACGGCTCCTATAGGAGCCCTCTGATCAGGGTCTACACTGTTTGCATATGTAATCAGTTATATCTACAGAGGGCTGTAGGGTTGAATGGGTTAACATATTAAACCCTGATTACAAGTACAAACTGTACCTGTGAACTGTGCAAACTGTGTAGATCCTGATCAGAGTATAGGAGCACTCTGGTCAGGGTTGGTGCTGTTTGTAATTTTGTAATATATTATTAAAATAGATCCTTTATCGTCACAAATGAACCAGACACAATAGGAAATTGGAAGGGGTGAATGAGCTAATGTAAACTAGTTTCAAACCATTCAATTAATTTCAAGATTATTTGACATGGATGAGAGATTAAGGACATTTTTTTCTTGGATTGTATCTAGGAAATATTTAAAATTAATTAGACCCTTTCGAACAAAATTTTATTTATATAGTGTCTCCCAAATTTAAATCACTAAAAAGAAAACTTCTTGATTGTATAAGGCAGGCTGCTAATCCAAGCAAGTTGAAAGCTAAGCAGAAAACTCCTTTAGGAGCTTTCTGCTCTACTTTTATCTTACTTTAACTCATTCACTCCTGACACTTTTAATGGACAATTCCAATTTCAAAACACGTCTAGTCCATTTTTGACTATTTGGGGATGAGTTTAACAATATATTTTAAAATGACAAACAGTGTAGACCCTGATCAGAGGGCTCCTTAAGGAGCCCTCTGATCAAGGTATACACTGTTTTCATAGGACAAGTGTATTCCTCACAGGTACAATGTTTTTAAATGATGAGTATACTCATCGATAGGGTTGAATGTGTTAAGAAATCACTTGACTTAAACACAGAGAAACAAGCTTTTTTTCAAGTGGGTGTAAAATCAGACTTTTATTATCATAATAATTTAATGCTTAACTCTTGTAATGTTATTATTCATAATAATTATTCTGTCACAACTGATTCGTTCCAGTTGTGGTCGTTGAAGAGCCTGGAACTAGAACTACAAAAGTAATCATGATTGGAGGAAGTTCACATGTGGACTTGAATGTTGAACAACACACTGTGGTTGTTGGCTCTGATGGCGTGTGTCCTGAAGATATGCAAGTGGCTGTTCAAGGACCAGCTGTATATAATGAATGCCCGTCCACAAGGAAACAGATAGAAGTCTTTTACCTAGCCGCACAGATAGTAGATTTGGAGATTGCAAGGAAGATTGTGCTGGTCCAAAGAAGAGGAGACACACTGCCCGAGCCCTTCAGGGATAGAGTTGTAATCCATGTTGATGGTTTGCCACTTGATTATCCTAAAGAGGAAGTGAAAATAATAAGGGAAGTAACTCTTGATATTCCTGAGGTGCAAAGAAGAGTTATTGAGCTAGAAGGAAGAAGTAGAAATAAGTACAGACCAGAGACACAGATTATCAATATAGGTATACGGTATAACTGTACAGGGGAGCTTAAGTTGATTCCAGAAAATGATAAACAAGTATTAGTATGTGAAGAAAATATCACTGAGACAGTGCATAGAGAGAGGCCAGGGGGCACTGAACACACACAGGTCATTCTTACTGGAAACTCGAGAGGGAAACAAGAAACTGAGGTATATTTAGTGGGGTCAAAGACAGGGGAACCAATAAAACAAACATTTGAGCGGGTTGTAATTCAGGGGAAGGCAGAGAAACCTAGTATAGCTGATGTAAAAGTAGATATAGAAGTATTAAAACAGTCGTCTTCAACAGTTACATCTTCAGTACTGGAGGTAATAAAAACACACGGAGCAGCTAGGCATGTTCCAGAAGTCAAAGAAAATGTTGTAGTCATTGGCCAGGAAAACGCTGGCAGTATTTCGGGGGAGATTTTCGAAATTATTGGAATTGGTAACGCAACAGCCAAAGATGAAGAGAAGTATGTCGAGATCGGTTCTAATTTTGTTTGTGATACAAGGTTAGAGGTCAAGGTAGTTGGGTCAAAGATTGTGTGTAAATGTGGAGAGAAGGTAACACTCTTCAAATATGTTGGTAAAGTACCTACAGACGTAGAAATTCTGCGGGAGACGGTGGTTATTGCAGGCCATAGAGGCTGGTCACCTTACAATGACCAGGATTTTGTGCTGATATACATGGGTGGTGTTCCTGAGTATTTGAAACGAGGCAAAGAAACAGTTGTCATAGTAACTGGCTTAACTGCTGACAGACAAGATGGCAGCTCTGCTAGAGAAGAGGACATAGATGTGAACAGAGAAGTTGTCTACCAACACAAACGACAGAGACAGGCAGTATTAATAGGATTAAGCAGGCATTGTGACAAGAACTTAGTCACAGCTACAGATAATAGTAAAAGTTTTATCAAATGTGAGGCTTCAGAAGAAAGAGATAATGTTGCAATTACTGGTGGACGAAACGTACCAGAACAGAATCTAGATGTTGTAATAAGCAACACACCAGATATCATACAAAATGTTGATGACGTGATTGTAAAACAAATTCAGGACAAATCAATTTTTGATGAAGAATTTACATATATCAAGGAGATTGCAAGGAAAGGAGATGAACCTCTCTTTGTCATAAAAGGTGCATCCAAGGTGGGCGTTGATGAAAGCAAACTATTGCTGGAGCCTAGATCATGTAGAAATTCAGTTACAAGAGTTGTGTCAGAAAAGAATAAGTTGACAATTAGTTGTAGCCAGTCAAGAGAACTTCTTGAAGTTATATATGTTGGTCTAAATCATGTAGACCTGTTTGTGAACAGAAGAACTCTGGACATAGCTGAGCTGCCAAAACTTAATGCAGGGCAAGTGTTGAACAGTTCTGTCATTGTCTATGTAGGGGAAATGGCAGGGCAAAAGTTTGAACGCCAAAGAGGGGTGGAATATTTCAGAAATATAGGCAGTAAAATGGAGAATAAAGATAGAAAAGTTCTGCAACTCAGAGGTGGACCAGATTTTGGTTTGGATGGTTTCATTACAGTTATTGAGGTTGGTTATACAGCAGAGTGTGGTGGAGTTTTAGAACCATTAAAACATAGTACAAGCACTGTTGTAGTTTGTAAAAATATAAACCCTATTGCTATTGGAACGGATGGTGTAGAAACATATCCAGACATTAATCGTCAGAAAGAAGAAGTTGTCAAAGTGTTTGGACACAGCCCTGTCAGGCCAACTATAACTAAGATCATTAAAATTTCTGGACACAGTCCTAAACCCAATGAGGTTGATGTGTTTGCAAATAGTTCTGGGAAAGGAAATGTAGAAATGCGCACTCTAAATAAAACAGGCACTTATGGAATGGAAAGTACTGCAATTGAGAAGGATATAATATTGATTGGCAATTCAAGGGGAGATAACACTGATACAAGTGGAGAAGATGTAAAGCAAGATAGAGTTGATATTTTTGGAGCAAGAGAAACAGGACGAAGCCAAGTCAAGAATGAAATGGAAAGAGTTAAACAAGATAGAATCGATGGTATAAGGGAAAAAGAAAACACTACTGTTGAAGCTGAATTTGAAGTAACTAGACAGGATATTATTGACCTTGTTGGTGTAAGGGAAAAAGATAAAGCTAAGGCTGAAACTAAACCGGAAATAGTCCAACAGAATAGAATTGATCTTGTTGGTGGAAGGGGAAAAGATAGCACTCAAATTGAAGCTGAATTTGAAGTAACTAGACAGGATATTATTGACCTTGTTGGTGTAAGGGAAAAAGATAAAGCTAAGGCTGAAACTAAACCGGAAATAGTCCAACAGAATAGAATTGATCTTGTTGGTGAAAGGGGAAAAGATAAAGCTAAGGCTGAAACTAAACCGGAAATAGTCCAACAGAATAGGATTGATCTTGTTAGTGGAAGGGGAAAAGATAACACTCAAATTGAAGCTGAATTTGAAGTCACAAGACAGGATATTATTGATCTTGTTGGTGTGAGGGAAAAAGATAAAGCTAAGGCTGAAACTAAACCGGAAATAGTCCAACAGAGTAGAATTGATCTTCTTGGAGAAAGGGAAAAGGTACAGATGAATGTTAAACCCAAAGATATCATCCCAGTTTATGTTACTGGTGTAAACAAAGACAATGTACCCATCATAGATAATGTAAATGTAGTATCAGGTAGAGAACAAGATTCTGCCATTGATAAAATATTTCTAGTTAGTAACTCAGAATACATAGAACTGAACAGAACCCATCATAGCTTTGAAATTGGTATGAGACAGTTTTGTTCTAATGGATACAAAGTAAGAACAGATAATAGATATTTGGATTTAAGATGTAAAACAGGAGGAGGGTCAGGAATACAGATTGAATACATTGGTGGTGATGAGATAAACGCTGTTATAAAGAAAGTTACTAGAATTGAGAATTTGTCAAAGGGTAAACAGAAAAATGACAGGGTCTTTGTACAGCTTGGAGGCTTGAGAAATATAACAAGTGATATAAGGAACCAGTTTGAAGTTCTTACATTACACCCTGGTCCTGTTAATACCACACACTCTGGGAACACTCACACTATAGATGTTATAACAGAAACTATAAGCAAAGATGATATGATTAATGTTATTGAGATTGGAATAAGTAAAACATGCAAAGGTGGAAGCATAGATAAGTATACTGATGAAGATGGAGAAGTTGTTTACTGCTCTAGACGGGCTGACATTTTGCCAGATGAAATCTATAGTGGAACAGATTATATTTCAAAGTTAGGAAGTGAAACAAACAATGAAAACAATCTTTATGAAAAAATTGTAAATGAAATCGACACTAACGAAAAAGATCAATTCAAAAACATTTTGACTGTTGCTGAGACTGAAGATGGTTTAACAGAACAGATATCCAGAAGAGGGGATGTGCCACTTGATTATACAGATTCTGATGAAAGCCTTGAAACCGAGAGATCAGAGGTTTTCACTGATAGTCAACATATAGAGGCAGATATGTCAATTAACAAACCTATCATTAATTTAGATGTAGAAGAAAGGTCTAGTATTTCATCTATAGATATTGTCACTAATATTGACAATGTGATGCCTTCGGAAAGTGGTATCAGAAATCAACCGAGACCAGCAGATAATGTTGTATATATCAATGGTACTTCTGATTCAGATGATAGAATTGATAATGTTGGGTCTTGGACAAATACAGGAAATAAACCAAGAAGAGGAGATGTAGAAATAGATGAGTATGAAGCAGCATTTAAAGACACCCACAAGGATGTTAGGACAGGGTCTGTCGATACAAGTACGCAATTACCGCTCTTCAACACTCAAAACCCAGCAGTGACTAAAGCTGCCACTCAAAACCCAGCAGTGACTAAAACTGCCACTCAAAACCCAGCGGTGACTAAAGCAGCCTCTCAAACCCCAGAAGTGACTAAAGCTGCCACTCAAAACCCAGCAGTGACTAAAACTGCCACTCAAAACCCTGCATTGACTAAAGTTGCCACTCGAAACCCTGCAGTGACTAAAGCTGCAACTCAAAACACAGAAGTGACTAAAACTGCAACTCAAAACCCAGCAGTGATTAAAGCTGCCACTCAAAACCAAGTAGTGACTAAAGCTGCCACTCAAACCCCAGTGATTAAAACTGCAAATGCAGAGAAGAATGACAGGAATGCTAAATTGACTACAAGAAGGATGGATATTGAGTTGAATAAACCAGTTGAATTAGAGGTAGGGAATGACTGTAGGGGAAAGATTGAGACAGTGAAGAACAGTGAAGGATCAGTGGTCATTAAATGCACTGTTGGTGGAGAAACTCTGGAGCTGAATCTGATTGGAATAGCACCAGTGGAGAAAACAGAGAGCAACACATACTATGTGGTCAATGATGCCCCTGCTGCTCATGTATCTCAAAGGGGGTCTTTGGGTGAGACACATAGGTTTGTATCAGATTTTATCAGTAAAAAGTCAAGGTTTGAACCAAACAGTGGTAAAACTATCTCTGACTATTACTATGCTAGTAGAATGAGATATATGAATGAACCAAAAGCCAAGAATCCACAACTGACTAGAAAAGTTGTATATGTGAATCAGAATAGTAAAGGAAGTAGCCTTGAGGGATTGAACTATCCAAGTAAAGAAACAAGGGGTGACATTCCGGCTGATGACCCTGATGTCAAAGATCAGCTGGGATATGTTGATATTGATGATCTAAAAATGGTTCATCCAACATTAGATAATAATGTAAACATTGAAGTAGGACAGTCAAGCAGAAGAAGGCACCAACGTAGTGTACCAACAGTACATATTGGAGAAGATGAGAGTACAATACATGTTGAACATACAAGTCATGACAATAAGAATTTACATAACAATAGGCAACCTTATGTCACACTGGACAGAATAGATGGGAAATATGATGATCTAAGTATTGCTGGATTTCAGAGAGTTCTGAAAGCAAGAGAAGAAAATACAGCCAGACAACCAAGTAAGATTAAGGAAATAACTAGAAGAGGAAGACTGAGTCTCAAAGGCAAGGGTTACAAAAGAATTCAGTCTCTAAATGGAAAAACTAAAATTGTAAAGTTACAAAAGAGAAAATTAAAGCGAAAAGGCCATGTTGCAATTAAATCTTTACACGGTGACTCTCCAATTAAAGCTGGACAACACAATGCTTTGAATAATAGAAAGGTTCAAAGTGCTAGATATAGAAAACGTCAAAGGCATTTTCCAAAGACAAAGCGAAAACACATCTTAGTTGGGAGACTTGAGAAAATGACACGTCAGCTAGATACTAGTAGATCGCTGGTGCCAAGGAAGAGAGCAAGAAGCTCATCATCCACCTATAAACCTGTCAGCCTAAGGGGGTCAAGGAAAGGCTCTTGGAACAGGAGAAGAAAGGCCGAACTTAGGCAACAGGGCAGTATTGGTCACAGAGGAACTGGTTCTGTCACAATTTCCAGTGGTAAAGATGCACTCGATTCCATCCATTTTGGAAGCACTGTTTTGAAGGTTGCTGGTAAGTGATATTAAGCTGAGAAGAGAAATTTGATGCTGTCAGAACTTTTAAACCTCCTGCTGAATATTCATATGTAAAACCCTATGAATATATTTTATGTGAACTACTTAATTGGCTTATAAAATCAGGAAGTTTTTTCAGAAAGAGTGCAGACTTATATAATTATCAGACATATCCTTTGTGAAGAGTGTAGACTTATTTATCAGATGTACGGTATCCTTTATGAAAACAGTGCAGACCCTGATCAGACAGCTCCTGAAGGAGCTGTCTGATCTGGATCTACACTGTTTTCAAAAATAGTCAACATACATATACTGATAGCAGCAGAAGGGTTATAGTAGCTAAGTGTAAGGTAACATGTATCCATCTAATCCTGACTTGTGACATCTCTTTGGAATCTACTTGAAAAGACGATTCCAAAGAGATCGATGTCACAATACAGAATTAGATTGAGAAATCAGAAATTAAATGTGTTTTAAAGTTTTGAATTCCCTTTTTGGCGTACAAACTTTTTATGAAACGGTCCCCTTAAGTGGAAAGACACACTCTCATACTGATGTCATGGTATCTGATCTGGATCTAAATAAACACAATATTTGTACAGAGGTAAGTGACTGGAGTTACATGTACATTCAATTATGATACAGTCAAACTTGAATCAAGCGACAACCCTGAAAAAATGCAATATACCTGTATTTGCATTCTTGAAATCAGGTGGCAGCTTAATGCATGACAAAAATAAAGCAGAAAGCTCCTGTAGGAGCTTTCTGCTTTACTTTTGTCATACATTAAGCTATCACCTACCTTTAGAGGTGCCTGTGATCCTGCACAGACTGGCAAATTAACACACAGGTTTGACTGTTAATTTAAAGCTTGTATAATGTAGAGGAAGACCGTGAGAATCTACAACTTGAAGGTAAGATTCACCCTCTGTCTTAACCCATTACCCCATAAATACGCGTTTTTACACCTTAAATTTCTTCTTCCGCTGAAGAAAATAGATCCAATTTGTACAGTCATGAATATGTACCACAAAAAATATTTTCCTTACCGGTATTCTAGCAGGTGGTAAGTTAAAGCAAGCTGAAATAAAACAGAATGCGCCTTAAGGCACATTCTGCTTTACTTTCAACCTGCTTTAAGCTGCAACCTATCCTCAAAACTAGAAGCAGGCTATGGGGTAATGGGTTAAAGGAACATGTGTTAGAAATGAAAATTAACAATTTAATGACTTTTTTTTGTATAAGAATTTAGCTCACCTGAGCCAAAGGCTTTAAATGTACATCTGTGGTCCTTGATAGAGAAACCACTTAATACAGGTTTGACTGTAAAATTAACACTTGCTTTACATGATCACAAACAGTCCTATATCATGATGAGGTATAAAGACGGAGAGATTCTGCTGATTGACGGTAAGATTCAGCCTCTGTCTTATAGGAACATGTGTTAGCAGGACTGCCATAAGTTGACATGAAAATTCCTAAGATTTCCAAATTTGCATTTTTCAAGTGCAATTTTAGGAATCCTACCTTTAACCCATAGCCTGTTTCTAGTTTGTTGACACATGACTACTGAAAGCAGACTGTAAGTAAAGCAGAATGCGCCTTAAGGCGCATTCTGCTTTACTTACAGCCTGCTTTTAGCTATCATGTACTGGAAAAAATCCGAAGATTTAGGAAAATTCCGGAGAAATGGCAGCCCTGTGTTAGAAGTGATTTGGAACAGTACAATGACAGTTTTTTGTTGATTTTTTATTCTCACAGGTCAGGCTGGACCATGTACTCCACCCTTTTACAACTTTGGTGCAGTAAGACGTGACGAGTGTGTTCGCTGTTTCTGCTTTGGCCACAGTGTACAGTGCTTCTCCAGTGATCTCCATGTATCCAGGGTAAATATAGCAATAGCTTTTAAACCCTTTATCGAGCTTCAGATAAAGGGAGTTTTTCAAAAGCTTAAAGCTTTATTTCTGCTTTAAACCCTATGGTGTCACTACTCATTAGATCCAAACTGTTACACCATAGGATTTGGTGCTTTATTCTTTACAGTTTCTTGCCAGACTTACCATGTTTTCTATAATATAGGTCATGGTAGACAATACTTTTTTGAAGAGGGGGGCTTCTATTGGGAAATATTTTTCCTGAAAATTTGTAGCTTAAAGTAGGCTGATAGTAAAACAGATTATGCCATAAGTCACTTTACTTAATTTACTTTCAACCTGCTTTAAGTTGTCACTTGTCTTCAGTGTAAGAAATTAGATTTTCCATTACCCCACAAATATTATAATGACAAAAAGGGGATGTGCCTAAATAAGTTTGTACATCCTCATTTATTAATTTCTTGTTACAACTAAATAATATTGTTCCATATATGCTCTGTCTTGCAGATTGCACTTTCCAATAAAATGGACTTTGTTCAGCGTGATGATGACCTTACCCCAGTTGACCCATCCTATGTAGTTTTCAAGCCAAACACTCGTGAGTACCAGGTCCTCGATATGACACGGGCACTTCCTCAAGGCAAATACTACTGGAGACTACCCCAGGAGTTCCTCGGTGACAGAGTAAGTTTTTTGCCTGGACTTCAACCCTAACCACAACAGTTGAACT
Organism: Gari tellinella; assembly: GCA_922989275.2. Lineage (NCBI taxonomy): Eukaryota > Metazoa > Mollusca > Bivalvia > Cardiida > Psammobiidae > Gari > Gari tellinella. The sequence goes on from OV277870.1 coordinate 23,937,980, forward strand.
TCGATATCTCGAACTAGCTTATCTCGAATTATCCGATATTTTGAAACATTAATTCGCCTTATTTCAAGCTTGGTTTAGATGAACATACCCGTGTTTCAAAGTTAAAATCGCGGCTTAGCTGGGTATTAACTTTGAAATACGGGTATGTTCGACTTAATGGAGTTTGAGATATCAAAGTTCAACTGTACATGCCCTACAATAATTGTCCTCTAGAAATTGGTCAACTGGTCACTTTTTAAACACAGCTAATTGTACCATCAATTACAAACAATAGTTACAGGAGGGCTACCATAAATGCTCTTAAAAAGTCCTATATTTCCAAATTTTCAATTTTCCAAGCTTTATTTAGGAAAATGTGATAGCTGTGTGCTTTTGTGCTTAAACCTGTATGAATTGGAACTATTTTTTTCTGTGGAGGAATAAATTAAATGTGTAAAAGTGAGTATCTATAGAGTACAGTATAACCTCCGTTATCCGACACCCCATGGTTCCATGTTTGTAAGTCGGTTAAGAGAGGTTGTCGGTTAACGGAATTAGGCCTAAGTTCACAAGTTTACACACCCAAAGATTGTCACTGCGAGGCGAATTTCTCGATGCCGATTGACTTTTAAATATGCTTGCATGACTGCAGCATATCCTTGTCAGGTTCTTGCAGTTTGAAATAGGAGTCCCCTGCTCCGGATCTACACGGGTTTCCATTGTTCTTTCTACAGTAGGCATAAACGTGTATAGTCAGTGTACATGTACAATCATAAGTAAACACGCATACATGTAGATATTAAGGGATGGACTAAAATACCGGCACATTCGTATTTACATTTTATATACAAGTACAGTCATCTCTCGTTATGTCGAACTAGCGGGAAATTAACAAAGACTTCAAAACGCGAAAATGTTTTTATTTTCTCTCAGCCTAACTTGAGCATACATTTTTACGACTGCGATTATTACTATAGACTCGATCTATGCGAAGGTCGCATTAGATATTATATTTCTTACTTCTAGTGTTGAAAACTTGACGGTGAGGACGATTGGCAGATACCTGTCCATTTTGAACACGAAATAATGGTTAGCTATAGTTGGAAAGGATGGATTAGTTGGTATTTTTGGCACTGCGACCCTGAATGGGTTGCTTACACGTGTTGGCTGAAGTTATCTTATTAAACCTCACATTATTCACTCATTGTTTAAACAATACATGTTGTCTTACACGGCCATCCGAACAATATGTGTCATTATCACCTGCGCGTGTATAGTCGGTCAATGATCAAAGGTCAGTATACAGTCGGATAACGGGGGGTGAAAAACCTCTAATTTGCCTATTTTGGTCCGTCAAGGTATGTCGGATAACGGTTAACAGAGGATCCGATCAAGAGAGAGTTAGGTTACATAAAATATATAGGGAAACTGCCGGGACCAAACAGCAGGGTCGGATAACAGAGGTTTCCGGTTAAGAGAGGTGTCGATCGACAGAGGTTATACTGTATAAGGTTAACACAAATCAACTACGAGTACTAATCTTGTATTCATTATTTTTTGTTTTCTTTTTCGATTTTGATGATAACTGTTGTTTCCCTATGATTTTAGTTAACCAGCTATGGTGGTGAAATAAAGTACACCATCTTCTATGACATCATTGGAAGACGGCAGAAACCGACCAGTGGAGCAGATGTTATCATTTCCGTAAGTCATGAAATTTTCTCAGATGACCTGAAATATAATACCCTAAGTAATTGAATTGAAAATTGAGTCTTAAATAGTTTAAACTCACTCTATTAAAAATAAGAAAATTAGTACATTGTATTAAAGTTACATTCTCTTAAAATGTAATGTAACTAAGATTTTAATTTGAATGCAGATATGTTTGACTTAACCCATTACCCCATAGCATGTTTCTATTATTTGATATGGATGACCACTTAAAGCAGGTTGAACATAAAGCAGAATACGCCTTAAGGTGCATTCTGCTTTACTTTTAGCCTGCTTTAAGATACATCTACTAGAAAATAGAAAATATTTCTTATGATAAATATTCATAATTGCATAATTTGGAACTATTTTCTGCAGTTTCGGAATAAATGAAAGGCGTAAAAAGGTGTATTTATGGGGTTATGGGCTTAGAAACATTCTACCAGTGGCAAGTACACTAAGTCTTGTCCTATGCAAGCAGGGAAGTTCCTGATAAGGATCTGTACTGTTTCTTAATTTGTCAATATATTGCAAAATTATAACCCTCAATAGTGAAAAATGAACTAAATTAAATTTGAAATTGGATTCTTTCATTTTAAGTTTTAGGGAAGAATGAGTTAATGCAAGTTTACCGTATACATTATTTAAACTTTTAACTTTCTGCAAGCTATATAGTTGTAGTCTGCTACAGTTTTCAAAATTGATTTAAAAGCATATGCTGAAATGTGGAACAGTGTAGAGCCAGATGAGATGCAGAGTTACTTATCTGGATCCAAAGTGTTTGCAACAACTATCACAAGTACGCCCATAGCTTGCAGAAGATTAGGAAAGATTGAGTATATGGGAGCTAGTCATAATGTTTTATTTAAAGGCTTAGAGTTTCAATTTGGTAATCAAATCATACTGTTTTATTTATTTGATAACTTCGTGTTGTAATTTTGATGTTTTTGTTTCCAGGGTAACGGTATCACACTGTATTACAAGGCTAATACTTTACCATCCCCAGGAGTACCCACATCAATTTCAGTACCACTGATTGAGGTAAGATACAACAAACCAATAAATATCCTTTTTATGTAGATTTCTTCTTTACATTCAGTACGCTTTAACCCAATACCCCATAGCCTGTTTCTAGTATTGAAGATAATGTGACCACTGAAAGCAGGTTGAAAGTAAATAGAATGCGCTTTAAGGCACATTCTGCTTAACTTTCAGCCTGCTTTAAGCTATTACCTGCTAAGATATAGAAAATATTTCTTATGATACATATTCATGACTGTATAAAAGGGAACTATTTTATTCAGTGGAGGAATAAAGTATACATGTAGTCGTAAAAAGGCGTATTTATGGGGTAATGGGTTTACTTGAATATAAATAAAAGTTTCATATGGCTCATTTAGTAGAAATGGATACAAACATGAAATAATTTTTAACAGAGCTCCAGATAAGGGGAGTATTTCAAAATTAAAAATCTTTATTTCTGCTTTAAACCCTATGGTGTCACTACTCATTAGAATAGTCTCTTCGAGACGATTCTAATGAGTAGTGACACCATAGGTTTAGTGCTGAAATGAGTGAGAAAATGTTGGATTTGTTCAGTTTACTCCCTCTTATCTGGAGCCTTGAATTTTAGCTTGACTTTTGGAAGGCTACTTAGAAAGACATTGGGGAAAAAACAAAATTGTAAAAAATGGACAAGACTTGATTTGAAAACTGGAATAGTCCATTTTCAGGGATTAATGAGTAAAATACATAATTATGTATATTAACTCTTTGCAGGCTAGCGGCGGTTATACCTGCCATAGTGATTATCCCTGCAAACAGATTGGATCCAGATGAGACGCCGCGTAACGGGGCGTCTCATCAGGGTCCAAACTGTTTGCCATTCTGACACTGAATTTAAGAGAAATTTTGAAATTTCTAATTTAAGAACAATAGCAGACGACAATTTGTTGCAGATGAAAAAATTACCCAGCATGCAAAGAGTTAAGAATGCTGAATTTATGTGTTGAGTTTGTATAATAATTTCAGACAGCCTGGGAGACATCAGAAGGCACAATTAGGGGTGACACTCCTGTATCACAGTATGCCGACCGTGGTGACCTAATGATGGTTCTTGAGAATCTCGAGTATGTCTTGATCCGTGCAGCATACGACACCGACCAAACATCATCCAGGTGGGTAATCAGAAATGCTTTACCCCATAAATACGCCTTTTGGCTTCTCTTATTCATTCCTCAACTGAAGAAAAAAAAAGTTCAATTTATTATAGTCATGTACATGTATCATAAGAAATATTTTCTATATCCTAGTAGATGGTAACTTAAAGCAGACTGAAAGTAAAGCAGAATGCGCCTATAAGGCGCATTCTGCTTTACTTTCAACCTGCTTTAAACGGTCATATATCTTCAAAACTAGTAGCAGGCTATGGGGTAATGGGTTAAAGCAGGCTGAAAATGAAACAGAATGTTACTGCCTTAAGCAGTCACTTGTCAGTTATGAATGGTGACTGAAAATAAGAATTTGCCTATTTCAGTTTTGAAATTGTGCTTAGATGTACAGAAAACTTTCCTTATGTTGCAGGATTGGCGGATTATTCATGACCACGGCTGTGAACTACGAGACAAATGACGGAGTTGCCTACCTTGTTGAGGACTGTGTCTGCCCTACCGGCTATCATGGACACTCTTGTCAGGTATTACTACTGTATTTAACCCATTTCATGCGGGATACACTTTTAGGTGTACCTCTAGGCAGCTAAGTCAATACTCTATCAGGAACTGCTAAAATCTGTTGCAAATATTTGAGTTATACCCGCTGCAGACGACATTTTAAAATGGCTGCCAAATATTACCCAGCATACAATGGGTTAAACCTGAGTACTAGAGATGAGTGTAGAATACTTTTGCAATTTGTTTTGATCCAGGATCCAAGCAGATTATCAATCTGATATATACTTACAAACAAAAGCAATTAGGAGCTGAATTCAGAATTTTTAGATGACATGTATTTATTAACCTGTCTCTTATAATTATGTAAAGTAGAACCCCTCTATTACGACCACTAATTAACCTTTTACCTCATAGCCTATTTCTAGTACTTAAGATAGGTGACTACATAAAGCAGGTTGAAAGTAAAGCAGAATGCACCTTAGGGCGCATTCTGCTTTAATTTCAGCCTGCTTTAAGCTATCATGTGCTAGAATACAGAATATATTCCCTATAATTCATATTCATTACGGATTAAATTGGAACTATTTTCTTTAGCGGATGAATAAATCATATGCGCTAAAAGGCGCTTCTATTGGGGAAAGGGTTAAGGTTAAAATGCAGTTAACTGCTTTAACCCTTTCATGATCAAATTTTTCGTGAGGTTTTAACCCCTTCACCACCATATTGTAGTCTGCTTCAATATTGTTGTCTGCAATATTGTTTCAAAATTATATTTAAGGTACTATTACTGACATAGTTTAAAAAGATGCAAAAATTTTTGATCCTGATCAGACACCAGCTTTGCCAGGCATCTGATCAGGATCAAAACTGTTTGCAAATGCGCTTTAATACGTCATAAAAAGTGAAAGGGTTAAGAAAGCTAAGCAGAAAGCTCCTATAGGTGCATTCTTCTTTACTTTCAGCCTGCTTTAAGCTATCTTTTGCTAGGATGTAGAAAATATTTCTTATGGTACATAATCACAACTGTATTAAGTGAAACTATTTTCTTCTTCTGAGGAATTAATTAGAGGCGTTAAAAGGTGTAATTAATGAGTAATGGGTTAATTAAGCTGTTCACTGTCTTTAGATTGATTTCATCGATTAGTCTATTGGTTGTAATAAAAGGGTTTTACCGTGTTATATCATATTTTTGCAGGAATGTGCAGCTGGGTTCACTCGTGTCCAGACCGGAGGCTACCTGGGTGAATGTTTAGCTTGTAACTGTCACGGACACTCCAACGACTGCGACCCCTTCACAGGAGCATGTCTGGTACGTTAGAGCGTTAGATATGAAGAATGTTTCACATACTGACAAACACAAAACCTGATGTTTGGCAGGGACATTGAGCTCCGAGGTTATAAAGCCTTTTAGTTGAGTCTGAGTGTGTTTTCAAGCATTTGATTGGTCAGATTTGAGCCTAGGCTCAAATCTGACCAATCAAATGCTTGAGAACGACTTTAGACTCAAGTCAAAAGCTTTATAACTTTGGACCCAAGTAGACAAATATTGGATATGCTTAGTCTACCTTTTACAGTTTGAACAAAACTAAACACATAGACAGTGCAATAGAAAGTTTAAAAGGACCTCTTTTTTTTTCTCAAAATAATGACAGTTAATTTATAGATGATTTCATCATTGCTTTTGAATTAAACAATTTATATTTTTTTACATAAATATCGTCAAAAGGTATGTTTTATTATGAAAATTTCCAAATTTCAGTATAATTACAATAATCCTCTTTTCAATTGGAATCTAAGATAAATGCTTGTTTTCAACTAGCTACATTTGCAACACCTTAAATATAGGATCCTACATGAGTGTTCATAATATATTGGATTTATAAAACCAGTTTTTTACAAAATGTAAACTTGACTTACCTGCTACGCAAAATGTAAACATGTAAAAATTTGTTCAAATTCTAATTCCAATTTATTCAGAATAAATCTAGGGAGCCAACATTCCCTGTCCCTTCCCATCTTTAGCTACTCGATCTCCAACAGATATGTCGTTTGACCCCATATTTCATTTACAATTTTTGACAGTGCATAGGAATACATATTTAAGTAAGACAACCCCATTTGCTTAATTAAAATATTGATTAAGTTTATAATCAAAGTTTATTTTCCGAAATACAGCAGCTCTGTCTGATCTCTTAAGTAGCCCTCTGGCCGTTTGTATACATACAGAGGCAGGGCCCCTGATAGTGTCATATAATGGACTTGTCCATATAGATAAGGGACCTCATCATACTTATCATGTGACCAAAATTAACCAACCACAATCAATTCTGACCGAAGCTGGATGCTGCAGAAGGGGGCGTCTTTGTGTGCAGTCAGTTCTTTGTGGGCAGTCAGTTAAGACAGTATTATTACTTGGGGTTTATGCAGCTGCTTATACATCTGCATAATTTGGCATATTTATCATTATTATTCAACCATTTTAATCTCTCCCAAGTATGAGACAGTTGCTGTTTGTTGCCTGGCAGTGTTCTGTGGTGCTCGTGCTATGATGCACTGGTGACTAATTCTCTCCTCTCCTAGGCAAGCATTTCTTGCCCGATTAGGAAGGTGGGATTGCAAGTGATCGATACTTTCCTAGGTAAACGTAATTGCCCGAATAGGAAGGTGTCTCTCCTAGGCAAGCATTTCTTGCCCGAATAGGAAGACGGAAATCGCACTTCAGTCGGAATTACAGTTGCTCTGCGATGTGCTCAGGTATTAGTGGACCGGACTCATATAGGCAAGCATTACTTGACCTCAGCCTGCACATACAGAGTGATTTGATTCTAAAAAATTGGTCATAGCTCGGGTATCGTGGATCAGTGTTTGGGATAAGACAGCAAACATTTATGTAATGATAGTTTATATGCCAACATATTCAGCTGCATGAGCCCTAAAGGCAAATAAATGATTAGTAGTTACATATTAAATTATAAAACTAAAACCTCATTGTTATGTTGTGTTTTGGGAAAGTAAAATATTGATTAAGTTTATAATCAAAGTTTATTTTCCGAAATACAGCAGCTCTGTCTGATCTCTTAAGTAGCCCTCTGGCCGTTTGTATACATACAGAGGCAGGGCCCCTGATAGTGTCATATAATGGACTTGTCCATATAGATAAGGGACCTCATCATACTTATCATGTGACCAAAATTAACCAACCACAATCAATTCTGACCGAAGCTGGATGCTGCAGAAGGGGGCGTCTTTGTGTGCAGTCAGTTCTTTGTGGGCAGTCAGTTAAGACAGTACCTCCTCCTCCCCAACCACCAACCTTTGCTATTGTACGACATGAAAAAGGGTTCATGTAAATTGAAATATATTCTCTCGTTTTATACATTCATGTTTTTATGCATATTTATCATTATTATTCAACCATTTTAATCTCTCCCAAGTATGAGACAGTTGCTGTTTGTTGCCTGGCAGTGTTCTGTGGTGCTCGTGCTATGATGCACTGGTGACTAATTCTCTCCTCTCCTAGGCAAGCATTTCTTGCCCGATTAGGAAGGTGGGATTGCAAGTGATGGATACTTTCCTAGGTAAACGTAATTGCCCGAATAGGAAGGTGTCTCTCCTAGGCAAGCATTTCTTGCCCGAATAGGAAGACGGAAATCGCACTTCAGTCGGAATTACAGTTGCTCTGCGATGTGCTCAGGTATTAGTGGACCGGACTCATATAGGCAAGCATTACTTGACCTCAGCCTGCACATACAGAGTGATTTGATTCTAAAAAATTGGTCATAGCTCGGGTATCGTGGATCAGTGTTGGGGATAAGACAGCAAACATTTATGTAATGATAGTTTATATGCCAACATATTCAGCTGCATGAGCCCTAAAGGCAAATAACACTAGTTATATACATGTACTAGAAATAAACAATGAGTGTTAATCACCGCTCACACCGTAGGTTATATTATATACATATTTTATATACCGCAAGCAGATTGCAGAAATTTTATAGATTATATTAGAATAGACATATAACACCGACTGTTTTGTTGAGGAATAAACAAAGTATGTGATATATTTACAGAATTGCCAGCATAATACCGAGGGTGATCGTTGCCAGTTATGTCAGAATGGTTACTTTGGTGATGCCAGGCAGGGAACTCCTAACGACTGTCTACCTTGTCCCTGCCCACTTACAGAGCCACCCAATCAGTGAGTCACGCTATTGATATGATAATAACTGTTTCCCCCATAGAAGCGACTTTTAGCGTATTTAATTTATTCCTCCGCTGAAGAAAATAGTTCCAGTTTATACCCTCATGAACAATTACCATTACAAGTATTCTATATAGCTTAGCAGATTTTAGCTTAAAACAGGTTGAAAGTAAAGCAGATTGTGCCTTAAGACACATTCTGCTTGACTTTCAACCTGCTTTAAAAGGTCACCTGTCTTCAAAACTAGAAACATGCTATGGGGTAAAGGGTTAATTAACTCTTTCAACACCATGAATCTGTTGAAAATATACTCATTACATTTGCAAACAGTGTCGACCCAGATCAGAGGGACCCTCTGATCTTGATCAACCCTATTTGCTGATTTAGACCAGTATTTATTAAACTACCCAGAATTCCAAGTACAGTGTAGCTCCATTATATCGCGGAAGTTGGGGTCCACGAAATGAAATCCGCGATGTGGTCGGATCGCGATATAGCCGAATTCTGAGCTGAACTATATTCTGCTGTATATTCCATTGCCAAACGCTATTATATCAATGTCATGCAATAAACACGGTTTCTTGGTTGATTACCTTGTTATTTCTTGTCAAAACAAGTCTTTATATGCACTGTCATATCTAGCATCAGCGTTTTCATGTGTATTATACCAAATGCGTACTTTCGTTTTTGACAGGGCCGCCATTTTGAATAAAATGTGCATGTGTATCGTGGAACTCACACTTAATGTCTATATCGCGATTAGAACGCGGATAAAATGAGATTTTCTCGATTGAATTGTCAAAAAACGTAGCGCGGTATATGAAATTGAAAGAACAATGAAACCAATTTTCAGTTCACAGGTTAAATATAATTTATTTCTTGGCCGACATTGTTCGAGTACGTTGTTATCTGGTACGAATCGCAGTTATGATTGTAAGCGTCTGATTGATGTATCAAAATATGAATGACTGTGATTTTAATGTCTGTGGTTATCTTTCCACTGCTATTAATACGGATTAGTCGACTTTGATAGTTATAACTCAATCAGGTTAGTTTGCTAATTATTGCTAAATAATGAGGGAAACCGCGCATGCGCGAGTTCACTCAGTAGGCCTATTGTTTGTTTGTTAGTGCACCTGTCAATCAACGCAGCGGGATGACACACGCGCAGTCCATAGATGGTGATAATTGACACCGATTACGCAATTATAACGACCTGTTAAAGGAAGATATAATTATTAAAAAAACAGAAATGATCGCTACTCGGCTTTTATTGACTTTTAGTATACATATTGGAAAAAATGGGGTCCAAGTCGTGACCGCGATATATTGGCTTTCGCGAAATAGCGGACCGCGAAGTAATGGAGCTACACTGTAGACTGGTTCATGTTTTAGGAACTTAAATGATCCACAGGGTAACCTAATAACCCACAAGAGTTACTTTGTGTTGAAAGAGTTGATGGCATATCCTTATTATGCTGAACATTTAAATGTAGTTACCTTTCACTGACAATAGCGCCAAAAGTAATTGAGTATTGTACAGTAGAACCTCTCAATTTCGACCATTTTAAAGAAGGCTAATTGTCTGATTGAAAGACAGGTGACAGCTTAAAACAGTGTTAAAGCGAAACAGAAAGCTCCTGTAGGAGCTTTCTGTTTCACTTAACATTGCTTTAAGCAGTCACCTGTCTTAAACAAATAACATTTGACACAACTTAGTGGTCGTAATAGAGAGGTTCTACTGTAATTGCCAGATTCAGTCAGACGTAACTCTTTTGTAATTGAGTATTGTAATTCTTATCGTAGATTCAGTCGTACCTGTTACAAGGACACAGACGGTGATGTCACCTGTGGCAACTGTCCCCCTGGTTACGAAGGTCGTAGGTGTGAGCGTTGTGCAGAGGGCTACAATGGCAACCCAATGACTGTTGGCAGTCGGTGTGTGAAGAATGAAGGTGAGCATGTAGTGCCTGTTAACACATTACCCCAAAGCTCTTTTATAAATTTGATGACAGATGACCACTTAAAGCAGGTTGAAAGTAAAGCAGAATGCGCCTTAAGGTGCATTCTGCTTTACTTTCACCCTGCTTTAAGCTACCATCTGCTAGAAAAAAGAAAAGATTTCTTCTGATAAATATTCATAATAGTATAATTGGGAACTATTTTCTTCAGTGGATCTTATCCGTTGGTGAAGGAAAAATCAGGCTAAAGTTTGAGCAGAAAGCTCCTGCTTTCTGCTTTGCTTTAAGTTCACTTTTGACAGCCATGTGTTTGCGTGTAGCCTTGTAGGATCTGCACCGATTTTTGTACTTAATTATTGAATATAATAGTCCAGATGATAGATCTTTATTCAAAATTATTGTGAGCGGGGTTATTGTGAATCTATGAATATTCAGGAGAAGGATTAAGCTTCCATCTGCATTTATCTATTTAAATACTATGGACCTGTTTAAAAAATACTCATTACATTTGCAAACAGTGTAGACCCTGATCAAAGGGCTCCTGTAAGAGCCCTCTGATCTGGGTGTCTACACTGTTTGCTAGTTCAGAGCAGTTTTATGAAATAAACAATGCAGATTTCTAAGTAGACTGGTTCATGTTTTGGTGACTAAAATGATCCACAAGGGAACCTAATAACCCACAGGAATTAACACCATCACTGAATGCTTCTTTGAATATGTGTCCTTAACCCATTACCCCATAGCCTGTTTGTAGTTTTAAAGAAAGATGACTTAAAGCAGGTTGAAAGTATTTCAGAATGCGCCTTATGGCACATCCTGCTTTACTTTCAGCCTGCTTTAAGCTATTACCTGCTTGAATATAAAAACAAATTCTTATGATTCTTATTTGTAGCAGTATAAATTGGAACTATTTTCTTCAGTGGATAAATAAAATAGAGGCATAAAAAGGCATAATTATTGGGTAATGGGTTGAGCGCTAATTTGGAGAACTTGGTAAAGACGTTATTGGGTGTGTATACATGATTATGTGGAGGAAATGGTTTACAACAAAGGCTACTTTTGTGTGTGTTTTCAGTTGAGGATTATTGTGATAGACGTGGCAGCAGCTCTCTACAGCCCAACCCTTTCACACGTCGCTGCCAGTGTAAGGTAAGACTAACATTTATTATGTGTCTTCGTATGATATCGAGCATTTCCGCCTGTATCTGCACAGTAAGATACAAGAGTCTGTATCAGCCACCGTGTATCAGCCACTTTGTATTTTACTCTGATGTCAATTTCTTTTTAGCGTGACATCATTTACGTACAAAAAATGTGTACAGTTGCCGCATTATTGTTTGTGGCATACAACAATTCTGGTTCTGCTTCAAATAGCTAATAAGATTCGGATATAAAATTATTTAAACATTTTCCGGCAAAAACGTCTCGAGCTGAATACATCACTGTATTGAACTGTCAACTGGTAATGTGTATGAACTTAACCCTTTATCCCATACCCTGTTTTTAATTTTGAAGACAGGTGACCACTTAAAGCAGGTTGAAAGTAAAGCAGAATGTGCCTTAAGGCACATTCTGCTTTACTTTCAGCCTGCTTTAAGGTTCTATCTGCTAGAATATGGAAATTATTTCTGATAATACATATTCCTGACTGTATAAATTGGAACAATTTTCTTCAGTGGAGGAATATAATAAAAGGCGTATTTTTGGGGTAATTGGTTTAGGCAAGTGGCTGCTTAATTAAAACAAGATGAAAGTAAAGCAGAAAGCTCCTTCAGAGCTTTAAGTTGGCACCTGTGTTTGATGTCATGAATTACTTTTTAGCTCACCTGAGCCGAAGGCTCAAGGTGAGCTGTTGTGATCGCCCGTCGTCCGTCGTCCGTCTGTCCGTCTGTCCGTCCGTTCAAATTTACTTCAAGCGACAACTCCTCTGAAACCGCGAGTCTGAGGAAAAAACTAATTTGCTCACGGTGTTCCTTGGATGCTTCTCTACAGAAATTGTTAAAATGAAACTTTAAAGTGGACTACTTATTGAAATTTATTAAAAAAAGTGAAAAACTTTAAACAAGTTTTTTGTAAAAAACCACTGTTCCCACACCTTAGATATTGCATGAATAGTATCTTCTACTAAATCACTTTCAAAATTGTAAAAAATCAAAACCCTAGGATCAAATTTGACTCAACCCTGGCCATATCAGTGCTTTTTGATGCAGGTCTGACAGTAAAAACTCTCTAATGATCCGTTTTATACAGACGCATTGTATCTTCCAGGCTAAGAAGCTACCCTTATACTAAATGCAACATTTTTGCAAACAGTTTGGATCCAGGTCAGATGCCACATAATGCTGCATCTAATCTGGATCTAAACTATTTGCCACTCATTTACATATTTTCTTATATTTAGAAAATATAAGTTATTATTTTTTACATATTTCACATACAAACATTTGGAGCAGACAACAGTTCAGCATAATAATAGTCATTTCTCTCTGAGACCGTCTCCAATTGCATAACTGACCCATAGCTAGCTCTGAACTCAGGTCACTGAGATACATAACAGAAATGAAAGTGATGTCTGCTATTTTATGCTCAAGCACAACTTAGTTCGAGGCATATTACTTTTGGTCTGTCTGTTTGTTTGTTCGTGTTTTGTTTGTTTGTTTATCTTACTGTCTATCAGTCCACAATTAATTCTTGGCCATAAACAGTATGGATCCAGGTCAGATGCCACATAATGCTGCTTCTAATCTGGATCCAAACTATTTGCCACTCATTTACATATAGTTTCTTATATTTAGAAAATGTAAATAATGATATTTATTAACCTATTAACCCATACATATTCTTTTTTATGTCTTTAATTTATTCTTCCACAGAAGAAAATATTTCACTTTATACAGTCATTGTTGTCTTTAACAATTGCTTCAAATGACATCTCCTCATATACCGCTGAAAAGATTTCAACCAAACTTTACACGAATGTTCCTTGGGTCAAGTTCTTTCAAAATTGTTCAAAGAATTAAAAACAATGTAGAACTCTGGTTGCCATGGCAACCAAGTGAAAAAATAAGGAAATCTTAAAAAAAATTCTTGTCTGAAACTACAAGGGCCAGATCTTAGACATTTGTCACACAGCATCATCTACAGGTCCTCTATCAAACTACAAACTATGCCCCTGGGGTCAAAATTGGCCCCGCCCAGGGGGTCAAAGTTTAACATAGAGTTATATAGTGAAATTTTCAAATGTCTTCTCCTCTGAAACTAATATGGCCAGAGCTTTGATATCTGGCTTGGTGACACTTTTAGATGTCCTATACCAATAAGGTTCAAATGGTTCTGGTCGATTGCATATCATCTACAGGTCCTCTATCAAGTTTGTACAAATTATGCCCCTGGGGTCAAAATTAGCCCCACTCCGGGGGTCACAGTTTTCATACGTCTTCTTTTCTGAAGCTAATATAGCCAGAGCTTTGATATTCGGCATGGTGTTACTTCTAGATGTCCTTTATCTATTTTGTTAAAATGGTTCCAGTCTGTTGCATATGTAGGTCACAGGAGCTAAAAATAGATTTTTTCAATGGAAACTTAAAAAAAATCTTCTTGTCTAGAACCCTAGTACCCTGATCTTAGATATTTGGAACATAGCATCATCTACAGGTCCTCTATCAAGATTGTTCAAATTATGCCCCTCGGGTAAAAAATGACCCCGTCCTGGACTTAAATCATTATCTCCATTTTGATGTACAGCTATTCTCAGGTGAGCGACATATGCCCCATGGGGCTCTTGTTTTAGTGGTCGTTATAAAGAGATTATTTCTTTTTTAGATGCTAGAGCCGCAAAGACTAGAACTTGCATGAGTCTAACATGGCTTAGGATGTACACTGCAATTGTAAGTACATGTATTCATTACCACACTGACTGTTTTGTTTGTTGTTTTCAGTTGAATGTCCAGGGCAACCTTTGTGACAGTTGCAAGCAGAATACCTACTATCTCAGTAATGACTATGAGCTTGGCTGTATTGAGTGTTTCTGTATGGGTGTGTCCAGGACTTGTCAGAGTACATCATGGAACAAAGCACAGGTAAACTGCTCTATTCTCTATTTTGTATACACAGAGCTCCAGATAAGGGGAGTATTTCAAAAACTAAAATCTTTATTTCTGCATTAAACCCTATGGTGTCACTACTCATTAGAATCGTCTCGAAGAGTAATGAGTAGTAACACCATAGGTTTTGGTGCTAAAACGAGTGAGAAAGTGTTGGATTTGTTGCGTTTACTCCCCTTTATCTGGAGCCCTGATACATACAGGTCCCTTCTTATGGACTTTTGATAAAATGAAAATATTCAGTGTCTCAGGGCTTCAGATAAGGGAAGTATTTCAAAAACTAGGATTTGGTGCTGACATGAGTGAGAAAATGTTGGATGTGAACAAAAGTAATATAGTCTTATCGTCATACTATGAATCGGCATCGGGTCAATCAGATTTTTCGTAGTAGCTCTTTTTCGTAACAACGAAGAAATAACAGGATTTTCACTAATGGCTTCCTATTGATTAATAAAACCTGGAATTTGTTCCCTGCCAAATAGCGTAGACTTGTATATAAATAATTCCACATCTTAAACAGCGCAGAGACCCTGACCTAGGAGCTATCTGATCAGGTTCTATACTGTTTGCTCAGGCCTGTCTATCCAAATACCAGAGCACCAGATAAGGGTAGTTTTTCAAAAACTAAAATCTTTATTTCTGAATTAAACCCTATGCTGTCACTACTCATTAGAATCGTCTCTTCGAGACGATTCTAATGAGTAGTAACACCATAGGATTTGGTGCTAAAAATAGTGAGAAAATATGGGATTTGTTGAAAAAACTACATCTTATCTGGAGCCCTGAAATACTTAGGGTTATTACGGTAATGCAGTATTGTTTTATCTTCACAGATTAGTACAACTTTCAACATAGATGAGGCTGGCTTCAGTATCACTGACATGAATGGCATCGCTGTGTCTAACCAGCGCTTCACAGTCGACACCAGCAATCGTGAGCTTGTCTACAGATTTAACCAGGCAACCGACGATGTTCTGTACTGGTCTCTACCAGCCCGTTTCCTTGGTGACAAGGTCACAGCCTATGGAGGATCACTGAGATTCAGTATCAGATATTCTTCAAGACAGAGTGCTGCTATTGATTCAGCAGAGCCACTTGTTAAACTCTCTGTAAGTAATACTAAGTATTAAGTTTAAAGACAAAAGTACCCTTTTTATCCCCTACTCCATAGATATGCCTTTTTGTGCATTCAATAACTTCCTCCATGAAAGAAAATAGTTCTATTTCATATACCGGTCAATAATGAACTTGCAATATAAGAAATATTTTCATCCTAGCAGATGGTAGATTAAAGCAGGCTGAAACTAAAGCAAAATGTGCTTAACAGCACTTTCTGCTTTACTTTTAACCTGCTTTAAGTGGTAACCTGTCTTCAAAACAAAGAATTTATACGCCAGGGGCCTGACTATAAACTGGTTGTTTCTCACATTTGAATAATTTGTCTAAACTTTCAAAAAGCTGTTTTATTACACACTTTAATGCATTGTTTTTGCTATAAGTTTTGGTTAAACTGTAAAGAATAATACAGGGCTGCCATTTCTCCGGATTTTTCCCAAATCTTCGGATTTTTATTCCAACAGATGGAAGCTTAAGGCAGGCTGAAAGTAAAGCAGAATGCGCCTTAAGGCGCATTCTGCTTTACTTTCAACCTGCTTTGAGCATCACATGTCTTAAAAACTAGAAACAGACTATGGGTTAAAGGTAAAATTCGTAAAATCGCGCTTGAAAAATTGAAAATTTTGAAATCTTAGGATTTTTTTTATCAACTTAAGGCAGCCCTGATAATACTGGCTATAACAAGAATTCTATCCTTGCCTTTGATAGCTATCCTTTGTCCATCAAGACCTTCAATTGCAGCCTCTTTTCTCCCAGTTAATGTGTTGTGGTTCTGTAGTCGTACTATGATTGTTTATTGTCCTTTCAAGGGAAATGACATCACCTTAGTCCACAGAACGAGGCAGAATATACAAGCAAACAGAGCAAACCCATTCAGTATCCAGATGTATGAGGTAAGAGAATTTATTTATGCTTTTCGGATGATTACTAGGAAATAGCATTGGATTATCACTTGATAATTTCACTGTTTCAAGCAGTGGGATTATCATCGCGTGTGCTTCTTTTATGAATTTTCCCCTTAGGGCTCCCCAAGTCAGTCCTGTCATATCGTTTCATTCCGGCAGCCCTACTTGTCAAGAACCACTAAACCGAAGAACAGGAATCCAAGATCGGAAGTAACGACGTAATTCCGATTACGTCAAATCAATAAATAAGTGACGTCATTGTACGATTCGATATAAAGTTGGGGCTCAACACGGGGTAAATCATGTACTTTTGCTTTCAATTGTCGAACAATTTCGTTTTAAAAGTGGTTTAAAAGCATAAATAAATAGAAAAACTGTATTTTTTCCGTATAAGATTGAATTTAATCCATTGAGTGAACATCAGACTGTTATATTTTCACGAGTGGCAAAGTTATAAACTGATTAATATTTACATTTGCCCCATTCATTTCCATTGAAAAAACTGATGTTTAATTCATATAGATGCAATTGCTTGAGGGGGACAGGACTTGTGGATATCTTTCGCAGAGGAGGCAGGCTTATGGATCTTTTCTGCGCAAATTAATTTTTCGAATTCAGATGGCAGGCGGATTTTCAAATATTCTTCCTAACCGATGTATGCCTTAATTCCTATTAACAGAAACCATGATTATCGACTAAAATTATTTCATTAAATAATGAGACAAACAGCATTTTTGCGCTGAATTGTCAAAATAATGACGTTTAATGTTTACAATTATGGAACTTATTTTGTTGCATTCGTATGTACACAGCTTCAGTAATGTGGTTCTGGCTGTTCCTTTCAGTGTACACATTATTCTTGTTAACAAAGTATAATATGGATTAAACATTAAACCTGGTGAACTGTGGTTGCTTTATGCAGGACAGAGGTAATGCAGAGAGCTCCATTTATCCATTACCCCCATAAATACATCTTTTATGCATTTAATGCATTCCTCCACAAAAATAATGGGTTTCACTTTATACAGTCATGAATATGCACCATAAAACTATACCCTAGCAGATGGTAACTTAACCCATCATATCATGGCCTGTTTCTAGTTTCAAAGACAGGTGATCACTTAAAGCAGGTTGAAAGTAAAGCAGAATGTGCTTTAAGGCACATTCTGCTTTTCTTTCATCTTGTTTAAACCCATTACCCCATAGCTTGTCTCTAGTTTTTTATAAAAGGTGACCACTTAAAGCAGGTTGAAAGTAAAGCAGAATGCCCCATAAGGCGCATTCTGCTTTACTTTCAGCCTTCTTTAAGCCATCATCTGCTGGAATATAGAAAATATTTCTTATGATACATATTTATGACTGTATAAATTTGAACTATTTTTATCAGTAGAATAATAAATAAAAGGCTTAAAAAGGTGTATTTATGGGGTAATGGGTTAAGCTATCATCTGTTAAAATATAGAAAAAATTCTTATGATACAGTCATATCCATGTCTGTACAATTTAGAAATGTTGTCTTCAGTGGAGGAATAAATTAAAGGCATGAAAAGGCGTATTTATGGGGTAATGGGCTAAAGGAGGCTGAAGGTAAAGCAAAATTATGCACTACTTTCAACATGGTTTAAGTGGACATCTGTCTTCAAACTAGAAACAAGCAATGGAGTAACAGGATAAGGAGCTTTCTGCCTTTTTGTCCACTGACTGTTAGGCTTATATCAAGTGTCTCTAAAGAGAGGACAAATGATACGTATTAAGCTTAATTGTTTTCAGCAAAACTGGATTCGTGTTGATGGGCAGCCTGCCACTCGTGAACATCTGTTGATGGCCCTAGCTGATCTTGATTCAGTCCAGATCCGTGCCAGCTTTGAGGAATCACAAGGAGATTCTGGGTATGTCTCATTTACATATTTGCATTAACCCTTTGAACCCTAGTCCCGCATATAGGCGTCCTTTTCAAACAGTATACATGTGAAAAGCGCACTTGTCCTAGGCAAACAGTGAATACCCAGATCAGAGGGCTCCTTACGGAGCCCTCTGAACTGGGTATTCACTGTTTGTCATAATGCAAAACATTGACAAAAACAACCCTCTACATTCAGAAATGGACTAGACTCAAATGGAAACAGGGATTGTCCATTTTAAGTTTCAAAGAGGAAAGGGTTAAACCTTTCTTTCATCGCATCTGTCTATAAGTGTTTAGCCCTTTCTTTCACAGCTTGTTTAACCCATTACACCATAGATTGTTTCTACTTTTGAGGATGGTTGACAACTTAAAGCAGGTTGAAAGTAAAGCAAAATGTGCCTTAAAGCACATTCTGCTTTACTTTCAGCCTGCTTTTAGCTATAATCTGCTAGAATATAGAAAAATTATCTTATAATACTTATTCATGACTGTATAAGTTGAAACTATTTTCTTAAGTGAAGGAATACATTTAAGGAATAAAAAAGTGTATTTATGGGGTAATTGGTTAAGTGCCTAATAAGTGGTTAACCTTTTCCTCCAGCATAACATGAACATTTTAGGATTTCTGCTGCACATTAAATTTTCATCTTGCTTTAAAACACTCCCCCATAAATGTGCCTTTTTATGCCTTTAATTTATTCCTTCCCTGAAAAAATAGATCTGATTTATACAGTCATTAATATGTACTGTACAAAATAGTTTCTATATCCTAAGGGATAGTAGCTTAAAGCAGGCTGAAAGTAAAACAGAATGCACCTTAAGGCGCATTCTGCTCTAGTTTCAACCTGCTTTAAGTGGTCACATAATTATGTTCAAAACTAGAAACAGGGTATGAAGAAATTGGTTTAGTAGCCACCAGTATTTAAATCTTTACCCCGTAGCCTGTTTCTAGTTTTGAAGACAGGTATCAACTTAAAGCAGGTTGAAAGTAAAGCAGAATGCGCCTTGAGGCGCATTCTGCTTTAATTTCAGCCTGCATTAAGCTACCATCTGCTAGGATATGGAAAAATAATCTTTGGATAGATATTCATAACTGTATGAAATTTTATACTGTATAACTAATTTCTACAGTGACAGAATTAATTAAAGGTGTAAAAAGGCATAATTATGGGGTAGTGGGTTAAAAGAGCATGAATGAACATTCATATTGTGATTATTTCAAATATTTTGTGTTGATTACAGTTTGAGGGATGTAACTCTTGACATTGCTGAAGACCGACAGACACAACAGGGTCGTGCATACCCAGTTGAACAATGTGTGTGCCCTGTTGGATACCGTGGGCTGTCCTGTGAGGATTGTGACACGGGCTTCACCCGATCTGGTGGAGGTCTTTACCTGGGTCTCTGTGAACTCTGTAGATGTAATGGACATTCCAATGAGTGTGACCCAGAGACCGGAGTGTGCAGGGTGGGTAATCTTAACAATAGGAATGGGTCAAAGGTTATAATATAATGCTCCCACCCCTGCATGTTAATTAAAAATCTGATGATGATCTGAGATCGTTTTTAAGTATTTGATTGGTCAGATTTGAGCTTTTTCAGAATGATCTCAGACTCAACTCAAAAGTCTTATAACATTGGGGGCCTGGATTGATGCATTGAACTATCAATCAATTGCAATAGTAGTGAGTATGATAGTACTGCATGGGTAGTTATACCTTACAATAACTATCACTGATAGGGCCTTGAAGTATTGATAGTTAACCCATTACCCCATAGCCTGTTTCTAGTTTTCAAAACAGGTGACCACTTAAAGCAGGTTGAAAGTAAAGCAGAATGTGCCTTAAGGCACATTCTGCTTTACTTTCAGCCTGCTTTAAGCTACCATCTGCTAGAATAAAGAGAATATTTCTTATGATACCTCTCCATGATTGTATTAATTTGAACTATTTTCTTCAATGGAGGAATAAATTCAAGGCGTCAAAAAGCGTATTTATGGGGTAATGGGTTAATCAACTTTTAACAACTTTTTATAGGGCAGACTTTGTCGTAATATCCTTATTTCCTTTTCAATGGACATGGAATACAGACAGTTTTACTTGTATGGAAATATATTTTACTTCATACAGAACTGCCAACATAACACAGAGGGTGATAGCTGTGAACGTTGTGCTGTGGGCTTCTATGGCGATGCTACTCGGGGAACCAGAAGTGACTGTCAGAGGTGCCCATGTCCTCTTACAGACTCGCCCAATCAGTAAGTTACAATACTAATTAAGCTCTGGTGATGAGTACACTTGTCTTATGCATACAGTTTAGAACAAGATGAGAGGACTGCTAAAGGAGCTCTTTGATTAGGGTCTGCACCGTTTCTTATTTTGCTATAAATTGAATAAAACTAGACTTTATTGTATTAAAGGTGAAATTGTGTATTTGATGAATTAGTTGAGGGTCACAGGTTATATCTCGTTCATGTCTTGGTATACATGAACAAATTCTTTAGCTTGGAATTATTCTGGAGCTGTATTGTATGAATTTCTTGATTTATGCAATATTTTCCTAACATTGTCAATGTTGATTTTTAGATTTAGCCCAACCTGTAAATTGGATAGAGATGCTCAGGTCACCTGTACTGCCTGTCCTGCAGGTCACACGGGAAGGAAGTGTGAGACGTAAGTAAACAATGGCATCGCTATTGAAATAATAGGTTTCTGTAATAAAACCTAACCATCACAAATTTAACTATTCAGTACTATTAACCCAATACTGGCTTTAGTACTAATAATTAACCAAATATTTGATTTTTATGTTCTTTTTTACATCAAAGGCATGTTCAAGATAGTTAAGACTTTTTAAATAAGATTTTTTGAGTGCTGATTTAAGAAAACTTGTCATGAGGAAAACTGTTTATAAAGCCCATAATAGCCCCGGCATTTTGTCAAATCTTAATGATAGCTCCATTACATGTAATTTTCATCCACTTTGCAGAGCTCCAGATAAGGGTAGTATTTCAAAAACTAAATCTTTATTTCTGCTTTAACCCTTTCCCTTATAGAAGCGACTTTTAGCACATTCATTTTATTCATCCGCTGAAGAAAGTAGTTACAAATTATACCGTAATGAATATGTGTCATATTTAATACTTTCATTATTCTAGCAGTTAATAGCTTAAAGCAGGCTGAACGTAAAGCAGAATGCGCCTTAGGGCGCATTCTGCTTTACTTTCAACCTGCTTTAAGTAATCACATATCTTCATTACTAGAAACAATGCTATCAGGTAAAGGGTTAAAGCCTATGGTGTCACTACTCATTAGTGTTGTCTCTTTGAGATGATTCTTATGAATAGTCACGTCATAGGATTGGTGCTGAAATGAGTGAGAAAACCAAAAATCTTTATTTTTGCATTAAACCCTATGGTGTCACTACTCATTAGAATCGTCTTTTTGAGATGATTCTAATGAGTAGTAACATCATAGGATTTTGTGTTGAAATGAATTTGTTGAGTTTACTCCCTCCTATCTGGAGCCCTGACTATGTTATCTTACAGTTGCATATCTGGCTACACTGGTAACCCGCTGAAGAGGGGTGATTATTGCCGCCTGGACTCTGGACCTGACTGTGATTGTGACACACGGGGAACCGTCGCCAACACTCAATGTGACGAAGCCTCCCAGCAATGTCAGTGCAAGGTGGGTACCAGGTACACTGGAAATAAGCTCATTATAGAGCTGAGCTGGGTGCCAGTAAAACAGGAAATCAAAAAATACTCTTGTAGATCTTCTTAATCTGAGTTTTCTCCTTAAGTTTAGTCTCGCATCAAAATTTTGATTCAACCCATTATCTCATAGCTTGTTTCTATGTTTGGAAAAGGTTACCATTTAACTCTTTGAACCCTTGTCCAGCATAAAGGCATCATTTTCAAACAGTGTACATGTGAATAGTACACTTGTCCTGTGCAAACAGTGAAGACCCTGATCAGAGGGCTCCGAAAGGAGCCCTCTGATCAGGGTCTTCCCTGTTTGTCGTAAAGCCAAACATTGACAAAAACAACCCTTAAAAGTCAGAAATGGACTAGACTAAATTGGAAACTGGAATTGTCCATTTAAATTTTCAGGGAGGATAGAGTTAAGACAGGTTGAAAGTATGCTCCTGAAATACAATGCACTAGTAAAAGGTACACTTGTCCTGTGCAAACAGTGTAGGCTCTGACCAGAGGACACCTACAGGTCATTTTGAAATAGCTTGCTAAAGCAATTCTTAATAGTCATAAATGGTTTGGACTAAATTGGAAACTGGAATTAACCATTTTAACTGTTAGGAATCAGTAAGTTAACCCATTACCCCATAAATACACCTTTTTACGCCTCAAATTTATTCCTCCACTTATGAAAATAGCTCCACTTTAAAAAGCCATGAATCTGTATCGTAAGAAATACTTTTTATATCCTAGAAGATCAAAGCTTAAAGCAGGCTGAAAGTAAAGCAGAATGTGCCTTTATAAGGCACATTCTGCTTTACTTTCAACCTGCTTTAAGTGCTCACCTACCTTCAAAACTTAAAACAGGCTATGGGGTAATGGGTTAACTCTTTGAACCCTCTTTGAACCCTAGTCACGCATATATGGGTTATTTGCATATGGCGTACCTGTGAGAAATACACTTGTCCTATGCAAACAGTGTCCGTAAGAAGCCCTCTTATTACACTGTTTGTACTTTTGACATATATTTTAAAGATCAACCCTAAGACTTAAAATTGGACTAGACCAATTATTTGAAAACTAAAATTGTCCATTTTAGGTTTCAGGGAGGAAAAGGTTAAGAGACTTCACAAATCTGACTGTATTGACAATTTCTTCTCTTCAAGAGAAAATTAATCCGCGATGTGTTTTTTCAATTACAGCCATACGTTCAAGGACTGCGATGTGCACGTTGTCGTGAAGGACATTTCTATCTGGAGGCTGACAATCCCCAGGGCTGTTTGACATGTTTCTGTTCTGGCATCACCGACCAGTGTACAAGCTCCAGTTACTACAGGGAGTCGGTAAGATTGTAAACTTTGTAAACTCTTATCATGCTCATGCAATCATTGTTTCCTGCAAAATCTTTCAAAGTACATCTAGTTATATGCCTTTGGTAGTTTAATGCTCTTTGAGGAAACTCCATACCAACCTTTAATTGTTAAGATCAGGGCTTCAGCTAAGAGGGATTAAACTGAAGAAATCCAACTTACTCATTTCAGCACCAAATCCTCAAAGAGACAATTCTAATGAGTTGTAACACCATAGGGTTTAATGCAGGAATAAAGATTTTAGTTATTGAAATACTCCCCTTATCTTAAGCCCTGTGTTACTGTTATCCAACATGGGTGTAGTAAACAGGTTAATTAAAGTTTTACACATGTGTTTTATGAGCTAGTGAAGCTTGTAAAACTGTTTTGATTTGGTTAACCTTACTCTTCTACTAAAATTCATGCACTTTTATAAAGATATTTAATGACTCTTATTAAGTAAATTTTGTTTAACACCAGTTGCATTGTTTTAACCCTGACTGACCTTGGTTATTCAGCTTCGCCCTCAGATTGGCGCCGATGGAACACACAACATTGTACTGATGAACAGACGTATGAACAACCTCATCAGTGATGGCTTCACGGTAGATTCTGCCCGTAACCAAGTTACGTATAACAAGTTTGATGGTGTACAGCGTGATCGTGAGAGTCTGTTCTTCCAACTGCCTGCCAAGTTCCGTGGGGATCAGGTGGCCTCCTACGGTGGTTACCTCAGGTTTACCCTGGAATTCACCGCTCAGCCATCCGGCAGAATGTACAGGGATGTGGATCTTGAAATCATTGTAAGTTAACCTATTACCCCATAGCCTGTTTCTAGTATTGAAGATAAGTGAGCACTTAAAGCAGGCTGAAAGTAAAGCAGAATGCGTGTTAATGCAAATTCTGCTGTACTTTCAGTCTGCTTTAAGCAACCATCTGCATCAATATAGTAAATATTTTGCATGATACATATTTAAGACTTCAGTGGAGGAATAAACTAAAGGCGGAAAAGACTAGTTAACACTTAAAGCCTGTTTCTAGTATTGAAGATAAGTGACCACTTAAAGCAGGCTGAAAGTAAAGCAGAATGCGCCTTAAGGGGCATTCTGCTTTTCTATCAACCTGCTTTAAGCAACCATCTCCTACAATATAGAAAATATTTCTTATTCAAGACTAATAAATTGTAAATAGTGGAGGAATAAACAAAAGGCTGAAAAGATGTTTTATGGGGTAATGAGTTAAACAAATCTAGAAAGTATTGAATATGCTAGACTCAGCTTTGTGTGATCACTTAATCTGTTACAACATAGCCTAGCTGTTTCTAGTTTTGAAGACTCGTGGACATGTAAAGAAGGTTGAAAGAAAAGCATTCTGACATTGAGATGACTATTTACGCTTTGATATATGAGGCAGATGCCTAATTGAAAAAAAACTCATCCACTTTTGTAACAAAACATAATGTGTTTCTAATATGTATAACATGTTATTGTTTCAATAACAATAAAATTGAGATAACTGTTATTGTGTTTTCAGAGCCAGGGACAAGCCCTTCGCCTATACCATCTATTTAACCCACCACTACAGGAAGGCAAGACACAGACATATGAAATCTTACTGAGAGAGGTAAAAGAATCCTTGAATACAGTAAACAATAAACACCACCTCTAAATAAAGTTAAGGTTTTAATTTTTAAGGTAGATGGCTGCAGCTTAAATCAAGATGAAAGTAAAGCAGAAATGTGAGATTCTATTTACCGTATCATATTTGGTTTCCTGCTATGTGCAGCGCTTGTGGACGATCAAGTTGGGTGGAACCCCAAAACAGTATTACACTAGCGGAATACAATATTAATATAATATTTACATTCACCCCATTCAATTCCATTAAAAAAATTGCTGTTCATTTTTGTATAAACACCATTTCTCGAGAGGGCAGACATGTGGAAAAGTTTGAAGAGGAGGCGGGGCATATGCAGTTTTCATTCGGGAATTAATCTTTGGAACTTGAACAGCAAACATTTGGCAGATTTTTTCAAAATTTGTTCTTAACCAATCTATGCCTTCCTATTAGTAGAAACCATGATTCCCGACTAAAATTCTTCTTTACTAATGAGATAAATTGCAAGAAAATTGACATACCTTACAAACAGCAACTGTCTGCAGTCCTTTATGCCAAAAAAACCGCTGATATATTTATCATACAAAAAATGATGTCACTTCCAAATGACGTCAAATCGGCATTTTGCGCCAAACTGTCAAAGTTGTTGATCTTAGAATGTAAACAGTGTAACTTTTTGCTTTCGAATGTATGCAGCTTCAGTAATTCAGTCATGGCTGTTCCTGATAGGGTACACATTATTCGTGTTATCAACCTATGATATGGATTAAACATACATGCATATTTACAAAATGTTAATCTAATATTAGAAATTACAGCAAATATATTGTAAATATAAGAAATGAACAGATTTTTTCGGCTCTCAAGCGAATGAACGACAGAAAATTATCAGCAAATTTACCATGAATTGGGCTTTGCAATTCATGGTATATTTGCCGATAATTTGTTATCACTCTTTTCGCTTGAACACCGAAAAAAATCAATTCATTTCTTAAATGGCTTTATGCCACTCCCAAACCGCAAGTTTTTCTGATAAATATTTGTTATTTTTCAGGGTTCATTCAGCTACACAAACACTGCCCCAACCAGAGAGACGTTTATGAAAATTCTGTCCAACATTGAAGGATTCCTCATCAGAGCTACATATAACCAGGAGATGAGCTCTGTCACCTTGAGGGATGTTTCTATGGACACAGCCATTCCAACAGCAACAGGTAGGCTGTCCTTCAGATGAATGTTTTCAGAATCCCTGGTATAATGCATTACCAAGGCTCCAGACAAGGGGATTATTTCAAAATATAGAATCTTTATTTCTTCATTAAACCCTATGGTGTCACTACTCATTAGAATCGTCTCTTCGAGACAATTCTAATGAGAAGTAACACTTTAGGATTTAGTGCTGAAATAAGTGAGTTGCATTTCATCTGAAATGCTTGAGAAAATGTTAGATCTGTTTAGTTTATTCCCTTTTATCCGGAGCCCTAGAGTTACTCCATGAATATGCCTTTTTAGGCCATTAATTATTTCTAAAAACAGACTTTCTGATAAAGGGATATATAAATACTAGAACAACTTTCTTTGTGAAATTCATATACAGTGAGTATTTTACCCTTTACTCCATAACCTGTTTCTTGTTTTGAAGACAGGGGACCACTTAAAGCAGGTTGAAAACAATGACAAGTAAAGAAGAATGTGCCTTACTTTAAGCTACCATCTGCTAGGATATAGAAAATATTTCTTATGATACATATTCATGACTGTATAAATTGGAACTATTGGAACTATTTTATTCAGTGGAGAAATAAACTCAAGGTGTAAAAATGTACATTATGAAGAAGAAAAAAAAACAATTGAAAACTGGTTTATTTGATTAAACGCTTGTTTTTACAAAGTTGTTTGCATTCAATTTTGTTTTACAATACATGAAATACATTAAAATTTAACATGAGTATTCATGTATATTGATATCACCATCCATAGAGTAAAGGGTTAAATAACATCCTTATCAGTCAACCAAATCATAGGCTGTGACTATTCATTAGAATTTTATTTTAACCCATTACCCCATAGCCTGTTTCTAGTAGCTAAGATATGTGACCTATTAAAGCAGGTTGAAAGTAAAGTAGAATGCGCCCTAGGGCGCATTCTGCTTTACTTTCAGCCTGCTTTAAGTTACTATCTGCTAGGATATAGAAAATATTGCTTATGGTACATATTCATGACAGTATAAAAAGGAACTATTTTCTTTGGCGGATGAATAAAATGAATGCGCTAAAAGTCGCTTCTATAAGGGAAAGGGTTAAAGAAAGAGCTTACAGTAAGATTAAAGTAAAGCAGAAATATTTCTACCATGATTTATTTTCTACAGCCCTTGGTGGAGCCCCTATGGTGGAAGATTGTCGATGCCCAGCTGGTTACACAGGGCTGTCATGCCAGAGATGTGCCCAGGGCTACCTGAGAGTGTCTGATGGACGTGGTGGTCTCGGTCGCTGTGTTAAATGCAACTGTAACAATCACGCCTCCGCTTGTGATCCAGACACCGGTCGCTGTTTGGTAAGCCTTCATATTCTCTGATAGAAAGATTTAGTTAATCTGATAGTTTTAACCAATTTAATTAACCCAAGCGATAAGTACTTGACATTTACAAAATTGGTGTAGTTGTTAAACGTAAACTTTTCCAAAATACAAACAATTTACACCCTAATCAGAGGACTCCTATCGTTGCAATACAGTAAAACCTCGCTATTACGACCACTAACACAAAGGCTAATTGATTGTATAATATAGAGGGGAAAGCTTAAAGCAAGGTGACAGTGAAACAGAAAGTTCTTAAATGAGTTTTCTGTTTCACTGTCACCTTGCTTTAAGTGTTCACCTACCGTAAACAACCGAATAATTAACATAATTTAGTGGTTGTGATAGAGAGGTTTTACTGTATAGTTTAAAAACAATCCCAAATAGTTCTAGGTAAAAATTGACTAGACTTAATTGGAAACAGTAACTCAGTGTTTGAAGAGTTTTAAATTGTTCAACAAAATAGTTTGCTTTGTTTTTCAGGACTGCCAGCACAACACAGAGGGTGATAGATGTGAGAGATGTGCTTCTGGTTACTATGGCGACTCAACATCAGGAACACCCAATGATTGCCGTGCCTGCCCATGTCCTTTGACTGTACCTTCAAACCAGTAAGAAATTACAGCTAGACTTAACTCTCTGCATGCTGGGAAATTTTTTCGTCTTCTACTGTTCTGACTTTTATGACTTTATTTATTTAACCCATTGCCCCATAGCCTGTTTCTAGTTTTTAAAACAATTTACTACTTAAAGCAGGTTGAAAGTAAAGCAGAATGTGCCTTGTAGGGCACATTCTGCTTTACTTTCAACTTGCTTTAAGCATAATCTGCTAGAATAAAGAAAATATTTCTTAAGATACATACATGTATTCATAATTGTGTAAATTGGTACTATTTTCCTTAATGGATGAGTAAACTAGAGGCGTAAAAAGGCGTATTTATGGGGTAATGGGTTACGGAGGATGACTCATTTAGTCTAAAGACTAATCCCCTGTGAGGCCCTCCATAAAAGTATTACATACATAGATCCACAAACAAACAAACAAGAAAAATATGTGCATGTACATTCTGCCTACCCCAGCGACTGGGACACCAGCAGCAGTTGAAACCTAAACTCTGGATCTAACTTACTAACTCACTAGCATTGGTCTCTTATAGTTCATTCATTTAATCATTTTGTATTTGACAGATTTTCACGCACCTGTAAGCTCGATGTAGACAGCCTAGTAACCTGTGAAAGATGTCCAACCGGCTATACTGGGAGAAATTGTGAAACGTAAGTAACGGTAATATAGATACAGATAACAGGATAAATGCAATATTTGAACAGGGCTCCCTATAAGAGGGAGGGAACTGAACAAATCAAACATTTTCTCACTTATTTCAACACCAATCCTATGAGACGATTCTAATGAGTAGTGTACCATAGGGTTTAAAGCAGAAATAAAGATTTTAGTTTTTGAAATACCCCCCTTATCTGGAGCCCTGTTTTATCCTTCAATAAGCATTCTTGTTATCTTTAAGTGTGTTATTCAAAAGAGTGAATATTATACATTTTAGTTTTATTGAAGTAGTACCAAAATTAGTGTCAAACGGTCAGTTAGGTTTTATATGAATGTACTGAAATCATTAATTGATCAGGGCTCCAGATAATAGGGAGTGAACTGAAAAAAATCAAACATTTCTCCTAAATTTTAGCACCAAATCCTATGTTGTAACTACTCATTAGAATTGTCTTGAAGAGACAATTCTAATGAGTTGTGACACCATAGGGTTTAATGCAGAAATAAAGATTTTAGTTTTTGAAATACAAGCACTGATTGATTGATTGATTGATTGATTGAATGTTACAGCTGTGCCCCAGGTTACAATGGCAACCCATCTCAGGTTGGAGACAACTGTCGCCCAGAGAGAGAGTTCCCACGACCAAATGTAACTGTAACTCCAGTTAGGGTTGATGAACCAGTAGGATCTACTGTTGTATTCAAGGTTAGTACAAGACGGTTCCAAAGAGTTGTCACATAACAGGATTAGATAGAGGAGTCAGACATTAAATGTATTTTAAAGTTTTGACTTACGACCGTTTTTGTTGTACAGTGAAACCCCTCTAAACCGGACACGTTTGGGGACAACATAAACGTCCGGTTTATAGGGGTTTCCGGTTTAGAGGGGTTTTAACCCATAGCTAGTTCCTAGCTTGGAAGATAGCTGTTCACTTAAAGCAGGTTGAAGGTAAAGCAGAATGCACCTTAGGGTGCATTCTGCTTTACTTTCAACCTGCTTTAAGCTACATCTGCTAGAGTATAGAAACTGTTTCTGATGATACATATTCATGGATGTACTTTCTTCAGTGTATAGGAATAAATCAAATGTGTAAAAATGCATATTTATGGTGTAATGGGTTAGAATAAAGAAGGGTTGGAAACGGGACCAAAGTTTTTGTCCGGTTCAGAGAGAATTCCGGTATTTAGAGGTTCCGGTTTAGAGGGGTAACACTGTACAAAGTTTTATGAAACGGGCCCCTGATTCTTGTTCCATAATTATGACCATAAATAAAGACCTAAAACAAGATGGAAATAAACCAGAAAGCTCATTCAGGAGTTTTTTGTTATATTTTTATCTTGCTTTAAGCTGTTACCTGTATTCAACAACATCACTGAGAATACTTATTTGTTATGCTTCTGTGGGGATGTAGATAGATGTGCTCAAAGTCACTTTTATGGAGGAAAGGGTTAACCCTTTATCCCATAACCTGTTATTTATTGTGAAGACAAGTGACCACTTAAAGCAGTTTTAAAGTAAAGCAGAATATTTCTGAAGGCGCAATCTGCTTTACTTCCAGTCTACTTTAAGCTATCATCTGCTAGAATATATTAAATATTGCTTTTTGATACATATTTATGACTGTATGAATTTGGAACTATTTTCATCAGTGGAGGACTTAATTAAAGGTGTTAAAAGGCGTATTTTATGGGGTAATGGGTTAAGGTAAACCTGTTTGTAATTTCAGTGCTCAGTTAGTGCTCAGGGAACACCCAATGTTGTATGGAGCAGACTGGATAGTCAACCTCTTCCAGGCCGTGCCTATACCAGTCCCACCTATGACCTGAGAATTAGGAATCTGAAGAGAGAAGACTCTGGTCGCTATGTTTGTACAGCAACAAATGCTTATGGAGTGTCTCGTGGAGTTGTGGAACTAAAGGTCACAGTTGGTGAGTGTTTGTTAACTGATTATCCCCTGAAACTTCCAATGGACTATGCCAATGTACAATAAGGGCTTGTCATTTTAGACTATTTAGGTTTTTTTGTTTTTTTATAATATATTGCAATATGACAAACAGTGAAGTCCTACAGGAGCCTCTAATCAGGGACTACACTGTTTGCATTAGACATGTGTACTCTTCACAGGTACACTTTTAGTAGAGGACGCATATATGCGTCACTTTTGCTCAATTAGTTAACCCATTACCCCATAGCCTTTTTTCTAGTTTTGAAGATAGGTGACCACTTAACTCTTTCCTCCCTGAAACTTTAAATGGACAGTTCCAGTTTCCATTTAAGTCTAGTCAATTTCTGACTTTTGAGGGTTGTTTTTGTCAATGTTTGGCATTATGACAAACACATACATGTGATATTTTCTTGAACCCAAATAGGGAGATTTGGAAATTTTAATAGGGAGATTGGGGTGCCAAATAGGGAGCTTTTTTCGCGACACTTTTTTCGCCACAAAACTAGGCGCTGGCGATGAAAATCCAACAAATTTATCTATTTTCATAAATTAATCACTAATTGCTTATTTTTTTTCTAATCAGTGAATAGATAAGTCTATAGACCACTATGACAGAGACAATTTTCACCCAGAGATATAGTCTTTATAATACTGACATGGGCCTTTTATTCTAGCATCTAGGCTGAGAGTAAAGCAGAATACTCTTCAGGAGCATTCCGCTTCAGTAAAAGTTTAAGCCTGCTTTAAGCTAGATCTACCATCTGCTAGGATATAAGAACTATTTCTTATGGTTCTTATATTATTCATGACTAGCTCTACATGTAGTAAAGATAAACTGGAACTATATCTATTTTCTTGAGAGAATGAATGAAGTAGTTCAAATGGTCTAGATTTCTATCTATGGAGTCAGTAGATCTAGAAAGAGTTAGCAACTTAACAATCTGTTATTAATTAAAGTTTGCCAACAGTATGGACAGGGCTGCCATAAGTTGACATGAAAAATCCTAAGATTTCCAAATTTGCATTTTTCTAGTGCGATTTAACGAATCGTGCCTTTACCCATTAGCATTTTTCTTGTTTTATTGACATGTGACTACTTAAAGCAGGCTGTAAGTAAAGCAGAATGCGCCTTAGGGCGCATTCTGCTTTACTTTCAGCTTGCTTTAAGCTGCTATGTTCTGGAAAAAAATCCGGAGATTTAGGAAAAATCCGGAGAAATGGCAGCCCTGTATGGATCCAGATGATACGCTGCATCATCTATATTCTAGCAGAGACTGTATAAAGCTTTATACAGTCTCTGATTCTAGATACAAACTGCTTGACAATGATAGTAAGTTTCTGAAAGAAAATGCACAAAGATTAACTCAGAGAAATTGTTTTAGACGACAAAGTCTGCAGACGACATTTACTAGCGCCATTTAGTGGGCGTGGTTTTAACACGAAATTTCTACCGCGAAAACTGATTGCAAATCAATTTTACGAGCGTAATTGGTTGTAAAATCAAACTTAATGATTATACATTTGCACAAATCGTATGTAACAAACAGAAGAATTTAGGTCCAATGTTTAATTTTAATTAATTGTCAGAAAACGATGCTGGGGAAAACTTTTTAGACTAACAAAATATACGTGATTCCCGTAGCAAATATTAAGGCGCCCCGTCATTTTGTAACGGTATAATTTTCGAAGTATTTTTCTGTTACGTGAATATTCAATGTATTTTGTGGTAGAAATAAATTCATAAATGTAGCTTTCATATAAGATGTGTGCTTGTCCAGAACTTACGGAGAATTATATCTGATTTTAATCTGACCCGTATCGGCGACATAGATCTTTATTCTTCGCATCACCGCTTCTAAAAATTGTCGTTGCTAGGTCTCCGATTCGGGGCAAACCTGTCAATCACTTTTTTGATAACCAATTAGATCTACAACACATTAAAAGCAATATGTCAAACCCCACTCGTCGCGTGTGATCAAACATTGTTTGCAGCCTGCCATAAACATGCCATGTATAGTGCTACACTATCAAACTTATCGACGATTGCGTAACGTGTTTACACGCATCAGTAGCGTTTGGTGATAAGGTGTGTATGGATTAGCCGGAGAACGCTGAAGCCAATTTTCAGATTTTTAGAGTCAGCGAACTAGGTAAATGATATAAAAGTTCATATTGAAAAAAATGAACCTGATTTAATGAAATATCGGGAGATTTCGTCTCCCGACCGGGAGATCGTGAGTAGTGCTCAAATTTCGGGAGCTCCCGACGAGATCGGGAGATATCACATGTATGGACAAACAGTGAAGACCCTGATCAGAGGGCTCCTAGGAGCCCTCTGATCTGGGTCTTCACTGTTTGCACAGGACAAGTGTACTATTCACATCCACACTTTTTGCCAAGGACGCCAATATGCGGGACTAGGGTTCAAAGGGTTAAAGCAGGTTGAAAGTAAAGCAGAATGCGCCTTATGGCGCATGGCGCATTCTGCTTTACTTTCAGCCTGCTTTAAGCCATCATCTGCCAAAATGTAGGAAATATTTCTTATGATACATATTAATGACTGTATAGATTGGAGCTATTTTCTTTAGTGGATGAATAAAATAGAGGCGTAAAAATGCATTTTTATGGTGTAATGGGTTACTAAGTTGTTCAGTTTTGTTATGATCCCGAGACAATTATCCAGAGACATACTGTTTTACCCCTGTCTGTCAATTCACTAATCCACCTGTAAGATACAGACTTGGTCTGTCTTACTCCTCTTACAGCTTACAAGATAGAATCATATATTATTTTACAGGATGTTTGCACATTCACCATATATGTGCTTATCCTCAGATTTTATTATATGCTTTAAATGTTGTAAAGAATAACTAGATCTACCAGTTGAACTTAATTATTTTGCACATGCAGCTAGGGGGTATCTGATACCTGGTATCATATTGTGTCCTATACACACCACCATATCTCTAGTTATAGTTGAATCATTAAAAACCAGACTCTTACAGACTGAAAATAATGTTATGTTTAAGAAAGTTTCCAATATAGGGTAGTTTAACCCATTACTCAATAGATACTCATTCTTGTGTCTGTAATTCATTCCTGCTCTATAAAAATTACAGTTCATATCTATAAAATCACTATTATGTATCCTAAGAAATATTGTCTATATTCTAGTAGATTGAAGCTTAAAGCAGGAGTAAAGTAAAGCCAAATGCACCTCAAGGCACATAAGGCTTTACATTCAACCTGCTTTAAGTGGTCACCTATTTTCAAAAGTAGAAACAGGCTATGGGGTAATGGGTTAAAATCAATAAGTTTGCTGTATTAAAAGTTGATAAAATTATAATTATGTTGTTTACAGGTGGTGGACCTATTCAAGTGAGAATTGACCAGCCAAGGCTTGAAATTGATGAAGGGAGAACTGTCAGGCTTACATGTACAGCAGTTGGAGCTATAAGGGGGGTAAGTAGAGCTTTATATTGACATGCTGTGAGAGTTATGTCCCTTTCCTGTCTACATGATAACTCTTTGCAAACTAGCAGCAGAACAGTGATTTCCTTTGCAAATAGTTTGGGTCGTGATGAGACACCACATTACCAGACGTCTCATCAGGATCCAGAGTTTTGACTTTCTGACCTTTGTTTTGACATGAAATTTTGAAAAACTGACTTTTAGAACAGTAGCAGACAACAAATACTGCAGACGAAAAAATTACCCAGCATGCAAAGAGTTAAATTGTAGGAACCCTTTTTTATTAGACTTTACATTATATAGTGTGTATAGTCAAAGACTGACTTTGAGACAAAAGTATGCATGTATCTTTAAACAGGTGACAGCTTGATGTAGGGCAATAAGAATGCAGAATGATCCTACAACTGTTTCCTGCATTACCTTTGTCCTGCAATAGGATCAGGGCTGCCATAAGTTGACATGAAAAATCCTAAGATTTCCAAATTTGCATTTTTCAAGAAATTAGCCTGTTCTAGTTTGTTGACATGTGACTACTTAAAGCAGGGTGGAAGTAAAGCAGAATGCGCCTTATGGCGCATTCTGCTTTACTTTCAGTCTGCTTTAAGCTACCATGTACTAGAAAAAAATCCGAAGATTTAGGAAAAATCCAGAGAAACGGCAGCCCTGTAGGATGTCATTTTTTTAGGAAAACTGCAAAGATGGGTAAAGAAATTTCTGTGCGGGAATGAAGTAAACACATGTTTTGTAATTTATGTATATAATTTTATGTATGGATCAAATTATATGTGTATGATGTTGTTTTTTGCAGAGAACCTACATCTTGAGCTGGAATAAGCAGGGAGGCCTAATGCCTGCTAAGGCTATAGACCAGAATGGAGTGTTGCTGATCCCTAACGCACAGGCCCGGGATGCTGGAACCTATGTGTGTACTGGCTCTGACATGCTCACTGTGGACGAGGCTACAGCTATACTTATTGTTAATTCTGGTATGTTTGATACTGGTATTACCATTACTCGCTAGCCTGTTTCTAGTTTTAAAGATAGGTGACCACTTACAGCAGGTTGATAGTAAAGCCGAATGTGCCTTAAGCTTTAAGCTACTATCTGCTACAATACAGAAAATATATCTGATAGTATATATTCATGACTGTATAAATTGGAACTATTTTCTACAGTGGAAGAATAAATTGAATGTGCTAAAACGCGCTTCTATTGGGTACAGGGTTAAGGGCCATCTTAGCATTCTTGTTTATGTACATGTACTTATATGCCATCTTTAACCCTTTGAACCCTCGTCCCGCATATAGGCCTCCTTTTCAAACTGTATACATGTGAAAAGTGTAGTTGTCCTATGCAAACAGCTAAAACCTAGATCAGAGGGCTCCACAAGGAGCCCTCTGATCTGGGTCTTCACTGTTTGCATAATGCAAAACATTGAAAAAAACTACCCATGAAAGTCAGAAATGGACTAGACTCAAATGGAAACTGGGATTGTCCATTTGAAGTTTCAGGGAGGAAAGAGTTACAGTGGGCCCAAGCTATTATATTGTTGTTGCATATATCTTTGTAGGCCCAGAACCAGCTCCAACTGTCAAGATTGAGCCGCGATACCAGACTGTGAATCAGGGTAGTCTTGTCAGGTTTGAGTGTATTGCCACTGGAGACCCAGCACCTACTATCAAATGGCGACGTGGTGGAAACAGGGCTCTGAACCCAGCAGCCACGGTGACACCAGACGGTGTTCTGACGATCCCCAGTGCCCGGCTAGAGGATGAGTCTGACTACTACTGTGAGGCCTCTAATGAAGCAGGAACAACAGAGATCAGAACTATTTTGTATGTAACAAGAGGTATGTGTCAGTTTGATAGAAATTTTTTACCAATTTAGTTTAGCCTTTTCCTTTACAGCTATTATCAGTGTTTACGACAGAATGTTTCCTTAACCTTCTGCATGCTACAGGCAAATTGGTGCAAACTGTTACAAACAGTCTGGATTTAGATGAGACCCAGAGTAACTCTTTGTCTTATCTTGATCCATACAGGTGAACACTGAAAGCAGTTAAAAAGCGCATTCTACTACACTTCTACTACTACTACGCTTTAAGCTAATATCTTCTAAAATATAAAAAATATTTTGAATCGTGCATATTTATGAATGTATAAATTGGAACTAGTTTCTTCAGTGGATGAATAAATTAATGGTGTAAAAAGGCATATTTATGGTGTAATGGGTTAAATGCAGATGGCATTTACATAGCCTGCAGAAGATTTTTATATATTCAACTAGAAAAAAGGTCAACTTTTACCCTTTTATCTTCTTTAAAAAAAAACACTTTTTGTTTCAGTTGAGAAACCAGAGATCACTGTCATTGTCAGAAAGTCAGCTGTGTTTGTTGATATTGGCGACACTGCTCGATTGGAATGTTATTCCGAGGACGGTACTGGACGAATTACGCTGTTCTGGTCTCGAAGCAGTGGACTGCCACCAGGCTCCACCCAGAAGAATGGTGTCTTGACAATTCCTAATGTGCAGCCAGGATATGGAGGCAACTACGTGTGTACTGGTACCGATACAGTCACTGGCAGTATCAGCACAGCAATAACAGTTCTCGAGGTGGAAGTAGAATCAGTCAGTAAGTAAAGCAGGGAGCCAGCTCTGAAATAAAATATATAAACCAATCAGTGAGCCAGCTCAGAAATAAAAAATAAGCCAATCTGAGGGAGCCAGCTCTGAAATAAATTATAAACCATTCATGGAACCAGCTGTGAAATAAAACATAAAACAATCAGGGAGCCAGCTCTGAATAAAATCTGAAACCTATAGGGGAACCAGCTCTGAAATAAAATATAAACCAATCAGGAAGCCAGCACAGAAATGAAATATAAGCCAATTATTGAACCAGCTCTGAAATAAAAAATAAACGAATCAGTATGCAGGGCTGCAGGTAAGAGGGAGTGAACAGAAGAAATCCAACATTGTTCACTCATTTCTGCACCAAATTCTATGGTGTTACTACTCATTAGAATCATCTTGAAGAGATTATTCTAATGAATTGTGAGATCATAGGATCACTCTGCTTTTAGCAACTGTAAATCTGTCTTCAATACTCAAAGCCCCAGATAAGGGTAGTATTTCAAAAACTAAAATCTTTATTTCTGCATTAAACCCTATGGTGTCGCTACTCGTTAGAATCGTCTCGAAGAGACGATTCTAATGAGTATAACACCATAGGATTTGGTGCTGAAATGAGTGAGAAAATGTTGGATTTGTTCTGTTAACTCCCTCCGATATCTTGAGCCCTGAATACTGAAAACTGTTGATGTGGAAGAAAGAGTTCATTTATTGATATCACAACAACTTTTCTGTCTTATTTGTAGCTGAACCACCAACTGCTTCTGTTGAACCAGACAAGATCACTATTCCTATGGGAACCACTGGTACCCTGCGCTGTATTGTTACTGGCAAGCCGGAACCCAAAGTCACATGGCTGAAATCTAGAGAAGAACTCTCATCCAACCATCAGGTTTGTTGCTCTTGATTTACAAGCAAAGTCTTGTTCTTTTTTTTAAACCTCTGTTGTCTTCCCTTTAATCCAAGAACACTAAATCCTTACTTCTTTACCTAAATGCCATCAGTTAATATTGAGCCGTGCCATGACAAAACCTGCCTTACTGCATTGCAAACAGTGTATGTCAAGGCCAGCCGCAGCGTCTTTGATGCGGCGGCTGGCCTTGATATACTCTGTTTGACACTCATAATCATCTAATGCTTTATATTTAGCAGTATTATCTATGGCATTTGGCAGTGTAGACAACCTCAGTCGCAGAGCCTGTGATGACATCTATGCTTGGTCTGTACATTGTTTTCAATGCAATAAACCAGTTTTTGTCATGGAACGACTCATTTCTTGTCTAACAATCATGCATAGGAGAAGTTAGAGGTCCTTTAACCCATTACCCATAAATACGCCTTTTTACGCTTTAAATTTACCCCTCCTTTGAGAAAAGCAGTTCCATTTTATATAATCACGAATATGTTCCGTAAGAAAAAAATTCTATATCCTAATAGATGGTAGCTTAAAGCAGGCTGAAAGTAAAGCAGAATGTGCCTTAAGGTGCATTTTGCTTTACTTTCAACCTGCTTTAAGTGGTCGACTGTTTTCAAAACTAGAAACAGACTTTGGGGTAAAGGGTTAAGGTGTTTGTGTAGAGGTAAAGGTTAAAAGAATGTTAATGATGTACTGTAATAAAGATAACAGTATATTTATTTTATTATACCGAAATCCTGGGCCTAAACCATGAAATCTAGATCGTTTCTAAAATGGCTAGAATCATGAATGTAAATAGATCTAGATCCACATGCGATTCATATAGAAATGCATTTGTTATTAAACGATTGCATTTGAAGGAATTATACAAACTCTCAGCTGTATCTCCCCATTATATTAATAATCATGCATAGGTTGTGATATACCGTCATACAAAGATTTCCTCAACTGCTTCAAACTGTAGATCCAAGTTTTAACTTTGTTTAAAGAGACACTTTGGCGCGTTAACATGGATTTGACGTCATCTTCTGTTTGACATTATTTACGACATTCTGCTACCTATGGTAGCGGACGACAGTATTTCTAAGACAGTTAATTTTCCCGCTGGGTCCGACTAGTATTTTTATGTCACGGTGGCCTATGGGAAATTAACATTGTAAATAAAATTGATGTATAATAAAAAAAAGTTGAAATGTATTAATGTTTCGCCCTTTGTCTCTACAGGTGACTGGCAATGTGCTCAGAATCACACAAGCAACCATGGCTGATAGAGGAATCTATGTGTGCCGTGCTGAAAATTCTGCCGGAGCTGATCAAGACTGGTCCGTAGTGGAAGTGGAGCGTATGTGATGCCTTTCTGAACTCTTCTTTTGAGATATACAGTCAAACTTCGATGTCTCGAACTCGGTTATGTCGAATGTACCCGTATTTCAAAGTTAAAATGCGGCTAAGCCGCTTTTTAACTTTGAAACACAGGTATGTTCACCTAAACCGAGCTTGAAATACGGCAAATTCATGTTTAAAAATATTGGATATTTCGAGTTAAGCAAGTTCAAGATATAGTTTGTCTGTATTCATATATGGCTGAAACACCACCTTCCTCTTGAAAATCGAAAATGAAATTCATTCTATAGGACCAATTTGTTCCGACAACGACAGAACAACTTCATACTCAGATTGGCTAAATTCGGTAGAATATGGACAATATAAAAATCTTTATGGTGCATATACATAAATGTATGAAGCCAAACTCTTTTCTTCAGTTGAGGAATACATGTATATAAAAGGTATAAAAAGGGGTGTTTATGGGGTAATGTGTTAAAAACCATGTTACATGTAACAAATTCACATATTTTTGTTGCAGGGAGAATGAAGCCTAAGATTGATATTTATCCCAACATCACCCAGAGAGTGTCTGTAGGAGGCAGTGCCCTGTTCCAGTGTCGAGTCATGGATGGCGATCCACCACCGACCATCTCCTGGTCTAGGTATACAGTCGAACTTCCATATCTTGAAATCGGTTTTGTCTAACATACCCATATTGCAAAGTTAAAACGTGGCTAGGCCACCACCCACCATCTCCTGGTCTAGGTATAAAGCTGAATATAAGAAACAAACTCAGTTTGACTTAAGTTTAGTCAAACCTCTGTTTACCTTTAACCCCATAGCCTGTTTCTAGTTTTGAAGACAGGTGACGACATACGACTTAAAGCAGGTTGAGGTAAAGCAGAATGTGCATTAAGTCACATACTGCTTTACCTTCAGCCTTCTTTAAGCTATCAGTTGCTAGGATATAGAAAATATTTCTTTTGGTACATGTTTATGACTGTATAGTTAAATATGTAACATAAGAAATATTTTCTAAACCCTGGCAGATTAGTTTCAATATATTTATTTCAGAAAATGCACAGATTGTAGCTTGAAGCAGGCTGAAAGTAAAGCAAAATGTGCCTTACGGCACATTCTGCTTTACTTTCAATCTGCTTATAGTGGTCATCTGTCTTAAAATTAAAAACAAGGTAACAGGTTTAACTGAAGAAATGTTCAATAATGTCAAACAGATTGAGTCCAGATCAGATGCCACTGTTGGCATCTGTTAACCTATTCACACTAAGCATGATAAGGGTTAAGTCACTGGTCCTTAACTCTTTGCATGCTGGGTAATTTTTTCATCCGCACCAATTTGTTGTCTGCTATCGTTCTAAAATTAGAATTTTCAAAATTTCTTTTAAATTCAGTGTCAGAATGGCAAACAGTTTTGATCCTGATGAGACGCTGCGTTATGCGTCGTCTCATCTGGATCCAATCTGTTTGCAGAGGTAATCACTATGGCAGATATATCAGCCACTAGTGTGCAAAGAGTTAAGGCATTACATTATGACTATTGTTTGATTTCAGGGTGGGCGGAGCTCCATTGGCATCCAATATTGAGACGATGGCGAATGGCGTAATCATGTTCAAGCAGGTGACACAGGCAGAACAAGGAGGCTACATCTGTACAGCCAAGAACGACATGGGAGCTATCACTGCCACGGCAACACTTCTAGTAGCAGGTAAACACAGAATTATACACTCACGGAATTGCAACCTCGCGCTATATGGCAAATCTCGCGCGGCGCAAACGAGACTTCACGCGACTTGTTAAAATAATGTCTATTTTGAGTCAATATGATTTATGTCTGTTTCGAAGCTTTGTTTAAGGGTTTATATTCCCGTGAATTGATAGGAATGTCCACGAAGTCATTTAAATCCACTAAAATGTCAATAAATACACTCGAGTCTGTAGTTTTACACCCCAGAAATGGCAGACAATGAAGCAAAAAGTGAAGATGTTTTCACGTGACACATAATCTCGCAAAATTCAACTGCCGCGAGAGCTCAGATGTTTGCCTATTCAAGTTTGCTGAGTTGCGATTCCGTCTTGTATAATTCCGTGGGTAAACAAACTACTATTACTATTGTGGGCCATAGTCAAACACATAGGGGATATTAACCCATTACCCCATAGTCCTTTGCAAGTTTTGAAAACTGGTGATCACTTAGGGCAGGTTGAAAGCCAGCTTTAAGCTACTATCTGCTAGGATATAGAAAATATTTCTGATGCTGCATATTCATGATTGTATAATCGGGAACTATTTGATAAGCTATCACAGCAATATTTCTGGTAGCAGGTAAACAAACCAGCATTAGCTCTTTCGACATCAAGTTACTCTTGTGGGTTATTAGGTTCCCTTGTGGATCTTTTTAGTTTACCAAGATTCATTTATGATTTTGAGTACAGAAGCCAACTTATAAGCAAGATGAAATTAGCTTTTTTGCTTTACATTCATCTAGCTCTAACCCTTTACCACATAGCCTGTTTCTGGTTTAGAAGACATGTTACCACTTAAAGCAGGCTGAAAGTAAAGCAGAATGTGCCTTAAGGCGCATTCTGCTTTACGTTTTGCCTGCTTTAAGCTACTATCTCCTAGAAAATATTTTTATGCCCCCAGCATCGACAGATGCAGGGGCATATAGTAATCGTCCTTCCGTCCGTAACCAGGTTAAGTAGATTTTACCGTTTCGTCTAGCATCAACACCGCTTATTCAAATGCTTGGATACTTATACAGTTGTTGCCTTGGACCATTCCCTATCCACCAATATCATCCAACCTTGATTTTGACCTTGACCTAATTTGGCTATTTCTTGGTTAACTAGATTTCACC
Organism: Gari tellinella; assembly: GCA_922989275.2. Lineage (NCBI taxonomy): Eukaryota > Metazoa > Mollusca > Bivalvia > Cardiida > Psammobiidae > Gari > Gari tellinella. The sequence continues at coordinate 23,980,222 of OV277870.1, forward strand.
TTTCGTCTAGCATCAACATAAGTAACTTTAATGCTTTGATACTTATATAGGTGTTTCTTTGATCACAACCAATCCTTCCATATTACCAAACCTTCATTTTGACCTTGACCTTGACCTAATTTAAACTTACAATATTTCAAATGGGCTATTTCTTGGTTAACAAGATTGTACCGTTTCATCTAGCATCAACACTACTTACTACAATGCTTCAATACTTATACAGTTATTGCCTAGAACCAATACCAATTGACCCATATTATCCAAGCTCAGTTTGACCTTGACCTAATTTGGACTTAGAAAAGATTCAGAAAATATTGTCAAGGATGCCACCGGGGGCATAAGTGTTTAATGAACGCGCACTCTTGTTTATGGTTCATATTTATGATTAAAAAAAGTATAACTATTTTTTTCAATGGAGGATTAATTAAAAATAGGGTTGGAAAAAGGCATATTTATGGGGTGATGGGTTAAGCATTATCCTGCTCTAAACACAGTGAATATCAATGATTTTCACTATTGCCTATGCCATAAGGAGGTAATGGTTGATTATTGTCAAATTTCTTGTTTGTCCTTTCAGGTCCACCAACCATCACCTTACAACCAAGTAAAGTAGTTTACGCCATAGTGGGTCAACGAGTATCACTAGAATGTACCGCTGATGGAGATCCAACTCCATCTGTGTACTGGATCCAACCTGCTCCCCCACCGCGTCGTGGGGACGTTCTTCCCGAAGCTACTGTACCCCTAAATGTTCAACCAGGATCAGCTGTTTTGGATATAGCAAGCGTTGATAAGGGAGATGAAGGATACTATACATGTGTGGCATCAAATAATGGTGGACGAACGGAAGATAATGTACAGCTTCTCAGTGAGTAACTAAAAACTTTGATTTTCTCTCCACATAAGTGTTAAACTCTTTCTGCTCTAAGTAACTCTTGTAGGTTATGAGATTCCCTTTTGGATCTTTTTAGTTACCAAAACGTGAACCAGTCTAAAGATAATTCTAGGTATTTTAATAAATACTGCTATAATTAGCAAACAGTGTAGACCTAGTTCAGAGGGCTCCTACAGGAGCCCTCAGATCAGGGTCTACACTGTTTGCAAATGTAATGAGTACATTTTAAACAGGTCCATGGTGTTGAAAGAGTTAAATACACCTTTATACATTCCTCTCTTAGGAGGCATCTACTCTGTTCTGATAAACACTGAAAGTTTTTCTATGTTCATACGAAATGAACATCAGAGAACAATTAATTCGCAAATTAACCATGAAGTATGATTCAAGTATTTACCAATGATTTTCTGTCATTCATTTTGCATTGATAGAGAGATCAAATCTTTCAATTCTTATATATACATGTATATGAATTGATTCTTGATGTTGTGAAATCTAGTAATCTTTTTAAAACACAAAAAGTTTCTCTACACAGCGTAGAGAGTAATTTCTTTCTTTAAAAAAAGTAATATTTTTCCAAGAGTTTACCCATTACCCTATTGCCTGTTTCTTGTTTTGAAGACAGCTGCGCACTTAAAGCAGGTTGAAAGTAAAGCAGAATGTGCCATAAGGCACATTCTGCTTTACTTTCAACCTGCTTTAAGCTTCTGTTATAATTTAGAAAATATTGCTTGTGGTACATCTTCATAGCTGTTTTAAGAGGAACTATTTTCTTCAGTGAAGGAATAAATTAAAGGTGTAAAAAGGCATATTTATGGGGTCATAGGTCAACTATATTTCTGTATTAATATATAAACTGCTCTTTTCTAATTTGTCGACCTCTAAGGGCCTTTTTCAAAGAAAACCATGTCAAAACACACATCACATTTTTGTACATGCATAACAAAAAATAGAGTAGAGTGAGTGGAAAAGGAAAGGCAGTAGATACTCACGACCAAGGCAATATGGTGTTTTCGATCTTTTATTATGTCCAACGTTTCGATCCCTCACAGGGTCTTTTTCAAGGATAAAATATCAAGTAATCATCTTACTGAAGTACAAGGAAAACGGTACTTTTGTCACGTGATCACTTTCTAATATAAAAAAATAGAGTAGTTTAAATATTAATATTAATTTCATTCCCTATCTCACGGGGGCCAACTACGTATGACCATCAAACTGTATAGCTACGACAACCTATATGGGTATTATAAGAGATTTGTACAGCTACGAAGTCAGTGTATATAGTGAGAAACGTTTGTCTACGACAACAAAATTGCCTTCGTAGCAATACAAATTTTGTTATAATACCCATATAGGTTGTCGTAGGGAAACATTTCATCGTAATACCTAGTTGGCCCCCCGTGTATCTGGAATATTGAAAAAAATTATATTTCTGTATATTTGTATTACAGTCCGAGAGACTGAGAATGTTGGTGTATCTATCACTGGTCCCAGCACAGTATCGGCAGTCGAAGGTCAAGATATAGAGCTCATTTGTACAGCCAATGGTAAGTCTACCCTGTATTCCTCAGGGCTCCAGATAAGAGGGGGTAAATTGAACAAATTCAACATTTTCTCACTCATTTCAGCACCAAATCCTATGGTGTTACTACTCATTAGAATCGTCTCGAAGAGACGATTCAAATGAGTAGTGACACCATAGGTTTTAATTTAGATATAAAGATTTTAGTCTTTGAAATACCCCCTTATCTAGAGCCCTGATTCCTTGATTAATCAAAACACCAGATAAGGTGCAGATGGGTATTTCAAAACTAACTTTTGTACTTCTCCGTCAAACCCTATGGTGTGACCACTCATTTGAATTGTCTCTTTGAGAGGATTCATATGAGTGGTCACAACATGTTTTTTTTTGGAGATGTATGGAAATATTAAGTACAAGACTCCAGATAAGAGGTAGTAAACTGAACAAATCAAACATGTTCTAATTCTAATGAGTAGTGACACCATAGGGTTTCATGCAGATTTATTAGCTCACCTGAGCCAAAGGCTCAAGGTGAGCTATTGGGATGGCCCTGTGTCCGTTATCTGTCGTCGTGCGTCGTCCGTCGTTGTTAACAATTGCTTCAAATGACATCTTCTCCTAAACGGCTGAACAGATTTCAACCAAACTTTACAGGAATGTTCCTTGGGTCAAGCTCTTTCAAATTTGTTCAAAGAATTGAAAACAATATAGAACTCTGGTTGCTATGGCAACCAAAGTGAAAAAATAAGGAAATCTTAAAAAATCTTCTTGTCTGAAACTACAAGGGCCAGAGCTTAGATATTTGGCACATAACATTATCTACAGGTCCTCTATCAAGTTTGTTCAAATTATGCCCCTGGGGTCAAAATTGGCCCCGCCCCGGGGGTCACAGTTTTACATAGAGTTATATAGTGAAAATTTCAAACGTCTTCTCCACTGAAACTGATATGGCCAGAGCTTTGATATTTGGCATGGTGACACTTCTAAATGTCCTTTACCTAGTTTGTTCAAATGGTACTGGTCGGTTAAATATCTAGGTCATAATTCACATTCAAAATATGTATAGCAGACAGCAATTCAGCATTATAAGAGTTATAGACCCTAGCCAAATTTCCTACTGGCAGAGTTTCATAACTGAACTCAGGTCAGCTGGTCAGCTGATGAGGTTGCATATGGTGGTGTCTGCTATATTTTTATGCCCTGCAGTTGGGGGCATATTGTTTTTGTCTGTCTGCTTTTTTGTCTGTTTGTCCATTTGTTTGTCTGTCAGTCCACAACTTTAATCTTAGCCATAACTTTGTTAAAGTTAGAAACTTTATAACTTGGGTCATGTCCTACAAAGGTCAATGTCATTTTTGAGATATTTCCCAGTGTCATATTTTCTTGTCTTTAAGATAACTCCAGTTCTACTGATGTTAACCCATTACCCCATACATATGCCTTTTTACGCCTTTAATTTATTCCTCCTCTAAAGAAAATAATTCCACTTTATATAGTCATAAACATGTAAGATATAAGAAATAGTATCTATATCTTAGTAGATGATAACTTAAAGCAGGTTGAAAGTAAAGCAGAGTGCGCAATAAATAATCATATGGAAATACATGTAGCTTGATAAGAAGAAGTGTCATGGATAAGGGCCATAACTCTGCCAACAATATTTTTTTAAGTTATTCCAATTTGTCATGGTTTTTTTTGTCTGGAAGATAATTCCATTTACAGCTATATTAAAATGTTGTCTTGCCTATTAAGCTAAGGCACAATGACCTCAGGTGAGCGAATTAAGGGCTATGGCCCTCTTGTAAAGATTCTAAATTGTGAAATTCGCGCCTTTTAACAGGATGTTTTTAAATATACTGCAGATGTGCTCACTAGTCCTGGTAATATTGCTTTAGTTTAATGAGTAATTCCGTTAATGTAAATTTTGAATGCTTTCATTATCTGACACTAATTTAATTCTTTTATATGCAGCTATCCGAAACCCATCCATTAGATGGAGCAGGCGTCAGGGAGTGCTTCCACCTGGTCATAGTCAGAGGAACGGTGTTCTCAATCTTCCACGATTCCGTTCTGAGTTCCAGGGCGAGTATATCTGTACAACACGAACAACACAAGATGTGTATACAGCCTCTGTTTTCATTATTGTCACAGGTAGGTACAATATTTACTGGGAGACATTGAACTATTTGTTGACTCTTTCCCTTGAAAGCCAACACCTTTATTTAGGTCACCTGACATCAAAAAGGCTCTCCTATATAATTCATATAAATTGCGTTTTATTCCATTCCATTCCATAAGAAAAACACATTTTTTTCATAGCCAAGCCATGTGCCACTCTGGATTTTCCCACTCTAGGATAACAGAAATGGCTTGTATCTATTCTCGTGCACCCTTGTTTTACATCAAATGCACAAAAAAGTGAATGTCCCATGACAAAATGCTATTTAGAGGTAGATTGAGTGCATTTTTCAGGACAAGGTAGAGATGCATTTAAATGGGTAACAACAACCTATGATGTTTATATGGAATAAAGGGTTTTGTAAGTGATATTTCAAAGCAAGGCATTCCTAAAGGAGAGGAGAGACATTGAATGTTGTGTCTGCCTGTCAAAAAATGAAAAGTCTTGTACAGTTAAGTTATTTTACAGTATTGGAGGGATCCGCTCCAATCAATTATATGTTAAGTACATCTCGAACTCGCTTAACTCGAAATATCCGATTGTTCGACACATGAACTGCATTATTTCATGCTCGGTTAGGTCTAACATACCCATATTTCAAAGTTCAAACGTGGCTAAGCCACGTTGTAACTTTGAAATACGGGTATGTTCGATTTAACCGAGTTTGAGATATCGAAGTTCGACTGTACTTGTATATCAAGGTTCTGGTGTGGTTTAGAATTTAGGCTTCTAATATTTTGACTGAATGTATAGGGGATATGAAGATACAGGGAGACACATAAGTCTTTCTAAAAAAACCAGTTATATGTACTTTATAAATTTGTTACAGTGGCACCAAGACTGACAATATCTCCACAAAGGATAACAGCCCGTGCCGGAGACACTGTTCAACTGAGGTGTTCAGCCAGCGGCAGTGGTCCATTCAACATTGAGTGGTCAAAGGTTCAAGGCCAGATGAACCCTCGTGCCACAGAGAGAGACGGAATCTTAGAAATTAGACAGGTGACGGCTGCAGATGGTGGACAGTACAAATGCGTTGTTGATAATAACATCGGCTCTAGTGAAGGCTTTGCCATAGTACAGGTCGAAGGTGAGATTAGCTACAGTGGAGAAGATGTTGTCAGGGCTCCAGAAAAGAGAGAGTTAACTAAACAAATCCAATATTTTCTCACTTATATATATCAGCACTAAATCCTATTGACCCAGACTAAGGAATAAGAATGTTTGATGTTAGCGTGTGGAGTCTGTGGTCAAAATGTTATCAGGGCTCCAGATAAGAGAGAAAAGGAAACAAATCCAACATTTTCTCCCTTATTTCAGCACATAACCTGTGGTATTACCACTCATTAAAATTGTCTCAAAGAGGTGATTCCAATGAGTAGTGATATCATAGAGTTTAATGCACAAATAAAGATTTTAGTTTATGAAATTAAACCCACTTATCTAGAGTGCGGATATTATTCTTTTCAAACAAATGCGCTTTTGCTAAAATAGATATTCCCATTGCAAACAGTTTGAAGTCAGATAAGCTTTCTGATCAGGCTCAATGCTTATAAAGTGTTTAAGTTAAACTTGAGTTCATCCTTAAGCATTTGATTGGTCAGATTTGAGCATGAGCATGAGCATGCTTGGGAACTATTTCAGACTCAAATCAAATGCTTTATAACCTTAGACTCTGCTTCAAACTGTGTGCCACTCAAGTTAAGAAGACTTATCAATATTTTCAAGAAAAAGCTAGTATACAAATAAGAAATCTACTGATAAATATGAAATGGCCATGTGTCAATAAAGAATATGTTCCCATAATGTTTGTGTATCAGGAATATACTGTGATATTGTATTTTTCAGTTCCTCCCTCTGTTATAATTGGACAGAGAGATATTTATGCCCAGTCTGGACGAAATGCTGAGTTACGATGCGATGCAACTGGTACCCCACCTCCAGTGATAGGCTGGGCCAAAGAAAATGGAGATTTACCAGTACAACACAGGATACAGAATGGTGTTCTGACGTACGTAATTTATGTAATTGTCAAAATTGTGTGAATCCTTCATAGCCTGTTCTCTTTGTTTGAGACAGGTGATCCCTTCAAGCAGGTTGAAAAAGAAAGCTCTCCTAAAGTTAAGCTTTACTTTCAGCCTCTTTGAAGCATCAACCAGTCACAATGAAGGAATTTTCACTAGCTCTACAGTGCATTACTCCATAATTGTGCCTTTATAAGGCTTTAATTTATTCCTCCATTGATCAAAGAGTTCCACTTTATACTGTCATAGAAAATTATATAGACTTAAAGCACGCGGAATATTAAGGAGGTTGAACATTAAAGCTGAAAACTCCTGTCAGAACTTTCTGCTTTTCACGATGTAAGAAAAGCATATTATGTTTTGTGTCGGGACAAGGTAGAGAGTATGAAAAAACGTTTTATGAGTAATAAAAAATGGTATAAGGGCTCAAGATAAGAGGGAGTAAACATATCCAACATTTTCTCATTCCCTTCAAATCCTATGATGTTACCACACATAAGATTCATCTCAAAGAGACGAGTCTAATGAGTAGTAATATCATGGGGTTTAATGCAGAATTGAAGATTTAAGTGTTTGAAATGCTCCCCTTATCTGGAGGCCTGTAATTATATTGTTACTGTATATGTTTTAGGATCTACAATGTACAGCCTGAAGATCAAGGTCGTTACATCTGTACTGCAACAAGCTCAGGTGGTACCTCGAGAGATTACGGAGTTTTATATGTCAGAGGTGAGCATCTAGTTGTCTAAATGTTTGCTTGTCTGTCTTTCTGTCTGTCTGTCTATCTGTCTGTCTGTCTGAATGGTTTACTAGTTAAGTAACTGTTAGTCATGTTTAATTTTTATTGAAGTTTAAAATTTGAAGTAAATTGACTATTTAACCCATTCCCCAATAGAAGCGCCTTTTAGCGAGTATGATTTATTCCTGCGCTGAAGAAAATAATTCCAATTTATTCAGGCACGAATATTATATTGTAGGGAATATTTTCTATATTCTAGCACATGATAGCTTAAAGCAGGCTGAAAGTAAAGCAGAATGCGCCCTAAGGCGCATTCTGCTTTACTTTCAACCTGGTTTTAGTAGTCACATATCTTCAATTCTAGAATAGGCTATCAGGTAAAGGGTTAAAAGTAATATCTTAACCCTTAGCCTGCCACTCACGACTATAGCTCCATATGCAAACAGCTTGGATCCGGATGAGACGCCGAGTAACTCGGCGTCTCATCCGGATCCAAGCTGTTTGACACTCGGACAACGTTTTCAGCAATTTTGAGCAACTTTGAAGCACTTTGAAACTTGAAGCAGACGAGAAATATAGCAGACGACAATTTATTTGGCGGGCTAAGGGTTAATGAACGTCAAACAACTAGGATCCTGATCAGATTATGCTAAATTGTTGTTTGCTACAAATATATTTGCAGCAAAATTTACTCAAAATTAATTTTTATGCTTAATGTAATTAAGAAAGTTTTAAATATGAAAGCCAAACAGTTTAGATCCAGATCCAAACCCACGTTTTGAGATGGAACCAAGCTGTTTAGATATTTTAGCCATGTGGCATTTAGCATAAGACTTAAATTACATGTAGTTATGGTGATTGAGATTTGACCATATTTTCATTCAACTCTAACACTTGTATTATTTCAGATAGTGGAACTATTGGCGTACCCAACGGCAATGTGGATACACAGGTGGTCAATGTTGGAGACAGAGTTTCTATGGAGTGTATTGTTACAGGTAAGACAAGTCACTTATACAGGGTTTGAGATAAGAGGAGTTAAAGGCTTACAAGTGACCTATATCAATATACAGTTATTCTGTGTTTAACTCTTTCCTCCCTGAAACTTAAAATGGACAATTCCAGTTCCCAATTTAGTCTAATCCATTTTAACTATTTAGGGTTGTTTTAGACAATACATTGTAAAATGACAAATAGTGAAGACCCAGATCAGAGGGCTCCGATAGGAGCCCTCTGATCTGGATCTTCACTGTTTGCATAGGACATGTGTACTCTTCTCAGGTACACTGTTTGCAAATGACACTTATATGCGTGATTAGGGTGGCTGCTTAATCCTTTACCCTTATCTTTTATTACCTTTTTGACACGTTTTACACAGTTTTCGTTGACAAATTATGCATGTTTGCTCAGATTTTGTCTAAGTCATCCACTGTTTTTGGTGACGTAGCTCGATCTATTATAGTAACTAAGGGCCTTGTTTGTGTAACTAAGGCCAAAAACTGGCTTCCGCTCGTTAGAGAAATTAGCCCAATAAAATTGTCAGAATATTCAATAAAACTTCACATTGTAAATATTTTTTCTAGAAAGCTGCACTTATCATGCAGAGTGGGTCTTGGCTTACAATTGCAACAGTTTAGATTCAGATCAGGGGCGTAGCCTAACACTGCATCTGATCTGGATCCAAACTGTTTGCCACTCATACTCAACTTTTCTTAAGTATCAAAAGCTTAACAGCTGATTATGACTTCCTGGGCAGACGATATATTTGTTGTAGACAACAATTCAGCATAATAAGGGTAGGGCTGCCATTTCTCCGGATTTTTCCTTAATCTTCGGATTTTTTTCTAGAACATGGTAGCTAAAAGCAGGCTGAAAGTAAAGCAGAATGCGCCATAAGGCGCATTCTGCTTTACTTCCAGCCTGCTTTAAGTTGTCACATGTCAACAAAACTAGAAACAGGCTATGGGGTAAAGGTACGATTCGTAAATTCGCACTTGAAAAATGCAAATTTGGAAATCTTAGGATTTTTCATGTCAACTTATGGCAGCAGTTATGCTTTTTGGAATTATTGTCTGTCTTGGTGCCACTGTAACTCCAGGGCTGCCATTAGTTGATAAAAAAATCCTAAGATTTCAAATTTTTCAAATGGTCAACCGCGATTTTCTGAATTATACCTTTAACCCATAGTCTGTTTCTAGTTTTTAAGACGTGATGCTTAAAGCAGGTTGCAAGTAAAGCTGAATGCGCCTGAAGGCGCATTCTGCTTTACTTTCAGCCTGCTTTAAGCTTCCATTAGTTGGAATAAAAATCCAAAGATTTCGGAAAAATCCGGAGAAATGGCAGCCCTGTAACTCTTTACATTCATTTTGATCAGGAACTCCATTGCCGACTATCACATGGTCTCGTGATGATGGACCACTGCCCAAGGATACAATCCTCGGTGAGGGAATTCTCATAATTCCACAGGCAAAGATAGAGGATGCTGGTACCTATACCTGTCTGGCTGTGAATGAAGCGGGAAGCATCAGTTCAAAGGTCGTACTATATGTCAGAGGTCAGTATTTGCTATAAATAGATCTGTGAATATTTATAGAATACATGTATAGAGGTACAGAATTGTATGAATATTCATGTGACCATAGTGCAATTGAATAACGCTAAATATTCATCAAAATATAGATATATTGAATTACACTGGATATTCATAAAAGTATAGATATTCAATTATCTGAATATTAATAAATATACAGATGTTTTAAACTGAATATTCATAAATGTATGGAACTATATATTGAACAATATATGTCAAACTCATGTTAAGTTACCGCTATTTAAGACTGATGTCAACTTAATAAAGAAAAAAAGTAATGCAGAAATCTCCTATAGGAGTTTTCTGCATTACTTTTGTACTGCAAAAAGCTTCCACTTTCCCCAAAAATTACAAATGTACAGTAAAACCTATCTATTAGACCATTAAAAGAAGGCTAATTGATTCTATAAAAGACTGGTGACAGCTTAAAGCAAGGTGAACGTTAAACAGAAAGCTTTTTGTTGTACATTCACATTGCTTTAAGCTTCACCTGTGATAAATACCTAATAATTAACACAATTAATTGGTATTAATAATGTTTTACTATACACTCTTTTATAATTGACTTAACCCTTTCCCACATAGCATATCTCTAGTATTGAATATAGGTATTCACTTAAAGCAGGTTGAAAGTAAAGTAGAATGCGCTTTAAGCGCATTCTACTTTACTTTCAGCCTGCTTTAAGCTATCATCTGCTAGAATATAGAAAGTATTTTGTATTATACATATTTATGAATGTATAAATTGGAACTATTTTCTTCAGGGCAAGAATAAACTGAATGCGCTAAAAGGCGCTTCTATGGGGGAAAGGGTTAAAATGCAAATTTGTCTATACATCGATTATTTATGAAGCAAACCCCTTCACGGTTGTGACGTACGTCATCTGCTTTAAATGATTGTTGTCTGCTTTTATTTTTGAAATCTGAATTACAGGTGATCGACTAAAGTTATATCGCAATTATTGTCAAATAGTTTTGATCCTGATCAGATGAGGCATATGCAGCATTTGATCAGGATCCAAACTATTTGCAAATACCTGTAACCATTGTACTTGGGGTAAGGCAGAGAAGGGATTAAAGAAAACAGACCCTTATCAAGCATTATAATGCAGCCATTCAGGGCTCCAGATAAGGGGGGTATTTTAAAAGCTAAATTTTTTGAAACTGCTTTAAACCCTATGGTGTCACTACTCATTAGAATCGTCTCTTCGAGACGATTCTAATGAGTAGTAACACCATTGGTTTGTTGCTGAAATAAGAGAGAAAATGCTAGATTTGTTCAGTTTACTCCCTCTTGTCTGGAGCTCTGGCCATTGCTAAGTACAGTGGAGAAAGCGTTATTATTTCCCAATAAACACGTTTACGTTAAAACTATTATTTCCATTGCAAACAGTTTGGAGCCAGATTAGACGCCGGGTAACCCAGCATCTGACCAGGCTCCAAACTGTTTGCCACTCAGATTAAAATAAATAGTCAGTCCTGAGTGTAAATAAGTTGTAATTTTCTCCATTTTAATTTTCGTTTGCGTTTAAACGGGAAAGAAAAACGTTTTCTCCACTGTATTAGCTAATAAGGGTCGGTTATGTTTGCATTAACGTTGTGCTTTGTTACCTTTACATTTCTCAAATACAGTCGAACTTCGATATCTCGAACTCGCTTGATTCGAACTATCCGATTTGTTGACACATGAATTACATTATTACATACTCGGTTAAGTCCAACATACCCGTATTTCAAAGTTAAAACGTGGCTTTGCCACGTTTTAACTTTGAAAAACAGGTATGTTTGACCTTACCAAGTTCAAGATATCGAAGTTTAACTGTAATCTGTAACAGTTTATTTTGAGTTCATATAATAGCAGATGCAACCCCTTTCTTTCTCTCTTTATTTTATATAGATTTATTTATTTATATATTCATTTATTTTTTTAACAATTTTCATAGCTGTTAAACCCTTTACTCCATAGCCTGTTTCTAGTTTTGAAGACAGGTGACTACTAAAAGCAGGTTGAAGGTGAAGCAGATGCACCTTAAGGCATAGTCTGCTATACTTGCAGCCTGCTCTAAGATAGTATCTGCTAGGATATAAAATATTATTTTTATGTTGCTCATTCATTTCTATATAAAATGGGGAACTATTTTCTCCAGTGGAGGAATAGGATAAATGTGTAAAAAGGTTATATACAGAGTAAAGGTTTAATCTATGCTGATGACTTATTGCTTGATTGGATCCTTATGATTATTAATTTATAGGGAAAAAGCAACATTATATGATCTTCAAATGGTCTTAGCATGTTTTATTGTGTAAAAGATTAAAAGTTTCATTTTTACGCTGTTCCAAATTCTTATTTTCTTCAAGTTTCTGTATCTTGAAAGTTTCTTTAAATGACAATTTTTTTTAATTTTATGTTATTACTCAAGTGACCTATTGTGTTTTGTATAAGACCTTTTTATCCTTTATACAGTAAAACTTCGATATCTCAAACTCGCTTAACACAAACTATCCAATATGTCGACACATGAACTTCATAATTTCATGCTCGGTTATGTCGAACATACCCGTATTTCAAAGTTAAAACGTGGCTAAGCCACGTTTTAACTTTGAAATACGGGTATGTTCAACTTAACCGATTTCGAGATATTGAAGTTACTGTAGTTATTTTCAGTGTTTAAGATAAGAAGTTGATTAAGGCAGGCTGAAAGTAAAGTAGAAAGCTTCTATGGGAGCCACCAGCTTAACTTTCAGCCTGATTTAAGCAACTAATGGTCTTAAACATTGCAAACAAACTATATAGGGGGAATCAATTTATGTAGCCAATCAAATTCCTTCAATGAAATGCATGTATTTTGACTAAAACTCAGATACGGGATTTAGAGGAGATTCTGGTAACTATGACAACAGTGTGTGTATATTCGGGTGTTCAGTGGAATTTAATCACAAGGCTTATGATATGTTTAATGTTTGTATTCTCTTGTAAAGCAAGCATCAAATAATTGTCAGTATTACAAGAAATGCCCGATATGGAGTACAGTTTACTGCAAGGTTTTAGGACAACTCATAGAGAGGTTTTGTAAATTGGAGATATATATATATTTAACCCATTCCCCCATTAATACGCCTTTTCACGCCTATAATTATTTCCTCCACTGGGTAAAATAATTCCCTTTTATACAGTCATGAATATGTATTATGAGAAATATTTTTTATATCCTAGCAGATAATAGCTTAAAGCAGGCTGAAAGTAAAGCAGAATGCGCCTTGGGGTGCATTCTGCTTTACTTTCAACCTGCTTTAAGCCAACACCTGTTTTAGAAACTGGCTATGGGGTAATGGGTTAAGGCAGGTGGCTCTATGGGAAATAATTATGGTATTCTTTCCTATTAACCCTTAACTCTATAGCCTGTTTCTAGTATTGAAGAAAGACAACCACTTAAAGCAGATTTAAAGTAAAGCAGAATGTGCCTTAAGGCACATTCTGCTTTACTTTCAGCCTGCTTTAAGCTACCGTCTACAAGGATATAGAAAAAATTACTTATGATGCATATTCATGACTGTTTCAAATGGAAATATTTTCTTCAGTGAAGGAATGACATAAAAGGCATATATATATGGAGTAGTGGAGTAACTCTTTGAACCCTAGTCCCGCATATAGGCGTTCTTTTCAAGCAGTGTACATGTGAATAGTACACTTGTCCTATGCAAACAGTGAAGACCCAGATCAGAGGGCTCCGAAAGGAGCCCTCTGATCAGGGTATTCACTGTTTGTCATAATGCCAAACATTGACAAAAACAACCCTTGAAAGTCAGAAATGGGCTAGACTAAAATGGAAACTGGAATTGTCCATTTAAAGTTTTAGGGAGGAAAGAGTTAAGCTGTTGCCTGTCTTTAACTCCAGAATTGAACCTCCCTTTAGGTTTTCTTAAAAATTGTGTATTCTGTACTTGTATGTTGTAATGCTTGGAAAATAAGACCAGGAGAATTGCCATAAATGTATATATATCGTAATAGCCAAATGCTTGGAAAATATTGTAAGGGAAAATTGTCAAAAACTTGTGTATTTAAATAGCCGAAATGCTTGAAAAATAAGTTCAGGAAATTGCCAGAAATATATCATGTAAAAACAAGCTCAGGAAATTGCCAGAAATATATCATGTAAAAACAAGCTCAGGAAATTGCCAGAAATATATCATGTAAAAACAAGCTCAGGAAATTGCCAGATATATATCATGCAAAAACAAGCTCAGGAAATTACCAGATATATATCATGTAAAAACAAGCTCAGGAAATTGCCAGAAATATATCATGTAAAATGCAAGTTCAGAAAATTAGAATTATTAATTGCCAGAAATGTATCATGTAAAAAGCAAGTTCAGGAAATTGCCAGAAATGCATCATGTAAAAAGCAAGTTCAGGAAAGTATCATGTAAAAAGCAAGTTAAGAAAATGGCAAAAATGTATCATGTAAAAAGCAAGTTCAGGAAAATGCCAGAAATGTATCATGTAAAAAGCAAGTTCAAGAAATTGCCAGAAATGTATACTATAATAGCCATATGCTTGCAAAAAAGTTAATAAATCATATTATTAACTGCTAAAAGTTGTATAATGCTTAGAATTATTGAATGCAAGTGTGAAAGAACATAATTGTGTTAAGTATTCATTTAAAATAGCATGCCTGGAATTGTCCATTTGAAGTTTCAGGGAGGAATGGGTTAAATTAAAAAAAAAAAATATAGGTTGACAAAAAGCTGCCTCCTTTTTGGTTGGTTATTTAAATGCTCCCAAGCTGAAATGTTTTTAAAGTTTCACAAAAAGGATGTTGCATGTGGGTAATAACACAGGAATGATGGACACATTATGAGTCAATAATATTTGGTGAAGAGAATTTTTCTATAGATTTCTATAAATTAATGGACATTTGGAATATGACATTGCGACAATAGCAATGTTATTAATGTCCGCCGCATGAACACTTATATTTCTTCTTCTTCTTCTTCCTAATGTTGTACATGGCCCATTCTGGGGCTCTTCCATACAGTACAATATATATTACAATACTGTTCATTTCTAGTTTATAAAATACACATGTATTGTCAAATACTTGTGATCAGTAGCTTCTGAAAAACATATGATTATTGTACAATTCCATTCATGTATATAGTTTATCGAATATAATGCATGTGTATTGTACAATATTATTGACTTCTAGTTTATGAAATGTGTAGATAAACATTCATACCCTAGGGTAAGAACAACACAAAGTTTAATGCACAAAACCGTTAAATTTCTAGTTTATGAAATACTTAAGTTTATTGTACAATACCATTCACTCTTTGGTTTATTAAATACTTTAGTTAACAATGAGTGGTGTAAGTACGCATGCACTAATAGACAGTAGGATTTTTTATCGGAGTTTTATTTTTCTCACAAAGCTTGCTTGAATGTAGCCCTTTCTATAGCCTGGGTAATGCTGTTAATTATGCTAAATTGAAGGATGAAAGCAACAGGATTCTAAGTAAGGTCAATTTAAAGGTACTTAGATCACTTTTGCATTCATCTCTCAAAATGTTCTAAACCCTTTTCCTCATAGTCACCAGTGTGGATATTTCAAGATGGTGGCTGCTTAAAGCAGGATGAAAATAAAGAGGCGTTCTGCTTTACTTTCAGCCTGCTTTAAGCTGTCACATTTTCTACTCAAAAGTTGAGTAAAGGTGTTCCAACTTCCAAGGCACTGATGAGGAAATGAGAAGGGCATCCTAATGCAGGGCCCCAGATAAGGGGGGAGTAAACTGAACAAATCCATCATTATCTCACTCATTTCACCACCAAATCCTATGGTGTTACTACTCATTAGAATTGTCTCGAAGAGACGATTCTAATGAGTGGTGACACCATAGGGTTTAATGTAGAAATGAAGATTTTAGTTTTTGAAATACCCCCCTTATCTGGAGTCCTGCTAATGCACATAATATATAAATTATATGGAGGAACGAATTCAGTGCTATTTTGTTGTCCCTGGGAGGTTAATTATAATCATAACTATGAATAGAAAAGGGACGTTTTTAATGCTTATAGAGGGTGTTATGTTTACCCCATTTCTATTGGAAGGAGGACCATTGAAGGGAGGGAACACTTTTCTTGTATACAAGAGAAAATGATGTAAATTAGATAAAACTGTTATTGAGGTAGTGTTCCCTTTAAGAAATCAAGTCAGTGTTTGTATGCAGAGTAATCAGTCATTCTTGTTAACCCATTAGCCCATAGCTTATGTCTAGTTTTGAAAACATGTCACCACTTAAAGCAGGTTGAAAGTAAAGCAGAATGTGCCTTCAGGCACATTCTGCTTTACTTTCAGCCTACTTTAAGCTACAGTCTTGTAGAATATTGAAAATATTTCTTATGATACATATTATTGATTGTATTAGCTGGACCTACTTTCTTTAGTGGAAGAATGAATCAAAGGTGTAAAAAGGCATATTCATGGGGTAATTAGTTAACTGACCTTACTGTTCTGAACCATGTTTCAAGGTGGTTCGATTTGGACGGTCAGTAAATAAGAATGACTGACAGCTCTACAGACGGTACTGAAATTGAACGATATTGGCCCAATCTCATTTAGGGGCACACTACCTTAAATGGTCTTTATTTGTAAAAACCAGTCTACTTTGAATTCTGGGTAGTTAAATAAATTCTGGTCTTAATTAGCAAACTGTGTAGACCCAGGTCAACCGGCTCCTTTAGGAGCCCTCTGATCTGGGTATACACTGCTTGCAAATGTAATGAGTATATATTTCAAATAGGTCCATGGTGTTGAAAGAGTTACATACCAGTACATGCTTGTTAGACTTAACCCGTACATGCTAAAATTCATTTTAAAAAAGGGAATAATATAATTATCATCAGCTCTTAAATTCATGATATTTTCTTTTGACTAGAGACTCAAAAATAATATATAGTAGGCTTTAGAAGGGCTCCAGATAAGGAGAGTATTTCAAAAACTAAAATCTTTATGTCTGCATTAAACCCTATGGTGTGACTACTCATTAGAATCGTCTCTTTGAGACGATTCTAATGAGTAGTAACACCATAGGATTTGGTGCTGATATAATGGAGGACATTTTGAAAAACTTCGAGTTTACCCCCTCTTATTTGGAGTCCCGCTTTAGGTTTGGTACCCAGCTTCTACCAGAGTACCGGAGGGTATGCACTGAAGGTCAAAGGTAACCCATCATCGTACAGAACAATTTATTCTGACTCAATTGAATGGTCTGTTTATTGACTGTTTGGATCCTGTAACAGTTGTGTGTTTTGAAGACAGGTGATCACTTAAAGCAGATTGAAAGTAAAACAGCAGGTGACTGCTTTAAGCTACTACCTGTTAGAATAAAAAATGCACAGTGCATATTCATGATAAGATAAAGTGGTACTATTACGTAACCCATTAACTCATAAGCGATAAACAATTATCAATGCTTATCTCAATACAAGCTAGTGGATTACAGTGTGTCAAAATGAGTCAGTATGAGGCTATTGCGCAATGAGTCAATATGAGTCAGTATGGCTTAGTGAAGGATTGAATTAAAGGTGTAAATACATGAGTAATGAAAGCTATACCCAGGCTGTAGTAAGATTTTGGCCAGGCTTCTCCTGTATTCAGACCATAGGCTATATACTTTCTGCTCATGTGCATGGCTTCTACAGAGATTAATGACAAAAACTTCTCCTTTTTCAGGGTAAAAACATAGAATTATCCAAGTTGATTTATTTGTGTATGTGTTGTTTTGTTTCCCTAGTGTACGTTCAATAGTTGTTTGTTTTATTTGTCTCGTATGCTTTAGTAGGGAAGAGACCTGGGGCCCGTTTCATAAAACTTTGTACAACAAATGTTGTCGTAAGTCAGATTATAAAACTCTCAATAAGTATTTATTTCTCCATCTAATTCTGTCTTGTGACATCTTTTTGGAATTGTCTTGAAAAGACGATTCCCAAAAGGTGTCACATGATAGGATTCAATAGAGAAATCAGAGATTAAATGTATTTTAAAGTTTTGACTTACGACAACATTTGTTGTAAGAAGTGTTATGAAACGGGCCCCTGACCCTTATCTATGTATCATCATGTTTCCCTAGTTAGTTTGTGTGTCCCTTGCAAATAGTGTCCGACATTAGGGGATTATTTTGTCTGTCTTCATCAGTATCAGTTTGTTTGTTTGTTTTGTCTGGCCACAACTTTTACCTTGGCCACAACTTCATGTGATAGAGATTTCATATTTGTCATGTGTACTCAAATCAAGAAGCTCTTGAGCTTAGTACATTTTGGGTCATTTCAGACAAAGGTCAAGGTCATCTAAAGGTGAAAAAAGACTGAATTTTCATTTGCCATAGCTTTGGAACTACATGTGATAAAGACTTCACGTTTAGCATGAGTACGGTATTGAACTAAAAAAGCTCTTGATCTCAGTACAATTTGGGTCATGTCTAAAAAAGGTCATGGTCATTTAGAGGTCATTGAACTGTCAAAGAGACTGCATTTAATATTGGCCAAAACTTTATGTTTACATGAGATAGAGGCTTCATATTTCTCATACATATTCAACTCAAGAAGCTATTGAGCTTAGAACAAGTTGGGTCATGTCCGACAATGGTCAAGGTCATTTAAAGGTCATGGCCACATTAGGGGGATAGTGTTTTACAAACAAATCTTGTTAGATTTTCACATAAAGCTGAATATTAAGGATTAAATTCTTGTTTAAGCTTGTGAATTTCTCATAAAAGAAAGCTTTCTTAAATGAGTACCAAACTTCACATCAAGGTCAATGTCATTGTGGGGCTGTTTACCAATATATATTATGCTATGGCATGCTAGATTCATTTAGCAGCCTCCTTGTTTTCCCATTATGCCTTTCTTGTTAAATTTCCATGTTGTCCAATCATTTGTGATGTCGGTTCATGTTTTTCTGCTGGTGTTGATAAGATTTGTTGAAAATCATTTAAATTTTTATGCATTGATATTTTATTTGTCTGTCGTTGTTATTGTTGTTGTTGTTTGATACTTTAGTAGTATGTCTTTTGAGATATGTTTGTGTTGTCATTGTTCTTTTGTGAGTAGTCAGAACAAACCATACTCTCATATTGAGCAACAGAGATTCAGAGAAACAATTTGTTCCACACTATAAATTACAAATTTTCATAACGAAAGACATAGGTCCAAGGTTATAGATCATTTGAGCTGAGTCTGAGTGTGTTCTCAAGCATCTGATTGGTCAGATTTGAGCCTAGGCTCAAATCAGACCAATCAAATGCTTGAGAACGACTTTAAACTCAACTGAAAAGCTTTGTAACCTTGGACCATGGACATTTTTGTTTGCACACATGTATACGGTGACACAATACATGTCCTGGTCAACCCTCTGTAGCGTTAAAATTGAGTAGTAGAGACGTGATATTTTAGTATATTCTAATTTTTGCAGTCAATGCAACTCAGTTGACAAACGAGTGTAAGTTTTATCTAAACAAACTAACTCTATAACATGCACCCTTTCAAAGTGGTCAAACTATACACCTTTTATTATAGGTGTTGGGTATGGAAAATATTCACCCCTAAGTTGTGGCTATAGCCAAATTTGTGATGAGTGAAAATTTGATAAAAATGCACGAGATCTGGGATCCCCGACTGGTTCAGCTAAATTTAGAACAAAAGTAATGCAGAAAGCACCCTAAAGGAGCATTCTGCATTACATTATAGTTCTGCATTAGGCAATCAAAATTAAAATTTAAAACAAAATATCACAATGCATCTTTCTTTGGAGGCTGCTAAAAATTAATGCAGGGCAAAAGTAATGCAGAAAGCTCCCTAAGGAGCTTTCTGCATTACTTTTGTCCTGCATCAAGCAATTGACAATCATAAAAATCCACAATGCATCTTTCTTTGGAGGCTACTGAATGCAAAATGAAAGTAAAAATGCAAAAAAAATCCTAAAAGAGCTTTCTACATTTCTTTTGATCTGCATTAAGCGATTGGTAATCATTAACTGGTAAAAACTTGTGATGAATATTTCTTGAAAGGTCACTCATTACAGATTTGTAAATCCTCTATATCTGTGTTATAAATGTTGTCTATGTTTTATTGCAAATAGTATCAATCATTTTCTTGATAGATAGGATGTTGATCAGGCACCAAGTTGACTGACATCCGATCTAGATCTACACTGAACTTGTGTGTGCCCGTGCATTGAATCTGTTTGTTTATTTCCTATCTCCTTTCCAAGGAATTTGTGTGTTAGATTAGATTAGATAGCAACAGCCCGATATAACACTCTTATCTTCTTCTTCAAGTTTTTTTTCACTATTGTAAATGATGTTCTCATGGCAACAGAATATAAATATAAGAATGGGGCAAATTTAGTGTCACCTACAGC
This sequence comes from Gari tellinella, assembly GCA_922989275.2. Taxonomy (NCBI): domain Eukaryota; kingdom Metazoa; phylum Mollusca; class Bivalvia; order Cardiida; family Psammobiidae; genus Gari; species Gari tellinella. The sequence goes on from OV277870.1 coordinate 24,000,589, forward strand.
TCAGGATAACATAAAAAATTATAGTGTTTATTTTGTTGATTTCTATCTTTCCATCCATCTGTCTAGCCACTTTAGTCTTACTTTTGAAAAATCACAGGACTCCAGATAAGAGGGAGTTTTTCTAACAAATCCAAAATTGTCTCACTCATTTCAGCACCAAATCCTATAGTGTTACTACTCATTAGAATCATCTCTTCGAGACGATTCTAATGAGTAGTGACACCATAGGGTTTAATGAAGAAATAAAGATTTTAGTTTTTGAAAAACTATACTTATCTGATCTGGAGCCCTGAATCATATTTTTTTCTGTAGGCTATGTTTGTTCTTGTGAGCACCTCTTTTGAACTCTTTAGTGTGGGACATCTTACAAAATTAACCCTTTACTCCATAGCCTGTTTCTAGATTTGAAAACATGTGAACACTTAAAGCAAGTTGAAAGTAAAACAGAATGAACCTGAGACGCATTCTGCTTTACTTTCAACATGCATAAAGTTACCATCTGCTAGGATATAGAAAATATTTTTGACAATTGATATTCATGGCTGTAAAAAGTGGATTTTTTTCATCAGTGGATGAATAAATCAATGGCGTAATAAAAATGTGTTTCTATGGAGCAAATGGTAAAACAAAGGATTTCTGTAAAGTTAGTGTTCTACTCTTAGAATGTGTTAAACATTTTAATAGTGTGCTGGGATTTTCTCAGGTTAGCTATATAGTGTCAGTATGGTCCTCTTGTGTATGTATCTACCGGTAGTTTTGATATCTGTATGCTGTACATATAAACATATCTCAAATGTGAGTGTTATAATAAACTTGGTATACACCTGAGAATTAAAACCAACGTAGAAACCATCCCTTTTAAACCATTTACTAACTTTAAAACTGTTAAACTACCTGAGGGGCAAGGTTAATAGAATTCTCAACTAAACATATACTTTTTTATTTTTATACATTTGTCTCTATATAAAGGGATTTATTTCCAAAATAATTACAAGTATAAGAAACAGTGCAGACCCTCATCAGAGGGCTCCTTCAGAATCTGTCTGATCTGGATCTATAATAAAATATACATGTACTTGTTTCCAAGATTATGAGTAATAGTTAAGACAGGTGTCTGCCATCAAGCAGGATGAAAGGAAAGCAAAAAGCTTCTAAAGGAGCTTTCAGCTATACTTTCATTCTGCTTTAAGCTTTCACTTATCTCTAACACTTTCAGTGAGTCTTGAGTGGTTGTAAAGCAAGATTAACTGTTGTTCTTAAAACTAAACATTATTGTCATAAGTTTCTTAATTTTGTCTTTATTTGTTTTGCATTATAAAATAAAAAAGCATGATTAATGTAAGCATGATTGAGTACACAGTACTAAGTAAATGTGAATTTATATAACTGCATTTTTGACTTAAAACTTTTCATTTCCATTTCTATGTTTTTAACACGAAGCATGTAAAACATAAACTTTGATAGCAGTTTAAGGAAATCTATCCTTGTCTTTTTGTGATTGACTTATTTATAAATCTTGTTCAGTATAGAACTGATTTTGGACATTTATAAGTAGTTGTACTTAGAATCTTATAAGCAGTCCCTATTTTTCTTTACAGCCCAGCCCCTTGTAAATGCCCCTTCAGCTGCCTCAGCGGCCCTTGGTGGAAAAGTTTCCCTTGTGTGTGATGCTAGCGGATACCCATCACCTGATATAACGTGGTACAGAAAAGACGGTGACATGCCCGAGTAAGTGTCAATGATTTTACTCACTATACAGTAAAACCTCTCTTTAACTCTTTGCATGCTGGGTAATTTTTTTCGTCTCCAACATTTGTCGTCTGCTACTGTTTTAAAATTAGCATTTTCAAAATTTTCTTTTAAATTCAGGGTTCGAATGGCAAACAGTTTGGATCCTGATGAGACGCCACGTTACGCGGCGTCTCATCTGGATCCAAATTGTTTACAAAGGCTATCCCTGTGGTTGATATTTCTGCTACTAGCATGCAAAGAGATAAGGACCACTAAAGAAAAGGCTATTTGATTGCATAAACCACAGGTTACTGGTTAAAGCAAGATTAATGTTAACAGAAAGCTCAAAGAGTTGTTGGAGACATAATGGAGATCAATTTATTCTCTCTTGTTTTAAAAGCCGAGACCCAAAGATTATAAAACGATTGGGTTGAGTTTGATATCATTCTCAAGCATTTGATATCTCAGATTTGAGCTAAAGTTCAAATCTGACCTATCATAATTATGTTTGAGAACGATCTCAGACTCAACTCTTTATAACTTTGGTCCCTGACATATGCTCTGTGTGATATTTCAGTGACTACACAATCGTTGACGGGGATCTTGTGATCAGTAGAGTACGTCCAGAAGATGCTGGCACCTATGTATGTCATGCCCAGAACGAGTATGGAACTACAGATACCCCGGTCTCTCTCAATGTTGGAGCTCTTGTACCATACTTTGATCAGAACCCACAGTCTTACATGGCCTTTAATGCACTACAGGATGCCTACAATGACTTTGATTTGCTTGTTTCTCTGAAACCAAAATCAACAGAGGGTAGGTAGACAAACAGTGGAGAAGACGTTATTCTTTCCATCTAAATCAGATAAATATTGTTGTACTAAAACAGAAGTTATGTCCATTGCAAACAGCTTGGAACAAGAGACATTGAGCTCATGCTGCATGAGATATAGTGAATCTAACACCACCGTGAGTGTCAGATAAGAATATCCCACCCAAGTTTTGAAGATATTTTTGGAACACGAGGCTTTGCCGAGTGTTCCAAAAATATCTTCAAACGAGGGTGGGATATTCATCTGACACTCAACTGTGGTGTTAGATTTATTTTCTCACCTCGTCAACCCTAAAAATGCATTTAACTTGCTATACAGTGGCAAGTAGTATTTTAAGGCGCTAATGCATGCATGACGACGTCAAAACAACGGCAATAACAACCAATCATAAAATAGTTCAGCTTGTCTGTTCGGACAGATAAGGTTATCTCACACCCCCTAGATTTCGGGATACCTCTGTCCGAGAGGTGAGAAAAGTCTGGACATCTCATTACAAGGCTCAAACATTTTTGAAGAAGTCCTGTTAATACATTCAACCTTAGAATAAAGTATGATGTACATGTATACTCATCATTAACTAACAGTCTACATGACTGTAAGAAGCATACGCTTGTTCTATGCAAACAGTGTAAACCCTGATCAGAGGGCTCCTGCACTGTTTGTCATTTTGCTATACATATTAATGTTCAAATCAACCCTATGGAGTTAAAAATGGACTAGACTTAATTTGATATTGGTGTTTTCCGTTAAAAGCTTTGGGGGCAAATAAGCACAAAATCTATAGGTAATCTTTTTGCATTCTTTGAGTCATTTAGCCCTACAAAGGAGAATGCCCTTCCTTTACAAACAGTGTATCTGTGAAAAGTACACTTGTCCAGTATGCAAACAGTGTAGGCCTAGATCAGAAGGCTCCTGCAGGAGTTCTCTGATCAGTTTCTGTTTTGTCCATAGATAGTAATCATGAACTAGAATGTAGATGAAACTTGGATTGTCCATTTCATGTATCAGGGATGAATAATTAAGGATCCTAACTATTATATTACAGGTATGGTTCTGTATAACGGTCAGTACGAGGACGGTGGCGGCGACTTTGTCTGCTTTGGTCTTAAGGAAGGCTTCCCAGAATTCCGCTTTGATGTTGGATCTGGCCCGGCTGTGATCAGAGGAGAAGAGAAGCTTGATCTGGATAAATGGCACACTATCAAACTGATGAGGACCAGCAAGAAAGGTAAGAATAGTGAACCGACGGACCCGGACAGAGCTCCAGAAGGGGAGTATTTAAAAAAAAAAAAAAAATTATTTCTGCATAAAACCCTATGGTGTTACTACTCGTTTCTTCGAGACGATTTTAATGTGTAGTTACACCATAGAATTTGGTGCTAAGATGAGTAAGTAAATGTTAGATTTATCTGGCACCCTGCTCAGATTTTAGTTTAATGTCTACTTGTGCAATGAACACTCTTTACAGTTTGCCAGCTGTTGCAAAAGCTACAACAGTTAAAATAAGGTTAATAAGTGCTCAACCCATAATTGCTTAAAGAAGGCTTAAAAGTAAAGCAGAAATATTTACTTCTTTATGTCTTTTTAAAATGTATGTTGTGACTACTCTTTAGAATCCTCTTGAGGGGATGCTATACACAAACTGCATACAGTTTGGTGAGACATAAAGTTTATTGAAACATGAATGAGAAAATACTGAAATGCTCTCCTTGCTATTACAGGAACAATGATTGTCAATGAGCAGCCAGCCTACACCGGCCAGTCTCCAGGTTACTTCACTGGCCTTGACCTTCAGGAGAACATGTACCTTGGTGGCGTGCCCGACTACGACAAGATACCCACAGTGGCCAACTTCCGTGAAGGCTTTGTTGGTAAGTTTAGCCCTTATAACACGAAGTTTTCAAATGAACTCGAACATTTTCTAATATAAGATCAGTCTACATTGACTCTTGAGGAATTTGCCCCCCCCCCCCCCCCCCCCTGTAGGAATCCAGTTATTTTCTTAAACTTTACAAACTGTTTAGATCCTGATCAGACATTGAACATCTCTCTGCATTTGATCAGGATCCAAACTGTATGTAGCTTTGAATTTAAATTGCATTGATAAATAAAAAGGAGTCGGTTTCAAAATATGGCATACAAATTTTTCAGCAGACAGTATACAGGATACCCCCATTTGAACAGTCCTCCTTCTCCCTAAATGCTCTTACCCAAATCAGTGAATATAACTAAGAATGGTTGAATTTTAAGCACTGAAACCCTGATTAACCCATTACCCTATAGCCTGTTTCTAGTATTGAAATTAGGTGACCACTTAAAGCAGGTTGAAAGTAAAACAGAATCTGCCTTAAGGTGCATTCTGCTTTACTTTCAGCCTGCTTTAAGGTACCATCTACTAGAATATTGAAACTATTTCTTATTGTATATATTTATTACTGTATAATTTGGAACTATTTTCTTTGGTACAGGATTGAATTAAAGGCGTAAAAAGGCATATTTATGGTGGAAAGGGTTAAAGAAGAAGGGAATAATGTCCTCTCTACTGTATTTACAAAGCAACTTTTCATTTTGTCCCACAGGAAGTATCAGCGAGATGAAGGTGAGAGGTATTGACCTTGACCTTGGTGCAGATGCTCTCGAGATTGTTGGAGTAGAGCCCTACAATGCATGCAGTGGTAGACCATGTCACAATGGCGGAACATGTGCACCAGCCAATCAGAAACAAGGATTCAAGTGTATGTGTGCTCAAGGCTTCACAGGACCACTGTGCGATGAAATTGGAGAGAGATGTTATGCAGGTAAAGTCTAATCTATATTTAGGCATTGTTATGTCCCCACAGTGGTTAGTCTAGGACATACTGTTTTATTGTTATACATTTTTTCTTCTGGCCGCCAATTTTTTTGTTTGTCCACATATGGTACAAACTTAGTTCAACTCCTCCTACAATTTGCAAGCTACAAGATTGACAGACATGAGACCCCTGGCTGATTTTGCGCTGGCGAACAGGAGCCCCGCCCCCTCCCCTCTGACCTATTTTTGGCGCAGGTCGACAGGAGCCCCCAAGTCAGTTTGTGCATGCAGACAGGAGCCGCCCTGGTCCGAGAGATAGTCAATTAATATTGTATTAATATTTTAGCAAAACAGTGTCTGGTTACCAAGCTACAACCTTATTATTTTACTGGATGTTTTCACATATACCACAGATATGAATTTTGTCAGGCTTTAATTGATGACTCAACATTTTAGCTAGTGTGATTCATTGAGATAATTTATTTAAAGTGTTGAGAAGATACAGTTTTGAAATCTTAATAAACAGTAATGTGCTTATGTTGACTGGTTTCTGTTTTTCAACTACAGGTGCCTGTGGACCTGATGGCCGCTGCTACAATCTAGCAGGACAGACTGGGTACCAGTGTATCTGTCCATTTGGAAAGGCCGGAATGGGCTGTCAGGCAGGTCAGTTACAGCTGTATACTTAAACCATTACTCTTTAAATATAGCACCTTTTTACGCCTTTAATTTATTCATCCATCAAACAAAATACTTCCACCTCTTACAGTGATGAATGTGCACGAAATAAATAAAACTATTTTATTCTCATTGAAGAAAACAATTCCCTTTTATACACTCATGAATATGTACCATAAGAAATAGTTTCTATATCCTAGTAGCTGTAGCTTAAAGCAACCTTCTTTAAGTGGTTACCTGTCTTCAAAATGAGAAACAGGATATGGGGTTAATTCACAGCATAGGGTTTTGTGGAGGCATAATGTAGAAAACTTCTGAAACAGTTTTTGGCAGGAACCCGTAAATATTTTTACCTTTACCCCATACCTTGTTTCTAGTTTTGATAGCTGGTTACCACTTAAAACAGGTTGAAAGTTTAGCAGAATGCTCCTAAAGGAGCCTTCTGCTGTACTTTCACCCCACTTTAAATTCAGCACCCTTCATGATTATGGAAAGGCTGTCCGGCAGGTCAGTCACAGTTGTAGATAGTGGACCCTCCCAACAATGACTTCCTCCTTTCAACGGAACCTTGTCGCAGTTCCCATAACAGGACATTTATGTCTAATGCTTTTATTGAGCACTGCAATATCTTCTGCTTAGAATTGTCCTCTGCTGTTTTTCTCAAAGTTACATAATGAACATTTTGGCAGAAAATACTTAATGATGAGTGACAAACAGCTTGAATCTAGATCAGATGCAACGTTACGTGACTTCTGATCTGGATTCATGCTGTTTGCTAATGGAAGCCAATTACACTCCCTATAACCATTCCCTCCGAACAACGCACATAATTGTTGTCTCTAATTTGGTGGTGTTGTAGAGAGGGAGCGCAGTACTATCAATACATTTTTAGCTCACCTGAGCCAAAGGCTCAAGGTGAGCTATTGGGATGGCCCGGTGTCCGGCGTGCGTCGTCGTTAATAATTGCTTCAAATGACATCTCCTCCTATACCGCTGAACAGATTTCAACCAAAACTTTACAGAAATGTTCCTTGGGTCAAGCTCTTTCAAATTTGTTCAAAGAATGAAAAACAATGCAGAACTCCGGTTGCCATGGCAACCAAAGTGAAAAAATAATAAAATCTTAAAAAATCTTCTTGTCAAAAACTGAAAAGGCCAGAGCTTAAATATTTGGCACATAGCATCACCTACAAGTCCTCTATCAAGTTTGTTCAAATTATGCCCCTGGGGTCAAAATTGGCCCCGCCCCGGGGGTCACCGCTTTATATAGTGAAATTTTCAAACGTCTTCTTCTCTGAAACTAGTATGGCCAGAGCTTTAATATTTGGCATGGTGACACTTCTAGATGTCCTTTACCTATAATATTTTGTTCAAATGGTTCTGGTCGGTTGCATATCTAGGTCACAGAAGCTAAAAATAGATTTTTTTCAATGAAAACTTAAAAAATCTTCTTGTATGAAACTACACGGGCCAGAGCTTAAATATTTGTCACATAGCATTGCCTACAGGTCTTCTATCAAGTTTGTTCAAATTATGCCCCTGGGGTCAAAATTGGCCCCGCCCCGGGGGTCACAGTTTTACATAGAGTTATATAGTGAAAATTTCAAACGTCTTCTTCTCGGACACAAATTGAAAAATCATTTCGTCAAAAACTACAAGGGCCAGAGCTTAGATATTTGGCACATAGCATCAACTACCGGCCCTTTATCAAGTTATTTCAAATTATGCCCCTGGGGTCAAAATTGGCCCCACCCCGGGGGTCACTGTTTTTACATAGAGTTATATAGTGAAATTTTCAAACGGCTTCTCCTCTGAAACTGATATGGCCATAGCTTTGATATTCGGCATGGTGACACGTTTAGATGTCCTTTACCTATTTTGTGTAAATGGTTCCTGTCTGTTGCATATCTAGGTCACAGGAGCTAAAAATAGATTGTTTCAATGGAAACTTAAAAAAATCTTTTTGTCTAAAACCCTAGTACCCTGATCTTAGATATTTGGCACATAGCATCATCTACAGGTCCTCTTTCAAGATTGTTCAAATTAAGCCAATCGGGTAAAAAATTACCCTGTCCTGGACATAAATCTTTTTCTCCATTTTGTCAGTTATTCTCCGGTGAGCGAAATATGCCCCATGGGGCTCTTGTATTTTACACCTTTAATTTATTAATTTTCCATACAAAGTACTTCCACCTCATACAGTGATGAATGTGTACCAAATTAAGAAAATAACTTTATCCTATCAGATGTAGCTTAACCTATTACACTATAAATACGCCTTTTTATGCCTCTAATTTTTCCTCCACCAAAGAAAATACCTGTAGTTCCAATTGAAACAGTCATGAATATGTATTATGAGAAACATTTTTTAGATTCTAGCAGATGATAGCTTAAAGCAGGCTATGGGGTAATGGGTTAAAGCTGAAAGCTGAAAGTAAAGCAGAATGTGCCTTGGTGCAATGGTGGTCACTGTTTGTACATATTTGTTTTGAGCGTCTGATTTCTTCTTTGTTATCTATGCAACAAACTTGTTGATTGGTTTATTATCTATGTAACAAGGTTGTAACAAGGTCATTGATTGGGTCTTATTTTTCAGATGTGATGGTGATCAATCCATTCTTCAACAGGACATCATTCATCTCCTACCCACCCCCAGATGATTCACTGTTTACATTGAACCTGTACACGGAGTTCAAGCCCCACTCTCTCAGAGATGGCATCATCTTGTTTGAAGGCAACAGCAAAGATGGCACCGGTGATTTCATGGCCCTTGTGATGAAGGATGGATACCTTGAGTTCCGATTTGATACTGGCTCAGGTACTTACCCTAACCCTTCTGAATATACAACTTCTATTATGACCACTACATGAGGTTAAGTTTTGGGTAAAAGGCAGATGATTGCTTAACCCATTGCATGCTGGGTAATATTTGGCGGCCATTTTTAAATGTCGTCTGCAGCAGGTATAACTCAAATTCTTGCAAAAGATTTTAGCAGTTTCTGATAGATTATTAACTTAGCTGCATACAGTTTTGTTCTCAGATCAGGCCCCACTATGTGGGCCTGATCTGAGATCAAAACTGTTTGCCTAGAGGTACACCTAAAAGTGTATCCCGCATAAAATGGGTTAAAGAAAACTGTCAATTAAATTTAAGGCTGTTATTTAGGGGAATTAACCCTTTTTGCTTTCACCAAATTGTTTAATAATTCCACAATTACATGGAACATTTAACTCCAATTGTTAGTATAAACAATTTCATATTCTGTTCTGCAATAAATCATGCTATAGACTGTAAAGTTAGAATCAAAATAAATTAATCTTTATTTCATTGTTGGTTATTGCCTCATATACCACATTTTGTTATTCTTCTATGTTCTATTTTAGGACCTGCGGTTGTTAGAAGCCGAAACCCAGTACGAGTTAACGAGTGGGTGAGAGTGAAGGTGAACAGAAAGAACCGTGATGCAACACTTATCGTCAACGAGGATCTTCCAGTTACAGGTGGGTGGGGCTTATAGACATGTGTGCTTAACATGAAACCCCTTATTTTTCAATTTGTGTAGAACAATTATCAACTTTCTGTAAAGATCAGAATCTAAGAAAACAGTCTGCTATTATTAGGTTTTTATCATAGTCTGTATGCCCCATGTGGCTCAGTTTTATAATCATTTGAAAGCTGAATAAGCATCATGGGGTTTTTTTTTCAAGAAAACTTTAGAATTAACTTGTTCCTGAGAATTTGTTCCTTCACTTTTTTCCGAAATTGCAACCCAAGGGAGATCTGTTTCGATCCTGATCAGACACTTGCATGTACTTGACTTCTGATCATGATCAAAACTGTTGCTAATCAAAGTCATTTTCAATTCATCACTCTTCAGAATTAAGCAATATTGAAAATGCATCTTTAAGAAGGTAGTTATTTAAAACAGAAAATACAGGGGGTTATTAATTCATTTATTTGTTTTGTATAAATATATATTTATTATTGTGATTGATGCATTTATATATATACATATTTGAATGATATATATATTTTTACAAGAATTTGAATATTAACTCATTACAGTTTGGTAGTTATGAAATGTTTACTGGTATGCTTTAGAATCTTACTAAACCCTTTCCCACTTACCTTTTCATCAATATTAAAGACAGATGGTAGCTTAAAGCAAGCTGAAAGCAAAGCAAAATGCTCCATATTGAGCATTTTGCTATACTTTCAACATGATTTAGGCTACCATCTGCTGGATATTTCTGATGTTGCATTTTCATGACTGTATTAAGTGGAGCTATTTCTTCAGTGGAGGTATAGATTTAAAGCATAAAAAGGTGTATCTATAGGAGTAATTACTTTTGTCCTGGATTAAGCTATATTTCAAGAGATTGCCTTTCCATGTTTCTAAACATGTGCTCACTTTATACAGTTTGACTGTAAAAAATAAAATTCCTGCCATGTATAAATCTGATTAACTTTTTCCTCCCTGAAACTTTAAATGGACAATTCCAGTTTTCATTTTAGTCTAGTCCATTTCTGACTTTTAAGGGTTGTTTTGTCAATGTTTGGCATTATGACAAACAGGGAAGACCCTGATCAGAGGGTTCCTTTCGGAGCCCTCTGATCTGGGTCTTCACTGCTTGAACAGGACAAGTGTACTATTCACATGTACCCTGTCTGAAAAGGACGCCTATATGTGGGACTAGTGTTCAAAGGGTTAAGAAAGATTCTACTGTATAACTACATAAATAGCAGAGAGTTTTCAATTTTTGAACAAAATATTGGTACAAAGATCAGATAGTTCAATTAACTTGGCATCTGATCCAATCTGTTTCCAATCTCAGGCTCTGCTATTTAAAAAGTATGTTTTATGTATGTTAATTTACAGCCTTGATTACAGGGAAAATACTCAATATTATTTCAAACAGTGTAGACCCAGATCAGTCTTCATTAATAAAACTTCTCTATTATGACCACTACATAAGATTTTTAAAAAAAAAATCAAGTTTCAAACAGCTAGGTGGCTGCTTTGAGCAAGATAACAGTAAAGCAAAAAGTTCCTATAGGAGCTTTCTGCTTTACTGTCATATTGCTTTAAGCTGTCACATGTCTTAAATGCTATCAACAAGCCTGCATTTCAGTCGTCACGTTAGGGAAGTTTTATTGTACATGATGAGAGTGTGTACTGTTTGTTGTTTGTGTAAGTGAACATTATTGTGTATACTTGACATGTGCAAACTGTGCAGCGCCTGAGCAGCAGCAGTAATTTAATGGCTGATCTGAGTCTGCTCAGTTTGCATTGACTACAGAGTGGTAATACCCTGAAATCGGCTCATACAGAACCGCTCTTTATCAGCAAACAATATGTTTAATAAAGTAATATAGAAAGTTCACAATGGAACTTTCTACATTACGGTAGTTTTATCCTGCATTATGCCGACACCTTAAAGAATAACCAATTTACTTATTCTAAGAAGTTTTTTATTTAATGTATAGTATTGGAGTTAACACATTAACCCCTATAGTGACCAGTACTCATGAAGAGTATTCTTGTCCTATGCAAACAATGTTGACCCCAATTGGAAAGAGCTCATGTAGGAGCCCTCTGATCTGGATCAACACTGTTTGTAATTTGCAATGAACTGTAAAATACAACTAGAAATACAGTGAAACCTCTCTATTACAACCACTTAATTGTGTTAATTATCAGGTATTCAAGGCAGGTGACTGCTTAAAGCAAGGTGAACATAAAACAGAAAGCTCCTTAGGAGCTTTCTGTTTTATGTTCACCTTGCTTTAATAGGCTGTCACCTGTCTTTTATGCAAAAAAATTAGCCTTCTTGTAGTGGTCGTAATTGAAAGGTTTTACTTTTAGTGTAGTGTAAAATGGACTAAATTTAACTGGAATTAGGAATCGTCCATTTGAAGTTTCAGGGGGTTAATGAGTTAACAGAAGTGTAGCTGTAGTTTTAAAAAAAGGCATTTACTATTTTTGTGAGATGATAATTATGTTTATGATGATTTGTATCTTGTGTATGTTGTTTTGTGTTCATTTTGATCATACACTTTACTAATCACGAACAGTAAGGGGCTACCAAAACGACTGGCGATCCCAGCAGTCTTACTACAACTACTACATGCAAAAATATAGGCGCTACCGCAGAGGTATTCTTACATTGACCAATCACAAACTCAGAGCTCTTGCACATCATTTGACGGTGTAAACATGCCAATAAATAATCCGGAAACTGGGGCAATTGAAAACAAAACCTTGATGATCTATAGTATTGTGTCGACAATTAAATTGTCTGCTAGTTTGGAAGGGATATTTGGGTTGAGGTAAACAGAGTCAATATTGACCCAAAGGTCCTTTAAAGGCTTTTTCTAAAGATTTAAATTTTAACTAATTGCTTTTATCACACAGTAGTGTGTGCAAGCGGAATGGCAAATAGTGAAGACACTGATCAGACTGCTCCTGAGTCTGATCAGGATCTACATTGTTTGCTAATGCCCAAATGTCCCATACTTAGGATAATTATGGTTTTCAGAAACGTGTTGGTAATGTAATCCTACATACAATGATCATCCTTTGCTTTTTGAATCTCAAGGTCTTGTTTTCAATACTGGTGATTTGCAGTTTTTCTCATCATCATATTTTGCTCTTTTTTCTCTAATCTACTGCTTTGCTCTTTTAAAAAATATATATATTTGGAAAAGACCGTTTTAATGGCTCGATATTAAGGATTGGGGGAAAAGTTCAGTCTGGTTAAGTATAGCAGGTTACGGGTTGAAACAGTACTTAAGAATTTGAGTTAGATATGCAAAATAATTATTTTGCTTCATATTTTATATTGCGTAACTCTTTAACCCATTACCCCATAGACCGTTTCCAGTATTGAAGATATGTGACCACTTAAAGCAGGTTGAAAGTAAAGCAGAATGTGCCTTAAGGCACATTCTGCTTTACTTTCAGCCTGCTTTATGCTAATATCTCAAAGGATAAAGAAAATATTTCATATGGTACATATTCTTGGCTGTACAAATAGGAACTATTTTCTTCAGTGGAAGAATAAATAAAATTCGCAAAAAGGCGTATTTATGGGGTAAAGGGTTAACCCATTACCTGGTTCACTAAGTTTTAAAGATTAATGACCACTTAGAGCAGGTTAAAGGTAAAGTAGAATGCAGAATGCTCTTTAGGGCACATACTACTTTACTTTCAGCCTGCTTTCAACTACCACCTGCTAGAATATAGAACATATTGGGTATGGTGTACATTAATGAGTGTATTAAGTGAAATTATTGTCTACAATGCAGGCGTAAATTAAAGGAGTCAAAAGACATATTTATTGGGTAGTGGGTTAAATGCTAGAAGAATTGCATTAAACATCATAACCTAGATAACCTGATAACTTTTGTAGAAAGTATTAAAACAAAGCTGGAAAATTTGGGAGATCCAGGTCAATTTACTTTATGTTTGAAACCAATTGATTTTAGTCTCAAAATTTTGTTCGGGAAATTTATATGTAATATATATTCTATAAGCTTATTGCCAAGTTATTAGATTAACTGTAATAATTCTTAATTGGATTTTGTTGAAATTTTGGGGAAATTTAGCCAAAAAGATTAAGTTTAAGGGAATCACTTGAAGGGTTTTTTTAGGAACTAAATAGGGGACATTTAGCTTAAGGGATCAAGTTTACTCTCACACTCTTAATCTCACCCAATCTTATTTTATCTTGTTTATTTACTCTAGACGCTTATTTTGTCATTTTGCACCAGCTTCTATTATCGCCCTATCTATTAGCACCCATTGGTTTTTCTTTTTGAACAGTTCTATATTCCTTTTTATCAAGTCTTCTTTAGTCTTCGGGGAAGTTTTATTTTTTCTGTTATTTTTTATCTCTTTTTTTGATGAGACATATGGTGTCACCTGTGACCTGTGGCAGGCATATGGCATTTACTCTTTCAACCTGTTTAAAATATACTCATTATTTTGCAAACAGTGTAGACCCAGATCAGAGGGCTCCTATAGGAGCCCTCTGATCAAGGTCTACACGGTTTGCTAATCTAGACGATTATTTATGACATGTAAATTACCCATAATTCCAAGAAAACTGGTTCATGTTTTGGTAACTAAAAAGATCCACAAGGGAACCATATAATCCACAAGAGTTACTTAGATTGTAATAAGAGTTAACAGAAAATTTTCTTTTCAAAATTACAATCAAACCATTTAATTAAGACAGTATGTTATTTGATGCAGAAAAGGGTAGCAGTAAAAAGGTTTCTTGTGAGCTTTTTACATAACTTTTATTCTGCAGTGAGCTGATAGACAATTAACCCTTCCTTCCATCAGCCATCAATGCAAATGGCCTTCTTAAAGCAAAATGAAAAAGTTTTAAGCTCTTTTACGAACTTTGTGAATTACTATCATTTTGCTTTAAGCTGTGGTCTGTGTTGAATACTGTCAATGAATCTGCATTCAAGTGCATTGATCAAGACAGGAAAAGATGGAGGGTAGGATTTAAGAGATTGCAATTTCATTTTTAACACCTTATTTTATTTTGATCATCACCAAACATAATCAATGTTAATGGCAATGCTGGCCAATGTATATATATATAACACTTATAATAACCAGCCACAACGTCTTAGACAACCAAGAGTTATGTCCCTTTTATAGCCATCCAAGAGTAATGTCCCTTCTATAGTTATAGGAGAGTGTAATTGTGACAGATCTGCACTTGTTTGGGCTTTAGCTGCAAGCTGAGAGCAACTAGTTTAGACAATATTTGCATAGGTCTTACATCACTATCTGACGCGGCCCCAGATAAGAGGAGTATTTCAAAAACTGAAATATATTCCCTATGGTGTCACTACTCATTAAAATTGTCTCGAAGAAACAATTCTAATGAGTAGTCACACCATAGGGTTTGATGCAGACATAAAGAATTTTATTTTGATTAACTTGAGTTAACTCCCTCTTATCTGGATAATAATCACCTTTTTTCATATCTTAGTGTGAGTTTTGTAGCTGTGTAGATGTTGTTTGTTATGAACAAATATTCTTCATTCATATAAGTTTTTGTTTTGAGTGTATAGTTTCTCTTTTATAGTGTGTGTATTAATTGTAGAAGAAAAGTACTACTTTTGTTTCAGCATTAAAAATTTGTTTTACAACCCATTAAAAACATTGGTCTAAAATTGGCGAGAATTTATTCTCACACCAATATAACTGCCAGCTACAAACATCTTTAATCTAAAATAGACTCATGTCAGCAGATCCTATATGAAAACAGTGCAGACTCGGATTATACAGCTGTTTGATCTAGGTCTACATTGCTTTAAAAAAGTGTTGTTATACGCTAACAGCTGGAGACGGATTAAATAATCTGTTACTAAACTCCTTTGTCTGTAAGATGCAATCCCAATCGCAAACTGTTTGTATCCTGGCCCCAAGGCGTAAAAGTTCAAAACTGACAAATCAAATGTTTGCGAACAATCTCAGACTATATTTAAAACTTTTCGAACCCTGACCAGGCATGGTCCAGGTTCAAGCTGTTTGAATGTGACTGTCCATTAGTAAAGTATCGGATCCTTATATGACCATAAGTGAATCACCCATCAATTCATCCACTTAACCCATTGAATCCTAGGGATTCACATATGCATCTTTTAAGAACAGTGTACCTGTGAAGAGAACACATGTCCTATGCAAACAGTGTAGGCTCAGATCAGAGGGCTCATACAAGAGCCCTCTGATCAGGGTTTGCCATTTTGCTTATGATTTAGTGAAGACATAAAGATTGTATTATTTGAAATACTCCCAAGATCAGGAGCCGTGGTGACAGTTTGCAAATAGATCTCTAATTTTTCCCAATATTTATTTAGCATCAAGCTGGCCAGCATCGGGTAACTAATTGTCATGAACGACATTTTCTTGTCGAATGTTTTTTCACTATTGTCGATTCCTGTTGGAAACTACAGGGGCCTGTTTTATGAAACGTCGTACGACAGAAATGGTCGTAAGTCAGACTCTAAAATTATCAATAATTATCTACTTCTCCATCTAATCCTGTCTTGTGACATCTCTTTGGAATCGTCTTGAAAAGATGATTCCAAAGAGATGTCACAAGACAGGATTAGATGGAGAGATCAGAAATTAGATGTATTTGAAAGTTTTGATTTAAGACCATTTTTGTTGTACGATGTATCACAAAATGGGCCCAAAAGTATTTGTTTACTGGTGCTCTGAGAATGTACTTGCACAATTTTGGCGTACTTGTTTGCATGGTCAAGCGATATGTCTGTAATACGAGGTACACAGTATGCACAGCATGGACGATTGTCGTGCTACCGCACTTGCTATATGTAACTTACATAATAACCAATTAGGAAAAGGTTTCTACTGCTTAAATATCAGAGTAAGGTGGAGTCATAATACACCCATAAGATATAGGTATTGGCTTAAACATCTCATTAGGCCTTGTTTTGAATATCTTTGCAAATAGTTTGGAATTGAAACAGGCACCATTAAACATAGCTAGGGCCTGATCAGGATCCAAACTATTACTTAGATCTAATTTCTGCAAATTCAAAGAAGAGGAAAGCAATTTTAGTAGGGGTTTTCAATAGTCTACTCGGTGTCAAAAAGACTTAAATTGGATTGATTTATGAACATTTTTGGATAGGGATAGAAAAGTTATATATTATGCTTACCAGAGAGGGTAATAAATAAAGAAACAATGCACTGACATGTATGGTATTGAGCTGCAGCACTTGCTAAATGTGACTTACCGGTACATAATTGTGTCAGGTTTCAAAATAACTAAACAATCTTTTGACTTGAGATCTCATGTAATGTTCTTGTAATAAAACTTGTTAATTTGTTACAAGCTAGCTATTAGCTTTCATTGTTATTTGTGACAGCTTTATTTGTTGTTGAACAATGTTGCTGATAAGGCTTATTGTATGTAAAGGCATGTATGTCGTAAAACCAGGAGCCGTTACTTATAATATTAAAGGCTTTAGTAAATCTAAGCAAATACAACCGCTTGAAAGAAAACTGATTTTAGGTGTTCTGGCAAAAAAATTGTTTACAGTCAAACACTTAATGAGATTGGATCAAATTTAAGCAATATGGGTACTCTACAAAGAGTGATAATACATTCTTATCAATTGACAGGCCGCACAGAACCACGTGTGATTAGTTGACAAGAACAGTTGATCGATCCATGTAGAGTTCTGATATTGACCTGATATCATATAAAGAGGTGTGCTTCTTAAATGCAATTTGATTTATAGCAGAAAGTTCTCCAATGAGCTTTCTGCTATACATTTTAATTTGCTTTAACACCAACAATTCTTTTTATGAGTTCATGTAGTCATAGGAACAGATTTTAACTATGGTGGCTAATCAATGTAGATTTCAGAATGCTAAATTTGTTACATGTATATAATGTTGTCTATATTTGAGGAGAAAGGGCTTAAAACATAACTTTCTTTTCATTGTGTTGGCTTTTTATGTACAGTTGATTCCTGCTACTTTGACAATTCAAAAACAGATATTTAAAAGAAGACATTTTGATTGTGTTAAAAACTATGACTGTTTAAAACAGGATGAATGTACAGCAGAAAGCTCCTACAGGAGCTTTCTGCTTTACTTTCATCCTACTTTAAGCAGTCACCTGATTAACATGCTACAACCAAACCATCTTTTGAATTGTAGAGATAGTTGGAAGTTTCTGTATATTGGAATTCATAACGTTTCTTGAATGGCATGCTTTATGTAGCTTGGTGTTTGTGGCAAAACTGGTGGATTATAACCATGGAAATGCCACGCGGAAATATGACTTCTGTGGGCTTTCTTCTTAATAGACAATGACTCTATATATCCTGATATTATAATTTTCATTAATTTTCTCATACAATGCACAACATGCAATATCCTAATTTTAAAGTCCTGGTTTTTGTCTAGCCATAACAAATAAAAGAGTGCCTAAGTGTCTACTAAGTTGTTATTAGTCCATGGAAGGCTAATTGAATAAACAGCTAATATTATCATGCTATTACGGCCATTCAAAAGAACACTCAATGGTTTTAAGGGAAGATGAAAGTAAAGCAGAAAACTCCATACTTTCCTCTTTCTTTAACCTTTTACGCCATAGGCTGTTTCTAGTTTTGAAGACAAGTGACAACTTAAAGCAGGTTGAAAGTAAAGCAGAATGTGCCTAATTGGCACATTCTGCTTTACTTTCAACCTGCTTCAAGCTACCATCTGCTATAATACAGAAAATATTTTTTATGGTGCATATTCATGACTGTATAAATTGGAACTATTTTTTTCAGAGGATTAATAAATTGAAGACATTATCTGTGGAGTAATTAGGTTAAGCAGCCACATGCTTTTGAAATATTATACAGTAAAACCTCTCTATTACGACCACTAAAAATAAGGCTAATTGTTTGTATAAAAGACAGATGACAGCTTAAAGCAAGATGACAGTAAAACAGAAAGCTCCTACAGGAGCTTTCTGTTTTACTGTCACATTGCTTTAAGCAGTCATCTGTTCTTAATCCCTAATAATTAACATGCTTTAGTGGTCGTAATATAGGGGTTTTACTGTAATTAGTTCTGTTAAGTGGCAGTAGTAGCAAAATACATGTATCTACACTCCAGAAAGATGATGATGATGTTGATGTTGATGTTGTTGTTGCATTTAGACTATTTTTACTGCAAGCTGAAATACACAATGTATCTAGAAATCTGATTTTAGTTGTGTTCATTTGTAGCTGAGTAATTTAGTTACTTGTTGAGATAAATATCTTCTTGTTACATTTGAGATTTAACATTGCCAATGAGTTATTGTTTAACGGTTATTACTAGTGGTTTTTAATTTACCAAAATCCCTAACTTTGATAATTATTATAATTGCACATATAACATTTAGTTAACTATTAACAAATTCTTGACAACATATATTTTATAGATGTTCAAAATGTAAATCTTTTTTTTACGAAAAGCATCCAATTTTAGTAACATTGATTGTGGTTGATTATAAATGCTTAAGTTTTCTGAGTTCTTAAGTTTGATTCCAAGCTGCAATAGCCTTAAGTTGTTAAAAGTTTGCAGGTATTGTCCTATTTTTCTGACCTGTCTGAGTCATTTTTAGAACAGAATAGTTACTAATGGTATGGATTGCTTTTCGTTGAAAAGATTTACATGAGAGAAATTTCTACTTACATTATTAGCTCCTTGCACACTTTTCAAAATTATATTTCACATTTGCAAATAATTTGGATCTAGATCAGGACCCACAACATTCATGGCCTGATCTAGAGCCAAACTGTTTTACCATTCAAATTAAAGCTCTGCAAAATATAGGTTGATAGTAATACATGAACTTGTACATTAACAGGGCTCCAGATAAGAGTGTTGAAACTTAATATTTCACACATTTTCTCTTTTTGTCTCCCTCAAACCGGATGTGACACTCATTAGAATTGTCTCTTCGAGACGATTCTACTGAGTGGTCACAACATAAGGTTTGTTGGAGAAATAAGAAAGTTAATATTTGAACCCCCCACCTTGTCTGGAGCTTTGTATTTACCAATCTAAGAGCTCCAGATAATGGGGGTATTTCAAAAACTAAAATCTTTATTTCTGCTTTAAACCCTATGGCGTCACTACTCATTAGAATCGTCTCGAAGAGACGATCTTAAAGAGTAGTAATAACATAGGATTGATGCTAAAATAAGTGAGAAAATGTTGGATTTCTGCAGTTAACTCCCTCTTATCTGGAGCCCTGTAAGACCTCACAACTGAAATAATAACATTTCAAATCAAAACATCTTAGTGTGCAAAGAGTTACAACTGTTATAACCTCAAACCTCTAAAACTTCAAGGAACTAATCTCTGTCTTGTTTTTCTATAGGAGCTTCATCTGGTAGCACAATAGGCTTGAACCTGAAGTTGCCATTGTTCCTGGGCGGGTCAGATCCTACATACCCAGTGGCCTCAGGTGTCGGCGTTAAAACAGGCTTTGTAGGCTGTGTGGCAGAGGTAAGGATTTAGTCGAAGACAGTCTTGTCTGTAGTAACCCATTCCTCCATAATTACGCCTTTTTACACCTCCACTGAAGAAAATAGTTCCAATTTATACAGTTGTGAATATTTAACATTAGAAATAATTGTTGTATTCTAGCAGCTGGTAGCTTAAAACAGGCTGAAAGTAAAGCAGAATGCGCCTTAAGGCACATTCTGCTTTACTTTCATCCTGCTTTAAGTGATCATCTATTTTCAAAACTAGAAAATGGGCTATGGGGTACTGGGGTTAACTATTGTCGTGTTACATGATTTTCTGTTTCAAGATTTTTGTTTGCCTTGAATATTCTTATTCTGATTACTGCTGAAGAATTTGGAAAAGTTTAAATAAGCTCCTTATTTCTTATAATTAAATCAACACTCCTAAAGGAGTTTCTGCATTTCCATACTTTTTTCCTACATTAAGCAACCCCTGGTCTTACAGAACTGAGCAATGAAATTAATTTGAAATGCTTCAAAACCTCTCTACTAGGGCTGTAAGGATACACTCGAATATTCGAATATATTCAAATACTGATTTTGGTGAATACGTATCGTAATTGTGTGTTCAAGAACCAAATATTCTCCAGTACAAAAAAGAAAACTTAAAATAACTAAAATGGTTGAAAATTGCAGCTTACCAACAATCTCCAGTACCATATTGCAATTTGCTATGATGATGGAGTTTATCTTGACATAAACCACTAACTCAGAAATTAAAGCAAATAAAATATTGTGCTTGAAAATACTTATTTTAAAAGATAACAATTAAACGAAAAAAGTATGAACAGGATAATCAGTATTAATAGAATCTTAGAAGTTTCACATAAAGATCTGCAAAGAAATTATTGCATTCATATTCGTGAATAATTATTCGTATTCTTCACCCTATATCGTGATGTGTATTCGTATTCGCTACATAATGTATTCGTTACTCTCTACCTGGTAAACCTCTGTAAACCAAAAAAGAAATCTCAGTCCTGATTGTTTCAGTTTTCAGTGTTTTACACCATCTTTTATTTTTAACTTCACAGCTTCAAGTCAATGACAGAAAGATTGATCTTAAGAATGATGCTATTGACTTCTACAATGTTGTGGACTGCGGTGAACGACGATTGTGTGAGAGACAACCATGTAAAAACAAGGCCGTCTGTGAGGATCTACCAGGCCCTGACTACAGGTGAGACCAATATAAAACCATAACCCATTATCCCCAAAAAATACGCCTTTTTACACCTTTAATTTATTCCTCAACTGAAGAAAATAGTTCCAATTTATACAGTCATAAATATATCTGATAAAAAATATGTTTTAGATTTTAGAAGTTATAATCTTAAAGCAGGCTGAAAGTAAAGCAGAATGTGCCTTAAGGCACATTATGCTTTACTTTCAACCTGCTTTAAGTGGTTAACTGTCTTCAATACTAGAAACAGGTGAGACCAATAACAAACCTTAACTCATTCACCCCTGAAATTTTTAATTAAGAAATAATAAATTCATACCAGTGTTTTATCGTGCAATCTAACACTGGTAGGAGTTGAGATGCGTAGTGATTTAATCACGAGGCTGCAGGCCGAGAGATTTAATTACAAGCATCTCAACGACTACCAGTATTCGCACGATAAAACACTGGTATTAATTTATTATTTCGATTCTAACACTTCAATTTAACAACCACTTTTTGCACCGAAGCACCCCATTTTGTTTTCTGATATCTGAATAATAATATTTAACATTAATACCATTGTATCAACAGTTTATACCCCTGCCAAGATATTGTAATGTCATTAAGTGCACACTCTTCATTCAGCCGCAGATCCTGTGCTGCAGTTTGTTGTGGGGGGGGGGGGGGGGGTGCGCTAAAAGTTTGTGAAACAACGTCTAAAATGCATTTTGTGGCGGCGTATATCTAGTACAAATAAAATATTTGGTTACTATAATTTGGGGGGGGGGGGGGGGGGGGGGGGGGGGGGAGGGAGCTGAAAATGTCTGTCCATAAGAGTCCTTTCCCTATGTCAAGCTGTTGAGATCTTGATCGGATGCCATGTTAACTTTCCACATGATCAGGATTCAGACTGTTGGCATTAAAACTGCTGTTGCCTATAATAAGGGATTAATATGAATTATTGCTCAGGGTCCAAGGTTATAAAGCTTTTCAGTTGAGACTAAAGTCATTCTCAAGCATTTGATTGGTCCGATTTGAGCCTAGGCTCAAATCTGACCAATCAAATGCTTGAGAACACACTCAGACTCAGCTCAAACGCTTTATAACCTTGGAGCCAGGAGTTAAGGTTTTGTTTTGTGTATGTTCAGGTGTCTGTGTAAAGCATCACACACAGGGAAGAACTGCGAGACAGAGATCAACATTTGTTTGACCAACTCACCATGCCTGAATGGAGCACCTTGCAGTATGACCAATAACGGCTACCGCTGTGATTGTCTCCTTGGATACACCGGAAATAACTGCCAGCTTGGTACGACGTTTTGTGTATTTCTTGTAGTTTGAGTACATTTTAAAATTGAGCATGCATTAGTTTTGGGTAATTAATGTTAGTTTTGGGTATTTAAAACTAGTTTCTCTCTTTTAATTTCATTTTCGGTAATTTATGTTAGTTTTGGGTATTTAAGGTTAATTTTGGGTGATTTATGTTAGTTTTGGGTTTTTAGTTTTCGCTTTTTAGCTCACCTGAGCTAGCTCAGGGTGAGCTTTTGCAATCCTTGAATGTCTGGCGTCGTCCGTCGTCAACAATTTTAGTGTTTACACTCTAGAGGCCACAATATTTATCTAATCTTTCTCAAACTTGCTCAGATGGTATATTGCCATAAGAGTTCGGATGAGTTCGATTATGGTTGAAATCGGACAAATAGGTCATGAGTTATCTACCTTTGAACTGCTGAAAATGCCATATTTAACCGTGTTTACACTCTTGAGACCACAGTATTTATACAATCTTTCTAAAATTTGGCCAGATTGTATATGACTATAAGAGTTCGGATGAGTTCGATTTTAATTGAAATCTGACAAATAGATCAAGAGTAATCTACCTTTGAATTGCTGAAAATGCCATATTTAACGGTGTTTACACTCTAGAGGCCACAATTTTTATCCAATCTATCTAGAAACCTGCTCAGGTTGTAAATTACTATAAGAGTTCAGATGAGTTTGATTATGGTTGAAATCAGACATATAGGTCGAGAGTTATCTACCTTTAAATTGCTGAAAATGCCATATTTAACGATGTTTACACTCTAGAGGTCACACATTTTATCCAATCTTTCTCAAACTTACTCAGATTGTTTATGACCATAAGACTTTGGATGAGTTCAATTATGGTTGTAATCTGATCAATAGGTCAAAAGTTATCTACCTTTGAATTGCTGAAAATGATATATTTAACAGTGTTTACGCTCTAGAGGCCACAATATTTATCCAAGCTCTCTCAAACTTGCTCAAATTGTAAATGATCATAAGAGTTCGTAAAAGGGTGATTATGGTTGGATTCGGACAAATAGATCAAGAGATATCTACCTTTGAATTGCTGAAAATGCCATATTTTACAGCATTTACACTCTTGCAACTACAGTTTTCAATGGATTTTGATTATACTTGTACACAAAGGATGTAGCTATACGTTCTGGAAGGAGTGCAATTATTGTTGAAATGTAATCATTGTTGCAATAGTTACCTGCCCTTGATATACTTTGAAATGCTAGAAAAAGGCTTCATTTCAGTATTGTTTAGGCTCTAGTTATCTGCCTTTGATGTACTGTACTATACTACAGTAGGTCGACAAACTTGAATGGATTTAGAATAAAACGGGTGAAATTCAAAGGTAAAGCTATCAGGCTTCATTACAAATGGTGAGCGATATCAGGGCCTTCAGGCCCTCTTGTTTAGATTCATTTTGGGTAAGGAAGAGGAGGAAAGAAGGGAGATTCTATTAATCACATAAACATATTAAAACCCTTAAGTTAACTGATTCCGTAGTTTGTAGTCTCTCCGCTACATGTATTTTTATGCCACGCCCCATGTCATGCAGCGCTTGTGGACGAACATGTAGGGCAGGAGTCCAAATACTGATATTTTATTTCACTATCATTTATTAAATGGCTTTATTACACTGTCATAGGCGGTTTTATGTGATAAATTTCCATATTCGTGTTTTTCATTGCATTAACACTTTCCCAGAAACGTTAAATGGACAATTCCAGTTTCCAATTTAATCTAGTCCATTTCTGACTTTTAAGGGTTGTTTTTGTCAATGTTTGGCATTATGACAAACAGTGAAAACCAGGATCAGAGGGCTCCTTTCGGAGCCCTATGATCTTGGTCTTCACTGTTTGCACAGGACAAGTGTACTATTCACATGAACACTGTTTGAAAATGACACCTATATGCGGGACTAGGGTTCAAAGGGTTAAAACATTTTAATTTCTATTTCAGAGATAGACCTCGGCCTATCAATGTCTTTCCAGGGCGACAGCTATATTGAGTTCAGCAAGGGACTATTACCACACAGTAACACACAGGACAGACAAACTGTGACCTTCACAATTACCACCTCACAGTCTGATGGTATTTTACTGTGGCACGGAGAGCCAGGGGGTAGACCTTTGAGAGGAGCAGACCACTTTGCTATTGGCCTGAAGAACGGCTATGTAGAATACAGGTATAACCCTTTACTCCATATATAAACATTTTTATATCTGCTTTAAACCCTATGGTGTCACTACTCATTAGAATTGTCTCAAAGAGACAATTCTAATGATTAGTAACACCATAGGATTTGATACTATATTAAGTGAGAAAATTTTGGATTTGTGCAGTTTAAGACCTTTGATTTATGCAGTTTAAGACCTTTGAGAGGAGCAGACCACTTTGCTATTGGCCTGAAGAACGGCTATGTAGAATACAGGTACACAAAATAACCCTTTACTCCATATATAAACATCTTTATATCTGCTTTAAACCCTATGGTGTCACTACTCATTAGAATTGTCTCAAAGAGACGATTCTAATGATTAGTAACACCATAGGATTTGATACTATAATAAGTGAGAAAATTTTGGATTTGTGCAGTTTAAGACCTTTGATTTATGCAGTTTAAGACCTTTGAGAGGAGCAGACCACTTTGCTATTGGCCTGAAGAACGGCTATGTAGAATACAGGTACACAAAATAACCCTTTACTCCATAGATAAACATTTTTACGTATTTATATTTAAAGACAACCTGGCTTTTAACCTAACCGAGTATGAAACAATGCAGTTCATATGTCGAACTATGGGATAGTTTGAGTTAAGTGAGTTCGAGATATTGAAGTTCGACTGCATGTATTTGTATTTCAGTTATGAGATGGGAAGTGGTCCAGCTAATATTATGTCTAAGAGTCGTGTTGATGATGGAGCGCCCCATAAAATATCAGTAGAGCGACTTGGCCGTTCAGGAACACTGACAGTTGATGATGATATGCCTGTGGAAGGACAGTCACAGGGATTCCTGCAAATGCTTAATGCAGATGGCAATATTTTCCTGGGTAAGAATCAGCATTTAACCCATTCCCCCTTAACCCATTACTCCATAAATACGGCTTTTTACGCCTTTGATATAATCCTCCACTAAAGAAAATAGTTTCACCATAATTAAACAGTTATTAATATTTATCAGAAGAAATATTTCCCATATCCTAGCAAACAATAGCTATAAGTAGGCTGAAGTAAAGCAGAATGTGCCTTAAGGCACATTATGCTTTACTTTCAACCTGCTTTAAGTTGTTACTTATCTTCAAAACTTGAAACAGGCTATGGGGTAATGGGTTAGAAATATGCCTCTTTACATCTGAATTATTCCACCACTGCAGAATATAGTTCCAATTTATACAATCATGAATATGCACTATAAGGAAAATACTCTTTAACCTAGCAGATGGTAGCTTGAATATTATTATTTGTGGTTGTACAGTTATAATTACCTGGTTAACCAATTACAGCTACCCAAAAATATGCCTTTTATACCTTTAATTTCTTTTCAAATACTGAGAAACAAGTTAGGCTGTGTCTCATCTGGATCCAAACTGTTTGAAATGGTAATCACAGTTTTGCCATTGAGATACAGTCGAACTTCTATATCTAGAAGTAGGTTTTGTCGAACATACCCATATTTCAAAGTTAAATCGTGGCTTAGTATGGGTATGTTCTACTTAACCCAGCATGAAATAGTGCAGTTCTTAGGTCGAACTATCGGAAATTTCGAGTTAAAAGAGTTCGAGATATCGAAGTTCGACTGTACAATGTTTTAATAATGTTTTCTTTTGTCCACCAGGTGGTGTCTCCTTACCAGAAGCCATGACAGACAACAAATACTCTGAAAACTTTATGGGCTGTATACAAAATATACTTATAAATGGCAAAGGCCCTCTCCAGCCCATAGATGCAATTCAAGGTTACAACGTTGATGAGTGCCAGAACACCTAAGAGTGCCTTCACTAATATATGCAAGTGACATTAAATAGAATCAGCTGATGTCAGCGAAACAATAACAACAATTTTTATACAATATCTGCTGAGAAACGTTTTGTTTTCTGTATCACATGTTGAATTTTTATATATTTTTGTTAAGGCTTCAGACCCTCAGTGAATGCATATATTGACTGTTTGTTGATATTCTATATTGTGCCTTGTGAATTTATGGCCTGTTTTGTAAACAATCATAAGACTAATAATGTCTTAACTTACAGTAAAACCTTGCTATTGCAGTCACTCTACAGAAGTGTCATTAATAGTGTTAACTGCAAGTGACATCTTAAAGCAGAATTAAAGTAAAACAGAAAGCTCCTTCAGGAGCTTTCTGCTTTACTTTCATCATGCTTTTAGAAGTCAACCGCCCCAACACATAGAATTGTAATGATGAATATACTCATCATTTATTTACTGTGTACCTGTGATGAGTTTTCTTATCCTATGCAAACAGTGTAGACCCAGATTTGAGGGTTCCTAAAGGAGTCCTCAGCCCAGGGTCTGCACTGTTTGTTATTTTGCAATATATGGCAGAAAACAACACTAATTATGCAAAATTAGACTATGCTTAATTAGAAACTTGAATTTCCATAAACAATTTGAACATGAGAATACCAAGCTTCTGTTGAGTCGTTGTAGCAGTAGGTTTTTACTAAGATCTTAACTAAAATATTGTCTTATGAAACCGGTCATTAGTATGTAACAGTTTTGTGAAGTTTTAGATAATTTTTTATAATATCAGTGGTTATTTTTATGCACAACACAATATCCTGGTGATATGCACATGTATTTCTAATGTCATCTCTTTTAATATTGCTTTTATAAGATGATGACGGCCCACAATACCAGGAACTTGTCATACCATTATCGGCATCGATAAAACAAACTAAATGCTTTTTAACTTATAAATTTATATTCTATACATATGATTCATTAAACGGACTGTATAATATAGTACAAGAATAAAGTAAAAGTTGTGTTTGTGTGAAAATCACACTAAAGTTGTAATAACTAAACTAGAATATGGGTGTTTGTGTGAAAATCATGCAAAAGTTGTAATTACCCAGTTTTTAAACACACTGTCAAGGTTGTGTTCAGTGACCATTCATAGCTGCCTTTAAGATGGTGACTGCTTAACGCAGGACAAAAGTAATGTAGAAAGCTCATACAGGAGCTTTCTGCTTTACTTTTGTCCTGCTTTAAGCAGTCACCTGTATGTAAAGACCACCTGGCTTCTTTACCCAGTGGTCGCTTAATACAAGTTTGATTGTGTGAACAACATTTGTATATGTTATTGAGGTTACAGGAGAATATTTCTGTATGCATAATGTGAAGCTGTTCTACTATGCTTGTGTGAATGGATGATTTATGATTTTTTGTATAAAAAATAAAATCCAAGGGTACATAAGTGTGTAAGGTGCTGTGTTACAATAA
Organism: Gari tellinella; assembly: GCA_922989275.2. Lineage (NCBI taxonomy): Eukaryota > Metazoa > Mollusca > Bivalvia > Cardiida > Psammobiidae > Gari > Gari tellinella. Next base: position 24,028,651 of record OV277870.1, read on the forward strand.
TTATGTAATTTCGTAGCTTATGTAGCAGATTTTTACCCTTTAAACGTGATACTGTATAATTATGACTTTATTTCACTGAAGAAATCCATATACTGCAGTTTTGTGTAACGAAAATAAAAAACCAAAGATTCTCACGAAATCCCTGGCAGTACCAAAGTATTCTCCCTTGGTAGTTTTCATCTTTTTAATTACCTTTCAGATTTTGGAATCTCACATTATATCAACCAAGGTGCTTAGTACTAATATATTCATATAATCATTTTTTATACTGTAAAATAACAGAATGCAAGATTTATTTGCCACCATTATTTGCTATGCAGTCAATCTTGTATGAGGTGAACACTTAATAGAAGATCAATGTGCAGTATTTTAATACATGTGGTTGGTTAACGCAGGATTACATACTACTGTGCATTAAACAGTCACATATCTTAAGAGGTCACTAGCCTATGTTACTTCACTTAGTTGTCACTTAACCTTTTCCTTCACAGCTAGTTACCTATAGCCAAATGTGTATAATGAAGTTGACTGCTTAAAGCAAGATTAAAGTAAAGCAGAAAGCTCCGTTAGGAGCTTTCTGCTTTACTTTCTTCTTGCTTTAATTTGACATCTATATTTACTACAATGCGTTAATATTCAATAATGCCCTATTATGGGGGTGTAGGTAGAATTGTTCATTTGACATCTATATTTACTACAATGCGTTAATATTCAATAATGGCACTATTATGGGGGTGTAGGTAGAAGTGCTCATAGTTCCTTCTATGGAGGAAATGGTTAATACAAGATTGACTGTACATTGATCAGCTGTCCCCTCTTAATAAAGTTCTTTGTATTATCTGATGTTCATGTACATATATGTATGCTTTACTATCCAACCTTTGTTTTGCTTCTATTCCACAAAGAAGCATGCACAATCATAAAGAATGGTGGCTGCTTAGTGCAGGACAAACGAAATGCAGATGGCCTTTTTAGGAACTTTCTGCATTACTTTTATTCTGCATTAAGCTTCCTCCTATCTCAAAGATGGTACATGAAACTTAAGAATACTTGCTTAACACATGGTTTGATTGTAGTTAAACTATGCTTTTTTACTTCCTATTTTATGTTTTACTATCATCTGAATTTTTTCATTCCATCTTTTTTTTGCTAGCATTTTTTTTTATAGACCAAACATTAGTGCTTCAGGCATTTGTTGATGTAGTCTGTAGTTTTCATAAAGGCCAGTTTTACTGTGACCCCCATTTAACACTCGAGCTTCATCATACATAGCCCCTGTGTTGGCTACACTTCTTTTAGGGATCTGTACCTTTTACAAACCCTTGTCATGCATCTGGCTTTCTAAAGACAGATTGCCACCTATTTCTGGACAATAAATGCAGAAAGCCCTCAATGGAGCTTTCTGTCTTACATTTGTCCTGAATTAGCTGCCTTTTGTCTTAAAAGACTGCAATAGTATCCTATCTCTTGAAATGGTTCACACGCCGGTTTGACTGTTATTGAACAGATCATACTTGTTGTCAATTGGGTTTGTATGCAATACATGTATATAGACTCCAAGACAAATTAGAAACATGGTTGAAGATTTTATGGGATGTGATGTTGCTTGACCAGTTATATGGTATGTCGCTGACCTATACTCAGTGTTACTTATGTACCTCCTGTCTTAAACCTTTTCCTCCATAGCCAAAAATTAAAATCACCTATTCCCAACAGTGTTAAATAACAGGTGACTTCTTAAAGCAAGATGGCAGTAAAACAGAAAGCTCCTGTAGGAGCTTTCTGTTTTACTGTCATCTTGCTTTAAGCAGTCAACTGTATTCAACACCATCACAGAATACTCATTTGTGGTGATTTGACAGAGGTGTATGAAGAGACGCTTTTGTGGAGGAAAGGGTTTAAGTCTTGTGTAAAAACAGCATGTAGATTATTAGAGATCCAAACATAAGCTCAGAGCACAGCAGAGATTGACGAGGCATTTTCTGATGAATAATTAAAGAGATTGAGAAATGGTTACTATGGACACAGAGGGGCATGTGTACCTGTAATAAATAGTATGCCTTGTTCTATGTAAGTTTTCTGGCTTTGCAAATATGTTGCCAAGGAAACAGTTACATTTTAAACTGAGAATAATAAAATTGTCCAAATTTTGGAGTTTGTTTTATTGTTTTTTCTTCACATTCCCTGTTTCAGCCTTGAAATTGAGATAATTAACTATTTCAACACTACATACTCTTGTGGGTTATTAGGTTCCATTGGGGATGATTTTAAATATCAAAACATGAACCAGTCAACTTGTAATTTTGAGTAGAGTAATAGATAGTCGTCTTAATTAGAAAACTATGCATATCCTGATGAGAGAGCTCTCTGATCTGAAAATGTAATGAGTATATTATTTTAAACAGGTCCATGGTGTTGAAATAGTTAAAATACAATAATGTCATTCATATCCCTTTAGAAATAGACCCACCCCCGTGCGATATGCTATTTTAATCCTTATTGTGCTGGAACAGGATATATACATCCTTTGCAAGCAGTGTAGACCCAGATCAGAAGGATCCTCATTAAGGATCCTCTCTGTTCAGGAGACCTGCGCCGAAGGCTCAGATTGGGCTACATGTATTGTGATCGCATTACATCGGGTGTCTGGCGTCCGTCATCCGTTCACATTTTCAAACAACATCTCCTCTGAAACCACTGACCCGATTTCAACCAAACTTTGTCAGAAGCATCAGTGACAAGGGAGAACGAAATGTTCAAAGTTTCTGGCTAGAGTTATTCCCCTTACTTAGGGGCCAGTTTTTCTAACATGAGACTGTATAGACAACTTTTAATGCATCAGAAAAGCTTTTAAATCTTCTTCTCAGAAACTGAAAGGCCTAGACCATTGATATTTGGTATGTACCATGACCTAATAGTATTCTACCATGGTTGTTAAAATTATGAATCGGGGTCAAAAATGGGCCCGCCCTTGGGCATATCAGTTTTTCATAGGAAAACCTTGAAAATCTTCTATGAAATCGTAGGGCCCTGATCATTTATATTTGACGTGTAGCTTGACCTTATGGTTCTCTACCAAGATTGTTCAATTTATGACCTCCGATTCAAAAATGACTCGCCCTTGGGCTTATCAGTTTTACCGAGACTTATATAGGAAAACCTTTAAAATCTTCTTCTCTGAAACTGTAAGGCACAGATCTTTAATATTGGACATTCACTTACTCACTATCTTACTACATTGTTTATAAATACATGTATACACGTATGTACGAAGGTAGTTCAAATAGTTTTGATACTGAGTCAATAACTTCATTATAATAAGCGCAAAATGCATGTGTGATATATCATTTTAAAGAACAATTCTTTGCCAACGGTGGTATAATGCACAATAAGATCGCATTACTCGATCAGCCCCAACATGAACCTAAATGACCTCTCCTCGAGGACACTGGACCTTTTTTGTGTGTTATTGAGCTGAACACAATTTGATACTATAATTATTATTACGGCCTTACTATTTTGAATAAGTTATATTTTATGTCATATAAATTAAGACAATTATGCAAACACTACACAGTTTTAAAAGTTATTATTATGTAAAATATCAAAAATAGAGCTAGATCTAATACTAAACAGGTACTGAAAATTTAATAAAAAAGTTAATCTACTGTTATGTATAAAAGTAGTGAGTGAAATCACAACTCATTTTTTATATTAAACCAGGCTATAATTGAAGCATTTGAAATAGGGTTTCATGTTTTAGAATCAAAATGTAGATATATTGATCTAGAACATTTTCATAGCTTTAAAAAAAACATGTCCACTTTCGTCATTACCAAAATAAGAAATCTCGTTTTTGAAAAAATGAGATTTAAGACAGTTAACCCTTTTAATAGAAATAAAATTGTATTTACATTAAAATGTAGAAATAAACTGATATATTTGAAAGCAAAATCTTGAAATTGTACTCTTTAAGAAGTTATTACGTAAAAAAATAATGTCTGAAAAGTACTATGTTCCAGTGTCCTCGAGTAGGGGTCATTTAGGTGCATGTTGTGACTTATCACGTTTTGTGATCTTATTGTGCATTATACCATCGTGTTGGCAAAGAATTGCTCTTTAAAAAGATATATCACACATGCATTTCGCACTTATAATACTGACGTTATTTATCAAGTATCGAAACTATTTGAACACCCTCGTATCTCTCTTACTATACAACTGTCATTGTCACAACCCGTTTCCGAACTCTCTTTCAATTATAAAATTTCCCTGTCTCAGGGCTGCCATAAACATTCCTAAGATTTCCAATTTGTATTTTTCAAGTGCGATTTTACGAATCGTACCTTTACCCCATTGTTTCTAGTACTGTTGACATGCGACTACTTAAAGCAGACTATAAGTAAAGCTGAATGCGCCCTAAAGGCGCATTCTGCTTTACTTTCAGCCTGCTTTAAGCTACTATAAACTAGAAAAAAATCCGAAGATTTAGGAAAAATCCGGAGAAATGGCAGCCCTGCTGTCTCTATTTCTTTCTCATTCTCTCCAATCCTGTTTTGTCTCTCTTTGTCTCTCTCGCTTTCTCTTTTTCTCTCTCTCTTTCTCTTTCTGTCTATGTCTTTCTTTCTCTGTGTGTCTCTGACTCACTCTTTGTATGTGAGTGTCTGTTTGTCTATATCTCTGTCTCTGTCTGTCTGACACTCCCAATCTCTAAATCTGCATAGCTTGCAGTTTTATATAAGAAATGGTACAGCCCGCTGAGGGCCTTCTTGCATTATAGTGACCGACCAGTCAGCCCCAAAATAGTTTACGGCCCGAAGCCGAAGGCTGAGGGCCGTAAACTATTTTGGGGCTGACTGGGAGGTCACTATAATGCAAGGAGGCCCGAAGTGGGCTGTACTATTTCTTATAGTATACCGCACATCTGATTTGGATCAAAACTGTTTTCAGCAGTATCTAATGACGTACCGCTATTACCTCCCTTTAATTCACTCTTACTAGATTCTAGATATTTTTACTTTTCTTAATGAATTTTGGAGATAATGCTATAAAAAAAATGACAAAACAACTTTTAATAGAACAATTGTATCAAAAGTAAATACTATTTAATTTTCTAAAAATATTTAAAAGGTTCTGAGTTAAGTTTTGTTTGAAAATTAATAAAGACGTGTAGATTTTGTTTATGAAAGGAATCGGCGCACCATACATGTATACGAAATATTGTATCGTCAACATCAACAATCGGGATACTGCAAATTCTATTCAACAAGTTCATAGAACAAATCTTTACAGTTAAATCTAGATCTAGATCTAGATTTAATTCTAACAGTACTCATAATAATCACAGCATGGCTTGGCTTTTTTTTTATCTGTTTAGGCTAATTACGCACTGCTTTTAACTACCAGTACTGCTTTTAACTATCAGTGCTGCTTTTAACTGCCAGTACTGAACCAGAAGCGACTGTTCAATAGATCTATCGAAAAACATTTGTATGTGGGTATAGATCTAGTGAGGTAAATACTAGATATCTAGATCTATCTAACATTAGATCTAGATAGTGGTTAATAAATTGTAACAGGACTGAGTGAAAAAATCGTGGCCCGACCGGGACTCGAACCCAGGGTCTCTGGGCTTACCGTGCCAGCACTCTAACCACTTGAGTACCGAGCAACCCGGTTTAGGACTTATTGATTATCCACACCAGACAAGTAACCCCCGCTACAAAATCTGGGAAGCCTCTTTTCATACAAATCTCATGCTGGTTTTTTGTTTACCTCCCTTTAACTCAAATTTAGCATTATTGATTTATTTTAATCAAACATTGTATTTTTTTATTCTATTGTTATTATTTGAAAGTTAAAACATGTACGCTGTCTGTTAAAAACCGAAAATACTATATTTTACAAAATTGCAAAAAATTAGGTTTATTCTGTTGTAAATTATTAAAAAATTATAATAAATTTAGAGAGACATAGACGTGTGCCGATGCACATCTTTAATGGGATGACGCATCTGATAAAGCTTAGGTGGGACTATAAACCTCAGCAGAAACAACAACTGTGCCCTAAAGCTACCCCAACATGGCGCAAGTTTTTATAGATTAATTCGGGTGAGGCGCTAAAAGTAAACAAGCAAGCAACGGGCGGTTCCTCAGTAGCAGCGTCATATGACGTCAACATTTCTTAGCGGTCACTATACGATAGTGCCCGGTAATAGTGACCGGTAGCTTGTACAAAGATAAAGAAGGAGCGTACGTAGGTTAGGTATACTATATTAAAATATATACTGCATAGATTCGACAATTAAGAAAATATAGGTAGGCCTACCATTATTTCTTGATTGGTTTTATCCTGTCACGTATCCTTCTAGCATCGATTCGACGAGATCAAAGCCAAAACGCCTCTATTATATCATAAATTTCTATACCATTGTAATATTGCACTGTCCATATACAGTGCTCCCTCACTACAACGACACTCAATGGGACACAAAATAAAAATTGTAAGCGTTTTTCGGAGGTAGTCGTTATAGAGAGGGAAATTGATTAACATTTGCAAACAGAAAATATTTCGAGAGATTGTTACCCCTTCACCGTTTCATTGTCGTCTGCTTCAATTTTGTTGTCTGCAATGTCGTTTCAAGGTTAAAAAGTAAGGCAGCATGACTGGAGAAATTTCAAAACGAGTGTCAAATAGTTTGGGTACTGATTAGACGCCGCGTTACGCGGCGTCTGATCAGGACCCAAACTGTTTGCTTTTAAGCGCCATTGAGAGTGAACGGCTTAATACAGATGGCTGGTTAAAGCAAGATAAACGTTTATGTTTTACTTTTACCTTGATTTACTTTATTTCATACAATCAATCAGCCTTCTTTTTTGCGCTCGTAAAAGAGGCCTTTTACTGTATTTATAAACGTTAAAGGCACAATTATCACATTATTAGTTGTTGTAATATTGCTAATTAAATGCTGGTGAAAATATTTTGACGATGCCTTCGAGTAATGCAGACATGCACCTCTTCCAGGGTGGCACTAGATTGTCCAGAGATTATGTATCACATGAAAGGAGAGTTTTTCTGTTTTCAGTTTAGAATGTTCATATTGTCATTTGTATTTAGCTTAAAGGGAAACGGTTTAGAGGGACTGGTTAGATTAGTTTTCGTATTTAATATACTGAAATCAACAGATCTGTTGCATTAAACTATTAATCAATTGTCCCACAGGCTGTTACTAGTATTGAAGAAACTTAATGTCACCTCTAAAAGCATTCTGCTTTACATTTACATGTAGTTTGCTTTGAACTATTCTCTGCTAGAATATAGAAAATACTTCTTATAACACATACGCATGATTGTATAGAGTTGGACTATTTTCTTAAGTGGAGGAATTAATTAAAGGCGTAAAAAGCATGGCTATAGAGTAATAATACCTCTTTCGATGAGTTGCTCCTGAATGCGGACTAGAAAGAAAATAGGAAAGCCCCTATATGACTTTCCCGTATTAATTTTATCCTGTATAAAGCAAGCACCTGACTAATAACTGCACACGAAGCTTCCACTGCATGGTCGCTTAATACACTGTTAATACAGTGTAAACTCGATAATTCGAACTCGTGTTAATTCGAATATTCCCATATTTCAAAGTTAAAACGTAACTTTGAAATACGGGTGTGTTCGACTTTTAAAATCGAGATTGAATTCTCGAAATTAGACTTATGAAATGCTGGTAAGATCGATTTAAGCTAGTTCGAATAGTCGAGTTTCGACTGTATTACCTTTAGCATGCAGCGTGTAGGGTGTAATGAACCGCTCGAGGTTCATATTGGTGAAACAAACTACGAGGGTCATTAAAAAGTTCTGTTAGTTGGACATTTTCTTGGAATCAGTTATATAAATACAATTGTAATTATCATATGCAGGGTTCCAGATAAGGGGGAGTAAACTGAACAAATTCAGCATTTTCTCACTTATTATAGCACCAAATCCTATGGTGTTACTACTCATTAGAATCGTCTCTTCGAGACGATTCTAATGAGTAGTGACACCATAGGGTTTAAAGCAGAAATAAAGATTTTACATTTTGAAATACTCCCCTTATCTGGAACCCTGCATATGTGATACATCGTTGAAACGGGTATTTTCTTGCGGATACAGTGGTGTATAATACTTTGAATAGGGGTGTAACAATACAGTGAAAACCGTTTAGCAATATATTGCAATACAGTTCCTATGTATTGCAATATATTGCCATTATATTGTGGCAACTTGTTAGTACAAAACTGGGATAGAAATTAGCATTGAAAACTTGTTTATAGGATTGAAATTTTAAAAATGTGCTTTATATACACGGGGGAGTCCAACTTAACATAGACATTTGCAGTGAATGTTATAATTGTCACAGTAAAACATTTAAAATAACAGGGCAACCCCTCTCTTATGTGCTCAAATAATATGCATTATACATGTATAGAATATTGCAATACGGAAAGACCGTAATGCAATACGTATTGCCAAAAGGCGTATTGCAATACAACAATATATTGCCGTATTGTTACACCTCTAACTTTGACAATAATACTTCTCTTCGTTATGAAAAAATAGACATCAATGTGGGCACTGGCCATATATGCTTCTGAACTTAATCATATTTTCATTGCATATGGCGTCTGATCAGGATCCAAGCTGTTTTACACTCTTTTTGAAATTTCTTCAATCATTGTGCCTTGTTTTTTTTAACTTAGAAACCACATTGCAGACAGCAGATTTGAATCAGACGACAATTAAACGGTGAAGGGGTAAAAATCTCACGACCACTTTGGCAGTGATAGAGTTAAAACATACACCATATTTGTACATTCAGCGAATCATACCTGTAATCTCGAACTCTGTAAAAATGCATAGTTTCAGTGTCATTTACGGGTGATGTTATACAGTGCTCCTTCCCTACAACGGTCCTCCCAACAAAGACTCCCTCCTTATAACGACCCTTGCCGCTGTTCCCCAAACAGAAACATAATTTTTATTTCTCGATTTCTACATAACATAGAATATATGAGGTACAACAAAAAAATATAAGTGATAACTGTCACGCGGTTTTTGTAACTAATATCTAATAAACAAGACATTAATGTCAAACATTTTCATGGCTGCAATATCGTCTGCTTAAAATTGTCACCTGCTGTTTTTTCTCAAAGTTACATAAAAAACTTAATGACGAGTGACAAACAGCTTGAATCCAGATCAGACGCCGCGTTACGCGGCGTTTGATCTGGATTCAAGCTGTTTGCAAATGTAAACCAATGTCCCTCCCTAAAACGACTCCCTCCGAACAATGCACTCAATTTATGTGTCCGTTTGGGTGTCGTTGTATAGAGTGAGCGCTGTACCAAACAATTCAAATCGCCCATCTTCAAATTCATCAGAAATAAACCTTTTAAAGGATGTAGCATACATAAAAATCGTATATGTATATTCCAAAATAATGTCAAAGAAACTAAACTTTTTGAAGGACCCTCGTATGTAAACGGTTATATAACTACACTGGCTAGAGAGATGACACCTTCATTCAGTTCTCACCTGAACTTGGAAACATTATAAAAACGCCGCACAAATACGAGTTGTGTGTCTCATATATGACAATTGTATTTGAAGGAACATTTAAAGTTGATATTGGCAATGTCGACTCTGGTAGAACGACCACCAACTGTAATGGAGCCATGCTTGGATCTTGGCCTATCGCAATGTATAGCATCATCCTGGATTTTCAAAATTGTACCCTTTGTAATACTGGCTGTCGGGACATGCGGAAATGTATTGGCATTAACTGTACTATCAAGGAAATCGTTGAGACAATACTCATCGACAGTGTATCTTCAATTTCTAGCTGCCGTCGACCTTATAATGGTATGGTCGTCTCTTCTAAATTTGGCATTACGGCTTGGATTCAGTTTTGAAATTCAAAATGTTTCAAATTTCTTATGCATTACGCTAAGCTGGCTTAGTTTTACACTGGCAGCGCTTGAAATCTGGCTGCTCGTACTTTTTACAATTGAAAGAGCTATATTTACGAAATTTCCAATATTTGCACGCACGAACATAACGAGAAAGTTCTCAGTTATAACCTGTCTAGTGGGTTTGTCCATATCAGTAATCATAAACAGCCACTTTGTAGTTGGCCAGAGACTCACAACGACATACCTTAACACATCAAACACAACAGGGCCGGTTTCACAAGTGGTATGCGGTCCTGAGGGTGAATTTTACACACACTTTTTGAGGAATATATGGCATCCAGTGTTTGTGTTTGGCTTGTACCATGTGATTCCAATGGCAATCATAATCAGTGGTAATTTGATTATTGCATGCGTTCTTCTAAAGCAGAAAACTCGACGACTGCAGCAACAAAACACAGTGCCAAATGATCGTGATGACAGACGAATGCGGGCCACACGTCTTATGTTCATCCTTTGTACATTTTTTGTGGCTACAAAACTGCCATATCACATTTTCAACTTCATCTACGGGTCCACTGTTATTACTTACGATAATTTTGCAAACCTTCACCTTGGTCATGCTGTTGTGATGATGCTTGCTTTTAGTCACTTTGGATTCTCGTTTTTCTTGTATATCTTCAATGGTTCTCTATTTAAGACAGAATTTAAGAATCTACTGTCGGAAATAGGACAAAAGTGCTGCGGCAACCGTGTCGGAGTGAATCGACAATCCGAATGACCCATCTAATACAACAAATGTGTTTTCGGCGATGGAACAATGAATTCCTTAAATTAAAATTTGATTTCGATTATGAACTATCATGTACCTAGTTGCCATTTGTTGTCAAAGCATTTCACATATTGATACTAAAGCGAGTTCGGGTTATGGAAAACTCCAACAAGAGAAAACCGAGGACATACCGAACAATACTCATCATTGAAAATATACATGAAATCAGTCGAATTAAAATAAAGAAGGGTTGGAAACGGGACCAAAGTTTGTGTCCGGTTTAGAGATTATTCCGATATTTAGAGGTTCCGGTTGGTTGGGTGCCCCTAAACCCAGGTTTAACCCCCAGTGGTAGTTAATGATTAATTTATAATTAATTATTGATTGCTGCTGACCGTACCAAGGCGGGCTCCTATGTTCACTTTGCTTTATGTTTGTCTTGCGTGTTGTTTTCTATTTAGTGTGTAGATTAAGGAATGGGATTGTGCGTGTGTGTGTTTGTTATGGTATGACTGTGTGTGTGTTCTGCTTAATGTAGATATACCTGGTAACGACCGTAAATAATGTGTATATATTATAGTGTGTTGTTCTTAACTTTCAGAATATTTGTTTGATGTAGTATTTTCTTATTTGTTCAGACACTTGTGATAATTATTGCATTCTTGACTTAACCCCTTCACTGCCTTACCCCGAGCACAATGGTTATTTGCAAACAGTTTGGATTCTGATCACGCGGCGTCTGAAAAGAATCGAAGCTGTTTGATACTCATTTCAATATTTCTTAAGTCAAAATACCAAAAAATTAACATTGAAAAAATAAAAATAAAAACAGACGACAATTGTTTAAACTTGATGACATCACGGCAGTGAAGGGGCTAAACTGACAGTGAAATGGTTCAATGGTTTGGATCATGATCCGACACTGATATTCTAATATGCAGAAAACTATGATTTTTTATTGCACCCAGTTTCAACGTGTTTCAATACTAGTGTTGCTCTTTTTCTCTCTTCAAATCAATGTTGCATTCAGAGTTTCAGACACATAATTCCTTTTGGTCTGATCTTGATCCAAACTGTTTGCAATAGAATACAAAATATTAAACTATTCTGTATATCTTCTACAAAACATATCTAACCATTTATGTGTTGTTGTTTTTTATATATGTGTGTAAATCTCTCATTAAAAAGAAAAAGTACATGTCTTTGTTTTATTTTATTTTTATTTTTATTTTTATTTTACCTGTTTCAGCTATCAAGTAATTTTGATCGAATGGTCAAAAATTTGCGACTAATCCCTCTGATCAGTAGCGAGTTCAATTACCATTTGATTGCTGTTTATGTTAGCATTTTGTACCCCGTGTGCAGCGTGCAGAGTACAGTAGAGAAACGTTTTCTTTCCAAATAACCCTGGTTACGCTTAAGCTATTATATTCATTGCAAACCGTTTGGAGTCAGATCAGACGCCGGGTAATCCGGCGTCTGATCAGGCTCTAAACTGTTTGCCACTCAGATTAAAACTGGTTGTCAGCATTGTTAAAAAGTTGTCATTTTCATTGCAATGCGTTTGCATTTGAACGAAAGAATTTATTTCAGACCGGTAGCCAACTCGCAATCGATGACCATCGACGGTCATCGCTTTCTTTACTGAACGCATGGCAGGTTCTACGCTGTTTGCATCGAACAAGTGTATTCTTCACTTGTACTCTGTAATTGATGTGTAGGGTTTAACCCATTTATACTCAGTGGATTCTTCCATGTTTATATTTTGGATTAGTCAATTTTTTATCAAAGGGATGCCTGATCAAAATTTTCATTTTCATTTTGTTTTATATTGAAATTCCTATCAGCAAACATTGTAGACTCTGATCAAACGCCGCATAATGCGGCGTCTGACCAGAGTCTAAGCTGCTTGCCTATGGCCCATATATGGGATCGTGGGCACAAATGGGTTAACACCTTCGGCACCGTAGTCGCATAAAGCCGACTTTGCAAACAGTTTGGATCCTATTCAGACGTCGCGTATTAATCTGAGTTAAAGTTTTAACGCTTTTAACACCATGGATAATATGCTTAAAATATACCCATTACATTTGCAGAGAGTGTAGACACTTATCAGTGGCTCTCTTGTCAGGGTATGCACTATTTGCTAATTTAGAGCAGTATTTATTAATCTACCCAGAACTCCAGGTAGACTGGTTCATTTTTGGTAACTCAAAAGATCCACAAGGAAACTTAATTACCCACAGTAGTTACTTAGTGTTGAACTCGTTGAAGAGCAAATGAGAAGAGTTAATTGTCCTACCAACACCATTTCAGTCTACTTGAGACAGATACATGTATACATGTAGGGATAGCATCCCCATAGACTCAGGGCTTGACACAACACACAGTCATATTACAAATTGACACCAGACCAACCAGTCATATTACAGAAAAACCGCGCTATTGTATCCAATAAAAGAAGGCAACTGTATTGCGATGACAGCTTAAAACAAGATGAACATAAAACAAAGCTTCTTAGGAATGTTAAGTGAACCTTGCTTTAAAGGGACTCGCAACCGGATGGTGTACTTGTCAAAATAAAATAAAATACTCAAATAAAAGCAAATTTGTGGCATTATTTGGCTTCTGACATTAAAAAAATATGATCAGTCCAAAAAAAGTCTCAAGAATCGTCACCGAATCTTAGATTTTTAGATATTTTCCATCGTTTTTCTATACCGACTAGTAGACGGTATAGTTGTTGTTGTTGCTTCTCTACACGGGCTCAGACATAAACACCATCTGGTTGCGAGTCGCTTTAAGCAGTCGTTTCATTCTGCCTTTAAAGCGACTCGCAACCAGATGGTGCATTAAAAATAGTGATTTGTAAATATGTGTCAAACGCTTATATAAATGGGTAAAGAATTAGTTTAAGATAAGAAATTCTGTTTAAAAAAATGTATTTCAATAAAAAAAAATATTGGTCTCTGGTGGGATTCGAACCCGGGGCCCGGCATTGGCGGACAGAAGGCAAAATAGGGAAAACCGCTTAGACCAATGGACCACGGAACTATCCGTTTATATCGGATCGATTTAACGTATTATAATGTGTAGCGATCGAAAGTGCATACAACTTCACAATTCGGCTCGGGTTTATGTCTGAGCCCGTGTAGAGAAGCAACAACAACAACTATACCGTCTACTAGTCGGTATAGAAAAACGATGGAAAATATCTAAAAATCTAAGATTCGGTGACGATTCATGAGACTTTTTTTGGACTGATCATATTTTTTTAATGTCAGAAGCCAAATAATGCCACAAATTTGCTTTTATTTGAGTATTTTATTTTATTTTGACAAGTACACCATCCGGTTGCGAGTCCCTTTAAGGATGTCGGCCTGTCTTTTTGAGCATTATGAAATTTCCGAAAAATTTTACGAACTCGTTTTCAAAAAAATGGTAAGAACTCATTTTTGGTGAATGCATACAGTAATAAAACACTATTTTCCCGGGAAAAAATTTGATTTTCGTTCCGGAAGGGACTTTTTAAGTTTTATGTCCTATTCGTAGTTAACAGCATACACTGTTTTCATAGGTAGGTTGTATTTTGTTACATCCGATTTCATTTCAATTTCTCAGAATATAAGCATGAAATTTTCATGGTAGTACAGTTTAAGTATAAATTATAGATAACTCAATAGATAAAATGAAATTTTTTGGAAAAAAAATATTTTTGGTAAAAGTACACAAAAAATTGAAAAAATGAGAAAAAATGGATTTTTTAGATAAAATGATCTATATCTTTTTTAAAAGATCCGGGACCCTGTGTTTTTATTTGCTATTTCACTAAAACATTTTGTTTGCAAGGCTAAAAACAACAAATAAAAAATTTGGTATTTAGTTTGCTACAATTTGTAGGGCAATTTTCACAGTGCCTTATTCTCCCATTATAAAAAAGTGGGTGGGGTAAATTTTACTCCTTTCTGGTGAAATCAAATATTTTTATTTTGGATCTTGAAAAAACATTATTTTCAGGGTTTATTCTTACTATGGTAATATAAATTAGGATACTTTTGGTACAAATAGATTGTTTAAATAAAGATTGAAAACCCATAGTACAAAAAAGTAGGAGTTTTTATGAAGCTTCAATTTTAGGGGGGTAGCCTTGAAAAATCTCAAATTGTGAAAAAGAAAGGTCCGGTACCCCAACTTTTTTCACCAGTTTTGTCATAGAAACTGATTTTACTATCAGTATGCAAAGTTTGAAGAATTTGGTATTTACTTTACCAAGGTGCACCTACCCCCTTAATACCTGATAAATCATAGTTAAGGGTGTATCAATGTCATGAGCCATTTTTTTCAAAGTATTAAACTTTTTTTCTATCATTGTTTTTTTGGAAGAGCTATTTATGATGAATGAAAAAATGAAAAAAAATATATATGGTGGTGTCCTTTTTTTTTAGCTACAGCGATTTGACAAAGGTATGTCAAATTTGGATATTTTCTTCAAATTTTACCCATTCAGAGTACAAGCTTCAGTAAAATCTATTTCAAAACAAAACAAACACGGTAATTTAGGTTTTCTTTTTTTATTTCATGTCTATGGTGGTATGTCCACATATATAAACCAAATTTAGACAAAGCAGGCACCATGTTTGAACAATATGAATCCTTGAATATAAAAAATATGCTTTATATAGGGCATGATTTTATTAGATTTTTTATTTTATGAAAAAAAGTAAAAAAGTTTGAAAATGAAATAGTTCTAGTATTAAACTTTTTCTTAAATTCAACCAGATGAAAGCCCATACTAAGGCAGTTCAAAATATGAAAAGAAATTGAAAGGTCCGTGTTGAAAATTTTGAGTTATTAAAGTAAAAAGAGTTATCGCCCCTTACAAAATTTACAAAAAAGTACCATACCGATGATATTTGGTGCCTTTTTTTCCTTAAATTAGTTTTTGTATGAAGAAATACTACCATAGATAGGAAATAAATAACACAAAACCAAATTATCATATTTGTTTTCATTTAAAATGGGTTTTATTGAAGCGAGCTGTTTGAAAAGGACAAAATAAGAGGAAGTGGGTGGGGTAAATTTTACATGGCCGTAGAGCCAACTGTTGTTCACCAAAATGTACACTTTTTCTATTTTTTCATTCATCTTAAATAGCTCTTCAATACAAACCCATCATATAGTGTTTTCATATACTTTGAAAAGTTCCCAAAGTCATGACATTGATACACCCTTAACACAAGCGGTCGTAATAGAGAGGTTTTACTGTACTTAATTACCTTTTCATGACGAGCATTGATTAGCAAGAGAGTTATTACTATATGTTACTACTTCCAAATTTCAAAGAGCGCATACAGTCGAAACTCGATATTCTAATTCAAATTGCATATTAGTTTTAAGTTTATTTCTAGTTGTGGAAAGAGTGAAGGATGATCCCCAAGTTTGTGTCTGCAAATTTCACATATTTTTTTAAATATAGTTTTGGAAACAGCTCGTTTAAATTCAATCTGAACTGGTATTAATTTCAAGTTCAATGGTCAATTTGAAAAATTCAGAATTGTAATATAAGGGTAACCGGTTAAAATTAGTACATGTGCATAGAAAAATAACTGTTATAATCCTGTTATGTGTTTTTCACTAAAAACATGGAGGACTTAAATCCTGGGTCCCGTTTTACGAAACTTCGTATGACAAATGTTGTCGTAAGTCAGGTTCTAAAATTCTCAGCTTTTATTTATTTCCCTATCTAATCCTGTCTTGTGGCATCTCTTTGGTGTCGTCTTGAAAAGAAGGGTTTTTTTTCAAGACGATTCCAAAGAGATGTCACAAGACAGGATTATATATACTAAATGGAGAAATGTATTTTGAGGTTTTTACTGGCTGAAGGCCCCTTTTTTGACGTTTCGAACGACTGTTCCCTCCTGTTGGCTAAAATAATTTCAGTGTAACAATGATAAAGGTATTGGTATAAAAAATGGCAGTTAAATAATTTGCTATTTAAAAAGTGCTTTAGAGCCGCATTTTGATGTTCATTCGCGGGTCGAGGTCGCAATTTTAGGCCTTTCCATTTTTACGACATCGGTGGCTTGTTCAACTGGCTTTCCGATTGGCGAGCGGACGGTCGCTCGCCTCTTGAACGACATTGCTCGCCGAGCGCTAGGCAAGCGGAAGGTGTCACTGAAAAAGGCTGCTTCGGTGTGCTCGCCGTGACAACAAAGATGGCGGACAAAGCACAACATTGATCTTTGAAAGTTGTAAAAATGTTGAAAACGACTTTGTCAGACCAAACTACACCACGAAACTGCACCGGGTGATGTCCTTAGACATTGCCGTTAAGGTAAAGTGAACTATTGTTACATATTTTCCCTTACAATGGACCCAGACTAGATTCTAATATAAATGTGATGGAAGTGTATACATGTATAAGGCACCCAGTCGAAAACTACACAGCGCACGTTTCCTAACATTGCGATGGTCTTTATATAAATGTGATAGAGTCTATATACATGTGCGGATCCAGAAAAATCATATAGAAACAAGAGAAGAAGAAGATTACACTGCATTTGAAACAGATTAAAGGCGTGATTGGACCCTCCCCCCGGGAACTGGTCATTTCGTCAAACAACTGTGATCGGCACATCGGTGTGAACAGGAACGTATATTAATCTATGTCTCTGGTGAGAATAAGTTTTAACGGGGAGGAGTAGAACAGTCCTTTCATCATCTTTATTTACCTGTACTGTAGTAAACTACAGTAAAACCTCTCTATTACGACCACTAAATTGTGTTCATTATTAAGTGTTTAATGCAGATGATTGCTTAAAGCAAATTGACAGTAAAACAGAAAGCTCTTTTAGGAGCTTTCTGATTTACTCTCACCTTGCTTAAAGCTGTCACTTGTCTTTTATACAATCAAATAGCATTCTTTTTAGTTGTGGTTATACTGTAGTTTACCACGGAGTTATACACATACATGTGTATAATTCGATGATAGGTAAACTTTGTTGTTTCACAAGTATGCCGCGGACTGCATCTGTTGTTAGATGATCAAAGAGGCGTGTGCTTGAAATAATTGCAAACTGTCAATCAGAAAACTAAATTTCATACTTTTGATCCCAATCAAGATCAGCTTTATGCTATGACCAAGATAAGTTTGCAATTTGTTATATTTTAAATATTTCCTGAACTACTTGTAAGTGTTTTATCAATTTTATTATTTATTTTTAGCTATCCGTTACTCGTACACTTGGAAAATCCTAAAGTATGTTCTTGAATGACCATGTAAACACTTGTCAAAGTTTTCATTATGTTTATAATGCCAGTTATTTGTATTTTTCAGGGTGAAGATTCTGCCAAATAGACGTGTTGACAGTTGAGTGGTCACAGAAAAACATTCTGCTAGAGCAATTAAAGCAGATCTAGATCTAGATGTTTTAATCTGCACGACGCACAACCCCCCATGCCGATAATACACGAAAGTGGAGTCCGGCATTATCGATAGATAGATAGAAGTGTATTCAGTACATTCCCCGGTGTCCACAGCAATTGCCAATAATTATTGACACTGGTTGTAACATTGACCTTTCTAATGAAGAGGGACAGAGATGGCTCTTCAATAAATGGAATGAGAATGAATAAAGTGTCTTTAAAGCAATATGTATGCTTTGCTGTATGTCACTTTTCAACCCATTACTCCATAAATACTAGGACACGTTGTGCCTGTTATTTAAACCTCCAGTGAAAAAAAGAGGTGCATTTTATACAGTTATGGAGTTTTTTCCAGTATAAATATTTCTATATTCTAGCAGATGGTAGCCTAAAGCAGGCCGGAAGTAAATCAGAGTGCACCTGATGGTAGCTTAAAGCATGCTGCAAGTAAAGCAGAGCGTGCATTATGGGGCATTCAGCTTTACTTTCATCCTGCTTTAAGTGGTCTTGTCTCTTAATACTGCAGTGGAGAAAACGTTATTCTTTCCTGCAAACTGCAAACAAAACACAAATGCATCGCAATTAAACTATGAAAATGACAACTTTTATATATGTTCATCTGAGTGGCAAACAGTTTGGCGCCTGATCAGACGCCGGGTTACCCAGAGTCCGATCTGGCTCCAAACAGTTTGCAATGAAAATAATAGTTTTTGCATAAACACATTATGAATTGGGAAAGTATAACGTCTTCTCCACAGTAGCAACAGGCTAAGTGGTTCAAATTAATGTTTCATTGGGGTAAACACAAGTATGTTTTACTTAAATGAGTTTGAGATACCAAGGTTCATCATGCATTATTTTTAATCTTCGGAAGTAAATCAGAGTGCACCTGAAGGTACATTCTGCATTACTATAAACATGCATTTAAGTCACGAGAGTCAACTATCTTTAATATTAGAAACAGGCTATGGATAAAATGGTTAACCCATTACCCCATATAATAAGCCTCTTATTTATTCATCCACTGAAGAAAATATTTTCAACCTGTACTATCAACATGAATATGTATCATAATAAATATTTTCTACATCTAAGCAGATGATAGCTTAAAGCATGCTGCAAGTAAAGCAGAATGTGTATGATGGTGCATTCTGCTTTAATTTCAACCGGGTCTAAGTGGTCTTGTGTCGTCTAAAGCGACTTGCAACCAGACGGTGTATTTGCAAAAATAAAATAAAAAAAATCAATAAAAATAAATATGTAGCCGTATGGTGCATGTAGCATTAGATATTTTCCATCGCTTTATCCGTTGCGTCCAGAAATTGATCACAGGCTCAGACATAAACCCGAGCGATTTATGTACTCTCCATCGCTACATACTGAAGTACGTTAAATCGATCCCAAATATATAAATAGCCCTGGGTCCAATGTACTAAGGGGTTGACTCATTTTCCCCACATGCCGGCTTCGAATCCCACCAGAGCTCAATATATATTTTTATTGAAATGCATTTTTCAAATAGAATGACAACTTTTAGATAATACTGCCTATGTTAATCTGAATGGCAAAACAGTTTTGGGCCTGATCAGACGCCTGGTTACCCGGAGTCCGATCTGGCTCCAAACTGTTTGCAATGAAAATGATATTTTTTGCATAAACGCATTAATTGGGAAAGAATAACGTCTTCTCAACAGTAGCAACAGGCTAAGGGGTAAAGGGTTAAACAGTAAAAGGAATACTACTCAAAGTTTCATACTAGCTCTAACTCAAACGTTTAAGTCGAACATATCTATATTTCAAAGTTCAAATGTGCTAAGTTTGAACTTTGACATGCTGATATTTTATGATTCTAAATCAAGTTTAACTTAATGTTTCATTGGGGTAAACACAAGAAATTTTGACTTAAATGAGTTTAAGATACCAAGGTTCAAATATATGCCACTTACCCACTAAGGGACCCAAAACTTGTTGTTTTTATTTAGCTCACCTGAGCACAAAAAGCCCAAGGGTGAGCTTTTGTGGTCGGTCTTTGTCCGGCGTCGTACGTCGTGTGTCAACAATTTCTTTAAACATCTTCCTCTGCTTAACCACTTGCCTGATTGCGACCAAACTTCACCGGAATGTTCCATGGGTCAAGGTCTTCCAAAGTAGTTCAAAGAATTTGAAACAATGCAGAACTCTGGTTGCTATGGCAACAAAAGTGAAAAAATAAGGAAATCATCAAATAAAACTTCTTGTCAAAAACAGTAAGGAACAGAGCGTAGATATTTGGCACATAGTATCATACGCAATATTTTCTCAATACTAACAAGTGGTTGCTTACATGAGACTGAAAGAAAAGCAGATGCACCTTAAGGAACATTCTGCTTTACTTTCAAACTGATTTAGGTAGTCACCTATTAAAAATAGAAACAGGCTGTTGGGTAAAGGGATAAGTAAACCATGAATATTCACACTGGAGTCGCACACCTTGCATATTAAGAAGGCTTTGCTTGTCCTGTACAGAGTTGGACAATTAACCTATAATCCCATGGTCTGTTTCTAGTTTTGAAGACAGGTTACCGCTTAAAACAGGCTGAAACTTAAACAGAATTCACGTCAAGGAGTATTATGCTTTGTTTTCAATCTGATTTAAGCTTATAACCATCTGCTAAGATATAGAAAATATTATTGTGCATATTTATGAGTGAAGTTTTAGTTGAAAAATAGATACAGTGTTCTTTCTCTGCAACGACATCCCATGGGAGACATGTATTGTGTGTTGTTCGGTGGGAGTCGTTATAGGAGGGAGATTAAGACTTGGCTTAAAATTGCTAACTGCTTGAATCCAGGTCAGCCACCGCGTTACGCGGCGTCTGATCTGGATTCAAGCTGTTATTCACTCGTCATTATATTTATTATATCAAAATGTCCACTTATATGTAACTTTGAGAAAACAGCAGACGACAATTTTAAGCATACGATTATTACAGCAATGAAAGTATTGTCTTGATAAGGGAACTGCGACACGGGTCGTTGTAATTTAAGGAGGTAGTCGTTGTTGGAAGGGATTTTGTAGAGAGGGATCACTGTAGATGTATTTATGGCATAAATCTTTCTGTCGCATACACCATTTTACTGTACCTAACAGGAAATACTTTTTCAGGATAAAACATTATTAGCTTTTACTATTCCCTGAAAGATGACAGTTTACGGCAGGGTGGAAGTTAATCCGAAAACTCATACAGTATCCTTTTCTTGCTCTTATCCTATTTTAAGTAGCTACCTGCATGCTACTTAAATGTTTTTCAGCCTATACAGGAAAGGGGTAACAGTTGCAGGCCTTTAGTCTGTTAGGCCCTGTAAACCCTTTACTCCATAGATGTGCCTTTTTAATTGGGTATTTTATTAATTTCTCCATTTAACAAAATAGTTCCCATTGATACAGTTATATGCACCATACTAAAAAAATCCTATTTTCTGGCAGATGGTAGTTTAAATTGCGTTGAAAATGAAGTTCGATGCTCTTTAGCCCTTTAAAGGGGATATATTGCTTATTACATTTAGCATGCTTAAACCAAACGTCTGTCTTCAATACTGCAAGCAGGCTATATGGGAACGGGGTATTCGAGAAATAACCAATTTGAAATATATAAGTTTGGTTTTGGCACAAGGAAACAACTGATTAACACATTCACCCCTGAAGCTTTTAATGGACAATTCAAGTTTCCAATTAAGTCTAGTCCATTTTGACTAATATGGGTTGATTTTCACAATATATTGCCTAATGACAAACAGTGTAGACCTTGATCAGAGGGCTCCTGTAGGAGCCCTCTGATCACTAGTGATCAGCGTCTACATTGTCTGCATCTATATAGGACAAGTGTCCTCTTCAATAGTAAACTGTCTGCTTATGACGAGTATTCTCGTCGCTAGGGTTGAATGCGTAAACCCATTACCCCATTAAGTTGCCTTTTTATGCCCTAAATTTATTCCTCCGCAGAACAATGTAGTTCGAATTTAAACAGGCATGAAGTAGTGTCTATATCTTAACAAATTGCAGTTTATAGCAGACAAAGTAATGCGCGTTCTATACTTTACGTTCAATCCGCTTTAAGAGGTCATCAGTCTTTCAAAACTAGAAACTGGCTATGGGGCAATAGGTTAAGTAGTCAACCATGATAGCAAGCAGTGTTGATGCTTCAGCCTGCTAATGTCAAGTTTCAAGTATAGGTTAGACCATGGTTGCAAGCGAATAAACGATATAGTTCGAGGGGGCGTAGCCCCCGAGAACTATGTCGTTTATTCGCGCGCAACCGTGGTCTAACCTATTTAGCACTGGCTTGGGCTCGAGGAAAACAAGAAGACCCTACGTTTCTACTTTTTGTTTTAGACGAAAAAGTCATTTTATTTGTAATACTTTACTTAAATTGAAAGGTTATTTCAATGTGCAGTTTGAGACATTAAGCATGCTTTAACACCAACATAAATAACGCTTATTGAAGCTCTATATGTAAGCACACTTCATTATTAATTGCCTTTAAAGTTTAGGTCTCACTGTACATAATATGACGTCATCAAGCGAGTGCAGTTCCCCTCCGATCTAGGGTTGTGACGTCAAATTGCCTTGATATGACGGAAGCTTGGAATAAGTGAACAGTGTGTTAGTTATTTCATGGTTTTGTAAAATAAACGATATATTCACAGGTTTTTGAGGCCTCTGATTGGCCGAGAGCTCCAAGCCATGTGCTAAAGTTAGGTAAACTAATTAAAACTGTCATTTACCGAAACTTCTGACACCCTATGTATCTAAGATTGTCAAACATTTTGGAGTCTTATCAAACGCCAAGTTAAGGCAGGAAGGGGTTCATATTTGTTACCAAATGTATCGTGCAATTTTAGCGCATAGCATATAAATTATAATACGTCCGTGGATCCTACACACAGGTCTTATTTTGATATGAGAGTGCTCGAGACCAACGTGTAATTTTAACTAGAAGTCTGATCAGGATCAAAACAGTTCGGCACTCTTAGTACATGCATGAGTACTAGCCCCACCACTGATTTATCCAAAATACAATGGCAATTGGAAAAAAAGTGGGACCCTGGTCAGATGCCGAGTAACTCGGCGTGTGATTAGGGTCAAGACTAGTAGTCAATCCTTGACTTAAATTCCATGTACTTGAACATTATATTATTGTTCATTTTCATTATTAGATGCTCTATTATAAAAAAATAAAAGTTGACGATAAATATTTAAATCAGGTGACGGAATTGCACGGAAAGGGTTACAGAAATTGCAAAGTTGAATAGCCGTGCGGGTATATTAGTGAAATATGGACGACATCGTAGCTTTCTTATCTTATATGTGCTCACAAAAGCAGGCTCCACGTTCCCATCTTCGATGCAAAACTTCGAATAAAAAGTATACATGTATATGGGATTCTTACACTGATAGAATTATGTATATATTATATGCATTGTGTATATATCTGTATTCAACATAAGGAAACAGTTTAGTAGTTAAGGTTAGTATCATTGAGGTACCAGTTTCAGTGCACTTAACGTTCAAACTGATCATGGTGATAACAAATCATAAAAGTCTATGGAACAATTATTCCTACCTTTGTAATCAATTGTCTAGGTTAATTCCCTGTAAAAATATTTCCAAAATATTATATATTTAGCGCACTTGCCACCGTTTCAATGACGTAGTCATTTTGTGCTGAGAACATTTTGTTGTACCTATTTCAGTGAGAGTTGGTTTTATCGAAGTACAGACTGTATCAAAAGTATGTGATCAATAAAAATATTGTAAGAATCATTCCTGTAATGTTTTCCACCTATATAAATATCAAAGATTAGGATTTTCTCCCGTTTGAATATATAATTGGTTCCTTGTCTATACTGCCTCTCTCCGATTTGAATAAGAAAAACAACAACAGTACATTTTCAGTCCTTCCTTTATGAATTATGTTGGTCTCTGTTCCAATTCAGTTTGGCAAGGAGTGGTCACATAATTTTGACAAGTATACCCTGTAGGCTATTTTCGTCATTTTTATTTCTTCAAAAGATTTGCTTAAATAATGTAAATCAATCACAATATCAAGCCATTCAAAAAATAATTTACCGAAAAACAGTTTCCGTATATAAGGAGAGCATACTTTTGTAAGTGTACTGTACATGAAACAAAATAGACGGGACCACTTATTTCATGTGATTTTGGTGTAGAAGATAACAAAAAATGCATACCACTACAAAATTATGAAAATCAATTGTAAAAAGTGTTATTTTGGAACATGTGTTTTCGGAGTGAAAACGGACATAAGGAAATGTGTTCAAATTGCTATGCTTTACTTTTTATAGTCAATAAATTATCCGTTTGCATCAAATTTTGGGGTTTGGACAAAGATGACAGGAAAAGTTTACTTTGCCGATAGCAAAAAGTGATAACTTGATTGAGCTCTTCAGAAAGAAGAGTTGTCGCAGTTAAGTGCACCGAAATAGGTACCTCACTGAAACAGGTACACTGACGATATAAATAAATATAGATCAATGTGAATTATATACTCTTTATTCATAGTGTTCTAAGTGTATTAGTATCTGTATCTGTATCAATACGTCGTAGAATCCTACAACGGCTTTTAGTAATGTCAATATAGAGTATTCATTAATATTAGTATATTAAATTGGCCGAGTTGAACCAGGCCGAGTTGGTAATTGGCCGAGTTGACACATTACCGGTGTTAACGTACACCGGGCGAGCGCTAGGTTGCTCGCTATCGTTCAACAAGCACAGCGACCGCTAGGTTTCCGCTAGGTTTCCGCTCGATTCAGTTGAACAGAGGGCGGTTTTTAACGTAGACTACTTTGCGGCAAAGGAAAAACAACATCAACACGTGTGGCAGTACATTTTATGCATTTTACGCTGTTTGTTGCTTAACATGGGTAGGAAACGAGATCCAACTTCAGAAGTTAAGTCGGGTAAAGGCCGGAAAGCTAAGAAGCAGCAACCGCCATCTCTTCAGATAGTCCCACAAGGTAATTTTATAAATCAATGCAGTGCAGCAGCACCACCAGTCCAGATAAGAACAAATCCAACATTTTCTCACTCGTGTTAGCATTAAACCAAAGGCTATTGTTTTACTACTGGCTAGAATCGTTTCGAAAATAAAAAATAATCGTCGAATTCAACATTAATAGTACATCTCAATAAGTTTTCCAATTATGATTGAAAGCCTTATATGTTAACCAGAAGTCGTATTGAGCATGCACGGATTCTATCTTGGCTTGGATTAACAACTGCTGTATAATTTGTGCCACTGTAGAGATGCTAGCAAACTGTAGCTCAAAATGCCCCAACAAGCTCTTATCAAATCGGTTTCTGGTCATGTTTGCCGGACAGGTGTCTGTTATTTTGAGACAATGAAGTAGTTTAGATGGAAGTGACGCAATTGCCACAGAAATTGAGAACAACATCTCCCCCGGGGGAATCCCCCAGTATGCGCAACGGTAACAACGGAAGTGCTCTGAAATTTCAAATTGCATGAAGCTAAGGTAAACAACGAAGTTTCGGAGCGTTTTTTGTTTTTACCATTGAACATACGAGGGACATGGATGAATGGTTATTGGTTAAGGTGAATCAAACTTTATTTTCAGCCCACTTTAATCTTCCATCAGCTAGGATATAGAATATATTTCTTATGGTGCATATTTAATTATTTATAACTCTATAAAGTGGAACTATTTTCTTCAGTGGAGTTTTTAACGTAGACTAATTTGCGGCAATAGGAAAAACAACATCAACACGTTTTATACAAATTTTATACATTTTACGCTGTTTGTTGCTTAACATGGGTTATAAACGGGATCCAACTTCAGAAATTAAGTTTGGTAAAGGCAGGAAAGCTAAAAAGCAGCAACCACCATCTCTTCAGATAGTCCCACAAGGTAATTGTATAAATTGATACAGAGCAGGTAAACTGAACAAATCCATTTTCTCACTCTGTTATTTTCTTCTATTTATTACTTCTCTCCATCAATACTGATGGTAATGAGAAAGGGCACTTTTTGGTGCATCATTAAGACTGTACCCGTCAGGTCACTTTATCATAACACCGACAAACCAGTCGTAATACTAACCCGAAATCCTGAGCGCCAAGGAGGGAATCCATTACTTCCAATTTTCAACTCTTTGGTTGGCCACTTTGGTTTGATCCCGCCGGGGATTGAGCCCGCGGCCTCTTACATTGCAAGCGGAGTCTCTACCAATGAGCTATACAGGAGGTCAGACTCATATCAGCATTAGTTCCTATGGTGTAACTGTTATTACTCATAGAACCAGTGTCCTCCAAAACTTTGGACCTAGGCACAACACTTCTCATATATATGATGCCTTGATGGAAGTTAAAACAAAATTTATTTGAATCATGTGCTTTAAAACTAAACTTAGTATTTTGACGGCAAATTTATACAAGTTAAACTGTTTGTATTTTTTTTGTAGACACTGAATCAAAGAGAAAATCTCTTGGGAGCAGAGGCAAAAAAAGGTAAAGACAAAAGTCATCCTTGAAAATAACAAATTGAAAAACTGATTGTGTGAAAAAGGTTGGGATTGTGTCATTGTATACTCTTTATTAACCCTTTACTCCATAGCCTGTTTCATATTTTGAAGACAGGTGATCACTTAAAGCCACTATATTTCTCCCACATAATCAGAATCGAACATTTTTCTAACATGAAATTTATGTCACTATCGTAAGCGTTCCATATAAAAAGAAGTAATACGTGGTAATATTTGAAGCAATATTGCTAACGAACAGTGAAATTTGTGGAAACAAGTAATCAAGTTTGTTTATTTTTGAATAGCGACGAAAATTTATGGACATACTTAAAGCTCATTTGCATAATTGTGTACAACAAGTCGAGTGCTTTACACTCAAAGAGAGACAACTCCTTTAAGTTTGGCCGCTAAACTGATGTAATGTATACACATTGTCGCGGCCGAATCAATCACGTGACCTTTATGCACATCGTTCGAAAATTCTCGGAACCAGCCCGTAATCTTATTTGTAAACAAACCCGCTTATAATGTAAACCACCACGATAAGAATTCGACACATTTAGGTAGGATTCTTTACGAAGTGGGTGCATATGTCAGGCTTCTTACACTCGATTTCACTTAGTTTTAATACATAGAAAATGCACACATATAAGAAATTGCGCGTTTTAAACACCAATTTGAGCGGGATTGTGCCTTTAAAGCAGGTTAAAAGTAAAGCAGAATGTGCCTTAAGCTACCATCTACTAGGATATAGAAAATATTTCTTATGGTACATGTTTATTACTGTATATATTGGAACTATTTGCTGCAATGGAGGAATAAACTAATTGTGCTAAAAGGTGCTTCTATGGTTGAAAGGGTTAAGCTAAATCTAGAGAACAAAATTTTAATATACCTCAAAAACATATCTACTGATCTCTAAAACATAGAGACGTTTAGCGTCATTAATTTTGTTTCTATTTATTTTAATCTTTTTATTTTCTTATTCTGAAGAGGCATTCTGCTTTACTTTCAACCTGCTTTAAGTGAAAGGCTGTCTTCAATAGAAATAAGCTATGGGGTAATGGGTTAAAATGCAATATTTTTATTTGTAGACTAAAGAAACGTCTTCAGAAAATTGAAGAAAGAAAAGTTGCTAAGATAGATAAGTTTCAAGCCAAGAAAGAAGCTAAGAAAAATAGCAAAGGAAAGAAGGCAGTAGAAAAATCCAAAGGCAAGAAGAAACAGCAGAATGAAGATAGCGAGAGTGAAGATGAGTCGGACCAAACTGAATCAGAAGGTTTGTCTTCCTTTCTTTGTGTCAGAATATGAGGACATTAAATAGCAACTTGACAACAACCTTGTTTAATAACTCTTTCTGACACATTGACCTAGTCTTCATTTTCTGCAATGAACAGGCAGAGATAGCAGTTGGAAACATTTTTGGCTAAAAAGTACTGGTAAAGCACAATTCATCTTTGGGAGCTTTCTGTTTTACTTTAAGCCTGCTATAGTTAGGCACAATTGAAGCTCATGTTTTAGGCCTGAAAAGAAGAGAAAGGGGCTAGTACTGCAGTGTGTCTAACCTGTTAATCGATAAATGCACATTTTTATACCCCATCAGGGTTACAGATACGGTGGAGTAATCTGAACAAATCAAACAATTTCTCACTCATTTTAACACAGAACCCTATGATGTTACTACTCATTAGAATCGTCTCTTCGAGACGATTCTAATGAGTAGTGACACCATAGGGTTTAAAGCAGGAATAAAGTTTTTAGTTTTTGAAATACTCCCTTTATCTGGAACCCTGCCCCATTGACTATCAGTCGGGGCATACTGTTTTACCCATGTCTGTCCATCCATCTGTTCTCTTCCGTCCAACAAACAGTAGCCTGGCGTGGTGTAGGTTCGGACACCTAAACCGTTAATCCGCGCATGTGCACTTACACATTGAATGAATGCAACATTTTTTATTCTAAAACGCAAACACAACAAAAAGTCTTTAAGTCTTTAAGTCCGAAACTACCAGAATTGACGATACATACTTTGTCCGGCTTACTCCTACAGTTTTTAAGCTACAACCATATAACTTGGCAGAGTGTTTGCACATATACCATAGATGTGCATGTGAACAGGGTTTTGATCTGCTTAAATTGTTTACAAAATAACATTCAGTTGAACTTTGTGAAATTTTGCTGGCGGGGGCATCATATTTGTCTTACAGCAAAGCCATCTCTCTAGTTATGCCTTTAAATTATTCCTCCACAGACCAAAATAGTTATGCTTTATTTAAGCAGGAATATGCACAATCAATAGAACTTTGCATATCTTTGGTAAGAGTAGCTTAAAGCAGGCTGAAAGTAATGCAGACTGCTTTTTAAGGAACATTCTGCTTTACTTTCAACCTGATTTAAACGGTCACCTGTTTTCAAAACTAGAAACAAGCTAATGTAATGGGTTAACCCATTACCCCATAGCCTGTTTCTAGTTTTGAAGACAGGTGACTACTTAAAGCAGTTTGAAAGTAAAGCAGAATGTGCCATAAGGCACATTCTGCTTTACTTTCAGCCTGCTTCA
This sequence comes from Gari tellinella, assembly GCA_922989275.2. NCBI lineage: Eukaryota > Metazoa > Mollusca > Bivalvia > Cardiida > Psammobiidae > Gari > Gari tellinella. The sequence goes on from OV277870.1 coordinate 24,057,897, forward strand.
AGCTACTATCTGCAAGAATATAGAAAGCATATCTTATGATACATATTCATGACTGTATAAATCAAAACTATTTTTCGTCAGTGTATGAATAAATTAAGGCTTAAAAAGGCGTATTAATGGGGTAATGGGTTAATGAATGTTCTTGATTGAGCCATGTTTGTTTTCCACAGAGTCCGATTCAGGAGAGGAGATGGAGGAGGTAAAAGGTTTCACAGATGACAACAAAGCCTGGCTAAAACCTGCACAAGGCAAGAGGAAAAAACTAATGGTTAGTCTATGTTTATTTATAATAAGTTCTGTATTTTATAGCAAATATGTCAACGTTGTATAAAGTAGCCTTTAACCCTTTACCTGATATTTCTAGTATTGAAGATAGGTGATTACTTAAAGCCTTAGGCGCATTCTGCTTTACTTTCAGCCTGCTTTAAGCTTTCATGTGCTAGAATATAGCAATTATTGCCTATACTATATATTCATGACTGATTATATTGGAACTACTTTCTTCAGTGGAGGAATAAATCATATGCGCTAAAGGCGCTTCTAAGTTCTATTGGGGAAAGGGTTATAGAATTCACTTCTTATGGTGCATATTCATGACCTTATAAAGTGTGACTTCTATTTTCTTCAGTGGAGGAACAATTAGAGGCCTTAAAAGGCATATTAATGGAATAATGGGTTAATACTATCAATTGACCCTCATTCATGTGGTAGTTAAAGAGTGGAACTTTACCAGTACAGTAAAAACTCGATTCTTCGAACTCGCATTACTTCCAACATACCTATATTTCAAAGTTAAAACGTGGCTTAGCCACGTTTTAACTTTGAAATACGGGTATGTTGGACTTAAACGAGATTGAGTTATCAAAATTAAACTTACGAAATACTGGAAAGATCGATTTAAGCGAGTTCGTAGTATCGAGTTTCGACTGTACATGTATATTCATTTTGTCATGTAGGAGGAAAGTGACAGTGAAGAGTCTGGGATGGAGGATGGAGGTAGTGATGAGGAGGAGGATGATGACGATGATGCTGATAGTGATGATGACTTACAGGATGACTTTGGTGATGCCGATGCTGCTGGAGATGGCAGTGATGATGATGATGAAAGTGATGATGATGATGACAGTGATGATGATGATGACGATGAAGGGGTAAAAAATTATTTTAAAAAATTACTTGTACAAAATGAGATTCACCAATAGGTTCAAGAGCTAAAATTTGGCCTTTACACAGTACTGAAAACTTTACCAAACTTCATTATTTGCTTGAAGCATCAGGGCTGCCATAAGTTGATCTCGAAAAGTCCAAAGAACTCCAAATTTTCTATTTTTCAAGCGTGATTACTTGAAGCAGGTCTAGTCTTACACTTCATTTTAAATCTACTTTCTGTTAGTACAGCAGATAGTTTTGTTTTTTATGTTGATACTGCATGCAATTTATTAAGAAATCAGGAAACAATCGGAAGATGATATGTTCTGTTCTTGTAAATCACAGTAGCAAAAGTATTAGTACTATTTCTATATTTGTTTCAGCTTCTCCCAGTAGAGAGAGCAGCCAAGAAGTTGCAGAAGAAAGAAAAGAAAGATAAGTAAGTACATGTACATTATATAGTAAACTATTTCTGTTGTGATCAGGGCCCAGGTGCATGACACATAGTTAATGTCTACCTGTAAGGTAAGTACTTCGCCGTTAGTTTATCTATACTGAGTATAGTAGTAAAAAATCAATATTTAACTCTCAGCGATGGAGTTAGCATACAGGTATACACTAACTATGTGTCATGCACCCCGGCCCAGAGCTCTAGATAAGGAGGGTATTTCAAAAACTAAAATCTTTATTTCTGCAGTAAACCCTATAGTGTCACTATTTATTAGAATCATCTTTAAGAAAATGTTGGTTTTGCTCATTTTACTCCCTCTTATCTGGAGCCCTGATGAAAACTTACTCCAGGCTAATTTGTTGTATAAAATACAGGTGACAGCTTAAAGCAAGGTGACAGTAAAACAGAAAGCTCCTGAATGAGCTTTCTGTTTTACTGTCACCTTGCTTTAAGCAGTCGCCTGTCGTAAACATGTCACCTCACTTTAAGCAGCCCCAGGAGTAAACTCATAATAACATAATTTTAGTCCCGGTTATAGATAGGTTTTACTATACAGTACAGTCAAAAATGTGGTGTTGATATTAAATAAAGAAAACTAATACCTTGGCTTAACTCTTTCCTCCCTTAAACTTTAAATGGAAAATTCCAGTTTCCATTTTAGTCTAGTCCATTTCTGACTTTTATGGGTTGTTTTGTCAATGTTTGGCATTATGACAAACAGTGAAGACCCTGATCAGAGGGCTCCTTTTGGAGCCCTCTGATCTGGGCCTTCACTGTTTGCATAGGACAAGTGTACTGTTCACATGTACACTGTTTGAAAAGCACGCCTATATGCGGGACTAGGGCTCAAAGGGTTAACCAATTGACCCATAGGTACACCTTTTTATGCCATTAATTTATGTTTCCACTACAGAAAATAGTTCCACTATATACAGTGAGTCATGAATATGCACAGCACAATGTGAAATAGTTGCTATACTCTAGCAAATGGTAGAAAAAAGCAGGCTGAAAGTAATGCAGAATGCTCCATAAGGAACATTCTGCTGTACTTTCAGCCTGCTTTAAGTAATCATCTGTCTTCAAATGTAAATATGAGGGAAAGAGTTCAAGTGGTAACTTACTCCTACTCTTGTCTGTCTGTCATTCTTATTGAGAAGAAAAGTATTTTCACTGCTACTGCAGATAACAGACTTGTACCTACAAACCCTTTTGTTTTTATCTTTCAGACAAATGGCAGAGGCAGAATTACAGACCAACATTGCCCAGACAGAAACATATGTGTTACCCAGCGGACAGGAGATAGAGAAAGAAAGTATCCTTTTATATCTAGGACAATAACACTTTATTGCCTCAACCTGTCTCCTGCAATGGTGGTATATATAAACCAGAGCTCCAGGTAAGAGGGAGTAAACTGAACAAACCAACACTTTCTCTCTCTGTCAGCACCAAATCCTATGGCATTACTACTCATTAGAATCGCCTCAAAGAGACACCTCTAAATATTAGTGACACCTTAGGGTTTAATATAGAAATAAAGATTTAGTTTTTGAAATACTCCCATTATCTGAAGCTCTGTACATATTAAACTGTTAAAATTAAAGGCATTTTAATTTGAAGGAGCCTAAAAAAAGTTTCAAACAGCTTTTATCCTGTTCAGAAAATACGGCCTTATATTTGATCATATATGGATATAAAGTTATAAACAGCAATTGGCAGAATAAACAAGATGTATGCAAAGTCACAAAGTTTTTAGCACTTTTAGTAGAAAGTTTTTATCCTTTGTAATTGTATAGTCAGGGCTCCAGATAAGAAGGAGTTAAGTGAACAAATCCTACATTCTCTCATTCATTGTAGCCCAAATCCTATGATATTACTACTCATTAGAATCGTCTCTTTGAGACGATTCTAATGAGTAGTGACACCATAGGGTTTAACTCATTATCCCCTGGAACTTCTAATGGAAAATTCCAGTTTGCAATAAAGGCTGGTCCATTTTAGACTATTTAGGGTTGTTTTTTGTAATAAATTGCAAAATGACAAACAATGAAGTCCCTGATCAGAGGGCTCCTGCAGGAGCCCTCTGATCAGGGACTTTACTGTTTGCACAGGACAAGCGTACTCTTCACAGGTACATATTTGGTAAAAGTCGCATATATGCGTCACTAGGGCTCAATGAGTTAATGCAGAAAGAAGATTTTAGTTTTTGAAATACTCCCCTAACTGGAGCCCTGATAGTATTAATGAAACACAGAGCAGGATTTATTAGGTGAAATTTTCCTTGACGGTATTCAGCTAACCAATCACCAGACCTGACACTTATACAGCAGCGAATAAAGGAAGTGATGCAAGTGCTGGGAGACTTTGCCAACCGCAGGGAGGAGGGCAGGTGAGAGAGAAGGTTTGGTTACCCTGCCAATGTAAATGTAACTGCTACAGCTTCAGGGGATGCATTGCATGTTCCTTAACCCTTTGAACCCTAGTCCCGCATATTAGCGTCCGTTGCAAACAGTGAAAATATGAATAGTACACTTGTCCTATTCAAACAGTGAAGACCAAGATCAGAGGGCTCCTAAAGGAGCCCTCTGATCAGGGTCTTCACTGTTTGTCATAATGCCAAACATCGACCAAAACAACCCTTAAAAGTCAGAAAAGGACAAGACTTAAATGGTAACTGGAATTGTCCATTTAAAGTTTCAGGGATGAAAGAGTTAAACAGTAGGCTTCTTGGTAAAGTAGTCGAAGTGCTGGCAATGTAGCAGAGAAGGAGATCAAAACTAAAACCTTTACCATGTCTCTACCAAACCCTATAGTATGACTTTTATGAGTTGCCTCTTAAAAATTCCATAGATTTCCAATTTTTCAAACAATTGTCCAAGAGCAATTTTTGGGGAATCATACATCCAAAAACGAGCTTTTGTGTCCAAAACAATGTATCACATCATAACAGGCATATTTATCGAATAATTATACACATAACAGAATTAAATTTATCTCAATAAAATTCTGCAGGTCCGGATAAATCAGAAAAACCTGAAGATTTCGGAAAATTCTGGAAAAAAGGCAGATCTGAAGCTTATCTTTTTAGCTCACCTGAGCTAGCTCAGGGTGAGCTTTTGCAATCCTTGAATGTCCGTCGTCCGTCGTGCGTCGTCAACAATTTTAGTGTTTACACTCTAGAGGCCACAATATTTATCCAATCTTTCTCAAACTTGCTCAGATGGTATATTGCCATAAGAGCTCGGATGAGTTCGATTATGGTTGAAATCGGACAAATAGGTCATGAGTTATCTACCTTTGAACTGCTGAAAATGCCATATTTAACAGTGTTTACACTCTAGAGGCCACAGTATTTATCCAATCTTTCTAAAACTTGTCCAGATTGTATATTACCATAAGAGTTCGGAAGAGTTTAATTTTGGTTGAAATCGGGTAAATAGATCAAGAGTTATCTACCTTTGAATTGCTGAAAATGCCATATTTAACGGTGTTTACACTCTAGAGGCCACAGTATTTATCCAATCTTTCTAAAACTTGCCCAGATTGTATATGACGATAAGAGTTCAGATGAGTTTGATTATGGTTGAAATCAGATTTTATAGGTCGATAGTTATCTACCTTTGAATTGCTGAAAATTCCATATTTAACGATATTTACACTCTAGAGGCCACAAATTTTATCCAATCTTTCTTAAACTTACTCAGATTGTATATTACCATAAGACTTCAGATGAGGTTAATTATGGTTGTAATCGGATCAATAGGTCAAGAGTTATCTACCTTTGAATTGCTGAAAATGATATATTTAACAGTGTTTACGCTCTAGAGGCCACAATATTTATCCCAGCTCTCTCAAACTTGCGCAGATTGAATATGACCATAAGAGTTCGTAAAAGAGTGATTATGGTTGGAATTGGACACATAGATCAAGAGATATCTACCTTTGAATTGCTGAAAATGCCTTATTTTACAGCGTTTACACTCTTGCAACCACAGTTTTCAATGGATTTTGATTATACTTGTACACAAAGGATGTAGCTATACGTTCTCGAAGGAGTGCAATTATTGTTGAAATGTTATCATTGTGGCAATAGTTACCTGCCCTTGATATACTTTGAAATGCTAGAAAAAGGCTTCATTTCGATCAGTATTGTTTAGGCTCTAGTTATTTGCCTTTGATGTACTCTACTATACTACAGTAGGTCGACAAACTTGAAAGGATTTAGAATAAAACGGGTGAAATTCAAAGGTAAAGCTATCGGGCTTCATTACAAAGGGTGAGCGATATCGGGGCCTTCAGGCCCTCTTGTTTTTTCTTGTCTGTCCCAAAACATATAGAATGACTACTTATATGATTTGTCACAGAATCAATTCTGATGGGTAGTAAGGCCTTAGGGAGAAAATGTTGGCATTGTTCAGTGTAGGCCCCTCTTATCTGTCGCCCTGTTACACAGAGCATACTTGATCCTATGTTTCTCCATTCTTTATAAGGATTGATTAATTGCATTTGGGCTTTACGGCACCGCATCACTCTGTAAAGAGTTTTCCATCAAAATTACAGCAATTAGTGGCACATGTTCTCATCTATAGACCCCTAGTGATATGTATATGTGTCCTTTACAAACTGTGTACCTGTGATAAGTACGCTTGGCCTAGACAAATAGTGTGGACCCTGATCAAAGGGCTCCTACTTGGGTGCTTTGATCTTGGTCTGCAGGGTTTGTCATTTCGAAATATATCATAAAAGCAATCTTTAATACTTAAAAATGGATTAGACTTAATACAAAAATGGAATGGTCCATTTGCAGTTTTAGGGGTCAATGATATGAAATATTTCTTATTTTCAGGAAGCGTAAAGACTATCTATCCCAACTTAAGAAGGACCTGTGTCTATACTACAGTTACAATGAGTTCCTGGCCGACAAACTCATGAAGATCTTCAATGTGGAGGTAACATTTGTAGTACTTTCCTACTAGCCTGTGTTAAAGTATCCCACCCTTGTGACAAGAATTACACATTATGTACAAATAATGTACAAGTGAAGAGTAGGCTTGTCCTATGCAAACAGTGTAGACCCTGATCAGAGGGCTCCTACAGGAGCCCTCTGATCAAGGTCGGCACTGTTTGTTATTTTGAAATACATGATAAAAATGGACTAAACTTAATTAGAGACTGGCATTGTTCATTTGAAGTTACAGGAGTGGATTTGTTAATGCATACACCTTTAATTTACTGCTACACTGAAGAGAATATTTCCGTTTTATAGGTTGTAGATTTTCTAGAAGCTAATGAAGTACCTCGACCAGTTACAATCAGAACCAACACTCTGAAGACTAGGCGTCGAGATCTGGCACAGGCTCTCATCAATAGAGGTGTCAATCTAGATCCCATTGGCAAATGGTCGAAGGTTGGCTTGGTCGTCTATGACACTCAAGTGCCGCTAGGTAAGAATCTGAAGTTCTACTTTTGTATTTGTTTGCTGGCTTGACAAAGAATAGGTATCAACTATCAGTGGGACATAAAACATTACAATATTAAAATTCAGATACTGTGATCCCTTTCAATAAATCCCGTTTAATACTGAATATTAAGGGATTGAGGAAGAAATTTTCTAAAGGACGTTTCTGCTTTACTTTGATTGTACTTAAATTTAATGATACAAGTTTGAATAGTAGTTAAAACTTGCCTTGGATTAAATGTATATGCATTGCATCACACATATTCCTAAATTGTTTGTATCTTCATTATAATCACACTGTAAGACCTGTTACTCCTGTCATCTGTAATTTCTTACCCTGGATACAAATATTCCATGTTTAATAATGACTTGTCTTTGTAACAGGAGCCACACCAGAGTATTTGGCTGGTCACTACCTGCTACAGGGAGGGTCAAGTCTGCTACCTGTCATGGCATTGGCTCCTCAGGAGAATGAGCGGATACTAGACATGTGTGCTGCCCCAGGAGGGAAAACATCATATATAGGTAAGAGTAGAAAGCAGCCATGCTTTCAGTAAAGAAATCGATGGCTGTCTATGGCCATGGATTGCAAGTTGGCTACCGGTCTAAAATACAGTGGCGAAAATGTAAATCTTTTGTTAAAACACAAACAGATTACAATGAAATATAGAAAATGACAACATTTTGACAATTCAGACTACCAGATTTAATTTGAGTGGCAAACATGTTGGAGCCTGATCAGACTCCGGGTTACAATGCGTCTGATCTGGCTCCAAACTGTTTGAAATGAAAATAATAGTTTAAGCGTAACCGGGGTTATTTGGAAAGAAAATGTTTTCTGTACTGTACTCTGCAAGCTGCACACGGGGCAAAAATTGCTAACCAAAACAGCAAACAATGGTAATTGAACGCGCTACAGATGTGATTGTACAACGGTTTTATCAGTACAGCAAAGCAGCTCTATTACAATCACCAAAAATAAGGCTAATTGATTATTTGAAAGACACGTGACAGCTAAAAGCAAGATGAAAGAAAGTAAGACAGAAAGCTTTCTATTGTATATTCACCTTGCTTTAATCCATTACCCCATAGCCTGTTTCTAATTTTGAAAATAGGTGACTTCATAAAGTAGGTTGAAAGTAAAGCAGAATGCGTCTTAAGGCACATTCTGCTTTACTTTCAGCCTGCTTTAAGCTACCACCTGCTAGAATAAAGAAAATATTCCTCATAATACATTTTAATTAATGTATAACTTGGAACTTCTTTCTTCAGCGTAGGAATAAACTGAATGCGCTAAAAGGCACTTATACCAGGTAAAGGGTTAAGTAGCCACCTGCCTTTAACACAGAATAATTATCCTAATTTATTAGTTGTTATAGAGAGGTTTTACTGTACTTATAACATCTCTCTTTAATGATGTTATTAGCAGGGTGAAAGTAAAACAGAAAGCCTTTACGTCTAAGTTTGAAAACGTGCATCTGGCGAGCTTTGTTTTCATCTGAAAACTCTTGTAATAAGTTTTGTTTTGGAACTATGCTTCCAATAAAACTGAAAACAGAGCTCCAGATAAGGGGAGTATTTCAAAAACTAAAATCTAAACCCTATGGTGTCACTACTCATTAGAATCGTCTCTTAGAGATAATTCTAATGAGTAGTAACACCATTAGATTTGGTGCTGAAATAGGTGAAAAATTGTTATATTTGTTCAGTTTACTCCCTCTTATCTAGAGCCCTGTAAAAAGGTAAAGGAACAATCTTTGAAAGTTTTGTTTGGTAACCATATTATGACATTTGGATGAATTATCAACATTTTTCCTGTCAAAGACGAGAATGTTATCTCTTTTAACCTACTGGTTGAAACAATTTAACCAATCAGTAATGATCAGAAATCTTGGTCAATGACCTCTTGCTTGAACTGCAGCACTCTCATTGGCCGAATGCCTAGAGGTAGAGACCACCAAAACATTTTCCATATACCTCCACTATAACGTTCAAGGCTGTGCTGAACAAATTTGAACAGACATTTTAAGCACGGATTTATACACTGGGCCAACTTGTGTATAATTCCTTCACATGTATTAAGTTTATATAATGAATAATGTTCACTCCCAAAATAAACTTTAAACTTCAACCAAATATCTTTTTTGAAGATATTTCTTGTTTACCTTTTTTCCCAGCTGCCTTGATGAAGAACACTGGTATGTTGTTTGCTAATGACGCTAACAGAGACAGAGGACGGGCAGTAGTGGGCAATACCCACAGGATGGGAATCACAAACACAGTTATCTCACATTACGATGGCAGACAATACCCAACAGTAAGAACTACATTCACCATTCATCTTTAACCCATTAAGCCATACTGACTCATTAAGGCACATTCTGCTTTACTTTCTGCCTGCTTAAAGCTATCATCTGCTAGAATATAGAAAATAACTATAATTCATAACTATAAATTGAGAGCTATTTTCTTTATTGGAGGAGTAACTTAAATTCATTCAAAAATGTGTATCTATGGAGTAACGGGTTGAAGATCTGTATTATGTCTGTTTGGGAGTGCCATTCTTAACCCATTACCCCATAAATACACCTTTTTACGCCTTTGATTTATTCCTTCACTGTAGAAAAAAATCCATTTTATACATTCATGAATATATTTCATAAGAAATATTTGCTATATCCTAGAAGATGATAGCTTAAAGCAGGCACATTCTGCTTTACTTTCAACCTGCTTTAAGTGGTCATCTTTATTCAAAACTAGAAACAGGCTATTGGGTAATGGGTTAACATGTAAGATCATGATGATATTTATGTTCCAGATAATGAAGGGATTTGACCGTGTTTTATTGGATGCTCCGTGCAGTGGGACAGGGGTGATCTCAAAAGACCCGGAGGTCAAGATCAGCAAGGACGAGGATGACATACAGAAGTGTAGCCACTTACAGAAAGAGCTCCTGCTGTCAGCTATAGACTGCTGCAATGCTAACTCTTCGTCTGGTGGTTATATAGTCTACTCTACATGCTCGGTGATGGTAAGTGTATGCTGCCTGGACTAGGGGAGTATCTTTATTTCTGAATTTAACCCTATGGTGTCACTACTCATTTGAATCGTCTCTTCGAGGTGATTCCAATAAGTAGTAAAAGCCTAGGGGGCCATCATCTATTCATCCTTGACATGTCCAGAGCTTCATATTAGGGGAGTAAAATCCGAGTATTTCAAAAACTAAAATCTGAATTTCTGAATTAAAACCCTATGGTGTCACTACTCATTAGAATCGTCTCTTCGAGACGATTCCAATGAGTAGTAACAGCATAGGATTTGGTGCTGAAATAAGTGAGAAAATGTTTGATTTGTTCAGTTTACTCTGTCTTATCTGTAGCCCTGCATGTCCATTCTGTCTTGATACATATAATTTCAAAATGTCGTTGTAGCTAATAAGGTTTTGCATCCATTCAAACATTCATCATTTTCGTTGCAGCCATGCTTGGGAACAAACCATTGTAGTCGAGACTTTATAATTCCAAGGAGAGTGAAAATACAGTCTGCAAAATAATGCAATATGAAGTAAACAAGAAAGCTTGTGGAGGAGCTGCTTATGGAAATATGTGCTGAAAATGAGAATAATTGAAGAAGATTAATATAATCATATGATACAGTCCTCGATTATGCAACACCACTAAAAATGGAACAGAGGATCAAATGCTGATTTTAGGTGGCCCAAAATAAGATGCATAAAAATTATTGTCACTGTACCTGGCCCAAGCTTAGAGGCATGTAAAAAAACTATTTTCAGAAATAATTATGGGTGTCATAAGACATAGAGTGGTCCAAGACTTAGATGAAATATGGGTTATCTGACATCAGCAAGTATGAATTATCCAACTTCAATTAACCCTTTCCCCCATAAATACGCCTTTTAACGCCTTTAATTAATTCCTCTACTGAAGAAAATAGTTCCAATTTATACTGTCACAAATAAAAATCATAAGAAATATTTTCTATATTCTAGCAGATAAAAGCTTAAAGCAGGCTGGAAATAAAGCAGAATGTGCCTTAAGGCACATTCTGCTTTACTTTCAACCTGCTTTAACCCATTAAGCCATACTGACTCATTTTGACTCATTGCGCAATAGCCTCATACTAACTCATTTTGACTCACTTTAATCAACTAGCATGCATTGAGGTGAGCACTGATAATTGTTAATCGCTTATGAGTTAATGGGTTAACTGGTCACCTGTATTCAAAATTAGAAACAGGCTATGTGGCAAAGGGTGAAAGAACTATGGATGAGTGCAACTTCAGGGTATTTGAGATATTTAAGTTCAGCTGTAGCCTACATACTGAAGTTTTACTATTTATTTGACACAGGTAGAAGAAAATGAAGCTGTGGTCGACTATGCTTTGAAGAAAAGAAATGTGAAACTGGTGGCCGCAAGTCTCAGCTTTGGAAAAGAAGGGTTTGTGAAGTAAGTTGTCAGCTTGTAGGAGTTGGCCGTCACTCAACACCTTGAACCCTAGTCATGCAAATATGCATCATTTGCAAACAGCATACCTGTGATAAGTACACTTGTCCTGTGCAAAGAGTGTAGACCATGATCAGAGGGCTCCTTGAGGAGCCCTCTGATCATGGTCTACACTGTGTAATTTTGACATATATTGTAAAGATCAACCCTCAAAAGTAAAAAATTGTCTAGACTAAATTGAAAACTATAATTGGCCATTTGGGGTTTCAGGGAGGAAATGGTGAACCCATTACCCATTAGATACACTTGTATTCCTATTTAGTGATTTATCCCCCAACTGAAGAAAATAATTATACATATGATTGGGTCTCCAGCAAAACCTGCTATAATGACAAAATTTTCGATTTTCAGATTTTGGCAGTTTGCTCAAGAGTAGGGTGTTAGAAATACAGAACAAAAAGAATTTTGGTGTTATCTCAATTTTTAATGAAATTACAGCTAATTTAGTAAATGTCCTAGCATTGAAACATTGACACGCGAGTGCTTAATTGACTTTTAAAAAGCGGCCCAGAAACAGTATTTTCAGAACCAACAATGCTTACAGTATGCACTTTTCCTTCCAATTAAGACATAAGCTTCTGTTGAATACACATATAAAACTTATTTGGAATAAATTATGGAGAAAAGTAAAGTCTGTTAGAGTTCAGTTGCCATAGTAACGCAACCCTAAAAAAGACACAAATCTCAGTTTCTGTATGGATTTTGAGGACACTTAACGTCCAGATAGACATGGCGAACACATGGCCTCACAATATTAAACGGGTACTTCTGGCGAGCGGCAGATATTCCTGCAGGCTGTAGCACGTGTGGCAGATGCTCGTTGGGGAAATCGACGTCACGTGACCTCAGAATATCATATCTTCTCTCATCAACGTCATCACGCTCTTTCACAAAAACGACGTCAGGCTGGTCCTGTTGAAGCGGAAATACTGGATATTTCCTGAAAGTAAAATAGACAAATGTTTTATTATATAATTTTTCCTCAGAATGTTTGTTCACCCTTTCTTCAATAAAGATTTATTCAATGTCCCATCCAATTAACTGAATTTTACTTACATGCATGAAAGTAAACAGTCAATAGGTAGCTCTGTAGTATAGATCTAGTATAATAATAAGCCAACATTTACTGATCTCTATTAAACATCTCCTATAGGAACATACTTTATCATCTGATAATTTTCTTTTTGCAAAAGCGTCAAAAGATGGATACATGTATGTGAAAAAAAAACGCTAAACTAACGTTATCCATAATTTGAATAATTGAATTTACAAGATCGATCAAAAGTATCTTAATTAAAGAAGTGTCTAATGTATATGGTATTGTGCTGGTGTTGCTCTTGCTTTATTTATAGAAATAAACAAACAGTATAAGTAAAATATTCATAAACCAGACAGGGGCGTGGCCGACGATACGCACTTACGCACGTGCGTAACATCCATTTGAAAAAAGAAAAATCAAACATGGCCAAAAAGTGACATTGAAGGTTTAAAAGATGTGGCGTGAGGGTTGGGTGGGGTGGGGGTTAGACCTTAATGTCTAAAGGCTAAATCACTCTAAACACGCTTCTGAGCTCAACATTTTAGTTCTAATTTCTATTTTTCCCGTGGGAGGTTTCCAGACCCCCCCCCCCCTTCCCGCAACCAGCATTCATCAATTTCAAGTTTCAGAAACTCAAAAATTTAGTAACTACAAAGTCGGCAGCCTAAAGCCTATGGTGCTACATATACCTCTCGTACGCCTAATATTCGAATAGTTTTAGCAGAAATAAATAGTCACATTATTTCTCATGGCTTATATCCAAACGACCCCCCGGATAGGTGAATGTGGATATATAACGGGGCTTTGATCACAATTAATCGTATTCAAAGCCGCAAACCCCTAAAATCACACTTCAGGGTTCACAATTTCAGTTCTAATTTCTATTTTTCTGTCGGGGTACGTCCCCCGGACCCCAAGCAACGTTTGTCGATTTCAAGTAGATCTATTAGAAACTTAAAAACTCAGTAGATCTAATGCAAAGTCGACAGCTTAATATCTATGGTGCTACATGCACCTCTCATGCGTTGAAACCTAAAATACTTTTAGCTGAGCTTACTTTAAGTTAGTCACAAAAACTTTTTTATGTCTTATATAAGGGAGCTTTGAACAAAGTTTTATGGTCTCTCAATCAATACATTTTAATCTGGAATAGACTCTAAATAGGTCCTGACCTGATGTTTGACATCCAGCTCTCGATCATCAGTCTGGGTCTAGACAAACGCCTAAAAGCGCCCAGGTCAGTTTCTTCTTGATATCCAAATGGTGTGGCCGTGGACGTTCTATCAAACAGCAGACTCTCTAAATCCTAAAAAGAAAAATAATGAATATGAAAAATAATACTAAATATACTTTATTCATACAGAGGGGAAGACGCTATTTTTGCGATGAACGCTATTATTTCACTTGCAAGCCGTTTGGTCCCAGATCAGACGCCCGGTAACCCGGCGTCTGACCAGGCTTCACACTTTTTGCCCCTCAGATTAAAATAGATAGATCTACATGTAGATAGAAATGTAAAAAGAAAATAGATGGGTTCCTCGAAACACGTGTGTCACCTGCCAGCAAGCATCAGTATAACATTCTCTTTCCATAAAAGAAATTTCATTTCAAAATCTTCAGTAAAACAGCAGAGAGCATGAAAAGAAAATGTTGAAAAGAGGAATAACTCTCACAATATTGATACAAGAGTTATAACCCTTCAAGGTCTTGTGCAATACTCTTCCACTTGTCAACCTCTTTCCATAAATGCTGTTTCATCTTCAAAGCTTCAGTAGAACACTCAGAACAGGAGTTATGAAGCGTGACACAAAAAATGTGACGGACAGACAGACGGACGGACGGACGGGTGGACGGGCAGACAGACGCCGGAAAAGTGACCCCTAAGTGCCACCTCTGCCTACAGCAGGAAAAATAAAAAGTAGATCGAATTTTCTACGTTTTGTGCTTTGCGTTTAAAAAACGGGAAAGAATAGATCTAACGTCTTCCCCACTGTCAGATAAAATTTATTTCTTAGGAGGATACAATAATCTGAAAAGCTTAATCATTATAGATCTATACCATGTAATGTGGACAAAATCTAGATCTAGGTCTAAACGCAAAGCATTTATAAATTTAAAAAAAAAACAGCTTATAGATTTAAAACTTTGCGAGGGTTTTTCTCTGCCTAGTTTCGACTCCTATGTCGACGTACTGGGCTATCACACTTTGAAAAAAAAGAGAAAAGTACAAGTTAAAGTCTACTTTCAGTCCGAATGACCGCTCAGCCGACTGTACATTTACCCCCTGATCATTGAGCCATCTTGCCTACACTATTGAGCACTGCTAACATATGGAGCATATTGCAGCTCAGACCCTTTTAACCCCTGGGTGGAGAGGAGCAACTCGCTGTACATGTCTTGCTCAAGAACATTCCTGTACATCATTGGGGATTCGGAAAAAATCCCCGAGTCAAACCGCTGGCCCGGCGGGGGATCGAACTCACGACCCCTGGCACCGTAGTCCAACGTGTTAACCACTGGACTACTTTACATGTAGAATCTCCCATTATGTAGCAGCCAGGGTTGAGTTTTTATGATTAAATGATGAGAGATTTGTGGTGTCTCAGTCCGGAGAGCACTTGCCCTGTAAGGAAGGGGTCCCGGGTTCGAGTCCAGATGTGGCTGCTGTGTAAGCGCGTTTTTATGGCGACGTGGTAGAGTGCATGACTGCGAACCTTGCGACTCGGATTCAATCCCGGGTCGGTGCGGGTGTTTCGTTATAAGAACACCTGGTTTATAACAAATCTTAATAAATCTCAACACACCTATTGTTTTAGGGGCTTTTTTTTCGTTCAAAAACACAACAGATCTACCCCAATAAGCACAACAGGTCGAAACAAACGGGTAGGTTGAATCTACGTAAACATGCATTTAGGCCTACAGCATTTTTGTTAAAAATGTCATGAACTTTGACAGCTTGATGGAAATCCTTATTAAGCTGAGAAAACACAAACAATAAGCAATGTATGCTAGGGTAACTATGTAGATTCTACATGTATGCCTACTGCGTTATTATTTACCAATCAAAACATTGAAATGTCGTTAGCTAAAATGGCGCGGTCACGAAAGACCTCATGATAGATAATCCAGCGAAAAGATGAGAGAAAACATAGTTATATTGCTATAAATAATTGAAGATACGTACCTCGATATCTTTATCCACCGCTAACAGAGAATCTGGAACTCCTTGATCACGAAAGGTTAAAATTTACTTTGTTTTTAAACACATATGTCATGTGTAAGTTTATAGATTCTGACATCATGTTTAATCGGGAATTCCCAACGTCATAACCGATGTCATTATAGCAGGTTTTCCTGGAGAATGGCTCATATGTACAGTCATGAATATGTACCATAAGACACATTTTCTATGTCCTTTCAGATGGTAGCTTAAAGCAGGTTGAAAGTTGAGCAGAATTACATTTTTCCTATGCAAACAGTGTAGACTGATCTTCACTGTTTATCTTTTTACAATTTAATGTTTAAAAACATACCAAACAAGTCAAATAAGAATTAGACTTAATTGGAATCGCCTTTTGTTAACTCACCTGGCACCAAGTGCCAAAGAGAGTTATTGTGACAGCCCTGTGTCCGTCGTCCAACTTTTTGTTCAAAGATCTTCTTCTTGAAAGCCACTGGGCCAATTTCATCAAAACTTCATAGGATTGTTCCTTTTAGGGTACTCTCTCAGATTTCTTCAAATTAAGGTCATCCAATTGAAATTGTGGTTGCCATGGCAACCAATTAAAAAAACTTTAAAAAAAACTTCTTGTCAAAAGCTACAGATCCGAATTGAAAATAATTTTACCCAGATGTGCCATTGGTGACCCTCTATCAGATTTCTTGAAACAATTTTCCTATCTTAAAAAACATGGCCGCTAGTGGGTGGGGCAGATTTTCCTTATAGGGCTATATAGTGAAAACTTAAAAAAAAATCTTGTCTGAAACTACTGGTCCGATTTGAAAGTAATTTTATGCAAATGATCCATTGGTGACCCTCTACCAGATTTCTTAAAATTATTTTGATATCTAAAAAAAGCATGGCCACCAGTGGGTGGGTCAAGTTTTTCTTATGTTACTGTATAGTAAAAACTTCAAAAAAAACTACTGGGCCAAAATAAAAATAATTTTACACAAATGGTCAATTGATGATTCTCTACCAGATTTCTTAAAATAATTTTGTTATCTTAAAAAACATGGCCGCCAGTGGGTGGGGCACGTTTTCCTTATAAATGTTACTGTATAAATCTTCTTCTCTGATAATACTAGTCCAAATTGGAAATAATTTTACACAAATTGTCAATTGATGATCCTCTACCAGAAATCTTAAAATCATTTTGTTATCTTAAAAACGTGGCCGCCGGTGGGTGGGGCAAGTTTTCCTTATATTTCTGTATAGAAAAACTTTCAAAAAAAATTTCTCTGAAACTATTGGTCTGATTTAAGAATGATTTTACACAAATAATGATTCATGGGTGACCCTTTGCCAGGTTACTTTAAATAATCTTCCTAACTCAAACAACATTGCAACCAGTGGGTGGGGGTGAATAAGTGAAAACTTAATCATTACTGGTCTATTTACATGACCGTAATCATGGGTATCTGGTGAGCGATTTTGGGCCACATGTGGCTCTTGTTGTTTCATGGGTCATTGACTATTAAAGCAAATCAGGAATTTCCCAGTTTAGGTTGCTTTATGAGTTGTAGATAAGCATAACAGCGAAGTCTGTCTGCAAGAGAAGTGACTTTCATGTTATATTTTTATACCTTTTCAGCTTTGAAAGGTTCAGATTTCATCCAAACATGAAAATGACGAGAAGATTTTATCCCCATACACACAATTTAGACGGTTTCTTTGTAGCCAAATTGAAGAAGTTTTCCAACCAGATACCTGCTGACAAAAGTAAGAGAAAGTTATTGTGCTATATTATTATAGTTTATATTGCCATTGACAAAGCCGGTGATATTCTGTACTGTCACTTAGCAATGTTACCCCAGAACTAAGGGAGAGTACTGATGCCAAAACTAAATTAGTAATAATAGTTACTTAGCAAGTACCTGTTGCCAGTCTTACGAACCATCGTAAGACAAAAACGGTCGTAAGTCAAAACTTAAGATACTTTTTTTTTCCTCCATCTACTTCTAACATCTTTTGGGAATCATCTGAAACTTTTCAAGATATATTGAATGTCCTTAAAGGCACTTCTATGGGGGAAAAGTGTCTTATGAGGAAGAAGATAGAGGTAAAGCACTTCTTTGGAGGAAAGGGATAACACTTTCACAGCCATAGGGGACTGATATGCAGACAGTTTTGGATCCTGATCTGATGCCACGTCTCTGTTTGGCATTTGCCTCAATATTTCCTCAGTCAAAACTAAAAGACAAAAAGCCTTTTAACATGCAGACAACAAAGTTTAGTAGATGGTATTTGTCAGTTAAAAGCAGACAGTTAAAATTGGCAGTGAAAGAGAACAAGAGCCATGTGATCACATAAGGCAGGTTAAAAGTAAAGCAGAATGCTTTAAGTTCCTATCTGGAAAGGGGTCTTCTGCTCTACTTTCAGCCGGCTGTAAGTTACCATCTGGAAACTTGGAAAGATACTGAAAATGCTTTCTGTGTTTTATGTTCAGGAACTCCCTTGATGGGAACTACCTTCCTAAGAATAGAAATGATTAGAGACCTGTGTAAAAAGGGTGGGTAAGCGGACATGAGCACCCCTGACAAGAGCCCCCCGGTCGATTTTGCGCGGGCGGACACGAGCCCCCAAGTGTAGGGGGGGGGGGGGGGGGGGGGACTCATGTCCATCAATCGTGTTTATGGAGAAATGGCTTAACCCATTACCTCATAGCATGTTTATAGTTTTGAAAATAGATGACCACTTAAAGCAAGTTGATAGAAAAGCAGAATGCACCTTAAGGCGCATTCTGCTTTCCTTTCAGCCTGCTTTAAGCTAACATCTTCTAAAATATAAAAAAATATTTTTATCGTACATATTTATGACTGTATTAATTGGAACTATTCAGTGGAGGAAAAAAATAAACAGTGTCAAAAGGGTGTATTTATGGGGTAATGGGTTAAACTGCATAATGAACTTCTCATGTAATTTCCAGGTAAGCCTGCAGAAACGGAAGGGGAGTTCTTCACATCAGAAAATAATGATGATGGTGAGTAGAGTTGGATGATGCTATAGGAGTACAGTTAAACCTCTATTATGGCCACTAAATTTTGTTGATTATTGGGTGTTTCAGGCAAGTGACTACTTTAATTGACATTGTCCTTCCTTTTAGTGTTCGTAGTAGAGAGATTTTACTGTATAGCAGTTCGCGAAATAAGCTATGTGTAGTTGTGCTTTAGACAATTGTTTTCTTTTAAAGCAAAAAAGTAGGTGTCTAAATGTTTACAGTTGCGTTTCTTAATTTTAGTTTTATTTATTTAGCGTCTTTTAAGGCTGTTTTCATATATTCTCTTGAAAAGGGTTATGTATGTAAATGGAGACTAAAATTAAACTACATGTAATTCATTCATGGAATGTTTAAGTGTTTAAGACAGTAACAGCAGGCTAAAAGAAAGGAGATTTCTGCTTTACCTAAGCCTGCTTTATGCAACCACCTTTGTAGGATGTAAAAAAAAAAGTTTATTATCTGACAGTATCTGTAATTATACTGTTGCGGCGACACATCTAATCCTGAAGAAATAATGTGATTCTAGTTCTTTAACCCTTTCCCCAATAGAAACGACTTTTAGCGTATTTAATTTATTCCTGAGCTGAAGAAAATAATTCCAGTTTATACCCTCATGAACAATTACTATTACAAATATTTTATATAGCCGGGCAGATTTTAAGCTTAAAGCAGGCTGAAAGTAAAGCAGAATGTGCCTTGAGGTGGTCACCTGTCTTCAAAACTAAAAACAGGCAATGAGGTAAAGGGTTAAAAAAAAAAAAAAATTGATAACGACCACTTCACGGAAGGCTAATTGGTTGTAAGAAATACAGGTTGCAGCTTAAAAGCAAGGTGAAAATAAAACAGAAAGCTCCTAAAGCTTTCATTTCAATTCACCTTGCTTTTAGCAGCCACCTGCCGTAAAAACCAAATACTTATACATTATCAAGTGGTTGTATCACTATTAGAGAGGTTTGACTGAATTAGCCAACAAATCAAACAATTAGCAAATGAAAATTCAAGTATGCAATATTCACCTTCCGTATATTTAGATAATATATTTCTTTGGCTTTATCAAACTTTTAGCAACGACGAGACAATCAGTCGAGGGATGAGTGAGTGCAGCAAACCTGAATGCCAGTTCCGCTTACAGTCCTGTTAACCAATTATCCCATAGCCTGTTTCTTGCTTTAAAAACTTTTAAAGCAAGTAGAAAGTAAACCAGAATTCACCTTAAGTTTATCCTGTTTTACTGTCAGTCTACTACAAGCTATCATCTGCTTCAATGTGGGGCATATGTCTTATGATGCATATTTATGACTGTAAAAATTGAAACTATTTTCTTCAGCGGAGGAATAAATTAAAGGCATTAAAAATGTGAATTTATGGGATAACTGGTTATGGTTGCTTCCCAACATAGCTGCTTTCTTTGGAAATATTCTGCATTGCTTTTTAGCTCACCTGAGCTAGCTCAGGATGAGCTTTTGCAATCCTTGAATGTCCAGCGTCCGTTGTGCGGCATCAACAATTTTAGTGTTTACTATCTAGAGGCAACAATATTTATCCAATCTTTTTCAAACTTGCTAAGATTGTATAATACGATAAGAGCTCGGATGAGTGTAATTATGGTTGAAATCAGACCAATAGATCAAGAGTTATTTACCTTTGAATTGCTGAAAATGCCATATTTAACAGTGTTTACACTCTAGAGGCCACAATTTTTATCCAATCTATCTTAAACTTGCTCAGATTGTATATGACTATAAGACTTCGAATGAGTTTGATAATTGTTGAAATCAGACTAATAGGTCGAGAGTTATCTACCTTTGAATAGCTGAAAATGCCATATTTAAGGGTGTTTACACTCTAGAGGTCACAATTTTTATCCAATATATCTCAAACTTGCTCAGATTGTATATGACCATAAGAGCTTAAAATAGTGGGATTATGGTTGATATCTGACCATTTGGTCAAGAGTTATCTGCCCTTGAATAGCTGAAAATGCCATATCTAACAGCGTTTACACTCTAGCAACTACAGTTTTCAATGGATTTTGATTATACTTGCACACAAAGTATATAGCTATGAGTTCTCGAAGGAGTGTAATTATTGTTGATATCTTATCATTGCAATAGTTATCTTCCCTTGATATACTTTGAAATGCTAGAAAAGGCTTAATTTCAGTATTGTTTAGGCTGTAGTTATCTTCCCTTGATGTACTCTACTAAACTGGAATAATGAGGTTGTATTCAAAATTGTTTACATGCTATACTACAAATTTGAATGGATTTAGATTAAAACAGAAAGGTAAAGCTATCGGGCTTCAGTACAACAGGTGAGCAATATCAGGGCCTTCAGGCCCTCTTGTTTCTTGCATTATCAGTATTAAAGCAATACGGGGGGTTTTTTTTCAGATGAAACCACCCAAGAACCTAGCACATCACCAAAGAAACAAAAACCCGGCAGCCCAGCTAGATTTCCCCAGACACAAGCAAATATGGGAAGAAATAAGCAATTTGGAAAACCAGGAAATTTTAGAAACAAAATGAGAGACAGTGACTCTATAGGAGAATCTAGAGGACAAAACCCTCACAAACAGAAATGGAACAATAATAATAATAAGTCTAGACAGAATTTTAAACCAGGAAATTTTAAAAAATTCAAACCGGGGTTTGGGAGAGGCAATAAAAGATGAGTTAGCTATTAAGAGATCGAGTCCTAACGACAAGTATACTTGTCCATAACATACAGTGTATCTGTGAAGAGTACACTTGTCATGTGCAAACAGTGTAGACCCAGATCAGAGGGCTCCTCTAGGAGCCCTCTGATCAGGGCCTGCACGGTTGGTCATTTTTCAAAAAATGGACTTGACTTTCTTGGAACTGAAATTGTCCATTTGAAAATTCACTGGTGAATGAGTACAAAAGTCAAGGGTCTCCTAAATTGTGATTGGCCAACAGGCTAGACCCTGAAGAGAGGTTGTAAAAAATGTGGCATCTTATCAGGAATAAAAAAATAATTATTGTCACATGGAAATTTATTTTATGGCAAAGTTTATATAGCTTCCTTTATTATTGATAATGAATTAATCAATTAGATAAAAACCAAGCATTCAGAACTATGAATGGGTGAAGCCTTTCCTTCAGTGCTAGAGGCGCAAATACCCCGGTGTAAGGCAGATAACTGCTTAAAGCAAGATGAAAGTAAAGCAGAAAGCTTCTATGGGAGATTTTTGCTTCACTATCGTTTTGCTTCAAGCTGCTATTTTCAACAGCACCAATAAATATTGATATGCTGTGTTTATATTGAGGAGTAGGTAAAGCACACTAAGGTGGTTCTGTGGAGGAAAGTGTTCATCCTTATCATCATAATATGGTGAGAGCTACTTGTCTAGCATCGGGTTTGACTTGGCTCGGGTGCAGGTTACTGGGTCTGATTAGTATCCAAACTGATATGTATGATGTTTTATTTGCTTTAAAGACAGAAACTCAATGTTCAGTTGTTATTCATTGAGAAACGATTCAGATCTCTAAAGTATTTTAATGCAGAAAGCTCTCATTGTAACTTTCTGTAATACGGTTTCATCTGTCAGTAAGACTGGTAATTTAACTTGTAATGACTGGCAGGCTGTGGTCTAGTGGTGACACTTTAGACTGCAAGTCTAGGAATTGTGAGGTTGATCCCCCTGTCAGACAATGTCCTTCAGATGAGACTTTAACCCATTACCCCATAAATATTCTTTTTTACGCCTCTTTATTTATTCCTCCACTGAAGAAAAGAGTTCCAATTTATACAGTAATAGATTATAATTATTATTATATCATTAGATATAGTTTCAATATTCTAGCAGATGGTAGCTTAAAGCAGGCTGAAAGAAAAGCAGAATGTGCCTTACGGCGCATTCTGCTTTACTTTCAATCTGCTTTAAGTGGTCACTTATCTTGAAAACTAGAAACAGGCTATAGGATAACGGGTTAAACTAAGGTCCTATGTATCTGTGCTTTACACTGAGTATGAGAAAGAACCAGAGATTCTGTCACAAAAGAGTAGGGCTTAGGTTCCTCTGTATCAGCTTCCCTCTATCTCACATCCAATTAGCCTAGCATTGGCAGAAACAAGGGTAAATCAAAACAAACAAACAAATAACTCTTTTACTGCATAAGCCAAGTTTCTTGATCTGTGATAAATATTTGGATCCAGATTAAACGGAGAAATTTAGCATCTGATCAGGATCCAAACTGTATCCCAATGGTACAGTACATCTTCAAATGGACAGAGGAATAAAACTGACATTTTCAGCAGTTGAGGAGTTCAGTAATATTGATGAATGAAATTTCAGTGTAAATATTGAAAAATAGAATATCAAATAGAGCATTTCAACATTTGAATTGTATCAAATTTCAAGAGATGTCTTTTAATCCTTTTCTCCCTAGCCTCATTTATATCCAACTGTGTTTAAGGCTGGTGATTGCTTAACCCATTACTCCATAGATACGCCTTTAATTTATTTCTCCATTATAGAAAATTGAGCAAAGGGTATTTTGTCCGAAAGGTATTTTGCCTGTAAACCAATTTCACTTGAAACAATCATAAATATGCATCATAAGAAATAGTTCATATGTCATAGAAGATGGAAGCTTAAAGCAAGTTTAAAGTAAAGCAGAATGTGCCTTAAGGCACATTCTGCTTTACTTTGAAACCTGCTTTAAGCGGTCATCTGTCAAAACTAGAAACAGGCTATGGGGTAAGGAATTACAGCTAAATGAATTTGAAAGTATAGCTTTAAAACCTTTAACTCATAGCCTGTTTCTAGTTTTGAAGATAGTTGACAAGTTAAAGCAAGTTGAAAGTAATGTAGAATGTGCCTTAAGCCACATTCATCTTTCCTTTCAACCTGCTTTAAGCTATTATTTGCTAGAGTACAGAAAATTATTTTCTTATGATTCTTATTTGTGACAGTGTAAATTGGAATTATTTTCTAAATTAGAAAAAAGGCATATTTATGGAGTAAAGAGTTAAAAGATTTCATCTGCATATATGAATTTAATTTCTTTTTGTGCCTATGTGGAGACAGAGTAGGAAATCATTGAAACATAAAAATGAATTTTATTGTGCACAGGAAAGTGTTTACGTTACTTTGATCTAGAATTTTACAATTTTCTGGTATGTGCATGAATAAAGATTTCATACAGTCATTGTTATCTTGCTTTTTGTGGACCCAAGATCGAAATTTAGGGACATATTGACTTTTTGTGTTTTTGTTTGCCGATTGGTTGGTTGGTTTGTTTGTCTGTCTGTTTGTTCACAACGTTAACATTGGCCATAACTGTGGAATCAGTGAGTTGGGATTAACAGCACTGCAACATAGCCCCAAGATACATATGTTACAGTCAATCTGTGTAATCAGTCATTACGCGTAATGACTAGTCAATCTGTGAAAATGTTCATGCACAAAACACCACAATCTCACTACAAAACCACTCTTTGTCAAAATTATTTTTAAAAATAAATCTAAAACAAAATATAGCCTGTAGCTTTACATGAAAATTATTCAATTCTTTCCTATTTACAGCGTTCAAGGTCTTAAACATCATTTCACAAATTGACTGAAATAAGGTGTGAAATAAATGTGGTGTTTTGTGCAGGAAATCTTTGGAAACTTTTAAAAGAAATCATTGTCTATCATCATAAATAGTATCATTAAAGAACTATGTGAAAAAGTCATTTCACAGATTGACTAGTCATTACGCGTAATGACTGATTACACAGATTGACTGTAACATATACAAGGTGATGGAGACTTCATATGGAGCTTAATTAGTATTAAGGGTTCTCCACTTAAGAAGCTCATTCAGCTCAGTACAACTGGGGTTATGTCAGACAAAGGTCAAGACAATTTAGAGGTCATGGTCACATCAGGGGGCATTGTATCTCATAAAACACATTATAATCAAAATTTGAAGTCCATATGAAAAATTTAGCATAGAATGATTGATTAAAAAAACACTAAATATCTGGATTGAACATCATTGCAAACACTAAAGTAGGTCCAATCAGGGTGCTTACTGATTTTCATTTTGATCGTGGTTCTGTAAATATAAAGATGATGGGGCAAGTTTATTTTTGCAAGGCACCTAATTTTACATTAAATTTTGCATTATATAAGTGTCTGACCCAGAAAGTCTGATCAGCTAACAGGTTTGTATGTAAAGTTCCTTTTTAAACCCCTGACAAAAGATGGCACATAATGTTCATATACAGTAAAACTTCTATATTACAACCATTTAAAATAAGGTTAGTTGATTGTATAAAGGACAGGTGACAGCTTAAAGCAAGGTGATAGTGAAACAGAAAGTACTACAGTAGCTTTCTGTTTTACTGTCACCCATATTGCTTTAAGCCGTTGCCTATCGTAAACATCTCATAATTAAACACAATGTTGTGGTAATGATAAAGAAGTTATGCTGTATATGCATTGATGTGTGGATGGGCATAGAGGGTTTGTTTGAAACAAATTGTCGCCATAGTAAAATTGAATTCTCACAATATTGAAGAAAATTTCATTAACCAAAATTCTTTATTGGTAAATTATGAAGTAAGGCCTTTTAACCCTTTAACAGATAACCTGTTTCTTTTATTGAAGACAAGTGACCACTTAAAGCAGGTCAAAAGGAAAGCAGAATGCGCCTTAAGGCGCATTCTGCTTTACTTTCAGCCTGCTTTAAGCTACCATCTTCTAGAATATAGAAAATATTTCTTTTAATATATATTCATGACTGTATAAATTGAATCTTTTTTCTTCAGTGGAGGAATAAATTAAATGCACTAAAAGGTGCTTCTATGGGGTAACAAGGTTGAGAAGGTTCATTACTAAAATACTATTTTTATGCTCCCCTTTATGGGGGGAGCATATAGTCGCAGCTTAGTCCGTCCGTCCGTGTATCCGCGCCACTAAAGTGGGTTAGAGGGCCAGATAACGGTAAACATAACGAAAGAAGACAATAGAGTTCATTCCGTAACAATAACCTAAGGGGCCGTGGCCCGTTATTCGAACAAAAGAAAATAACAAAAGAAAGGGCCCTCTAACCCACTTCGGTGGCACGTCTGTCCGTCCGCACCACTAAAGTGGGTTAGAGGGCCAGATAACGGTAAACATAACAAAAGAAGACAATAGAGTTCATTCTGTAACAATAGAGTAAGGGGCCGTGGCCCGTTATTCAAACAAAAGAAAATAACAAAAGAAAAGGCCCTCTAACCCACTTCGGAGGCACGTTCGAGCGATCGAAAGGTCCTTTGTTGGGTAGCGAGAACAATAGATTCCATTCATTCCGTGATTATTGTTATTGTGGGGTATTTTTGTTGCTGTTGGGTACTTTTAAACAAAGAAAATACCCAACAAATGTCCATCTGTGAGGACGTCCGTCCGCACGCACGAAAGGTCCTTTGTTGAGTAGGGAGAACAATAGATTCCATTCATTCCGTGATTGCCCTATTGTTATTGTTGGGTTTTTAGCTCACCTGAGCTAGCTCAGGATGAGCTTTTGCAATCCTTGAATGTCCGTCGTCAACAATTTTAGTGTTTACGCTCTAGAGGCCACAATATTTATCCAATCTTTCTCAAACTTGCTCAGATGGTATATTGCCATAAGAGTTCGGATGAGTTCGATTATGGTTGAAATCGGACAAATAGGTCATGAGTTATCTACCTTTGAACTGCTGAAAATGCCATATTTAACAGTGTTCACACTCTAGAGGCCACAGTATTTATCCAATCTTTCTAGACTTGCCCAGATTGTATATGACTATAAGAGTTCGGATGAGTTTGATTTTGGTTGAAATCGGACAAATAGATCAAGAGTAATCTACCTTTGAATTGCTGAAAATGCCATATTTAACGGTGTTTACACTCTAGAGGCCACAATTGTTATCCAATCTATCTCAAACCTGCTCAGATTGTAAATGACTATAAGAGTTCAGATGAGTTTGATTTTGGTTGAAATCAGATCAATAGGTCAAAAGTTATCTACCTTTGAATTGCTGAAAATGATATATTTAACAGTTTTTACGCTCTAGAGGCCACAATATTTATCCAAGCTCTCTCAAACTTGCCCAAATTGTATATGACCATAAGAGTTCGTAAAAGGGTGATTATGGTTGGAATCGGACAAATAGATCAAGAGATATCTACCTTTGAATTGCTGAAAATGCCATATTTTACAGCTTTTACACTCTTGCAACTACAGTTTTCAATGGATTTTGAGTATACTTGTACACAAAGGATGTAGCTAAACATTCTGGAAGGAGTGCAATTATTGTTGAAATGTAATCATTGTTGCAATAGTTACCTGCCCTTGATATACTTTGAAATGCTAGAAAAAGGCTTCATTTCAGAAATGTTTAGGCTCTAGTTATCTGCCTTTGATGTACTCTACTAATTACTACAGTAGGTCGACAAACTTGAATGGATTTAGAATAAAACGGGTGAAATTCAAAGGTAAAGCTATCAGGCTTCATTACAAATGGTGAGCGATATCAGGGCCTTCAGGCCCTCTTGTTTTTGTTGCTGTTGGGTACTTTTAAACAAAATAAAAACCCAACAAGTGCCCAAATGGAAGGACGTAGTCCGTCTGTCCGTCACGCTTTTTTGTCCGGAGCATATCTCTTGAACGGTACACCATAGGTTGATGAAACTTGATACAGTGATAGAGAATGACAGAAGGAGGTGCAGTACACAAGAACCGTAACTCTCTCATCTCCAAATTTTGAATTATCTCCATTTTTCTCATAAAAAATTCAATTTTGTCCGGAGCATATCTCTGGACTTTTACACCGAAAGTTGATGAAACTTGTAACAGTGATAGAGGATGACTGAAGGAAGTGCAGTGCAGTGTCATCTCCCAATATTGAATTATCTCCCTTTTTCAAAAAATACAAAACAATTTTGTCCGGAGTATATCTCTTGACTGCTACACCGTAAGTTAATGGAACTTGATACAGTGATAGGTGATGACATAAGGAAGTGCAGTACACAAGAACCATGACTCTGTCATCTCCTAATATTTAATTATCTCCCCTTTTCTATTTAAAAAAAATCAAATTTTGTCTGGAGCATATCTCTTGAGCATTGCATTGTAAGTTGATGAAACTTGATACAGTGATAAGAGATGACAGAGGGAGTGCTGTACTCAAGAACCATAACTCTACCATCTCCCAATATTGAATTATCTCTCTTTTTCTACATACAAATTTTAAAAATCAAATTTTCTGTCGCACTGTAACTTGATGAAATTTGATACTGTGTTAGAGGATGAAAAAAAGAAGTGTAGTACACAAGAATTATAACTGTCACCTCCAAATATTGAATTGCCTCCCTTTTTCATAATAAATTCATTTTTGTCTGAAGCATATCTCCTGAACGTTACATCGTAAGTTGATGAAACTTGATACTGTGTTCACCTACTTAACATGCCATACCTTGGGCTTTTTCTTTGTGGGGAGCATCCATCGTTGGGAACGATATTCTTGTTTACCTTATCTAGATCCACTTCCAGTATGAAGAAATATAACGTGGAATACAAATAGGATAGCCTGTTTCTAGTTTTGAAGATAAGTGGCCAATCAAAGCAGTTTGAAAGAAAAACATCAAAGGAACTTACAGTCTGCTGTAAACTGCCATCTGGAAAGATGCTGAAAATGCCTTATGGTTAGGATTTCCTAGGTCAGGACTACTTTCCACAAGTATAGAAATAATAAGGGGCATAAAAATGAGTATTTATGAAGAGATGGTTAATAGAAATGTATTTTATGTATTGATGTTGGGCAAATTTGGTGTATGTAGCATGATTGAGTTGGAGCCCAAACAACAGAATGCTCCCTTTTTCAGCTCACCTCCACAAAGTGAGGGGGGATAATTACTATACTGTCAGGGTCCAAACTGTATCTCGGAAACTGACTGGTTCAATGAAACTTAATGAACTATAGATGCACTTTAATGAGAACATAATTTTAAAATGTAAGTGAGTGACTTTGACCTTGACCTCTGGGGGTCAACATTAAGATTTTGCGTTAAAGTCTGTACTGGATTTAAAGTCAGTTCTGACCTAACTCCTACACTTATGGTCACGAACCTTCATATGCTGATGCATTTCAGTGAGTACACAATGATGCACAGCAGTTGGATGACCCTTGACCTTTAGGGTCAACATTAAGGTTTTGCGGTAAAGTCTGTTCTGGCCTATAACTACTGCACATACAGGCATAAAACTTCATGTGCTGATGTGCCTCAATGAGTACACCACTTTGCACTGCATTTGCAACCAATATGCATTTAAGTCTGTTCTGACCTAACTACTGCACCTATAGTCACGAAACTGCATATGCTAATGCACCTCAATGAGTAAACCACTTTGCACCACAGTTTGATGACCTTGACCTCTTGGGTCAATGTAAGTTTTGTTTTAAAATCTGTTCTGGCCTAACAACTGCACCTATGATCATGAAACTTAATAAACTGATCAGATGTGCCTCAAATAGTACACAATGTTGCACCACAGGTTGATGACCTTGACCTTTGGCCTTGACATCTTGGATCAATGTTAAGGTTTTGCTTTAAAGTCTGTTCTGGCCTAACTACTGCACCTCAATGAGTACACTGTGTTGCACTACAACTGTCTCGTGACTTATATTTTTTGGTTCAGAGAAATTTTGACAGCACCCTCATTTTTATTCAGCATTTATTTTTTTGGTCTGATTGAAATGTGCTCGAGATGAGCTTAATAATCTAAATTTTTTGATTACCCATTCTGATTGACCTGAGACTGTGACCTTGACCTTTGACCTACATACCCGGGTCTTGAAGTTGCACGACAAATCATATTCAATAGAAGAATTTAAAAATGTGCAATTCGAAAATCCATCCATAGGAAATAAAAACAGAAAATTTGCTGAATCTCTTTTTTTTATATTTTTATATTTTGAATTTTCTCCTGGGGCAATTTAACCTGAAATGGAGCTATATAGCTAGATCTTTGCTTTGAACTAAATAACATCAAATAGACCGCAAATAAGAATTCCCTGCTGGTTGAAGGGGCTAATGCAATGGCAATATTTAATTGCAAATGTTTTTAAGCCTTTTCTCCACCAAGCTCAGTTTCGTTTTTATTAAAAGTGTTAAAACAATAAAAAAAAATTGCATTTCTACTGATATTTAAAATCATGTGTTTTTGTAGACGTGCTTTTTGCCATAAATTTACCCCCAGAAGATTTTTAGGCACTTTGGTTTTGAGATTCTTTTAGTCAACAAGAGCCTTTGCACAATACTTTAACTATCAATTTATTTTCTATAAAATTGTTTTTCAGTTTTCAGACTCATAATACATTAACCCTCTATATATATATTTGTTTTGTTGTTGTTGTTGTTGTTTTCATTGCGTTTCAGCTCATATGTGTCAGCTTTTATACCAACTCCAATTTATTTACAAAAAAGTATTTCCGGTTCCGGTTTCGATTTGCCTCCATAATTCAAAACGTTGCATAATGCATAGATTTGTGCTCATGTCTTGACTACAACCGTTACAGCAATAATTGAGGTGAGAAAGTAAGCAACTTTTAGTATCGTGCCGAACGTGAAGCTTAACTAGCAAACAAACAGACTGAAAAATGGGTAGAAATGGCTTCCCTCCTTGAACTTCCTTGGCGCTTCGAATTCACTGGTATACTGTTGTCTCCTATTCTCGTGTGGCTAAGCCTTAGGATATATATAAAGCACATACATTGCTTTTAAGAATTCTTCTTTGTGGCTTAAAAAACAGTTGAAACTCCGAATAAAGTATAACATCCATAAAAATAATCATAAAAAATAATATCTTGGTCATTACTACGTTTGAATACACCTCCCTGCATGATGTGAATCAGTCAAATGTTTCTCATATTCTCGGGCCTTCTGATTGGTTGTCAACGTTTGTTGCTATGGAGGGGATAAATTCTTCAGTTCAGATAACTGTTTTTGGAGTCACTTTAAATCTATCATATTGACAATTTCTGCGTCTGTGGCATCAATTTTTGTTTGTTTATTTAGATTTAACTATGCACTAGTATTAAATGAATTACAATATCCAACACGTTTTATATGTGAAATTTCGAAAAAAGATAACTCAAACCCAATTGATGTTTTATTTGTCCTTACAACATTTTCCAACATAAATTTATCGGAGGAAAAGCGTTGATATATTTCTGGATGTCAACTTCAAGAGTGTCCATTTAATCTGTTTTTGTAAGACACGAGATTATGAGAAACCACGAGAATACGAGAATTGACGATATACATCGTACAGCGGATGTTGCTCCAAAGTGATACGGAATCCATGGTGAATTGATGTAAACAATGTCAGGCCCGGTAATAAATATGTCTATTACACAATTATTGCAATACGTAAGTATTAAACATTTAAGCGTACCGAATCAGAACTAATTTCGGCCTGTCGCAAACAAGCCTCTTCTGTTACAAACGTTGAATGGTCCGTGAATTATGAGAGTTTAGTCTGCCCGATCACCAACAACGTGTGCCGAGTGTGCACAAATTGGCCGAATATGTGCATTATATACATGTAAAGTGTAATTGTTTCTCCTCTACAAATAGATAGTAACTCTATGTATTAGGATTTTCTCCAAGTGTTAGCGAAACAGTTGCGCATTTTGTTAATTTGGCCATTTCATTCTACCATCACTGTACTGCGTCTTGCAGGCAGGTGACAGTTTACTGTACCGCATCTTGCATTTCTACTGTACTGCATCTTGATTATACAATCTGTAAATCTGAACGAAATGAATCGAAAATGAAACTTGGGCCCGTATTCTGAACCATCCTACGTATTTTCGCTAAGTAAAATTATTGTCTAACCTTTCCTCTAGGAAAATACGTTTAGCTGAGGCTTTTGAGCCGACGTTTGTGTATAAGTTTCTTCGTGAAATTAGGTCAACTTCGGGGTGGGGTAACGTCACTACAAACGACTAAGGGTACTGTTTAAGACCTAATTACCTACGGTCTTCATCGCGAAAACGTGGAAAACATTGATATCTATTCAAAATCTATATTTGAGATATACATGATCACTTTATGTACCAAAACTAGCGTAAGTACATAATTAGTTTCACAATTATATAACTAACTAACGAACCGAATTTCAATGAAGTCGCCGTGGCTCAATGGTGAAAGAGTCAGACTAGCATGTTTTGGAAAATACAATCAGTAAATCTGGTACGATGAAAGTGATTTTTGATGTCTCTGGTGCATAACGTCCTGGAGTAGTTTCATTTTCTGTCCCTTGAATTTTTTTCTTTGGGCCACCCATAAACCTCAGATATAGCCCCTTAAATAATTTTAAGCCTGTTACCCAAAATAACTCATGAGTTTGGGAAATTTTCAAAGTTTATGAAAACACTCTATAATGGTTTTGTATTGAAGAGCTTTTTAAGATGAACGAAAAAAAAGTGTAAATTTTGGTGAACAACGTTTGGCTCCACGGCCATATAAAATTTATCCCACCCACTTTTTCTTATTTCGTCCTTTTCAAACAGCCCGCTTCAATAAAAACATTTCAAATGAAAACAAACATGATAATTTGGTTTTGTGTTATTTATTTCCTATCTATGGTAGTATTTCTTCATACAAAAACTAATTTAAGAGA
Organism: Gari tellinella; assembly: GCA_922989275.2. Taxonomy (NCBI): domain Eukaryota; kingdom Metazoa; phylum Mollusca; class Bivalvia; order Cardiida; family Psammobiidae; genus Gari; species Gari tellinella. The sequence continues at coordinate 24,090,400 of OV277870.1, forward strand.
AAACAGGCACCAAATGTGAAATTTATAAAGCTCTAAATATCATCGATATGGTACTTTTTTGTAAATTTTGTTAAGGGAGATAACTCTATTTTCTTCAATTACTCAACATTTTCAACACTAACCTATCAATCTCTTTTCATATTTTGAATTGCCTTCGTATGGATTTTCATCTGGTAGAATATAAAAAAGTTAGATACTAGAAATGTAATTTTTTTTTACTATTTCTCTTAATTTTTTGTTTAAAAAAAATATCATTACCCATAAAAACCATGTTGTTGATTCAGATAGTCATATTTTCCAAATCTGGTGCCTGTTTGGTCTTGATTTAGATTCTTTATGTCAAAATACTTCCACAGACATTAAATACATAATGAAAAACAAAATTACCATGTTTGTTTTTCTTTAAAAAAAAGATTTTACTGAAGCTTTGACAAAATTTGAGAAAAAGTCTGAATTGACACATCTATTCCAAATTGCCGTATTGCAAAATAAAGCACACCAACATATGAATCTTTTCCTGTTTTTTTTATTTATCATAAACAGCTCTTTCGAAATAAACATGAAAGAAAAAAAGTTAAATACTTTGAAAAATTCGCTTATAAATGGGTTTGATACACCCTTAACATCGGGATATTGTATCTCATTGCAGTGGTTGTTTCGCCCAAATCGTACCATCGCATCACATCAAGATGTAATAAAAATACAATGTTGTTCAAGGGAAATCTGCTTTCAGCAAGAAGCCGGTTAAAGGCAAAATACTCATGAAATCTACCGGCATTTTGCAGGGTATCAATAACGGCAGACAGAAGGAGCTCAAGTGATTTGTTTCTTCGTCTGGTAATGATTCACAACCTAAATCACAGCTTGATTGGTCAACTATTTTAACACTGTCGTCTACTTTCAATATGTTTTTCCGTTGACTGTCTTTCGGGATCGTGCCTTCTCTTGATAAGTGTATCTCTCTCTCTAAGTCATTTACAGTAATAATCCGTCCTTGCTCACGACATAAATCAGGGATAATTTTAAAATTTGTTGTCTTTATTTTGTTGTTTGCAACAACACAAATTTTTATCTCTTTTCTTGGGTGGTTTTCTGTGGTGTGTTCAATTATTCCTCAAATGTTTGGAATGAATCCGCGCAGTAATCACACTTGCAATCCATAGTCGACCTGCAAACAGACGAAGAACGGTCATTTAGTATTAACAAGAAGCAGTACAGTAAATATCACAGCCTTTGCAAGAAACAGTACATACGTATTGCAAGACGCAGTACAGTAATGCTTCAACAAATCGATCAAATTTGCAAACTGTAGATCATTTTAGCCAACACCGTGAGATATTACAAATGCATGTTGTTATTTGCCATCGATCCAGTGAAAAACAATTATATTTTAACTGTATATAATGCACATATTCGGCCAATTTTTGCAAATTCGGCACACATTGTTGGTGATAGGGCAGACTAAACTCTCATAGTTCACGGACAAATCGACGTTTGTATCAGAAGAGGTTTGTTTACGAAAGACAGAAATTAGTTCTGATTCAGTACGATTAAATGTTTGATACTTATTTGTTGCAATAAGTGTGTAATAGACGTATTTCTTACCTGGCCTGGCATTGTTTACATCAATTCACCATGGATTCCGTATCACTTTGGAGCAACATCCGCTGTACGATGTATACCAGTGGAATTTATATTAGCTGCATTTCCAAGCCACCCCATGGCCATACTAGATAGATAAGATAACTGTATAACTGGTTCTTCGTTGTAATGATAAAGAAACGGACTAGGTTTATTATATCGTGCACCTGATGCTAGTAATACCCGAAAACCAAAAATAAAACTAGATTTTTTTTTTTTTTAAATTAATGCACATGTCACAGTGTGTAGATTTTTCATCACTTGTATGCCCTAAGCACGCTTTTGTGGTGACATGGTACAGTTCATGACTGCCAAACTGGCTACCCTGGATGGAGTGGATGGTGGGGGAAAAACCCCGGCTACATTTGATGAAAAAAATCTCATTGACATACCCTGTACCTCCATCCTGCTTCTGTATCCCTACAGAGAGGTAGAAACATATGCTACGTTGTCCCATTTTGCTGCACAGACATATACAAACACTCCTTCTTCCCTGTAGCAATAAGTCTATGGATCAGCTACCTGCACCCATCGCCACAACCCAGACATTGGACAGGTTTCTTTCTCTATAGGCAGTGGCTATAAAAACGTCCGGAACCGGACGGCTAGCCCACCCTCAAAGTGTAGGCTAGTGGTACGATTGCGGACGTCTAGCCTACACTGAGGGTGGGCTAGCCGTCCGGAATAGATTTTCTTCAGAGCATATACTGCTTTTTAGGTGGGTTAATGCATGGTTGTATACGGGAAACATATAAAAATCCATTGAAATTTCAAAAAACCATCAATTTGAAGGAATAAATGAACGTGACATAAATACCCAAAGAGCGACGTTCGCATCCGCAATTTTAAAGAGGTGAAATATTCAAGAGTAAAAGTGAGTAAACTAAAGTTTCGCCCTACTTTCTTCTTCATGTCTGCATGAAACTGGCTGCATATTAGCTCAGTAGTAGAGTGTCTGCTTGCAGATCTGGAGGTCAAGGGATCATTTTCGGCCCAGTAAAATCAAATACTTATTTGGTTGAATGGTTTCCCCTCCTCAATCCTTGGCACTCAGGATTTTGAGTTAGCATTATGACTGATTTGTAGATAGGTGTGAGGATAAAGTGAACAGTCAGGTTTCAGTTCCTGGTGCACCTCAAAAGTGCAATAATGCATCAGAGTGGGCCCAGTAGTAGTAATGCCTTCAATAGATCTAATGTATCAGAAAAAAGAAAGAAATCCCATGATGTTCCTGAGCAGACCATCACATAAAGGTATTAGTTTTTGAGATACTCTGCTTAACCCTTTACCCCATAGAAGCGCCTTTTAGCGAATATGATATATTCCTCCGCTGAATTAAAAAGTTCCAATTCAATCAGTCATGAAAATATATTATTGCTAATAGTTTCTAGATTCAAACACTTGATAGCTTAAAGCAGGCTGAAAGTAAAGCAGAATGCGGCTCAAGGCGCATTCTGCTTTACTTTCAACCTGCTTTAAGTAGTCATCTATGTTCAATACTAGAAATAAGCTATCAGGTAAAGGGTTAATACGGCGCTTATAGCAATAAAATTAAGGACAGTTTATATTTCTTTGAGTGTAAATTATTGTTTTAAATCTGTCAGACAATGAATAAATATTGATGCTGATGGTTCACCAGACAACAAAATCATGTTTTAATTTATTCAGAATGGAGAGAGTTGTGGCCCTTGTTGACATGGACTGCTTCTATGTGCAAGTGGAGCAAAGGTTGAATCCCAGTTTGAAAGGCAAACCATGTGCAGTGGTGCAGTACAATCCATGGAAGGGAGGAGGGTATGTAGAACGGGTGTCACGTAAACTTAACTCTTTCCTCCCTATAACCTCAAATGGACAATTCTAGTTTTCAGTTTAGTCCAGTCCATTTTTCCACTTTTAAGGGTTGAATTTTACAATAAAGGTCAAAATGACAAACAGTTTAGACCCTGGTCTACACTGTTTGCATAGGCCACATGTACTCCTCACAGGTACACTGTTTGCAAAGGACACTTATATGCATGACTAGGGTTCAAAGAGTTAAGGAGAAGTACAATCAGTGTTACGACCCTTGCTGGCCCCTTAGTAATAGTATTTGGACACAGGCAAACAATGTTGACGAAGGAGCAGACTGATCAGGGTTTACACTGTTTGAAGTTTAATTAGCACCTTTTGGACAAATTACTGTGTGATAAAAGCAATAAGTTAGAATTTAGGATGAATACAGCAGGTGTTTAGGACATGTTGCTGGTTAAAGTATGATAAATGTAGGAGTTTCATCTTGTTTTAAACGTCACCTGTCTTTTAATCATCAAAGTTCTTTTTAGCTCGACTTTTTCAAAAAGTCGAGCTATTGTCGTCACCCTGTCGTCTGCGTCTGCGTCAGCGTCTGCGTCTGCGTCAGCGTCTGCGTCAGCGTCTGCGTCGGTTAAGTTTTTTGCTTAAGGTTTTTGTAAGAGTTGATTTCTCAATAACTATCAAAGGTATCCATTTGAAACTTGGAATAGTTGTTCAGTATCAATAAGGCAACTCATTACAACAAGGCAGGTAACCTTTGGATTTCTCATTTCAGAGTTATTGCCCTTGTTTTATTTACTTAAAAATTATAAATTAACATATCTCAATAACCAGAGAAGGTATCCATTTGAAACTTGGAATAGTTGTTCAGTATCAAAAGGGCAACTCATTACAACAAGGCAGGTAACCCTGGGATTTGTCATCTCAGAGTTATTGCCCTTGTTTTATTTACTTAAAAATTATAAATTAACATATCTCAATAACCAGAGAAGGTATCCATTTGAAACTTGGAATAATTGTTCAGTATCAAAAGGGCAACTCATTTCAACAAGGCAGGTAACCCTGGGATTTGTCATTTCAGAGTTATTGCCCTTGTTTTATTTACTTAAAAATTATAAATTAACATATCTCAATAACTATCAAAGGTATCCATTTGAAACTTTGAATGCTTGTTCAGTATCAAAAGGGCAACTCATTACAACAAGGCAGGTAACCCTGGGATTTGTCATTTCAGAGTTATTGCCCTTGTTTTATTTACTTAAAAATTGTAAATTAACATATCTAAATAACTATGAAAGATATTAACTTGAAACTTGGAATAGTTATTCAGTATCAAAAGAGCAACCAATTACAACAAGGCAGGTAACTCTGGGATTTGTCATTTCAGAGTTATTGCCCATTTTTTATTTACTTCAAAATTGTAAATTAACATATCGAAATAACTATGAAAGATATTAACTTGAAACTTTGAATAGTTATTCAGTATCAAAAGGGCAACTCATTACAACAAGACCGGGGCACCCTGAATTTTGTGTATCCAGAGTTATTGCCCTTGTTTTATTTACTTAAAAGTTATAAATTAACATATCTAAATAACTGTGAAAGATATTAACTTGAAACTTTGAATACTTGTTAAGTATCAAAAGGACAACTCATTACAACAAGGTAGGTTACTCTGTGATTTGTAATTCCAGAGTAATTGTCCTTGATTTATTTACTTAAAACTTGTAAATTGAAATATCTTAATAACTTTCAAAGGTATTAACTTGAAACTTTAAATACTTGTGTTATATCAAAAGTGCAACTCATTCAAACAAGAAAGGTGAACGGGGAGGTGCCATTCCAGAGTTATTGTCCTTGTTTTGACTTATAGTTTACTGTAAATGGAATGTAGACTGTCCAAGTATGTTTGAGTTGTTGTTGCTTACAAATTTCCATGATCAATAGGGCATTAAACACCCATAGGCATTCTTTAAGTTTGAAAAATGTAGCCGTCTCAAGTACATGAAAGTCGAGCGTCCAGCACCCGTTTGCGGTGCTCTCGTTTATTGTGACTGTAATAAAGGGGGTCTTTTTATTTATTTTAAACCTTGGTTGCAGAAACATCCTGTATGACTACAGTACATACTATAATACTGTTTGTATCTCAGGATCATAGCTGTAAGTTACGAGGCTCGTGATTTTGGTGTGACAAGAAATATGCGTGGCGATGATGCTAAGGCCAAGTGTCCTGCAATAGAACTGGTCAGAGTTCCACTGGTTAGAGGCAAAGCAGACCTTACAAAGTAAGACATTTACAGTCAAATATCTCTATTGCAACAACTGTAGTGTGTTATCCAAGGTATGAATCAATTTGCTCTGAGTAAATGGATTAAATTACTATTATGGACAATCCAGAGCAAGAGGACAATCTACATTGTTGTTGTGTGTTAATTATCAGCTGTTTAAATAATAATAATAATAATAATAATTCTTTATTCAATCAGTAACTTGAATTAACAAATTCCTCGTTACTCTTAACATATTAACATACACGTTAACATATTTACAGATGGCCAAAGTGGCCAAACAAACATGCATATAATAATAATAATAATAATAATAAAAAAAAAGTATTTCAAATGATAGTAGATTTATTTTCGAAAATTTAGAATTTGAGGTTGAACTGCTATTTTCATGAAAAAAAGAGAAAAAAGATATTAAATGATCATTTTTGGTAAATGATTAGATAATAAAACACTGACTCGTATACAAATCAATCAAGGTAGTTCAGTGCAGCTTTCCTCATATCAAAAGCTTCATAGATATACCTTGATAGATTTAGTAAGGTTTTGGAACTATTTGATTTCATCAACTCTACATACTTATAAGCACTTGGGTTTTGGTAAAAATAACGTTTTAGATATTTTTTTCTTAAGTCAGTATACAGAGTACATACTAAAACAAAATGAAACTCGTCTTCTATGTCATGCTTGTAACAAAACACACAATACCTTTCCTCTCTTTCAGTTCTACCTGCACCGTAACGCCCGGATTCAATTCTTAAATTATGGGATGATAATCTCAACTTAGCTAAAATATACATGTACTTCTTTGGTAAAACAGTAAGATAATGTTCGTGTTCAAAAGTTTCTTTGAAAAATTTGTATGTATATAAAACGTTAGACTCTTGGATAGAAGCACACCAAGACTGTTTAAATACGTCCACTACTCTGGCTTTAAAAACAACATGAAACTTATTTAAATCCACCGTATATTGATTCAGCCAAACATAGGAAAAACCATAATCATCTAAAAGTTTTTTAACATCACTTAACCAGTTGGTTTTACCCTTGTTAAGATCATCACCCATTTCACTCAACAATGTTTGAAGAATAATATTTTCACTTAGAACAAGTTTGCACCAGTACTTAATTACTCTGCTATACCTATTGATATACAATGGAAACCTACCTAACTCACCGTAAATACACATGTTACGTGTAGAAGCTCTAACACCTAATAATCTCTTACAAAATTTTAAATGCAGATTCTCCAATTGTTTACTTTTTGTGCAGCCCCACACTTCACATGAGTAATTCAAGATGGATCCTACGAAGGCATCCAAAAGCTGACAAAAAGTCTTTGGTTTAAAGCAATACTTTTTAACGTTTACAACCAATGTATTAAGGGCTTTTAATCCCTTACCTGTTAATGTACTTATATAACTGTTAAATGTGCCAGTATAACTAAAAACAACGCCTAAATAAGTAAAATCATCTACAATTTCTATTGTTTGACCTTTATATTTCCAAACATATTCCATCGGTACTCTGCCCCTATTTCTGAAAACCATTATCTTTGTTTTCTTCACATTGACCTCTAACCCCCATCTGTCACAATACCTTTCCAAATTATCTAAACTATTCTGCAATTCGCTTGGATCAGACCCCAATATCACCATATCATCCGCAAATAAAAGCAAAATAAGGTTTATTTGATCAAGAGTCAGTCCGCTACTTATTCTGTCTGAAAGAAACAGCTCAAGGTCATTAAGATAAAGAGCAAACATTATCGGTGAAATTACCTCCCCTTGCTTTAAACCAATCGCACATTCGTAGAAGGATGAATAATCATCACAATGCTTAATACACATTTGAACTATTGAATACATTTCTTTAATGATCCGTAACATTTTACCCTTAATACCTACCCTAAACAATTTCAGCCAAAGACCATGGTGATACACACTGTCAAATGCCTTTTTCAAATCAACAAAGGCGCAAAATAATTTCCCCTTATTACGCAATATTTTTTGAATTGTTGCATTCAACACAAATATAGCGTCTGTTGTTGAGCGGCCCCTTTCTAAACCCAAATTGGGCGTCTGTCAGAATATCATTGTTTTCAGCCCAAGATGAAATGCGATTGTTTAAAACGCCTGTGAAAATCTTTGAGAAACAGCTCACCAACGAAATGCCCCTGTAGTTATTAACGTTACTTTTATCACCCTTCTTAAATAACGGTACAATAATACCCTCACACCATTTCTCTGGGAAAACACCCGATTCAAATATACAATTAAATATGTCAACTAAATGAGCAGACAGAATATCAAAAGATTCCAAAAAATACTCGTTAATAAGTTGATCACCGGCATATGCCTAGTTCCTTTTCAATTTTCTAACAACAGCTTCAATTTCAGATTGTGTAATCGGAGAATCAAGCTCCTCAAAAGACACATTTTGTGAATCAAAATCATTATTCACAAAGAAATCTTCTGAATCACTATCATGTGGATTTGGCAAATCATCATTTAGTTTTGAAAAGTATTCAAAAAATTCATCTAGCGATATGTCCCGTGCACTGCTTTCATCATTTCGCTTACTAAAATGCCGCCAAAAGTCCCTCGGCTTTCTATGTCTCAATCTTTCGACCTCTGTCATTTTATTAAGCTCAAAACGTCTTTTCTTTTTTTTAATCAAGTTCTTGTATATCTTTTTCTTATCCAACATTGATATTCTGTTTGCATCATTCTTACATTTATCAAAAACATGCAAATACTGTTGATAAATACGCTTAGCTTCTAAACATTCACTATCAAACCAGTCTGCCTTTTTAATAAAGGACTTTATATAACTATTCGATTGCGATTTATACATGCGTTTTAAAAACAATGGACTAGCTACTTCATTTAATATCTGTGTATAGTCATTAATGCCTTTATTAACACTCTCTTTGCCATTTAACACCATGTCATCAGTAATTCTATTTAATACAGGTAACTGTGCAATAAGTCGACGCCTAAAGTCGTCTTTCAAATCCGGGTCCCATTTAACAAAATTAAACACATTTCCCTTTCCAACACATTCATTGTTTAGCGCCGTATTACACCTTAACCCAAAACACACAGGCGCATGGTCAGACCATTCATTAAATTTACCTATTTCAAAATTACACAAGATACCGAAATCACTATTCCGTATCAATAAGTAATCAATAACACTGCTACCGTTTATGCTAGTATAAGTGTAATCACCTATCGAATTATCTTTAAACAGCCTGCCATTCGCAAGCCTAAAGCCGCTAGACTTGCATAAGTCTAACAACTTTAGCCCGTGCGAATTGCAACCTTTATCCATGGAAACACGAGATAACGGTACATCAGGGGTATAGTCATCATAATCAATAATATCAGAGTTGGAATCCCAAACAATGTAGTCAGGTCGAGATCCATTGCCAACACGTGCATTCCAGTCACCACACAGCAGTACACTACCTGCGGACTCGTAACAGTTAATGTCATTCTGTATAAGTTGAAACAAATCAATGTCATGTACATCATAAGCTGGTGAATTCTCAACCCAAATATAAATTCCTGCTAAATAAACATCATTTTCAAAATTAAAAAACTGCTTATCTAATTTCAACCATATCACCGTGTCCAAATGGTTTTTAGCAACTGTAACACCCTTAACCAATGATTCTTTTATGAAAACAACTGTACCGCCACTACAACGTCTCGCCCGTCGATTCTGAAACTGTCTAGGAAAATTGAAACTCTTGTAACCTTTAATGTTAATCTTTGACGATTTGTTTGCCCATGTCTCAAAAAGAAATATAATATCATACTGCTCTAATACACGTAGTAAGTCACAATCGCTCAACTTATCACTGCCTAGCCCATGAATGTTCCATGATAATCTTTCAGCTCAGCCCCTACGCATCCCTAACTGTTCATTCCCTGATCACGCACTGGCCTTCCATCAATATATAGAGTATCATAACTCAGCCATGCTGATTTTCCCTGCCTTCGAGCTTCTTTGAGTTTTGGTAGTAAGCTCTTCTTTAAAGCAGTTTACTGCTTAAAGCAATATTAATTAAATCAGAAAGCTCCTGTAGGAGATTTCTGTTTAACCTTCACCTTACTTTAAGCTGTCACAGGTCTGTCTTTTGTGCAGTTAATTAGACATCTCATTCTTTAGTGGTCGTAATAGAGTGGGTTTTTCTGTGCTAGATTCTGTGTTGTCATTTGAGATAATTTTTATTAAACCTTTTCCCCATAGTTTGTTTTCAGTATTGAAGACAGATGATTGCTTAAAGCAGACTGAATGTAGAGTATTCAGCTTTACATTCAGTTTACTTTTAGATACATTTGTATCATTTGCTTGGACATTTTTCTTATGCTGCATATTTGTGACTGAATAAAGTATAATCTAAAAAAAGAATAACAATTTCCTTAGGAAAGACTGCAGTCATATACATGTACAAATGTATCAGAGTTCAGACAGTCAGAGTGAGACCCCTTTTAGGAAACCTATTGACCATTCAGCAGCTGTCTGATCTTAGTGTTCACTGCTTTGATTTTATTGTACTCTTAACCCTTTACCACATAGCCTGTTTCTAGGTTTGAAAATAGGTGACAACTTGAAGCAGGTTGAAAGTAAAGCAGAATGCGCCTTAAGGGGCATTCTGCTTTACTTTCAGCCTGCATTAAGCTACCACCTTCTAGAATTAAGAAAATATTCCTTATGATAAATATTCCTAACTGTATAAATTGGAACTATTTTCTTTACCCCTGCGGAGGAATAAACTGAATGCGCTAAAAGGCGCTCCTATTGGGAAAAGGGTTAAGTATTTATTGCTATTTTTTACAGATATCGAGAGGGAGGAGCTGAGGTGATTGAGGTGTTAAGTCGGTTTGGAGGCTGTGTGGAGAGGGCAAGTGTAGACGAGGCGTATATAGACTTGACCAGTGAGGTGGAGAGACGGTTCAACTCCTTGAGTCAGGAGAGAGTGGATAGCTCAAGACTGCCAAACACTCATGCTGTAGGCTGTAAGGATAATGCTGGTAAGATATTGGTAGGAACAGGCCCCAAGGCTTTTAAAATGTAAAGATACAAGCTGAGATTATATATAAGTTTTTGATTGGCCAGATTTGAGCATTCTGCTCAAATCTGACCAATCAAAAGCTTGAGAATGATCTCAGACTCATCTAAAATGCTTTATAAGCATGGACCCAGGGTCCATGCTAATAAAGATTTAGAGCTGAGTCTTAAATCATTCTCAAGCATTTGATTGGTCAGATTTGAGCATAGGCTCAAATCTGACCAATCAAATGCTTGAGAACGAACTCAGACTCAACACAAACGCTTTATAAGCGCTGACCCAGGCATCCTGATAAGAGTGAATGAACAGCTCGAACATAGTTTCCTTTATGCCTCCTCTAACTCCATATGTTGTGACTACTCGTTAGAATCTTCTCTTCTGGACTGTTCTCACTAGTGTCACATCAATGATACACATGTAATAGGGCTTGATTGAGACATAAGGAATTTCACCTGATTGGAAGCCCTGATCGAGTATTTAGATATGTAAGCTATATTAGAGTCAAACCTCAGTTTAGGAAACTATCTAAAGATATGTTTTGACTCTCTTTAAGATGCAGATATATATATACAGAATTGCTTCTTGGTCTTCCTCCACCTGTAATTAGCTGGATGTTACGCTATGACTAATACTGTTAAAGCTTCGTAAAATCACTCCAAATCCAATCTGATGAGGTAATTTGAGCCTAAGAAATAGCTGTCTTAACAAATTTAATGATCCAATCTCACTAAAAAATGATATACATGTAAGTACAAGAAGAACCTTATTTCCAATACCAATTTAGTCACTGATAACCCCATGCTGACATTTATCACAGAGAAAGGTACGAGAGGTATTGATGACTGGCTAACAGCGGTGTTTGATGAAGATGGCATGGATGATTACAATAAACGACTGGCTATGGGAGCAGTGATAGCCGAGGAGATGAGAGCTGCAGTGTACCAAGACACCGGCTTTAGGTGCTCCGCGGGCATAGCCCATAACAAGGTTAACTTGCTATTGTAAACCTAGGGTCTGTTTCATAAAACTTCGTACAACAAAAACGGTCGTCAGTCAAAACTTTGAAATACATTTAATTTCTAATTTCTGTATCTAATCCTGTCTTGTGACATATTTTTGGAATAGTCTTTTCAAGATGTCACAAGACAGGATAAGATGGAGAAATGAATAATAATTGAGACTTTTATAATTTGACTTACAACAATATTTGTTGTACTAAGTTTTATGAAACGGGCACTTGGCCTCAAGGTTATAACATTTGAGTTGAGTCTGAAACCAATCTCAAGTATTTGATTGCTCTGAGTTTAGCTTTTGCTGGGCAAAAGCTCTAATCTGACCAATTATATGCTTGATAAAGATCTCAGGCTCAAATTAAAAGCTTTTTAAACCTTGGGGCCTTGTGTTGGGTACTATTTACCCATTACTCCATATGTTACCATTTCTATGCCTTGAGTTTATTTCTTCTCACTGAAGAAAATAGTTCTGAATTGTGCAGTCTGAGTAATGAATTTTTTTTCTATATTCTAGCAAATAGTAATTAAAGCAGGCTGAAAGTAATGCAGAATGTGCGTTAAGGCACATTCTACTTTACTTTCAGACTGCTTGAAGTAGTCACCTGTCTTCAAAACTAGAAACAGGCTATGGTGTAGCTCATTGATGTTAGCCTCACTTCTCTTCTATAGCAATTGGCAACATGACCCATGCATTGAAGACAAGGTGGTTTCCTAAAGCAGTCTGAAAATAAAGCAGAAAGCTCATGGAGAAGCTTTCTGCTTTACTTTCAGACTGAAAGAGACTAGAAGGGTTGACTGATGGCAAAATAATGCTGTTTTGTGTAATTTTATGTGAAAAGAAAAAAAGGAGAAGAAAAGTTTTGAAATCAGATGAGAAACTTGGCATTGCATCAGAATAAAACTGTTTGATGCACAAATAATAGGTAAGGAGAACGCATCTTAAAGCTGCTTTACATAATTACAAACATTGCTCCTATAGGAGCCCACTGATCAATTTCTGCACTGTGGGCATATGATGGGTGTACCCTTTTCAAACTGTTTGTAAATAATGTGTATTTCAGATGTTGAGTATACATGTACAGCGGTCCCTTTCTACAACAACGCCCAATGGAAGACACAGAGTGTGTGTGTTGTTCGGAGGGAGTCGTTATAGGGAGGGAAATAAAGGTTTGACTTACATTTGCAAACAGCTTGAATCCAGATCAGACGCCGCCGCGTTACGACGCCGCGTAACGCGGCGTCTGATCTGAATTTAAGCTGTTTGTAATGCATAGTTATATACTTTGTCCACTTATATGAAACTTTAGGAAAAATAGCAGACGACAATTTTATTTTTAAGCAGACAACATTGCAGCAATAAAAACGTGAGACATAATTGTCCTGTTTAGGGAACTGCGGCAAGGGTCGTTATACGGAGGGAGTCTATGTTGGGAGGGCAGTTGAAGAGAGGGAGCACTGTATATAATTTTATGTTGTAGATGCTAGCAAAGCTTGCATGTGGATTTCACAAGCCTAACAAACAGACAGTATTGCCTCACTCTGCAGTTCCAGAGTTATACGCCACCTTACCAATCAGGAAAATGTAAGAATTGTTTAACACATAGATAGATAGATTTATTTCAACATAAAATATACAATAACATGACAATCTGTTATTAAAAACATACACAGTAAAATAAGCAATAATATGTATGATTTAATACAGCCATGTCACTCAACATTATATGCCAAGAATAACACAAAAAAGAGTAGTAAACACTCTTATTTCCGTTGTGGTCCTTACCACACACATTCAACCCTAGCGACAAGTATATTCATCATTTACAAACAGTGTACCTGTTAGGATTACACTTGGCCTAAGCAAACAGTGTAAACCTTGATCAGAGGGTTCTGTAAGGAGCCCTCTGATCAGGGTCTACATTGTTTGTCATTTTGAAACATATTGTTAAAATCCACCCTGAATAGTCAAAAATGGACTAGAATTATTTTGAAATTGGAATTGTCCAGAGTTTCAGAGGTGAACGAGTTAACCCATTACCCCCATAGGTGTCTTCTTAAAGAAGGTTGAAAGTAAAGCAGAATGTGCCTTAATGTGCCTGCTTTTAGCTACCGGTATAATCTGCTAGAATATAAATGAAATATTTCTTTTGATACATATTTATGACTATGGATTTGAACTATTTTCATCAATGCAAGACTAACTAAAAGGCGTAAAATGCATACATGTATTCATGGGGTAATGTGTTAACAAGCTTGTGGCAATCATTGTTAACCATTTTCCCCACAGCTTGTGTTTTGCATTGTATATTGAGTACTACAAAATATGACATCACTTGTTGATCCATGACAATTGTAATGTGACTGAGTGTGGCATCTGGCTTTGGTATGCTGTCATACTGTGGCAGCACTATATCTGTCTCAAGTAGACAAACCCTTTCCACATAAATGAACTACTGTTGCAAATTTTTGTTGTACTCTATCTTGATATAAGCTTCCACCTGCAATCAACATCGTCAGTGAACCCCTTATATGAGACTATTCATCAGGGGCCCCTCTTACAACAAATATTGTTGTTTGTCTGACTATAAAATTCTTAACTAATATGTCTTCATCTAATCCTGTCTTGTGACATCTCTTTTGAAATGTCTTGAAAAAGGAGAATAAGAAATAAGATGTATTTTATAGTTTTGACTGACAACAATTATTGTATGACATTTTGTAAGACAGACTCAAGAACAATGTAAAGACACATGTAGCGCGTTCAAGTACCGTATCGATTGCAACAGAAAACTTTAACAGTTTACCTTTAACGACCGTTAGGCTGTTAATGATTGCGAACGACACGAAGGACCTCAGAGGTAGTTCGCCATCGCCAACAAGGAAAACAAAATGGCTTCCAAATGAATTTAAGAAAACCAGCGAACAGTCCCGACTTAATTTCTCATCAATAAACCAACATTTTCCGATACCTAATGTATCAAACAAAGCAGCTTACATCTGAGCAGCTAAATCTTATTTTTATATGCGGTAAAATTGATGCATTTCAGTTGATTAGTGCACTTTTGCTTGTGTTATTTAGATTCGCACATAAATCGTTCGTACCCTTGAAAAGTTAATAAACATTGGGGCGCAATGAGTTATTATTGAAGAGTATTGGTGAACCTTAGATGTCATACTATATGGGTTGTTTGCATCGGTTAACGTTACTGTTCGCTGATACGGTACTTGAACGCCCTACTTTTAGCACATAAGGCATACCCGGGCTCTTATGAGGAGTAATGTGTTAAATCTTTGAACCCTAGTCAAGCACATAATTATGCATCCTTTGCAAACAGTGTACTCACGAAAAATACACTTGTCCTATATGCAGTAAAGATAATAGATCTTGATCAGAGGGCTCCTGAAGGAGCCCTCTGGTCAGGGTCTATTCTGTATATGATATGGTACAGTAAAGTTCCGCTATTAAGACCACCTGTGGTACTGACAAAAAGTGGTCTTAATATCGAGTCGGTCTTATTATTGAGACCCTTGATATCGATGAGGATTTTTTGGTCAGATATAGATAGATAGGTATATTGAACCTATTTTGAATAGATCGGCACAAAAAAGCCTATTTCAAACAACCATAATTTAATTTTTGAAAATACACATATACACAGAAACTAAAAACTGTCATACACATGTTATGAAGATTCATTAATTGAATAAATTATTAATGTTAGCACATAAAGAGGGGCATTAGCAGTGTAACACATAGACTATAATCTATAAGAAGTGGCATTTCAGTTTGGATCCTGACCAGACTCCAAATTACTTGATATCTGATCTGAATTAAAACGATGTTTCAATAAAAAAAATCTTAGCACATAAAGATGGGCCTTAGCACATAGTCTATGAGTTTCAGTGACAAAGAAATATCATTTTGGACAGTTTAGATCCTGAACAGATTCCAAATTGTTTGATATCTGATCTGGATCTAATCCTTCACACGACATGTTTATGAAGAAATTCGTCGGGTTTAATATTATTAATTATCCAAAGTTCGACCAATTATTTCATTGTTTACAAAAATCATCTTTCGAGATAACCAATAAAAAATAATTTATCAAACATAAAACTCGATTGGGGCGGATCAGATGAAAGTCTAAAGTGATAAATTAACATTTTAATTAGTAAATCACACGCTTGTAAGTATTTTACTAATTAGCCCAATTATCTCTCCCTCTGTCATCGAGTCCGATGTATGCGCTACAAACAGTTTTTTCTGTAACTATATTTGGCCTAATGCGAGATAAACGAAATATACATGCACCAATAGAGCAATCAAGTGATTAAATAAGTGCCGTATTCATCATACTTTCGCATTATTTTTAGTTATCTGCTATCAAAACACCCTCGTTGAAGCATCCCTATTGTTTAATCGGCCTTGACCTCTGCCGTAAAGTAATCGGTGTTTGTCGTAAACGTGTCAAACTGGCTTTTGTCGCGACCGGCGAAGTGTGAACGCCTGCCCTTAATATCGGACCCTAAAACAACACTAATCGGTCTTTTGTTCTGGGATTAGTGGTCGTAATACGGAATAGCGGACCGGTCTTAATAACGGACCATACGACCATTAAACTATGAAGGGATATATTCCGTTCTTTTAAAAAGTGGTCGTAATTTCGGACCGGTCTTAATTTCGGACCGGTCGTTTAGCGGAACTTTACTGTATTACATTGACAAAAACAATCTTACAGAGGCAAAAATGGACTAAACTAAATTGGAAACTGGAATTGTATATTTGAAGTTTGAGGGAGGAATGGGTTAAAAGGTTTGACTTTACTGGAACATGTGTGTTTTCAGCCGAAACCTTGGTGGTAAACTAGGAGAAATGGTGGTCCAGCACCTAAAAGTGGAGAATATTGGAGACCTGGCCAAATTTTCAAGACAGGCATTGCAGCAGTTCTTGGGTGACAAAAATGGGTAGGTTACATGGTATCAATGATAGTTAACTTACAATCATGTATAAATGTGTTAGTCGGCCAATCCAGTGGTCATGCATTCGACCCCCCCCCCCCCCCCCCCCCCCCCCCCCCCCCCCCCCCCCCCCCCCCCCCCATTGGATCATGTCCTTCAAATGAGACTTGGTCTTGAATAGAGTGTGTAAACCAACATTTTCTCCTTTAACTCCTCACCAAACACTAAGCTTTGAACACTCATTAGAATCGTCTCTTAGAGACAATTCTAATAGGACTCCACAACAGAAGGTTTAGTGGAGAAATTGGGAAGTTAATATTTGGTGCATCTTATCTAGAGCTCAATAAACCATTTACTTTGTAGCCTGTTTCTAGTATTGAAGATAGGTGACCACTTAAAGCAGGTTGAAAGTACAGCAGAATGCCTATTCTGCTTTGCTTTCACCCAGCTTTAAGCTACCATCTGCTAGAACAGACAACATTTCTCGACATGATTATTCATGGCTGATTAATATGAAACTACTTTCTTTAGTTCAGGAATAAATTAGAGGCATAAAAAGGCGTTATCAAGATTTGACTGCATTAGATGTTGCTACGGTGCTTGACAGATAAGAAACTACCCCATGTGGTTCTGGGGCATGCCTTCTTGGTCAACTGGGAAAAAATAGTGACCACTGCCATAGTCTGGCATGATACAGTTGAAGGCTGCCAAAAGCTGAAACCTTTTCAGTGATTTGATGGATGGATAAATTCATGGTAAAGGGATGTATTTGTACAACAGTCCAAGTACTGAAAAATTAAAATCAAGAATATTTGTAACTCTGGTATTCTGGTCAAGGTTCAGAACTTCAGATTTCTAGATCAATATGGATGTAAATAAGGTTTTGATCTTGCAAGTGGTCTCCTGAAGTCGCGATAAAACTAAAATACTGTTTAAGCGACTTAAAATGAAGATGAATTTCCAATCAACCTTTCTTGCTGTTTATTTCAGGTCCTGGCTATATGATGTATGTAGAGGGTTTGACTATGATGCCGTGGCAGCGAGACAGCTGCCAAAGTCTATAGGTTGTAGCAAAAACTTTACAGGGAAAAATAACCTGCACACTAGGCAAAAGGTAACAAATTTTGTGCAGGCCTTTAGCGTTTAAAAGATATAAAAAGTTTGATAAGATTTAAAAAACCTATTTGCAGAGCCTCAAATACTTAATTACTGTTGTCTTGCATTAACACATTACTCCAAAGAAGTGCCTATCAACACATTTGATTTTTTCCTCCACTTAAGAAATTAGCCTGTTTAAACGGTCATGAACAATTACCATAACAAATATTTTCTATATTCCAGCAGATAGTAGCTTAAAGCAGGCTG
Organism: Gari tellinella; assembly: GCA_922989275.2. Lineage (NCBI taxonomy): Eukaryota > Metazoa > Mollusca > Bivalvia > Cardiida > Psammobiidae > Gari > Gari tellinella. The sequence continues at coordinate 24,108,537 of OV277870.1, forward strand.
AAAGTAAAGCAGAATGCACCTTAAGGTGCATTCTGCTTTACTTTCAAACTGCTTTAAGTGGGCACCTGTCTTCAAAACTAGAAAAAGGTGCATTCTTCTTGACTTGCAACCTGCTTTAAGTGGTAACCTGTTTTCAAATCTAGAAATAGGCCATGCAGTAGAGGGTTAAGCTGTTACCTGTCCGAAAGGCTTCAAAAATATCCTCTTTTTAGGGGTTCAGGTTGCGTAATTCCCTGAAACTTCAAATGATCATTCAAACTTTCCAGTTAAGTCTAGTTCATATTTTAGCAATTAAGGTTGTATTTACAATATATTTCAAACAGTCCTGAAGGAGCCCTTTGATCTGTGTCTACACTGTTTGCATAGAATAATTGAGATCCACAGCTTTTTGTAAAAGATGATCATATATATACTAGACCTGTTATTCAAAATAACTAACAGTTTACATACTTCAGACCCTATTGGAGCTCACTGATATGGCTCTTCACTGTTTGTAAGGACAAATGATGAACCTTTAACAACCTGTGTACATGGATGAATAATGTGTAAACTTGTTAATACAAGTTTGACTCTACAGTGTTCCCTCCCTTCAACCACCCTCCCAACAACGATTCCCTCCTTACAACGACCCTTGTCGCAGTTCCCTTAACAGAACAATAATTTCCAACCTATTCACGGCTGCAATGTCGTCTGCTTAAAATTGTCGTCTGCTCTTTTTCTCAAAGTGACATAACGGACATTTTGACAGAAAATAAATTAATGTCGAGTGACAAACAGCTTGAATCCAGACCAGACGCCGCGTTACGCTTAGGGAGCACTGTATATGCTAGTATAAAAATATGAGTTTATTTTGCATTACAAGTATATGATATATTCTTTCAGGTGAAACACTGGTTGACAGAGCTGGCTAAAGAGGTCGAAGAGAGGCTTATCAAAGATAGGGAAAATGTGAGTTCTTGTATTGGGTGCTTTTTCACATTTACATTTGGCACTTAAATTGACAGATATTGCGATTTTCACCCTGTCCTCCATGGCCTATTTGCAGTGCCTAAAGGGCTTTCTGGGTCTTCCTCCACCTGCAATCAGCTGAATGTAGCAATATGACTGAAATAGTGTTAAAAGCGAAGTAAATTCAGTAACAAATTAAATAAAATCAATGGCCTGTTTGCAGTAATGAAGACAGATGGTACAGTCGAATACCGTTACCTCGATATTCGATACGTCGATACTCCGCTTACGTCGATATTTTTCACCGGTCCCGGCAAATTCCTTCTTTATCTATACTGTAAATCCCTCATTTGCTCGATATTGTTTCCTCGATATTATCGGTTACGTCGATGTAATTTTTCAGAACCAGAGAATTTTTCTCACCCTTACGTCGATATCTGCTTCACCGTGACCGCATATCGCACATTCGGCAAACATTGGATGGAGGTGCGAAAAATGGCTCTCGGCCACCGTGACTGATTGTAGCACCAAATGAGTGAACATGTCCGAAATTGCACTAATCAGCACAAAAGATAATCCCATCTTAATTGCACTGGATCAATATTATTAATGAATTCCCGAATAACTTTGGTTACCAAGTTTGCGTAAATATTTTCGATGACGATTCTGTCAAACCTGGGACAATTATAGCCGCGCTGTTTAAATCAGACTACAGAATTCTTTGTAGTGCAGACTGAAGGTGCCGTAAGTCGAATAAGTGTAGTGAGATCAAACAAAAGTTACATTTCATTTCTGATTTATTTTTTATCTAAGTCAGTTCAAACACGCCGCTTCTGTTTGAAACGCCGAAATAATTCGCCGGCGTTTCGAAGTCGGACACACCCTTTTGAAAATTAAACATGTAAACAACTAACGCTTCCAGAGCGTCACCGGACAGTTCACTGTGTTGGTGTGATGAAATGTGTAAACCTAATTTTATGTTATAAAAATTGTGTTAGCACCCATACGCTGGATGTTTATGCTGATGAAATCAGGTAGATCTACCAAATGTATTAAAATACGAAAATTGTTTACTCGCTCCCGCAGACGCGTAGATTCTCTACTTTTAAAAATACTGACCACCTTCATAAATTTGAAAATTATGAGTTGAAGATTTGTCAGATTCTACTTTCCTACGCATTTATTTTCAATTACCAATCAACTGTCAATAAACACTAGGATCAAGAATAACGTTAAAACTTCGATATGACGATACAGATCTCAAATGAGAAACTCCCATTAGCTCGAACTTCGGCTACGTCGATATTTTTTCACGGTCCGTTCAACTTCGAGGTAACGGTATTCGACTGTAGTTTAAAGCAGATTTTAAAAACTAAAGCAGAATGCTCCTGAAAAAGCATTCTCGAGTTCTGTTAACCTGCTTTAAGCTATCGTCTGCTCGGATATAAAGATATTTCTTGTGGTGCATATTCTTGACTTAACTGTATAACTTGGAACTTTTTTCTTCAGAGGAGGAATAAACTAGAGGCACATTTATGGAGTAATGCCTTAAGAATGTTGGATCAATTCTTTTGGTCTGTTATAAAACCAGCTGTCTTTTCCTTAGAAAAAAAAAGACCAAATATAGGGTAAAATGGATTTTCGTAATCAATTTGGCGAAGACTTGGATTAGCTCCTACATTGTAAATGAGATAAAGGATTGCACTGTAAGGAATTCCAAGACTGAAGATCGCCTTTTTCCGTGTAATCTCGGCATTTTCCGTATATAACGGAATATACTGAACACTCCCATATAAAACCTGGACGATAATGTTAGAAATTATCCGAACGTAGTCAGAAATGATGCAAATCGCGTCTTGTAAATTTGCATGGCCTTCCCCGCACGGGTTCGAATCCCGACCGAGCTCAATATATTTTTCTTTGAAATATATATCTTTTTTTAACAAAAGCTTTTCCTAAATCAATGATTAGATGTTTATAAATGCGCCTGACATTAACTTGCAAAAATATTTAATTATTAGCCAAATTTATTGTTCAGTCTTTATAAAGTATTCAAGGTCTCCAACACTTTTTCGAAGACAAACTTAATTTCTTCCAGTTAGGTGCGGCCAAATGTCTTCATATTTTGGATTTAGATTGCGTAAGTACTGTATGAAAAAATAAGCAAGTGGTTTGCTTTGCCCAAGTTTTCAATTTTGTACAAACATACAACCTTTTAAGTCATATAATGTAAAATCGTATGGAAAATATTGCATATTTTTAAGAGGAGGTTCAGATTTTTTAATTTTTCACATCATATGATGCAAATATTGGGACAATTACTTTTATTTTGTGATGTTCACGTCTTCTGGCATAGGCATGGCATAAAAATATCAGTATTTTAGGTAAGAATAGGTAAAAATCACCTTTCAGGAATATTTGTCTTTTAATTTTCTCGCATATTTTCCTACCTGTAAGGCTATATACAATATTTCAAATATTTTCGAGAAGAGATGGCGAATAGCCTTCATATTTCACACAAGACACGGGAAGTACATGTAGTATCCATTCATAATACCATTTTCACATTACAATTACCCTACCTTCAGTGTTGGAATACCTTAAACCCCATAGTCTGTTTCTAGTTTTGAGAAAAAACCTACTATTTAAAGTAGGTTGAAAGTAAAGCAGACTGCCCCTTAAGGCACATTCTGCTCTACTTTTGACCTGCTTTAAGCTACCATCTACTAAGATATACAAACATTTTCTAACAAAACATATTCATGACTGTAGTATAAAGTGGAACTATTTTCTTCAGTGAAGGAATATAGTAAAGGCATAAAAAGGGTTATGGGGTAATGGGTTAAAGCAGCAGTTTTTCTACAATTGGGAAGACATTATTATAACTGATATCTTTCCGAATAAAAATATTTTATTCTGCAGACTTTTTAATTAAGAAAACAGGAGAATAATTAGTTAGTTTTATCTTGTCTTATTTTTCATTTTTATTTCTTACACAGAACAAAAGGACTGCTAAGTCACTAACAGTTTCTGTCAGGTTCCATGGTGACCCTCGCCCTGTGAGTGCCTCACGTGTCTGTGCTTTGTTGAGGTATGATGCTAAAAAGTTTGCTGACGACACCTTTGCCTTGTTAAAACAGTTCAACACACAGCCAGGGAATCAGGAAGCTTGGTAAGGCAAATGACTGGGTCCGTTTAAATACCCCAAACCTCCTCATACCACTCCAAACCTGCCTAAACCACCTAAAAAAAAACATAACCTACCAAATTTTTAACATCAAATCAGATAAAGTTTATAAATGGCAAATTAAAGCAAAACTAATGAAAGAAATGTTAAATTAGGAATAAATCTATATGATGTTTTTAGCTCACCTGAGCCTTCGGCTCAGGATGAGCTATTGTGACCGTCCGTCGTCCGTCCACATTTTCAAACAACATCTCCTCAGAAACCACTGACCTGATTTCAACCAAACTTTATCAGAAGCATCAGTGACAAGGGGGAACGAAATCTTGTTCAAAGTTTTTGGCTAAAGTTATTCCCCTGGCTTTGGGACTTGATTTTCTAACATGACCGTATAAACAACTTTTAATGCATAAGAAAATCTTTAAAAATCTTCTTCTCAGAAACCAAAAGGCCCAGACCTTTCATATTTGGTATGTATCATAACCTAATGATCTTCTACCAAGATTGTTAAAATTTTGACCCTGGAGCCAAAAATGGCCCGCCCTTGGGCTTATCAGTTTTTCTTAGGAAAATCTTTGAAAATCTTCTCCTCTGAAACTGTATGGCCTAGATCATTAATATTTGACATGTAGCTTTGCCTTATGGTCCTCTACCTAGCTTGTTCAAATTATGACCCCCGGGTCAAAATTGGCCCCGCCCCGGGGCTTATCAGTTTTACATAGAGTTATATAGGAAAATCTTTAAAAATCTTCTTCTCTGAAACTGTATGGCCTAGATCATTAATATTTGACATGTAGCTTTGCCTTATGGTCCTCTACCTAGATTGTTCAAATTATTGTTCAAATTATTGTTCAAATTATTGTTCAAATTATGACCACCGGGTCAAAATTGGCCCCGCCCTGGGGCTTATCAGTTTTACATAGAGTTATATAGGAAAATCTTTAAAAATCTGCTTCTCTGAAACTGTATGGCCTAGATCATTAATATTTGACATGTAGCTTTGCCTTATGGTCCTCTACCTAGATTGTTCAAATTATGACCCCCAGGTCAAAATTGGCCCAGCCCCGGGGCTTATCAGTTTTACATGGAGTTATAGTGTTTTAGCTAATGCGGAATGGCGGGGCGGCCCGCCCTTCTGCCCTTTTGATCCGCCCTTCTGCCCTTATTCCGGTGTAAGGATCCGCCCTAGTGCCCCTATTCTGTGCCCCTATCCATTTGATATAGACCGCCCCGCTGCCCGGAGCGATACCACTTACTGTCGCTAATCCCATTATTGCCAATCAGTACAATGCGACACGCGCGTGTCATAGACAATCAACAATTATAGTGTGTAATCGACCGATACACATATGTATACCTGGTGTGGTACCCCGCATAGCGAGAGTGTACGACTGAAGCCGGATTAAATCGAAACGCATGTTGGCCTCGTTGAAAAACAGAATATACGACACCCTTTTCCCTAAATTTAAACATTCATATGATTATTATCCATTATGAAGACTGAAAAAAAAATCACAGATTAAAACGCAAACGCGAGTCGGATCTTGGAAAAATATGCTCGATACAGGGCCAATAAAGAATGCTCGACGAACGAACATTTTAGGTGAATATAGATCTAAAACCGAATTTAATTTTCTTAGAAGGAAATACTTTCCATACAAATCTTTATTAATATTCACGTACCAGAAACGAACAGTCTTCCAAATTTCGGAAATGAAAAATTCAAACGCGCACCGTGCTTCGAACTTTTACACAAGTTGTCTTTACTCGTTTTATTGGCTATAAGAAAGGTAATTCCCCGCATCTTTTTTTTAAACATCCAATGAATGTAGACGTTATATACACCCATTTAGAAAGACAGTATTGATGATTGACGTGAAATTAACAAATTACATCTTACAGGTGTATATTTCGCTGGAGTTTCGGGAAATAAGTTACGACCGAGAGAGGTTTGGTTGGTTTGATAACGTCCGTTTCTGCCATCAAATACTACATACGCGCGAGCACAGGTACTTGACACATACTTTATTATCTATGAACCCCCTCCCCCCTTAAAAAAAAAAAAAAAAATTTTTTTTTTTTTTACTATACTTCTATTATAGATACAAGGTAAACAGCGCAATTCGACACCTAGTCTTTACTATCGACTTAAACTGATGCTAAAATAGACTCGATCGCCGATATTCTCTTGTGGTACCCTCGGGAAATGATTAATTTATCAATATCTACTTTTTATTTCATCAAATTCCGTCAAATAACGCCACAGTACGTGAATTATAACGAAAATAAGCATCAAAAAGTTTTTTGTCGTTTTCTTGGTACATAGCAACGAATGTACATGTAGGGGTGATCTGTTATTTGTCCACAATAAACGGCCTATGCCACTGGAACTTTCACCAAATATTATAAATCATCTTTAAATGAAATATTATCAGTTTTATATAATTTACATAGAATGCAAAATTAAAAGAAACTTTACCTGTTTAATTTTGACCAATGAGATCGCTCCGTTCATTCGATTCATTCCGGTATTCAAAATGGCATTGAAAATGAAATGAGTCTTTCACTTGTCAATTTCGTGCCAAATTACATGTATATTTCATATAGCTGATAGTGAAGAGGGTCATGTTCCGACACAAACGCATTTGCTCTAATGAAATTAGGTGAAAGTTCCAGCCGTAAAGGCCGTTAAATGTGCAAACCGACTAGATTACCCCTTATTTTGGGCAATAAATTCTGTACCAAGAGAACGACATAAAACTTTTTGAAGCTTATTTTCGTTATAATTCACGTACTGTGGCGTTATTTGACGGAATTTGATGAAATAAAAAGTAGATATTGATAAATTAATCATTTCCCGAGGGTACCACAAGAGAATATCGGCGATCGAGTCTATTTTAGCATCAGTTTAAGTCGATAATAAAGACTAGGTGTCGAATTGCGCTGTTTACCTTGTATCTATAATAGAAGTATAGTAAAAAAAAAAAATATTTTTTTTTTTTTTAAGGGGGGAGGGGGTTCATAGATAATAAAGTATGTGTCAAGTACCTGTGCGCGCGAGAATCGAAGAATGGGATATTTCTATTTCTAAAAGTATCGGTTCTGTGCTGTTGTTTTTATTTTGGTAAGTTCATATTGAATGATCTATTTGAAACAGAACATCAGCGTGACAACACATATCTAAGTAGATCCTGTTTAATTTTTCCCGTGATGCAGTCTAATTAATTGTATTCTGTTTTATGACAGGTGGTTGCTTAGGGAAGGCTGAATTTTATTAATAGGAAAATCCTTAAGACACCCACTTGCCTGGATACAGCAACAATCCAATGCCAATAATTATTGTACTTTATAGTAGATCTATTTGTTTGTGTGCATGTTTAACTGTGTGCGATATTAGAAAAATCTCAAAATAATTTTAAATCAGACAAACAGGTAATACACCCTATACAAAGGACTTACCCAGGGCACTCTGATCTGGGTCTATACTATTTGCATAAAGGTAAAGACACCCCATAACCTAGTTTCTTGCTCTTTTTTTTTTTAAAGAATTAAGTAAGAGAATTGATATTTTCTAGTATTGATCGTTTTGGGGCTTTTACACCCCTGTTTTACAAAATACATTGTTGCAAAAGAATGGAATACTAGTTTAAATGCCAACCTCAATCAGCAGCTGTAATGGGAAATCATCAGGTGCTGGAGTAAAATTTAGTTGTGTAACTTTTTAATAATGTGTGATTTAAAGAAAAAAAATCTTGATCTGTTAATATTCTATTTGCAAAAATTGGCTGATTTCATCCATTTTCCATAATACTTGTATGCATCTGTATAATGTACATGTATAGCTAAAATCCACTACATGTGCATACATGTTTATTATATATCTCTGTATAGCAAAATTGCACTATTTCATCATTTAAAGTCCAAAAAATTTCCGCCGCAGCGCAGGAGGGGACACCCCTCCCGCACCCTCCCCATTGTTCTATTGCCACATGTATAACCTTTGTCTTTACAGACTTATATGCTGAATACATTAAAAGTGCTTATTGACCTATAAGACTTCGAATATGATGAAAAGACACCTAGAAATGTTAACAATCCCCTCGCCGAAGTTGCGGGTCCGCACTTTGTTTGCACCCTGCCCTTTTTTGGTGCCCCCCCTGCCCCTTTTTGGTGCCCCCCTGCCCTTTTTGAGAGTCTGGCTAAAACACTAGAGTTATATAGGAAAATCTTTGAAAATCTTCTACTCTGAAACTGTATGGCCTAGATCATAAATATTTGACATGTAGCTTTGCCTTATGGTCTTCTACCTAGCTTGTTCAAATTATGACCCCAGGGACAAAATTGGCTTGCCCCGGGGCTTATCAGTTTTACATAGAGTTATATAGGAAAATCTTTAAAAATCTTCTTCTCTGAAACTGTAAGGCCCAGATTTTCCAGCTTTGACATTTAGCTTTGCCTTATGGTCCTCTACCTAGATTGTTCAAATTATGACCCTGGGCCAAAAACGGCCCGCCCTGGAAAACCTTTGAAAATCTTCTTCTCTGAAACTGTATGGCCTACATCATTAATATTTGAAATGTAGCTTAACCTTATAGTCCTCTACCAAGATTGTTCAAATTATGACACCGTGTCAAAATTGGCCCTGCCCCGGGGCTTATCAGTTTTATATAGACTTATATAGGAAAACCTTTAAAACTCTTTTTATAGCTATATATATCACAATATTGTCTTGCCCAGTCAGCTTAGGTACAATGTTCTCAGGTGAGCGACTTGTGGGCCATGACCCTCTTGTTCCTAGTTATGTTACTTTGGGCGGCCTGCATTGGGCGTTCTGCTATTATTTCTATCAGTCGGCATAAAGAAGCCATTTGCTTCGTTGCTCTCGATTGTTGAGGTAGTGCAATCGCCGTTTTGGGGGCTGTCTTCTGTATGTTTAGTGGCCTTCATTGGGCGCTCTACTGTTATTTCTATCAGTCCGCATAAAGAAGCCATTTGCTTCGTTGCTCTTGATTGATGGGGTAACGTGATCGCCATTTTGGGGGCTGTCTTTTGTACGTTTATTATGTTTATTTTATATCTAATTGTAGTTATTTGTCTTTTCCTGGCGGCCTGCATTTGGGCGCTCTACTATTGTTTCTATCGGTCGACAATCAGAAGCCGGTTGCTTCATTGCTGATTGATGGGAGTAATGTGATCGCCATTTTGGGGGCTGTCTTTTATATGTTTATTCATGTTTATTTTAGATCATATTGTAGTTATTTTGTCTTTTCTTGTTTGTAGGTACATTTGTGTAACTTCATGTGAAGCGCTTTTGAACGCACAACCCCTGTGTGAAAAGAGCGCTATATAAATCTGGTATAATAATAATAATAATACAGTTGTTGCCTTGGACCATTACCAACTCACCAATAATACCCAAGCTCAGTTTGACCCTGACCTTGACCTAATTTGGACTTAGAAAAGATTCAGAATATATTATCAAGGATGCCACTGGGGGCATAAGCGTTTATTGAACGCGCAGTCTTGTTACCACTTATATGAAACTTTAGGAAAAATAGCAGACGACAATTTTAAGCAGATGACATTGTAGCAATAAAAACGTGATTATAATAATAATAATAATAATAAATAATAGTCCTCTACCAAGATTGTTCCAATTATGACCCCAAGGTCAAAATGTGCCCGCCCCGGGGCTTATCAGTTTTACATAGACTTATATAGGAAAACTTTTAAAAAACTTCTTCTCTGAAACTACAAGGCTCAGATCTTTAATATTTGACTTATAGCTTTGCCTTGTTAGACTCTACCAAGATTGTTCAAAGTATGACCCCCGGGCCAAAAATGGCCCTGCCCTCAGGCTTATTAGTTTTTAGCTCACCTGAGCTAGCTCAGGGTGAGCTTTTGCAATCCTTGAATGTCCGTCGTCAACAATTTTAGTGTTTACACTCTAGAGGCCACAATATTTATCCAATCCTTTTCAATTTTTTGGTTGAAATCGGACAAATAGGTCATGAGTTATCTACCTTTGAACTGCTGAAAATGCCATATTTAACAGTGTTTACACTCTAGAGGCCACAGTATTTATCCAATCTTTCTAAAACTTGCCCAGATTGTATATGACCAAAAGAGTTCAGATGGGTTCGATTTTGGTTGAAATCGGACAAATAGATCAAGAGTAATCTACCTTTGAATTGCTGAAAATGCCATATTTAACGTTGTTTACACTCTAGAGGCCACAGTATTTATCCAATCTTTCTAAAACTTGCCCAGATTGTATATGACCATAAGAGTTCGGATGAGTTCGATTTTGGTTGAAATCTGACAAATAGATCAAGAGTCATTTACCTTTAAATTGCTGAAAATGCCATATTTTACAGTGTTAACACTCTAGAGGTAAACATATTTTATCCAATCTTTCTCAAACTTACTCAGATTGTATATTGCCATAAGACTTTGGATGAGTTCAATTATGGTTGTAATCAGATTAATAGGTCAAAAGTTATATACCTTTGAATTGCTGAAAATGATATATTTGACAGTGTTTACGCTCTAGAGGCCACAATATTTATCCAAGCTCTCTCAAACTTGCCCAGATTGTATATGACCATAAGAGTTCTGAAAAAGGGTGATTATGGTTGGAATCGGACAAATAGATTAAGAGATTTCTACCTTTGAATTGCTGAAAATGCCATATTTTACTGCGTTTACACTCTTGCAACTACAGTTTTCAATGGATTGTGATTATACTTGTACACAAAGGATGTAGCTATACGTTCTGGAAGGAGTGCAATTATTGTTGAAATGTAATCAGTGTGGCAATAGTTACCTGCCCTTGATATACTTTGAAATGCTAGAAAAAGGCTTCATTTCAGTATTCTTTAGGCTTTAGTTATCTGCCTTTGATGTACTCTACTATACTAGAGTAGGGAGACAAACTTGAATAGATTTAGAATAAAACGGGTGAAATTCAAAGGTAAAGCTATCAGACTTCATTACAAATGGTGAGCGATATCAGGGCCTTCAGGCCCTCTTGTTTAGCTCACCTGGCACGAAGTGCCGTCGTCCGTCCACAATTGTTCATTAACACTCTAGTGGCTACAAATTTCATTGGATCTTCATGAAACTTGATGACAATGTTTGTCTTGATAAAATCTAGGTCAAGTTCGAATGTAGGTCATGTCCGGTCAAAAACTAGGTCACTAGGTCAAATCATAGAAAAACCTTGTTAAGGTTCATGTAATGTCCCTGTACGAGAAAAAATACCCAAATTTGAAAAGTTGCAATACTCAATAACTATACCACATTGGCTAAAAATATTTTCACACAGCATAAATAATTAGTCAATGAAAAGGAGCATGCCTACATTTTCATTAATATAAGTATACTTGTGATGTCAGAAGATCCAAAAGTAGCGAACTTGGAGTGAAAATAGCCTCTTCAGCAGAATATATCAAATCACTTAATGACACGTATTTTCGGAAATCTGGTAGAATACATACAAAGAACCCATTACATACTGGGTACTCCTACACAGAATGTCTTACAAAAGTCAGAAAAAACCCTTGTAATTGGCCCTTAGAATACCCCATGCTTGATTCAAGGGCAGCCATTTGCATTTTACAAATTTGTAGAAGTTTGCTAACATTTAAGGTCCATTTACTCCAAATCTACAAAACCGATTGACAATTGTTATATACATGCGGACAGAGAAAAGAACAAGCAATATTATTGATGGAATGTCACTCACCCGAACCACTGCAGTTAGACAATATATCCGTTCAATTATATCAAGGTCACCGAAATATGTCATTTGTCGACTTTTCCGATTAATCCGCATTTTCTCATTTTCATTTATCCATATTTTCAACTTTTATTTCAGTACACTATTGTTGTTTGATACATAAACAATAAAATAAGTGCATTGCGCATTACTTTCGATCATAAATTTCTCCGGGTGTCACGATTCTTCAGCAGACTACTTGTCGGAAACTAATTTCGTCCCTGTACAGCTGACCTTTGTTTCAGGAAAATCAAGAGTTTGTCCCTTTAAATCACCTTTTTACACCCATTCAAGTATTCCACATCTTTCCGACTATTGTAATGTTGATTAATATTTCACTTTGCATTGCGATCTCTATCATATAAAGCTTACATTGTTGTGAAACTATTCAAACCTTTGGCAGGTACAGGGTAAATGCTCATGTACAGTGGAGAATGTGTTATTATTTCCCAATAAACGCGTTTACGCTAAAACTATTATTTGCAGTGCAAACAGTTTGGAGCCAGATCAGACGCCGGGTAACCCGGCGTCTGATCAGGCTCCAAACTGTTTGCCACCACGATTAACATGAAATATCAGAATTGTCCAAAAGTTGTTATTTTCTACGTTTTAGTGCTTTGCGTTTGCGTACGTTTGCTTTTAAACGGGAAAGAATAACAGAGTCTCCACTGTATATACTATTGCACGAGTTGGACAAGGCTTTCTATGGTGTCCTAGTAGGGACACAACCGACGATTTCGTTGGGCAGAGACACACAATTCTTTTTTGTCCTTACTACTTTTTTCACGTATATTCTGCTTCTGCATTTCACACATACACACACATTAAAATACTGTAATAGTTCATGAGTTTAATTATGCAACTACCACCCTGATAGCCTTACTTCAGTAGTTGTAAGAATTTAAAACCAATCATAAGGGCACAGATATTTGAAAATTTAGTCAGAAACAATCATATATTAGTTTATATGATGCTCAATTTGGTTTTCGTTCTAGGGGATCCTGCGTTTTACAGTTAATTGAATACATAGATGATTAGTCACATTACATTGAGGGTGATAGAATTTGGGAAAATATATTGTATATTTAGATTTTGTCAAAGCTTTTGAGAGCATAGTACATTAACGTTTTCTCGCAAAGTATCAGTATTTGGTATCAGAGGGCCAGTTTTGTTATGGAAACATGACTTTTTTACTGGACGTAGGCAATATGTATCTGTGAAAGGACCCTGGTCTTTTTCGTGGGAAGACATTTTAAGTGGGGTACCCCAGGGAAGTGTCCTGGGACCCATATTATTCATGTGTTTATAATAGATGATCCCTACCCCTGAAGTTATACGTAGTATTGTGAAATTATTCGCTTATGGTACCAAACTATACAACAAAGACATTAGAATTGATATTATCCAGCACGACTTAGATGCCTTACACATAGTCAAAGTGGCTGTTGCGTTTTAATGTGAAAAATTACAGAACCATACACTTTGGAAGAGACAACCAATATTACCAGTATACTTTGAACTTTGCGGACATTGAGTCTGCTAGTGAAAAGGGGGATTTAGGGGTAATATTAGGATTAAAAAGTTAGTAGTCATATAGCTGAAAAAGATAACAAATCCAACAGTGTATTATCCTTAATAATCAGAATGTACATATTTTTGTACAAAGCACTCGTCAGGTCAATATGGAAACACTATTATCATGTATTATGGTATATATTCTTAAAAGAAGTGTTTAAAATTATGTAAGCCTACTAATAAGCGTCTCCTGGATTGTCAAACTTACATGTACCGAAAGATTGGTTTTCAAAAATAGCTTGGTCATCGACGAAGCCGTGGTGATATGATACAATGTTGAAAATTATTTTAAGAAATGGAAGATATACATATAGAAAGATTTTACATTAAAAATATTTTTCGAATTAAAAAAACATCATTAAGTTTACAACACTTTTCACAGAGAATTATAAACAACCGGATCTCACTTCAGTTTATATAGAATTAAAAATAATAAACTTTGTTGATACATTTATATGCCGGATGAATTATTTTTGTAATCGAAGCTTCAATGTCATAGTCATGTGTTTGTGTACTTCATTGGATTAGAATCAAATATTGCGTACTGTTTAATAAATAATTCAGTTGAGAAGGGTCGAAATGGAATATTCTTAATAATTAGAATGACCACACAGCATCTTGAAACAAACATTTACTTGATGCGCATTTAAAATGATGTTTAAAAAAGCACTAGTAACCACTGTTCCCTCCATTTTACGGATACATTGCAGAATACGTCCCCTCATTGATTTTACGTAACGTTTCAAATACGTTGGCATTCCAACCAAAATGCACTTGGAGGTCATTATGGTATAACTTTGATGATTTGACCCGACCTTGTTATCAAATACATCCGATATGTGTTCTATGGGGCTCATGTCCGAGGATAAAACAGGCCAAGGCAGAACATTAATGTATTTTAGCAAGAAATTGTGTGGTGATACGCGCCGTGTGATGCTTTATACATGTATTGTCAAGCTCAAAATGCCAGGTCCTTCCTTTCTTTTGCATGAATCGAATCACTGTGTTATTTAAAACATTGATGAAACGCTGAGCATTGGCATTTTATTGAATAATAACCAAGTCAATTTCCAGAGTTCCAATTTTCCCAAACCAAACCATAGCGCTGCCACCACCCATTATGTCTCTCTCAAACATATCGTTCTCCACGGTCACTTCTCCTTTTTGCGCATTGAGGCGAGCGGACCGTGGCGAGATTCTCTTGCCTTCGCGGTAATGAATGTAGCGCTGTTTACAGTGAAACATCTGTATCTGCGCACGTGCAAAGTAAGGAACACGTTGGCAAGCTTAGACGCATAAAGAGACCTGGGATTTGAATAGCAATTGTGTAATCTTTATACGCAATGAAGTCATTATAATCATGTATGTATCTTGCAACATGCGTTAAAACACAGTTATAGAAGAATTCTAGGAAGAGGATGGGGTTATAAAGAAGCAGATCCTCCCGCGAGAGCCCAACAACGAATCTCAATGTATTCTCAAGGTATAATTCAGTTAAAAAAGGATGAAAAAATAATACAGCCTGCATATTTATACATGTAATAATGTTTGACAGAGGCTCGTGTTGCCCACCATACTTTGGAAAAATTAAGTAGTCCCCCATTGCAAAATAGTGTTGTCCTTGAAAATTGTCAAATATTCCATGACTTCTTCTGTTGTTATTTGAGTGGATTTCGTCAGGATTTTGGTCCTACTACCTCATGTAAAGCATATTCTTCAATATAGAGGAAGGATTTGTTGAATTTCAGTACAGAGAATTTGCTTCACATTTTGGTGCAAATCCAAACATATTGTTCAAAATCAAGATACACAGTTTTCCTTTCAAATTGTAACCTATCTCATAAGCTTGTTCATTTCAATACGAACATTTTGATATGAAATTATGCAACATTGCTCCATAAATGACCAAAAAATCACCTTTCAAAAATGCACCAAAAAACACTTTACAAGAACCTTAACACTCTAGAGACTACAAATTTCATTAGATCTTCATGAAACTTATTCAAAATATTAGTCATGTTGAAATCTAGGTCAAGTTTGAATGTGGGTCAAGTCCGGTCAAAAACTAGGTCACTAGGTCAAATCATAGAAAAACTTTGTTAACACTAGAGGCTACAAATGTCATTAGATTTTCATGAAACTTGGTCAAAATGTTTGCCCCATTGATATCTAGGTCAAGTTTAAATGTGGGTCATGTCTGGTCAAAAACTAGGTCACTAGGTCAAATCATAGAACAACCTTGTTAACACTCTAGAGACTACAAATTTCATTAGATCTTCATGAAACTTGATCAAAATATTTTTCATGATGAAATCTAGGTCATGTTTGAATGTGGGTCAAGTCTGGTTAAAAACTAGGTCACTAGGTCAAATCATAGAAAAACCTTGTTAACACAATCTCCTTAGATCTTCATGAAACTTGGTCAAAATGTTTGCCTCATTGATATCAAGGTCAAGTTTGAATGTGGGTCAAGTCTGGTCAAAAACTAGGTCACTAGGTCAAATCATAGAAAAACCTTGTTAACACTCTAGAGGCTACAAATCTCATTAGATTTTCATGAAATGTGATCACATTCTTTGACTTATTGATATCTAGGTCAAGTACAAATATGGGTCATGTCTGGTTAAAAACTAGGTCATTAGGTCAAATCATTAAAATACATTGTTTACGCTCTAGATGTTACATTTATCATTTGATCTTGATGAAACTTGGTCAAAATGTTTGCCTTATTGCAATCTAGGTCAAGATTGAATATTGGTCATGTTGGGTCAAAATCTAGGTCACTATAGGTAAAGTTTTACATGGTGTACCAGGTGAGCGATATGGGGCCATAGTGGCCCTTGTCATAGGAAAACTTTAAAAATCTTCTTCTCTGAAACCGTAAGGTCCAGATTATTTATATTTGACATGTAGCTTTGCCTTATGGTCCTCTACCAAGATTGTTCAAATTATGACCCCGGGCCAAAAATGGCCCCGCTTTTGGGCTTATCAGTTTTTCATAAGAAAACCTTTAAAAATCTTCTTCTCTGAAACTGTAAGGCCCAGATCATTTATATTTGTAATGTAGCTTTCCTGCCCTGATGCTTATCAGTTTTTCATAGACTTATATAGGAAATCCTTAAAAAATCTTCTTCTCTGAAACTGTAAGGCCCAATTCTTTAATACATGTATTTGTCACATAGCTTTGCCTTGTGATCCTCTATCAAGATTGTTCAAATTATGACCCGGGCCAAAAATGCCCCCGCCCTCGGGCTTATTAGTTTTTCGTAGGAAAACCTTTAAAAAATTTCTTCTCTGAAACTGTTAGGCCCATATCATTTATATTTAACATGTAGCTTTGCCTTATGGTCCTCTACCAAGATTGTTCAAATTATGACCCCTTGATCAAACTTGGCCCTGCCCCAGGGCTTATCAGTACCTTTAAAATCTTTTTATAGCTATATATATATATTACAATATTGTCTTGCCCAGTCAGCTTAGGTACAATGTTCTCAGGTGAGCGACTTGTGGGCCATGGTCCTCTTGTTTATTTCAAGGGGAGCAACTTTTACAAAACTTATGATTGCTAAACACAGTCAGTTACTTCTAGATATTAACACATTATCCAATAGCCTGTTCCTGGTTTTGAAGACAGGTATCCACTTAAAGCAGGTTGAAAGTAAAACAGAGTGTACCTTAAGGTGCATTCTGCTTTCCTTTCAGCTTGCTTTAAACTACCATCCTGCTAGAATTTGGAAAACTTGTTTTTAGCTCACCTGAGCCAAAGGCTCTGTGTCCGTAGCTGCGCATCGTCTGTGGTCATTAATAATTGCTTCAAATGACATCTCTAATACCGCTTCACAGATTTCAACCAACCAACTTGTTCCTTGGGTCAAGCTCTTTTAAATTTGTTCAAAGAATTAAAAACAATGCAGATCTGTCTAACAGATCAACTAGATTTTACCATTTAGACTAGCTTTAACACTGCTATTAAACTCAAATGCTTGGATACTGATACAGTTGTTGCCTTGGACCATTCCCAATCCACCAATATCACTTAACCATGATTTTGGCGTTGACTTGAACCTTATTTGGACTTGGAATATTGTAAATTGGCTATATTGTGGTTAACTAGATTTTACCGTTTCTTTGAGGGTCAACACAACTGACTATAATGCTTTGATGTTTATACAGTTGTTTCCTTGGACCACTACCAACCCACCTTAATTACCTAACATTAATCTTGAACTTGCCCTAATTTTGACTGAATATTCTAGACTGGCTAGTTCTTGGTTAACTAGATTTTACCCTTTCATCTAGCATCAACACTATTGACTAAAAAGCTTTGATACTTATATAGTTGCTGCCTTGTACCGTTACCAATTCACCCAACCTTAATTTAACATTCACCTTGACCTAATTTGGACTTAGAAAAGATTCAGAATATATTGTCAGGGATGCCACCAGGGGCATATTTGTTTATTGAACACATTTTTGTTGTTTCAGAAATTATCACCAGATTGTCAAACAGTATGGAGAGATGTGGTATTTAAGTTTCCAAATCTGTGTAAAAGTTTTGAAAATTGCTTAAAACTAACTCTCTCTCGTGCCCCTTGAGATATTGCTTTCATATTTGATAGTCATGTGTATAAAGAAATGACCTTTCTATGCATACAAAAAGTTTGACCCCAGTGACCATCAGACTATGCGTTAAGTTTCAAAATATGCCGCCATTGAGCTTACTCTTGTTAGAAAATAGAGCAGTCTTTGATCAGAGGCTCCTTTTGAAGCTGCCTCAACTGGGTTCACAGTTTTTTACCCTTTCACTCTCAATATCGTCATAAAGGGTAATTGCAGTTTTGATCCTGGTCAGATGCCATGTAATGTGGCTTCTGATCTGGCCACTTGTTCAAAAATTGTCAGTTCTACTGCCTTAAATCTAACATTGAAAAGATATTGCAGACAACAATATTGAAGCAGATGTCAATAAAGCGAAGAAGGGGTAAAAACTTGACAATAAATTTGACTATGAAAGGGTTTTACAGCAAGAGAATGGTTTATAGCTTTACAGTTGAACTTCGATATCTCAAACTTGGTTAAATCGAACAAACCTGTATTTCAAAGTTAAAACGTGGCTTAGCCACGTTTTAACTTTGAAATATTGGTATGTTCGACTTAACCGAGCATGAAATAATGTAGTTCATGTGTGGAACTATCGGATAGTTCAAGTTAAGTGAGTTCGATATATCGAAGTTCGACTACTTTGATTTCAGGTCACCACCAATTTTGTATCTTGGTATAGCTGCTGGAAAGTTTGAGGACAATTCAGGTGCAGCTAGCATTGGGACATTGCTTAAGAAGACCTCTACAAGAAAAACTTCGCAGACCATGTCTGGCATTGATGATTCAATTTTAGAAATGGAAGGTAGTCAGTCTGAACCAGCATTGACACAATCTCAATCACCATTTAACCAAAGATCTACAAATAAATCTCAAAACCAATCCAACTCAATATTGTCGTTTTTCATGGGGAGAACACAGGATGAGGCTAAAGACAATTCATGTAATATTTCTGATTCAGAAAGCAATGAAAACAGAAGTCAAAGACTTTCAGTGATAGACACAAGTGCCAAACCATCAATTGAGTCATTTTTCCAGAGAAAAGAGAAAGAAGTTTTAGACAAAACAAATACTAGTGGAGGAAATAGTATTGTGAAGAAATTGAATGGAAATACAATAGAAAAGACATTGGATGATAAGTTGTTGGGTACAGAGGAAATAGCCACGGAAAATGATACAGACTTTTGTGAAATAACGGGAATAGAGAACAGAAGTCCAAACTGTCCGAGGTCAATAGAAGTGTTATCTTGTAAAAGTGTGGTTAGTTCAGCTTCTTGTAGTGATGTTTTACCTCAAAATATTGACGACTTTAAAACAAGTAGCAGTGGTGTTAATGATGAAATTGAAGTTGTAGATCAAGATGTAAACCAAGACCAAAGTAGTAGTGCTCAAGGTTTTCAAAATACAAGCTATTCGCAGGAGGATTATCTCCCATGTGAAGTGTGCAGAAAACTGGTTTTAGTTTGGGAACTGCCAGAACACATGGATTTTCATTTTGCTCAGGAACTACAGAACAGTATCAACACACAGGAAAATACGAGGAATGCATTACCAGTAGCTAACACAGGCAAGAGGAAAAGCCTAACAGAACCTGGTATAAGATAATCAAAGAAATCAAAACCAGACAAAGCACAGGGTAGACTAGAATCTTTTTTCATGAAAAAATCTTAGAGCAAGATATTTTTGTAACCCATTACTCCATAAAAATGCCTTATGCCCTTTTTCCTTCCTTGAAGAAAATAGTTCCCCTTTATACAGTCAAGATTATGGAACATGCCTTTTCTATATCCTAGCAGATGATAGCTACTGCTTGAAAGAGACTGAAAGTTGCATTCTGCTTAACTTTCAACCTGCTAAAAGTGGTCACCTGTCTTTTAAACTAGATAATGGCTAAGGAGTTAAGGGTTAATAAACAGAAAAAGCTTATTTAGAATTAAAAAGTAGAACCTGTATTTAGCGAATATTCAAAGAAGGAAAATAAAACCTCTAGAGACAAAGTTACTGATTAATCAATTTAGTGGAGAGCAAGTCCTGTAGATAGCACCAATAGATGCTTTCTGCTTGACTTTTGTCCTGGCTCCGAGGTTATAAAGGTTTTGACTTGAGTCTAAACTCGTTCCAAAACATTTGATTGGTCAGATTTGAGCCTAGGCTCAAATCTGACCAATCAAATGCTTGAGAACTACTCCAGACTCAACTGAAAAGCTTTATAACCGTGGAGCCTGTAGACAGCACCAATAGATGCTTTCTGCTTGACTTTTGTCCTGAGCTTTTTTCAAAAAGATGGACAGGACCCTTTTAACATCCATTATTTATGGTAATTTATGATATTTATTATAACATAATAGTAATAATAAATTTAAAGAAACTTAAAAATGTTTTTTTCTTATTTCATTCAATACTACTTCATCATTTTATCACTTAATAAACACTTTTGCTGTGGCTTATATTTATATTAAGTTTAAAAGATAGTAACAGGAAATGTTTAGCAAATTTTAATCTTTCCCGACACAGAAAGCCGCGCCAAGTCCACTTTTCCTGATTAAATGTATTCACCTGGGTCCAGTTTCATAAAACTTTGTACGACAAATGTCTCAAGGTGACTTTATTTCTCCATCTAATCCTGTATTGTGACATCTCTTTGGAATCGTCTTGAAAAGACGATTCCAAAGAGATGTCACCAAACAGGATTAGATAGCGAAATCAGAAGTAGATAGCGAAATCAGAAGTTAAAATTATTTTTTAGTTTTGACTTACAACCGTTTTTATCTTACGAAGTTTTATGAAAAGGGCCCCTGTTCCTCATAGCAATGTCTTTTAGCTCAGCTAAGCAAAGCTCAGAGCGAGCTTTTAGGATTGTCTTAGGGCCCTTACTGGCCTTAGATTTGAGGTTTGTCCACAATTTGATCATTACTATTTGCATTGATTTTAATGTCCGCAGATCAAATATGATCTGGGTGGCAGATATATGATCTCGATGATGGGGGCCCGTTTGTTGGTCAACAACCTTAAAGTTGGCAATAAATCTTGAACTATAATCAATACATGGTGTATGTGGTACCCATATGACGAGGTACATGTATATGAATATACAGGTTTTGAGCATATTGGGTCAAGGTCACACAGGTCAAATATTTAAAATGGCAATAAGTTGATAAGGATTTTATAATTTGTAACACATTGCTCTAATGAAGAGTCAAAGGTCAAGGTCAAATTTATAAGTAAACTTGACAATAACTTCATATAAACTATAACCAATACACACCCAATGCATATGTTTTCCATAAACAGAGGTATATGAATGTACAGGTTTTGGCATGTAGGGTCAAATATTTGAAATGGCTACAACCGTTAACTCTTTGCACGCTAGCGGCGGATATACCTGCCATAGGGATTATCTCTGCAAACAGATTGGATCCAGATGAGACGCCGCATAGCGTGGCGTCTCATTGGGATCCAATCTGTGTGCCATTCTGACACTGAATTTAAAAGAAATTTTGAAAAATTCTAATTTTAGAACAAAAGCAGACAATTGTTGCAGACGAAAAAAATACCCAGCATGCAAAAATTTAAAGTTTAATCGTCAAGTGTTTGGTATACATGTTGCTCTAATTGAGACTCGGAGATGTGTGTATATTTATTATTATAGACATGTCCGGTCAAAGGTTAAGTTCACATAGGTCAAATAGTTGAAATGGCAATAACCTTTGACCCACAGGTGACATGGGCTCTTCTGAATGACCTTTGACTGGCATGCCTAAATCCTGCATATATATATATATATATACCTTTTCATATGGGCAACACATATCCCATGTATTGAGTGTGTATTGGTTATAGTTTGGACGTTATTGCTGACTTTAAAATTGCAGACAAATAAACAGACAGGGCAAAAACATTCCCTTCCCCATAGATTGGAGGCATACAAAGGGCAACCAGAGTTGAATACTCGCACCCCCTTCCCCAGAAATGCCGGAACTTATTTCTTATCTAGGAATGCCTTTACATGCTACAAAGTCCTGATAAACAGAACAGCTATAGACCATTTTCCATTATTCTCATCTGTGATTGCTTACAGTATGCTGATAGGAAAGCAGAAAGCTCCTTCAGGAGCTTTCTGCTTTACTTTCAGCCTGCTTTAATCAGTCACCTGTCTAAAACACAGGAAACAAGCTATGGCAGATGGTGTTAATGAAACTTACTCTTTATTATTATCATGAGAGGATGCTGTATAATAAAACTGACAACTGTTTAAAAAGTAAAAAATATATATTTATAAATAGCATAAAAATAACATATAATTTCAACCATGATTCTTGTAGAGAAAAAATAGTTAACCCTTTTTCATAACCCTTGAACATAAGCTTTAAAGTTATATATTGTGTATCAGTGTCTATTCTTGAAATTTTAAAATAGGAGGGAAAATTACCATTTCCGTTCGAAAATGTGATTTTCAAAAAGATATGGAAGGGAAATACTTAAAATGATAAACATAAACCCAGGGTGATATTACAGTTGAAAATCGATAAATCAAACTCATGTGTACTAAAATGTGTACTAAAATGCTCATATTTGAAAATTAAAACGTTGTATGTTTGACTTGAGCAAGATCAATTTATTGAAATTCAACTTAAGAAACACTGGTATGATCGATTTAAGCTAGTTCAAAGTATCAACTTTCGACTATAAATCCTTTAACCTTTCAGTTACTTAGGGTTCTAGATCCATATCCAGGTTTTGGCAAGATGATGAAGGGGTTTCGACTGGGCTTTTAGATCTTCATCGGCGCTATATGACCTATTCTATGTCGCAGTGCCGTAAAACCCCCAACTCATCCATTTCTTGCTGGAACTTCCAGCAGAAGTCTCTGATTTGAGAAGAAATTGATTATTCTTTCAGTAGACATCGTAGAACACTAAACAGCTGTTTGTGAAACTCTGCTTGGTTGTGGATGCAGTTGTCAACTAATCAAGGACATACATTCAATATAGTACATTTTTAACGAAAACCACCTGTGTATAAAGGAAAAATTAATTTTGTTTATTGGTCAATTCTTAAACTGTATTAACCAACAGGAAATAACTTGCTGGAAATGGAACGGAAAACTTAGAGGCTACTGAAATAAGATATTCCTGAAAGATAGCTTGCTTGGACTATGTTTATCTACACTGTTTTAGGAAATATAAGTAGTTATCACCCTTGATTTAGCGGCTATATGATATGAAATATTTATGTAGATAAAGATCTGGGGCCCGTTTCATAAAACTTTGTACAACAAATGTTGTCGTAAGTCAGATTATAAAAGTTTCAATTAATAATTATTTCTCCATCTAATCCTGTCTTGTGACATCTTTTTGGAATCGTCTTGAAAAGACGATTCCAAAAAGATGTCACAAGACAGGATTAGATAGAGAAATCACAGATTAAATGTATTTTAAAGTTTTGACTTACGACAACATTTGTCGTAAGAAGTTTCATGAAATGGTCCCCTGTTCAATCAACATAGTCAATAGCAAGCTTTTTTTCAAGAATACCTTACTTCATTAGCTGTGATTAACGTTCCATTTCCCGTGAGTTAGTTTGCGTTGGAATTTACAATTTAAGAATTGGCCGAAACAGGAATCTTATTTTTCCTGTAAACACTGAGTTTTCGTAAAAATAGTTTTGTTGATAATGTAATGTGGAATAAATGTCCCTGACAAGTTGACAACTGCATCAGTGCTATATGACCTATTTTGTGTTGCAGTGCCGTAAAACCCAACTCATCCATCCATCAATTACCAAGCAGACGATTCACAAACAGCTGTTCAGTGTTCTACTGTGTCTTAGAAAATAATCACCTATTTCTTCTCAAAACCAGAGGCTTCTGCTGGAAGTTCCAGCGAGAGATCTAAAACCCCGGTCGTAACCCCTTTATCATCTAGCCAAAACGAGTGGGATAGATTGTTTGACTTATAAAGAATCTTAACCCTTAGCCCGCCAAATAAATTTTCGTCTGCTATATTTCTCATCTGCTTCAAGTTTCAAAGTGCTTCAAAGTTGCTCAAAATTGCTGAAAATGTTGTCTGAGTGTCAAACAGCTTGGATCCGGATGAGACGCCGAGTTACTCGGCGTCTCATCCGGATCCAAGCTGTTTGCATATGGAGCTATAGTCGTGAGTGGCAGGCTAAGGGTTAAGTAACTTTCTGAAAGCATAAAGAATAGTTTCACACTGGTTCATGTTTTTCTCACTCTGTCATTTTAAATATTTTCCCCTACTTTATGAACCCACCTCCAATTCTCAATAGGTAGACCGTAGGAGTAATTTCCCTTCATTTTCTCAATTTCTAGAATAGACACTGGTGTTGCAAAATGTAAAATATATCAAAATTCATTTTGGCTAGCAAATGTAACAAGGGTATGAATAAACAAGTACAAAAAGAACAAAATTAGGAGCGCCCCCCTCGTCGCCTCTTCTGCTTGTCAACTGAAGTAGTGGATCCAATTTTTGTTGGCTGGATATTTACATCTATCAGAGAGGTATTTCTCTTGTCATGCAGGGAGTGGCCAGAGTCCTTGAGTGTGACATCATTAAGAGATGATGGGGATCTTATGATCTCATGGTTGATTGTTATGTGAGATCTGAATATACAGAAACAAAGACACACAATGTAACCCTTTATTCTATAGATATACCTTTAATTTATTCCTCTACGCAGATTATAGCTTTAAGAACAGAACAGAACAAAACTTTATTTCATCTCAGGCATGGTTACAAGCTGACTAAAAGTAAAAGTAGAATACAGAGGTAGAACAATAAGGATTACATAGAGAAAGGAACAGGACTAAGAAACGAGTCCGAGAATTGGATCGTGTTCTAGCTTTCAGAGTTCGAAGTTTGACTGTCGAGGTAACTTTGAGAAAAAAACAGCAGAATTTTTTTTTTAAGCAGCAGTAAAAGTGTTTGTCATCACTGTCTTGTTTGGGAACCAGTGGCATGCGCTGTTGTAAGGAGGGAATCACTGTTGGGAGGGCTGTTGTAGGAAAGAAGCACTGTATTAATATTCATCAAGCATTAGGCACAACCTATTTGATACGACTGCCCGTATATTCTGTTGAATTGCTTCTCAATACAGATTTAACCCATTACCCTATAAATACGCTTTTTTACTCCTTTAATTTATTCCTCCACTGAAGAATTTATACAGTCATGAATGAGTTTTATAAGAATTTTTTCATATATCCCAGCAGATTATATCTTAAAGCAGGCTGAAAGTAAAGCAGAATGTGCCTTCAGGCACATTTTGCTTTACTTTCAACCTCCTTTAAGTGACCACTTTCTTTCAATACCGGGTCGTTCGGATTTTTCATGTGGGGAAGCCTTCTAGCTGGCTTGCGGAAGGTCGGTGGTTCTACCTAGTTGTTGATTTGTGCCTGAAACAGTGCATAAAGGACTTCTGGGGTCTTCCTCCACCTATAATTAGCTGGACGTCGCGATATGATTGAAATACTGTTGAAAGTGACGTAAAATCAAAACAATTCAAATCAAATCTTTCAATACCAGAAAGTGGCTATGGGGTAACGGTTAATTGTACCTACCTGCTGCCTTGTGAGCTAGGAGAGGGCAGTCTTAGGTCAGATGGAGACAGATGAATCTTCTCCCTTCCTACTGACATGACGTGGTCAGAAACTTTGGCTTCTACAGCAGCTGTGAAATAGGAAGTACAAAGTTGTCTTTATTCAGTTTATTGTGCTTTTGGCAGTAACAAATAAATTTAAGTATTCAATGCAGTGCAAGTTTGTCAAAACTACAGCAACCAATGAGAGACACTGATTGTGTGCATTGTTCGGAGGGAGTCATTATAGGGAGGGAAATTGGTTTACATTTGCAAACAGCTTGAATCTAGATCATAAGCCACGTAACACAGCCTCTGATCTGGATTCAAGCTGTTTGTCACTTATCATTAAGTTTTTTTCTGTCAAAATGTCCAATACATGTATGTTATTTTGAAGAAAAAAAAAACAGCAGTCCACAACTTTAAGCAGAAGATTATTTGATATTACAGCAGTAAAAGTGTTAGACATAATTGTTCTGTTAGGGAACTGTGTTAATAGTCTTTGTATGGAGGGAATCGTTGCTGGGAGGGCCATTGTAGAGAGGGAGCGCTGTACATTGAATGCTCATTCTAAATTGATGCACAGTCGGTTTAAAAAAACATTTGAAGCTGTTTCAGAATAAAGGAAATTCAATAAAAAACACTCAGCATTTCCTTAGCCATACAAAATGCAACCAGTTGTATATATAAATTTCTTTAAAATGCTGCTCAGTACAGATTTCCTTACAAGGAAATTATTTTAACTCGTTACCCCATAGCTTGTTTCTAGTTTTGAAGATATGTGACCGCTTAAAGCAGGTTGAAAGTAAAGCAGAATGTGCCTTAAGGCGCATTCTGCTTTACTTTCAGCCTGCTTTAAGCTACTATCTACAAGAATATAGAAAATATTTCTTAAAATACATATACAAGACTATATAGATTCGACCTTACTTCAGTGAAGGAATAGATTACAAACGGCGTACTTATGGGGTAATGGGTAAATAGCAACCTACCGGCTGTAGGCATCTTGCTGCCATGGCAAGTGGCAGGGGCATAGTCCAATGGCCTCGCTGGAGCAGTGGGAGGCAGTCCAGTCACCAGAGAATGTTCAGCATTCACCACATGCTTAAACCTGCGGCCTGGTGGGTGGTGTGGGGTGTTATCCTGGAGATGACTGTGAGAGAAGGTTTTGCATCTTGGAATGCCAGGCCTGGCAAAATCTGGAGGAGCTGGAACCTTGCCATTCAGTGACGGCAGCTGAATGTTCTGAAATGTACATGTCATTTGTTTAGTTTTTACTTTCTTAACCTTTCACCCGTAAAACTTTTAATGGACTGTTCCAATTTCAATTTAAGTCTAGTCCATTTTTGACTATTTAAAGTCGATTTTAACAATATATTTCAAAATGACAAATAGTGTAGACTGGTGATCAAGGTCTACACTGTTTGCATGGGACAAGTGTAATCCTCACAGGTACACTATTTGTAAATTTTGACGAGTATACTCGTGGCTAGGGTTAAATCCAATAATTTTCATGGCTTATTTTCTCTTCATTTAATTAAGTCTTTACCAGAAGATATCGTCACTGCATGGACATCCGAACCATTAGATCATTCTACTAAATACTGAAGACAGAGAGTGGCTCAAAGTAGGCTGGAAGTAAATTCTTAACTTTCAATCTGTTTTAACCCATGCCCCTTAGCCTGTTTCTAGTATGGATGATGGGTAACCATTTAAAGCAGGTTAAAAGTAAAGCAGAATGTGCCTTAAGGCACATTCTGCTGTATTTTAAGCCTGCTTTAAGCTACAACCTTCTAGGATACAGAAATATTTTTTTGCACATATTCATGACTGTTTAAACTGGAACTTTTTCCTCAATGAAGCAATAAATTACAGGCTTAAAAGGGTGTGGGTTAAGCTACTGTCTGGAAAGATATTGAAAATGACTGTTTTATGTTTAAGACTTCCTAAGTGGGGTTTAAATATAACAGTCTCTGAAGCTTAATAATCTAGAGGCACATCAGAGACAGGGTTCAAATTGAAAACATGTTAAACTTGACAATTGTATTAATTTTGTTTATAACTGAATCTATGTTACACAAGAATTCAAATGAACTTACTGGATTTAACTGGGTTGCATATCCTGGATTTAACTGGGTTGCATATCCTGCAGTTTCATCAATCTTTGGCAGCTGTGCTGGTAGTCTTTGTCCAGCATTGACTTTGTGTTCCTGTCAAATTGTAACAACACTGTTTATTGGAAGCATGACTTCAAAATGTTTTAATTATATTTTGTAACAATCCTTTCAAAGCCACCTGAAGTGGGAATTTAAGATAGTGCAAGTTCTTTATAATATACCGGCTATAATTTTACTGTAAATGCTACCCTTGTACTCACAATCTGAGGAAAATGCACAGAAGCATCGCCTGTTGATTGATGCTGATACTGTCCATGATGTAAAGTCCTTGCATTGACCCTCTGTGTGTCCTTGATATGTTGAACATCACTAGCAATGGAATTTCCTGGATAGAAATAAACACAATTTCAACTCACCACTATTTAAAGGGACTCGCAACCGGATGGTGTATTTGTCAAAATAAAATACAATACTCAAATAAAAGCAAATTTGTGGCATTATTTGGCTTTTGACATTAAAAAAATATGATCAGTCCAAAAAACGTCTCAAGAATCGTCACCGAATCTTAGTTTTTTAGATATTTTCCATCATTTTTCCATAGCGTTAGCTAACGGTATAGTTGTTGTTGTTGCTTCTCTACACGGGGTCAGACATAAACCCGAGCCGAATAATGTTCTATTAATAGCTATCATTGAAGTATGTTAATTTGCTACCATATATATAGAGAGAGCGTCCGTAGCCGAGGGCGTAAAGGCGATGCCTCATTTTTCATTTTTGTCTCCTCATGGATGGTCACGGGTTCGAATCCCACCAGAGCCTCTTCTTTTTTTTTTTTTGGCAATGCATTTTTTAACAGAATTTATTATCCTAAACTCAATTTTACCCATTTATATAAGCATTTGACATATATTTACAAATTACTATTTATAATGCTTGATCCGGTTGCGAGCCTCATTAAAGACTATTGACTCATAATCATTGAGCCTTGAAACTCCAAATGGACAACTCCAGTATACAGTATAGTCTAGTGCATTTTGACTAGATTTAGTAGATTATAAATACATGTTATTATTATATGATTATTATATTAAAAAAAAAAACTGTAAAATGACAACAGACTCAACATGCTAGTGCTGAAACGGTTACCAGAAATTTGTAACCGGTTAATCGTTGCTCGTAACCGGGGTTAACCGGTTAATCGTAACTCTAATATGCCGACTGACACACCATTAGTCAGTAAGGGTCGGACGTTGCACGTGTACACAGTACCGTTCAACTGTTTTACCTATAAACAATTACAAATTTGGAGACCGTTTTGCGTGTGTAAACGATAATACAATAATAAAGTCTTGGTGCCAAAGAATTGTTTATGAATGTTATACTTTTTTCTAACTATTTTACCATGCATGCCGACGTAGGTCTTTAATAAATTGCAAAGAGAAAAGAAGATCTATTGATCTTATAAAATGAACTTACATGTATACTGCATGAATCTGTTGATCAATAAATCGTTTAAAAAAGCGGCTATTCGATGTCTTATCTAAATAATTTGCATTTGTAAAATAACTCCAACACACGGAATAATTATGCGCGGCCGAATATGAAGACCTTGTATACCGCATTGTGTTATAGGTAATTAATTGGTCCCATTCTTGTCTTATTTTAAACCTTGAACACATATGAGACGATCCGAATGAAGTGTAGATTCAGCTAACCGGGTTTTATTATTTTATCGTGTTTGATTGGGTGGTCTAAAAATATTTTGAAATTGACATGTGGATATTCCTGGAAACCCTGGTTTACGTTTTCCCTACACGAACGTCATATATACATGTAGCTACTAGGGTAGAAATCCAAAGCAAACCGAATATTCCGAGGTCAGAAGGTTAGTAAGCGTGTCAAGTTCAACTGTCAAAGTAGCGAAGGAAACAATATTTCGAAGACAAGTTTGTTGTAAATTAAAACTGTTCAATCGGCATTTATTGTAAAGAGAGGTGAAATTAGGGTTCTTTAACTCAACTTAAAATGAAATGACACCATGCAGCGAGTATTCAGTGTTGAGAACACCTGAAAAGTATATTGAATTGTGCACATAAAATATTTTGTTAACGGCATCGTTTTGTGTATTGAGTTCCGTGTACATGTTTACAAAAATCAGGAAACGCCATACCCTTATCAATCAACATGCTACTGTATTTTAAAACTTAAATATCATGTATATCTTAGTAAAAGACTTCAAGTGAATGGAAAACATATCGGAAGGCTGTATCTCCCGACAAATGGGGCTTCATTTTTGTTATACAAAATGGCTTCCGAGTAACCGGTTAATCGGCAGTTCATAACCGTTAACGGTTACCCGGGTAATCGTTTCAGCACTACAACATGCAGTGCACCACTGAATTTCGGCTCTAAATGACCTTTTTGTGTCGATGGGCCGTAAAACACCATTCATTCATTCTGCACCACTGAATAGACCCTGATAAATCGATCCTCCAGGAGCCTTCTGATTTGGGTTTACAGCGTTAGCATCATGCATGTACATTGTTTTGGTTATGAAATTTGATTCAAATGGATAGATGTTATCGAAAGTTCCAAACTGTTTGCAAAATTCGTTGATAGATAAAATAGTGGGTGGGGTTCAACTTTGGATGATTTTTTATTTATTTTGTTAATGGGATGTCATTATTTTGGATGCTTTATCATGTAGATTTCTAGAAACTATGAACAGTATTTAAAACATAACATAAGACTATCTTTCTGCTGTGAATATTTAAAGTTTGGTTAGTTTTTATGCGTTATCATCACTCGCTGATCAGTGATCAATAATTATTCCAAACAACCAGAGTCGGAGTTATTTCTAAATTTATCATTGATCACTTCAAATTTGAGCTAGGATCTAGATATCAACAATCCTATATTTATTGCAACTATCGATTTATTATCGGTATTTAATGTCTATTTTACTTGCAATTGTAGATTCTAGATCTGTGTGAGTTTGGACAATGTTTTATTTTGCTTCATCTACTTCGTTCGAATGTTTTGGAGGGTAGGAACTTCCACGCAGCTTCCGGTTTGGCAGCTTGCAATTTAATTGGCCCAGAGATAGTATGCGTTCTTTTCATTGGCTCAAATGATCACATGATACTCATAGTAACCGCGCGGGAGGCTGATAATGGTGGTGGTTGTCAAGCAGATTTGATATAGAGAAACCAATTATCAAGTCCTCCCATGGCCATACTATCACATAAAACTATATGTAGCTAGAGACGAAATTATTATTTGAATGCTTTCAAAGAAGCAAACCTCGGTGTATCTAAATGTTGAACAGTATATATCGAGATCTAAATGTGTCCAAAATCATTAGTAGCACAGAGGCAAATTGGCAATCAGCATCATAGATATTGCTTGAAAAACAGAACCTTTTGAAGCTACATCATTAGCCTAAGCTAGGTTACCACAAATATATAATAAACTATTTATCTGTCTGTCTGTTTACTTTTTACACGAATATACACGGTTTCCTTACCAGAGTCTGAGGGTCTTATGCGGGGTCGATCCATCTTTGCTCGGCTGAGTCCAAATGATGATGGAGGCACGGGCTCGTGCGGATATGGCGCCATGCCCTCCTCCATCCCTGACACAGATGGAAGATGTAGCGGCCGGGCACGGGAGAGGGGGCGGCGTTGGTCCCTGGTGGGTGTGGTTGTCCTACCCGGATAGGGATTTGTGGGTTTCGTATGTCTGCGCGACATCGTTTGATAGCTTGGTCTAGAAGTGTAAGACTAGATCTAAATCTAATTTAAATGATAAAAGTTAAATTGTTTGAAGATTGATTTCATAAGAGTTTCTTACGGATAGAAAGCTATGTCAATTTGCATCTATAGGTCTACTTAATTCAATAAACTATCATTTACAATGGTCAAAAGACTAGTTCAAAACTGCCATCATACCAAACTCATACTTTATTCAATCAAAACATAAATCTAAATAAGTTCCTAATTTGAAATGATAAATTAAATCTATGTTTAACAATATCACTAATTGTTTATCGCAAACTATTTTCTCGGTGTTGCTTAAGAAATCCAACAATTTAATAAAATTGTCTTACCTTTTGTAGTTGTTGCAGCAGATAACGTAGCTAAATTGCTAATGACGTTAGGCGTTGCTACGACGTCCTTTTATACCCACGTATGACGTAACAAATAGCCCTATTGTTTTACGTCAATATGTTACTAAAAATAGGTTCCGGGGGGGGGGGGGCTTAACGCAAAAATTAACATATGAAGAAAAGTACCATTTGCTTGTGTTTTGACTTCAACTGTTTGCAATGGGCACCTAATGACGAGTATTAGGTCGTCCTGTACAAACAGTTTACCTGTGAAAAGTACACTTTTCTGATGCAAACAGGGAAGATCAAGAGCAGGGTCCTTGTTATTTGTCATCTTATTATACATTGGTAAAGTTATCTGAATAGTCTAAAGTGGACTAGGATTAATTGGAAACTGTAATTGTCCATGTTGCAGTTTCAGAAATGAATGAGTTATTGTAAACTCGTAGTATATATTGGGACGCATGAAGTCTTCTCCTAGTAGGCCTACATAAATCCGTGTTTTCTTGGTATGTTATTCCTGACAAAATATTTTCCACTGTCTTCCAGTAAGCTGATTTTGACAGGACCGAAGAAAAGACAAATAAGTATGTTCCTTAAAACGGGGGATGGGTGTTCATGTCAGGACAAAAAATAGTTCGATTATATTACAATACGTATGGGCATTTCGACACTTGGGGTGTTTACAATAGTTACAGAGACCTGGGACCCGTCTAACGAAACTCTAAATTATTATCTATTTCTCAAATTAATCCTGTCTTGTGACATCTCTTTGGCATCGTCTGGATTATACGATTCCAAAGAGATGTCATACGACAGGATTAGATGGAGAAATCAGAAATTAGATGTATTTTAAAGTTTGCCTTAATTACTACTGTTTTTGTCGTATATGATGTTTCGTAAGACGGACCCTGTCTCTACGAATTCTGCTCTACTTTCAACCTGCTTTAAGCTACTTTTTGCTACTTTATAGGTACATACAGTATTTCTTATGGTACATGTTCATTGCATATATTGAAACTACTTTCCTCCAATTTCAACCAACGATATAATTCAAATCCTAACATGTCCTGTAAAACTGTATATACTTCGTCATAGAAATGTATAATATGTTACATGCTATTTGTAAATATGTTTACTGTACCAGCCTTGAATGCTGTCTCTTCATTCTCAAGTTGGAGGAAATAAAGATATTGAATTGAATTGAATTGTGAAGAGTGTATCATAGTATGTAGCCAATGCATTTACAGGGTGGACCAAAATCAAAAGAACCCTACAAGAGTCCTCTTATTAGGGTCTGCACTGTTTATCATTTGGCATTATATTGTAAACAAAATCCCAAGGTATTTAAAAAAAAAGTACATTTGTACATGGATAAGTGGCACCCGCATAATTAATTTAAGACCCTATTCCATGTTTGCGGATTCCTTATCCATTTCTCGTTCACTAAACTCCCACAGTGACATGGTACATGGGAAGAAATAATTAAATAAGAGTTGCATTATTCAAGAACATACCCGTATTTCAAAGTTAAAACCTGGCTAAACCACGTTTTAACTTTGAAATATGGGTATGTTCGAACTAACGCTAGTTCGAATTATCGAGTTTTGACTGTTTTTTTTTTTACCGTGGCTAAGCAAGACTTGGATAACATTCCCAGCCGTTTTGACCGATCCAAACTGTTTGGCACTCGTTTGCAACCTTTAGTCCGTTCAGGAACGTATATTAGATATAATCTACGTTCCTAGCTGGTCCGTTTAAATAGTATAAAAAAATACTTAAATGTTTTTGCAGAATGCAGACGAGATATTTGAAGCATGCATGCAGAAGGCAACTCAGGATGATAAGAGTTAAGATAGCTTGTTGCTTAAAGCAAGCTGAAAGAAAAAATGGTAGAGCGTCCGCTTGCAGTGCGGGGGTTGTGGGTTCAATCCCCGGCCGGGTCAAACCAAAGACTTAACAATTGGTAGTAATGGCGCTCAGGATTTCGGAATAGCATAACAACTGGTTCGTCGGAGACAGTATAAAGTGACCGGCCGGGTACAGTCCCAATGCTGCACCTAAAAAGCGCACCTGCTCGTAATACCCGAAAGGGGTGTGTAGCAGTATAAAGAAACCAACAAACAAATCAGAAAACCCGTAGGAAACAAAATCTGCTATACCTTCATTCTGAGTATGAGTCTGAGATTGTTCTCGAGATTTTGCTCAAAGCTGTAATCTGACCAATCAAAGGCTTGAGAACGATTTCAGGCTCAACTCAATTGCGTTTAAGCTGTAATTTGCCTTTTATACAATCAATCAGCCTTCGTTTAAGTGGTCGTAATAGAGAGGTTAATATGTCGAACTTCGATATATCGAACTCGCTTAGCTCGAACTATCCGATAGTTCGATACATGGACTGCATTATTTCATGTTCGGTTCAGTCGAACATACCCATATTTCAAAGTTAAACGTGCCTTATCCACGTTTTAACTTTGAAATACGGGTATGTTCGATTTAACCGAGTTCGAAATATCGAGGTTCATGTACATGTAACGGTATTCAACCAAGGAACACGTAATTAAGTCTGAGCTCGTTCTCGGGGTTTTAATTGGTCAGATTTGAGCATTATTATGTTGAATTTAAACTGAAATATTTATCAAGAAGTCTAATCTACTCAATTTTCTCTGCTCAAATCTGTTTGAGTTGAGTCTGAGATCGTTCTTGATTTTTTTGAATAGGTCAAATTTGAACAAACAGTTTTGATCTACTGATCAGACCGTTCAAACGCCGCTTTATAAGCGACTTTGCAAACAGTTAGAAACCAGATCAAACTCCGCGAAATGAGGCGTCTGCATGGTCAGGGTCCAAACTGATTGTCTCTATATATTATCAATATTCTTCGGTCAGAACTTCATAAAATGAATTAAAACTGCAAACGATCATGCAATGCCTTACCCCCGAGAACAACATTGTTATTTGCAAGCTATTTTGGTCCTGATTACGCTGCGTCTGATCAGGATCCAAATTGCTTGACACTCGTTTAAATGATTATTTTGTCAACATACCTTATATTTAATCCAGGATAATGTTTTTGACAGGTTGCCTTCCAGCCATTTATTAAATAAAAGCAGACGAGAATTGCTTATTTTTAAAGCATATGACCATGGAGGAATTATTCCTCCATGATATGACTGTGTAAAACCTTTTCTGAGTCTGATTCTAGATGTTGGCAATATTTTCTTGGCGCATGTTGCTAGTTTAACTCTTTGAAACTTTTTCACTTGAATATTCGTCCTTTGCTAACAGTGTACCTGTGAAAAGTATACTTTATGCAAACAGTGTAGACTCTGGTCAAGGGGCTCCTTACGGAGCCCTCTTATCAGGATCTACAGTTTGTGATAACTATAATACATTGACAAAACAACTTAAAGCGACTCGCAACCAGATGGTGCATTAAAAATAGTAATTTGTAAATATGTGTCAAACGCTTATATAAATGGTAAAGAATTAGTTTAGGATAAGAAATTCTGTTTAAAAAAATGTATTTCAATAAAAAAAATAATGGTCTCTGGTGGGATTCGAACCCGGGGCCCGGCATTGGCGGACAGAAGGCAAAATAGGGGAAACCGCTTAGACCAATGGACCACGGAACTATCCGTTTATCTCGGATCGATTTAACGTATTTCAATGTGTAGCGATCGGAAGTGCATACAACTTCGTAATTCGGCTCGTGTTTATGTCTGGCCCCGTGTAGAGAAGCAACAGGTGTCACACCTGTACGGAAGTGCTTCCGGGTCGTAGGGTGCCTAAATAGTCCCTAATTTATATAGTGAAAAATTGATGTGTGTGTGTTCATGGTCATATTTTTTATTGAAAATGCTGATTAACTGCAGATGCATTTGTTTTTGAGCTGAAATAGTGATGTTGTTGATAAATCAAAGGTGTTTCTGGGTTCTATTTGGGAACTAATTTGTGAGAACATGTGGTCAGAGATGCGAGTGTGGTGCGGCGGGTCATCAACTTTCATTTTGTAAATATTGACGGTGACCTTAGAAATGTGAAATTTGTGGAAAAGTTGAACCTTAATGGTATCTTTTTCTTTTGTTAATTCTGGTGCCATGTTATTGCTTTCCATGGAAACAGGGTTGTTTTATTGACCGGTAGGTCCTGGAACTGGACAGAGACAGGAGAATATTGTCAATTTACTATAGAGTTCTATGGAGGAAGAAGAAGGGCTTTTGTACAGGAGTGACACCAACAACAACAACTATACCGTTAGCTAACGCTATGGAAAAACGATGGAAAATATCTAAAAAACTAAGATTCGGTGACGATTCTTGAGACGTTTTTTGGACTGATCATATTTTTTTAATGTCAAAAGCCAAATAATGCCACAAATTTGCTTTTATTTGAGTATTTTATTTTATTTTGACAAGAACACCATCCGGTTGCGAGTCCCTTTATAGTCAAAAATAAACTACACTAAATTGGAAACTGAAATTGTCTATTTGAAGTTTCAGGGAGAAAAGGGTTAACTCGTCATATGATTAGGTTCAAAATAGTTTGATCCTCAGATAAAACCGAATTTGTCACTACCTCTCTGTATGCTTCGTTTAGACGGGAGATAATAACCGTTTAACGAGTTTTCCTTTGCATCTGTGTTACTTCCCTTGACTTTAGATTCAGCGGGGAATCAATTCTTTTTCCTCTGTTCTAGTCCATAATCCATTATTCCAAAGCTTGGTTTGACTTTCTAGTATTGATACTATTGAAGATATGTCGCCACTTAAAGCAGGTTGAAATAGTATTTATACTATTGAAGATATGTCGCCACTTAAAGCAGGTTGAAAGTAAAGCAGAATGCGCCTTAAGGCGCATTCTGCTTTACATTCAACCTGCTTTAAGTGGATACTTGTTTTCAAAACTAGAAACAGGCTAGATATAATTGTGTAATGGGATAAGTCTGATCTATTTGCGATCATTTAGATACATGTACCTTGTAGCATATTCGCGGCATTTGGCAGTGTTTACTCTGATCGGAAGGTTCCGTACTGTGTCTACTCTGTTTGCATCGGACACATTTTGTTTGAACAGTGTTGGTCCTCATAAGAAGCTTATATAGTTACCTGACATGACGTCTAATTTGGATTTTTATTATTATATCTTTTTTTCATTTTTTTAGCAGAATTCGTTAACTCGGGTTAATGCAATGCCAAATAAAAACAAAAAAGCCCGTGCCCGGCGCACTCCATAAATAAAATATGAATAAAATAAATATGTAGCTACATATATGACAGGGGAAAAGATATCTATAGATATATCTATGGAGCCGCTTGGTTATTCATATTGAATGATAATTCTGTGACTGAGTAATGCGTTATTATATAAATATCATTTATAAATTTATATAAAAGAACAGTATGCTATATACAGTGGAGAAAACGTTATTCTTTCCCAATAAAAAGCGTTTACGCTAAAACTATTATTTTCAATGCAAACAGTTTGGGGTTTGCTAACCCGGCGTCTGATCAGGCTCCGAACTGTTTGCCACCCAGATTAAAATCGATAGTTAGAATTGTCAACCAGTTGTCATTTCTCACGTTTAAGTGTTTGCGTTTCGTTTGCGTTTTTAACGCGTGAAAGAATAACGTATTCTCCACTGTAGCTATATAATTAAAAGCACTTGGATGGAAGAGGATAACACTACGATATTTCTAATCTGTTAGCTGTAGAGCCATGTCAGGACTGCCATTTCTCCGGATTTTTCCTAAATCTTCGGATTTTTTTCTAGAACATGGTAGCTTAAAGCAGACTGAAAGTAAAGCAGAATGCGCCATAAGGCGCATTCTGCTTTACTTCCAGCCTGCTTTAAGTAGTCGCATGTCAACAAAAAAAGAAACAGGTTTAGTGGTTAAGGTATGATTCGTAAAATCTCATTTGAAAAATGCAAATTTGGAAATCTTAGGATTTTTCATGTCAACTAATGGCAGCCCTGCCATGTATGTTGATACTGTCAATATAAAAGCTATTAGGAGACTGCTATATAATACCGGTAATTGAGCCGTTTCATGAAAAACATGCCCTGTTGCCGCGTTGCAAACAGTGTAGAAGGCCAGTCGTCGCGTCAATGTCGCGGCGCCTGGTCTTGATCTACACTGTTTGACACCCACAAACATCTATAACACTTTATGCAGCTATATTATAAACGGTATTTGGAAGACAAAGCTAAGATACAGAGGCTGTGATTACAACGTTGCAATGCATTGAGGCAGGTTTTGTCATATCGCACGGCTCATATAATAAATAATTAGAATGGCATCTCACAAGGTATTTTAAAGTATAATTGGATCATTGAAGTTTGTTGATTATACTTCGCATACATAAGCATTGTCAGTTATCTGGTACAATGAAGTTTAGTAATTATTTTCAATAGATGAATTTCCTGTGGGTCAATCTCCTTATTACGGCCCTTCCCTGGTCATCGACTGATAATTGACGGGAGTGATCACGTGACAAACGTGTTTCACCGAAGTCTCTTTCGTTGATTTCCGCCAACAGCGCTTTCTTACGTACAAAGCCGAATATTACTATCAACGCCATCTTGTTTTTGTCTGCGTGTGGCTGTACCAGTGCCCCTCGAAAACAATGAGTGTTTTGAGAAATCAAAATGATTTGAAGCAGTCGCATTGAAGGATCCTTAAAGTCAAAAGAATAATTAATCATTCTGTGAAATTCGTAGTACTGAAAGGTAAGATTTAATGTCGAAAATGAAGTTGAATTTGCGCCCTTGTCATTTTGCCTAACACCAGCTGTCAACCGGAAGTCCTCATGTACACAATGAAAAACAAAGAAAAATAGGACAAATATCGGTGATTTAACGACTGTTTTGTTGCATATGTGATAGATAAACTATATATGAATATGTCTTTATGTGCTAGATGTTTGAAGTATAGTATTTGTAAAAACTTATGGGTGAATTAGTAATTATATGATTCATAATGAGGGATTAATATCTCCCAAACATTGATTTTTGTTTGCATGATTTAAGAGTAATCATTTGTTAAAATTCATAATGAAATTAAATTAAAAGTCAAGTAAATGCTATTGATCGAATTGGAACATTTGTAAAAGGGAAGAATGTGTGGCATCACATGTTTTTAAAGAAAGCATCGGGACACAAAACCATTGTAGCTTTGTTCTGAAATTTGTATTGTAATGCCTAATGGTGATGTGACAACTATCATCATACCGTTTACTTTATGAACATCATCATTAAACAAGTTATGATAAACGGATAGCTGACATTCATTTTAAAGGGATTTTATGGAGGATTGCTGAAATTTCCTCAAAGTTTTTCCACTCCAAACCCTTTGTTGTGACTAATTCATGACATCCATTATGTAGCAGGAATGAGTTGGTCTGGTACAGGTACTTGGTTGAACATCAAAATGTCCTGGACAGGGTTGCTTGATAGCTCAGTGGTTAGAACTTAAGAGTGCTGGCACATTAAACGAGAACCCTGCGTTCGAGTCCCGGTTTGGCCACGATTTTTCACCAGACCTGTTACAATTTCATAGACTCATACAGCAGGGTTCCAGATAAGAAGGAGCACACAATCTACACTGAACAAACTCAACATTTTCTCAGTCATTTCCACACTAAATTTTATTCCAGATATCGTGAAGGTAAAGGGGTCAGAAGATGGGTGAAAAAGCTATGTGTCATTTTTACTTCAATTTTACTACTCTTTATAAACAATGAAGTCATGACGTGTAGACCTGACATATAATGGTGGCAAATGACGTTGTATACAATAGAATGTCGCGCTATATTCTCGCAGTGTTGGCATAAAACCTGGGTTTTATCTTTTTATTGCCCAATCAGATGGTATTTAAGAGGGTGGGTTTTATCGCGTTTTGAAAGTTGAATATGACAGTAATCAGTCAAAACCTTCCTAAAAACCAATTGCTGGCCATCGACACTAATATTGCCGAGAACAGCATGTAAATGAATATTATTGATTTAATAATAAGCAAAAACTGTGTCAACTATAAACACAAAACTGACCATTGTAGATTTTCTTTTTTGAGGTTGTAATCTTAGGTTTTGAAGCCAAGTGACCCCCTATCCAAGGACCCCCTATATCAAATTAAAATCAAGGCATGTGTGTATTATTACAGTCAATCACCTTTGTGGTAGAGCATTGACACATTGAGCACCTCTAAAAGCAATTATCCTTGGCGACTGAAATTTTGTATCATTTAGAGGATTGAAATATAAACTGAAATATAGGCAAGTCTTTCATTGTAATACTTATTATATAATTATACTCTTAATTGCTCCAAGTATCCCTATATCAATAGAGTGTATAAATGGTTAAATGCCTAAGTTTATACTTGTATATCTTACAAGTTACATGTATGTTTACATGTATTTATAAACGAGGTTTTAAAAACTTATCAGCATGTAATATTGTCTGCTCTAGCCACAGCCTTGGATACAGAACTAATTTAAATATGACTAGATTGAATAATTAATACTCACTATTAGGAACAAATCGTATGTTTCATATGACCCAACTTTCATAAAACCCAATTATTGCCCAAAGTGGGCAATAAGACCTTATTTCCCAACCCTGGTTTCATGGGGTGGGTTTTACTGGGCGGGTAATGTCGTGCAAACCCTGTATTCTCGACACAGTGCATTACTACATACAGTTGTTGTTTTGGACCACTACCACTGGACCAATGTTACTCAACCTTGATTTGACTTTGACTGAATTTGGACCTGAAAAGATTCAGAATATATTGTCAAGGATGCCACTTGTGGCTGCCCATAAGCTTTAATCAAATGCAGTATTGCTTATTCGTATTTGTTTCCACTCAAATTCAAAATTCGTTCAATCGCAATACCATGTTGTTCTCTCGTATCATACATTTCTTAAATTTAATAAATACTTCAGAGTACTTTAGCCACTTGTCTTCAGAGATCTGCATCTCTCTTCAATTCATGAGTGGTCACTTAACCCTTTACCCCATAAATACGCCTTTTTACGCCTCTAATTTATTCCTCCACTTAAGAAAATAGTTCCAATTTTATATAGCCATTGCTATATATGATAAGAAATGTTTTCTATTTCCTAGCAGATGATAGCTTAAAGCAGGCTGAAAGTAAAGCAGAATGCGCCTTAAGACGCATTCTGCTTTTCTTTCAACCTGCTTTAAGTGGTCACCTATCTTCAATACTACAAACAGGCCATGGGGTATTGGGTTAATACAAATGTGTTACTTATGCATTTCTAGACTGCTAGTGGCTGGAAAAACCAACTCCTGTTCAACAAAACCTTATTCAGCAAGAGGATAAGTCACTGATGCCATTGTAGAGAGAGAGTGAACGGTAAGAAAAGACATTCAAAGAAGCATTCCAACATACCTCGTGCACATTCGTAGGAACATATCTAATAGACACACCCCTATATGAACAAAGAAGGAGCATATCTATGTTTAAATTCTCTATAAAACATGCTTATGCTGTAACAACTGTGATGTAATATATGGCTTCAATAATTTTTGCTATGAATGAAATGTGCATCAAGAAATGTAGCACCATTACGGAGGGGCAAATTGTAGTTAAAATTTAGTGTTGTATTCATATTCATAAATTCATGCCAGTGTATTATTGTGCAATAGAATACAGGTAGTCTTTGAGATGCTGGTTATTAAATCATAAGGCCTTTGGCCTTGTGATTTGATTAACACATTTCAACTCCTTTCCGTGTTCTATTGCAGGATAAAACACTGGTATGAATACCGGTATATTATTTCTTAAGTAAAAACACAATTCACAGAGAGGGACAAGTAATGTTACCCATTACTTCATAAATAATTACCGATATACTGGACACTTTTAACACCTTCTTTATTCCATTACTTAATAAATTAGTTCCAATATATACAGTCAAGAATATGCACTAAAAAATTCTTTATTGTAGCAGATGGTAGCTTAAAGCAAACTGAAAGTAATGTAGAATACGTCTTATGATGTGTTCTGCTTTATTTTCAACCTACTTTAAGTAGTCACCTGTCCTCAACAAGCATGTGTAACATCAGTTTGAAAAATTGAAACATGGCCAAAAACGGCATCAAAATCAAAGGGTAGGGTTATACCATAATGTCTTTAATGAAGATTTCAAAAGCACTTAAGAGCTTTTGAAGGCACTACCCCTGTGTGAAAAGAGTGCTATATAAATCTGGTATAATAATAATAATATCAGATATAATTTCCTTCTCCTGGGGGAGGCCCTCCTTACCCCCTCCAGCAATTCTTAAGTTCAAG
Organism: Gari tellinella; assembly: GCA_922989275.2. Lineage (NCBI taxonomy): Eukaryota > Metazoa > Mollusca > Bivalvia > Cardiida > Psammobiidae > Gari > Gari tellinella. The sequence goes on from OV277870.1 coordinate 24,150,761, forward strand.
AAACTCAAGATCTTAGTAACTACAAAGATGGTCAAGCCTCAAACCTGAGGGGCTAAATGAACCTCTCCGGCTTCTTGTGCGACTAAAAGTCGGAATTTTCTAGCAGAAATGGACATAAGTCACAAAAATGCTATTTTGAGGCAAAAAATGTTGGCACTGTATCTTAGGGAACTACTTTCTACTTAGACCATGCAGCACTTCCAGTCTATTGGGTGTTCTGTAACGTTAACAAGCATCCACAGTTCCACTATTGACATTTGACAGTCTAGTAGGTAACAACTAACATCTGCTTACTTCTAGCTTAGTATATTATTTCTTTAAACTTTTGACACTTAGGTGTGAACACATTGAGTCGATTCACGTGATTGACATTGATTTTGCTATAATTGACATCTCCAAGGCTGGTATAGCCCTGTCTCTGTTAAACGACATTTAAGACTGTCTTACACACAGATCGAACTGTCCATGATTCTTTTGAGAGGAAGCTGAAACACAATTGTGTGTCAGAGGTTTTAGCTCCAGTTTAGGGAAATTTAAAAACTGATCATGGTGATGTTTTCGAAGGATTTTTGTCCAAACCTCACCCAGAACCTTATAATTATATTTTGTCCAAGCCTTGTGGAGACAAAAAAATGTTTTAAGAAGTATTTATTTTAAATTTGATTATTTTTCAGGGCTAATTCAGACTTTTGGAAAACTATACCCACTCTGAAAATAAGTTGCTGTCTGAGTCTACACTGTTTTAAAAAACATCTCTTTATACTATTTGCAGGGGAAATGTTAAAGCTTGACAAACAATGTCATATTTGTTTTGTCTAATAGTCTTATGATTTTAGTGACAAGCAATATATGGCCATCCTGACCATGATAAACATGGCTGAGCACTTTTAAAAGGGAATGAACTTAAAACAATTCATGTACATGTATATGTATATGAAATATTTGCCTTGTCTGGAGCAATGAATACGATGAATATCTATTATCAGAAAGTAGTTAGAAGTGAACTGATCTTTTATCAGTCATTGACATTTTGACCTGTTCTACCATAGCTGTATCAATAAATAACTTTCTGCTGTCAAACTTGTGGTAAGCAGCAACCCTTTAATCCTTTGAACCCAAGTCCTGCATCCTTAGGCATACTTTTCAAACAGTAAACACATGAAAAAAGTACACATGTCTTGTGCAAACGGTGAAGACCCAGATCAGAGGGCTCCTAAGGAGCCCTCTGATCAGGGTCTTCACTGTTTGTCGTCATGCTAAATATTGACAAAAACAACCCTTAAAAGTCTGAAATGGACTAAACTAATATGGAAACTGAGTTGTCCTTTTGAAGTTTCAAGGGAGGAAAGAGTTAAACTTTTTGAAAGAAACAAGGTTTTCTTAACCCTTTACCTGATAGCCTATTTCTAGAATTGAAAATAGGTTACTACTTAAAGCAGGTTGAAAGTAAAGCAGAATGCGCATTCTGCTTTACTTTCAGCCTGCTTTAAGCTATCCTGTGCTAGAATATATTGAAAATTTTCCCTATAATATATATTAAATTATTAAGTTGGAACTATTTTCTTCAGCGGATGAATAAATCAGATTCGCTAAAAGTCGCTTCTATGGGGTAAAGGGTTAAGAAAGGTGAATGTTTAATGCAGGGTAAAACTAATGCAAAATGGAACTTTCTGCTTTACTTTGTCCTACCTTTATAGTTGACTGCTTAAGATAAGTTATACTGTTTACATGTGCACATGATATAAATACTTCCTGACATCAATCATCAAACCATGACTTATCCTTCATCTGCTTATAGCGAATATTGACAGTTGTTTTTAAAGCGTAGTAGGCTCTGATGAGATGGTAAACGGTACTGAATATATGCACCACAAGAAGAATGAACCATATCCTATTTTTCAGGTCCTCCTAATGTTGTGACGCAGGCTTTACAAGGTGGTGTGTAACAAGCGGGACTTGTGTTTGGAGTGCCAGTTTGCTGCCTAGTAGACTTACTGAACCCTGAGCTTTGTTGCATCATTATCAACTTGACAAGCAATGAACATGGGTCAGAAAGTATCAGGTGGAATCAAGACGGTCACGTCTCGAGAATCAAATTACCGCGGAGCCATCAACCGCGAAATAGCTTACAACCCAGACTTTCAGAAGCCAGCGAGGTTGGACATGTTACTGGATATGCCAGTAGCTAGTAAGGAGGTGATGGTATCTCATGGCTGGAATGCCGACGACAGGTCACTGAACATATTTGTGAAAGATGACGACAAAATGACTTTCCACAGACATCCTGTTGCTCAAAGTACAGACTGTATTCGAGGAAAAGTGGGTTACACACGTGGCTTACATGTGTGGGAGATTATATGGAGTACTCGCCAGCGAGGAACACACGCAGTAGTGGGCGTGGCGACCATTGACGCCCCGTTACATTGTGTTGGGTATCAATCTCTAGTTGGTAGCAACAGTGACTCGTGGGGTTGGGATCTAGGACGCAATAAACTGTATCATGATGTAAAAAACTTTCCAGGAGTGACATATCCAACATTAATGAACACAGATGAGAATTTCATAGTTCCAGATAGTTTCTTGGTTGTTTTAGACATGGATGAAGGGACCCTTAGTTTTGTAGTGGATGGACAATATTTAGGTGTTGCATTTAGAGGACTGAAAGGCAAAAAACTGTACCCAATAGTCAGTGCTGTGTGGGGGCATTGTGAAATTACTATGAGATACATAGGGGGATTAGATCGTAAGTATCTGATTTACCAGGTTCATAGCTCAAGATAAGGAGAGTAATTGAAAAACTTAAATCTTTATTTTTGCATTAAACCCTATGATGTCACTACTCATTAGAATCGCCTCTTCGAGAAGATTCTAATGAGTAGTAACACCATAGGATTTGATGTTAAAATGAGTCAATAAATGTTGGATTTGTTCAGTTTACTCTCTCTTATCTGGAGCCCTGCCGGTTGCTGCAGTGTTTCTAGATAACTACCAGAGCTCCAGATAACGGGAGTATTTGAAAATATTAAATCTAAATTTCTGCATTAAACCCTATGATGTCACTTCTCATTAGAATCGTCTCTTCGAGACGATTCTAATGAGTAGTAACACCATAGGATTTGGTGCTGAATTGAATGAGTTGTTCAGTTTACCCCCTCTTATCTGGAGCCCTGATTACTCTTTCATTTATTAAGTCATCAGTACATATCACCCATATGATATCTAGGCTTTATAGTATGTCTGTGTTAAGGCAAGTGACTATTTGAAGCAATTTGGCAGTAATGCAGAAAGTTCCTGAAAGACTTCCAGGAGCTTTCTGTATACTTTCATCTTGCAAAAATCTTTCACTGACAATGGCACCAAAAGATGACCAATGAAAAAGAATATGCAGGGACAGGCTTTTTACACAAGTCTCAGTTTATTGCATAACTAAAGTAATGCAGAAAGCTGCCAGAGGAACTAGGCTAAGTGAATGGCATTCGGCACCAAACAATCCACTAATTGCAGGAGATCTCCAGGGCTCCAGATAAGAGGGAGTCAACTGAACAAATTCAATGTTTTCTCACTTATTTCAACACCAATCCTATGGTGTAACTACTCATTAGAATCGTCTCGAAGAGACGATTCTAATGAGTAGTAACACCATAGGATTTATTGCAAAAATAAAGATTTTAGTTTTTGAAATACTCCCCTTATCTGGAGCTCTGATCTCCATGTAGCTCTTTGAATGATCTCCTAAAACAAGATTCTGTGATTATTTTAGCTGTGAGTCCAGAATCCTGTACTCATTAAATTTGCGAGGGACTCGTACATCAAGAAAATATGAGTCCCATGGACTCATAATTTTGTGACATTTGTTTATTTCTAAAATTTGGCCTAGGGACTCATTGTTTTACAGAAAGTACATCCTTAGAACACACTGTATTGATTTCTAAATTAATCACTGTTTAAGACTTACTTTAATGCCACAGCATAGGGTTTAGTGGAACTAATATGGAGATAATATTAGAACATTTCTATTAACCCATCACCCCATAGCCTGTTTCTATTCTTGAAAACAGTTGACCACTTTAAGCAGGTTGAAAGTAAAGCAGAATGTGCCTGCTTTAAGCTATAATCTGCCAGAATATGGAAACATATCTTATACAGTAATACTTAATCATGAATTTATAAATTGAAACTTTTTCCTTCAGTTGACGAATAAATTAAAGGGGTAAAAAGCTTATTTATGGGGTGATGGGGTTAATAATACCGTTAATTATCTCCTGTGTTGAGCCATGTAGTTTCTGACTTTCTTTTTACTTTTTTTCCAGCTGAGCCTCTACCTCTAACAGACATTTGTAGAAGGGTTATACGCCAACAGTTAGGAAAGAATCGGCTTCAAGAAATACACCGCTTACCATTGCCAACGTCCGTCAAGAACTACCTTCTATATCATGCTTAATAGACAGGTCTCCGGCCTTTACATTCATTCATAGCATAACCCATCCAGATTCATTACAATCATCCTTTAAAGTCACTCGTTACTGCCAGTAAACTTTGTCCAGCTCACTCGAGAGAAACATGAAACGCCACCGGGATAGTCCAGTACAGAGGCCTTAAATGCCATTTTAAAGACATATTTGTGACGCAAAAAAAAAACAGATCGGAAGAGGAAAATCAGCACAATCTTTGTGGGGGGATAAAGATCTCGTTTGGAATTATTTTCATTCATGAAATTTGGAAGGAGGTTTTAATAGAATCGAGACTAGTTTTGCCTTTTATACAGTGAATATATATCAGTCCCTCGAGTTTATTATGTAAAGAACTAAAGATTTATTTGTGAGTGTGCTTGTCCGTAGAGTTTGCAATATCAAAAGTTAAGTAATGCCAAGCCCTCTGTGGAATCGTCCTTACTGTGTGCTTTAGTCTTAAATCGTCAGTCCTTGACACTGTCTGATAACAAAACAATCTGGATACAACATGGAAGAAATGTTGTCCATGAAGGTTTTAAGGTAGTGTACCTCTAATGGGATCTGGCCAATGTAGGTCAATATTGATACTCTAGGGCTCCAGATAACGATGAGTTAACTCAACATATCTAACAGTTTCTCACGTGTTACATCACCAAATCCTATGGTGTCACTACTCATTACAATCGTCTCGAAGAGACAATTCTAATGTGTAGTAACACCATAGGTTTTAATATAGAAATAAAGATTTTAATTTTTTAAATACCCCCCTGAAATGGAGCTCTTATACTCTGTGTAGAGCTTTCGGCCATTCTAGTGGACTAGGGGTCTATACAGTCTGTATTACAGAACAATGTTGGAGCACTGTTTTATATGAATCATCATATGCCCTATCAATCTACATAGGGGTACTGACATTGGCCTGATCTCAACGCGGCATACTACCTCAATCTTCGCAAATAAATCCATCCTGTGATTTGAGTCTCTCTAGTGAGTGGAACAATAAAGAGTTTCTTTCAGGAAATTTCAAGGAGCGCAGGGCTGGTGCCAATAACTGCGCTTATCGGACAGAAATTCCTGAAACCTTGCATTATAGTTTCAGCAATTTATCATTCCTGAGCATATCACATTTGAAATAGTGTTGAACTTTGGCCTGTTGCATACACTTTAATCCTTTACTCTATAGATACACATTTTAAAGCATTTAATTTATTCCACCATGAAAAAAGTTCCCAACTTATAGTCATGAATAATGTTTTAGAAGAAATTATTCTATATCCTAATTGATGGTAACTTAAAGCAGGCTGAAAGTAAAGCAGAATGTGCCTTAAGGCACATTCTGCTTTACTTTCAACTTGCTTAAGCTGGTAATATATCTTCATTATTAGAAACAGGCTATGGGGTAGAGGGTTAAAAAGTAATCTGCTCAAATTCCATACAGTTTAACCTGTGTTTAGCAACCTGACATTTAAGAAGACAAATTTTAAGATAGGCTTTTCATGTTTGATCCTTTCCTCCATAGACATCTATTCAACTCAACTCAAAATCTCAACTCAACCCAAAATCTTTATTTCGGCTAATCATTACAGATCAATCTTCAAATTGCCTACATCCCATTGCATTTAGGGCTAAACGCAAGATTATTGTAAAGCAGAAAGCTTCAGGAAATGCTTCAGGAGCTCTCTTGATTTACTGTCATCTTGCTTTAAACTTGCACCTATATTCAAGTCCAAAAATAGATATATATCTGTATGGCCGTGGTGTTATGGTTTAGGTGCTGAAAGGTGCTTCTGTGGAGAAAATGGTTTATGCAAGGGAAGTAATGCAGAAGGTACCTAAGTTCAAAGAGCTTTCTGCATCCGTGTTTATCTTATAAATAGTAAGCTCCGTGATGACCTTAAGATTGTCCATGTATGTTTTGGTCACTTGATACAGGATCAACTTTCTGTTTTGACCATGTTACGAGAAAAAAAATCCTTATTAGTAAGTTAGTTAATATTTTTAAGATCTGACTATTAACCCATCACCCCATAGCCTGTTTCTTGTATTTGAAGATAGGTGACTGCTTAAAGCAGTTTGAAAGTAAAGCAGAATGCACTTAAGGGGCATTCTGCTTTACTTTCAGCCTGCTTGAAGCTACCATCTGCTAGAATATAGAAATTATTTTTTTATGAAATATATTCATGACTGTTTTCATTGGAACTATTTTCTTCCGTGGAGAAATATTGATTCAATGCTTTAAAATGTGTTTCTATGGAGTAATGGGTTAAAAACAAATAAGCTTACAGTCAGCAAAATGCCAGCATGCTACAGGATTATAAATCCAATACTAAAGAATAACATATATGAGCTGTACTTGGAATAAAGTACCCTTTGGCATGGCAATCAGTATAGACCTAGATCAGTAACCAGAGCACCAGATAAGGGTAGTTTTTCAAAATCTAAAATCTTTATTTCTGAATTAAACCCTATGGTGTCACTACTCTATAGAATCGTCTCTTTGAGACAATTCTAATGAGTAGTAACACCATAGGATTTGGTGAGAAAATGTTTTATTTGTTGAAATAACTCCCTCTTATCTGGAGCCCTGGTAACATTTCTAATGCGGCATCTGAATCCTCACTGTTTGTAACTAGTCAGAATAAACAGTATTCAATTCAATTTCACTGCAAATGGTGCAGACCCTATTCAGATGCTGTGTTTCGAAATTGATTCCTTTTCTGGGAATACGCTTTTTGCCATGTCTGAAGGTTATTTTTTCCTCTGTGATGTAGCTAATATATAAAGAGCACTTCGGTAATAAGTACTTGTCGTATTGTAAAATATTCTTTTCAAGTCAAATGTGTGAGTTTTATCAATTATACTGAAATGTGTTTTATTGTGCTGAATGACTCAATGGTCTGCGTTGAAAGTAAGTTATGTTTTAAGTTTAATAATCATTTTAAAGTTATCAGGATTTCAGATAAGGGGAGTCTTTCAAAAACTAACATCTTTATGTCTGCACAAAACCTTATGATGTGACTATACTCATTATTAGTAGTTCCACCATAGGATTTAGTGCAAATATAATGGAGAACAAGTTGGAAAATTTGAGTTTACTCCCACTTATCAGGAGCCCTGCAGTTATATTTTCTGTGTTGCAACAGGGTTTTATTTCTTCTTTCCTCCTCTTATTTTTACATTGTCCAGAACACAATTTTGTAATCATTTTCATATACCAGTCTTCTTAAGTCTTAACGAGCAGGCAAAATTTCTTTTACACAATTCTGCATTTGTAAAAGAAAAAAGATCTACAATATCTGGCAAAAAAACACCTAGTTAAATATAGTTTATAAAACATTTATATTAGATAGAGTTTTTGACTGGATGCTCTTTTGAAGATTGAAGAGAAGACCCCTCACGTCCACCTTATTGTCCGCAAGACTATCGGAGTATAATCCCCTTTTATAGGTTTTATTTTAAAGGCTTTGCATGATATAGTTGTTTCAATGTTTACCTTCTCAAAGTTTTTTTTATCTATTGAGTCATGGATAATTTTAGTGCAATATTTATTTCATGAGTATGCGAGTATTGTTGTCTATTTGAATGCATGTGTGTGAATACCAATTGTGTGAAAGGTGTATTGTGCTTGACAAAAACTGTGTTTTCAAACTTTATATCAACATGGCCTTTTTTTACTGAAATTTGAATTTTTATACTTGTACTCTTAAGAAACTCGGATATAGTGTGTAGACTTTAAATTTTTACCTATTTTGATTTGTAAAAGGCTCAAGAATAAGTAAACTCAAGCTTTTTCTGCATTTTCTCCTTTGTATGCACAAACACTATGGTGTTACTACTCATTGGAAATGTCTCGAAGAGCTAATCTAATGAGTAGTCACAAATCATAGTGTCTGCACAGACAGAGATTTTACTTTTGGAAATGATTGCCCTTATCTTGAGCCCTGTTTGTGTTAATGATGCCAAAATATATTTTAGAAGCATTTTTCCCCAACCAGATCCTTAGACTTTGTTTATTCTTACAGTAGCGTTGGTTTTATCAGAGCAAAAGTAATTTTAGAACAAATCTTAGAATCTTTTTAAAATAGTTATACGACAACTGCAATTGATGTATTGAACATTTTCAAGTCCCTGATTCTTTGTTTAGAAGACTTTGATACCGTATTAAAACTCTTTGAACCCTATCACGCATATATGCTTCATTTGCAAACGGCATATCTGTGGAGTATACTTGTCCTATGCAAACATGGTTGACCCTGATCAGAGGGCTCCTTATGGAGCTCTCTGGTCAGGGTCTACACTGTTTGTCATTTTCACATATTTTGTAAAAATCAACCCTAAAAAGTCAAAAGTGGACTAGACTAAATTGAAAACTAGCATTGTCCATTTTAGGTTTAAGGGAGAAAAGGGTTACACGTAAGTCCCTTAGGTATACTGAGGTGTACTTTAAGTACATTCAGGGCTCCAGATGGGGTGATGATTCCAAATATTAAAGCCCTTATGAATCCTTCAAATCTTGCTGTTGCTACTTATTAGAATCGTCTCAAAGAGACGATTCTAATGAATAGTCACAACATAGGGTTTGATAATGACATAATTAATAAAATACTTAAATTGTAAATTTACTTGCTCTTACCTGGGGTCCTGGGGCCGTTTCATAAAACTTTGTACGACAAAAACGGCCATGAGTCAAAACATTAAAAAACATTTAATTTCTTATTTCTCCATCTAATACAGTCTCGTGACATATCTTTGAAATTGTCTTTTCAAGACGATTCCAAAGAGATGTCACAGGACAGGATTAGATGGAGAAATGAATAACATTTAAGACTTATAAACTGACTTACGACAACATTTGTCATACAAAGTTTTATGAAACGAGCCCCTGAACTGAGTACTGTTTGTGAATACGTTTATATTTGTACAGAAACATCGGTGTACATAAATATTAAATGAATGGAAATTATGTGTATTTTGTAGTTCCGCTACATGGTGGTCAAGAAATGTACAAATTTAATTTCTTGGCTAGTTTATTTATTTTTTTCCTTATAATAGTTTCTTTTTAGATGTGGTTATGTGTTCTTGTGGTAAAGTTACACAATTCCATACCTAAACCATTTATGTCTGGGTGTTTTAATGGATTCTTCCAGTGTGCTCTTTGGAAAGGTTAACAATAAATTTTAACCCTTTACCTGATAGCCTATTTATAGTACTTAAGATAGATGACTACTTAAAGCAGGTTGAAAGTAAAGCAGAATGCGCCTTAGGGCGCATTCTGCTTTACTTTCAGCCTGCTTTAAGCTATAATGTGCTATAATATAGAAAATATTCCCTATAATACATTCTCATTACTGATTAAATTGGAACTATTTTCTTCAGCGGATGAATAAATCATATCCGCTAAAAGGCGCTTCTATTGGGTAAAGGCTTAAGTTCATACAGTTTCATACAGTAAAACCTGTGAAAACTGCCACTAACAGAACATCTTTTGATCTCTAAAGATTGAAAATTTACTTGGAGTGACTAAACTGAACATTTACTAATTTTCTCTCTTGCTCCTGCACCAATTCCTATGGTGTACTTCTCATTAGAATTGTCTCTTCGAGACAATTCTAATGAGTAGTCACACAATAGGGTTCAATGCAGCAAAAACAGTTTTAGTTTTTGGAAGTTAATACTGGACGAAAAATAAAGACAGATTTAGGAACTTGTTGAAAAACCTTTTGATCTGAGTTTTCTGCAATTTATTTGAAAATGGATCTGAAGAGAAAAATTTGACATATTCATGATTCTCCTAAAAAGGCAGCACTAAGGAGCTCTGTGGTGTTTTACCTTTTATTTCCATAATATCATTATTACTAGGATTCTGTATCCATGCTTGTCTTTCTGCAGGACAGGCATTACACAGGAGCTTTCTGTATTATGTTTGTCCTACAGTTGGCTGTCTGAAAGTGATCTCCCTGCATAAATAAATGTTAAAACAAAATAGGGTATGACTTACATGTCATGGTACCCAAGCAAAGTAGATATAACATTTATTTATATACAAGGCTCTAGATAAGGGGAGTATTTCAAAATCTAAAAAAAATTTTTTTTGCATTAAACCCTATAGTGTGACTACTCATTAGAACCGTCTCTATGTGACGACTGTAATGAGTAGTCACACCATAGGATTTGGTGCTGAAATAAGGGAGAAAATGATGGATTTCCATAGTTTACTCCCTCTTATATGGAGCCCTGTATATATCTGGTTCTTGAAGATTTGAGGTTGAGGACCCCCAGTAAGATCAAGCCAAAATTGGTACTCTTCCTACAGCAATTGACCATTCATGTCAACTACCGGTCTGTTCTGAACCAAGCCTTAGTATGGTTAGGAACTGGTCAGCTGTTGATGAGAATGGCCAATCGCTATACGTAAGGTTCCTTTATTGACCGACAGTGGGCCGATCTCATAACCAAGGGCTCCAGATAAGGGAAGTATTTCAAAAACTAAAATCTTCTGCTTAAAACCCTATGGTATCACTACTCATTAGAATCGCCTCGAAGAGGCGATTCTAATGAGTAGTAACACCATAGGATTCGTGCTAAAATAAATGAGAACATGTAGGATTTGTTTGATGAACTCCCTCACATCTGGAGCCCTGTTATAAGGAATCTTCAACTTAAATTTGTCATCATAAATTATGGTTTGTGAAGCTTGCAACATACCATAGTATCTCCAGTTAAAGTGATTATAATTGAGTAGTTGAAATATTTAAATGAACAGAACATGTGTTTGAAACACAAATATCACCTATTAAAGAAGTGTTATTTAACCTGTTATTCTATAGATCAGATACACCTTTTAATGCCTTTTAATTCATTCCTCCACTACAGAAAGCAGTTCAACCTTATGCAGTCATGCATCTGGGGCCCGTTTCATAAAACTTCGTACGAAAAATATTGTCGTAAGTCAAAACTTTAAAATACATTTAATTTCTTATTTCTCTATCTAATCCTGTCTTGTGACATCTTTTTGGAATCGTCTTTTCAAGACGATTCCAAAAAGATGTCATAAGACCGGATTAGATGGAGAAATACATAATAATTGAGACTTTTATAATCTGAGTTACGACAACATTTGTCGTACGAAGTTTTATGAAACGGGCCCCAGCACGATAAGATTAAGAACAGTGAGAACTATTTTCCATACCTTAGCAGATGGTATTTTAAAGCATTAAGCAGGCTGAATGTAAATCAGACTGCACCTAAAGGAGTATTCTGCTTTACTTTCAACGTGCTTTAATTGGTAACATGCCTTTATAACTAGCAACCTGCTTTAGGATAATTGGTTAGGTAATGATATATATCAGTATTTGTCTGTACATTTTGTGGATGGTGTCTTGAAAAGACAGAACTTAAAGACATGCTTTAGTTGTTGACAATAACTATTTATTTTGAGTGTTATTTACCATAAATGCTTTCTATTACAACCACTTTATAAGCAGATTTGTTAAAACCAAGATGTAAGTAAGGCTGGAGCTTTGCTCTAAGCTTTTCTTTAATCTTGCTTTTTAACCCATTACTCCATAAACTCACCCTTAAACGCCTCCGATTATTTCTTCACTAGCGAAAGTAGTTCCCACCTTCGAAGTCGTGAACACAGACAGCATTTCCAGATTTAAGCTTAAGGCAGGTTGAAAATTAAGCATAATGCTCATTTAGCAGGATCCTGCTTTACTTTCTACCTGATTTGAAAGACAGACATTTCCAGATTTAAGCTTAAAGCAGGTTGAAAGCTAAGCATAATGCTCAATTAGCAGGAGTCTGCTTTACTTTCTACCTTATTAAAAAGACAGACATTTCCAAAACAAGAAACATTCTGTTTCTAGTTTTGAAAATTGTCTGCCTCTTTAATACAAGTTAAAAGTAAAGGATCATCAATTAGTCTTTGTTTTGAGTTTTATTAAGACGCAGGGCTTTATAATTGTCATGAGAAATATTTTTCAAATGTTGATGAAAGTATGCTTTAAGGTTCTTTGAAAAATTTTGGTCATTTTATTTGCAAGTACAAAGTTTAGTAGATTGAATGATTGTTAAAATACTACTACTGCACTAAATCATGTTATAATTAAAACTTATAGTATTTACCTGCATCAGTTTCTCTTGTAAAAATGCTTATTTTGTTTAAAATGAATTTTTCCTCAACAAATAGTTGCATTGTTAATAATCAAGATTGAAGTTGCCCTACAGTCAAAATTGTGTTAAAAGATCGAGGCTTATGGATTTGAGGTCAATAGAAATTCTATTGGAATAGAAACTCCTATAGGGAGCTTACTGTATATCTTATGGTCTGAATTAACTCTTTGAACCCTAGTCCCGCATATAGGCGTGCTTTTCAAACAATGTACGTGTGAATAGTACACATGTCCTATGCAAACAGTGAAGACCCAGATCAGAGGGCTCCGAAAGGAGCCCTCTGATCAGGGTCTTCACTGTTTGTCACAATGCCAAACATGGACAAAATCAACCCTTAAAAGTCAGAAATGGACTACTCTAAAATGGAAACTGGAATTGTCCATTTAAAGTTTCAGGGAGGAAAGAGTTAAGCATGGTCAATATTTTTTAACCCTTCACACCAGTTGTGTCTTTGCTTACAAGACGGATGACTACTTAAAGCAGGTTGAAAATAAAGCAGAATGTGCCTAAAGGCACAATCTGTGTTACTTTCAGCCTGCTTTAAGCTACCATCAGCATGGTTATAGAAAATACTTCTAATTGTGCATATTTATGTTTGTATAAAGTCTTTAAAGAGCAACCATTTTTGATTGTGGGGGAATAAATTAGAGGTGTAAAAAGGGTGGAATTATGGAGTAATGGGTTAACATAGGTTTTGACTGTTTTTCCACGAGTTAACTCTTTGAACCCTAATCACACATATATTAATATGCGTCATTTGCAAACAGTGTACATGTGAAGAGTACACCTGTCCTATGCAAACAGTGAAGACCCTGATCAGAGGGCGCCAGAAGGAGCCCTCTGATCAGGGTCTACACTGTTTGTCATTTTGACGTATTTTGAAAAAAATCAACCCTTAGAAATCAAAAATGGACTAAACTAAATTGACAATTAGAATTGTCCATGTGAGGTTTCAGGATGGAAAGGGTTAAGGATTAAGAATCTCAGAATATTGTGAGATATCTCAGGAATTTTACTTTGGGAAGAAAATATCCCCAAGTTTTAACATTTTCCTCCAGAGCCGTCAGTAAAAATCCACTATTAACCACTGTGCTACAAGCAGATGGCAGCTTAAAGCAAGATGAAAGTCATGCAAAAATTTAAAGGAGTTTTCAGGCTCAATTTTCAACTTGCTTTCAGTTGCCACAAATGTCTAACTCTGTCAATATTAATTCGAAAGCATTTATCAGGAGATTTTAACCCTTTACCTTTACCCAATAACCCTTTTATAACATTAAATACAGGTGATCACTTAAAGCAGGTTGAAAGAAAGGCAGAATGTGCCTTGAGGCACATTCTGCTTTACTTTCAGCCTGCTTTAAACTACTATCTGCTATGCTATATCATGATTTTTGTTATTGTAATTGTTCATGAGGTTATAAACTGGAACTTTTTTCTTTAGTGGAGGAATAAATCAATTACACTTAAATAAATCAAAAGTCGCTTATATGGGGAAATGGGTTAAAGGTGCGCCAGTGAAGGAAAGTGTTATTCATATACTTGCTTTTTTTTGGATGATTATTTCAAAGACTTTTATATCATTGAGCAGGTCTCACATAATTTTGATATATTTAGAATTACAGCTAATATGTCTTCAGGTTTTAACCCATTGTATGCTGGGTAATATTTGGCGGCCATTTTAAAATGTCGTCTGCAGCGGGTATAACTCAAATATTTGCAAAAGATTTTAGCAGTTTCTGATAGAATACTGAACTAGCTGCAAACAGTTTTGATCTCATTGTGGGGCCCGATCTGAGATCAAAACTGTTTGCCTAGAGGTACACCTAAAAGTGCACCCTGCTTTAACAATGTTACTTTATACTGTCAAACCTGAACAAACTACATAGACGTCGATCAATTAAAAAAAAAAATGGGGATCTATGAAGACAGATTACAGCTTAATGCTGGTAAAATTATGCAGAAAGCTGTTTTCTGCATTACAGTTATCCTGAACTTAGCAGTAATCTATCTTTTAAGACTGCAAATTTATCTTCTTTGATTGTCGATTGAATCAAGGTTTTACTGTATATACCTGCATAAACAAGTCCAATTATAAGAGCTATTTATAGTGGTAAAGACATGTAGAGGCTGAAAGCAGGGTGAATGAAAGCAGAATATTTCTCTGGAGCTCTCTGTCTTGCTTTCTTCAGTCGCCTGACTTTACCACCTGAAACAAGGAAACTTTGAAAAAGTGGACATACAGTTGAAACTCAATACTGTAAACTCACGTTAGATCGAACATGCCCATATTTCAAAGTTTAAACGTGGCTAAGCCACGTTTTAACTTTGAAATACGGGTATGTTTGACTAAAGCAAGATCGATTTAACTTATGAACTATTGGTACGATCGATTTAAGCGAGTTCGAAGTATCAAGTTTGTACTGTAATTGTTTGGCTTTTCTGTACTTAAGAACATTTTACATGTAGTACATTTTAATATGCAGTTAAGGCAATTAGATGTTAGGACATTGAACAAACTCCCGAGTTAAGCATTCAAGTGAGAAAATTTGTGAGATGTTTCAAGTTTTAAGATTTTGCCAATGAATTCCATGCCAGATTTATTTTGTGTACACATGAGCAAACGATAGTGCGAGGATGGTACTTACAGAGTATAATGTATATTATGAATGTGCAACTGAATCAGGTGATTTTGATCAATTTTATTATTTATTGCTTGGATACATGGCATTGAGGGGTCTCTCTATCAGTCATGCATAAGAATATTACTGCAATGAACTGGGTTTTCTTCCCGTAGTTTAACCTTTTTTTTTTCAATGCAGAACAAGCCATTTTCAAGTAGACAATTTCTGTTTTCCAACTAAGTCTAGTCAATTTTAAGAATATATTGCAACATGACAAAACAAAGCAGACCCGTATCAGAGGTTTCTAATGTAGGATAAAAGTAATGCAGAAAGCTCTTATGGGAACTTTCTGCATCACTTTTATCCTGCATGAAGGGGTCACCTAAGTGACTTTCTTCATTCAGTGATCACTTAACCCATTACCCCAAAGCCTGTTTCTAGTTTTGAAAACAGTTGACCACTTAAAGCAGGTTGAAAGTAAAGCAGAATGCGCCTTAAGGCACATTCTGCTTTACTTTCATCCTGCTTTAAGCTATTATCTGCTAGAATATAGAAAATATTTCTTATGATTCTTATTTGTAACAGTTTAAATTGGAAGTAGTATTTATTTTCAGTGTCTGAATAGATTAAATGCGTGAAAAGGCGTAATTATGGGGTAATGGGTTGATACAAGTGGTATATGTTACCTTATTTGGAATGAAAACTAATTAATGTATCTTATGCATGTTTGGTAGGAAGGCCTTGGTACAGTGAAACAGTCATGGTTTCTTTATGGTTGTAAGTATATATGTGGTTGTCTCCTGAACATGGACAAAAAAATAAACCATGGTTAAATGTAGCTAGAGTTAGTCGTATATTACCCCAGACCCCAAGGTTATAAAGCCTTAGTTTGTTTTCAAGCATTTGATGGGTCAGATTTGAGCAAAAACTCAAATCTGACCAATCAAAGGCTTAAGAACTATCTCAGATGTCTTATATTACTCCAGGCCTCAAGGTTATAAAGCGTTTCAAGCGAGTCTAAGGTTGTTCTTAAGCATTTGATTGGTCAGATTTGAGCAGAAGCTCAAATCTGACCAATCAATTGCTTAAGAACTATCTCTGACTCAACTCAAATAAAGAGAAAAAAAATCATACTGGTCTATGTATTAATCCCCATAAATGCACCTTTTTACGCCTTTAATATATTCCTCTACAATGAAACAGTTGTGTTTTATACAGTCATGAATGGGCACCGAAAGAAATATTTTCTTTATCCTAGCAGATTGTATCTTAAAGCAGAATGCATCTTAAGACACATCCTGCTTTTCTTCCAACTTGCTTTAAGAAGTTACCTGGTTTCAAAACTAGAAACAGGCTATCAAGCAATAATTATTGGTTAAGCATCTTGAACTGTGTTTCTTTACCCCATTACCCTATTGCGTGTTTCTAGTACTTAAGCAAGTTGAAAGTAAAGCAGAATGTGCCTTTAGGCCCATTCTACTTCACTTTCAGTCTGCTTTAAATTATGTTACCATCTACTAGGGTATAGAAAAAATATGGTTCATATCCATGACTAAATGAAGGGCATAAAAAAGTATTTATTGGACAATAGGTTAAATGTTACATAACAGTCAAATTGCAAACAATGTAGTTCAGATCAGATGCTGATTAGAATTGAGACGACTACTCTTATTGCCATTGTTAGTTCATTTCACTTACAAGAGCTGTTATAATTATTTCAACTCATTAACCCCATCAATTTGTGTAGAACCTGATAAGAGCCCTCTGATCTGGGTCTATCCTGTTTGCACTGGAACAGTTTTCTCTTCATGGGTAGTTGGGTACACTGTGAAGTTATGCCAAACTAAAGGTTAACCCTTTACCCCATAGCCTATTTCTAGTAATGAAGACAGGTGATCACTTAGGGCGCATTCTGCTTTACTTTCAGCCTGTTTTAAGCCATCATCTGCTAAAATTTAGAAAATATCTCTTATGATACATATGCACGATGTGAAAATTGGAACTGTTTTCTTCGGTGGAGGGATAATTTGTAGGCGTGAAAAGGTGTATTTATGGGGTAATGGGTTAATGGATTAAGTTTATTGTGAAGACAACAGATGATACAGAATAAACACAATGCAGTTTGATTAGGATTAAGATTAGTTTATCTTAATGGTATGTGAATAAAGACAGAGGGTGAGATAAACTATTGTGTATCATAATCTGTACACCACCTTGTTTCAACTCTTATCTACCTCAAATACAGTTAAACCTGAGATTAATCCATCATTAATCTTTTACTCCATAAATACACCTTTTAAACCATTTAGTTCATTCCTCCATTGTAGTCTATTCATGGTATTGAAGATATGTGACTACTTAAAGTAGGTTGAAAGTAAAGCAGAATGCACCTTAAGGCGCATTCTGCTTTACTTTAAACCTGCTTTAAGTTACCACCTACTAGAATTAAGAAAATATTTCTTCTGATACATGTTCGTGACTGTATAGACTGGAATTATTTTCTTCCGCGGAGGATTAAACGCAATGCGCTAAAAGGCGCTTCTATATGATAAAGGGTTGATCCTCCATAAATACACCTTTTTACCCATTTAGTTCATTCCTCCATTGAAGGCAATAGTTAGCTTTATATAGTCATGAATATGTACCATGAGAAATATTTTCTTTTATCTTTTAGCAGATGGTAGCTTAAAGCATGTTGAAAGTTAAGCAGAATGCGCCTTAAGGTGCATTCTGCTTACGTACAACATGCTTTAAATGGTTGTCTGTTTTCAATAATAGAAACAAGATATGGGGTAATAGGCTAACCCTGTTTCACAGGGGGTCTCTGTAGCCTAGACATTACAGTCACTGTCACTTACACTCACTAAAGCTCCTCATCACTGTGGTTTCTCATCCTGTTCTGGGCACTTTGGATTGTTCATGTGGGGAAGCCTTCCAGCTGGCTTGCATAAGCTCAGTGATTTTACCAAGTTGCTGATTTGTGCCTTTGCACATATACTGTCAATAAAGGGTATAGAGTTGGCCTGTGGGGCTTGTAGGGATGAAGGCAGAGAAATGGGTTTAGCAGAATTTATTTTTAGCTTTCCATTCAATTTCAAAACTCATTCATCCAACAACCCCCCCTGAAATTTCAAATTCCAATTATCAATTAAATAGAGTCCATTTTCGCACAATTTATGGGTATTTTTTACACAATATTACATAATTACAAACAGTGCAGGCCCTGATCAGAAGGCTCCTTTAGTTTGCATAGGACAAGCGTACTCTTCACAGGTACACTGCTTGTAAAAGAAGTGTATATACTTGTCACTAGGGTTCAAAAGATTAAAAACTGTGAGACGTGAGGGTAGAAGATTAGTGACCTCTGTGGGAACAGGCAGCCTGTATGATAAAATAAACAAACATTAGGGGCAAGGGTTTCCTGTGGCTTTGTCAAGCTTTAAACTAAGCTGGCACAAAACCTTCGGCCCCTATTTCGCTGGATAAAAGATAGATAAGAAAAAAACTGCTGAACCCATTACCCCATAGCCTGTTTCTAGTATTGATAATTAGGGCTGTAACGAATACACCATGTAGCGAATACGAATACACATCACGATATAGGGTGACGAATACGAATAATTATTCACGAATATGAATGTAATAGTTTCTTTATGTGAAATCTCTAATTAAACTTTATTACTACTGATTTGTATCCTGTTCTTTTTTATTTTTTATTTAATTGCTATCTTTAAAATAAAAGTATCTTTTAGCAGTAAGTTTAAACATTTGTGTCATATTTAGGTCCAGCTCATATCATAACTTCTTTTTCTGGACTAAAATGGTACTGTAGACAGTAGAGAGTGTTAGTAAGCTGTAGTTTTCACCTTTTTTAGTTGTTTTCAATGTTTCTTTATTATACTGGCGAATATTCGGTTCTTGAACATGTGAATACGATACGTATTCACGAAATCAGAATATTCGGTTCTACGAATATTCGAGTGTATTGTTACAGCCCTATTGATAATAGGTGACAACTAGTCTTAAAGCAGGTTGAAAGTAAAGCAGAATGCGCCTTAAGGCACATTCTGCATTACTTTCAGCTTGCTTTAAGCTACTGTTTGATAAAATATAGAAAATATTTCTTATGTCACCTATTCAAGACTGTATTAAAAGGGGCTATTTTCTTTATTGGATGAATAATTTAAAGGTGTAAAAAGGCATATTTATGGGGTAATGGGTTCATTTTGTCCTCCATAGCTAACAGTGCAAAACCTTTTTGGCAAGTGACTTTTATAAAGCAGGATGAAGGTAAAGCTTTACTAACATCTCGCTTTAAGCTGTCACCTATATCAGAGTTTTCTGCTTTACTTACATCTTACTTTAAGCTGTCACCTGTCTTTAATATCAGCATAGAGAAAGGATACCCTCAGGTTAACCACATTGCCCCATTTCTAGTTTTGAAGACATGTGACCACTTAAAGCAGGTTGAAAGTAAAGCAGAATGCACCTTCAGGTGCATTCTGCTTTACTTTCAGCCTGCTTTAAGCTACCATATGCTGGAATAGAGAAACTATTTCTCATTTGAAACATATTTAGTACTGTATACAGTAGAATATCTTCTTCATTGGAAGAATAAACAAGAGGGCCCTGATATCACCCACCTAAGGATATTGAACCCGATAGATTTTGTAGTTCCGAAATCATCAAAGAACTTATACAGTGGAGAATGTGTTATTCTTTCCCAATAAACGCGTTTACGCTAAAACTATTATTTAGAATACAAACAGACTGGTTACCCGGCGTCTGATCAGGCTCCAAACTGTTTGCCACCAAGATAAACACGAAATATCAGAATTGTCCAAAAGTTGTTCTTTTCTACGTTTTAGTTCTTTGCGTTTGCGTACGTTTGCGTTTAAACGGGAAAGAATAACAGATTCTCCACTGTAGTTATACAGTACTCCCTCTCTACAACAGCCCTAGGAACGAATAAATAACTATTGAGAGTTTTAGAATCTGACTTACGACAATATTTGTCGTACAACATTTCATAAGACGGGCCCCTTAACCCTTAACCCCATAGAAGCGCCTTTTAGCGAATATGATTTATTCCTCCGCTGAAGAAAATAGTTGCAATTTAATCAGTCATGAATATATATTATAGGGAATATTTTCTATATTCTAGCACATTATAGCTTAAAGCAGGCTGAAAGTTAAGCAGAATGCGCCGTAAGGCGCATTCTGCTTTACTTTCAACCTGCTTTAAGTAGTCACCTATCTTCAATACTATAAATAGGCTATAAGGTAAAGGGTTAAGTCCATGTATGGGTCTTCCTACCTTTCGTAATTGGTGTTAGTCAATTATTTACACTTATTAATCAGAAGGATTTTTCATGAAATTACATGTACAGCACTCCCTCCCTACAACAGCCCTCCCAACAACGACTCCTTCCTTACAACCACTCTTGCAGCTGTTCCCCAAACAATACATTTATGTCCAACCTTTTTATGGCTGCAAAACCGTCTGCTTAAATTTGTTGTCTGCTGTTTTTTTATCAAAATTACACATAAGTGGACATTTTGATAGAATAAATATAACGATGAGTGACAAACAGCTTGAATGCAGATCAGACGCCGCGTTAGGCGGCCTCTGGTCTGGATTCAAGCTGTTTGCAAATGTAAGCAAATTCTTAATTTTCCCTCTCTATAACGACTCCCTCCGAACAACACACACAATCTTTGTTTCCCATCAGGTATCGCTGTAGTGAGGGAGAGCTGTATCGACAATTACTAATTGGTACAATTTCTCTTGGAAACAGAAACAAAGCAACTTTGTTGTATATAGAAAAAAGATTCATTAAATCTTCTTTATTTCAAATAAAGTACATGTATGTGTGCAACTCAGTTTATGGAGTATGTATAAATATTTACCGCTACATACATTTACATAACAATCGGAAACAAAAGGTACATGATTATCTTTCAATAAACTTTTCCAAAATAACTTGTAATAGATATCAATAACGAGTAATGGATTTAACTCTTTCAACACTACCTGTAAGTAACTTTTGTGGGTTATTAAGTTCCTTTGTGGATCTTTTAAGTTACAACAAGAGCCGTATGCGGCCCTAAATCGCTCACCAGTAACTATTCATGTAAATGTAAAATATCTTGAAAAGCTTAGAAATTATGACAATATGACTGTGCCATTTTCTGAGTAAATGATAGCGTGTGCCAAATATCTAAGCTCAGGGTACTATTGTTTCAGACAAGAAGAATTTTTAAGTTTTTATTGAAAAAAAATTCTATTTTTAGCTCCTGTGACCTAGATATGCAATGGACCGTAACCATTTGAAAAAAATTGGTAAATGGCCTCTAAATGTGTCACATGCCAAATATCTAAGCTCTGGCCACATCAGCTTCATAAAAGAAGACGTTTGAAGGTTTCACTAGATAACTCTTTGTAAATTTGTGACCCCCGAGGCGGGGTCATTTTTGACGCCAGGGACATAATTTGAACAATCTTGATAGAAGGCCTCTAGATGATGCTTTGTGCCAAATTTCTAAGCTTAGGGTACTGTTGTTTCAAACAAGAAGATTTTTTTAAGCTTTGATTGAAAACTCCATTTTTAGCTCCTGTGACCTAGATATGCAATGGACCGGAACCATTGGAAACAAAATTGGTAAAAATACATTCAGTAGTTTAGGAGGAGATGTCGTTTAAAGAAATTGTTGACGATAGACGAATGAACAACGACGGACACAGCAAGATCAAAATAGCTCACCTTGGCACTTTGTGCCAGGTAAGCTAAAAACATGAACCAGTCTACTTGGAATTCTGGTTATTCAAATAAATACTGGTTTCAATTAGCAAACTATATAGACTCAGATCAGAGGGCTCCTATAGGAGCCCTCTGATCTGGGTCTATACTGTTTGCAAATGTAACAAGTATATTTTAAATAGGTCCATGGTGTTGAAAGAGTCATGAAACTTTTGAAAACTCTAGTTACCAATTAAGTTTAGCTCATTTACGACTATTTAGGGTTGCTTTCTGCAATAAATTGCAAAATGACAAACAGTGAAGACCCAGATCAAAGGGATCCTTTAAGAACCATCTGATCTGGGTATCACTGTTTGAATAAGACCAATATACTCTTTATTGGTATAGTCGAACTTCGATATCTCAAACTCCGTTAAATCGAACACGTTTTAACTTTGAAATATGGGTATATTTGACCTAACCGAACATGAAATAATGCAGTTCATGTGTCGAACTATTAGATAGTTTGAGTTAAGCGAGTTCAATATATCGAAGTTTGACTGTATACTATAATGAACAAAATACTCATCGCTGGGGGTTCAATGTTTTAACCCATTACCCCATAGTCTGTTTCTAGTTTTGAAAACAGGTGACCACATAAAGCAGGTTGAAATTAAGGCCCATTCTGCTTTAATTTGAGCCTGTTTTAAGCTACTCACTGCTAGAATTAAGAAAATCTTTTTTGTGATACATATTCAATTATTCATGATAAATTGGATTTTTTTTCTTCTGAATGGTAGAAGAATAAGTTAAATGCAAATCAATTTGTATCTATGGAGTAAAGGGTTAAGAGAGTTAGCACTGTTTATTTATGCTTTTCAGTGGAAAATAGCAGTGGATTTCACTGTTTCAAGCAGTGGGATTATTGGCGCGCATGCTTCTTTTATGAATTTTCCCCATATGGCTCCCCAATAATCAAAGTCAATCATGTCCTATTGTTTAATTCAGGTAGCCCGATTTGTCGCAAACAACTGAACAGAAGAACACGATCCAAGATCGTAAGTAATGACATAATTCCGATGACTTCAAATCAATAAATAAGTGACATCATTGTAGGATTCAATATAAACTTGGGGCTCAACACGGGGGTAAATCATGTACTTTCACTTTCAATTATCGAACAATTTTGTTTAAAAAGTGGCTTTAAAGCATAAATAAATAGAATAACTGTATTTTTTCAGTAAAAGATCAACTCTAATCCATTGAGTGAACATCAGACTGTTATATTTTCACTCGTGGCTTAGCTACTTGTGAAATTATAACGTCTGATGTTCACTCAATGGATTAAATTTCTACTTAATACTGTAAAAAACAGTCATCCTCTATATCATCAGAGTCCAGTTTATGTGCCTTTCCCAACTTGCATGCCTTTTATCAAGGTCACTCTAAGAGGAACTGCTTGTAAATGTTTATCAGCTCAACAGGGCTGCCATTTCTCCGGATTTTTCCTAAATCTCCGGATTTTTTCCCAGTACATGCTAGCTTAAAGCAGGCTGAAAGTAAAGCAGAATGCGCCCTAAGGCGCATTCTGCTTTACTTACAGCCTGCTTTAAGTGGTTGCCTGTCACCAAAACAAGAAAAAGTCTATGGGGTAAAGGTATGATTCGTAAAATCACACTTGAAAAATGCAAATTTGGAAATCTTAGGATTTTTCATGTCAACTTATGGCAGCCCTGGCTCAAGGTAACTTCAGAAAGCTCTTGCTCATGATCAGGTAAGTTTTCAAGTTCACTTTGTAGACAACATTGTTGAGGTAAAGATCTGTTGAAGTATCTGGGGCAGTTCTTTAGTGTCCATACACACGAACGAATGTCCCATAGGCAACTGCTTGGTGAGCCTGTAAGTTAACAGACAAAATACATGTCTCAAGTTAACACTTTAACATTTTCCTTCATACATCCAACTTTTTATGCTTAAAACAATTACATTATAGCTTGCTTCTAGACAAATGACCACTTAAAAAAGGTTAAACGAACAGTGAAATGATCCTAAAGGAGCATTCTGCTTTACTTTCATCCTGCTTTAAGCTCCTATCTGAGAGGTACTGGTAATGCCTTTTACAATTCATGTTCAAGACTTCCTAGCTCCGGCCTTCTTTTCTTAGTGTATGAAACATTAGAAGTGCAAAAAGATGTATTTATAGGGATGTCCCGACAACAATGAGCCGATGGTGACCAAAGCTGCAAGGAATGGGATGATTCACCAATCGATGGCTTTGAATGGACATAAAAAATTGTATTAATGGGTCATGCAAAGCAGATTGAAAATAAACCAAAGTGTGCATTAACCCTTTCCCTCATAGAAGCGACTTTTAGCGAATATGATTTATTCCTCCGCTGAAGAAAATAGTTCCAGTTTATACCCTCATGAACAATAACCATTACAAAAATTTTACATAGCCTAGCAGATTTTAGCTTAAAGCAGGCTGAAAGTAAAGCAGAATGTGCCTTAAGGCACATTCTGCTTTACTTTCAACCTGCTTTAAGTGGTCACCTGTCTTCAAAACTATAACCAGGCTATGAGATAAAGGGTTAAGGTGCACTCTGCTTTATTTTCATCCTCCTTTAACTCTTTCCTCCCTGAAACTTTAAGTGGACAATTCCAGTTTCCATTTTAGTCTAGTCCATTTCTGACTTTTAAGGGTTGTTTTTGTCAATGTTTGGTATTATGACAAACAGTGAAGACCCTGATCAGAGGGAACTTTAGGAGCCCTCTGATCTGGGTATTCACTGTTTGCATAGGACAGGTGTACTTTTCACTTGAACACTGTTTGAAATGGACGCCTATATGCGGGACTAGGGTTCAAAGGGTTAAGCTACTATCTACAAGGGAAATAAAAACAAACAAGACTGCACGTTCAATGAACGCTTATGCCTCCGGTGGCATCCATGACAATAATTTATATTCTGAATATTTTCTAAGTCCAAATTAGGTCAAGGTCAAACTGAGCTTGGGTAATATGGGTCAGTTGGTAATGGCCCATGGCATAAGTATTAAAGCATTATAGTAAGTAGTGTTGTTACTAGACGAATAGGTAAAATCTAGTTAACCAAGAAATAGCCTATTCAAAATATTCTAAATCAAAATAAGGTCAAAATCAAGGATGGGTGATATATTGGTGGATAGGGAATGGTCCAAGGCAACAACTGTATAAGTATCCAAGCATTGGAGTGAGCGTTGTTGATGCTAGACGAAACGGTAAAATCTAGTTAACCAAGAAATAGCCCATTCAAAATACTCTAAGTCCAAATAAGGTCAAGGTCAAAATCAAGGTTGGGTGATATTGGCGGATAGGAAATGGTCCAAGGCAACAACTGTATAGGTATCCAAGCATTCGAGTAAGTGGTGTTGATGCTAGACGAAACGGTAAAATCTACTTAACCTTGTTACGGACGGACAGACAGAACAGGACGATTACTATAGGCTTCCGCATCTTCAGATGGTGGGGGCATAAAAAATATGGTGCATATTTATGACTGTATAAAGGGAAACTCATTTTCTTTAGTGGAGGCATAAATTTAAGACATAAAACGGTGTATTTATGGTGTAATGGGTTAATTAACACAGATTTAACTGTACTTACCTCACAGCCTGATCACCCAGAGATCCTATAAATATAGCATAGGCATTCACTTTTTCATCAGCCCTTAAGATTTCACCAAACCGTCTGGGAGAGATACCGTATCTGTCAAAGTTGGCATCACTGAGGACAATGAGGAAATGTTCATCAGCCTCTTCCTTGGCCAACGTCTCAATGGCGTGTTTAGTTGCCTCCAGGGTCGTGTCCCCACTCAGACAAAACTGCGAGTGGGCATGCATAATCTGAAACAAGTGATATATTTTTGATTTTTCAATGTACATTTTTACATTTTTTAAATGTTCTCCTCCAAGACTAACCATTACTGTATTGTTCATCATCATCATCATCATCATCATCATCATCATCATCAGATTCTTTATCAACCCATTTCCCCATAGAAGAAAACAGTTCCAATTTATACAGTAATAAATATATATCATAAGAAATATTTTCAATATTCTAGCTGATGGTAGCTTAAAGCAGGTTGAAAGTAAAGCAGAATGTGCCTTAAGGCACATTCTGCTTTATTTTCAATATTCTAGCTGATGGTAGCTTAAAGCAGGTTGAAAGTAAAGCAGAATGTGCCTTAAGGCACATTCTGCTTTACTTTCAACATGCTTTAAGCGATCAAAACATCTTCAAAACTTGAAACAAGCTATGGGGTAATGGGTTGACATGAACATGCAGGGATAGGAGCATTGTCTACTCTCTATGGAATTGTCTTGAAAAGACGATTCCAATGAGATGTCGCAAGACAGGAATAGATGGAAGAATAAATAATAATTGAGAATCTGACTTATGACAACATTCATCGTACAAAGTTATATAAAACAGGCCCCTGAAGTATATGTGTAAGGTAACCATAAACCAGCACTCACCTTGGCTACTTTAAGTCTCTCCTTGTTGTTTTTCGGTGTTTTCTCAAAACCTAGAAGTGGCACCTTGTAGTCTTCACCAGAGTGACCCACAATGTCAAACTGAAAAGAAACCCAACCCATAATAAAAGACATTGTATGGAAATTAACTTGACCTTTTATCAGTAAGCAAACTGACTGAGACTCATACTTTACTTATATAGAAATATGGGGCCCGTCTTACGAAACGTCGTAAGACAAAAGTGGTAGTAAGTCAGAATTTTCAAATACATTTAATTTCTGATTTCTCTATCTAATCCTGTCTTGTAACATCTCTTTGGAATCATCTTTTCAAGACGATTCCAAAGAGATATCACAAAACAAGATTAGATGGAGAAATGAATAATTATGGATAACTTTATAATCTGATTTACGACAATATTTGTCATACGACGTTTGGTAAGACAGGCCCATGGACTTGTATTAACTCTCACTGACCCCTTAAAATTCAAATGGTCAATTTAATTTTCCAATTTAGTTTAGTCCATTTTTAAATATTCTGGAATGATTTTTAAAATATACTGCAAAATAACATCAGTGCAGACTTGATTGGTATAGCACATATACTAATTTAAGCAACAGGACCAAAACGAAAACTTTTCAGAGATATATCAAGATGTTGGACACTACAACCTCCCGGAAGGCAATGCCTTAGTCTTGCACTCTCTCCTTTGTTGTTGTGAGACAAATCAACTACTGACTTATTCTGACCTACCTTTTTTGTTCTATAATGCTTACAGCTCTGATGATGTTAGAGACAAAATTTGCTCTATACTACTTCAATTATCTAAAATGCAATGCAATTAAATCTAGGAAATGATTATGTTTTTGAAATGTTGACAATTCATTTCAATCTAAGTTCCAAAATATTTGCATGTTCAGAAACTGAGTAACTGTTACCGGCATTTTCTGCTTTATTTCAATCTTTCTTTAAGCATTCATGGACCTGCCTTAACCCTTTACTCCACAGCCTGTTTCAAATTTTGAATATATGTGACTACTTAAAGCAGGCTAAAAGTAAAGCAGAATGTGCCTTAAAGGGACTCGCAACCGGATGGTGTTCTTGTCAAAATAAAACAAAATACTCAAATAAAAGCAAATTTGTGGCATTATTTGGCTTTTGACATTAAGAAAATATGATCAGTCCAAAAAACGTCTCAAGAATCGTCACCGAATCTTAGTTTTTTAGATATTTTCCATCGTTTTTCCATAGCGTTAGCTAACGGTATAGTTGTTGTTGTTGCTTCTCTACACGGGGTCAGACATAAACACGAGCCGAATTACGAAGTTGTATGCACTTCCGATCGCTACACATTGAAATACGTTAAATGGATCCGAGATAAACGGATAGTTCCGTGGTCCATTGGTCTAAGCGGTTTCCCCTATTTTGCCTTCTGTCCGCCAATGCCGGGCCCCGGGTTCGAATCCCACCAGAGACCAATATTTTTTTTATTGAAATACGTTTTTTTTAAACAGAATTTCTCATCCTAAACTAATTCTTTACCATTTATATAAGCGTTTGACACATATTTACAAATTACTATTTTTAATGCACCATCTGGTTGCGAGTCGCTTTAAGGCACATTCGGCTTTACTTTCAGTCTGATTTAAGCTTCTATCTACTTGGATATAGAAACTATTTCCTATGGTACATTTTCATAACTTTATAAATTGGAATTATTATGTTCAGCGGTGAAATAAAATACAGGCGTTTAAAGGCATATTTATGGGGTAATGGGTTAAACACTTATCAGCACATGTACCAACAGAGCTAAGGGGAGTATTTCAAAAACTAAAATCTTTACTTCTGCATTAAACCATATGGTGTCACTACTCATTAGAATCGTCTCTTTGAGACGATTCTAATGAGTAGTAACACCATAGGATTTGGTTCTGAAATGAGCGAGAAAATGTTGGATGTGTTCAGTTTACTTTTTCTTATCTGGGAGTCTGATACCAACCTTGATTTTCTCTTCATATCCCTCTAGGGCCTCCAAGACCATAATAATAGTCTCCATCTCTCTCTCTAGTCTCCCATCGTGCCCATTAAACCTGTACATACTGCCTGAACAGTCCACTAACAACCGCAGCTTCTTGGGGTGTTCTTGTGGGGAGCCCATCTAAATAATAAAAGTTTAATGTACATACTGCCCTAATAGTCCACTAGCAACCGCAGCTCCTTGGGGTGCTCTTGTGGAGATCCCATCTAAATAAAAAGGTTGTTTTGTTTTTGTTTTTTTTCCAGATGTGTAAAAGATGGAATAAGATTTTTCATTAACTCTTTCAGTGCCCATGGCGCCAAAAGGCGACTTTGCAAACAGTTTTATGTGATACGCAGCATCTGATCATGATCCAAACTGTTTGACACTCGTATCAATATGTTTTAACTCTTTCCTCCCTGAAACTTTAAATGGACAATTCCAGTTTCCATTTTAGTCTAGTCCATTTTAGACTTTTAAGGGTTGTTTTTGTCAATGTTAGGCATTATGACAAACAGTGAAGACCCTGATCAGAGGGCTCCTTTCCGAAAGGAGCCCTCTGATCTGGGTCTTCACTGTTTGCATAGGACATGTGTTCTATTCACATATACACTGTTTGAAAACCACGCCTATATGCGGGACTAGGGTTCAAAGAGTTAAGTCAACTTATTTGTATCTTACTTTGAAACAATCTTGAAAACAAACAAATTTGAAGCAGATGACAATGAAACGGTGAAGGGGTAAAAATCTCACTTTTAATTTGGCAGTGAATGAGTAAATACTTAACTCTTTGAACCCTAGTCACGCATATATGCGTCATTTGCAAACAGCATATCTGTGAGGAGTACACTTGTCCTATGCAAACAGTGTAAACCCTTATCAGAGGGCTCCTTAAGGAGCCCTCTGACCAGGGTCTACACTGTTTGTCATTTTGACATATATTGTAAAAATCAACTCTCAAATGTCAAAAATTGACTAGACTAAATTGAAATTTAGAAATGTCCATTTGAGGTTTCAGGGAGGAAAGGGTTAAAATATACTGTAAAATGTGTGTACAATAGTCGCTCACGAAAGAATAAATTCAATTTTATTAATAGGTTGCAGCTTAATGCAGGACAAAAGAAGTACAGAAATCTCCTGAATTAGCTTTCTGCATAACATTAATCCTCCAAGAAGCCATTTCCTATCTTAAGACAATGCCTTTGTTACTTTAGTGACTGACCAAAGTACAAACATTTTACTGTTTGAAGGGTGTCTCAAAAGTCTGTACATCTTAACCCATTACCCCATAAATATGCCTTTTTATGCCTATAATTTATTCCTCCACTGAAGAAAATAACTCCAATTTATGCAGTCATGTATATGTATCATAAAAAATATGTGCTATATCTTACTAAATTATAGCTTAATGCAGGCTGAAAGTAAAGCAGAATGCACCTCAAGGTGCATTCTGCTTTACTTTCAGCCTACTTTGAGTGGTGACATATCTTCAAAGCTAAAAACTGGCTTTAGGGGAATGGGTTAAGTATTCATGAAGGCTTAATGTTTTGACATTTTCATATGAAAATGTAGATATGAGGGGCTTCTCAAAAAAAATGTACATGTTAAGTATTTATGAAGGTTGTTTTGACATTTTCAATTCAGAATGTAGACAAACATTTTAAAAACTATTAACATAGATCTACTTGAAATATTCATCATGGGAAATTATAAAGTGTATAAAATGGAACTATTTTCTTCAGTGGAAGAATAAAATCAAAGGCATTAAAAGGTGTATTGATGGAGTAATGGGTCAACAGATAGTTTACAGCAGGGCTCCAGATACGAGGGAGTAAACAGAACAAATCACATATTTTCTCACTCATTTCAGCTCCAAATCCTATGGTGTTACTATTCATTAGAATCGTCTCTTCGAGACGATTCTAATGAGTAGTGACACAATAGGGTTTAAAGCAGAAATAAAAAAATATATTTTTTGAAATACCCCCCTTATTTTGAACCCTGGTTTACAGTGCAATGCTACCTCTGGCTCTTTCTCTCCCCTCCTCTTGTAGACATTTTTCTCTCCTGTTAGACCATCTATAAGCTTGGCATCATCCAAGTCTCCATGTGTCTGGTTCTTCAACCATTGGCGCTCCTTACCCTTCGCCTAATGAAAGAACATAAAACAGTAAAACCTCTCTATTACGACCACTGAATTGTTTTAGTTATTAAGCGTTTGAGACAGGTGACTGCTTAAAGCAATGTGACATTAAAACAGAAAGCTCCTTAAAAGGAGCTTTCTGTTTTACTGTCACATTGCTTTTTATACAATCAATTAGCCTTCGTTTTAGCAATCTTAATAGAGAGGTTTTACTCTATTTCCCCGTATTAACATTGAATATCATAAGTAGCTCATACATGGGTGAAAATTCAAACGGGCAGTTCAAGTTTCGAAAGAAGGCTTGTTCATTTCGGACCATTAACCCATTACCCCATAGCCTGTTTCTTGTATATAGGAATAAACAACATCTTTTTGACGTTCATGACGGTATGACTACATTAGCTTCGCAGGGGGTAAATTTTGTAAACGCCCAAAGGGCGTTTTCAATTTAATTTACCCCCCGAAGCTAATGTAGTCATACCGTCATGAGCGGCAAAAAGATGTTGTTTATTCCTTATATTTATATTTTTATTTTCTGTCATCCATTTAATGTGTAGTTTGACCAGATTTGTTTTCATGTATATGAATATACCATATACCGGCCAAATGGGTTTGATAGATGTAATATCGATGTAATAGCCATTCCAGTTTCTAAATATGGTGTCAAAAGTAGTCCTTACTACATGTACTGTATTTGCATAATAATTTCAGGATTTTTACGCACTAAACTTTCTCGCTGTGCTTTAAGAACGCTCGTAAGAAACTAAAACAAAAATTTCAATCTGAATATCTATTATCAAAGCATATTTTAAACAATTAGGTTGCGCAAGTTTTTATACACGCTTTACACATAGCAACGCTGAAATGCGACTACACAGTCAGCGTGTACACACACCCGCGGCTATCCGTGGCATATCCGATACACATAGGCTATTTTCAATATGTCATAACGGAACATTACGTTACCAATTTAGTAAGTGTGAATGCATTATTTTGCTTTATGTTTGAGCGACTTTCCTATGTAATTCTGGTGAACAAATTGTTTGAACTTGTCAATTTCAAACCGTAATTGGAAGACAACTTGTCTAATCTATAAATAGAACACTCGGAGAAGGGAGAGAACGCGTACAGCTTTAATGACGGAGCGTAATATGATAACCTCCCTTAAAAACAGCATTTAATTTTTTTTATCGCAATTTGATTTTAATTGAACTGTCTGTGACTTTAAATAGGGGTTTCGAGATACCCGAACGGCTAATCTTAAAGTAGATCCTAACTTGGTCGGTATCTCTCCGCCGTATGGAAGATTTTCTTCACGGCGGAGACTCCGCCCTCTTTCTAACTGGCTGGAACCGGATTCGATTCGTAGGTTCATCGAGAATTGACCTGCATATTTTTAATACGATTACATAGAGACTTTACAGGTTGAATGTAAATATTTGAATATAAGTGATCACTTAAGCAGGGTGAAAGTAAAGCAGAATGCGCCTTAAAGGCGCATTCTGCTTTACTTTCAATCTGTTTAAAGGTAGAATCTGATAGAATAAAGAAAATATTTCTAATGAAAAATATCAATGACAGTGTAAACTAGAATTATTTTCTTTAGTGGAGGAATGAATTAAAGTCGTACAAAGGCGTATTTATGGGTTAATGGGTTAAGGGGGTTTGTTTTTAATAGGGGTCAAAACTGTTCTAAACGAAAGAACCTGCCACAGCTACACTAATTGCAAGAGCAGTGCTTACTCTATGCTAGGGCTCAATGAGATAAAACAAGACCCTCAAAACCTTCCAAATGATTCTGTGTCCGTGCATTATAGCAATGTACAAGTTTCTCCTCTGAACTATGGTCTTTAGATTTGATTTGTTATGATTTTATGTCGCTTTTAACAGTATTTCATTCATATCACGATGTCCAGCTAATTACAGGTGGAGGAAGACCCCGGAAGCCCTTTATGTACAAACAATGGTCTTAAGATCCACACACAAATTTTACCACAATACAGTAAAACTTCTTTATTGTGACCACTAAATTGTGTTAATTATTTGGTGTTTAAGGCAAGTAGCTACTTAAAGCAAGGTGAAAGTAAAGACAGAAATCTCCTTTAGGAGTTTTCTGCTTTACTTTCACCTTGCTTGAAACAGTAATGAAACTGTAAACTGTATTCCTTACATTCAACCAGCCTTCCTTTTAGTGAGCATAACAGAAGGGTTTTACTGTACACCAATTTTTATAAGATGTGACCTTGACCTCAGTTGAAGGTCAGCACTTACCTGTAAGCTGTCCAAGATGACTCTCAGAGACTGGACTTGTCGTCTAACACTCTTGGAAAACGCCTCATATGTCTCGGCATCATACTCGCTCATATCTATCTCCCTCAGTCTATAACAATGACACAAAGAATTGGTCTTAAACAAAACCTAACTCATTCCCCCATAAATATGCCTTTAAACGCCTCAATTTTCTTCCTCCACTGAAGAAAATAGTTCCAATTTATACAGTAATGATAATGCACCACATGAAATATTATATATACCTAGGAGATATTAGCTTAAAGCAGGCTGAAAGTAAAACAGAATGCGCCTCCAGGCGCATTCTGTTTTACTTTCAACCTGCTTTAAGTGGTCAAGTATGTTCAAAACTAGAAACAGGCTATGGGGTAATTGGTTAGTACAGTCAACCCTCTCTATTACAGTCATTAAAACGAAGGTTTATTGGTCGTATAAAAGACAGGTGACAGCTTTAAACAACAAGGTAACAGTAAAACAGAAAACTCCTAAAGGAGCTTTCTGTTTAAATGTCACCTTGTTTTAAGCAGTCACCTGTTATATAGCATCTAATAATTAACACATTTAAGTTGCTGTAATAGAAAGGTTTTACTGTAGTACAATAAATTTCTTCTTAAACCACAATGCTAACAACAGTTTGTGTTTTAGGTAATTTAGGCAGGTAGCTGCCTCAAGCTAAAGCAGAAAGCTCCTGTGTGAGCTGTCTGCTTTATTTTCATTATGCTTTAAAGTGACCATTTAAGTAGGTAAAGTAACACCATTTATGAGTCTTCTTTAACCAGTCGTAAGAGAGAAACCAATATCGATACATTATAACATTATTTGCAAACAGTATTGATCATGATCAAAAGGCTCCAGAAGAAGTGCTCTGATCAAGGTCTGCATAGTTCATTCAAATTCTATTTCTCTAAATATATTTTCTTAAAACACCCCTAAAATACTATAAAATGGTTTTTTTTTACAATTGGAATATTGGATGTTAAATATCTCCATAAAAGGATGCGCGATTTAATTGGATAGAATATATAGATGTTTATTTTTAAAGATGTACCTTTCTTTGAAAGCTTTCTGCCCCATTTCCCTGGCTGCTTTCCTCACCTAGAATCAAATAATTTGCAATGAAGATTTATTTGTTTTATAACCATTCCAAACAATAAGCATAGCAAAATCTAAATACTTAGTGTACTCTTCACAGGTACAATGTTTCTGAATGATGAGTATACTTGTTGCTAGGACTCAAGTTGTTAAGCAACATTGAATCATTACCCCATAATTACGCCTTTTTTACTACTCTAATTTAAACCTCCACTGAAGAAAAAAGTTCCATACCGTCATAAATTTGTATTGTAAGAAATATTTTCTATATTCTAGCAGATGATTGCTTAAAGCAGGTTGAAAGTGAAGCAGAATGTGACTATAGGCACATTCTGCTTTACTATCAACCTGCTTTAAGTGGTCGGCTATCTTCAATACTAGAAACCGGCTATAGGGGCAATGGGTTAAAGCTCTTGATATTAATGATTTTTCTTACAAACTAAACAATAAACATATGTGTTTATTGGTCTGTTTCTGAAAAATATCACCAATTTCTAAATATATTATTTGGCATAGAGCTCTAAGTTCAACCAAGAATAATATACCAGCAAACAGCAGTAATATTGATGACAGCCTTACATGTTCAGGGACTGCATCTTTCTCCCACTGTGCAACTTGGGCGACTGCATGACCAGCGTCCAGTCTGTATGGCCCACCAATACCTCCAAGACCAGCTGTGTTACTGCCACCTAGCCAAATGACAATAACAGTATAGTTCAGAAATACATAGAGAATATTCCATGAGTGATCATTATTTATCATTTTTAACAAGTTGACTAAATTAATATGACACAAGCCTTGGTGAGCTTCATATCCATTTTAGTCGATGAGTTTATTAAAAATGATAAGTAATGATAGCATGAATTAGAGATTCTATTTATCACATAACAATTTTAAACACCTATGAAAACAATCAAAGCCCCAGTTTGTAGTCTTTATACTATATAGATTTTTCACCAAAACTTAATGTTGTTTACAGTAACGTCATCACAAATGATGTCATGGTGTCCCACTACATGCATCCCTTGTGGACAAAAAGGTTTGGCCAGGACCCAAAAAACGATATTTCGCTAGTGGATTACCATATTTATATAATGGCTTTATTCAACTCACAGACCGCAAATTATGTGATGAATGATCCAAAATAGCTACTTCTATAAGATATATATCGTCGGTGTCATTCAAAACGGATGAATATGCACAATTCCAACTTTTTAGGAGACACAAAAATCTGATTTCATGTCACTTGTTACATTGCATATTATGACCTTTTTGACTGTCACTCATTGAGATTTGAGACAAGCTGATCTCAACCTCTTTTAGAATAGAAAAATTATTAAGCTCACCAAGGCTCGCTTAATAACATTTAAATTCTAGAACCGGTTGAGATCAGCTTGTCACAATCTCGACTCATGACAAACCCTATCTTTCCAATACCCTTTTGGAGAATCCCATCTCCAAAGCTAGCACTGAATGTCACTTACATGTAAATACAGTGCTCCCTCCTATGACGACACCCAATGGGAGACGAAAAATGTGTTGTTTGGAAGGAGTTGTTATAGGGAGGGAATATTATTACCCTAAGAGTAGATTTGCTAACAGTTTGAACCCCTAACTGTGGCAAAAATCTGGTCGAAGACTCTAGATAGCTAATTGGCCCCCTCATCTCTGTTTAAGGAAAGTGGCAGGAATTGGTGATCATTACCGGAACTGCACATATGCAGATCGTGGTTCTGAAGATTGCCTCAGCTGATGTTGAAATGTCAACATGTAAGTATTTATGTAGTTATATGGCGAAATTCTTAAAAAATCTTGGATCACCTACATGATGAACTCATTCAAGGTCAAAGCTTCCTTGTGTGGCAGAATGCGTAATAGGTGTATGACACTCTATACAGAACTGACCTGTTCCACCAGCCCAAGTGTTGCCTCCAACGTGTGGTGTATTGTCTGATATTACACACTATAATACAATACTGACCTGTTCCACCAGCCCAAGTATTGCCTCCAACGTGTGGTGTATTGTCTGATATTACACACTATAATACTATACTGACCTGTTCCACCTGCCCAAGTATTGCCTCCAACATGTGGTGTATTGTCTGATATTACACACTAAACTATACTGACCTGTTCCACCAGACCAAGTATTGCCTTCAACGTGTGGTGTATTGTCTGATATTACACACTAAACTATACTGACCTGTTCCACCAGCCCAAGTATTGCCTCCAACGTGTGGTGTATTGTCTAATATTACACACTAAACTATACTATACTGACCTGTTCCACCTGCCCAAGTATTGCCTCCAACGTGTGGTGTATTGTCTGATATTACACACTATAATACTATACTGACCTGTTCCACCAGCAAAGTATTGCCTCCAACGTGTGGTGTATTGTCTGATATTACACACCATAATACTATACTGACCTGTTCCACCAGCCCTAGTATTGCCTCCAACGTGTGGTGTATTGTCTGATATTACACTCTATACTATACTGACCTGTTCCACCAGGCCAAGTGTTGCCTCCAACGTGTGGTGTATAGTCTGATATTACACACTATACTATACTGACCCGTTCCACCAGGCCAAGTGTTGCCTCCAACGTGTGGTGTATTGTCTGATATTACACACCATAATACTATACTGACCTGTTCCACCAGCCCAAGTGTTGCCTCCAACGTGTGGTGTATTGTCTGCGTCTGTCTTGCCATGCTTAGGTCCATCAGCAGTCCTTCCACTCTCTCTATCATATGTTACCTGATTCGTATAAAACATTTTCATTTTAGACAACTATTTCAAACAGTACAAAAATAATTAAATGTCACGTTTTGGCGGTAAATACAGTAAAACCTTTATATAATGGCCGCTTATTTTTGTGAATTATTAGGTTTTTAAGACAGGTGATTGCTTAAAGCAAGGAGACAGTTAAACAGAAAGCTCCTTTAGGAGCTTTCTGTTTTACTGTAATCTTGCTTTAAGCTGTCATCTGTCTTATATGCAGTCAACTTCTTTTTAGTGGTCGTAATAGAGAGGTTTTACTGTATATATAGCGAAGGGACTACAACCTAAAACTAAATTAATGCACACTTGTATCAGATTCTCTGTTTAATCTTTCTTAAATTCAGTAGTAATATTAATTTATAAGGAATAATTTGAATTTTTATTGTGTTTGTGGAGAAATGAAAAAAAGCCCTGGTCACACTTGTATATGAAACCCCGTTGCGGTTCCATACAGTGTGACCAGGTTTATTTCCATACCTCCATGAACTAAATAAATATTCAAATTATTCCTTAAATTAATTCATTATTGACAGTCTTTAACCCAGTATCCAGTGGAGATGGTTACTTGAACCGTTCTCCCAATAAATGCACATTTTTACGCCTTTATGTTATTCCTACAGGGAAGAAAATAATTCCTTACAAAATATTTTCTATAATTATCTTCTTAGATAGTAGCTTAAAGCAGGCTGAAAGTTAAGCAGAATGCACCTTACCCATTACCCCATAAATGCGCCTTTTTATACCTTTTATTTATTCTTCCACGGAAGAAAAAAGTTCTAATTTAAACAGTCATGGATATGTATCATAAGAAATATTTTCTATATTCTTGCAGATAGTAGCTTAAAGCAGGCTGTAAGTGAAGCAGCATGCACTTTAAGGCCTATTCTGCTTTACTTTTAACCTGCTTCAAGTGGTTCACTATCTTCAACACTAGAAACAGGCTATGTAGTAAAGGTTTAGAGCAACTTCCCATATCCTAGCAGATCATGAGATGGTAGCTTAACTCTTTCCTCCCTGAAACTTTAAATGAACAATTCCAGTTTCAATTTTACTCTAGTCCATTTCTGACTTTTAAGGGTTGTTTTTGTCAATGTTTGACATTATGACAAACAGTGAAGACCCTGATTAGAGGGCTCCTTTTGGAGCCCTCTGATCTGGGTCTTCACTGTTTGCACAGGACAAGTGTACTATTCACATGTACACTGTTTGAAAAGGCCGTCTATATGTGGGACTAGGGTTCAAAGGGTTAAAGTGGGCTGAAAGTAAAGCAGACTGCTCATGATGGAGTTCTCTGTTTTACTTTCAGCCTGCTTTAGGTGCACACCTTTCTTTAATAATGAAAACAAGCTATGGGGGTTAAGGATTAAAGAACCTAAACATTTGAACTGTATCATAATTTTACCTGTAAAGGCTTGTTATCTTGCCATCCAATCATATTCTTCCACTCATTGAGTGACCTTTCAAGGTTAACCAGACTGGTTTCCCACAATCTGACACAACCTCCAACATCACAGGTAACCAGTCCATCATTGCTGGTTCCCCTCACAAGTAGAGTGGTATCTGACATGTTGAACATCCAAGACGCATATGGTGATCTTCTTGTAGCTCTGTAACATGAATCAATTCATTTATTGATACAACAGGATTTCAAACCATATTGATACCCCAGCTACCAACAACCCCTTCCCCAGGGCTGTCATAAGTTGACATAAAATATCCTAAGATTTCAAAATTTTCTTTTTTCAAGTGCGTTTTTACGAATCGTACCTCTACCCCATAGCCTGTTTCTACTTTTGTTGACACATGACTATTTAAAGCAGGCTGGAAGTAAAGCAGAATGCTTTCTGCCTGCTTTAAGCTATCATCTGCTAGAATATAGACACTATTTCTTATGATAAACATTCATGACTATATGAATTGGAACTATTTTACTTAAGGCGCATACTGATTTACTTTCAGCCTGCTTTATGTTACCATGTTCTAGAAAAAATCTGAAGATTTCGGAGAAAAAAAATCCCCCCCCCCCCCCCCCCCCCCCCCCCCCCCCAAATTTTTTTACAAGGTTTACAATCATTTGCAGAACCTGTTTTTCTGAAGGGTATCAGGTGAAACCTTTTGTCAATCAGATTTGAAATAGCTCTTATAGAAATAAATGAAGTTGACTTTGTCACTGGAACCTCCGTTAACATACTCAAGCTTTTTTTTCATCTATACTGTCTCCTTCACAAGTTTCAAGCCTTATCTTGTTTCCCTTACGTATTATAGTAGAAATAAAAGTTAGTGCACGGTCAACAAATGATATAGCTTTCTAATAATCATGATTTTCCACAAGACAATATTGTTGAAATAACAGCAGAAATCTTTACCCTGGTACAGGAACATATCTGAGCTTGTGATGGGCTAAATCTGTCACTTCCAATAAACCACTCACATAAGGCCTTTTGTCTGAAATCACAAGGATTCAAAGGATATAGAATAAAGTCATTGCCTATAAACAAAGGTTTGTAACAACAGTTTACCAAATTTCAAAGGCACTTATTGGTCACGGCATAAGGAGGTTTGTTTTTTGAAATACGCACCTTATCTGGAGTTGTGTCTAACAAGTAAGATAACAAAAACTGTAGATGCTAGCCAAGTGAGTGTCAAACTGTGTAGATCCAGACCAGTTGATGCATCAGTAATGCAACAGCTGGTCTGAGTTTACGCTATTTGCAGTGTATTAAGTCTGGTCTTCTGATGACATGAATTATTTCTACAATGAAAAGTATTGAAGTTAACCCTTTAACTCTTTGAACCCTAGTCCCACATATAGGCGTGCTTTTCAAACAGTGTACCTGTGAATAGTACACATGTCCTATGCAAACAGTGAAGACCCAGATCAGAGGGCTCCGAAAGGAGCCCTCTGATCAGGGTCTTCACTGTTTGTCAAAATGCCAAACATTGACAAAAACAACCCTTAAAAGTCAGAAATGGACTAGTCTAAAATGGAAACTGGCCTTGTCCATTTAAAGTTCCAGGGAGGAAAGAGTTAAACCCTAGTTATGCATATATGAATCCTTTGCAAACAGCGTACCTGTGAAGAGTATACTTATTCTATGCAAACAGTGAATATCCAGATCAAAATGTTCCTAGGGGAGCCCTCTGATCAGGGTATAAACTGTTTGTTATATTGCAATATATTGAAAAAAAACCAAAACAAGAGCCCCATGGGGCATATTTCGCTCACCTGAGAATAGCTGTACATCAAAATGATTTATGTCCAGGACGGGGTCATTTTTTACCCGAGGGGCATAATTTTAAGAATCTGATAGAGAACCTGTAGATGATGCTATGTTCCAAATATCTAAGATCAGGGTACTAGGGTTCAAGACAAGAAGATTTTTTTAAGTTTCCATTGAAAAAATCTATTTTTAGCTCCTGTGACCTACATATGCAACAGACTGGAACCATTTGAACCGAATAAATGAAGGACATCTAGAAGTAACACCATGCCGAATATCAAAGCTCTGGCCATATTAGCTTCAGAAAAGAAGACGTTTGAAAACTGTGACCCCCAGGGGCATAATTTGTACAAACTTGATAGAGGACCTGTAGATGATATGCAATCAACCAGAACCATTTGAACATTATTGGTATAAGACATCTATAAGACATCTAGAAGTGTCACCATGCCAAATATCAAAGCTCTGGCCATATTAGTTTCAGAGGAGAAGATGTTTGAAAATTTCACTATATAACTCTATGTAAAACTGTGACCCCCCGGGGCGGTGCCAATTTTGACCCCAGGGGCATAGTTTGTACAAACTTGATAGAGGACCTGTAGACGATGCTATGTGCCAAATATCTAAGCTCTGGCCCTTGTAGTTTCAGACAAGAAGATTTGTTAAGATTTCCTTATTTTTTCACTTGGTTGCCATGGCAACCAGAGTTCTACATTTTTTTAATTCTTTGAACAATTTTGAAAGAACTTGACCCAAGGAACATTCCTGTAAAGTTTGGTTGAAATCTTTTCAGCGGTATATGAGGAGATGTCATTTGAAGCAATTGTTAACGACAACAATGACTGTATAAAGTGAAATTATTTTCTTCTGTGGAAGAATAAATTAAAGACATAAAAAGTAATATGTATGGGTTAATAGGTTAATAAATATCATAATTTACATTTTCTAAATATAAGAAACTATATGTAAATGAGTGGCAAATAGTTTGGATCCAGATTAGATGCAGCATTATGTGGCATCTGACCTGGATCCATACTGTTTATGGCCAAGAATTAATTGTGGACTGATAGACAGAAAGACAAACAAACAAACAAAACATAAACAAACAAACAGACAGACCAAAAACAATATGCCTCGAACTAAGTTGTGCTGGAGCATAAAATAGCAGACATCATCATTTCTGTTATGTATCTCAGTGACCTGAGTTCAGAGCTAGCTGTGCAGAACTAGATACCCAACATTTGAGTTGGAGGAGAACAACAATGTCCACCTATATTTACAGCACCGAAATGTCTATAAGTGTACGAGAACAACAGGTTAAAATCGGTAACTATCCGGTGCAAGCTAACAGCACATTACCCAAGACAGTTTATCTTACTGTAACTAAAAAAGCAGTTAATGAAGCTGATAATCTTAGATTCTAGATGCTGAGACTTTTCAGATTGAGCACAAACAAATCAATTAAGTTTGTGATAATAGGTAAAAATGAAACACAAGCTAAATCAAGCCGAGATATTATGTCAGAAAGAAAACATTTGAAGAAAAAAACGGATTAAGAGGTAGACAACATCATTGTTTAATGGGTATTCTCATGCACAATAAATTATTCGAATCCTAAGCTGTCAGTCATATTATTAAACAAGAAGGGCGAATTAAAAGATAATCAAATCTATTATTGATGTTGATATTGCATTGGACAAACAAATGGTCATTGTTGAGGACATTCTTCCTGCACATACACTCTCGGGATGTAACACAGTTGCAGACAGCTTTGGAATTGGAACGTGAACTGCTGTAGAGAAAGAATTGTGGTCCAACTGTGTGTTTGCACTTATCGATTGACATATTTTTCTATTGAAACTTACATTTCACAAGCGATAGTATTTCTTGGAGTTCATATCTTAAACATGCGTTCAAGTATAGACCACACAGCTTAGCGATGAAACATCAGCAAAACGTTGCTGCCTTGATTTAGACATTTATTATCTACCTGATCTTGACCCAGCAGGGTTTGGCTGGAGGAAGGAAAAACGGATACCATCTTCACAGTCAGTGACTTTGGCCGTAAACCATGTCAAAACACTTTAGTATATTCTTAAACTGAGCAATGTGTGACTGTGAAGGTAGCGTAAATATTGATATGTAAAACCATGGATGGACGAGTTGGGTTTTAGGGTACTGCAACACAGAATAGGTCATATAGCGCGGATAAATGATGAGAGGTGATGATATGAGATGATGATTATTTCAGAGAGATGATTTCGTCCAGTCTCATTCGTCGTGAATCAACTAATGGGATCAAACCCACCGACCTGCCTTCCTTTTAGTTCTTGGCAGCGAGCTTTATCTCTGTTAAATAAACAGAAACATTCCTATTACAATTAAGCCCCAGAACCACGATCAGGTAGGAAGGTCTTTTGGGGTAAATGTAAAAGCGCTCTTGTGAACAAATACTATGTGCTAAAATAGAACCAGTCAAGAAACAACTGTTTATTCTGACTTCTGAACATTTTAAATATTTTGAGCATTTCTATCGCAAGTTTGGCCCGCTATCTTGAATATACGAAAATGCTCGAAGGTGAAACGATGTCACCCACAATATTTCAATAATGAGCATCTTTCTGTCAATTAGAAGTATCATTCTAGTAAGGCCAAACCCTTTAAGAATAAGAAATTATGAATGTTGTTGTTTGGACTTATTTTATTTTAAAGCATTTCGGTCAACGCTTTGGTCGCCATCTCGAATATATGGAAATGCTCAAGCGTGACAAGATGTCATCCACGTACAGTTGCAAAACAAGTATCATGTTTTCAATAATAAGCATCACCATCTTAAATATACAGAAATTCTCCAGGACGAAAACTTATCACCCGTTACATTTCACCAATAAGTATCATAATGTTAATAGTAGGTATAATTACCTTGATATCGAGTCAGTTGAGAATAAAAAAAGTATGATTTTGAATTTTAAAATTTCCGTCACTATTTTGGCCGCCATCTTAGATATATGGAAACGTTCAATGATAATAAGATGTCACCCGTACCATTTCAAAAATAAATATGATCATATCAATAACGAATATCATAATGGTGAGATAATATCAATTAATAAAAAGAAGTTAATAATGCTGATTGATTCATTTTTTTTTTAAAGTATTTCGGTAGCCATTTTTTAGCCGCCATTTTTGAATAAACAGATTTGCTCAAGGGTGACAAGACGTCATACGTAACAGTTCAATAATATGTATCATCATTTCAGTAAAATCTTTCATGATGGTTGGGTCAAATTAGCTAATTTAAGCAAACTATGAATGCTGATGTTAAGAGTAGTTTTTAACCCATTTGGATAGCTATTTTAGCCGCCATTTTGAATGAACAGAAATGCTGAAGGGTAATAAGATGTCACCCGTAACATTTTTTAAACATGAATTGTCCTTTCAATAATAACTCTCATTATGGTGAGGTCAAATCAGTTAAAAAAAAAGAAGCAATGAATGCTGCTCTTTGGGCTATTTTGTTTAAAAGCATTTCGGTAGCCATTTTGGCCGCCATCTTGAATATACAGAAACGCTCAATGGTGGCAAGATGTCACCCGTAACAGTTCAATAATATGTTTCATCATTTCAGCAATATCTATCATTATGGTGGGGTCAAATCAGTTAAAAAACCAAACCATGAATGCTGAAGTTTAGAGAAGTTTGTTTCAACGCATTTAGGTAGTCATGTTTGCCGCCATTTTGAATATACTGAATTGCCCAAGAGTGACAAGATGTCACCCGTAACATTTTAAAAACATGAAATAATAACTATCAACATGGTGAGGTCAAATCAGTTAAAAAGGGAAAAAGTGAATGCTGATTTTTGGACTATTGTGTTTAAAAAGCCTTTCGGCAGCCATTTTGGCCGCCATCTTGAATGTACGAAAATGCTCAAGGGTGACAAAGTGGCACCCGGTGGTTTTTCAATAAGTAACATATGCTGAAGTAGAATTAGTCGAGAAAAAAACTTAGGACGGCATTTCCAGGTCTAGTCAGTCCTCTGCCGGACTACTATGGGTCAGTTATGCAATAGAAGCAGTGGCAAATAGTTTAGATCCAGATTAGATGCAACATTATGTGGCATCTGACCTGGATCCAAACTGTTTGCAAAAATGTTGCCTTAGTGTAAGGGTAGCTTCTTAGCCTGGAAGATACTATGGGTCTGTATAAAAACGGATCATTAGAGTTTTTACTGTCAGACCTGCATCAAGAGGCACTGGATATGGCTAGGGTTGAGTCAAATTTGACCCTAGGGTTTTGATTTTTTACAATTTTAAAAGTGATCTAGTAGAAGATACTATTCATGAAATATCTAAGGTGTGGGAATAGTGTTTTTTTACAAAAAACTTGTTTAAAGTTTTTCACTTTTTTTAATAAATTTCAATAAGTAGTCCACATTTGAATTTCATTTTAACAATTTCTGTAGAGAAGCATCCAAGGAACACCGTCAGCAATTTAGATTTTTCCCTCAAACTCTTGGTTTCAGAGGAGATGTCGCTTGAAGTAAATTTAAACGGATTGACAGACGGACGGACATCCTTACATTTGGGCACTTGTTGGGTTTTTCTTTTGTTTAAAAGTACCCAATAGCAACAAAACAAGGGCCGCTATGGCCCTAAATTGCTCACCTGGTACACATTGGCAAACTTGACCTATAGTGACCTAGATTATGACTGGACATGTATACCCACAATCAACCTCTAGAGTGTAAACAAGATTTTCCAATGATTTGACCTAGTGACCTAGTTTTTGACCGGACATGACCCATATTCAAACTTGACCTAGATATCAATGCGACAAACATTCTGACCAAATTTCACCAAGATCCAATGAGATTTGTAGCCTCTAGA
Source organism: Gari tellinella (assembly GCA_922989275.2). NCBI lineage: Eukaryota > Metazoa > Mollusca > Bivalvia > Cardiida > Psammobiidae > Gari > Gari tellinella. Next base: position 24,195,702 of record OV277870.1, read on the forward strand.
GTGTTAACAAGGTTTTTCTAAGATTTGACCTAGTGACCTAGTTTTTGACCGGACATGACCCACATTCGAACTTGACCTAGATATCAATGAGACAAACAATCTGATTAAGTTTCATCAAGATCCAATAAGATTTGTAGCCTCAAGAGTGTTCACAAGGTTTTTCTATGATTTGACCTAGTGACCTAGTTTTTAACCAGACATGACCCATATTCAAACTTGACCTAGATATCAATGAGGCAAACATTCTGACCAAGTTTCTTTAAGATCCAATGAGATTTGTAGCCTCTAGAGTGTTCACAAGGTTTTTCTATAATTTGACCTAGTGACCTAGTTTTTGACCCGACATGACCCACATTCGAACTTGGCCTAGATTTCATCAAGAAAAACATTGTCATCAAGTTTCATGAAGATCGGATGAAATTTGTAGCCGCTAGAGTGTTCACAACCAATTGTGGACGGACAGACGGACGGACGGACGACGGACATCCAGCGATCCTAAAAGCTCACCTTGGCACTTCGTGCCAGGTGAGCTAAAAACCCAACAATAACAATAGGGCAATCATGGAATGAATGGAATCTATTGTTCTCCATACCCAACAAAGGACCTTTTGTGCGTGCGGACGGACAGACGGACGATCACAACAGCTCACCTTAAGCCTTCGGCTGAGGTGAGCTGAAAACCCTAAATAGTCAAAATGGGCAAAACGGGAATTGTCCATAAAATGTTTCTGGGGTGAATGAATTAAGGGCCAAATTGTAATCAATTTCATGATCAGTAACCTACCTTTAGGGAGAGCTTCTTCCGGGGACTGCCATGGCGCAAGGGTCCTGATCATCTGACCACACTCTGGTAAGTAGACAGTGGAGGGTAGTGGGGTCGGACTGGATGGCTTGCTAGTTATCCCTAACAGGGAGTCGGGCTGGTTGGCATTTTCATCCCGTAGTGGTTCTCTCACACTGCTGTATACATCAGTGGTACTCTGTTGGTGTAAAAGTAACTTATACCCCGTAGTCTTTTTCTAGTTTTGAAGACAAGTGACCACCTAAAGGCACATTCTGCTTTACTTTCAGCCTGCTTTAAGCCCCAATCTTCAAGGATACAGAAAATATTTCTTATTGCACATATTCAGGACTGTTTAAATTGGAACTCCTTTCTTTAGTGGAGGAATAAATTAAAAGCATAAAAAGCTGTTGTCTGCTGTTTTTCTCAAAGTTACATAATGGACATTATGACGAGTGGCAAACAGCTTGAATCCAGATCAGATGCCGCGTAACGCGGCGTCTGATCTGGATTCAAGCTGTTTGCAAATGTTAACCAATTCCCTTCCTGTAACGATTCCCTCAGAACAACGCACACAATTTTTGTCTCCCATTGGATGTCGTTGTAGAGAGGGAGCGCTGTACATTTGTCTGTTATACAATCAAAATTATATAATTTACTACTATGATGAAGACTATTGTGGAGTCAAAACGTTGGTCAGAATAAACATCATCTACCTAACCTGCCTTGGTTGTAGGTTCTACGCCTATTTATATTTTATAACTTAAAATTGTTTGGTTCATTACATTTGGGTAGCTGTGATTGGCTGTAATTTTTTGTACGTAACGCTATGAAAACAATTATAATTAAGCCACGCCATGTCGGGACTACTTTCTCTTAGTCCAAAGTTCTCCACTTGCTGAAAATTGTCTGTTACTGTTCTAAAATTATACTTTTCTAAAACGAAATCAAAACACAATCAGTGTCAAATAGTTTGGATCCTGATCAGACACCGAGTTACTCTGCATCACATCTGGATTCAAACTGTTTTCAAAGGTAATCACGGTCTTGTTATGTGCTTAGTGAAATATCTCAACCCAACTTACCAGATCTGGAAATCCCACCATGATAGTGGCATAGGAGTCTGGTGTGACCATGACCCTGTTAGGGGCTGACTGCTGTTCCTGTAGGCTTGCTGACAGAAGGGGGTCAGGTAGAGGTACAGTGGAACTGGTTTTCAACTTCAAGTCTATACCTGCATGGTAAAATAAATTTATATAACCCTTTACACATAGCCTGTTTCAAACTTTGAAGGTGGGTGGCCACTTAACCCATTACCCCATAAATACGCCTTTTTTTACGCCTCTAATTTATTCCTTCACTGAAGAAAAAAGTTCCAAATTCTACAATTATAGATATTTGTCAGAAGATGTATTTTCTGTTTTCTAGTAGATGGTAGCTTTAAGCAGGCTGAAAGTAAAGCAGAATGTGCCTTAAGGCACATTCTGCTTTACTTTCAACCTGCTTTAAGTGGTCTATTATTTTCAATAGTAGAAATAGGCTATGGGGTAATGGGTTAAAAAATGTGTATCTATTGAGTAATGGGATAAATGCCAAAGTAAATACTGCAAACTTCAGCAATCAGTTTAGATCAAGATCAGTCTAGTGATCAGATACCAGTAATGTTTCTGCAGACAATATACAAATGCTGGAGCCCGTTTCATAAAACTTTGTACGAAAAATGTTGTCGTAAGTCAGATTATAAAAGTCTCAAATGTTATTTATTTCTCCATCTAATCCTGTCTTGTGACATCTCTTTGGAATCGTCTTTTCAAGACTATTCCAAAAGAGATGCCACAAGACAGGATTAGATTGAGAAATCAGAAATTAAATGTATTTTAAAGTTTTGACTTGCGTCCGTTTTTGTCCTACAAAGTTTTATGAAACAGGCTCCAGGTCAATATTGGAATGTTTTATTAGATGACATATAATCAGTGTTCAAAAGGTTGAACCTTACTGATCATAGCTTGTTACATATTAACACAAGAAATAACACTCAAAGGAAATAGATTTACACTAAAACCCATAATACGCATAACAACACAGTTGCTTTTATTTACCTATGAGTACAGACTGTTTATCAAATTAGTGTTTCACACAAGTTTTTTGTACAGTAAAATCTCTCCATTACAGCCATTAAAACGAAGGCTAGTCGATTGGACATAAATTGTACCCTTCTATACATACCGTCAGCCTCTTGTACTGGCTGTAGGACAAAGTCACCTGCTTCGTTTCTGGTCATCAGATGCTTCCTGAAATATATAACCAATGTTCAAACATCCCATTTTCTTATTAACTCTTTCATCACCAAACGGGCAGTACAGCGAGGAGTTTGAAGTTGGAGTTGGTGTACATCAGGGATCTGTCCTCAGCCCCTGCTTTTCATCCTAGTACTGGAAGCTCTGTCCCGCGAGTTTCGCATCGGTGTCCCATGGGAACTTCTGTACGCAGATGACCTTGCTGTGATGGCAGACTCGCTGGAGGAGTGTGTAGCAAAACTAAAGGCATGGAAGGACGGGGTGGAATGCAGGGGACTGAGAGTCAACATGAAGAAGACCAAGCTCATAATCTATGGTCCTGGACTGAATCTTCTTCGAGACTCGGGGGCATTTCCCTGTGCAGTGTGTAGAGGTGGAGTTGGAGTCAACACGATTGAGTGTTCCCAGTGCAAAATGTGGGTGCACAAGAAGTGCAGTGGCAACAAAGGAAGGCTCACCATCAGTCCGAACTATGTATGTCCAAGATGCCGTGACCAGGCTCGGCCGATTGACGGAAGACCAGTCACCAGGTAGTTATTGATGGAACTCAACTTGATGTTGATGCAAGCTATGTGCTGGTGGAGGCTGCGAGCTTGCCATCATCACCCGTTGCTGCACTGCTTGGGGGAAGTTTAAAAAGCTCCTGCCAATTCTGTCAAAGCATGTCTCTCATAAGACCCGTGGTAACGTGTACAACGCTTGTGTTCGCTCCGCCATGTTTCATAGAAGTGAAACCTGGGCACCCTCTGCCCCTGACCTACAGCGGCTCCGCAGGAACGACAGGTCTATGATACGCTGGATCTGTGGCGTCAAACCCAATGATGAGGTCCACATAGATACACTGCACACAAGATTGGGGATACAGGAAGTGACAGCTGCTCTGAGAACCAGGCGTCTGAGATGGTATGGACATGTCGTTCGAGCCTCTTCATGCACCAACTCAATCATGAGTATGGCCATTCCAGGCTCACGAGGTAGAGGGAGACCAAGAAAGTCTTGGTCAGACTGTGTAAGGGCTGACCTGAACATCTGCAGCCTTGCAAGCATAGATCCACAGGATAGAGAAGCGTGGAGACAGGGTGTTTAGACACTCTAGCCACCTGCTGCCTACCCAAGTTCCTGGGACACCCCCAGCAGTTGAAAAATAAACTCAGGATCAAGTCAAGTCAAGTCAAGTCAAACCCATCTGCTCGATTCTGTTTCTACAGCCTGACAGTTGGCTGCTTAAAGCAGGTTGAAAGTAATAATTTTGTAAAACCTTGAAAATACAATGTACAACATTTGGCCAGTATCTACACTGTCAATTAGGGGCCTCCATGGCCTAGTGGTATAGTCAATAAGCTCCTTATTGCTGTGAGTTCGAATTCCAGTCTGGTCATTAGGATTTTTCATGTTAGAAAGCCTTCCAGCTGGCTTGCGGAAGGTCGGTGGTTCTACCTAGTTGCCAATTTGTGCCTAAAACAGTGCATAAAGGACTTCTGGGGTCTTCCTCCACCTATAATTATCTAGACGTCGCAATATGAGTGAAATACTGCTAAAAGTGATGTAAAATCATAACAAAGAAACAAACACTGTCAATTAACAGTTAACAGAATGTGATCTATTGCTGCTGACATAGCTGTTGACCTGCATCAAGCCATCACCTGTCTTAAACTAGAGCTGATTCAACTTTTTTAGACTGGATATAACTCATTTAGCCCATACAAACAGTGTATCTGTGAAGAGTACATTTTTTTCTAAGCAAACAGCGCATCTACCCAATTCAGAAATGAATCCATAATAGCCAAAAATGGAATAAACTTAAATGGCAACTGGTATATTCCATTAAAATTTTCAGGGATGAATGTGTTAAGTCTCCCTATATTCCAATCTCTCTAAAGGAACCTTTTGCCCAGTCGAGAAGAGACAGGTATACAAAGCTTTTACTATACAGTCAAACTTCAATACAATGTATCTTCAATTCGCTTAAGTCAAACATATCCGTATTTCAAAGTTAAAACGTGGCTTAGCCATGTTTTAATTTTGAAATAAGGATATTTTTGACTTAACAGTTAACCTATCACCCAATAGCCTGTTTCTAGTTTTGAAAACAGGTGACCACTAAAAGCAGGTTGAAAGTAAAGCAGAATGCGCCTTAAGACACATTCTGCTTTACTTTCAGTCTGCTTTAAGCTTCCATCTGCTAAATTAAAGAAAATATTTCTTATCATACATACTCATAAAGGCAACATAAATGCATATTCATTCATGTATAAATTGGAACTATTTTCTTCAGTGGAGAAATAAATTCAAGACCTAATAAGTAATCTATATGCGGTAAAGGGTTAAGCCAGGCCAAAATAATGAAAATCAACTATAGAATTACTAAACTTAAGTAAATCAAGTTTTAGATATGAAAGTTTGACTGTACTTACTTGTTGGTCTTTGTTTCTGTTAGCACCCACTGGTTCTCAGCTACCTGATGTAGGTCATGCACATTGAGAGGCAGGGACACAGTCCTGGACACGCCTTCCAGCATCTCCACCACCTCCAAAAAATCTCTGAGGGTAGATAAAATAAACTTAAATCAAAAGTTAAACTAGAGGGATGACTTTGTCTGTAGGACAAATATGATGTCCCTGTTATAGGGTAATGGGTTAAGTCTTCTTCTGGAATAATCTACATTGATAATAATATGACTGGATACTCTGCGTCGGGCTATAATGGCATTTAACAAGGGCCACTATGGCCCTAAATCGCTCACCTGGTAACCATGTAACCATGTACACCGTGTGACCTAGTTTTTGGCCGGGCATGACCCTCATTCTAACTTGACCTCGATTTCAATGAGACAAACATTTTGTTTAAGTTTCATGAAGATTCAATGAATTTTGTAGTCTCTAGAGTGTTAACGAGGTTTTTCGATGATTTGACCTAGTGACCTAGTTTTTGACAAGACATAAGCCACATTTAAACTTGACCTATATTTCATTGAGGCAAACCTTTTCATCAAGTTTTATGAAGATCAAATGAAAATTGTAGTCTCTAGAGTGTTAACAAGGTTTTTCGAAGATTTGACCTAGTGACCTAGTTTTTGACCGGACATGACCCACATTCGAACTTGGCCTAGATTTCATTGAGGCAATCATATTGATGAAGTTTCATGAAGATCCAATGAAATTTGTAGCCTCTAGAGTGTTTACAAGGTTTTTCGATAATTTGACCTAGTGACCAAGTTTTTGACCAGACATGACCTACATTCGATCTTGGCCTAGATTTCATTAAGGCAAACATTTTGATGAAGTTTCATGAAGATCCAATGAAATTTGTAGCCTCTAGAGTGTTAACAAGGTTTTTCGATAATTTGACCTAGTGACCTAGTTTTTGACCAGACATGACCCACATTCAAACTTGACCTAGATTTCATTGAGGCAATCATATTGATGAAGTTTCATGGAGATCCAATGAAATTTGTAGCCTCTAGAGTGTTAACAAGGTTTTTCGATAATTTGACCTAGTGACCCAGTTTTTGACCGGACATGACCCACATTCAAACTTGGCCTAGATTACATTGAGGCAATCATATTGATGAAGTTTCATGAAGATCCAATGAAATTTGTAGCCTCTAGAGTGTTAACAAAGTTTTTTGATAATTTGACCTAGTGACCTAGTTTTTGACCGGACATGACCCACATTCAAACTTGACCTAAATTTCATTGAGGCAAACATTATGACCAAGTTTCATCAAGATCCAATGAGATTTGAACCTGCTAGAGTGTTAACGAACAATTGTGAACGGACGGACAGACAGACGACGGACATCCAGCGATCCTAAAAGTTCACCTTGGCACTACGTGCCAGGTGAGCTAAAAAGCAAACATAAATGCATTTTCAGACCTTCACATATTCAATTATAAAGAAAACATTGATTGTAGAAACATAAAATGTAATGATATATATTTTTTTACCCATTTTTCTCATACAATATCACAGTTCCACTTTTATCCGGGATTGTATTTTGACACAGCCTGTAGGGACTCTGAAATGGAGTAAAACGTTTAAGATGATACATGTATCCTGAAAGTCTATCATCATCTTTTAAAACAAAGCAGATACAAATGTTCTATATAAAGCATTGATTTTCAAACAAATTGCCTAAAATATATTCATGTATTGGCCAACTACACTGGTATTCATAGAGTTTTTATCCAGATCAGATTCAAGTGAACTTAACATCTGATCAGGATCAAAACTAAACCACCACCCATGTACTCATCAAGAGTAAATGTAGAAATAACTTCTAGAAATAACTACATGTACATAAATAACTTCAGGTTTGCTTTACAGACTCTGATCAGGATCAAAACAAAACCACCACCCATGTACTCATCAAGAGTAAATGAAGAAATAACGTCTAGAAATAACTACATGTACATAAATAACTTCAGGTTTGACTTACAGATTTTGAGGCGTTTGGTGATGGGAATTTGCGGCGCTCTGGGGCAGTCTGTGGTAATGTGTTTATGGCTATTCTAGATAACTCTCCCGTCTCAAAGTTGACGGCAAGCAGAGTGTTGGTCTGAAATGATCAAATTGAATCTAATGACAGCCCAGCAAACAATGGCAACAAATGTAAATTTCATCAACATCAGTCAAAAAACAACTAGAATAGTAGTATACTGACTAAATCATATAAGGCCCCACAAGTGCAGTCAGGATAAGAAAGGCACAGAGAGAAAACTGCACAAGTTCAGCACATAGTACCACTGAGGCAATCAGTTGAGTAAACTTGAATGAAAATCCTTCAAGGGTTAAAGGAGATATTGAGTGGTCACTTGTGACTTTATTACAAACATGGCCAAGATTTAACAAATGCAAACATTGTCAGAAAATTTGGCTAAAATTGGATAAAACACTGTTTCACAGTTTAAGTTAGAGAGTGGACAGGGTTAGTTTTCAGTAATTCAAGGGACATAATCAAAGTTGGCAAAAAGAAATATTAAACATATAAACACTTCCAGTAAGTTTGTATAAGGCTGGATGAAAACTATTTGAGTATGCGATTATAAAAGGCTAAAACAGGCATTTTGAGTAATTCAAGGGGCATAATCCTGGCATGTCTAACAGCATTGGTTGCTCAGTACAAGACTTCTTTCTGTGAACAGTACAGAGTACAGCAGAACCTCTCTATTACGACCCCTAAGTTGTGTCAAATATTAGTCGTTTAAGACAGGTGACTGCTTACAGCAATGTGAAAGTGAAACAGAAAGCTCCTACAGGAGCTTTCTGTTTCACTTTCACATTGCTTTAAGCTGTCACCTGTCCTTTATATGGACAATTAGCCTTCTATATAGTGGTCGTAATAGAGAGGTTCTACTGTGCTTACCACCTCCTCATGCAACATGACTGTATCATCCAGTGGGGCTCCCAGGGGGACGATCTTCACATGGGGCTTGTATGAGGCACTATAAGTCAATATTCTATATACAGTATAGAGTACTTACCACCTCCTCATGCAGCATGACTGTATCATCCAGTGGGGCTCCCAGGGGGACAACCTTCACATGGGGCTTGTATGAGGCACTGGTCATAGGGAACACATCATACAGATCGAGGAAGTTGGCTGACATAGTCTTGGGGTTCATGGCATAGATGCCTACAGGGTTGGCCGTCGCAATGTGTATAACATCATTGGTGTTGTGTCCTGGGCTTCTATCGGCAGCTGTATAGTATTAAGTCCATGTGTTAACTCATAGCCTGTTTCTAGTTTACTACCTTAAGTTGGTTGAAAGTAAAGCAGAATTCTAACATAACTCGCGCACACACCCCTATATAAACAAATGGGTACGCCAAGAAATCTACATTGTAGCCCCTTTGCGTTGGTGCAAATTGAAGTGTTAGAATCGAAATAATAAATTCATACCAGTGTTTTATTGTGTAATAGAACACAGGTAGTTATTGAGATGCTGTAAATTTAATCACTCCGCCTACAGCCTCGTGATTAAATTACTACACATCTCAACTCCTACCAATGTTCTATTGCACGATAAAACACTGGTATGAATTTGTTATTTTTTAAGTTCCCAACTAAGACTGGAAATGCCTTTTATTTTTTATATTCAGGACTTCCTAGCTGGAGACTGCTGCAAGATGCGTAAAAAGGTATAATTATAGGATAAAATAATTCAATCACCCATGAAACATGGGTTTGGCCATTTCTGATTAATTCTAAACCATTTATAAATATTTATGATTGAGTTTTACAACATACTGCAAAATGAAAAACAGTACAAAACCTGATCAGAAAGTAGGAGCCCTCTGATCTGGGTCTACACTGTTTGCATAGAACAAGTGAACTGTTCACTACTACGTGTACACTCTTTGTAAAGGATTCACTTCAAAAGGTATTATTCTGTTAAGTTACCATTACAATTAAGGCTAATTCATAGTCTTTTAAGAGAGGTGGAAACTTAATGCTGAACAAAAGAAATTCTCCTATAGAAGCTTTCTGCATTAATCTTGTTTTGAATTAACCCATTACCCCATAAATATGTCTTTTTCGCTTTTAATGTATTCCTCCACTGAAAAAAATAGTTCCAAATTATACCTTCATAAGTATATATCATAAGAAATATTATCTATATCCAAGCAGTTGCTAGCTTAAAGCAGGCTGAAAGTAAAGCAGAATGTGCCTAAAGGCACATTCTGCTTTTCTTTAAACCTGCTTTAAGCGGTCACATATCTTCAAAACTAGAAATAGGCTATGGGGTAATGGGTTAAGCATTCTCTAGTCTTAAAGATCTCAATCTTTTCTGCAATGAATGACTGCTTAGTACCTAGCCCCAAGGTCATAAAGTGTTTGAGTTGAGTCTGAGACCATATTGATCAGATTTGATGGAGAAAAAAATTCTGTCTAATAGTTTCATGTACACTAAGTTCTAAAAGCATCAATATGTCCTAACAACTGGAGAAGGAATACGATTAATATTAATCTGATACTGTCAACATATTTCATTACCTTTGGATACAGCCAGATCGCTGACCACGTTGGTCTCGTGAAGTGGTACATTCCAGAAAGACTGCTGCTCTGTAAACTTGTCAGATCTCGCCTCAGTCCTCTCCAGAGGCATGGACTCCACACGCACTCTCACTGGACCCTTTGTTAACAGATAAACACTTAAAACTTCTCTGGTACAACCACCTAGCTGTTACAACCATCTCCCTATTACAACCACCTCTCTATTACAACCATCTCTCTATTATGAGCACATATCTATTACAACAACCTCTATATTACAACCACTAAATTATGTTGATTATTAAGTGTTTATGACAGGTGACTGCTTAAAGCATGGTGAAAATAAAACAGAAAGCTCCTATAGGAGCTTCCTGTTTTAATTTCACCTCGCTTTAAGCTGCCACCTGTCTTTTAAGCAATCAATTAGCCTTCGTTTTAAAGGTCATAATAGAAGGGTTTTACTGTAAAGCAACTTCAAAGACTAATGAAATTCTTGGATAATGATTCACGGTCTAGACAGTTGATATATAGATGAGTTTTTGGATTTTTAAGCTTATAATTTCACTATTTACCATTTCTTTCATAGCTTTAAAACTTAAAGAAGGCTGAAAGTAAAGCAGAAAACTCTTATTTAATTTCAGCCTGCTTTAAGCAGCCAACTTCAATGATCTAGAATCTTTTTATGACTATATATCTGGTATTTCTATGAGAACAAGAAGGCAGTTTGAAGGACAGCTATGATCCTCTGCCACAGAATAACAGTCATCCTAGTGGGATTTTGGTTGCAGAAACAACCATGTGGCAGAGCTGTTAATACTTCAGACTTCCGATCACTGGGGCATGAGTTTAAATCATGCTGGATGCCTATTTCTTTACAGACCTGGGACCCGTTTCATTAAAAAACCGGTTGTAAGTCAAAACTTTAAAACATCTAAATTTTTATTTCTCTATCTAATCCCGTCTTGTGACATTTCTTTGGAATCGTCTTTTCAAGAGATGTCACAAAACAGGATTAGATGGAGAAATAAATAATAATTGAGACTTTCATAATCTGACTTACGACAACATTTGTTGTACCAAGTTTTATGAAATGGTCCCTAGATCCCTTTGAAATATTTAAATTTTTATATAGCTTGGTTAAATTTTTAGCTCACCTAGTACAAAGTGCCAAGGTGAGCTTTTAGGATCGCTGGATGTCCGTCGTCCACAGTCCGTCTGTCTGTCCGTCCGTTCACAATTGGTTTGTTAACACTCTAGCAGCTACAAATTTCATTTGACCTTCATGAAACTTGATCACAATGATTATCATGATAAAATCTAGGTCATATTCGAATATGGGTCATGTTGGGTCAAAAACTAGGTCACTAGGTCAAATCATAGAAAAACCTTGTTAACACTCTAGAGGCTACAAATCTCATTGGATCTTAATGAAACTTACTCAAAATGTTTGCCTCATTAATATCTAGGCCAAATTTGAGTATGAGTCATGTCGGGTTTAAAATTAGGTCACTAGGTCAAGTTATAGGAAAACCTTGTTAACACTCTAGAGGCTATCAATCTCATTGGATCTTAATTAAACTTGGTCAAACTGTTTGTCTAATTGATATCTAGGTCAAGTTTGAATGTGGGTCCTGTCCGGTTAAAAACTAGGTCAAATCATAGAAAAACCTTGTTAACACTCTAGAGGCTACAAATCTCATTGGATTTTAATGCAACATGGTCAGAATGTTTGCCTCATTGATATCTAGGCCAAGTTCAAATATGGGTTATGTCGGGTCAAAAACTAGGTCACTAGGTCAAATAAAAGAAAAACAGTGTTAACCGTCTCATTACATAGGAATGAAATATTGTCAGAATGTTTGCCTACATCAAATCTAGATCAAAATCAAATGTGGCTTTCGTTTGGTCAAAACGAAAGCCGATTGACTGCGCATGTGCCGTGCCGACCTGACTTCCTTTCTCTCGACTCCTGATTTTTTCTGAAAAACATATATTGCAGGGCTTATTGCAAGCGTTTCCAAGTTTATTCGCCTTTCTAATACGTCTGATTGGCAGATGCAATAATGTAGTTTATTTTTTTTTGTGTAATACACCCCGTTTTCAGTTGTGACGTGGAAACTATCCACTACCACATACCGGTTTCCGCCATTTTGAATTTTGTACATGTTTGTTGACAACTATCTGAAATGTAACATGATAGGATGACAGGTAAACTGTAAATCTGTTTTTCTTTCAGGGTATTTCCCTCATATACATTGTGTTACCTGCCTCCAAATTTAAACTTAAATTGCATGAAACATTTTACATGTCATTTTGAGCGGTGAAGTACTATATATCTTGTTTCTGTGTACGTATTGTGTGGTCTGCCCGTGTGGCCTGGTGTGGCCCGCCGGGATGCTGACGGGTGCATTGTGTAGTTTGGTTGCACTAACAGCAATCATAAATGCCCTTAAGCTTGCTAGCACTAGCGCTGGTACTTGGGATAGCCACCATGACCCCTTTGGGATTCTTTCATCATGCCCTATGCTTCACTCGAAGCATGGTCATGCCGTAAAGAGGCTGGGTAAGTATCTGTCGCCTGAAAGTAAACAAGCAAGTCACAGTTGTGCGTATGTCTGCCTGTTGCTCCTTGCCCTGTCAAATGACATAGAGCTAAACCCTGGCCCCAGGCCCCCCAAGTATCCTTGTGGAAGCTGTGGCAGAGCGGTGACACATTCAGGTAATGGCATCCAGTGCGATGCATGTGACACATGGTACCACAGAGTATGTACAGGGATGACCAAAGAGGCATACAATCTACATGTCACTCATGAAAGCTACTCCTGGTCCTGCTTAAAATGTGGTTTGCCCAACTTCTCTTCCGACTTCTTTAATACGTCCTCCTTTTCAACAACAAACAGTTTCAACTCTTTAGATAATACTGATCCGGTGTGCACTTCCACTCCAGTCAAACACAAACATTCTCAAGGTAACAAGAAAAATCATAAATCTAAAGTTAAACTTCTAAACATAAATTTTCGTTCTATTGTAAACAAAGTCGGAGAATTCCAGGCTCTTGTGGAAAATCAGAAACCTGACGTAATGATTGGCACAGAAACTTGGTTATCTCCAGATATTCACACCAGTGAGTTCTTGCCTGAAGGTTACACATTATACCGTGAAGACAGATGCCACAAAGGCAAGCGAAGCGGGGGTGTCTTCATCATGCTAAGTGACAAACTTGTTTGCTCTCATCAACCCCAGTTTACTACCAGGTGCGAAATCACCTGGGTTAAACTGGAGGTTGCTGGATCCAAACCTCTCTTCATAGCGACATACTACAGACCGCATGAGCATGATGAAGACAGCCTTGACGAGCTGAGACGGTCATTAGAAATGATTAAAGAAGGCAAGGGCAACATCTGGTTAGTTGGGGACCTAAATTTCCCCAAAATGAGCTGGAATGACCACATACCCCAAATCCATGATGACTGCCAGCACCGTCAGGTGTATGAAAAATTTATTAACATTATTGAGGATTTTAATCTTGTCCAGATGGTTCAAGAACCCACCAGGTTAAAAAATGTTCTTGATCTTTTTCTTACCACAAATGAAACTCTTGTTGACAATGTTTATACTATCCCTGGTGTAAGTGATCATTCCGGAGTATGTGTAGAGGCTAATTTAAAGCCAAGACTGCAGAGGAAGAAACCCAGATCAGTATTCATTTTCAAAAAAGCTAACTGGCATCTGCTCAGAGAAAAAATGGAAATATTTAAAAATGTCTTTTTGGCCAATTTTTCAGGTAAGTCAGTACATACTCTGTGGACTGAATTTAAATCTGGGTTAGAGCTACATATGAATGAGTGTATTCCATCAAAGACAATAACAGGCAAATCTTCACTACCATGGATAACACAGGATATCAGACGGACATCCAGACGGAGAAACAGGTTATATGGGAAACACAGACGGACAGGAAACCCAAAGGACAGACAGAAATACCTTGACCAAAGACATCTTGCTCGTAAGAAAATTAAACAGTCTTACGAGCAATACCTGGAAGGCATCATTGGTGTGGACCGAGATGATTGCGACCCTCCTGTAAACTCAAAGAAACTCTTTTCATTACTGAAACATTCTAGGCAAGACAACCAAGGAATATCCCCCCTAAATTCAGATGGAAACTTGGTAACAGAAACAAAAGATAAAGCAAATGTCCTAAATAAACAGTTTCAGTCAGTTTTCACTCCCAAATCTCCTCTCAGCCTATCCAAACTATGTGAAATGAAATCTAAAGAACACACCAGTGATGATCCTTCCATACCCACTCCGGACGCAGAAAATACAGACGCATTATCTGATCTAGAGATTTCAACTGCAGGGATACTTAAATTACTGAAAAACCTAAAACCTGACAAAGCAGCCGGCCCGGACAAGATTAAGCCACTCGTCCTCAAGGAGCTTCGTGAGCAGATAGCACCAGTCTTGCAGGTAATTTACACAACTTCCCTACACACAGGCGAAGTACCTGCAGACTGGACTACTGCGAACGTAGCACCGCTGTACAAGAAGGGAGACAAGTCTGCTGCGGCAAATTACCGCCCAATATCCCTTACTTGCATAGCATGCAAGCTTCTTGAGCACATAGTGGCCTCTAATCTTGTGAAATTTCTTGATGCAAACAGCCTGCTTTACGACCTACAACACGGATTCAGAGAAAAACGTTCGACTGAGACACAGCTAGTCATGCTCGTGGAGGACCTGGTCCGAAACGCCAGCAAAGGTAAACAGACCGACCTCATCTTACTTGACTTTAGTAAAGCCTTTGACATGGTGTCCCACGAGAAGTTGCTCTACAAGCTGCATTCATACGGAGTCCGTGGTAAGTGCCTATCCTGGATACGAGCATTCCTAGGCGGTAGGACACAGACAGTGGTGCTGGAAGGTGAAAGCTCCGATAGTATACCAGTGACGTCCGGAGTCCCCCAAGGGTCTGTCCTGGGGCCGATACTGTTCCTGGTTTACATTAACGACCTGCCTGAAAGCATTGACTCGCAAGTAAGGCTGTTTGCAGATGACACGGCAGTTTACTTGACAATCAACGACGAACAGAAAGACGGTTCGACTCTACAAGAAGACCTCGACAAACTACAAGTATGGTCACAACAGTGGGACATGAGCTTCAACCCCTCCAAGTGCCAAGTTATTCATGCCACTAAGGCTAGGGTACCAATTCCCACAACTTATACACTACATGGACAAACTTTGGAGGCTGTCAGTAGTGCTCGCTATCTAGGTGTGGACATCTCGAGCAACTTGTCGTGGAACACTCATGTCAACCGCATGACAACAACAGCAAATCGCACACTGGGATTTCTCAAGAGGAACATAAAATGTAAATCTAAAAAGATCCGAGAATGTTCCTTCAAAACCCTTGTCCGCCCGCAACTTGAGTACGCAAGTAGTGTCTGGGATCCTCACACAAAGTCCAACATTGACAAAATTGAGATGGTGCAACGTCGAGCCGCTCGCTGGACTTTGGGTGAGTACTCCAGATACTCGAGTGTCTCTACCATGCTGGAGACACTAGGATGGCGTACTCTGGAGCAGCGGCGGGCAGATGCACGACTGTGTCTTTTCTATAAGATAATTCATGGCTTGGTGGCTGTACCAGTGCCAGCGTACATGCAGAGTAATACAAGGGTGTCTCGTCACTGCCACTCTGCGGGCTATACACAGATCCACACTGGTGCAGACTACTATAAGTTCTCCTTCTTCCCCCTTACCATTGTTCAGTGGAATGCTCTGCCATCAGATGTTGTGCTGACTGGTGGCTTGAACCAGTTCAAGTCATCAGTCAGCAACATCTGTCATTTTAAACCATGAGTCCTGCAGTTGTGTTTTTATCCTGATTTTTATCTTTTCACCCTAGTATTTTAACCCCTATCACCTTTACACCCTTATTTCCTTAACTTTTATCTGTTCCTATTTCTACTAATAGGCACTTGGCGCGCAAACTGCTCGAAATTACCCGTGAGGGTGTGCAGCAGAAATATCGAGATAGATAGAAAAACTAGGTCAAATCACAGAAAATTTTTGTTAACACTCTAGAGGTTGATTGTGGGTCATGTCCAGTCATAATCTAGGTCAATATAGGTCAAGCGTTTTACATGGTGTACCAGGTGAGCGATTTAGGGCCATGGTGGCCCTTGTTTTGTTTGTTTACATCAGTGTGACAGTGTGCAGAAACTATGACTCATCTATGCAGGCTTGATGTCAAGGTCACAGGTCAACATTTTAATTTCATTTTTGCTCAAAAATCTTTACTCCACAAAGATTTTAAACAGTTTTCAGTCATGATAGGACAATGTAATTATGAAATGCCCAGTACAATGAAGGGCTATTTAGGAGATATGAGGGGACAAATTTTTTTTAAGTGTTATGGACAGACAGATAAATAGAGGATAATCAATTTCTTTGGATTGATATGAAAAATATATCACGAGAATGGGTTGTTATCTGGTTAAAAACGAGTTTTTTAACCAGATAACAACCCATTCGAGTGATATATTTTTCCTATCTATTCAAAGGAATTGATTATTCTATTTATTATATATATATTTTAATGACATTTTTACAGAAAAAAACCCACAAAATTTATTACCGCGACGTCAACTAAACTAATTATGACGTGACGTCACAAAAAGTGATATCATCACTACATGTAGTGATGATATCAACAGTGATGATATCAAATTTATCTAACTGAGAAATCTCTATAAATCAATGATGCGTATATAATAAATACCATTCCTGTAATACACTCTCTGCTCAGGAGCTGTCTGATGTGAGTCTTCACTGTTTTCAATTTCTCATATACAGAACTTGTTTCCTGCATTGCAAGGGTCAACATCAAAATCATAATCATAAAAAAACCACAAAAGATTTAGGACATTGGTATAAAAAAACCTTTTTGAGTCCTCTGGTTCTTAACCGATTCCCCCATAAATATGCCTTTTTACACTTTTAATTTATTACTACATTGAAGAAAATAGGTCCCCCTATTAGACAGTAATGAATATGTATCATAAGAAATATTTTCTATATTCTAGCAGATTATAGCTTAAAGCAGGCTGAAAGTAAAGCGGAATGCACCTTAAGGCACATTCTTCTTTACTTTCAACCTGCTTTAAGTAGTCACCAATCTTTAAATCTAGAAACAGGCTATGGGGTAATGGGTTATGAGCTACGCTTCGTGAAAATCCAATTTGCAGATAATTAATGTACCCTGAGTAAGGCAGTGAAGGGGTTTATGCTGGACAAAAGAAATGCAGACAGCTCTTATAGGAGCTATCTACATTAGTTTGTTCTGATTCGGCAGTGATAATGATGATAATGTTCATCCAATGCTGGGCGAAGATAACCCTGACTACTAGGTTGGCTAGGTACCAAGTGACCTGGCTCCGAGGTTATAAAGCGTTTTAGTTGAGTCTGAGTGTGTTCCCACACATTTGATTGGTCAGATTTGAGCCTAGGCTCAAATCTGACCAATCAAATGCTTGGGAACAAGTTTAGACTCAAGTCAAAAGCTTTATAACCTCGGAGCCTGATGTAGCTCGTTAGATATATGCAGTAATCTGCATTTAAATACATGTATTGTTATTACTATGTACAGTGACACTTCTCTATTACAACCACCTTAAATTGATTTAATAAAATACCGGTATAGGTGAGAGCTTCAAACAATGTGAACATGAAACAGGAAATGAGCTTTCTGTCTTACTTTCACCTTGCTTTAATCAATTCCCTGCCTTAACCCATTACCTCATAAATATGCCTTTATACGCCTTTTATTAATTCTTGCACTAAAGAAAATAGTTCCAATTTAAACAGTCAAGAATAGGTAACATAAGAACTATTTTCTATTCTAGTAGATTGTAGCTTAAAGCAGGCTGAAAGTAAAGCAGAATGTGCCTTAAGGCACATTCTGCTTTACTTTCAACATGCTTTAAGTGGTCACTTCTCTTCAAAACTAGAATCGGGCTATGGGGTAATAGGTTAAACACCTGCTAATTAACATAATTTAGTAGCTGTAATAAAGACATTTTACTGTATATCGTGATTGAGTAGTCACTGTACATAGGTTTTACAGTAAAACACATGTAACAATTCAGTTAACACTTTACTTGATGTCCTGTTTCTAGTTTTGAAGACATATTAAAACTTAAAGCAGGTTGAAAGTAAAGCAGAATGTGCCTTAACTCTTTCCTCCCTGAAGCTTTAAATGGACAATGCCAGCTTCAATTTTAGTCTTGTCCATTTCTAGCTTTTAAGGGCTGTTTTTGTCCATTTTTGGCCTTATGACAAACAGTGAAGACCCTGATCAGAGGGCTCCTTTCAGAGCCCTCTGATCTGGGTCTTCACTGTTTGCACAGGACAAGTGTTCTATTCACATGTACACTGTTTGAAAAGGACGCCTATATGCGGGACTAGGGTGCAAAGAGTTAAGGCACATTCTGCTTTACTTTCAGCCTGCTTTATGGTACCGTCTGATAGAATGAAGAAAATATTTCTTACGATATATATTCATGTGTGTAAAATGGAACTACTTTCTTCAGTGTAGGCATATATCAAAGAAGTTAAAATGTGTATCTATGGAGTAAAGGGTTAATAAACTTTTGGCATTCATAAGAGTATGAAAAATATCTCACTTTAACACCAAATCTTCTTGTTTCAACGGGCAAGGACACAGTTGAAGAATGACCTAGACTGGGTATTTGCCACTGACCAACCAACTCCATTTTTGGCAAGGGTAGCCTGAAAGTATGGTACATGGATATCTTAGTGACTTTTAAGTTCCTGTCTTTTACAAAATCATGTTGAAACTGTCTTTTGGCAACAAAATCAGCAACAGATGTTTTTGCTAAAACTGCTGATTGTTTTTCCCAATGTTCACACACACATAGAAGACCAAGATCAGTTAACATTATATTATGACAACTGATTTCAGTCTACTATATTCAAATAGGTTGATCTATATGTCATAGAAATGTTCAAACAGTTTCTTCTAAATACAAGTCAAATTTCAATTAAATATATCCATTTATTTATCCATAGTACCATACATTCAAGCACCTTGCCATTTCGAAATGTTGTTAATTAAGATGAAAGTAGTGTTGGTAGAGAAAACAGAATATAAAACATTTGTATAATGGATATATTTATTTGAAAAATTTGTTGAGAACATGCATATCTTATCACAGAGTCAAGTACTGGTCTTTAGTACACCCATCTTCATATAATTGTAAAACTTAATTCTTGTTGTTTGAGGAGCAAAATAATGCTTACAAATATATATACAGCATGCTGTATGGAGCAACATTTAACGCATTCAACCCCAGCAACAAATATACAAGTAACATATTCAGCCAGACCGGGACCCCTCACTAAGTTACAGGGCAAGTGCTCTAAGGACTAAGCCATCCGGACAATTTACACAAATCTCTTATCATCTAACCATAAACTTCATCCAGCTACATGCACATCATTTATAAAAAAAATCTCGTTAAAGAGTACACTTGAAATTTTGAAAAATATTGTGAAAACAACCATAACTAGTCCAAAATGGCAGACATAAATTGAATCTGGAAACTGTTCATTTGAAGTCTCAGGAGTGAATGAGTAAAGAATCTGTAACTGGTGCAAATTTTTACAAACTGGTACACTGTAATAGTACTGGCAATCTAAAGCACATTATGTATCTCATGGTTTTTAATTTTACAAAGTCTGCTGATAAAATATTATTCATGATCTATATCGCATTTTAACAAACTTGCATTATATCTGATGGTAAATTTACATGAACTCACTTAAGGTAGAGGAGCCCTAATGAGATCGGGCCAATGTTGGTCAATATCTACTGAGAGTGATCAGCA
This sequence comes from Gari tellinella, assembly GCA_922989275.2. Classification (NCBI taxonomy): domain Eukaryota; kingdom Metazoa; phylum Mollusca; class Bivalvia; order Cardiida; family Psammobiidae; genus Gari; species Gari tellinella. Next base: position 24,215,694 of record OV277870.1, read on the forward strand.
ATTCTCGTCAACTGTCAGCACATTCCAAACCATGCTTTATTTGGAATGAGCTGTCAGATGACGGAAATGGTCAATCACAATACGTAGAATACGGATATTGGTCCAATCTTATTACGGATCCTCAACCTTAAGTCAAACACACTCAAAATGTATTTCAGTAAATCAAACTTGCTTAAAAATAAACCCAACTTGTTATAATTTCTTTGCTAAAATATCACTTAGCTAAGTTTAACTTTGATATTAGGATAAGTTCCTCTTAAGCAATTTAAAAGCCCATCAATATACTTAATGAAAAATAAATTTGGAGTTTACAACAATACATCTTAGGCAGTAGTAGGTACCAAATGCTTTGCTTAACTGCACACAACAGTATCGTAGTCATAATAAAACCAACTTTTTGTGTGGCACTTATTTTGAGGAGTAGGTAGATGAGTCCAAGGGTTATAAAGCGTTTGAGTTGAGTCTGAGTTTGTTCTCAAGCAATTTGATTGGTCAGATTTGAGCCTAGGCTCAAATCTGACCAATCAAATGCTTAAGAATGACTTCAGACTCAACTCAAACGCTTTATAACCTTGGATTCTGAGGTGCTTTTGTAGAGGAACTGATTAAAGATGCCATGGCAAAATGATGACGACACTGATTTCAATGAGATCCTTACTGCTTCGCCAGCTGTATACTGTCTGCGTTGGCCCCTAGAGGGATGCCATGTTTCTGCATGGTTGTAACTAGGGTCTCCTGTAGCTCCTTGTTGTAGGAGTCAAAGTCAAAGACATTCTTCACCACTTGTGTGAGACCTTCATTGGGATATTTCTGAAAAGACAAAAGGTATTTTTATGTGAGATATATTCCTTTCAACATACCCCCTAAATATAGCTTTTAGCACCTTTAATATGTTCATCAACTGAAGAAAATAGTTCACTTTGTACAGTTATGAATATGTACTATAACTTATAAGAAATATTGTCTATATCCATGTAGATAGTAGCTTATAGTAGATTAAAAGTAAAGTAGAAAGCACCAATATATTTCAAAATGACAAACAGTGCAGACCCTGATCACATGGCTTCTTTAGGAGTCCCCTGATCTGGGTCTACATTATTTGCACTAGTTAGCCAAACATACTCTTCATAGGTACATTGTTTGTAAAGGATGAATATAAGCACTATTCTTTGCTCAGCTGCTGTTGTTGTTTTTTAACCATTTCCCCCCTTTAGTGCATTCAGTTAATTCCTCCACTGAAAAATAATAGTTTCAATTTACACAGTCATGAACATGTATCATAATACATGTTTTCTATAGATTAAAGCAGACTGAAAGTAAAGTAGAATGTGCCTAAACTCTTTGAACCCTAGTCCCGCATATAGGCGTGCTTTTCAAACAGTGTACATGTGAATAGTACCCATGTCCTATGCAAACAGTGAAGACCCAGATCAGAGGGCTCCAAAAGGAGCCCTCTGATCAGGGTCTTTACTGTTTGTCACAATGCCAAATATTGACAAAAACAACCCTTTAAAGTCAGAAATGGACTAGACTAAGATGGAAACTGGAATTGTCCATTTAAAATTTCAGGGAGGAAAGAGTTAAGGCACATTCTGGATTACTTTCTACCTGCTTTAAGTAGTCACCTGATAAGTGGTCAAATGTCTTCAAAATTAGAAACCAGCTATAGGGTAAAGGGTTAAGACTAGAAACAGGCTTTGGGGTGATGGGTTAGACCTCACGGTAGTAATTTTTCAAAAGATGTACTGTCCATTTGAACATTTTACAGTGGAGAATTTGTTATTCTTTCCCAATAAACGCTAAAACTATTATTTGCAGTGCAAACAGTTTGGAACCAGATCAGATGCCGGGTAACCCGGCGTCTGATCAGGCTCCAAAATGTTTGCCCCCAAGATAAACAAGACATATCAGAATTGTCCAAAAGTTGTTCTTTTCTACGTTTTAGTTCTTTGTGTTTGCGTACATTTGCATTTAAACAGGAAAGAATAACAGATTCTCCACTGTACCACAGAATGGGTTAATGCAGTCTGTTTATAACTGTCTAAGGCCTGATGAGTTTGTTCCATGTTTCACATGCAAAAAAATCAGGGCAACCAAAAAATAATTTTGGTTGCCCAGCTTTTTATATATTTGTCATGCCCTGCCTCACCTGTATGTGTTTGACCATGTTGACCACCTCTCTGGTGGAGTATGGGTAGGCTATCAGGCCCTGGTCAGCCATATCTCTCAGCTCTCCAAAGGCCAGTACCAGTTTCTCCAGGGTAGCTTCAGGCACGTCTGGGCCGTACTGTCTCAACATAGACATCTCTGAGGCCTTGTCTGGGTTATCTATAGCATGGCAGCTGAATATATCTCCTGTAAATTGTAAATATATACGATAAATTAATACACTGCAGGGCTCCAGATAAGAGGGGGTAAATTGAACAAATCTAACAGTTTCTCATTTATTTCAGCACCAAATCCTATGGTGTTACTACTCATTACAATCGTCTCAAAGAGACAATTCTTATGAGTAGTAACACCACAGGGTTTAATTCAGAATTATTTTTTTTAGTTTTTGAAATACTCCTCTTATCTGGAGCTCTGACACTGATATCAATAATCATGTTTTATAAGAATATTTCTTAACAGGAGTTGTCAGACAGACAACAAAGCTAGCAAGTGGCACTTTTGGAAACTTAAAAGCAGAGTTTGAGGTCAAGGTCAAAGCGGTCCAACTTTTTACGTGCATGGAAAGGTCTTGTACATAATCAAATACATATCAAATATGAATGCAATATCTTAAGGGAGTAATAAGCATTTTTGGAAACCAAAACAAAGATTTCGAAACCTAAATGCAGGCCTTATGGTCAAGGCCAGGTCACAGGGATCAAACATATTTTGTGCATTAAAAGGGATCTTAATGATATACACATGCATACTAAATATGAAAAAAATTACATCAATGGGCAAGTTTAAAGCATTTTTGGAAACCTAAATGCAGATTTTGAAACCTAACCACAGGCCCTAAGTTCAAGGCCAAGGTCACTGGGGTCCAGCTTTCTGTGTGCATCAAAAGGTTTCATTATATACACATGCATAGCAAGTATGAAAGCAATATCATGAGTATTTTCTTAAAATTGTTAAGGCAGTTCACACGGACAACTACGCTGAAGGCATAGCATAAACTTGTCTTGTACTTTGTATGGGCAAGCTAAACATAAGGGTGGTATCTTATTGAGGGGGGTATCTTATCTGTCTGATCTGGGTTACACTGTTTTCTAAAAGTGTCAATATACGCTATTAGCAGGAGGAGGAGTAGCTCATTCACCCCTGAAACTTTAAATGGACAATTCCAGTTTACAATTAAATTTAGTCCATTTTTTAAAAATAAGGGTGGTTGTTAACAATATTTTACAAAATGACAAACAGTGTAGACCCTGATCAGAGGGCTCCTTAAGGAGCCCTCTGATCAGAGTCTACACTATTTGCATAGGACACATGTACTCTTGGTAGATATATGATTTGTTAATGACGAGTAAGTATACATTGTCCGTAGGGTTCAATGTGTTAACAGATCTCTCCAATTCTTCACTGACAGGCAGCTCAACCTATGTTAACTGGGTTAACTCTTTTTGACTTACCCATAGCACCAAAGAAATCATTGCCCAAGAATGGAAATCCTGGTCTGTTTGCCAGGACCACCATACGGAAGTCAGGATGACTTACTATCACTTGTTTGGATGGTTCTAAGCCTGAGTCAGCTGAAATAAGAGTTATATTCCATCATAGAGAGTGTCATCTTGAGGACTTAAATTATACTACTACTGCTACTACTACTACTATGCTGACTGTTGTCAAGCAACAATGTCTGTTTTCATCTGTTTACCTTACCGCAGTTCTCCATTCATTCTGACATTTAAGCCCAGGAATGCAATTTTATGTTTCTCCTCATTAAGTTTTTGCTTGATGTCATGTTATATTGTCAATAAAACGTCTTTTTAAATTTAAGACATATTTGAATTAGTCGTTATACCTTATTATAACATAACAGACAGCGTGAGCATTGAATAACACCCGTTGTTTAAATGTCATATATAACTAGTTATATAACTATGCAAATGAGGTACGCCACGACGTCGTGTACTTGTGACGTCGTTAAAATGCGTTCTATGCGCGTTCGATTTCCAACGTCTTCATTCCATCATGTAGATTCAAATTATAGATTTTTGGTGTAATTAATCAATATTAGATCTACATGAATTAATACATATAACAACATAAACATTCTGCTAGTGAACAGGGTTAATTTGGAACAACTTTTTTCCTGTATAGATCTACTTATATCGCGCTTAGCATTTACTTGACCTCAAAGGCTGCGATAAATAACATTTCTAAGTTTTGTTATAAAAAGAATATAACATTCGTGTTAATAATTTATTGGATTTATCAAACTCGTCGTTTTAGAAACCGATAAAAACTCGGCAAAGCCTCGTTTTTATCGTTTTCTAAAAGACTTGTTTAATAAATCCAATAAATTATCAACACGAATGTAATATCCTATATATATCAATTATCTGTAGTCTTTACAACAATAGGCATCTAAATGTAGGACAATGGTGATGTAGAAAGCTCCTAAAGGAGCTTTCTCCATAACCATTGTACTACATTGAGTGGTTACCTGTCTTTAACGATCACCAAGCTGTTTCATTCAGTAATTACTTAAAACACAATTTTGTTTACCATATATGTCAAGTATTAAACTGACTCTTTGTCTGGCTAAGAGATTTGTGTGCAAATCACTTGTCTATCTAGTGGCTACAGTGAACAGTTTTGGACAGTACTAAGTGTGTCATACCTGCTACAATTCTCCTGCCATCAGCAAGGTGCATCTCTCCACTCTCTACCAGGGTCTTCAGTATACAGGTGACATGGGTGGGGGCCTTGTCTGCCTCGTCCACTACCAGTATATCACCATTCTTCACTGCTCTCACCTAAACATACATTATCTTTTTAATACCCATGGTTCTAGACACTTCTATAGTGATATTTCTATAGCGGAATGTCGGGGCGCCCCGCCCCGCCGCCTTTTTGATCCGCCCTTGTGCACTTAATTGTGCCTTTCATGCACCCTGCTGCCCTAATCCAATCATCGTAGCCCCTTTCTCATCTCTTAAAACAACAGTCATTGATATTTCTTGCCTAACGCGTGTCAAAAGCCTAGTACACAGCAACTGTCAGCCACAAACCATTCTGAATGTGTTTATAAACACACATGTAAAACTGGTTCCCCGCTCATTAGATAGTTAGCCTTTATATGGTATCGATAAGGCCGGGAAATGTGTAAGTGTCGTGGTATACACTGTCTCTGTCGTAACGTGTGCAGCTAGTTCCCGTACGCATGTTTGCTCCCGATGATCGCATGTTTTAAATGGAGACAGTTCTGTAAGCATGTTTTTACCTGTCAAACGCACCCTTTGGGGAGACCGTGAAAATCCGTAATAATGTGTGATAAATTTACCAGTCTTCTGCAATCTTAACCATCCGTCGGGGGCTGGTGATAATAATCTTAGGTTTGACCACGCCTTCTGAATGGGTTTTAACACATTTTTAACTGGATACCAAAAATGTGATTGACAGATCAGCCGAGCGAACAATCAGACCTGTCTATACAATACGGGACCGATTACAATGAATAAAATGCAGAGTATTCTCCGAAGGTAGAGGAGAAAAACCCCCACAGATCTAGATTAATGATAAACAGAAATTTATATTAATGAATTGATTTCCCCCCACAAAATTCGTTGAATAATCATGTTACAGAAACAAACTTTCGACTTTTATTTCCGTTACGAAACGGCGGGGCGCATAAATTTTTGCTCCGATGCGGACACGTTTATTTTGTTAGTAAAAATATTAAAAGGTGTTCCTTAATTAAAAATTGGATCTAAATTCTTCTATTTTACACACGATTTGTGTAAATGTAAATTAAATTAGGTTTTGCAACAATTTACGCTCGTAAAATTGATTTGCAATTAGTTTTCGCGGTAGAAATTTCGATGCTTTATTCCGAAAATTGAGCACTATGATAACGTTCAGGCAAGTTCGAACAAAGTTTATACTGAGTCAGGACGTAACGGAATATGTATAATTTGAATACTATTTACAAGAAATCTCACTATTGTGTTGATTTTCTACTGCAATCGCCCGCGAACTGAGAGAACATAATGACGAGGAGCTGGGCGGGGGAAAAGAATTCACATTGGATTCGCGGAAAACTTACGCAAAGTGACAGATTCAAATAAAGCAACTTTGATGATTTTTTTATTATTATAATAAGACAACATTTTGATTTGTGTAGGAAACAAATAATAAGTTAGTGGTTTTTTTTTCCTTTTTGGGCAGTGATTCGAAACGGATTAATTTCCCTGTTCAGAGACACTAAAACTATACAATCCTGCTTGTGACAATTAATGCAAATATTTGATTCAGTTTAGATATAGATCTACTGGGCTTCATTTTTAAAATATGAATAAGATCTACTCTAAGTTTAAATGAGTATAACCATAATATGGATAAAAGATTATTCTATTTATTCACTTAATTTTTAGAAAATTTATAATTAGCAGTCCATTTTACAATACTAGACTCTAGATCTAAATCTATTTTTTTTACTTAATTTTTAATAGTAAGTTCCTTTTAGAGAGGAAATTCAAATGAGTAAGAAGGAGGGAAAATGAGATGCCTTTTCTCAGCTTTAAGTGTAGGAAAGGTATGCAGTACCATAGAACTTGACTTGACCTAGTCAATTCCTAGCCAAACCCTGGTGCCTTTTGTAGGCTATTGATAAGTTTTTACATCTAGCTTATAATTCATTCATTTTTTGCAAAATGGAAAATGGGTGTAACAATTAAAACTTTAAAGTTAAAAATAAATTAATTTACTACAATTGTAACATGAAATTAATTCAGCATAAAATACTGTAATATAGTAGCAATGCCCTGGGTTCCAACCTGCCCTTTCTCATGCCCATCCGTCGCGTTGCCACCCTGCCCCTTTTTTGCTGCACACTGCCCCTTTTAGGTGGCTAGAAATAACACTACTTCTATAACATAATTTGATAACCAATGATCGAATAATATAATTATACTGATAACCATTGATCTCATAATATATAATGATAACAATTGATCATATAATATAATTATACTGATAACCATTGATCATAGATAACCATTGATCATAATATATAATGATATACATTGATCCTATAATATATACTGGTAACCATTGATCACATAATATACAAATATACTGATAACCATTTATGTCAAACTTTTCCATGCTTCAAAATTGAAATACAGGTAAGTTTGACCTCTTTTTGTTCGAGTTATGGAGGTTCAACTGTATACAACATTTCATTTTCTAAATAATGACCTTTCAAAGGGTTTATTTTCATGTTATTCTTAACATGACAAACAGTGTAGAACCTGATCAGAGGGCTCCTATAGGTCTACACTGTTTGTGAATGATGCATGTACATGTTTCCAGACATGGGGTAATCATGAAAAGTAATCATCATGATTATTAATCGATTAACAGTTCTCCATTAATCAGGTTTAATCATTATTTATGCATATTTATGATTACATGTAGATTAATCGTAATTTAATCGATTACTGACAAAAAAGGGCTGTAATTATGATTATTTTATGATTGCTTTGTCATTACTGTGCGTTTTCATGACTGTATAAAGTGGAAAATGATGTTTCCATAACTGACAGGGTTAATGCCTTACCAGTGGTGAATCCTCGTATATGATGACACCATCCTGTACTGTAGGCTGCAGGGTAAGAGTCTGTACTGTCGTGTCTCTGTGTAGCTGTATATACTCTCTGGGCCAGTTCAGCAGGTGTAGGAACCGGTCAATGATCTTGTTCTTACCCACCCCCTGGTTCCCAACCAGCAGCAGGTGCTCTCCCAGGACAAAGTCTTTCAACATGTCCTCCATCACAGATAGATGCTGTAAAAATAAGAATATTATGAGTACAATGTTCCTCTCCTTTCCTTTCACTCTCACATTTTCTTACCTGTAAAACTGTGATATGATTATGTTGTTATTCTTTATCTTCTGTCATGTCTTATTATATGCTTTGTAATAATTGATATATAAATAAGCTGGCAATTGTCTATTCCAAAGAGAAAAAAAATGTATTGATATCGTTCTTTCAAAGCCACACCTTTTCCCGCCATAACCCATTACCATCATTCTTCCATGTACATGTAGGATAAAATCCTGGATTTTTTTTTCGAGTTATCACACAAACAAAGTGGACAAAGTCATAACCATAATATGCCAAATTTTAAATGGGGCATATTAATATGTCCATATTCTTTTCAATGATTGCTCAATACAGTCCTCTTGTAATGAACATACCTGAGCATTTTCATAGAAGAGTACATCTGGCACCTTAGTTTTGTTCTCTGGGTTGTTAACATTCACCTCAGTGTTACCTATCCTCAGTCTGTTCTCCTTTACTTCACCTATAAACAAATACATGTAGTGGAGAAAATCTTAGTTCCCTTGACATCCACACATTTTGCTAACATAATTATGTCCATTGCAAACAGTAGCGCACTCAGATGCAGGGAAACCCGGTGTCTGATCTGGCCCCAAACTGTTATGGTAGCATTTCAAACAATGTTTCAACAAATACCTATGTTCCTACCATTCATTGCAAAACAGTGTACACCAATCCTAGCCACCATCCAGCCATGCTAGATCTGGATCTATATTGCCTAACAAGTATGAGAACGAAACACTCTGAATGCCAAACAGTGTAGATCCTGGCCATCTGCTGCATTAGAGATGCAGCAGTTAGTCTGATTACACTGAGCTAAAGGTCTTCTTCAGTAGAATGCACATTCCATATATAAAGTTACTATCACAGGTAGTTAAAGTAAGTAAAGATTAAAGATAAAGAAACCGACACAGAGAGACTGACAAACCAAAACAGTGTCCCCAGATGTATGATCTCATTGGCATACAAATGCAGAATTAGCTCTTGATTGACAGCAAGGCTCCAAATAAGGGGAGTTTTTCAAAAAAAATAAAATCCTTATTTCTGCATTAAACCCTATGGTGTCTTTGAGAAGATTCTAATATTTAGTTACACCAAAGGATTTGGTGCTGTAATGAGTGAGAAAATACTGGATATATTCACTTTACTCCATCTCATCTGGAGCCCTCCTGACAATTATCATATTACTGTAACAAGGCAGCAGGGAAAACTCACATGTTATAGACTTCTCTATACTGTCTATTGACTGGTGCTCGGCTTTCACCTTTCTAATGTTGGCCTCCTCTAGTGACTGCTCTAGGGCTGACTTGGGTAGGCGGGGCAGAAATCTGTGGGGAAACAGAACAATAAACTTAAAAGCACACTCAAGGTCACAGAGGTCAACCTTTTTGCCTGCAGGGAAAGGTCTTGTCCATATACAAGTTGGCAAATCAAATATGAAAATAATACCTCAAGGGACATAGGAATTATAAGCATTTTTGAACCCTAAATGCAGAAGCCTAAAACCTTTCGAGACCTTAGTTCAAGGTCAAGGACACTGGGCTAATTTTTTTGCATGCATGGAAAGGTCTTGTCCATATACACATGAATGCCAAATATGAAAGAAATATCTCAATGGATATATGAGTTAAAGAAATTTTGAGAAACCTAAACACAGACTTTGAAACCTAAAAGCGGGTCCTAAGTTCATTGTCAAGGTCAGAGGGCTCAAACATTTTGCATGCAAGGAAAGATCTTGTACATATACACATGCAAACTGAATATGAAAGGAATATTTCAATGGACATAGGAGTAATAAAAAATTTGAGAAACCAAAACACAGATTTCGAAAACTAAACATGGGCCCTTAGTTCAAGGTCAAGGGGTCTAAATTTTGCTGTGCCTGGAAAGGTCTTGTCCATATACACACATAAACCAACTATGAAAGCAATACCTCAAGGGACATAAGAGTAAAAGGCATTTTTCAAAACCTAAACACAGGCCCTAAGTTCAAGGTCAAGGTCACAAGGATCCAAATTTATCTGTGCATGGAAAGGTCTTGTCTATATACACACACATACCGACTGTGAAAGCAATACCTCAAAGGATATAGAAGTTAAAGGCATTTTTTGAAACCTAAACACAGATTTCGAAACCTAAACACAGGCCCTAAGTTCAAGGTCAAGGTCACAGGGGTCTAAATTTTTCTGTGCATGTAAAGGTCTTGTCCATATACACATACATACCAACTATGAAAGCAATACCTCAAGGGCCATAGAAGTTAAAGGCATTTTTCTAAACCTAAACACAGATTTCGAAACCTAAACGGAGGCCCTAAGTTCAAGTTCAAGGTCACAAGGGTCCAAATTTTTCTGTGCATGGAAAGGTCTTGTCCATATACACACACATACCAACTATGGAAGCAATACCTCAAGGGACATAGAAGTTAAAGGCATTTTTCTAAACCTAAACACAGATTTCGAAACCTAAACGCAGGCCCTAAGTTCAAGGTCAAGGTCACAGGAGTCTAAATTTTTCTGAGCATGGAAAGGTCTTGTCTATATACACACACATACCAACTATGGAAGCAATACCTCAAGGGACAAAGAAGTTAAAGGCATTTTTCAAAACCTAAACGCAGATTTCGAAACCTAAACGCAGGCCCTTAGTTCAAGGTCAAGGTCACAGGGGTCTAAATATTTCTGAGCATGGAAAGGTCTTGTCTATATACACATATATACCAACTATGGAAGCAATACCTCAAAGGATATAGAAGTTAAAGGCATTTTTCAAAACCTAAACATAGATTTCGAAACCTAAACGCAGGCCCTTAGTTCAAGGTCAAGGTCACAGGGGTCTAAATTTTTCTGAGCATGGAAAGGTCTTGTCTATATACACACACATACCAACTATGGAAGCAATACCTCAAAGGATATAGAAGTTAAAGGCATTTTTAGAAACCTAAACGCAGATTTCGAAACCTAAACACAGGCCCTAAGTTCAAGGTCAAGGGGTCTAAATTTTTCTGTGCATGTAAAGGTCTTGTCCATGTACACATACATTCCAACTATGAAAGCAATACCTCAAGGGACATAGAAGATATAGACATTTTCTAAAAATTGTTTACGCCGTTCACGACGACAACGACAACAACGACGATGACTACACCGGGGGTATTGCAATAGCTCGTCATGTACTACGTACAGGCGAGCTAAAAATGACTTGAGAAGTTGCAAAAAAGATTTTAATGCAAAGGTGATTTATATTACTCTTCTTTATCTTACATACAATTTCAAATCTAATTACATGTGTATTAAATTCTGTAACTTTAAATAGGTTAAACTATGAAAGTGTAATTAATTCAACTTCTTTTTGTGACCATTAGTAAAATAGCACTAAACAAGAGAGTCTTAAAATTCAGTATCATTTTATCATTCTTTGCAAGTAATTTAATAGTCTTCAGTCTTTGTATGTACTTAGCTGTATTTTCTATTAAGTAGAGTACCTTGCTAAACAGGCTTTCTGTATGACATTGTACAGATCATCTGAGGGGAACTCTGCCAGGCGTCTTGCAATCCTGATGAGCTGTCTAGTTGACAATGAGGAAGAGATTGAAGAGATCTGAAAATCACAACAAGAGAGATGGCTGTGGCTGTAAGATCCCTCGCTACATGAACCATATACATGCAGGGCTCCAGATAAGAGGGTGTAACCTGCACAAATCCAATATTTTCTAACTTATTTTAGCACCAAATCCTATGGTGTTACTACTCATCAGAATCGTCTCTTCGAGACGATTCTAATGAGTAGTGACACCATAGGGTTTAAAGCAAAAATAAAGATTTTCTTTTAAAAATACCCCCCTTATCTGGAGCCCTGTACATGTATGCGAAAAATGATCAAGTTCAACTGGCCATAACTCTTTGAAAAGTAAAAGCATATCGAAATCTTTCTCACATGCACTTTTGTGTGGATTCACAGTGTTTTCTCTAGAGCCAAAATTTAGGGGGTCAAGTTTGACCCCCTGTTTAAAAAAGTGGGGGTCATTTAGAAAAATTAGGGGTCATATATATTTCTGACTTGAATTATCTTAATTAATGCATATAAGGTGTTACAACTGATTATGCACGGTTGGTTTGAAGTGTTAGCAGAACAGGTTCTAAGTTAGTATGATCTATGAGAAAGTAGTGTAGCTTTAACATCTGTTTGGTAATGGTCTGTCACTCTGCTCTGTTAGCAAGGTGCAGAAGACCTTCAAAGGTGTATAGGAGAGGGTTAATTAACTTGAAAATTTCAGTTTTTTGAATGCAGGTAATAATCAAAATTCAACAGAAATTCAACGTTCGGCCTGTCTCTCACTTTAAACTTACAGAAGGTTTCAATGAGAATGAAACAGCTAGTAATACTTGTGTTTTTCTTGACTGTAACAAATAGTTAAGCTCACATCTACTGAAAGAATATCTGTCTTTTTCTTGATTTTCCCGTTTTTGCCACTTTCATACTGTACCGTAGCCGAAAGTTTTTCTCAAGCCATGCATGCAGTTCGTTACCGGGTTCGCTGCCGACGCTGTTTTGGATGCAGTTTCTTCACTCGTTTGATTCTTTTCTGCTTCAAGGCATTGATTTATTACGATCAGCACCGCAATCAGTTTTCTTTTTTTATTAAAATGCAGTTTTGTCTCCGTTGCTTCGGAGCTTTCGTAAAGTTTTATTCAACTTGACATATTGCGGGAAGACGTTTTAATATTGTCCGGGTACTGGAACGTATGTCGGAATATATTCTGTATCAGTAATAATTCCACACAATTTGATAATTGAAGATTATTATTTGAGTTGCACGTCTTTATTAATAAGAAACAATCGTATTGGATCGAAGGTAATAAAATATTCAACGTTTACTGATAACTATTCATTGGTTTGAAATCGTCGAAGCCGTACCGAGATACGTAACTTGAACGGGAAATTGCACCGTAATTTTAGTCAGGTTCCCGAATGTGATGAAGATAGGGAACCAGGCTACCGGAATTGAGGCCAGCAAGGTGCTCACGCATGCGCAGAATATCAGCAACAAGTAAACAGAATCACTGCTTCTCGACGCCGACTTTCGGTTTATAAGATGGCAATTTCTTCGGAGTTAAAGATACAATTTAGGGCTGAAATATTGTTGCGTCAAGAAAAACGCAGGTTACAAATTTGGTTGCGCCAAACGTGAATTTTCTGCGCCAAAAACGCAAAAACGCGCTCTCGAGAAAACACTGATGATTCATCCCGTAAAATTATACCGCTACACTAGTACTAGTGACAGTATCACGTTTGCAGTTATATATTATGCCATTTTGACCAGAAATAATTTTCTACACAATCATTTGCTTTTAAGAGAAATATAGCATGCACATCATTTCACTGCCCGTTAGCTCTAAATTCCATCACTTAACCAATTACCCCATATTTTACGCCTGATATTTTTTCCTCCACTAAAGAAAGTAGTTTCAATTTATACAGGCATGAATAAGTACCTCAAGAAAAGGTGTCTACATCCTAGAAGAGTGTGGCTAAAGGCGCATTCTGCTTTACTTTCAACCTGCTTTAAGTGATCACTTATCTAAAATACCAGGAATAGGGTTAATGGGTTAAAGATATATAATAAATAGAATAATCAATTTCTTTGGATTGAAATTGCACATACTTCACCAGGGTTGATATTTGGTCATTAAAATAATTTGTTCTGCAGATTCATTTTTTAACCAGATAACAACCCACTCTTGTGACATATTTTTAATATCAATCCAAAGGGACCGATTATCCTTTATGTAATTAATAAAGTTACAACAATGGTATCACTTACAGTAGGATCTGAAGACTGTCGTAGTTTATGGACAAATACTAGCAGTTTTGTAAGGTCTGGACAGTTAGGTACCTGGATAGAAAACAAACACAAATATTGGTTTATATTACAGCATATACAACAGGTGGTAACTTTATGTATACTTACTTACAGGAACTTTCTGCATTACTCTTGTCCTGAGTTAAGTGATCACCTGTCTTTTAACACCTAACAGGTTACTGCCTAACCTTTTATCCCATGAATATGCCTTTTTACACCTATTTATTTGCCAATTGAAGAAAACAGTTCCATTTTTATCAGTCATGCATAAGTATGGTATCTAAATATTTTCTATATCCTAGCAGACGACAGCTTAACCCTTTCCCTTATGCGCGCGTGTCAGCGCGTGTTTCATTATTACCTTATGAGCGCGTAAAAGCGTGACTTTATCTATTCCCTGATAAGCGCGGCTTTCCGCGGGTTATCAATTACCTGATGAGAGCGGGTTAGAGCGAGTCCTCTATTTAGCGGCTAAAATCTCATTCTTCTACTGAAATTTTACTGTCCGGGTGTCTACACATTTAAAGTGTGTTCAAATATCTTACGAAATCCCAAATCTAATTATAGGGTTGCTACACAAATAATTTCATAAAACGAGGCTTAGGTCATAAGTTGTGACCTGTTGTTGATCGGTGATCTCCGTAAGACGTGCATATGATAATGCACGCACTACTCGTCAGTTTTCGGAAGGTATGATCTATGTCAACTTAGTTTCTAACTGTTCATGAGGTCAACATCTAAATATAGTTAACCAATGGAATCGCGGAATTCCATAGAGCACGCTCCACATGCATGCTATCTACAAAAATATCACAGGGGGATGCCGCTTGACCCATGCGTGACACACCGGAAGCGGGGTAATAAAGTTTCGGCTCATCAAAAGTAAGTATAATCCTAGGCGGTAGACAGAAATATCAATCAACTAATTAACCAATCAAGCAAATCACATCTGCAGGTCTCTGACAAATTTTTACTGTCCCATCTCGCAACTCGGATTCTAATCTTGATCCAAACTGTAAAAATGAAACGAAAAACTGAGCTGTGAATCATTTTGGATCCTGATGAGAACCAAGCTACTCGGCGTCTCATCTACATCAAATGTGTGTAAAACTAGAAAGAAAGTAAACATTGAATAATGCAAAGGTGTCAAACAGTTTGGATCCTGATGCAGAGCCGATCTACACGGTGTCTGATCAAGATTCAAACCGATTGCGTAGGAATTCACGTGAGAAAAAAATTCTAATAGATATCAAACAGTTACGACGCAGAATCACTCAACATTGTGATCGGGATCCAAACTGTCTGAATTTATATCAAAGGAATGTTTCTTCATAAAATGTAAATCTGTTTAGATCTTGATCAGATGGCGAGCTACTCGGCGTCTCATCTTCATACAATCGCTTTTGTAAAACTATAATGGAAAATAATTGAATGTGTTCTAAGATGTCAAACAGTTTGGATCCTGATGCAGTGCCGATCTACACGGCGTCTGATCAAAATTCGAACTAATTGCGTAGGTATCCATGTGAAACAAATTCTAATAGATATCAAACAGTTACGACGCCGAGTCACTCAACATTGTGATCGGGATCCAAACTGTTTGAATTTACCGGGTTTTTTTTCAAAGGAATATTTCTTCATATAATGTAAATCTGTTTAGATCTTGATCAGATGGCGAGCAACTCGGCGTCTCATCTTCATCCAAATCGCTTTTGTAAAACTATAATGGAAAATAATTGAATGTTCTCTAAGATGTCAAACAGTTTGGATTCTGATGCAGTGCCGATCTACATGGTGTCTGATCAAAATTCAAACTGACTGCGTAGGAATTTACGTGAAAAAAAAAGTCTAATAGATATCAAACAGTTGTGACGCCGAGTCACTCAACATTGTGATCGGGATCCAAACTGTCTGAATTTATACCAAAGGAATATTTAATTCATGAAATGCACATCAGACTCCGAGTTACTAAGTATCTGAGCTATATCATTGCTTTTAGATCCAGATCAGACTCCGAGTTACTGAAAATCTTAGCTGTATCAATGCTTAGATCAATATCGGACTCCGAGTTACTCGGCGTATTATCTGGATTTTAGTTGTTTTGAAATGCTATTCTATGGTATTCTATTGTAGTAGACAGCAGGTAAATCGTTACTCCATGCGGTATATATACTTACCATAGGAATATAAATCTAAGTAAAAATATATTGGAAATATATTGACTTGTATCGTTTTCACCCAATTGCATGCAACTTATTCAAACTTAAAATTGTATGAAAATTACACAGTTAGAAAGGACATTTAATTGTCTACAAACTTTACATTTACACTGTTATAATTTGGTGAAGCAAAAAAGCAGTAATAAGGGCCTGAAAATAACAGGTACCATACATCTAAGTGTCAGTAATAAAAAGGATTGGAAATATATTGACTTGTATCGTTTTAACCCAGTGACATTCTACTTATTCATAGTTCAAATTGTATAAGAATAATACCGTTAGAAAGAGAATTTAATTGTCTACAACATTTACATTTACACTATTATGCTATTGTGAAGCAGAAAGGCAGTTAATAGGGCTTAACAATGACAGGTGTCAAATTCACACTAATTTTCCTATATTTCCAATTAGGTGTATTGGTGAGAGTGTGTACTCTTATCAGACTGATACTGCTATAGATGGCCATATAAGGCTTATCTATACATCCCTGGCATATACGGATATGGCCTAATTGCTATCAGGTAAAGGGTTAAAACAGGCTGAAGGTGAATTCTGCTTTTCTTCCAACCTGTTTTAAGTGGCATTCACGTCTCAAAAACTGGAAACAGGCTATGGGGTAATGTGTTAAATTATAATGTTTGACTGTATTTACCAATTGTGAGATGATGACTTGTTCCTCTGCCTGTGTCAGTGGCCTCATGGAGTGATACAGGAACATGGTGAGCATCTCTGGGTTGAGCCACTGCTGGCTACTGCTGCCCACCACCGGGGGCTCGGCCAGTGCAACTATCCTGAAGGCTGGGTGAATACTCATAATGTTCCTGTAAAATCATAAATAATGTTCCCAGTATTTCTGTATCAGATAGGATAACACAATCAATGAAGAAGCATGAAAGAAGACACTGTTTAACCCATTACCCCATAAATACTCCTTTTATATATTCCTCCACTTAAGAAAATAGTTCCAATTTATAGTCATAAATATGTATCATAAGAAATAATTTCTATATTCTAATAGGTGGTAGCTTAAAGCAGGCTGAAAGTAAAGCAGAATGCGCCTTAAGGCACATTCTGCTTTATTTTCAACCTGCTTTAAGAACTCACCTATCTTCAATACTAGAAATAGGCTATCAGGTAAAGAGTTAATTCATTAGGAAATCTTTTTCTGCCTTTGTTTTATTTCTACACTGAAGCAAATAGTTCCACTTTATGCAGTCATGAAAATGCACAGTAAGAAATTTCCCCATATCCTAGCACAAAAGGGTATTCCTATATCCAAGCAGATGGTAGCTTAAAGCAACCTGAAAGTAAAGCAGATTGCTCCTTTAGGAACGTTCTGCTTTACTTTCAGCCTTCTTTAAGTTACAATCTGTCTTCAAAACTGAAAACAAGCTAATAGGTAAAGGAAGGTCAATGCAGGAGAAGCTTGCTACCATTTCCATCTGCAATTCTATGCAATACATACATTAGATTGCTTGAACAGTACGAATAATGATCAAACATAGCTTTTAAACGCCTGTCAGTCAATCAGCAAAAAATCTCTCGAAGGAAATGGTATATTCCGGTGTCCAAGGTTATAAAGCCTTGAGCTGAGTCAGAGAACATTTGCAGATTCAATTCAAAAGCTTTATAACCTTTGACCCTGGTGTAATTGATTCTAACTGACCTAGCTGCCATTTCTTTATCATCATAACCATTTTCCTCCTTGATAGCATTAAATTTCTCCTGACACAGAAGCCTGGTCCCATCGAACAGCTGCAGCTCCCTGTCATGTACCAATCTGAAATAATATAGAATATGTAAACTACCTGAATACAACTGCTTATCTCTTTACCCCATTGATACACCTTTTTACACTTCCAATTACTCATACATTAAGAAAAGTAGTCCCAGGGCTCCAGTTAACCCATTACCCCATAGGCTGTATCTAGTTTTGAAAACAGGTGAGCACGTAAAGCAGGTTGAAAGTAAAGCAGAATGTGCCTTAATGCACATTCTGCTTTACTTTCAGACTGCTTTAAGCTACCACCTGCTAAAAAAGAAAATATTCCTTATAATGAATTTTTATAAATGTATAAATTGGAACTATTTTCTTAAGGGCAGGAATAAACTGAAAGCGCTAAAAGGCGCTTCTATGGGGTAAAAGGATAAGAGGGAGTAAATTGAACAAATTCAACATTTTCTGACACATTTCAGCATCAAATACTATGGTGTTACTACTCATTAGAAGATTCTAATGAGTAGTGACACAATAGGGTTTAATTCAGAAATAAAGATATTAGTTTTTGAAATACCCTCCTTATCTGGAGACTTGAGTCCCCAGCTAGGACGCCTTGAACATGAAATATAAAAGTAATTTCAAGTACTTTTCCAGATGGAAGCTTAAAGCAGGA
Organism: Gari tellinella; assembly: GCA_922989275.2. Classification (NCBI taxonomy): domain Eukaryota; kingdom Metazoa; phylum Mollusca; class Bivalvia; order Cardiida; family Psammobiidae; genus Gari; species Gari tellinella. The sequence continues at coordinate 24,234,229 of OV277870.1, forward strand.
TGAAGGTAAAGCATAATGCTCCTTAAGGAGCATTCTGCTTTACCTTCATCCTGCTTTAAGTGTTAACCTGTTAAACAAAGCTAGACAACAGGCTTAATTGGTTATCACTCATACAACAATCACACTTACAAGATGGAAATACCTTTCCAAACAAATGCAGATGTGTTATAAAAAGATTGTTAATTACAAACAGTTTGGAGAGTATCAAACAGTCAGACTGAGATGATGGTTTAGTTTGGTCTACACAGGTTTGCAATGCAATAAGGTGGGTTACTCATGGCACGGCTCATAAATTTCCATAACTGATATGATATAGAACATCAAAGTCAATGGCATCCTTTATGTTGAGTTTTTCATGATTCTGAGCATTTTTTTTCCCTGTGTAAATATTGCTCAGTCATGATTTGATTTGATTTGTTATGACTTTACGTTACTTTTAACAGTATTTCAGTCATATCGCGACGTCCAGCTAATTATAGGTGGAGGGAGACCCCAGAAGCCATTTATGCACTGTTTCAGACACAAATTGGCAATTGGGTAGAACCACCGGCCTTACGCAAGCCAGCTAGAAGGCTTCCCCACATGATGCTCAGTCATGAAAAACTCAACAAAATGTTCAATCTTGAACTTGAAAACAGCCTTTTTAGTTCTAAAGCATCCTTGTTTGAACCCATTACCCCATAACTATGCCTTTTTACGCCTTTGATTTATTCCTCAACTCTACAAAATAGTTCCAATTTATAGTCATGAATACGTTTCATAAGAAATATTTTCTATATTCTGTTAGATGGTAGCTTAAAGCAGGCTGAAAGAAAAGCAGAATGTGCCCTAAGGCACATTCTGCTTTACTTTCAACATGCTTTAATTGGTCACCTATCTTCAAAACTAGAAACCAACTATGGGGTAATGGGTTAAAATCCAAAGTACAATATCTACCTTTGAAGCACAGAAAATGATCCTGCATTTATTCTGTGAACTCCATCAAGCACAGCTAGACTGCCCTCTAGTGCTGCTGAAACAAGGGGAGATAATCGCCAGGCTGTGTCACCATTGGCTAGAGTGGTCCGTTGTTGTAGCAAGTCACGAGAGGTCATATCCTGTAACACAATGAGGACAACTAGATAAGACCAGCCAGTGTCAAAAGCTTTTAATAAGACAAGGGCCACTATGGCCCTATATCGCTCACCTGGTACACCATGTAAAACTTCACCTATAGTGACCTAGATTTTGACCCGACATGACCCATATTCAAGGGTAGCCTTGATTTTAATAAGGCAAATATTTTGACCAAGTTTCATCAATATCAAATGAGAAATGTAGCTTCTAGAGTGTAAACAATGTATTGTCATGGTTTGACCAAGTGACCTAGTTTTTGACCAGACATGACCCACATTCAAACTTGACCTAGATATAAATGAGGCAAACATTTTGACCAAGTTTCATCAAGATCAAATGAGATTTGTAGTCTCTAGAGTGTTAACAAGATTTTTCTATGAGTTGACCTAGAGACCTAGTTTTTTGACCGGACATGACCCACATTCAAACTAAACCTAGATCATTCAACCTAAACCTAGATATCAATTAGGCAAACATTTTGACAAAGTTTCATCAAGATCAAATGAGATTTGTAGTCTCTAGAGTGTTAACAAGATTTTTCTATGATTTGACCTAGTGACCTAGTTTTTGACCGGACATGACCAACATTCAAACTTGACCTAGATTTCATCAAGACAACCATTGTAATTAAAGCGACTCGCAACCAGATGGTGCATTAAAAATAGTAATTTGTAAATATGTGTCAAACGCTTATATAAATGGTAAAGAATTAGTTTAGGATAAGAAATTCTGTTGAAAAAAAATGTATTTCAATAAAAAAAAATATTGGTCTCTGGTGGGATTCGAACCCGGGGCCCGGCATTGGCGGACAGAAGGCAAAATAGGGGAAACCGCTTAGACCAATGGGCCACGGAACTATCCGTTTATCTCGGATCGATTTAACGTATTTCAATGTGTATCGATCGAAAGTGCATACAACTTCGTAATTCGGCTCGTGTTTATGTCTGAGCCCGTGTAGAGAAGCAACAACAACAACTATACCGTCTACTAGTCGGTATAGAAAAACGATGGAAAATATCTAAAAATCTAAGATTCGGTGACGATTCTTGAGACTTTTTTTGGACTGATCATATTTTTTTAATGTCAGAAGCCAAATAATGCCACAAATTTGCTTTTATTTGAGTATTTTATTTTATTTTGACAAGTACACCATCCGGTTGCGAGTCCCTTTAAGTTTCATGAAGATCTAATGAAATTTAGCACATGGCTTGGAGCTCTCGGCCAATCAGATGCCTCAAAAACCTGTGAATATATCGTTTATTGAACAAAACCATGAATAACTAACACACTGTTCACTTATTCAATGCTTCCGTCATCTCAAGGCAATTTGACGTCACAACCCTAGCAATCCTCCGAGCGAGCCACCGCGAAAACCTTTTGCCTACACTGTAGGCTTAACGATAAATAATCGGAATAAACACCAGATCAAGGATTTAAACTAAAGCAATACGGTAATTCCACAGTATCTATAATAGATCTAGATCTACCCCATCCCTCTGGACCTAGATATATGCATTGTTTCAGCTGTAGATGTAAAAACCGGGATATGCATGTCTTGATTGGCTTTACTAAACAGCTGAGATCAGAGGGGACCTGCAAAAGCTTGATGACGTCATATTATGTACAGTGAGACCTAAACTTTAAAGGCCATTAATAAATAATTGTGCTAACATATAGAGCTTCAATAAGCCTTATTTATGTTGGTGTTAAAGCATGCTTAATGTCTCAAGCTACACATTGAAATAACCTTTCAATTTAAGTAAAATATTACAAATAAAATGTCTTTTTCGTCTAAAACAAAAAGCAGAAAAGAAAGGTCTTCTTGCTTTCCTCGAGCCCAAGCCAGTGCTAAATAGGTTAGACCATGGTTACGCACGAATAAACGACATAGTTCTCGGGGGGCTACGCCCCTCCAACTATATCGTTTATTCGCGCGCAACCATGGTCTAACCTATACTTGTAGTCTCTAGAGTGTTAACACGATTTTTCTATGATTTGACATAGTGACCCAGTCTTTGACCAGACATGACCCACATTCAAACTTGACCTAGATTTCATCAAGACAAACATTGTCATCAAGTTTCATTAAGATCCAATAAAAAATTGTAGCCGCTAGAGTGTTAACGAACAAATGTGGACGGACAGACAGACGATGGACATCCAGCAATCCTAATAGCTCTCCTTGGCACTTCATGCCAGGTGAGCTAAAAGGTAGGGCATACTTAAGTTTGTCTTAAATAAAAGAAATTTGAGATTGTTTCACCATTTACCCTATATCCTATTTCTAGTTTTTAAGACAAGTGACCACTTAAAGCAGATTGAAAGAAAAGCAGAATGTGTCTCAAGGCACATTCTGCTTTACTTTCAGCTTGCTTTAAGCTACTGTCTGCTAGGATATTGAAAATATTTTATAGTACATGTTTATGATTGTATAAATTGGAACATTTGTCTTCAGTGGAGGAATAAACTGAATGCCCTAAAAGGCGCTTCTTTGGGGAAACAGATATACATTAGTGAGATTGAAACGCATGATCTAACCCTTTACCCCATAGCCTATTTCTAGTTTTAGAGATAGGTGACCACTTAAAGCAGGTTGAAAGTAAAGCAGAATGCGCCTTCAGGCGCATTCTGCTTTACTTTCAGCCTGCTTTAAGCAACTATCATCTAGAATAAAGAAAATATTTTGTATGACACATATTCATGACTGTATAAATTGAAGCTATTTTTTTCAATGGAGGAATAAATTAAAGGCCTGAAAAGGGGTATTTATGAGGGAATGGGATAAAGGCCATAATCAGAAAGTGAAGAATAGGTGCACTTACCTGGTACAGCATGATAGGCTCTATGTGGTATCCAAGGAGTGAGGCAAACTTCTTGATAAGTTCTGACTTCCCACAACCCTATGTAAGATAATCAACAACATGTACAGTAAAACTTCATTATCTCTAACTCGCTTAACTCGAATTATCTGATACTTTGAAACATTAATTTGCCTTATTTCAAGCTTGGTTTAGGTGAACATACCCGTGTTTCAAAGTTAAAACGCGGCTTAGCCGTGTTTTAACTTTGAAATACAGGTATGTTCGACTTAACCGAGTTCGAGATATCAAAGTTCGACTGTACATATATTATGTACCGTAATGAAAAACACCAACAGCAAGGTTTCATTTGGTATCAAGTTTATATCAATGCATGGAATAAAAACATATTGACATGTGAATTTTATCAAGACTGAAATTTTTTATTCTATTAACCCTTTTACCCCATAGTTTTGAAAACAGGTGACCCCTAAAAACAGGTTGAAAGCAAAGCAGATTGCACATTTATGTGCATTCTGTTTTATTCTTTTAAATAAAAAGAGTAAAGTACCAAGTTATAGTCTACTTTCAGTCCACATGACTGCTCAGCCGACTGTACATTCACTCCCCTGATCATTTGAGCCATCTTGCCTACAATATTGAGAACTTCTAACATATGGCGCTTAGGGAGCAGCAGTACCGGCTCAGACCCTTCACACGTACCCATTTTAACCCTGTGTCGAGAGGAGAAATTCCCTGTACATATCTTGCTAAAAAACATTCCTGTACATCATCAGGGATTCGGAAAAATTCCCTAGTCGGGCCGCTGGTCGGGCGGGGGATCAAACTCACAAACCCTGGTACCATAGTCCAATGTGTTACCACTGGACTATTACCGCCAGCTTTAAGCTACGCTCTACTAGGATATAGAAAATAGCTCTTATGGTACATATTCCTGACTCTAAATAAACACCTACCCTGGCCCCAATAACACAGAAATCTTTGACCAGATGGGACTGTAGCATATCTGCTAAGAAGCTATCATGGTACCCAGTCTTCACAAAGTGTTCATCATGTACAGCTGTCTGCGAGGAACCAGTCGGCACCTAGATCACAATAAAACATTGACAGAAAGAAATACAGTAAAATCCCTCTATTACCACCAATCAAAAGACTAATTGGTGATATAAAAGACAGGTGACAGCTTATAGCAAGATGAAAGTAGCTTTCTGCTTTACTTTCAACTTGCTTTAAGCAGCAACCGTCTTTAAACACCAAAATCTAAACCTTTGTTCTAGTGGTTATAATAGTAAAGTTATACGGCATTACATAAAATAGAACAAGGGCAGCACAAACATGACCACAAACCAATTTAGTAATAATGATCATCACCAGGTCGAAAGGTTATAAAGAGTTTGAGTTGAGACTGAGATTGTCCTTAAGCATTTGATTAGTCAGATTAAAGCAAAAGCTTATAACCTTGGACCATGTTCTTAAGTCTTATTCTTGACCCAACTATCACATGTTTTTCTTATGAAAGTAATGTACCAACAGTTTTTAAAACATGTTCTTCTAATATGCTCTATGACTTTGAATACATTTTTCAATCAATGAAACTCTAATGATAGTTATTGGCCAGATAGTTCTGAAACACTTTGCATTAGTTCAATTCAATTCTTCATACCCTTCAAAATCAGATTCGTTCTTCCACTGTTTATACCATAGCATGTTTCTAGTATTGAATATAGGCGACTACTTAAAGCAGGTTGAAAGTATAGCAGAATTCTGCTTTACTTTCAGCCTACTTTAAGCTACTGTCTGCTAGAATATAGAAACTATTTTTTATGAATGACTGTGTAAATTGGAACTATTTTGTACAATGGATTTTTGGTTTATATCTTTTATTATGGAGGAATAGGTTAGATGCGTAAAAAGGCATTTTAATGGGGGTAATGTGTTTAATAACTTACCTGGAATGCTGCCTCATTTTTTCCTGTTGTCAGTCTAACTTGGGCTGATCCATCTGCCTGTTTGTCCACTGAGGACAAATGACACTGATCACTCTTCCCACTCAAAATGTTGAATTTCTGAAAACACACGAAATATTGTCACAATGTAATAAATAAACAAATTATTTGAGAGATATTTTAACCTGAATTTCTTTGAGAAAAAAAAAAATCTAAATTCTGACAATAACTATGCTTATCTGTTGTTTATGTGAAAACATCCAGTAAAATTATCAAGAAATATAAAAATTCTGACAATATGCTTATCTGTTATTTATGTGAAAACATTGGGCCAATTCATAAACTTTCAGCTTGCAAACCATAGGAGGAGTAAGAAGGACAAAGCATGTGACATATGTGAGAAAGGATGGGAGTAAAACAGCTTGCCCCTCAAGTATTTGACACATGTTGGACAAATCCTACATGAAAAACAATGTGAATATAATAAAAACCTCTAAATTACGACAAATAAATTGTGTTAACTATTTTGTGTTTACGATGGGGGACTGTTTAAAGCAAGGTGACAGTAGCTCTTTTAGGAGCTTTCTGTTTTTACTGTCACCTTGCTTTAAGCTGTAACATGTCTTTTATACAATCAATAAGCCTTCTTTTTTGGTGGTTGTAATAGAAAGGACAGTCTTGAATAACATTTAAAAAAGTATATTGTAATAGGATTTCAGCCAGCTACATTTTTCAGTAGATATGGAGTTATATTTCTTAAAACAAATTACTAGTTAAATACCTTGAGAGTGTCCAGGACAGCAGTCTGTCCTTCTTTTCCCATCATGGCTTTGTATGGGTAGAGTCTCTGTAGAACCGACTGGGGGCTCAAATCAGGAACTTTGTCCTATAAAATAATAAAGACCAAGTAAACACATTAAACACCATTTTGTAACATTTGTTTACTACTGTGTATAGATTAACAATATTAACCCTTTATTTCACGGCCTGTTCATAGTTTTGATGAGAAACCCACTTAAAGCAAGTTGAAGTACAGCAGAAAGGGCCTTCAGCTTCAAGCTACCATCTGCTAGGATGTAGAATACATTTCTTATAATACATATTCATGGCTATATAAATTAGATCTACTTTTTTCAGTGGATGAATAAATTAAATGTGTAAAAATGCATATAACCTTGTGGTATGTTGCAGTCCAAAAGAAGTTAATGTAAAGTCATTAAACAGATGGCAGCTTAATGTTTCTTTAGAAGCTTTCTGAATTTCTGATGCCATCTATCTTTAGCCCTTTAAGCTATAGCCTTTTCTAGCTTTAGACAGTTGACCACTTAAAGCAGCTTGAATGTGAAGTAGAACGTGCCTTAAGTTATCATCTGCTAGGATATAGAATATAGCAGACTCTCACCATTATTTTGGCTATATCTTGTAAGTTTGTAATGGGGAAATCTGGCAGACCCAGCGAGGTAGATTCCTTTGTAAGCATAGTAGAAGCAAAACTAAGCATCTGTGACAGTCTGAAAGAAAATTGAACAAAAAACTACTGTAAGTGCTAACAAAAACAAAACATTTTTTCCATTAAAACTTCGAAGACATTATATCAATTCATTACCCAAACCCTAGAATTAAAAGCTGCCATAACATTGACAGTATAGCATAAGTTCTTGAACGAGTTAACTCTTTCCTCCTTGAAACTTCAAATAGACAATTTCAGTTTCCAATTTAGTCTAGTTTATTTTTGACTATTAAGGGTTGTTTTTGTCAATGTATTATAATATCACAAAGAGTGTAGACACTGATCAGAGGGCTCCTGAAGGAGCCCTCTGATAAGGGTCTACACTATGTGCATAGGACAAGTATACTCTTCACTTCAGGAGCCCTCTGATAAGGGTCTACACTTTGTGCACAGGACAAGTATACTCTTCACAGGTACACTGTTGCAAAGAATGCATATATATGTGACTTGAGTCAAAGAGTTAAGGTTAAAAAAACTCTGTACATGTATTTCTAAGGAAGATAAATAAGTAATATGAATGATTTAATGAAATAATACGCATTTGTACCCTGGCCTAATCATTCCATTGAACTCCTTTCTATCATAGAATCCATTCCTGATTTATGTGTTTGGAGATTTAAGCAGATGTCCCCTTAATGGGGATTTCTGCTTAAATTTCAGTCTGCTGTTAGTCAGAAAGATACCATGCATGAAAGAGTAAATGCAAGAAATAATGTGTATCTACCTATCTGGTTTCACATTTGGGGCAATTTCTTGGAGTTGTTCCAGTTGCTCCTGAAGAAATCAAGACATACAATACAAAATAATTGTAAAACAAACATGCACCAAAATAATCCATAACAACAGGGCTCCAGATAACATGGAGTAAACTGAACAAATCCTACATTCATTTTATCACTTATTTTGGCACCAAATCTTATGGAGTATCTACTCTGAGTCATATTAAAGAGACAATTCTAATGAGTAGTAACACAACTGGGTTCAATACAAAAATAAAGATTTTAGTTTTTGAAATACTCCCCTTATGTGGAACTCTGCATGATAACTCCCTAGTGAGTATCCAATTTGTAAATCAAAAGTGTTAATATTTCATTAAACTGCAATCTTTCAAAAAGTTTAATTCTTTTTACTGAAACAAACAAAAAATCTGAGGCAATTTCATTGAAAAGTCTGAACACAGGATTTAGGGAAACTATGTAAATTTAAGTAGTGTAAAACTTCTGTTTCACTGTCACCTGGCTTTAAGCTGTCACCTGTTTTTATCCAATTAATTAGCCTTCATCTAATTGTTGTAATAGAGAGGTTGACTGTATTTTTACTACAGTACTTCACTGATCCATGCTCTAACTTAGTAAGTGTTGATTAAGCTGAAAAAAATTCAATCTCTTTTCGCATTTACTTGCCACTTAAACAGATTAATCACTTCCATGTTGTTTTTATGGCTAGTTTAGATAAGGCCAGAAGTACTTACATTAAAGGGAAGAGGATTGATATCTCTGGCTTGAAACCTTGATCTCAGTGGGGGGTCCAGTGGGTTGCCTTGGTAACGAGGTACAGGCAAGCCAAGGGCTATAACTCTGAATCTCTCATCTACTCTAACCAGCTTGAGGTCATCAAGTTCTTCTTTGGTATGATCCTACAACACAGAAACAAGTTTACATCACATATCTATTACTTCCATGTCCTCCATAAAGTTTTAATTGATGGGATCTTTAAATTTTTCAACCCACCTTACGATGGGTTCAAGGTTATGAGGCATTTAAGTTGAGTCCGAGATCATTCTCAAGCATTTGGTCAAATGCTTGAGAATGATCTAAGACTCAACTCAAATGTTTATACCCTTGGGGCCAGTGTTACTCACTCTTGTCTCTGAAAGCTTTCTTTCTTTTCTTTCTTTTTCTTTCTCTATATACTGCTACACACCCCTTTCGGGTATTACAAGTAGGGGCCCTTTTTAGGTGCACCATTGGGACTGTACCCGGCAGGTCACTTTATCCTGACACCGACGAACCAGTTGTAATGCTAACCCGAAATCCTGAGCGCCAAGGAGGGAAGCCATTACTACCAATTTTAAAGTCTTTGGTTTGAACCCACAATTTCCTTCCGCACTGCAAGCGGACGCTCTACCACTAAGCCACGCAGCTGGTCTCGTAGAAAGCTCATAACCACTTAAAACCATTTGAAGGTTAACAAAATATTGCTCTCTTCAGATATGTAATTTGGTTAAAATATCCATTTAATTATTTCAAATGGTAAAGCTGTATTCCTGGAATAAAGTTTGAATCCTAATCAAACACTGGGGTACTCAGGGTTTATATAGTATCAAAACTGTTTCGAAATGTCAGTTTAATCATGCTTGGTACTCTAAAGGTATGTGTTAATCATTTTCTAAGACATTTAACTCTTTGCATACTTGGTAATGTTTTCGCCTGCAACAATTTTCGTCTGCTATTGTTCTCAAAAAAGAATTTTCTCATTTCTTTTCAAAACAGGGTCAGAGTGACAAACAGTTTGGATCCTGATGAAACGCCACGTTATGCGGCATCTCATCTGGATCCAAGCTGATTACAAAGGTTATCCCATGTGGACATATCTGCCATTAATTAGCACAGGGCTCCAGATAAGAGGGAGTAAACTACACAAGTTCAACTTTTTCTGACTTAATTTAGCACAAAATCCTATGGTGTTACTAATCATTAGAATCACCTCTCCAAGACGATTCTAATGAGTAGTGACAACACAGGGTTTAATTCAGAAATAAAGATTTTAGTTTTTGAAAAATTACCCTTATCTAATGCTCTGTTAATGTATCCTCAACTGAAGAAAATTGTTCCAATTTATACTGTCATTATTATGACCTAAATAAAATATAGGTAAATGGTAGCTTAAAGCAGGCTGGAAGTAAAGCAGAATGTGTCTTAAGGCAAATTCTGCTTTACTTTCAACCTGCTTTAAGTGGTTACTTATCTTCAATGCTAGAAACAGGCTATGAGGTAAAGGGTTAAACAATACATTCAGTGTTACCTTGAGAAGTTTATCATATCTGTCTGCTGCTACCAGGAATCTGCCATCTTCCAGCTGCATCTCTCTGTTCTCCAGTAAGTTGTTGAGAATTGGCAGAACATTCCTTTCAGCTTTCTCAATGCCCTCCAGTACCAGTATGTGGCCATTTATAGCCGCTCGCACTGCACACTATAGGTGTAAGATTACAACAGTATAATTTAACCCTTTGAACCCTAGTCCTGCATTTCAAACAGTGCACATGAGAATAGTTTACTTGTCTTATGCAAACAGTGAAGACCCAGATACTTGTCTTATGCAAACAGTGAAGATCCAGATCAGAGGGCTCCGAGGAGCCCTCTGATCAGGGTCTTCACTGTTTGTCATAATGTTAAACATTGACAAAAACAATCCTTAAAAGGCAGAAATGGACTAGACTAAAAGTGAAATTAGAATTGTCCATTTAAAGTTTCAGGGAGGAAAGAGATGATAATGTCACCATCTAAGTTAATGACAATTGAAAACACACTGTTAACAAAAAATGGTGCCCATTATCTAAGACTTATTCAGAATATCTTTACCTTACAAAACATTAAAACTGTCCATTTTCATACAATCAAAACAATGAACTCATGCTGTATTAATTTTCTACCTATGAAAATTAAGTGTTTTTCCCTAAGTCAATTTGGGGGCTAATACTCAGCCAATTTCCCTCGTAACTAACCCCCCCCCCCCCCCCCCCTTTAACTATAGCAGACTGAGAGTAAGGCAGAAAGCTCCTATAGGAGCTTTCTGCTTTACTTTCAGCCTACTTGAAGTAACCACTTGCCTTTAATACTGTCTTCAAGTATACCTTCTTTTAACATGGCACTCTGAAGGTCTGACCACATTCAAGTCAGAAAAAATGAACACTAAAGTTTCTGCTGAAATTCTGGCAAAAGTATTACACTTGAAATATTATCAGCACACATTTTTTTTAATATCTTTTGACTTGCATACCTGATCAAGGTAGAAAGCACTGCCAGATCTGATCTCTCTCCTCTGTTTGAGGTCGGCCTCTGTTGTATCTCTAGACAAGGACACATACTCCCCCTCACGTTTCGTCAACTCCTACAGCAATGAATTTTAACATAAGTGTTATGATGTCTGCTTTAACCCATTCCCCCATAAATACGCCTTTTAACCCCTACAATTTATTCCTCCACTAAAGAGAATAGTTCCTTTTATACAGTCATGAATATGTATCATGAGAATTATTTTCTATACCCAAGCAGATAATAGCTTAAAGCAGACTGAAAGTAAAGCAGAATGCGCCTTAAGGCACATTCTGCTTTACTTTAAACCTGCTTTAAGTGATCATCTTTCTTTAAAACCAGAAACAGGCTATGGGGTAATGGGTTAACCACTAATCCCTACAGAGAGTTATAATATGGAGAATACAAATAATATATAAACAAAAGGAAAACACATGCCAAGTATAATGGTACAATGTACAACAGGACAAAAGTAATAGCCTAGGTCAGAGCATGGGTTGTACTTTAACCCATTACCCCATAAACATGCCTTTTTACGTCTCTAATGTATTCCTCTACTGAATAAAATAATTCCAATTTTTACATTAATGATTAATTTTTTTTTATTTTATGCAACATAAGAATTATATTATATATCTTAGTAGATGGTAGCTTAAAGCAAGCTGAAAATAAAGCAGAATGCGCTGTATGGCACATGCTGCTTTACTTTCAACCTGCTCTAAGTTGTCACCTATTTTCAAATCTAGAATCAGGCTATGGGGTAACGGGTTAATGTATAAATTGTGTTTATCCCTAGTGACTTTAAAGCATTTTTAAATGGTTATGACTTGTCTAAAGCTTAATAGCCTGCTAAAAACTTTGTTTTTTAATTTTTTAATTTAAATTTCTTTTTGACAAGAGATTTTTCACCATTTGTATGAGTCAAACATAATTTAAGGCTAGAATTAAAGGCGCTGGGAAAATGGATGTCCTGTAAGTAAGGCCTTGGGGTGCCCCAGCTCTTAAATGTCCTAGGAAAAACCATGATATACATGTACCTATGAAAAGTACACTTGTCCTGTGTAATCAGTGTAGATTCTGATCATTGGGTTCCTTCAGAGTATGCACAATATCATTATGTATATATACTTGACTCTTAAATTCAAAAACTTAGTCTGAACTGAGATTATCAATCAAAAGCACAATATCATTCCACAATATTGTCCTCTTTGAATAAGAGGTAGCGTTTCCCCTAGGCATTTATAGCACGGCGCAGCGCCGTGCCCCTTTTTTACCCCGCCATCCTGCCCTTTACAACCGCCGAGCTGCCCATTTTTCATGTTGGTGGCTTTTTTGCCCCTTTGGTCAGCCGGCTGACTTGACACGCACAGATTAGACCTTGACAGGATACTCGGTAAATTGGCTGATAGATCGCTAATTGACCCCTTACTGGGGCGATATGCATTGAACCATATCGTAAGCGATGCATCGTCACACAAATTGCGATAATGAACCAATGGAATGCTGAGGATTTGTAAAGTAAAAGTCCGCTAATATGACGTGTTATTCAGTTTCCCAAAATGTCTCAGGCGGTTTCACCTTCATAGCACCTGCTATTTATAACCAAAACTAAAGTAATTAACTGTATCTTTCAACTGTACACGATGGCAACGACAATCCGGATGTTATTGTTTCTACTGCGCATAATTTTAGCACATCCTACAATCTGAACGCCTCGCTTATCATCCTTATGATCAAGCGTAGCAATTACGTTTTCGCGACCACCCCCATAAATAATCGTAACCCATTCTTAATAGATACTCGGATAGTGTCGGAAGTGACCGAACATTTTCAAGCAATGCTTCCAATAGTTCATCATTAATTTCCGTAGTCGATTTTCGAGTTAATTTTTAGCTCATTCCCTGTCATTTACAGCCACTGGAAGTAGCCCCGCCCACATTTCTAGACCAAATGAACTAGCAACAGAAAACTTCCGACGTCCAATCAACTCCAAATCGATCTTATCTATCTATTTCATTGAAACCGTTACGTTACTGTTTTATTGAGAATGGTCGTTTGAAAAAAGAATGTTAAACATCGCGGGGCTGGTAACTTCACAGTTAGCGGAAATAATTTTGTTGGAAAGATTAAACGTACATTCGTACATTTTGTCATCAGTTTTCGTGAATATACGCTAGCGACTTTTTTCAACAGAAATGATATTCCACTTAAAGTAATGTGACCCCAACCACCAAGAGAGAAAACATAGAAATAAAAATACGAATGATGATTCGATTTTATGATAAAAAAGAAGGTTTATTAAGAATGTTTGCCGTGTTTCTATGTGATAGGACAATTGATTTTTTTCCACCAGTTTTCCTCGCCGTCGGCTTGCATGAAGCGGGAAGAATAAATGTTATAATGCCTGTTAAACCTAATGTTACTAAGTCTGAAGATAGAAGGGGAAAACAAATGACATTCAGAATTATGGTACAAAAAAGGGCTACATATCTGGAAATGGGAAAACAGTACAGACCAAGATTAGAGGGCTCTTGAAAACGCCATCTGATCTTATTCTGCACTGTCTGCAATTTTCATTTTTTCAAATTATTAATGCTCATTTCATGCTCATAAACTTGGGAGCTACATGACATAGACTTTATGTTTGGTATTTGTACTTAAGTCAAGATGTGCTTTAGCTCAGTACAACTAGTGTCATGTTCAACAAAGGCCAAGGCTATTTAGAGGTCAACTATGCTACTGTAAAATTAAGCTTGGCAATAACTTTGGAACTACATGTGATAGAAGCTTCATATTTGGTATGTGAACTCTATTTAAGAAGCTTCTGAGTACAAGTTGGTCATGTCAGACAAAGATCAAGGTCATTTAGAATAATGGTCACATAATAGGGTATAGTGTTTCACTAAGATATCTTGTGTTCCACCTTACTTTGCACCTTTTTAACTAAGAGATGATTGCCGCGCGTTATAATGTGCCCTTTTCAGGAAAAATTACCATGCCCCTTTCAAATCCTGGGGGAAACACTAATTAGAGGGGATTTTTCTATAACATATGGTCTACCCAGTATTTTACTAAAATGTTACCATACCAGATACATCATGGCAATCTGTCTTCGTAGAGGCCCTGGTGGTCCGATAAGAAACACATCCTGGCCAAGGAGATCCTGTCAGAAAACAACAACGATTAAACATATATAATACAGTATTGGATAATACAACAAAACCTCTCTATTGGGACCACTATATTATGTTAACTACCAGTGTTTAACCCATTTATACCCAGTCGATTCTTCCATGTTTATATATTAGATTAGTCCATTTTTTATCAAAGGGATGCCTGGTCAAAGTTTTTCATTTTGTTTTATATTGAAATTCCTTCAGCAAACAGTGTAGACTCTGGTCAGACGCTGCATAATGTAGCGTTTGATCAGAATCTACACTGTTTGCATATGTCCCATATATGGGATCGTGGGCACAAATGGGTTAAGATAGATGTCTGCTTAAAGCAAAGTGAACATAAAACAGAAAGCTCCTAAGGAGCTTTCTGTTTTACGTTAACTTTGCCTTAAGCTGTCACCTGTCTTTTCTGCAGTGGAATAGCTTTCTCTTGAGTTGTAATAGACTGTTTTGACTGTATAAGAGTCTTATAATGCGTCATACATAGTTAACTTATTATATCATTCATGTTCTTTGAGGAAAACCTTTACCCCAGGGGATTATCTATTCTTTTTTCAAAGACAAGGTGAGGTGTACATGTTCCTATAATCAAATGTTATCACAATCTTCTCCAATATAAGAACCTTGTACAAAAGCTTAACTTACCTTTTGCATAATCCATCGTAGATGCCTTAGCAGTGATTGTGGAGTTTTTTCTGTTACTGAAAGATAAGTGATAAAAGAACATGTAAAAATACCTCTAATACAACCACTAAATGATTTGTGCTTTAGGCAAGTGGCTATTAACTCTTTTCATGTCATGAACATGTACCATAAGAAATATTTTCAATAACCTAGTAGATAAAAGCTTAAAGCGGGCTGAAAGTGAAGCAGAAGGTACATTCTGCTTTACTTTCAACCTGCTTTAAGTGATCACTTATCTTCATTACTAGACATAGGCTATGGGATAAAGGCTTAAAGCAAGATGAAAGTAAAGCAGAAAGCACCTTTACAAGCTTCCACCATCACAGTCCTGTTAAAGGACAATCCGAGAGTCAGACATTAATCATTTTAACAAGTGGCTGCTAAAAGCAGACTAAAAGAAAAGCAAATGGTTCCTATAAAGAAGATTTTTTTGCTTTATTTTCAGACTGCTGTATGCACCCGTCTTTAAAATTGAAAACAAAATGGACAATTTTGGGGAAAGGGTATCCAGGGACACTATAAAGTATAAACATGTTGCATTATGAGTAAGTACCGGGTAAACTATACAAGAGGCTGAATAAGACTAAGTTCCTCTACTTTTACTTTATATATCCCACACAACTTAGTCTTAAGGTATATTGGTTTTTGTCTATCTGTCTGTTTTTCTTTCTGTTTGTCTGTCCACAAATTTAACATTGGCCATTACTTTGGAACTAAATACGATAGAGACTTTATATTTGGTATTACAGCTTATTAAACATTGCCCATAACACTGGTGATACTAGAGACTTCATATTTGGGATGTGTGCTCAACTCAAGAAGCTCTCTAGCTCAGTACAGTTGGGTCATATCAGACAAAGGTCATGGTCTTTTAGAGGTCAAATAGAGTTAATTCGACATTGGCCATAACTCTGGTTTAAAATATAGAAAAGCTTGTTTCTTTGTACATTTTCATAAAAAAAACCCAGCAAGGAATACAAAACCTTATGTATGATTTTATTTTACAGCCAAATGAATAAATTTCAGTGACAAAACAGTAAGTAAGTTTATCCGGTACCCCATGACCTGGGGGCATGTGTCACATACTGTGACACCGTTCTTGTTTGGTTGTTCTTTTTAAATCATCATTAAAAACATTGAAATACTTACAGTAATCTCTTGGTACAAGCTCTTGAAATTTTGGATTCCTGATATTAATGCTGACACCTCCAATAGTAACATGGTTTGGACCTGAAAAGTAAATTACTAAATAAATGATATGCTACAGGTGGCACAAATACATACATGTACATGAAACATCACAGGTGTGACTACATTAACTTAATTACTGTCTCACACAAACAATTGATTTATCTCTTCATGTGAAAGCATTTCATTTTTTTTCGTGTGTCTCATAATTCATACAAGGATGTACTTGTCATAAGATCTTGAAATCAAGTAATGATTTACGGATACTATTGTTAACCCTTTATGTCATAGCCCAGTTCTTGTTTTGAAGACAGGTGATCTCTTAAAGCAGGTTGAAAG
Organism: Gari tellinella; assembly: GCA_922989275.2. Classification (NCBI taxonomy): domain Eukaryota; kingdom Metazoa; phylum Mollusca; class Bivalvia; order Cardiida; family Psammobiidae; genus Gari; species Gari tellinella. The sequence goes on from OV277870.1 coordinate 24,251,041, forward strand.
TAAAGCAGAATGTGCCTCAAGGCACATTCTGCTTTACTTGCAGCCTGCTTTAAGCTTCCATCAGCTAGAAGTTAGAAAATATTTCTTATGGTTCATGTCAATGACTGTATAAATTGTAAACCCAAAGATTTGACTAAGTTCAACAATCATAAAGTTGTCAGGGATGTACTTGGTAGAGTGTAGCACGCCAGATTAGTGTTGAGGTGGTTATGGGTTCGAATCCTACCCCCTGCAGACATTTTTCCTTTGGTTCACTTTAATAAATTTAGTTTAATAAATGGTGGCAGAAGTGTTCGTCTGTTCGAAAGCTCTTGTATTTTGAGTGATTTCAGGACGTTCACTACCCTGTCAGTTTGCTACCCAGTGTCGGTAGCGAAAAAGTCTAAGTAGCGGAAAAAAAAACCAGCTGCAAAAGCCACAAGGTAGCGATCATGCTAGGTAGCGATCAAGCTAGGTAGTGATTTAAACGCCCACGGTCCAGTAACCGTTCGAGTCATTCAGTCTTCGGGAGAGCTTGGCAAGCTCTGTAAAGTGTAGGGGGGAGGAGGGCAGTATTGGTTATATGTGTGGTGATCGACTCATTGCCTCGTAGAACAGGCCTGGATGCTTTCAAAGCCAGTGTCCAGCTTGTCTATATGCCACAACAGAATCCGTAGGAAGTGGGAGATTGTACAGTATACATACAAGTTACTTTGATATTTTAACGGAGTAGAGTGAACTTTAAATGTGTAAATATGTGTGTCCAGATGTGAAAAAACCACTGGACAGTATCTAGGAAGCCACGCCACTATAGCCACTTTTCTCTACTACCGTGTACATAAAGTATTTTAAGCCACACCATCGCAACAGAACTCGCTGTGAACGCCCTCTAGGGTTTTAGCGAGAATGCGGATTGAAGAAATTGAAGAAATAGAGCACAAAACTAGGGGTTACTAGAATAACCGGAATACACCGAAATACACTTTAATATACCCATTATGGCTCATGAAACAGTTTCAGATGATGTAATTACACATTTTGTGTACTAATATATTAAATTTGCAAAGGAAATATGCAATTTGTGGGTTATAAATGTTTATTTTCTGTTGAAATCGTAACCAAAATCTACTTTGTACGGTGTAATTCTCACGTATGTGTAATTCTTACATGTGTAACGTGGTCCAATCTTAGTAAGTTAGCAACAACTCCAATCACAATTTACTCGTTTTATTTCCTTTAGTTTGCACACCCAACTGTCACCATTCAACTCTCCCAACTCACCCAACAACGCTCACGCGCGCCCTCTCTTGCAATCATGCATACGTCATAAACGTCATACTCATACCGATTCGCCCCCTCACTCTATCACATACTTACGTCCGTCACACTACTCCCCCCTTTCTTAAAGACACGCCCTCGGTCTTCACTCATACTTATAACATTCATCAATCATCCATTCAACAACTATGTAACATCTTCAAGAACCAAAAAAATATAAAACAACCCAAATAGATAACAAATTATTTAACTAGATACTGTTGGCTAAGGGTCATTAAATCCCAAGTTGCAAGAATATATAATACACATAACCGTCATAACGTTTCAATAAGGACAGCTTAATCTGAATCGTCCATCACTGTATAATCCTTCATCCACACTGGAGGTCTGACTTCTCTCCGGGCTCTCCCTCTCTCTTCTGAACCATAAGCGACTTCGTCCATTTCAGCTTCGGAAACAATCTCCTCTGGTTCCTCTTCCTCAGCCTCTTTGTGGTCCGATTCTTCCCCATCAGATCCGTGACCCACACTAACTTCCTCCCAGTCGCTCTCGACGCTATCTTCCTCGTTCGCCATTTCTGTAGGAGCGGGAGCTGCAACATGCGACTCACCACTTAAGTATTTTGTCCCTGTGAAGTCTATACGGGCTGGAGCGGGAGCTGCAACATGCGACTCACCACTCGGAACCCTAGCATTATAATCAGCTGCACTGTGATTTGCTCGATCACAAGTTTTCCCACCATGGTGCGGCTTCAATCGATTGAAGTGAACCACCTTCTTGAGCCGGGTGCCTACCTTTCGAATCCTGTAATTGACACTATTGATCCTTTTTAGGACAACAAAAGGGCCAGACCATGGCGAATGGAGTTTCTTAGAAAGTCCTGGTTTTACTGCAGGCTCATGTAACCAAACTTCCTCTCCTACCTCATAAGGCCTCCCATGGACTTTCTCATCATATCCTTCCTTTTGCTTGTTGTGTGCCCTTATTAAGTTTTCCCTTGTCAACTGGATGGCCGATTGCAACCCTTTTGAAAATTGTTCGACATACTGATTCCTATCAGTAAACAGTGGCTGATTTTCTAATATAATGTCCACAGGTAACTTCAGTTCATGTCCTAGCATAAGAAAAGCTGGACTGTATTGTGTCGACTCATTTTTACTGGATCTGTAGGCCATCATGAGGTGTGGAATATGAGTATCCCAATCCCTCTGGTCTTTGTGTACATGCTTACTTAGCATATCCAGTAGTGTCCTGTTGAACCGTTCAACCTGCCCATCACACTGTGGATGGTATGGTGTGGTTCTTATTTTTTCAATATCCAGCAGATTGCACATCTCTTTGAAAAGCTTGGACTCGAAATCCCTCCCCTGGTCTGTCAATATCTTCGAAGGTGATCCAAATCGACACACAAATTCTTCAACCACCTTTTTCGCAACTGTTTTGGCCTTGTGATTCCTAAGTGCATAAGCCTCTGTCCATTTGGTAAACAAGTCGGACACTACTAATATGTACTTGTTGCCAGAATGGGACTCTGGCAATGGACCCAAAATATCCATAGCCACAATATCCAATGGACCTGATGCTTGTGTTGACATCAGGGGTGCCCGAGCTGGCTTGCAAGGAGTCTTCCTTCTTTCACATGTCTGGCATTCCCTGCAAAACTTTTCCACATCCTGTCTCCAATCAATCCAGTAAAACCTGTCTGATATTTTTGCAGCAGTCTTGGTAACACCCAAGTGTCCACCGGAGAAGTCTCCATGAATATTTTGCAAAACAAACTTCTGCAACGATAGAGGCAGCACTACTTGCCTGGATAACCCGTCCTTCCGATACAGGATACCCTTTTCAACCTCTAAGAGCGACATTTGCTTTCTCCAACGTTTAAGATTCACCTGAGTTGTTTCACTCTCAGAAATCGAAACTTCTCCAAGAACCTTGGCCATAAGACGGCTTAGCACATCATCCTGTTTTTGTCTAACTGACATCTCTTCTGAAGAAATAGTATCCGTCCAATTCGAACTGGTTAAACAGGATGTAACTGAAACAGACACTGTTTCTTGCCCACTTCGATTTGGAATTCTGGAAAGAGCATCCGCATTGGCATGTACACGGCCAGGCCTGTGCTCAATCTCAAAACAGTACTCCGCGAGCTGAGTCTGCCATCTTGCTACCTGACCGTCTGGATCTTTAAATCCCCACAACCATTTCAGAGCACCATGATCTGTGCGAACTTTGAATTGCCTGCCAAGCAAGTATGGGCGGAAATTTTTCATGAAATAGACTACAGCAAGAAGTTCCTTCCTTGTTGTTGAATAATTCTTCTCTGCCTTTGAAAGGCTTCGACTCCCATAACTTATCACCCTTTCCACTCCATGTTGCACTTGCGAAAGTACAGCTCCAATAGAATCATTGCTCGCATCTGTGTCAAGTATAAAGTCGTCCTGTGTAGTTGGATATGCCAACACAGGAGACGAGACTAAACAATTTCTTAAGGTTTCAAATGCCTGATTACATCGTTCTGACCAAACAAAATTTTCTTTCTTTTGTAACAGCTTGTTCAATGGTGAAGCTAATTCAGCAAAGTTTTTAATAAACCGTCTATAATATGAGGCTAAACCTAGAAACTGCCTAATTTCTGAAACATTCTTTGGCTTCGGCCAGTTTAGAATTGCCGAGATCTTGCTGGGATCAGTAGCTATTCCCTGATCTGAAACAACATGTCCGAGACAAGTGACACTGGTCCTAGCAAATTTACATTTCCTCGGTTTCATCTTAAGATTAGCTATCCTAAATTTGTCAAACACTAACTTGAGTCTTGTAATATGTTCATCAAAAGTCTTACTAAACACTATAACATCATCCAGATAAACTAGGCAAATTTCATACTGAAGACCCGCTAACACTGCCTCCATAAGCCTTTGAAAGGTGCTAGGTGCCCCTGAAAGCCCGAATGGCATGACATTGAATTCATAGAGCCCATAGGGAGTTACAAATGCCGTCTTTTCCTTGTCCCTAGGGTCAATCTCAACTTGCCAGTATCCACTTGCCAAGTCAAGAGTTGAGAAATAGCGGGCTCCTGCTAATGATTCCAACGTTTCATCGATTCGTGGGATCGGGTATGCATCAGCCTTGGTCACTTCATTCACCTTCCTGAAGTCCACACAGAACCTCGTGCTTCCATCCTTCTTGGTGACCAGTACAACAGGCGACCCCCATGGACTAGCTGATGCTTGAATGATACCATTTTCCTTCATCTCGGCAATCATCCCCTTCACTTCTTCTTTCCGATGAATGGGGACTCTGCGTGGTGCTAGTCGAATAGGAGGTGCATCACTTGTCCTGATTGTGTGTTGAATCTGACTGGTTCTCCCAATGTCATTTGGTCCACTTGAAAACAAGTCTGCATTTTCGGCAACCAATTGTTCAAGTTTCAACCTTTGGTTTGGGTTCAAGTCTGATCCTGGAATATCGCATTCAGCAAGTAATTTCTTTTTCTCCCATTTTGTTTGTTGTGTGGAGCACACACTCCCTGAGCTGCTACATGCTGCCCTAGAGCACACACTCCCTAGCGATGTGTCTGAATGTTGGTATGGATATCCCGTTCTGGCAACACCTTCAGCATCCTCTAGCAAATCGGCTGCAGATAAGGTGCCAATGTTAGTGTTCTTATAAAGCATTATATCATCGTCTGACAAATTTATTAGTCTAACAGGCACTTGGTTTTCTTTTGATGTGGCTAACGAGCGAGCCACAAGAAGACCATCACCTGATGAGAATCTTACCTTTGGCTGAAAAACACCTGTGATGGAAGACAATTGTACCCCCCTCTCATTTGTTTTGATTTTCCCCGGTATGAGCATTTCATGCCTTCCCGGCACCAAAACGGTATTTTTGACTGTAATGCGACATACGGTGGAGGAACTTCCTCTTCCAAGCTGTAACTTTGTTGCACGCGATTGAATTTTAAGTGTTCCTTCAGAAAAATCAACACATGCACCTGTCTTGCCTAGAAAATCTGTTCCTAATATGCACATGTGTGCCAAATCCTTGCAGATTATTGTCTTGTGGTAAAATTTCTTCCCTGCCACTTCAAAAGCCAATAGTACCTGACCGCAAGTTTCGAGGGGTTGACCATTGGCTGATGTCACAATTTCAATAAAGGGCTCTACCATAAGCTTTTGTCCTATCTGCTGAAAAAGGTCAAAATGCAACAGCGAAATAACGGAACCAGTGTCAACCAACATTTTCACCCCTTTGCCTTCAATGCATCCATCACAGTAAATCGATGTACCCAAAGATAGACAGTCATCTGTAGTAGATGGGTCTTCATCTATTCTGGCCGAGGTGTGACCCCTACCTCAGCCCTTGCCCGTTTCCCTGAGTGCACTCTGCTTGCAAATGCCCTGATCGTCCACACTTCCAGCACTGTTTCTGCGTGCAGTCTCTGTTTAGGTGACCAAATGAGCCACAGCTCCAACATTTTGCATCTCCTTGACCCCTGCTTCGACCTCTGCCACCAAAACTGTCCCCCCTTCTGCCTCCAAAACTTTCCCCCCTTTGAAATTGGCCTCTGCCTGACTCCCTTCTGTCCTTAAGCATCAAAGTTAATTCCCTCATCATCTCCAGCATTTCTTGTGACGTATCCTTCGGTGAGATAGCATTAGTGGTACTTGGGTGGCTACAACATGTCGCCCCCCCATCAGAAGGTTGCTGCATGTCATTCTCTATGGTCTCCCACTCGATAGCAATTCTTATTGTGTCGTCCAAGGACTTTGGAATATTCTTTCTTAATTCAACCGACAACTTTTTGTCATTCATTCCTCTGATAAACTGATCCCTGGCCAGCTCATCACGCACAGTTGGTTCCATTGTTGGGTAAGCTTTCCTGGCTAGCCGACGTATTGAGTTTCCAAACACAAGAAGACTCTCTGTCCCACTTCTCTTTCTGATTACAAACTGAGATTTACATATTTCTTCTTGTTTCGTGTTTCGAAATCTACTTGCCAATGTAGTCACAAGTACTGACCACTCGTTTCTTGTCGCTTCCTCCATCTCGAAATAAACTTTTTGCGCTACCCCCTTCATTCTCACACCTAAGAAAAGACACTTAGTTTTGTTATCCCACCCATTTATTCTAGCACATGCCTCAAAATTGTTCAACCAATCCTCCCATTCATCTTCTACTCCGCCATGGAAGGGGTCCGGCATAATGACAGGTTTCGCTACTGCACATGCTGCCATAGGTGTATCCCCTACCGCTCCTTCTTCAGAGTCAGACATCTTGATCTTATTTATTCCTCTTAAAATCCCAACTGCAATCTGAGCAACTTGTTACCTCCTTTGGCACTTCTTCCTCTATGGTAACCTTCACAGAAGCAGCCTTATCCTTAAGGGTGAAACTAACTTCAGACTTCAGTGCTTTGCACAACTTTTCAAACCACTTAATTTTTAACTCTACTTTAGCATGAAGCCCATCATACAACTGATCGAAATTGTTCTTTGACACTAATCTAAGTCTGCCACTACGGTTTCTTCTCTTCGACTCTTTGGTTACGTCCCTATGCAAGGACACAGTCAAACATCCCTTGCGATGCCCTGTTTGTTTGCTGGAATTTTCTAACTTGATTCTGGTATTAATTAGTGTTAATTTCTCATCTAGTTCTTGCTGAAAACACAAAATATCTCTACTCGAATATTTCGATCTTTGTAATTTTCCTACATTGATTCTGTGTTGAATGTTCTTTTCAAAGGACAAGGTCGGTATGGTGGCAAAACCTATCAGAGCCTGAGGGCACACTTCCTTAACCCTTTTCTTAAAGTTTACTATTTGATGGAAAACATTTAAGTCACTACTGTTAGATAGCGATAGCTCCCTTCCCTCTGAATGAGATATGATTGATGTAAAGTTGTTTATGCCTGCTGCAACTTTAATAACAATGATGTCAGAATCTTTGAATTTGTCTTGTTTCAGGAGCTGCAGGGTTGGTTCGATCAAGCCCTCTACACAAGCACCCCTTTTTATCACTAGGTCTAATTTCAATTGTGTTGGCCTGACATATCTGTCAACCCCCACTAACCTCGAGTCACCAACAAGAACAGCGCGGTACAAGGACATTTATTACGAATTTACGATATATATTGGTCTTAGAAGTAAGATATATCTAGAGAACGTCTTAAACATAGGCACTGTTTGGCTACACTGTAAAAGTTAACGTTAGTTGGGACACTAAAGAATTCCAAAGTCAATATAGCTATAGTCTGACGATATGCCTAGCCAGATATAAACAATGTCAACAATTGCTACAATATTAATTAAAGTTCACTTCCCTCTTTTCTGCATGGAGGTCTTTATCCCGCCGCCTGCCACCAGTTGTAACGTGGTCCAATCTTAGTAAGTTAGCAACAACTCCAATCACAATTTACTCGTTTTATTTCCTTTAGTTTGCACACCCAACTGTCACCATTCAACTCTCCCAACTCACCCAACAACGCTCACGCGCGCCCTCTCTTGCAATCATGCATACGTCATAAACGTCATACTCATACCGATTCGCCCCCTCACTCTATCACATACTTACGTCCGTCACACATGATACCTAAAAAGTAGATTTCGGTTAAGATTTCAACAGAAAAACCATTTATAACCCACAAATTGCACATTTCCTTTGCAAATTTAATAAATTAGTACTTAAAATGTGTATATACATCAACTGAAACTCTTTCATGATCCATAATAGGTATAGTAAGGTGTATTTCGGTGTATTCCGGTGTATTCCGGTTATTCTAGTAACCGCAAAACTAGTACTGACTAATGAGGTAGTCATGGATTCGAGCTCCTCCATGGGCGGAGATTTTACCTCTGGTTCAATTTTGGAATGCAGCATGTTGTGTCATTGATTTTTTTTTACTTTAACTAATAGAAAACAATTTTCTGTTCAAATGATGAAAGCATTTTTGGTTTTATAATCCGGCTTGACCTTGACGGACTCACTGGTCAATTTCAGGCTAGATCTAGTAGCATTATTTCTGAAAGTTTGCAATAACATTACGATCAGCTTGTTAGCATTATAGCTGATCTGTGGTTTAGCTAAGTTGTCAATGACTTTCATCATCAAATATTCTACAAATTCCTTACCGTTGACCGATTTTGAGCATGCTCTGCAGAACTCCACTCTAAGGGTGGTGGTCCCGGGCCCACCCTTCAGAAGACCCTGGAGGACCTGTAGACGGCGTAGACTGCGATCTACGCTCATCCGGATCGGCTGCCACATATGTCATTAATGGGTCCGTACTACTTATTCAAGTCACGTGCTTTTGATTACCAAATTGCAGGTCCGGAAAGTTTGTCAATAATTCTGGGGTTAGGATTCATGTCGTTCCCATTTTACGAGAATTTCATCAGATATGGCGATAAGATCCAAGAAAGATCGAATGAAAGAAACGGGTATGTATAAACCCTGTTTAGAAATTTTTTGTCGGGATTTAAAGCGGCGCTTACATTTTGTTCGTTAAGGTGGTTCGCAGGTCTGCTTCTTTTCTGTCGAATCTCATTGAAACCTTATTCTTATCTTCAGTCGTTTCCCAAATACTGGCCACAATCAACATACTTATTTATTTTGTCAGGGGACTGCGCGAAAGGTGAGTATAAGGTAAAGAGAAAGTGAATAGTTTGAAAGGTGAAACCAATGAACAGTGATTTTTAAAAGACTGTGAAGTAGGCCTAGGGTTAGAAGTGATTGACGGTATAAATAGAATCAACTGACTGAAGTCATAAGGTACAGGTTCCAATCAGGTAGCAGGTTCCAATCTTTGTTTTAACCGTTGTTAAATTGAAGTATATCATATACCATATGGAGAGTGAAAAGAGAAAAGCAAATAAGTACAATGCCCTTTTTTCTGACAATACCTTTTTTCGAGAAAATTCATTTTTTAAGAAATATGACTTTCTTTTTATATTAAGGTTTATTTTAACACGAAAAAAACCACCGATTTCAATGAATCATGTATCATTACATGTAAACACGAAGTATTTATACAGTGTAAGTACTTCGTGGTGTAAATATTCAGTCAATGCACACGGCTTTATTCCTGTTTCGAACGACATCTTAGGCTATTTCTAATCCAATACACAATCAGGGACGTATACGAAAGGGACTGGAATCAAATTGAAGTATCTCAAAAACCCGGTCTTCAACGAGATCTTACCCACGCGTGTCCGCGGTAAGCTCTTTGTGATGTATTTTTTAATAGCTAAAACTTCTAACACGAGCTCTGATGGGGGTTAATTACACGCAGCATTAACAGATTCAAACATAAAATGGTGGCGTGATGTTTACATTTTTATTCTTTAATATGTTTGAAGTAACTTTTTTTCCCTGCGAAGATGGTCATATTTGCAAAAAATCTTTCGTTTTTTTTCGATTTAGTAGGTTTAGGTACGTTTGTTCAATTCATAATATACGTTCCTGACACAATGAAGACATTAATATTCCAAACAAGAAATTAACCCATCTAGCCTTGTACATGTTTATTAAAGGAGACATTGACAAACAATGTAGATCTATATCCTGATGAGACGCCGCATTACGCATGTGGTTATTGTCATTGGGATTGCAATACTGGTAGCCTCTAAAACATATTATTTATTACATATATTAGAGTTTGTATAGCTTTTTATTATATACCTATTGATGGTTTGTAGATATTTTTCAATTAGATAATTTCATATCCGTCACAGTTGGTATCGTCTAAAAACGCATAAAATTCCAATTTTTAAAAGTAAGACAACAAATCCGAAGATTTTGGAGAAAAAACCCGTAGGTCCGGAGAAATTAAAACAAAACCAAAAATTTCCGAATAATCCGGAGGAATGGCAGCCCTGGTAGTGTACCGATACTAATTTAACATTGGTGCGATGTAGCGGCATGATTTGAAAAAAAAATCTAATTTGAAAATGTTTATCAAATCATGTCAATTTTTTCAAATCATGTTTTCACAGTCGACATGATTTGAAAAAAAAAACATAATTTGAAAAAAACTTACAAATCATGTCGAAAACCGGCATCTGTAAATTTGATTCAACATGATTTTGAAAAAAAAAAAGTTTTTTACATAGGCTGGTATTTAATAGCATGCATATATTAAGTATTTATATAAGTGTTTCCGGCACCGCAACACAGTGAATATAGTTGAGTTATTTGAATGTGAAATAAGACAGTCAGTAGAAATAAAAGCTTCATAAATGGCATGTATTTGTATCTCATGGGGCTGCACATTTTGAATGGAGGCATGTCAAAGTCAAGGTCGTTCTTGAAGGTTAAATATATAGGTGAATGTCATAAATTTTGAGCCAGTAGATAGAATTACTTCATAATTGGCATGAGTATGCATCTCATGGAGCTGCACAGTTTTCCGTATACCCCTAACACCGCAAAAGTATAAAGGATTAAACACGGATAAAGCAGCTCCTTTTTGAAGCTGTTTCACAAGTGTCTACTCTTTCTGCAAATGCACTGAAACAGCTCTCGCAAATGAAAGGGTTAACCTAGTTTATAAGTGGTGTATAAACCTTAAAATACGCAATGATCATAATTAATGAGCATGTACAGCTGCGTTGACATGTTAGTATGCTGCAGAACCGCATCGATGGTGAATTCTCATATCTAAAGACAAACAATTCATGGTTACATGTTGCCTATGTTTGTACATCTTTGGCCGTTTGACCCCAATCCCCAGAAGTTTGCTTAATTTTATAATTTTATCTAGAAGGCGAGTCGTCCTACAATGTGGTGATTGGCCAGCCCCTTGTATGCGGGATTTTAGCAATTATGCGGAACAGTTTCTCGATGTGAGACTACACTGCAATTTATTAATTTTAGATGTTCCCTGTTCCATAATATCTATATATCTGTTACGGCATATACATCAAAATGGACATGGCAAATAGTCTGGAGCATAGTGACATGTCGAGTTGCCTGGCGTCTCACCAGATTCGGGCCTATTTGCAAAGTATTAAAAAGGGATACAATAATTTGATGCGATCCACTCTGTTCCATTCCGCATGTCGATTAGATAATTTATAATATTGTAACACGAATGAAGAACGACGTTCTTCATTCGTGATTGTAACATACAGGGTGTCTCAAAATATCGGGAACTACTTTGGCAAATTCCCATTGCTACAATGGTATTTGGTATTTGATATTCTGACTAAGAAAATGCGATTTATAAATTTTGAAAGTAGCGTCAGATATATTGGGACACCTTGTATACATGATATGTTTGATCTACTGTTGCAATTTGCTTTTCTCAAAATAGTTATAAACGTAAATAACATGACTAAATCTTGTAATAAACCCAAACGTTTAAATGCCATTTTAGGTGTACGCTTATCTTTGATGTGCAATGCTATTGTCGTATAGAAAGTTATTGGGGAAATACTGTGTCCGGTACCGGTATCTCATCATGTGCCGTTCGTTCTCATTCCAAACGTACATAATATACGTATATGTCTTTAACGTCTGTTTAACTGTGTTGGATAAGACAATGTCATCATTCACAAAATGCCTTTGGGTTTTTTTTTACAAATGAAGACCAACTCCTTTCGAGCCGGTGTGTAGCATCAGGATTTGAAAAATATCTAGTTTGATGTGGTCTTTTTCAAATCATGTCAAGTGTGAAAACATGATTTAAAATATTGTTGATATGATTTGAAAAACAAAATCTTTTTTTCTCAAATCATGTTGCTACACCGGTGGTGCTTAGACCTAAATTGAATAACTCTTTGCCTAGTCCAGTTGAAAATTAAGCTCTGTTACATTGACCTGGCAGTTATAAATGATTCGTGGTTCATAGGTCTAATACTATTTCGCAATGTAACGTTGTACGATACGATATTTCAAATTCTATCGATATACGGAAATCAGTACCGACCCTATCGGAAATAAACAAAAGCAAATTAAAAATCAGACAACTTAGTAAAAGAGATATTCAATGAATTATGCATAATCAGCTGGCATGAAAACAAATAGATTTCAAAATCGTTATCAGAGAACTGATTAATCCAACCCGCCCATCCGCCTGCCAGTCCAACCACATGTCAGTATTACCTCCCGCCATCCAACATGACCTTACGCTGTCCTCCAAACCTTACAAACAACACCATAACTGCAATGTTGCCTGCACATCTAGATGTAGATCCAGGGTTTTCGGTTAAGGGGAGGTGCGTAGAATTTCGAAAAAAAGACATCCTTAAACAAAGAAGAAACAAGATGCTTTTGTGAAACAACGCAATGTCCGGCTTTCCGCCCTTGACATTGAAGGATGACATTGACCTTCACATGTCTCCTTTCAAACTGTGCAGCTCCATGAGATGCACGTGCATGCCAATTATTAAGTAATTATATATACTGGCTTAGGAGTTATGACATTCACCTATATATTTGACCTTTAAGGATGACATTGACATTGACATGCCTCCATTCAAAATGTGCAGCCCCATGAGATACACATGCATGCCATTTATGAAGCTATTATTTCTACTGACTGTCTTGTTTCACATTCAAATAACTCAACTGTATTCACTGTGTTGCGTTGCCGGAAACACTTATATAAATACTTAATATATGCATGCTATTAAATACCAGCCTATGTAAAAACTTTTTTTAAATTTTTTTTTCCATATCATGTTGATGCCGGTTTTCGACATGATTTGTAATTTTTTTTCAAATTATGTTTTTTTTTCAAATCATGTCGACTGTGAAAACATGATTTGAAAAAATTGACATGATTTGTTAAAAATTTTCAAATTAGAATTTTTTTTCAAATCATGCCGCTACAGTGCGATCTCATTAGGGGTCACCAACCTTAACCCCTTCACTGCCATGACGTCATCAATTTTAAACAATTTCCGTGTGCTTCAATTTCTAAATTTAAATATTTGGTTAGTTTGACTTATGAATTATGGAATTTAGTGTAAAAAGTTTGGATCCTGATCAGACGCCGCGTTATGCGGCGTCTTATCAGGACCCAAACTTTTGTTCTCCAAATTACTGGTGTACTCGGGGTAAGGCAGTGAAGGGGTTAAAGTCCAAAATCAGTTCAAGATCGAGGTGAAATCAGGATATGGGTCATTTGGAAATTATTCATGGCAACACGTGTACATATAAGTATACAAATACTTGACTTGAATTGTCCATTAACCACTTTCAGCGCCGAAGTCGAATAAATGCGATTTTGCAAACAGTTTTGATCCTGATTAAAAATTGTTAATTGTTAATAACTTTTGCAGCTGCTTGTCATTTAAACTTCATATCGTAAGAACGATGGCGAAATAATACACGGGTTTTGTTGACCCCCAACGTGCTATCATTGTGTAATGTTGAGTGTTAAATAGATTGGATACTGATCAGACGTCTGGTTAAAGTTTTATTGACCCCTAACGTCATATCATGACGTTACTTGTTAAGTCATCATTACGTCATCAGTGGCCTTAGAAACGACGTCATTTACAAGTTGTCAACATGGAATCTTGAGAGCGGCATAAGATCTATATTTCTTGTCAAGCATAAAGGAAAATGACGGAGAATATTGACCTGTTTAACGACAGGACTTACAGATTGCTACGAGGTAACTGCTTACCTAAATTATCTTATCTTTTAAAAAGGCATGTAACTGATAAACCTAAATTTATACAGTGGGGTTTCTTTTAATATTTACATGTAAATGTATGTCGTTGCAGAAATGTGTAATCGTAAATGACTGCAATCAATGACATTTTGTCAAAGTAATCGAATGTATTCGATTACTTTTTCGATTACACATATTTCGATTGCACACACATAAATTACTTTGGAATGTTATCATATGTCTTACGATCTGGGCCTACATTATTAGCGTATCCAGTCTTATGACTTGGGTCTACATTATAAGCATAGTGGGTTATTTTTAACACGGGCTTGAATGTTTAATTCTTTCCCGTGTTGCTAATAATCCTGTCAGAGAATTTTGTTAGATGTTTTACATGTATTTACTTACTGTGCTGGCGGTCTTTTTTATTGTAAGGTTGTGGAACAGGGTTGTTATACTTTCTGGTCCTTTGGAATCATTGATTTCAGCGCATTTACAGTTGAAGGTTGAATTCCGCTTAAGCCGGTGCTAGGGGGCGTGAGCACTGTTGCACATTTCAGTATTGCTCATGAACAGACTCAATTAAACCGAGTCTGCAATTTTCAGTATTTGCTTTGTTTTCTGTGCTTTCAAAGGATCTCCTCTTATTCAGATTTTTATATTTTATGTACACTGTTCGTCTTTATAGGTGAATATAGGAGATAAGTGTGAGGTTGGGCGCCCCTAAACCCAGGTTTAACCCCCAGTGGTTGTTAATAATTAATTAATTTATAGTTAATTATTGATTGCTACTGACCGTACCAAGGCGGGCTCCTATATTCACTTTGCTTTATGTTTGTCTTGCGTGTTGTTTTCTATTTAGTGTGTAGATGTAGGAATTGTATTGCGTGTGTGTGTGTGTGTGTGTGTTTGTTGTGGTATGACTGTGTGTGTGTGTGTGTGTTCTGCTTGAGAGGTGGGTGTATTGTTTGTGTTACGTTTCCTGCTTGAGTCTTTCGTATTTATTTATTACCAGGGTATACATTATTATAACATCCAGTCTAAATGATATGGATCTACACATTAGCACATCCAATCTTATGATCTGGGTGACTGCTTAAAGCAAGGTTAAAGTAAAAGAGAAAATTCTATTTCAAGAAGTTTTCTGTTTTACTCTAACCACTTGCATTTGAAATAGTTAGCCGCGTTTTAAGTTCACGTAAAGTAGAGGCCAGATGCTACACAAGTGTTGCATAATAATAATAATAATAATAACGACTTTATTTCATGTGGATTACATATTTGGTATCTAACAAACAAACCAATTTTCAATATGGTCCACAAAATATGCATAAGCATATCTGCTTCTTAGGCTCACTTCTATCTTATTTCACGTTATTTAAGGATTGATTTACAGTTTTACCTGGACTTCCGGTTCCATCTGGCTTTTCAATAATTCACAGGTGCACAATATTCCACATACACTTATATATTAATATGTACAGTTTCTATTTACACAATTTTTGTTAAGAATTCTCATCACAATCACTGTTGTCACTAATCATTGGACATCACACATAAGGGCAGGGCTGCCATTTCTCCGGATTTTTCCTAAATCTCCGGATTTTTCCCCAGTACATGGTAGCTTAAAGCAGGATGAAAGTAAAGCAGAATGCGCCCTAAGGCGCATTCTGCTTTACTTACAGCCTGCTTTAAGAAGTCGGCTGTCAACAAAACAAGAAAAAGGCTATGGGGAAAAAGGTACGATTCGTAAAATCGCACTTGAAAAATGCAAATTTGGAAATCTTAGGATTTTTCAGGTCAACTTATGGCAGCCCTGTAAGGGTTGTAGCCTTATAGGTGACCCTCAAGTGGTCGTAATAGTGGGGTTTCACAAACGTTTCTATTCTTTTATTTTTCGGTGTTATTTAAACCTTTACCTCATAGCCTGTTTCTAGTTTTGAAGACAGGTGACCACTTAAAGCAGGTTGAAAGTAAAGCAGAATGTGCCTTAAGGCACATTCTGCTTTACTTTCAGCCTGCTTTAAGCTAACATATGCAAGGCTATATAAAAAGGTGTAATGGTAATGGTTCATGAGGGTATAAACTGGAACTATTTTTTCAGCGGAGGAATGAATTAAATGCGCTAAAAGTCGTTTCTATGGGGGAAAGGGTTAAGCCATCACAGTGACAACACTAAATAGTGATATGGCCTTAGAATAGTCATTGTCATATAGGTAAAGCTAAAGGCAAATCGTAACCGCACTTGCTGTAATCGTAATCGAAAGTAACCGGTTACATTTCAAAGTTATCGGTCTCATGTCTTGCTGCTAGAATATACCATTCGGTGCACAAACACTACTTCACCGCATTGCCTAGATTGCAATGGTTATTTACAAACATAATCCAAACTGTTTGACACTCGTATCGATATGTTTTAAATCATACGCGTACATTGGATCTTACTTTAAAACGATATTGCAAACAACTAAATTGAAGCAGAAAACAACGAAACGATGTAGTGGTGAAAATCTCACGATTAATTTGGCAGTGAAATGTTTAAACCGTATTAAAATTAAGTATGAGATGTTAAATGTCATACTCCAATTTGTATTTACAGGGTTGAGCAAACCGGATCAGGAGAAGCCTCCAGTACCTTCAGAAACCGGCCAACTGCAGGTGCCGGGGAGAAAGAATAAAGTGATATTCCCAAAGTACGGACAGACGATCCAAGCTCATTGTATACAGGGTGGTGACATTCCGAAGAAAAAAATAATTGACTGTGGCGTCATATGGCTAGAGTATGAGGAAGAAGAGTTTGATTCTGATGAAGATCCTCAGTCAGGTTCAACAAATAAAGCAGAAACGACATGGCAGCAGATCATATTTGAAAATTTTGTAGCTTCACCCAACCTTATCCTTAACAATATCGACAAGTTGATCAGATTTATATTAGCTAATAGAGAAATGAGAAGATGGAGATATCTTATTCGTGATTACAGAGGAGTTGTAATCTGTGACGAAATGGATCTTTTTGAAATAGAGGGTATTCTATTTCGTATACTTAAAGGACTCTTAGAAATTGTCACTACAGACACAGATGTACCAGTGATTGGCATAGGAGACACTGATGATACTGTTGCCTCGGTTGACTGTGCTAACCCAAAATATAATGATAATGCTTGTACAGAACTGACCGCTACAGTGATTGGTAGAGGAGACACTGATGATACTGTTGCCTCGGTTGCCTGTGGTGACCAAAAATATAATGATAATGCTTGTACAGAACTGACTGCTACAGTGATTGGCAGAGGAGACACTGATGATACTGTTCCCTCGGTTGACTGTGCTGACCCAAAATATAATGATAATACTTGTACAGATCTGACTGCTACAGTGGCTGCCAGCGAAGTCAAAGATACACCATGCCCTAAGAATAGTGCAGTTTTTGCCGAAAACAAGGAGCAGCGCAAAATAGCTACAGCTGCAACAGAGCAATGCTCCTATACAGGGTCTACCGACACTAATGCGATAGAAGACGGTTCACTGATAGCCACTGACAGCGAAATGGGAGCAGTGGCCGTAGACATCGAAGACGTTTCTGTATGGTGTAATGACACATATGAAGATGACAGTAACGCAACTGATAACGACGTGGCAAGTTTCTCTGACGTAATAAGTGATACGGGAGACGACACTGTAAATGAAGAAGTAAATGGTACGGCCGACGTCAGGAGTGACCAAATGGAGACAGGTCATGGTGGAAGAATAGACGAAGACGGAGATGAAGATGATAATGAAATGGCTAACGTCAGAAGTGACCAAGTGGAGACAGGTCATTGTGGAAGAATAGACGAAGACGGAGATGAAGATGATAATGAAATGGCTGACGTCAGAAGTGACCAAGTGGAGACAGGTCATGGTGGAAGAATAGACGGAGATGAAGATGATAATGAAATGGCTGACGCCAGAAGTGACCAAGTGGAGACAGGTCATGATGGAAGAATGGATGAAGACGAAGATGATAATGAAATGGCCGACGCAAGAAGTGACCAAATGGAGACAGGTCATGGTGGCAGAATAGATGAACACGAAGATGATAATGAAATGGCCGACGCCAGAAGTGACCAAATGGAGACAGGTCATGGTGGAAGAATAGATGAAGACCAAGATAATAATGAAATGGCCGACGCCAGAAGTGACCAAGTGGAGACAGGTCATGGTGGAAGAATAGACGAAGATGGAGATGAAGAAGATAATGAAATGGCCGACGCTAGAAGTGACCAAGTGGAGACAGGTCATGATGGAAGAATGGATGAAGACGAAGATGATAATGAAATGGCCGACGCAAGAAGTGACCAAATGGAGACAGGTCATGGTGGCAGAATAGATGAACACGAAGATGATAATGAAATGGCCGACGCCAGAAGTGACCAAATGGAGACAGGTCATGGTGGAAGAATAGATGAAGACCAAGATAATAATGAAATGGCCGACGCCAGAAGTGACCAAGTGGAGACAGGTCATGGTGGAAGAATAGACGAAGATGGAGATGAAGAAGATAATGAAATGGCCGACGCCAGAAGTGACCAAGTGGAGACAGGTCATGGTGGAAGAATAGACGAAGACGGAGATGAAGATGATAATGAAATGGCCGACGTTAGAAGTGACCAAATGGAGACAGGTCATGGTGGTAGAATAGAAGAAGATGAAGATGAAGATGAAATGGCCGACGCCAGAAGTGACCAAATGGAGACAGGTCATGCTGGAAGAATAGATGAAGACGAAGATGAAGATGAAATGGCCGACGCCAGAAGTGACCAAATGGAGACAGGTCATGGTGGAAGAATAGATGACGACGAAGATGAAGATGATAATGAAATGGCCGACGCCAGAAGTGATCAAGTGGAGACAGGTCATGGTGGAAGAATAGATGAAGACGAAGACGAAGATGATAATGAAATGGCCGACGCCAGAAGTGACCAAATGCAGACAGGTCATGATGGAAGAAGAGATGAAGACGAAGATTATAATGAAATGGCCGACGCCAGAAGTGACCAAATGGAGACAGGTCATGGTGGAAGAAAAGACGAAGACGGAGATGAAGATGATAATGAAATGGCCGACGCCAGAAGTGACCAAATGGAGACAGGTCATGGTAGAAGAATAGACGAAGACGGAGATGAAGATGATAATGAAATGGCCGACGCCAGAAGTGACCAAATGGAGACAGGTCATGGTGGAAGAATAGACGAAGACGAAGATGAAGATGAAGATGGATTCATGTGTGGAATACTTGGGGTGTATTCGAGAGGTTAACAGTACCTAAACTTTAGTTAACCAACTGAGATAGAGACTCTTATAACATTATGTATTTCTATGTGTCTGGTTTCTATTTCAAAATTTAAAATTACATGCGTAAAATAATTTTAAAACAAACTAATAAAAATGATATTACTTAACGTGCTTGTTGTTACATTCATGCGTCTAGAATGAGGTTGTCCAAACTTCGATAAATATAGGAGTTAACACATTCAACTCTAGCGACGTGTATACTTGTCATTTACAAACAATGTATATGTGAGGATCACACATGCCCCATGCAAACAGTGTATATGCTGATCAGAAGGATCCTACAGGAGCCATCTGATCAGATTCTACACTGTTTGTCATTTTGAAATATATTGTTAAAACACGGAATTATAAGTCCGTGGTTAAAATCAACCCTAAATAGTCAAAAATGAATTAGACCTAATTTGAAATTGGAATTGTCCATTAAAAGTTCCAGGGTGAATGAGTTCAGTTAACTCAATGACCCCTGAAACACCTAATGGACAATTCCAATAAACAACATAAAGTATTGTACAATTTTTAAAATTTAGATTTTTTTTAACAATAAGTTTATTTTTATTTCAAAATGACATAAATATGTACTGAAGACCATAACCAGAGTGTTCCTGTTGTCGCTCTCTTTTTTCGTCTTTGACTGTTTGCATAGGACCACTATACTCTTCACAGGTACACTGTTTGTAGAGCACGAGTATACTCGTCGTTAGGGTTCAATGCGTTAAAGAAGAAACTGTTCTGGTATATTGTTTTTAAAGGTAATTAGAAAACTCGTATGTATGCAAGGTTAAACGAAACTTAACGAGAATGCAATACAATATCAAAGCCCTGAGGGCGCTAAGGTATTAACGGCTTTATAGCTCGCCTTGCAAGAAGTGCCATGGTGAGCTATTGTGATTGAATTGTCTCCGTTGTCTGTTTGTCATCGTCGTCCTTATTTTTGTTTTGTTTTTCATACTTTATTTATAGCTGGAAGCAGGTGTTATTTGTTTTGCTAAAAGGCATGTACTGACATGAATGTAGCGCTGATCACATTATAAAATTTAATAATAATTTTGAAAAAAGGTGAGATACCTTATGTAAATTGTCCTGAATACTGGATCAGTGTTCCAAACTAAACGGTTACCTAAGGTAGTTATTGAGAAATGTTGTCTTTCAAAAGATTGAACTGAAAACCAACAGACGTTGATGCTGTAAGGTTTGTTCAATGTTTTGGAATTGTCATATACATTGTATATATTTTATCCGTCTACGCTGTCAAAACAAAACTCTATTGACTAATGTGTGTTAAGTCATTTGTACATGTAGTGATGCTATTCAAAGACAGGTTACAGCTTAAAACAAGATGAAAGAAAGCTGCAAATTCCTATAGACACGGGCTTCATGCTTTACTTTCGTAGTAAATTCATCCAATAAAAACACTGAAAATCAGTTCGTAGTAGATTAAGTAATGAAAGGGGTTTATTGTACATAAATTATACTGGACTATAACGGAAATGAAAACACAATAAAATAAATGACTTGTTTTTGATAATTTAATTCAAAATACAAAATGAAAGACAACCATATACATAACGCAATATTCATGTTACAAAAACAGTGTGCGGTGCTGGACTATGTTCAAGGTAATACAGCGTTTGAGTTGAGTATTAGATCGTTCTCACGCATTTGATTGGTCAGATTTGAGCGAAAGCTCAAATCTGACCAATTAAACGCATGAGAACGATCTCAGGTTCAACTCTTTCGCTTTATAACCTTGGGGCCAGGTACTGAACCAAATACTATGAAGACGTAATTATTTCCCATTTAAACGCCACCGCAAATCAATGCAATGTAGAAAACTACAATTGTTTTAAGTTTCTTACGATTTCTTTTAATATGAAACAGTTTGCAATGAAAATCATTGTTTTAGCAAAAATGCGTTTATTGGGAAATTTTAACGTTTGCTCCTTATCTAAAACTTTATAGTTTCTTAAACCATCGCCATTGTGGAGTCGAATCCAACAGAGACCGTAATTAATACAATAAAGCATTCGAGTTCGCTTGGTTGTTCGGCCTTTCTACATTACTATTCATTTCAGTCTAAACGAAAACAAAACAGAAAAAATCCTACCGATGCTTTCCGCCCAACTGCCATCTTGGTTTAAGGGGTTTCTTGCAGCGTTCCCTCTCTACAACGGCCCTCCCAACAACGACTCACTCCGAAGTTCCGAACAACGACTCTTCCCTAAACAGTACAGTTACGTCTAACGCTTTTACTGATGTAATATCGTCTGCTTAAAGTTGTCATCTGCTGTTTTTCTCAAAGTTTACATATTCGAACATTTTGAAAGAAAAAAATAATAATGACGAGTGACAAACAACTTGACTACAGATCAGACGCCGCGTTACGCGGCGTCTGATCTGGAATGAAGCTGTTTGAAAATGTGAAACAATGTCCCTCTCTATTACAAATCCCTCAGAACAACGCACATATTTTTGGTCTCCCAATGGATGTCGTTGTAGAGAGGGAACACTGTAGGTGGTTTGCACGCTTGACCATCGTGTACAGGTAAATATGCCACCAAAAAAGAATATAGAGCTTTATTCATGTTAACACTTCATAGAAAATAGCAATGAGATACTGACGAAGTGAGAGAAGAAAGGATGGCCTTTCGAGATGTAATAAGAACGTCTTTGAATAATATTTCCCAACAAAACATGTGGCATACCTGTGTGGATTGCGCTTATAACATAGGAAACAGGGTAGATATCCATTTTTGGTGATTATTATGCGCCCTAGGTATGATTGTCTTATTTGATGGCCTAGCCGAATGAAATATCAATCGTGTTAATGTACAATGTTCACTGTTGTTTCGATAGTTTAACGCCAATGGCGATCTGTTCAGGGTAATGTAATGTAGTGAAGAAAGTTATACATATTTCTTGTTTGAAATGTCTAGAAATATTCAATAAAACTCATTTTTTATGTTTCATTGTAATGTTTTAACTTAAACTTTAAGTAGATTTATTGCAATATTTTCAATAGTTTGAAGTACAAATGTATATTTAGGCGTTAATACTACACATGTAAATTCATGCATTTTCCAGTCAAAATGTGTTTGAATGATTTAATCATTATTTTTATGATCATTAACATGTTACTATGTTTGGCATTTTTATCTCATTAGAACCAAAATAGGTCTCGCTATAGAACGTTGTCTCTCAATAATGTATCACTGATCTGATTATTCATACTAACGCCATTGAAAATCAAAGCACTGACACCATGTTATGCTTACAAGTAGGTATTACCACCTAGACAAATTTACGGCTGTAAAGCTCAAAGCAAAATAAATACGAACATGACAAGTTTTCGTTTTTCAACATCACTGTAGGAAACCTGTGTCAATGCTTATAAAGCGTTTGAGTTGAGTCTGAAATCGTTCTCAAGCATTTGATTGGTCAGATTTGGGCATAGGCTCAAATCTGACCAATCAAATGCTTGAGAACGAAATCAGAAGCAACTCAAACGCTTTATTAGCGCTGTGCATGGGTATAGATCTACGAATTATGCTCCTAGGTCCGGTACACCTCGTTCTACGAGCAAGGTGTAACAGAACAGGGGGCGCAACTCTTCTCTGTATACATGGACAAGACTAGCACCGCGGACGTCTATTTTTGTCCATAGACCTTCTGGTAGCTCGATTGGTCTGTTTTGGTGTAAGCTGATCTGTTCTGTTTCTTCTTGTCAAAAATGGAAGCGGGCCGTGCTCCTGAAACAAGCATAGATAATATAGTTCAAGATTATACATGTTCTAAGTACATCACTCCCTCTCTACAACGACATCCAATGGGAGACAAAAATGATGTTCGTTGTTCGGAGGGAGCCGTTATAGGGAGGGGAATAGTTCAACATTTGCAAACAGCTTGAATCCAGATCAGACGCCGTGTAACACGGCGTCTGATCTGGATTCAAGTTGTTTGTCACTCGTAAATAAGGTTTTTTTTCTGTCAGTATGTCCAATATGTAAATTTGAGGACAATTTTGAGTAGTCTATATTGTAGCTGTGAAAAGGTTGGACATAATTATATTGTTTTGGATAGTCGTTGTAAGGAAGGAGTCGTTGTTCAGAGGGCCGTTGCACAGAGGGAGTACTGTACATGGTAAATCATTTCCCCATATTACGCCTTTTTAAGCCGTTAATTTATGCATCAACTTCAGAAAATAATTCAATTTTAAACAGCCATGAATATGCACCATGATAAATGTTTTCTACATCAAAGCAGATGGTAGCTTAAAGTAGGCTGAGAATGAAGCAGAATGTGCCTTTTGGCACATTCTGCTTCACTTTCAACCTGTTTTAACCATTTCCCACATTCAATTTTATACAGCCATGAATATGTACCATGATAAATGTTTTCCACATCAAAGCAGATGGTAGCTTAAAGTGGGCTGAGAGTAAAGCAGAATGTAAAGTGGGCTGAGAGTAAAGCAGAATGTGCCAAAAGGCTCATTCTGCTTTACTTTCAACTTGTTTTAACCATTTCCTCCCCATAGTAGCATTTTAAGCTCATTCAATATATTACTCAACTGTAGAAAAGAGTTCCAACTTTTACAGTCATATACATGTACCATAAGAAATATTTTTCCTATATCTTAGCAGATGGTAGCTAAAAGCAGATTGAAAGTAAAGCAGAATGTGCATTAAGTAGATATTAAGGCGCATTCTGCTTTACTTTCAACCTACTTGAAGTGATGATATGTCTCTAAAAGTAGACACAGGATATGGGATCAATGGTAAATTGATCATGTGCCTTCAAAACAAGAAACAAGCTATGGGGTAATGGATTAAACATCTTTTTGGTTCATAGCTCGTCTTACCATGCCACGGAATATACCATACGTTTAAACAAGCTTATTTTATCAAGAGATCGAGTCTAAGAAAGACAATAGAAAGACATATGGCAGGGCTCCAGATAAAATCTTTATTTCTGCATGAAATCCTATGGTGTCACTACTCATTAGAATAGTCTCTTCGAGACGATTCTAATCAGTAGTATCACCATAGGATTGGTGCTGAAATGGGTGAGAAAATGTTCAGTTTACCCCCTTTTATCCGGAGCTCTGATATAGAATTACATTGTAAAATTATTTTTTATCTAATTTTTGTCGAAATATAAGATAAGCATTTTAATGTTTTCTTATTATCTACGATCAATACACATGTCAATCACGTGTTTTTTCCGTTGAAGTGCTATAATAACATATGGGGCCCCCATTTCTAACTTACAGTCGAACTTCGACAACTCGAACTCGGTTAAGTCGAACATACCCGTATTTCAAAGTTAAAACGCGGCTATGTTCACCTAAACTGAGCTTTAAATAAGACAAATTCATGATTCGAAATATCGAGTATTTCGAGTAAAGCGAGTTCGAGATATCGAAGTTCGACTGTATCTTACCTGCACCACTGCCTTTTCCAGACATTTCGTCCTCCATGATCTGGTACGTTTTAGGGATCACTTCTTGGTAGGGACTGTCGCTATTGTCACTGACTGACATACGGGGAGTTTCCTCCGGCACAGCTTCAGAGGGCGGGGCATTGATAGCACCCCTACAATAACAAATGATAAAACTTGTAAACATACCGAGTAAATCAGGAATCGCCTGACGATGCTGCTATTTATTTTCATTCTGCTTGAAGCTGTGATTCAACAGTATCGATAATATCGATACTGTTGAATCACAGCTTCAAGCAGAATGAAAATAAATACATGTAACAGCATCGTCAAGCGATTCCTGGTTTACTATTATCGTCCTTTAAAGGCAAACGCGACACATTGTGGCTTTAACAAAGATCGATAATTCAAGTATCGTTACTCTAAGAAATTGTGCGTATCGGTAACCTCCCGGTATGTACTTTCGTTTTCAAACAAATCTCTTGGACTTCAGTCAAAGTGAATAATAGCGTGAACCCGAGAACACATAGAAAAAGTCATCTGCTTATTTAGGCCATTGGTATATGTATGATAGTGCCTTTAGGCTCAAAAGAAGCATGTTAACATATGCTTCTTCTTCTTTTTTCTTTTTTACCATTTTCTGATTATTCACACATAAAGCATTTATTGGGTGAAGTTTGATCAATTTCTTACGGATAGATTTTGGTTGAGTGAGTGTTTTCATTGAATTTGAGCCCAAAACAATTAAGAAAATGCATATATCTAAAGCAACAAAGTATATACCTCCAATCCTACTTTTAGTTAGCATCAATTTTTAACTGTTTTAATGTTTGTTTGTGCCAATTATTACTTTACATTATTTAAGAAACCAAAAATAATGCATGCCGACTCTTTGCCGAGAATGGATAGATTTTACATTTCAAATGAACATAGACAAAAAAGAACATTATAACTTATGTTTTTCTTTTTACCATGGTACTAAGATATGTTTGAAGAACCTATGCAGAATTTTTCATAGAGATCCTTCGGAGATTTTATTTAGGGGCGTATGTCATTAATTGACACTGTAATAACGTGCTGTTCTTTAAAGTTTCTCTCTGTATGTCTGTCTCTCTTTTTTATAATTTTCTTTTTAAATTGCTCTTCATACAAAGTTAAATAAACAGATAAAACTGCCCCTCAACCTTCCGCTGTGAAGTGCACATGGATATAGACAAAGCATACGTTTATATGGAGTAAGAAAATTTACAATGTGCCGGATTTCCAGTTTCTTAAGACATCCAAAAGTACAAATTCATGTACTAGTGATTTGCTTCATTGTATTTTAGTTTATGGTTTTTGGTTTACTCATTATCCCCTAAAAATTTCAATGGACAATTCCATTTTGCAATAAAGGCTGGTCTAATTTAGACTATTTCGGGTTATTATTGGTAATAAATTGCAAAATTACAAACAGTGACGTCTCTGATCAGAGGGCTCCTGCAGGAGCCCTCTGATCAGGGACGTCACTGTTTGCATAGGACATGTGTACTCTTCACAGGTACACATTTGGTAAATGACGCATATATACGTCACTAGGGCTCAATGAGTTAAACTGGGAATATGACGTTTTCGCTACTGTATCTACCTTTGCACTGTTAGATCGATCTCGTTTCCACATCTGATCATTTCGCCTCTTGCTTCGTCGTGCGTGGCACCAGTCACATCAACTTTACCTATCTTCACAATACCGTCTCCCGGCTTTAACCCAGCTTGTCCAGAAACGCTGTTTGGGGATACCTGAAAATATAGAAACAAGAACGGTGTCACAGTAAGTGACAAATGCCCCTAGGTGTTTTGTCACTGCAATTTATTTATTTTGCTGTAAAATAAAATCATACAGCAGGTAGATCTGTTTTATTCCTTCAAATCTTGCTTTTGGTCAATTGAAAAGGTTTAAACTATATAAAACAAACATTCAATCTCTTATTCAACCTTTGTCATATTGAGGATTATTTTCTAAATTAAGAAATGATCACATGATCAAATAGTCAGGCCGATGTGTAATTAACCGTATTTGACCTCTAAATGACCTTGAACATTTTGGACATGACTCAAGTCGTACCAAGCTCAAATCTTTTTCCGTTGAGTACACATTCTAAATAAACAGTATCTATCACATGCAGTTCCAAAGTTATGACCAACGTTAATTTCACCCAATTTTACCTCTAAATGACCTTGACCTTTGTCAAACCTGACCCACTTTGTACTTAACTCAAGAGATTTTTGAGGTGAGTACACCTACCAAATATAAAGTCTATATCCAATGTAGTTGCAAAGTTATGGCAGGAGGTTAGTTGTATTTGGGCCAACACGAGCTTGACTCACAACGGCCACCAGGATCAAGGTAAATCAAGGTTAATCATGTATACATACAAACAGACATATAGATAGACATACAGACAGCATCGGACATACATACAGGTAGATAGACAGACCAAAAACAATATATCCCTGACTAAGTCGTGCGGGAGTAAAATATCCGTCAATCACAATTCTTCATTTGGTTTTACAGCGTTCTCTCTCTACAACGGCCCTCCGAACAACGGTTCCCTCCTTATAACGACGATTGCCGCTGTTCCCCAAACAATAAAATTATGTCCAACCTTTTCACGGCTGCAATATAGTCTATTTAAAATTGTCGTCTGCTGTTTTTCACAAATTTACATATGAGCCATTTTGACAGAAAAAAACATAATGACGAGTGACAAACAGCTTGAATCCAGATCAGACGCCGCGTAACGCGGCGTCTGATCTGGAATCAAAGTGTCTGCCAATTTCCATCCCTACAACGACCCCCTCCGAACAACGCACATATATTGTGTCTCCCATTGGGTGTAGTTGTAGGGAGGGAGCGCTGTATTGTTAATCCTTAGCCATTGTTGCTGCTTTCCTGTCTTGCCTCAGCACCAACAACCCCGATACAACTATAGTGCCAGGATACCGTCTAGTAAGAACTTGTTGTCAGAGTTTTATTCACTTAAACTAAAGAAACGTCGCATTGAGTGGCAAACAGTTTAAATCCGAGAATAGTCGGGATTCGACATACAGGTCCTATTGTACAAGCAAAATTACGAAAATAAACCAAACCCTCGCACTCAAAATTGGTATACCGCTACATACAGGGCCCCAGGTAAAAGGGAGTAAATTGAACAAATAAAAAAAAATCTAATTTATTTCAGTACCAAATCCTGTGGAGTTACTACTCATTAGAATCGTCTCGAAGAGACGATTCTAATGAGTAGTGACACCATATGATTTCATGCAGAAATAAAGATTTTAGTTTTCGAAATACCCCCTTTGTCTGGAGTCCTGTATATACATGAATAACGTACAAACAATATTTTATTACCGGTGTACCTAGTAACTATGGTCTACCTAGCAACCATGGTCCATGGTTATATTCAGGGTTTGAAATGAGTCTGAGATTGCTCCCAAACTTTTGATTGGTCAGAATTGACCATTCTGCTCCAATTTGACCAATCACCAGCTTTAAACCGATCTCAGACTCAGCTCAAGACATTTATCAGCATGTGGCTATCGCTAAGAAAGTGTTATCTACAGTTTAGAAAAATGTGAACAAATAAAATAGTTTACGTAAGTTCAATCCAGTTATAATATGTTTGCTGATTTATGTCAATTTAAATTCAAAGCCCTTTGCCAAAAAGTGTCATTTTTGCCTGATTACTTTGGGTCAATTTGCAAGCTAATTGTCAATAGTTGTAATATAAGCAGGAATGTATTTCCGAAAGCCAACGATTACTCAGGTATGTAATACTATGTATATTTGTGCAAATACCAGTCGAACGCATGTGCATAAGTACGCATATGCACACAGGCATGCATGCACCTGAGCACACTGATCCGTTGAAAAACATCTGTTTGAATACATGTTCCAATCAGGTCTAATCTTCTACATTGAAGCTGACTTGTAACACAATTGGATATAACGAAATCTTGGATATTACAAAACAACATTAATTCCCCTTCTCTTATCACAGTCTTTCTGAATCTGATTGTCACACAATTGGGAACATGATCGAATGCCGAGTCAATATTTTAGTAAATGACGGTCAAATCTCGCCTAGCACAATTAACAGCAGCAATCCAGTAGTTCGATCTTGTTTAATTAACTAACTATGTTGGGAAATAGTTTAACAACTTATAAATGTATGTCGCCAAATGTATGGTTATCATTGTCGCTGACCATGTTTGATTCAACTGGCAAGTAGCAAGAAATCAAAATTAACTCCCTGCTGAGTCGAGAGTAAAAATTCAAGACTTTCAGAACCACCATTCATTGGTCAATGTCGTCGGAACAGATTATTAAGTTTTACCGTGGTCCAAGGTTATAAAGCGTTTAAGCTGAGTCTGAGTGTGTTCTCAAGCATTTGATTGGTCAGGTTTGAGCCTAGGCTCAAATCTGACCAATCAAATGCTTGAGAACGACTTTAGACTCAACTGAAAAGCTTTATAACCTTGAACCCATGTCTCTTAACTAAACGGCCGTTGAACTGATTGGTCAGTATAAAATAATTTGCAGCTGCTACAAAGCGAGCCTTTTAAGTCAGTCTACAGAAAATCTTTTCGGAGACTGAAATTAATAATAAAAAA
This sequence comes from Gari tellinella, assembly GCA_922989275.2. Taxonomy (NCBI): domain Eukaryota; kingdom Metazoa; phylum Mollusca; class Bivalvia; order Cardiida; family Psammobiidae; genus Gari; species Gari tellinella. The sequence goes on from OV277870.1 coordinate 24,280,345, forward strand.
AGATCTGTTGAAAAGATTCACTACTATTTGTTCATAGGTACATGTGCGTCTAAGTTCTAAAACATTTATTTAATTGAATATTGCCTTTTGGAAATAGAATTAATTACTTTTTGATTGTTAATTGTAAAATAAGATAACATATTTAGAAAAAGAACATTGCTTTTAAAATAAATATGATCATATTTAATCAAACATTCTTGAATATACTATGCAAATGTTTATCTCAAATCTAAATTAACATCTTGCATGCTTATTACATGTATAACGAAATCAATTATCAGACAGTCTACGGAAAAGAGATTGCAGAGAATGAAATTAAATGTAATTAAGAAAACAAAATATATTGAAAAAGCCCTTTTTTGTTTTTAAATATATTCCTGTGTCACAACAACTTTGTACACAATGTGTGATTGCATTTTCTGTCTGCAACAACACGCAATGTTTTAAGGCATAATTTTTCAATAAATATCATCAGCATGCCAAACAGTTTGGCGTAACTAGGCGTCTCATCTGGATCCACACTGTTTACAAAATTTATCACAAATTCGTCCACAGCGTCGAAAAAATTACTAAGATTATCATTTTTGTATCTAAATAAAATTGTTTTAAAAATATCTTTTGCGTAGAAAAAAAGTATCTGTATTTTGTTTTAGAATTCGGAGCATTTTTTTTCTGAAGGAACACTGATACTACTATTAAACAGTTTTGATCCTGATTAGACATCAACTTACTGCGTCTGATCTGGATCAAAACTGTTTGCCCATACCAGTGAAATCGCCAATGTAAACTGTTTCAATTACATTTGTAACTCCTTTACTGCCATAACATCAACAATTTTACCAATTGTCGCCTGGTTTTATTTCTTAAATCTAAATTTTGGGTATTTTCATTTAAGAAATATTGAAATGAGTGTCAAACAGTTTGGATCCTGATCAGACGCCGCGTCACGCGGCGTCTGATCCGGATCCAATCTGTTTGCAAATAACTAGTGACCCCGGGGTAAGGCAGTGAATGGGTTACGTAGATCTAATACTGCTTACCTTTTAATCAAACCGAACGTTCCAAAATTTTAAGAATAATGGCTACAAATTTTACAGCTTAGCTGACTCAGTTGCCCTCTGACGTACATGAAACCTTTTTGCTATCGCTAGGAATCTAATTTCTTAAAACGCCATGTATTTTTCGTCTACAACAACTGTCGTCTGCTACTGTTCTAAATTTAGAATTTTCAAACTACGAATTTTCAAAATACGAAAAGAATGTCAAACAGTTTGGATCCTGATTAGGCCCTACACATGTAGGACCTGATCTGGATCGCAAACTGTTTGTAAACTTTATCATTAATTTAAAAACTTCACAGCAAGCGTGAAAACTAGTTAAACACCTTATCTTAAACCTTTTCTCTGTTAAATCTTCCCGAATTTAACATTTCAGAAATTCTGATTTTGTACTTTTAAAAATTAACTTTTAAAGATATATTTGTAACCCTCATTGAAAATGTAAATTCTAGAATAGATAACTTGGACCTCCTTGAAATATTGATAATTTATTAAGGCATGTTGTATCACCGGAAGTTAACCAAAGAAGAACATAAATATGGTTGAAGAGTTCTAAAATATTCACTAATCTTGATCTTATCTCTGCTGGTTTCCCGGTTTAACACAGGAACCAAATAATGATTCAATTAATGCCGGGAACAAGTCTCAGCATCCGGCCACTTTATTTTAAAACCTGGCTGATAAAAATGAAATTGGTTGCTAGGTGATTCGAAATCTTGGGTATACCTCAATGCCAGGTTAATCTTGAAATAGATCATTCCCTAAAACCAGTTGCATGAAAGGTGATGGGGAAGAAAAAAAGTGATACATTTAGAGTTTCTGGTGAGTTAGTGTTTTTTATTTTATTTTATTAATTTCTTATATTTCACATTTGTTTCATACTTCTTACGATTAAATAAGTATTTAACGGCAGGCGTCATATGCAATTCAGATAATGCACTATTTTTGACAAAAAATTCGAATACATGTATATACATACATGTATATATTTCACAAATATGGTTAAGCTAGTCGATCTTTTTTTTCGTAATTTTCTTCACCACAACCAATTTAAGACATGTTTTACACAAGACGTTGAATAATTTTTAATAAAGTCGAACATTCGAACGCGTTTTTAAACTCGTAATTAGATGGTTTTCTTCTGAATTTTTTTAATAAATTAAACATATCCGAATTTCAAAGTTAAAAAGTATAGCTAAGCCATGCTTTTCGTTGAAATACAGTAAAACCTTTCTATTACGACCACAAAATTGTGCGAGTTATTTATAGGTTAACGACAGGCCATTGCTTAACTCATTATCCCCTGAAACTTCCAATAGACAATTCCAGTTTACAATAAAGGCTGGTCTATTTTAGACTATTTAGGGTTGTTTTTCATAATATATTGCAAAATGACAAACAGTGAAGTCCCTGATTAGAGGGCTCCTGCAGGAGCCCTCTAATCAGGGACTTCACTGTTTGCATTAGACAAGTGTACTCTTTACAGGTACATGTTTTGTAAAGGACGCATATATGCGTCACTAGGGCACAATGAGTTAAAGCAATGTGATAGTAAAACAGAAAGCTCCTTTGAGTATCTTTGAGTGTAAAACAGTTTGTATCCTAATCAGACGCCGCGTTACGCGGCGTCTGATCAGCATCCAAACTGTTTTCAAATTACTAGTGTACTCGGGATAAGGCAGTGAAGGGTTAATACTATAAGTATAAATGTAGCTTTTTTAGTAGTTCTTTTCAAATCAGCTGACTGCTCTTCAATTCAACAGATAATGATTCTGGTAGAGTGCAAACTATTTCTTGAATTACATTACTGAAGTGGTACTCATTTAATCTCAATTTGGAATGTGATTAGTGTAGCGCGTTGTCATTTTAAACATATTTGTGTAAGAAATAGGAAGTGTTATTGTGTCTACAGCAACCAAATATTTCAGGTTAGAGCCAACTCAAGAGAAAAGCGCAATAGGCAAGTAAACTCGACTTTGCAAATTTTTTTTATCAAGATCAGATCGACAAGTCGATGTACGGACGTAGACAAAACTAAAAGTTATCCTGATCCACCAAATTCACATTTAGGGGACTAATTTATGTCCCATTAACCGACTGCAAACGCATTATGCAATTTAGACTTTTGGCAAATACAGCGCTCCCTCTCTTCTCTTCAACGACACCCAGTGGGAGACAAAAATGTGTGCGTTGTTCGGAGGGAGTAGTTAAAGGGAGTGAATTGGTTAACATTTGCAATCATATTGAATCCAGATCAGACGCCGCGTAACGCGGCGTCTGCTCTCGAGTCAAGCTGTTTGTCACTCGTCATTAATATTTTTTCTGTCAAAATGTCCAATAAGTAACCTTGAGAAAAACAGCAGACAACAACTTTAAGCAGACGATATTACAGCAGTAAAAGCGTTAGACATAATTGTCCTGTTCAGGGAACTGCGGCAAGAGTCTTTGTAAGGAGGGAATCGTTGTTGGGAGGGCCGTTGTAGGAAGGGAACAATGTTTCTTTTATGCTAAGCAGTGAATTATAGAGTTTTCTCAGTAGATTATAATGTTATAATCTACAGTGAATTATAACTTTTTATGAAATATTTTTTTGCCGGGATTTTTTTTATTGCTATTACCTCCTTTTAATTTGAATAAGACATACAAGATTATTTTGGTGTCGCACGTTCAGATTACAACGCCATCAAAATGATTCTAAGTCTGGAGCACTTTGATATTGAGAGGCTCCATACGGGGTATTTGACATGGCCCAAGTGATTAATCGGCGGCATTATATAAATATTTCTCTATTAAAAGCAAAAAGAAATGGAATAATTGTTTGTTTCAGTGTAGGATGGGGTTTTCTTTCATCTTGTGAAAAGTAAGGATTATATTTTCACTCGTGGCTTCGCCACTCGTGAAAATATAACCTTGCTTTTCACTCGATGAAAGAAATTCCCATCTTACACTGAAACAAACAATTATCCTCTATATGTTACATTCCAAAATATTTGACATCGATTAATTTTGAGAATTATATTAGACGAAACAGTAAAACGATTTATATAGGATATTACATGAGTGTTTATAATTTATTGGCTTTATTAAACGAGTCTTTTAGAAAACGGTAAAAACGAGGCTTTGCCGAGTTTTTATCGTTTTCTAAAACGACGAGTTTGATAAATCCAATAAATTATTAACACGAATATATATATATTCTTTTTATAACATAACCTAGACATGTTATTTATCGCAGCCTTTGAGGTCAAGTGAATGCTAAGTTCGATATCAGTAGATCTATACAGGAAAAAAAGTTGTTCCAAATCAACCCCGTTCACTAGCATAATGTTTATGTTTATGTTGTTATATGTATTAATAAACACTTTCATGTAGATCTAATATTGATTAATTACACCAAAAATCTATAAATTGAATCTACATGATGGAATGAAGACGTTGGAAATCGAACGTATTTTAAAACGTATTTCAATGACGTCACAAGTAAACGACGTCGTGGCGTACCTCATTTGCATAGTTATATAACTAGTTATATATGGCATTTAAGCAATGGGTGTTATTCAACGCTAGCGCCGTCTGTTATGTTATAAAAAGTAATAAACTTACAGTGAATAAACATTGCATTCTGAATTGAATATGATGATCATAAAAGTAGTAAAATCTACTTTCCTTTTTCTGTGTACAAATAACTTCAGGACCAGAAATGTGAGATGCTGCTTTGAAATGCAGCGACACCGAGGGTTGTCGATTCCGAGGCTGTTCAAAAAAAATCCTTGATACTTTTTTATGCAATTTAAAGTCCATAATTATGTAATTATAATCTCCAAATATGCCTAAAATAGCATTCACGTGTTTCATGAAATCAAATACAAAATAGGGTTTAAGCCAAATCCAGTTTTCAGGGTCTTTACAGTACCATACCAAGGCTCCAGATAAGAGTGAGTAAACTAAACAAATCAAACGTTTTCTCGCTTATTTCAGCACCAAAGCCTATGGTATTACTACTCATTAGAATTGTCTCAAAGAGACAATTCTAATGAGTAGTGACACCATAGGGTTAAATGCAGAAATAAAGATTTCAGTTTTTGAAATACTCCCCTTATCTGGGGCCTGCATACGTTGCACGTTCTCTGTATATATCAACAGTTTCAAATCATCCCAGTAGCCTGCTATCAAGACATTTTAAAAAAATATTATTTTCATAATTGTCACTACTTTTCTGATTTTAATTCCATATCTCTGTATTTCAGTTGAATAAGGTTTTGGAACAGGGTTTATATTTTATGTACAATGTTTGTCTTTATAGGTGAATATAGGAGATAAGAGTGAGATTGGGCGCCCCTAAACCCAGGTTTAACCCCCCAGTGGTTGTTAATAATTACTGAATTTATAATTAATTATTGATTGCTACTGACCGTACCAAGGCGGGCTCCTATATTTACTTAGCTTTATGTTTGTCTTGCGTGTTGTTTTCTATTTAGTGTGTCGATGAAGGAATGGTATTGTGTGTGTGTGTGTGTTTGTTGTGGTATGACTGTGTGTGTGTGTTCTGCTTGAGAGGTGGGAGTATTGTTTGTGTTACGTTTCCTGCTTGAGTCTTTCGTATTTATTTGACCCTAAAGTACTTCGATTTACAGTTATAGATAGAGCATGTAAATATGCATAACGTTGCAAGGAAAGAAACCCAATAAGAAATTTAGCCTTCTTTTAAATCCTAAACTTTATTGTATGTTTGTGAAATGCATGTAAATCATTGTAATAAAATATGTTTAAACCAAAGGCAAAGGATGGACCGACGGACTCACAGACAGGCGGACGGACGGACGGACAGACAGACGAACGGAATGAAACGAAACACATAGTCCACCCGGTTCCTCGGTACAATTGGGACTACTACCTGAAAAGCACCACGAAATGTATGTTGTCTGCTCTTATTTATTACACAAACATCTGTTACCTATGTGCACACTGTACTTTAATCATTTCCTCCCTAAAACTTCAAATTAACAATTCCAGTTTTCAATTTACTCAAGTCTATATTTCACCATTTAGGGTCATTTAATTAATTTACTGCTATATTGTAAACAGTGCATACCCTGATCAGAGGGCTCCTAACGGAGCCCTCTGATCAGGTTCTGCACTGTTTGCAAGTCAAGTTTACTCTCCAAGGGCAACCTACTTGCAAAGGACATGTACATGTATATGAATGGCTAGGGTTCAAAGGGTTGATATGTATGTTTTCTTTATCTAAGATGAATACAACATCTTGAGGTTGGTCATACCTCTGGAATTCCCTGTGCTAAAAATAACCTCTGTCGGCTTCATTCATGCAGCATGCATGCGGTTGTTGTCATGGTAACTGCGTGCCAAAAAGGTGAGCAGTAATACAAGCTGTGTTTTGTACCGTATTTCCTCTAAATGTAAACATACACGCGTAGCTACAGTCAAAATAATGACGTTCAAACATTCCTTCTTGCTTACATCATGCAATTGTAATGTTATTATTTACAACTGTTTACAGATTAGACTGTTTTGATGAATTATTCAAAATAGTATATCCCACAGTGTCTCTGAGACAGATTGGAAAGGAGATGTTGGTTTGGTATGAGGATATTAGAGAGAGAGCGTAGACGGAGAGAGATGGAGACATACAGACAAACAAAGACTGAGACACAGAAAGATACATGTGCATACATACAGACAGACAAATACAGAGAGAGAGAGAGAGAGAGAGAAAGAGAGAGAAAAAGAGAGAGAAAGAGAGAGAGAGAGAGAGAGAGAGAGAGAGAGCGAGAAACACACCTCCCACACATACCCACCCACACACAGAGGCAGAATGAAAGACATACAGACAGGTACAGAGATAGAGACAGAGAGAGAGAGAGAGAGACATAGAGAGAGATAGAAACAGACAGAGGCAGAGAGACAGAGAGACAGAGACTTACATTTTTGCCAGACGGGCAGGCATGGAAGTGGGGACGAGACAGACAGACACAGACATACAGAGAATGGGATAAGTTAGATAACCTCCTCTACCGATAACTGACTACTGTTTTGTAACCACAATACGATTGACGGAGTTGCTTTTGATGTAGATGAACATCGTTAAAGTAATGATATACATGTACATCGTAAATTACAATTATTTTGTATACTTAAGATGACAAATTAGTGTAACCACAAATTGACCGCCATTGAACCTATATAATTACATGAAGTTCGCTTGAGATTTTAAACGATGTAATGCATTGCACTTGTAGTTTATTGATAAAATTAATCGTGAAGTTTTTACCCCTTCACTGCCATATTGTCGTCTGCTTCAATATTGTTGTCTGCAACATCGCTTCAAAGTTAGATTTTAGGCAATATAACTGATGTTATTTCAAAACAGGTAGCAAACAGTTTTATCCTGATCAGACGCCGCGTTACGCGGCGTCTGCTCAGAATCAAAATTGTTTGCGAATGCGCTTTATGGCTTAATCGAGAGTGTAAGGGTTAGAGTATTTAAACAGTTTTGATTTGAACTTTCTTTTTACTTTCTTCTTCGGTTGTTTTATGTATGTCGCATGTTCATTCACTGTGACTTTCTCTACTATCTTTTTAAAAAGTTTTTATACACATTATTTTATCTTTCATTGAAAAAATGACATAATTATAAATTTGTTTAAGCTAGGAAACAAACTAAACTTTAAGAGAGAAAATGCGTGCCTAATCCAGGGACTGGTATTAATATATTTCGTAGCAAGATTCAACATCCAGACTGGTTTACACAGCAGGTAATAATTACCTTGATTTATATCAAAAGTTCGTATATACCAATACTATGCTAGATATTACTGTCGAACACCCGATAGCTCGTATTCTCTAAAGTCGAACGTATCCGTACTTCAAAGTTAAAACGCGGCTTAGCCACGTTTTAACTTTGAAATACGGATATGTTCAATCACAAAGCCATTTCGAATTATCGGCTTTCAATTGAAGAACTATGGGTTATAAGTATAAGCTGACTAAGTTCGACTTAAGCGAGGTTGAGTTCTCGAGGTTCGACAGTATATACATACCCTAGATCAAGGGCATCTGTACTATTTCCTTTGCGATTGAATCTAATAACATAAGAAGCTTATATACATTACTGCAGATATTACCCGTTTGCAAAGCATCGGTACCGGACAATGCTTTTGCAGACATACAGTCTATAGAATCAATAATAGTATGATGAAATGTAAGTACAATATCTGTTTGCAAATACTTATAGAATATTCAGATAATTATACTGCTGAAGTCAACTTTTCAGGATTTTCTTATACTATATTATATTTAATCCAGCATATTAAATTTCTTTTAATGAACGTACATCCCTTTTGTTTTACAATAACTATTAGGTGAAAATTGGCATGGTACTTTTTACTATCAATACAAAATGACGAGTTGTATAACATGTCGCGGCATGTCATTGCTTGGATGTAAACTTTTCCGGCTATTAGCGTATATAATTGACGTTTTTGAAAACAGTGTAGACCTCAATCAGACAGTCACAGAAGGAACTGTCTGATCAAGGCATGTACTGCTGATTTAAGTAACCTATCTGACAAGAGTCTGCACTATTTCCTGGAGGAAAATTTACTTATTCCAGCTTATGTAATAGTTTATATGATAAATATTCATAGTTATTGGTGATTTATATATGGCGTTCAGACGGAAAAGTGTTCATATTAGTTTAGCCTAAGACTTTACTTAAACCATGTCTGAATGAGATCCCAGGACATGAATTTTGCAGAATACCTAAAAGTGATTGTAAAATATCACCCGCCTATATACAATGCTATGTGTCTCTCATTTGGTATAAATGTTCTTTCTTTATCATTTCAGAAAGTATACATGTACCATGCAATCGCCGTGTTGTTTAGTGGCCATTCAAAACAGAATCATGATTGAGTATCTCTTAAGATCAAAGCGACCCCTGCTGGAGAACTCACGGAGAACATGGAAGCTTAACACAAGACAGAAGTAGTATAAAACGCCCCTAGTGACGATTTATCTTAACATGAGTGGCAAACTTCATAGAGCCTGATAAGACACCGAGTTACTCAGCGTCTGATCAGACTTCAAACTGTTTGAAATTAACGTAATTATCTAAGCACAAATGCGTTTATTGAGAGTGAGAGAGAGAGAGAGAGAGAGAGAGAGAGAGAGAGATGGGGGAGAGAGAGTGTGTGAGAGAGAGAACATTATTTTATACACTGATTGAACAGCTATGAATAGACGAGACTATATGCTAGGTGGGGCATACTTGTGGTTAAGTGATTATATGTTAAGCAGCACTTCCACAGACTGGGTTCTGCAAAGAAAGAAAGGTGTTTACACATTCCTCACGAATATTTTCAATAAAACACCAGTTAGGTGTTATTTTAGCTATTTGAAGTAAATTTACTATAGAGATTCCTGTTTTAAATGCCACGCAAAGGGATATACACGTAGAACCTCTCTATTACGACCACTAAAGAGAAGGCTAATTGTCTGTATCAAAGACAGGTGATAGCTTAAAGCTATGTGAAAGTGAAACAGAAAGCTCCTGTAGGAGCTTTCTGTTTCTTTCACAGCTTTCTGTTTCACTTTCACATTGCTTTAAGCAGTCACCTATCTTAAACGACTAATATTTGACGCAATTTAGTGGTCGTAATAGAGAGGTTCTACTAGAGAGGTTGTACGTTATTCTTGTCCATTAAATGCTTTTATGCTAGAAATGATATCCATTGCAAACAGTTTGAAGCCAGATCAGACTATTTTGTTCACTGGAGGAATAAGTTAAATGCGTAATAAAGCGTATCTATTGAGTAATGGTTTCGGTATCAAAATATGTAATGCTTTCTCAGGCAATATTTAACGACGCTCTAAGCAGTTAATGCTTAATGCTGGGCCTCTTTACGCTGCTTTCAGATACAATCTGTCCTTAATTAACTGCATATCAAACAATCATATTTTAATATAGCGCTCACTCTCTACAACGACATCCAAAGGGAGACAAACATTGAGTGCGTTGTTCGATGGGGGTCGTTAAAGGGAGGGAAATCGGCTTACATTTGCAAACAGCTTGACTCCAGATCATACGCCGCGTGACGCGGCGTCTGAATTGGATTCAAGCTGTTTGTCACTCTTCATAATATTTATTCCATCAAAATGTAACTTTGAGAAAAAGCAGCAGACGACAATTTTAAGCAGACGATTATTTAGCAGTAAAGGCATTAGACATATTTGTCATGTTTAGGGAGCTGCGGCAAATATCGTTGTTATGAGGGAGTCGTTGTTGGGAGGGCCGTTGTAGAGAGGGAACACTGTAATTTAAACTACAACAATATTGCACTAGTAATGGACAAAAACTCTGCATCTGACCTGAATCTCAACCTGTTGATATTTCTGTTAATGTAAGATTATATGTGTATAGTTTGAAGGATTTTGCAGTCGACAATTATTAAAAAAAAGAAGCAGAAAATACTCCAAGGATAGTAGATTCTTGATAACTGGAACATAGGCCTACACATAAGTTTCTAAACATAGTTCTACAGATGAAGCTCTGTTTTTCATTGTGCTTTACATGTCAAGGCTGCCATAATTTCATCATACAAAATCCTAAGATTTCTAAATTTTCTATTTTCTATAAGCGCGATTTTACGAATCGTACCTTTCATACTTTACCCCATAGTCTGTTTGTAGTTTTGAATACACGTGACTGCTTAAAGCAGGTTGAAAGTAAAACAGAATGCGCCTTATCGCGCATTTTGCATTATTTTCAACCTGTTTTAAGCTACTATCTGCTATAATAAAAATCCGAAGATTTCGGTAAAATCCAAAGATATGGCAGCCCTGTATTTACCAGTATTATCAAGGTAGGCTGTGCACTCCAGGTACCGCCCATCTCGGTGTGTTAGTCGTCTTGAGAGTAAACATGCTTGATTCCATGATTAAGACGACAGCGATTGGGCATTGTTGACAACATACGAGTTAATACATTGTGACAGCAATGCCTGTACTGAAACTAATACTAAACCTACTAGAGAGAGAGAAAGACAGCGAGAAGTGAGGAGAGGCAGAGGGAAAATGGACGGGAAAGATATAAAGAAAGAAATAGAGGCAAAAAGAGAGAGAGAGAGAGAGAGAGAGAGAGATAGAGAGAGAAAGAGAGAGAGAGAGAGTGAGTGAGAGGGAGAGAGAGAGAGAGAGAGACAAACAGACATACATACATAAAGACAGGTACAGAGAAAGACAGAGATCGAGAGACATACACATATAGAGAACAGAGAAGAGACAGAGAAACAGAGAGAGACAGTAAGATATGGAGAAAGAGAGAGAGACAAACAGACATACAGACATAAAGACAGGTACAGAGAAAGACAGAGATCGAGAGACATACACATATAGAGAACAGAGAAGAGACAGAGATACAGAGAGAGAGAGACAGTAAGATATGGAGAAAGAGAGAGACAGAGAGACAGAGAGAGACAAGAGAAGAGAGAAATTCAAACGGACACTACCGGTTTACAATGAAGTCTTGTCCACTTGTTACTATTCAGTGATGTTTTGTAATGTACTGCATAGTGACAAACGATTCAGACCCTGATCAGAGACCCTTTAAAGAGCCGTCTGATCTGGGTCTATATTGTTTGCGTTAGACGAGTAAGCCCTTTACCGATAAACGGTAATAGATTGTTATGTATACATGTTTTCGCCGCTAGGGTAATATCAGATTTTCTGATTATTCTCATTACGTTGATATTATACACTCATGTTCGAAATCATTTCTAGAAGAAAATACAAAGCTGTTAAAACATTCAGGGTAGCCTAGCGTTTTCCAAAAATCAGATCAATGTCATGTATTAAAATACCTGCGTGACAACCATATTTCAACTAAACGCACATTAAAGGACAACTTTCTAAACAATCACCCTATTCAACGCGGCTAGTCATTAAATTAACTGACATTTTGCAAATGGTTTGGACCATGATCAGACGCCGAGTACTCGGCGTCTGATCATGATCCAAACTGTTTGACATCCACGATCGATTGGTAACATGTTTATTTTTAATAAAATGACTCAAAATCATATTTGAAAAAAGCATAATAATAAGATGCAGACGACAATTTTGACGCAGACGACATAACATCAGACTAAGGGTCGAATAACATAACTTTCCGAACTACTTACATGTGCTACATGAAGTGGTATTCCTACATCGGTTCCGCCTTGCATCTTGAACCCCCATGGCTGACTGGTGTCAAATCTTCGCAGTTGTACCACGTTGGACATTTTTGACTAGAAAGGCGACAATATTCTGTATTTAATTAAAATATTCGTACTTCCGTACACGTTTACCGGTTACTCCAGGTATCCCACAAGTCTCCAGGTGAAAAACACTATTGCCCGAGCCTTGACGATGCAAACGATAATTATAGGTATATAATACCGTAGTTACTGCAGTAAAAGCGCCCCCTACCGGGAGTCTGATGAAGAGATTAGTAAATGGTCAGAGGCAACTACAGCGCTCCCTCACTACAACGACACCCAATGGGAGTAAACAAATGTGCGTTGTTCGGAGGGAGTCGTTGTAGGAAAGGAAATTGGCTTACATTTGCAAACAGCTTGAAACAAGATCAGACGCCGCGTAACGCGGCGTCTGATCTGGATTCAAGCTGTTTTCACTCGATATTAAGGTTTTTATGTCAAAATGTCCACATTATGTATCTTTAAAAAAAACGACAGACGACACTTTTAAGCAGACGGTATTGCAGAAATAAAAGCGTTAGAAATAATTGTCCTGTTTAGGGAACTGTGGCAAGGGTCGTTGTAAGGAGGGAGTCGTTGTTGGGAGAGCCGTTGTAGAGAGGAAACACTGTAACATTGAGTGCTTAGAACGATTTGGCTAACATTTGCAAACATTTTAGATCAAGATCAGACGCCCAGCGTAACACGTAACGTGGCGTCTGCTCTGAGTCCAAACTGCTTGATACTTGTTTTCATTTTCCTTCTGTCAAAGTGTCCACTGTTTAGTTTTAAGATAAAAAGCAGACGATAATTTTAAGAACACGATTTTAAAACAATGAGAGGGTTAACCTTTCGCATGCAAGGCAGACGGTCGTCTGCAAAATGTTTCGTCTGAAGAGGTTTATTTACTTTTTTTTATCTGATCGTTTTTATTTTTCATTTGATTTTTTAATCTTTTTAAAGGGACTCGCAACCGGATGGTGTACTTGTCAAAATAAAATAAAATACTCAAATAAAAGCAAATTTGTGGCATTATTTGGCTTCTGACATTAAAAAAATATGATCAGTCCAAAAAAAGTCTCAAGAATCGTCACCGAATCTTAGATTTTTAGATATTTTCCATCGTTTTTCTATACCGACTAGTAGACGGTATAGTTGTTGTTGTTGCTTCTCTACACGGGCTCAGACATAAACACGAGCCGAATTACGAAGTTGTATGCATTTTCGATCGCTACACATTGAAATACGTTAAATCGATCCAAGATAAACGGATAGTTCCGTGGTCCATTGGTCTAAGCGGTTTCCCCTATTTTGCCTTCTGTCCGCCAATGCCGGGCCCCGGGTTCGAATCCCACCAGAGACCAATATTTTTTTTTATTGAAACACATTTTTTAAACAGAATTTCTTATCCTAAACTAATTCTTTACCATTTATATAAGCGTTTGACACATATTTACAAATTACTATTTTTAATGCACCATCTGGTTGCGAGTCGCTTTAAAGCTTTTTAATAGTTTTTATGGACTATGAAATAGTTTGGATTCAGGTGAGACGCAGAATTAATCTGCGTCTCGTATGGACCCACACTATTTTGAATAGTCTGTATCACCAAGGGCCCAATTCATAAAATTTCAAACGCCAAAAATTGTCGAAAGTCATATTACATGTATTAAAGTCTCAATGTTTTATTTATTTCTCCATCGAATCCAGTCTTGTGACATCTCTTAGGAATCGTCTTGAAAAGACGATTCCAAAGAGATGTCACAAGACAGGATTACATCGAAAATCAGAAACTAAATGTATTTTAAAATTTTGACCGGTTTTTGAATTACGAATTTTTATGCAACGGGACCAAGTGCCTCATCTCATCCTCACTCTTTCTTCATACTCAGCGCAGTATGATAAAAAAATACACCATTTAAGGGTGTATCAAACATATAAGCGAATTTTTCAAAGTATTTAACTTTTTTCTTTCTTTCATGTTTATTTTGAAAGAGCTGTTTATGATAAATGAAACAAACAGGAAAAAACCACATATGTTGGTGTTCATTATTTTGCACTACGGCAATTTAAAAAAGATGTGTCAAATTCAGACTTTTTCTCAAATTTTGTCAAATTTAAAGTATAAGCTTAAAAAAAATCTATTTTAAATAAAAACAAACATGGCAACTATGTATTTCATGTCTCTGGAAGTATTTTGACATAAAGAAACTAAATCAAGACTAAATTTTGGATAATATGAATCTCTGAATCAACAACATGGTTTTTATGGGTTATGGTATTTTTTAAAACAAAAAAATATGAGACATATTAAAAAAAATATTTTTCTAGTTTTTACTCTTTTCTTATATTCTACCAGATGAAAATCCATACAAAAACAGTTCAAAATATGAAAAGAAATTGATAGGTTAGTGTTGAAAATATTGAGCTATTGAAGAAAAAGGAGTTATCTCCCTTTACAAAATTTGCAAAAAAGTACCATATCGATGATATTGAGAGCTTCATCAATTTCACATTTGGTGCCTGTTTTGTCTTAAACTAGTTTTTGTATGAAGAAATACTACCATATAGACATGAAATAAAGAACACAAAACCAAAGTACCATGTTTGAAATGGATTTTACTGAAGCGGGCTGTTTGAAAAGGACAAAATAAGAAAAAGTGGGTGGAGTAAATTTACACCTTTTAAAATGGCCGTAGAGCCAAAAGTTGTACACAAAAATGTACACTTTTTCTATTTTTCTTATTCATCTTAAATAATTCTTCAATACAAAACCACCATAGAGTGTTTTAATATAGATCTACTTTGAAAAATTCCCAAATTCATGAGTTTGATTCACCCTTAAAAAGATAATATATTGAAAGATATTTAAAACATGCAGAAGTAGGATGCAATATGTCTGATCAAGGTAATACGCTGGGGGATTTTTTTGGTTTAATTAAGCACAAACTTACACATAACACTTGTTCCAAATTTGATAAACATGTATAGCTATAAAGATCTAATTTAATAATCAAAATATATAACATTTTGTATAGCAAGGTTTCCTACTAATCTTAATAGATTTGCACAGGGTAACTTTGTGATTACATATACAGCGCTCCCTCTCTACAACGACACCCACTGGGAGACAAAAAAGTGTTCGTTGTTCGGAGGGAGTCGTTATAGAGAGGGAAATTGGCTTACATTTGCAAACAGCTTGAATCCAGATCAGACGCCGCGTAACGCGGCGTCTGATCTGGATTCAAGCTGTTTGTCACTTGTCATTAAGTTTTTTCTGTAAAAATGTCCATTATATTACTTTGAGAAATATAGCAGACGGCAATTTTAAGCAGACGGTAACGTTAAACATAATTGTAATGTTTTGGAAACAGCGGCAATGGTCGTTGTAAGGAGGGAATCGTTGTTGGGAGGGCCGTTGTAGAGATGGAACACTGTACGAACAGTTTGCAGACGGAAGGGTTTGCGCAAGTAAACAACGTCAAGTACCAAGGGTTAACCATGATAGGCCGAAGAGGTTGCTTTCTTACTATTTCTCCATTTTCTATCATTTATTTAGTTTTTCATAAATTGCTTAAAACTTTTAACGAAAGCGCTCAAACGATTTTTCCAAGGCAGTAGCTTTCGGCGTAACTGCCTGAATAAAAATGAAAAAAGATACACTGAAAACAACCAAGAGTACAACACACCCAAAACAAACAAACAATCGAACAACAACAAAATTAAAAAAAAAACGCTCATAAAGCAAGAGGAAATTCTCCCACAGGAGCGATCAGCGTTAACTATATTATGATTTAAGCCTACACATTTCGTTAACGATATATCGTTATATAAAATGTAGAACATGTTATCATTTTCCCACAAATCGCGTTACAGTGTGGAACATACTACATTTGCTACATTTATTTGAAATGCATTTGAGTTTAGTTTAGTTTAAACAGGAAAGAATGTCTTCTCCATTGTATGTCCCCCCTTTAGAATGTTCGTAAATTGCGACTTTACTGTAAAATTCACTCGGCCTTGCAAACGTTCTGAACGCAAGATGGGATATTTCAAAGTTCCTTTTTGCAATTCCAACTATATTCCTCAAATGATTTCAAAGCACGTCATGGGTATGGGATTTGCACATGCTTGCTATAGGTCATCATCGCAACTATAGTACAGCCTCTCCTCTCTATTGCTAACACTAAATTGTGTGAATATTTTGGTGTTTAAGACAGGTGATTGCTTAAAGAAAGGTGACAGTAAAACAGAAAGCTCCTTTAGGAGCTTTCTGTTTTACTGTCACCTTGCTTTAAGCTCTCACCTGTATTGTATACAATCAATTATCCATCTTTTAAATGGTCGTAATGGAGAGGTTTTACTGTATTTCCCCATAGCTTTTGTTGATAGTATTCAAGTAAGGCTGTTACTGTATGCAGCTAGCAGATAAAGCAGAACACTTCATTTGGTAATCTTATATCCATTGAGAACTGGCGACGTCACTAAAGTGAAATCATTTAAAGGTTGATTCCCAATCTAGATCAGAAAAGTTGATGAGAAACGTATGTGTAGAGTTGGGCAAAATAAAAACAATAATTTGTATTCAATATTTATATTGTCTGTTGAAAAATGATTCATAGTTTTTTCCAAACCAGAAATTGATCTCAAAATGAAATCCTTGGTAAAAAAAAATAGTATGACGTGTATGCAAGTCATAATGTCATTCAAACACATCGTTCCTTCAAAAGCAATCAATTTTACAGTTAAACTTGTATTAGACGATGGCTGAAAATGTAGCCCATTGGACTTTCAACAAAGATGCGCACCCAGTGCAAGACTACGGAAAATTTCTGCATCTTATGGTGCCACTTGTCAAAAAGGATTTTAATAAACATTTGCATCGCCTAATATAGATTTGAATGTACCTTCATTTGATTGTTTACATTATACAAACCAGACTGTAAATAAAATAACATATATGGGCAAATAATATTGTTACCAAACATTTTAATAATATAAATATGTCAGATGACGAGTTTTCTAATACATAGTTTGTCGGTTAAACACAACCTGACAGCTATATATGCTATTGCAGTCAACCAAAGGTGGAACCCAATAATTACATGAAACGAACATAATCCCCCAAATCACAAGTCGAATTTCTTCCAATTGCTTACCACTTTCGGATTCGGGAATGATACAAAAGAAACGAAGCGAACTATTAAGTTAAATCCCATTCACTGCCATGTCGTTACATGTTTTAAACAATTATATTCTGCTTTTCATGTCTTAAATTGAATTTCAGTTATTTTTACTAAGGAAATATTGAAATGAATTTCAAACAACTTGGATCCTTTCACGGCGTCATACAGTATGGGCTGTCTATTAGTAAGTGTAATGTTAAACCCTTCTCTGTCTTACCCCGAGTACACTTGTTACCGGTATTTGCAAACCGTTTGAATTCTGATCCAAACTAATTGACACTCAATTATATATTTCTTAAGTCAAGTACATACAATTTCAATTCTATAAAAAGGCAGCCGACAAGACTAATCGTAAATCTGATGACGCCATGGAAATGATTGACATTTCACAAAACCTTCACAGTTTTCAAATGATTGGCTTGATATGATAGCTATCGCTGATCAATCATAGCTGATTAATGTTGGATAAAAGAAAAAGTAACTTGTTTATTAGCAGGCGCAAATAAGCGCTTTCGTGGTATCAGATGGTACAGTGGCAAAGGGAAACAATCTGCACGTTAAAATTGTTGATATAGCTTGGCGTGTTCCCCTTTGCATATTTGTTTTGCCAATATCTTCAAACTATTGAGGGTTTAACAAATACACGTTTATACTATGATCCTTCAAAAAGTTCTGTTACTTGACCTTTTTCTTGGAATCTACATGTAAAATTATCATAAGTATGTGATTCATCTGTATGGCGGATACAGTGACGTATACTACGTTGACAATAACATCTTACATTAATATAATATTATGCACTGCTCTTTTCTAATATTTCGACTTCTAAGGGCCTTTTGGAAAAGGCCCTTAGAGGTCGAAATATTAGAAAAGAGCAGTATATATATTAATATTAATTTAATTCCCTATCTGGAATATTGAAAAACATTATTGTGAAATAACATCTTAGTTGTGAAAAAGATATCAATGTTGGTCAGTCAGTCATAGGCACTGGTCATATATTGCATATGAACATAACCATATTTGTAGATCATATGGCTTAGAAAAAGTGCCATACCGGTTTTTATACTCGTCCTAGTTTATTGGAAGTTTTCTACATTTTTAAGCCAGCAATGCTCAATACTGCATAGCTCTAGTCTTGATAATAAGCCCGAAATACGTTTGACCTTCTTCTTTGTAAGATTAAAGCATACATTCAAGTGTATATTATTTATAATAAATAGGGGATCTTGTATGAGTGCTCAATATTTATCATTTTAAATAAACGAGTAGACTAAAATAATATGACGCGAGCCTTGGCGAGTGTCATATTCATTTTAGTCAAAGAGTTTATCAAAAATGATAAGAAATAAGCACAAATGTGAGATTGTATTTATCACATAACAAGTGTAAGCACCTATTAAATTGATTGAAGCCGTAGTTTGTAGATACTCCGCTATAAACGATATTTACATAATGGTTTTATGCCACTCCAAGACCACAAGTTATGTGATAATATGATTTAATTAAATTATAAAAATGACAATAAAACATGTTCCAAATTGATTATTAGTTACCTCAACTTGTCACGTATAAGTGATTTTCAATTTCATTTAAAACAGGATATAGTTTTGCAACAGAAAAACAAATTGTATATTTCGCAGTAAATAAGTTGTTAATTTAACAATTTTAAACTGTTTATATGAATATTCTATTATTCGACAAACTACACTTGATTCAATTATACATGTACTTTGTTTTGAAACGGTCATGTAGCATCAAATAAACGATACTGTTGACACAATAACGCATACTTTTACATGTCGTCCCTGGTCGAATGTTATCAGTTGCCCAAAATAGGTTACAGTGGAGAATCTGTTATTCCTTCCCGTTTAAACGCAAACGTACGCAAACGCAAAGCACTAAAACGTAGAAAAGAACAACTTTTGGACAATTCTGATATTTCATGTTTATCTTGGTGGCAAACAGTTTGGAGCCTGATCAGACGCCGGGTTACCCGGCGTCTGATCTGACTCCAAACTGTTTGCACTGCAAATAATAGTTTTAGCGTAAACGCGTTTATTGGGAAAGAATAACAGATTCTCCACTGTATACCAAAATTCAATGGAACACATAAATGAATATATCATCAGAGAGTAGGCACTTCTGTTCATACATTTACAAGAGGAATGACACTTAGGGTATGTGTTTCTACGCAACTATTTCTCATCTCTCTTATAACGTAAGGGAATAGAATTGAAACATGCATAAATGTTAAGAGAGACAATTCAACAAGGCATATCTCAACGAATACAATAAAACAAATCATACATGATTAGCCCCCCTTGAACTTAAAACGTATTTCATTGGAGCGCGAAATAAAGACAACAAAATCAGAGCGCATTGAGAGAACAGTGCAAACAGTATTTTTAGATCTATGTATTCAAATATGCTATAAGAAAGATATAGTTGACTGTGCCCATGCCACGAGAAGGTTAACCTTTGTTTAATTTCAAAACAGTGTTGACCTAATTCAACATTAATTTCAGTATTTTTCACAATGATGTCTAATGTAAATAAGATATAATAATTATGATACATTTTAGGAACGTCATTTCCGATTTTACCGTCTAATTTGTCTGACACAGCCAACGAAAAGGAGCTAAATTATCAAAAGTTTACGTAAATTGCCTGTGTAATACAGGACAACAGTAAAATGTCTTAAACGTCTAATAAGAGTTTTCGTTTTACTTTGATAATGCATTTATACTACTTTTAGAGAGGACCTTATTACACCAAGGAGTAGTCGATTAGCAACAAACTGACTATACACCTGATAATAATGGGACCGTGATGAAATATTAAGGAAAAGTTATTGACCTTTTTGACCATGATCTTCTGTAGTCTAGTGGTAAACAAGCTGAACCTTCAATGTGACCGTCCAAGTTCGAATATTTGGATATGAATGCTATTTGACAGCAGGTAACACCGGAAACCCATTGACCAGGACAACTACCGACAAGGAAAAATAACAGTCAATAACTGACAACTATCAAAAGAGTAAATAGTGGACAATAGGATACAACAACTGGCAACAGAAAACAACTGATAATGTCCAGACGGACAGCAATTGACAAACATGATAAAGGATAACAGTTGTTAACTCATTGAGCCCTAGTGACGCATATGTGCGCCTTTTACCAAAGGTGTACCTGTGCAGAGTACTCTTGTCCGATGCAAACAGTGAAGTCTCTGATCAGAGGGCTCCTGCAGAAGCCCTCTGACCAGGGACTTCACTGTTTGTCATTTTGCAAGTTATCACAAAAAAGCCCAAGCTTAAATGGACCTGCTTTTATTGCAAACGTGTATTGTCCATTGGAAGTTTCAGGGGATAATGCGTTAATGGACAAAACCTGACCAGACGTACAAAGAACGACATTGGACAAGGGACGTCAGCTGACAGCAACGGACAACAGGTGACAACGGACGACAGGTGACAACGGACAACAGGTGACAACGGACGACAGCAGGAACCGGTGGACGACAAATGATATCCGACAACAAACGATAACAGACAACAAACGATAACGAATGTCTGAGTCTAACAACAACTAAGAACCGAAAACGTATGATAGCTACGAACGGACAAGAGGCGACAGTTTATTCGCCAGGAGGGTGACCCTTTTACCTGACGAATGAACCAGTTTGCAGTGATTATCGCTTGTTACATGTATATACAGTCCTAACTTCGATATCTCGAACTCGGTTAAATCGAGCATACCCGTATTTCAAAGTTAAAACGTGTTCCACGTTTTAATTTTGAAATATGGGTATGTTCGACCTAACCGAGCATGAAATAATTCAGTTCATGTGTCGAACTATCGGATATTTCGAGTAAAGCGAGTTCGAGATATCGTAGTTCGACTGCACAATATATTGAAAAAGGAATGTGCGTTGCGTTAAATAAAGAAACAGTAAATTTATACCAGTGTATTATCATTCATTAGAACACGGATAGTCGTTGAGATGCTAGTAATTAAATCACGAGTTGATATGCATAGTAATTTAATCACGAGGTCATAGACCTCTTGATTTAATTACCAGCATCTTAACGACTACCCGTGTTTTACTGCACGATTATACACTGGTATGAGTTCTTATTTCGATTCTAACACTTCAGTCAAGCAACAATTTGCACCGACGCAACAGAGCTACGTTGTTTTTGGTGTACGTTTTTTTGAAGCCATCATTACGTCACGTTAAGCTGTATTGAGAATTTAATCAAAGTTAAAATTAACGTCAGAAAAGTTAATACATGTTCAAGTATAAATATTATGCTGTAATACAGAAATTATATTTTCAACACACCCTTCATAATGTTATCTAGCTCAAAGAAAAACGGAAACTAATATCTATTAAAATAAAAAGGACTAGACGTTTGAAAAATCAAAATAATATCTTTTTGATATCTCTTTGTAGAATGGCCCATCAAACGGTTATTGGTATTACATAGATTATGCATTGTAAAGCATCTTTAATTCTTACTTTCATAGACATACTTTTTCTTGATTTGATTATTCTGCGGCTATCAATCATTCCGGTCTGCCAATACGACAGCTCCAATTAGAAATTCTGCTTTGTTTTGCAAAATACAGTCGAACTTCGATATCTCGAACTCGCTTAACTCAAACTATCAGATATGTCGACACATGAAATTCATTATTTCATTCTCGGTTATGTCGAATATACCCGTATTTCCAAGTTAAAGCGTGGCTAAGCCACGTTTTAACTTTGAAATACGGGTATGTTCGACTTAACCGAGTTCTAGATATCGAATTTCGACTGTAGTGCATATTTAGAATACAGTAAAAACCTCTCTATTACTACCACTAAAATCTGCTTTGTTTTGCAAGATAGTGCAAATTTTGAATACAGCAAAACCTTTCTATAATGACTATCAAAACAATGGCTAGTTAGTTGTAGAAAGACAGGTGAGCGCTGAAAGCAAGGTGACAATAAGGCAGGTTTTGTCATGGCACAGCTCAAATGTTTTGTTGACTCAAGGAGTTCCAAATATGTTTCAAACTTACATGCGGTACAGTAATTCATGTACAATAGTTTTGTGATTCCTTAATTAATTTATTAGATCTACACTGTGCCATACGGCTTTTTTACGACACTGTGGAAAACCTATAGTTTTGACAAAAACTGCCTTTTGCATCCCATTAAGTACGACACTTTTCCGTTAATACTTTTCTTGTTTTTCGACCTAGTGCGGTGTCTGCACGCGCTTTTGACAATACCGCTCCCTTGCAACTACATATTTGGCGACCTTACAACAAGAATAAGCGAGGTTCCTTTACTAGAAACGATGGAACGATTAAACCTGGGCCAATCCTAATATAGGCTATTCTAAGTTAGTTAGATTATTTTTAATTAAGTTTTTTTTAGCATTTAGCATTAGCACTCGCGTGTGATTCAAGACCGGATCGAAACTGTTTTCAAATATATATAATGTCGTGCTCAGCAATATACGGGTTAACCCATTTGTGCCCACGATCCCATATATGGGACATAGACAAACAGTGAAGACTCTGATCAGACGCTGCAATATGCGGCGTTTGGTCAGAGTCTACACTGTTTGCTGATACAGTAGGAATATCAATATAAAACAAAACGAAAATGATTTTTTTACCAGGCATCCATTTGATAAAAGATGGACTTATCCAATGTATAAACATGGAAGAATCCACTGGGAGCAAATGGGTTAAAAAGAGCACTAGTTCTATTTGACCTTATTCCATATTAGATCACCTATTGATTGTTTAATTTATCTAGTTGTCTTGGACTTTATTTGAAAGCAAAGTGCAGACAGCACTTGTGAAACAGACGGTGTATGAATGCGCGCTGATCATGCCTTATCTTGTATACTTGTAAACAGTTTGGGTGTAGATCAGACGCCGAGTAACTCATTCTTATCTGAACTCAATCTGCTTGAAATGCCAAATTAGGATGTGTTTCAATTCAGAAATATATCTTACTTTGATAAGTTTTGCAGACAATGAGTTTAAAACAGACCAAAATTTGATATGGCAAGAAAAAAGTTCGGAGTAAATACAGACATTCTTTCGTCTGCTGCATGATAGCCAGTCTAACTGTGAGCGCGTGCAACAGGTGCGTGCGTACACTGCACTTGACAACATGCTGTAGTCTGCGAGTGATATCCTTTTGGCGACTAGCAATTGTCGTCTGCAACCAAAGTTTCGTCTGTTTAAAACAAACTACAGTGATCCCTCACTTCAACGGTCCTCCCAATAACTACTCCCTCCTTACAACGACCCTTGTCGCAGTTCCCTAAACAGGACAATTATGTATAACGCCTTTACTGCTGAAATATCGTCTGCTTATACTTGTCGTCTGCTGTTTGTCTCAAAATTACATAATGAACATTTTGACAAAATAAACGTAATGACGAGTGACAAACAGCTTGAATCCAGATCAGACGCCGCGTTACGCGGCGTCTGATCTGGATTCAAGCTCTTTGCAAATGCAAGAAAATTTCCCTCCCTATAACGACTCCCTACGAACAACGCACACAATGTTTGTCTCCCATTGGATGTCGTTGTAGAGAGGGAGCACTGTAACGTAAATTCAAATACATGATCTACGAAAAATGATGTGCACAAGAGTTGATATAAGCTAGATGTTAACAACACGGCTTCTGTTTGCCTGATTCTGCTTCAAACTATGAGCAGCTTTTCAGTTCTCTTCAAGTTGTACAAAGGGCATTTACAGCGCTCCCTCTCTACAACGACACACAATGGGAGACAAATATATGTGCTTTGTTCGGAGGGAGTTTTTTTAGGGAGGGAACTTGGCATACATTTGCAAACATTTTGAATCCTGATCAGACGCCGCGTAACGTTAATTAGAACGTTAATTTAACGTTCATTGCTGATTGCTGATAATGTGATCGCCGTTTTGGGGACTGTCTTTTAATGTTTATTCATGTTTTATTTCAGATCCAATTGTAGTTATTTTGTCTTACCTCGCTTTATAGGCACATTTATGTTATTCCATGTGAAGCGCTTTTGAACGCACAACCCCTGTGTGAAAAGAGCGCTATATAAATCTGGTATAATAATAATAATAATCTGGAATCAAGCTGTCTGTCACTCGACATTAAGGTTTTTATGTCAAAATTTCCATAATGTAACTTTGAGAAAAACAGCAGACGACAGTTTTAAGCAGTCGATATTGCAGCAATAAAAAAAGGTTAGACATAATTGTCCTGTTTAGGGAACTGCGACAAGGGTCGTTGTAAGGAGGGAATCGTTGTTGGGAGGGCCGTTGTAGAGAGGGAGCGCTGTACCTGTGAAAATACGCTTGAAATTTCACACAGGTGTTTCTTAGATAGACAGTACAGTGTTCCCTCCCTGCACGGCCCTCCAAACAACGACTCCATCCTTACAGCGACCTTTACCACATTCCAGAAACAGGACAATTATTTCCAACCTATATACGACAGCTTAGTATTTTGTCGTCTGCTGTTTTTCTCAAAGTTTTAATCCTATTATTTGTACAGACGATGTAAAAGTTATTTGATAGAAAGTTGGAACAAACCTCTCATCATTTTGTGTGTATTAATTTATTTGATTTATTGAAATTAAAAGAGTTAGATATGGCTTAAGGTGACACGGTTACACGTTATAATCAACAGATCAAACAGTCGTTTCAAACCGTTACAATACAGTGATCTGATCCTATCAAATGATATAATAGGAATAGGCCTTCCATAAGTACTAGAAGAATACAAATTTACGAATCTTCATCTGACTGTTTGTCCCGTTTCTCTATTTCTCTTTTTTCTTTCTTTCTTTCGTTCAGTTTTTCTCTCTCTTTCTCTCTCTGTATCTCCGGTTTTGTGACCTGCCTGTTTGTCCGTCCGTCAACCCATCGCTTTCCTGTCTCACTGTCTCTCTTCTCTGTCTGTCTGTCTGTATGTCTTTGTATATCTGTATGTCTGTCTCTCGTCTTTCGATTCTCGTTTCTATCTCTCCGTTTGTGTCTGTCTGTTTAGATGCAAGTTTTGTAAAACCGTCGGTCCGACCCCACCCCATCCCCCTCACCTCTTCCATCGTTCTATTTCGTTTTCCGTCTCTCTCTCCTATCTCACTCTCTCCGATTGTGTTTATCTGTAAATCTGCCAATGTGTCTGTCCGTCGGCCCGCCCGTTCCCGTCTCTCCCGCCTCTCTCTTTCTCTCTAGCGACATTCTCTCTTTATCTCTCTCTCTTTCTTTTCCACTTTATTTCTCTCTTCCAACGTTCTCTCTCTCTCTCTCTTTCCCACATTATCTCTCTCTCTCTCTCTGTATGCATGTCTTTCTGTCTGTCTCTCTGTCACTCTCTCTTTCTCTCTCTTTGCCTCTATGTATCTATCTGTATCTCTCTGTGTCTCTCTCTGGCTGTATCCCTGTCTCTGTCTGTCTGTTCTCTATGACTCTCTCTGTCTCTCTGCATCTCTCTCTGTCTGTCTGTATGTCTGTCTGTCTCTGTCTGTCTCTGTCTCTCTATCTCTGTCTCTCTATCTCTCGCTGTTTCTGTCTCTGCCTGTCTCTATCTCTGTTAATGTCTCTGTTTGTCTCTGTCTTTGTCTCTTTCTCTATCTATCTCTGTATTTGTCCCCCTCTACTTCTGTCTCTCTGTGTCTGTCTCCTACTGTTTCTGTCTCTGTTTGTCTGTCTCTGGCTGTCTCTCTGTTTGTCTCTGTCTCTGTTTCTCTATATCTCTCTTCTCTGTCTCTCTCTATCTCTGTCTCCCTCTGTTTCTGTCTCTGTTTGTCTGTCTCAGGCTATCTCTCTAATTGTCTCTGTTTGACTCCGTCTCTGTCTCTCTATATCTCTCTTCTCTGTATTTCTCTATCTCTGTATATATCTGTCTCTGTCTCTCTCTGCCTCTCTCTCTCTCTCTCTCTCTCTGTCTCTCTCCCTATCTATGTATCTCTGTCTCTGTCTGTCTCTGTCTCTGTCTTTGTCTATCTCTGTCTAGCTATGTCTCTTTCTCTGCTTCGCGTTTTCTCTGTCTCATTCTGTCTCTGCCTCTGTATGTCTCTGTCTCTCTCTGTCTGTCTCTGTCTATGTCTCTCTGTGTCTATCTTTGTCTCTCTCTCTCTGTCTGTCTCTGTCTCTCTATGTCTACATCTGTCTCTGTTTCTGTCTCTCTGTCCCTGTCTCTCTCTTTATCTCTCTGTCTCTGGCTGTCTGTTTGTCTGCCTGTGTGTCTCTTTGGCTCTATTTTTTCTCTCTGTCACTCTCTGTGTATCTCTGTCCTTCTCTGTCTTTCTCTGTCTCTCTGTCTCTCTCTGTCTCTCTGTCTCTCTCTCTCTGTGTCTCTGTATTTCTCTGTCTCTCTCCTTCTGTCTGTATGTCTCTCTCGCTCTCTCTCTTTCTCTCTTTGTTTATGTCTCTGTTTGTCTCTGTCTCTGTATATGTCTCTGTTTGTCTCTGTCTCTATTTCTTTTTGTCTTTGTCTCCCTTATCTTCTGTCTCTCTTTGTATGTCTCCCTCTGTCTCTGTCTCTCTGTCTCTGGCTATGTATCTTATTGTCTCTGTTTGTCTCTGTCTCTATATTTATCTTCTATGCCTCTCTCCATCTCTGTTTCTCTCTGTCTCTGTGTCTCTCTGCCTCTCTCTATATATCTGTCTCTCTCTCTATGTGTCTCTCCCTATCTATATATATCTGTCTCTGTCTGTCTCTGTCTTTGTCTATATCTTTCTAACTCAGTCTCTGTTTCTGCCTCGCGTTTTCTCTGTCGCACTTTGTCTCTGTCTATGTATGTCTCTCTCTGACTCTGTCTGTCTCTGTCTATGCCTCTCTCTATCTGTCTTTGTCTCTCCCTGCACCTGTCTCTCTATGTCTATATCTGTCTCTGTTTCTGTCTCTCTGTCACTGTCTCTCACTATCTCTCTCTGTTTCTAATTGTCTCTGTTTGTCTCTGTTTCTCTATATCTCTCTTCTCTGTTTCTCTCTCTTTCTCTCTCTGCCTCTTTCTATATCTCTGTCTCTCTCTGTGTCTCTCTCTATCTTGGTATATTTGTCTCTGTCTGTCTCTGTATCTGTCTTTGTCTATCTCTGTCTAGCTCAGTCTCTGTCTCTGCCTCGCGTTTTCTCTGTCTAACTCTGTCTCTGTCTCTCTATATCTCTCTCTGCCTCTCTCAGTCTCTCTCTGTCTCTCTTTTTTTTTCTCTCTCTCTCTATCTCTCGATCTCTGTCTGTCTATCTGTATGTCTGCATGTCTGTATTTCTCTCTGTGTCTCTCTGTGTCTCTCTGTGTCTTTCTCTGTTTTCTCTCTGTCTCTCTCTATCTCTCTGTCTCTATCTACCTCTCTGTCTCTGCCTCTGTCTCTGTCTGTATGTCTGACTCTCTCTGTTTCTCTGTCTCTCTGTGTCTTTCTCTCTATTACAGTTTCTGTCTCTGTCTCTATTTGTCTCTGCATCTGTCTATTTCCCTGTCTCTATCTCTCTTTGTCTCTTTCTCTCTATATCTATGTCTCTTTGTGTCTGTATCCCTCTGTTTCTGTCTCTGTCTGTCTCTGGCTATGTCTCTGTTTGTCTCTGTTTGTATCTGTCTCTATCTCTCTCTTCTCTGTCTCTCTCTATCTCTATCTCTGTCTCTTTATGTCTTACTCTTTATATCTGTATCCCTCACTCTGTCTCTCTCTATCTTTGTGTCTCTGTCTCTCTCTGTCTTTGTTTATCTCTGTCTCAGTCTGTTTCGCGTTGTCTCCGTCTCAAATCTGTCTCTGTCTCTCTCTGACTCTGTCTGTCTCTGTCTATGTGTCTCTCTGTATTTTCTTCTGTCTTTCTCTGTCTCTATTTCTGTCTCTCTCAGTCTATTTCTGTCTCTGTCTTTCTCTGCATCTGTCTCTGACTGTCTCTCTCTCATTATCCCCATGTTTCTGTTCAAGTTTGTCTAAGTCTGTCTCTGTGTATCTCTGTCTCTCTGTTTCTATATCTATATATGTCTCTGTGTCTCTCACAGTTTCTGCCTATCTGTCTCTCTGTCTCTCTATGTAAGTATATCTCTTTCTCTCTCTCTCCCTCTCTCTCTCTGCCTCTCAACATATGTCTCTGTCTGTGTGTGTCTCTCTCTTTCCCTCTCTCTCCCTGACTCTGTTTCTCTTTCTCTGTATATATATCTCTCTCTGTTTCTGTCTCTCTCTGTCTCTGTTTCTGAAAAGGGAATTAACTTGTGTATACATGTACTTGTAAATATAGCTACTTGGATATGTTATGAAACCTTTATGATTTGTATTTTTCTTGCAAAATAAAAAGAGACAATTCGAACAACTCGCTTTACTTTTTTTATCCCAACAGAACCGCTCTCAATTGGAACAATTTGGTCTGTTCAAACGCTAAATACGGAACACTAACAGTAAATACCCCATAACTCTACAAACCACCCGATAACAATACCAACTAACGAACACTAAATTTAAATACCCTACGACGCTACAACTTCCCGATAACGACTCTAACTACTTACTGCTCTATCAAATCTCTGTCTGTCTGTATCTTTGTCTTCATGTCTGTCTCTCTATCTGTCTCTCTCTATCTGTCTCCCTCTGGTTCGATGTCTCTGTGTGTTTCCCTGTCTCTCTCTGTCTCTCTGTATGTCTGTCAATGTATGTCTCTCTGCGTGTCTCTCTATTTCTGTCTCTTTATTTTTGTGTCTCTATCTGTCAGACAGACTCTCAGATGACTCTCTCTCTACCTCTTTCTCTGTCGTTCTGTGTGTATGTCTCTCTCTGTTTCTCTGTGTCTGCATCTCTGTTTGTTTCTGTATATCTCTCTTCCTGTGTCTCTCTTTATCTCTCTCTGTGTTGTCTCTCTGTCTTTCCTTGGCTATCACATTGGCTCTGCATGTCTCTGTTTGGCTGTCTCTCTGTCTCCCTATATGTTTCTCTGTATCACTGTCTCTCTATATCTGTCTCTCTGTCTGTCTCTAGCCCTGCCTGTCTGTCATTCTCTCTCTCTCTGTCTCAATGTATGTTTGTTTCTCTCTATGTCTCTCTCTGTCTCTTTATCTTTGTTTCTCTCTCTCTCTGTATTACTTTTTCTGTATCTGTTTTTCTTTTTGTATGTCTCTGACTGTCGCTCTATCTCTCTCTGTCTCTGTCTCTCTTTCTCTCTCTCTCTCTCTCTCGGTATCTGTCTGTCTATCTGTATGTCTGTTTGTCTGCCTGTCTGTCTTTCTCTCTGTGTCTCCATCTGTATATCTGTCTCTCTCTGTCACTCTCTTTCTTTCTCTGTATCTCTCTGTCTCTCTCTATCTCTCTGTCTCTCTCTATCTCTCTGTCTCGCTGTCTCTGCCTCTGTCTCTGTCTGTATGTCTGACTCTCTCTCACTCTGTTTCTCTGTCTCTCTGTGTCTCTCTGTCTCTCTGTGTCTGTTTCTCTGTCTCTCTGTGTCTCTATTACTGTTATGTCTCTATCTCTATTTGTCTCTGCCTCTGTCTCTTTCCCTGTCTCTATCTCTCGTTGTCCCTTTCTCTCTATATCTATGTCTCTTTGTGTCTGTCTCCCTCTGTTTCTGTCTCTGTCTGTCTCTGGCTATGTCTCTTATTTCTCTGTTTGTCTCTGTCTCTATCTCTCTCTTCTCTGTCTATCTTTATCTCTCTCTGTCTCTGTTTCTTTATCTCTTACTCTTTATATATGTATCCCTCACTCTGTCTCTCTCTATATATGTGTCTGTCTCTCTCTGTCTCTGTCTTTGTTTATTTCTGTCTCGCTCTGTCTAATCGCTTCGCGTTGTTTCTGTCTCAATTCTGTCTCTGTCTCTCTCTGACTCTGTCTGTCTCTGTCTATTTGTCTCTCTGTCTTTTTCTTCTGTCTTTCAAGTTTGTCTCTGTCTCTGTGTATCTCTGTCTCTCTGTTTCTATATCTGTCTATGTCTCTGTGTCTCTCTCAGTTTCTGCCTATCTGTCTCTCTGTCTCTCTATGTAAGTATCTCTCTTTCTCTCTCTCTCTCCCTCTCTCTCTCTCTCTGTCTCTCTACCTCTGTCTGTGTGTGTGTCTCTCTCTCTCTCTTTCTCTCTCTCTGATTCTGTTTCTCTTTCTGTGTATGTCTCTCTCTCTCTGTTTCTGTCTCTCTCTGTCTCTGCTTCTGAAAAAGGGAATTAACTTGTGTATACATGTACATGTACTTGTAAATATAGCTACTTGGAGATCTTATTAAATCTTTATAACTTGTATTTTTCTTGCAAAATAAAAAGAGACAATTCGAACAACTCGCTTTACTTTTTTTTATCCCAACAGAACCGCTCTCAATTGGAACAATTTGGTCTGTTCAAACGCTAAATACGGAACACTAACAGTAAATACCCCATAACTCTACAAACCACCTGATAACAATACCAACTACCGATCACTAAATTTAAATACCCTAAGACGCTACAACTTCCCGATAACGACTCTAACTACTTACTGCTCTATATATCTCTCTGTCTGTCTGTATCTTTGTCTTCATGTCTGTCTCTCTATCTGTCTCTCTCACTCTGTCTCCCTCTGGTTCGATGGCTTTGTGTCTCTCTATGTGTTTCTCTGTCTCTCTCTGTCTCTCTGTATGTCTGTCAATGTATGTCTCTCTCTGCGTGTCTCTCTATTTCTGTCGCTTTATTTCTGTGTCTCTATCTGTCAGACAGACTCAGATGACTCTCTCTCTACCTCTGTCGTTCTGTGTGTATGTCTCTCTCTGTTTCTCTGTATCTGCTTCTCCGTTTTTTTCTGTATGTCTCTCTGCCCGTGTTTCTCTTTATTTCTCTCTGTTGTCTCTCTGTATTTCTTGGCTATCACATTGGCTCTGCCTGTCTCTGTCTCTGTTTGGCTGTCTGTCTCTCTGTCTCTTTATGTGTTTCTCTGTATCTCTGTCTCTCTGTCTGTCTATAGTGCTGCCTGTCTGTCATTCTCTATCTCTCTCTCTCTCTCTCTCTGCATGTATATTTGTTCTCTCTATGTCTCTCTCTGTCTCTTTATCTTTGTTTCTCTCTCTATTTCTATTTCTGTATCTCTGTTTCTCTCTTTGTATGTCTCTGACTTTCGCTCTATCTCTCTCTGTCTCTCTCTTTCTGTGTTTGTGTGTGTGTCTCTCTCATTTTTTCTGTCTATATATGTCTCTCTCTTTGTCAGTCCCTGTCTGTCTGTCCCTCTCTATGTCCGTTTTTCTGTCTATCTGTCTTGTCTGTTTCTGTCTATTTGTCTGTCTGTATATCCCCCTCTCTATGTCCCTGTTCTCTCTATCTCTCTCTCTTTGTCTGACTGTATGTATTCTTGCCTCCCTCATCTCTCTCACTCTCTCTCTCTCTCTCTAATTCTCTCTCTCTAAGTCTCTCTCTCTCACGTTCGCTTGCTCTGTCTCGTTCTGACTCTCTGTCAGTCTCTCTATATATTTCTGTCTCTCTGTGTCTGTCTCCCTCTGTTTCTGCCTCTGTCTGTCTCTGGCAATGTCTCTTATTGTCTCTGTTTGTCTCTGTCTCTATCTCTCTATCTATCTCTTCTATGTCTCTCTCTATCTCTCTTTGTCTCTCCCTGCATCTGTCTCTCTATGTCTATTTATGTCACTGTTTCTGTCTCTCTGCCACTGTATCTCAATATCTCTCTGTCTCTAACTGTCTGCCTGTCTCTATCTCTGCTTCTATCTGTCTCTCTGTCTCTCTATGTCTCTCTCTTTCTTTCTCTGTCTTTCTCTCTCTCTGCATGTATATTTGTTCTCTCTATGTCTCTCTCTGTCTCTTTATCTTTGTTTCTCTCTCTATTTCTATTTCTGTATCTCTGTTTCTCTCTTTGTATGTCTCTGACTTTCGCTCTATCTCTCTCTGTCTCTCTCTTTCTGTGTTTGTGTGTGTGTCTCTCTCATTTTTTCTGTCTATATATGTCTCTCTCTTTGTCAGTCCCTGTCTGTCTGTCCCTCTCTATGTCCGTTTTTCTGTCTATCTGTCTTGTCTGTTTCTGTCTATTTGTCTGTCTGTATATCCCCCTCTCTATGTCCCTGTTCTCTCTATCTCTCTCTCTTTGTCTGACTGTATGTATTCTTGCCTCCCTCATCTCTCTCACTCTCTCTCTCTCTCTCTCTAATTCTCTCTCTCTAAGTCTCTCTCTCTCACGTTCGCTTGCTCTGTCTCGTTCTGACTCTCTGTCAGTCTCTCTATATATTTCTGTCTCTCTGTGTCTGTCTCCCTCTGTTTCTGCCTCTGTCTGTCTCTGGCAATGTCTCTTATTGTCTCTGTTTGTCTCTGTCTCTATCTCTCTATCTATCTCTTCTATGTCTCTCTCTATCTCTCTTTGTCTCTCCCTGCATCTGTCTCTCTATGTCTATTTATGTCACTGTTTCTGTCTCTCTGCCACTGTATCTCAATATCTCTCTGTCTCTAACTGTCTGCCTGTCTCTATCTCTGCTTCTATCTGTCTCTCTGTCTCTCTCTGTCTCTCTCTTTCTTTCTCTGTCTTTCTCGGTCGCTCTGTCTCTCTCTGTCTCTCTATGTCCCTGTCTGTATCTTTGTCTTCATGTCTGTCTCTCTATCTGTCTCTCTCACTCTTTCTCCCTCTGGTTCGATGTCTCTGTGTCTCTCTATGTGTTTCTCTGTCTCTTTCTGTCTCTCTGTATGTCTGTCAATGTAAGTCTCTCTCTGCGTGTTTCTCTATGTCTGTCTCTTTATTTATGTGTCTCTATCTGTCAGACAGACTCTCAGATGACTCTCTCTCTACCTCTTTCTCTGTCGTTCTGTGTGTATGTCTCTCTCTGTTTCTCTGTGTCTGCCACTCTGTTTGTTTCTGTATGTCTCTCTGCCTGTGTCTCTCTTTATCTCTCTCTGTTCTCTCTCTGTCTTTCTTTGGCTATCACCTTGGCTCTGCCTGTCTCTGTTTGGCTGTCTGTCTCTCTGTCTCTCTATGTGTTTCTCTGTATCTCTGTCTCTGTCTCACTGTCTGTCTCTAGCACTTCATGTCTGTCACTCTCTCTCTCTCTCTTTCTCTCTCTTTCTCTCTCTGTCTGCATGTATGTTTGTTCTCTATAGTCTCTCTCTGTCTCTTTATCTTTGTTTCTCTCTCTCTGTATTTCTATTTCTGTATCTCTGTTACTCTCATTGTTTGTCTCTGACTGTTGCTCTATATCTCTCTGTCTCTCTCTCTCTCTCTGTTTGTGTCTGTGTGTCTTTCTCGCCATTTTTCTGTCTATATATGTCTCTCTCTTTGTCTGTCCTTGTCTGTCTGGCCCTCTCTATGTCTGTTTGTCTGTCTGTCTCTCTGTCTTGTCTGTTTCTGTCTGTGAGTATGTCTGTATATCTCCCTCTCTCTATCTCTTTGTTCTCTATCTCTCTTTGCTTGACTGTATGTATTCTTGCCTCCCTCATCTCTCTCTCTCTCTCTAATTCTCTCTGTCTCGCTCGCTTGCTCTGTCTCGTTCTGACTCTCTGTCAGTCTCTTTATACATTTCTGTCTCTCTGTGTCTGTCTCCCTCTGTTTCTGTCTCTGCCTGTCTCTGGCCATGTCTCTTATTGTCTCTGTTTG
The DNA here is from genome assembly GCA_922989275.2 of Gari tellinella. Classification (NCBI taxonomy): domain Eukaryota; kingdom Metazoa; phylum Mollusca; class Bivalvia; order Cardiida; family Psammobiidae; genus Gari; species Gari tellinella. The sequence goes on from OV277870.1 coordinate 24,314,386, forward strand.
TCTCTGTCTCTATCTCTCTATCTCTCTCTTCTATGTCTCTCTCTATCTCTCTTTGTCTCTCCCTGCATCTGTCTCTCTATGTCTATATCTGTCTTTGTTTCTGTATCTCTGCCACTGTCTCTCACTATCTCTCTCTGTCTCTCTCTGTCTGTATGTCTCTATCGCTGCCTCCATCTGTCTCGTTCTGTCACTCTCTGTCTCTCTCTGTCTTTCTCTGTCTTTCTCGGTCTCTCTGTCTCTCCCTGTCTCTGTCTGTATCTTTGTCTTCATGTCTGTCTCTCTCACTCTGTATCACTCTGGTTCGATGTCTCTGTGTCTCTCTATGTGTTTCTCTGTATCTTTATGTCTCTCTGTATGTCTGTCAATGTATGTCTCTCTCTGCGTGTCTCTCTATTTCTGTCTCTTTATTTCTGTGTCTCTATCTGTCAGACAGACTCTCAGATGACTCTCTCTCTACCTCTTTCTCTGTCGTTTTGTGTATATGTCTCTCTGTGTTTCTCTGTGTCTGCCTCTCTGATTGTTTCTTTATGTCTCTCTGCCTGTGTCTCTCTTTATTTCTCTCTGTTCTCTCTCTGTCTTTCTTTGGCTATCACCTTGGCTATGCCTGTCTCTGTCTCTGGCTGTCTGTCTCTCTATGTGTTTGTCTGTATCTCTGTCTCTATGTCTGTCTCTAGCGCTTCCTATATGTCATATTCTCTCTCTCTCTCTGTCTCTCTCTATCTGTCTGCATGCATGTTTGTTTCTTTCTTTGTCTCTCTCTGTCTCTTTATCTTTGTTTCTCTCTCTCTGTATTTCTATTTTTGTATCTTTGTTTCACTCTTTGTTTGTCTCTGATTGTCGCTCTATCTCTTTCTTTCTGTCTGTCTCTCTATCTCTCTGTTTGTGTCTGTGTCTCTCTCTCGTCATTTTCCGTCTATATCTGCATCTCTCTTTGCCTGTCGCTGTATCTCTTTCTATGTTCTCTCTCTCTCTCTTTGTCTGACTGTATATATTCTTGTCTCCCTCATCTCTCTCTCTCTAATTCTCTCTCTCGCTTGCTTGCTCTGTCTCGTTCTGACTCTCTGTCAGTCTCTCTATTTATTTCTGTCTCTCTGTGTCTGTCTCCCTCTGTTTCTGTTTCTGTCTGTCTCTGGCTATGTCTGTTATTGTCTATGTTTGTCTCTGTCTCTATCTCCCCATCTCTCTCTTCTATGTCTCTCTCTTTCTCTCTTTGTCTCTCCCTGCATCTGTCTCTCTATGTCTAAATCTGTCTCTGTTTCTGTCTCTCTGTTTGTCTGTATGTGTTCTTGCCTCCCTCCCCTCTCTCTCTCTCTCTCTTTCTCTCTCTCTCTCTTTCTCGCTTGCTCTGTCTCGTTCTGACTCTCTGCCAGTCTCTCTATATATTTCTATATATCCCCTCTCTCTCTATCTCTTTGTTCTCTCTCTCTCTGTCTTTGTCTGACTGTATATAGTCTTATCTCCCTCTCCCTCTCTCCCTCTCTCTCTAATTCTCTCACTCGCTCTCTCTCTTGCTCGCTTGCTCTGTCTCATTCTGACTCTCTGTCAGTCTCTCTTTATATTTCTGTCTCTCTGTCTCTCTCTCTCTCTCTTAAGTGCATATCTAACTACATATCTATCTGTCTTTCTTTCTCTCTCAATAACCCAATATTAACTTCATAGAAATCTTACATGGCCGTCTTTTATTACTAACTTCAAATACCCAAAACTAACATTATTTACCAAAATTAACTTAAGGACCCAAAACTAATTTTGAATACCCCAAACTAGCAATATTTACCGAAAACTAATTTAAAATACCCCAAACTAATTCTAAACACCCCAAACCAACATTAATTTCCGAAAACTAACTTTACATAACCAAAACTAATTTTAAATACCCAAAACTAATTTTAAATACCCCAAACTAGCAATATTTACCGAAAACTAATTTCAAATACCCGAAACTAATTTTAAACACCCCAAACCAACATTTATTTCAGAAAACTAACTTTACATACCCAAAACTAATTTTAAATATCCGAAACTAATTTTGAATACCCCAAACTAGCAATATTTACCGAAAACTAATTTAAAATACCCCAAACCAAATTTAAACACCCGAAACCAACATTAATTGCCGAAAACTAACTTTACATACCCCAAACTAATTTCAAATACCCATAACTAATTTTGATTACCCACAAATAACATTAATTACCGAAAACTAACTTTAAATACCCGAAACTAGTTAAAAGGACCCAAAACTAATTTTAAATACCCAAAACTAACGTTGATTACCGACAGCTAACTTTAAATACCAAAAACTAACATAAATAACCGAAAATGAATTTAAAAGAACCAAAACTAATTTGAATTCCCAAAACTAACATTAATTACCGAAACTAACTTTAAATACCCAAAACTGAAATATATACCTAAAACTTACATTAATTACCCAAAACTAATTTTAAGTACCAAAAACTAACATTAATTTCCGAAAACTAACTTTAAATACCAAAAACTAATTTAAATTACCAACAACTAACATTAATTACCGAAAACTAACTTTAAATACCCGGAATTAGTGAAAAGGACCTAAAACTAATTTTAAATACCCAAAACTAACATGAATTACCGAAAACTAACTTTAAATACCCAAAACTAATTTTAAATACCCACAACTAACATTAATTACGCAAAACTAGCTTTAAATACCCGAAACTAACATAAATTACCGAAAATGAATTTAAAGGAACCAAAACTAATTAGAATACTTAAAACTAACATTAATTACCCAAAACTAATTTTAATTATCCAAAACTAAATTATATACCCAAAACTAACATAAATTATGCAAAACTAGCTTTAAATACCCGAAATTAGTTAAAAGGACCCAAAACTACTTTTAAATACCAAAAACTAACGTTGATTACCGACAACTAACTTTTTATACCCAAAACAAACATAAATTACCGAAAATGAATTTAAAAGACCAAAAACTAGTTTTAAATACCCACAACTAACATTTATGACCGAAACTAACTTTAATTACCCAAAACTAAATTATATACCCCAAACTAACATTAATTACCCAAAACTAGCTTTAAATACCCGAAACTAACATAAATTACCGAAAATGAATTTAAAAGAACCAAAACTAATTTGAATACCCAAAACTAACATTAATTACCGAAACTAACTTTCAGTACCCAAAACCAAATTATATAACCCAAACTTACATTAATTACCCAAAACTAATTTAAATACCCAAAACTAACATTATTACCGAAAACTAACTTTAAATACCCAAAACTATTTTTAAATACTCAAAACTAACGTTGATCACCGAAAACTAACTTTAAATATCCAAAACAAACATAAATTACAGAAAATGAACCAAAACTAGTTTAAATACCCATGACTAACATTTATTACCGAAACTAACTTTTATTACCTAAAACTAAATTATATACCCAAAACTAACTTTAATTACGCAAAACTAGCTTTAAATACCCGAAACTAACATAAATTACCGAAAATGATTTTAAAAGAACCAAAACTAGTTTTAAATTCCCACAACTAACATTTATGACCGAAATTAACTTTAATTACAAAAAACTAAATTATATACCCAAAACTAACATTAATTACCGAAAACTAGCTTTAAATACCCGAAACTAACATAAATTACCGAACAAAATTAATTTAAAAGAACCAAAACTAGTTTTATATTCCCACAACTAACATTTATGACCGAAACTAACTTTAATTACACAAAAATCTAAATTATATACCCAAAACTAACATTAATTACCGAAACTAACTTTAAATACCCAAAACTAAATTCTTTACCCAAAACTTACATTAATTACCCAAAACTAATTTTAAATACCAAAAACTAACATTGATTACCGAAAACTGGCGTGAAATACCGAAAACTAAATGTAAAGGACGTACACTAACATAAATTACCGAAAACTAACTTTAAATACGAAAAACTAATTTTAAGGACCCAAAACTAATTTCTAATACCCAAATCTAACATTTATTACCGAACACTTACCTTTTATTCCGAAAACTAACATTTAATACCAAAAACTAATATTTATTACCGAAAACTTACTTTAAATATCGAAAACTAGCATATATTACCGAAAATTAATTTCAAAGGCCCAAAATTGGGGGTTTTATACCCAAAACTAACATTTATTACCGAAAACTGACATGAAATACCGAAAACTAACTGTAAAGACCCTAAACTAACACTGATTACCTAATACTTATTTTAAATACCAAAAACCTATATTTATTACTAAAAATTAACTTTAAGTACCCAAAACTTAAATTAGAATTAAATACCCAAAACTAACATTTAGTGCCGAAACTATATTTGAATACCGGAAACTTTTAATACCTAAAACTGTCATTAATTACCGAAAACTAAATTAGATACCGAAAGTGCCACACTCTACCGGAGAACGACACTTACAGCGGAAAACTAACAATAAATACCAAAAAACTATACAATCTACCGGATAACGACACTAACTACCGAACAGTGACGTTAAATGCCAAAAAACTCTACAAACAATCAAATAACGATCCTATCTACTGAAACTAACCTGAAATAACAAACAACTCTACAAACTACCGGATATCGACACTACCAAAATCGTACATAAGATACGCTAATACTCTACAAATTACCGGAAAACGACATTAGCGAAAAACTCTTTTATACTGTTTACCCCCCTCTCTCTCTCTCTCTCTTTACCCCCTCTCGTCCTCTTTCCCTTCTGGGTCTCCCTGTATGTGTCTCTCCCTCTCATCTTTGTCTTTCTCTGGCTCTGTCTCGGTATATCTGTATGTCTCTTTATATATATGACTGTGTCTCCGTCTATATCTCTACTTGTCTTTCTGCCACTGTCAATGTCAATCTCTGTCTATATCTGTCTCTTCTCTGTCTCTCTTTTTGTCTCTCTCTCACTTTGTCTGTCTGTCTAAGACTCCGTATACGGGACTTCTGTGCGAAACAACCCTCGTGGTACTCCATTGGCCCCCCGTGTGTCTGTCTCCTTATATCTCTGTTTCCGTCTATGTTTCTCTCTGTCTGAGATTCTCTGTGTGTGTGTCCTTCTATCTATCTATCTCTGTCTGTCTGTCTGTCTCTCTGTTTGTCTCTCTCTCTGTAAATCCCTCTCTGTTTCTGTATACAGTAAAACCACTCTAAACCGGAACCTCTAAATACCGAAATTCTCTCTAATCCCGACAAAAACTTTGGTCCCGTTTCCCACCCATTTTACCCATTTGGTTTATTCCTTCACTGAAGAAAATACATTCATGAACATATATCATCAGAAATATTTTCTATATTCTAGCAGATGATAGCTTATAGCAGGTTGAAAGTAAAGCAGAATGCGCCTTAAGGCGCATTCTGCTTTACTTTCAACCTGGTTTAAGTGGTCAGCTACATTCCATACTAGAAACTAGTTATGGGTTTAAACCCCTCTAAACCGAAAACCCCTCTAAACCGGATGTTTTTGTTGTCCCCACACTTGTCCGGTTTAGAAGGGTTTCATTGTATATGTATGTTTACTATATCTCTGTATCTGTCTAAATGTATCTTCTATCTCTCCCTCTCTTTGTCTGTGTCTGCCTGTCTCTCCGTATATGACTTTGGGTCACTGTCTCTCTCGGGTTCTTTCTCTGTCGGTCTCTCTGTCCTCTGTCGGTCTATTTGTTTCTCTATATACTCTCTGTTACTGTCGTTGTCTCTCTCCCTCTCTCTCTGTCTCTCTGTCTTTCTCGCTCTCTCTCTCTCTATATCTCTCTGCTTCTCTCTGTCTCTGTATGTCTGTTTGTCTCTCCTTCTTTGTCTTTCTCGCTGTCTCTGTCTGTATGTCTCTCAAATTTTGCTTGTCGTTGTCTCTCTTCTCTGTTTCTCGTTCTGTCTCTCCCTCTCTGATATGTCTGTTTGTATCTCTCTCTCCCTCTCTATGACTTTTTGTCACTTTCTTTCTCTGTCTCTGTCTACGTCTCTCTCTTTCTCTCTCTCTTTATGATTCTTTCTCTCTCTCTGATTCTCTGTATCTGTCTGTCTGTCTGTCTCTCTCTTTCTCTCCCTCTCTCTCACACACTCTATCTCTCTCTCTTTCTCTCTCTCTATCTATCTGCTTGTCTCTCTATCTGCTTTTCTCTTTCTCTGTATGTCTTTTTTCTACCCTTCTTTGTCTTTCTCGCTGTCTCTGTCTGTATATATCCCAAATTTTGTTTGTCTGTCGCTGTCTCTGATTCTCTTCTCTGTTGCTCTTTCTGTCTCTTTCTGATAAGTATGTTTGTCTCTCTCTCTCACTCTCCCTCTCTATGACTTTTTGTCACTTTCTTTCTCTGTCTACGTTTTTCTCTCTCTCTCTTTATGATTCTCTCTCTCTCTCTCTGATTTTCTATTTGTCTCATTGTATGTCTGTCTGTCTCGCTCTCTCTCTCTCTCTCTATCTCTCTCCTCTGTCGGTCTGCCTGTTTCTCCCTGTCTTTTTGACTGTCTCTGTATATCTGTCTGTCTCCCTATATCCCTGTTTCTCTTAATTCAGCCTGTTTCTGTCTGTTTGTCATTATGTGTCTCTCTATATATATCTATCTATATATATATATATGTGCGTGTGTCTGTTTTCTCTTTGTCTCTCTGTGTCTGTCACTTTGGCTCTCTCTGTTTCTGTATCTTTGTCTCTCTATGTGGCTGTCTGTCTATCTGTTTTGGTATGTTTGCCTGTCTCTGTCTGTGCGTCTCTCCTATTGTTTGTCTGCCTCTCTGTCTCTGTCTCTCTGTATCTCTCTCTATCTCTCTTTCTCTCTCTCGTTGTATCTATCTCTGTTTGTCTCAGTTTCTGTCTCTCTATCTATCTATCTGTCCGTCTGTCCATGTCTATCTGTTTTTCTCTCTGTCTCTCTCTGTATCACGCTGTCTCCCTGTCTCTGTCTGTCTCTCTTTGTCTCTCTCTATTTCTCTGTCTATGTCTCTCTATCTGTATGTCTGTCTGTCTGTCTCTGTCTCTCTGTCTCTCTGTCTCTCTCTCTCTCTTATGTTTCTGCAGTTACTGAATAACAAAAAGTGAATGAAATGGCGATATCTGAGTGCCATTTATTAAAGCAATAGAATACTTAAATGTCATTTTACTGTACTTTAAGTCAATACTCAATACTCACGCCCTTTCACGCCTTTGACACATTTAGCACTGACAACCATTATACTCGTCAATTGCAAATAAAGTGCCTGTGAAGAGTAGACCAGTTCTTTTCAAACAGTGTACATAGATCCAGAGGTTCCGATCACGGTCTTCACTGTTTGTCAATTAGATTTCAATCTAACACCAACTCCAACCGGAAAAAAATGAACTAAACTGAACTAAATTGAAATATTTAATGAAAGAAAAAGTTCCTTGTGACACAGTCATGAATATGCAACATAAGAAAGTTAACATATCTATTACGACCACTAAACTGTGTTACTTATTAGGTGTTCATGACAGGTGACTACGTAAAGCAGAGTGAGAGTAGAAAAGAACGCTCATTTAGGAGCTTTCTGTTTTATAGCCACCATGCTTGAAGCTGTCACTTGTCTTTAACCTAATCCATTAGCCTTTGTTTAAGCGGTCGTAATAGAGAGGTTTTACTGAATATCTTTGCAGATATTTGCCTAATGCAGGCAAAAAATATAAATCAGAATGCTCAATATGTTTTTATTTTGGCCTGCTTTAAGCACCTCAAAATCTGCCCTTAGGACAAAGGTACTAAAATAATTAGTAATTATCAAAAAGTTAGTCACACGTACACATAGAAGTAAGAAATCGAAACACAATTTGTAAAAGATTTGCACGTGTACGTGTACGTGTGGTAACAAGTTCCCGTATACGTACATGTAAGAAATCGAAACATCTCTAATAACGATATAATACGGAACTATACCTATCAACCCTCAAAAGTAAATTAGTTTATATTTGCCAAAGGTTAGCTCCGCCCTGTCAGTTGAATAAAATCGGCCTATACAAAGGGCATCTACCTGTGTAAATACGCTTGAAATTTCACACAGGTGTTTCTTAGATAGAACGTTGATTGTAGTTGTTTGTTGAAATTCTTGTAAAATATCAATTTCACCTTATAATTCTATAGACGGGTGTACTATATTATTATTGAACCCTTTGAAACTACAGTCGAACTTCGATATCTCGAACTCGCATAACTCGATTTATCTGATATTTCGAAAAATGATTTTGCCATAGTTCAAGCTTGGTTTAGGTGATCATACCCGTATTTCAAAGTTAAAACGCGGCTTAGCCGCGTTTTAACTTTGAAATACGGGTATGTTCGACTTAAACGAGTTCGAGATATCGAAGTTTGACTTATATTGATTCAGATAGACGGGTATACTATATTATCATTGAACCCTCTAAAACTGTATAATTATACAAATACCATTGCTGCTGCAAAATGCAAAATCTCCACTTCATGTAATACTACTACTGCTACGACTACTGCTACGACTACTACTACGACTGATGCACGTTCTCCTATAGCTACTGCCACTGCTACTACAAGTACTACTACTTTACTACTACTACATGTACTACTGTTGCTGCCAGGAGTTTTCTATTTTCCTTGTTTCTGACTTAACCCATTTGTGCCCAATATCCAATATATGGGACATAGGCAAACAGTGTAGACTCTGATCAGACGCCGCATTATGTGGCGTCTGATCAGAGTCTACAATGTTTGCTGATAGGAATTTCAATATAAAACAAAATGAAAATGAAAATTTTGATCAGACATCCCTTTGAAAAAAACGGACTGATCCAATATATAAATATGGAAGAATCCACTGGGTATAAATGGGTTAAAAAGGTTGAAAGTAAAGAAGAATGCTCCCGTCTGGAGAAATGCTTTTTATATTTCATGCTGAGGACTTCCTAGCTGTGTTTACTTTTAGTTTATGAATAATTAGAAGGTTAATATGTGTACGTATGGAGTAAATGGTTAAGCAAATACAATGTTCCTTCCCTACAACGTCCCTCCGAACAAATACTCCCTCCTAACAACGACCCTCGCCACAGTTCCTCAAACAAGACAATTATGTCTAACTCTTCCACTGCTGCAATATTGTCTACTTGTAATTGTCGTCTGTAGTTTTTCTCAAAGTTACGTAATAGACATTTTGACAGAAACAACTTAACGACGATTGAGAGAAAAAACTTAACGACGATTGAGAAACAGCTTGAATCCCAATCAGACGCCGCCTCTGATCTAGATTCAAGCTATTTGCTAATTTCCCTCCCTAAAACGACTCCCTCTCAACAACGCACATAACTTGTGTCTCCCGCTGGGTGTCGTTGTAGAGACGGATCGCTTTAGATGCAACGAACGCGGTTTTACAGTCTGGTCTTAATACAGCGTTCTCTCACTACAACGGCCCTCCCAACAACGACTCCCTCCTTACAACGATCCTTGCTGCAGTTCCCTACAGCTACACAGGACAATCATGACTAACGCTTTTACTGCTGCGATATCGTCTGCTTAAAGTTGTCGTCTGCTGTTTTTCTCAAAAATACAATCATATTGGACATTTTGACAGAAAAGAACTTAATGACGAGTGACAAACTACTTGAATCCAGATCAGACGCCGCGTGACGCGGCGTCTGATCTGGAATCAAATTGTTTGCAAATGTAAATAAATTTCCCTCCCTATAACGACTCCCTCCGAACAATGCACACAAGTTTTGTCTCCCATTGGGTGTCGTTGTAGAGAGGGAACACTGTAACAGGGATCTACTTGCTGTATGTAATGCCTTGTCAAAACTGGAAGAACCATTAAACTGTGACAGCATAGGGACTAGGGGATACAAAAACAATCCATCTAACGATAGCACTATCAGGAAACACATTCTTCTATGTTTGTTATACAGAAAATACCTGATAATATGACCTCTTAAATAGAAACCTGTTTTCATTATTGAGGTCAGTGTTCATTTAAAGCAAGATGGAAGAAAAGCCAAAAGGTCCTTCAGAAGCGGTCGACTTTTATTTCCACCCTATTTCAGTATCTCCCCTGACATTAACACCGAAACTATAGCTTTAATTGGGTAGTCGCAATAGAGGGGGTTGCTGTATTTTGGTTCAGTTATGCCTCTATCATATGGACAAGAATCCCGGGAGACAACTAATTAATCATGTTGCCGCCATATCAACACTTAAAGAAGTAAGCAAACAAACAACGTGTACGCTGTATACCATCAATAAAGACGGACACATCGTGTCTCACCCCCAATCAAATATGTTTTCAAAATATGATCTAACTCTTTCACTGCCAAATGGCGCCAAAAGTCGACTTTTCAATCAGTTTTGATCCTGACCAGACGCCACGTGACGCGGCTTCTGGTTAGGATCCAAACTGTTTGACACATGTTTCGACATTTCTTCAGTTGAAACAACCCTACAGCTGACTTTAAAAATATTACAGACGACAGTACCAATGCAGACGATAGTTTGGCGGTAGGAGGATTAAAGCAGACGATAACACGTGGCAGACATAGAGTTAAAGACATCCAGCCAGTCCTTTAATTGATTCACCCCCCATTCTTTAAGTTGGTGTCAAAATACAGGTATATACCGGTATACAGCATGAGAAAAGTCTTCAGGCAATGGCTCAGCTTTGAATAGAGGCCCTTACATAATAGATATCAATAGGTTTTTCTATGGGTTTTACTAACCAATCTATCAAATATTAGGTGCGGGCCTCACTTGAGACGCCTGAATGATTCTTTGCCTAGACGCTACCACTGTTAGTGCATGCTCTGCATGCTTTGACTCAAACTATATACGGGGGTAGGTGTTACCACCCAAGCTTGGTCATGTGATATCTTTAAGCCTACATGTATCATCTACAGATGGACGTCTCTTTCTATGATATAAGCAAAATTTACAAATGATCATTTATTCATGGCGTTGAATACCCAAACAATCGTCTGCTTTGAGTATACATCTCTCCCTCTCTACAACGACACCCAAAGGGAGTCAAACATTGTGTGCGTTGTTCGGAGGGAGACGTTATAGGGAGGGATTTGGTTTACATTTGCAAACAGCTTGAATCCAGATCAGACGCCGCGTAACGCGGCGTCTGATCTGGATTCAAGCTGTTTGTCACCCGTCATTATATTTATTCCATCAAAATGTAATTTTAAGAAAAATCAGCAGACGACAATCTGAAGCAGACGATATTGCAGCAGTAAAAGTGTTAACTATTTTGTCTTGTTTGGGGAACAGCCGTAAGGATCGTTTTAAGGAGGTAGTCGTTGTTGGGAGGGCCGCCGTAGGGAGGAGGCACTGTAAAAGAAATTCTTTATGGAGGAAATGGTACGAGCGTATAGCTATTTAACAAAATGGAATTCCCTTTGACACCATGCAGAGTTGAACAAAACCATTGCTGTTACTCGTTGAACCAAACCTTGAAAAGAAATTCTTAAATTTACAAAAAAACATAATAAATGATTTGGATCAAGAAGAGGCTTCGAGTAATTTAACGTTCATATATGGATTTTTGAATTAATAAAAGTAATTGTTTCAAATTGTACACAAAAAATATCTTTCATCAAGAAGTGTTGTATGTTTAATTGTTCATATCTTTTAAATGCTCTTGACACCTTTTAAAACCTGAAAATGAGCACCCTTGAAAGAAAAGTGATTTAAGATTAAATGACATTACCAGAATAACTGAACTGCACCATGAACACGAAACGTTTATGTTACATTTTAGCTGATACAGTCAATCTTGTATCAAACGAATGTTGCTTGGAGTAGCATAAATTTTGTTTCTCTTAACCCATTACCCCATAAAAACGCCTTTATACACCTTTAATTTATTCCTCCACTCAAGAAAATAGTTCCAATTTATACAATCATGAAAATGTATCATTAGTAATAGTGCATATGTTTTAGCAGAAAATGGCTTAAGGCAGGCTGAAAGTAAAGCAGAATGTGCCTTAAGGCACATTCTGCTTTACTTTGAACCTGCTTTGAATGGTCACCTATCTTCAAAACTAACAAGAGCGTGTCCCAGTTACACGAATGCCCCCGATGATACAGGGAGGGGAATCCAGACTATCAAACGTAAAAGTTAGAGAGCTGAAACTGTAGTGGAGCGCCATTTTGAGGACTTCAAGGGCCATTACTCCAAAGGGCCTAGCATAAATTGGTGCCGCTGGTTATCCAAATTGGTCTCCATTTTATGTCATAAAACATTTTCAGAAAGTTTGGTGATGATCAGATGCAAAGCAATGTGTTTGTGAAACACAAATGCCCCCAGCCAGCATCATGTTCTGTAATGTAATGCTTATTTGCAAAAGTAGGTCAAACAAAAGTCATGGTCGTAGGGTAAATGAAACATTGGCATGGTTGGAGAAGTCTTAACACAAGAACCATATAAAGTATGGAAGCTCTAGGCCTACTGGTTCAAATGTTATAGGCGTATAAAGATTTATACAAATAAAGGTCAAAGGTCAAGGTCACAGGGCAAAAACGTAGTATGGTTGGAAAGGTCTTGACACAAAAATATATAAACAAAATATGAAAGCCGTAGGCCTACTGGTGCACATGTTATAGCCATTTAAAGATTTCAACAAAAGTAGGTCAAATGTCAAGGTCACAAGGTCAAAAAGTTTTGTATGGTTAGAAAGGGAAAACACATGTCAAGTATAAAAGGCCAAGGTGCAAAAATGCAAAAGTTATATCCAAGGTTAAGGTTTTTGGTTAAAGTTTGATTAAATAGGTCAAAGATCGAGGTCAAGATCACATGAAAGCCCTGGGCCAACTGGTGCAAATGTAAAAGTCATTTAAAGATTTTTACAAAGGTCACAAGGTCAAAAAGTTTTATATGGTTGACAAGGTCTTGCCACGAGGAATACACATGACAAGTATAAAAGGTCGAGGTTCAAAAATGCAAAAGTTATAGCCAAGGTTAAGGTTTTTGGTTAAAGTTTGATTAAATATGTCAACGGTGAAGGTCAAGGTCACATGGTCAAAGATGTTGGTATGGTTGGAAAGGCCTTGACACAAGAAATATACATACAAAATATGAAAGCCCTGGGCCAACTGGTGCAAATGTTATAGCCATTTTAAGATTTTAACAAAAGTAGGTCAAGGTCACAAGGTCAAAACGTTTTGTATGGTTGGAAAGGTCTTGATACAGGGAAGACACATGCCAAGTATAAAAGGTATAGGTACAAAAATGCAAGAGTTATAGGCAATGTTAAGGTTTTTGGCACAGACAGACGGACGGACGGACGGACAAACCAACAGACATGACAAAAACAATATGCCCCCGAATTGTAGATTCTGGGGGCATAAAAACAGGCTGTGGGGTTATGGGTTAAGAGATATGACCGCTAAATGCAAGATACGAATAATGCAGAAACTTCTATGGGATCTTTCTATATAAGTTTATCTTACATTAAGCAACCTTCTGCATATAAAGTGACACAATACTTTTATTTCAGTGGCCACTTAACCCATTACCCCATAATACGCCTTTTTACGCCTTACATTTATTCGTCCATTGTAGAAAATGTTTCCACTTTAAACAGTCATGGCTATGTGTCATAAGAAATATTTTCTTTATCCAAGCAGATGGAAGTTTAAAGCAGGCTGAAAGTAAAGCAGAATGTACCTTAAGGCACATTCTGCTTAACTTTCAACCTGCTTTAAATGGTCACCTGTCTTCAAAACTAGAAACAGCCTTTGGGGTAAAGGGTTAAAAAGCTTTAGAGTACAGCGCTCCCTCTCCACAACGACACCCACTGGGAGACACAAATAGTGTTCGTTGTTCGGAGGGAGGCTTTATAGAGAGGGAAATTGGCTTACATTTGCAAACAGCTTGAATCAAGATCAGACGCCGCGTAACGCGGCGTCTGATCTGGATTCAAGCTGTTTGTCACTTGTCATTAAGTTTTTTCTGTAAAAATGTCCATTATGTAACTTTGAGAAAAACAGCAGACTGCAATTTTAAGCAGACGATATTGCAGCAGCAAAAACGTTAAACATAATTGTAATGTTTGGGGAAACAGCGGCAAGGGTCGTTGTAAGGAGGGATTCGTTGTTGGGAGGGCCGTTGTAGAGAGGGAGCACTGTATATCTACAATGGTGTTAACGCCTTGTTGAAATGAGCGATGGGTTTCAAAATCTACATTAACTGTTCTAACAACTTTAAATATCCGTGACAGTTTTCGCCTAGAAAAAGTTGTCGTCTGCTGCAGTTCAAAGGGTATGCATACGTAGTATCTACCTTTTTTAAAAATAACAGTTTGGATTCAGAGGATTCAAACTGTTTGGTCAAGTCATCACACATTTATCTATTGCGTGCTTAAGGTTAAACCCGTTTTGAAGAGGGTTCTGAAAATATATTTCTCAGTGCATGCATGAATGTGTTTTTGACGAGATGGGTGGAGACATGATGTCCGAATTAACTTCGTTATGAAAAGTCATGATCTACATGTATACATATAGTTGAAAGAAACGCCATCCCACCAAATGCAATTACACTCAAAACACAGAAATCCTTTACCAACAGTATGAAGCCTAATCAACTACCGAGTACATGTCTTATATGGTTGTACAACTATATGACAATTAACCCATTTGCGCCCAGTGGATTCTTACATGCTTATAATATTGGATTAGTCAATTTTTTACCTAAGTGGTGCCTAGTCAAAATTTTCATTTTCATTTTGTTTTATATTGAAACAGTGTAGACTCTGATCGTGGGCACAAATGGGTTAAGGTGGTTCGCGGGTCAGCTTATTCTGTGTCAGAATTCGTTGAAACCTTGATTAAATTGAAATATACCATATGGAGAGTGAAAAATCGTTAAAATAAAAAAAAGTTACAGTGCCGTTTTTTTCTGACAGGACCTTTTGTCGAGAAAAGCTTATTTTTTAATAAACAGGAATATTTTCTTTACAGAATGATATAACTTAATAATTTCTGTACATTCAAGTAAACTGTACATAGACTATAAGATACTGGGCAAACAAAAGTATTTCATGACATATTTTCTGGAAATATCAATATTTTAAAAAAGTCAAATTCTGAAAATCTCAATTTACAAAAAATCTAGCTGTTTAACATACACTTATTTTACTCTTATTAGATAGATATAATTTAATTCTATTAGTCACAAAAATTTAATGAAAATCTACAGTAGAATTTACATTTTATACATGATTTCCCGAAATTCTGACAAAATGTTAACACAAAACGAGTAACCTCCCTTGAGTTCAACTTTAAAATGCCGTCAGCCCTAAATAATACCATAAGTCAAACCTGTAATAAGGGACCATTGAATACGGTAGCCTGTAGATCTTTAAAGGCAAGTGACTGCTTAATGCATAACAAAGGTAATGCATAAAAGCTCCTTTAGGATCTATCTTTTAGCATTACTTTTGTTCTGTGTTAAGCTGCCATCTGTTATATAGGCTATAAATCCTCATAGATTTAGCTGTCACTTGACTATACTTGCATCTGATATTATTCATTATTACTAGACTAAACATAGCCTGTCCTTTGATCACTGCGTTATGAATTGACTAGTCACGAAAATCGGACAATTTGTTTAAAAAAAAGTTTTGAAGCGAGTGGGAATCGAACCTAGAACCTTTGGATTGCAAGTCAATCACCGTAACAACTGCGCCAACAGAGAATACACTAAATCATGTCAAACTTTTCTTTATCTAAATTTTCTACCATAAGCACGTGCGCGCAAAGATCAGGTGAAAGTCATCAGCATATCCGGAACTCGAGATGCGGGCCGCCCGCTGTCGAACCATCTTAAATAAGTTTAAACTAACTAAACATTGGCTCCAAACTGTTTGACCCTTATAACAGAAGTTTCAGAGCAAGTCATAAACATTAAAAAATATTTTGGGTTTAACTTAGTCAATGGATGAGCTTACATTATTTAACAGCGAATCTAAATTTGCCGTGTCTTTGGAATTTTCTAGATTTATATCAAAGTCTTTGACGTAAAAGATCTACCAGACTATTATTATTTTCCTGAGTGTAATTTTCATTGTTATTTCAACTTCTGTGATTTGCAAACATCACACACATTTTGCAGAAAGCGTTTGTGTGTTTTTGTGTGCTTGTTTAGTCTATCATGAAATGATTGCAAGATGTAATCTAATGGCGTATATTTCCCACCAAATGATGTACTGACAAACAGTGAAGATAGTTGAGAGACACGAACTTCTGTGTTTCATCAAGCATTGTATTCTTTAGTACGGTGAAGAGGACAGTATTCTTTCCTAATAACCCATTACCCCATAAATACGCTTTTTTACGCCCTCAATTTATTCCTACACTGAAGAAAATAGCTTCAATTTATACAATCATAAATTAAGTATTGTAAGATTTTTTTCTATATTCCAGCAGATTATAGCTTAAAGCAGGCTGAAAGTAAAGCAGAATGTGCATTAAAGCACATTCTGCTTTATTTTCAACCTGCTTTAAGTGATCACTTATTTTCAATACTAGAAACGGGCTATGGGGTAATGAGATAAACGTGTTAATGCTTAACACATTCAACCCTAGAAACGAGTATACTCGTCATTTACAAATAGCGTTCCTGTAAAAATTACACTTGTCCTATGCAAAACGTGTATACCCTGATCAGAGGGCTCCTCACGGAGCCCTCTGATCAGGGTCTACACTGTTTGTCATTATGAAATATATTGTAAAGTCAACCCTAAACAGTCAAAAATGGAATATACTTATTTTGAAATTTGAATTAGCCATTAAAATTTTCAAGGGGGAATAAGACTATTATATCAATTATAAACAGTTTGGAGCCAGAGAAGACGTCGGGAAACCTAACCTCTGACCAGATTCCAAACTGTTTGATACTCAGATTAAGCTGAATTCTTAAAAATGTAAAACAAAGGCCATTATTTCTACATTTTATTGCATTGCGTTTGCGCTCCGTTTGTATGTTAACGGAAAACACGCATGCTATACTGTATAGTAGACATCAACCATTTCAGCTCATCAATGGAAGATTCCTGGATGTTTTCAAGACATAACAGGGAGTAGCTGAAAGCAAGATGAAAGTAAAACAGAAATTATTTTTGGATGCTTTTACTTTACTTTTGTTTTTACATTTTACTTCAATATTACTTTAAGCAGTTACATGTAGTATGTCCTCGATGATTTTGGCGTTCAAAAGCACAGGGACCCGACCCAACTGATTTGTGAGAGAACAAAATTGTCAGAAGGTATATAATTATACTTTCTAACATTTTTTTTCTAAAAAATCAGTCGTGTCGGGTCCATGTGGTCAAAATGCCTGAGTTTTAATTTTTTGAAATAAAAGCAGACTGCAATTGTTAACCCTTTCCCTTATAGAAGCGACTTTTAGCATATGCATTTTATTCATCCGCTGAAGAAAATAGTTCCATTATAAACCGTAATGAATATGTGTCATATTTAATACTTTCCTTATTCTAGCTGGTAAACGCTGAAAGTAAAGCAGAATGCGCCTTAAGGCACATTCTGCTTTACTTTCAGCCTGATTTAAACTAACATCTGCTAGGCTGTATAAAAATATTTGTTATGGTAAATGTTCATGAGGGTATAAACTGGAACTATTTTCTTCAGCGGAGGAATAAATTAAATACGCTAAAAGTCGCTTCTATGGGGTAAAGGGTTAAACAAGTGTCTCCTGCTTTTAATCCTCAAATAAAGATTTCAAGTAATATCGTTATTATTAATATTATTATTGTCATTATTATTATTATACTAGATTAATATAACGCTCTTTTCATTGGGGAGATGTGCGTGCAAAAGTGCGTTCTATTTTAAAAAAGTTTGGACCCTGCTCAGACGCTTCATTAAAACGACCTCTGAATAGAATCCAAACTGTTAGCAAATAACTATTGTACTCGGGGTAAGAAAGTGAACGGGTTAATATTATATGTTCATATAGATCTCGTATATTCGCAAAGCTGTTAATCCGTTAAAAATATGTTGGTAAATTTATAGAGACAGCTGAGCTTATTAAATTTGACGTATTGGATTACCATTTGGAAGAAGACAAAAAAGGAATCGTAAACATGATAAAAAGCTGACATTGGTATCTGATAAAAACGCAGAACTCGTAAATATAATACTTGTCAGGAGAAAACAAATTAGAAATTAAATTCCGTATCAATAATTAGGTGGCGTCTGATTGAAGTTTGATATAATGCAGAAATATGCGTAATAACATAATTTTATTATTTGGGCGAAGTGATGCGTTATGCTGCATCATTTGTTCTACCGTTCTAATATTGGAATATATATATTCTTATTTTCTTTTCAATAATGGCACGAAGTGGTAAACAATTACAGTTAATCGGCGACTCATCCGGATCTAAACTGTGTGCACAATGTAATCACGTTTCCGCTGATATCATGCGGTGTTAAACAACCGGTAAGGCCTCGTATCATCACATAGATAAGAACATTATTTTCAAACATTTTATAAAACTAAAGCGACAGACTGACAAATAATAAATATATTTATCTCAATCTCCCGCCCTCATATTTTCGCATCTAGGTCATAGTGTATGGTTTATAATAAAATCTGAAATGCCAGTCTCCTTCTGACCGATTATCTTGGCATTTTGATATATTGTTTCTGACAAAATATTACAAATATAATAATCCCCTTTTGGTAAAGATGACATCGCCTTGTAGGAAGTCTTGCTACCAATTCGTTTAATAAAACAAATGTATGATGGTTCGAATACCGTTGTTTAATAAAAATAAATCCTTTATTTTACGTTACATCTATTGAGCCATTGCAGAAGTATATTACGGTCTCCTTAACCCATTACCCTATAGCCTGTTTTTAGTTTTGAAGATATGTGACTGCTTAAAGAAGGATGAAAGTAAAGCAGACACATTCTGCTTCTCTTCAGCCTGCTTTAAGCTATTATCTGCTAGAATATAGAAAATATTTCTCAAATTTTTATTTGTGAGAGTATAAATAGGATCTACTTTCTCTAGTAAAGGAATTAATTAAAGGGTTAAAAATGCGCATTTATTGGGTATTGGGTTAAAATGCTGCAAAAATCAATACCGTGGAGGGTGGAAAACAACTTAAGAATTGGTCAAAGAAAGAAGACGAAAAATCGAGACAAAAGATGAATGCACATATACTGTTCGTTGAACTGCTACAGTGGAGAATGTGTTATTCTTTCCCAATAAACGCGTTAAGCTAAAACTATTATTTGCAGTGCAAACAGTTTGGAGCCAGATCAGACGCCGGGTAACCCGGCGTCTGATCAGGCTCCAAACTGATTGCCACCAAGATAAACATGAAATATCAGAACTGTCCAAAAGTTGTTATTTTCTACGTTTTAGCGCTTTGCGTTTGCGTACGTTTGCGTTTAAACGGGAAAGAATAAAAGATTCTCCACTGTATATAGGCCACCTTAAAAATCAATGACGAAGCCATTTTAACTTTGTGTCATATACTTCTCATATCACTAAAAAGGAAAACATACAAAGGGAACATATTCCTCACCATTACAACCGTTCTAAACAGAGGGGTTCATTTTTGTTCCAATGCAGAGCAATTCCCCTTTAGGAAGGATTGGTTTAGCAAATGTGAAATATCTATATGGCGGTTAAGCCTTTCCCCCATGTCTTGTATTCAGTATGGAGACAAATGTTGCTTGGTTAGGGTTATTGGTATTTAAGTTTTGTTGGAAAAGTTTTAGTACAATATATCAACAGTTATGCATTAATTTTGAAGATAAGTGTAATGGTCCAAATGTCTCTTTGTTGACATTACAATTTAACCCATTTGTGTCCACGATCCTATATATGGGGCATAGGAAAACAGTGTAGATTCTGATCAGAGTCTACACTGTTTGCTGATAAGAATTTCAATATAAATCAAAATGAAAATTTTGACCAGGCATCTCTTTGATAAAAAATGGACTTATCCAATATATAAGCATTGTAGAATCCACTGGGCACAAAGGGGGTTACCTGTTAACAAATTGGTAGTTCTTGCCATGATCGCAGTTCGTCACAATCTACAGAATAGTATGCTGCGGTCTTAATCATTTCAAAGTTTTCACTTCATCTATATAATTATAACAATTAGTCCTACCTTTTAAACTGGTATCTTCTACATGCACTGATTTATCTATTTGAAAAGTATTCGGAAATTCCTAACACTGCCCCTGAAGTATGAAGTTGAAATTCGTTCAGCTGGTGGAAAGTGCCGAGGTGTCCCGAATGTCAGAGCACTTTGAAGGTACGAGACAAATGCCAAGTGGTTTACAGGTGAATTGGTGAATACCAGACACTTTCAACAAGAAACAATTAGTGGAATTGTCAAATTGTTAAGGGTAATGCTTTCCTAGACGATAGGTATTCTTTTTTATTCTTTGTTGAAACAAGTCTTCATTCGACCTACCTTTTGCTTTGATTTATCTTTTAGTCAAGCTCTGTTGGCATTTACACTTGTAAATACTTATAGTGATGTGTATTTTCAAACGGTTGTATCTATAACATTCTTTGAGTATTCGGAGTACTCGGAAACCCAACGCTTGTTTATTTCTTGTCTAGCTATCTAGGTAGTACTGTCTGTCATCAGATGTGCAGATGCTGCTTCTGTTTTATGTTTCATAACAAACCACATTATCTGTGTTGACATTAACCCATTTGCGCCCAGTGGATTCTTCCATGTATATATTTTGGAATAATCCATTTTTTATCAAAGGGATGCCTGGTCAAACTTTTCATTTTCATTTTGTTTTATATTGAAATTCCTATCAGCAAACAGTGTAGACTCTGATCAGACGCCGCATAATGACCAGACATTCCTAAAATAAAAAATTGATTAATCCTATATATAAACATGGAAGAATCCACTGGGTGAAAATGGGTTAAAAGAAAAAAGGACTCTTCAATATATAAGCACGGACGAATCCACTGGGCATAAAATGGGCTAATGAATAACAAAAACCATTATTCATTTAATGGGTGTCTGATCAAAATTTTCATTTTTATTTTGTCTTTGGTAGAAATTCCTCAATAAATTTATATATTTCAGCAGATATTATTAATTTATTTATAAATTGGCGTCAATATTCTTATAAAATGTGTTAAGTTTGAAAAGTGGAACAATTAGTTATAAACCATCAAGTCATATCAATGCCAACAAAAACAAAAGCGTTACATTCAAGCGTTTGAGATATTTGTAGAGCTTTTGTGTTTAAATTGGCAGTCGATCAAATTATTTTAAATGTTTTAATAACTCTCAAATTTAACAATTTTCAGCAAATTCAACCGACTAACTGCATTACTCCGAATACAGTGGTTATTTGCAAACAGTTTTGATCCACTCTCTTTGACACACTTTTTCAAAAGTTTTGACGTACGGCCATTTTTGTCGTACGAGGTTTCGTACGACGGGTACTAGGATACCAGGTTCTGATCTAAAATATGGACTGGTTGCAAACCCCCTTGCTGGATCGTTGTTTTTATAAGGCACCAACTCTCCGCCAGCACTGAGTACCAACAACAGGTGTGTGGGAACTCAACGCCAGATAGTACCCGCCAAGTCTAACATTTCCGACAAGTCAGACACTAACTGGGGAATTCTGGACAGCTGTTATTGCAAATAAAGTGCTAATTTTAACTTTACTTTCAGTTCAAAGAAATTAAACCATTACGTGTTTAAGATTCTTTGGAATACTTGTTTGCTTTAGTTGGCCAATACAAACAGGCGCTTGTTGTTGCTTTTTCTAAGAGTCTCTCTAATTTCTTACCTCAGGGCTGGTGGTACTGAAGATTATGGTAATCGTAATGACAAATCTTGTTAAGTCAAACAGCAGCAATATTTATCGATACTGGTTTACAAGAGTGCGAGACAAAACACTAATATTGAGCTTATCCTTTTGGTTTTACTCTTCCTTTTTTATTTTTTTTTATTTGCAAAACGATGCTTTTTTATGAATAGTTTTATTTTGAAATAGAAACAGATGCATTTAAATATTTTACCAAACAACTTGAACCCAGAACAGACCCTACTGAATATTGGATTTAATCAAGATCCTAAATGTATGTCAATCGATTTGCATATCGAACAGACTAAATGGATATAAGTTTTAAGAATTTCTTCTGGAAATTGATGAGCTTGAAAAGCATCTACTCGCCGTCTGATCTGAATCATATATGTTTGCAAATGTCAGTCATACAGTGGAGAAAACGTTATTCTTTCCCAATAAACGCGTTTACGCTAAATCTATTATTGCCCTTGCAAACAGTTTGGAGCCAGATCAGACGCCGGATAACCCGGCGTCTGATCAGGCTCCTAACTGTTTGCCACCAAGATAAACATGAAATATCATAATTGTCCAAAGGTTGTTCTTTTCTACGTTTTAGTGCTTTGCGTTTGCGTACGTTTGCGGTTAAACGGGAAAGAATAACGTTTTCTCCACTGTATTGAGAAAAGTGGGATGAGGCATAACGCTAAAGTAAAATCTTGTTACAGTGCTCCCTCCCTACACCGGCCCTCCCAACAACGATTGCCTCCTTACAACGACCCTTGCCGCTGTTCCCCAAACAAGACAATTTTATCTTAAGTTTTTACTGAGCACTGCAATATTATCTGCTTAAAACTGTCGACTGCTGGTTTTCTCAAATTAACATATTGGACATTTTGATAGAAAAAAAACCATTATGACGAGTGACAAACAGCTTGAATCCAGATCAGACGCCGCGTCTGATCTGGATTCAAGCTGTTTGCAACTGTAAGCCAATTTCCCTTCCTATAACGACTCCCTCCGAACAACGCACATTTAGGGAGCGCTGTACTTCGAATTCGCGTTAGTTCGAACACACCCGACTTTGAAACAACGGATAGTCTATGTTCTACTACTCGATCTTCAACTTACACAATACGTTTAGTATCGATTTAAGTAAGTTTGAAGTATTAACTTTCGATTGTAGTTGCTTCAAAATCATATGTATATGATTATCGTTTTCATGTCACCAAAGGCGCCAAATGGCAAACAGTTTGGATACTGATCAAGACGTTGCGTAGCATGGTGTCTAATTAGGATAAAAACTGTTCGACACTTGTATTGATATTTCTTCGGTCTAAATGCCTTAAAAATTAATATAATATTCAAAACATTACAGAAAACAGCATCGACGCAGACGATATTTTGGCGGTAAGAAGATTTGACAAGACGATTAAACTTGGTGACGGAAGAGTTAAGCATGTGTGTACCTTGCGTCCCATAAATGTGTGCAGCGTGCTGAGTTCAGTCGAGAAAACATTTTCTCTCCAAATAACCGCGTTTACGCTTAAACTATTACCCTCATTGCAAACAGCCAGACTTGGGCCCGTTTTACTAAAGTCAAAATTTTAAATTTATATTTTTTATTATCACTTGCTACAAACAGCAAATAGCCAGGTCAGAGGACGCGCTAAAAGAGGACGCGCTTTTAGCGCGTCCTCTGATCTGGCTATTTGCTGTTTGCAAACGTTTTTGATCGAAAAATAAGAGTAAAACGATTTTGACTTACGCAAAAAATTTGCGTAAGTAGTTTAGTAAAACGGGCCCCAGGCTCTAAACTGTTTGCCACTCAGAATAAAACTGGTAGTCAGAAATGTCATAAAGTTGTCATTTTTTATATTTCATTGCAAAGCGTTTGCATTTGAACGAACTAATAACGTTTTCTCTTCTGTGTATCAGACCGGTAGCCTACTCGCAATTTCTTTACTAAACTCATGACAGATCCCGTATAATGAGTCTACACTATATGCTAACAGGAACTTCTTTAAAAAATTAAATGAAAATAAAACGGGTAAACCAGACAATTCTGAAATGAAATGATTATGGGCTCATCCAATAAAGGAAACACGAAACAGTCCACATGGCATATATGGGTTAAATAAGTACTAAACACAAACAACATAATAACCCGAGTTACTGCATTAAAGAACAAACCAGCCTCTTAGGAAAGCTCTCATAAACTAATGAAGAGGATAAGCCAAGTGCATTAAAACTAATGTGTGGAATTTGTCGAAGGAGGTAGACCGTTTATAGTGTGCAATAATTACCAATCAGACAGCAATATAAATCAACACACCGTCTAATTCACTGCAATGATACAGTAAAGCCCTGTCGAATTGGAGAAGACGCTGCTCTTTCCACTTTAACCCTTTACCCCATAGAAGCGACTTTTAGCGCATCTAATTTATTCCTCCGCTGAAGAAAATAGTTCCAGTTTATACCCTCATGAACAATTACCATAACAAATATTTTTTATTTAGATGGTTGTTTAAAGCAGGCTGAAAGTAAAGCAGAATGTGCCTTAAGGCACATTCTGCTTTACTGTCAGCCTGATTTAAGTGTTCACCTGTATTTAATGTTATATACGGGTTATTGGGTAAAGGGTTAACCCATTACTCCTTAAATACACATATGTACGCCTTTCACTACCCCCTACACTGAAAAAAACAGTTCCACTAAATTCAGTCATGAATATGCACCAAATAAAAATATTTTGTTTAATTTTTCAAATTGTAGCTTTAAGCATGCTGAGAGAGTGCAATGCGCCTTACGGCGCATTATGTTTTAGACCTACTTTCAACTTGCTTTTAGTGATTACCAATCTTCAATTCTAGAAACAGGTTATAGGGTAATGGGTTAAACTTTTACTCTATAGCCTGTTTCTAGTTTTGAAACCGGTTGACTACTTAAAGCATCTTGAAAGTAAAGCAAAGCCTTTTATAAGGCACATTATGCTTTACTTTCGATCTGCTTTAAGCTACCATTTGTTAGGATATAGAAATATTTCTTCTACTATTCATGACTGAGTAAAATGGAATAATATTTTTTAGTGGAAGAATTAATTAAATGTGTAAAATGCGAATCTATCGAGTAAATGTTTAAATAAAACGAAGCGCAAAAGCAATGTAATGAGATTCAGAAAATTTAAACATTTTTTTTGAAAATATTGACTACCGTGTAACTGGTATGTTTTGCGGCTTGAATAGTTTGCTGTTTTAGTGGGTGTGGAGTAATTTGAGTTGCAAACAGTTTTTAGCCTGATCGGCGTCAGACCGGGCTCCAAAACTGATTTGCTTGCAAGGACAGTGACCGTTTGCGGTCTTTACAAAGCGGAGTAAATGTTATTCTTTCCTGTTTAACCCTTTCTCCCATAGAAGCGCCTTTTAGCGAATATGATTTATTCCTCCGCTGAAGAAATAGTTCCAATTTAATCAGTCAGGAATACAAATATTATAAGGAATTTCTTTTATATTCTAGCATATGATAGCTTAAAGCAGGCTGAAAGTTAAGCAGAATGCGCCTAAGGGCGCATTCTGCTTTACTTTCAGCCTGCTTTAAGTGGTCAACTATCTTCAATACTAGTAATAGGCTATCCGGTAAATGGTTATCGATATTAGAGAAAATGAATTGTTTTGTTTATCAAGTGTCGCTGTTATTTTTTATCTGAGTTGCAAACAGTTTGAAGCCTGGTTAGGGCGACTGTTCAAGATCGAAACTGTTTGCAAATAAACGTACCATGTCAGTTAATATTCAGGATAGACGGTTATAATGTGTAGTTGAATAAAGTTAACTGTTTCTTAAATGTAGGGTAGTAGTTCTTGTATACTCGCTGGCCTTAACCCCTCTACTGCCATGACGTCATAAATTTTCAACAATTGTCGTCTGCTTTGATTTCTCAAATTCAATGTTTAGTTTTTTTGAGTGAAGAAATATTGAAATGAGTGTCAAACAGTTTGAATCCTGATTAGACGCCGCGTTACGCGGCGTCTAATCAGGATTCAAACTGTTTGCAAATACCCGTTTTACTCGGGGTAAGGCAGTGAAGGGGTTAATGAGTTGGGATTACATATGATTGAAAAGTGTTTGATAATGATCATAAAAATAATTAAGATTACTACATACTCTTTGATGTGAATGCTTTTTTATGTTTAACCCTCTAAATTGCCTTGAACCGAGTGACTTCTTACTCAAGATGCTACTGCATTTTATCTATGATAATTAAGCGTGCTCGAATTATCTATGACTAATATGTATTTAAAACTTTTATTTGATATATTTAGGAATTTGATGAGTGGTACGTGATCATATCCTTCTATGATTAGAAATGATTACTTCATTATCTCAATATGATTATATAGAGAGACGGTAAGTAAGAGAGAATGGGAGAAAAGGGGCGTATAATGAAGAGATAGATAGATGCAGAGACAGAGAAAAGAGAGATATAGACTTAGAGACAATTAGACATATTGAAAGACAGAGTGTGGATGACACATTAAGAGAGAGAAAATAGAGAGAGTATGAGAGAGGAAAACACAGACAGACAGAGAAACAGTGAGAAAAACAGACAGAGAGATTGATAGTGATACAGACAGACCCAACGGCAAACAAAGAGAGGCGAATATATAGTGAGAGAGTCCAATTGTATAAAAATTACAGTACTCCCTCTCTACAACAGCCCTCCGAACAACGGGAACCTCCTTACAACGACCATTGCCGCTGGTCCCAAAAAATTATAATTATGTCCAACTATTTCTAGGCTACAATATAGTCTACCAAAATTTGACGCCTGCTGGCTTTCTCAAAATTAAATGTTAGACATTTTGACAGAAAAAAAACATAATGATGAGTGGCAAACAGCTTGAATCAAGATCAGACGCCGCGTTACGCGACGTCTGATCTTGATTTAAGCTGTTTGCAAATGTAAGCAAATTTCCCTCTCTACAACGACTCCCTCCGAACAACGCACATAGTTGTTGTCTCCCATTGGGTGTCGTTGTAGAGAGGGAGCGCTGTACAAGGGTTTTGCTGTTACAATAGAGAACATACGTCTTCTACATTGTAGTAACAATCCCCAGTAATCTCACACTGTATCAGATGATGGTTCAACGAAAACTGGTCAAGCGAAATAAGCAAATCTTCTGCTTGGAATACACTAAGCTGTAGAATCCTTGTTACCAGTTTTCAAATAAATATACATGTTTATACAGTGGAGAATGTGTTATTCTTTCCCAATAAACGCGTTTACGCTAAAACTATTATTTGCAGTGTAAACAGTTTGGAGCCAGATCAGACGCCGGGTAAACCGGCGTCTGATCAGGCTCCACACTGTTTGCCACCAAGATAAACATAAATTATCAGAATTGTCCAAAAGTTGTACTTTTCTACGTTTTAGTGCTTTGCGTTTGCGTACGTTTGCGTTTAAACGGGAAAGAATAACAGATTATCCACTGTACGATTCGTATAGCTACGCATAACACCCCATTTTCAAACAGTGTACTTGTGAATATAACAATTTCCCTATGCAATAAATATATACCCAGGTCAGAGTGCTCCTATAAGATTTTTCAGTGATTTGGGTCTACACTTTTTGTCAATTAACAATCTATTTCTTAAAGCTCCAAGCCTAAATAGCAAATCTAAAAATGGAATTGACCAGGGTTGACCATTAGAAGTTGTAGGGACGAATGTATTAATTATGTGGTACAGTGGAGAATCTGTTATTCTTTCCCGTTTAAACGCAAACGTACGCAAACGCAAAGCACTAAAACGTAGAAAAGTACAACTTTTGGACAATTCTGATATTTCTTGTTTATCTTGGTGGCAAACAGTTAGGAGCCTGATCAGACGCCGGTTACCCGGCGTCTGATCTGGCTCCAAACTGTTTGCACTGCAAATAATAGTTTTAGCGTAAACGCGTATATTGGGAAAGAATAACACATTCACTGTAAATGAAAATGTCAATAGGATTCTATGCTAATTAAAAGGAATATTGACCTCAAACTTAAATCTCTTAATGGTTTTAAAAAAACAAAAACGATCGAATATAAAACGTATTCGCCTTCATAATCATGGCGCTTAAAATATTATTGTGTGCAAATACTTTCTTTGGAAAGAAAACGAAAAAAGCAAAACTTGTTTAATATCCCCAAGAGTTCATTATTGATATATGTATTGTTTAGGGAATGTTCATATAGGTTCCAAAAGGT
Organism: Gari tellinella; assembly: GCA_922989275.2. Classification (NCBI taxonomy): domain Eukaryota; kingdom Metazoa; phylum Mollusca; class Bivalvia; order Cardiida; family Psammobiidae; genus Gari; species Gari tellinella. The sequence goes on from OV277870.1 coordinate 24,342,467, forward strand.
ATTTTGCGATTAATGCATTTAATTTATCCCTTGAAACTTGCAATAGACAAATCCATTCTTCTAAGAAATCAAGTCGATAGGTTTTTTTTAAAAAATGTTTAAAAGATATCTAAAATAAGGACTAAATGACACACTGACAAAATGACAAACAGTGCAGACCCTGATCAAAAGGTAGGATCCCTCTGATCACGGTCTACATTTAATATGCTCTGTGTGTGTAAATAACGAGTATAATCGTCGCTAGGGTTCAATGTGCTAATATCTAGCTCAGCAAATATCTTACCACTTAGATCTGAAATTAATCAAACTGTACTTAAAAAACACACGTCAAAAACAGGCGCTATGACCTGTATCATCATCTGCACTTTAAAGTGGAGAAGCCATTATTCTTTTCTAATAAATACGCGTGTGCTTAAATAATTTCTCAATGCAATCAGTATTCCATACCGTTTTTCACTCAGATAAAAGATACATCGTCAGAAATTTTCAAAACATTTTTCATTTATAATTTATTGCGTTGCCTTTGCGTTTAGTTTTGGGAAAAAATCTTTCTTTTCAACTACAGTGCTCCCTCTCTACAACAACATCCAATAGGAGGCAATAATTGTGTGCGTTGTTCGGAGGATAGGGAGGGAAATCAGCTTACATTTGCAAACAGCTTGAATCCTGACCAGACGCCGCGTAACGCGGCGTCTGATCTGGATACAAATCTGTTTGTCACTCGTCAAGAAGTTGTTTCTGTCAAAATGTTCATTATGCAACTTTGAGAAAAACAGCAGACGACAATTTTTAGCAGGCACTATTGTAGTAGTAAAAGTATTAGACTTAATTGTCATGTTTAGGGAACTGCGGAATGGGTCGTTGTAAGGAGGGAATCGTTTTTTGGAGGGCTGTTGTAGAGAGTGAGCACTGTTTTTTGACACATGTGAAAACTGCACATTCTCACCAGTCCTTACCACAGAGACTGCATGTCAATTTATAAAATGCTTGTCTCATTATTATTTAATGCTAAAGGTTAAAGTAGGTGAGACATACAACTATGCAACAAAATAGACAGACATTCAACTTAACATCTTACATGTACCATATACTTCCGTTTTAACAGATGCACTCTAAGAAACGCCCTTCAAAATAATTATCAAATGTTATTTTAAAATAGCAACACAAAATGAATTTAACTTAAACTGTTGAACAAACTCATTTAGCGCTAAGTTATATATATTTTGTCTGCTAGATTTGATCGCCTATGCTTTTTAAATCCAGAACTTTCAACAAAAATAAATGAAAATGGTCAGAGTGTCAAACAGTTTTGAACCTGATGAGACGCCGAGCAATTCGGCGTCTTACCTGGGTCAAATTTTACTGGAAAGGAAACCATGATTTCGCCGTTAGACTGAAATGTTACTTTCGTTGCCATGTGATGTTAATGCGTCTAACAAGGAGTGAAAGGTCAACCAGTTAACCAGTATAGGAGACTTAACCCATTTACCTATAAATACGCTTTTACGCCTTTTATCTATTCCTCCACTGATGAAAGTAGTTCCAATTTATACAGTCATGGAAATTTATTGTAAGAAATAGTTTCTATGTTTTAGCAGATGATGGCTTAAAGCTGTCTGAATGTAAAGCCTAAAGGTGCATTTTGCTTTAATTTCAATCTGCTTTAAGTCACCATCTGTTTTCAAAACTAGAAACAGGTTATGTGGTAATGGGTGAAGCCAACGTTGCAAAGTTTGGACCCAAATCAGCCACTAATCAGGATCCAAACTTTTTTGCACTCGAATCAATATTTCCAGAGTCAAACGTTCAAGAAATTGAATTTTAGTTTATATTGTCTGCGAAACAGGAAATGGTTATTGAATACTGAAGGCTGTCAATTTCGACGATGAAAGAGTTAAAATGCAAAATGAGGGTTCGTGCAGTTCACGCTATCTATCATCTTTTAAATTCACATTTTTTCATTTCGAGTTTAAAAACGGGGTTCACAATTTAAGCACGTATGCAAATAACCCCGTGCGTGATTTGGCTTAAGGTTATCGTTTTAGCCCTTACCCTGCTTAAATGTCGTCTGCCGTAATAATTGACGTCTGAATTTTTAGGTTACCTTTTGCATCTTTTTAACTGAAAGGACCGGATAACGAGAGTTAATCTGACTGATTGGTGATCATACAACGAGTCAATATTCGTCTTGTCTGGATCAAAACTGTTTGATTGTTAAAGTTAGGTAGCGTTCTGCATGACAACGGTTTAAATCATAGCTAAATACGCTATGACAAAGAGCATGAGGAATTTGAAAATCTTTAGAGCTCTAGATCAAGTTTATACCGAAATGTTTCTTTGTCTTGCCTAGCTTAATCATAACCTTCAATAAATTGACAAAAAACAGTCAAAACAGCTATGGATTAATTTATTCACCCACTGAAGAGAATATAGTTCCACTTTATACAGTACGTTAACTCATTAACCCATAAAAACGCTTTTTTACGCTTTCAATTTTAATCCTCCACCTGAGTAACAATTTCCCATTTATAGAGTTATCAATATGTATCTAATAAGAAATATGTTCCATATCCTAGCAGATGGTAGCTTACATCAGGCTGAAAGTAAAGCAGAATGTGCCTTTAAGCACATTCTGCTTTACTTGAGTTTCAACCGGCTTTAAGCGGCCATCCACCTTCTATATTAGAAATTGGCTATACCCAATAACAAATAGTTCATTATATCCTAGCAGATGGTAGCTTAAAGCAGGATGAAAGTAAAGGAGCATTCTGGTTTGCATGCAGCATGCATTTAGCTACCATCCGTTTGGATAAAGGAAGCATTCTGCTTTACTTTTAATCTGTTTTCAGCAATCATGAGTCCTTAATACTGAAAACAACCTATTGGGGGAGGGTTAAGTAAGGAACGTTAGGAAACGGTCTTATATTGTTGAAGCAGTGGAGAAACAATTCTTTTGAAGCGAGAATAAGTACAGAGATTATCGCTGTGGGTTGGATATCGAGGCGGGCCAGTGGTTACCTGGCAGAGTCAAGGTGCGCGCGTACAGACGTTGATGAATTCGTCTGCTTTGTTCGTCTGAGCGACAGACGAAATACCCCGCGCCCACCCGGGATGATTTGGCAGACAAGGGGAGTTAACACTGACTGATGTGGTTTTAGTTTGACATAGGAGAACATTATTACAGTGTAGATTTGCTATTACGAACGAACGCTCAAACAAAAGGGAGATTTGAGTGTGGTAAAAACAGGTGGTGGTTAAGGAAATGAAAAAGTAAAGCAGATAGCTTCTTTAAAAGTTGTCTGCTTTACTTTCATTTTGCATTAAGCAAGAACCTTTTATATTAACACATACTATAATCTAAAATGTTTAGCAGTAACTGTTAATATTCTGTGCGTTGTGGGTGAATCTTGATCCAAACTGTTTGCCACTCTGGTGATATTGATTAAACTATGCACGAAATTATAAATAGATATTACTTCTGTGAACTATGATAATTGTTGCAGACGACAAATACTGCATACTGGGTATTATTGTCGTCTGCAACAATAGTCGTCTGCTACTGTTCTAAAAATAGAAATTGAAAAAAATAATTTCAAAACAGGGTCAGGGTGTCAAATAGTTTTGATCCTTATGAGACGGGATCGTTACGCGGCGTCTCATCGGGATCCAAACTGTTTGCAAAGGTTTTCATTTTTTCACCGCTAGCATGGTTAGAGTTAAGACTTATTGTAGCTCTATATAAGCCAGGCATACATGGGTAGGTAGTTGAAGCTCGAGTATATATACGACAGTTATAAGCGCGTGTGATTAAATGCATCAGCTCAGGTGTTGCTTTAATGCGGAAGATGTAGATTTGGGATTTATGGAAAAGGAATAACTGGATAAAAAGGAAATATGCGTTTAAGTGTTTGGATATTATTGCATATTTGTGTGCAAGCGTCCGGACGTCAAGTGTTACCAGGGATTTCTTTAAGTACAAATGTAAAAGTGGAACCCGTGCATTTTATTAAGAACAAAACGGAAATAAGTGTTCAAGCCACACCAAGCACGGCTAAATCGGGCAAGCAAGATGACAAATTGATAGATGAATCAGTAAGTATAGTTTTATTACAAGTGTTTTAATTTTCAATGTCCTCTGCTTTATGTATAAATTGTGCTAAAAACTGTCGCCTGCTTCTTAATTTACCCATTACCCAATAACAAGGCATTTTTCATGTCTTTAATAATTATATTCATCCATTAAAAAAATATAGTTCAACTTAATACAGTAATGAATATTCACAAGAAATAGTTCATATATCTATGCATATTGTAGCTGAAAGTAGGCTGAAAGTAGAGCAGAATGCTCCGGCAATTTTTATTTCTAATTGTCGACTGCTTCCAAGTGTGGGTTGACCAAGTTTGTCATGGTATCGTTTGCATTGATACTGATGTGTGCAACTTTTATTTAAGATATATTTTGGGCACTTAACCCCTTCACTGCCGTGACGTCATCAATTTTAAACATTTGTCGTCTGCTTTTATTTCTCAAATATAATTTTTAGGTATTTTGATTAAAGAAATATTGAAATGAGTGTCAAACAGTTTGGATCCTGATCAGACGCCGCGTTACGCGGCGTCTGATCAGGATCCAAACTGTTTGCAAATAACAAGTACACTTGCGGTAAGGCAGTGAAGGGGTTAAATCAATTAATATCGATATCAAACAGCTTGGATCTTTATGTAACGTGGCGTCTTATCTGGATCCAAACTGTTTGAGACTCTAATCAATATGTTTTAAGTTAAACTTGTTTAAATTCCCAACGTTTATTAATCAAAACAGATGACATATTTAAACAGACGGTATTACCTTATCATAATGCACTGAATGCTAAAAAAGACAAATTTGCAAACAGTTTGAATTCTGGTCAGACGTTGCGTAACGTAAATATCAAGTACAGTTGAGAATCTGTTATTCTTTCCCGTTTAAACGCAAACGTACGCAAACGCAAAGCACTAAAACGTAGAAAAGAACAACTTTTGGACAATTCTGATAGTTCATGTTTATCTTGGTGGCAAACAGTTTGGAGCCTGATCAGACGCCGGGTTGCCCGGCGTCTGATCTGGCTCCAAACTTTTTGCACTGAAAATAATAGTTTTAGTGTAAACGCGTTTATTGGGAAAGAATAACAGATTCTCCACTGTATGTTTGATATCCATATTAAGTGTCTTAAATTTAACTATAAAACAAATGTAGCAGACAACAGTATTGATGCAAACGTTACTATGGTAATGATAATTTTGACTCATTACCCTAAAAATACACATTTTTACGCCTTTAATATATGCCTCAACTGAAAACAATTAGTTTCAATTTATGCTGTCATGAATATAAACATTATAAACATTTTCAATATCCTATCGGATAGTAGCTTAAAAGCAGACTGAGAGTAAAACAGAATGTGCCTTAAGGCACACTCTGCTTTACTTTCAACCTGCTTTCAGCAGTCATCTCTCTTTAAAACGTGAAACAGGCTATTGGGTAATGGGTTAAATCAGACCATTAAAATTGATGGTGAAAGATTTAACAAATATCTTTAATTCAACGATGGATTTCTCTCCTGATAAACCAGTTTCACATAACCCATCACACCGCATAAAATGCAGTCGGCCCTGTATTCAGCTACCACTCACTGTGAAGTTTCAGGAATCGGCTGCTTAATGAATGATAAAGAAAATGCAGAAAGCTCCTATATGAGCTTTCTGCATTATGTTTTTCCTGCATTAAGCACCAAATTGTATTTAAGATTCTAAAAAGGGGGTTTCTTTTGAGTTGTCGTGGGGTATAAGGATGACTGTACGACAAATGCTGTAACAACATAAATACTTGTGTTAATTTCTGTACCTGTCACCGAAATTTCCACCAATCTGATTTACTAACTACTTTACGCTTTAACTGCATTACTCTTTCTCCACAATTTTTTATCGCGTGCTACAACCCCTTCACTTCGTTATTAACCCGTTTGGGCCCACAAACGCATTGCGCGGCGTCTGATCAGAGTCTACACGGTTTGCTGATAGGAATATCAATATAAAACAAAATGAAAATAAACATTTTGACCAGGCACCCCTTTGATAAAAAATTGGCTAATCCAATATAAAAGAAGGAATAATCCACTGGGCACAAATGTATGCCTTGGTATTGCAACAAACTCGCCTTATGTGCTTACTGAAATATTTCATTATACATGTAATATAGAATTATAGATACATGTTTATAACAGTGATCTAATGATACTGCTACGTCCATTTCATAGGCAATAGCAAACAGTGCAGACACTGATGAGCCGCCGCGTTATGCGTGCTAAACTGTTTTCCAATGTCCACTTTAATGGACATTAGGATTAAATGGGCTAACCCTCTCCAATCGCTTGTTTTCAGCATTGAAGACAGATGGTTGTTTAAAAACCAGACTGCAAAGGAGTATTCTGCAATACTTTAAGCCTACTTTAATCTAACATCTACTTGGATATTGAAAACATTGCTTATAGCGCATACTTATGACTAAAGTGAAACCGTTTTCTTTTGTAGAGGAATAAAGGCGTAAAATGCGTATCTACTGGGCAATGGATAATTTATACAATGCTCTAACTGGCACTGCAAATAAGAAGAAGCAATATAAAAAGCATATTGACCTGAGAAATATTGATACGAGAGAAAAACATGTTAGATCCTAATCAGACACCGCGTAACGCGACATCTGATCAAGATCAAAACGTTTTGCAAATTCGACTTCAGATTTTTCAGTTTTCTGTACTGGAGGGATGCAGTAAAGAAATGATAAAAGGCCCTTTAATGGGTAATGTGCAATTAAGCCATCCAGCCCTAGCGACGATTATACTCGTCATCTATATGCCGTGGGCCTGTGAGGATTACACTTGTCCCATGCAAACAGTGAATACCCTGGTCAGATGGCTCCTTAAGGAGTCATCTGATCAGGGTCTATACTGTTTTTCATTTTGAAATATATTGTTAAAAGCAACCGTAAATAGTCAAAATTTATTTTGAGGTTGGAATTGTCCAATAGAAATTTCAGGGGTGAATGCGATAAAAGATTTGCTGGGGTTATCGATGTTCGACCTTATTTGTTTTCGTTTTCTAATAATAAGCTACTGGTTATTATGAATGATAAAAATGTAGCGCACATCTAAGAATGAACATATATTTTCAATTAAACTGTCGACTATAATATCCACGTTATCATAAGGTGATACAGTGCGTCAGTTACAGGCAAACATGTGTTTAGCTTTCACCGAATGTGGAAGAATGGCGATCTTTCAAGACAGATGTCAGCTTTTCACAGAATAATGTTCCACATACAGACAGCTCCAATATGAGCTTTCTGCACTGCTTTAAAAAATTGCCTTGCACCAATTTGACGCATACTATGAATATTATGATTGAGTCATCTTTTAAATGGTAGGTTAAGACGATATTGACTGTATTTCAAAAGATTGACACAACCATCATTAGTCTTCTTTTTTGCCAGCGGAAAAAATAAAATGTATCAACAATACAGTAATACTTGGAAAATATGTTGAATACTCGATCACATTTTTCTTTTCTGAACCAACCAATTCATTTTAACTCTTTGAACCCTAGTCACGCATATATGTGTCATTTACAAACAACATACCTGTGAGTAGTACATGTGTCCTATGCAAACAGTTTAGACCCTGATCAGAGGGCCGCTTAAGGAACCCTCTGATCAGGGTATTCACTGTTTCTCATTTTGACATATATATTGTAAACATCAACCCTTAAAAGTCAAAATTGTACTAGACTAAATCGAAACTAGAACTGTCCATTTGCGGGTTCAGGGAGGAAAGGGTAAAATCCATTGAAAAATGGCGGACTTTTTCGGTTAAAAGTCACATACAGCTTCTCTTTTCTCATTAGTTATGGCAAACTACTGTTTTTATCTTAAACATACATTGAAATTTTTTCACACAACAGGGCTGCCATTTCTCCGGTTTTTCCCAAAATCTTCGGCTTTTTATCCTAGCAGATTGTAGCTTAAAGCAGGCTGAAAGTAAAGAAGAATGCGCCATAGTGGGCATTCTGCTTTACTTTCAACCTGCTTTAAGTATCGCATTTGAAATATAGTAACTTTGGAAATCTTAGGATTTTCCTAGATCAACGTATGGTATCCCTAAAACAACCCTTTGCATCCTTAACACTTCTCTTCTTCAAGGTGCGTCGTCTATAGCGTTTCTTAAAGAAGCTTAATGCTGCCAATCTTATAAAAAAATGCCTAGACAACACTAACATTTCTATTTTGAAAAGTGCGTTATGAATTCATTACCTCAGAAACATACTGTTTTGTTTTTTTCATTTTATTTGAATTTATGTGTTGTATTTATACAGATGTTTAATGGCGAGCTTATAAAAGTAATACATTTTACAGCACAACTTGTTCAAATGGACAAAACTTTGAAGAAGACTAAAACTCTAGGATAGACTAGTCACTCAGATGACTTATAATGCAGGACACAATAGGAGCTTTCAACTTTACCTTTGTCCTCCATTAAATTGTTATCTGTCTAGTCTTTTGTCGTCGTTTGAGTCACCACTTAATGCAGGTTTGAATATATTCGCTTCAGTGCGTGAATAAAGAAAACAGTTTATGATTGCAGCATAGGTAAATTACTGTGTTGCATCCTTGATAATTTATTGCACACTTGATGTCACAGCAGGTTCCGTTCATAGATAGTGTGTGATATGAGTCCTGGGCCAAGTTTTACGAAACGTCGTACGACAAATGTTGTCTTAAGTCAGATTATAAAATTGTACATAACTATTAATTTCTCCATCCAATCTTGTGTTGTGGCATTTTTTGGAATCTTCTTGAAAAGACGATTCTTGAAAAGACGGTTCCAAAGAGATGTCATAAGAAAGGATTAGATTGAGAAATAAATAAAAAAAATACAATTTTATAATCTGACTTACGACCGTCGTACGACGTTTCGTTAAACGGGCCACTGTTCAGTAACTGGGACATCGGGCACTAAAAACAGTGTAGCATTAGATGAATATTTGGGGCAATACCAAAGGACAATACAAAGCGCATAGGGAACTTTATACTAATTAGCATATTTCTTTAAACAAACACATTTCCTGAAAACCACAAACTATCCCTCTTTTTGTGGTCAAAATGTGGTCAGCATAGTGGCTGTTCTATCTTATTTGTCCTAAATACGGATAAATATTGCTTGGACAATTAAACCGCATTTCCTTTATTGCATTTAGCACAGCTTTGTTGGTATTTGCACGCGGTTTAGATTAACCCCTTCAGTGCTATGACGTCATCAGCTTTAAAACATTGTCGTCTGCTTTTATATCTCAAATTTAAATTTCGGGTAGTTTAACTGAAGTTTAACCACGATTTACCAAGTGCCTCATCAGATTAAAAACTAAAGACACCAATGACGATGTTGACAACACAACTCAATTTGCAAAATGATATTTTGATAACCTTTTAACCTATTCAACTCTAGCGACGAGTATACTCGTCACTTACAAACGGTGTACATGTGTAGACTACGCTCAACCTGTGCAAACAGTGTAGACTCAGATCAGGGGGCTCATATAGGAGCCCTCTGGTCAGGATCTACACTGTTTGTCATTTTGAAATAGATTGTAGAAAACTAATCTACATGTAGTTAGAAAAAAAATGAACTGGACTTTTTGAAAATTGTAATTGTCCATTTAAATTCTGAGGAGTACATGAGTTAAGCAAACACAAGACCGGAGTTACTCGCTCTCAGAGAATATGTTTGTTTGAATAAGCTTAACACAGTTATCAGTCATACTGATAGTATGTTGGTAAAATGAAAAGACAAAAATTCCCAAACACTCTGCTACACTCGGATCATACTGAACATATTAACTTAACACCCCCGCTTAAATGAAAGAATGCCAGTGCTGATATGAACAATAGTCTTTATGTATATTCAACTTTACGATGTTCCTATTATTGCACCTATTAAGTTATACCATATAGTTAAATACAGACGCCTGCTTAGAGTAGGATCAAAATAAACGGCATGCTTCTGTTTGAAACAGCACATATAAAATTTAATGTTCTATTTTGGGTATATATAATATATAATTTTATTAGAGGGTAGGTGGCGGAGTTTGCGCACGGCAACACTTTGTAGCAGAGCATTTTGAAAGAAACAACTTCCGGACGAGTGACAAACAACTTGAATCCAGATCAGACGGCGCGTTACGCGGCGTCTGATCTGGATTCAAGCTGTTTGCAAATGTAAACAGATTTCCCTCCCTCTAACGACTCCCTCTGAACAAACAACGCACACAAGTGTTGTCCCCTATTGGGTGTCGTTGTAGAGAGGGAGCGCTGTATTGTCTACATGTAAGCAAACGCTTTTTAGTAGAAGACTAGATTAGTTTGGTATTTATTGGCTTTTAGACTCAAATGAATACACATTAAACATGTTTCAGTTTACGCAAGGAATCTGATAACCAGTTCGTAGTATATTGGAGTTGACAACGTATGGTATCGCCCAGTGTACCTGTGATGTTAGTTGTCATGTCCAGTTAATAACGGCAATATCGCACTCCTTCTGTTCGGACCTCCGACAGGTGGTTGCTTAACCCTTGCATGATCAATTATTTTCGTCACCGTTTCATTGTCTCGTCTGCTTCAATTTTGTTGTCTGCAATATCATTTCAAAGTTAGATTTAAGGCAATACAACTGATGTTATTTTAAAACGATTGGCAAACAGTTTTAATCCTGATCAGACGCCGCGCTACGCGTTTTGTTTGCAAATGCGCTTTATGGCGTCATTGAGGTGAAACTATTACCCTGTTTAAGTCTAGTGTATACAACAATGGACATTGGCAAACAGTGTAGACCCTGATGAAACACAAGAGTATTAATTTTACTGTTTGCTATATCATATGAAATATTTTGCTGTATTGACAAACACAGTAGTGTCTTTAGATCATATTTGTATATCTACAATGAAGCCAACCACATATACAGGGAGAGTTCATGGCAATACAGGTATCCATGGAGGGATAAATGGGTCGAGTCATTACTCAATAAATAAACATTTTTACGCCTATATTTATTTCTACACTATAAAAAGCAGTCTATACCTGGAAAAGTTCCTGAACATAAAACAATAAAACAAAATATATTTACCAGTATCTCTGCTAGTTTTTAAACTACAACCTTATAATTTTACAGGATATTTTCACATATACCACAGATATGCATATCATCAAGCTTTTGATATGCTTAATGTTTCCAACAGAACTACGGTCATTTAAACTTAGTCATCTTTTGAATTATACGGCACTAATCAGGGCTCCAGATAAGGGGAGTATTTCAAAACTTGAAATCTTTATTTCTGCTTTAAACCCTATGGTGTCACTACTCATTAGAATCGTCTCAGGATTTGGTGCTGAAATAAGTGATAAATGTTGGTTTTGTTCAGTTAACTCACATAATAGACATTTTGACAGACAAAATATATTGACGAGTGGCAAACAGCTTGAACCCAGATCAGATGCCGGGTTACGCGGCGTCTGATCTGGATTCAAGCTGTTTGCAAATTTAATCAAATTTCACTCCCTATAACAACTCCCTGCGAACAACGCACACAATCTTTGTCTCTCTATGTTTGTTGCTGTAAAGAGGGGGCACTGTATATATTAAGAAGAAAATTGAAGTTGATACAGCGCTCTCTCTCTACAACGACATCCAATGGGAGACAAAAATGTGTGCGTTGTTCGGAGGGAGTCGTTATAGGAATGGAAATTGGCTTACACTTGCAAGCAGCTTGAATCCAGATCATATGCCGTGTTACGCGGCGTCTGATCTGAATTCAAGCAAGCTGTTTGTCACTTGTCATTAAGTTTTTCTGTCAAAATGTCAAAAATATAATTTTGAGAAAAAACAGTAGTCGACAAATTTAAGCAGACGATATTGCAGCAGTAAAAAAAGCGTTAGACATAATTGTCCTGTTAGGGAACTGTGGCAATGGTCGTTGTAATGAGGGAATCGTTATAGGGAGCGCCGTTGTAGAAAAGGGGCGCTGTACAGTCATGATGCCAAAATGCAATGTTGCCGTAATACAAGTGTTTGAAGTCAATACATTGTATCCCCAAACGGTGTGTGTTTGATCACAGAAGCAGACACAACACAAGTCTGAGTTTAGATGTTAATACAAACAGGCACTCTACAAAGCAAAGTATGTGTGTGATCTGACTTAGGTTCAACTCCGTGTGTGTGATCTAACTGAGGCTAATTCCGTTTTATTTGGGAGGCAAGAAAAACATGGGAAGTGATCTTTTCACAAACAATCCAAACAATATTGCAACACTTGCACTTACGTAATAAAGAGAAAGTTGAGCTTCTGGATGATATATCGCACGGAAGTTTTCACATTTAACAGTGTCTGAAACATGTCCTGGATATGATAATTAAATATGAGTACATGCTCTAAGGTTATAACAATTTTAAATTGAGTCTGAAGTCGTTCTCAAGCATTGCATTTAATTGTCAGATTTAAGCCTAGGTTCAAATTCGACCAATCGAATGCTTGAGAACAATCTTAGACTCAACTCAAATGCTTGATAAACTTAGACCCAGTACTGTTTGTTTCGCTTAAACCTTTCACCGCCAAGGTCAACTACAGTTGCCTTTGCAAACAGTTTCCAAACTGTTTGACACTTTTATAAATAGTGTTAATCAAAATGTCTTAAATTCTCATTTTTTTATTATATAAAACAGACGATATTCTTGCAAGCAGACGATACTGAGGCAATAACGGTGTTTGACGTCATAATGCCGTCGAAAGGAATAATTGGTTACGGTGGAGTACTTTATCATTGTTTGACCATTATCAATTTGCTGGGCCGAAAGCCTTTCATTATATCATATAAATTGAATTGAATTGAATTGTATTGAATTAACGAAGATGTGATATAGAACGTTCTTTATGCACGTACATGTACATTTGTGTACTTGTATTTACTCTTTGATATCAGATCGAAACGTTACTGGAAATGTATTTCTCAATGAAACAGGAAAGAACGAAGATTTTTACCTGATTATCTACGGAATACTATAATAAAGCAATGCTCCTGCAGCCTCGCTATTGAACACCCATTGAATATAATAAAGAGATCGACGGCAGCAAAATCAGGATCAAAATAAAGCTCACAGCCTCGTTTGAAGCTTTCTGCTTTAGCTTCATTATGCCTTTAGCAACCACCAGTCTTAATAATAGAAATCAATCATTCTTGATTCCTGTTTGAGTGGATATATTGGGGATATACTGTATACTAAATACGACAGAAACACGTGTATAGTCTAAGCCTAGACAATCAGTCAGCTGTTCTGAGGAAACTTTCTCCCGCCAAATATTCGTCTGCATCTAAATTATCGTCTGCGAACTTTTTAATTTATTTAAAATTTTGGTGTTTTTAAGCTGAAGAATTATTGGTATGAGTGTCAAACAGATTGAATCTTGATCAGACGCCGAGTTACTCGGCGTCTGATCAGGATCCAAACAGTTTGCATATGTAGGTTTAGTTGTTACTTGCAGGTTAAGAGGATGCAGAGTCTGAGAGTTTTCTAACAGGTGTGAGCGTAAAGACGTGAATTTTACACGAGATAAGAAAGATATAGGGAAGAAGCTACGATTAGAGACGAGCGTACGTTTCTAGCAGATACAGTGAAGAACTAGTTATTACAGAGGAGAAGATGTTATTCTTTCCCGTTTAACCCTTTTATACACAGTGGATTCTTCCATGTTTATATATTGGATTAGTCCATTTTTTATCAAATGGATGCCTGGTCAAAAATTTCATTTTCATTTTGTTTTATATTGAAAATCCAATCAGCAAACAGTGTAGACTCTGATCAGACGCCGCATAATGCGGCGTCTGATCAGAATCTACACTGTTTGCTTATGTCCCATATATGGGATCGTGGTCATAAATGGGTTAAACGCAAACGCATTGCAATGAAACGTATTAAAGGTCATCTTTTTTGGAATTCTGACTTCATTTTAATTTAGAGTGGCAAACAGTGGAGCCTGATCAGACGCCGGGTTACCCGGCGTCTGATCTGGCTCAAAACTGTTTGCAACAGTTTTAGCGTAAACGCGTTTATTGGGACAGAACAACGTCTTCTCCGCTGTATTTCCCATTTCAAACGAAACGAAACGCAAACGCAATGCAACAAAATGGGGCCAGCATTTTTGAAGAAAAAAATGACGATGTTTTTGTAACAAGTGGCAATAAGTTTTGAGCCTAGCTCCAACCTGTTAACAAAAGACATATAAAGGTTTTCAACAAAAACGCCTTGATTGGGAAAGAATATCGTCTTCTCCACTGTATTTTCATCACAAACTGACAAGAACATTTTTCATGACGTGGGAAAAACGTTTGCACGTACTATGCATATCTAAAATCTGTCTGGAATGTTCAGAACTTCAGACATATCTTGTCCTACGCCAGAACGCTGAAACATTCAATATGCTAAGTAATTATCGTCTGTTAAAGTGTGTCGTCTGCAATAAACCCCAAACGTGAATAATCAGCAATTTCTATGATTAAATATTATTAGAGTGTTTACATATACCCCCATCCTGCCATGATGTCATCAATTTTCAAAAATTGTCGTCTGTTTTTATTTCTCAAAATCATTTTTTTTATGTACATTGGTATTTTGATTTAAGAAATGTTGAAATGAGCAATTAACAGTGTTGATCATGACCAGACGCCGCGTTACGTTACATAATTACTTTTTTTTCGGTGGAGTAATGGAAATTTGGAAATTTTATTACCCGGTCAAATTTTGGCTACGTTCTAAAATTATAATATTAAGCTTTGTTTGTGTTTTTATTATGACGGTCTGAATCATTCGTCGTATTTCCATTTTGTTGGTTATTTGGTCCTTTTCTCATAATTTCTTTACATATTGATTTGAAATGTTTCAGAAAGCCCATGTAGTTCCGCGGAACTCTTAAACCCTCTATCTCATAGTCTGTTACCTGCATTGAAGAAAGCTGACCACTTAAAACAGGTTGAAAGTAAGACAGAATGCGTCTTGAGGCGCATTTTGCTTTACTTTCAACCTGTTTTAAGAAAGCAAATTTTAGAATATAGAAAATAATTCTTATGATAATTACATTTTCATGGCTGTATAAATTGAAACTATTTTTTTTAGTGGAGGAATAAATTGAATGCGCTAAAAGGTGCTTCTATGGGGACAAAAAGGTAAATAGAACCTGTCACTCTGGAATAAAGACCATAGATATGTTCTCAAGGAAACGAGGTAATTTGCTCGTAAAAGCTAAGTTGGCCGAGTATTTTCCTGTGTGTTTTATTGCAACCTTTCACTCACCCACACACAGTTCTGGGTACATCTGGAGTGGAATGGCAATTGAAATAATTAACAAGACCCGTATAACTGTCATAACTCGGTTACCGACATTGTCTGTACTTCTGTTTAACGTTCTGGCATTGTTTATACAGTCAGGCATGTACATCAGAGGTGCTTTTATTCTTTCAACATAAAACGAAGTAATACAAAGGCCACTAAAATGTAAAAAATGAGAGCTTTAGATGTTGACGATTAACTTAAAGTGGCGAAAAACCGTATCTTGTCAGATTCCAAAATGATTGCAATGAACATAACTGTTCAAACACCGACACCTTTATCATGTTTAAAGATCGACAGTCATTAACCCTTAGCTTGGTTTTGGTGTTGTTCTTTTTAGCTCACCTGGCACGTAGTGCCAAGATGAGCTATTTTGATAGTGATGTGTTCGTCGTCCGTCGTCGTCGTCGTCGTCCGTCGTCAACAATTTCTTCAAACGACTTCTCCTCCGAAACTGCTGGATGGATTTTTACCAAACTTGGCAGGAATGATCCTTGTATGGTCCTCTTTCAACGTTGTTCAAGTATATCCGGTCCGTTGCATATTTAGGTCACAGGAGCTAAAATAGATTTTTTTTTCAATGAAAACTAAAACATCTTCTTGTCTGAAACCACAGTACCTTGAGCTAAGTTATTTGGCACAAAGCGTTGTCTTCAGGTCCTCTATCAAGATTGTTCAAATTATGTCCCTGGGGTAAAAAATGACCCCTCCCCGGGGGTCGTAATTTTACATAGAGTTATATAGTGAAATCTTCAAACATCTTTTTCTCTGAAACAAATATGGCCAGAACTTTGATATTTGGCATGGTGACACTTCTAGAAGCTCTTAACCAATATTGTATATATGATTTCGGTCCGTTGCATATCTAGGTCACAGGAACTAAAAATAGATTGTTTTCAATGAAAACTTAAAACATCTTCTTGTCTGAAACCACAGTACTTTGAGCTAAGATATTTAGCACAAAGCATTGTCTTCATGTCCTCTATCAAGATTGATCAAATTATGTCCCTGGGGTAAAAAATGACCCCACCCCGGGGGTTGTAATTTTACATAGAGTTATATAGTGAAATCTTCAAACATCTTTTTCTCTAAAACTAATATGGCCAGAGATTTGATATTTGGCATGGTGACACTTCTAGAAACCCTTAACCAATATTGTAAAATATG
Organism: Gari tellinella; assembly: GCA_922989275.2. Classification (NCBI taxonomy): domain Eukaryota; kingdom Metazoa; phylum Mollusca; class Bivalvia; order Cardiida; family Psammobiidae; genus Gari; species Gari tellinella. The sequence goes on from OV277870.1 coordinate 24,359,095, forward strand.
GTTACGGTCCGTTGCATATCTAGGTCACAGGAACTAAAAATATTTTTTTTCAATGGAAACATAAAAAATCTTCTTGTCTGAAACCACAGTACCTTGAGCTTAGATATTTGGCATAAAGCATCATTTACAGGTCCTCTATTTAGATTGTTCAAATAATGCCCCTTGGGTCAAAACTGCCAAGGCCCTAGGGGTCGTAATTTTACATAAGAGTTATATAGTGAAATATTCTTCTCTGAAACTATTATGGCAAGAGCTTTGATATTAAGCATAGTGACACTTTTAGATGTTCTTTACCAATATTGCTGAAATGGTTCGGGTCTGTTGCATATCTGGGTCACACTGGCTAAAAATAGATTTTTTTCAATGAAAAGTCTTCCTGTCTGAAACCACCCATGTACAAAATATTTGACAGAACACTTAATTTTCAAGTTCATCAGCAAGATATTTGAAATTATGTCTCTGGGTTAAACAATGATCCCACCCCAGGGGTCATGTGACCCTTGTGTTGGTTTTTCCAGGTGAGCGATATTTAGGTCCGCATGGGCCTCTTGTAACCCTTTTGGCACCAAATAAATAGTGAGTTTTTTACTCTGTTACCGCTATATTGTCGTCTGCTTCATTATTGTCGTCTGCAAGATCATTTCAAAGATAGATTTAAGGTACTATGACTTAAGTAATAATATATGAGTGTCAAATAGCTTGGATACTGACCAGACGCGGCATTACGCGGCGTCTGATCTGGATCCAAACTGTTTGCAAAGACGACTTAGGCATCATAAGGGTTAAAAAGTCAATATAAACTTATAGCGGGAGAAATGTAAACAATATAACACATATGTCCTCTGCTAATATTCTGAAATAGGTTTGATCTTCTTTAAATTATTAGAAACAGGATCCAAGTGGCAAACAGTTTGTGTCCAGATCTGAAACTGATCTGGATCTAAACTGTTTGAAAAGGTCTATAAAACAGGTTTACTGTTTGGATAGGTTTAAAACAAATTATTATAGTTAAATAATTTAGCACAAACTTGCACACAGTCTATACAAAGGTTTTTATCTCAAATTACAAAGTCCAATACATGTATTCATAGTTTATGATTGTCAAAGCCTTTAACTGGACACTTTGCTTACATTTACTTGTATATTGAATACTGAAAATGAGGGAGAAAAGAGGATGTTTGGATACAGAAATACTATCTTTGGCAAATGCTTATACATGAGGTACCTCTAAATTTGAGGTGAATTAATAAGCTAATTACTTGTTAGTTTGATATTAAAATCAGTACAAATAGAAACCAGAAATCTAAGTGGGTGTTGAAATGATAAAAAGATAGATCAGTGTGTATTGGTATTTAAAGAACTAATATCTGAACATTGGTAATTAGTGAAATATTTGCACTAACAACATGGCTACAGGTGGAGAAAACTTTTCTTATAGTATAGGATCAGAGGATTTCAATGACATTGTGTGTGACCCTTGTCAAGAAGATGGAGAACTACACAAGGCCATGGGAATGTGTATTGACTGTAATGATCACCTATGTCAGAAGTGTTTTGATGGACATAAAATATCAAAACTCTCCCGGAAACATGAGTTGTTGGACAAAGAAGCCATGCTACAGAGTCAAGTCTCAATAACTAAGGACACATGCACTGAGAGGTGTGCTGTACATGAGGAGGAAGTCATCAAATATTACTGTACCAATCACAGCCACTTAGGCTGTAGTGTCTGTATAACTCTAGACCACAGGATATGCGACAATGTGAGATATATTCCCCATGTAGCAAAAGACCTGGCCAGCAATGAAGAATACCAGCAAGTAGAGAGTCAGTTGATATCAGTGGTGGGTAGATCTAGGAAAGTAACCAAGGACAACAAACAGAAAACTGAATCACTTCAAAAAGACTGTTCTGAGGCAGTGAAGATGGTGCAAAAAGTCAGGCAAGACATAATTGAAGTCCTAGAGCAGGTTGAGACCGACCTTCTTCAACAATGTGAAACAGTAAAATCAGAGGAAACAGCGATGATTACACAGATTGTTGACAAGTTGAAATCAACGCAGAGGGAATTGTATGAATTGATGGATATGAAAGAAGCATACCAAGGTAATAACCAGAACTGCAAATTGTACACACGCATGATGAAAATAAAGGATAAGTTAAAATTAGCAGAGGAGAGGATAGAAGAAGTGGAACAGGAACAATCCCATATAAACAGCCAGATAAAGTTTGTTGCCAACAAAGAAACTCTCAACACATTGAAGCTACATGAAACGCTTGGGAAATTGTTGACATCTGGAACATCAAGTTTTGTGAAACCAGAAAAAGCTAAAAACCCTGTTAGGCAGAATGAACAAACAACCAGTAGGATATCTGGAACATCAAGTAATGTTAGTCCAGAACAACCCCAAACCCCTGTTAGACAGGGGCAACAAACAACCAGTGGGATATCTGGAACACCAAGTGCTGCTAACCAAGGACAAACTCAAACCCCTGTTAGACAGCAGAAACAAACAACCAGTGGGGTATCTGGAACATCAAGTAATGTTAGCCCAGAACAAATTCAAACCCCTGTTAGACAAAAGGAGCATACATCCAGTGCTGAAATGGTGGGGGCAAAAGGAATTGTAAGTGCTGAACATATCCAGGATATTAATGTTAAATGTAAAATAGACAAGAAAGACTGTGATGTTACTGGTGTAGTTGTCCTACCGGAAAACAGGCTGGTACTTACTGACCAGGACAATAAAAATGTGAAGTTGGTTGATGTAAAACGTGGCAAGGTCATCACATACCTGACATTAAACTCAAACCCCTGGGATGTTGCCATGGTAACTAACTGCCTGGTGGCCATTACCATGCCAGATGGTTGGAACGTAGCCATGGTGAATGTGACAGCCACTGCCATGACTGTTGACAGAACTCTGAATGTGGATGGAGACTGCTATGGAGTGGACTACAGAGATGGCAAACTGGCTCTGTCATTCGTGTATCCTCACAAAGTTCAAGTCCTCACACTACAGGGTAGCGTGCTCTACACCATAACAAATGACCAACAAGGTCAAAACTTGTTTAACCAAAACTTGTTTAACTTACCTTTCTTTGTAGCACTTGGCCAAGACAACACTTCCCTGTATGTGTCTAACTACAACAGTAATAAAGTGGTACATGCAAAGTTTGATGGTACTGTTGTAGGCACATATAAGGACAGTGAGCTCAGTTGCCCGCGTGGTTTACTCACTGACAGCAGTGATCATGTTTATTTATGTGGACTTGACTCTTTCAACATCCACCAGTTGACCCCAGACTGCAGGAAAGTCCAAGTTCTACTGACTTATGCTGATTTATTTTACAAACCTCAGTGTATCAGTTACAGTGAAACAGAATGTAGGCTGTATGTAGGAATGTCACAGAATAATGTGGTCAAAGTGTACAGAGCAACCAATGGCTCCAAGTGAATAAGCAACTCTCTTATCATAGAAATATGAAGAGTGTTGTCTTGTGCATAAATGTCCATTCTTTGACAAAACTAACGAATACGAGTAATAGAGGTGTATCTATGGAGTAAAGGATTAAATATCGTCTCGAAGCCCTCCTAAAGATTATAGCATAGGCCGCTTAAAGCAGGTTGAAAGTAAAGCAGAATGTGCTTTAAGGCACATTCTGCTTTTCTTTCAGCCTGCTGCTTTAAGCTATAATCTGCTAGAATATATGGCAAAAAGTCTTTCTTATGATACATAATTATGCATGACGATATGAATTGGAACATTTTCTTCAATGAATGTGTAAATGTATCTATATGGAGTAAAGGGTTTCATATCGTCTTGAAGCCCTTCTAAAGGTAATAGCATACATGTATATCAATGACATAATTGCATACAGTGTATATCCTAAGGAGATGTAAAGTAACTCAGCAACTCATCTGGATCCAAACTGTTTGACACTCTGAATGAACCTCCATTGCTAGTTATTTTCATTCATTAATAGAAAGTAGTTTTTATTTTAGTATCATTTTTAAAGGAGACAACTTGTTCAAAATGTTTTTAAAAAAAATTCTATAAAGACAATTTTAAAACTATTGAAACTATTGGTCTGATTTAAGAATGATTTTACAAAAAATGATTCATGGGTGACCCTTTGCCTGTTTTCTTCAAATAATCTTCCTAGCTCAAACAACATGGCCACCAATGGCAGGGGGTGAATAAGTGAAAACTTAATCATTCCATTACCACCACCGTAATCATGGGTACCAGGTGAGCGATTTAGGGCCGCATGCGGCTCTTGTTTTAGTTTTAAATCACCAACATTATGTCTAAGGTTAAGGACTATTGATGTACCTTGATCAGTATGGCTTACTTTTAAAAACACAATATTTGACATGTACTTGTATCGAATTTTGCCGTAATATCGGTATTATGCTTTTCGAAAACTCTAATTTTTGTACCATATGTTACGAGTTTTGTTATAAAAAATATCATTATCTAACTACGATTGCTTCTGAAATATCAATTACGCTTCAAAAAGATTGTATTTTTTTGTGGTTCTACGAATATCAGAGTCTAGCACGTGTGTCTGCTACACCATCTTATGCAAAATTCAATAGGTCGAAGTTCTTTTTGAAGCAATGTTGATGAGAGTACTAAAAAGTTTTGTTAAAGCGTGGATTACTGTATCATTAACCCACTTGTACCCACGACCCCATATATGGGACATAGTCAAACAGTTTAGACATTATGCTGCGTCTGACCAGAGTCTACACTGTTTGCTGATAGGAATTTCAATATAAAATGAAAATTAGAATGAAAATTTTGACAAGGCATCCCTTTGATAAAAAAATGTACTAATCCAATATATAAACTCGAAAGAATCCACTGGGCGTAAATGGGATAAGATTGTCAATTGGTCAAATGAATACGGTGACCTAGAGAAGTACAATATAAGTTCATCGTGTCTGGCAGACAGAAACGTTCCCGTCTGGCTTCCACATTATACTTCATAAACACTTACTAGGCACCCCGTGTCTTGTTTATACTGATTTAATGGTTTTGACCTTCTCAACGATGTGTCGATCTGACAAAACTAGATACAGAACAAGCCTACCAACACCAACATACAGTGGGGTAGACTTTCGCGCAATGGAATTAACCTATAACCCAATAAATACGCATTTTAACTCATTGAACTTATTCCTCGACTGAAGAAAATAGTTCCACTTTATACAATTGTAATTACGTTCCATAAGTAAAACCTTTTCTATGCCCTAGTAAATTGTAACATTTTGTTCGCTGTATTATGCTTTATGGAAAAAATAAGGAACATTATAATATTATAACAACTTCTTTAAACTAGACCTTATGCAGCCTGTTAGTGAGTTTATAATAACTACAGTGTTTCCTCCCTACAACGGCCCTCCCAACACCGACTCCCTCTTTACAACGACCATTGTCGCAGTACCCTAATCAGGGCAATTATATCTCACGATTTTACTGCAATATCGGCTGCTTAAAATTGGCTTCTGCTGTTTTCTCAAAGTTACATAATGGACATTTTGACAGAAACAAAACTTAATGACAAGGGCCAAACAGCTTGGATCGAGATCTGGATTTAAGCTGTTTGCAAATGTAAGTTAATTTTTCTCTCTATAACGACTCCTTCCGAACAACGCACACGATATTTGTCTCCCATTTGTTGTCGTTGTACAGAGGGAGTGCTGTATTGTAAACAATTTGGATCAAGATGAGGCTCTGATTAAATTTGGGTCTCATCTGAATCCAAACTGTTGGGTACTCTTATGTAAAGCAATCGTCTTTAAAACATCTTAGAGAATTGTTTCACACGACAAAGGATTTGCAGACAACTTTGCACAGCGTAGAAAAGATTAGAATGAGACCTTTCGTGAGCTAGAATTAGCAAGAAAGAATTAAAATATTTATCAAAAGCTTATGGGTTATGTCATGTTACACATCATCTTAATCGCCCGTCGACACCCGTTGTTTGCCAGGCAGATAAGCACTTCAATCTATTATAAATTACTTTTTAATCACTTAGATTAAGTATCTGCTCAAAGATCATAAGCAATAAGTATAGGCCAAGATGATACCCCGCAAAACCGATGTCCTATTAGTGTGTCATCTGAGTTCAGTTACTTTCTGTTTTAAGGCTAAATAAGGCATGTATTTCATAGTCATTCCCTATAAACTAAACAGTGAACTATTCCATATAACACTTAAGGAAGAGTACATTTAAAAACACCATGGCCAAAAAGGTCATGTCATGCCACACATCATTTTAATCACGTGTCGAAATCCGTAGATTGCCAGTCAGACAGGCACGGAGATTTGAACTAAATTGCTCCTTTAATCTCTAAATCCGGAAGCATCTGGTATACTACAGACGAACTCCCAAATCTCGAATTAGCTTAACTCGAATTTTCCGTACTTCTTTTAGATAAATTTTATTGTTTCATTCCAACTAAAGTTTTACATCTCCGCATTTCAAAGTTAAAACGTGGCTTAGATATGTTCGACTTAAGAAAGTCCGAGATATTGAAGATTGACTGGTATGAACGTTGATGTGTTCTCGAAAACAGCTTGGCTCAGCAGATGATTGGGCTGTATCTAGTGTACGAGGATATTGGTTTGACCTCTATTGTTACATTGTCTGGGCCTGGACTTATATTATTTCAATTCCACTTAAGTCTTACATTACCTTAGCCACGTTTTAACTTTGAAATAAGGATATGTTCTACTTCTTCCATTACCCCATACATACGCCTTTAACCCTTTCCCTTATAGAAGCGACTTTTAGCACATTCATTTTATTCATCCGCCAAAGAAAATAGTACCATTTTATACTGTCATGAATATGTACTATAAGAAATATTTTCTATATACTAGCAGATATTAACTTAAAGTTGGCTGAAAGTAAAGCAGAATGTGCCCTAGGGCACATTCTGCTTTACTTTCAGCCTGCTTTAATAGGTTACATATCTTAACTACTCAAAACAGGTTATGTGGTAATGGGTTAAGTTACGCCTTTAACTTATTGCTCTACTGAAGAAATTGGTTCCACTTTATACAGTCATGAAAATGTACCATAAGATATATTTTCTATATTCTATAAGATGGTAGCTTAAAGCAGGCTGAGGCACATTCTGATTTACTTTCAACCTGCTTTAAGTGATCATATGTTTGCAAAACTAGAAACAGGCTATGGGGTAACGGGTAAAGAAAGTTGAATATATCTAACCCATTTGTGCCCACGATCCCATATATCGGACATAGGCAAACAGTGTAGTCTCTGATCAGACACCGCATTATGCGGCGTCTGGTCAGAGGCTATACTGTTTGCTGATAGGAATTTAATATAAAACAAAATGAAAATAAATATTTAGACCAAGCATCCCTTTGATTCAAAATGGACTAATCCAATATAAAACAGGGAAGAATTCACTGGGCGAAAATGGGTGAAGATTGACTGGTGTGAATGTAGATGTAGTCATGAAAACAGCTTGTCTCAGCAGATGTTTGGGTTGTGTCTAGTGTATATTGGTTTGACCTCTATTTTAATATTGTACCTCAGCTGGATCTTTTCCATTCATCTGGTATGGGAAACTTTTATGAGTAAGGGCATTTTTAATTGCCAAAACCGCCTGCCTACGAGTCTATGTTTCATAAAACCGGAACCAGATTTCGCCTTGGTACAATAGAAAAAATGCTGTTATTTCCCAGTAAACGCATTGTGTTAAAACATAATGGCCAATGTACACTGCTTTGAACCAGATCAGACGCTAGCAAATTTGTCAGAATTTTGAAAAGTTTCATATAAACGAGATAGGCTATAACGTCTTCTCGTCCGTAATTGCAATCAATGATTCTATTTTGGCTATTGCAATAGGTGTATAAGTGAAAGCTGATCTTTGCATAATGTAAGTTGTTTTCTCATAATGTAGGTTTGCTATTGTGAGCTATTTATGCCTGGATATTGCAATGAATTCACCCCGTGCGCGTGTTTGAAGAATTCTTAGAAAGATATACAAGGATGATCTAAAGACACTGCAATTAATTTTTGCCCATACAGCTGAATAATTTATATGAAATAGCAAACAAAGCAGACCCTGATGAGACGCCGCGTAGGGTCTTCATTATTTTGCCAGTGTCCTCTTTAGTAGACAATTTGCTTAACCCTTTCCTAAATAGAAGCGACTTTAAGCACATTTCATTTATTCATTCACTGAAGAAAATAGTTCCGATTTATACAGTCATTAATATTATTCATAAGAATTATTTTCAGTTTCCTTGCAGATTTTAGCTTAAAGCAGGCTGAAAGTAAAACAGAATGTGCCTTCAGGCACATTCTGCTTTACTTTCAGCCTGCTTTAAGTAGTCACCTATTTTCAAAACTAGGAACAAGCTATGGGGTAATGGGTTAAATGGGTTAAGCAGCGGGGAAACTTGGCTAAGCAAGAATATATTCTAACCTATTTGTATGAACTCTATTGAGATTTTGTCTGGGTTTCGGATGAGTCATTTCCATTATCCTGGTATGGGGTAATTACTTAAGGACGTATTCTGTTAATTGCCAATCTGTCTGAGCTTTATTCCGTAGAAGTTAACCTCTTTATGTTACAGCGCTCCCTGTCTACAACGACACTCAACGGGGGACAACAATACTGTGCGTTGTTCGGAGGGAGACGTTATAGGGAGGGTTTTCAAACGCGGCGTCTGATCTGGATTCAAGCTGTTTGTAACTCGTCATTAAGGTTTTATTCTGTCAAAATGTCCATTATGTCACTTTGAGAAAAACAGCAGACGACAATTTCAAGCAGACGACATTTCAGTCGTGAATAGGTTGGCCGTAATTGATTGTTTATGAAACTGCAACAATGGTCGTTGTAAAGAGGGAGTCGTTGTTGGGAAAGCCGTTGTAGAGAAGGAGCACTGTACTTTTTAATGAACGGTTCCACTCGTCTAAAACATTACCTGCTTATGATGATTTTAGGACTGACTTTCGAAACATATTTCAATAAAACAAAAGTACATGTAAAGAAAAAACAAAATAAACATATACATGTATGGTAAAGCAGCCGTGAAACGTGTATGTCCTTGAATTTTTCCAACATATTGAATTGACCTCTTTCTAATATTATCTTAGTTTTAACAAGGTTTTAATGTTTACATCATTTATTTACAATGAAATCTTCCAGCTATAAGTACATAGGGAGGGTTTATTGCAATAGACATACATTATTTGGTCTAATTTCATCATGCTTTATATCATTCATCTCCATTTAACACAAGTTTGTTTCCTATTGGTTTGTCATATGACAAAACCTTGCAATCTCTTCTAAACCAACGTATTATTCTTTCCCGTTTAAACAAAATTAAACGCAAACGAAGTACAATAAAATGGGGACAATGACAACGTTTTGAAACTATTGACAATTACTTTTAATCTCAGTAGCAAATAGTGTGGAGCCTGATCAGACGCCGGGTAACCCGGCGTCTGATCTTACTCCAGACTGTTTGCAGTGTTATTAATTTAGATATTCGGCATTAACCTGTTTATTTATAAAGAATAGCGTCTTCTACACTATATGTGATGCATCATTGTGCATGCATTTTAGCCTGACAACCGCTGCTGTTAAAACCATCAAATTGCCTTAATTATCTCACCTCTCATCAACACATCGATAGTTTTTGTGTAATTAATTTTTTGTCCCATTTCCCATGTCGTCAAATCGGAAGACTGTTTTTTATTCCGTACCATCTCCGACACAAAATGCACGTCTCGGAATTTCCCGTACCTACATCAATATGACAAAAGCACGGAATAACCCGAGGTGTACCGAATGTGGAACACTATCAACAAGTGGGTACGGAAACATGTCTTTGGCATTTTCTTAATCTTGCAGCTGCAAAATACATACCAACACAGTATCAGCAGACAAACAACATCCGTCAAAATGAAAAGAATGGAATGCCTGTTCGATCTGAACATCTTACTTCTTTCTGAAGAAGATAAGGTTTTCCTAGGATATTACGAAAAAATGCATATATTGCACATCTACGCTAAGAGGATTGATATTGTGATATCAGCTTCTAAGGAAATTGATATGATAATTCAGTTTTGAGGTTCTCATATTGATAATGTTTTAAGTTCAAACAAATATACTAGAAACACATTAAGACTGAATCACTGTTGTTTCTTTTCTTATTCGTTGTCAGCTTATGCTTTAAAATAGAAACATTGTGCCATATTTTACAGTGTTAACAATAACAACTTCAGTTTTAAGTTTCTTTTGATTTTGCTTGCACACAATGTTTATGAATACATGTATAAATGAATACCGGTATAAGAATTCAATTTGTTTGAAATCAGAAGAATGTAATCGGCGTTATCTGCCCTTTAATCATTCGGCTATTCCAGAATATGTCGTATTCCAATATAATGTTGTCTATATAGTGTCTACATATTTGAGGTATAATTGTCAGGGTAATTTGTCACAGGGGAGCGAAATCAGAGTCCTTGCTTATAAAGCATTTGAATTGAGTCTGAAATCGTTCTCAGGCATTTGATTGGTCAGATTTGAGCCTAGGTTCAAATCTGACCAATCAAATGCTTGCGAACGAACTCAGGCTCAATTCAAACACTTAATAGGCGCTGGGACGGGACTTTCAATGTCCTCTTGTTACTAATTGCATTTGCTTATGTGGAAAGTACAACGACAACCAACTGAAGACAAAATGTGTCTCGTTGTTCTGAGGGAATCGTTATAGATGGGGGAATTGGTTAACATCTGCAAACAGCTTGAATCCAGATCATTGGGAGGGCCGTTGAAGGGACGGGGCACTGTATAATGACTTCTTCACTGTACCAGGAGAAATGTTAAACATAGCCTGCTACAGTGGAGAATCTGTTATTCTTTCCCGTTTAAACGCAGACGTACGCAAACGCAAAGCACTAAAACGTAGAAAAGAACAACATTTGGACAATTCTGATATTTCATGTTTATATTGGTGGCAAACAGTTTGGAGCCTGATCAGACGCCGGGTTACCCGGCGTCTGATCTGGCTCCAAACTGTTTGTATTGGAAATAATAGTTTTAGCGTAAACGCGTTTATTGGGAAAGAATAACAGATTCTCCACTGTACCAACTGTCAACAATGATCAAAGTTATACAACAGGACAACCGCAGACATCAAAAACTGTTGAGCATGATAAGTAATAAATCATGTCCCCACAAAACACACAGTTTTGCCTGGTTTGTAAATCATAGGAAAAAATCCAAGTGATAAATCTTATCTAAATGAACCCACAGGTATTCAGTATCAGCCGGAGGTTTTGTCTGTACACGACGAGAAAACGTCTTTGTACAGTCATACTTTATTAAACGATCATTCAAAACAATGGCCATGAGCAATCTCTTGATACGTGTACTGTGCTCCCTCTTTACAACGACACCCGGTGTGAGACAACGATTTTGTGTGTTTTTCGGAGTTCAGCTGTTACAGGGAGGAAATTGGCTTACATTTACAACAGCTTGGATCCAAATCAGGCGCCGCGTAACGCGGCGTCTGATCTGGATTCAATCTGTTTGTCGCTCATCTAATGTTTCTTTCTGTCAAAGTGTCAATTATGTGTCTTTGAGAAAAACAGCAAACGAAAATATTAAGACGACGATATTGCAGCCATTGGAAGGATGAACATAATTGTCTTGTTTGGGGAACAGCTTCAATGGGTCGTTGTAAGGAGGGAATCGTTGTTCGGATGGCCGTTGAAAGTTGGGAACACTTTAGTTGCTAAATGCTGGATAGAAATACAGCCGCTGCTCTCTGCATCATTTGTGTCCTGCATTCAGCATTTACCCGTCTTGGATTTCCTGTACACATATATACACGTAATTCCAAAACGAAAACTGGCTGAATACATTTTTGACTGTAGCTAAACGCTGTTGAAGAATATATTTTGTGTCTGAAAAAGAACAGAATTAGTCTTTGTAGAATATGGTTCTACACTGTTTTCAATTTCTGTAATATAAAGGTCGAATTTGTTGAGTCCCTTTTCGTCATTGCGTTCTCAGTCTTAAGTTAGGTGGTTGCTTTTATCATGCAGGGTCATAAGACAGGATCAATGATGGTCCTCTATATATTTGAGACGTGTCATGACAAAACATATATTATTGCATTGCAAACAGTGTAGATCAAGACCAACCGCCGCGTCAAAGACGCGGCGGCTGGTCTTGATCTACACGGTTTGAAACCCACATGCATCTGAAGCATTTTGTGTAGCTATATTATATATACGGTATTCCCAGTGTAGACCAAACTCGGATACAGTGCCTGGGATGACAATGTTGCTTGGTCTTTAAGAGATTGCAATGCAATAAAGCTGGTTTTGTCATGACACGTCTCATTTGTATTTTATATTGTGTAAAGCAACCCTCTGTCATATTTTAGGGAAGAACAATCATTATCCAGGCAGAATAATTTATTATATACATGAAACGATATTTCTATGGGGAACGGGTAGAAACAATGTGCTACTTTACAGTGCGATGTTAACTCTTTCGCCGCAATGTTTGCTTACAAGCGATATTTCAAACAGCTTGAATCCAGATCAGACACCGCGTAAAGCTGCGTCTAACCAGGATCCAAACACTTTGATAGTCATGTCAATAATTCTACAGTAAAAGTGCCTTAAGTATAATTTTGAAAAAAATATTTGATTTCTGGTTATTGCATAAAACGTACATTATATGCTTATCGCGAGAATGGTTAACTAACACGACACACATACACACAAATAGAAAACTACTCAGCCAAACAAAAAGTACCCACTTTTGTATTCTAAATCATCAGCGTCTTATTCATAAACTGTATTTGAATTTTATTTCATAGAAAGAAGCAGACGACATGAAATTATTGTGGCTAAATAACTTGCGCATTGTATTGTATTGAAAATAAAAGGTCCATAACTCATTTTCTAAAAACAGCATTTTTGCTTAGAATTTCATGGAATCTAAACAATTGTACTCATATTCAGCAGCTAGAACTTTTTCTGAAAGAAAATAAAATCACATTAGACTTTCATTCATGACAATATTAACGGCGTTATTGAGACTAGAAATTCTTATAATATCAAGTTACCTCCCTTTGCATTGAAATAAGAACAAACTTTAAGTGTTTTATTTTCGTTGCTTGTGTCATTTAACCTGAATGTTTTTCCTGGAATACATTGGTGATCATATGGGCCTTTAAAACCTCAAACAAAACTGAAGTTGATAAAGTACTTTTAAAGATATGAAGCTTGAAAATTTACTGAATGTATAGTAAAAGTTAACAAGTGGGCAACTTACTTTTTTGCTGCGTATATTAAAATGGCCTGCAAATAGCCCCGATTTAAATCCTATAGAACACATGTGGGACGAAATAGGACGTCGTGTTCGAATAAATCACACCATCAACACAGTAAATGACTTTGCATCAGCGTTACAAGTTAAATTGAACAATTTTCCTGCGTCATTATTACAGCGTTATTACAGCGTTACGTCAACAGCGTTCGCCGCCGATTCATGACATGCATTGGACAAAATGGTGGATTCATGAGATAATGACTCCAAATTCAATACTTACAGCTTAATTTGGGTACTTATACCGCATTCAAAATGAAATTAAACCTTTCTTATTTGTGAACCCAGGCTTATCAAAGAAAGTGTCATTTTTGAAATCGACCCCTATGTCATTTCGCTCAATATTTTACAATAAAAAAAATATCGTGTCGACTTCGATTTTTCACAGAACGTCACTAAGGAATTGTTCTTTAATCCAGATAAAAAGAATAGTCAGAAAATATTTCAGTTCCTAGTATATAGATAGAAATATACGATGGATACTTTCTTTTTTGGCTGAGTATATTGACGACAACGGTAATAATGCAGAAGATTTTATGGCAGTGAAAGGTTAAAGCCGACGATAAGAATCGGCAATGAAAGGGTTAATCAAAGTTGTCTGTGGGGATTCAGGTATCAGATTGACGTGATAAACAGGTGGTAAATACAACAAGTATCTTCTTTGTATCAGATAGTGTACCGTAATCTTGAACAATAACACTCTTATTGTCATGTTACCTTGAACATTGAGGATAAATTGTGAATGAATGGATATTCGAATGGATGAATGAATGGATAATCTGAATGAATAAATTAATAAATGAATAAAATGATGGATGGCTAGATTAATAAATGAATGAATGAATAAAAAGAAAGGATGGCTAAATAGATAAATGAATGAACGAATAAAAGGATGGATGGCTAGATAAATAAATGAATTAATGAATAAAAATATGGATAAGCAGAACGGATGGCTAGATAGATAAATGAATAAATAAATGAATGAATGACAGTATGGATGTCTAGATAAATGAATGAATGAATGAACGAATGTACGATTGGAAAAAAGAATGAGCGAATAAACCACATGTATTAATAAAACCAGTTTATCCATATTAGTACATGATTGAATGTAAGAAATCGTTATAATGCACATTAATCAATGAATGAGTGAGTTAGTGAATGATTGATTGAATGAATGAATAAATGAATGAATGATACATGACCGGATGGACGAATGAATGAGTTAAAAAATAATTGAATATAAACCACGAATGAGTGAAGGGTTAAGTAAATCGCGAATTAAATAGATAAATAAATGAATGATTAAGTGAACGAATGAATGCTAGCGATTTTTATTTCTTGTCTGCCTTCAATTTAAAAAAGCAAGCGAAATCTTCTTTCTTGGATTCTAAAATGAGGTGATCTCTGGAAGGTCGATATGCAATCATAACTATAACTGCTAAGCTATTTGTAAGATCAAGGCTCTTTTGAAACCTTACCTCTTGTTTTTTTCTGCTGATGTTGCAGTTTACCTACCATGACTAATAGAGCAGAGGTTTTCCTATAGCGTATCCAAACATGCGTGTCTAATTAATAGTGATAGTATTGAGGCAGTTGGGAAAACAGTACTTTCTTTTACCCTTTGAATGCGGGTTACGTGTTTTTGTGAACATTTTTGCAAACAGTTTTGATTCTAATCAGACGCCGAATAACTCGGCGTCTGATCAGGATTTAATCTGTTTGCCACTTGGAACAAATTGTTGAAGAAAATACGGAAAGAAAGAGTTAATTTCAGTATTTATGCAGAATATATTATGTGCATAATTATGTTCTTTATCTAGCTTTCAAATGGTTAAGCCTTTCACCGACATAGGCGTGTTTAGTCGACTTTCAAAAAGTTTGGATCATGGCTCGGCTTCTGCTCAGGATCTATACTGTTTTACTATCAGTTTGATATAATTTCAGTCATTTTGCGTTATTTAAAGCTTTGAAACAATGTCATTTACACATATATATAACGGTTTTTAAACAGACAATATTACTTCGGGGAATGGTTTTAAGCAGACAATTGGTAATGAAAGGGTTAATACAGAAACTCTCTGGCAGGCCTGCCTATAGGCAGAATGCACCGTTTTATAATTGAAAAGGGCATGTGTTTCCTACGAATGTTAATCATTATTCTGTTTTCAATTGAGAAAGTGAAATATTTAGCGGAGAAGTCAGTTCTGCTTTAGGTGATTGGTTTGGTGTATATAATTGATTCATTAATCTGTCTGTTGGGTCGATTAGTCGTTGGAAAAAAGGCTTCCACAATTCAGAGTAAACAAGAGAAGAAAATTTCTTTAATAGCTATTCAAATATCGGACTGATTTCAAAATGATCAATTTAAACTCAAATTATATACCAACCTACAATTTAAAAACAGAATAATTATGGAAAGACTTTTGGTGTTTGAAGTTAGTCTGATTGTTTAGATTAAATTACGTTACACCCTAATATAATAGGCTTATGCTGGGAAGAATATCTCGTTTCCAGTACGTATTTACTTCATTTTATTCTTCTCTTTATTGTAAACGAATGTATTTGTATTTTTAAATTTGTAAATGCATGCATATACTTTTATGTGACGCGCTTTTGAACGCACAACTCGTGTGTGAAAAGAGCGCTATAAGTAAAACGAAAGTGTTCTTTTGCGGAAATTTCTAAGAACTTGTCCAGCCGACGTCGACGTCTATTTCGGTCGCTTGCCAAGGAAATTCATTAATACAATTATTCAATTAGTGTTCCTTTTAACCTAACACGTTGATTTTCATGAATGGGGAAAACCACTTAACCTGGTTTAGTGAGTTTGTTTGCTTTATGTCCGTTTGTATTATGTCATCGTGGGCTAGGAGCTGCTCCAGAAAAGGGATACGAAAGTACATGTAAAAGAATCGTTTATGGACAACTTGCTAGATGCTGTACACTTTAACTATTTCCTCCCTGAAACTTTAAATGGACAATTTCAGTTTCCATTTAAGTCTAGTCCATTTCTGACTTTTGAGGGTTGTTTTTGTCAATATTTGGCAATATGACAAACAGTGAAGACCCTGATCAGAGGGCTCCTAGGAGCCATCTGATCTAGGTATTCACTGTTTGAATAGGACAAGTGTACTATTCACATGTACACTGTTTGCAAAGGACGCCAATATGCGAGACCAGGGTTCAAAGGGTTAAACTGCCCAGTGCCTAAGGTACACAGTGGAGAAGGTGTTGTTCTTTCCCAATCAATACATTTATGCTATTAAAGTGCTCCCTCCCTATAACGACCCTGCCAACAACGACTCCCTCCTTACAACGACGTTTGCCGCAGTTCCCTAAACAAGACAATTATGCCTAACGCTTTTACTGCTGCAATATCGTCTGCTTAAAATTTTCGTCTGCATTTTTTTTAAAGTTACATAATGGACATTTTGACAGAAATACACTGAATGACGAGTGACAAACAGCTTGAATCCAGATCGCGGCGTCTGATCTGGATTCAGGCTATTTGCAATGTAAGCTAATGTCTCTCTCTATGACGACTCCCTCTGAACAACGCACACAATTGTTGTCTCCCATTTTGGTGTCGTTGTAGAGAGGGAGCGCTGTAAAAATGCTTTATGTCGATTATAAACAGTTTAGAGCCAAATCAGACACCACGTTTGACACTCATAATTTTAAAAATCGCATACAGCACTGTCATTTCTTAATTTAATTGCAGTGTTTTGAATTTGGTTTTACTCCACCGTATGATTTCTAGCATCACTCTAATAAAGAGTCGATGGGTCTTCTACTCTTTTCTCGTTAAAATTGATTTTCACGCATAAAGTAATGAACAGGGTTTGGCCTGATCAGA
This sequence comes from Gari tellinella, assembly GCA_922989275.2. NCBI lineage: Eukaryota > Metazoa > Mollusca > Bivalvia > Cardiida > Psammobiidae > Gari > Gari tellinella. The sequence goes on from OV277870.1 coordinate 24,376,365, forward strand.
CGTAGACTTACTAAGCATCTTGTATGAATCTAAACAAACCATATCACAAATACAAATAAGCTGAAAAGACTTACATCTTACACCCTTGCCAAAAGGTTATAAAGAGTTTGAGTTGAGTCTAAGATCGTTATCAAACATTTGATTGGTCAGATAAAAGCTCAAATATGACCAATCAATTGCTTTAGAACAACCTCAGACTAAACTCATAAGTTTTATATTAACATTGGGGCCTGATACTACTCACACGGCATAGTACCCGTCATTTGCCCGGTTATAGTCGAGGTGTTGACCCAGGAACGTCAGAGATCCAGATAAGGGGAGTATTTCAAAAACTAAAATCTTTATTTCTGTATTAAACAATATGGCACTACTCATTAGAATCGTCTCTTTGAGACGATTCTAACGAGTAGTGACATCATAGGATTTGGTGCTAAAATAAGTGATTTTTCTTTTGGATTTATTCAGTTTGCTGCCTCTTATCTGTAGCCCTGGAACGTCAGAGTAGTACGAGCTCCTTGCCAATAACGTTTGGCACGCCAAGCATGGTGGACTAGACTCGGGTTTTGTTTGTATAATAGCTTGACCATCTCGGCAAATAAAGATGCTGCATTGAGAAAAGAAACAATGTTATAAGACCAACAAACGTGTAAGCATGCACACAAATGGCACAATCAAACAAATATTTTCCTTTTTTGACAAAATTTTATGTTGAACAGAAATGGTAAATTTTACTTTTTTAATCTCCTAATTTCATATACATTTGTAACTAAAAACACTGAGCGTTTTTTGTGATTAATATACAATAATGCCGGTTTCATGCCAGTTTCATGCCAGTTTCATGCCAGTTTCATGTTTTAAATGTTTATGAGTTTCTGCTATTTACATCGAAACTTCTCAAACAAGACAATCAAAATTAAACATTGATGTTTAACACCGTCGCTGCATTTGCGTAGTCTAGTTTAAAAAACCGTCTGCGTTCATCGCTTAACGTTATATTTTATGTAAATTGACTAAAGTAATATCGGAACAATTAGAATCCTGATAGAGACAGCGTTAGGCTTTGTATCATTGTACTCGGAATAAGGCAGTGAAAGGGATGGCAGTAAGTGTTACATGTATCAAAATACATGATAAAGACTAAACATGTAAAGCCGACTTGGGTACCGCGTGGAATGGATTTAATGGTTTTGGTTTTTATATGAAGGAACATCAAAGCAACTTTCAATCAGTTAGTGTCCTGATCAAATTCAATCTTACTCAGCATATAGATTAATACGAATGTTTAAGAATGTCAGCCAAAATATCGTAGGCACAATAAAGCAAAATCCATCGATTGCATAAAGTTGTTGAGATGTGATAGCAACCTTCAGAGAGGCAGACAGTTTTAACTTATCTCATGTTGAATATTTTATATTTTATATGGATATTTCCGCGTTTAAAATGCGTGTATTTGGAAAGGATTTTAGAAACTCAATAAAATAAACTTTAAACAAGCAATTCAGATACTGAGCAAAGGGGTATGACACCTCTGATTTGAATCTACACTGTTTACAAAGTGCAAATGATGCTAAATAAGTTCCAAGCATAGTCTGGGTTACTTCGTCTACAGCAATTACAATTGTATCTAAATGTCATTTAGATACAGTGAATCTCACTTATAATGAAGAAATTCGGGATCGTTTGATTTATTTCCTTATATTCAACCGTCATATCAGGTCCAATTTACTATACGTTTACTAGAGATGGGGGATAAGATTTGTTTCGTCATATCCAGTATTTCGTTATACAGCGCTTCCTCTCTAAAACGTCTCTCCCAACAGCGATTCCCTCTTTACGACGCCCCTTGCCGCTATTCCACCAAACACAATTATGTCCAACCTATTCACGGCTGCAATGTCGTCTACTTAAAATTGTCGTCTGCTGTTTTCCTCAAAGTTACATAATGGACAATTTTGACCAAAACAAAACTTGATGACGAATGACAAACAGCTTGAATCCAGATCAGACGCCGCTTTACGCGGCGTCTGATCTGGATTCAACTGTTTGCAAATGTTATGCCAATTTCCCTTCCTTTGACGACTCCCTCCGAACAACGCACACATTGTTTGTCCCCCATCGGGTGTCGTTGTAGAGAGGGAACGCTGTATCCAATTTCGTTATGAGCGATCTTCGCTTTTTTGTGATGTGTTCTTCTTGCTATGGAGGAAGAGATACTCTATATGAATGTAACAGTAAATAAATGAGTTTTCAACAGCCTTCTTCTCTTTATCGTAAAATAGCATCAAAAGCTAGGGCAAACATTGCTCTAGTTTAATCCATGTCATCGTGATCCAATCTACGTACACATATAGTTATCTGATTCCCCCACAATGTGTGAAATCAGTTCTCTATGTATCATTATAAAGATATCATCACAAACCACGCCTCGCAAAAAAACTATGGTATAGCCATGTGATCTTGATTTACTATCTAGGCCAAATCTATATTATCTAGGTCAAGCAATATTTACAAGAAATAATCGCCTGTTTATCTGAGCTTTTCACTGTTATTTCTTCCTTCAACATAAATCACTTCGCTATAACCTGTATTATTTCAGTAAACATAGCCTTTGCTTAGATCATCGCCGTTACCTGATGGCTATAATTGTTGAAGCATCCAAGTGGTGCTATCAGAGAGGATTATAGTATCTATTCGGGATACATCGGACTTTTCCGTCAAGCTGGAATAATAAAACTGTGATTGCACGTAAATCCAATAATCCACGTTCAAACAAATTACAAAGACGTTCACTCTCCAATCTAAAGAGAAAATAAACGACGTTACTTAACCTTTGGACGCCAAATGAATAATTTGTACTAAAACACCGCCTGGGTTTTATTCTGAAATTGCATCTTTCTTTACTATATTTGCACATATAACTGTTTTAGTGACAAGCAGTTTGGATTTTGATTCGCCGCCGAATATTAATCAAAACTGTTTGCAAATGTCTAAGGAAGATCTCGTTCTTTGACATTTAAAGGGTTAATGATGAATGAATTGAAAACATAAGCTGGGTAGGAAACAGTCCTAGATCATGCCAAGTCTTAACAGGCTATGATTACTACAATGATTGACTACAGTTCACGATTGACTATCAACCGGTGGCTGACCCCTTGAACGGTCGGTGAAACGTAATCATTACTGACTCATCATTAAAACACAAAGTTCTCTGGAAAATATCATGTAGTGTTCTTCTTGGTTTATGCTGAATGTAAGTCAAACGATTGTTAGAAACAGGCACTCGATGATTGGTTAATGTATGGAACAAGTTAATCAGATACCGAAGTTAGCAGGAAACACGTACATGACCTTGCCGCTTTACTTTTCTCCTGCATTGAATATATATTTGTTTTCAGAGATCAATGCCTTTGACGGTTTAGTAGACGTCTGACTGCATAGTTATCATTTTCTGAGTGAAATCAGGTTAAAATAAAGCTTCGGGAAAATACCATGTTTTTACCTAGATCAGTGGCGATCTACATTCTAGATCTTGACAATTAGTAATGAATCAATAATTAAAATCAAATATGTATCAATGAATTACAAGTAAAATACAATTGTATACATTGTTACTCTAATACATAAATATTAAAAACGCGAGTTTATCCATAGAAGGTTATTATTATACTGACACGAAAAAGAAACTGCGCACTTGTTTAGGAATTAAAATTTCCATCTTGTTTGAAAGAAATATAGGCAAATGTGGTGTCAAAATGTTTGACAATATTTATTTTACACGATTCTGTATTTTTAAGCATATACGTGTAATTATAAATGCACTGTTAACACTTGAATGAAGTAGAGATTAAAAGTAAAAGTTCCAAATCGGTATTGTTTCCTAAGTTTTTGCAAAAAAGGGGATTTAAATCGGTATGTGTTATGTCCTCATCTTCTACTGGGCAATGCAATATTTATCGAAGTCATTAATTTGACACAACATCTTGTGATGTAAACTCGTCAACGTCTTGTATCTACCCTGACGTGCTGGCTTGCTGGATCCTGACTGATCTGTAATGCTTCCGTTTTGACATGTTGTAGAGAATGAGGTTTCTTCTTCACTAACGTCTGCGAGTTTATACATCAATTATTAAATTTAGTGTCTTGAGTATTTTTGGCATTATTGTTTTCATACATTAAGCACTCATCTGCCTAAGATAAAAAAAAACCCTATATTTCTGTGGTTGTAAGCCATAACAGATTTAACTTGAAACTACTAGATACGAGAAGTTTTTTACAAGTAACATTTATTTAGCTATATCAAAGCTATTTACCGACATAAAACAATATCACTTTAAAACAAACAACATGTAGAAATAAGATAGAATTAACATTATTTTAGAATACAACTTAACTTCATAGAACTTAATAAAATTAAACAATAATATTTGTTACTCAGTATTTGAATCATTTGACACAAAATCTATATTCTTCAAATCACGTTTTAATGCGAAATGTTCAAATGACCTAACTCTTTTATTATCGATCGTCTTTATATGCAAACAGTTTGGTTATAGATCAAACGCTGCGTAACAAGGTGTCTGATAAAGACTCAAACTGGTCGACAATCATTTCAAAATACGACTTGCCAATGTTGTTCGGAGGGAGTCGTTATAGGGAGGGGAAATTAAGACTTGGCTTAACACGACGTCTGATCTGGATTAAAGCTGTTTGTTACTCGTTATCATATTTATTCTATCAAAAACTCAACTTACATGTAACTTTGGGAAAAACAGCAGACGACAATTTTAAGCAGACGATATTTTAGCAGTTAAAACGTTATATATAAGTGTCCCGTTTAGGGAATTGCGGCAAGGGTCGTTGTAAGGAGGGATTCGTTGTTGGGAGGGCCGATATAGAGAGGGAACACTGTAATTTAAAATAAGGATAAATATACAATCGAAATGTTTTAAGCATGCGATAGTATGTTAGTGAAGAAGTTGAAGGTAGCCCAGACGATTCGAGTATGCTGTTGGTATTTAGGTATCGTGCTGATGGATTGATAACCGATGGGTCAGTTCGCTTCAGTTTGTATTGTAAATTGGCCCAATTAAGCCTTGATGTTTGGACAACGTCGGTCCGGGGCATGTAGGTCTAGGGGTTATACACTCATGTAATTAACCGTCGTTTTCTTCCGACCTAGGTCAGACCTAAACACTGAGCTTAAGCTTCATGTTTGCTAGAGATTGTAGATAATGATAATATAGACACAGTTGAGATGGTCGTGATTCTTTCCCATTTTAAAAATGAGTTCATTGAAAAAACAGCTAATAACATGGATTGTAAAGAGTTCAGATTCTGATCATAATCAGAAAGGGAAAGCCGTCTTAGAATACAATTTCATCATCACTCGATGGTAGACTTAACTAACCCCTTCACTGCCTTACACCGAGTACAAAAGATCTAGTTATTTGCAAGCAGTTAAGATACTGATCAGACACCGCATATTTCAATATTTATCAAGTCAAAATAGATATATCTAACAAAAAAAAAGAAGAGAAATGAAAGCAGACGACACTTGTTTATAATTGATGACGTCATGGCAGTGACGGGGTTAATAGAGGTTATATATAAGTTTGTTTTATGTCTTTCGTTATATGAGTTTTTGTGTGAAAATGAAATCAAATACGTAGTTTTAGGGTAAAATATGCATATGTAAATGAAGCGAGTGGGTAGAATGTCACAACAGACCAGTGTTTGTTGGAACGCCAGGTGGCGAATTATTCCCCTCAATGAGTTCGTGAGAGAATATTTGCACTTGAACAGTTTTGATCCTGATCAGACGCCGATTAACTCGGCGTCTGATCAAGATCAAAACTGTTTGACATCCCGTCTTTTTTTCCTTCTAAATGCTTAAAGACTAAACTTTTGAAATAAAAGTAGGCTTCAAATTTAGAGATGATGAAAGTATAATGAAGGGGTTAACTTTATGGAAATTATTATGATAACTGTTAGTTGGAAAATACGTTTTATGCTCATTTTCATGATAAAGCTTTAATTATTACCAAACCTACAACCTAGATAACCTGTTTCAATACCAAGGAAAAAGGTCAACTTGGTAAAATGGTTTGATATTGAGTTATTGCATAGTATATAAGATATAAGAAGACGATAAGTGTAATCATTATATTGCGTTAACTCGGTGGGCCCTAGCGATGCAGTTTACCAGTTATTTACAATCAGTGAACATGTGATAAGTAAATATGTCGCATGGAAACCGTAAAGACTCAGATCAGAAGGCATCTAAAAGAGCGCTCTGATCTTGGGCTGACCTGTTTGTCATTTTGCAATAAATGTTAATAAGCAACTTATATTATAAAAAGAAACCAGTGAGATAAGATTCTATATTGGAAACTAATATTGTCAGTTAAAAGTTTCCAGCGTAATCTGCATAGTGTTTTCAGATATGCTTTTCGTTTTGTATTATTGAAAGAGACCTTAATTTTAGGGTAAATATTTTGATTGCCCTTTATTTGAATTTGCATTAAGTATTAAACAAAAAGCACCCTTTTCGGCTACTGCCTAGGGACAACATATAAAAGATGTCAGTATCACCTTAACAGGAGTTAACTGATATACAGACTGAACCTTTGATAAGACATTTTCAATTTTAGCTTTTTAAAGGTAAATAACGTTTTATGCCGTTACGGTTAAGCGTAATCTTATTTAAATTACTCTTTTAATGATTTAACCCTTTACCTGTCATGATATTTGTTGCTTTATACTATGGTCTGTATTATTATTCCAAAACCGGATTAAAGGCACATAATCAAAACTGATTGTCAAAAAACTGGATTCTGATCAGTTACAAAATTTAATGAGCCGTGCCATGATCAAGCTCCCTTATTGCATTGCAACATTATACATACCATGCACCGTTGTCATCATAGGCTCTGCATCTGATATTGTCTATACTGCCAAATGCCTTAGATATAGATACTGCTAAATACTATATGCTTTATTTGGTGGTGGGTGTCAAACAGAGTAGATCAAGGCCAGTCACCGCGTATTTGATCTACATTGTTTAAAATGCCATGAGGCAAGTTTTCTCATGGAACGGCTCAAATTTATGTGGCATTAGATCAGGAACCAAACTGTTTCGATAATCGACTGTCGTCACTATGGTGGTAGAAAGGTTCAATATCATACACCGTAGCGTTTACGCAGGAAAAGTCATTAATTGCAATTAAATATAAATAAAAATGAACATTTCTGATGCATTGCCCCGGTTGATGTTTTATCAAGATCTTGCTGAATAAAGAACCCTTTGTCCTTTCACGAACACGGTGTTTTTGAATATGTATAATCAACCTTTTATCAAGTGCGACGCTCATACAATATTTTACTGAATACAAATAATACAGAAAATACGAGTTTTCTGTGTTTATACTTCATTTCGTCACTTGTATTTACAGATCTCCACACTTCTTACTATTAGTGGTCGCTTAGTACAGTGGAGAATCTGTTATTCTTTCCCGTCTAAACGCAAAACGCGTACGCAAAGCACTAAAACGTAGAAAAGTACAACTTTTTGACAATTCTGATAATTCATGTTTATCTTGGTGGCAAACAGTTTGGAGCCTGATCAGACGCCGGGTTACCCGGCGTCTGATCTGGCTCCAAACTGTTTGCACTGCAAATAATAGTTTTAGCGTAAACGCGTTTATTGGGAAAGAATAACACATTCTCCACTGTACAAGATTGATTGTAATTTTGCGTCTGAATCAAATATAATTTTATTAATGTTTTAACCCAAAATATCATCAAACAGCCATTTTACACATACAATTTAGTTTGTTTCAAATTTGAAATTGAGACATGACGCCATAAGAATTAGTATATACACAATTATAATACGTCCATTCTAGTAAAATCTATTAAAATGTCGCCTGTTTTAACACTGAAACTTGCAATTTTCTTTAAATAAGCATCTACAATCGAAACCCAATAATCCGAACTCGCGTTTGTTCGAACATACCTATATTTCAAAATTAAAGCCACGTTTTGACTTTGAAATATAGGTCTATTCGACATAAGCGACTTCGACTTATGGAAATAAAACTTAAAAAATACGGGTACGATCTACATAAGCGAGTTGAAGTATCGAATTTCGACTGTATAATATTCGACACCCAACCTGATTGACTCCTTATTAGACAACGCTTGGTTTTACGACTAATATGGTACCTAATGAAGACTATTTGAACGTTTTTGTACTCAAAAAGGTCAACGTTCTGACGTTTGTTCTGGTCCTGGTTATAAAGCGTTTACGATGAGTCTGAGTTCTTTCTCAAGCCTTTGATTGGTCAGATTTGAGCCTAGGCTCAAATCTGACTAATCATTTGCTTTAAAATAAACAAAGACTCAACTCAAGACTTTATAACCTTGGACCCTGGTATTCAAATAAAATGCTTATATTTAACTTCAAATATAATAATAGTAATATTTGTACATGTAGTTTAGTTTAAACATAATTTTATTTCCTCAATGTGAACATAAGATTAAGAAAGTTAAAGGTATGTGTCAAAACATGGCCCTTGAATTTACTACGGTATTCAAATAACTAAATATGACAAACAAACATAAATACAGCAAAAACAAATGCTTATGACATCGGACATTAAATACAGTGCTACCTCTTTACAATAACGCCCAATGGGAGACAAATATTGTGTGTGTTGTTCGAAGGGAGTTATTGTAGGGAGGGGAATTGGCTTACATTTGCAAACAGCTTAAATCCTAATCAGACACCACACAACGTTACGTTCTATCTGGATTCAAGCTAGTTGTCACTCGCCATTGTGTTTTTACTGTCAAAATGTCCAATATGTGACTTTGAGACAAACATCAGAAGACAATTTTAAGCAGACGATATTGCAGCCGTGAGAGGTTGGACACATAATTGTCTTGTTTAGTGAAAGGCTACAAACGTTGTTGTTAGAAGGGAATGGTTGTTCAGAGGGTCGTTGTAGGGAGGGAGCTTTGTAGACAAAATGTGTGTCGTGTGAACATGGAAACACTATAACGGATGTCTCTGTTATGAAATTAAACAATATCTTCTTGTTAATCACACTTATCAAAACTTGTTATCAAAAATATAAGTTGCTCATAAAAATCCTAAGGTTTCCAAATTTACAATTTTCCAAGCGGAAAATTAAGAAAAATCCGGAAAAATCCGAAGAAATGACAGCCATGGGTTATAAGGCAACTAAGCACTCATCACTTTAAAATTCGTTATTGTTATCGGTACCGGTATCAATTTTGCTGCGAGAGATCGAGCGTATGTTGCATGCACTATGTTACATACTTTAGCTATTGTATGAATTTCATTAACGTGCATAAACTCTTACTTTATGCTTGTCTTCTTTCAGATATATTACAACCAGTACCAGTCGGATTCCCCAAGTATTGGAACACCCAGTCCAGATTTCTGTCCGCCCATACCGGATGTTGCCAGTGACGAGGCATGTGAGGCAACCCCTTGTAAAACTGATTCGGATTGTGCGGAATTTCTGCGGTGCTGTTACAATGGTTGCATATATACCTGCCTTCTAGAGGTCGAACCAGCACCAGGTATCCTATTACTTTTATGTTACTAATAGTTTAACACATTACTTAGTTTTGTTACTAGTTTTAAAGACAGGTGGCTACTTAAAACAGGTTTACTTTCAAGCTTCTATCTGTTACGATATAAAAGGACTTTTTTCTTTTGGTGTATATAGATGAATGTATAAAGTAGAACTGTTTTCTTCAGTAAAATAATAAGTTAAAATCGTATTTATGGAGTAATTGATCAAACTCTAGCCAGTGGCCATATTAGAGGCAACTTTTCTCCTTGAACTATGAAATAATCATGGTCATTTATCTATTTTCAAAGTAACCATCGATTGGCAACAACTGCCATCTTTAACAAAAAGTATTTATTATTACTATTAGCATTGTGTTATTATTAGTAATGGTAGATCTAGTTTTATCATTATTATTACTGAATGAATGTGCTTCAAAGTTTGTGTTTATCTGCAGAGGTAACCATTGCGTATTTTATTTACCATAATATAGTATTTGGTTATGAGAATTAATAGGGGAGGGTTATTTATGAAGTTGTATCTAGAGTCTGACAAACAGGTAGAGGGGAAACTTACAGAATAAAAGACCCACTACAATATACAAGTTTAGATAAAAGGATGTTCACTTTTAAATAATTGATTAAGATACATTGGTAACATTTTTTTTATTTTTTCGATCGCATAATTTGGAACAGTTCGTCGGGGGTTTGACCTTTATTATTAACATTGTTTCGTGCATGTAAATGCATCTTTTATAATAAGACGACCCTGATTCGAATACCGCTTTAGAAAATGCCCTTTTCAATCTGTTTGAAATATATTGGTTTGAGAATCTAGCGTTTATGCATTTAAGCTTATACTCAAGTCTTTAAGAAAGGTCGTTGCAAGACATCACTGGTTGTTGTCACTTTTACGGTTTAAAATACTACATGTTTATTGGTGATATGATGCAACCATTTGCGCCAAAATTATCAACCGACTAATAATGAGGTTTAGTGTATGCCTTCTCATAATATCGAGCGTTTCCGCGTTGATCTGTACAGTAAAAAATAAGAGCCTGTTTTAGACACCTTGTATCAGCCACCTTGTATTTAACTCCAAACTCGTTTTTGATTTAGTTTGTCGTCATTTACGTACATGTACGGATTCCGCGTTATTCTTTGTAGCATGAAATAATTCTTTTTCTGCTTCAAATAAAATATATCTCTTGATATGAAATGGTTTAAACAATTTTTTATTTGTTTTTGGTGTGTATTCAAGACATATAATAAACACTTCACCAGTTGGCAGTGCGCTACAGGGTGCTGCATTAAGCTCTAGACGTTTTTGCAGGAAATAACCAATCAGCATCGCGCACGGTTCTCGTCAGATCGTCTATTTCTCGAGCTGAATACATCAGCATGTATCGCCCTGTCAACTGGTAATGTGTATGTCTAATTTTACTTTGATTTAGTCCACCGTTATAATAGGCTACTGGCCAATAATGTGAACCCTCCCCCCATAGGGGGACTTTTGGTCACTATGTTTTTCTGAAAGTGCAGGGTCTGTAGGTTCAGATCCTATTTTCTGCACTTTGAGCGTTGGGGCTTTGGTCAGAAATCTGACTTTGAAGATTACCTCCCCTTGCATAAATCGAGAAATACGTAATTTTATGTGTAGTTGTTGCACTAATATAATTTTTTTTTATAAACTTACATATCTAACACAAAGTGATTCATTTATGTGACATTATCCAACTGAAAGTAAAAATGCAAAAAAAACTGGACATAACTCATCATTTAGTCAAGTTATCTCCCCTTTAAAGTACAAAATGCAATTTTAATACAAAACAAATCAGTTTTTCCCTTTATAAATGTTGAATATATACATCGTAGAAACACGTTCTAATCATGAAATATTCTTAACATGAAAGCCTTATATATTCACAAACTAAATATATAACCCTTGGCTTATAAAAGCACAGTCTTTGAGTGAAATTAAAAAAAAAAATTACCTCCCTTTTTTAATTTCTGTCATATTGTTACTATGTCGAACATTTTTGGGGGCAGAAAAGGACACTTCAATTAATAAATCTTAACTAGAAATTCTGGATTTATACATAATTGATAGAATAGGATAATGTTTGCAACTAAAAGTCTTCTTTTGTTTGAATTGTCTGCCCTTGATTTAGGGTAAAAAAGCAGTTTTATGATATATATGTACATGTATATTGTTAGTTGCATATTAACATAGGCCTTTTGTTGCCAATTACATGTTATTTTACAACATTACCAAGTGAAAAGCACTCAAGTTGATCGTTTCTTTTAAAATGTTTTCATGTGAGTAAGGTAATTGCCTCTATTTCGGGCAAAACAAGAAACACATTAGATTGAAAAGCGTGTTTTGGTAATGATTTAGATACATTATACTAGCAAACAAGATTTGCTTCCATGGGATTTTAACCTAAGTTGTGTAAAACAACCTTGCCTTGAAAAACTCATTTCAGTTATCGGAAAGTACTTGTTGCCTCAGCCCAATACAAACGTAACTCAATATATAAATTCGTATTGAGTTACGTTTGTATTGCACTGAGGTGACGAGTCATTTCCCATGCCCTGTTCTTCATTTCCGCTTTCTCTTTTTTTCAAAAGATGAATACACATTATCCTACTTGGTCAATTTGAGCATTGTGTACAACAATAATCCTTCAAATGATCATCACTAAGTTTCCAAAAAAGGGATCTAAATGTACATGCTCATATCGATTCAATAGCAAACAGAACTTTTTAAGTTGGGTTATGATCGTTATGATCGTTAACATCGTCAAATATTTCGTCAATCAACGTGATTTCTAGTTCCACCATTTAATCTTGCAGGATCTCATAATTCTCTCTCTGCACATGTCTCCTCTTTCCCTCTCTATCTCCCCCCTCTCTCTCTGTCTCTCTCTCTATGTATCTCTCTCTCACTCTCTCTTCCTCTCATTCTCTTTATTGTCTCAGTCTACTTTACATATCAAACCTTCTTCCCCATAGGCATCAGTGAAAAATTAATGAAAGTAAATCTTAACATTGCTTTAGGACCTTTCAGCATGATTTCCACCCTGCTTTATTAAGTTACCTTTGCTTCACACCATCGTCTGCATGCATTCAGAATTCTTAAGACAGTGTAGAAGTATCCTTATGCGAAGAGATAGATTCTATGAATCCAATTTCTGTACAGCATGATCTGGATAAAATTGTTTGCAATAGTCATCATTACTGGTGTTCAGTGTTGAAAGCGTTAATCAAAAGTCATCAACCAAACCAGGTGCTTTAACTTTTTTATCTTAATTTATTTACTTATTTATTTATTTATTATTGTGATCTGTATCAAAAACATAATGCGGGTACAGTAGTCAAAAACTCATGTTCAAGTAACGCAAGTAGATTTGTGTTTTCATTACAGCAGCAGTACCCAGATATGCATTTCATCATTAATCGGCTTGTAAAAGAAGTTAAGCACCGTTCTCACTGTCACGGTGTAGGTCCCTGTAAAAGATAGCCGGTGAACCGGGGTGAACTGGGACGTTTTTCATAAAAAAAATATATTGCGTTCTCATATTCCCGGTGTCTCCCCCCGATGGACCAGCGGCTATGAAGCTGGATCTCCCCTGACTATCCCGGTTAGTTCCCAGTTTGGCCCGGTGTAATTACGGTGCAGTGCCGGCCTGTTCCCGGTTAATCCCGGTATAACATGGTGTAACCCCGGTCACTGCTGGTGGTATCCCGTCCTACCCCGGTTGTTCAAAGGTGACGTGCCGACGTTACCCGGTGTTCGCCGGAAAGGACTTAAACCGGGGCGAACATGAATAAGCATCAGTTCTCTTTTGTCTCTCAGGGTAAATGAGATGAAATGCAAACGTAATACAATAAAGTAGAACACTATAATGTTGTAGACTGTTCAAACTTCATTTTAATTTGAGTGGCAAATAGTTTGCCTGGCGTCTGATCTGGCTCCATACTGTTTGAAGTGTACATAAAAATTTAAGCATGAAGCCATTTATTTAGAAAGAGTAACTTCGTTTTATGTATTATATTTACTCTATGCAATAGAGAAAATGATATTATTTCCTATTTAAACGCTGACGAAATGCAAACTCTAAAAATGAAATGCAGAAAATTGCATTTTTGTTAAAAAAAAAAAGAAATCCATTTCTATGCCTCTAACACCTTAGTTGTTCACGGACCTGCCACGGATGTGCTGGTAATGGCGTTGCTCCGGCATTTCCCTGCGTTGCACCGGTGTTCCCAGGAATAAGCCGGTTCTGGTGACTTCCGGTGACCCCCGGTTGTATTAACATTTTAAAGCATCCGGGGCTGTTAGCCGGTGGCAGCCAGATGAACACGGTCGATCCCAGATCGTCCTGGGCATCGCCAAGGTTGAACTCCTGGTGACTCCCGGCGACTGCCGGTTTGCTAAACCGGAACTCTCCGATCACCAAATCTGGGACAGTGAGAACGGGGCTCAAATCATGCTCGGAGTGTTAATGGCGCTTATGTCTTGCTATGTAGGACTGTTGTGTTGGGTTACGTAATGTCACGTTCCTTTGTAATGTGATATGGCAGACCTGTGCTGTTCGTCCATCGCCATGCGAACATGACCGCACCTTCAAGTTGTTGAGTTTCTGGGATGATTGCGTATGTGGCTAATAAGGCCTATCCTGTCACCAAAGGTACGTCCACAGTAGATACACACGTTGTCGGATGGTGTTGTTCAGGTAATGGCTTCTCGAGCCTTCCGGTCCATACGTTTCTTCCTGGCATGCTCTAACCTACTTGTCTCTGCTTCAACCAAGCCTTTCCTCACAGCTGATCTCCATGCAGGGCAGTTCTGAGCCAGGTCTTCCCAAGTGTCTGTGTGAAGGTCCATCTTGCGAAGCGAAGCCTTCATGCGGTCTTTGAACCGTTATTTTCTGGCTGCCAACTTTCCTTTTACCAGTGCAGAGCTCTCCGTATAAGAGCTGCTTTGGGAGTCGCTCATCTGACATGCGACAGACGTTACCTGTCCAGCGCATATGTGACTGTTGAAGGAGCATATGTACAGTTGGGAGTTTTGCTCTTTTGAGAACTTCAGTGTCAGGAACCTTGTCTTGCCATCTAATACCAAGAAGCTTGCGAAGAGTGCTTCTGTAGAAGTGGTTGAGTTGTCTGGCATAACACGCATAAACTGTCCATGTTTCACTGGCATACAGCAAGGTGGTTAGAACCACTGCTCGGTACACTGACAGATTGGTCTCAAGGCGAATGCCTCCTTGCAGTTACAAATGGATTTGATCCAGATACATAGTTTGTCATTTAGCACACTATGTACTTGATCATTTTATTCTTAAGTGAACATCCATTATTTTCATTTAATTCATTAATATAATAATATTAAGTAAAAGTAGCCAACTTCACATCATTTTTAAATCGCCTTACACAATGAACAGTTGTGTAATGTACTAGAATTAAAGAAATATAATATTACAATATAACCCATATTGGCTCTTATCTTGCGGTGATATCGTTTGCTTCGAAATTGTGGTCTGCAAAAGTTGTGAAATTTTGGTTTGTACATTTTTAAGTACATAAACATAAAGATGAGTGTCAAACAGTCTGGATCCAGATCAGACGCCATGTTACGCGGCTCCCATCTAGTCGCAATCAGCAGGCAAAGCGTTAAGCAGTCACTAAAATAGATCGCTTAAGACATTGACTGCTTTATTTAGGACATAAGTAAAGCAGAAAGAAAAGAAGAATCCACATGCAACTTTATTATTCCCTTTCTTTTCATCTTTATTACGCTCACAATCCCTTTGGAAATGGTAACTAGAATAAATTCAACTGTATCTGAAAGTACGTTTTACGTTTAAAGTATAAAACATCACATTGCTCAAGTGTGAATTAAATCAGTATTTTTTTCAGTTTTAGTTTAAAGATAGGTAAATGCAATGCCAGAGGTGGACATTTTACTGTGCAACAGTATTTTAAACCGACTTCAATATTCATTTCTAAGTCGTTACACAGTCAATATTGCGTGATCTTAAACCGAAAGCTACTCAACAGTTATCAGGGGAGTTCACTCATGACAGAAATTGAGATAACTCTGTATATCGGTAGACCCAAATTAGAATCGTTAGACCCTAATAACTTGTGCACACCCCCATCATCATGATGTTCTATGGTAATCAGTTTCCGTGATCCATGACTGCCTAATTATCCTCATTTTATTTCTTACTGTTATTCACAGTAGTGTAAGTCTTTGTCTGTATTTTTGTTATTTCATAATTTAAGACGATATTTTCCGCGAAAATATATTTAATGTATGCTAGAAAACACCCTCACTATACCCAGTTGAATATTTTATCATAATTTAAAGAAAAACTAGGTTTTCAAATAAGCTTTAAATGTAATAAAACTATGAATTAGCTAATGTTTATGGTATTTGATATTTTCAAGGGGAGATAATTCAGTAAAAAAGTATGGAAAACACTCGTTTAGATCGATTCTTGTGATGAATAGTGTGTATCGATAAAAACAATGGTGATATTTGTGAAGACCAGCTATTTTGCAACTAAAAGAAGTCATCAATACATAATCTATCAGAATTTAATTTTCACAAAGGGGAGGTAATTTCAATTTGCTCTGATCGGGTAAAGCCCCAACGTACAAAGGGCAGAAAATCAGAATGTACTCAGAAGACCATGAGGTTTCAGAAAAATATGGTGGTCAAAAGTCCCCACATGGGGGGAGGGGGGTCTTCAGTAGCTCGAAGTCTATAAGTATCATTGACTGCTAGATAGTAATAATAGGCTAAAACATTGGTAATCTGTAAGAAACGTAGCACTTTGAATATTATGTGCACTAAATATAATACATGTTTATTCATTTTAGTGGTGGATTGGCTTGTGGAACCAAGAAGATTCCGTTCAGGTAATATATAAAAATAAAAGTAAGCCTTGCCATGACAAAATATGTCTTATTGTATTGCAAACAGTGTATGTCAAGGCCAGCCGCCGCGTCTAGCCTTGATCTACACTGTTTGACACTACATTCATACAAAAATATTTTATATAGCTGTATTATATACGGTATTTGACAGTGTAGACCAAACTCGGATACAGAGCCATGGATGACAAAGGTGCTTGGTCTGTACAATGTTGCAATGCAATAAGGCTTGAGGTTTTCACGGCATGTCTCAAAATATAAATTTACAGGTTTTATTTAACTGTTAGCACTCTCGGTGCCAGTTTGATGTTTCCATTGCAAACCGTTTGCGTCCACATTATACACTTAATATGTATGCGTCTTATCAGAGGCGAAAAGCACAAACTATTATAAACGCTGATGATGTCTCTCAAAGAAATGATTTATACCCACAACTAATAAAACTGCTGCAACTGATAATTGTTTAGAGTGCATAATATCAAATAAGTGCGATAGAGATAATGGTTTCGAAATTTAATTACCTACTTTCAACAAATAATTTAATTATCAACCACTTTTAGCCATTTTCATGCTAAGCGCAACTTGGCTAGAATTTGCAAACAGTTTAGATCCAGATCAGACGCCGCCTAACGCGGCGTCTGTTCTGGTTCCAAACTATTTGGAATCCTATCCGACGTTTTTTCATGTTATAAAGCATAACATCAAAATTTGAGTATTTTCGCAGACGATGTAATGTGTAGCAGACGGCAATTCAGCATGATAAGGGATAAGCATGAAACGTAAAATAAATCAAAGCACTGAAAGTACTAAATCTTTCAGCTATTCTTGATTATAACCATTAATCCTTCAATTTTGCATTAAACTTGCAAAACCAATAAGTAAAGTCTGCGTTGTAGGCAATAAAACTATAATTTGGCCAGACAGTCGTAACTTTCAGTTTCCTCTCAATCTGCAGACCTAATGAGATGTGATTTCCAGAAAATCCGATCACTTTTTATATACAGTGCTCCCTCTCTACAACGGCCCTCTGAACAACGATTCCCTCTTTACAACAACGATTGTCGCCGTTTCAACAAACAAAATGATCATGTATAATGCTTCCACTGCTTAAATATTGTCTGCTTAAGGCCTTTGGCTACCGGAAGTCGGTCTTGCGAGCGAGCGGATATGCGTCTTGACGACACAGACTGTTTTCGTACGTGTTTATACTAGAAAATTTATATAAAGACCTTAAAGACAAACCACACGATAAATTTTGCCTATATTTACACACATTGTTTCTTAGGCTATTATCATTCTTCATGAAAAGTTTCATAACAATCGTATGGAAACTACGCGCATATGCGAAGTACCTTAAAATTGCCGTCTGCTCTTTTTCTCAAAGTCACTGTTGGACAACTTGACAGAAATAAGATCAATGAAGCGTGACAAACAGCGTTTAGCCATATAAGACGCAACGTTACCCTGCGTCTGATCTGGATTCAAGCTAGTTGCGAATGTAAGCCAATTTCACTCCGTATAAGAACTCTTTCCGAACAACACCAACATTTTTGTCTCCCGCTGGGTGCCGTTGAAGAGAGGGCCTGGGTCCAAGATTATAAAGCTTTTGAGTTTTGGTCTGAGCTCATTCTCAAGCATTTGATTGGTCAGATTTGAGCATTTTCAATCTAAAAAATGACCAATCAAATGATTAAGAACGATGTTTGACTGAAAGCAAATGCTTTGAAATTTGGACCGTGACGAGGTATAATTTCGAGAAAATCTAATCACATATAATATAGCTGTGATTCGTCCAGTCTGATGTAATTGAGAAAAATGTATTTAATATTCTGCCAGTGCATTGCGAGATACATCATCAAACAGATTTAACATGAAGAAATAAGGAAAAGTACGATGTACGAGAGCGCGGGTTATAGAAGTTTTTTATGGCTTGGAACGAAAGAAGAAAACTTCAACGAAAAGAACTTGAAAACAGTTTTGATACTGTTCAGTCACTTTACTTTGTTGGTTTCAATTTGTTTGAAAAGACAAGCCCTCGAAAATACGAGTATATGGTCAATTTAAAACCGTTCCCATAGCTACGTTGCATTCCGTCTTCTTGCCTTGTTTGATAACGAGGATTCTTTTTTTTTATTACGTGCATCATTTTTCTTTCCTTCATGGTCGCAGATAAGGGACTATTTTCAAGGTAACATGCTTACGTCGGCACCAAAACATATGATTTGACTACTCATCAAAATCGTATCGAAAAGACGATTCTAATGGGTAGTCACACCATAACATTTGATAGAGATATAAAGTAGATAACAAATGTATTGTAAATGGTTTGAATCTCCTTATTTATGCATACCTTGGGATAAAAGAAAAATGCAATCGTACTGCACGAACGATCTACGACAAAAAAAGGTCTTCGAATCTGATAAATAAGTCAAACTCTTGCCAAAATTATATGTTTCAAATTTCTTATGAGGGGAAAATCTTCTGAAGTTGCCAAAGGATTCATGCAAGCGTGATATAACATTCATTATCTAATTAAAGTTGATAAAGGTGCGTGCAGTTAATGATATTTTAACCCTCATAATGCATGTTGAATTGTCGTCTGCTTCAAATATTACAAAAAATCAAGTTAATTTTAAGATTTGAACTGAAGAAAATTTGAATATGAGTGACAAACAGTAAGAATCCAGATGAGACGCCGCGTAACGTAACTCGGCGTCTGATCTGGATCCAAACTGCTTGCAAAAACAATAAAGTCACGATCAGCAGACACACGGTTAAATTTGATAAAAGTGATTGCAGTTAATGTTATTTTAATTAACAATTTTCTGTTTATTGTAAGTGAATTTGATAACAGAATGATGTTTACCCAGTGGTGAATACGTTATTCTTTCCCGTTTAAAAGAAACTAACGGAAAAACATATTGCAATGAAATGGAGAAAAAGAACCGTTTTTGAACATATCAATGATTCATTTTAATCTGAGTTGCAAACAGTTAATATGCCTTTAATTTCATACATTTAATGTTTCCCCAATATATCATGAACTCTGTTCAAGTTTTCATAATTGAACAGTTTGCTCGTTACCAACTTACCATAGTAAAGCGTAAAAACCTTAATCTGCCCAATGTGTATCATTTCAGGCATCTCGTGGCTTATCGACGACCCGCCAAGTTCCAGAAGTTATGGTAAATACTCACCTATCTCTTCAACCTTTCTTCCATATCTAAATAAACATCATAACCATGGATAAACATGGGCTTATCAGTTTAACCTTTTGACTATCTATAGATATATCATAGTGATTGACAAACACGTGTTAGTTTTAACCTTTTTACACTTAATTTCCACAGGTTGCAACTTTTCTGATGCATTTACACTTCAACCCTTTCTCTGTCAAGTTTAATAGCCTGCTTTAACAATCTTACCGCCAAAATATCGTCTGCATTTTGGAAGTGTCGTTTGCAATATTTTTAAACCTACTTTAGGGCTGTTTTGACTGAAGAAATATCGATACGACTGTCAAACGGTTAGGATCCTCATCAGTAAAGCGGTGTCTGATCAGGATCCAAACTATTTGCAAAGTCACCTTTTGGCGCCGTTTTCAGAGTAGGAATCAAGCAATATAATGTTGTCGTTTAGGGGCTTGTTACAGTGGAGAATCTGTTATTCTTTTCCGTTTAAACGCAAACGTACGCAAACGCAAAACACTAAAACGTAGAAAAGAACAACTTTTAGACAATTCTGATAATTCATGTTTATCTTGGTGGCAAACAGTTTGGAGCCTGATCAGACACCGGGTTACCCGGCGTCTGATCTGGCTCCAAACTGTTTGTATTGTAAATAATAGTTTTAGCGTAAACGCGTTTATTGGGAAAGAATAACACATTCTCCACTGTATGTGCATTTTCATCACATGGTTGTTTTGACCCTAACCTTTCCACAATATATAAAGCACGTTGGGCTCTCTATCAGATGCTGAGGAACTCGACGTCTGATCAGGATTTTACAAGATTTTACAAGATTTAACACAATGGCATCTTATAGTCGCTTAAGAAAATGTTAAAAGCTAGATTTAACCATTTATACCATAGCACTTTCTATTTTTGAAGACATGTGATCACCTAATGCAAGTTGAAAGTATAGCAGAATGCGCCTTACATTCAGCCCGCTTTAAGCTAACATATGTTAGGAAAAATATTTCTTACGATACATTATCAAGTTCATGACTGTATAAAATGGAACTATCTTCCTGAGCGGAGGAATTAAAGTGTAAAAAGGCGTATCTGTGGAGTTATGGGTTAGATAAATAGCACAAATTGTAGACGATTGTTTTATGGCAGTGAAAGGGTTATAGACGGGTTTTGAAACATGAGTTTGCCCTAGGGGTAGCATTAGGCAGTGGTTCAAACGAATTCCAACTAATTCAGTTAATATCTTTCCCAACAGGTCGGGTAAGTAGCGACTTTCAAGACCAGTATTATATTTACTACATCATAAACATCTCAAGTAAATATAGTTGGACGTATGCCGGATCTTTTCTCCTAATAAACGTAATCAATTCGTTGGGTATAAATCATTTACAATATGGTTTTAGTTTAGACAATGCAATAAAAGTAAATGTTTAATCCGGGGGTGCTTTGCATCAATGACTTCAACAAAACTTCTATTAACCTTTAGCTGATATCCTGTTTCTTGTTTTGAAGACAAGTGGTTACTTAAAGCAAGTTGGAAGTAAAGAAGAATGCGCATTTAGGCACATTCTTCTTTACTTTTCACCTGATTTAACCTACCATCTGCGAGGATAAACAAAATATTGCTTACGGTGCATATTCATGCATGTATAAAGTAAAGCTATTTTCTTCAGTGGAAGCATAAAAAGACATTTCTACAGAGAAATGGGATATAAAGAAGTGTTTATGATATGACATGTTAGCGCTTTATGCAGAACTAAAGTAATGCAGACGGCTCGGTGTGGAGCTTTCTGTATTATGCATCAAGCCTTCATATATATCTATATATCTACATGTATTTTAACGTTTCTATATTGAATTAGATCTCAATACAATGTTTCTCTGTTTGTTCCGGATGCTAAATATTTAACTTAACAACTTTAAGTGATGATAAATACGTCTTAACGTTCAACGCGTACGAGGTAATAAATTTTGATATTCACTGTTAATTAGCTTGATAAATTTCTTGGAAAGAGGGTTATCTGTTAAATTAAAACCAGCTTGATAACGAATGGTTTGTACTCACCTGTGGAGTCTGGGGTTTGTTATAGGTAACTGTTATGGAATTGATTTCACATGCTTTGTTGTAGACATAAGACTCAAAGGGTGATAAAGTTGGTACATGTATGCAATAAAGTTTATCACGTATTTACAACAACTACACCCCCAACCACAGAAAAGGGGGAAACCCCCACAAAAACAACAACAAAAACAACAAAAATCAAACAACAAACAAACTAACGCTGGCGTTGTTACGGAAAGATAGCCGCTTAAAATTAGGAAAAAAAGGTTAATGTAATGCAGAAAGCTCTCTCTCTTTATTCCAGATTTCAGAAGCAATTTGTCTAAAAACCCCTTTTTTAGTGATCATAATTTCAGGATTCTGCTGTTTTATAGAGGAGGAGATATTTATAGTTCCCTTTTAAACTAAACTAAACGCAAACGCAAGGCAATTAAATGTAGAATTTGACAGGGTCTAGGAACTATATATACTTTCCCGTTCAAACGACATTAAATGCAAACAACATAATTTTGAAAAATGACAACTTTTTGA
Source organism: Gari tellinella (assembly GCA_922989275.2). Classification (NCBI taxonomy): domain Eukaryota; kingdom Metazoa; phylum Mollusca; class Bivalvia; order Cardiida; family Psammobiidae; genus Gari; species Gari tellinella. The sequence goes on from OV277870.1 coordinate 24,398,698, forward strand.
AAATGTACACGACCCATTTTAATCTAAGTGGCAAACAGGTTTGGAGAAAGATCAAACGCCAGGTAACCCGGCGTCTGCTCTGGCTCAAAACTGATTGCATGTGAAATAATTGTTTCAGAATAAACGCATCCCTTTGGCCAGGTTCTAAACTGTTTGTATTGGACAAGTGTACTTTTCACAAGTACACTGTTTGCAAATTACGCATATATGCATCACAAGAAGGTACAAAGAAGTACAATAAATTTTAACCTTTTTCAACTGTACATTACTTCACTCGATATTATATTAAGATACCAACTTAAAATCGAAACTGTATACTAGTTGTGTAATGGATGGAATACATTGCTTCCTCTCTACAACGACATCGAATTGGAGACCCTGAATGTGTGTTGTTTGGAGGGAGTCATCATATGGGGGAATTATGACTTGGCTTGCATTTGCAAATAGCTTAAATCCAGATCAGACGCCGCGTAACGCGCCGTCTGGTCTGGATTCAAGCTGTTTGTCACTCAACGTTAACTTTATTTTATCCATATATCCACTAATATGATATATTAACTCTTTTTTTTTTAAAAAAACCAGCAGACGATAGCAAACAACGATATTAAGTAGACGAAATTGCGGCAGTAAAAGCGTTAGACATTATACTAATTGTCCTGTTTAGGGAACTGCGACAATTGTCGTTGTAAGTAGGGAGTCGTTGTTGGGAGGGCCGTTTAGGGAGGGAACACTGTAAAACATTTTACCCAAGATATTTTGAAATGGTACGGAGAGTATAAAAACAAAGAACTTTGCGACGATGGCCACTTCATAGATAATCAAGGCGGTGTCAAAATGCCTACTATGTTACTCACCTGAACGGTATTTTGTCCCCCTGTAGAAAACCCATTTACATTACCCCCTAACCCTTGTATTATCTCTGTCCGTGTCCACGGGACTACTTAGAAATCGACTTATTACTGTGGTATCATCACTGTCAATGTCTGAACCAGCTAATTAACCCATTTATGACTGGATATTGCAATGAACTCTCCCTGTATACTTACCGGAAGATTTCATTGCAGATAAACAAGTTTGATTTTAGGCATTGCAATGTAATATTTGAAATAGCATTAAATATAATGTAAAAATATAAGAAATGAACTGATTTTTCGGCGTTTAAGCATAAAAAAGACACAAAATGATATGCAATTTTACCATGAATCGCGCTAGACATTTAAGCCCGATTCATGGAATATTTGCTGATCATGTTCTGTCATTTATTTCGCTTAAACGCCGAAAAAGTTCAGTTTATTTGTTAATTATATGTGGTTCTTTTTACAGCATATAATGGAGAATGTGTTATTCTTTCCCCAATAAACGCGTTTACGCTAAAACTATTATGTCCAATACAAACAGTTTGGAGCCAGATCAGACGCCGGGTAACCCGGCGTCTGATCAGGCTCCAAACTGTTTGTCACCAAGATAAACATGAAATATCAGAATTGTCCAAAAGTTGTTCTTTTCTACGTTTTAGTGCTTTGCGTTTGCGTACGTTTGCGTTTAAACGGGAAAGAATAACAGATTCTCCACTGTAGTTGTTTTACAGCATATAAGAATGGGCATACAGTGCACCTTTAGCATTTATTTTTTGTCTAAGTGGCAACATTTTTAGAGCCTGATCAATCGCTGGTTTGCAAATAAAATACAAAGTAGATCTACTTCTTTTATCACAAATGCGTTTTTTTTGGAAAGAATAGTGTCTACCCACAGAGTTCCGACCTTGTAAGCTGAAATGAGCAATTTGTAATTTGCAAATAATACCCAACCCAACTGCAGACGACAATTACATAGTTTTCCTTATATTGCTGAATTGTCGTCTGCTTCAAATATATCGTCTGCGAAAAATGTAAAAACAAATATCAAATTATGATTTCTAAATTGAAGAAACTGTGAATATAAGTGGCAAACAGTTTGGATCCAGATCAGACGCCGCGTTACGCGGCGTCTGATCTGGATCCAAACTGTTTGCAAATATTATCCAAGTCTTTCAACTTTCAACTTTCAACTTTTATTTACATATGCATAAGTTCCACGGATAGTGAGAAACATTAGCATTACAATTATAACTCAGTTACATTGAACAACAAAAGTAAACAATATAAGGGGAAAACGGCTACACATAGTCGCGCGTAGCATGATAATGGTTCTGTTCTGTTATGTTCTGGGTAAGACATCCTCAAATGTAGCTCGCGCCTCTCTCATTGAAATAATTGTTCAGCATGAGTCGTTAGCACATAAAACATCATGAACAGCTGAACATAATAAATGGCATAACTAAAAAGACAAACGTAATTAATTGGCTTAAGTATGGCGTCACCAAAAGTATCATTGATAAACAATATATGAGTATATACATAATAATATATCTTTATTTCAGTCTCTTCATGGTTCATAAAACAAATATAATATACATTTAGTCATAACATTAATCATGCTATTCAAATAAGAATTATAAGAGACTATGTAGTACTAATCACAACACACTTTTTTTTCTTAAACTCATAAAAATGGTATTTGTCCTTGTTTAAACCAAGCGAAACGTAATTGCAGTGCACTAAAATGTAGAAAATGTCAATAACTAAAAAAATGAAATTTAGTTTTTATTGAAGAGGCAAATACTTTGGAACCAGGTCAGACGCTGGGCTACCTTCCGTTTGATATGGAACCAAACTGTTTGCATGAATATATGGTATATCAGCTATATGATCTAAAAGAAGAAGATTCACAAATAGGTAAACCCTTTATTTGATCATGGAAAAAAACACAAGCAAACACATTTCTGTTGATGTCTAAACCCATTACACCATAGCCGCCTTATAGTTTTAAATATATGGTGACCACTTAAAGCAGGTTGAAAGTAAAGCAGAATGTGCTTTAAGGCACATTCTGCTTTACTTTCAGCCTGTTTTAAGCTAATATCTGCTTTGATAAAGAAAATATTTCTTATGGTACTTATGCTTGACTAGAAAGATAGGATCTATTTTCTTCAGTGGAGGAAAAATTAATGTGGTAAATAGGCGTATTAATCGGATAAAGGGTGAAACATTAAACAGTTTGTCTTAAGGTGCTATAGAAACTAAGAAAAGCATCTCAGTTTAATTGATTGTATGAAAATACAGGGGACAGCTTAAAGCAAGGTGAAAGTAAAATAGAAAGGCCATGAAGGAAAATTTTTGTTTTACTATGACCTTGCTTTAAGCAGTCACCTGTCTTAAACATCTAACGATGAATCTAATGTAGTTGTCGTAATAGAGAAGTTAACAGTATTTACTTAATTGCAGTTGAGAAATGTTTTTTTCAGACCATGGTATTCTGATTAGGATTCAAATATTTCAGATTTAGATCACGCTTCGAATATTTTAATAAAAGTAGAAGGGGCCTCCGTGGTCTAGTGATATAGTCACTGTGACTTACATCACTAAGCTCCCCACCGCTATGAGTTCGAAACCCAGTAGGGTCGTTCGGATTTTTAATGTGGGTAGCCTTCCAGCTGGCTTGCGGAAGGTCGGTGGTTCTACCCAGTTGCCAATTTGTGTCTGAAACAGTGCATAAACATAAAAGGGCTTCTGGGGTCTTCCTCCACCTGTAATTAGCTGGACGTCGTGATATGACTGAAATACTGTTACAAGCGACGTAAAATCATAACAAATCAAATAATAAAAGAAGAACATATTTATAAGACACTCAATTGGATATGGCTTAAGTCAAATACCTAAATTTATATTTGTGATATAAAAGCAGACGACAATTATTTTAAAGTCGATGACGCCATGGCAGTAATGAGGTTAAAGAGGGAAAAAAATGTATCCCCCAATTTAACGTCCCAACAAAAAGGGCCGATGCGGACCCGTTTCATAAAACTTCGTACGACAAAAACGGTCGTAAGTCAAAACTTTAAAATACATTTAATTTCTGATTTCTCTATCAAATCCTGTCTTGTGACAACTCTTTGGAATCGTCTTTTCAAGACGATTCCAAAAAAAGTCACAAGACAGGATTAGATAGAGAAATAAAAAATGATCGATACTTTTATAATCTTACTTACGACAACATTTGTCGTACGAAGTTATATATGAAACGGGCCCCTGGACCACAAGGCATGAGAGGATGCGTCAAGAACAACAACAACACCCCCACTTTATAACAGCGTTTATCTAAACCGATCACACTCTCATGCTGTTATTTCTTAAAACGCTGAGGAATGTAGATTTTAGAGATATCTCTTACCTAATTTGAGATATTCGGCTAATTCTTAACCCCTAAATTGCACGAAAATCGTATCCGAAACTGGCGTTCGCAGGCGGTTTGGACCCAGATTAGACACCGTGTAGTAAAGTAACTCGACGTCTGATCTGGATCCAAGCTGTTTGATATTCGGATCTTAGTTATTGCGAATTTGGAGAAGACATAGATAAAAAGAGTGTTTTTAAGTGTGTTTTTTAACGTTCAATTGAAGAAATTGGAATGAACCACTTAATTTACCAAGAATTCTGACGTCTCATTCGTTTAATTCTTTAACTTCAGCCTTTGAGTTCTTGTAGGGTTTTAGAAGTACTAATTAGCACTTCTGTGATTCCAATTAGCTTTATTGAATTATCTTAATGGTCGGTTATGTTAACCTCTAAACTCCCTTGCCCCAAGTACAATGACTATTTGTTAACCGTTCAGATCATGATAAGACGCCGCGTAGCGTAATCAATTTCAAACAATATTTGTCGTCTGCTTTTTTAGCTCACCTGAGCACAAAGTGCTCAAGGTGAGCTTTTGTGGTCAGTCAATGTCCGGCGTCCGTCGTCGTGCGTCGTGCGTTGTGCGTCGTGCGTCGTGCGTTGTGCGTCAACAATTTCTTCAAACATCTTCTTCTCCAAAACCACTTGCTTGATTGCAACCAAACTTCACAGGAATGTTCCTTGGGTCAAGCTCTTTCAAAGTTGTTCAAAGAATTTGAAACCATGCAGAACTCTGGTTGCTATGGCAACCAAAGTGAAAAAATAAGGAAATCTTAAAAAATCTTCTTGTCACAAACCACAAGAGCCAGAGCTTAGATATTTTGCACATAGCATTACCTATAGGTCCTCTATCAAAGTTGTTTAAATTTTGCCCCTGGGTCAAAATTGGCCCCGCCCCGGGGGTCAACGTTTTACATAGAGTTATATAGTGAAATGTTCAAACATCTTTTTCTCTGAAACCAATATGTCCAGAGCTTTGATATTTAGCATGGTATTACTTCTAGAGGTATTTGACTTATGTTGTTGAATCGGTTCCGGTCCGTTGCATATCTGGGTCACCGAAGCTAAAAATAGATTTTTTTTCCATGAGAACTTAAAAAATCTTCTTGTCTGAAACCATAGTACACTTAGCTTAGATATTTTGCACATAGCATCGTCAACATGTCCTCTATCAAAGTTGTTCAAATTTTGTCCCTGGGGTCAAAATTGGCCCCGCCCCGGGGATCACAGTTTTACAAAGAGTTATATAGTGAAATGTTCAAACATCTTTTTCTCTGGAACCAATATGACCAGAGCTTTGATATTTGGCATGATGTAACTTTTAGAGGTCCTTCACATATATGGATGAATTGGTTCTGGTCTGTTGCATATCTGGGTCACCGGAGCTAAAAATAGATTTTTTCAATGAAAACTTCAAAAATCTTCTTGTCCGAAACCATAGTACACTGAGTTAAGATATTTTGCACATATCATCATTTACAGGTCCTCTATCTTAGTTGTTCAAATTTTGCCCCTGGGGTCAAAATTGGCCCCGCCCTGGGGGTCACCTTTTACAAATCTTCTTTTCTGAAATCACGTGACCCATCCTAGTGTCACCATTGTCAGGTGAGCGATCAAGGGCCATTCTGGCCCTCTTGTTTCTCAAATTCAAGAGTAAGTATTTTTACTTAAGAAATATTGAAATGAGTATTAAATAGTTTGGATCCTGATCAGACGCCGCATTATGCGGCGTCTGATCAGGATCGAAACTGTTTGCAAATGTGTATTGTACTCGGGACAAAGCAGTTTTCAAAGAGGGTCAAGTTGACACGAGCCAAATTTTCTTCATTGAAAACATCCACGGATGAATAGACCATGGTGTTAGTAATGCTTGCCCTTTCACTCTCAACAACGTCATAAATTGCATTTACAAACAGTTTTGATACTTACGGCGTCTGGGTCAGGATCAAAACTGCTTGCCACTTATTTTTTCAATTACATCTGTTATATTGCCTTAAATCTAATTTTGAAACGATCGTGCAGACAACAATATTGAAACAATCGACAATATGGCGAGGAAAGGGTAAAATCCTCACGATAAATTTAATCATGACAGGTTTAAAAGTAACTAGTGTACTCGAAGTAAGGCAGTGAAGGGGCCAAGTTGACACCAGCTAAACACAGATATAATTGAAGAATTCATTTAAAACATCCACGGATGAATAGATGCCTCGTATTAGTAATGCTTACATCAGGGCTGCCAAAAGTTTACATAAAAAAGAATTGTTTGTGATAGAGAGCAAAAAGATTTCACAATTTTCTTTTTTCAAGTGCGATTTTACGAATCGTACCTTTACCCCATAGCCTGTTTCTACTTTTGTTGACACGTGACTACTTAAAGCAGGCTGGAAGTAAAGCAGAATGCGCCTTAATGCGCATTCTGCTTTACTTTCAGCCTGCTTTAAGTTACCATATTCAAAAAATATTCCGAAGATTTCGGAAAAATCCCGAAAAATGGCAGCCCTGTTACATTACAAAAACATGTAATGCCTTGTTGTCGTGTCAACAACAATAAACAAGTGACATGTATATCGAATTCCCTTTCACATCCAATTTCTTTACAATCATGCATGTGTCTAAACTAAGTTAATGAAATCTGAACGTTTGTACTGAAGTTTTAATGTAAATTACATTGTTCAGTCAAGCTTGTCGTTAACCCTGTCCCCTATAGAAACGCATTTTAGCACATTCAATTTCTTCCTCCGCTGAAGAAAATAGTTACAATTTATACAGTCATGGATATGTATCATGGGGATTTGTTCTTTATTCTAGCAGGAAGTAGCTTAAAGCAGACCGAAAGTAAAGCAGAATGCGCCTTGATGCGCATTCTGCTTTACTTTCAACCTGCTTTAAGTAGTCGCCTATTTTCAAATCTTGAAACAGGCTGGGGTAAAGGGTAAAGACACATTGGAATCTTTCAATATAAGTTACTGCTCAATGAAGGACAAACTTATATAGCAAAAAGCTCCTACATTACTTTACATTATTCCAATGTGAAGCCACTGTCTTTAAAGATTAATTTAAGTGTTTTTGAGAAGTTGCTTGAACACAAGTTGACTTTATATATTTCAAACCGTTCAACCTCATTGTTTTGAAAGCGTTCTTAGTTCTTTGTCAGCTGGTTGACATGTTACTTGTTTACATCATTCACTGTATCTCGTTACGTCGTGTTACATGTTACAATGGAGAAGACATTTTTCTTTTCTTTCCCAATAAACATGCTTATGCTTAAACGTTATGTCCAATGCTAGCAGTTTTGAAACAGATGAGACGCTGGGTAACCCAGCGTCTGACCAGACTCCAAAATATTTGCAACTAAGATTTTAAATAATTCGTCAGAGTTTATCTAAAGTCATTTTCCACATTTTACATCATCGCATTAAATAATATTTCGAGGTTTTACTGTATAACGAAATGACACGGAGCCCTTTAATCTTGGTCAACACTGTTCACATAAAACAAGTGTACCCTTCACAGGTACACTGTGTATAAGTATGTGTGTCACTAGGAATCAAAGGATGAAGTTGACTGTTTCACACGCGTACACCATTACCCCATAAATACGCCTTTCTACGCCTTTAACTGTTTTCTCCTGTGAGAACAATCGTTCCAATTTATACAGTTAAGAATATGTATGATCAGAACTATTTTCTATATTGTAGCAGATAGTAGCTTAAAGCAGGCTGTAAGTAAAGCAGAACGCGCCTGCTTTACTTTCAACCTGCTTTAGGTGGTCACCTATTTTCAAAACTAGAATCAGGCTATGGGATAATGGATAAAACCGTCGAGGGAATGAACTTCGCGAATGCGTGCACAATGCCATTACTATACAGCGAAGTTGAGAGCTAACTATAAAACAGATATATAACAAATAATACCGACTTGTTGTGAATGTAAAAGCTATTGTTTTCGATAATTTAAATACTATTCTCGTTTAGTTTATTTCCCACGGGTCACATTTTATTAAGTGAAGATTACATTACACGCGTTGAACAATTCTTATAACATTGTACAATCACCTCTCGCTTTTGCCAAAATAACACGTATGGCTAAGGTCGCATGTCATTTTTAAATTACCTCTTAAGTCGACCAAATCGGTATTTCAAAGCCCCCCTCCCCCAACACTTTGGAAGAATTCATTATAGATAGTCAGGGGTGAATTAAGGACACTGCAATATTTTCCATACAGCAGAACGTTTCATATACAATAGCAAACAGTGCAGACACTGGTGAGACGCCGTGTCATTCGATGTCAGATCAGGGTCTACACTGTTTGCCATCGTGCCCTTTAATAGACACTTAAAAGTCTTTTTAATAGACACTAGGCATAAATGGGTCAACTTTGAAGTACTGATATGTTCGAAGTAAATCAGATTCTACAGTAGTGACTTTAAATCTTTACCCATGGACTGGGTTCATTTTTAAAGACAGGAGATCTTTACTTTGTTTCTTACTTATTATTTTGTCCTATTTACAGCTGAAATCTGCAGCGTTGCCCCGGTAGGTCCAGATGAAGATCCCTTATTATGTCCCCATGGTTACTTCTGTTTCGTCGAAGACTCGGGTAGCAAGAAGAAGAATGGTAAAAAGCGAACCCGTGGAATATGCGTAAAAGAGGCGGATGAGGGGTGTAAGTTACAGTATATGGATTTTAACCCATTACCTCATAAATACGTCTTTTTACCCCCACTATAGTATTTGCTGCGCTGAAAAAATAAGTTTCAATTTTTACATTCATAATATTATAGAGATCTACCATAAAAAAGAAAAATCATCTATAATCTAGCAGATGGTAGCTTGAAGCAGGCTGAATGTAAAGCAGAATGCGCCTTAAGGCGCATTCTGCTTTACTTTCAACCTGCTTTATGTGACCTCCTATTTTCAAACTTGAATAAAGCTATAAAGTAATAGGTTTCAGCAAACAGTGTAGACTTTGGGCAGACGCTGCATAATGTCCGAGTTTCTAAGGATCAAAACAGTTTGACATATGGATGTTTCTTAAGTCAAAATATCTTAATCTGTTATTAAGAAATAAAAGGAGTCGACTCATTTAGTAGACAATAAGTATGTTTGCAATGAAGGAGTGAACCCCTTCATTGTACACACATTGGATATGTTCAAACAGTTTGGATCCTGATCAGACGCCGCGTTACGCGGCGTTTGATCAGTATATAAACTGCTTGAACTTCATCGCGATAATAACTTAAGTCCGTTTTACCTTAAATTTAAATTTGAAAAAAATAATTGTTGAAAAGCGATGAAGTAATGGCTGTGAAGAGACGTTAATTTGCAGATTATTCTATCAACCTAATGTTTAGCGTCGGTGTTTCGATTCTGTTGTCATTTCTATATATACAGTAAAAACCTTTCTATTGCGACTACTAAAATAAAGCCTTATTGGTCGTATAAAAAGCCCGTGATAGCTTAAAGCAAGATGACAGTAAAACAGAAAGCTCCTAAGGAAGCTTTCTGATTTACTGTCACCTTACTTTAAGCAGTCATCTATTGTAACCGCCTAATAATTAACACAGTTTAGTGGTCGTTAATGAGAGATTTGACTTTTATTTGTTATTTTGAACACAGCTATGGAAAAAGAGGAGATTGCCCTAACTCAGTCTTTGGAGGGGATAAAATTCTGTACAGTCGATAATGTTGTTTTACTAGAAGGCGCCAAAATACGCCTCGTCGATAAACATTGGTAAGTCTTATGATTGGTACGACGTAAGTCTTTATTTTCTCTCTCATGGTATTTCATTTATATGTGTGTATGTCTTAATGCATGTATCTCGCTCAGTCTCTCTGTCTATGTATCTGCCTCTCTCTGTCTCTCTATATATATCTCTAACTATCGATCTGTCTAAATATCTTTTTATCTCTATCTCTTTCTGTCTCTGTCTTTCTCTATTTCTCTATGTGTATATCTCTCTCTTTTCTCTCTCAATATATCTCTCCCATTTACAATATGTATTATTTTTATGATGTTGTATTTAGCTGACTTATTTCTATTACATTGTGCACATGCTGTGCATTTTGGTTTCTGGTTGTAAATTTTGTTGTAAGTGTTACTTTAATATGTTTATCCAAAGTGGGCATTACAAAACCTGGAGGAAAGTTATGAACCCGTTGGTCTAACCAAATACAGTGAAACCCCCTCCAAACCGGAACCTCTAAATACCGGAATTCTCTTTAAACCGGACAAAAATATGCTCCCGTTTCCAAGCCTTCTTTTTATATAAATTACACCATCAATACGTACTTTATACATTCGTGAATTTATATCATCAGGGATATTTTCTATACTCTATGGGATTATAGCTTACAGCAGGTTGAAAGTAACGCAGAATGCGCCTTAAGGCGCATTCTGCTTTACTTTCAATCTGCTTTAAGTGGTCAGCTATCTTCCATACTAGAAACAATCTATGGCGTAATGGGTTAAACCCCCTCTGATCTCACTGTAATAATTTTATCCTATCTATATTTTCAGCCGATGCAAGAGGGGGTATTTGTCGTGCTCTAGCTACAGTTCTAATGAGGACAATGCTTCTATAGTCAAAGTGAAGAAAACCAAGAAATCCAAATCTAACTCTAAAGCAAAAGAAACTGCAAAAGCTTTAAAACGACGACGGAAGCGGAGACGAAATAAATCAAAAAGTAAGATAGATAGATAGAGTTTATTCTGGTAACAATATGCATATCATGGCAACCAACAATAACTAATTACACAGATCATATAAAAATGACAAATCATGTACATGTATAGAAATGAAGAGATTCATGACAGGCACACCAATTCAAAGGATAACACAAAAAAGAGAAAATTAATTCCCCTTATTTCCATTTTGGTCCCTGATATTGGTGGCTGAACCATGAAAGGTCATACATGTGTATATTAATATTAAATGTATCAAGAGGACATCTAATGAGATCACCTAATTATGTATAAATAAAACTATATTAAATTAATCTCAAATATTTAAAGAGAACTTGCTTTCTTGTTACTCAAAGGTATTATGCATGTACCCCAATGCAAGGCTTCTAATAGGCGATGCATTTCTCTATCACAGACTTAAGTAGTATATGTCAAAACACAGTAAAACCTCTTTTACGACAACTAAAACCAAAGATAACTGATTGTATAAAAGACAGGTGATCGATTAAAGCAAGATGACAGTTAAGCAGAAAGCTCCGAAAGGAGAAATTGTTTTACTACAACCTTGCTTTAAAGAGTCACCTGTGTCGTAAACATCTAATAATTAACACAATGTAGTGGGCATAATAGTGAAGCTCTACTGTATATACTTAAGTTATATAATATAAATTTTAAAACTGGAACTCACTTAAGTTGAACCATAATTTAAAGTTAAAACGTGGCTTGGCCACACTTTAATATTGAAATAGGGGTAAGCTCGACTCAAGCTCGAATTTTTGAATTTGATGACCCACGTTAGCTAGGAAAATCTACGTTAAACTCTGATAACAGTATAAAAATCATATCACTAGTAGAGCATATGTTATTTTATAAGGACCTATGCAATTATTCCTTTAAAGTATAACCAGTGTACATGTATTATTGTTTTATATTTATTTTTTGTCATTTCAGAGAAGAACTCTTCATCATGATAGAGGGGCGAATAGTCACCATCCATATTATAATGTATATAGCAGCAGCACATTGTGACATCTTGTAAATCTTGTTGTAAATACTATTTCTAGAAATAAATTAACAATTCCAGTTATACTATTTTCTGTTCTTTTTTAACGAATGTTGTTACAGAGGAGAATACGTTATTTTTTCCAATAAATACGTTTATCCTTAAACAGTTTTTTCTAGTGTTGCAAACAGTTTGAAGCTTATTCAGACGCCGGGTAATCCGGCGTCTGAACAGGCTCCAAACTGTATGCCCCTAAGAGTTTGCAAAAGGTTATTTTCGACATTTTATTCCATTTGTGTTAATTTTCGTTTTAAACGGTAATGATAACGTCTTCTCCGTTCAACCCAATATCCCATATAGCCGGTTTTTAGTTTTGAAAACAGATAACCAATTCAAGCAGGTTGAAAGTAAAGCAGAATGCGCCTAAAGTCACATTCATCTTTACTTTCAACCTCTTTAAGTGACCACATATCTTCAATACTAAAACAGGCTATTGGGTAATGGGTCAATCGCCATAAACGACTACAACCAACGTTGCGTCTGATCAGGATCCAAACAGTTTTCCAGTTATTTCGAGGTTTACTCAATCAGTTTGTCTTAACGTATGTATGATCATTTCTGTGCGGTCAAATAATAACATGTTATTAAAGTACATGAACTTCAATAGATAACCCTAGAGACGACAAAGTCGCCCAAAGTCAACTTTGCAAACAGCTTTGATCTAGATCAGACCCAGAAATACGCGGCGTCTGATTAGGATCTAAACTGTGTTTCAAAATGTTGTTAGTCACTCTGTCTTAACCCATTATCCCATAGCCTGCTGTTAGTCTTTAAGAAAGATGATTACTTAAAGCAGGTTGAAAGTAAAGCAGAATGTTCCTTAAGGCGCATTCTCCTTTACTTTCAGTCTGCTTTAAGCTATCATTTACTACAGTGGAGAATCTGTTATTCTTTCCCAATAAACGCGTTTACGCTAAAACTATTATTTGCAGTGCAAACAGTTTGGAGCCAGATCAGACGCCGGGTAACCCGGCGTCTGATCAGGCTCCAAACTGTTTGCCACCAAGATAAACAAGAATTATCAGAATTGTCCAAAAGTTGTTCTTTTCTACGTTTTAGTGCTTTGCGTTTGCGTACGTTTGCGTTTAAACGGGAAAGAATAACAGATTCTCCACTGTAATAAAAAGAAAATGTATCTTATGGTATACATTGTATAAATTGAATTATTTTCTTTGGTGGAGGAATATATCAAAGGGGTGAAAAGGCGTTTATATGGGGTTATGGCTCAAATCTTATCTATATTGATATTACATACACTTATATTGAGTACTGAAGCAAACGACAATATAGCGGTGAAGGACGGTAAAAATCTCACGATGACTTTGGCAGCGAAAAGGGTTTAAGAACACAATACTCTTCGTTTGTCACAAGCACATGAATTTTCACTCAATATAGCGATGAAGGTGTTGGTTCTTGTAGTTTCGACGAAATTAAAATCAAACGCAAACAATTTGGATCCTGATCAGACGACAAAATCCGTTCGGTTTGACACGGAGAATGTGTTATTCTTTCCCAATAAACGCGTTTACGCTAAAACTATTATTTACAATACAAACAGTTTGGAGCCAGATCAGACGCCGGGTAACCTGTTTGCCACCAAGATAAATATGAATTATCAGAATTGTCTAAAAGTTGTTCTTTTCTACGTTTTAGTGTTTTGCGTTTGCGTACGTTTGCGTTTAAACGGGAAAGAATAACAGATTATCCACTGTATTTCAGTATTTCTTAAGTCAAAATATTTAATATTTAAAAGGCAGACGACAACTGTTTAAACGTGGTGACGTCATGGCAGTAAATAGGTTAAAAGCGAAAATTGTCCATTTGAAAGGTATATGAATTCAGTACATGTACGTTGTACATCAACCTTCAATTTGAAATAAACACACTTACAATAACACCGAGAAACACATTGATTTGAAAACAAATTCCGTTATAAAATGAGAACGTTTGCGATTTTCCATTAAACGTTGCCAATAAAGAAGCATTAAATATCTAAATATACTCAGCAAAACTGCTAAGTACCCCAACATAGTAATAAATTTTATTTTTAGTTTTAATCAAATAAATTTTGTTTACACGCCAAAACGTGTGCATGGAGATTCTTGATCGACTGAAACCGGTTTTAGTTGTGTTCAGTCAGCCGTTTCGTGTAGACGGTACACAGGCTCGAACCAGGGTAAGTGGCACGTGCAGTACGGGCTTGTTATTACACAAATTTCACTTGAAAATTGAATGCGTTGACTTCGACAGTTGGAAAAAAACAAAAAAATGGGTCGGATGTCATTTGAAGAACAAGGTAGAACCATAGCACTTTTACAGAGCGGGCTGACCGATGCTGAGGTAATTTAAAACGTCTTTCATTTTAACATCTTCATCACGTTTCTTTCTCTGTTATGGTATGATACTAGCATTATCTGCCCAAGTAGAGTACGTTTCATCAACATTTGCTCGCCGAAGCAATCAATGATCAAGCTTATGGCAAGGTACCGCAGAACCGGAAGTGTAGCAGATGAACAAATACGTCCGCGGTCCATGGACACAACATCATCAGAAATTTCACCATGTCTATGAGGGCTCGGCGCATGGCTGTAGTGAGAGCTAATGGTGGTCATACACATTATTGACATTGCTCCAAAAATGTAACTTTTTGATTGGCACTATGCTTTGTTTTTCTACGTATAAAAGCATCATTTTCTCACAATCATTGTTGTTTTTCATAAAATAATTAAAAACTGTTTATTGTTCATAAATCTGAAAAGCCCTTTACGTTATCACGATCCATGAAACAGAAAATTTCAACATAGCCCCTGGGGTACTTAGCAGTTTTGCCTAGTATAGTTACACACAATAGCTGTTGAACCAATTTAGATTGAAACAAAATATTTTTTTATAGCCTTTCTATTTCGAATCTGAAACAATCCCGTTCTTCACATAAGTGTATAAAATGCATTTAATATGTATCATGTTTGTTCGAAATTCCTAATCGTAAATAAAACCTCTCTTGGTAAATATTTACAGATCATTAAAGATGCTGTTTAAGCAATTTACAAAACTATAACGTTGAAATGTGGATTGCAGCTACAAATAAATTCCATATTTTTCCTTTATTTCCTGGAGCATAAACGGGTTTTTTTCGCATTTAATGCTAACAAATGATAGATATACATTACTGTATACAATAGGTACCTACTATATTGTATTGTATCATACTACGCTATACTATAATCATGCTATACCATACAATATCATACTATGAGCACTATGCTATGATATGTTATGCTATACTATCAATTACACTACACTACATGTACACTACACTACACTTCACTATACTATGCTCTACTATTACATATTATAATGTATCTATTACATAATAAACAGTATCTATAACATAATATATTATTAAATTATAGGCCATATTACAGTGGAGAAAACGTTATTCTTTCCCAATAAACGCGTTTACGCTAAAACTGTTATTTGCAGTGCAAACAGTTTGGAGCCAGATCAGACGCCGGGCAACCCGGCGTCTGATCAGGCTCCAAATTGTTTGCCACCAAGATAAACATGAAATATCAGAATTGTCCAAAAGTTGTTCTTTTCTACGTTTTAGTGCTTTGCGTTTGCGTACGTTTGCGTTTAAACGGGAAAGAATAACAGATTCTCCACTGTATGATAGGAAAGAACATGTTGCCGCAGTATAAATGAAATCAGTTGGGAAACTCTATATGATTCTGTTTTCCACCGAATTCTCAAGAATGGAAATGAAATTATACAGTTCAACACGTTTTACATATTTTCTTGAATAACAAGTATACGGTTTTATTATTTCCTCTAGCTGATCTCATTGTAAAACACGATAGTTGGCAATCACAATACGTGTCTATCTGTCATGATATGATAGCGTATCTTCAGATCATCCCAACACTATTTTCGATAATGGGAATCGCAGGCTTGCATTAAGTGAAATATTATTACAAGTCTTACCTGTAATCATATGAAACATGGATTTTCTTTACTTATCAAACACATTTCTACTTCTTGATAGTTGTTAGATCAGAACTATAGAAACCCCCAGACAATGTTTGTGTTTTGTAATGAAAGTGGTTGCCCGAATGACGCAAAACCGAACGTTATTGTGTACTCTGTCTCCTTTACTTTCAATTACTTTAAGCTACAATCTGTTTAAATATTTTAAAAGAATATTCTTTTGAGAGGCTGGAATACGATTTTTCATATTTTGTTCAATACCATGTTTAATAATAATGTGTATTTGTGTAGATTCAGAGGTCATAATTTAACAGGCTATTTAATGGACAATGATGTCAGAAGAAAACCAACACTAAAACCCCATCTGCATTTTGTTTGTCTTGCACAGAGATACAACATGTACAGTGGAGAATCTGTTATTCTTTCCCGTTTAAACGCAAACGTTCGCAAACGCAAAGCACTAAAACGTAGAAAAGAACAACTTTTGGACAATTTTGATATTTCATGTTTATCTTGGTGGCAAACAGTTTGGAGCCTGATCAGACGCCGGGTTGCCCGGCGTCTGATCTGGCTCCAAACTGTTTGCACTGCAAATAACAGTTTTAGCGTAAACGCGTTTATTGGGAAAGAATAACGTTTTCTCCACTGTACTATATACTATCAATATATATTCGATTCCAGGTTAGTTCAATTCAAATTTAATTGTCGTATTAAAGTCATAGTGTTGCTTCTCAAATTACATAAATCGAGCATTTATCTAACATGCATTTATGGTACTGTCGTAATCGTTACATATAATTATATAAAAAAAAAAAAGTAATTCGTGGCGATTTTTCAGGTAGTACTGCTTACAAACCCGTGAAATTTGTGGAAACAAATCAAGTTCTAAATCTAGCTTGTTTACTTTTCGAATAACGACAAAGGTTTACGGAGATATATGTCGATGACGTCATAACTATGTTTAGTGGGAACTGAAAATGCTTTAAATCAAAGAGAGACGACTTCTATAGTTCTTCCCACTAAATATCACATAAACCAAGCCGATGACGACACACACTGTATATATAAAGTGTCGCTGCTCGTATCGATCACGCGACATTCAAAAAATTCTCAGGACCCAGTCCGAAAATTTGTAATGTAAACAAATATCTTATTTTGCCATCAATCTTGATAAGAAATCGAGGCAAATGTCAGGCATATTTAAAGCAAATTTCACTTTGTATAAATACATAGAAAATGAACACATACAAGACATTTCGCGTTTTAGACTTAAAGTTTGGCAGTATTATGCCTTTAGGTAACTATTTGTCTACAACTTCTGTCGTCGAAATGTTAAAAGCTGGTAAAATACAAAATCACAAAAGCAACACCAAAGTGTTCATTGGACCTTTTTCCCAATTGTAAATATTCCTCATTATTTTACATCTACGCTCGTAATGGATCTTGCATAATGTTTAAAAAATAGTTCGAAATTGTGCTGGTAAAAGCAAACAGTTTTACTGTACCTAACACGTGATATTTATTTATTTCTGAAAACGCCTGGGTTTTTTTCTTCAGAAATGACATAATACGCAATTGGTTTCTTAATCTGATCAAAACCAATACGTACGAGATTGGTACAATGTCCAAAACAGTATTTATTCAAATGTTATCCTTTTACTGTCAATGACGCCAAAAGGCGCGTTTGCAAACAGTTTGGATGTTTGACATTCTTTTTAAATTTTCTTCAGTCAAACGGCCTTATATTTAACTTTGTGATGATATTGCAGACAACAATATTGAAAGAGACGACAATGAAACGGTGAAGGGGTAAACGCTTCATGATATATTTGCTCATGAAAGGGTTAAGCATTGTTTCTATAAAGGAATTTCACTATTCTAATCTCGGTTAACGAGCAACATATGCATCATCAAAGTTGTATAAATTTCCCTTGCAAAGTTTTGCGAAATTAACTTTAACACCTTTTTATCCTTTTTATCAGGACAGCTAAATACAGTCAAACTTTGATATCTCAAAAATACACGTATTTCAAAAATAGAAAGCTGCCAGAATATAACGTAAAATGCGCCTAAATGCGCATTCTGCTTAACTTTAAACCTGATTTGACTTCAAAACTGGAAACAGATAATGGGGGAACAGTTAAATTCCGTGTAAACAACAAATAATGACGACTAACCATCTGCAACAGGATAACATTTAACAAACAGCTGTTGTAACAAAATTATAGGGATAGATCGAAATCGGAGTTAAAATCACTTGTAAGGTATATAAATATTCGACTCAGTCTTTAGATTTAATACATGATTGCCAACATCAATAGAAATGCATTTAAACACTTTGTGTGAGTTTTTTTTTATGTGAAACAGCAGTTTTAACGCCTTTGATGTTGCGCACATTCCTCTGCACTTCACAAATCGAGATTCAAACGGATAATAAGTCGAACTTCGATATCTCTAACTCGGTAAAGTCGAGCATACCCGTATTTCAAAGTAAAAACGCGGCTTAGCCGCGTTTTAACTTTGAAACACGGATATGTTCACCTAAACTGAGCTTAAAACAAGGCAGATTCGTTTTTCGATATATCGGATAGTTCGAGTTAAGCCAGTTCGAAATATCGAAGTTTGACTGTACGTTGTTCTTGAGGTAAAATTATGCAAAGATGGTTCACTTTAAAACAAAACAACAACAACAAAGCTACGATACAGCAAAACTCCGTGATAACGACATCGCAGTTTACATTACGATTGAAAACGTGTTCTAGTATATGCTTAATACATGTACATAACCCCGTAGACGGTGACTTACTTCGAAGACAGATTATCACTGAAAGCAGGTTGAACGTAAAGTAGAATGCGCCTTAAGGCGCCTTCTTCTTTACGTCCAGTGTGTTTTAAGCTGCATCTCCAGATGGACCTGTTCTGTATAACATTGGGAATTTTAATTTATACTTCAATATTGGTTACTACACTTTGAGGTGAACTATCAAGACCTGTTTTTTAATGAAGTTGCCAAATGTAATAATATTCTTAACCCATTTACGCCCAGTGGATTCTTCCATGTTTTATATATTGGATTAGTCCATGTTTTATCAAAGGGATGCCGGGTCAAAATTTTCATTTTCATTTTGTTTTATGTTGAAATTCCTATCAGCAAACAGTGTAGTCTCTATTTAGACGCCGCATAATCCGGCGTCTGATCAGAGTCTATACTGTTTGCCTTTGTCCTATATAAGGGATCGTGGGCACTACTGTGTTAAACAAGTATATATGTTTTGAGGTAGTCATCGGACCATGACGAAATCTTCAGTTTGGCACATATTTTGTATTTTTCAGTAACATTAATGATCCCATTTCTACTGACATGTAGAAAACTACATACATTACACACGGATTATTTCAATCACAATTGAACTAATGAGGCAAAATATAACTATAATGCATTACCAAGACTTATACTTAATCAAGAATATAAGATTTATCTAGATCACGAAACACGTTTTGAAGATATTGCTACAATTGAGCCTGCAGCTGCTACATTTTACGTGGCACCCTCATGACCCGTTTAGCAGTAACGTTGCATATTGTAATAATTACTACAAAGTGGGTAGACAGTGAAATTTCAAAGTGTAGTAAAGTTCTATAAAACATGTCCTAAGTGTCCAATTGTAACGAAATTTGGAGTAAATCTTCATATTGATACTATGCGAATGTACAAGAAATGTTATAGCGATACGGAAGGGTTGAGGAGATATCTTTTACAACGATTTATAGTGGACCTTGCGACCAGGTTTGTTGTTACTTTGCAAATTGTAGTAAATTACTTCAAAGTTATTTGACAGTAAAGTTTCATAGTGTAGTTAAATTCCATTAAACATGTCAAAGGTTTCCATGATATTGTCTTGGTATAGTCCATTTTTTTATCTAGGGGATACCTGGTCTTAATTTCATTTTCGTTTCGTTTCATATTGAAATCCGTATCAGCAATCAGTGTATACGCTGATCAGAAACCGCACCATGCGGCGTCTGATCAGAGTCTACACTGTTTGTCAATAACCATACATGCGATCGTGGGCACAAATTGGTTAATATTGGTATCTGCACTATCGTTTCAAAATCCGATTGGAGAAAATATGACTGAAGACATATCAATTGAAAACTGGTCGCGTTACGCGGTGTCTGATCAGGGTCCAAATTGTTTGATTATTTTCCTAAAGTGTTCATTGCAGTGAATGAGTTAAGAAACGTAAAAATAAAATAGAAAATGATTAAGATTTCTGCTTTACTTTAATCTTGATTTTCAGCAACATCTCACCTTAAAACTGAACCAGAGGGTCATCAGGTACTAAAGCGCTCATTTGAGAAATGGGAAGGTAGGACAGTCAATTGACAATCATAAGAAGCTTTTTCTGCCATTTGACTAGATAACCTGCTTTATGACTCAACATGACTAATATTCATATACAACCTAGATATTGTCAAGGTTATCCTTCTGAGTAAGTTTCAAGAAGATCAGAAGAATTTTCAGTTTTCCAACTGACCAATGTTTAGACCAAACATATACATGTACCATATTCACACATTACCTAGTAAATGTATTGTCAATGTGATCATTTTAAGTTAGATTTCTGGAGTATGGGTTTAAATATGGCCCCAAGAGTGTTCATAAAACACTCATTTGTGGTTTGAACTATATTAATTACTTTTTGACCCGGCATACTTGTACATCACCTAGATTTTGTCTAGGTTATTTTTATAAGCAAATTTCATGAATTTGGGACTAACATATGGCCCCTAAAGTGTTCAAAAGTTTTTTCTATCATTTGACATGTTGACTTACTTTTAAGTTCAACATTAAATCTACCTATATTCATACTTGACCTAAATTTGTAAAGGTGTTAATTTTGACTAGCTGCATGATTTTAGCACCAAAAATGTGGTCCCTAGAGAACTATGAAGCTTTTCCTATCATTTGATATATTGACCCACGCTTTACCCTAAATAGTCCATATTACGGTACTACACTGCCTTGGTTTTGTCAAGATGGTCATTCTGAGTAAGTTTTATGACTTTGGAACCCCTTCACCACCTTACCCCGAGCAGTTTGTTATTTGCAAACAGTTTGGATTCTGATCGACGCCGCGTAACGCGGCGTCTGATCAGAATCCAAACTGTTTGACACTCATTTCAATATTTCTTAAGTAAAAATACTTAAAAATTAACTTTGAAAAATAAAAGCAGACGACAATGGGTTAAAATTGATGACGTCACGGCAGTGAAGGGGTTAAGATTTTTTTTTCGTTTTAACCCTACCCAACCAATATCTTTACATTGCTTAGCTTTTGTGAGGATGGTTTTTCTTAGCATGTTTCGAGATGCTTTGGCTAAACATAGAGTGACAATATGCTTTATCTGTGATTTGACATGACCTATATTTTTATGATCTAAATTTTATCACGGATATGACACTGACAAAATCTCAAAGAAACATGTATAGACAAAAATACTAATTCTAGAAAGTTTCTTACTTTTTAATTCTGTATTACCGAATAAATCAAATAAACACGCTCTCTGAAGGCCATGGGTTTTGGCGGATCCAAATTCTTTGAAACAACTTGAAAGTCTATCTCTAACATTTTTGTAAAAACCCAAATTGAAATCGGACTAGTCGTTTGGAAGAAGATACAATTTCTAGCTACATGGTAACATCACTAACATGTACTGTGCAACACTACAAATGACCCTACCATTATCTTTGAACAACTTTTAAAACTCACCCTTATAGTATGTACATGTATTTGGTAAATTAAAGAAGAAACTAAGCAAAAACGTGTTATCCCCATGTAACTCTATCTCCCAAAAATGGTCAAATATTCCAAACTACATGAACAGCTCCACACTTACGGAGGAGTTAGCCTGTGAAAGATTAGGGCAACTCCCTCTAATAGTGTAGGTAGATTGGTTCGCACGTTTATTCCTGATATGGATCTCGTCTAAGTACGAAAACAATTGAAAGGGACATAACGTCTGTCAGCTTATGTGAAAGTACTCATATGGTTTGGAATTTTGGTTGGGATGAAATAAGTTATTAATCTGTGAAAGTTTGGAGCAAAGACCTTTATATTTTGAAATTAACTGCAAAATATTTAACCGACAGACATATACATAGCACTACTACTGATATTGTTTATCACAACTTTTGTAAAAATAGTCACAGCCCTTATTACAAAACACATAAACAGTATTAATACACAACATATAAGTCAATAATCTTTAAACAAAACATCCCAGCAAATCCCTCAGCTAGTGTAGGGGGAGTTAGATGCTCTATAGTTCTAAGTAGTAACAGACAGATGGACGGAAAGACAGACTGACAAAATCAATTCAATATGTATACCCTATATAGCTACATTGTGGAGACATAATGACAAACATTTGTGGATCTTTATTAACACATTCAACCCTAGCGACGAGTATACTCGTCATTAACCGACAGTGTACCCGTGTAAAATACACTTCTCCTATGCAAACAGTGTATATCCTGATCAGCCCTATGATCAGGGTATACACTGTTTGTAAATTAGCAGTACATGTATATGGCAGAAAACAACCCAAAATATTACAAAATGAACTAGACTTGATTGGAATCTGGAATTATCCATTAAAAAATTTAGGGATGAGTGAGTTGAAATGTTCAAATAGACCAGTGAACTGGTTTTTAGCACAAAAAGAGATAAGGTGTTACGCCAAGGCTGCCATTTTTCCGAAATCTTCGGATTTTTATTCCAACAGATGTAATGCTTAAAACAGGCTGAAAGTAAAGCAGAATGCGCCATAAGGCGCATTCTGCTTTACTTTCAACCTGCATTAAGCATAACGTGTCTTAAAAACTAGAAACAGACTATGGATGAAAGGTATAATCAGGAAAATAGGGGTTGAAAAATGAAAATTTGAAAACTTCGGATTTTTTTTTCAACTTATGACAGGCCTGTTACGTACCACAAATATACTTTTTCATCATATGACCATGAATTCGAAAATTTTCGATTGGAATTCTGGTGTAAAAATCTGGAAATTCATTTTCGGGAGCCCAATTTTGCCAGCCAAAATATTTGATATGGCGCCATCTTGCAAAAGCTCTAAAATGGGGGAGGCGTGGCCAATATCTCGGGAACATTTCAAATACAACAGCGTGTTTGGGCAAGAATAGTACATGCGTCATTCCTGCACCATGCATGCCGAATAGAATGTCCTCTAATCAGAGTCTACACTGTCAATTAGCAATTCAAGTATATGGCAGAAAACAACCCTAAATATTACAAAATGAGCTAGACTTAATTGGAATCTGGAATTATTCATTAAAAGATTTAGGGATGAGTGAGTTAAAATGTTCAAATAGACCAGTGAACTGGTTTTTAGCACAAAAAGAGATAAGGTGTTACGCCAGGGCTGCCATTTTTCCGGATTTTTCCGAAATCTTCGGATTATTATTCCAACAGATGTAATGCTTAAAACAGGCTGAAAGTAGAGCAGAATGCGCCATAAGGCGCATTCTGTTTTACTTTCAACCTGCTTTAAGCATAACGTGTCTTAAAAACTAGAAACAGACTATGGATTAAAAGTATAATCAGGAAAATCGGGGCTGAAAAATGAAAAATTTGAAAACTTCGGATTTTTTCATCAACTTTTGACAGGCCTGTTATCACCACAAATATACTTTTTCATCATATGACAATGAAGCCTTAAAGTTTCGATTGGAATTCTGGTGTAAAAATCTGGAAATTCATTTTCGGGAGCCCAATTTTGCCAGCCAAAATATTTGATATGGCGCCATCTTGCAAAAGCGCTAAAATGGGGGAGGCGTGGCCAATATCTCGGGAACATTTCAAATACAACAGCGTGTTTGGGCAAGAATAGTACATGCGTCATTCCTGCGCCATGCATGCCGAATAGAATGTCCTCTAATCAGAGTCTACACTGTCAATTAGCAATTCAAGTATATGGCAGAAAACAACCCTAAATAATACAAAATGAGCTAGACTTAATTGGAATCTGGAATTATTCATTAAAAGATTTAGGGATGAGTGAGTTAAAATGTTCAAATAGACCAGTGAACTGGATTTTAGCACAAAAAGAGATACGGTGTTACGCCAAGGCTGCCAATTTTTCCGGATTTTTCCGAAATCTTCGGATTTTTATTCCAACAGATGTAATGCTTAAAACAGGCTGAAAGTAAAGCAGAATGTGCCTTAAGGCGCATTTTGCTTTACTTTCAACCTGCTTTAAGCATAACATGTCTTAAAAACTAGAAACAGACTATGGATTAAAAGTATAATCAGGAAAATCAGGGCTGAAAAATGAAAAATTTGAAAACTTCGGATTTTTTCATCAACTTTTGACAGGCCTGTTATCACCACAAATATTCTTTTTCATCATATGACAATGAAGCCTTAAAGTTTCGATTGGAATTCTGGTGTAAAAATCTGGAAATTCATTTTCGGGAGCCCAATTTTGCCAGCCAAAATATTTGATATGGCGCCATCTTGCAAAAGCGCTAAAATGGGGGAGGCGTGGCCAATATCTCGGGAACATTTCAAATACAACAGCGTGTTTGGGCAAGAATAGTACATGCGTCATTCCTGCGCCATGCATGCCGAATAGAATGTCCTCTAATCAGAGTCTACACTGTCAATTAGCAATTCAAGTATATGGCAGAAAACAACCCTAAATAATACAAAATGAGCTAGACTTAATTGGAATCTGGAATTATTCATGAAAAGATTTAGGGATGAGTGAGTTAAAATGTTCAAATAGACCAGTGAACTGGATTTTAGCACAAAAAGAGATACGGTGTTACGCCAAGGCTGCCAATTTTTCCGGATTTTTCCGAAATCTTCGGATTTTTATTCCAACAGATGTAATGCTTAAAACAGGCTGAAAGTAAAGCAGAATGTGCCTTAAGGCGCATTTTGCTTTACTTTCAACCTGCTTTAAGCATAACATGTCTTAAAAACTAGAAACAGACTATGGATTAAAAGTATAATCAGGAAAATCAGGGCTGAAAAATGAAAAATTTGAAAACTTCGGATTTTTTCATCAACTTTTGACAGGCCTGTTATCACCACAAATATACTTTTTCATCATATGACAATGAAGCCTTAAAGTTTCGATTGGAATTCTGGTGTAAAAATCTGGAAATTCATTTTCGGGAGCCCAATTTTGCCAGCCAAAATATTTGACATGGCGCCATCTTGCAAAAGCTTGAAAATGGGGGAGGCGTGGCCAATATCTCGGGAACATTTCAAATACAACAGCGTGTTTGGGTAAGAATAGTACATGCGTCATTCCTGCGCCATGCATGCCGAGTAGAACGTCTGTATTGGCTACGATATTCAACTGTTCTTTCATACTCAGCTGTTCAAGCATCACAACATTTAACACAGAATCTGTAAATATATCTTTGATTTCTTGTATAATCTCGTTTTCGTTTTTGAACTTCCGGTGAACTAGTCCACCTGTCAGGTTGAGTTTCTCTGGGTGTGTCATATAATCTCGGCGCAAAAATAAAGTCACAGTTAGTTTGTCACAATCAAGAGTTTTTGTTTCTGGAACGTTGAAGGCATTTAAGAAAAATGATTTGAAATCGTTAATGTATGGCAGTGTGTTAGAGAAATGAAAGTTCATTGGGCTTTCATATCCTATCCAGTTCCATATTAAATCTTTAAATGCAGAATCGTAATCTACAGATTTATACCTAATAAGATTATTAAACAACGTATCCCAAGTCTCATCTAAAATACTAGAATGTCTATCATCAAAAAATAAAATGTCCAACTGGGAGGGATTTAAATCTAAAAGAATTGAGAGTAGGAATACATTATACCACTCACACATAGTATGGTATAAATTGTGAGCTTCAATTCGCATTACGACTATCGTTGTCGTCTCTTTTGGTTTCAGCGAATTGATTGAAGGTGGTGGGTACATCTTCATATTATTATGCCATGCTTGAAGAGGAGTTCCTTCGTGGCCAAACTTGAATGTGTAAGATGGAATATTTTCTTCATAACACGGTATTGAGAACACTTTCAATTTGGGATTCAGACGAGCATTTCTCAATCGAACAAATTCTTCGCCGTAACCTTTAAAATTATTGCCGCACCCAGTCGTTGGGGTTTCTACCCAATTCAAGACATCGATGATCTTCCCCTTCCTCTTGAATGTGATGGTGTTCATCTTGAATGTGATGGTGTTCCGCATGTTGCGTTTGTGTAATAAAATGTGATATACAATGAAAACTGTGACAAATACCACTAGTATTGTTCCTATCCAGCATCGACGGGCACCACGACTGCTACACGGGAAACACCGAAACATTGTTGATTTGTATCCGACATTCACATCGACGAACTATCGTTTTCCTGTAAATATACAACAAAGTGCTTGAGAGTACTGGTGAAGGTTTCAAACTGGTTCCAAGGTTATAAAGCGTTTGAGTTGAGTCTGAGTGTGTTCACAAGCATTTGATTGGTCAGATTTGAGCCTAGGCTCAAATCTGACCCATCAAATGCTTGGGAACGGCTATAGATTCAACTCAAACGCTTTATAACCTCGGACTCTGAAATACATATACAGAGGTATGATTTTAATTTGATTTGATTTGTTTTGATTTTACGTCGCTTTCAACAGTATTTCAGTTATATCGCGACGTCCATCTAATTACAGGTGGGGGAAGACCCCAGAAGCCCTTTATGCACTGTTTCATGCACAAACTGGCAACTGGGTAGAACCACCGACCTTCCGCAAACAGAGGTATGGAATGGAAATCCAACAATGACATTAACAGTGAGAATTCTGAAAAAAATGTTTCTAGTTTCACTCGACTCTGTCTACAGAGGTTTCAAAGGATTGGAACCCTAAAAAACTAGAATAAATGCAATACAGTTGTATTTCTTATTTTATTCTATATGTCATCAACTTTGAAACTTCTGTAAACGGAAATTATAAAACATTCATACTTACCTGAACTTTTAATTTCATTTTACCAGTGCACCAGCTGACTTACATAGAGGATAATCTATTCCTTGGATTGATATGAAAATATATCACGAGAATGGGTTATAATCTGGTTCAAAAACGCGTCCGCAGGAGGCGTTTTTGAACCAGATAACAACCCATGCGAGTGATATTTTTTTCATATCAATCGAAAGAAATTGATTATTCTATTTATTATATTAACTGTTTTCGCGCGACGTCACAAAAATATTGCGACGTGACGTCACAAAAATGATATCGTCACTGCAAAAGTGATATCATCACTAGTGATGATATCAACTGTGGCGATATGAAATTGATCTAACTGAGAAATCTCTATAAATAAACGATATGTATAAAATACATACTTTAAGACAACTCACCATGATTGGAAATTTTCAAACAGTATCCAAATACGAGATGATCTATTTGAATTTTATTCGTTTGTGTATTTCTTGATGCCGGAGATTTATCCTTAGTATAAAATATCCATAGTAATAAGCCGCTATACCCAACACCAAAAGTTACACATGTAAATATAACTAGGACTGTTGGTTGTACAACGTTCCGTCTCTACAACGGCACCCAATGGAAGGCAAGTATTGTATGTGTTATTAGGAGGGGGTCGTTATAGGGAGGGATATTGGCTTACATTTGCAAACAGCTGTAATAAAGATCAGAAAACAGGTGACTCGGCGTCTGTTCTGGATTCAAACTGTTTGTCATTCGTCATTTTTTTTCCTGTCAAGAGTGTTTTTTATGTAACTTTGAGAAAAACAGCAACGACATTTTTAAGTAGACCATATTGCAGCCGTGAATAGGTTGGACATAATTGTCCATTTCAGGGAACTGCGACAAGGGTAGCTGTATGGAGGGAGTCCCATAGCCTCTTTATTGTATTGAAGACAGGTGGTCACTTAACACATGCTAAAATCAAGCAGAATGCGTCTTAAGCGCATTATGTTACACTTTCAGTCTGTTTTAAGCTATCATATGCTTGTTAAAAAAAAGAATATTTATTGTGGTACATATTCATAACTGTTTAAGAGTTTAGGTTTATGACAATTAATATCTACCATGGTAACATATACCGCTATGAGTTTTAGTATCTTCTGCACAGCTTTTTGTCTTTAACAATAATCAAATTTATTTACAAAATTTGTATTTTCTTTCTGAAACGTTCAGTAGGGTATACAACATAAGAGATATTGAAGTTGCATCGTTTATATTTAATATCTTATAAATGTCCGTTAAGCACACAGAGACAGTTTCCTGGATTTGTAATGCAACTCCGAATCATGTATTTGGGACTACTATTCATACATATATTATAGAGATCAAATAGCTGTTACATCCAGGATTACATCTATCAAACATAATTGGCCGGTATATGATAAAAGCATACACATAAAAACCAACCTTGTCAAGATTCACTTTGTAAAGGACAAGGAAAAATATGAAAATATAAGAAGTCAACGACGTGTCTTGCGATATACGGGAATGTAAACGCATGAGTTAGCTTGGTAAGTTGATCGTTCACGCACGATGGTGTACGAAATTTATAGCCCAGCTGACCTCACACGTATACAATCTCGTAAACCGCAAAAACACGTCATTCATTCCTAAATTAAAGGTTTCATTGAAAGAATATTGAAGACAACAGTATTAAAGCAGACGACAATATGGCGGTGAATGTGTGTAAAAGTCTCACGATAAATTTGATCATGAAAGGGTTAATCCTGCAATAATCAGCTTTCGATAGCATTATTGAAGTGGGTGTATCAATAGATGTAAACGTAAACGGTAAACGTAATTTATGATCACAGGTATAGCAAGTGGTATGACACTGTCGTGTGTACACTGCCATGTTGCGATCAGTGATCAAAATTCATGCAGTATGATTGATTCATTTGAAGAGTAAATGTTATGCATCAATTGATTTGTGATGTGAATTCATTTTATTGAATAGTGTGATTAAATCTTGACCTAGCTACAATGTAGTATTTAAAATATTAACTGTCCCAGTTTGCTGCTAACCACATGTGTGTTATCCAATGCGAACTTTTAAATGGTTTCTTGTTGTTATGCTTTAGATGTATATAAAAATGCGGAACTTCTTCAGAAGAGTCTGTTAAATATGATAATTTACAACATCGCATTAATTGTTAACATGTTAAAGATCAGATTAACCCTTTCACTCTCAATGGCGCTTTAACGCGTGTTAGCAAACAGTTTGAATCCTGATCAGACGCCGCTTGACGCGGCGTCTGATCAGTATCAAAACTGTTTGACACTCGTATCGATATATATTAAGCCATACGACATTAAATCTTAATTTGAAACTATCTTGCGAACAACAAAATTAAAGCAGACGACAATGAAACGGTGAAGGGGTAAACATATCACGAAAATATTGGCTCTGAAAGTGTTAATGGACTAAATATATTCCTATATAGAAATATTTAGGTACCCTGTGGATTATCGATTAAAACAGAATATCAAAAGGCAAATCATCCTTGTGAGTTTTTATTTGCCCTTTGCCCGTTTCCTCGATTTAGCCAATTTACCAATAACCTGTTTCTACTTTTTGAAAACATGCGACTACTTAAATCAGGTTGAAAGTAAAAAAGGATGCGCCTTAAGGCGTTTTCTGCTTTACTTTAGGCCCGCTTTAATATACCATCTGCTTAAATATAGAAAATATTTCTTAGGCTTTATATTTATGAATTTATAAATTGGAACAATTTTTCAGTGAAAGGATAAATTAAAGACGTACAAAGGCGTATAAATGGGATAATGGGTAAAAGATAGGTGGTCACTTAAGGCATGTTGAATAAAAGCGTTCTGCTTTTGTTTCCGCCTTATTTAAACAACAATCTGGTTGGATATATGAAATGTTTCTTACAGTGGAGAATATGTTATTCTTTCCCAATAAACGCGTTTACGCTAAAACTATTATTTGCAGTGCAAACAGTTTGGAACCAGATCAGACGCCGGGTGACCCGGCGTCTGATCAGGCTCCAAACTGTTTGCCACCAAGATAAACAAGAATTATCAGAATTGTCCAAAAGTTGTTCTTTTCTACGTTTTAGTGCTTTGCGTTTGCGTACGTTTGCGTTTAAACGGGAAAGAATAACAGATTCTCCACTGTATGTTGCATATTATTTACTACGGTATATAAAATGAAACTATTTTCTTCGTAGGATGAAATAATTAAATGCATAAAAGGCATTTCTATAAAGTAACGTGTTTTCGCCACTTCATGTTTCCTTTCATGATCAAATTTACCGTGAATAGTTTATCCATTTACCGCCATATTGTCATCTGCTTCAATATTGCTGTCTGTAATATCGTTTCAAATTAGATTTCAGGCAGTAAATATAACTGACGTAATTTTAATACAAACGTTACGCGGCGTCTGATCATGATCACAATTGTTTGCAAATGCGCTTTATGACGCCACTGTGAGTAAAAGGGCTAAGATCGTTCAAGAACAAATAAACTTCTACTACAATGAAGCAAATGGACAAGTAATTATATCGTTCATAAGACCGAATCCGAAACATTTCTTAACACATGCAGATAATTTCTATAAACATTCCCAGTTTATGCCTCTTTACACATTTAATAAGTTCCTTCGCTGAAGGAAATGGTTCCATTTTATACAGTTATGGGTGCACAACGCAGAATCGTAGGAAATAGTAACTATGTCCTAGCAGATTATATGGTGCATGTATCTTAAAACTGACAGAAAGCAGAGCATAAGATCCCTTAAGTGGTCTCCTATCATAAGTGGTCCCCTATCTTCAAAACGAAGGAAGATGCTAAGAGTAAGACGATTCCAAAGAGATGTCACAAGACAGGATAAGATGGAGAAGTAAATAGAAATTGAATATTTTATAATCTGACTGACGACAGTATTTGCCGTACGACGTTTAATAAGACGGACCCAATAATATACTTAAGTATTCAAGCTCAACCATTACATCGTCACAGAAAACATGGTGTAACGTGCAAACCGAGTGACCCAGCAACGACAAACCCCGTCAAGCTGATGGACCCACTTCCCAGTTAATCCATTTGTGCCCAGTGGATTCTTCCATGTTTTATATTGGATTAGTCAATTTTTATCAAAGGGATGCCTTGTCAAAATTTTCATTTTCATTTTGTTTTATATTGAAATTCCTATCAGCAAACAGTGTAGACTCTGATTAGACGCCGCATAATGCGGCGTCTAATCAGAGTCTACACTATTTGCCTATGTCCCATATAATGGATCGTGGGCACAAATGGGTTAAGTTAACCAACGTACCAAGTACGTTACAATGGACAGAAAATAAGCTTCATTTGTGTGGTCGTGAATGAAGGGTGAGTAGGCACGGAGTGGCAATACAATCGACCAGTAGATAGGTTGGACCACGGAATTCTACACATATATTATAATATGTGTGTGTATAATTATGTGGTTTTTCTAGGCATTTCGCACTTCGGCGTTTATTGTATCAGTATAGTATGTACCCTTGGATCCGAGAAACTTGTTAATAAACCTTTACAAACGAACAACAGTTGTTTCGTTAACGTACAATGTTTTTTCTGTTAAACATATCATTTTCCAAGACTAACAGTGTTGTAGTTGAGTGATAGGTAACACGGATATGTCTTTCACTAACTACATGCTATTAACCCTAAGCTTCCTTTGATAACAGACCTTCCTAGCTGATGGTCTTCGAGATAGAAAACTAATGAAGACATCAATGTATTTTTCTGTCATTACCTTTAAAAAGCGGACACATGCAGAACGAAACTATAGCACTATCACAGGGCTGCCATTTCTCCGGATTTTTCCTAAATCTTCGGATTTTTTCCCAGTACATGGTAGCTTAAATCAGGTTGAAAGTAAAGCAGAATGCGCCTTAAGGCGCATTCTGCTTTACTTACAGCCTGCTTTAAGTAGTCGCATGTCAACAAAACAAGAAACAGGCTATAGGGTAAAGGTACGAGTAAAAATATGTATATAGCATATGTTAGGTAAAATCCCATAACAGGGAGCCTACATAATGACTATAATTGGTAAAGATGCAAATTCCCCTGGTCAGTTCGGAGTGTTAGGACATCCAGTGTATATTATATAGCTGGTGGTGAAGCAATTCTATTGAGTTGTTTAGCTACCAGTCTGTTGTTATGCAATGTGTGTCTTAGCTAGGCGCTGCTGCCGTATCCGACTGATTAGGGAATGGACTGTTTAAGAGTGGTTTACTGCATACATATGAGTAATCTGATTACCTCCCTTTATC
Organism: Gari tellinella; assembly: GCA_922989275.2. Taxonomy (NCBI): domain Eukaryota; kingdom Metazoa; phylum Mollusca; class Bivalvia; order Cardiida; family Psammobiidae; genus Gari; species Gari tellinella. Next base: position 24,431,032 of record OV277870.1, read on the forward strand.
ACACAATATGCCATTCACTGCGTATCCTATAGATACATCAACTCTCGTATGTAAAAATATGTATATAGCATATGTTAGGTAAAATCCCATAACAGGGAGCCTACATAATGACTATAATTGGTAAAGATGCAAATTCCCCTGGTCAGTTCGGAGTGTTAGGACATCCAGTGTATATTATATAGCTGGTGGTGAAGCAATTCTATTGAGTTGTTTAGCTACCAGATTGTTGTTATGCAATGTGTGTCTTAGCTAGGCGCTGCTGCCGTATCCGACTGATTAGGGAATGGACTGTTTAAGAGTGGTTTACTGCATACATATGAGTAATCTGATTACCTCCCTTTAACACACAATATGACATTCACTGCGTATCCTATAGATACATCAACTCTCGTATGTAAAAATATGTATATAGCATATGTTAGGTAAAATCCCATAACAGGGAGCCTACATAATGACTATAATTGGTAAAGATGCAAATTCCCCTGGTCAGTTCGGAGTGTTAGGACATCCAGTGTATATTATATAGCTGGTGGTGAAGCGTTATGCAATGTGTGTCTTAGCTAGGCGCTGCTGCCGTATCCGACTGATTAGGGAATGGACTGTTTAAGAGTGGTTTACTGCATACATTATGAGTAATCTGATAAAATTTAAAAGTTTGACTTACGCAAAACTTTAGTAGGAAGGTCCCTGGACAGAGGCGTCTTGTAGAACAATGCCGAATACATGCACAGTGAAACCCCTCTAAACCGGAACCTCTAAATACCGGAATTCTCTCTAAACCGGACAAAAACTTTGGTCCCGTTTCCAACCCTTCTTTATGTAAACCCATTACACAATAAATACGCCTTTTTACGTCTTCGGTTTATTCTTACACTGAAGAAAATAGTGTGTACATTCTAGCAGATGATAGCTTAAAGCAGGTTGAAAGTAAAGCAGAATGCGCCTTTAGGCGCATTCTGTTTTACTTTCAATCTGCTTTAAATGACCAGCTATCTTCCATACTAGAAACAAGTCCAAACCCCTCTAAACCGGAAACCCCACTAAACCGGACATTTTTGTTGTCCCCACACATGTCCGGTTTAGAGGGATTTCACTGTAATAGACAAAATGCGTTCTAATGCGGCTATGCGGAGTAATGGATTAACTCGTTGACTCAATAAACTTCAAAATGACAAACCAAATTTTCAACAATGTACGACTATTAGGAGCAAAATGGCAAACAATAACGACCTTGGTCAGAGGGCCCTTACAGGAGCACCCTGATCAGGGTCTACAATTGTATGTGCATGTAGTTTTTCATATGAAAACACGGAGCCCCAAAAATACGGTCTTTATTTCGATGTTTGTGTTACTTTAACCCTTCATTTAACTGACACATTTGATAAGACGCCAAATTCTTAACATAAGTCTGACTAAAGTGCTTAATTCTAGCAAAGCGATCCGACAATACGGGAGAAGGCAGAAAAAACTGAGCAGGTCAAAGAAATTGTGCGATTATACAATTAAGACTTAATGTTTCGGAACTCGGGTAAGTGTTAATCAATATGCTTCATAGAACAAATAAGCAAAGTTGATGATGATTCAGTATGCCAAAGTCATTGGAAGTAGCTAGAGTTAATTCCGTACGTAACAATTGCATTTGTTGTTGCGTTTTGCCTTGGTACGAATTACCCTGTATGCGAAACAGATGAAAAAAACTTGGTACAAGTCTGATTTGTAAGACATTTGTCAGCTCAATGAAGAATTAATTAAGAGAATTTGAGAAACACTGCGAAAAGTTTCAAAATTGATTTTGCCGTAATTATTTTGTTAAAAGTTAAACAGTCATCGCCATTCTTCTGTAATTAGTGGTTAGTTTAAAACAACTAAATTGAAAAGTTTACCCCTTTACCCCTTTGCCTTGTTTCATTTGTGAAGACATGTGATCACTAACAGTAGGCTGAAAGTATAGCAGAATGCAACTTAGGTAAATCACTTTCAAAGTATAGCAGAATGCAACTTAGGTAAATCACTTTCAAAGTATAACCGAATGCAACTTAGGTAAATCACTTTCGAAAGTATAGCAGAATGCAACTTAGGTATATCACTTTTGAAAGTGTAGCAGAATCCAACTTAGGGAAAGATAGATAGTTTATTGATACAAAAGGCCATAGGCCCATCAGTACAGGTATACTCAAAACTATAAATACATTATTAAAACGTCAATGGTAGATGGTAAAGGTTTTACGTTTGCAAATAAAGAGAGGAAAATGAAGCAAATTTTTATTTTGTAATTTCGAATGTTTTAACTAGACGTTTGCAACGAAAAATAATTTTTAAAGCAGATTTTATGATTTGAAGTCATTTATCAGTCCGAAATAGTTATACGTTTTCATTTTAGCTTACTGATGTTGCTAATGATCCCACCTTTAGTGCACTGAAACAAAAATATAAGGCATTTGCTTTAATCCACAATAGCCTTACAAACATCTGTGAAGGTTTTGTTTTGTTTCGTTTTTCTCTCCAAAACATTTTTTTTATACATTAAATGTGCTGTTTATCAATAGTGTTTTGATTTTGAAAGTATCAAACCCGTCATTGTGCACTGTTGTAAAATTCCCCTTCTCTGCCTTGACGTGTGAGAACTGTTTGGAAACTAAACACTCTGATCAGGGTACAAAATGTAGGAAACTCCTATCGATGTACCATGTACATTAGTAATAGACCTATAATACTTATGAATGTGTTTACGCAAAATACTGATATCAGTTGTCAGAGTCTATATCATGACAAAGAAGGGGTTAATTTTACTCAATACAATACAAAAAAGTACATTACAGTTCATGCACAGTACAATATCGCACATGACACTACATCTATATACAGCAAACCTCTCAATCACAACCACTAAATAAAAGGCCAGAAGAGTGTTTATAAGACAGGTGACCGCCCATGCGAAGTGACACTAAAGCAGAAAGCTCCTGAAGGAACGTTCTGTTTCACCTCCACCCCGCCCCGAGCAAACACCTTTCCTCAACCTCAGATAATTTACACAATTAAATGGTCGTGTTATCAACTGTTTCGTTAATTTGCGACTGTTTACGTGCCTTGCCGAAAAGAAACGCAAGACAGTAAGCAAAATACAAATTAACTTAAAAAATTAAGTATGTATTAAAATGCCATTGGCATTTTAAGAAAAGACATATTGTGATTTGTGTTTCAAACGTGAGGCCTTACCCTTACTAGAGCGCAAGACTACACTATGGAACATCAAATACATCGGTAAGTAACTATGTTAATTGTAGAAATAATTTTTATCAAAGATGAGAAAATGAGACATTGAAGTTAATAAATCATGCCTATTCGTTTGTAACAGTGGTAGCTTGAAATGCAGAGTTCTAAGAAAATCAAGTGTTACGTAACTAGGATTCAATATTTTTGCACAACAGCATTTCCTACATTTCCATTTAAAGAGTATTATATGAATCACTTTCGACATCGCGAGTGGTGGCATATATTGGGTATGTCTTTGAGTAGACCCCTGAGAACTCGGGCGGAAACCCCATGTGTTTTGACGGGCGAACAATGTACCCTCTCACATAGTGCCCCGACTCGGTGTCGAACTCGAGACACATTTGAGCTAACCACCGCGCTACCACACATCATCCTTGGTTGTAGTTCAGTGCTCCCTCCCTATAAAGGCCCACCCAACAACGACTCCCTCCTTACAACAACGCTTTCCGATCTTCCAAAAAGCAAGACAAGTATTCCAACTCATTCACGACTGCGATGTCGTCTGCTTAAAATTGCCGTCTGCTTACTTTCTCAAAGTTACAAAATGGACATTTTGACAGAAGAAAAATTAATGAGAAGTGACAAACAGCTTGAATCCAGACCAGACACCGCGTTACTCGCCGTGTGATCTGGGTTCAAGCTGTTTGCAAATGTAAGTCAATTTCCCTCCCTATAACGACTCCCTCCGAACACTTCACATATTTTTGTATCACATTGGATGTCGTTGTAGAGAGGAAACGCTGTATCTAGAATAAGCACTATAAAATGTGCAACAGCGAAATGTTTTGACATTAGTGCAAAACAACAAAGGTACAAAACATTAGCAAGAGCATCGAGTGTGTTTCACCAAAGAACGAAATGTCCCGGGGTTAAATTTGAGATTTGTATTTTAAATCCGTGCGCAGCATGACAACATTTAATTTTTCTAAGATATTTTAATATCTGGATTCCTATCTAATAGCAAGTTCAAGTATCTTTGCACACATAAAGTGAGTTTAAAGCGAACATATCACTACATCGTTTATCCTGCGAATTTAAAATTCATGAAGCAGCTGCTTATAGATAATCAAAGGGATCAGATACCGAAAAAAATGCAGAGCTCTATGCACTGCAATGCGGATTTATTTTATGCAAGTTAAACTTCGATATCTCAAACTCGCTTCAAGCCGAACATATCCGTATTTCAAAGTTCAAACGTGGCTAGGCCACGTTTGAACTTTGAAATACGGATATGATCGACTAAGGCAATTTCAATGTAACAGAATTCAACTGTAGACATACAAATCGATGTAAGGGAGTTTTAGATACTGGGGTTTGGTGGTAAACCGCAAATCAGAGATATTTATTTCACAATGAATTGTGCCAAATAGCTCATAAAATATTTAATGCCTATCGGCTATTGACTCTTTCTCGAATATTTTGAGGAGTTTGGTTTACTCTTGACGTGGTATAGTATGGAGTTTTATCTTTCCGACTTCTGACATAGGTCCATATACATGTAATTTGGAACAGTGGAGGGACAACTGCGTTTGTCCTTAACCCTTTCCCCCATAGGAGCGACTTTTAGCGTATTTAACGTATTCCTTCGCTGAAGAAAATAGTTCCAGTTTATACCCTCATGAACAATTACCATAACAAATACTTTATATAACCTAGCAGATGGTAGTTTAAAGCAGGCAGAAAGTAAAGCAGAATGTGCCTTAAGGCACATTCTGCTTTATCTTCATCCTGCTTTAAGTGATCACCTGTATTTAATGTAATATACAGGTTATTGGGTTAAGGGTTAAAGGGTATTTTTATTCTTGCAATTCGCAATCCGTCGATAGACTATCCATGGGTATTTATCCTGGGTTATTGTTTTACCCCTTCACAGCCTTTCCCTGAGTAAAGTAATTCATCGCAAACAGTTTAATTCCTGATCATACGTCGCGTCACGCGGCGTCTGGTCAGAATTCAAACTGTTCAAAACTGTTCTAGAATCCAAACTGTTTAACATTCAGTTCAATATTTCTAAGTCAAAATAACTACAATAATTAAATTTCAGCCATAAATGCAAACGGCAGTTGTTTAAAACATATGACGTCATGGCAGTGCAGAGATGAATGTTTAGTGGAACCGACATTATTATTTATCATTTAAAGTTTTAAACGAAACTAAACGCAACTGCAATACAATAAATCGTAGAGAATTGCAGCCTTTGATTAAAAAAAACAACTTTGATAATAAGTTGATCACGGCATGTCAGTGAAGGGATTGAACACGTTTATTGGAACGTAATAGCGTTTATCCCAAGAAGTGTTTTACACTTTCAATTTAGCATGAAAACATTTGGTAGACCGTTTCTATAAAGTTGTAAATGTCATTGTAAACATCCTTAACCAATTTGTGCCCATGATCCCATATATGGGATATAGGCAAACAGTGTAGACTCTGATCAGACGCCGCATAATGCTGATAGGAATTTCAATATAAAACAAAACGAACATGAACATTTAGACAATACATCCATTTGATAAAAATGGACTAATCGAATATAAAACATGGAAGAATCCACCAGGCGCAAAAGGGTTAATTGTTCTAGTGTATATCCTTGCTTCTTGTCATTTCGCCACTTTCTTGTCAATTCGCCACCTAAGCAAAACTTAGAATTCCGTCACGAGCAGGCTACCGAGGATGTCCGAAAACTACAGAGGATATCCGAATACTAGGACAGTTACACTGAGGAAGATTTCAAGCGCCAAAAATGCGAAAGAAACAGGTAAAATAACAATAATTCACAAAAAGTTTAAATCAAAGGACATGTTGGTAATTTTTATCTCTATTTGCCCGCTGTTACTTTTTATTGTAAAGTTGTAAAAGTTATTATTTACTTTTAAAAAATTAAATATTTCAAAATCATTAAACAATGTTCAAATTTCATGAAACAAACTATAACATACTGACAGAGCCTACATTGACCTAATTATCGAACGACCAATCAGAGGTGGCGAATTGACAAGAAAGCACCCCGATGACCCAGAGCAATGACCTCCTTCGAAAACGGTACAGTAATTTACATTTGTAAGTTTTATTTGTATATATTCGTGTTATTGAAGGTTCAGTTCAGAATTAGATCCGTGAACAACCTGTTACAAGTAAGAAATGTTACAACAAAAAGCGCATGCGCGAAAAATATAGCTAAGGGTGGCGAAAACACAGGTTAAGAGGCTACATTATATCGTTCAGTGTGGCATTTCTACAGTATTCCATTCTACAACACATATGCTACAGTAAAATGGTATTAAACGACATTTCGTTGGGGAAGCATACGAAAAGGAAACAAGTGATTGCTTAATACTACCTGCTCTACTAAATACAGGATAAAAAGAATAATGAGACCTTCTTCTACGATATATATTTTGGTTGGGAACGACAAGATTTTCGTTTCACTGCCTAAATTTCCCCATTGCTTTAATATGATTTCACGTTTAAACTCGTCCAAAGAATTGGCACAAACATCAGATTATATGCACACCCTACCCTCTACTATTGCTTTTTTAATACTACCTCTACTATTATCTATTTTCTCCTCTACCACTACCTCACTGTTATCTACTCTATACTACTCTATCTACTCAATGATCACATCTATCTTCTCTATATTTCTACCAATACTCTATCCTACTATCTACTCTAATACTACCCCTTCTCTACCCTATTATTTACTCTACCCTAGTACCTAAACTACTCTCTCTGCTATAACTATTACCTCTACCACTACTCCATATGCCTTCTACTCTACCACTAGCCTACCACTACCTCTACTACTACATACGCTAACATTCTACTATCTACCACTACTTCTACCCTCTCTAACAATACTCTACTTACTAGCTCTACTCTACATGTACCCAACTTCACCCCTCTACCATATAATTACCCCTACTATACTACTTTGTATACTATCTACTCTACCACTTACTGTACTATACATTTACCATTATACCTACTCCTTTACTACTACCTAATTTGCCTCCGCTCTTCTACTACCTACTCTTCCACTACGCTTCTACTAGCATTACTATTCTACCATCTTCTCTACCACTAAATTACTCAACCATATTCTTTCTGAAATTCACCCTACTCTACCAACATATACCCTACCCTACTCTAGCTACCAGATCACTATTACCCTTGAGCAACAGGTGTAATGCACAGACAAAGCAAATATGACACCAACAAATGCAATGCAAAGGCGCCGTTGACTCCCGAATGGGTGTCAGTTCAAAGAAGGAATTGTGCCATACAGTGGAATTATCCTTACATATATCACAGCCTTTATATACATCTCTGACCTTCGAAAGACCGCTATCATCTACAATGAGCTGTCACGCCTACAGATAGACATTGCTCCACTTCAAGATACTCGTTTAGCGGAGTCTGGCTGCATCAGGGAGTCAGATTATACATTTTTCTGGCAAGGCAAGACGGATGAGGAGAAACGAGAGTACGGAGTAGGCTTTGCAGTCAAGAACTCATTGCTGGACAAAGTGCAAATTGGTAGTTCTGCCACCGAGCGCTTGCTCTCTCTACACTTGAACTCCACGGACGGACCCATCAACCTACTTTGCGTCTATGCCCCCACACTCATGGCATCTGACGACGTCAAGGACCAATTCTACAGTCAACTCGATGCCCTCCTGAAAGAATTTCCCGACAAGGAAGAAATCATAATGTTGGGCGATTTCAATGCTCGTGTTGGCAGTGACAACGACGCTTGGTCAGATTGCCTTGGTAAATTTGGTGTAGGCAAATGTAACGACAATGGGCAACGCTTGTTAGAAATCTGCTCATACCACAACTTATGCATCACCAACACCTACTTTGGCACCAAGCCCCATCACAGAGTATCGTGGAGACACTCCAGATCCAAACACTGGCACCAGCTTGACCTGATTCTAACCAGACGCAGCAGCCTCAAAAACTTTCTTGTCACAAGATCATACCACAGTGCTGACTGCGATACGGATCACTCACTTGTGTGCTGTAATGTCAAACTTCTGTCAAAGAAACTCCACCACTCCAAACAACAGGGTAATCCAAAGATAGATGTCAGTAAGACCCAGCGGGCGACTCTCTCAGACAAGTTTGTCGAACAGTTCACCGCCAAGTTCGAAGCTGATTACGACCTGTCAGCGTCTGACCAATGGGACAAACTGAAGAATGTCACTCACAGAATTGCACTAGGTGTCTTTGGAAAAAATGGAGGAGCAATACAGATTGATTGGTTTGAAGAGAACTCGGAGCAACTATCTCCCTTGATTGAAGCCAAGCGCAGAGCACTACAAGATCACAAGGACAATCCCTCGGCAGAAACCCTAAGCGCTCTTAGATCAGCGCGTGCCTCTGTTCAGAAGTCAGTGAGGTCCTGCATCAATCAACATTGGAGTAATCTCTGTCATTCAATTCAGCAAGCAGCAGACACAGGCAACATTGGTGACATGTACGGAGGAATTAAAAAGGCAGTTGGGACAACCATTCACAAAACGGCACCACTGAAGTCGAAAACAGGAGAAGTGATTACTGACAAGGCATAACAGTTGGACAGGTGGGTTGAACACTACTCAGAGCTCTACTCAAAAGAAAACTTAGTTCAGCAATCAGCCCTTGACGCAACTGAGCAACTTCCTCTGATGCCTGAACTTGATCAGGAACCGTCCATCGATGAACTCTCTAAAGCCATCGACAATCTGCCATCAGAAAAAATCACCAGGAAAGGACAGTATTCCTGCCGAGGTCATAAAGAGTGGTAAAGCTGGGTTACTAAAACCTCTCCACAAGCTTCTGATCCAGTGCTGGACCGAGGGCGATGTACTCCAAGATATGCGGGATGCGAACATTGTCACGCTCTACAAGAACAAAGGTGACAGAAGCGATTGCAATAACTATCATGGAATCTCTCTTCTAAGCATAGTGGGAAAACTGTTTGCACGCATCGTCCTACAGAGGCTTCAGAAACTCGCCGATAGAATATATCCTGAATCCCAGTGTGGCTTTCGCGCCAAACGCTGAACGGTCGACATGGTGTTCTCACTACGTCAGCTTCAAAAGAAATGTAGAGAACAGAATCAGCCGCTCTACATAGCCTTCATCGACCTCAATAAAGCCTTCGATCTAGTCAGCAGGGACGGACTGTTCAAGATGCTGCCAATATTCGGTTGCCCACCAAATCTCCTCAGCCTTGTCAGGTCTTTCCACGACGGCATGCTCAGCACGGTTCAGTTCGACGGAGACATATCTGCTGAGTTTGGTGTGAAGAGTGGTGTGAAACAGGGCTGTGTGTTGGCCCCTACGCTGTTTGGGATATTCTTCGCGCTTCTACTAAAGCATGCCTTCAGCTCATCCTCAGATGGCGTCTTTCTCCATTCAAGGTCAGACGGCGGACTCTTCAACATCTCCAGACTACGTGCAAAGACCAAAGTCAGGAAAGTCATGATAAGAGACTTACTCTTTGCAGATGATGCTGACATTACTTCTCATCACAGGGAGGGACTCCAAAGGCCAATGGACAGGTTTTCGAACTCCTGCGACTTATTCGGACTAACCATCAGCCAGAAGAAGACACAGGTCATAGGTCAATCTACCCCTGGGCCTCCACTTATCACTGTGAAGGGTGAAGAACTGGAAGTTGTTCACCAGTTCCAGTACCTTGGCTCCACGGCGTCTGACACACTGTCACTGGATGTTGAGCTGAATAAACGCATCGGGAAAGCATCTACAACACTCTCAAGGCTCACCAAAAGGGCATGGGAAAACAAGCACTTAACAATCCCAACCAGGATGAGTATCTACAAGGCCTGCGTCATCAGCACACTCCTGTATTGTAGCGAGTCCTGGACCACTTATGCCTACCAAGAACGGATACTGCAGGTGTTTCACCTCCGTTGTCTTCGGAAGATCCTCGGTATCACCTGGCAAGATAAGGTCACGAACGACGACGTCCTCTCAAAGGCTGGTCTCCCTTCAATGTACACACTCCTCCGCCAACGTCGCCTGCGCTGGCTCGGTCATGTACACAGAATGGACGACAGACGAATACCGAAGGATCTGCTATACGGTGAGACAGCAACAGGTACTAGACAACGAGGTCGTCCCCAATTGCGTTACAAAGACGTCTGCAAGAGGACAATGAAGACCTGCAACATCAATCCAGTGACATGGGAAGAAAAGGCAAGCAACAGAGCTCACTGGAAGCAACTGGTCAAATCAGGTCTGAGGACAGGAGAGACTGCCTACCAGCAGGCAGACAATGAAAAGAGAGTCAAGAGAAAAGCCAGTGGTCGTCACGATTCTGAGCCGGACGCATCAGTCTTCACATGCCAGTACTGTGAGCGGACATGCAAATCACAGATCGGCCTCTTCAGCCACAGAAGACGATGCACATCTTCTATGGGTACAACTCCATAGTCTAGCAAGACTGAAGGATGCCTACTAATACTAATATATATACAAGCATTTCTTATTTTTCAACAGGGTTGAAAAGTGTGAATAGATTTGAAGCAAAACAGCGTTTAAATTCATTTTGGCCCAAATGAATTGACCATTGTTTGCCATAAATCAGACTTGATTTAAACTTTTTTGTGTGTTTACCATAGCCCCTCTAATTAAATTAATATTAATACAAGAGGGCCTGAAGGCCCTGATATCGCTCACCTCTTGTACTGAAGCCTGATAGCTTTACCTTTCTGTTTCACTCGTTTTAATCTAAATCCATTCAAATTTGTAGTATAGCATGTAAACAATTTTGGAATACAACCTCATAATTCTAGTATAGTAAGTATATCAAGGGCAGATAACTAGAACCTAAACAATACTGAAATGAAGCCTTTTCTAGCATTTCAAAGTATACCAAGGGCAGATAACTATTGCCACAATGATTAGATTTCAACAATAATTGCACTCCTTTGAGAACTTTGAGCTGTATACTTTGTGTGCAAGTATAATCAAAATCCATTGAAAACTGTAGTTGCAAGAGTGTAAACCCTGTTAGATATGGCATTTTCAGCTATTCAAGGGCAGATAACTCTTGACCTATTAGTTTGATTTCAACCATAATCACACTTATTGCAACTCTTATAGTAATATACAATCTGAGCAAGTTTGAAAAAGACTGGATAAAAATTGTGGCGGCTAGAGTATAAACACCGTTAAATATGGCATTTTCAGCAATTCAAAGGTATATAACTCTTGACCTATGCTTCTGATTATAACTATAATCGAACTCATTTGAACTCTTGTGGTCATATACAATCTGAGCAAGTTTTAGAAAGATTGTATAAAAGTGTGGCCTCTAGAGTGTAAACACCCTAAAATAAGGCATTTTCAGCAATTCAAAGGTAGATAACTCTCGACCTATTAGTCTGATTTCAACCATAATCAATCTCATCTGTAAACCTATAGTCATATTGAATCTGAGCAAGTTTGAGATAGATTGGATTAACATTTTGGCCTCTAGAGGGTAAACAATGTTAAATATGGCATTTTCAGCAATTCAAAGGCAGATATCTTGACCTATTGGTCGGATTTCAATCATAATCAAACTCATTTGAACTCTTATGGTAATATACAATCTGAGAAAGTTTTAGAAAGATTGAATAAAAAGTGTGGCCTCTAGAGTGTAAACATGGTTAAATATAGCATTTTCAGCAATTCAAAGGTAGATAACTCTTGACCTATTAATCAGATTTCAACCACAATCGAACTCATCCAAACTCTTATAGTAATATACAATCTGAGCAAGTTACAGAAAGTTTGGATTAAAATTGTGGCCTCTAGAGTGTAAACATTGTTAAATATAGCATTTTCAGCAATTCAAAGGTAGATAACTCTTGACCTATAGGTCAGATTTCAACCATAATCGAAATCGTCCGAACTCTTATGGTAATATACAATCTGAGCAAGTTACAGAAAGTTTGGATTAAAATTGTGGCCTTTAGAGAATAAACACTAAAATTGTTGACGACGGACATTCAAGGATTGCAAAAGCTCACCCTGAGCTAGCTCAGGTGAGCTAAAAATCATAATGATGTTCAAGAGTTTCCATTCCTATTGTAAGTATTACCCTGAGTAGCATATGAAAAAGGTGTTAGACCCCCAGGCCGTATAACCGTTAAGCTCGCCAAGTTATCGTTCATGTAGGTATTGGTGTAACTGTTTAACCTAATATATCGTCCGTTTTTAAATTTAAAAAAAACAACAACATAAGTCTGCGGCGAAACCACAAATGAGGGAAAGTTCAGCCTCACTATACGTGTAATCTAGTTTTGATCATGATAAGGGTCCATGCTTATAAAGCGTTCGAGATGAGTTTGAAATCGTTCTCAATCCAGATACATTCTGCTCAAAACTAACCAATCAAACGCTTGAGATCGGTCTCAGACTCATTTCAAATGCCTTAGAAGCATAGGCCAAGACACTTCTAACGTTGTACTAATTCAAGTTAACCCTTTCACTCTCAATGACGCTTTAAAGCGCGATTGCAAACAGTTCGGGTCCTGATCAGACGCCGCGTTACGCGGCGTCTGATCAGGACCAAAACTGTTTGACACTCTTATCGATATCTCCTATGTTTGCCACTCGGATAAAAAACAATACTCGGAAAAGCTGTCTTTGTTTTCAAGACTTTTATTGCTTAGCGTTTGCGTTTCGTTTCGTTACGTTTCTTCGCCTCGTGTCTAGCATAATAAAGGTTGAGTCTGCTTTACTTTCAGCCTGCTTTAAGCTACCATCTGCTAGTATAGAAATCCGAAGAAATGGCAGCCCACGTATAAACTGTTTTGTAACATACAGTGTACGTGTGTCAATCCTTTACCCAGATAGATACGCCTTTATATGTCTGTATTCAATTTCTCATCTGAATAAAATAGTTCTACTTTATACAAGTCGTGAATATGCACCATTAGAAACAATTCCTATATCGGATTATCCTAGCAGACAGTAGATTGAAGCAGATTGGAAGAAAATGAGAAAGTTTATATAGAAGATCAAGTTTTTGGGAAATGGTTCATGGGCCGCTCATTAATAAACAAAAAAAACGGTAGTTTGTAATGCAAGTGGCTGCTTTCTAATTTACTTTCGTCCTGTATTAAACAATAATCAATCTATAGAGATATCAAACCATCTTCAAAGAAAAGCAGTGCAATATACGTTTAACTGTTGTCATGAACAAATAATAAGTTTCAGCCATTAAAAACTCACTTGTATTGAGATTTACAATGCATTCCGTTAAAAACAATCTGACATATCTCGACCACGGCTGAATATAAAACACGTACGGCGACACAATCTTATAAATAAGGCAGATCCCGCTTTACGATTATACGAAGAAGCATTTGATTCTCATTGAATTCGATAAGAATATCAAGTCATTGATTAATCAATGGACTATCGCAGATTCAAAGACATAAATATGTCAGCAATGCAAGATGTATTCGTGATGATACTGTTTAGTTTGTTACAGTGGAGAAAACGTTATTCTCTCCCGTTTAAACGCAAACGAAATGCAAACGCAAAGCATTAAAACGTATAAAATGACAACTTTTCAATTATTCTGAGTATTCGTTTTAGTCTGAGTGGCAAACAGTTTGGAGCTTGATCAGACGCCGGGTCTGATCTGGCTCCAAACTATTTGCATTGGAAATTACAGTTTTAGCGTAAACGCGTGTATTTGGGAAAGATTAAAGTTTTCTACTCTGTAGTCCTAAATGTCTGTTTATTTTTTAATGATTGTATTTATTTTCATTGATTGTATCTATATATTGAGCTTAAATAACATTTAATGGCAATGATAAAAATACATTGATGGTGATGTGTTTTATTTCTTGCTTTGAGAAAAAGAACAACAAAAAAGAGCTTTAGTCTCTATTAGAAATGTTAAATCTGAGACAACAACTCATTTACGCAAGCCAAGTGTTGCCACCTAGGGTTTGGAACAATACGTATTAGATGGGGAGAATTTGATTTGACTACTCTTCTTCAATAAACGCGTTAGTGTTAAAGGGATTATTTCCATTGTAAACAGTTTGGATCCATATCAAATGCCGGGCTACTCGGCGTCTGATCAGGCTTCACACTGTTTGCCACTCATATTAAAAAGATATGTCAATAGTTTCCAAAGAGCTGTCCTACAGTTTATTGCATCTTGCGTTTAATGCATCTTGCGTTCTCAATTGTACCTCTATTGCCACATTTGGTGTTCGATAAATGCGGGTGCGTGTGTGTGGCAGGCAGATGTCAAGCGATGTCTGCATTCAATTTAACGTTTTTATACAATAATGCAATGCAATCTAACATATGCGAACAGCTTGATTAGTATAATGTATAATCTCCTGTGAGGTATAGGTTTATCTTTAATAAGCATTTAAGATAATACAAACAGCTAATCAAGTTTTATTTCCGTTTAATTCTTTCCAACTATCAGCAAATTTGTTGTCTGGTGAATGAAATTTCGATGGATGTCCGCGGCAATAGCACACTTTATGCTCTTATATGAATTATGTATAGAGTAGTTAACCGTTTATTAACCCTTTCACTGTCATACATGTACAGTGGAGAATCTGTTATTCTTTCCCTTTTAAACGCAAACGTACGCAAACGCAAAGCACTAAAACGTAGAAAAGAACAACTTTTGGACAATTCTGATAATTCTTGTTTATCTTGGTGGCAAACAGTTTGGAGCCTGATCAGACGCCGGGTTACCCGGCGTCTGTTCTGGTTCCAAACTGTTTGCACTGCAAAGAATAGTTTTAGCGTAAACGCGTTTATTGGGAAAGAATAACAGATTCTCCACTGTATATACACGCCTCATGTCGACTTCGTAAAAAGGTTGAATCCAGATCAGGAACCGCGAGACATTGCGTCTGGTCAGAATCTAAACTTTTTGGCATCGTAACAATTTCTCTTCTGTTAATTTTTTTTAAAGAAATGGAGTACAATTGCGAACGACATATTTCATCAGACGATACATATAGTCTATGGAAATTTTAAAGCATACGATAAATGGTGAGGCACTGACAGAAAATAATATATTTGCTTTACGTTTTCCTCACTACCTATATATTGGTATGTATCTGAAACAATGCTAGTTATTTAATACAATAGAGAGCATTTGGGGCCATGTTTTCGTACTCACTCCATCAGAAATTAAACTAGATTTACTATCAAGGATATCAGCTATTTCAGAACTGTTGACTTCGATTATTTATCAATGTTACATGTTATAAGTACAATGTATTTTGACTTTAAGGATACATTTGTTATGTATGTGAGTGCCAAACAGTTTGAAACTTTGGACCCTGATCAGACGCCGAGTTACTCGGCGTCTGATCTGGATTCAAACTGTTTGCATATGCCCTTGCATGCGGCGTAAGGTCGTAGCAGTGTAAATCAGACATGCGCATCGTGATGGACGTAAATTCTTGAAACACGTCAATCCTTCTCAACACAAACCAACATCATGCACCTAGGCAACCCCAGAGTAGTGTTTTTGCAATGCAAGGAACAGAAATAATTTCACACTTGTTAGCCCGAATAGACCAAACGTGCATGTAGCCCCGTATTGTGAATTACTGAGACGCGTTTTCTTCATTAGTGAACCTTCCCAGTAGGTGTATGCATCGTTAGGTGCAGATTCATTAACACATTCAACCCTAGCGACGAGTATAGTCGTCATTTACAAACAGTGTACCTGTGCTGATTGCACTTGTCCTCTTCAAACAGTGTAGACCCTGATCAGAGTGTTCCTTAATCAGTCCTCTGTTCAGGGTCTACACTGTTTGTCATTTTTGATATATATTGTTAAATCATCCCTAAATAGTCCAAAATGGGCTAGACATATTTTGAAATTGGAATTTTCCATTAAAATTGCCAGGCGTGAATGAGTTAACCAAATTATGCCTGGACTTTTTTAATGTAATCGTTCAATGTGTTAGTTGGAAAATTTCACTATTGATTATAATTATGTACATGTATATATTTTTTGGGAAACAAACTGGCGTTTATCTGAACATGTACATCATATATCAACCATTGTTAAATCTACACCGTTTGGTGCAAAAGCTGATCACGTTCATAGATACTGTACAAAGTGTATATAAAGAGAACATTCTGAGTTATATTGTTATATTCAGCGTAGACATTCGATTAAATAGTCCGGTTAGTCGAGGAAATGTGTAGATCCTGAGGTACTATAGTAAACGCTGTTATCATTCATGACTCTCGAATTTATTTTCTTGACGGGCTACAATGTTCTTTTTACTGGCATATCACGTCTGTCTTTGTGCTGTAAATAACGATATGATGGTGATAAACAAGTTTATAACGCCTGTTTTACAACTGCAAGAAACAAATAAACATTATTTATTTCACTGCCAAGTATTATCGTCTGCTTTTACCCTCTTACAGTGGAGAATGTGTTATTCTTTCCCAATAAACGCGTTTACGCTTAAAATAATAATTTCCAATACAAACAGTTTGGAGCCAGATCAGACGCCGGGTAACCCGGCGTCTGATCAGGCTCCGAACTGTTTGCCACCAAGATAAACATGAAATATCAGAATTGTCCAAAAGTTGTTCTTTTCTATGTTTTTAGTGCTTTGCGTTTGCGTACGTTTGCGTTTAAACGGGAAAGAATAACAGATTCTCCACTGTATTATCGTCTGCTTTTACCCTCTATTACCGCTAAAATTCGTCTGCATTGATAGTGTCGTCTGCACAAATTTTAAGTCAGATGTAACTATTTCCCCCATAGAAGCGCCTTTTAACCCTTTACCTGATAGCATTGTTTCTAGTATTGAATATATGTGACCACTTGAAGCAGGTTGAAAGTAAAGTAGAATGTGCCCTAAGGCGCATTCTGCTTTACTTTCAGCCTGCTTTAAGCTAAAATCTGCTAGGCTATATAACATATTTGTAATTGTTATTGTTCTTGAGGGTATAAACTGGAACTATTTTCTTCAGCGGAGGAATAAATTAAATACGCTAAAAGTCGCTTCTATGGGGGAAAGGGTTAAATAGCACATTTAATTCATTCCTCAACTGAGAGTATAATTCCAATTTAATCTGTCAGGATTATGTATTATCAGAAATAGTTTCCATATTATAGCAGATGAAAACTTAAAGCAGGCTGAAAGTAAAGCAGAATGTGCCTAAATGCACATTCTGCTTTACTTTCAACCTGCTTTAAGTGGTCACCTATTTTCAAAACTAGAAACAGGCTATGGGGCAAAGGGTAAAGGCATTTTAGACTGTATAGCTATTGATATGAGTGTCAAACAGTTTAGATTCTGTCCAGAGGCTGTGTTGTGCGGCGTCTGAGCAGGATCCAGACTAATTGCAAAGTTGCTTTTTGGCACCATTGACAGTGAAAGAGTTATGGGATCGTGTGTAATTGTATAGTTGTGCTTAAAGATATCACATGACCAAGCTTGGGTGGTAACACCTACCCCCGTATATAGTTTGAGTCAAAGCATGCACTAACAGTGGTAGCGTCTAGGCAAAGAATCATTCAGGCGTCTCAAGTGGGGCCCGCACCTAATATTTGATAGCTTGATTAGTAAAACCCATAGAAAAACCTATTGATATCTATTATGTAAGGGCCTCTATTCAAAGCTGAGCCATTGCCTGAAGACTTTTCTCATGCTGTATACCGGTATATACCTGTATTTTGACACCAACTAAAGAATGGGGGTGAATCAATGAAAGGTCTGGCTGGGTGTCTTTAAGCACGAACAGTTAGAACAGTTGAGACACGCGGCGTCTGGATAGGACCCAAGCTGTTTGACAGCCATTTTTCGACATTTTCAGTCATCTTGCTTTTACATCTTGCTTTTCACAGTGTAAAAAGAAAATGGCAAATTCTTGAGAAAAAATATAAACAGTAAAAGGGGGGGTAATAAAATGTTATGTATGGAAACAAACGCGCCTGTTATAAATATTAATACGCATGCAGATATTGTTTAAACACCATCCGAAGTGGTTATACCAGACAATAAAACAGTGTTAAGAAAACATAATGCTATATAACAACTGTTTTATACAAGTGTTTCCTGTTAACGGTTAATACACTAACGCTCCATTAAGTATACGAGCATTTAAATGAATATCCATCGTTGAAATTAACCCATTTGCAACTAGTGGATTCGTCCATGTTTTCCCCCGGTATATTTGATAAGTTCGTTCTTGATACATGTATAAGGGGTGTCTGTCTTATTTTGCACTTTCGTTTAGGTTTATATTGAGATTTCTATCAGCAAACAGTGTAGACTCTGATCAGAGTCTACACTGTTTTCCAACAGAGACCCGACACGACTGCTTTTTAAAAGAAAAAATTGTCAAGCTGTAATATACCTTCTGACAATTTTTTTTCTCTCTAAAATATCAGTCGTGTCGGGTCCCTGTGCGTTCCCCCATGTTATATACGTATATGGGTTGTGGACACACATATATTAGATATATATATGTGATCGTTGAAAGCTGCAAAACTGCAAAGCTGAAAATGATAGTATTACAGATAGAAGTAAAGCTTCGCAAACTCAAACTTACATTCAATAAGTCGAGCGAAATATATTTCAAGTAAAAATAAGTTCGAAATACATGTACATGTAAGTTCGGCTCAACCATTTGACAACCCATTCTTTGCATTACCAAGAGTACAGCAGTTATTTGTAAGCAGCTTGGTTCTGGTCCCGAGGTTATAAAGCTTAAAACGAACCCTGTGCTCAAAACTCAGATTTGTTCTCAGTACATAACACTTCGGCAACCATTTTATTTTATAACTAGTATTTTCATACATGGTTATACTCTTATAATGAATCCAAATGAGGTTACAAAAATCAGATAAAACGTGTTTTGTAAAAACTGGAGCCTGTTATTGAAACTGAGTTTTGAGCACAAAGTTTGTTTAAGTTAAATATAACATTGTCCCTGGTCAGACGCCGTGTTACGTTTTTTCTCCGTTTAAACAAAACTGAACGCAAAACACAATGACAGCTTTTTGAAAAGTCTTACGATTTATTTCGATCCGAGTTGCAAACATGGTTGAGCCTGGTCAGGCACCGGATTATCCAGCGTCTGATCTGGCTTCAAACTATTTGCAATGAGCGTAAGTGTGTTGGCATAAACGTGTTTATTGAGAATTATCTTCAGTGTAGATTTATTTAAGATTTAAGTTATTGATTGTCAAGGAAAACGATTTTATTTCAGCACATATATTCAGCATGCTTTTAGATTTCAATCTGAAAATAATATTGATATGAATTTATATTGCTTGGCTGGCAAAAGCCACACCGAACGAAATATCTCAAAGAACATAAACTACAAAAAAATAATTAACTCTTTGCTCGCTAATTTATAGTGTCGTCTGCAACAATTATCGCCTGCTTCTGTTCTAAATATAGATATTTTCAAAAATTATTTTTAAAATAGGGTCAGGGTGTCAAGCAGTTTGGATCCTGGTGAGACGCCGCGTCACTCGGCGTCTCATCTGGATCCAAACTGTTTGCAAAAGGTCATCACGATTTTGCCGCTAGCATGCAAGGAAATAAAGTGTCTGTCTTGGAAACCGTGGTCGACAGATGTCAAAATAATTGGAGAATATTTGGAATTATTGTATAGGAGAGGAAACGGGTAATCACAGTA
The DNA here is from genome assembly GCA_922989275.2 of Gari tellinella. Classification (NCBI taxonomy): domain Eukaryota; kingdom Metazoa; phylum Mollusca; class Bivalvia; order Cardiida; family Psammobiidae; genus Gari; species Gari tellinella. The sequence goes on from OV277870.1 coordinate 24,450,979, forward strand.
CATGCTGCTAGGAAATGTCAGAATGTTTTCCAGACGTGTTCATGAATGATCAAACACTGTACTTTTATACGGTGTACCGTAACTCCGGGAACACATTAGGATAGCTTTTGAAAACAGATTTAATATATACATGTATTGTAAAAACCTGCATTCAACGAACATTGAGTGCTTACCCCCTAACTTCGTTTTTATTTCTCCAGCAGCCCGTTTCATAAAACTTCGTACGACAAAAACGGCTGTAAGTCAAAACTTTAAAATACATTTCATTTCTGATTTCTCTATCTAATCCTGCTCTGTGACATCTCTTTGGAATCGTCTTTTCAAGACGATTCCAAAGAGATGTCACAAGACTGGATTAGATGAAGAAATAGATAAAAATTGAGACTTTTATAATCTTACTTACGTCAAAATTTGCCGTATGAAGTTTTATGAAACGGACCCCAGGGTTCTAGATAAACGCGAGTAAAACAATTATTTTCTGTGCTTTCTCCTGTATGCTTCCACTAAGCCATATGTAGTGACTACTCAATCGAAGCGACGAAGTAGTCACAGCATAGGGATGGAATGAAACTTACGGATGTCAGTATTGAAAATACTCTCCTTACCTAGAGTCCTGTTTTTCTTTATTGTTTTTAGGTAAACTGACAAAAGTGGGTTTCGGCATGAGTTTCTTTTGATAAAATAAGAAATATTAGAAAAGAGAAATTTTATTATTTGAAGTATCATTTTAATTCCCTATTAACCCTTAGCCCGCCAAATAAATTGTCGTCTGCTATATTTCTCGTCTGCTTCACGTTTCAAAGTGCTTCAAAGTTGCTCAAAATTGCTGAAAATGTTGTCCGAGTCTCAAACAGCTTGGATCCGGATGAGACGCCGAGTTACTCGGCGTCTCATCCGGATCCAAGCTGTTTGCATATGGAGCTATAGTCGTGAGTGGCAGGCTAAGGGTTAAGAATTTTGTTATCCTCATTGTAAAGTATATGCACATGTAATAGTGTCAATGAGTGTCAAACAGTTTGATTCCTTGTCAGACGCGGAGTTACTATAATATGCATATGAACAAGTTCCAAAATGTTAGTTAACCCTTATCCTGCGGTGATGTCGTCTGCTTCGAAATTGTCGTCTGCAAAGTTTGTTAAATGTAGATAGATACCTTTTTTAAGTAAAGAAACCTAAAGACGAGTGTCAAACAGTTTGGATCCAGATCAGACGCCGCGTTACATTTCCAGGTGTAGGGAATTGTTTAAATTCCCGTCTCATCAATGCAAGGGAGAGGCACGAAAAGGACATACAGTGGAACCCCTCCAAACCGGAACCTCTAAATACCGGAATTCTCTCTAAACCGGACAAAAGCTTTAGTCCCGTTTCCAACCATTCCTTGTTTTTCACCCATTACAACATAAATACGCCTTTTATATATTTGTCTTATTCCTACACTGAAGACAATAGTTTATAGAACAGAACAGAACAGATGTTTTATTTGACTTAAGCATACAAGCTCATCATCATAACATATATACATAATAACATAAAACTGATGGTACTAAAATTATGAGATACAAGGCATGTTTAACAGAAATATCAACATGGACCATGTATCCCGAGAGTGCTCATCATTAGCACAGGGCTTCTAAGAGTTGACTATATAATCCTAAGACTTTCAATTTTATCATTTTTTTTAAAACGCGATTACTTAAAGCAGATTGAAAGTAAAGCAGAGTGCGCCTTAAGGCGCATTCGGCTTCACCCTCAACTCGGTTTAAAGCGACTCGCAACCAGATGGTGCATTAAAAATAGTAATTTGTAAATATGTGTCAAACGCTTATATAAATGGTAAAGAATTAGTTTAGGATAAGAAATTCTGTTTAAAAAAGGTATTTCAATAAAAAAAATTATTGGTCTCTGGTGGGATTCGAACCCGGGGCCCCGGCATTGGCGGACAGAAGGCAAAATAGGGGAACCGCTTAGACCAATGGACCACGAAACTATCCGTTTATCTCGGATCGATTTAACGTATTTCAATGTGTAGCTATCGAAAGTGCATACAACTTCGTAATTCGGCTCGTGTTTATGTCTAAGCCCGTGTAGAGAAGCAACAACAACAACTATACCGTCTACTAGTCGGTATAGAAAAACGATGGGAAATATCTAAAAATCTAAGATTCGGTGACGATTCTTGAGACTTTTTTTGGACTGATCATATTTTTTTAATGTCAGAAGCCAAATAATGCCACAAATTTGCTTTTATTTGAGTATTTTATTTTATTTTGACAAGTACACCATCCGGTTGCGAGTCCCTTTAAGCTACACTCTGCGAGTATAAAAATCTAAAGAATTTTGGAAAAATCTTGAAAATGGCAGCCCTGTTAGCAACATAAGAAAAGAAATTTTCATTCTCACATTTAACCCGAAGTCAGCGCAGTACCACCGCATCTGCGAGTTACGTTACTCGAGGATACGGCAGTATTGCACTGAATAGATTTAGATCTACACTATTTAAACGCATTTATACATATCTAACACAATTAAGAAAACTATTTGGTATAGTAATGCACATTAACAAACAAATCACAAAAATTCACTAAGTTATTAAAATTTGACCTTGCTTATTAATTAAGATTTAGATTTAGATCTATACATCTTTAAACACATTGCTTAAAGCAGTAAGACAACCAGTGCATACTCTGATAAGAGTTTTCCGTTAGGAGCCATATGATCTGGGTCTTTACTGTTTGCATAGGAAAAATGTACTCTTCACAGGTACAATATTTGAAAAGTCGCATATATGCTTGACTAGGGTTCAAATGGATAAGGAATATTTAAAGACGTTAAAGGGACATTTCTTTGAGGGAAGTAATAGAGAGGGTCACTGAAACGATTTTACCCAGATCTGTTACTTTATTTGATATGCAATATGTTCAAATTCTATGATTGATTGATTGAGTTTGGTTTTACGGCACCGCGTCATATGGCGCCGAATTATAAATAAAATAGTTGGATTATGTTAGACAGTCTGTCCGATTGATAAACCAGTTCTTCAATCTCTCTACCTTTATCAGTGTTCCCGTGATAGCTCAGTTGGTAGAGCGGAAGACTGTAGTTGTATATTTACTGGCATCTTTAGGTCACTGGTTCGAATCCGGTTCGCGGGAAGGAATTTTTAATTATCATTTTAAAGGTTTTGTCTGGAGTAAATATACCCACAACGATATTTAGTTTTAATTATATAATAAATTGCTGTATATTTTTCAAGGATAAGAAAGTAAAGTGTGTTCTGTTTTAATCCAAGTGGATTATTTCATGTTTATATAGTGAATGTTGTTGTTGTTGTTGTTGTTGGCGTACCTGTGCTTAACACTCACAGGACAGCTTGGTACAGACGTTATTGTCTGTCAAGCTGGAGGATTACGTGCATAGCTGTTTTCAATTACCTCGCCATATAGGCAGCCATGCTCCGTCTTCAGAGGTGAATGAGTCCATCATAGTTACTGTAATCGAAATACATGTACATTGTAGTGTGAAATAAGACGACAGTGGCATATTAAAAACAAAAGTGTAATCTTACAATCATTTAAACAATGCCATCAATATGATGATACATTCATATTTTATAAATCATAACACCTTTGAGTTAAAATGTAAATTTCCCATAGACCAAAATGTAACATTTTGCATATTTTTAACATCATAATGTTAGTGGTGTACAGTCTGGCAGAGAAATGGTTGGACAGCCATTTGCATTGCGAGATTCAATTCCATTTACATGTACTCGTAAAAGTAAAGCCATCCTTAAAAATCAACATGTGCTAGTCATTTTTTCAAAAGTGGAACGGTCGATTAGAAAGAAGAAAAAATACAGAAATTGTTCACTGAACAACGTCTCTTCTGAGTCTAAATTGTTTGCAAATGTCTTAAAACCTGTGCCACTGAAGATACACTTATTTAAAACTTAAAAAGTAGAAACAGGTAAAAACATTAAACAACATTTTTGTCGTCTTTTTAAATGGCTTATTTCGATTCAAAATGCTATATATTTTTTATATTTATGACAAACGTATGGGTCTTTAACCCATTACTCCATTAAGATATTTCAAGTGTAGAAGATCATAGGTGACCACTTAAAGAACGTTGAATGTAAAGCAGGATGTGCCTTAAGGTGCAGTCTGTGATTTAAGCTACATTGGATAAAGAAACTATTTTTCATGGTAGATACATATTCATGACCGTATAAATAGGAAATATTTTCTCCCATGGAGGAATAAATTATAGGCCCACAAAAGGTGCATTTATTGGGTAATGGCCTAAAAACTTATGGGTGTAGTAGGGGAAACAACTTGTACGTAAAATTTAAAAAGTTGTCTACAGTTATGTCCCTTGGTTGTTGTAATATATTTTTACTGTAACGATATATATTTTACCCTCTGTACGCTGCAGGTGCATTTGTGCTAACTTTTGCAACAGATTGGACCCAGATGAGATGTCGAGTTTCCTAGTATTTCACAAGGATCCAATGTGTTAAACCCTTTCTGATTATTCTTTTAATGAATTAAAAGCATATAAATACACTCAGAGAACGTGTTTCCCCAAGTTCCAAGTTTCGAAAAAAAATTAAGTTGAATTTAAGTTTTAAGTTTGTATTGCTATTTTATAGTCGAACCTTGATTACATGAGCTCCCTTAGCCAATTACCCCCATAGCCCGGCTCTAGATTTGAATGCAGGTGACCACTTAAAGCATGCCGGTAGTAAAGCATTCTGCTTTACTTTTTGTCTGCTTTAACAACTATCTGCTAGGATAAAGAAAATATTTCAAGGCTTATTATAGATCTACATAATTATTTATGACTGTATAAATTGGAACTATTTTCTTTGGCGCAGGAATAAATCAAATGCGTAAAATGAGTATATCTATGGATAAAGGGTTAATATACGATCTTCTTTACAGCGTTTGTAAATTAGAGTTTTACAGTGCTCCCTCCCTGCAAGGGCCCACCCAACAACAACCCCGTCCCCTTATATCGACCCTTGTCGCTGTTCCCCAAACATTACGACTATGTTTAACGTTTTTGCTGCTGCAATATCGTCTGCTTAAAATTGTCATCTGCTGGTTTCTCAAATTTACATTTTGAACATTTTCATAGAAAAATCAAACTGACGAGTGACAAACAGCTTGAAACCAGATCAGACGCCGTGTCACGCGGCGTCTGATCTGGATTCAAGCTGATTGCAAATGTAAATCAGTTTCTCTCCCTATAACGACTCCCTCCGAACAACGCACACGATTTTTGTCTCCCATTGGGTGTCGTTGTAGAGAGCATGGAGAAATCACGTAATTTCTCCATGTAGAGAGGGAATGCTGCTTCATGTACGTATATCTCATGACTTTATTTTTCTATCTAGTTTAGGGGACAGGTGATCATTTAAAGCAGGTCGAAACTCGGGCAATGTCTTAATTTTTTCATGGGTGAAAGTAAAGCATCATGCATTAAGCTAGAATTATTTAATTCAATCTGCTAGGATTAAGAAAAATTATCTAGATTTAAATTTTTACTACATATAAAATGGAACTATTTTTCTTGAGGGTAAGAATTATAATTAAATGCGTTAAAGGGCGCATCTATGGAGTACAGGGTTAACCGTAAAGCCACAGAATTATACACTATTTTGTATAATTCCGTGGTAAAGCTTTGCATTGGTATTCGATACGCCTTTCTTCTCAAATCGGTCATTAGCACAATCTAAGCCGAAAGGCATAGGAAACGTTATCGTATTAATAATTAATATCCGACATTGATTTTCCCTCTCACATCCCGGGGAAATTCCTTAATTGAGCAGACAAAGAATTATTACTCACTTACTACACCTATTTCTTTTACTGTAAATCGATATTGAAACACCGATACAATCGAACTTCGATATCTCGAACTCGCTTTCCTCGAACTACCCGATAGTTCGATACATGGATTATATTATTTCATGCTCGTTTAAGTCAAACATACCCGTGTTTCAAAGTTAAAACGTGGCTGAGCCACGTTTTAACTTTGAAATACGGATATGTTCGACATTACCGAGTTCGAGATAACGAAGTTCGACTGTATGCCTACTTTGAATAGCTCGGACTACTTTGGTTTTCGATCAGCTGAGTTTTATTTCATTAACAGACTATCCCAATACTTAATTCAAATCACGGATGCACATTAAACCATTCAGGTATTAATCCGATAGCATGTACATACAAGATTGTACTTGACACCTAGCTGTAGGTCCTACTTTCGATTTACCTGTAAAATCGCGAATGTATATCTAGGACACTTTCAGTTGCCTAGAGACATCGCAGGGGGTAATGAAGCCACTTGGGGTAGTAATGCGGTTTGTATATACATTGAGAAAGTAGTTCCAAATTGACAACCCGCTCAGATTGAAGATTTTACATGAAATTGAGGATATTTGATACGATTCACACTAAAATCTAATCTATTTAATTGTCTGCAGAAACTTACGACACATGACAATTGATTTTGCAGTCACTGATTGGCAATTGATCCGTTACATGTGACGTCAGGTCATTAGGAAATTGTAAACGAACAAAATGGCGGACCTTGAAAGTTCTCTCACTGCAATGGACTGGCTCCCCCGTTTAACGGTCGGGGGAGCCATGGCTGGACAAATCGGTAAAGACAGTGTTGTGCCGAAAGGACAAGGTGGACAAATTGCAATGAGGAAGCCACCAAATTCACCATTGGATACAAACGCTAAATTAGACGAAAATGAAGTGTCTAGTCATCGAGATGGCAAACCTCCATATTCATACGCCAATCTAATCACATTTGCCATAAACAGTTCATGTAAAAAGAAAATGACTTTAAGTGAAATTTATAATTGGATATGTGATAATTTTCCATATTACAAAGACGCCGGGAATGGCTGGAAGGTTTGTATTTTGTGATCTGCTCATATAGCACACTGCCATAGTGGCCAACCCCTCATGCAGGCCTGTTGAATATTTCTTATTTTTGATTGACAGCTCTTACTTTTTATTTTCTACATAAACTCATTTAACTATTTGAACCCTAGTCATGCACAAATGCGTCATTTGCAAACAGCAGACCTGTTGGGAGTACACTTGTCATACGCAAACAGTGTAGACCCTCACCTAGATGATCTATCTGAGGGTCTACACTGTTTGCAATAGATCAGAGGGCTCCTTACTGTACATCTGTATTCTGCAGTACTAAATGATTAAATAAAAAGTGTAAATTGTTATTGAACGAAAATCTTACTTTAAATTTTGCCCTTTTCCTTGCAGTATTTAGATGATTACATGATAACAACTGAAAAAGAAATTTTGATCTGTATGCTTTAAACAATAAAAACATGTTTATTTTGTGCCAGTGGATGTAGCAAAAGGGATGCAGGTAGCGAAATGTCAGGTCACGAAACATCCAAATCATATATTCTTGCAGCTTTATACCAGTAAAACCCATCCCCTTATAGTTATCAGTTGTTTTCAGTATTTCACCCATTACTCCTTAAATATGTCTTACACCTTAAATTTATTCCTCCACTGAGGAAAATATTTCCACTTTATACAGTCGTAATTTCAAAATAATTATGAAGTCTCATCATTGAACCCATGTGACATCATGCTATATTTGTGACAGGTGCCGTCTGTTAGGGACAGCGTCTGGAGTCTAAATTATCTTGTTGTCCTTACTCCCTAGCTGTACAGTACACATATTGATAAGAAATATTTCCTATAGTATATTCCAGCAAATGCAGGGTTTTTCCTCCTTATCATTTAACACTTAATGGACCCAAATCATCAGTAATAAAACTCCCATTTTAGATCCCAGGGGAGTCTGTAGGCCCTGCTAATGCCAGCTGAAGATTTATGCCCCCTTACAGAGAGAGTTCACGAAATCTCTGGTTGACTGAGCAGCCCATGAATCATTCAGTTGGGACATAAGGTGCCAGTGGCTGATAAGCCCCCTGGAGTAAATAGGACATCTTATACTATAGCCAGCAGTCATATAAATTTGCTACATGAATAAAATAATTAGTATTTAACTCTCCTTAACTCAGTTTGGATTTTGTTTACTTGTGAATTTGAATTTATCCCAATTTGCTCAGACCCAGACCCATTATCCCAGTTGGCTGAAGAAAAACCCTGAAATGATAGCTTAAAGCAGGCTGAAAGTAAAGCAGAATGCAGCATAAAGGCACATTTTGCATTACTTTCATTATGCTTTAGGTACCTGCTTAAAGCTGGCTAAAAGCAAAGCTCTAGGACTCTCTTTAAAACCCATAACCCCATAGCCTGTTTCTAGTTTTGAAGATATTTGACCACTTAAAGTCGGTTGAAAGTAAAGCAGAATGCACCTAAGGTGCATTCTGCTTTACTTTCAGCCTGCTTTAAGCTATTATCTGCTAGGATATAGAAATTATTTCTTAAGATTTTTATTTGTGACAGTATAGCTATATTGGAACTATTTTCTTCAGTGGAGGAATTAATTGAAGGCGTAAAAATGCCTATTTATGGGGTAATTGGTTAAAGGGAGATTCCTGCGAAATACATAAATTTTAGCTTGCTTTAAACAGCAAAATTTCAGGATGATTACATAGCAGGGGTAAAAGATTCAGAAAATTGTCACAGTACACTTATCCTGCCAAAAAACACACTTGCCCTGAACATTGATAAGACAAAGAAGGGAAAAAAGCATGCTGCAAACAAGTGGACAAGTGGAATTTTTTATCCCTGCATTAGAACTGCATAGCAAAAGCTTACCATGACTTAAAACAGGCTGAATTTTAAGTGAAAGTAATGCAGAATGGACCTAAATGCACATTCTGCTTTTCTTTCGCAGCCTGCTTTAAGCTACCATCTGCTAGAATCAGAATATATAAAATATTTCTTATAAATGATACATATTTAGGACTACAGTATATAAATCTAGGAACTATTTTCTTTACTAGAGGAATAATAATTTAAGGCGTATTTATTGGGTAATGGGTACATCCATTTGCTGATGCGCTACCAGATTACATTGATGAATTTGTCCCAATCATATTTTAAAAGTATGGGTCTACAGTGTGCAAGTTCCAGCACTGTAAAGGTCTTTAAGGTCATGTTAAAAAACAGATACTTTGTTGAAAGTTAATAATTTATTACCCCTTATTACCCCCCTTAGCGCCTTTTAGCACATAAAATTTATTCCTCCACTAAAGAAAATAGTCATGAATGTGTACTTCCAAGAAATATTTTCTACAGCCTATCAAATAGTAGCGTAAAGCAGGCTGAAAGTAAAGCAGAATGCGCATGATTAAGGCGCATTCTGCTTTAAGTGGTCACCAGACTGGGCAGTGACCTGTCTTTAAAACTAGTAGAAAGGCTATGGAGTAAAACAGACTTTTGAAACTTTTTGAAAGTGCTGACTATAATAATCTCAGTTATTGTTATATATAAATTCCTTGTGGTTTTTGAGTCACACAATTTGGTTGAAATACCCTTGGGTAGTAGCCAAGTGGGGAATATTTTCATTGGCATGAGCTATCATCTATGTTCAGATTGAAATGTCCTTATGAATTTTTATGACCAATATTAGTTGTTATTTCAGGTGCAATATTATTGTAACTTCATAAACAATATACAATATGTTGAATAGTCAAAGATTTTGTCTTGCATTAATAAATTATATATTTCGCTTTAAGTTTATATATCAGTCATATAATAGCTCATGGTCTTGAGTTAACCCTTTCCTCCATAACTAAAGGTGCAAATCACCCATATCAATTATCATATGTGTAGCGCACTCTGGATACATCAGGATACTGATGAAAGTAAAGCTAAAAGCTCCTTTAGGAGCTTTTAAAGCTTTACTACCATCTTGCTATAAGCTGCTATAAATAATAGCATAAATAAAAACTATATCCATTGTGTCACATATTATGGAGGAGTAGAGACACATCTGTGGATGAAATGTGTTAATAAACACCAACTGTGCAAAGCTAAAATATCTTGCAAATTAGCTGAATGCCTTAGTAAATGTAATGTATTGTTTATAACCTTACTAAAATACTTTAAAGGAATTGGATCTGAGTGTCAGATATTTTTTTATTCAGACCAAGCCCACAGCATCCCATACATGTATGTATTAGAGCTTGATCTGGTTCCATACAGTTTGCAACTTTTAACAGTTACGTCAATAATCTCAAAACTTCACTGCCAGCATACAAAAAGATAAAGAAAAGAAATGATGGAAAGAGGAGCATAAGCTGTTTTAACCCATTCCCCCACAAATACATGTACACTAACTATATGATAAAATATCATTTTGGTGCAACTTGGCGTGGCAGTCAAAACTGTCAATTACCTATATCGTATCGGATTGGTAAAATTTCAATCTGTGTTCAGGCCTTTTTCTGGTGCATCCACAGGTCCGTAAAATGGACCATTCCCAATTAGGAATTGTAAAAAAAATGTTTTTAAGGCAGGTCGTGATTGATTAGGGCAGGGCGTTGGTAAAAAAAGGCAGGGCGCGGCACCCTTCTAAAAAGGCCTAGGTGGAGCACTGATGTCTTTTATACAGGCATGAATATGTATTGTAAGAAATATTTTCTATATATATCCTTACAGATAATAGCTTAAAGCAAGCTTAATATAAAGCAGAATGTGCCTTAATTTAAGGCACATTCTGCTTTACTTTCAACCTGCTTTAAGTGATCACCTATCTACAAAACTAGAAACAGGCTAAGGGGTAACGGGTTAATTTAGCATGCTTGTAGAACAGACTATTGAGTATTCACACAAATTATAAATCGTTTTTCAAATTTTATGTACTTATTGTGTTTTTCTTTTCTTTTGCAGAATTCAATACGGCATAATTTATCGTTAAACAAATGTTTTCTAAAAGTACCTCGGTCTAAAGAAGATCCTGGAAAGGTAAGAAAGACGTGCAAGACGTGTTTTTCCTTAGGGCTCCAGATAAGAAGGAGTTAACAGAACAAATCCAACATTTTCTTGATCATAAATTAATTATAGCATCCAATCATATGATGTTACTACTCATTAAAATGATCTTGAAATGATAACTCTAATGAGAAAGGTACACCATAGGGTTTAATGCAGAAATAAAGTTTTTGGAATATGTCTTATCCGAAGCTTCTGTTTCCATATGTCTCAATAGAACCTACTTTGTGATCACACATTAAAATCGTCTTACTAAGACGATTACAATGATTTGTCACATCAATGGGTATTATATAGATGTAAAGTAGAAAATCAGGGCTCAAGACAAGAGGAAGTAAATTAATGATTCCTTGGTTTATTTCTGGATCCGATGGTGTGACACCTAGATCACTGAACAAGTGACAACTCATTAGAATTGTCTCGAAGAGAAAATTCTTTAATTTCTTATGAGTTGTACAGTGGAGAATCTGTTATTCTTTTCCAATAAACGCGTTTACGCTAAAACTATTATTTGCAGTGCAAACAGTTTGGAACCAGATCAGACGCCGGGTAACCCGGCGTCTGATCAGGCTCCAAACTGTTTGCCACCAAGATAAACAAGAATTATCAGAATTGTCCAAAAGTTGTTCTTTTCTACTTTTTAGTGCTTTGAGTTTGCGTACGTTTGTGTTTAAACGGGAAAGAATAACAGATTCTCCACTGTACACCATAGGGTTTGGTGGAGACGTGAGGCTTTTACATTTTCAAATACTCCTTTTATTTGGAGCCCTTCAACAACTTGAAAATGTTCAGAACATGTATGTCCAAACTTGTCTGGAGCGAAGCATTAGCCCTTTCCCCCATAGAAGCGACTTTTAGCGTATTTAAATTATTCCTCCGCTGAAGAAAATAGTTCCAGTTTATACCCTCATGAACAATTACCATAACAAATATTTTTATATTGCCTAACAGATGGTAGTTTAAAGCAGGCTGAAAGTAAAGCAGAATGTGCCTTAGGACACATTCTGCTTTACTTTCAACCTGCTTTAAGTGATCACCTGTCTGTAATATTATAAATAGGTTATTGGGTAAAGGGTTAGAGTGTTATTTTCAGTAAAATGTGAAGTATTTCAAAATAACCCATACTGCATATTTATGTTGTAATTGTATTTCAAAACATGCTAGTAAGTGACTTCTTTGTTCAGAAGGAGCATTGGGCAATCGCTGGGTACACGGCTGTGCCACCCATTGACTGACTATCCCCTGAAACATAAGATCTCGAAATGTTTTAACAAAGAGCCTGTCGGTCCATGAAAATGTATTATGTAAATAAAACTAGATACTGTATTTTTTAACCCATATCCAGCCCTGATGTCATCAACTTTGAAATTTGTTGTCTACAAATTTTCTTGAATTAAGATTGATATAACTTAACAGGAGTGTCAAACAGATTTGATCACAATGAGATACCATGTTACGCAGCATCTCATCTGGATCAAAACTGTTTTCAGATAATATTCAAGTTACTATCAGCAGGCAAATGGTTTACACTTTGTAAATTGTATGCTGATAACACATATTCTGTTTCAACATAATTATTTGCTGAAATTTGAAAATGATCTCATTACTTTGTTTATGTGGATAAATATAATCCAACTAACACCAGGTCCTATTCTAGTTCTGATTAGATGCTTAGTTACTTTGCATCTCATGTCTGAATTGAGATGTTTAAGTTATTTGTAATACGATATTTATAAAAAATAATAGAAATAAGTATCACTACTGGGGTTTACAATCAGAAAATACTAGGCATCAGTTAAAGCGAGTGCTGTTTATGAGTGCTTCAAAGGATTTACCCTTTCCGCTGCAAAAGTGCCCATAGGACCAGCCATGAGTTTGAACAGTAAAGAAATCAAAGGCAATCAATTGCAAGTTGGCTACCTGGTATGAAATACTTTACACGCTGCACACGGGGCTTAAACTGCTAACCTAAGCCACAAACGGTGACAACTGAACACATAGCAGCTCTTCACCCCTTCTTCTGCAAATGGGAAAATGACTATTCATTGATGGTGTTGAATATAGGTGGTAGGCTAGCCTAAGGCAAGATGAAAGTAAAGCAAAGCAGTTTACTGCATTATATGAATTATACAGAAAGCTCAGTATTATATATAGGGGGTTCCTTTCTGCATTTATATGATTATCATAAGGTCTTCTTAACATTTTACCCATTACCCCGATTCCGGTTTGGAAAATTGATGATGACTTAAAGCAGGTTGAAAGTAAAGCAGAATGTGCCTTAAGGTACATTCTGCTTTACTTTCAGTCTGCTTTAAGCTACCATCTGCTAGAATGTAATACAGAAAATAGTTATTATTATACATATTCATAACCGCATAAATTGGAACTATTTTCTTTAGTGGATACGTATTAAAGGCATAAAAGGTGTATTTATGGTTTAATTGTCGCTGAATACACTAAGTTTGACAGTAGTGGACCCCAGTTATGCTACAGTCGACAAGAACTAAAAATAAAACTTCTTTGTCATGTTGACAAGGGTTGTGCAATTCTGACCTTGGTCCTATTTCTGGGGTTTTAGTCACCTGAAGTTGTCTCTAGAATACCCGTAGATGTCATCAAGCCCTTGATGACATTATAGTATTTTGGTGTAATACCCCCAGTCTATCGTTTGAGTAGTGGATCAAGGTTTTATGTACAGAACGTATTATCTCAATATTAGCACAATCCCACACACAAGTTGGGTAAATATCCCTTTCCTTCCTGGGGTGATTTTTTGCAAGTGATAAGCATTGTCAGTTTTGTTGGTTTGTTTATAGCATACACGTATGCCAGCGTGGGTTAACTCATTACCCCATTCTCTAATCTTTTTCCTTCAATAAAAAAAATAGCTCCAATTTATACACCATAATTCATTGATATGTATCATTTCAAAATACGTTCTATATTTTAGCAGATAGTGGCTATGATGTATTTTGTTAATGGACACCCTCTGGTTCGACATGTATTATATTCTCTGCATGTAGAAACATATTTTAAACTGTTTTCTTTTCATCATGGAATATGGTTTTAATCCATTTAAGCCTATATAGTGTCTACTAAAGTGGACATTGGCCAACAGTACAGAACCTGATGAGACACCACATTACAAGGTGTCTCATAAATGGTCTACACTATGTGCTATATCATATGAAATGCTCTGCTGTAACAGTATGGACAAGTACCTAATATTAAAGCGGGTTCAAAGCAAAGCAGAATGCTCCTTATGCTTGTGATACCATAATCATAACTGTATAAAGTGGAAATATTTTCTACAGTGTGGGGATAAATTTATAGGCATAACATGGCATATCTATGGTGCAGGGCTGCTTAATAACTTGATCATGAAATATCCAAAGATTTCACAATTTTCTATTTTTCAACTGCGTTTACTAAAAGCAGGTTGAAAGTAAAGCAGAATGCACCTTAAGGTGCATTCTGCTTTACTTAAAACCTGCTTTTAGCTACCATCTGCTAGGATAAAAATCGGAAGCTTTCTGAAAAATCCGGAGAAATGGCAGCCCTGATGTTGAAATGGTTAAAATGCTGAGTTTTCAAATAGACTTAGTCTGTTAATTTTGCATCGTCTCTGTAGGAGCTTTTCCGAATTTTTAATAAAATTTATAATAAACAGTGCACACCCAGATTAGAGTGCTCCTGAATGACCATCTAATTTTGGTCTACACTGTTTGCTTATGTTTTGAGTACATAAGTGTTAAGTAAAACAGAACCTGTAATAAATGGAGTGCAAAGAAATCAAGATAACATTCATAATACCCATGAAAATTCGGGACACCATGAAAGGGTCAAGCTTGAAGAACTTTGCTTTCAAAATATTCGTTTTCAATGAAGTTAGATGTTAATCTTTATATGCTGAATTTTTTCATATAGACTATTACCAGTAGAACAGTTTATGCTTATTTTAAGAGTTGACCGTCGAAAATATTTCAGAAAAATAATCGTAAAACTCCTTAAACAACTCTATGATCAGGGTCTACACTGTTTAAAAACAACCATATACATGTACTTGTTTCAAGCATAGAAAGGGTTAAATGACTCGTAAATTTGCTCTTTTTTTTTGTTGTCATTTGAAAAGCGTGGGCGTGGAAAGATAGAATTCTTCACTCACTGAGATTTTGTTACTATCAAGAATGGACTCGTTTAAGATCACATGAACATAACTGAACTTTGTTAAGTTCATTGCAAAGAAAGCTGTTGGTTCAGATAAAAAACTATAATTTACTCTTCTTAAAATCCTATGTGAGCTTCTTTTCATGAAATAGTGCTTTTGAATATTGCTGACAGTTTAACCTATTACCATATCCGTTTTCTAGTTTTGAAGATAATAGTAACCACTTAAAGCAGGTTGTTAATTAAGCAGAATGCACCTTAATGCACATTCTGCTTTACTTTTGTGACAAACCCCATGAGTCAGTATGTAAGAAAATGGGAGAGTCCACTTGAAAATTCACACTTATATGGATAAAAGATGACTTAGCAAAAAGCATGAATTCATGACTCATGATAAAGGAATACCAGACCTTTGTCTACTCTGTTTACATTGTATGAAGTGCTTTATTTCAAGCCTTTGAAGTAGCTCATTGTATAAACAGCAATCAGATTTGGTCACATTAGAATGATGTTAAATTGGCTAAGATTGGAAAACTTAACTTTTTTTACCTGTCAATTCACACGTTTGTGCCAATATGCTCTTACTTTTTGTTGTTTGCAGGGCTCTTAATCTTTGAACATAAAGGTCACTTTTTAATATGTTAAATTGGGCTTTTGATAAAATTTTGGATCCTGATCAGGCCCTACATTTGTAAGGTTTGATGTGCAACCAAATTGTTTGCAAAGAGGTCAAGAGCAGAAAGATAAACAGTGTAGATCCTGATCAGAGGGCTCTCGTGGAAGCCCTCTGAGCAGAGTCTACATTGTTTGCCTAGGACAAGTGTACTTTTCATAGGTAAATGGGTTCAGGCAAGGCAAATGATAACTCATTACCCCACAATCTGTTTATATTTGAAAATAGATGAACACTTAAAGCAGGTTGAAAGTTAAGCAGAATATGCCTTAACCCATTACCCAATAGCCTATTTCCAGTTTTGAAGATCGGTTAGTACTTAAAGCAGGTTGAAAGTAAAGCAGAATTCTTATGATTCTTATTTGTAACAGTATAAATTGGTATTATTTTCTTCAGTAGTGGAACAAATGAAAGACATATAAAAGGCGTATTTATGGGGTAATGGGTTAAGGCACATTCTATTTTACGTTCAACCTGCTTTAAGTTACTACATGTATCTGCAAGGATACAGACAATACTTTGATGGTGCTTATTTATGACTGTATAAAATGGAACTATTTTCTTCAGTGGAGGATTAAAATTAAGGCATAAAATGGCGTATTTATTCGTTAAAGGGTTAAAGTAGCAATTGTTGGCAATCTTTTTTGCCATTTCATAGCACATGGTTAAGACTTTTGTACAACTGACACAGGCTGTTAATAGTCCTATCTGTCCCTATGCTCTATGCCAAGGTCCTATATTTGGAAATCTGGCAATCATGGTTGAATTGTTCAAAACAAAATGTAGACATTGACCTAGATTTCAGACAAATCAGACAAGTTAATTGTTTAACAAATTAGTGTTTTTAATCTTGATAACATTAAAACAAACTCAAATGCATCCTGAGGGGTGAATATAACAGTGTTTACACGTCTCATTTCTGATAATTTGCATTTAATTGAGATTTTTGTCGGTATTTCTTTTAACCCATCTACTCCTAGGCTCAATAAAAGACGATGAATGATTCCAAAAACCATGCTGAAAGCGTTCACTGATTTTATGAACACATGTGTATGATGACGTAACTTTTTCAACACCATGGACCTGTTTAAAATATACTTATAACATATGCAAACAGTGTAGACCTAGATCAGAGGGCTCCTATAGGAGCCCTCTAATCAGGGTCTACACTGTTTGCTAATTTAGAGCAGTATTTATTAAATTACTCAGAATTCCATGTAGACTTGTTTATGTTTTGGGTAACCAAAATGATCCACAAGGGAACTTAATAACCCACAAGAGTTACTTAGTATCTGTTTTGTATTTTTCAGGGTTCTTACTGGGCAATAGATAGTAATCCACAAGAAGACCCTTTACCACCCAGAACAGCAACATTAACCAGAAAAAGAAAATTAATTGAGGTATGTCTGTTGAACTTGTTCTTCAAAGACAGTTGATTATGTAGTGAATTCCTTTTGACCTGCATTAAGCTGCTTCCTGCAAGTTCCTGGTCTGAAGACTATCCACAGTGTCAACTTTCCTGTGGTGGCTTAACACAAGCTGGAATAACGCTTTATGTCCAAAGATGGTTGCTTAAATTTCTATGTTCTAATAGAATACTCATTGTCATTTAAAATTTTAAATCATTGCATTTGGTAAACTGGTTATAAGGGCCTTTGCAAATAGTTTAGATCAAGATCAAGCTCATAAAACATGAGGCCTGAATGGAGGTCCAAACTGTTTTATACAAAGTGTCTATGTATGAAAAATCAAATTCAAAGGTTTGATTGTCTCTAAGTTCTCTCTAAGTTAAAACCAGAGCTCCAGATAAGGATAGTATTTCAAAAACTAAAATCTTTATTTCTGGATTATACCCTAGGCTATGGTGTCACTCATTAGACTCATCTCTTCAAGATAATTCTAACGAGTAGTAGCACCATAGAACTTGGTGCTGAAATTAGTGAGAACATGTTGGATTCTATCAAGTTACTCCCTCTTTTCTGAAGCCCTGCTTTTACTGAGGTAGACAGAGCTCCAGATAAGGGGAGTATTTTGAAAACTAAATTTTTTATTTCTGCCTTATACCCTATGGTGTTACTACTCATTAGAATTGCCTCTTCGAGACGATTCTAATGAGTAGTAACACCATAGGATTTGGTGTGATATTATTGAGAAAATGTTGAATTTGTTCAGTTTACTCTCTCTTATCTGGAGCCCTTGGTAGAGTTAATGTAATCAAAGCCAGGTGACTGCTAAATGCAGGATAAAAATAATGCAGAAAGCTTCTGTTGAATCTTTGTCCTGCATAATATTATAGAAGTCACCTTTATTAATACTGCTTTTGGTCACTGTATTGCATGGCTGCTTGAAAGTTAAAACAGGTTTGATTGTATACTATTCAGGATGAAAAGGGTTAAAGAAATTTACATGTGTTAATTGCCTTGTCTTGTGAAAAATGTTTCACAATTGTTTATACATATATATTACTGGCATAACTGCCTAGATAATGTCATAGGTTTATTGTGAAGTGATTATTTAACAGCACTAATGGCAAGCGTTATTCTTTCTTCACACAAAACAGGGACCTCAATAGGTTTATGATACATGTATAGTGTATGCCTATATGCATGTACAATTGTGCAAAGACATTTGCCAAAATCAGTGAATGATCTGCATATTTTGCCAATGGCTTTACTCCATAGCCTGTTTCTAGTTTTGAAGGCAGGTGACAACTTAAAGCAGGTTGAAAATAAAGCAGAATGTGCCTGCTTTAAGCTACAAAGAAAATGTTTCTTATGGTGCATATTCATGACCATATAAATTTTTCTTCATTTTGGAATAAATTGAGGCGTAAAATGGCATATTTATTAAGTAATAGGTTAAGAACCACACATGATACATGTACTTAGAAGAAAATGCAGGATAACAAACAAAATACAGTCAGGTATATGTATATCATGTCAAGTTTAAATATATTTTGGAAAGTATTTGAGCCATGCCATGAGAGAACCAGATGTTTTCCATTTCAAACAGTGTAGAACCATGCAGACCATCAGAACTGCATCAGTTGCTCTGTGTCTGCACTGTTTGGCACTCACCAGCTTAACCTATTAAGGCTTTTATCCCATAAACAAGCCTTTTTACACCATTAAAATATGCTTCCATTGAAGAAAAGAGTTCAAATTTATACCGTCAAAAATATATACATGTATCACACAAAATATTTTCTATACTGTAGCTGATGGTAGCTTAAAGCAGGTTGAAAGTAAAGCAGAATGTGCCTTTACTTTAACCTGCTTTAAGTGGTCACCTATTTTCAATACTAGAAACAGGCTATGGGGCAATGGGATATCTTTACTTCCTTGTTTGCATATATATATGTAGATTTAATCACATACCCAGTTGGAGATGGTGACTGGTCTGGAACTGCACTGTTTTGCAATTGCAAAATCTCTGATTTTCTCATTATGTGGTTCATGTGTATTTTTGTGTTTCAGCCATTTTCGCCATACAGTCCAGAGTCAGGCACCAGTAACTCGAGTATTGGGTCACCACCAATGTCCATGGCTCAAGCTGCAGTAACCCTTTCATCTCAGGTAGAAATCAAGTCAAACCACAATCATTTAAACTCACCTATGTCAAATTGACCCTTATTTCAAAGATGAAATGTGGCCCAACCACATTTGAACTTTGAAATATGGGTTTGTTCCATATAAGAGAGATTGAGTTATTGAAATTCGACTGCATCAAACAGTAGAACCTAACTTAACCCTTTACACCATAACGATTAACCTGTTTCTAGGTTTGAAAACGTTTGACTACTTAACCCTTAGCCTGCCACTCACGACTATAGCTCCATATGCAAACAGCTTGGATCCGGATGAGATGCCGAGTAACTCGGCGTCTCATCCGGATCCAAGCTGTTTGACACTCGGACAACATTTTCAGCAATTTTGAGCAACTTTGAAGCACTTTGAATCTTGAAGCAGACGAGAAATATAGCAGACGACAATTTATTTGGCAGGCTAAGGGTTAATGCAGGTTGAAAGTAAAGCAGATTTTTTCTTGCATTCAAACATAATTCAATAAAAGGTAGAAATGACATGTATTTCGAAATAATGACAATTTTAATATGAAAGCACACAGTCTGGATCCTGAGCCTTTGAACTGAGTCTGAAATCGTTCTAAAGCTTTTGATTAGTCAGATTTGAGCAGAATGCTCAAATCTGACCAATTAAAGCTTGAGAACTATCTCAGAATCAACTCATGCTTTGTATACATAGGCCCTGATATGGCTCCAAATTGTTTGCAAGGGAAATAATTGTTTGAGGATCTTCTCCCTTTTACAGCTTAGTTGGTGAAATAGAGAGGTTTTACTGTGATCACAAGATCATAAGAAAATGAAGAATCAATACAAATTTAATGGTTATAAACTAGTATTAACTAAATTTTCGTAAATTGTAATGAATAATGATGAACAAACATATTTATGTTACAATAATTCCCAAGTGATGAATTGCAAACAGTGAAACTATCAAAACATTCTCGCTTATATCAGGTTGTTGCTGATTTCATGGTTGTTCACAAGACCAGTATTTTAGTTTCATCAGGGGTCCAGAAAAGTGAGTGTAAAGTGAACATTTCAAACAATAAACCTTATGTTGTGACTCATTAGAATATTGTCTTTGAGATTACCCTAATGAGTAGTCACAGTCATACAGTTTTATGGAGACATAAAAAAATTGAATGGCTCTCCTGAATTAGAGCTCTTGTTCCAGTAATATGTATTGGTATCGAGGACAAAGCTCCCATGTAAAGAATCAGTCCTGGCCCCAAGGTAATAAAATATTTGTATTGAGTTTTAGATCATTCTCAAGCATTTAATTGGTCAGATTTGAGCGTAAGCTCAAATCTGACCAATCAAATGCTTGAGAATGATCTCGGACTCAACTTGACCCTGAATTGACAATAATTGTCAGCCTTCCTATATGAGGGCTGATTTTAACCCTTTGAACCCAAGTTCCGCATTTAGGCGTCCTTTTCAAACAGTATACATGTGAAAAGTGCACTTGTCCTATGCAAACAGTGATACCCAGATCAGAGGGCTCCTTATGAAGCCCTCTGATCTGGGTCTTCCCTGTTTGTCATAATGCAAAACATTGACAAAAACAACCCTTAAAAGTCAGAAAAGGACTACACTTAAATGGAAACTGGGATTGTCCATTTGAAGTTTCAGGGAGGAAAGAGTTAACAGAAATTGATATAAAGACGTGTTAAATGTTTTTATTGCTTTTGCAGTCTTCAGCTCCACAATCGAGACTCGGTACGTTTGCTGACAATAGCTCCAACATAGAGCAGGACCTTAGCGCGTCTTTCAGAAGTTTATACAAATCCATATTTGAAAATCCCACAGGTGAGGTCTTATCGCAAGTCATTCTATGTTTCATCTGTGGCACTGGCTTTAATCCATCATCTTATCATCATTCTGTCATCGCCATAGTGGGAAGTGAACTAAATAACTAATACCTAGTGATATAACATCATTCTATAATAGTATAACATTATGCTACAATAGTTAAACATCATTCTACAGTATTATAGCATCATGCTACAATAGTTTAACATCATGCTACACTATTACAACATCATGCTACAATAGTATAACATAATGCTACAATAGTTTAACATCATGCTACAATAGTATAACATTATGATACAATTGTTTAACATCATGCTACAATATTACAACATCATGCTACACTATTACAACATCATGCTACAATAGTTTTACATAATGCTACAATAGTTTAACATCATGCTACAATATTACAACACCATGCTGCAATAGTTTAACATCATGCTACAATATTACAACATCATGCTACAATAGTTTAACATCATGCTACAATAGTTTAACATAATGCTACAATAGTATAACATCATGCTGCAATATTACAACATAATGCTACAATAGTTTAACATAATGCTACGATATTTTAGCATAATGCTACGATAGTTTAACATCATGCTACAATAGTATAACATAATGCTACAATAGTTTAACATCATGCTACAATAGTCTAACATAATGCTACAATAGTTTAACATCATGCTACAATAGTATAACATAATGCTACAGTAGTTTAACATCATGCTAAAATTGTTTAACATAATGCTACAATAGTTTAACATCATGCTACAATAGTATAACATAATGCTACAATAATTTAACATCATGCTACAATATTACAACATCATGCTACAATATTACAACATCATGCTACAATAGTTTAACATGTTACAATAGTTAAACATGATGCTACAATATTATAACATCATGCTACAATAGTATTACATAATGCTACAAAAGTTTAACATCATGCTACAATAGTATAACATCATGCTACAATATTACAACATCATGCTACAATAGTTTAACATAATGCTACAATATATTAACATAATGCTACAATAGTTTAACATCATGCTGCAATAGTTTAACATCATGCTACAATAGTATAACATGATGCTACAATAGTTTTAATGTCATGCTACATTATTACAACATCATGCTACAATAGTTTAACATCATGCTACAATAGTATAACATAATGCTACAATAGTTAAACATCATGCTACAGTATTACAACATCATGCTACAATAGTTTAACATCATGCTACAATAGTATAACATAGTGCTACAATAGTTTAATATCATGCTACAGTATTACAACATCATGCTACAATAGTTTAACATCATGCTACAATAGTTTAACATAATGCTACAATAGTTTAACATCATGCTACAGTATTGCAACATCATGCTACAATAGTTTAAAAACATGCTACAATAGTATAACATAATGCTACAATAGTTTAACATCATGCTACAGTATTACAACATCATGCTACAATAGTTTAACATCATGCTACAATAGTATAACATAATGCTACAATAGTTTAACATCATGCTACAATAGTATAACATAATGCTACAGTAGTTTAACATCATGCTAAAATTGTTTAACATAATGCTACAATAGTTTAACATCATGCTACAATAGTATAACATAATGCTACAATAATTTAACATTTAACATAGTGCTACAATAGTTTAATATCATGCTACAGTATTACAACATCATGCTACAATAGTTTAACATCATGCTACAATAGTTTAACATCATGCTACAATAGTTTAACATCATGCTACATTATTGCAACATCATGCTACAATAGTTTAACATCATGCTACAATAGTATAACATAATGCTACAATAGTTTAACATCATGCTACAATATTACAACATCATGCTGCAATAGTTTAACATCATGCTACAATAGTTTTACATAATGCTACAATAGTTTAACATCATGCTACAATAGTATAACATCATGCTACAATAGTATAACATAATGCTACAATAGTTAAACATCATGCTACAGTATTACAACATCATGCTACAATAGTTTAACATCATGCTACAATAGTATAACATAGTGCTACAATAGTTTAATATCATGCTACAATAGTATAACATAATGCTACAATAGTTAAACATCATGCTACAGTATTACAACATCATGCTACAATAGTTTAACATCATGCTACAATAGTATAACATAGTGCTACAATAGTTTAATATCATGCTACAGTATTACAACATCATGCTACAATAGTTTAACATCATGCTACAATAGTTTAACATAATGCTACAATAGTTTAACATCATGCTACAGTATTGCAACATCATGCTACAATAGTTTAAAAACATGCTACAATAGTATAACATAATGCTACAATAGTTTAACATCATGCTACAGTATTACAACATCATGCTACAATAGTTTAACATCATGCTACAATAGTATAACATAATGCTACAATAGTTTAACATCATGCTACAATAGTATAACATAATGCTACAGTAGTTTAACATCATGCTAAAATTGTTTAACATAATGCTACAATAGTTTAACATCATGCTACAATAGTATAACATAATGCTACAATAATTTAACATTTAACATAGTGCTACAATAGTTTAATATCATGCTACAGTATTACAACATCATGCTACAATAGTTTAACATCATGCTACAATAGTTTAACATCATGCTACAATAGTTTAACATCATGCTACATTATTGCAACATCATGCTACAATAGTTTAACATCATGCTACAATAGTATAACATAATGCTACAATAGTTTAACATCATGCTACAATATTACAACATCATGCTGCAATAGTTTAACATCATGCTACAATAGTTTTACATAATGCTACAATAGTTTAACATCATGCTACAATATAACAACATAATGCTACAATAGTTTAGCATAATGCTACAATAGTTTAACATCATGCTACAATAGTATAACATAAAACTACAATAGTTTAACATCATGCTACAATAGTATAACATAATGCTACAATAGTTTAACATCATGCTACAATAGTATAACATAATGCTACAGTAGTTTAACATCATGCTACAATTGTTTAACATAATGCTACAATTGTTTAACATCATGCTACAATAGTATAACATAATGCTACAATAATTTAACATCATGCTACAATATTACAACATCATGCTACAATAGTTTAACATCATGCTACAATAGTTATACATCATGCTACAATAGTATAATGTCATGCTACAATAGTGTAACAAAATGCTACAAAAGTTTAACATCATGCTACAATAGTATAACATAATGCTACAATAGTTTAACATCATGCTACAATAGTATAACGTCATGCTACAATAGTCTGACATAATGCTACAAAAGTTTAAGATCATGCTACAATAGTATAACATAATGCTACAATAGTTTAACATCATGCTACAATATTACAACATCATGCTACAATAGTTTAACATAATGCTGCAATATATTAACATAATGCTACAATAGTTTAATATTATGCTACAGTAGTTTAACATAATGCTGCAATAGTTTAACATCATGCTACAATATTACAACATCATGCTGCAATAAGTTAACATCATGCTACAATAGTTTTACATAATGCTAAAATAGTTTAACATCATGCTGCAATATTACAACATAATGCTACAATAGTTTAACATCATGCTACAATAGTTTAACATAATGCTACAATAGTATAACATCATGATACAATAGTATAACATTATGCTACAATAGTTTAACATCATGCTACAATATTACAACATCATGCTACAATAGTTTAACATCATGCTACAATAGTATAACATCATGCTACAATATTACAACATCATGCTACAGTATTACAACATCATGCTACAAATAGTTTAACATCATTCTACAATATTACAACATCATGCTACAATAGTATAACATAATGCTACAATAGTTTAATATCATGCTACAATAGTACAACATGATGCTACAATAGTATAAACATCATGCTACAATAGTATAACATCATGCTACAATAGTTTAACATCATGCTACAATAGTATAACATCATGCTGCAATATTACAACATCATGCTACAGTATTACAACATCATGCTACAAATAGTTTAACATCATTCTACAATATTACAACATCATGCTACAATAGTATAACATAATGCTACAATAGTTTAACATCATGCTACAATAGTACAACATGATGCTACAATAGTATAAACATCATGCTACAATAGTATAACATAATGCTACAATAGTTTAACATCATGCTACAATATTACAACATAATGCTACAATAGTCTGACATCATGCTACAATATTCTGGCACCATGCCACACTAGTATAAACATAGTGCTACAATAAAACATCAAAGATGCAGTACTTATCATGCTACAATAGTTTAACATCATGCTATACTAATCAAACATCATGCCACACTACAATATCATCATGCTACTATGATAATATAACATATGCTATAATAGTATAACATCATGTTACAATAAAACATCAAGCTACAAAGATGTAATATCATGCTACAATAGTATAACATCATGCTATACTAATCAAACATCATCATGTCACACTACAGTTACATGCTACTATGATAATATATTATATGCTAGCCTACAATAGTGTAACATCTTGCTACTATGATAATATAATACCACGCTTCTCTAATACAACATCATGCTACAATAAGATAACATTGTGCTACAATATAACATGCAACAGTTATAAAACATTGTGCTACATAACAAGAAGCTTAACCAAACTTACATTCTTTATGAAAAGAAGGAAACCCCCCCCCATAGTTTGTTTGAGGTTTTGTAGACAGGTTTTGTAAACAAGTGGTAGCTTAAATCAGGCTGAATGTAAAGCAGAAAGCTCACAGAGGAGCTTTCTGCTTTACCTTCAGTCTGATTTAAGCCACCACCTGCCAAGATACAGGGAAACTTGACAGTGATTCATTAATAGGACATGATTTGAGCAACAAAAAAAAAATATTTCTACAGGGAAAAGGTGTTTCTGTGGGTGGGAAGGTTTAAGCTGTCACCCATCATATACACTCTCATTACATACACTTTTAGTAAATGACTTTAAAACTGAAAATGTATGCTCTCATTCAAAATAATCATCTCACCACTCATCACCATTATCATCATCCTCATCACCATCATCTTGGCTCATGTGACTACAACACAGCTATATCATTAGCAGTTCTAGCTTCCTAGCTGGGTACAGGGTGTCACCAGGGCTCCAGATAAGGAAGTTTAACTTGAACAAATCCAACAGTTTCTTACTTGTTACAGCACCAAATCCTATGGTGTCACTACTCATTAAAATTGTCTCGAAGAGACGATGAGTAGTGACATCGTAGGGTTTAATGCAGAAATAAAGAGTTAAGTTTTCAAGAGAGAGTCAATTGAACAAATCCATAATTTCCTCGCTCATTTTACAGCACCAAATCCTATGGTGTCACTACTCATTAGAATGAGAAGAGACAATTCTAATGAGTAATGCACCATAGGGTTTAATGCAGAAATAAAGATTTTAGTTTTTGAAATACTCCCCTTATCTGGAGCCCTGCACCATCTCTTTGCTTACGATCCGACCTACGTTTCCAAATGAGGAAGAGACCCTGATAAAACTAATCTGTTCTCAGTTAATTATTTAGTCTTACATGTCAGAGCAGGGTGAAGCAATTGGTATAAATAATATATACATGTATTAGGTAGGGAAGGGAGAAATCATTGTTTGAATTCTCCAGTATTGGAGATTTGTATGGTGCAGAAATACTGATGGACTGAAGAAACATAGAATCATTTGTTTGAAGGCCTCCGTTAGAGTAGTGTGTCACGGTCAAGTCAAACCTGTGTTTAGCGACATTTGTTTAACCCATTACTCCATACATTAGCCTTTTTATGTCTTTGATTTCTGGTAGAAGGAAAAAAATATGGAAATCACTATTGACATGTGGCATCTTCATGTCTGACAGAGTAAAGTAGAAAGTCTCAAAAAGAACTTTTTCTCTGCACTAAGCCGATAACCCCATAACCTTTTTCTAGTTTTGAAACCAGGTTACCAATTAAAGCAGGTTGAAAGTAAAGCAGAATACACCTTAAGGCACATTCTTCTTTACTTTCAGGCTGTTTTAAGCTGATATTTGTTAAAATAAAGAAAATATTTTTGATGCTGCATATTCATGACTATATAAATTGGAACTGTTTTCTTGACCTGAGGTATAACGAATTGCGTAAAAAGGTGTATATATGGGGTAAAGGATTAACTGGGTCATTTATTTTATGAATAGTTGCTAAAAACAGGTTTGACTGAATTGGTCAGTGTTATGGTTATATATAGTTTGCAATTACTAAATGAGATTTCAACATTAATTATTTTGCTATAAAAGGTAAAATTTAGCGGAACTATTACTTCCTGTTGAACTCTTCAGTCAGTATTGGTGATGTTCTTATAGTACAGGAAAACTTCTCTAGTACTAGAGAGATTTAACCCCACATCACTTCCAGTGAGAAGAAGCTTGATCATGGCTACCTTTGTTATTAGCTGGCACCATCTTGCTTGAAGTAGATGCTGTGTGGTTTTAGTTTGACTAATTTATAAGTCCATAGCAATTTAAACTTCCTAACTTTCAGAAATATATGACAATATCCCTGACCAATACTGTGAATAAATGTCTTTTTTTCCCGCACATCTATGTATTTATACATATATCATCATGTAAAACCTGCATGAAAATGTGCATGTTTTTTTTCCCTCCAATATCTAGGAATAAAAGTTTCATTTTTAGCTCAGAGCTAATGTCATACCCCCGGCGTTAGTGAGCGTGAGCGTGGCCAAGGTTAAAGTTTTTTGGACGGGTTGTTTTAAAGCTTAATATTTGTGCTAGGGTGCTGAAATTTTGTATGGAGGTTCATTTGGGGGTAAACATTGATGTTATGAAATTGGAATTTAAAAATAATTTAAATTAATGTCAATTTTCAACATGTTTTGGACTTAGGTTTTTCAACTACATATCAGCAGGTTAAAGTTTTTTGGACGGGTTGTTTTAAAGCTTAATAGTTGTGCTAGGGTGCTGAAAGTTTGTATGGAGGTTCATTAGGGGGTAAACATTCATGTTTTCAAGTTAGAATTTAAAAATAATTTTAATGTTTGTCAATTTTTGACATGTTTTGGACTTAGGTTTTTCAACTACAAATCACCAGGTTAAAGTTTTTTGGACGGGTTGTTTTAAAGCTTAATATTTGTGCTAGGGTGCTGAATTCATTAGGGGTTAAACATTGATTTTATGAAGTTGGAATTAAAAAATAATTTAAAATTTTGTCAATATTTGACTTGTTTTTGACTTTAGAGTTTTGCTACAAAACTCCAGGTTAAAGTTTTTTGGACGGGTTGTTTTAAAGTTTAATACTTCTGCTAATGTGCTGAAATTTTGTATGGAGGTTCA
This sequence comes from Gari tellinella, assembly GCA_922989275.2. Taxonomy (NCBI): domain Eukaryota; kingdom Metazoa; phylum Mollusca; class Bivalvia; order Cardiida; family Psammobiidae; genus Gari; species Gari tellinella. Next base: position 24,479,660 of record OV277870.1, read on the forward strand.
TTAGGGGTCAAACATTGATTGTATGAAGTTGAAATTTAAAAATAATTTTAATATTTGTCAATTTTGACATGTTTTGGGCTTAATTGTTTTGACTACAAATCACCAGGTTTCAAGTTTGGAGTGGTTGTTTTAAAGTTTAATATAACTAGACTAATACTCACCATTCATTTAATAATCTTTCTTAACTGAAAATTGTTTTGCTTTCGATACAAGATGTTTTTTAAACTTAAACTTTAAACAGGCGAGCATCAGGTGGCTTTGACACCCATTTCTGGTTATTTGAGTGGCAAACAGTTAGGAGCCAGATCAGACACCGGGTTACCCGGCGTATTGTCTGGCTCCTAACTGTTTGCAGTGGAAATAAATGTTTTAGCGTGTTTATTGGGAAAGAATAGCACATTCTCCACTGTATGGCATCTGATCTGAGTCTCCACTATTTGCAAATGAACATGCACAGTACAAGCTTATATCGGCATGGGTAGGGTTATAATTTATTCATGTTGTGATTGATCAGTTTGTATCACTATCTATAGTAGCTGCATGATTAGTTTGTAGCTTAGTAGCTTGTTAGTTTTCATTTTTCATTATTTCACTTTGCACTTTCATTTGCTTTTATTTACTCTTGTATGAAAATAAAATGTAGTCAAGCTTGTGTAAAGCTGCCATTCATAGCACTCTAACTCAAGACTGTTTCTAAAGTTATAAAGCTTTTAAATTAATTCTTATATCGTCCTCAAGCATTAGATTGGTTAGATTTTAGCTTTTGCTTAGCAAAAGCTAAAATCTGACCAATCAAATGCTTGAGAAGTTCTCAGACTCAGCTCAAAAGGTTTATAACCTTTGACCCTGGTAATTGCTTTTTACAGGGCAATGGTAAGCTGAAAGCTCTTAAAAAAAGCTTTATGTAATCAACTACTGCCTTGCTGTCAGCTGCTTTAAAAGTTCTGCTTTACACGAGTTGGGCAATGTGCTGTATATGAATTTAAATAATATTAATTTCAATTGTCTCTGTATAAGATCAGTGTACCGAAATCTTATTTAACTCTTCAAACACTGAGTAACTATTGTGGGTTATTATGTTCCCTTGTGGATCATTTTAGTTATCAAAACATGAACCATTCTACTTGGAATTCAGGGTTGTTTCTTTAAATTTATTAAACACTGCTTTAAATTAGCAAACAGTGTAGACCCTGGTCAGAGGGCTCATAAAAAAAGATTCTGCATGATGAAAGGTGGAGGCTTAAAAAGCAGGCTGAAAGCTTTTTTATGACCTCTCTGGTTTACCTTCAGATTTCTATCTGCTTTACCATTGATTTTCTCTTATTCAATAATAGTAAAATTGAATTTTTACTATGTAGTGGGAATTTGTTGCATTTCATTATAATTTATTATAACTTTCTTTGCAATTATTTCCTTACTCATAATTCAAGATTGATATACATTTGTCAATTATATACAATGCATTTATGATTATGCATACAGATTTTAGCCAATCATCACCTAAATTAAATGTTTAATCGGTAATCTATGTACTTTTAAACTTAAGCACACTAGTTAATTTTGATCTGCAAGATTTGTTGTCAAAACGTTTGGATTAAGATGAAGTGTTGAGTTATAAAATGGTCATACACAGTATCTCATCTAGATTAAAAATAGGCATCCTGGCCCCAAGGTTATAAAGCTTAGCAATTACTGAAATCTGACCAATCAAATGCTTGAGAACAAATGAATCAAGACTGAACTCAAAAGCTTTATAACCTTGTAGCCTGGATGTGGTAAAGGTTAAACCATCTCCTGCTATAAAAGTGTCACCTTTAGAAAACAGTGTAAACCCAGATCAGACAGCTCCTTCCGTAGCTGTCTGATCTGGGTCTACACTGTTTTCCTATAGGATTTGTATGACATTAATCTTTACTCTTTACTTTGGAAAATTTCCATATTATATTAGCCAGTGTCATAGTTCATATGATAGTTTTTCTTAGTGAACAGAGTTTTAAATATGAATATTGGGCGGGAGAAGGGTTTATATAGTTAAGCAAGCATGGCTATAACTTAGTGCACAAAGTTTTTCATTATGAATATTCAGTAGGGAAAGGGTTTAACCCTTTCACCGCCAATTTTTTTGGGAGTTTTTTACCTCTACACTGTTATTGTGTCATCTGCTTCAATATTATTGTCTGCAGTATCATTTCAAAGTTAGAATTAAGAGAGTATGACATAAGAAATATCGAAACGGGTGTCAAACAGTTTTGATCCTGATCAGACGCCGCGTTAAACGCGGCGTCTGATCAGGATCAAAACTGTTTGCAAATTCCATTTTAGGCGATTCTGGCAGTGAAAGGGTTCAGCATGCCTATAACTTGCAATGCATGGTGTATTTTGGCTATTCTTATTTATTTAAACATTGTTTTTAGGCCCATCCATGATGAATGGAAGCTCTGCAGGTAAGAACATCTTACTTTACATTCTTTAATAAGACTGTCATAGGGGTCAGCAACTATTCACGGAAGATCATTAAAGAGTTAAAAGATAGGTAGCTTGTAATCCTTATCCACCATAGCATGTTTTGACTATTGAAGACAGATAGTATCTTAAAGCAGGTTCAAAGTAAAATAATGCTCCTTTACATTTTACCTTAACTCTTAGCCTGTATCTAGATATGACTATTTGAAGCAGGTTGAAAGTAAAGCAGAATGCTCCTTAAGGAGCATTCTGCTTAGCTTTCAACCTGCTCTAAGCTAAAATCTGCAAGACTATATGAAATTTGTCTAATATTGCATTCATGACCATATAAAGTGAAACTTTTTTCTTCAGCGAAATAAAGAAAATGTGTATTTAAAGAGTTATGGATTAATGAAACGTTATTTTCTTAAATAAATTTCACGTTTCTTAGAAGTGCTGCAGATCTATATCAATTTCATAGCATACTGAAAATTAATGAGTTTTACAGTTAATGCATCTTCTTTGAATTCTTGCTTAACACCTGTTTGACTATTAGTATATTATCTATATAGAATATGTTTTGTTGAAACCTAGAACATTGTATCACTTGGTATATTTATGTTGGTACAGTGATACTTATATTCAGTGGCCAGTCAATGAAAAGATGCAGAACGTTTTGACAGGATCTATTTACATTCTGTACTAATCAGTCACCAGTCTTATGACTTTATCCAAGGTTCGTCTTTGGAGTTATTACAATAATACATTCACTCAACAATGTGATGGGGATGCAGTTGTAATTAATTATTATTACATGTTGAGAATGTTTAACTCCTTAACCCTTTCAACAGAACTCTAGTCCAGCATATTGGCATCCTTTTCAAACGGTGTACATGTGAATAGTACACTTGTCCTGTGCAAACAGTTAAGACCCAGATCAGAGGGCTCTAAAAGGAGCCCTCTGATCATGGTCTAAATTTCACTGTTTGTCATAATGCCAAACATTGTCAAAAACAACCCTTAAAAGTCAGAAACGGACCACTCATGACTAAAAGGGAAACTGGATTTGTCCATTTAAAGTGGTTAATATGGCCTTAAAAGAAATATAAAATTATAGATCAAATCAAATCATTGCTTAATAGATTAGCTTTATATCTAGAGCCCAGTTCTTTATGCAACTGGATCTGGATTCAAACTACTTTCAAATGCAAGTAGTCAAAGCTAGATACTTAACCTGTTACCCCATAGTGTGTTTCTAGTTTTGAAAACAGGACCTGATGAAGACTTAAAGCAGTTTGAAAGAAAAGCAGAATGTTCCTAAAGAAGCATTCTGTTTTACTTTCAGCCAGCTGTAAGCTCCTATCTGGAAAGGTTACTCGCCCTTACTGTAACAGCAAATACCTTTTATCATGTTCTGGGTCCATGGTTAGAAAGCTTTTCAGTTTAGTCTAAAGTCTTTCTCAAGCATTTGATTGGTCAGATTTGAGCCGAGGCTCAAATCTGACCAATCAAATGCTTGAGAACACACTCAGACTCAGCTCAAATGCTTTATAACCTTGGACCAAGGACAACCTACCTGGGGACTACTTTTCTTAGTGTATTCATTGTTGGATGGGTAAATAGGACTGGTGTATTAATGGGGTAAAGGGTTAAGGGTTTAATTATTTGCATATCTTGTAACTTTATCATTGGCTATGATAGAAGGTAGATGTAGATTTATGATTACTGTTCAGGGACTTGTTTCATAAAGCTTCTTACGACAAATGTTGTCTTAAGTCAAAACTTTAAAATACATTTAATCTTTGATTTCTCTATCTAATCCTATCTTGTGACATCTTTTTGGAATCGTCTTTTCACAAGACAGGATTAGATGGAGAAATAAATAATAATTGAGAGTTTTTATAACCTGACTTACGACAACATTTGTCGTACGAAGTTTTATGAAACAGAACCCTGGGACTTGTTTCATAAAGCTTCTTACGACAAATGTTATTGTAAGTCAAATCTTTAAAATTATACATTTAATTTCTTATTTCTCTATGTAATCCTGTCTTGTGACATCTTTTTGGAATCGTCTTGAAAAGAAGATTCTAAAAAGATGTCACAAGACAGGATTAGATGGAGAAATAAATAATAATTGAGACTTTTATAACCCGACTTACGACAACATTTGTCGTAAGAAGTTTTATGAAACGGGCCCTAGGGCTCCAGATAAGGGAAGCATTAAAACATCGAAAATCTTTGTTTTTGCGTTCAACCTTATTGTGTCACTACAGATTAGAGTAATCTCTTCTAGACGTTTCCAGTGAGTAGTAGCACCATAGGATTTGGTGTTGAAACAAATGAGAAAATGTTGGATATGTTCAGCTTACTCCCTCTTATCTGGAGCCCTGAGATTTATGATTAGTGTTTCACATTAATAATTTTAGCAATTTTTAGCTCGCCTATTCGGAGAATGGGGGGGCTTATGGAATCACCCCGGCGTCGGCGTCGGTGTCGGCGTCGGCGTCGGCGTCGGCGTCGGCGTTGGTTTTTCATGGTTAAAGTTTTGGGGTAAGTGTTGTTATGCACTAATACATCATGAAATATTTGCATTAGGAAGCTGATATTTGGATTGGAGATGCCCTGTGGGTTGAACATTGGTGTTGTGTAGTTAAAATTTAAAAAAAAGTTAAAATTTAGTCAAAATTTCACCTTTTGTGGACTTAGGTTTTTCGGCTGATTTCTCATGGTTAAAGTTTTGGGGTAAGTGTTGTTATGCACTAATACTACATGAAATATTTGTATTAGGAAGCTGATATTTGGAATGGAGGTGCCCTGTGGGTTGAACATTGATGTTGTGTAGTTAAAATTTAAAAAAAAGTTTAAATTTAGTCAAAATTTCACCTTTTGTGGACTTAGGTTTTTCGGCTGATTTCTCATGGTTAAAGTTTTGGGGTAAGTGTTGTTATGCACTAATACTACATGAAATATTTGTATTAGGAAGCTGATATTTGGAATGGAGGTGCCCTGTGGGTTGAACATTGATGTTGTGTAGTTAAAATTTAAAAAAAAGTTTAAATTTAGTCAAAATTTCACCTTTTGTGGACTTAGGTTTTTCGGCTGATTTCTCATGGTTAAAGTTTTGGGGTAAGTGTTGTTATGCATTAATACTACATGAAATATTTGTATTAGAAAGCTGATATTTGGATTGGAGGTGCCCTGTGGGTTGAACATTGATGTTGAGTAGTTTAAATTTAAAAAAAAGTTAAAATTTAGTCAAAATTTCACCTTTTGTGGACTTAGGTTTTTCGGCTGATTTCTCATGGTTAAAGTTTTGGGGTAAGTGTTGCGATGCTCTAATACTACTTGAAATAATTGTATTAAGAAGCTGATATTGGGAATCAAGGTGCCCTGTGGGTTGAACATTGATGTTACGTAGTTAAAATTTAAAAAAAGTTTAAATTTAGTCAAAATTTCACCTGTTGAGGACTTAGGTTTTTCGGCTGATTTCTCATGGTTAAAGTTTTAGGGTAAGAGTTGTAATGCACTAATACTACATGAAATATTTGTATTAGGAAGCTGATATTTGGAATGGAGGTGCCCTTGGGTTGAACATTGAAGTTGCGTAGTTATTTGTTTTTAAAAAGTTTAAATTTAGTCAAAATTACACCTTTTGTGGACTTAGAGTTTTGGGACTGAAATTTCAAAGTTAGTTAAGGAGTAAGTGTTGGAATGCACTTATACTACATGACATATTTGCATTAGGAAGTTGATATTTTGAATGGAGGTTCCCTGTGGCTTGAATATCAATGTACTGATACACTTTTCTTTTGATAGTTACCTATTTAAGAAAGGTTTAATTAGGCGAGCTTTGCTGTTCTCCGACAGCTCTTGTATAATCCTTGCATGCATGTGTGATATTTCTTGAACTATGTGTGTATCTTTGTTTTGTTAAACTCTGCCAGGTTCAAAAGTCCATACAGTGGTCTCTTATTGTAAATCCTGTTTATTCCTTTAGCTGTTGATTATTGTGCTGTAAATATTTTATATAGAATGATTAAAAGACTGGTGCAAGAGTCTCTGATCAGGGTCTTCGATGAGTTAACCCATTACCCCATAAATATGGCTTTTTACCTCTCTAATTTATTCCTCAGTTGTAGAAAACAGTTCCAATTTATATAATCATAAAATAAGCACCATAAGAAATATATTCTATATCCTAACAAAAGTAGCTTAAAGCAGGCTGAAGGTAAAGCAGAATGCGCCTTAAGGCGCATTCTGCTTTACTTTCAACCTGCTTTAGGTAGTCACCTATTTTCAATACTAGAAACAGGCTATGGGGTAATGGTTTAACTCTTTCCTCCCTGAAACTTTAAATGGACAATTCCAGTTTCCATTTTAGTCTAGTCCATTTTAGACTTTTAAGGGTGCTTTTGTCAATGTTAGGCATTATGACAAACAGTGAAGACCCTGATCAGAGGGCTCCTTTCGGAGCCCTCTGATCTGGGTCTTCACTGTTTGCATAGGACATGTGTTCTATTCACATATACACTGTTTGAAAACCACGCCTATATGTGGGACTAGGGTTCAAAGAGTTAAACAAAAAAGTGTCAAGTTTCTAAAGAAAATGTTTTTCGATATTATAAATAGTTGGCAGCTTGAGGTTGAATGAGAGTAATTTAGAGAGCTTATAATTCTAGGAGTTTTCTGTTATGCTTTCAATCTTTCATCTTTGCTTTTGAAATGGGAATCAAGCAAATTTGTGAGAAGGATGATTACTATATTATACCCCCAATGTCCTTTATTTCAACATAAACTTAAGTTTCAGAATAATTTTTGACAAGTTTGGCGTTTCTTTTGCTAGAGCAGCTGAATTAAAGATTTGAATTTGTTGATGAAGCACTGCAAGTTTGAGTCAGACCTTTCAATATAATGGCGACCTTGTTCGACAAGTTACATTTCAATATATTTACATTCGCGCCGCATTGTCCTTATATAACACTATTCTAAAAAGAGACTTGCATATTTCAATGAATGCTCACTTAAAATCCAGTTCTAGCCGACTGGTTTAGGGGCGGAGCTATACTGATCACTTTCAAATCGATACAGAGAAGTCCGTATGGTAGGCGCGGTTAACACGGAGTAATCAAGTATGGCGTGTGAGTAAATCGGTTTTAAAAAACGCGACCTAAATTTAAGATGCTTATCATACAAGTATTTCGTATATTCGTGTGCTTTTAGATATCTCAAAAGGGATTTTAAACATAATGAGAAAGTTTACCGGTTAAAAGTCTAAATTTATCCAGTAAATATAATATGTGATTGGGACTAGTTTCAGTCCATATATAGAGATCGTTACTACGATAGCAAAGCATAGCAACGGGCAAAGTGTCTATTAGAACAGTTATGTACATTTCTGGTTCATTTCTCAGCTCACGATGGAATATAAATATAAGAAATAAATTGCGTACTTCCGTTATTCTTGAGCTGATGGCACTTCCATGCTTTTACTAGCAAAGTTAAGCGAGAAGCCCTTCGGGCTTCACACACTTTGCTAGTAAAAGCATGGAAGTACCATCAGCTCATGAATGCCAGAAGTACGCAATTCATTTCTTAAATGACCATGTTAAAGACAAAGTATTTGAAGCTCATGACCTTGTTAAGATAATTTTAAGGTCACAATGTATTTAAGGTATGACAAATTTAGGTTCTAATATGTTTTAAGACAGCAAACTTGAATCTGACATTGTGTTTTAGGTACAGCAAATTTGACCTTTGACCCTGGCTCCAATGGCAGCAACAATTTCTTGGGTACGTGGTTGCACTGTGAATGCTGCACTTGTGTCTTTGCTTGATCACTCATAACAGTCTAGGGTCCATGCTTATAAAGCGTTTGATTTGAGTCTTAAACCATTCTCAAGCATTTGATTGGTCAGATTTGAGCCTAGGCTCAAATCTGACCAATCAAATGCTTTAGAATGAACTCTAGACTTAACTCAAATGCTTTATAAGTGTTGGGTCTGATCCAAAGTTATAAAGTCTTTGAGTGGAGTCCTGAGATGGCTCTCAAGCATTTGATTGGTTAAATTAGAGCTTTTGCCCCTTGCACTCTTAAAGGCTCAAGTCTGGCCAATCAAATGCTCAAGAATGATCTCAGACTAAAATCAAAAGCTTTAAAACCTAAGACCCCTTGTATAGCCACTACTAACAAATTCCATATCTGGTTTGACGAATATCTAGTTTGCTGCCGAGATAAGTAGTGTATGGGTCAATTCTGGATCTGTAACCATCTTCAATCTACAATACTTTCCTATCACTTAAGGGTTTGCTATAAATAAGTATACATCTCATTCTGACATGTTTTTACACATATAGTGAAAAAATACCAAATCCATTAGCTTTGGCCTAAATGGATAACAGTCAAACTTTGGTACCTGGAACTCTCTATTTTAAGTCAAACTTTCCAGTATTTCTACAAATTACTTTCAATGCTTTAAATTCGCTTAAAGTCAAAACCATCCATATTTCAAAGTTAAGACATGGCTTAGCCAAGTCTTAACATTGAAATACGGATCTGTTTGACGTAAGCGAGTAAAAGCTATATCTAGATGTTGAATTTTGACTGTGTTTAACTTTTACTCCAGGGATTCTTTCCTCACTCAAATTTACTAAACCGTATGTATATATCAATAAGAGTGACTTATCCTACTGTAAATCTGAAATCAATATAAAAAAAGAGGTTTTTTAGTTAGTTTTTAGCACTTATTGTGTGGGGAGACCTGGGTATATCCTTTGCAAACAGTATAGACCCTGATCAGAGGACTCCTTCAGGAGCCCTCGGATCAGGGTCTACACTGTTTGTTTTCATTTTAACACTGAGAAAACTGCCTTTTAATATCAACATAATGAAGTGTATTTTTAAAAACCATTGCTCATGATAAGGGGAGCTAGTACATGTATTTCAGACACTAGAATCTTAATTTCTGCATTAAACCCTATGGTGTCACTACTCATTAGAATCGTCTCGAAGAGACGATTCTAATGAGAAGTAACACCATAGGATTTGGTGCTGAAATGATTGTTAGTAAATGTTGGATTTGTTCAGTTTACTCCCTCTTAGCTAAAGCCCTGGATAAAATCAGCATTTGTAAGGTTTAATGAAATAAAATGAGTTCTGAGAAACACCAGAAGCTACGCTGGGATGAAATCAGTATTGTTCCATGAATTATAGGCCGAGATAATTTGAGCTGAAAACTGTGAACACAAACATTGAACAGGAAGAAGTGTCTCCTAGATTGGTTCTAACAACAGCAATTTCCTGTACTGTAAATTTATGGATAAATTTATGGATACAGTCTATCTTGTATTAAGCAACCACACAACAGTACCTTTGGTTTGTCTTTAAAGACAGGCGGTTGCTTAATGCATGTTTAAAACAATGCACATAGAAAATTTCTTTCTGCATTATATATATCCTGCATTGAGAAAGTTAGTCTTATAACCCTCCCCCCAAGCGCCTTTCAGTGCATTTATTTATTTCATTGCTGAAGAAGATAGTAAATTTTCTATATCCTAGCAGATGATGGCTTACAGCAGGCTGAAAGTAAAGCAGAATGTGCCTTCAGGCACATTCTGCTTTACTTTCAATCTGCTTTAAGTGCTCACCTGTCTTTAAAACTTAAGAAAAAGACTATGGGGTAAAGGTTTAAGAGATCTCCTTGCCACTTCATAATTATGGTGGTCACTTAATACAAGTATAGTTTCTTTCTTTGCTTTTGATAACAATTGGCTTAGAAATATAAACACGTCTCATGGTATCAAGAATCTCTTGGCTCCAAGGTTATAAAGCTTTTGAGTCGAGTCTGAAGTAGTTCTCAAGCATTTGATTGTTCAGATTTGAGCCTAGGCTCAAATCTGACCAATCAAATGCTTGAGAACGATATCAGACTCAAACTCAGACTCAACTCAGACTCTTTATGACCTTGGACCCTGACTGAATTCTTTTTCAGTCTTTGAACTTCTATTCCATTTGCGCACTGAACCAGGGTTCAAGATAAGAGAGAGTAGACTAAACAAATCCAAACATTTCCTCATTTATTTCAGCACCAAATCCTATGCTGTAACTAATCATTGGAACAATTCTAATAAGTAACAACACCATATAGGGTTTAATGCAGAAATAAAGATTTTAGGTTTTGAAATACTCCCCTTATCTGGAGCTCTCAGCCTTTGAACTTCTGTTTAACTTTCACTCTCAACTTTTATATGAAAATAGTTTCCAAAATTAATTTTTGATAAAATGAAGTGTTGGACAAATAAACATTTAGGTGTGTGGAAAACCACACAACAAGATTGATGCTTAATGCAGAACAAAATTATTATAGAAAGGTCTGCTTATAAGCCTTTAAACAGCCGTCTTGTTTTAGAAATCGTCATCCTCTTCATTCCATGGTTGTTTACTCAATACAGATTTAAATATTAACAGGAAAGCTGAAAAACTCAAACATTAATTTATTATTATTGCTGATTTTGGTTGAATTATCCAGGACAACATTGCGTGCTGTGTTGCTATTGTCACTGGCTTTGAAGATGTCAATCCTGTACACAAATGACCTTGTATTTTTCCTATCTCACTCAATCAATGAAGTTTTGTTGTCATATGTTGTCTGTCTGTCCACTTTTCAGATATAGTTATCATCATCTGAAAGAGTTAACTGTCTACCTTCCATTTATACTAAACATGATCTGTTTGGGAATTTCTTTGATTTAATGCACAGAAATAGTTTGTGTGCATAGAAGACATTTTCCAGCAAACTTGAACATCTTTCCTTTGGCCAATGTGATTGTTAGAAATTAGGAATATACAAGGAAATCATCATTAGTTAATAGCTCTAGTTATAGTTCAGTTTGAAATCCTTGTTCACCCCTTCCCTTTCTCAATTTGGGTTGGTATAAACTTTATCATTAGCTCACCTGAGCTAGCTCAGGGTGAGCTTTTGCAATACTTGAATGTCCGGCGTGCGTCGTCCGTCGTCAACAATTTTAGTGTTTACAAAGGTCACAATATTTATCCAATCTTTCTCAAACTTGCTCAGATTGTTTATTACCATAAGAGTTCGGATGAGTTCGATTACGTTTGAAATCGGACCAATAGGTCAAGAGTAATCTACCTTTGAATTGCTGAAAATGCCATATTTAAGGGTGTTTACACTCTAGAGGCCACAATTTTTATCCAATCTTTCTCAAACTTGCTCAGATTGTATATTACCATAAGAGTTTGGATGAGTTCGATTATGGTTGAAATCGGACTAATAGGTTGAGAGTTATCTACCTTTGAATTGCTGAAAATGCCATATTTAAGGGTGTTTACACTCTAGAGGCCACAACTTTTATCCAATCTATCTCAAGCGTGCTCAGGTTGTATATGACCATAAGAGTTCAGATGAGTTTAATTATGCTTGAAATCAGACTAAAAGGTCGAGAGTTATCTACCTTTGAATTGCTGAAAATGCCATATTTAAGGGTGTTTACACTCCAGAGGTCACAATTTTTATCCAATCTATTTCAAACTTGCTCAGATTGTATATGACCATAAGAGTTCGGATGAGGTTGATTATAGTTGAAATCGGACAAATAGGTTGAGAGTTATCTACCCATTGAATTGCTGAAAATGCCATATTTAAGGGTGTTTACACTCTAGAGGCCACAATTTTTATCCAATCTGTCTCAAACTTGCTCAGATTGTATATGACCATAAGAGTTCAGACGAGTTCGATTTTGTTTGGAATCAGACTCATAGGTCTAGAGTTATCTACCTTTGAACTGCTGAAAATGCCATATTTAACAGTGTTTACACTCTAGAGGCCACAATGTTTATCCAATCTTTCTCAAACCTGCTCAGATTGTATATGACTATAAGAGTTCATATTAGTATGATTATGGTTGAAATCGGACCAATAGGTCAAGAGTTATCTGCCCTTGAATTGCTGAAAATGCCATATCGAACAGCGTTTACACCTTTTGCAACAACAGTTTTCAATGGATTTTGATTTTACTTGCACACAAAGTATATACCTATAAGTTCTCAAAGAAGTGCAATTATTGTTGAAATCTAATCATTGTGGCAATAGTTATCTGCCCTTGATATACTTTGATATGCTAGAAAATGTTTCATTCCAGTATTGTTTAGGGTCTAGTTATCTACCTTTGATGTACTCTACTATACTAGAATAATGAGATTGTATTCCAAAATTGTTTACATTCTATACTACAAATTTGAATGGATTTAGATTAAAACGGATGAAACAGAAAGGTAAAGCTATCAAGCTTCAGTACAACAGGTGAGCGATATCAGGGCCTTCAGGCCCTCTTGTTTTAGTAGCCTCAGTAGAAAGAACATTCAGTTAACCCTCTTCCGCCATATCTTTTGTTTTAGTTTTGAACACAGCGGGTTGCTTATAGCAGGCTGAAAGTAATACCGGTAAAGCAGAAAGCTTCTTCAAGAGCATTCTGCTTTACTTTCAGCCTGCCTTAACTCATATAACCCTAGAGATGAATATATTTTTTCCGCACAGAGATCGGGAAAATATTACATAAAATTTTGTCACATGCAAACAGTGTAGACTCGGATCAGAGGACTCAGAATAGAGTCTTGATAATAGAGAATGGACTAGACTTAAAAGGTATTTTTGGACACTGGAATTGTCCATTTACGGTTTCAGGGGTGAAAACCGGAGAAGGCACCACTACGAGTAATTAAAAAGGTGCTTCTTTGAAAGAAATGGTTAACTCTCTGAATCCTAGTCAGGCATATATGCGTCTTAAATTTGTGGAGGTCTCTATAGTTAGTTGGTACATGATTTTGAGAATATATTATCTGACATGAAACACTTAGGTTTGGATGATGTCACATTTGTGGTTTGTTGTTTATGCTGTTAACTCTTTACTCCATGGCTTGTTTCTAGAATTGAAGACAGGTGATCATTTAAAGCAGGCTGAAAGTAAAGCAGAATGTGCCTTAAGGCACGTTCTGCTTTACTTTCAGCCAGCTTTAAGCTACCATATGCTAGAATATAGAAACTATTTCATGGCTGTAAATAATGGAACATATCAAACTTAAAGTGAGATGGAAGTAAAGAGAAAATCTCCTTTAGAAGCTTTCTGCTTTACTTTTATTTTGCTTTAAGCAGTCACCTGTATTCAACACTCTCACCGTTTTCATTTAGTAAACTTGATATGTTTATTATTTATGCATGCAATTGTTTATGTCTATATAATTATGCCTTGTGAAGAGCTGTTATGCTTAAACCAACTTAAGTGTTCTATTCTGTTCTGTATTTAACACGGTTAGCTATAAGGTAATTCATAGTTTTGTCTATTGGGGGAAAGAGTAAAGTATTGTTGTTCTGTTTACAGGAACATCAGGGCTGAATCTGGACACACTGAAAGAGAGCATGAAGCTGGCATCTACAGGGTCGTATGACTGGCAGAACATAGACATTAATCAGTTCCAAGGTAAATGTTCTGGGAGGATTTCAGGGCTGCAAGGTTATAAAGAGTTTGAGTTGAGTCTGAGACCATTCTCAAGCATTTGATTGGTCATTGAGTTGAGTCTGAAATCATTCTCAAGCATTTGATTAGCCATTGAGTTGAATCTGAAATCATTCTCAAAAATTAAGGCACAGGCTTTTGTCACTAATCTGGTATGAGGCCAGGGCATTGCAGTTAGGAACTGTTATTCCTTCACGTTTGAACAAAAGCAGGTTGAAAGTAAAGCAGAATGTGCCTTAAGGCACATTCTGCTTTACTTTTAGCCTGCTTTAAGCTACCATGAACTAGTATATACACAATATTTCCTATGGTTCTCTTTAAATTGGAACTTTTTTCTTCAGTGGAGCAAAAATCGAATGGCATAAAAAGGCAAATTTGTGATAATGGGTTAAAATATGATAAACTTAAACAAAACATGGAAATCAAAAGCATGCCTCCCTTTTATTTGTCATATATGAAGAGGCATCCTTAAACCGGTGTATTGCCAATGTAAATCCAAAAAAGTGTGCTTTTACATAAAAAAAGCTAATAATAGACAATTATTATGGATTTGGAGGTTGACATGGGAGGGTTAACTGTTCTCTATGTAAATACACGGCTTGTAAATGTGCCGTCAAAGCTATTAGGATTTTTCAAGATTGCACGGGTAATACGTGTACACCGGTCAAGGAAACAGAAGCATACAATGTATAAATATTAATGATGCAATTATGCCTACTCTTGTAGATTTGTTTGACACATTGAAACATGGTGAGAGCACAAACTGGTCGTTTAACCCAGAGCAGTTTGCTGATCTAGCGTCATCGCTGAACAACCTGTTCAGTCAGTCATCATCACAACACCAAACCAACAGCTACGATCCTATGACAGGTACGTGTCAACTGTGTTAGCTTGAACTTTCTTAATCCATTACCCCATAGCCTGTTTCTAGTTTTGGAGACAGATGACCACTTAAAGCAGGTTGAAAGTAAAGCAAAATGTGCCTTAAGGCACATTCTGCTTTACTTCCAACCTGCTTTAAGCTTCCATCTGCTGGGATATCAAAATCAAAAAAAAATTCTTCTTATGCATATTTGTTACTGTAAAAAAATATTTTCTTCAGTAAAGGAATAAATTATAGAGACGTAAAAAATATATTTATTGGGTAAATTAGATACTTATTTTTTTTGCATTTAATTTATTCCTTCACTGAAGAAATTATTTCCAATTTATATAGTTCATGCATATGTATCATGAGAAATATTTTCCAAATTGTCCTGATATTTGCATTGACTTTTGGGAAGGTTTGCATGCAAGTGTTAGGACAAGTATGCTATAGGCGAGCTATGCTGCTTTCAAATAGCTCTTGATTTGTTAAAGTCGCTTTGTATTATGTGACCATGGTAGTTTTAATAATAGGTGGTTGCTTAATGCAGGAAAAAAATAATGCAGAATGAGAAAGCTCCTTCATATCTTCACACTACATCAATTAGTGGTGGCGTCATACCAAATTTGACGATTACAGAATGTATGTCATGTTCGCATGAGGTACACATTGTGACGTATACACATTATTTTTGCCATTAGGACAGTCTATATGTATCATTTGCAAACAGTGTACATGTAGTTTGGAGCTTTCTGCATTATTTTGTACCATGTATTAACCCTTTCCCCATAGCTTTCTATCATGTATTAAAGCAGCATCTTGTCAGACTTGTCTGTAGAGAGTTCAATGTTTTTGTTTTTTCTCTATCCTAGGTACAGTGTACAATGGGAACAATGATCCACTGTGTTTAAAGGTTCCTAACGGGAACCTGCCTACAGGAAGTCCACAGATCTCACCAGCCTCTACAGTAAGTCCACAGTAGGCCTGAATGATTTTTGCACATTTCAAATATTAACTCATTACCCCATAACTTTCTTCTAGTTTTGAAGACAGGTGACCACTTAAAACAGGTTGAAAGTAAAGCAGAATGTGCCCAAAGACACATTCTGCTTTACTTACAACCTGCTTTAAAAGTTTTGATCTGCTAGGATGTAGAAACTAATTCTTATGATTCTTATTCATGACTATAAAATGGAACTATTTTCTTAAGTGGAGGAATAAATTACAGGCGTAAAGATGTGTATCTATGGAGTAATGGGTTAAACTGCATTGGGATAGTAAATGGGATCTCAACATTGCATACTGTGTACACTCAGATCAGACACAACATTATCAATGTCTTCACTGTTTTTTACCGCCATGGGTATCTATTGATGCAGGAGGCATATTGTGATTTTCCTGTGGGTCCATACAAGAATAACCAGAGTTTACTGTTTTGTTTAGCATCAACAAACCATACACAATGCTTTGATACTTATACAGCTAAATGTTGCCTTGAACCATTACCAACCCATCTATATCACCCAGCTCTGATTTTACCTCACACTTAATAAAGACTTGAAATATTTTAAATGGGTTATTTCCCACTTAACTAGATTTAATGTTTCATCCAGTGTCAACACTCTGACATGACTAGAATGTGTGGTTTTGCTTTGGACCATTTCCAATTTATTTATATCATTCAACCTCGATTTAACCTTGACCTTGACCTTAATCTTATTTTGAATTAAAAAAGTTTAATATGGATTATTTCCGGGCTAACCAGATTTTACAGTGTCATGTAGTGTCAAAACCAATTACTAGAAAACTTAAGTAAACTTAATATACTTACACAGTTGTTGCCCTAGACCATTTCCAATCCAACTCCATGTATATCACCCAATCTTAATTTCACCTTGACATATTTTGGATTTAATATCAAACATGTCAACAGGCGCATATGCGTTTATTGATACACATTACTTCAGTATTTTATTTTATTTCTTACAGACTGACAGCTTTGTATCAAGTCGGCCAAGAGTAGAAGTTCAACCAATCAACTATGCGAGCCCACCTACCCACTTACACGCAGATGAAATCGAAGAGGATTTTACAGACTGGGACAAGCTTTTATGAACACACAGTGCTTGAACTCTTGCCCCAGAATATGCAGAAAATACAGCACCATTCCGACTGTGACCTCTATTGTTGTTGTACACCAGAGACTGTGTCTCTACTCATTATACACATGCCATATGTGAAGCTGAGGAAATACGGATGCAGCAGTGTTCCAGTCTACAGGAAGAGCTATGAGGTGTAAAGCAGTGTCGCAGGCTGGCTCGGGATGAGACAGGAATTTGATTGGTTCTTGTTTTGGGCTATGTAGTGTGACTGCTACATATTCACTCATGTTTCTTGCATAGTTGTTCAAGTATATCGGGTTTGTTAAATCATTTACAGATGGAAGATTAGTATGGAATAAAATAGATACTCTCTCACTCTTGGTAGTGAAGTGATAGATATTTTAGTAGACTGGTTATTGACATTTCAATTGTATTCAGACTGGTTTTGTATCTGACATGGAAATCTGCTGAAATCATTTTTAGAATCAAATCTTTTGGTTTTTGTTTTTCTAAGATTTATGTTTGATAAGCTTTATTCATACATTCCCCATGAACATTACATGTTGTATCATCGTTTTTCAAAAACAAAGAGCTGGTCTTTTCTTCATACGCTTTCTGTTGACAATGTTCAATTTTGCAGATGGTATCTGTATTATGTTCCATAATATTGTGTGTCGAAAATGACTGCTTCCTGATAGCACAGATACTGTTGAAATACAAAGATTTGTAAATATTGAAATATAGAGCACCTGTAAATAGTGTGTTGATTTTAGATTACATTTAGAGTGACTGTCCCTGCTGGAGCTCTTCAGTGGGGAGTGCAATAAAAGGTAGAATTGGTCTAGGTATATTTATATCTTTGTATATGTTGGTCTAAGAGTTTACAATTTAACTGCAGAAAGCAGTAATAATGTTATTAAAGGTTAATGATACACATTACAAG
Source organism: Gari tellinella (assembly GCA_922989275.2). Classification (NCBI taxonomy): domain Eukaryota; kingdom Metazoa; phylum Mollusca; class Bivalvia; order Cardiida; family Psammobiidae; genus Gari; species Gari tellinella. The sequence continues at coordinate 24,497,544 of OV277870.1, forward strand.
TTAGCTCACACTCTTTAGAGTGAAATATTGATGGAAAGAATGGAGACCTTTCAAGGCAAGGGGCCTTCAATAAGCTGCCAGCTGTCTCCAACAAGTACCAATTTATTTTAGCTGAAGAGTGGTGTTATTGTATCATCATGTTGGAACATTTTCAGATAATCTTTTTCAATTTTCAAAACGATTATATTTTGACCATATACTGCTCCCAGCAGAATTACTCAAAGAAAATTTCTATGATTTATACCGTCAGTGTTCAAAGTTATAAAGAGTTTGAATCGAGTCTGAGATCGCTCTCAAGTATTTGATTGGTCAGATTTGAGCAGAAGCTCAAATCTGACCAATTAAAAGCTTGAAAAAGATCTCAGACTCAACTCAAATTGTAATGACCTTGGGGCCGTACTTGTATGGTATTGATGTTGTAAACTCTTAGATCAGCATAATACATAATCAATATGTAGTTTTACTTTCAAGTTTTGCGTGCAATGTTTGATTATCATATTCAGGGGCTGGTTCATTGGTTATGTTTAAAGTCATGTATTTTTGAAACACATGCACATCATTTGGCAAAGAAAATTAGCTTATTTTTTGTGAAAAGTTTGCTACTTTTAGTTCATTCATGATTGCTTTTGTCTTGCATTAACCTATTACTCCATAAATACACCTTTTTACACCTTTAATGTATTTTCAGTTAAGGAAAATAGTTCCAATTTGCACAGTCATGCATATGTACTATAAGGATTATCTTACTATTTCCTAGCAGATAGTTTCTAAAAACAGACTGAAAGTAAAGCAGAATGCGCCTTAACCCTTTCCAACATAGCCTGTTTGTAGTATTGAATATAGATATCACTTAAAGCAGGTTGAAAGTAAAGCAGAATGCGCCTTAAGTGCATTCTGCTTTATTTTCAGCCTGCTTTAAGTTATCATCTGCTAGTATATTTTGAAAATATTCGTATGATACATATTTTTGACTGTATAACTATTTCCTTCAGTGAAGGAATAAACTTAATGCGCTAAAAGGCGCCTCTATTGGGGAAAAGGTTAAGGCACATTCTGCTTTACTTTCAACCTGCTTTTAATTGGTCATCTGTCTTAACCCTTTCCCCCATAGAAGCGACTTTTAGCGCATTTAATTTATTCTTCTGCTGAAGAAAATAGTTCCAGTTTATACCCTAATGAACAATTACCATTACAAATATTTTATATAGCCTAGCAGATTTTAGCTTAAAGCAGGCTGAAAGTAAAGCAGAATGTGCCTTAAGGCACATTCTGCTTTACTTTCAACCTGCTTTAAGTGGTGACCTGTCTTCAATATTATAACTAGGCTATCAGGTAAAGGGTTAAAACCAGAAACAGGCTATGGGGTAACGGGTTAAGAAGCCACATAAATGTTTTTACTGTCAAATTTATTTTGAGAAGCAATTTTTGGTAGAAACATAGATATAGCTCAGGGCATAACTACTTAATACGGAATGAAAGTAATGCAGAAAGCTCCTATGATATATTCTGCATTAAGTTGTCGTCTGAATTGAAAGCTGATAATTTGATCTCCTTTTAGTGGACACTTAACAACAAATGTTTGACTTAAGTTTGGCCAGATCTTACTGTAGCTTTTTGCATGAATGCACAATAAGAAATAAAAGAGCTTTAAGAATGGTAGCCCTATCATTGTCAAAATGACATAGTAACGTTAACAAATTCACTGTCATGATGTCATCTGCTTTCATTTGTAAAGTTGAAAATTTAAGGCAGTTTGACTGAAAAAGCATTTACCGGCATATGAGGTATTAAACAATTTTAATCTTAATCAGATGTCACATTACACAGCATCTGATCAGGATCTAAAATGTTTGCACAGTTGATAATTATCGCCTTTTGCAGTGAAAGGGTTAAGCTCCCTTTAACAATTTCCTTATTCTTTGATGAAAGATCGAAGTGTTTTCTTAAAATCATACCCATGCATTGCATGAGTAAATTTTGCATGGTTTTAATGATAGTGGGCCTATAATATAAGGACATATTAATGTCTCCAAAAAGAATGGTTTGTTGTGCCTTGCAATTTCAATGTATTGCCTGTTTTCTGATTTATTTGCTTACGTGTTTATCATCATTTTAAATAGCTTTGCTAAAAAGGTTTTCATTGTAAATTTAATTTTAAACTACTTATTCTGTTACATATGGTACTTATTTCTTAATTAACCCATTACACTATAGCCTGTTTCTTGTTTTGAAGACAGTTGACTACGTAAAGTAGGTTGAATGTAAAGCAGAATGTGCCATAAGGCACATTCAGCTCTACTTTCAGCTTGCTTTAGCTACCATACATTAGGGTATAAAAACTTCTATATGGTGCATATCCATGACTATATAAAATCTTATTTCTTCAGTGGAGTAATAAATTAAAGCCATAAAATAATTATATATGGAGTAATGGGTTCAATGCCCACATTAAAATTTGATATAAGTAAATTTTAAACAGGCATGGCATCAACATTCCATTTAAAGCAAGATCTCATGATGTATAACTGTGCACTTCACATTGAACATGTTTGTATTTTCAAACAGTTTGTATTTCCGTCAGACTTGATTCCAAGTTGTCTTAGAGTATACATATGAATTCATTGTTTAATTTTGGTGGGCTATTACGTTTATTCTTATAAACTATCTGAACACTTAGTGGTTGTAATTATCTGGAGAATCTTAAATAGAAGTCAAGGATATATAGCTGAAAATTCAAGACCCGTAAAATGATTTATAGTCAGAGCATGGTTTAGATGCTGAAAGTCCCAAAATTAGTATTGTAAAGTTCAACTGTTGTGACCATTCAAAATAACACTTGATTCAGGAGTTCATTGTTATGTTTTACTTAAAAACAGTGTACCTATGAATTCTACATTTGTCCAATGCAAACAGTTTGACAATGATCAGAGGACTCCTTCAGGAAATAGTCAGAAATGGAATATATTTTATTTAAAGCTGAAATTGTTTGTTGAATGTTTTATGGATGAATAAGTTAATGCAGATGGCTGTTGAAAGTAAGATGAAATTAAAATAGAAAGCTTTTTCTTCACTTGCTCTTAACTTCCACCTGTCTTTTACATCATTAATTTGGACATTATGCAACAGCTAACAGGTTCAGATCATGTTAATTGAAATGAATATAATTATAGCATTAATAGATGAAATATTCATGTCTATATCAAGAAATTTACACTTTCTCTCATAATCTGCTGCTTCATTTTTGAAACAGGTGACCACTTAACCCATTACCCCATAAATACGCCTTTTTACACCACAAATTTATTCTTCCACTGAAGAAACTAGTTCCACTTTATACAGTAATGAATTTGCAACATAAGAAATGTATCATGTACCCAAGCAGATGGTAGCTTAAAGCAGGCTGAAAGTAAAGCAGAATGCACTCTAAGGCGCATTCTGCTTTACTTTCAACCTGCTTTAAGTGGTCACCTGTTTTCAAAACTAGCAATAGGCTATGGGGTAAAGGCACATTCTGCTTTACATTCAGCCTGCTTTTAGTTACCATCTGCTTTGATATAGGAAATATTTCTTATGGTGCACTGCATAAAATGGGACTATTTTCTTTAGTGGATGAATTAATTGAATTTGTAAAAAGGCATCTCTATGGAGTAAAGGTTTAAGTTAACTCTTTCCTCCCTGAAACTTTAAATGGACAATTCCAGTTTCCATTTTTGTCTGGTCTCTTTTTGACTTTTAAGGGTTGTTTTTGTCAATGTTTGTTATTATGACAAACAGTGAAGACCCTGATCAGAGGGCTCCTTTCGGAGCCCTCTGATCTGGGTCTTCACTGTTTGCATAGGACAAGTGTACTATTCACATGTACACTGTTTGAAAAGGACGCCTATATGCGGGACTAGGGTTCAAAGGGTTAATAAACATTTTATAGACTAGTATAAAGTATTTCAATGTTCATCAGGAATAGTTAAAACAAGATTATGATTATGTGTAAAAGTAAATGTCTCTTTGATGTTATGAATAATTAAGCTTAAGGACCCCTAATGGGATAAGAACAAAACCAGTATTCTACGTACAGCGATCGGCCATTCTTGTCACATGCAGGCTTGTTTGGAACCATGCTTTAGCATGGTTCTGAACAGGAGGGCAGTTATCTCATTCACTCCTGAAACTTTTAATGGACAGTTCAACTTTCAAAATAAGTCTAGTCCATTTTTGACTATTTAGAGTTGATTTTAACAATATATTTCAAAATGACTAATAGTGTTGACCCTGTCTACACTGTTTGCATGGGACAAGTGTAATCCTCACAGGTTCACTTATGGTAAATGACGAGTATACTGGTCACTAGAGTTGAACGTGTTAAAGAGAATGGTTGATTGCTCTCCGTATAGTTCTGATATCTACCGACATTGGCCTGATCTCATTAGGGATCCTCAACCTTAAGAATTGCAGGTATTGTCTCTATGCTTTAACTAGCATACAGTGAAGACTGTTATTCTTTCCTATTTAATCGAAACAAAACGCAATGCAATAAAACCCTAGAAAATGTAAAATTCTTGAAAATAATAACAAATCTTTTTAATCAGAGTGGCAAACAGTTTGAAGCCTGATCAGACGCCGGGTTACCCGGCGTCTGATCTGGCTCCAAACTATTTGCAATGGAAATAATTGTTTTAGAAGAAACCGGTTTTTAGAAGAAACCGGTTTGATTTGGAAAGAATAATATCTCCAGTGTAAGAAGTTGTCTCATAGCAAATAGAAAATCCGATAGATTAGAGATTGTCTTTTAAATCTTGTGAGTGCTCAACTATTTATATATATATATTTTATTTTGTACATATCAGATTTTGCTCCTTCTACTTTACAGATCTGTATTGTATACATGTACATGTTTTATGCACACAAATTGTCTCTTCTATTTCTGTTATGTAGATATTTTTAAATGTCATTCCGTTACCATAGAAACTTTCACCTTGTTACCTAGGATTCCATAATAAATCTAAATGTGAATTCCAAACAAGATTTTGTTGTATGTTGAGATCTTGTAGATATTTTTTTATTTTTTAAAAGTGAGATATTTTATTTTAAAATTTTAAGACACTTTGTATAGTGAATTATACAGTTTGACCTGTTCTAGGGGACAATTTACACGGGGGCCAACTAGGTATTACCATCAAAATGTATTGCTACGACAACCTATATATGGGTATTATAACAGATTTGTATTGCTACGAAGTCAGTGTACACAGTGAGAAATGTTTGTCTACGAAAACAAAGTTGCCTTCGTAGCAATACAAATCTGTTATAATAATTATATAAGTTGTCGTAGCAAAACATTACATAGTAATACCTAGTTGGCCCCCAGTGATTTAGAAGAAATGTCTGTAAAAAAGATCGTACAGTGGAGAAGATATTCTTTCCTGTTTGACCCTTTCCTCCATAGAAGCCCTTTTTAGCACCTTAACCTACACCTTTATAGAAGCATCACAAATGAATATTCAGTGATGCTGTTGAATATAGGTGGCAGCTTGAAGCAAGATGAACAAAAATCTTCTTCAATCTGCTTTAACCCATTACCCCATAAATACACCTTTTTACGCCTTTATTTTATTCCTCTACTGAAGAAAAAAGTTATAATTCATACAGTTATGAATATGTATGATAAGAATTATTTTCTATTTTCTAGCAGATGGTAGCTTAAAGCAGGCTGAAAGTAAAGCAGAATGCGCCCTAAGGCGCATTCTGCTTTACTTTCAACCTGCTTTAAGTGATCACCTATTTTCAAAACTAGAATCAGGCTATGGGGTAATGGGTTAAGCAGTTGCCTGTCTTAAATACATGTACAACTAGATATAGGTTATGTGTACTTTTGGCTATGGAGGAAAGGGTTAAATGAAATACAAACACAATGCATTAAAATGAAAATACATTTATTGAAAATAGTGATGATTCTATTAAACCCATTACCCCATAGCCTGTTTCTAATATTGAAGATACATGAGCACTTTAAGCAGGTTGAAAGTAAAGCAGAATGTGCCTTAAGGCACATTCTGCTTTTCTTTCAGCCTGCTTTAAACTATCAACTGCTAGAAAATAGAAAATATTTCTTATGATATATATTCATGACTATATAAATTGGAACTATTTTCTTAAGAGGAGGAATCAATTAGGTGTAAAAAGGCGTATTTATGGGGTAATGGGTTAATCTGGGTGGCAAACAGTTTGAAGCCATCTCATCTGGCTTGAAACCGTTTATTTTGCTTGAAGCATAAACACGTTTATTGAGAAAGTATAACATCTACTACACTGTAGTATGATGCTAAATACTGCTTTAGGAATTTCCTCATTAACCCTTCTCCTGCTAATAGTGAACATTTGCACTTTTGATGACAGTGTAGATCCAGATCAGACAGCTCCAGAACGATCTTTCTGACATTAGCAGGTACACTCTCTTGGGGATTTTTTGGGCCATATTTTATTAGGAAATGTAAAAGTTAAAATGATAGTTGTTCGTTATGGGCAGAGTTTTATAATTGAAAATTTAGCAGGGAAGAAGGGTTAAAAAAGTATTTATAGAGAAGTTCTTGTTTCTTTCTTGAATTGACTCTGAATGTAGGTTTGACTGTATAATGTTTGTTTTAATCCTAAGCTGCTGAATTTATGTTGTGAAGATGGTCAAGTGATTTTTGGTCTGTCTAACTTGTATCCCCCCAGTGCTTCAGATAATAGTGGGTAAACTGAACATTTACAAATGTTTCTCTGTTATGTTTCTTCTAAACCAATGTTGTGACCACTTGTTAGAATCGTCTCAAGGAGACGATTCTAACGAGTCGTCACAACATATGGTTTGGTGGAGAAATAAAAAAGTTAGTATTGAAACACCTACTTTATCCCTTTACCTGATAGTCTATTTCTAGTATTGAAGATAGGTGACTTCTTAAAGCAGGTTGAAAGTAAAGCAGAATGCGCCTTAGGGCGCATTCTGCTTTACTTTCAGCCTGCTTTAAGCTATCATGTGCTAGAATATAACAAAATATTTCCTTTAATATATATTCATGACTGATTAAATTGGAACTATTTTCTTCAGCGGAGGAATAAATCATATTCGTTAAAAGGCGATTGTATGGGGGGAAAGGGTTAAATGGGACTCTGATCCCACCAATATCATTTGATGCAAACAGTTCTGATCATAATAAAAGGAAGATGAACTTCTCACCTAACCAGGAAACTATTAGTTTTGACTAGGTGAAATAAATTGTATTCAATTTAGGAGGTATAAAAAGGTTTTCATTTGAAGTTTTGCGGATAATTTTTTAAGCAAACAATAAAGCAGGATAAAGAATTATTATTATTAAATTACTAACCCTTTACCCCATACTCATTTTAATGCCTTAAATGTATTCCTACACTGAAGAAAATACTTCGAATTTATAGTCAGGAATATGCAGCAAAAGAAATATGTTCTATATTCCAACAGATGATAGCTTAAAGCAGGCTGAAAATAAAGCAGAATGTACCTTAAGGCATACTCTACTTTACTTTCAATGTCTTTAAGTAGTCACCTGTCTTCAAAACTAGAAACAGGCTATGGGATAAAGGGTTAAAAGGTTCTGTAGAATGAATAATAACATGGAAATCATGACTCCTGTGTCTAAACTTTTGAAATGCTGAGAAAATCTATTACAATGAAGTTTGTGTGTCAAGGGAGACAACCCATCCCTTAAAAATATGCAATCAGTATGAAAGTGTTCATTTTGTTTATTGTGATTGTGCTGTTGATGTGAAAGGAATTAAGGAATGAAGTCAAAATTGCTGAAAATTAAATGTTTTGTATGTTTCTGGTACGAAGAAGTATTTTAATTGAGGCCCATATGGGGATGAATTTAATAATAGAACTTAAGAGTGGCTGATATAAACTATTTTTGTTTGAATCTCAGATAATATTTAATATAAGAAATGGCAAAAATCTTCTTTCTCAAATACAATAAAATCTCTTTATACCACTAAAAAGAATGCTAATTGAGTGTATAAAAATCATGTGATAGCTTAAAGCAGGGTGACAATAAAACAGAAAGCTCCTAAAGGAGCTTTGTTTTATTGTCACCCTGATTCAAGCAGTCACTTGTCTCAAACACCTAATAATTCACACAATTTAGTGGTCGTAAAAGAGAGATTTTACTGTACTGCTATCATCAGGGTTTTTTAACCGAGAGATAACAGTTTACAGTGCGTTGAAGTAATCTTTATCATCTAAGTTTATATTTGTTCTGTAATTGTCAATCACTGTATAATTATATATGTTCGCCATTTCAGTTCAAACCCTCATTTACAGTCTCTAAATGATGTCTAGTAACCAGAACCCTGTTTTTACAGTAAACATATATTCTTTCAGTTTGTTTGAAAGTGGAATTTTCCCGAAAGTAATCACAGAAGCTATAATAAAGTAAGACCCCATTTCAAATTAATCTATAATGTTGTTTTCATTGTTGATATTGTTGCTTGTAGTTTTATAGCTGCTGAGACGAAAAGGTTTTGCAGTAAAACCTTACTAAAACAACAGCTCACAATTTAACTTGGTAATGGTATTAAACCCTAAATTTCATGGCCTGTTTCCTCATTTTAAAGACAGGAGACCACTAAAAGCAGATTGAAAGTAAAGCAGAATGTGCCATAAGGCATATTCTGCTTTTCTTTTAGTCTGCTTTAAGCTACCATCTGCTTGAATATAGAAAATATTTCTTAAGATATAATTTCATGTCTATATAAATTGAACTATTTTCTTCAAGGTATGAATAAATTACATGCATAATATGGGAATCTCTGGAGTAAGACACCTGATGTAAGAATCAGCACCAAGTTTTCATGTGGAAGGTTGTTTTAGAGAGGTTTTATTATAGTTTAAATCTCAAAGTATTGTCAAGTTGAAATCTCAAATATATATATATACATGAAGTTGCAAATGGAGATAAGCGAGATTTATCAATTACTGCTGTGTTATGCTTTATGCATAAATATTGCTTAACCCTTTACTCCATAGATACACATTTTAAAGCCTCTAATTAATTCCTCCATTTAAGAAAATAGTTCCGATACATATACATGTAGTCACAAATATGCATCATCAAAATTATTTTCTATATCCAATCACATTAAAGCCTAAGGCAGGCTGAAAGTAAAGCAGAATGCACCTTAAGGCGCATTCTGCTTTACTTCCAATCTGCTTTAAGGTGGTTTGCGGGTCAGCTTATTCTGTGTCAGAATTCTTTGAAACCTTGATAAAATTGAAATATACCATATGGAGAGTGAAAAATCGTTAAAATAAAAAAAAGTACAGTGCCGTTTTTTTCTGACAGGACCTTTTGTCGAGAAAAGCTCCTTTTTTAATAAACAGGAATATTTTCTTTATAAAATGATATAACTCAATAACTTCTGTACATTCAAGTAAACAGTACATAGACTATAAGATATTGGGCAAACAAAAGTATTTCATGACATATTTTCTGGAAATATCAATATTTTAAAAAAGTCAAATTCTGAAAAAGGCAAATTACAAAAAATCTAGCTGTTTAACATACACTAATTTTACTCTTATTAGATAGATATAACTTAATTCTACTAGTCACAAAAATTTAATGAAAATCTACAGTAGAATTTACATTTTATACATGATTTCCTGAAATTCTGACAAAATGTTTACACAAAACGAGTAACCTCCCTTGAGTTCAACTTTAAAATGCCGTCAGCTCTAAATAATACCATAAGTCAAACCTGTAATAAGGAACCATTGAATACGGTAGTCTGTATATATTTAAAGGCTGGTGACTGCTTAATGCATAATAATCCTTTAGGATCTATCTTTTAGCATTATTTTTGTCCTGTGTTAAGCTGCCATCTGTCATATAGGCTATAAATCCTCATAAATTTAGCTGTCACTTGACTATACTTGCATATGATATTATTCATTATTACGTGACTAAACATAGCCTGTCCTTTGATCACCGCGTTATGAATTGACTAGTCACTAAAATCGGACAATTTATTAAAAAAAAAGTTTTGAAGCGAGTGGGAATCGAACCTAGAACCTTTGGATTGCAAGTCAATCACCGTACCAATTGCGCTAACAGAGAAGACACTGAAGCAGATAAAACTTTTCTTTATCTAAATTTTCTACTATAAGCACGTGCCGCAAAGATCAGGTGAAAGTCATCAGCATTTCTGGAACTCGAGATGTGGGCCGCCCGCTGTCGAACCACCTTAAGTGGTGACTTATCTTCATAACTAGAAACAGCCTATGGAGTAAAGAGTTGAAATTTTTCAATCACTGCTGTATTATGTTTTATGCATAAATATTGCATAAGCGTTAAATATTACATTTTGTATTTGTTTATAATTGATTATTTAGCTATACATGTACATGTATATTTTTAAGGAGAATGGCAATTTAATGCATGCTCTTATAATGGTCTGAATCTTCAGATCATTTCATCATAGAATGTGAAATTAATGTTTATTTTCAAGACTAGAGATAATGGTTTTTTCTCAAATATTTTCAGCAGTAAGTTCAGGTAGAAGTAATTTTGAGGGTATTAATAACAGTTTATGAAATAGAGATACAGTAAAACCTCGATATTAGGATCACTAATATGAAGGCTAGTTGTGTGTGTAACAGACAGGTGACTTCTTAAAGCAAGGTGAAAGTAAAACAGAAAGCTCCTAAAGGAGCTTCTGTTTCACTGTCACCTTGTTTTTCAGAAGTCACCTTTTGTAAACATCTAATAATTAAGACAATTTAGTGGTCTTATTAAATATTTACTGTAATATGTTTTTGAAACAATTTACAAAACTTACCTGTTAGAACTAATTACAAGAAGACTCATTAGTGGGGGTAAAAAGATTGAGAAGGGAATGTTCACTAGAAAGGCATGTTTTTTTGCAACAGTAAAATTTCTGTATTAGGGCTACTAAAAAGAAGGCTAATTCTATATTGCAAAAAAACATCCCTTTATAGTGAAATAGGGACTAAACTTAACTTGATGATTGCCCAATTAAAAGTTCAAGGGGTTAATGAGTTAATTTTGCAAGTTATCATGTACATTGATTTACAGGAAATAAGATTAAATAGTACTTCTGTTTCCGTCCAGTTTTAAATGTAATAAATGCACCACTTTAAGTTTATGTGAACAATGTGAATCCAATAAGACATAAATGAAATAAAACTTGTTTTCTTAAGCTAGCCTGTTTGGTTGTATTTTACCACCTTGAATATTTAAATTCCCTCCCTAATTATAATGGCCCTCCTAACAAGGATTGCCTTCTTACAGCAATGCTTGCTGCAGTCTTTGCCTTAAGTTTTTCAGACCACTTGCCCGAAAATGACAAAATCTGCTTTTTAGCTCACCTGAGCTAGCTTGAATGTCCGGCGTCCGTCTAGTGTTTACACTCTAGAGGCCATAATTATTTATCCAATCTTTGTTAAACTTGCTCAGATTGTATATTACCATAAGAGTTCGATTATGGTTGAAATCGGACCAATAGATCAAGAGTTATCTACCTTTGAAATGCTGAAAATCCATATTTAACAATGTTTACTCTCTAGAGGCCACATTATTTAGCCAATCATTCTCAAACTTGCTCAGAATGTATATTACCATAAGAGTTCGAATGAGTTCGATTATGGTTGAAATCGGATCAATAGATCAAGAGTTATCTACCTTTGAATTGCTGAAAATGCCATATTTAACAGTGTTTACACTCTAGAGGCCACAATTTTTCTCCAATATTTCTTAAACTTGCTCAGATTGTATATGACTAAAAGAGTTCAGATAAGTTCGATTTTGGTTGGAATCAGACTAATAGGTCAAGAGTTATCTACCTTTGAATTGCTGAAAATGTCATATTTACGGGTATTTACACTCTAGAGGCCACAATTTTTATCCAATCTATCTCAAACTTGCTCAGATTGTATATGACCATAAGAGTTCAGATGAGTTTGATTATGGTTGAAATTGGACCGATAGTTTGAGAGTTATCTACCTTTTAATTGCTGAAATTGCCATATTTAAGTGTGTGTGTGTTTACACTCTAGAGGCCACAATATTTTTATCCAATCTTTTTCAAACTTTCTCAGATTGTATAATTATGACCATAAGAGTTTGATTGAGTTCGATTATGGTTGAAATCGGACGAATATATCCAGAGTTATCTACCTTTGAATTGCTGAAAATCCATATATAACAATGTTTACTCTCTAGAGGCCACACTTTTTATCCAGTCTTTTTCAAACTTGCTCAGATTGAATATGACCATAAAAGTTCGATAAGTATGATAATGGTTGAAATCGGACAAATAGGTCAAGAGTTGTCTGCCCTTGAATTGCTGAAAATGCCGTATCTAACAGCGTTTACACTCTTGCAACTACAGTTTCAATGGATTTTGCTTATACTTGCACACAAAGTATATAGCTATAAATTTCTGAAAGGAGTGTAAGTATTGTTGAAATCTAATCATTGTGGCAATAGTTATCTACCCTTGATATTCTTTGAAATGCTAGAAAAGGCTTCATTCAGTATTGTTTAGGCTTTAGTTATCTGCCCTTGATGTACTCTATACTATACTCGAAATATGAGGTTGTATTCCAAAATTGTTTACATGCTATATACTACAAATTTGAATAGATTTAGATTAAAAACGGGTGAAACAGAAAGGTTAAGCTATCAAGCTTCAGTACAACAGGTGAGCGATATCAGGGCCTTCAGGCCCTCTTGTTTCATTGTAATATGCCAAATTCTAATGTAAATTCACTAGTTCTTAGGCAAATATTACTTGCCCGAATCAGAAATCACTTGCCCTGGGCTTCGGGGAAGTGGGTTAGGGCGAACACTGCATAAAGTGCCGATGAATGACGAGATGAGACTGATGATTTCAGGGAAGATGGTTTAGCTTATCTCATTTGTTGTGATGCAACACTTGAGGTCAAAACCCCTGACCTGCTTTCCATTTAGTTCTTGGCAGAGGGAGTTTATGTCTGTCTAATGAAGAGAAAGATTCTCGATGACAATTAAGCCCCAGGGGCCCGTTTCATAAAACTTCATATGACAAAAACGGCCGTATATCAAAATCTTAAATGCACTTAATTTCTCCATCTAATCCTATCTTGTGAAATCTCTTTGGAATCGTCTTTTCAAAATGATTCCAAAGAGACGTCGCAAAACAGGATTAAATGGAGAAATTAACAATAATTGAGACTTTTATAATCTGACTTACGACAACATTTTGTCGTATGAAGTTTTATGAAACGGGCCCCAGAACTTCAGCAAAGTAGGAGGGTCTCTGGGTCTCAAAGTTAGGAATCGGGCATTTGGACAGAAGAAACAGACACAGCATCTTATCTAGATCCAAACTGTTTGCGAATGTAATTTCAACTCTTTAAGGGTATTCAGTTCCCTCCCTATAACAACTCCATCTGAACAACATACACAATTTTTGTCTCCCCCTGGGTGCTGTTGTAGAAAGCGAGCATTGTTTAGTCAACATCCCATTAGGCAAGCATTCCAATTGATCCAGTCCTGAATATACAATCTTAAGAACTATTTTCCAGACTCTAGCAGATGGTAGCTTTAAGCAGACTGAATGTAAAGTAGAATGTGCTGTGCCTTAAGGCACATTCTGCTTTACTTCCAACCTGCTTTAAGTGGTCACCTGTATTCCAAATAAGTAACAGACTATGGAGTAGGGGATTTCATCACATGGGGCTGTTTCATAAAACTTTGTACGACAAAACGGTCGTAAGTCAAAACTTTTAAATACATTTTATTTCTGATTTCTCTTGTGAAAAATCTTTGGAATCATCTATTTAAGACTATTCTAAAGAGATGTCGCAAGACAATATAAGATAAGGAAATAAATAAAAATTGAGATTTTTATAATCTGACTTACCACAACATTTGTCGTATGAAGTTTAATGAAACTGGTCCATGGATAACAGTTAATTGTCATTACGGGGTGCAACGGGGTTGAATTTTCCCACAAGTCTGATCTGTACAAATGATTCAACCCACAACACGATAGTGGACGGACAGCACAGGGTATACAATAATACATCCAGTTTTCACAGGCTTATTAAGGACTACACTTAAATGGAACTGGCATTGTCCAATTACAGGGGCAAACGAGTTAATGCCATTTAACCTGTTACCTCTTAAATACACCTTTTAACGCCTTTAATTAATTCCTCTACTGAAGAAAAAAGTTTCAATTTATAATACTGACACAAATAAAAATCATAAGAAATATTTTCTATATTCTAGCAAATAATAGTTTAAAACAGGCTGAAAGTAAAGCAGAATGCGCCTTAAGGCACATTCTGCTTTACTTTCAACCTGCTTTAAGTGGTCACATTTCTTCAAATCTAGAAACAGGCTATGGGGTAATTGGTTAAACAGGGAGGAATAAAGTTTTGCCCACTGCATCTGTTATGTCAATTGGTACAAAAAAGAAAGATAAACACACTTTCATATATTTAAATTTTCATTTATTTTTCTGACTTTTTTAAAGATTATAAATGGTTTCCATGACAACAAGAACTGTACAAATAGAAATACTCTGATATTTACAGAAAAAGTGGAATAGTAGCTCCAACAATACTACAGGACTACAACAGGCCCACACAATACTTCTGATAGACTGGTCCTCAAATAAGACCAGATATACTGATAAACAAAGTGTAAAATGTACAAAACCAGTCCATGTGAAGACTGATCAAGAATTGCTGAATATACATGATTGTAAATTATTTAGAACCAGTCGGGTCATATTTTCTATGAAGAATGTTAACTACAGTAACTGATACACAAATATTTTAAACTGCTTGAAAATGGATAAAGCTACCAAAACATTTCAACCCTTTACTCAATAGCCTGTTTGTAATATTTAAGATAGGTGGCCACATAAAGCAGCTTGAAAGTAAAGCAGAAGGTGGTCACCTATCATCAATACTAGAAACAGGCCATGGAGTAAAGGATTACACAAAACTGCAATGGTTTATACAAAACCAAATAACAATTTTTTATACTTTATGCTAAGAATAAATTGATAGAAATAGTCAAAACAGATTAGATCAAGATCAGACATCAAGTAATTCGGAATCTGATCAGGAACCAAACTGTGAGTCATATAAATGTATAGTAAACAAAAGTTATTTTTATACTTAATTTTACATAAATATATTTCTGTTGAGTAACAGAATTCAATCTGGATCCAATCTGCCTGCAAACAGTAGCACTAAGTGTTAACAAAAATATCACTGGGCAAAATAAATTACATAACACTCGGTCAAATAAAATAGCACATTAGGCAGTCTTTGTCTAAAGTTATATAAACGATTCATTTCAATCTGTACATAGTCTTTACTTGCATCTTGTTAAATTACAGACAGGTGGATTTCTATTAATCCTTTATGCCATAGATATGCGTTATAACGCCTTTTTATTTATTCCTCCACTGAAGAAAATAGTTTCATTTATACACTTATCATAAGAAATGCTTTCTATATTCTAGCAGAAGGTATCTTAAAGCAGGCTGAAAGAAAAGCGGAATGACAGTCTGTCATTCTGCTTTTCTTTCAGCCTGCTTTGTCAGTGCCTTAAGGCACATTCTGTTTGACTTTCAACCTGCTTTAAGTTGTCATCTATCTTCAAAATCAGAAAGTCTATGGAGTCTAAGACATTAACTTGTGTAAGTCCACTTTAGAACATTATATTGGGTCATACTAGATATATGATGTCCTAAAATGTTAACACATTGAGACTGAACACAGTAGCGAAACACTTTGCTTTCGTTAAAAGAGAAAAAGAATCTGATTCTCGTATTTAAAGATCAACCGTTCCTAAATTCACCAAGAAAATGTTATCAAACTTGCCAAAAGTCTTGCTTTAAAACATTCGCTTAGGCTCGTTTAGGAGCATTTGATCTTTAAAGACAACTTGCAATAGATCCTCTATTTCTCTGCTTTGACATAAAAGATCAATTCAAAATAAACCAAACATTTCTAGTTCTATTCCTCTGATTTGTTACTTTATGATATGATAGGTATTCAATTTAATGACATAAAATTTTCATGACGTAAATGAATTTTGATGCTTTGAAAATGAGCATTATTAAATGATGACATGCATGAATATTCAAAATGTGCTTTCATGATATGAATAGTGAAGATGAAACTTTGTGAATGTATTTAATGGGACTGATATGAATATTCATTTTTTTGTGCCATGAGGCATGATGAATATTTAAAATGCTTTTTGATGAAGCTATGGAGTGGTTCACGCTGACTTAGCTTTTGCTTAGAGTTCTACCGTGACTCCAGATAAAGGGGAGTAAAGTCATGTTTCGAAGAGACAATTCTAATGAGTAGTCACACCATAGGATTTTGGAGCAGATATAAAAATTTAGTTCTCAAAATACTCCCTTCCTCTAGAGCTCTGTCTGTTAACATATCTTACTAATGTTTCACACATATAATTATATATATATCTATCGTCATAGTTACTAATATTTTGAGAAAAGAAAACCACCACTATCACATTACAACAAAAATACATAAACAAGGCTGGTTTCTTTAACCCATTACCCCATAAATACACCATTTTACGTCTTGAATTTATTCATCCACCGAGGAAAATAGTTCCACTTTTTATAGTCATAAATGTGCACTGTAAGAAAACTTTTCTATTTTCAAAGAAGATGGTAGCTTAAAGCAGGTCAAAAGTAAAGCAGCATGTGCCTTATTTTTGACCTGCTTTATGCGTTGACCTGTCTTCAAAACTAGAAACAGGCTATGGGGTAATGGGATAGACAAGTCATGGCACAAGAAAAGGCTCAATTAACCCATTTCATGCGGGATTCACTTTTAGGTGTACCTCTAGGCAAACAGTTGTGGGGCCTGATCTGAGATCAAACTGTTTGCAAATAAGTCAATTTTCTATCAGAAACTGCTAAAATATTTTGCAAATATTTGAGTTATACCCGCTGCAGACGACATTTTAAAATGGCCGCCAAATATTACCCAGCATACAATGGGTTAAATCTTAGCACAGTAGCCATGATCATGTGATCACCTTTGCAAACAGTTTGTTGTTGACATATCTGTGTTTAACTCATTCACCCCTGACATTTCTAATGGGCAATTCCATTTTCCAATTAAGTCTAGTCCATTTTTTTTTTTTAAATATTTAGGGTTGTTTTTAAGAATAAACTGCAAAATGACAAACAGTGCAGGCCATGATCAGAGGGCTCCTATAGGAGCCCTCTGATCTGGGTCTACACTGTTTGCATAGGACAAGTGTACTCTTCGTAGGTGCACTGTTTGTAAATGACGAGTACTAAGTTTGAATGTGTTAACACTCACAGGACAACTTGGTACATTCAGAATGGCCTGTCAAGCAGGAAAATTTGAATCCAGATGAAACACCGCATTATGCGGCATCTCATCAGGAGCCAAACTGTTTGACACTGTGACCCTATTTCCAAATATTTGAGAAAGTTCTATTTTTAGAACAGGAGCAGATGACAATTGTTGCAGACAAAAAATTTACTAAGCATTAAAAGATTTAAGAATACACATATTTACAGCCAAACTTTAATATTTCAAACTTGCTCTAGTGGAACATACCCATATTGCAAAATTAAAACTTTTCTGTTGGTCACTACGTCTCTATCAGGTTATCAGCATCATATGACAATTGTTGCTAATGCAAAAATTACTTAGTGTGCTAAGTGTAAATGACCATTCAGTGAAGGCATGGATACATCTTGAAGGCAATGGCTGCATTATGCAGTATAAAGCATTTCCTATTAACCCTTAGCCCCCCGAATAGATTGTCGTCTGCTATAAGTTTCAAAGTGCTTCAAAGTTGCTCAAAATTGCTGAAAATGTTGTCCGAGTGTCAAACAGCTTGGATCCGGATCCAAGCTGTTTGCATATGGAGCTATAGTCGTGAGTGGCAGGCTAAGGGTTAACCCTTTGCATGCTTAGAAATGTTTTCATTTTAAAAAATGTCACCTGCAACTGTTCTAAAATTAGCATTTCAAAACAGTCAAACTGTCAAACAGTTTGGATCCTGATGAGACGCTGCATTATGCATTGTACCATCTGGATCCAAACTGTTTGTAAAAGTAATCACTGTGGCACAATGACATATATGCCCCTTGCAAGGTAAGAGTTAATCTGCAATTAATGCTCCGTCCTTTTAAATGCTGGCTTAACCCATTACCCCATCAGCCTTGGAGACAGGTGACCTAATAATAGCAGGTTGAAAGTAAAGCAGAATGCGCCTTAAGGCACATTCTATTTTACTTTTAGTCTGCTTTAATCTACCATCTACTAGGATGTAAAGAATATTTCTTACGGTGCATATATATGACAGTATTAACCCTTTGAACCCTAGTCCCGCATATAGGCGTCCTTTTCAAACAGTGTACATGTGTAAAGACCACGGTCCTGTGCAAACAGTGAAGACCCAGATCAGAGGGCTCCAAAAGGAGCCCTCTGATCAGGGTCTTCACTGTTTGTCATAATGCCAAACATTGACAAAAACAATTCTTAAAAGTCAGAAATGGACTAGACTAAAATGGAAACTGGAATTGTCCATTTAAAGTTTCAGGGAGGAAAGAGTTAAATGGAAATATTTTCTTCAGTAGTCTAATTAATGTGTTTAGGCATATCTATGGGATAATGGATTAAGACTTTATACTTGCAATATTTGTTTCTCATCCAATGCCTAGAGCTCCAGATAAGGGGAGTATTTCAAACTAAAACCTTTTTTAGCATTAAACCCTATGGCGTCACTACTCTGACATTAGAATTGACTCTTCCAGACTATTCTAATGAGTAATAACACCATAGGATTTGGTGCTGACATGAGCATGAAAATGTTCAATTTGTTCAGTTTACTCCTCTTATATGTATCTGGAGCCCTGAATGTCCATCAGTCTCTCACTAAACAGATTATAGCTTCCTTGTGCACATGATTTAACATTCCCAGATAAATATTTGAAACTTTGGTTTCCATGGCAACGAAACAATTTAATTTTCCTATGGCTTATGATTTAATTAAGGCAATTCCATCAGAAACCTGCCTCCATTTTCTGTTCCGTCATAACATGACATGAAATCACGTAGCAATTACAACATTTGACATGATAAAATCCCAAGGTCACAGAAACCTCCCAAGGTCACGGAAACTGACTCTATATCAACTGGTGCCTGGCAACAGTTACTATAACTCCTGAGAAAAAGACTTATAGTCCAATAGTCCAACACTTTTGCCGTCGTATCACACTTACACAAATATCCAATCATACAGTGTTCTTTCCCTACACCGGCCCTTCAAACGACGACTTCCTCCTTACAACGACCCTTGCCGCAGTTCCCTAATCAGGACAACACTTTCACTTCTGCAATATGGGCTGCTTAAAATTGGTTGTCTGCTCCTTTCTCAAAGTTACATACAAGTGGACATTTTACTATATTAGATATAATGACCAGTGACAAACAGCTTGATTCCAGATCAGACGCCGCGTTACGCGGCGTCTGATCTGGATTCAATTTGTTTGCAAATGTAAGTCGAGTCTTACTGTTCCCTCCCTTTAAGGACTCCCTCCAAACAACACATACAATCCATGTCTCCCAGCGGGTGTAGTTGTAGAGGGGGATCACTGTTGAAAGAAAGTCTATCTTTGTCTCCCTCCAATGGAAAGCCATGTTTTATAGCACTATAACTGATCCCCTACAGGCTGATCCATCTGTCCTGTATCTACGCTCACTCATACATCCTGCGAGAGCTGCCATCGTTTTTGTGTGTAGTTATCTATGAATATTATTGCACCAAGATTTGTTTGTTTTAAATACAGAATAAATATTATCCTAGATCACTTGGGTCAGTGTGGTGGGGGTAGATGACCAGACCCGAATCGTTCTCGCTCCATCGCCATACGTTGTAGAGCTTCATGGTGAGCTTGTAACTGAAATGTACAAATAGATCAATGTTAACACATAACCCATAGCCTGTTTCTAGTTGTGATTCGTTTTGTTTGTCAGCTTCCATTTCTGCCATCTATGGGCTAACAGGTGACAATTTAAAGCAGGTTGAAAGTAAAGCAGAAGGTGCCTTAAGGCACATTTTGCTTTACTTCCAGTCTGCTTTAAGCTGTCATCTGCTAAAATTTAAGAAAATAACTTTTATGGTACATTTTCATGACTGTATAAATTGGAACTATTTTCTTCAGTGCAAAATCAATTAAATGTGCTAAAATGAGCAGCTATGGGGGAAAACATTAAAGCTGTTTACAGTGAAAAATATGTTTTTTTTCCGAATGAGAGTGCTTGTGCCAAGTCAATTATGTCCACTTCAACTCAGAATTTGATTACGCTCAAATCTATTTAAAACTCAAATTTTCACCAACCTTTTCAAAAACCTGACTTTTTACATTCAATTGCATAGCGTTTGCACGAAGTATCATTTAAAAGGGAAACAATTGACATAGCAACAAATCTGGGTTACTCACGATGAGGCTCAAACATAATGGTTACATCATAAGGATATTGTGTGCTTTAAAATTTTAGTAAATCAGGGCTCCATATAAGAGGGAGTTAAATGGACATATTCAACATTATCTCACTCATTTCAGCACCAAAGCCTATGGTGTAACTACTCATTACAATTGTTTGGAAGAAATGATTAACACATTTTAATGAGTAGTGACACCATAGCATTTAATGCAAATAAAGACTGAAGTTTTTTTAGAGCTCTGTGCCTAAATTTATAAAGCATTGGAGTTAAGTCTGATATAGTCTCAAGCATTTGATTACCAATCAAATGCTTAAGAACAATACCAGACTCAACTCAGAAGCTTTATAAGCTGGGATCCTGGTAAATTTCTAGGAGAATACAGTAGCAGTTATTACATTTACCTGTTGAGCCAGGGCGGGGTCAGAGTACGCCCTTCTGTAGAGGTCATTCTGTAATAATTCCTGCTCCCTGCTTGGTAACAATTGGGGTGGCATCCCTACTGGCAGAGACGGGTGGCTCCCTGGAGGGGTCTGGTTATTGGCCCCATTCACACCTGACATAGGATCTGCTCCTGTAAAACAAACAATTATGTTAATGAACATGTACATTAGGGCTCCAGATAAGAGGGGGGTAAACTGAACAAATCCAACATTTTCTCACTCATTTCAGCACCAATTCCTATGGTGTTACTACTCATTAGAATCGTCTGGAAGAGACAATTCTAATGAGTAGTGACACCATAGGGTTTAAAGCAGAAATAAAGAATTCAGATTTTGAAATACCCCCCTTATCTAGAGCTCTGAGTAGATTACCTATTAAACTCTTTAGTCAACAGTCTATTTCTGAGTTTAAAGACCGGTCAAAACATAAAGCAGGTTGAAAGAAAAGCAGAATGCCCATTAAGGTGTATTCTGCTTTATTTTCAGCCTGTTTAAATGATAAAGGAAATATTCTTTATGTTGCATATTTGTAATGGTGAAAAATTGAACAACTTTCTTCAATGGAGGAATCAATTAGATACGTAAAAAGGTGTTCTGCTGTAAAATTTTCACCTTTTCGAATTCTCCAATTCAATAATAAACTATAATTAACCCTTTACCTGATAGCATTTTTTCTAGTATTGAAGATATGTGACTACTTAAAGCAGGTTGAAAGTAAAGCAGAATGTGCCCTAAGGCGCATTCTGCTTTACTTTCAGCCTGAAGGAAAGTATTAAATATGACACATATTCATTACGGTATAATTTGGAACTATTTTCTTCAGCGGATGAATAAAATGAATGTGCTAAAAGTCGCTTCTATGAGGGAAAGGGTTAAAGTGGCAAACAGTTTGAATCCTAATCAGAAACAATTAATGTACCTAACTCTGTTTAGTTTCAAATTATGATTATCGTTGCATACATTTTGATCCAGATGAGACAAGGAGTAACATTTTAAAACAAAAGTAAACAACTATGTTTGCCAATAAAATATTACTTGGTATTCGAAGAATTTATCCAAGGCTCTGAATAAAAGGGAAGCACGGTTTGAAACAGACCAGCTGATTGCTGTACGTAGAGTACCGATTTTGGTCACATCTCCCTCAACCCATTACTCCATAGCCTGTTTCTAGTATTGAAGATAGGTGGCCACTTAAAGTAGGTTAAAAGTAAAGCAGAATGTGCCTTAAGGCACATTCTACTTTACTTTCAACCTGCTTTAAGCTACCATCTTCTAGAAAATAGAAATGATTTCTTACCATATATATTCATAACTGTATAAACTAGAACTATTTTCTTCAGTGGAGATATAAATTAAAGGCGTTAAAAGGTGTATTTTGGGGGTAATTGGTTAATAAGATGTGTCTGTGAAACACTACACCCCCTGGTGAGACTATGACCTCTAAATGACCTTGACCTGTCTGACATGACATCAGGTTGTACTATGCCATTAAAGGGCTTCTTGTGTACAGCACTCCCTCCCTACAACGGCCCTCCCAACAACGACTCCCTCCTTACAACGACCCTTGCTGCAGTTCCCTAAACAGGACAATTAAAGCTGACGACAACTTTTAGCAGACGATAATAAAGCAGAACAAGACTGCACGTTCAATAAACACTTATGCCCCCGGTGACATCCTTGACAATATTTTATGAATCTTTTCTAAGTCCAAATTAGGTCACGGTCAAGGTCAAACTGAGCATGGGTAATATGAGTCAATTGGTAATGGTCCAAGGCAAAAACTGTATAAGTATTGAAGCATTGTAGTTAGTAGTGTTGATGCTTGACGAAACGGTACAATCTTGTTAACCAAGAAATAGCCCATTTGAAATATTCTAAGTCCAAATTAGGTCAAGGTCAAGGTCAAAATGAAGGTTTGGTAATATGGGTGGATTGGTTGTGATCCAAGGTAACACCTGTATAAGTATCAAAACATTGAAGTTAGTTATGTTGATGCTAGACGAAACGGTAAAATCTAGTTAACCAAGAAATAGCCCATTTAAGATATTTTAAGTCCAAATTAGGTCAAGGTGAAGCTCAAAATCAAGGTTGGATGATATTGGTGGATAGGGAATGGTCCAAGGCAACAACTGTATAAGTATCCAAGCATTTGAATAAGCGATGTTGATGCTAGACGAAACGGTAAAATCTCTACCTGGTTACGGACGGACAGGACAATTACTATATTATGCCCCTGCATTCTGTCAATGCCGGGGGCATAAAAATCACATAGATAGACCAAATACGATATGGCCCAAAGATATTCCATCTTGAGGACATAAAAGTTGCTGTACAGAGGTTTGATAACGCCTGTATCCCACACTTACGAGAAAACTGGTAGACTAAATGCGACATGGAAGGCTCAAATGGAAGGCGTTCATGTTTAGACATGGCGCCCGCCCCACAGGCAGCAGCAGCAGGGGGTAATGAGCCTGCCCGCATTATCAACTCATTAGAAACCCGCTGCATGTAGATATGTTGTTCGTGAGTCATACGCTGCGTGTAAATTTGGTAAATCATTCGACTTGTCAATTGCTCCGACTGTAGCATATCTGGAATTATAAACGTGATTGGTGCCAGAACTGATAACAAAATAACACCTTACCTGGAGGAAGGAGATGAGGCGGTAAAAGAGGGTAGTGCATATTGGATGTTGGTATCGGTGGTGGCGGCCCGGGTCCATGTCCCAACAATTCTTGCTGATGTAGGTGTAGGTGCGTATGGGAATGTGCGTGCGTGTGAGTGTGCGCATGTTGGGCTGCGGCAGCTGCTGCCGCGGCAGCCGCCCCAGGCATTCCCGCCAGCTGAAGACGAACTAGTGGATCCTGGAGAGCCATCCTCTCTGCGTGATGCCGTTCTGCAGACAGCCGCTCTGCCGAGAGACGCTCGGCTGAAAGCCTCTCCATTATTGCAGCTGTGTACATCGAGGGCTCAGCTAACATAGGGTGCCCAGGGGGGATGCCTACGAGAAAACACCATGAAAATGTAGGCTTTAGTATGAGTAAAAACTCTTTTTGATTTATACTGCAACATAAGCAGATGCTATAGTACATTATACCATATGTTCTGATAAAACGATAACTTATATTATCAACTTAAAGTCCATTTCATATCAAACTCATGCAGTGAAATAGTCACTTTTGCAAATATACTATAATCCAATAAATGCTCTGTTCCCTTGATTTCCCCTTTTCTACTTTTTCCCCCCATTTCACAAAGCATCAGTTAACATATTCTCAAGGTAAGCAATGACTTTTATCTCCATTGCAGTTACTATTGCATCTGCTTGTAAATGCTCTTTGTAATTTGTGGTAGTTTTCACGTCAAGCCTTTTCACAGTTGTGAAGCTATACCAAAGATTTGTAAAAGCAAACTTTAAATACGTTCTTTATAAAATATTTTCTTTTGTGAAGTAGCGTCTTTTTTATTCATGGTATTTTCTCCAGCCGCGAGGCATGGGGTTTCAAAGTCACAACATACACAGAGCTCCAGATAAGGGGAGTATTTCAAAAACTGAAATCTTTATTTCTGCATTTAACCATATGGTGATACCACTCATTAGAATCGTCTCGAATAGACAATTCTAATGAGTGGTTACACCATAGGATTTGGTGCTGAACTAAGTGAGAAAATGCTAGATTTGTTTCGATTTACTCCTTTCTTATCTGGAGTTTACTCCCTCTTATCGGGAACTCTGATACAAACAGGTAATACACTGTGAAAAGACTTTTAGATGATTTGGCAAACTACTACCAACCAAACAAAGCCTAGAAAAGCGTGTATGTAAAACTAAAATGAGATATAAAATAGTTTGCAAGGAAGGAAAGAATGCAAACACACACACACACAACCACACATAGTGAAAAAATAAACCTACAAACCAAAATAAATAAGAGAAATGATACGTGAAAAAGAAGTACAAACAAAACTCAAGACTATATAAGGCGACCATTTTAAATACTTGTTTCCTTATTTTGCTTTTAGCCTATTACTGCAAATGCGCTTCTTTACACCATTGATATATTCCTCCACTTAAAACCCATTCTACTTCACTTTTAGCCTGTTTTTAGGTACTGCTAGGATATAGGAAATATTTCTCATGTTGCAATTTCATTACTGTATGAAAAGAAACTGTTTTCTTCAGTGGAGGAATTAATTAAATGCATATCGAGGGCTTGGTGCAAAACTATTGTAACTCCCTCACAATTGTGAGGGAGTTACAATAGTTTTGCACCAAGCCCTCGATATTATATTATGAAGTAATGGGAGAAGTGATCACTCAGTTAGGTAACAAGTAACTGCTTAATGCAGGACAGAAATAATGCAAAAAGCCCCATAGAAGGTTTCTGCATGCATTACTTTCATTCTGCATTACACACACACATAATATTAAATACTTCACAGTTTCTTCTATGGGGTGGTCAAGTTATACGAGATAAACTGTACATGCAAATATATCTGACAAACGTCTAAGCACGGACCAAATTTTAGCATTTTAGACAAAGATTTAAGCACATATCTTTAGAACTTGTAAACATAATTAGATGCAAGGGAGATAATAAAGAAACATACATAAGCCATCCAAAAGGGAGATAACTGAACTAAAACATAAAGCCAGTAAAATATTTTATTCATAGAGCAATTCTGTAGAGTAAGAAATCTAAATATTTATGCTAATACGAAATACATGAGAAAGTCTAGGTATTTCCAGACCATAACTTGGAAGAAAAGAGGAGACTGTAGTTTAAAACTACAGCTAAATTTCAAATATTTGATACCCTGACATAAACCTTTCCCACTATAGCTTATTTTCAGTATTGGAACTTTACCTCATAGCTTATTTTCAGTATTAAACCCTTCCCCATTATTTAATTGTTAATATTGGCAGCTTAAATCAAGCTGAAATTGAAGCAGAGTGCTCTTTAACCCATTACCTTATTAACGCCTTTAATTTATTTCTCCACTGAAGGAAATAGTTCTAATTTATACAGTTATGAATATATATATTAAGAAATAATTTTTATTTTCTAGAAGATGGTAGCTTAAAGCAGGTTGAAAGTAAAGCAGAATGTGCCTTAAGGCACATTCTGCTTTACTTTTAACCTGCTTTAAGTGGCCACCTATCTTCAATACTAGAAAGCTAGAAAGAGGCTATGGGGCAGTGGGTTAAAGCAATTGTTTATCCAAGCATACTTATGACAGGCTAAAAGTAAGCACAATGTGCCTTATAGTGCCAATATGTTCGACCATTAACCTGTTTTAAGTAGCCACCTGTTTCAAAACTAGAAACAGGCTTTGGTGTAATGGGTTTAACCCATTACTCCATTACCTGTTTTTAGTATTTAATATAGGTGACTACTTAGAGAAGGTTAACTCTTTCCTCCCTAAAACATAAAATGGACAATCTCAGTTTCCATTTTAGTCTAGTCCATTTCTGATTTTTAAGGATTGTTTTTGTCAATGTTTTGCATCATGACAAACAGTGAAGACCCAGATCAGAGGGCTCCGTAAGGAGCCCTCTGATCTGGGTTTTCACTGTTTGCATAGGACAAGTGCACTTTTCATATGTATACTTTTGAAAATGATGCCTATATGCGGGACTAGGGTTCAAAGGGTTAAAGGTAAAGCAGAATGCACCTTAAGGTGCATTCTGCTTTACTTTCAGCCCTGTTTAAGCTACCATCTCCTAAGAATACAGAAAATATTTCTTGCAATACATGTTCATGTGTATTTGGAACTTTTTTCTTCACTTAAGGAATAAATTTAAGGCGTATTTATGGGGTAGTGGGCTTAAAGCCATTACAATGTTTAAACTATGTCATTCTCCCCTAGCATCGCATCAATTTCTATTCAGTAGTGTACACTCTGACAAGTTTAACCCGCAGACACGCTAAACCCTCTCATTAACCATGTAACGTGGCATCCCAGACAAACAGTGAATATATAATATCCCCCAAAGGTTTCATTTCCCTACAACACGCTCAAGAGACCTTCTAAAGAGATATCTGCTCAAATACAAAAGTCTGCTTCATCGTTTCCATGGCAACAGACTTTTATCTAAGAATATATTTTCTCCCAAAGATTTGAATCGGCATGCATGGTAAATGGCGAAAATCCATGCTAAAATGGTTCAGATTTAAGTGCATTGGGAAAACACATACATGTACAGACAAGAGATTTGGGGTAAAGAAAGACAAGTTTCAATATCATATGAAACAGATACATTCTAAAACATTAGAAAATATTGTACTTCTTTCTAATACATTTTCTATAATGCTAAGTATCAAATGCTTTAGTATCAATGTTAAGTGCAAGTGGCTTCTCAGCCCTTTCTGCCACGGCTATGTGTTCAAATCATCTATGTGCAATGTATTAGAGGCATAAGGCATGCTTTCTGCTTTACTTTATCCTGCTTTAACTCATTCATCCCTGTAACTTTTAATGGACAATTCCAATTTTTCAATTAAGTCTAGTCAATTTTGGCTACTTAGGGTTGATTTTTACAATCAATTTCAAAATGACAAACAGTGTAGACCCTTATCAGAGGGCTCCTTAAGGAGCCCTCTGATAAGGGTCTACACTGTATGCATAGGACAAATATATTCTTCACAGGTACACAGTTTGATAATGATGAATATACTCGTCGCTAGGGTTGAATGTGTTAATGAAGCCTTTACCTTTATATTCCTATATACATACAGGCACTTTATAGCATAAAACAAGTAATTAATCTAAGACTAATGTTGTTTAATGATAAGTGAATTAAGCTGCTCAAATTCCTGCTATATATTAAATGAAACATCCTTTTTCAGTCAACATTATGTCGGCTGGTTTACTATCACATGAGCTTGTAATCAAACTAGCCTTTGAATTCAGTAATCAATGTCTACAGTAGGACAACCTATATACACTGACGATATAGACAGTTACAGTGGAGAACATGTTATTCTTTCCCAATACATATGCTTACGCTAGAAACCTAATGTCCATTACACAAACAGTTGTCATAGAGCAGGGCTCCAGATAAGAGAGAGTAAACTGAACAAATCCAGTATTTTCTAATTCATTTTAGCATCAAATCCTATGGTGTTACTACTCATAAGAATCGTCTCTTCGAGACGATTCTAATGAGTAGTAACACCATAGGGTTTAATGCAGAAATAAAGATTTTAGTTTTTGAAATACCCCCCTTATCTGGAACCCTGAGAGAGACTACAAAGCTCCCCAGCAGCACATTTTGAAACTTAAAAGCAGAGTATGAGGTCAAGGTCACATGGTTTGGTTTGGTTGGTTTGTTAACATCTATTTCTGCCATCTATGAGCTAATTGCAAACAGAGTTCAAACTTTTTGTGGCCATGGGAAGGTCTTAACCATATACATATGCATATCAAATATGAAAGCAATATCTCAAGGGACATACAATTTTTATGAGCATTTCCTTACAATTGTTTACCCCAAATACTATGCCGAGGGTGTTGTACTTTGTATAGGGGAGCTCAAAAGTTTGAGCAAGATCAGACAACAGGTAACAAGGCATCTGAACTTTATCCAAACTGTTTACTATTCAGATAAAAAATAATTGGTAACATTTTCAAAAAGCTGCCATTTTTATTATTTGTTGCCATTTATTTTATTGCACTGTGTTTACATTTAATCAAATTTAAATGGAAAAGAATAACCTCTTCTCCACTGTAAGTATCTGGTCAGATTTTTCTGGTGGCTAATTTATGTCTATACTGTTTACAATACTCATCAGTTAATGCCATGTGGTTATTTCTCATAATAAAGAAACAAATATTCTTAACCCCTTCCTCCCTGAAACCTCAAATAGACATTTCTAGTTTTCTATTTAGTCTAGTCCATTTTTGATATTTTAGGGTTGATTTTCACAATTAAGTCGAAATGGCAAACAGTGCAATATGCATGTAGGGTTCAAAAAGTTAAACAGAATATTAAATATCTTACCAAGTCTTTCCAATCGTTCCCTTTCTCTAGCCATGAGATCTGATGCAATACTAGTGGGCGGGTATATCCCGGGTATGTGAGGTGATCCGCCCGCAGAGCTGCCCGGCAGTACTGGGGGCGGGCCATATCGCCGCTGTAACTCTAACCAATGGGGATCCAGTGGGTTAGCACCAGGTGGCAGTAAACGATCTAAGCCTACAAATGAATACATGATTGTATATAATGTTAACAAAATTTGTACAGCAATTACTGTTCATCATTAAAAGCTAGCACATAATCTATTATTAAAGCTTTGTCAAATCATATATTCTATATTCTAGCAGATGGTAGCTTAACCCATTACCCCATAGCCTGTTTCTAGTTTTAAAGACAAATGATGGCTTAAAGCGACTTTTAGCACATGCATTTTATTCATCCGCTGAAGAAAATAGTTCCAAATTATACCGTAATGAATATGTGTCACATTTAATACTTTCCTTACTCTAGCAGGTAATAGCTAAAGCAGGTTGAAAGTAAAGCAGAATGTGCCATATGGCGCATTCTGCTTTACTTTCAACCTGCTTTAACCCTTTGAACCCTAGTCCCGCATATAGGCGTCCTTTTCAAACAGTGTACATGTGAATATTACACTAAGTCTTGTCCTATGCAAACAGTGAAGACCCAGATCAGAGGGCTCCGAAAGGAGCCCTCTGATCAGAGTCTCCACTGTTTGTCATAATGCCAAACATTGACAAAAACAACCCTTAAAAGTCAGAAATGGACTAGACAAAAATGGAAACTGGATTGGTCCATTTAAAGTTTCAGGGAGGAAAGAGTTAAGTAGTCACCTATTTTCAAAACTAGAAACAGGCTATCTGGTAATGGGTTAAATATTTGGCGACAAATCCCTTGAGAGTCAATGTAACTTTATATCAATGTCATTTATCATTTGAAAATTTATTTTTTTAATGACTAAGGGTAGAGTTACAGTACAGCTAATGCTCTAACCTGGAGGTTTCATTTCTAACTCGGCCTTCAGCTTATCCCTCATCTCCATAGACCGCAGCTCCTGTTCCCGTAGCTCCCTTTCTCGTGCATCTCTCTCACGCTTATCCCTCTCCAACTCTAGCTCAAGTCTGTGTAGGATAGAAGACAATATACCATTTAGTATTATATGTAACAAACACACAAGGAAGTGCAGTTCAAAGATCTAATATCAAGCATAAAATAGTTTGGATAGTAATTTATACTAGAAATTGATTTTTTAAACCACTGACATGGATCAACCTTGTTTGTTTAACTATGCACTATGTATAAGTATGTTTGTATTTACCCAATACCTCATGACCTATTTCTAGTTTTGAAGAGATGTAACCTCTTAAAACAGGTTGAAAGTAAAGCAGAATGTGCATTGAGGCACATTCTGCTTTACTTTCAACCTGCTTTAAGCTACCATCTACAAGGATATGGAAAATATTTTCTATGGTGCATAAACATGACTAATGAGTTGTCACATCGTACAGTTTAGTGGAGAAATAAAGGAAAATGTTAAAAATGTCAATTTTTCTTCACACTTATCTGGAGCCCTGTATATAACAACTTACAATTAGGCCTGATTGTAATGTCAGGGCTCCAGATAAGTGGGGTATTTCAAAGACTAAAATCTTTATTTCTGCATTTAACCCTATGGTGTCACCACTCATTAGAATTGTCTCTTTGAGACAATTCTAATGAGTAGTGACACCATAGGATTTGGTGCTGAAACAAGTGAGAAATTGTTGGATTTGTTCCGTTTACACCCGCTTATCTTACACCATAAGATTTGGTGCTGAAATAAGAGAGAAAATGTTAGATTTGTTCAGTGTATCCCTCTCTTATCTGGGGCCCTGTAATATGCAGTTTAATGGATGACTATAACATATTGCTTCATACCAGGTGTTACAAAACATTAACGACAGCATCATTACCATAGTAATTATTTATGACTAACTCTTTAGGAAAAAGGTTTCATCAATAATATAAACTGTATAAATATGTAATAAACAGTAAAAACAACGCTTATAGCAGGTAATCAATTCAGAAGCATGTAGGTCACTACTAGAGAAATTGCAATGAACTATCTCTATGCGCTTTCTGGAATACTTCATTCTAGATATACAAGGGGGATCTAAGGACACTGTAGTATTCTTTCACAGAATATTTCACAATTATGCAATACCAACAGCACACACCCTGATGAGACGCTGCATAATGCAGTGTCTCATCAGTGTCTACACTGTTTGCAAATGTCCTCTTTAACCCTTTACCTCATAGCCAGTTTCTAGTTTTGAAGACATGTGACCACTTAAAGCAAGTTGAAAGTAAAGCAGAATGCGCCTTAAGGCGCATTCTGCTTTACTTTCAGCCTGCTTTAAGCTACCATCTACTCGAATATAGAAAGTATTTCTTTTGTTGCATATTCAGTTTAGCTAAAATTGAAATTATTTTCATCAGTGGAGGAATAAATTGGAGGCGTAAAAAGGTGTATTTATGGGGTAATGGGTTAATAGTCAGTAGGCTTAAATGTTCTACAGTATATAATGTATAGTACAGTGACTTGAACTTGTACATAATGTATAGTACAGTGACTTGAACTTGTACATATCTCAACCCACCTTTCTCTTGAGCTAGGTGGATACATTGCAGACATACGTATCGGGTCCATGAACGGGTAGCCGAGGTAACCACCAGGCAGCGACCGAGGATCTTGTCCTGAAAATAAGCAAACAACTCCAGTTATTGTTACATTCTTTATATACAAACATAAACAAACAACTCCAGTTATTGTTACATTCTTTATATCCAAACATAAACAAACAACTCCAGTTATTGTTACATTCTTTATACCCAAAACTTATCAAAAGAAGACATCAAAATTTCTAAATTACTAAATCTATGTGTAACTATAGTGGGAGGGCTTTGTCTGTAAGACAAATATGATACCCAGGCTGGCAGACAAAATGACTAAGTTCAACTGGTAACTTTGTGAAAAATTAAAGAAGATCAAAATCCTGTTCACATGCCCATCTATGGTATATGTGCAAACAATCTTTTAAGTTATAAGGTTGGAGCTGAAAAATGTAGAAGTTAGCCGTGTTTTTTTTTTACAATATATGACAAAGTGACAAAGTGCAGACTCAGATCAGAAGGCTCCTACAGAAGTCCTCTGATCAGGATCTACACTATTTGCATAAGGCAATTATTGTACTCTCCACATAATCATGTACAGTCGAACTTAGATATCGCTTAATTCTAACTATCCGATTTGTCGACACATGAATTGCATTATTTCATGCTCTGTTCTGTCATACATACCCGTATTTCAAAGTTAAAACGTGGCTTAGCCACGTTTTAACTTTGAAATATGGGTATGTTCGACCTAACCGAGTTCGAGATATCGATGTTCAATTGTACATTGTTAGTGAACGACACAAATACATGGCACAAGGGGTCAACAAGTTTAGTTAGTAGATAATATTTTTGTAGTGAAGAGCATTTACAGTTAATGCATTTTCCTTTTTTCACAGAGAAAACAGGATCTGTATCAGAAAGAATTGATCTATGCTTAGTAAAGGTGCTTCAATTTGATCTGGTTCCACACTGACGTTCCCTTTATGAAAAAGGTATGAAGATAAAGTATTATCTTTCCAAATTAGCTTCCAACTAAAATACCTGAGATAATAATTTTTATCTCAATAACTCTTGATACCGCACCGCATCTCATATTTCAAGACATTATCTCATATTTCCAGACATAAATCCATTACTCCATAACCTGTTTCTCGCTTCAAAGACAGGTGACCACTTAAAGCAGGTTAAAAGTAAAGCAGAATGCACCTTAAGGTGCATTCTGCTTTACTTTCATCCTGCTTTAAGCTATCATCTGCTAAGATATAGAATATATTTTCTATAATACATATTCCTGACTATAATGGAACTATTTTCTTCAGTGTAGGAATAAATTCAAATGTGTCTCATGTTTCCAGCCATTAACCCATTATTCCAGAGCATGTGTGTATCTTTAGGGACAGGAGACCACTTAAAGCAGGTTGAAAGTAAAGCAGAATGTGTCTAAAGACCCATTCTGCTCTACTTTCATCCTGCTTTAAGCTACCATCTGCTAGGATATAGAATATATTTTTTATTATACATATTCCTGACTATAATGGAACTATTTTCTTCAGTGTAGGAATAAATTCAAAGGCATTTCATGTTACCAGCCATTAACCCATTACTCCAGAGCATGTGTGTAACTTTAGGGACAGTTGACAACTTAAAGCAGGTTGAAAGTAAAGCAGAATGCACCTTAAGGTGCATTCTGCTTTACTTTCATCCTGCTTTAAGATATCACCTGCTAAGATATAGAATATATTTTCTATAATACATATTCCTGACTATAATGGAACTATTTTCTTCAGTGTAGGAATAAATTCCAAGGCGTTTCATGTTACCAGCCATTAACCCATTACTCCAGAGCATGTGTGTAACTTTAGGGACAGTTGACAACTTAAAGCAGGTTGAAAGTAAAGCAGAATGTGTCTAAAGACCCATTCTGCTCTACTTTCATCCTGCTTTTACGCTACCATCTGCTAGGATATAGAATATATTTTTTATAATACATATTCATGACTGTAATGGAACTATTTTCTTCAGTGTAGGAATAAATTCAAATGCGTCTCATGTTTCCAGACATTAAAAGCCCGAGCTCTGTAACTAGAAGCAGCACAATAAACTCACACATTCGTAATTACTTCGGAAATGTTCTTTTAATGCCAAACTTATCTTAAAGCCGCTTGCTATCACAAGCATCTCCCATTTCAGATCTAAATTATAAATTTTACCACAGCATAATCATTAACTTAGATAGCTATATGCGTTTGACTTAACATTTTACAACTTGTAAGCCTGTATTTATGTTATCTGTGCACATTTTTATGGCCATAACATTCTGAAAGCCTTTAGTTTAAAAGCTTTCGCCAACCATTATGTACGCAAAAACCTGTTTTTAAGTACGTTTGATGATTTCAAATAATAACATATAATCTCTAATCAGGAAAATTGTGCAACAGAATGAAAACCAAAACCTACTCTAATCACATGAATTTACTGGTATTTTTTCTTGGAAATATGAAAGATTGCACAAATGGTTTGCTGGCAGATTAAAACAAGATAAAACTTCTGAAAATTCAATCCTAATCCAGCAAGATACAGCTAAACCTTGGTAGGCCTGCAACAGTGAAGCCCCAATACACCGGTGAAGATGTGAATTTTTCCCAACACCATTGACCCAATAGCCTGTTTCTAGTTTTGAAAACTGGTGACCACTTAAATCATGTTGAAAGTAAAGCAGAATGCGCCTTCAGGCGCATTCTGCTTTACTTTCAGCCTGTTTTAAGCTATCATCTGCTAGGATAAAGAAATTTGTTCTAATAGTTCACAATTATACACAATTATAACTTATTAAATTGGAACTATTTTCTTTAGTGGAGGAATTAATTAGAGGCGTAAATAGGCACACACATGGGGTAATGGGTTAAAATATACTCATTACATTTGCAAACACTGTAGACCCAGATCAGAGGTCTCCTTTAGGAGCCCTCTGATCTGGGTCTACACTGTTTGATTATTAGACTAGTATTTATTACACTACCCAGAATTCCAAGTAGGCTAGTTCATGTTTTGGTTATTTAAATCATTTTACACTGTGTCTGATCAGGATAAAAAATGTTTGCAAAGGTAATCAGGTGTGCAGTTTACCCATTACTCCATAGATACACATTAAATTGATTCCTCAACTGAAGAAAGTAGTTCCTATTTGTACAGTCATGAATATGTATCATAAGAAATATTTTCTATCTCCTAGTAGATGGTAGCTTAAAGAGCAGAATGTGCCTTAACCCATTACCCCTTAAAATGCCTTTTTACACCTCTCATTTATTCCTCCACTGAAGAAAAAAGTTCCAGTTTATACAGCCAAGAATATGTACCAGAAGAAATATTTTCCATATCCTAGAAGATGGTAGCTTAAAGCAGGCTGAAAGTAAAGCAGAATGTGCCTTAAGGCACATTCTGCTTTATTTCAACCTGCTTTAAGTGGTCACCTGTTTTTAAAGCTAGAAATAGGTTAAGAGGTAATGGGTTAAGGCACATTCTGCTTTACTTTCAATCTGCTTTAAGTGGTCACCTATCTTCAAAACTAGGAACAGACTATGGAATAGAGGGTCAAAAAGGCAGAGAACTATATTGTTTTTGGGCATTACATTTTGAGGCAGACACTATTATGCCTGGTTAAGTGCTGAATTAAAGTCTGTAGAATAACACACTAAACACTTCAAAATATTCATTAAGTATTACAAATCATAACTGTCTATTGATCTCAGACGTGCAAGAAGAAAAACAATTAGGCTTTGCACTTAGTTTTAACTCATTATATACTTTGTGGAAAGGCATCAAAGAATAGTGCCAGCAAGATTTCCTCATTGCAGGGTCAAACCCAAAGAGAATTAGGAGTACAGTAAAACCCCTCTAATAAGACCACTAAACAATGTCAATAATTTGATGTTCAAAACACGTGACTGCTAAAAGCAAAGTGAAACTAAGTAAAACAGAAAGCTACTTTCATCTTGCTTTAAAAATTTACCCCATAAATACATAGTGTTACACATTTTATTCATTCCTCCACTGAAGAAAATAGCTCCACTTTATCCAGTCATGAATATTCACCATTAGAAATATTCCATATATCCTAACAGATGGTAGCTTAAAGCAGGCTGAAAGTAAAGTAGAAAGCACCTGAAGGTGCATTCAGCTTTACTTTCAACCTGCTTTACGAGTTAACATGTCTTCAAAACTAGAAACAGCCTATGGAGTAAAGGGTTAAAGCAAGGTGAAAGTAACTGAAAGCATCTTTAAGCTACCACATGCCTTTCATACAATCAATAAGCCTTCTTTATAGTGGTCGTAACATAGAGGTTTTACTGTATATATTTACCTATAGCTGGTTCCCAGTTAGTAATACTGCCAGTAAGACTTCCTTATCATTATAGTCTACACAAATGAATATTAAGCTTCATTTATTACTGGTTCCTACCAAATAACACTGAAGGCAATATTTCCCAGTCACTGGTTCCCATGAATGAATATTACTGACATATCTCACCCATTGCTGGTTCCTGTATAAAACATTACACTAATATCTGGTTATTATCGACAAATACTGCCAAAAAATATAGTCAAACCTCTCTATTACGGTCACTAAATTGTGTTGATTTTTAGGTGTTTACAGCAGGTGACTGCTTAAAGCAAGGTGACCGCAAAACAGAAAGTTCCTAAAGGAGCTTTCTGTTTTGCAGTCACCTTGCTTTAAGCCGTAACCTGTCTTTTATACAATCAATTAGCATTTGTTTAGGTGGTGGTAATAGAGAGGTTTGACTGTATAGCATATATATATTGCTGGTTTCCATCCTGTAAGATTATGAGCATGTGTTTCCTATAGCTGGTTCCCATTTCTTACCTAGAGTATGAGGCTTTGCGTACTCTGACAGTTGTCTGAGGGCCGGAGTGTCTGGGTAGGAGCGCGGGGTCACACGATCCTGGTGCGGGTGTGGGTTATGTTGGGGCGGGATGTTACTTATCACCTGGGCGTCGGCTGTTGAGTTTGGAGGAGGAGTATCACTCTTTCTCTGCAATGATCAGTCATAGATATAGTGCTTGACATGTTAATTGGTGATATTGTTTTAACATATTAGGGGATGTTTTAAATCTATAGAGGATTGTTACATGATAATGTTATATTAAGGATGAGCAGCCCTAAAGAAATCAACCAATGTTGATCTTTATAGAGTACCAATAATATTAACTGATATTGGCCCAATATTTTCTCCCTTATGTCTTCACCAAACCCTATGGTGCTACTACTCATTGGAATCATCTGAGACGATTCTAGCGAGTAGTTACAACTATGGGTTTGACCAAAACAGTTTTATACAGTCAGGAATATGCACCACAAGAAATATACTCTAAATACAAGCAAACGTAGCTTAAAGCAAGCGGAAAGTAAAACAGAATGCGCCTTAAGGCACATTCTATTTTACTTTCAACCTACTTTAACCATTACCCCATAACCTGTTTCTAGTATTGAAAATAGATGACCGTTTAAAGCAGTTTGAAAGTAAAGCATAATGCGCCTTAAGGCGCATTCTGCTTTACTTTCAGCCTGCTTTAAGCTTCTCTCTAGTAGGATAAAGAAAATATTTTGTCTGATTCATATTCATGACTGTTTAAATTTGATCTATTTTCTTCAGTAGAGGAATAAATTAAAGGCGTAAAAAAGC
The DNA here is from genome assembly GCA_922989275.2 of Gari tellinella. Classification (NCBI taxonomy): domain Eukaryota; kingdom Metazoa; phylum Mollusca; class Bivalvia; order Cardiida; family Psammobiidae; genus Gari; species Gari tellinella. The sequence continues at coordinate 24,534,904 of OV277870.1, forward strand.
GTTTTTATCGGGGAATGGGTTAAGTGGACAATTGTCTTAAAAACTAGAAATAGACTATAGGGTAAGGAGTTATGTTGCTGATGTACCTTAGTTTCCTCCTTGGCCGGAGTGGATGGCGTTGGCAATTTCTTCACACTTTCTACTACTTTCCTCTCCACCACTGGTTTGAAAATGAGATCACAGCGAGAACAGGAATTGTGTTCACCCCGATTTAATACCTTGATAAAGCTGCAAGACAAATTGTCAATAAAAACAAATTAACAATGATTCAAATAGGTTGATAGGTAGGTAGGATTATAATATCCATTAAGATCAGTTTTTGACCTATTGATACAAATAAGTTCAGGCCCCAAGATTATTAAGCGTTTTAAGTTGAGTCTGAGGTTATTCTCAAGCATTTGATTGATCAGATTTGAGCAAATGTTCAAATCTGACCAATCAAATACTTGAGAACAATCTCAGACTCAATTCCAACATTCTATAACCTTGGAGTATTTTCAAAGCTAAAATCTTTATGTCTGCACCATACCCAATGGTGTGACTACTCATTAGACTCTTCTAAAATATATGATTTCAAGGAATAGTTTACACAATAGGGCATGATACAGAATAAAGGAGAAACTGTTTGAAAACATAAAGTTTACTTCCTCTCATCTCGGGCTCTGAATAAATGTGTATTTCTTAATATTTTTCAATAAGTAATTCATCTTACCATTCATTTGTATACATAATTTCAAAATGACCTGATTAACTCTTTCCTCCCTGAAACTTTAAACGGATAATGCCAGTTTCCATTTTAGTCTAGTCCATTTCTGACTTTAAAGGGTTGTTTTTGTCACTGGCATTATGACAAACAGGGAAGACCCTGATCAGAGGGCTCCTTTTGGAGCCCTCTGATCTGGGTCTTCACTGTTTGCACAGGACAAGTGTACTATTCACATATACACTATTTGAAAAGGACGCCAATATGCGGGTCTAGGGTTCAAAGGGTTAACCCTTTACCCAATAGCCAGTTTTTAGTTTTGAATACATGTAACCACTTAAAGCAAGTTGAAAGTAAAGCAGAATGCGCCCTAAGGCGCATTCTGCTTTACTTTCAGCCTGCTTTAAGCAACCATCTCTCAGGACATAGAAAATATTTCTGTTGGAATATTTCGTGGAGGAATAAATCAAATGCGCTAAAAGGCGCTTCTATCAGGGAAAGGGTTAAAGGGAACATATTTTTAATGCAAAATACAGCAAGCAATATTTATTTTTTTACAAAAAAGAGTCAATAACTAAAGGTAGTATTAAATACTTTTCCTCTTTCATATATATGTGTGAGTATGTGAAGGGATTTATTTAACCCTTGCTCCTTTAGAAGTGACTTCATTTGTCTTCTATTCCTTTTACCAAAAGAAGAGCTCTTTCATGATTCTACCATGCCCTTATGAGGAACCAAATGCATTTTTCCCCCCTGCATATTGACAAGTAGATACCTAAAGCAAGCTGAAAATAAACCTTAAAGCTCCTTCAGGAGCTTCCTGTTTTACTTTCATCCTGCTAAAAACAGTGATATATTTTAACCCTTTCCCCCATAGAAGCACCTTTTAGCGCATTCAGTTTATTCTTGCCCTGAAGAAAATAGTTCCAATTTATACATTCATAAATATGTATAATACAAAATATTTTCTATATTCTAGCAGATGATAGCTTAAAGCAGGCTGCTTTACTTTCAACCTGCTTTAAGTGGACACCTATATTCAATATTAGAGATATGCTATGTGGGAAAGGGTTAAACATATAAAACTATCTATGGAGAAGGGCTTACATGATTTTCATTAGTGAAGAACGATACAGCAAAACCTCTCTTATAACAACCACTAAAACAAATTGATTGTATAATTGACAGCTAACAGCAAGGTGACAGTAAAACCTCCTTTAGGAGCTTCTGTTTTACTGTCACCTTGCTTTAAGCAGTCACCTGTCTGAAACATCTATTACTTTACGTAATTTAGTGGTCAATATTAAAAGAGGTTTTACTGAATAGAAAAACATTATTGTGGGAGTTTTAACTGTACAGTAAAAAAATAAGTTTCTTACATTGCCGTTTTGCTTCTATGGATTTCCTTATTGCATGGTGTGGGTACTGGACCTGGGGTCAGGGTTCCGTCCCGCAGATACTCCTCATCCTCCATCTCTATCTCAATCTCCTCCACCTCCTTAACCTCACCTTGACCTCCCTGACTTTCAAACTGACCTTGAGGAGGAAGATGACCTTTGACCTCAGCCTGCGAGGTCAAGGCCGGCTCACCAAGTCTCTGACTGGTGCTGCTTGTTGTGGTGGTTGCAGAGTTCAAACTTAAAACCTGGGGCAGGGGATTTGCACTAGGAAGCCCGGGCTCGAGCTTTGGAGTCACTATCTCAAAATGCTCCTTTTGAGTGAAGCCCCCATTTGAATTAGCACACTGCCCCGACATGAAATTGCTGCTGTTGGATTCCTCCTTGTAAAAATCTTGTTTAGGAGACGCGGGTGGGGTAATCACCTCCTCCTTCACTTTCACACTATTTATCACATTTGTTTCAGATTTATTTTCACTAACTGCAGGTTGCACAGGCCCTACACTAGTAGCAGACGGAACAGGTCCAGTGTCCTCCGCCGAATGTTTCTGAGCTGGCAGTGGCTCAGAAAACGGTGACCGTGGAAACAAGTTATCAGGCAGGGGGCCCTGCGGGCGGAACGCAAATGCTGGTAGAGGGGGTAGTGGAACAAACCCCTGGGATGGAATCTGGGGTACACCTGGTATCTGTTGCCGTGGCAACGGTGCCCCTGGTAACTGAGGTATGAGAGTTGGTGTTTCTAGAGGTTGTCTGTTGGGGGATGGATGCTGGGGTTCTGGACGAGGGAGCTGGGACAGTTTGTCCCCTATTGTGGACTCGACTGGTATAGGAACAGGGGTAGATTTGTCTTGTTTGAGGTCCAGTTCAACTGGACTGGGCGTGCATGGTGGAGAACTGGAGGTTAGTTCGTCCTGGTTGGTCTCAATATCAGCATCGTTGGGCGTCTCCTCCGCACCTGAGATACTGCTGTCTGATACCGACTCGGAATCTGACGGACCCTGAAATATACAACACTGGATGTCACTCTTCTATAGATAAAACATGCATAATTAACCTTTTACTCCATAGATACACACTTTACATCTTATAATTTATTCCTCCATTGAAGAAAACAGTTGCAATTTATAAACTCATGCATATGTATAATAGAACCATTTTCTATATTCTAGCACAATGGTAGCTTAAAGCAGGCTGGAAGTAAAGTAGAATGTTCATAACTGTATAAAACAGAACTATTTTCTTCAGTAGGGGAATAAGTTAAATGTGTAAAACTGCATATCTTTGGAGTAATGGGTAAAAAGTTTAAGAGAAAAAATGTTATCTGAATATTATCTGCTGCTCTGTGTTAGTCTTGGAATACTCCTCTCATATTTGGGCTAGCTATGAATTTTGTAAATTCTTTCAGACAGAATGTGTTTTGCTAATAGAAAGTTTGAGTTTCAATGTTTTTATAAACAAGGCAGCTGTCAGCAGTGACTTGACAGTATCAACTCACAGGGAAAAAATTGCAGGGCTACAGATAAGCAGAATATTTCAAAAACTAAAATCCTCATTTCTGAATTAAACCCTGTGGTGTCACTACTCATTAGAATCGTCTCGAAGAAACGATTCTAATGAGTAGTAACACCATATGATTGGTGCTAAAACAAGTGAAAAATTGTTGGATTTGTTCTGTTTACACCTTCTTATCTTGAGCCCTGTCAGGGAAGAAAAATTGGAAGCTGTTAGAAAAAGCAGCACCAGTGTCATACCTACTTAAACAGTCGTGATATTTAAACAGAATTTTACCATGCAAAATTGTTGAGAACAATTATTCAAAAAATTTCTGAATTTAGTGAAAAAACTTCGGTCTTTAAGCATCAACATTTATTATGGGGGGAAACACGCTTATGTACGAAATCTGTTCAGAATTATTTGCGATACAGTCATGTGGCTTACAGTTAATTTTCTCTTTGAGAATTTTTCCTCGGAGTCTGAGCCCTGGTGATGACGTTTCTTGTCTTTTCCTGGACTCACTGAGGTCTGAAAGATAAAATACAAATAAGATACAGTCGAACTTGGATATCTCGAACTCGCTTAAAGACATTAAGCCATTTCATTCATTGATTCCCCCTCCATTGTTCCCACTAGGTGTCAAAATAACTGTAAAGCATGAGAAGCGTGCACTCAGCCAATGTCAGCAATCTCAAGTTTTCTATAGAGGCCCTCATATGCTCACACTCAAGGTTTTTTTTCAATGGGTTTTACAAACCAAACTATCCTATTATAGGTACGGGCCTCACATAAAACGGCTGACTGATTCTTTGCCTAGACATCTGTACAGTATTGTAACAGTAAAAGCATGCTATTCATGATTTAATCCTAACTTTTTTCAGACCAGGTGTTACCACCCAAGCTTGGTCATGTAATGTCTGACTCCCAACTATCGGATAGTTCGACACATGATCTGCTTATTTCATGCTAAGTTCAGTCAAACATACCCATATTTCAAAGTTAAAACGTGGCTTAGCCACGTTTTAACTTTGAAATACGGGTATGTTCGACTTAACCTAGTTCGAGAAAGCGAAGTTTGACTGTACAGATAAATACAGTGATGGCATAAGCTTGCAATGAATGATGGCCGTTAACCCATTACCCCATAGCCTACTTATAGTTTTTGAAGACAGGTGATGACTTAAAGAAGGTTGAAAGTAAAGTAGAATGTGCCTTAACCCTTTCCTCCCTAAAACCTCAAATGTACAATTCTAGTTTTCAATTTAGTTTAGAATGTTTTTTACTTTTTAGGGTTGATTTTTACAATTTATTTTAAAATGACAAACAGTGAAGACCCTGATCAGAGGGCTCCTTAAGGAGCCCCCTGATTAGGGTATACATGTACTCTGTTTGCATAGGACAAGTGTACTCATCACAGGTATGCTATCAATGAAGCATATATGCATGACTAGGGTTCAATGAGTTAAAGCAGGTAGAAGGCCCATTCTGCTTTACTTTCTGCCTGCTTAAAGCTACCATCAAATATTTCTTAGCAAGCATATCAATGAGTGTATAAAGGGTAACTATTTTCTTCAGAATAGCTTTTATGTCTTTTAGATCTACAAATAATAGTACAAAATAAAACATGCTATTGAACCAAATGAAATTTCAGTTTAAAATTAAACCGAAACACGTCACAACTCTAGAACTGCCGTCTTCCATCTTGAATGAACTGCAGTATTGCAATAGATGCTGTACTCTTTGAAGGAATAATCTTTCTGTTACAGCCTTCCACAGTCTTACGATTAGATCTTAATGAGTTTTCATTCATCTCGCATGATAAAAGACATCCAATTTTCACCATGATCAATAAAACATGCAACATGCTCTGTTCTCCTTTCTTCTATCTTCACACAACTCCAGTCTCTACAACTGGTTCAGATAAATCCTCAACTTTACTGATACTTCGGTGCACACAATCTTGATAAACATCACATTCCATCCTTTAATCCTTTACCCCATAGTATTACAACTGTTTCGAGTTTGAAGTCACTTAAAGCAGGCTTAAAAGTAAAGCAGAATGTGCCTTAACCCTTCACCCCATTGCCTGTTTGTAGTTTTGAAGACAGGTGACCACTTTAAGCAATTTGAAAGTAAAGCAGAATGTGCCTTAAGGCACATTCTGCTTTACTTTCAACCTGCTCTAAGCTATCATCTGCTACCATTTAGAAAATATTTCTTATAATACTTATTTATAACTGTATAAAGTGGAACTGTTTTCTTTAGAGGAGTAATAAAATTAAGGCGTAAAAAGTCGTATTTATGGGGTAATGGGTTAAGGCACATTATGCTTTACTTCAAGTCTGCTGGAAGTGCATATCTGCTAGGATATAGAAACTGTTTTCATGGTGCATACCCTGACAGTATAAAGTGGAAGTATTTCTTCTGTTGAGGAATTAATTGAAGGTGTAAAAAGGCATATCTATGAGTTGTGTAACTCCTCCCCATTCTCCCCTCAAACAACAAATGGATAGTCCCAGTCTTCAAACTAAGACAAGTCAATTTGTGACTACATGTACAGTAGAACCTCTCTATTACGACCACTAAAAAGAAGGCTAATTGTCTGCATAAAAGACAGGTGAAAGCTTAAAGCAATGTGAAGGTGAAACAGAAAGCTCCTGTAGGAGCTTTCTGTTTCACTTTCACATTGCTTTAAGCAGTCACCTGTCTTAAACGACCAATATTTGACACATTTTAGTGGTCGTAATAAAGAGGTTCTACTGTATAGTGTTTTTACATTACAATATATTGCAAAATGACTTACAGTACAGTGCAGACCCTGATTAGAAGGCTCCTTTAGGAGTCCTCTCATCTAGGTCTACACTTTATGTATTTGCATAGGACAAGAGCTTTTCACTGCTGCACTACTAATAAATAACACATATATATACACATCTTTGAGCATTGACGAGATAAAGCTTTGTCTATTTGGATCAGGCTCCCTACATCTTGCATACTAGGACAAAATAAAAGTTATAATTGAGAAAGATTTAATTATTAGCATATTTTTTCATACTAAACTAACATCATTAATCTTGACAATGATCCACAAGCAACAATATCGGGTGATTCTACCCAAGAGACCTCAATCATAATACATCTTCTTCGTCTCCCAAGACATTCATAACAACCAAGAACGCATTCCTTTCTCTCCTTATACTAAACAAATCCAACATTTTCTCACTTATGTCAGCACCAAACCCTATGGTGTCCTACTCATTAGAATCGTCTCGAAGAGACGATTCTAATGAGTAGTGACACCATAGGGTTTAATGGAGAAATAAAAATTTTAGTTTTGAAAATACTGTCCATATCTGGAGCTCTATTAATGAATCTTTCTTTCTCTCCCAAGACATTCATAACCACCAAGAATGCAAGCCTTTCCCTCCTATTGCATTTCTTTCTGCCTACACAACTCATGGGTTTTATTGTCTTTGTATGATGTAAAATAAATATCAATTATTCATGAAAGCATGTGTGAGCGTGCATTTTGTGAACTACGACAGGAGAAATGCGTGGATATAACTGGCCTAATTGTACTAATTCCGTACATTTGACAGTGAATCTTCAGTCACATAAGGTCTCAACCTTCCCCTAGACAGGGCTCCAGATAACAGGGAGTAAACAAACAAATCCAACATTTACTCATTCATTATAGCACCAAATCCTATGGTGTTACTACTCATTAGAACAGTCTCTTTGAGACGATTCTAATGAGTAGTGACACCATAGGGCTCAAAGCAGATAATATAGATTTTTTAGTTTTTGAAATACTCCCCTTATCTTGAACCCTTCCCCTAGACATGCCTTTATGCTTCTAATACGACTTGTTCAATTTCGAGCATCCTGACAGGTGGTTGCTTAACCCATTACTCCATAAATACGCTATTATGCCTTCAATTTATTCCTCCATGCCAAAATCGTTACAGTAAAATTTTTAGATTTCAACTTTATGCCATCGTTCTTGTACTGTATATTTACATTGTAGGGGGAGGGTCGGATCTAATGTTGTTATAACTTGTGACCCAACCCCAAATCTATGTATATATGAGGGAATAAAGATACGTTTAAACTAAACTATGGATTTGTTATGATTATACGCTGCTTTAACAGTATTTCAGTCATATCATTACAGGTGGAGGAAGACCCCAAGAAGCCCTTTATGCACTGATTCAGGCACAAATCTGCAACTGGGTAGAACTACCGACCTTCCCCAAGTCAGATGAACTACAGCAAGTTTCTGCTTTACATATATCCTACTTAGAGCAGTCACTTGACTATTTGCTTTACACAAGTGGCTTCAGAGGAAAGCATTGTTGTATTTTGCATAGACAGCAATTGAGGACAGGGTAAGGTATAAGTGTTATATAATCAGCTTACTCTTCATTTCTTCTTCTCTCTATCTCATAATCTGTGCTACTATTGCTACTTTTCTTCTTCTTTCTATCTGTGCTACTATTGCTACTTACTCTTCGTTTCTTCTCTCTATCTGTGCTACTATTGCTACTTACTCTTCGTTTTTTCTTCTCTCTATCTGTGCTGCTATTGCTACACGTGCTGACAGCTGATGGTGATGAGGGAATGAGAGATTTCTTGGAGTCACTGGAGGGGCTGTCAAGGCTGCTGACACTGTTACTTCCTTTCTTTTTGTCCTTGGAATCAGCCTGCAAGCAACAAATAAGATTTAATACAATATACCAGAATCATTCAGGATAACTGATCCCTGAAAAGAACAATCACTGAAGGTATTAAAGACAGGCGGTTGCTTAAATAGGGTCAGTGTCACACAGTTTGGATCCTGATGAGAAACCGCATTACGGGGTGTCTCATTTGTATGTAAACGGGACATATCTGCCATAAGCACGGTAAGAGTTTTTTTGTGTGTTTTTTTCTAAACATTGCAGACCTAGATGAAACAGATCCTGAAAGAGTGACTGGGTCTGCACTATTTTCTTATAAGACAAGTTTTACATGAGTGGGCACTCTTTCCTTAAGAAGATTCTCCCCTTTTTTAAGCTCATGTTATAATTCAGATGATCAATATTCACAATGGACAGTGCTCCAGATGAAACTATAATCTTCATTTCTGCCTTAAACCCAATAGTGTCGTTACTCATTAGAATCGTCTCTTGATTCTAACGAGTAGTTATACCATAGGATTTGGTGCTGAAATAAGTGAAAATGTCGGGACTTGTTCAATTTACTCCCTCTTATCTGGATCCCTGGGAATGACTGTATGCTTCCTTCAATTTCCTCGTGAAAACAGTTTACAGTTATTACTACAGCCATAGTCGTGCTAACACCTCATCAAACATTGTTTGTCGTGTGACATAAATTTTACAACACTGTCTTTTCTAATTACAATATTTGGATGCTACATGCAGCTTTATTTGTTTCCAGCAATTCATTTGAATTAACACGGCGGTTATGCAACGCTGCAAAAAAAATCCACTTGTCAATCGAACCATTTTAATTATTTTTCCACCTTATTCAATCTGATTATAAGTCTCTATCAAGTTTCATTAAAAGTTGCAAACAATATTAATTTGTTAGCTAACCAAATTTTTACAAGTTTCAGAAAGTTAATGGAGAAGCAGTAATGGTATTTGAACAGTTTTCACAGGGCCCTGCCGACAACTGGATTTAATTCAGATTCTAAAATGTAACATGGTGAAATAGTCTTGACTCAACTGGGATTCAAAACCAGTGCCTTTGGTTAACTATGCAAACACTGTAACTACTGAGCTATTGAGCCAACCAGTAAAGTACAGTAAAACCTCGCTATTACGACCACTAAACCGAAGGCTTATTGGTTGCATAATAGAGAGGTGGCAGCTTAAAGCAAGATGACAGTGAAACAGAAAGCTCCTAAAGGAGCTTTCTGTTTCACTGTCATCTTGCTTTAAGCGGTCACCTATCGTAAACACCCTAATAATTAACATAATTTAGTGGTCGTAATAGAGAGGTATTACTGTATACTTTTTCACCCCATCTCTGACCTTCATACATACAATTCTTTAAATCTGTGTTAACCCATTTACCTCATAGTCTTTTTCTTGTTTTGAAGATAGGTGAATACTTAAAGCAGTATGAAAGTAAACCAGAATGTGTCCTCTGATCTGGGTCTTCACTGTTTGCATCTAGGACAAATGTACTATTCACACGTACACTGTTTGCAAAGGACGCCAATATGCGGGACTAGGGTTCAAAGGGTTAAAAGAAGACAAACTTACTAAGTTATTATTTTGCCGTGTTAGCATATTATGGGCACCATTTAAGTCCCCATCTTTCACTGGCTGGAAGTATGGCGAGTCTCCAGTAGTACTGTCTATGGGACGATTTACACCATACTTCTTGAAGAAAATACGACATTTTGTACACAGGCGAGCACTCGGCTTTCCAGCATTATTCCAGTCTTTGGATACTGAAAAAGAAAATACACTTTATAGTCACTTTTAGGGCCCAAGAGAAGATAAGAGGGAGTTAACTTAACAAATCCAACATTTGTTTACTCATGTCTTAGGATACTGCAAAAGAATATACACTTGATAGACACTTTAGGGCTCCAGATAAGAGGGAGTAAACTGTACAAATCAAACCATTTCTCACTCATTTCAACACCAAATCCTATGGTGTTACTTATCATTAGAATTGTCTCTTTGAGACGATTCTATGGAGTAGTGACACCATAGGGTTTAAATCAGAAATAAATTTTTCATTATTTCTCATTTGTGTCAGCACCAAATCCTATGGTGTTACAACTCATTAGAAGCGTCTCTTCGAGACGATTCTAATAAGTAGTGACACCATAGGGTTTAATGCAGAAATAAAAAAATTATTTTTTGAAAGAATCCCCATATCTGGAGCTCTAGTCACATGATACTTGATACAAGAATGAAATATCAACAATGGCTGAAACAAAAGATTTTTCAAAGTCTATCTGTAACTATTTTCCGATCAGGTTGGTTTGTTATATTAAAAGCTCGTAATCATCAAGATGTCTTTTACTGTTATTACTTATCATTCTATCACCCATTACTTACATCTTTTCAGGCCTTTCATTCCTTCCTCCTCGGAAGAAAATAGTTCCACTTCATACTGTTTAATGTGGAACTACTTTCTTTAGTGGAGGAATGAATTAAAGGTATAACAAGACTGCGCGTTCAATAAACGCTTATGCCCCCGGTGGCATCCTTGACAATATATTCTGAATATTTTCTAAGTCCAAATTAGGTCAAGGTCAAGGTCAAACTGAGCTTGGGTATTACTGGTGCGTTGGTAATGGTCCAAGGCAATAACTGTATAAGTATAGAAGCATTGTAGTAAGTAGTGTTGATGCTAGACGAAACGGTAAAATCTAGTTAACCAAGAAATAGCCCATTCAAAATATTCTAAGTCCAAATTAGGTCAAGGTCAAGGTCAAAATCAAGGTTGGGTGATAATGGTGGATAGGGAATGGTCCAAGGCAACAACTGTATAAGTATCTAAGCATTTGAATAAGCGGTGTTGATGCTAGACGAAACGGTAAAATCTACTTAACCTGGTTACGGACGGACGGAAGGACGGACGGACGGACAGGACGATTACTATATGCTCCCGCATCTGTCGATGCCGGGGGCATAAAAAGGTGTATCTATTGAGTAACAGATTATGACAATATAGCACCTTATTTCTGCCCCTGTACGTAATAGTAAGTGGGACACAAACTCTGTTTTTATGGTTTTATTCTCCCAGAAAACAGCTTACTAGAGTTTAACAAGTGTATTACAAATTGTTTTCCCCGGAACACACAAATAAAAGAATTGTTCAATTTCAAATGGCACTATAAAAATAAGATATATGCAATCTTAAAACACTTGGGAATTACTTCAGGGCATTATATACTGTTCCTGTCATTGAAACAGACAGGAAATCTATAATCTGTCTTACAACTGAATATGAAAACTTTTACTCCAAAGCCTGTTTCTGACCACTTAAAGCAGGTTGAAAAGAGAGCAGAATTTGCTTTAAACTGTTACCCCATAGCCTGTATCTTGTAGCGAAGATAGATGACCCCTGAAAACATGCTGAAAGTAAAGCAGAATGTGCCTTAAGGCAAATTCTGCTTTACTTTCAGCCTGTTTTACACTACAATCTTCTAGAATAAAGATAAAATTTCTTATGATACATATTCATGATTGTATGACTTGGAACTATTTTCTTTAATGGAGGAATACATTTGTGTTAACTCTTTGAACCCTAGTCCCGCATATAGGCGTCGTTTTCAAACAGTGTACATGTGAATAGTACACTTGTCCTATGCAAACAGTGAAGACCCAGATCAGAGGGCTCCGAAAGGAGCCCTCTGATCAGGGTCTTCACTGTTTGTAATAATAGTGCCAAACATTGACAAAAACAACCCTTAAAAGTCAGAAATAGACTAGACTAAAATGGAAACTGGAATTGTCCATTTAAAGTTTCAGGGAGGAAAGAGTTAAACTACTGTCTACTAGGGTATAAGGCTTTTACATTGAGGTACATGTTCATGACCTTATAGATGGGAAATATTTTCTTCAATGGATAAATAAATTGATGATGTAAAAAGGAATATTAATGGAGTAATAGGTTGATCTTTACCGTGTTCATCCGATATAAATCTCTGACGCTGCTCAGATATGAATTTGTCAAACTTGTTAAGAATTCAAAGCATGTCTACTTTGTGTCTATAACCTGTGGCTCAGGGTGAGTCTTCAAGGCAAGTGACAATAGAGTATGTCATTTTCAGACTGGTTATAGATTTTCTACTGAATTTCAAGGAAGCCAGACTGGTTTTCTCACATTTTGCATGGAATTTATGTCAGCGTGATCAGAATACTTGTGCTTCTCAAGGAGTGTTACCATTACGAAAATCTAATTTACATGCAATTCAATGGTAATTACTAGTTACATACATGCTTCTTTTTGATAGGAGAATAGCATGTCTTCTTAGATTTGTGTTATCCCTGCAAATATCGAAGATATTATGCACTTCACAAATTCTATTGACTTTATTTAACAAATCCTGATATATGCCTTATGAAAGCAGACTTAACTTTTGGTCAGAGATTTCTAGTTCCAAAATTCCTCTTGCACGCTAAAGCCGAGACCATGAATTGGAAACGCCAAATGTCAGCGTCTCATCAGGATCTAAACTGTTTAGACACCCTTTGGCTCCCTTTTGAAATAACAAGATGTGTTAACTCAACATGACCATGACCTCTAAATGACCTTGACCTTGGTCGGACATGACCTAACTTGCACTGGGTCCAAGGTTATAAAGCGTTTGAACTGAGTCTAAGTGTGTTCTCAAGCATTTGATTGGTCAAATCTGACCAATCAAAAGCTTGGGAACGACTTTAGACTGAACTGAAAAGCTTTATAACCATGGAGCCTGAGCTCAATGGGCTTCTTGAGTAGAACAAGCAAAGCCTAATATGATGTCAAATGTAGTTCTCAAGTTATGGCAAAGGTTAGTGTGTGTTGCATAAATATTAGGAAATCTCAAAGTTTAGAAAAGTAGCGAAAAACAGTTTTTGTTGAATTGCAATAACACTTAAAAATTTCCAGAGTAGAGGGACTACTGAACAGATCCATCATTTTAACACTATTGTTTCAGCTCAAAATTCTATGGTGTAACTACTCATTAGAATCGTCTCGAAGAGACGATTCTAATGAGTAGTGACACCATAGGGTTTAATTCAGTATAAAGATTTTAGTTTTTGAATTACTGGTACTGAAGTGAGTGAGAAAATGCTGGATTTGCTTGGTTTAATAATTACTCCCTCTTTTCTGGAGCCCTGGATCTATTTTGTTATGAACCTACATTGTATTTCACTAAATTACAAGGCTGCTACACGTGTGAAAGCTTCAGTATCGACAAATTGTCCTAACGCTTCATCAAATGACACTCTGTTATGCAAACACATTCTTTCTAAAGCAAACAGAAAACGCGCATGCTTACAATCTATTCCTACTGACGAGCCGTTGTTAAATAAATGTAATAAAATCTTCAAGGGTTCTCAAATATGAATTAAAGTTTCATTCAAATTTACAATACCACTTTATACAAATCAGTTGAGCCAAGCCTTTCCACTTTAGTTTGAAGATAATGAAGCTCTGTTATCTGTACGAGTTTTCCGTGCCCTTCATAATTGTTCATAGAGGTACAGTGTTCCCTCCATACAACGGCCCTCCAAACAATGATTCCCTCCCAACAACAATGCTTGCTACTGTTCCCAAACAAGACAATGATATCTCTTTCACTGCTGCAATATCGTCTACTTAAAATTGTTGTTTGTTGTTTGTTGTTACTTGTCAGTGGACATTTTGTCAGGAGAAATATAATGACAGATGACAAACAGCTTGAATCCAGATCAGACGCTGCGTTATGCAGCGTCTGATCTGGATTCAAGCTGTTTGCAAATGTAAGACATGTCTTAATTTTCCCCTTTGAACGACTCCCTCCAAACAACACACACAATCATTGTCTTCCCTAAGGTGTCGTTGAAGAGAGGGAGCACTGTAGTTGAATAATGCAGAATAACCCTTTCCTCCATAGAAGCACCTTTTAGCACATTTATTTTATTCCTCCACTGAAGTAAATAGTTCCAAATTGAACAGGCATGATGATGAATATGAAACATAAGAAACATTTTGATTATTCTTGCAGATGATAGCATAAAGGAGGTTGAATATAAAGCAGAATGCTTTAAGTGGATACCTGTCTACAAGACTAGAAACAGGCAATAGAGCAAAGGGTTGGGACGGGTTATTACAGGGTCTACACAGTGTATCAGTCCAGGGCTCCAGATAAGAGAGATTTAACAGAACAAATCCAACATTTTCTCACTCATTTTTTAACCAAATCCAATTGTGTTACTACTCATTAGAATCGTCTCAAAGAGATGATTCTAATGAGTAGTGACACTATAGGGTTTAAAAAGAAAATGCAGATTTTAGTTTTTGAAATACTCCTCTCATCTGCCCCTTATCTGGAGACCTGAAAAAGTCAATATAAACAACGTAGATTCCCCCTATTACTCATACTTTCCTAAAACCTCCTAACTCATCCAAGCTGCTGGCATGCTAAATGTGTAATTTGTTTCAAAGCTTTGGCTTTCCAAATAAAGTTAAAATGTGATTTCCTCAAATAGTTTTCCAAAGCCATTGAAATTCATGGCTGATTAACCCCGCACTATTGAACGGCATTTAGCAGCCTTTCACTCAAATAGTTTCGAAATTAGAAAGTGATTAGGCCCGATGGTGCAGAAAATACAGTGATGAACGATGAAAAATGGCCTCGGATCATATTATCCAATCTGAACGATTTTCATACTCAACAAGTGACTACGACCAAACCTGCATCAACAGGGCTCCAGATAAGAGGGAGTAAAATTCAACTTTCTCACTCATTAAAGCACCAAATCATATGGTGTTACTACTCATTAGAATCGTCTCTACGAGACGATTCTAATGAGTAGTAACACCATATGATTTGGGTTTCATGCAGAAATACAGATTTTAGATTTTGAAATACTCCCCTTGTTTGGAACTGAAGTTAAACAACTTCAAAGGATTATGAACAATCAGGTCTTCTTATTAAGACAGGTGGATGCTTAATGTAGGATCTTAATGCAATACATGTACTTTCATCTTGCATTAAGTTGTCTAATGGGGTTTTGTTGGTTTTTTTTAAACGCTTAGTTTCCTATTGGATGGTCTTCAAGCACAAGTTTGACGGTCTAATGGGGGGAAAACAAACCAGAGCTCCAGATAAAAGGAGTATTAGAAAACTTAAAAACTTTATTTCTGCGTTAAACTCTATCGTGTTACAACTCATTAGAATCGTCTCAAAGAGACGATTCTAATGAGTAGTAACACCATAGGATTTGGTCTGAAATAAGAGAAAATGTTGGATATGTTCAGTTGACTCCCTCTCATCTGGGGCCCTAACAATTCAAACTGTTTTCAGAGCAGTAGAAGAATCAACTAACCCTGATCATAAACCTAGAATGCTGATTGAGATCAACTTTAACCCATTACCCCATAGCTTATATCTAGTTTTGAAAACCGGTGACTACTTTCAGCCTGCTTTAAGCTACCATATGCTAGACTATAGAAAATAATTCTTATCATACAATAACATATTCATAACTGTATAAACTGTAAGTTTTTACTTCAGTGAAAAAATAAATTAAAGGCATAACAAGGCATATTTATGGGGTAATGGGTTAAACTCATTAATTAATTGGGTAATCTCAAGCTGAAGTAGACCAGGCCCCGAGGTTATAAAACTTAAAACGAACTCTGTGCTCAAAACTCAGTTTTGATAACAGGCTCTAGTTTTTACAAAACACATTTTATTTGATTTTTGTAACCTTATTTGGATACATTATTACAGTAATATTATGTATGAAAATACTAGTTATAAAATAAAATGTTTGCCGAAGTGTTATGAGCTGAGAAAAATTCTGAGTTTTGAGCACAGAGTTCGATTTAAGTTTTATAACCTCGGGGCCTGGTAGTGCTGAGGTACTTACTGTGTACCCTCCATTTAACCCATTACTCAATAGATATGCATTTTTAGGCCTTTAATTTCATTCCTCCACTTTAGAAAATAGTTCAATGTATACAGTCATGAATATGATTCCTAGGAACATTTTCTATATTCTAGCAGATGGTAGCTTAAAGTAGGTTGAAAGTGAAGCAGAATGTGCCTTAATGTGCATTCTGCTTTACTTTCAGCCTGTTTAAAGTGGTCTCCTATCTCCAATACTAGAAACAGAAATGTGGGTATAGTTATGGTGGCTGGATGAACAAAGTATGTCATTGGGGTAAAGAGACAACTTAAAATACAATCTAACAACTTAACTGTCACATTAATGTGCAACTTCCATAAATATGGAACAACTAGGAACTGCTTGTATGACACCTATGTAAATTAATAATAAGCACATTTAACTAGCACACTTGAGGAGGGATCAGTATGAGTTTTGACGTATCTACCCATTACCCCATAAATATGCATTTTTATGCCTATAATTCATTCCTCAACTGAAGAAAATAGTTCTAATTTATAGTCATGAATATGAACAATAAAGAAATATTTCATATACCCTAGCAAATAAACCCACTAACCCATAATCTGTTTATATTTTTGAAGACATATGATGTGATGGCTTAAAGCAGATTGAAAGTACATTCTGCTTTACTTTTAGCCTTCTTTAAGCTACCAACTGCAAGAATACAGAAAATATTTCTTATGCTTCATGTACATGTAAAGTTCCATGTAAAGTGGAACTATTTTCTTCAGTGGATGAATAAATCAAGGGCAGAAACAGGCGTATTTATAAGGAAATGGGTTCAGCAGGGTGAATGCAAAGCATAATTAATGCGCCATAAGAGGCATTCAGCTTTACTTTCAAATTGCTTTAGTTGTTCACCACTTTTGTCTCCAAAACTAGCAACAGGCTATGGGGTAGCGAGTCAGAAACAGGCTATGGGGTAATGGGTTAACCCAGCACCCCAGGTCGTTGCTGTTTTTACCTGTGACAAAACAATTCTGACACCTATCGCTGTTCACACCATCGCTGTCTTCAGAGTCGTTATCAGAGTCACTGCCACTGCTATCCACTGAAACAGAAGAAAACAAATATAATCATAATGCTATATTAGCTCTTTATATATGCTCCTAAAAGAGCTTTTATTAGCTCTTTATATACACTCCTAAAAGAGCTTTCTGCATTACTCTTATCCTGCATTAAGCAACAAGTTGATTACGTGAGTTGGCACATAACCCATTACTCCATTAATATTTTTATGCATTTTAAATTTTAGTTCTACACTAAAGAAAATACATGTAGTTCCATTTTATACTGTGGTGTGAATAATGAATATGTACAAAAACTAATAAATATTTTCTATAACCCAGCAGATGGTAGCTTAAAGCAGGCTGAAAGTAAAGCAGAATGTGCCTTAAGGCACATTCTGCTTTACTTTCAACCTGCTTTATTATAAATTAAGTGATCACTTATTTTCAATACCAGAAATAAGCTATAGAGTAAAGGCTTCACTCAGGTTTAGACTGTATATACCATAGCTAATTACGTAGTCTCTTTCACAATTTCCTGGCTTTCATCCCTTCTCTGCAGGGAGGGTTTTTATACGTAACACAAATAAAATCATCATAGCCCACAAAACAGAATATTACTGTTTTCACAAACTACTCTGTTAGAGAAACTTCAAAAGCCGCTGATGAGCGTTTACCCTCTCCATCATTTCCCGCACACTTGCCATTTTTCCTTCTGTTCACACCCGCGGCTGATCAACAAGAAACCCCCCTGTTTCCGCATGTTATCCTACGCCTAATTACTTACCCAGATTGTATTGGTATGATTGCTTTATATTGTAATAGACAGATGCCAGTGAATTATGCAAACTGAGCCCCTTCATTCTGCCGCTCTTTTTTTTTTTTTTTAATATTGTTATGACAAAGAAAAATTTGCATTTTTAAATTCCCAAAATTACTGCATGACGTAGCTAAAATATGTTGACAAAGAAAAAGTTGCATTTTCAAATTCCTAAAATTACTTATGCTGCTCAAAATATTTAGATACAGAACGAGCTGCATTTTCAAATTCCCCAGGTTATTGTTTCGTTCAAATATTCGGCATAGGCACAGTTGTTTTTTCAATTTTCAAAATTTCTCTTTTGTCAACATCATCATACCTAATAGTTATATAATTTCAACATGCAGTTAAAACTGTGTTGTGCAAGCAATGGGAATGTTTAACGAGTTGCAATACAATTTTTTAAACAGGTGACAGCTAAATACAAAATAAAGAATATGCAGAGAGCTGCTTTAGAAAGCTTCCTATGTTTTCCAAGCTGTAAGCTGCAGCATATCTGAAAAGGATTATATATTTTTTCATTGACTACATGCTGTTCATTAAATTTTGTTCATGGATGCTCATTTACAAGTTTTCTTTATCTTTTTTTAATCTTTATATCTGCCATCAAAAGGTCATTGCAAATTATTTTTTATTTAATTATCATTGTATTAAATTTTGTATTTATTTCTAAGTATATCACTCGCTGTTTTAGTTATCTAGCATTTTCAAAATTTAAATGTTTACATTGCAAAATATTAAGCCTTTCAGGGCTCCAGATAAGACGGAGTTAACTGAACAAATCCAACACTTTCTTATTCATACCAGCACCAAATCCTATGGTGTAACTACTCATTAGAATCGCCTCGAAGAGACGGTTCTAATGAGTAGTCACACCATAAGGTATAATGCAGAAATAAAGATTTCAATTTTCCAAATCCTTATCTGGAGCCATGGTCATTTGACACGGCCATATATGGAAGGAGACTAGGGTGTCGGC
This sequence comes from Gari tellinella, assembly GCA_922989275.2. Taxonomy (NCBI): domain Eukaryota; kingdom Metazoa; phylum Mollusca; class Bivalvia; order Cardiida; family Psammobiidae; genus Gari; species Gari tellinella. The sequence continues at coordinate 24,553,942 of OV277870.1, forward strand.
AAGTTTGGATTTATCGTCCCACCGACAGGATTTCAGCTATATTGAGACAACCAGTCTATAGAGGTGCACACAGTATATTTGAGCAGATTGTTATTGCATTAAGAAACTATAATGTTTATGTTATCAAAGTTATTCTAGTGTTACTAACAAGCCTTTGAGATATGTGCAGTTCACAAGGCTGCAACGTTACTGATGATATCAACACTTGCAGTAAAACATATCAGTAGACCATATCACAACATATTCTCTGACAATGCTATAAGCAGACTTAACCCATTACCCAATAGATCAGGAATCCAGATAAGGGGAGTATTACTAAAAAATTTATTTCTGCATTAAACCCTATGGTGTCACAACTCATCAGAATCATCTCAAAGAGACGATTCTAATGAGTAGTAACACCATAGGATTTGGTGAAGTATGAGTGAGAAATGTTGGATTTATTCAGATTACTCGATCACAATTAACTTGAACCCTGGTAGATAACATATTCTTTATTAGTTAACATTTATAGTCATAAATATGTATTGTAAGAAATATTTTTTATATATTTTCTATATTATTTTAAACTTTTTATGCCTCTAATTTATTCCCCCACTGAAGAAAATAATTCCATTTTATAAGTCAAAAGTAGGTATAAAAACATTTTCTATATTCCAGCAGTTGGTAGCTTAAAGCAGCTTGAAAGTAAAGCAGACATCACCGTAAAACCCATTACCCCATAATACTCCTTAATTCACTCCTTCACTAAAGAAAATATTTCCATTTTGTACAGTTACAAATATGTATAAGAATATTTTCTATCCTCTAACAGATAATCTCTTAAAACAGGCTGAGAGTAAAGCAGAATGCACCTTAAGGTGCATTCTGCTTTACTTTCAACCTGCTTTAAGTGGTCATGCACCTGTCTTCAGAAATAGAAACAGGTTATGAGGAAACAGGTTAAAGCAAGCAATGTTTTAACTAGTAAATATTCTTTCAGCATTTATATAAGCTCTAAAACAAAGCTAATTGTATTTGATGGGAAACATTTGTGCACATGAATATTACATATTGGCAGTATTCATACAATATGCTTATAGATCAGTCAGCATTAGAGGCCATGCCAAGTATAATCTATAACTACGTACTGTTTGGTACTTTCGACTCGTAATCAGGGCTCCAGATAAGGGGGGGTATTTCAAAAAAACAAAAATCTTTGTTTCTGCTTTAAACCCTATGGTGTCACTACTCATTAGAATCGTCTTGGAGAGACGATTCTAATGAGTAGTAACACCATAGGATTTGGTTCTAAAAGAAGTGAGAACATGTTTGATTTGTGCAGGTAACTCGATCCCTCTTATCTGGAGCCCTGCTCGTAAACTGCATGCTAGCTGTAATAATGTACCTTTCAGATACATAATTACATTGCGATTTTTTTGTGATTTGTGAAAATTTTCCACTTAAAAAGTGTTTAACCCCCCCAAAAAATTGATGAAACAAGTCTTATTAGCCAAGCAACAATTAATTCTGTTACAATTAGACACTTTGCCTGTTTTCAGATTTAAAGACAATTGACAATGCTTAAAGCATACTGAAAGTAATTTAAGGCATAAGGTTTATTTTTTTATGTATCGCAAACATGACAAACCAACCTTTGATCTGGGTCTATACACTCTTTGCATACTATACATGACTTGTGTACTCTTCACAGGTACACTGTTTGCGGCAGATGTGTATAATTATGCTTTACTAACAGGGCTCCAGATATGAGGGGGTAAACTGAACAAAGCCCACAGTTTCTCACTCATTTCACCACCAAATCCTATGTTGTTACTACTCATTAGAATCGTCTCGAAGAGGCGATTCTAATGAGTAGTAACACCATAGGGTTTAATGCAGAAAAAAAGATATTTTGGTTTTGAAATACACTTATCTTGAGCTCTGCTTACTAAGGTTCAAACAGATAAGTTTGAAGCCACTCTTATATAACCATCAGGTCGTGGTAATCACCTTACTTTCTTGCTAGTAAACTAGGACTGTTTTTAGCTCTCGGAAGATCTAGCTAGAGCCAGAAGCAATACATATTGTCTATTTATCATTCTAAGTCTTAACTAATGGCTGCACTAACAGACAACAACAAGAATATCACAAAGGCGGACAAAAACTTGACAGAGATGCATTCACTGTTGGACGCTTGCTTTTCATCAAACCGAGCGATAAATGGGAGTCTGGTGTTCGGATGATTCCAGGAAGATGCCAAACAAATGAGCAAGACAAACTTTGCAACCTTTCTTGTATAATAATAACATTGCCTATCTATGATTATGATGGGTGAATGAGAGAGTCTTAGCAGATGAGGTGGTCACTTAAAATAAGATGAAATTAAAGGAAAAAGCTCTTATTAACAGTTAACAGCTAGATGAAATTAGTAAAGCAGAAAGCTTTCTGCTTTAATTTAGCCATAACCTGTATTTAACCCTTTGCCTCTGAATATTCATTTACGGTATAATTTACCCCTTTGCATTCAATGCACATTCTGCTTTACTTTCAACCTGCTTTAAGTAGTCACCTGTCTTCAAAGCTAGAAACAGGCTAACGGGTATGCATGAGGTAAGGGTTAAAACACCATCAAAGAGCCTTGAACATTTGAATCCAGGATCAGGACAGACAGAACCCCTCTCTCTAAAACTTGATCTATATTAGTCTTCACTTGGCTGCTTGTAATAGAAATATTTCTCTGCCCCAGTTCAAATATTGCAATCACCCAGTTAATACGGGAAAGTGTCTATGAATTTTCCAAAACTTGGTAGTCTGTGACAGGTTAACTATTATATAGCCTTACCTCCGAGCGCATCTGACAGTACGGAATGCTATTAAATAAATTTATACGGCCGCCAAAGTACAGGACACTAATTCCCTGAGATTTAATGTTTCCATCCAACTTTAACTTCCATATTTCCAATACTTGTAGACATGTCCGCCACCATAAAAGGAAATTCTCCGCTTTATATGCGGCGCGCAGTGCCGAAATAATCTATGCCACAGCCCCTTGGGGGACACTTTAAGTTTTGTTTACATGGAAAGGCTCATCTGAAAGTCCCCAAGAGGGTCCAGAACTCCGGGAAATAATTCTTTGATAGAGGATTATGGGATGCATTTCGGAGCTTAAGTATCATTTATGGTCGCTGTAGGAAATGGATTTCCATAAGAATGATAAGACTTTTCAGGGGAGACAGTTTACCTTTACCCTGCTAATTGGCACCGTAATCGCATTTGCAAACAGTCTGGATCCTGAACAGATGCCGCGTAACGCGGCATCTGTTCAGGATCTAGACTGTTTGACACTTGTAGTTCGAGGTCTCTCACTTCAAATAAATTTAAAAACAGTTTTGACTTGAAGGGTATTATGAAAGTAATGGAGAGCAGAGGATAGTGCCCTAGCAGAATATATGACGATACTATGACAAGACTATTACAGCTACTAGGTCAAGCATTTTATTTTATATGTAAGCCTTAATGCAGAATTCAATTTAACTCTATGCATGCTTGTGGCACAGAATTGATGTCCCATAGTAATTACTGTGTCTCATCTGGATTCAAACTGTTTGACACTCACTCTGATCCTGTTCTGGGTTTTTTTAAATTTCTTTTTGTAAAGAAAATTCTATTTATTTAACAATAGCAGATGATAGTTATTGATGCAGACGAAAAATTACCCAGCATCCAAAGAGTTAATGGTTATGACAGAACTGTAGGGAGTTTGGTATGTCTGTACAGTCAGTCATAAATAGTCTGTCCTCTACTACTGCAAACAATGTAGACACTTCTAAAAAATTCAATTGGTAGTTTGAAGTAATGACAGCAGCTTAATGCAAGACAAAGGCAACTCAGAAAGCTCTTATAAGAGTGCTACTTTCAACTGGCTTTAAGGGGTAACCAGCCTTTAAAACTTGAAGCAGGCTATGGGGTACAGGGTTAGTGCAGGACAAAAGTAATGCAGAATGCTGTTGTGTTTTTGTTTTGAGTGAATGGGTGTATTTTGGGTGATAGTGGGTGGGGTGGGGTGGGTAGCTTTAGGATGTTTTTTTGTTTTTGTGCAAAAGCTTTCTGCTGCTATCTGATCATGCTTGCAATGACTGTCCTGGGGCCCGTTTCATAAAACTTCGTACAACAAAAACGATCGTAAGTCTAAACTTTAAAATACATTTAATTTCTTATTTCTCTATCTAATCCTGTATTGCAGCATCTTTTTGGAATCGCCTTTTCAAGACGATTCCAAAGAGATATCACAAGACAGGATTAGATGTAGAAATAAATAATTATTGAGACTTTTATAATCTGACTTACGATAACATTTGTCGTACGAAGTTTTATGAAACGAGCCCCTGAATGGCAGCTGATTGTAAACAGAAGAATCACACGATTGACCGCAATCCTGAAGCAGAGAGCATTTTTTTCAGCATTCAGAGTGTTAGGGTCCGGTCTCTTCTCCCTGCTGTGTGTTTATGTGTGGCACGTTCTTCAGTTCATAATGCATGATCTAATAAAGCCCCTGTAATATAAGGCCCTGGGAGGATGCTTAACTGCCAATAAATGACAATAGACTCAACCCAAACCATAGTAAATGCTGCATTATAAATGTAAAAAGTTGCCATACCAAAGTGCTATTTCATTAATTATGCACTACGGCTAGACTCAAATTTCCATCCAACACATGTTAAACTGATGGGGAGAAAGCCTTGCAAAGGTCTTGCTTCGATTTTTGTTCGAGAAATATTGTTTCATATGCGATCATCAACTATATGATGCATGTAGTCCAGCCAGTGTCCTGCGACATATCAACAATGAAGTTATCAGAGCGCTGAAAGCCAGTGGATAGTAAATGAAGAACAAAAGTAATGCAAAAAGTTTCCTCTCATCTTTACCTTAACCCTTTCCCTTATAGAAGCGACTTTTAGCACATGCATTTTATTCATCCGCTGAAGAAAATAGTTCCAATATAAACCGTAATGAATATGTGTCATATTTAATACTTTCCTTATTCTAGCTAGTAAAAGCTTAAAGCAGGCTGAAAGTAAAGCAGAATGCGCCATATGGCGCATTCTGCTTTACTTTCAACCTGCTTTAAGTAGTCACCTATTTTTAAAACTATAAACAGGCTATGGGGTAATGGGTTAACCCTTTGAACCCTAGTCACGCATATATGCGTCATTTGCAAAGAGTGTACCAGTCTGAGAAGAGTACACATGTCCTATGCAAACAGTGAAGACCCAGATCAGAGGGCTCCGAACGGAGCCCTCTGATCTGGGTCTTCACTATTTGTCATGTTACAATATATTGTTGAAAACAACCCTAAATGGTTAAAATGGATTAGACTAAATTGGAAGCTGGAATTATCCATTTTAAGTTTCAGGGAGGAAAGAGTTAAACTATTTTTGAAGATTCCAAGGCTTGATTCGGACGACAAGGAGTAAACTGAACAAATAAATTTTCCCCTTTATGTCAGCACTAAATCCTATGGCTACAGATAAGTACTCATTATAATCGTCTCTTTGCACCATACGTTTTTCAAGAGTCATAAAGATTTTACTTTTTCAAATTACCTCCCTATTCTTGAGCACTGCATGCAAGATCCAAACTAATCAGCCAGGTTAACATTCAATTTTTGCAGAAAAAGTGTGTGCGATATCCTTTTTTCAACTTTTGACAAGCAACAGCGGTAATTTTTTGTCAAGTTCAAGGCAGGGCGAAATCTATTGCTCGAATTCAATAAAACACGATTGAAAGCATGTTGTTTTTGTCTTTTAAATGGAAGTAAAATATTTGTTTGTCAAAATCGCTAAGTGAAAACCCTGGTTTTCTCTTCACAGGAAATAGCATCATTACTTTTTTGTTGTGTGAAAGCAACACTGCAATTAAGTTAGACATGCTTTTAAATAGCTTTCCTAATAGTTACATTTTAGCCAATAAGAGAGAGCTGAACTATGTTTTAAACTCTACAGTAAAACCTCTCTAGTATGACTACTAAGTCGCTTGTATTTTAGGGGTTTAAGACAGGTGACTGCTTAAAGCAAAGTGACAGTAAAACAGAAAGCTCCTTTAGGAGCTTTCTGTTTTATGGTCTCCTTGCTTTAAGCCGTCATCATTCTGTCTTTTATACAATCAATTAAACTATACAATCAATTAGTCATCTTTTTAGTGGTCGTAATAGAGTGGTTTTACTATACTCTTATAACCATTTCAATGCTTTAAGTTTTCAAAATTCTTTAATTAAGTTTTTGAAAACAGTTTCTACAAAATTCAATGTCCTAACAATATTTATATGTTTGACAAACAGTGCAGACCCTGATCAGAGGACTCCATTGGGAGCCCTCTGATCTGGATCTACTCTGTTTGCATAAGAATATATATTATACTCAGTCCCTATACTGCAAAGGTTAAACCTATTCTGGTTTTAATAGCATTTGCTTCAAAGTCAGAAAACAGAAAGCATTGAAATTTACTCAGTTTAGTTTACTACTACTACTACTACTAAATCCTGAGTTTATTTTTCAACTGCTGTGGGTGTCCCTACAGGGGTAGGCAGCAGGCGGCTAGAGATTTAGTTTAGTTATATTTTTCATTGACGAAACTTGGAGTATATGAAACAGTTTGTTTCATGATCAGAAAGAACAAATAATTTGGTGTCAGATCTGTAATTTAAAATGTTTTCATTCGCTAGTGGAGTTTTGCATAATAAAGATAAATAGTTGCAATTACTTGTTAAAATCCATTTCTTGCACAGTGATGTAAATTCCTTGTGGGCCCATAATCAAAATTTATAATATGATTTCTGTACAGCAAAGTTGTTTTGGTATTAGAAATAGGAAGCCTTCGTAGGTATATTTTAACTCTTTGCATGCTAGAGGCAGATATGCCCAACAATGATAACCTTTGCAAACAGTTAAGATCCAGATGAGATGCCGCGTAACGCGGCATCTCATCAGGATCCAAACTGTTTGACACTCTGACCAGGCTGTTTTGAAAATTCTATTTTTAGAACAGCAGCAGACGAAAAAATTACCCAGCATGCAAAGATTTACAGGATATATATTTATTCCAGGAGAACACTCTAATCATGTCACATTACATTCTGTTTTAACCCATTATACCATGTAAGCATTTGTATGCTTTTAATTCATTCTCATCATTTCTTACGATACAATTTCATGACTGTATAAAAGGGAAAGTTTTTCTTCATTAGAGGAAAAATTCAATTGCGCTAAAAGGCGCTTCTATGGGCAAAAGGCTTAAATTGCGTCCAACAAAATATATATACGTACAGAATTCACTGCTAGCTGGACGCTGGGACCGAGTGGTGGCTCTCTTTACTCCGTGTCTACGGTGTCGACGATGAGGTCTGTTCGCTGCAGCTGCTGGTGTTTTCTTCCAGTAGTAATAATACTCCACCAACTCCCCCTGAAATATACAAACAGAAAAACTCATGTAAAATCTGTTTCTGTAAAAAACTTTTTCTAGCTGCGTACAACTCCTTGTCCCCTCCCTCAACATACATGCGCCTGAAGTCTCTACCCTGTCTAAAAAAATGCTCTGGAAAGTGGATATCGTGATCATGCAGTTAATTACAGTAACTGCTAAAAGTAACCCATTCCACCATAAATACACCTTTTTTATGCCTTTGAATTATTCTTACACTGAAGAAAATAGCTCCACCTTATAAAATTAAATTCATGAATATGTATCATCAGAAAAAGTTTCTATATCATAGCAGAATCTGATGATAGCTTAAAGCAGGTTGAAAGTAAAGCAGAATGCTCCTTAAGGCGCATTCTGCTTTACTTTCAGCCACGCTTCTTTAAGTGGTCACTGTCTTCAAAACTAGAAACAGGCTATGGGGTAATGGGTTAAAGCATGATGAAAGTAAGGAAGACAAGAGCACCGCAGTGCGGCAAAATACGCCCGTCACGGCCGGCGGGTGTCAAAGTCGTCCAGACTCAGGCTGACTGGAAAAAGTCGCCCGGAGTGTAGGCCCGACTATCAATCTCAAAAAGACTATGCTGTAGTATTGCGATAGCTCAAGTACTATCCCGATAGTATTGCGATAGTCAAGAAAAAAGTTCTGGGTTTTTTAAAAAATGCCCATTTTTGACAATAAAGGGGGCATAACTCTGCTAAAAATAGTCGCAAACGTCTGAAATTTAACAGGAACCAAAATTCACAGGTGCCTTCCCTGTATGATGAGAAAGCTAAATATGAAATTTGGTTACAATAGACAAAATGTAAGTAAAATTATTATCAGGAAACAATATATTGTTAAAAAAATTGTGTGAAGGGGCATAACTCTGAAAATACAGAGTCAAACCAAAAACCCGTAATATATATTAAGTCACTTCATTCATTGTATCACCATATCAAATTTGAAATCAATTGAATGAAAAATAAAAAAGTTCTGTTTTTTTTTTTAAAAATGCCCATTTTTGACAATAAAGGGGCATAACTCTGCTAAAAATAGTCGCCAACGTCTGAAACGCAAACTCGTCCGAACTATTGTAGTATGGAATATTTGTAGGAAGTTTAATCAAAATCGGTCAATAAATGAAGGTGAGAGAGCGCTAAGAAGAAAAGTTAACGGACGAAGTGTGGCTTATTTTAAATTTTAAGGATGTAAAGGGGCATAACTCTGCTAAAAATAATTTAACAGGAACCAAAATTCACAGGTGCCTTCCCTGCATGATGAGAAAGATAAATATGAAATTTTGTTACAATAGACAAAATGTAAGTAAAATTATTATCAGGAATCAATATATTGTTAAAAAATTGTGTAAAGGGGCATAACTCTGAAAATACGAAGTCAAACCAAAAACCCGTAATATATGTTAAGTAACTTCATTCATTGTATCACCATATCAAATTTGAAATAAATTGAATGATTAAAAAAAAAGTTCTGGTTTTTTTTTAAAAATGCCCATTTTTGACAATAAAGGGGCATAACTCTGCTAAAAATAGCCGCCAACGTCTGAAACGCGAACTCGTCCGAGCTATTGTGGTATGGAATATTTGTAGGAAGTTTAATCAAAATCGGTAAATAAATGAAGGTGAGAGAGCGCTAACAAGAAAAGTTAACGGACGGACGGACGTACGGACGGACGTACGGACAGCGCTGGGTATACCATAATACGACCGTCGATGACGGGCGTATAAAAACTCTTATAGGAGCTTTATGCCTTACTTTCCTCTAGCTTTAAGCAGCCACCTGCCATAAACAGACTTAAATTGAACTTGGTCTGCCAGGGGATCCAACTCACTGCCCCTGAATTGATGGTCCAATGTTTGACCACTAGACCAAACGTCATCTAAATCCAAACATATCGCAAAGGTAGTCACTGTTTCATAATTAGTGAAAAACACCCGGAAAACAAACCTGACCAATCGGAATATAGGACGACCCAGGACAAAAACTTATGCCAAGAGTTTAGTAAACCAGATAAAAGAGTTTGATCAAATAAAACTTGATTTGTTTTATATCCCCTCTGACAGCTGAGAGAGATTTTCATAAAGATATTTTACCAATAACCTATATATCATGTGGAATATCCTTGCCTAAGATAACAATGCATCAAACCTAACACATACTTAACAAACTGTATGTGTTCTGATCAGACAGATATTCCATAAATTCTGACACAGGGACCCACACTGCTTCATGTTCCAATTATGGTTCTAAAATATTCTGATAGTAAAGTAGCTACTATGACCCCAGGACAACAACTGTTTTGATGTAGAATTCTCCTATATTTGTATTCGGAAGGATATTCCAAACAAATTCCTCCATATATACAATCAAATCTATGTCTAGAAGCCTTTCAATGAATAAACATGGACATCTATATAGATAGATATCTGGTTAATGCAGGATAAAAGTAATGCAGAAAGCTCCCAAAAGGAGCTTTCTGCATTGCTTTTACCCTGTATTAAGCTGCAACCTAAATGTTTAATGGTTCAAACACCGTCTAGCATACAGTAGCTGAGAAAAGTTTTCATTGTACTACAATACCCTTGTAGGCAAATTATCTTTATTCCAAGATCCCCGACCATTACCGCTAAATCAGTCATTCTCACTACAGCACTTGCCGCAGACAGAGCTCCAGATAAGCGGAGTATTTCAAAAACAAAAATCTTTATTTCTTCATTAAACCCTATGGTGTCACTACTTATTAGAATCGTCTCGAAGAGACGATTCTAATGAGTAGTAACACCATAGGATTTGATGCTGAAATGAGCGAGAAAATGTTTGGATTGATTCAGTTTACTCCCTCTTATCTGGAGGCCTGTGGGAGATGTTATTTTCCAGTAGATTCATGTGAACTTTTATGAGTGGTAATGGAATCATATTATACTACTGCTCTCAACACTCCGATCGCTTTATCGGAATTGGTTTCGACAAGTTCCGAGGAATACAGGCTCCCAATTTATTTCTGATACACACCGCAGTCAGTTAAAAACATAATGTGCCTGATAGAGGGAGTTATCGCTCTTCTCATAAATTACAATTTTCAATAGGCAGCCGCTGGAATTATCTCCGACTGTTATGTCAACAAAATAGCACTGTGGGACCTTTTCTTGGAGATGTTTCTCCTGCACTAATCTTTTTCTATTGACACCGTAACCTATTAATTCTAATCTTTCCCCGAAAATGGACATTTGCACACAGTTAAGACCCTGATGAGACGCCATTACAAAGCAAGAGTTTTGTCAGGGTCTGATGCGTTTGATGCCAAATTTTAGAAAAGGATGTGTTTGAGAAATACTATTCCTACTTGTATCTACCTAATCAGGATTCAACCAATTTGGCACTTAGTTAAATTTGATGGTATGCTTAAAACAAAGAATATACTACAACAGAATGAGTTTTTGTAGCAGATATCATTTTTCTTGCAGACAATCATTTGATGGGATTAGGAGTTAATTTACTTGGGTGGTTAACACTTTAACCCATTGCATGCTGGGTAATATTTGGCGGCCATTTTAAAATGTCGTCTGCAGCGGGTATAACTCAAATATTTTCAAATTTTTTAGCAGTTTCTGATAGAATACTGAACTAGCTGCGAACAGTTTTGATCTCAGTCAGGCCCCACATTGTGGAGCCTGATCTGAGATCAAAACTGTTTGCAAAGAGGTACATCTAAAAGTGTATCCCACATAAAATGGGTTAATACTAGAAACCAGAAGTGTATACTTTTCAAACAATGAAGACCTTGATCAGAGGGTTCTGAAAGGTTAGGGTCCAAACTGTTTGTTTTACTTTTTCTGAAATATTTTCTCTAAATTCAACATCAACTGATCATTTCTCCAAAGTGAACCATGGCGTCTTATTCTAAAATTTCTGCATAGAAAGGGTTAAGGATCTAAGAAGACGTTTAAGACCGGGTGAGAACATAAACAACATAGGCAAGAATTTATCAAAATTATTTCTACTTTGTCATTGTGGCAAACATCCTACTTAGCGAAATTTAATACCTTTCAAAAGAGTGTTTGTGTATAACAAAGAGTGTTTAGACAATTTATTACAATTAGATGAAAGTATAACTTGATCCCTCCATGCTTAACTGGACAGACATTCAGACTTCTAATGACAAGATCGCTCCTCGCTGTCAAACGTGTTTGGTTCTCCTTGTGTTTAGATTTTATCTTAATTTTTTTAACCCTTAAATATCGATATATCACGCCGTAATACTTGTCTGCTGTGACACGTCTGTGAAAATTTTTCCAATTAAGATTTTTTTTTTTCCAAGCTCCTTTTATTGATAGCTTTTTTCAGTGTTTAAAACATGCAGTTGCTAACCCATTACCCTATAACCTGTTTCTAGTTTTGAAATTAGTAAAATGACCACTTAAAGCAGGTTGAAAGTAAAGCAGAATGTGCTTTAAGGCGCATTCTGCTTTACTTTCAGCCTGCTTTAAGCTAATGCCTGCTAAATATAGAAAATATTCTTTATCATACATATTTATGACTGTATAAGTTTCAACAATTTTCTTCAGTGGAGGAATAAGTTAGAGGCTTAAAAAAGGGTATTTATGGGGAAATGGGTTAAGGCACATTCTGCTTTACTTAATTTCAGCCTGTTTTACGTGGTCACCTATTAACTAACTAGAAACAGGCTGTGGAGTAGTGGGTTAATGGAGTGATATATTCCTTATCACTGGATAAATATACACAAAACCAGTCAGCTATTTACACAATCCTCCTATTACACATACATTTCTCCATGAAATTACAGCCTTATTTATACAAAACATTGAATGTGTTCATTTTAGATTGATTATCTGTCCATACTGTGAAACAGGCCCAATTGTGATCTAATAAGCTGGGCCCATACAGCTATTTACGAACATGGAATCAGCATTACCGACTCCCATTTCCTCATTGTTCCGATGATCAAAAACTCACTAGTTGTTTGTTCAGCCACTGAATGGGTACCATTCACAGTGACAGGAAGGGTATAATACAGGAAACAGTCAAACCTGCGGTAAACAACAACTTGACTAACCTGTCATCTAGATCTCATTAGCCTGGTCACATATATAATGCATGATAAAAGTAATTGATATTCAGAAAGCTCCTCACAGAGATTTTTGTATTTCTTTCGTTCTGCATTATAATTGCTGTCAAATATTTTCTAAAGAAAGTTTTCATTTGGATGGTTCCTGTAACTATTTGCATGCTGGGTAATTTTTTCCGTCTGCAACAATAATGTTGTCTGCTTCTGTTCTAAAGATAGGATTTTCAAAATTTCCATTTCATAACAACTGTTACACTTATTACTGGTCAGTTTGAAATAGTTTGGACCATAATCAGACGCCATGTGATGCAGTCATACTCAGACTGTCTCCTCAGGATCCAAATTGTTTGCACAGATTACCATGGTTTCAACGTTAGCATACAACCCCAAGAGTTAAACAGAATTGATGGGATGCATGACAAGGTGGACAGGGCCAAACTTGCATCTAGTGAATTATGGCAGTCATTGTAAATAAACTGCATATAGTATATAACAGCCTGCAATGTCAGACAAAAGATCTTTATCTCTTTGCATGCTAGCAGGCAGCTATATGTGCCACATTAATAACCTTTGCAAGCAGTTTGGATCCAGATGAGATGTGACGCCAAATAATGTGGCGTCTCATCAGGATCCAAACTGTTTGACACTGGCATTGATTTGGAAAGAAAATTTGAGAATTCTATTTTTAGAAGATCAGCAGCCGACAATTGTTGCAGACGTAAAAATTACCCAGCATGCAAAGAGTTAACATGTCTATACAGTACAGTGCCCTGCCAGTATGATCAGCAATCATGCTTTAACAACAGCTTAAAGCATGATGAAAGTAAAGCAGAAAGCTCCAAAAGGAGCTTTCTGCTTTACTTTTATCCTGCTTTATATTATAGCCATCTGCCATAGTCACCAAAATAAATCCATAAGTGATTTGGTATTGTTGTACTATTGTAGATCAATATAACTGTCAAATATAACAAACTCCATAGAATACAAATGCTACAAATTTGCCTCGGAAATTTGCAGCTAAAATACTCATATCCTGTTCCGCAGTGCTGCAACATAATTTCGGTATGTCACAGACAATGAAGCCATCCAATAATAATACAGGCTGATGGGGGAAAATTCCGAGTTGACAATAATGGACCGCTGCTTCAACATGGACCAAATCATAGAACATGATCGAATTAATCCATTACCCCATAAATACACCTTTAATATATTCCTCTAATAAGGAAAATAGTTCCAATTTATACTGTCACAAATAAAAATCATAAGAAATAGTTTCTATATCAAAGCAGATAATAGCTTAAAGCAGGCTGAAAGTAAAGCAGAATGCGCCTTAAGGCACATTCTGCTTTACTTTCAACCTGCTTTAAGGGGTCACCTATCTTGAAAACTAGAAATGGACTATGGGTTAACATTTTTTCTCAACCACTTCAATAATAGCTTTGATCAAGAGGCAGGTATATGAATCCCTTAGAATGGATGTTGCCTTGTTACACCTAAATATTTTTCTCCATTGCAGAGAATACAGTTCCACTTTACAGTAATTATTATGTACAATATAGCAATATTTTCTACATCCTAGCAGATTGTAGCGTAAGGCAGGCTGAAAGTAGAGCAGAAAGTGTGGATGCATTCTGGTTTGCTTTGAACCCGTTATAAATAATAACTTTACATGTCTTCAAAATTATAAATGGGTTATATTTATCAGTTTATTTAGGATTAAAAATTTGAATAATGAATAGATGTTTTTAGATCTTCTCAGCCCAATTAACCCATTACACCATTGCCTGTTTCTAGTTTTGAAGACAGGTGATTACCTAAAGCAGGTTGAAAGTAAAGCAGAATGCGCCTTAAGGCGCATTCTGCTTTACTTTCAGCCTGCTTTAAGCTATTATCTGCTAGAATATGGGAAATATTTCTTATGACTCCTACTTGTAACAGTATAAATTGGAACTATTTTCATCAGTAGAGAAATAAATTAAAGGCGTAAAAAGGCGTATTTATGAGGGAATATGGGTTAAAGGACAGTGACTTACCAAAGCAGGTGACACGAATATGTCTAGCCACCAAGACCCCCAGACAGAGAATAAGATATTGTTTCATCTCACCCCTTCTCTATCTCTCTACTATTTCAGCACGATTATCACTCCATCTCAAAGAGGCCTAAATGATACATGGAAACTATCCCCACCCATTTCATTGAGTGGCACGCAGTGTAATCATTTTACTTGCATTCATGACATAACACGCACAAAGTAAGTATGCAATATATCCTCGTCTTTCATGCCTAGAACTCTTCTATGTAATAACAGCATTCTGAGCGCCATGGCAAACATTCCTAGCAGCATTTTTCTATTAGAATAGTGCTGTATGTGTCAATTACCGCTACACACACTGACAGATATGTTTTACCCTCCTGTAATCCGCAGTGCAGAAAAATCACAAACATCGTAACTTAAAACACAGCACTTCCATCCACAAAATTGCCAACATTGCCGAGGTTTTTTAAGACGAGCGTTTACAGAAGGCAGGAATTACCGGGTAATGAGAAGCAAACTGCATCTATGGGCCGTGTAATTTATTTTGCATCAATTGAACAACACCTCTCAAACATCATTTGATTTGTGGCAGATGGGTTGTAGTCGTTGCCCGAGCATTTAGAGAAAACCTTGAAATTTGTCTAAGTGGTTATACAGTAGTAAACTGGTGAGGTCTTCAATACTGCAGACATGGAAGTTTGGATCTTTAACTGTTAGTAATTTTTTTTTTTTTTTAAATCATCTGCAACAATTGTGACATCTGCCTCCGTTCAAAGAATAATTTTCTCAAAGTTCTTCTCAAAATAATTTGGATCCTGATGAGATGCCCTGGTAATGCATGACGATTTCGCTGGGAAAAGGCATAACGTATTTACCTATATTGAAATACAATTCCTCCTTTTGCATTGGTTGCCATATTCAATTTTCAATATACTAGCTATCACTAGAATTTATCTTAAAAGCCTTAAAATATAACAGATCCCTTGACAGCACATTTTATGATATTGCTGCTTTTATTATTTCATTATCGATAATCATATCACATTTCAAGTGTTGCACCATTGATGTAGAATGAGAGGTATAATAAAAGCATGAGGAACCAACTTATTGACAAAGATTCAGTGATCCGAGCAGCCAAATTAATCAAGTAGGCCTCTACAATGTGTTTCATTGTCAGCTTGATTTGTCCCCACAAGTTCTGGGTTCCTGCAGCTGGCGAGTTGACAAAAATGTAGGTGACATTAACAATGCTAGATCTTTCATAGATAGCAATTTTTTTGTCAGTGTGCATTTAACCCATTACCTCATAGCCTGTTTCTAGTTTTGACAACAGGTAACACCTTCACAGTTTTGATAACAGGTAACAACTTTATATTTTTGATGACAGGTAACAATTTCAAAGTAAAGCAAAATTGAAAGTAAAGCAGAATACACCTTTTAGGCAATTAATCAATTATCAATTGACAGAGATCCTAAAATATATACAGCCATATAATACTTATATATCATGGCAAACTTAGGCAATATTTTCCGTATTGCATTTTGTTGCATTTTATCTGACGTCTATAAGTTTGGTCAGTATACTCGTTTAACCCTTCTCTCATTGAATATTCATACAGTAAAACCTCTCTATTACTACCACTAAATTGTGTTAATTATTAGGTATTTGTGACAGGCAACTGCTTAAAGCAAGGAGACAGTAAAACAGAAAGCTCCTTTAGGAGCTTTCTGTTTTACTGTCACCTTGCTTTAAACTGTCACCACTCACCAGTCTTTTATACAATCAATTAGCCTTCTTTGAAGTGGTCATAATAGAGAGGTTTTACTGTATTTTAAAACTCTGCCAACTATGAACACACATTTGAGTGAAGTAAAAAGATGTGCTTAGATTAATCCATGCTCAACTTGAAACATCATGAATATCATACATTGCATGCTGAGGGATTCACTTAAATCATCAATTTGCACTAACATTAAATTTTATTCTGAGCCCATCAAGGTTTATACACACTGATCTAATTTATACTGAAATCATTTTTCTTATCCCTTACTGAAAAAGATATTAGCATATAATTATGTGTTTCCTTTGCAAATTTAACAGTATAGACCCTGATCAGAGGGAATAATCTCTAATATTTAAGCAAAACTGGTCATTTGTCAAAATTGTAATAGTCTATTTGAGAACATCTATATTGTTAATGCTTTCAACACCATGGACCTGTTTAAAAATATACTCATCACAATTGCAAACAGTGAAGACCCATATCAGAGGGTTCCTCTAGGAGCCCTGATAAGGGTCTACACTGTTAACTTAGACCAGTATTCTATTAAACTACACAGAGTTCCCAGTGGCAGGGCTGCCATAAATTGACATGAAAAATCCTAAGATTTCCAAATTTGCATTTTTCAAGTGCGAATTTACGAATCGTACCTTTACCCCATAGTCTGTTTCTAGTTTTGTTGACACATGACTACTTAAAGCAGGCTGGAAGTAAAGCAGAATGCGCCTTATGGCGCATTCTGCTTTACTTTCAACCTGCTTTAAGCTACCAAGTTCTAGAAAAAAATCTGAATATTTAGGAAAAATCCGGAGAAATGGCAGCCCTGCAGTGGACTGGTTCATGTTTTGGTAACTGAGATGATCCACAAGGGAACATAATAACCCACAGGAGCTGCTTAGTGTTGAAGAGTTCTCACAGGTATTGACTGTATTATAAGTTACAGGATGAGTTTCAGATTAATCTCTACCAAACTTAAAACATCATGAATATCATACATGCATGCTGTGGGATTCACTTATTATTAACTCACAGCAATATTAAATTTTATTCTAAGCCCATCAAGGTTAACCCATCTTAAGAAGTAAATCACATTTCTTATCCTTTAACATGAAGGATACTCAGTATACATGTTTACTTTGCAAGTAGTGTAAACCCTGATCACAGGAATCCTGAAGATACCTTTTGATCAGATCTGCACTGTTTGCTTTTATTTAACCCTTTCCCACATAGCATATCTCTAGTATTGAATATAGGTGTCCACTTAAAGCAGGTTGAAAGTAAAGCAGAATGCGCTTTAAGCGCATTCTGCTTTACTTTCAGCCTGCTTTAAGCTATCATCTGCTAGAATATAGAAAATATTTTGTATTATACATATTTATGAATGTATAAATTGGAACTATTTTCTTCAGGCTAAGAATAAACTGAATGCGCTAAAAGGCGCTTCTATGGGGGAAAGGGTTAAAATATTGTCTTGAAATATCCCTAAAATATAAGCATGTAATTACACTGGTCATTTACCAAAATTGAAACTCCATTGGAAAACTTCAGCTTTGTAAATAATTATCAAGTATTAACATAAGTTACTTGTATGTTACTGACAGAGGCTTTGTTTAACTCTTTACTCCATAGCCTGTTCCTATTTTTGAACACAGGTGACCACTTAATGCAGGTTGAAAGTAAAGCAGAATGCACCGTAAGGTGCATTATGCTTTACTTTCAGCCTGCTTTAAGCTTCCCTCTGTTAGGATAAAGAAAATGTTTCCTAAGGTGAACATTCATATATTGTATAAACTGGAACTATTTTCTTCAGTGGAGAAATAATTAATGTCGTTAAAAGGTGTATCTATGAAGTAATGGGTTGAACATTTTTCACCCACTGCAGATCCAGAGCAGATGACATGTACCTGGTGTCCGAGATAATTTTATCCGTTATTCACATAATATTTCTAGAAATGGAGATATTATAATTCAGCATTAAAATCAATACTTTTTGTCAGTAACTTAATATACAAAGTCTTATAATATTGGTATTTTGCTCTTGCTTAATAAGACAAAAATCTTCAGCTCTCCTATTACAACAATAAATATAGGACTGCTGTCAATGCCTTTTTATATCCTATTCCTTCCATGATAACAATAATACATTCAGGGCTCCAGATAAAGGGAGTATTCTGAACAAATCCAACAATGTCTCACTCATATAGCACCAAACCCTGTGGTACGTGTTACTACTCATTAGAATCGTCTCTTTGAGACCATTCTAATGAGTAGTGACACCATAGGGTTTGAAGTAGAAATAAAGGTTTTAGTTTTTGAAATACTCCTCTTATCTGGAGCCCTGACATAAACACTACCATCACCCACAAATTAGCTAGCTTTCAGAATTAAAGACAGATATGGCAGCTTAAAGCTGGATTAGAAAAGTAAACCAACAAGGGCCACCATGGCCCTAAATCGCTCACCTGGTTCACTATGTAAAACTTGACCTATAGTGATATAGATTACTACTGGACATGACTAACAATAAACCTCTAGAGTGTTAACAAAAATTTTCTATGATTTGACCTAGTGACCTAGATTTTGACCAGACACAATCCACGTTTAATTTTGACCTAGATTCAATGTAGGCAAACATTCTGACAGTATTTCACTCAGATCTAATGAGATGTGTAGCCTCTAGAGGGTAAACACTGTTTTTCTTTGATTTGACGAAGTGACCCAGTTTTTGACCAGACATGACCCATATTTGAACTTGACCAAGATATCAATTAGGCAAACATTCAGACCAAGCTGCATTAAAATCCAATGAAATTTGTAGCCTCTAGAGTAATCACAAGGTTTTTCTAAAATTTGACCTAGTGACCTAGTTTTTGACCGGACATGACCCACATTTACACATGACCTAGATATCAATGAGGAAAACATTTTGACCAAGTGTCATGAAGATCGATGAGATTTGTAGCCTCTAGAGTGTTAACAAGGTTTTCCTATGATTTGACCTAGTGACCTAGTTTTTGACCCGACATGACCCATATTCGAACTTAACCTAGATATCAATGAGGCAAACATTCGGATCAAGTTGCATAAAAATCCTATGAGATTTGTAGCCTCTAGAGTGTTCACAAGGTTTTTCTATGATTTGACCTAGTGACCTAGTTTTTGACCCGACATGACCCACATTCGAACTTGACCTAGATTTCATCAAGACAAACATTGTCATCAAGTTTCATGAAGATCGGATGAAATTTGTAGCCGCTAGAGTGTTCACAACCAATTGTGAACAGACGGACAGACAGACAGACAGACAGACAGACAGACGACGGACGACGGACATCCAGCGATCCTAAAAGCTTACCTTGGCACTTCGTGCCAGGTGAGCTAAAAATTTGCAATCCCTTTGGAGCCTATTATTGTTTTTCTTTATAATGCTTTAGCCTCTGCTTTAACCCAATACACAATATAGCCTGTTTCTAGTATTGAAGACACCTGGTGACCACTTAAAGGCAGTTGAAAGTAAAGCAGAATGTGCCTTAAGGCACATTCTGATTTACTTTCAAGTCTGCTTTTAATTTAGTTACTATCTGCTACATAAAATAGTTCTTATGATAGATTTCGCGACTGTATAAAGTGGAACTATTTTCTTCAGAGTATGAAATTAATAGTATTAAATACAATATGTAAATATGCTAATCTATGGAGTTTATATAAGCTTGATAAAAGTAAAGCTGTAAGCTTTTTGCTTTCCTTTAATGCTGCTTTTTAAGCAGCTATCTGCTTTAAAAACCTAAACATCAGCTTTTTCTGAGTATCTGTTATAATGGTTTGTGATTAAACTATGATAATAGCACTAAAATCTACGGTATAAGAAAGAAGGGAGTTCTTCTCTTCTGTGGATTTGATACTGGTTTAATTCAGATCTCTACATTAATACCGACAGACAAAACCCAGTTTATGACATACCTCTAAGTTTCATAGAAATAGTGCAGCATAAAACTGTCATAAAATTATAGTTACGATAAAGAATTAATGGCAAACGACTCGGTTATGCGATTTCGAGGGTTTGCGAACTGTGGACAGCACCATATATCATTTCTTCAGTGAGATAAACAGACATTTCCCTAAAGAAGTAAGTAATTATGAAGCTTCTGTAGGTAATAACCATAGCTCATAAACAGGCAAGAAATATTCACGCAGATAAAAATCTTCCGTAAAACTAGGAAGTTTACAGGCGCTCTGCAATACCTTCTCTCTTGGTGGCCATTTAACCCCTTTTGCTATCTGCATAAACCATGTCTGCTGAAATCCTGAAATCGGATCAAAATTTGCGGAAAATACCATCTAACTTGCAAGCGGTTTGGATCCTGATCAGACGCCGAGTAACTCAGCATCTGATCAAGATCCAAACCGCTTGCAAATGCGAGTAAATTCGCTATTAGCAGTCTCGTAGCTAATCTAACCCACTAATGCCTGGGCATAACTCTCTTATTATTCTAGTGATTGTATTTCATGAGGGTTTTATGAGTTCTAATATTAACAGCCTCCGTGGATTATGGAAGATATTTCGCCCGTTGTAGAATCTCTGCGCCTGAATCCAAAGAACAAATAGCTATGTCAACCAATTACAAGCTAAGCTGTAATTGCCACAAATTGGAAAACCGTATATTGATATGACGTGGTCGTTAAATTGTGTATGGCAGAATCGTTTGTAGGAACAGAATACTGGAAGTAAATTAAACGCATAGTTTAAACAGGGCTCCAGATAAGGGGTTATTTCAAAAACTAAAATCTTTATTTCTCATAATGAGTAGTAACACCATAGGATTTGGTGGTAAAATGAGTGAGAAAGTGTTGGATTTGTTCAATTTACCCCCCTCTTATCTGGAGCCCTGTTTAAATACAAACAACAGTCACATAGACACATCAATCTTGAGATCAGACCATTATAGTGCATAAAAGCATCATGTATTATCCTGTCAAATCTCTGGCACGCAACATCATTTCAGTGATGGTCTCTTCCGTTCACAAAGAATACCCTTCAAACACCACAAGACGATCATACTTGTAATCTACACAAACCAACAAAACATACTCTCTAATACAGACCTTCAGATAAGGGGAGTATTTCCAAAACTAAAATTTTAATTTCTGGATTTATCCCTATGGTGTTACTACTCATTAGAATTGTCTCTTGGAGACGATTCTAATGAGTAGTAGCCATGCATAGGATTTGGTGCTGAAACAAGAGAGAAAACGTTGGATTTGTTCAGTTTTCTCCCTCTTATCTAGAGCCCTGCTCGAATACCTTCAGACAAAACCGAGTATATTCTAGAGATCCAGATAATGTGGGTATTTCAGATACCTGTGTACTAACTTTCTTATTTGTCGACCAAGTCCTATATTGTGACTACTCATTAGAATCATCTCAAAGAGACAATTCTAATAAGTGGTCACAACATAGGGTTTAGTGGAGATATAGGGGAGAAAATTTTGAAAATATTCAGTTTACAAGCTCTTTCAACAAAATGCTTTAAGAGGCAACCTGTTTCAGGGCTCATTAATGAGGGAGAAATGGGACAAATCCAACGTGTTCAATCCGCACGAAATCCTATGGTGTTAAATTACTACTCATTAGAATCGTCTCGAGGAGACAATTCTAATGGGTAGTTCCACCATAGGGTTTAATGCAGAAAATTTTAAAATACTCCTCTTATAATATCCAGAGCCCTGCATGTGCTTTCAAAACTTAAGAAACGGGCTATGGAGTAATTTGGTTAAAATCAACAGAGGAGCTATACTAGGCTTTACTTTCATTCTGTTTTATTCAGCCACTTGACAGTTACACAATGACCAGACATATAGTCAGTGCAAACACTACTGTAGCATGCTATCAGCTTTTTTTTCCAGAAGGCGTGAGGAAGCCTTGCAGTTAGATCTAATTTACTTTATCAAATATGTATCACCGCCAAATTGGCACTGGCTTGATCACGATGGCAAAGTCATTACGACTGTTACACTCACACTACGCATAATCTGATATGCCAAATCAAAGGCATTATCTCCCCTGATTTCCATTACCTCCCCTGGCTCTGTTATTCAGCACCAATCAAGAAAACATATCATAATATTGAAAACAGACAGCTATCTCAAGCAGCTGGCATTGGATTGACTATGGAAGACTTTTATAGGAGGAGGTTTTTTTTGTGTGTGCACAGTAAATCCTACATTCAGATACCATTATAACCCATTACCCCATAAATGATGCCCTTTTTACATCTCTACAGAAGAAAATAGTTCCATTTTGTCCAGAAATTAAAAATGCACCATAAGAAATATTTTCTATATCTTAGCAGATGGTAGCTTAAAGAAGGCTGAAAGTAAAGCAGAATGTGCCTCAAGGCACATTCTGCTTACTTTCAACCTGCTTTATGTAGTCACCTACCTTCAATACTTAGAAACAGGCTATTATACTGTCAACATTACAAACTGTGTCAACCTTGATTAGTGCGCTCCTGCACCTGCAGGAGCCCTCTGATCAAGGTTTACACGTTTGCATCAGCATAATTATGACAAATTTTCCTCAAAGGTTCACCATTTGCAACAAAACTATTTGAATGTAACAGTAAGTATGACAAAAGTAAAGCAGAATGTGCATTAAGGTGCAGTCTACTTTACTTTCAACCTCCTTTAAACCTTGCCTATCTTCAATACCAGAAACAGAAACAGGGTAAAGCGATAACCGATATAAGTTTGACAATAAATATATTTCATATAAGATTGTAGGTAATTCTGGCCCTGTTGGAAATTATTACAGCTAGTTAATTTTCTATCACTGCGCGCAGTATATCACGACAGACAAAAAACATACAAATTATGATAAAGTGTGATAATATTTCATAATAGATAAAACGTTTTCATTATGCAATAGTGATAAATTTAATGCTTCCTTTCCCCTGCATCTTGTCACTGTGGCAACATAATACTAAATCATAAATCTCGTATTTGTTTGTTTTCTGGTTTAATGTCTCGCTAACAAAGAAGGGATATGGAGTTTTGCCAAAACTCCAGACATTTTAATAGTGATACATTGTACATATGTATTCCATTTGAATTTTCCCCGAATAAAAAACCCCACTAGCATTGATATTTTGCACTTCTGAAGAAGTCAAATTTTCACTTGAAACCCTTAGTAATACTGATATAATCATGAGTATGTATCGTAAGAAATATTTTCTATAGTCTAGTTGATGGTAACTTAACCCATTAAGAGCCATACTGACTAATATTGACTCAATGCACAATATTCTCATACTGACTCATTTTGACACACTTTAATCCACTAGCTTGTATTGAGATAAGCTTTGATAATTGTTTATCGCTTATGAGTTAATGGGTTAAAGCAGGCTGAAAGTAAAGCAGAATGTGCCTTTCAACCGGCTTTAACTGGTCATCTGTCTCAAAAACTAGAAACAGGCTATTGGGTAATGGGTTAAGGATCATTCTACTTTACTTGCTTTAAGCAACCGCCTGTCTTCAATATTGAAAACAAACTATAGAGAAAAGGGTCAAAAGCTGTAATCTGCCTTAAATTCACAACTGGGGGAAAACAGTGGCTAGAAATCACAGGGTTCCATCGATACATGTATTGGTATATAGAATGTTTATAGATAGACCTATAAAGTACCACACATGTGGAATGATTCCCCATCAAATGCATCATCTGTAGCATTTGTCTGAAATGGTTTAGACATATTCCCATAAATAATTTACATGCTGGGACGTTTATATTCTCAAAGTAATAAACCCTACAAAACAGTATGCATATTACTCCCTCCCGCCATGCAAATTCCCGGGGAAAAATATGATCTGGCGTGTTGTAGCCAAGGAAATTGATGTCAAATAGGTTTTAAGATGTGTTCGGATAATGAAATTTAGGAATATCGGTGTCAAAAGATGGATAACCACCTGTAAGAAAAGCTCTTAGTGAATATCGGCTTAAACACTCAATAGACAGGATCTCCGTATTTTTTTTCTTTTTCTGGGTAATAAAAATCAACCTAGTTTCTCTGAATTAACTTAACCTTCTCAATATGGACGTTTCTTGGTAAACGGCTAGGGTGATTATACTTATGTATAGATGGTATTAACCTTTGTTGAAGATCACTTAAGTAAAGTAGCCTATAGTGATCTTGAAAGTAGATGCTTAATGCAAGAGATAAGCAATGCAGAAAGCTCCTAAAGGAGCTTTCTGCATTACTTTTCTCCTGCATTTAGTAGCAAATCTTGCCAACAGTCATCTTGTTTTACATAGACAATTAACACAGAACAATCTATTTAGATTTTAAAGTATATACTATCCAGTCAAACATTGATTATTCGATCTTGCTTAATTATGTCTGTATTTCAAATGTTAAATATTGACAAAGTCTAACTTTGAAATAATGGGCATGTTGGACATTAACTCGATCCAAATTAAAAATACATGTGCTCATATATCAAATTAGTGCAAGTTTGTAATAAGCAAGTTGGAGCTATCAACGTTCGACAGAATGACAGGGACTGTGTGTTGGTAACTTTTAGCTGGGTCTTCCCTGTTCACACCTGCTCTTATATTATACGAGGTCTAATACAACACCAATATCACAGCCAATGAAAGGGTGTCAGACACCGTCAAAACAAATCAGTGGCTTCCACATTGGAAACATCAGTTAGAGCACACACCATGTGAACAGAGTGGCAAAGAAATGTCTGACTAACACTGTCGGCTACTGCAGCTGAGGATCTAAGCCATATCCAGCCATAATTCTGTCTCCCCATCAAACATGTCTGCAAAACTTGGAGTCTTAAATATCAGCTTTAACTCTTTCTACACGATGGACTTGTTTAAAATATACTCAATTAAATTTTCAATTAGATTTTCAAAGAGTGTAGACCAAGATCAGAGGGCTCCTACACTCTTTACTAATATTAAGAGCAGCATTTATTAACTCATTCCTCCCTGAAACTTTAAATGGACAATTCCGGTTTCCATTTTAGTCTAGTCCATTACTGACTTTTAAGGGTTGTTTTTGCCTAAGTTTGGCATTATGACAAACAGTGTAGAGCCTGATCAGAGGGCTCCTTTTGGAGCCCTCTGATCTGGGTCTTCACTGTTTGCACAGGACAAGTGTACTCCTCACAGGTACACTGTTTTCAAATTACGCATATAGGCGTGACTAGGGTTCAAAGAGTTAAACTACCCAGACTTTCAAGTAGACTGATTCATATTTTGGTTACTATCTCTCGGTAAGGCCATCCATGGTGTTAACCCATTACCCCATAAATAGGCATTTAATTTATTCCTTCACTCAAGAAAGTACTCCCAATTTATGCAGTCATGAATATAGATTATAAGAAATATTTTCTGTATTCTAGCAGATGGTAGCTTTAAACAGGCTGAAAGTCAACTTACCAGCAACCCCTGCATAATTAAGTAGCTCATTCATAAAGCATATAGCAATGACAGATTATCAGCACATGTTTGGAGGAACGAAACTTGTAGACACATTAACCTGTTTATTTTTGTAGGAGCACTCAAGTTTGCGTCTACACAACTGCAGTTTTCGAAAAACAGGGAATAATCTCTACTGTGACCAGGTAAAAGTGTTCCATCACATTGCCATGTTTATGCAATTAATGTTTTTCTTTCAACATAGCGTGGCAGTTCTCATTTCCTGTTAATACACTTCTCTAATTAATATTGAAAATCTCCGACACAACATGCAGAACATGTGCTACCCGTGCAGTAATAACAATTACAGACAAACCCCACGTTTAATGCCCATTAAAACAATATACACACAGTCTGTACAGTGGAGAAAACGTTATTCTTTCCCGTTTAAACGCAAGCGAAACACAAACGCATTGCAATAAAATGTAGAAACTGACAATTTCTTGACAATTTATTTTCATTTGAGTGGCAAACAGTTTGGAGCCAGATCAGACGCCGGGTTACCCGGCGTCTGATCTGGCTCCAAACTGTTTGCACTTCAAATAGTAGTTTTAGCATAAACGCTTTTATTGGGAAAGAATAACGTTTTCTATACTGTATATGTATCAGAGAGGTGCCAGCTTCATGCAGAAAGTTTCCAAATACAGAGCTTTCTGCATTACTTTCGTTTTGAATAATATTAAGTAATTAAGTCCTTAGTTGCCGTAAAGAGATTTGCATGCTACTTCATTCATCATAATGCTTGGCACAAGTGTAACAGCTGAATGCAGAACAAAAGTAATGCAGAAAGCTCCCTATGGAAGCTCTCTGCATAACATTTATTCTGCATTGATCTTAATAAACTTTTCACCCTTTACTCCATAGCCTATTTCTAGTATTAAAGCCATGTTAACACTTAAAACAGGTTGAAAATATTTTAGAATGTTGCCTAAAAGCACATGTTTCTTTACATTGGTACTTATTCATCTGTGTATAAATTGGAATAAACTAATTTCTTCAGTGGTGGAATAACTTAAGTGTGTTAAAATGCATATCTATGGAGGAGTGGGTTAAGATTGTCAAGAAACTTATCAAACATTTCTCACTTATTCGAGACGATTCTAATGAGTAGTGACATCATAGAGTTTAATTCTGAAATAAAGATTTGAGTTTTTCAAAAACTACCCTTATCTGGTGCTCTGTTATAATCCTTGTGTACAAACATATAACACCTGGTTCTAATTCATGATTCACTGAGTGACGTTGCCACTTTGAAAACGTTGCCACTTTGAAAACGCTACATGCCATCATTGTTTCTTAACCAATTTTTCTCTGCATACAAAGGAATCATGCTGTTCAAAGGAGATGCAAGGGCATCCTGAATGAGCTATTATTTAAATCAATTTGCACACCCCCCAAAAAAATTTGCTATCTGCTCAGTGTTCCATTGGCTTCGCGTAGGACCTAGGGAATGAAAACAAGATCTAAATGTCAAGCTTATTAAATCTGATGGAGAGCGATAGAAAAGACTTGCATTGCATGGGCAAACAGTTTGGATGCAGATCAGATGCCAAGTAAACTTTTTCACATGGATAGTAGTGTGTGCTTTATTATAGACAGGAATTACCCCAACACAAATGACTCATGCTGCATACTTTTGGTCTACACTGTTTGCATACAGTATTATGTGGCTTGTGTCTTATTAGTATAGATGCTTAGTATGCATATAAGTCATTATTTTGGGCACAAAATGTGCTGGTGAGGGCATTAATTTGGCACCAGACTGTATATAGGTATTAATTCAGTGTTAACAATCCCGGCCCCCTCCATCCCCAATAGCTTGTGTTCAGTGTTTATGGTTGCTTAAAGAAGACAAAAAGTAAAGCAGGAAACTCCAATCAGGGTGGAGAAATCATTTTCTCTGATTCTATAACTGTTATAAAAAGGGCATGGTAAAGGCTTGATTGATTGAGTTGTGTTTTGTGGCATGGCGGCACAACAAATGTTCATGTAGTACCAAAGTAAAGGCATTAAAGTATTAAAGTAACATATCTCTATGAAGAATAAGTATATGCAGTAAAATAGGATGCTGTGGAGATATGGGTTAATGATCTCTGAGGACCGAATTATATTTTATTCCTATATATCTCAAAATTTATCAACAGTGTAGCCTATGTGCACTCTAGAAGGCTAAAAATCGTGTTAATTTTATTGCTACTTGTAAGAAACAGTATGAAACACTGAAACAGTATATAGCCAAGCTTCTATGCTTGATAAGATAAACAGATATTACATTATGATCTTCCTAGGTCTATTGTTCAGTAAAACCATGATATTACTACCACTCCAACAACTTACGGATGGTGCCATAGACTGTACAATGCTTATAGCAGTATTAAACCCATTACCCAATAGCCTGTTTCTAATTTTGAAGACAGCTGACCAGTTAACCCATTACCCCATAGCCTGTTTATAGTTTTGAAAATAGGTGACTACTTAAAGCAGGTTGAAAGTAAAGCAGACTGTGACTTAAGGCTTTAAGCTTTCATCTGCTTGGATACAGAAAATGTTTCTTGTGGGACATAATTCATGACTGTATAAGTTACAATGTATTATTAACTATTTTCTTCAGTGGAGTAATAAATTAAAGGCATAGAAAGGCCTATTTATGGGGTAATGGGCTAAAATAAAGCAGAAGTCTCCTATATATATACAGAAGCTTTTTGCTTTACTTCAATACTGCTTTAAGTTAAATTAACTACCGTTAATTCCTAAAAGGCATTCTTTTGAGTGAAATGATGTGGTTTTATGCTATATAATTCAGCCAAACTTGTTTTAAAGCTCCATTCCATGTTGAACCATTGCAGCGCTCTAAAAGCCATCTCCATATAGGAGCTGTCTGGTTTAGGTCTCCATGTATATTGCGTTCAAAAAGGCGCAAATCTACGCCAATAACAGCAGACATCGAATGAGCGGTTAACACAGATTACGACTGTACAATACTCTGAATTATTACTAAACCCTTCTTGACATCCAGAAATGCATCTGCCAATACTACGACAGACTTCTCCACAATCAGCCGCCATAAAACACCGGGTTACCCAATCTCTCCCCTACCTTACAGAGCTCCAGATAAGGGGAATATTTCAAAAACTAAAATCTTTATTTCTGCTTTAAATCCTATGGTGTCACTACTCATTAGAATCGTCTCTTTGAGACGATTCTAATTAGTAACACCATAGGATTTGGTGCGAAAATAAGTGAGCAAATGTTGGATTTGTTCCTTTTTACTCTCTCTTATCTGGAGCCCTGCCTTATAAATCCCCTCCTGTTCTTCCCCCTGACATTCAAGTCCAGACATAATTGCTACTTTTATTCCTTGAAGATCGTGTGCCTAATCAGATCTATGCCTTCAGCCCCGCTGAATCAATGTTTTGATTTGAATTTTGTGTACGATAAGACCATTCGCTCGTATTGATAGGGTAAAGAGGGATGAAAACCGTCGCTGATAACAGTGAAGAGGGGTTATCGGACCAAAAACAAACAAACCAGACTTTTTCGCAGCAAATTTTTTCATCAAAGTTTTCTCCGAGAATACTGATTGCTAAATGCAGAACGAAAGTATTGCAGAAAGCTCCTAAAGGAGCTTTCTGCAATACTTCTGTTCTGTATTTAGCTGCCACCTCATTTACTTAACTAACTTGTGTATTCTTGAAAGTGCTGGCTTAACGCAGGTCTGACTGTAAGTAGTAAGATTCACCCTAAATATGCAATAGAAACAACAATGGACTGTTCCGTTTACAGAACAAGACCAGTCTACTGCATTCTTGAGGGGAGAAAAACTGCAAAAAATAATAATTTCATTGTAAAACGATCCAGAACCTGATCACACAACACAATCTGTGCCATTGAGTTTGAAACTTTACTGGTTCCCGAAATACAGTTAAGTCCGTACTCTGAGTGCCAGTAAGGGGTTAATTCACGGGAGCTGAAAAGGAAAGCTTGAAAAATTACACGGGATTTACACGGATAATTACTTCTTTGACATGATTGATTCCCCTGTGTTTTGATAAAATCAATTGGGTTAATATCGCTCATGGTACCATGGTAAACACTGGAATAAAGCAATTTCTTTACCGATCCCCCGTAATTGTTGATATCATTTTCAAGCTTCCTCATTTTTTTTAAAGTCTCTATTTAAGATTAATACTCCACCCCCCACTAAGTGGAATTGGGCTCCAGATAGGGGAGTTAGATGTAAATATCCACCAAAAACCTATGTTGAGAGAACTTATTTGAATTATAATGCTAGGATATATAGAAAATAGTTCTTACATATTCATAGTTATTATATTCATGATTATCAAGACTAGTGGACCTTTAAGTTTCTTCAGTGGAGGAATAAATTCCACAACCATCAAGGCTATATGGAAGATAATCCATTCTTATGATACTTTTACTATGGCCATTATAAGCATCTACTTTCATCATTCTTTCCTTTTCAAGCTCTGATCTATAAGGTAATTTTCCTTTGGTCTCAATCACTTTATATAATATCAAAGAAACATGCAGTCATTAAAGACAATACACCCAGCAGAAGTTGCAGGGCTCCAGATAAGAGGAAGTTAACTGAACAAATACAATATTTTCTGACTTATCTCAGCACAAAATCCTATGGTGTAACTATTCATTAGAATCGTCTCTTTGAGACGATTCTAATGAATAGTAACACCATAGGGTTAAATTCAGAAATAAAGATTTTGGTTTTTGAAATACTCCCCTTATCTGGATCTCTTTTTGGCCCTGCATGACGTAGTCACATATCCTGTTTCTGACGGTAATGCTGGCTGGGAGCTTGATATAGGTTCAACTGTACGTTTTCCAAACACACAAAAACAATAAATAACGAAACGCAGGCTACATGCAAAACTCGCGTGCATTCACCAAATCCAGCACGAATGTTACATAATTTAAATTACAACTAAAATTGGAACAACAATCTTCCCCAATAAACTTGAGTTATCTGAATCAATTAATGCAATCTAAATCTATTTGTCATGAAGGGTTATTGAATTTTCTGTACCACTCCACATAAAAACTTGTTTGATGAAGAAAAAGTTCAAAGCCCAATTTATCACACATGGGAGGGTCTCCGTGGCCTCTGATCTTGTTACCGTGTTCATTGGAAAAGGAAAACTTTGGTTCTGCAACCACAGTATACTCTGATCACGTTAACTCTTTGAACCCTAGTCACGCATATATGCGTCATTTACAAACAGCATACCTGTGAGGAGAACACTTGTCCTATGCAAACAGGAGCCCTCTGATCTATCCTTAAGGAGCCCTCTGATCAGGGTCTACACTGTTTGTCATTTTAACATAAACTAGAATTGTCCATTTCGGTTTTCAGGGACGAAAGAGTAAAGGCAGGATATTCTGCTGTTTTTTCCAGCCTACTTTAGCTAGTACCATCTAGGACTTAATAGGCAATATTTCATATTCATGATTGCATAGTGGAACTATTTTGTTTTGAGGAGGAATCAAGTAAATGGGTAAGAATCATATTTTCAACAGTTTAGTGTAAAGAGACAAATATTGGAATTTTTCAATGTATGAGACAAGCTGATCTCAACCGAGTCTAGAATTGAAATGTTATTAAGCGAGCCTTGGCGTTTATTGGGAAGAACGAGTTTTGAAGATATTTTTGGAACACGAGGCTTTGCCGAGTGTTCCAAAAATATTTTCAAATGAGGGTGGTATATTCATCTGATACTCAACTGTGGTGTTAGATTTATTTTCTCACCTCGTCAACCCTAAAAACGCGTTTAACTTGCTATACAGTGGCGAGTTGTATTTTAAGGCGCTAATGCATGCATGACGACGTCAAAACAACGGCAACAAGAGCACCGCAGTGCGGCAAAATACGCCCGTCACGGCCGGCGGGTGTCAAAGTCGTCCAGACTCAGGCCGACTGGAGAAAGTCGCCCGGAGTGTAGGCCAGACTATCGATCTCAAAAAGACTATGCTGTAGTATTGCGATAGCTCAAGTACTATCCCGATAGTATTGCGATAGTCAAGAAAAATTTTTTTTTTAAAAATACCCATTTTTGACAATAAAGGGGGCATAACTCTGCTAAAAATAGTCCCCAGCGTCTGAAATTTAACAGGAACCAAAATTCACAGGTGCCTTCCCTGTATGATGAGAAAGCTAAATATGAAATTTGGTGACAATAGACAAAATGTAAGTAAAATTATTATCAGGAAACAATATATTGTTAAAAAAATTGTGTGAAGGGGCATAACTCTGAAAATACAGAGTCAAACCAAAAACCCGTAATATATATTAAGTCACTTCATTCATTGTATCACCATATCAAATTTGAAATCAATTGAATCAAAAATAAAAAAGTTCTGTTTTTTTTATTAAAAAATGCCCATTTTTGACAATAAAGGGGCATAACTCTGCTAAAAATAGTCGCCAACGTCTGAAACGCGAACTCGTCCAAATTATTGTGGTATGGAATATTTGTAGGAAGTTTAATCAAAATCGGTCAATAAATGAAGGTGAGAGAGCGCTAAGAAGAAAAGTTAACGGACGAAGTGTGGCATATTTTAAATTTTAAGGATGTAAAGGGGCATAACTCATAGAAAAATAATTTAACAGGAACCAAAATTCACAGGTGCCTTCCCTGCATGATGAGAAAGATAAATATGAAATTTGGTTACAATAGACAAAATGTAAGTAAAATTATTATCAGGAAACAATATATTGTTAAAAAATTGTGTAAAGGGGCATAACTCTGAAAATACGAAGTCAAACCAAAAACCCGTAATATATGTTAAGTAACTTCATTCATTGTATCACCATATCAAATTTGAAATCAATTGAATCAAAAATAAAAAAGTTCTGGTTTTTTTTTAAAAATGCCCATTTTTGAAAATAAAGGGGCATAACTCTGCTAAAAATAGCCACCAACGTCTGAAACGCGAACTCGTCCGAGCTATTGTGGTATGGAATATTTGTAGGAAGTTTAATCAAAATCGGTAAATAAATGAAGGTGAGAGAGCGCTAACAAGAAAAGTTAACGGACGGACGGACGTACGGACGGACGTACGGACGGACAGCGCTGGGTATACCATAATACGACCGTCGATGACGGGCGTATAATAACAACCAATCATAAGATAGTTCCATTAGTTCGGCTTGTCTGTCCGGACAGATAAGGTTATCTCACACCCCCTAGATTTCGGGATACCTCTGTCCGAGAGGTGAGAAAACGTTTTCTCCACTGTAAACAACTTTTCCAACATTATCTCCTTCATGTCTATACTAGACCCTATGGTGTGACTACTCATTAGTCACACTCATTAGCCAATTTTCGTTATCTTGAACATATTTTGAGATAGGAAATACAAATACTGGCCCCAATGTTTATAACCTTGGACCATGGATTAAAATTAAAGCGGAATGCGCCTTTGGGCCCATTCTGCTTAACTTTCAACCTGCTTTAAGTGCTCGCCTGTCTTCAAAACTAGAAACAGGCTATGGGGTAAAGGGTTTAAACTGAAAGCAATTGTAACCCTATGTGATAAAATGCAATATATCATACAAATGATGTAATGATAATCAGCATCAAGAGCAGCTCAGTACAGACATTTGATATAACATTTATTACATGGGGCAGAATAATGAAGGCTGTTACCCTGTCTGGGTTGTCGGATACAGCCGGTTTATGCCAGGTACCAGCGAAAAACACATAACCTATGGTATGACATTAACCTTGTTTTTAGCTTGTCCAGTCAGGCAAGTATTTAACCCATTACCCTATAGATATGCATTTCAACACTTTCTTATTTATTCCTTCATTGAAGAAGATTCCAATTTATTCAGTCATGAATGTGCATAATAAATTAGAAACATTTCTTTTGTCCTAGTAGATGGTTACTAAGCTTAAAGCAGGCTGAAAAATAAAGCAGAATGTGCCTCAAGGCACATTCTGCTTTACTTTCAGCCTGCTTTAAGTGGTCACCTAATGTCAATACAATGGAGCATACCAGCAAAACATAAAACCCATGGTATGATATTAACCTTGTTTTAAACTTGTCCAGTCAGGCAAGTATTTGACCCTGAAACAGCATAAATTTCTCGTTTCAGTATTGAAGACAGGTAACCACTTAACCCATTACCCCATATAGCCTGGAAGACAAGTGACAACTTACAGTAAACTAAGGTTGAACTTAAAGCAAAATGCTTCTTAATCCATTACTCCATAAATACACCTTTAATCAATTTTATTCTTTCCCTGAAGAGAATAATTCGACATTATATGGTCACAAATATGTACCACAAGAAATATTTCCACTATACTAGCATATATTAGCTTAAAGCAGACTGAAGTAAAGCAAAATGTGCCTTAACCTGCTTTAACCCTTTACCTTATAGAAGCGCCTTTTAGCGCATTCCGTTTAATCCTCCGCGGAAGAAAATAATTCCAATCTATACAGTCATGAATATGTATCAGAAGGAATATTTTCTTAATTCTAGCAGGTGGTACCTTAAAGCAGGCTGAAAGTAAAGCAGAATGCACCTTAGGGTGCATTCTGCTTTACTTTCAACCTGCTTTAAGCAGTCACCTCTTTTCAATACTACAAACAGGTTATAGGGTAAAGGGTTAATTTAAGTGGTCACCTAACATCACAACTAGAAACAAGCTTATTGGGTACAGGGTTAAACACTGAGGACAAGACTTCCAAGTGGTCATAAGCATATTGCTATATCAATTGAATATAGATGAGGTAACTCTTGAATTCCCAACCCCAACATCATGAAGCAAATCTATGCAAGAGACCTGAAACTAGGATCCCATATCAATGTACAGTTACTACGTTATTCTTTCACAATAAACATGCTTATGCTACGAATATCTCCTCCAGATGCTCTCTGACCAGGGTCTACACTGTTTCCATAGGACAAGCCTATTCTTACCAGGTACACTGTTTGTTAATGAAAGTATATACTCGTCTCACAGGTTAGTTTTAGAGAGGTTGTAATATCTATACATGTGTTTAATACAATTCTTGATTAAACCATCAGTTGCTAGGTTAATTGAATACAATCACTAAACAATGTAACTAAATCAAAGGGTAGTGGGTATCAGTCATTATTTAACCCTTTCCCCCAAAAGAAGCGCCTTATAGCCCATTAAGTTTATTCCTTCACTGTAGAAAATAGTTCCAATATACATGTTTGTATACAGTCATAAATATGTATCATACAAAATATTTTCTATATTCTATCAGATGATAGCTTAAAGCAGACCTGCTTTAAGTGTTCACCTTTTTTCGAAACTAGAAACATGCTATGGGGTAATGGGTTAAATGTTCCTATACCAACTTCTAGGGACCCCTTAGATTATGTGTCTGGTATGGTGTACTGTATGTAAATAAGAATAGTCAATCCAGTAATGAAAACGACATCATGTAAGAACAAGCTATGTACAAACAAACGACTATAAACAACACCAGATCTTCACAATGACGTATGTGTTTAAGTATCAACCTATTATTGCAATAGACTCTCCCTGTATACTTACTAGAAGATTTCATTGTAGATAATTATACAACGTTGATCTAACAACACTGCAGTGTTTGTCCACACAGAACAATATTTCATATGAGATAGCAAACAGTGTAGACCCTGATGAGACGCCGCGTGACGCGGCGTCTCATCAGGGTCTACACTGTTTGCCAATGTCCACTTAAGTAGACACAAGGCGTAAATTGTTTAACTCAAGTCCTTTCATCCCTACAGCACATGCTTGTTTTTCCCCTCTTTAATAGCAAGTTGTGTGTTTGAGTGGACAAAGGGAGGCAACTCTACCTACTCACTATCTAGCTACACCATAAACAAATGGATATTATGAATTAAACAGCCAAAACAGAGCGTTAAACACCGCTGATCTCCAACCAAAGTTATGAATTTAACAAGGCTAAAGTAAATATGAATTTCTACATACCGAATATGAAATTCCTGTGTAGTTAAACCAAGATTACTAGTCCATATAGAGAATAAAGCACATACACAATGAATGTATGTTGACACACTAGTAATGTTTATACGGGCTAAAATCCTCCCAATGCTCGTGTCCGAGATCTTTATCCCGTTAATCACACAACAACAGTGAGTATGTTCCAATGATGAAACGAGCCCGTCTCTAGGATGGACACATGAACACATACACAGCCAGATATACCAACAACTCCTCACAGTTTCAGCAGTGTGTATAGCGAAAAACTAAATAATCAAAATGGCTGCCGCAGTGCTCACTCAAGTGAGATAGAGCAAACCTAATCTGCTATTAGAGAGGGCTTCAAGCTTTGAAATACAATTCAACAGTGAGAAGTGAGTATCGAAGACTCATCGCTCTAGATTAGAGGGAGTAAAGTAAACCCAAGTTTTTCAACATTTTCTTGTTCGTGTCTGCACTAAACCCTATGGTGTGATACTCTTTAAGACAATTCTAATCCGTATAGTCGTCACACCAAAAGCTTGGTGTATATACTTGGTGTAAATACTTCTCATATATGGAACTCTGCCGAAACCAATTTAGATCTTAAAATAAGGGATCAAATTTGTTTAACATCTTCAGTGGCCGAGCTAACTCTAAACTTGAAAAGGAAAAAGCCGGGTTTTTTTTTTAACTTTTAGCAGACAACATTTTTCAGTCTCATGTCGCTACTTTTAACTCTTTACAGTAATATTCTTGTTTGCAATAATTGCATCTGTTACTGTTCTAAATATAGAATTACAAACGCTTCTTTCAAAACCAAGATCAGAATGTCAAACAGCTTGGATCCTGATTAGACGCAGTGCATTAGGCTGCGTCTCATCAGGATCCAAGCAGTTTGCAAAGGTAATCACCATTTCGTCACTAGCATGCAAAGAGTTAAAGACTAAATTTTTGTCTGAAATAAAAAAAAAGTTATTTCATTTTTTACACAAAACTATAAAAAGCCGGATCATGGAAGGTTCACAGCCCGGTGTTTGTTGTGCAACGGAGGTGACAGGAATGGGTTTTATGTGAGAGGAAATTGACTTTGCTGGAAGTCGCCCTAAACACCTGAATTACACCTGTATGGGCGAAATTACGTTTTCATGGGATGCAGGTAAAACACGACATGAGACCATTTTGTACCACACAAAAGCGTGATGCTGAGGCAGGACAAAGGCATTAATACTTGACATTAGTGTAACCCTTTCCTTAATAGCAAAGTGTGTTCTAAGGGTTTAAAGACAAGTGATTGTTTACCGCGGGCTGAATGTTTGGAAGCAGGGAGTTCCTTTAGGAGCTTTCAATTTGATTTCTGAATGTAGAAAAAGTTTACTTTCAAAAGTTCTTTATCGGGACAGAGTAGAAATATGAGAACATAGGTAAAGGTGTGTAAATGTGTCACTATGGAGAAAAGGATCATGAATTAGTTTTGTCAAACAAAACATCCAGATATTCACCCAAAAAGAAAATTTCCAAACAGTGAAGATCCAGAAAGATGAAATATTACATCTTAGGAGTGCAGACTGCATAGGTTGCTAATTTACAGTTGAACCTAAAAAACTTCTTACTTAAGTCAAACATGCTCAAAGTTAAAATGTGGCTTAGTCATGTTTTAACCCATTACCCCATAGCCTGTTTCTTGATTGGAAGTCTGTTGACTCGTGGTGCAGAGATATGAATGGAGGAGAAAATGTTCAAATTATCTGGAGTCTCATCTGGAGCCCTGTTTCATGTACAGTAAAACCCCTCTATTACGACCACTTAAAAGAAAGCTAATTGTCTGTATAAAAGACTGGTGACAGCTTAAAGCGATGTGAAAGTAAAACAGAACTTTCACATTGCTTTAAGCAGTCACCTGTCTTAAACGACTTATATTCGACACAACTTAGTGGTCGTAATAGACAGGTTCTACTGTATGAATATTCAGAGAGAGAGAGAGAAGAATTAAGATATATAGGGGTGTTATATAATACATGCATTGTTCCATATACTTTAGAGCCATGAATCTATTATGTATTACACCCCTATACATGATAATGAACACTTCAAAAAAGAAGAATGGATAATTTTATTGAAAATATTTGGGAGTACAAAATGTAAATAGGTTCATTGGAAAAACTATTGTCATGGCATGCATTAGCATAGAACATCAGCATGCAGTTACTGTTAGAAGGCACTAAAAATCATAAACATAAGGCTCCAGTTATAAGGGGTATTTCAAATACTAAAATCTTTATTTCTGCTTTAAACCCTATGGTGTCACTACTCATTAGAATCGTCTCGAAGAGACGATTCTAATGAGTAGTAACACCATAGGATTTGGTGCTGAAATGAGTGAGAAAATGTTGATTTTGTTCAGTATACTCCCCCTTATCTGGAGACCTGTAAACAAACCTTGCTACATTGTCACTTTAAAATATTCATTATCATCTCCTTTGATAAAGAAAATATTTCTTATGCTGCATATTCATGACAGTATAAATCAAAGAAGAGCTATTTTCATTTGTGGAGGAATGATTTAAAGGCTTAAAAAGATGTATTTATGGAGTAATGTGGTTTCGTGTTACAGACAGCATAAATATAAAGCATTCTTTGAATCTTTGAATCAGAGTAGTTGTAAAAGTTTTCAAAACTTATATTTGTAAAATAAAGCAATCTCCAAAAACAAGTGAACACTTAGTGATTACCTATTATATATACAATAAAACCTCTCTATTACGGCCACTAAATTGTGATAATTGTTAGGCGTTTACAACAGGTGACCTTCTTAAAGCATTGTGACTGTAAAACAGAGAGCATCTTGCTTTAAGCGAAAAATTCAAGTTTTACACCAGTAGCAGTTGACTAATACTGCAGAAGAAAAATTTAACACACTTATAGTGTTAACCTATTACCCTATAAATTTGCCTTTTTATGCTTTTAACTTATTCCTCCATTGAAGAAAATAGTTCAAATTTTAAAGTTAAGAGTATATGTACCAGAAGAAATATTTTCTGTATCCTAGCACATGGTAGCTTAAAGCATTCTGAAAGTAAAGCAAAATGTGCCTTAAAGCACACTCTGCTTTAATTTCAACCTGCTATAACCTGTCCTCAAAACTAGAAACAGGCTATGATGTATAAAGGGTTAATGCAGAACATAAGTAATGCAAAAAAATCCAAAGAAACTTATTCCATTACTCATATTCTGCACTAAACGGCCACATGCCTCACAGACTTAATTCCCATGCATTGGTTGAATGCATTAACCCTTTGAACCCTAGTCCCGCGTATAAGCGTCCTTTTCAAACAGAGTACATGTGAATAATACAACTGTCCTCTATATGCAAACAGTGAAGACCCAGATCAGAGGGCTCCGAAAGGAGCCCTCTGATCAGGGTCTTCACTGTTTGTCATAATGCCAAACAGTGACAAAAACAACCCTTAAAAGTCAGAAATGGACTAGACTAAAATGTAAACTGGAATTGTCCATTTATAGTTTTAGGGAGGAAAGTGTTAAGATAAATGGTTATTGAATCTCTAACAAACAGAACTTTTCTTAGACATATATATACAGATTTTCATGTCAGACATCATGTTTTCATAACCCACCAATTTTAAGAGGTGTGTCTAAAACCACAGGAAATTAAGACAGACAGGACAACACTTGTCTGGCGGAGATATTATGTTTTCTCTATTTAACTTGGATTTTAAATTCTTTCCGGCCACACACATTCTTCCTCTACTTTCTTATGTCGCTCAATAAAAATTGTCTGGGCTGTGCGAAGTGCTATATGCATGCTTGATAATCAAACCCCCCACCCACCTTAGGATACATATCATCTTAACCCATTACCCCTTAAATTTATACGTTTTTACGCCTTTAATTTATTACTCCACTGAGGAAAATAGTTCCAATTTATACAGTTATGAATAGGCATGATAGAACTTTTTTCTATATACTGTAGCATATGGTAGCTTAAAGTAGGCTTAAAGTAAAGCAGAATGCGCCTTTAAGTGGCCAAGCAGAATGTTTAATTTACATTCAACCTACTATGAGACATAACCTGCAATCAAAACTAGAATGAATGAATGAATGGTGTTTTAAGGCCCATCGACACAAAAAGGTCATTTAGAGCCGAGCAATCAAAACTAGAAACCAGCTATTGGGTGCTGTCTTAGTTGGATAAAGTAAAGCAGAAATTTTTTTAGTGTACCTCCTTGAATACCAAAACCAACTCAATCATAAAACCAAAACCATGCAAGCCTATAACAATATCCAGGGCTCCAGATAAGAGGGAGTTATTTCAACAAATCTCACCTATTCAGCACCAAATCCTATGGTGTTACTACTCATTCTAATGAGTAGTGACACCATAGGGTTTAATTCTGTAATAAAGATTTTAGTTTTTGAAAAACTATACCCTTATCTGAATTTTACAGCAAACAGCATAACTCTAGCTGTGACACATGAAATAATGACAACTTTTATCGTCACCTGATCTTGCCCCTATCAGGCTTAATGCAAATGAATTCACTCATATTTTGGCATGATTATCGACAAACCCCCCCACAAAACAAGCCCTCCCCTGGCATTTCGATGCTTGTTGCAGACAGCCAGGGACAGTAGTTAACCAATTAAGATCTCCATTAAAAGATTTCAATCTTCCTTCGACTCCAAATAATTGCGAATCTCTCTCTTTCCAAAAATTTAAAGCTTTCACTCAGTTCAAAATATTAAGTCATAACTCATTGCCGTTGCCAAATACAATGGACCGGAGCAGCTCCGATGGACTGGAGATCTCCGTCATATTTCTCCCTCGCTTCCCTTCCGCATAAAAAAACAGAAACGGCCAGAAATTGATTTCCCATGGCTTCAATAGCCCACTGCGGAAAGAGTGCTTGCTTAGGACATCCTCAAATATTTGCCTGTCTAACCACTGAAATAGTTGAGGGGATATAAACGCACCATGAAAATTGGATACAAACAATTGTAGAGCACCTTCGGCAACTTGTCATGATCAATGCATTGATTCTCTCTCTTTGTTCAGTTTTATTTTCACCACTTATGTTAATGTTGATAATTGTTTTAGCAATGGAAACAAATGGTAGCCAGTTATATTTTCAAACACTGCACAATCCTCTGTCTACTTCAATGCATTAATTTGTGAACAGCTTTTATGCCTACAAGGCTCTCAGGAACTCAGTATGATCTGACAGATCAGGTTTCAAACTGTTTGATAATGTCAATACTAATCATTTATTTCATCACTAATCTATCAATTAATTAACCACTTACTGCATAAATAGGTCTTTTCCCCCTTTTATTTATTCTTCCACAGAAGAAAATAGTACCACTTTTCTTTACAGTAATGAATATACTCCAAAACAAATATTTTCTATATTCTAGTAAATGCAGAAACAAAGATAAGACAATTAAGTGTCAGACTACATCTTTTCTGTTTTAGATAATTGTTGTCTGCCTTTAGATGTTGTCTGCAGTCATTTTGGTTGTAATAGCATCAGACTGGTAAACAAATTTGGATATCAAATCCTGTCCCATGCACTTTAGGCTTAAATCTTGATCAAGACTGTTTGCAAATTGAGGCCTTGAATGAGTATGAATTATATACACACTCAAGTTTTTCAACACTTTCTCCTTCATATCTGCACTAACCCCTATTGTGTGACAATTCATTAGAATCCTCTCTTTGTCTCTCCAATGAGTATAGTCACACCATAGAGTTTGTTGCAGCCGACATAAAGATTTTAGTTTATGCAATACTCCCCATATCTGTAGTCCTTGCCTAATCTGCACAATATCCTGATTACTATCTGTTAATTGGCACAAACAAGGTGCTTGTTACATTAGTTTGAATATTAAATCATGATCCAACACTTAATCAACAGGCTTAATTGTAACATGAGAGCAGTTTAATGAGCTTGATCAAAGTGAAAACAAAGATTTGTGAAATTCTACTGCAGTATAAAATTACAGTAAAACCTGATCTATACTTAATCATTCACAAGGTTGTTTTCAGTTTTGAAAGCAGATAGGTTAAAGGAAAAGCAGAATTCTCCTTAACTGTGCTTCCTCCCATAGCCTATTTTCAGTTTTAACTTAGACATAGTTACTTGATACAGGCTGAAAGTAAAGCAAAAAGCTCCTTCAGGAGCTTTTTTGTTTTCAGCCTGATTTAGGTTTTAATAAGCTACCTTCTGCTATGATGTATGAAATATTTCTTATGGTGCAATTATTCTGGATTACATAATAAAGCGAAACTACATTACGAGGGCTTGATGCAAAACTATTGTAACTCCCTCACAATTGTGAGGGAGTTACAATAGTTTTGTACCAAGCCCTCGAAATTTAATTTAGTGCAGTATTAAATTAAAGGTGCAAAAAAATGTGAATCTTTGGGGTACAACGTATGTTAAGGAAATATTCATAACTCCTTAAATTTCTTGCATATCCATGAATTAATTTTCATGAACTATTCATGAACAATTCATGAAATTCTCACTAGAGCAGCAGTCCCACCTGGTAAAACTCTGTCATTGCAATTGAAAAAGGTTGACAAAAGAATGATGAACTTCTTCAACCTTCACTGCCAGTGCCTCCACATAGGAACCCAGCGATGGCTTTTCCAGCTGCTTATCAGTTTACTTATATAAACAGATTGTCCACAATTTCTTTTGACTAAATGTACAGAAGAATTTATTTCATTTTTCCACTTGTATTTTAAAAGGTGTCTGCATAAAGCAGGCTTAAAGCAAAGCAGAAATCTCCTACAGGAGATTTCTGCTTTACTTTAAGCCTGTTTTAAGCAGCCACCTTTCTTACACACATATCACAATAAGGATTAAACTGATTGAGGCACATACTGCTTTACTTTTAACCTGCTTAAATCTAAGCTAATTTAACATCTTGCTAGAATATAGAAAATATTTTCTTATGGTACATATTCATGACAGTCACTGTACAAAAAGGAACTATTTTTTCAGTGGAAGAATAAATTGAATACACTAAACAACACTACCATCTGGGGAACTACCATCTGTGGAAAGGGTTAAAGTAAAGGAGTATGTTCTGTTTTGTTTTCATACTGTTCTAAGCTGTCATCTGTCTATAATTCCAAAACCAGCCTTTTTTTAGCATGCTTATAGTTCAGAGATCTATAGGTGTAACATAACCTTTACTAGTCCTATACACTGGCTCATGACAACTTGTAGGTAGACTTAGTGTCCTTTGATATCAAATGGATATGCAAATTGAACAGACACTGAGGTCATATAGATTGTATTTCTTGTCTTGTTCAACAGTCTGAATGGGATCACATAAAAGTCGAACTGTATCAGCCTGATGTAATTTCACTTCGGTGGAAATTTATTGGGGGGAAACTGCTACAGACTGTCTGACAAAATACACAGCCGAACACGTCTCATGCCACAGATCTGTGAAGAAGTTTATAAAGTTGGTGGCTTTATCTCTGTCTGCACTGTTTATGTACAAGATCTTTGCTTTACTTTCAGCCTGCTTTAAGCTACCATCTGCTTGAAAATATTTCTTATGCATCACATTCTAAAATTCGACATATTTACTTCAGTGGAGGAATAGTTTCAGCCTGCTTTAAGCTACCATCTGCTTGGATAAAAATATATTTTTTACGTAGCTCTTTCTAAAATGGAACATATTTACTTCAGTGGAGGAATAAATTGAAGGCGTAAAAAGGCATATTTATAGGATAACGGGTTAATTGAAATTCAGTAGGAAAAGGTTAGGGCGTTTTTATGGGGTAATGGGTTAAATGAAATTCATTAGCCTTGGCGAGGGGTAAACATCATTAACATGTACAATGAAATTAACAACATCATCGAAATTAACAACATCATCGCTGCTATCATTGTCACTCTAACATTTAACACCGGCCATTGTGTTTATGTAGTCTTGTCATGAAACATGGGCTGACAAAATACACTGTGTCTCTCATCCCAGGGGATTCATGCCTGGGGCTTCAAATTTCTACGCCTTAACTCATTCATCCCTGAAACTTTTAAACAGAAAATTCCAATCTTCAATCAAGTAGCTACCACTTTTTGATTATTTAGAAGCGTTGTTTTAAAATGTTGCAAAATGACAAACAGTGTAGATCCTGATCAGAGGGCTCCTGTAGGAGCCCTCTGATCAGGATCTACACTGTTTGCCTATAAGACAAGTGTTCTCTGTACAGGTACAATTTTTGTCAAAGACGAGTATGCTCGTCCCTAGGGTTGAATCTGTTAATAGCCTGCAATCAACAATCAAAGAATCCCCTTCTTCCCTTTTTTCCTAATTAGGTTTCCATGGCAACTGAGGTCAATTACAAGAAATTTAAGGAGAAACGTCACCTAAAAAACTGAATATAATTTGCTTGCGATGTTTTAAGTTCCTGAAAAAGCTTTCTAAAAGGTGCTTCCCCAATCATGGACATATTGCTTTAGTTCCCACTATGTCAGCCCGAGCGTCAATAATAAGACGACAGATGGGAAATGATTGGATAATCTTTTTAAATTGAAAACTCCTAATCCAATCAAATCATCTATTACATTCATCACCACCGTAGCATCATGAATGTGTCAATGCCGCATAAGATGGAACGAGTACCATATCAATCTCGTGAAAATTGAATTTCTCTT
Source organism: Gari tellinella (assembly GCA_922989275.2). Taxonomy (NCBI): domain Eukaryota; kingdom Metazoa; phylum Mollusca; class Bivalvia; order Cardiida; family Psammobiidae; genus Gari; species Gari tellinella. The sequence goes on from OV277870.1 coordinate 24,598,476, forward strand.
CTCACACCCTGTTAAAACCCAGAATGGGAATTTGCTGAGATCTTTTACACTTATAATGATATTTTCCTCAAATAGTTAAAAGGTTTTCTTTACAGTTTATTTACATAGAAAACAGTTTCTACATATCACCCAATAGCCTGTTTTTATGAAGATAGGTGACACATTAAAGCAGGTTGAAAGTAAAGCAGAATGTGCCTTAAGGCACATTTTGCTTTACTTTCAGCCTGCTTTAAGTTATCATCTCCTAAGATAAAGAAACTATTTCTTAATGTACCTATTCATGACTGTACAAAGAGTACAAACTTTTTTTCTTGAGTGGAGGTATAGTATTTAATTATGGGGTAATACGGTAGGTTGAATAAATCCCTTTTTCTGCATGGGCTAATAAACTAAAGAAAGCTTTACCAGGAAATCCTGAGAACTCATGTCAGCCAGATCCTATAAGAAAGCAGTGCAGACACTGACCAGACAGCTCCTTTCCTGATCAGGGTCTACACTGTTTTTTCAAAAAGTATCAATATAGGCTAATAGAAGGAGAATTTTAAGGGCTTCAAAATAACGTTTTCAACACTCTTGTGGGTTATTAAGTTCCCTTGTGGATCTTTTAAGTTACCAAAACCTGAACCAGTATACATGGCATTCTGAGTAGGTTAATAAATACTGGTCTAAATTTGCCGACAGTGTAGACCCAAATCAGAAGGCTCATATAACTGATATGGGTCTACACTGTTTGCAAAATTTATAATTATATTTTATACAGGTCCATGGTGTAATTGAAAGAGTGAACTATTCCACCTACAGTCCAACTTGAATAAAGAAACCCAGTTTTTCATTTATATATAACTCTCTAAAGAAAAGCGACTGCTTAACCCTTTTACTCCATAGCCTGTTAATAGTTTTGAAGACAAGTGACTTCTTAAAGCAGACTGCTTTACTTTCAGCCTGCTGTAAGCAGTCACCTACCTACACTACTACAGTGCTCCATCTCTACAACAACACCCAATTGTAGACAAACAATGTTATAGGGAGGGAAATTGGTTTACATTTGCAAACAGCTTGAATCCAGATCAGACGCTGTGTAACGCGGTGTCTGGTCAGGATTCAAGGTGTTTTTCGCTCGTAATTAGCTTATTTCTGTTAGAATTTTGTCCAATTAGTAACTTTGAGAAAAACAGCAGACAACAATTTTAAGCATATTATATTGTACCAGTAAATGCGTAATACATTATTATCCTGTTTAGGGAACTGCTACAATTGTTGTTGTAAGGAGGGAGACGTTGTTGAGAGGGCGGTTGTAGGGAGGGAGCACTGTAGAACCAAGCCATGGGGGTAATGGGTTAAGGCAAGTTCCAGTGCATTAACAGCGAGTTAAATGAACATAACACAGAACAAACAAAACGCGGCTAATCACTCATTCTGTCTTCTGGCAGTGAGCTGTTAATATTTTGCCACATCAACTGCTATAATAATTTCCAACAATTAATATTTGATGCCAAATCAATAGTGAGAGGCAGTCTTCAATTAGCTATTTTCATGTTATTACAACGAGGAGGACGAGAAGCCCTTTCTCTTCCAATTAATTGATTTTACATGGCATCAGCTGTGGCCTATAGAGATTTAACCCTTTTCCCCACCTAAGAGGTGCCTTTTAGCGCATTTAATTTATTCCTACACTGAAGAAAATAGTTCCAATTTATAGTCATGCAATCAATGAATATGTACCATAATAAATACTTTCTAAATCCTAGAACATGATGGCTTTACCCATTACCCCATAAATAAGCCTTTTTACACCTTTAATTTATTCCTCCACAGAAGAACATAGTTCTGATTTATACAGTCATGAATGTGCCATAAGAAATAGTTTCTATATCTTCGCAAATAGTAGCTTAAAGCAGGCTGAAAGTAAAGCAGAATGCACCTTAAGGCACATTCTGCTTTACTTTCAACCTGCTTTAAGTGGTCATCTGTCTTCAAAACTAGAAACTGGCTATGGGGTAATGGGTTAAAGCAGGCTGAAAGTAAAGCAGGATGTGCCTTAAGTAGTCCCCTGTGTTCAAAAACTAGAAACAGCCTATGGGGTAAAGGGTTAATCAGAATCTGCTAACCCTCCACATCAAAGAAATTCTGTTAACCCTTAGCCTGCCACTCACGACTATAGCTCCATATGCAAACAGCTTGGATCCGGATGAGACGCCGAGTAACTCGGCGTCTCATCCGGATCCAAGCTGTTTGACACTCGGACAACATTTTCAGCAATTTTGAGCAACTTTGAAGCACTTTGAAACTTGAAGCAGACGAGAAATATAGCAGACGACAATTTATTTGGCGGGCTAAGGGTTAAAACATCCAAACTTCCAGTGAACAACCATTTTTGTCCTTCATATGCAGGTAACATGAGATTTTTAAAATTTTCTTTAGAGTTAATGCAAACAGTTTGGATCCAGATTGTACACAAAGTGACTGATCAAGATCCAAACCCTTTGTCATTTAGTACATCTGCGATATAATGAAGAGTGAGTCTATTTTTAGAATTAAAGCAGACAACATTTTTGAAAATGTCATTGATTTTACCCTTATGCTGTCGTAATATCATCTCCTTTAAAATTGCCGTCTACAAAGAAAGATTTCAATAAGATTTATACATTTTTTAATTAAAAGTAACCGAAAGATGAGTCTCAAACAGTTTGGATCCAGATTAGATGCTGTGTAACGTTGTGTCTGATCTGGACTCAAGCTGTTTGCATATAACTGTCAAGTTGGGATCAGCAGAATAAGGGTTGAACATTAAAACATCACAGAGACCATCTTTAGACTCTGGTTGTAGCAGTTAAAGTCACAGACATGTGTGTTCTTCAGTTAGTCACCATAAATCACAGACATTACAGACTGAGAAATGGTAAGCCATTACCCCATATCATGATTCTAGTATTGAAGATAGGTGACCACATAAAGCAGGTTGAAAGTAAAGCAAAATGTGCCGTTACCCCATAGTTTGTTTCTAGTTTTGAAGATGGGTGACCACTTAAAACAGATTGAAAGTAAAGCAGAATGCGCCTTTACCCCATAGCCTGTTTCTAGTATTGAAGATATTCTTATGGTACATACTTATGACTGTATAAATTGGAACTATTTTTGGAACTATTTTCTCCAGAGTATGAATAAATTAAATGTGTAAACATGGGTATCTATTCTATGGAGTAAAGGGTTAAACACATACTGTGTGGATCTGGTATATATATACATCATTTGCGAACAGTGTAGACCTAGAACAGAGGGCTACTTATAGAGTCCTCTTATCAGGGTCTCTTTACTGTTTGTAAAACTTTGCGAAAAATGTAGGGACAGGTCAATTAGTAAATGCAGACAAGTCCATTTTAATAGCTTTCTTTGTTCAGCAATATAACAGGTACAGTCGAACTTTGATACCTCAAACTCGGTTAAGTCAAACATACCCGTATTTCAAAGTTAAAACGCGGCTGAGCTGCATTTTAACTTTGAAACACGGTTATGCTCGCTTAAACTTAGCTTGAAATAATGCAATTCATATTTCGAAATATCGGACAGTTCGAGTTGAGCAAGTTCGAGATATCGAAGTTCGACTATATGTCTGTACAAGACAGACGCAGGAAAGAAACCATAAAACATCTGTCTAGATATAAATTCAGCATTTTCTAATGATGACAAATCTTATCTATTCCTAACACATAGACAGTTTTCTATTGGAGAAATTTTTTGAGTTTTTTTGGCTGGATTACATAACCTTTCACCCCATAGCCTGTTTCTGGTTTGAACATAGGTCACTACTTAAAGCAGGTTGAAAGTAAAGCAGAATGCGCCTTAAGGCGCATTCTGCTTTACTTTCAGCCTGCTTTAAGCTACCACCTGCTAGATTATAGAAATATTTCTTATGATACATATTCATGATTGTATAAATTGGTGCTATTTTCTTCAGTGGAGTAATAAACTGAATGCGCTAAAAGGCACTTCTATGTGAGAAAGGGTTAAGAACTTAAGCATTCCTTTCAGAGTAACATCCCTTGGCACCTCGTGGTTGTCTCCCTTTACACATCTGCACAAACAAATTACAAGCAAGTCTTGCGAATGGATAAGGTTTCCTGCCTTTGATAAAAGACCAATCGGCTTCAAGTTACCACCGTTCTCCGACAGGCTTGAAGGAAAATTTATAACCTTTTAATACTCTCAAAGCCAATATAGCGAAACGCTTCATTAGTCTTCAATTTCAGAGTCTCTTTTAACTTTTTGCCGCACATTACATCCATCACAAGCTCTGCCTGTTTAAGTCATGGCCCATGTTACTTTAATCTTCAAGGAAATTTTTATTTCAGAAGAAAAACTTTTTCATTGAAAATAGTCAAACTCATGCTAAATAGCAATTCAATGATGCTGTGCATGCACTGATCCAGCAATGTTTTTTAACCCTTTATACTCCAGTCTGTTTCTAGTATTGAAGGCAGGTGACAACATAAAGCAGGTTGAAAGTAAAGCAGAATATGCTTTATAGTGCATTCTGCTTAACTATAGCCTGCTTTAACCTACAGTCTTCTAGGATAAAGAAAACTTTTCTTATGGTGTATAATGTATGGCTATATAAATTAGAACTATTTCTTCAGAGAAGGAATTAATTAAATGTGTTAAAATGTGTATCTATGGAGTAATGGATTAAAACTGTTTCAACTTGTCTCCTTTTCACCTGTATCTCACTCAGGTAAAAGCACAACAAATAAAGACCTTGCTCAAACTCTACTTCTATTTTATTGTATTACACAGTAAAACCTCTCCTTACCAACCACTAAACTGCGTTAATTATTCAGTGTTTACGACAGGTGACTGCTTAAAGCAAGGTGACAGTAAAACAGAAAGCTCCTGTAGGAGCTTTCTGTTTTACTGTCACCTTGCTTTCAGCTGTCACATGTCTTTTTTACAATCAATTAGCCTTCGGTAAGGTGGTTGTAATAGAGATTTTACAGTTTTTCCCTCACAAAAAGGGGAGATCACTATCTCCAGGTTGACAAACAGACTGGCACTCAAACATTACATAAATCTGAATCCTCAGATTAATTTGGACAGGTTAATTACCTGTAAACCAGTCACTCACAAATGTCATTATGCAACTTTATTCAAGATTTAATTTCCAACATTGAGAGAATTTGTTCATGTGTTAAATGTATTTTAGAGGGTTGGTTGACAAAGTGTGAAGCACGCTTGTTAGAAAATAGTGATCCGCGCGCCCAGACAAAATTAACAAAATGCATTTTGAAATCATACGAGCCAGCTGTATTACTCACGTAACTGATTGATCGAAAAATTTACATTCTCCGCTCAAAATGATGTCTGCTTAAGATCTAGGACTTATATCCTCTATTTCTACAACAATATTCTAGTCACGTGATTCAAGTTTGGATTCAAATCAGAATACAAAATTCCTTTGTATTGGGATCAAGGTATACATTGTTTACAAAGATCTACAAAACTCAATTCAAGGGTAAATCGATTAGGGGAAAAACTTTTCACACACAAAGATTTTGATCAAAGCTTCTAGTGAAAACTATTAATCCCATAAACAGTCTGGTTTTCGATTAAGTTTTATGAACTTACGGGCAGGTAAAATACATTTATCAGGGCTCCAGATAAGAGGGAGTAAACTGAACAAATTCAACATGTTCTCACTCATTGCAGCAGCATCAAATCCTATGGGGTTACTGCTCATTAGATTTGTCTCAAAGAGACGATTCTAAAGAGTAGTAACACCATAGGGTTTAATGCAAAAATAAAGATTTTAGTTTTTGAAATACTCCCCTTACCTGGAGCTCTGATTTTTTTTCTTCAAATTGTGATCAATGTCAGATTACAAAGCGGGTGTGAAAAAAATAATCACTGACTGGAAAATTAATGAACAGGTATGAATAAAAGGGCTGTCATGTTAGAAGTTGTATTTATGTTAACATCCACGCAAGAGGCGTGGCCCTTAAGCCATGACAGTGAAACTTGTGATGAACAAACTTTCAAAATTGGATTCAATGGGTCTCTTAATGACTAATGGCTGCTTAATGCAGAACAAATTTAATGAAGAAAGCTCCTTAAGGAGCTTTCTGCATTATGTTTCATCTGTATTGAGCAGTGACTTATATTTAATGCTATCCAGACTTCTTCAATGAATGGTCACGTGGCGCAGGCTTTGATTGTAGGGTAAATATTTAGAGCATGTTCCGACATCTTGCTAAGATAATTGAAATGCAAAACAACCGGAAAAACATAACAAAAGATTCACCACAACATGTAGGGTCTAAAAAATCATAATGTATAAAATATGTAAGTAGGGTATCAATTTCAAAACATTTAACATCCCATACTCAATAGATATGCTTTTTTAGGCCTTTAACATTATTCCTCCAATAAAGAAAATAGTTCCACTTTATAAAGTTATAAATATACACAGACATAAAGACAAAGAGCTTGCGACGAGCACCTGTGTGTCATATCCAAATATATGTCCCGTGTATAGAAAAAAAAAGTTTTTTTGTAACTGTCTCTTAAAGGCAGACAATAATTGAACTTGATAATGTGTTATCATAATGGATTTTTTGATAAAATATTTATATCATTTTAAAGAGGGTGGTGGTGTGATGAATCTAAATCAGTCGCTAAGTGTCGGAACCTGGTTAAATATGGAAACAATTTATACCCAGACAAGCACGCATGAAAAGTATAAGCAGGGCTATAAGTAAGAGGAAGTAAACTATACAAATCCAACAAAAATTTCTCAACTTATTTCAGCACCAAATCCTATAGTGTTACTACTCATTAGAATCGTCTCTTCGAGACGATTCTAATGAGTAGTGACACCATAGGGTTTAATGCAGAAATAAATATTTTAATTTTTCAAATACTCCCCCGTATCTTGAGCTCTGTATAAGGGTAGGAGGGCCTATGGAATGGCAAAGCAATTAGCTTTGATGACAGATTGAGTTGGTAAGGACTGGAGAGACTATGGGGAGAGATTGGATACGTTACATTACAAGGCTGCACTCCCATAGACCACATCAACAAACACTTTGAAACTTGAGTCCCTTACACTTTGTGCATTAGAACATACAGTAGATCTTGTATTAACCATCAAGACGATTCTAATGAGTAGTAAACTAGTAATACCATAGCATTTTGGTGCTGCCTTGAAGGAGAAAATGTGCCCCCATCCAAGCTTTAGTGCAGGATAGAGGGCGTTATTGAAATAAAGCCGGAGGCCGAGCATGTATACACAGCATTTTATTTTGTACGTATCTAGTTCGACCTCTATATACACATAGTCACATATTTTCAAATCTAGAAACAGGCTATGGGGTAAAGGGGTATTCTGCCTTACTTTCCACCTGCTTTAAGTGGTCACCTGTCTTCCAAAACTAGAAACAGGCTATGGAGAAAAGGGGCATTCTGCTTTACATTCCACCTGCATTAAGTGGTCACTTGTCTTCCAAAACTAGAAACAGGCTATGGAGTAAAGGGGCATTCTGCTTTACTTTCCACCTGCTTTAAATGGTCACTTGTCTTCCAAAACTAGAAACAGGCTATGGAGAAAAGGGGCATTCTGCTTTACATTCCACCTGCTTTAAGTGGTCACTTGTCTTCCAAAACTAGAAACAGGCTATGGAGTAAAGGGGCATTCTGCTTTACTTTCCACCTGCTTTAAATGGTCACTTGTCTTCCAAAACTAGAAACAGGCTATGGAGAAAAGGGGCATTCTGCTTTACATTCCACCTGCTTTAAGTGGTCACTTGTCTTCCAAAACTAGACACAGGCTAAAAGGAAGAGAGTTAAAAGAAACTATCGAAATTATTTTAGAAAACTTTCCTGTTGGTAATTTTATAGGAGACGATATAACGGGTTGATAAGGACTACAGGCATTATAACAGGCTGGATTTGTGCATTTGTGAAAACCACTTCTTACAAAAATTGAACATCAATTGATCCTCAGACAGAATCTGCAACAGGTACCCAGATTTAATACAAAACTTATTTTCAATCGTTACTATGGCAACCAAAGACCTTTTGATAGTCCTGCATATAACTATAAGTCACTTACCTATAGTAACAGAACATTAAATACAAGAGATATAAAAGGCGTTTTAAGGGAGATGAAATGTATTTCCCTCCCCTCGGGTTACAAATTGAAGCACTCGCTGATGGGCTGTTAATTATATTTCCCCGATTTCATGTGCTGAAAATCCCATTCTCTATGTTTCACACTGAACGGTATACAATATAAACCTGTATCACATATCCAGTTATTAAATAAACATAAGTACTTCTACCAACAGGTACCACCTTAATGCAAGACAAAAGTAATGCAGAAAGCTCCTAAAGGAGCTTTCTGCATTACTTTTGTCTCGCATTAAGCTGCAACCTGTCTTTAAAGCTATCATTCTGCAATCTCTAGACTGGCTGTTTTATGAAAATTTGACTGTAAACAAGCATTATATTGTGCAGTTAAGCCAATTTTATTTTCCTCGCTTTGCTTCCCCCATTATACAAACATTCTGCACGGCTATTAAGCCACTTTAAAAATGGCAATAAATTTGTACGCGAATGTTTGATATTTACTTTAATTTATATTTACAGTCTAATTTAAAAGCTACTTATTTACAAAACTACGCTGTAAAATACGCTTTCATGGGGCTTTTCTTCAGTTCGGGAAATTTTTGTCGTCGTTGTTCAGGGAGAATTTCATTTATTATGATTTGAAAACAGGACCCTCTGAAGTAATTCTTTCACTGTTTATTCAAATACAAAAGAATTTGTATTAGCAAAGTGTGAGCGGAAAGTTTCTTGTAGAGAAGGTGTTGAAGTACGAGTGAATAGTTTCTCCTAGTTAAGTGGTCTCCTTTGTTGGGTGTTGTTTTTGAGAGAAGGCTTGAGAAATTGCATTGAGTATGCTAAAGTGGAGAAGACGTTATTCTTTCACAATAAATGTGTTCACGTAAATATTGTTTCCAATGCAAACAGTTTGGAGCCAGATCAGACGCCGGGTAACCTGGCGTCTGATCAGGCTCCAAACTGTTTGCCATTCAGATTAAAATCTGTAAAAAAATTAAAATCTGTCAAAAATTGTGAAACAATTGTCATTTTGTACATTTAAATGCAATATCTTCCCTTTTACTTTTAAACCGAAAAGATAACGTTTTCTGAACTGTAGTGCAGTTGCATCCTTTTCATGGCTAGAAAAGTTGTCTGGTTCAAAACGCTTTTTTGTTTGAATGCATCAAAATTTGAAGTTTGATAACTAAATGAATATCATCTCAAACTGTCACCTGCTTGAGTTCAACTAATTTTTAGTGGAGAAAATTAAACTAAAGGTGTATTTATTGAGTAATTGCTTGCTGTTATCATGCATATAATTTCCCTCATCTGAATTAACACAATGTTTTAAAAGACAATAACTTGTTCACTGCCATGATGTCATCTGCTCTATTAATTTCTCAAATTGAAATTGTAATTATTTCTACTTGAGAAGAATTGAAATGAGTGTCAACCAGTTTGGATCCTGATAAGATGCTACGCTTAACTGCATCTGATCAGGCTCCAAACCGGCTTTAAAATAACAGTTGTATTTTGATTCAAAATTACCCAATAATCTATTTCAAGATTTGATGTCTGGTGACTACTTAACATTACCCCATAAATACGCCCCTTATTCATTCCTCTACTGAAGAAAATAGTTCCAATTTATACTGTCACAAATAAAAATCATAAGAATTGTTTTCTATATTCTAGCAGATAATAGCTTAAAGCAGGCTGCTTTACTTTCAACCTGCTTTAAGTAGTCACATATCTTCAAAACTAGAAACAGGCTATGGGGTAATGGGTTAAAGCAGGTTGAAAGTAAAGCAGAATGCGCCCTAAGGTGCAATCTGCTTTACTTTCAGCCTGTTTTAAACTAACAACTGCCTGCTAGGATATAGAAAATATTTCATATGTTAGATGTTCATGACCTATTTTCCTAAGTGGAGGAATAAATTCAATGGGCTTAAAGGTGCCTCTATGGAGGAAGTGTTAAGGCAGTGAAGAAGGGGTTCATAGCCAGATTTTTTCGAATTTCAAGTGACTTACAGTTTCTCGGTATGGAAGCAGCTCTTTCCTGATCTTGAAGAAATTCTTCCCGTACACACGTAAACCCTTCACAAAACGTTTCTGAAAAGATCAAAAATAACTTTCACACATAAACATCATAAATTACCCCTCAGCTATTACATGTAGCATACAGTTAAATCTCTATATTACGACCACTGAAATTTTATGAACTATTACATCTTTACAACAGGTGACTGATTAAAGTAAGGTGACAGTAAAACAGAAAGCTCCTTTAGGAGCTTTCTGTTTAACTGTCACCTTGCTTTAAACTGTCACCTGTCTTTTATATAATTAGCCTTCCTTTTAGTGGTGGTAATAGAGAAGTTTTACTGTGTATTGATCTGTTCCGAAAACAGTCTCCTTCCGAATCAGCTCTGATCAGAGTCTGCACCGTTTTCTTATACAATCTTTACATATCTTACATGAATCTCCACTTTTCCTGAGGAACATTTTCCTTACTTTATTGGTCAATGTAATAGTTCAGATGTTCATAGTGGATGGAGGTTTATATACATGTAATATGAATAATCAACAAGAGGAAGGTTAACCCATTACCCCCATAGCCTGTTTCTAGTTTTGAAGAGAAGTGACCACTTTAAGTAGGTTGAAAGTAAAGCAGAATGCACCTTAAGGCGCATTCTGCTTTACTTTCAGCCTGCTTTAAGCCATCATGTGCTGAGATATAGAAGCTATTTCTTGTGATACATATCTATGGCTGTTTAAATTTGCACTATTTCCTTCTGTGCTATATTAAAGGCTTTTTTTTTCGATAATGGGTTAAAGTCTTCTTTGCTTATATGAACACTGAATAAGCTTTTCACTCTGAACCGATTACTCATAGCTGGTTTCTAGTTTTGAAGACAGTTGACCACATAACATATTACCCCATAGCCTGTTCTAGTTTTGAAGACAGTTGACCACATAACATATTACCCCATAGCCTATTCTAGTTTTGAAACCAGTTGACCACTTAACATATTACCCCATAGCCTGTTCGAGTTTTGAAGACAGTTGACCACATAACATATTACCCCATAGCCTGTTCTAGTTTTGGAAGACAGTTGACCACATAACATATTACCCCATAGCCTGTTTCTAGTTTTGAAGACAGTTGACCACTTAACACATTACCCCATAGCCTGTTTCTAGTTTTGAAGACAGTTGACCACATAACATATTACCCCATAGCCTGTTCTAGTTTTGAAACCAGTTGACCACTTAACATATTACCCCATAGCCTGTTCGAGTTTTGAAGACAGTTGACCACATAACATATTACCCCATAGCCTGTTCTAGTTTTGAAGACAGTTTACCACATAACATATTACCCCATAGCCTGTTTCTAGTTTTGAAGACAGTTGACCACTTAACACATTACCCCATAGCCTGTTTCTAGTTTTGAAGACAGTTGACCACATAACATATTACCCAATAGCCTGTTTCTAGTTTTGAAGACAGTTGACCACTTAACACGTTACCCCATAGCCTGTTTCCAGTTTTGAAACCAGTTGACAACATAACATATTACCCCATAGCCTGTTTCTAGTTTGGAAGACAGTTGACCACATAACATATTACCCCATAGCCTGTTTCTAGTTTTGAAGACAGTTGACCACATAGCATATTACCCAATAGCCTGTTTCTAGTTTTGAAGACAGTTGACCACATAACATATTACCCCATAGCCTGTTTCTAGTTTGGAAGACAGTTGACCACATAACATATTACCCCATAGCCTGTTTCTAGTTTTGAAGACAGTTGACCACTTAACACATTACCCCATAGCCTGTTTCTAGTTTTGAAGACAGTTGACCACATAGCATATTACCCAATAGCCTGTTTCTAGTTTTGAAGACAGTTGACCACATAACATATTACCCCATAGCCTGTTTCTAGTTTTGAAGACAGTTGACCTCTTAACACATTACCCCATAGCCTGTTTCTAGTTTTGAAGACAGTTGACCACATAACATATTACCCCATAGCCTGTTTCTAGTTTTGAAGACAGTTGACCACATAACATATTACCCCATAGCCTGTTTCTAGTTTTGAAGACAGTTGACCTCTTAACACATTACCCCATAGCCTGTTTCTAGTTTTGAAGACAGTTGACCACATAACATATTACCCCATAGCCTGTTTCTAGTTTTGAAGACAGTTGACCACATAACACATTACCCCATAGCCTGTTTCCAGTTTTGAAACCAGTTGACAACATAACATATTACCCCATAGCCTGTTTCTAGTTTGGAAGACAGTTGACCACATAACATATTACCCCATAGCCTGTTTCTAGTTTGGAAGACAGTTGACCACATAACATATTACCCCATAGCCTGTTTCTAGTTTTGAAGACAGTTGACCACATAGCATATTACCCCATAGCCTGTTTCTAGTTTTGAAGACAGTTGACCACTTAACACATTACCCCATAGCCTGTTTCTAGTTTTGAAGACAGTTGACCTCTTAACACATTACCCCATAGCCTGTTTCTAGTTTTGAAGACAGTTGACCAGTTAACAGTTAACACATTACCCCATAGCCTGTTTCCAGTTTTGAAACCAGTTGACCACATAACATATTACCCCAAAGCCTGTTTCTAGTTTGGAAGACAGTTGACCACATAACATATTACCCCATAGCCTGTTTCTAGTTTTGAAGACAGTTGACCACTTAACACATTACCCCATAGCCTCTTCTTGTTTTGAAGACAGTTGACCACATAACATATTACCCCATAGCCTGTTTCTAGTTTGGAAGACAGTTGACCACATAACATATTACCCCATAGCCTGTTTCTAGTTTTGAAGACAGTTGACCTCTTAACATATTACCCCATAGCCTGTTTCTAGTTTTGAAGACAGTTGACCACATAGCATATTACCCAATAGCCTGTTTCTAGTTTTGAAGACAGTTGACCACATAACATATTACCCCATAGCCTGTTTCTAGTTTTGAAGACAGTTGACCTCTTAACACATTACCCCATAGCCTGTTTCTAGTTTTGAAGACAGTTGACCACATAACATATTACCCCATAGCCTGTTTCTAGTTTTGAAACCAGTTGACCACATAACATATTACCCAATAGCCTGTTTCTAGTTTGGAAGACAGTTGACCACATAACATATTACCCCATAGCGTGTTTCTAGTTTTGAAGACAGTTGACCACATAACATATTACCCCATAGCCTGTTTCTAGTTGTGAAGACAGTTGACCACATAACATATTACCCCATAGCCTGTTCTAGTTTTGAAGACAGTTGACCACTTAACACATTACCCCATAACCTGTTTCTAGTTTTGAAGACAGTTGACTACATCACATATTACCCCATAGCCTGTTCTAGTTTTGAAGACAGTTGACCACATACCATATTACCCCATAGCCTGTTTCTAGTTTTGAAGACAGTTGACCACATAACATATTATTCCATAGCCTGTTTCTAGTTTTGAAGACAGTTGACCACTTAACACATTACCCCATAGCCTGTTTCTAGTTTTGAAGACAGTTGACCACATAACATATTACCCCATAGCCTGTTTCTAGTTTTGAAGACAGTTGACCACTTAACACATTACCCCATAGCCTGTTTCCAGTTTTGAAGACAGTTGACCTCTTAACACATTACCCCATAGCCTGTTTCTAGTTTTGAAGACAGTTGACCACTTAACACATTACCCCATAGCCTGTTTCTAGTTTTGAAGACAGTTGACCACTTAACACATTACCCTATAGCCTGTTTCTAGTTTTGAAGACAGTTGACCTCTTAACACATTACCCCATAGCCTGTTTCCAGTTTTGAAGACAGTTGACCTCTTAAAGCAGGTTGAAAGTACAGCAGAATGCGCCATAAGGCGCATTCTGCTTTACTTTCAACCTGCTTTAAGCTACCATCTGCTAGAATATAGAAATATTTCTTGTGATACATATCCATGACTGCTTAAATTTGAACTATTTTCTTCAGTGGAGGGATAAATTAATGGCGTAAAAGGGAATATTTATGGGGTAATGGATTAATTTACCCATAATCCCATATATATATTCCTCAGCTGAAGGAAATAGTTCCATAAATATGCACCATAAGAAAAAATTCTTGTATCCTAGCAGATAGTAGCTTAACCCTTTCCCCCATAGAAGCGCCTTTTAGCACATTTAATTTATTCACCCACTGAAGAAAGTAGTTCCAAATTATACAGTCATGAATAGGTATTATATGAAATATTTTCTATTTTCTAGCAGATACTAGCTTAAAGCAGGCTGAAAGTAAAGCAGAATGCCCTTAAGGCGCATTCTGCTTTACTTTCAACCTGCTTTAAGTTGACACATATAATCAATACTAGAAACAGGCTATGTGGGAAAGGGTTAAAGCAGGCAGAAAGTAAAGCAGAATGTGCCTTCAGGCACATTCTGCTTTACTTTCAACCTGCTTTAAGTTGTCACCTATCTGCAATACTGGAGACAGACTATGTCGGGCTAATGGGATGAACACTTTTTCCTCTTTAAAATGTGAAATGCATTAATAATGTTATAATATCCGCTTACATGTAACCTTAAAGTTACATTCTGTGTTACCTAACAATAAAATCTTTTTTTCAAACTCCAGCGGGACACGAATTTCATTTTCTATAATTACACATAAATGATTCAGTGGGTTTAAACTCTATTGGGGTAACGGATTTCAGTGTTTAATTTCTCTCAGGGGCCATAACTCTGAACTGCCTATTAACTGTAGCAATAACCTCAAAATATTACACGCAATAAAAATACGAAACTTGCTCTGTATGATGCGAGATGCAATCAAACCTGTATTACGCAACTGTTCAATAAAAAACGTTTAAAAGCAAAGTATAATACAGGTAACAGCATAACCCATTACCTCTTAGCCTATTTCTAGCTTTGAAAACAGGTGACCACTTAAAGCAGGTTGAAAGTAATGCAGAATGTGCCTTAAGGCACATTCTGCTTTACTTTCAGCCTGCTTTAAGCTACTATCTGCTAGGATATATAAAATATGTCTTCTGGTACACGTTCTTGGCTGTACAAATTGGAACTTTTTTCTCCAGTGGAGGAATAAATAAGAGGTGTAAAAAGGAGTTTTCAAGGGGTAAAGAGTTAACACTAAATGAAAGTAATTCTGACAGTCTTTTCTGCAATACAGCGCTCCCTTTCTACGACACCCAATGGGAGACACAGATTTTGTGCATTGTTCCGAGGGAGTCGTTATAGAGAGAGAAAATCAAGACTTGGCTTACATTTGCAAACAGCTTGGATCCAGGCTGTTTGTCACTCATAATTATATTTATTTGATCAAAATATCCACTTATATGTAATTTTAAGAAAATCAGCCGACAACAATTTTAAGCAGACGACATTGCAGCAGTAAAAGTGATAGACATAATTGTTCAGTTTAGGGAACTGAGACAAGGGTCGTTGTAAGGAGGGAGTCGTTGTTGGGAGGGCAGTTGTAGAGAGGGAACGCTGTACTATAGTCCCAATTAAGCAACCACCTGTCTTCAGAAACCTACAGCTTTATTGTGGACTAATCAGTCAACGTATTAACCCTTATGGTGCTAAGCGCAACTTGGCTAATATTTGCAAACAGTTTGGATCTAAATAAGATATACACAGCGTCTGATCTGGATCCAAACTGTTTGCCACTCATATTCAGTTTTCTTCAATATTAAAGATATAAATTATATATACGATTATTCTTTAAAATATTTTTAGCAGGCAATATATCTGAAGCAGACGACAACACAATTAAGACTATACCTCCCACTATTGTCAAGAATCTAATCTGGATCTAAACTGTTTGCCACCCATATTCATAGTTTCTTCAATATAAAAGATACAAATTATGTTTTATTTATTTCTATATTTTGGGCAGACGATATGTTTGAAGCAGACGACGATTCAGTTACGACTATGTCTCCCACTATTGTCAGTAAAAGCCTACGTATTTTCGCTACTCCACGTGCACTCAAATTCCATACATGCACAGTTGATGGTGTTGAAATATAACACTGTCATGCGTTTTATCACTTTCATCATCTGCTGTGCAGTAAAAAGCCCGCCATATTACAACCATTTAAACTCTTTCCTGAATAGAACACCTCCCACCTACTTCATTATATATTCACTGGTGATAAACAAAGGGTTAGCTAAAATCAGGTTGAAGGTAAAGTAGAACAAAGTTCAGCTAAAAGCAAGGTGAAAGTAAAGTAGAAAGCTCATGTAGGAACTTTTCTGCTTTTTTCATACTTTCTTTTAAGCAGTCACCTGCTTTAACCCCCTTTATCATAGCATTTTTCATGTTTGAAAGACAGGTGATCACTTGTAGTAGACTGAAAGTAAAGCAGAATGTGTCTTAAGGTACATTCTGCTTTACTTTCAACCTGCTTTAAGTGGTCACCTGTCTTCAAAACTAGAAACAAGCTATAGGATAATGGGTTAAACTATTCATTTCCTTTTCAAGAGTTTTCCATGTCCCAGTGATTAGGCTGTTCGCCCTACAACCCCCTAGGTCTGTGATTCAATCAGCAAACCTCCTCTAGTTTATTCTGATGTACCTATAAACCAAAGGACCTGTCCCAATATAACCCCGTTGTTAGTGGGAAATAATGTTACAAACAAACAAGTTACTGTATAATTACCAATTTCTTACACCCTTCGCGGCATTTTCTCAGTTTCTACCAATTACACGCTTAAGACAATTAAACCTAACATTAAGCAACCAATCACCTCTCTTTTAGACAGGCTGCTGCTTAATGCAGGATAAAAGTAATGCAGAAAGCTCCTGCAGGAGCTTTCTGCATTACTTTTATCCTGCATTAAGCCGCAACCTGTCAAACAGATGCCTAATTACTATCTTCCGAATAGTTGCCATATTCAAGCTTAACTGTCAACACTTATTTCTTATGGTATTCTCCAGCACTCTCTCAATCTCGTGGCATATTGAACCACTTAAAGAATACAGCTCTTTTATCTAGTACAATACTCGCAAAATATCACTAGTAACCCTTTTTAACGAGCCAGTATCAATTAAACGCAAATAATCTGTCAGGGGTTAAACCCCAAATACTGCCGTTGCCATGGTTACAAAATTATCAGTTGCTGCAGCCAACATAAAATCTTCTTCATAAAAGCTAATTTGTGATAGGAAGAGGTTTCACACCACCATAAAATGCGAGGGAAGTTGATAGACAATAGTTATAACATTTCCTCTAGGGTAGGAAAACATGATACAATGATAACTGTGTAAAATGCTATCTTTTAACCCATTACCCAATAAATACGCCTTTTTCTGCCCTTTAATTTGTATCTACATTAAAGACAAGAGGGCCTGAAGGCCCTGATATCGCTCACCTCTTGTACTGAAGCCTGATAGCTTTACCTTTCTGTTTCTCTCCTTTTAATCTAAATCCATTCAAATTTGTAGTATAGCATGTAAACAGTTTTGGAATACAACCTCATAATTCTAGTATAGTAGAGTACATCAAGGGCAGATTTATCTAGAACCTAAACTAAACTGAAATGAAGCCTTTTCTAGCATTTCAAAGTATATCAAGGGCAGATAACTATTGCCACAACAATAAGATTTCAACAATAATTAATTGCACTCCTTTGAGAACTTATAGCTGTATACTTTGTGTGCAAGTATAATCAAAATTCAATGAAAACTGTAGTTGCAATAGTGTAAACCCTGTTAGATATGGCATTTTCAGCTATTTAAGGGCAGATAACTTTGGACCTATTAGTTTGATTTCAACCATAATCACACTTATTGCAACTCTTATGGTAATATACAATGGTCAATCTGAGCAAGTTTGAAAAAGACTGGATAAAAATTGTGGCGTCTAGAGTAGAAACACTGTTAAATATGGCATTTTCAGCAATTCAAAGGTAGATAACTCTTGACCTATGTGTCTGATTACAACTATAATCAAACTCATTTGAACTCTTGAGGTCATATACAATATGAGCAAGTTTGAGAAAGATTGTGTAAAAACTGTGGCCTCTAGAGTGTAAACACCCTTAAATAAGGCATTTTCAGCAATTCAAAGGTAGATAACTCTCGACCTATGCGTCTGATTTCAATCATAATCAATCTCATGTGAACTCCTATAGTCATATTGAATCTGAGCACGTTTGACATAGATTGGATAAAAATTGTGGCCTCTAGAGGGTAAACACTGTTAAATATGGCATTTTCAGCAGTTCAAAGGTAGATACCTCTTGAACTTTTAGTCTGATTTCAATCATAATCAAACTCATTCGAAGTCTTATGGTAATATACAATCTGAGCAAGTTACAGAAAGTTTGGATAAAAATTGTGGCCTCTAGAGTGAAACACTGTTAAATATGGCATTTTCAGCAATTCAAAGGTTCATAACACTTGATCTATTGGTCAGATTTCAACCATAATCGAACTCATTCGAACTCTTATGGTAATATACAATCTGAGCAAGTTACAGAAAGTTTGGATTAAAATTGTGACCTCTAGAGAATAAACACTAAAATTGTTGACGACGGACGACGAACGACGGACGCCGGACATTCAAGGATTGCAAAAGCTCACCCTGAGCTAGCTCAGGTGAGCTAAAAATAGTCCCTTCATACAATTGTGAATATTCACAATAAGAAATGTGTCCTTTATCATTTCCTTTATCCTAACAGCTTGTAGCTTAAAGTATGCTTACAGTAGGGCGACAGCCATGGGTATTGCAATAATATGTCCCGTCAGAAAAAGGGCGTATAAGAACTTAAAGAAGGCAGAAAGTAAAGCAGAATGCACCTTAATTTGCATTTTGCTTTACTTTCAACAATTTTAAATTCAGAGCTTTTTTAATCATTTTTGGAAGATATGGGAAGGGGGGATTTATTAGAGGGAGAAGACATTACATTTTAACCCATAAATACGCCTTTTTACACCTTCATTTAATTCCTTAACAGAAGGCTTAACTAATTTGATTTGTTTTGATTTTACGTTGCTTTTCAACAGTATTTCAGTCATATCGCGACGTCCAGCTAATTACAGGTGGAGGAAGACACCAGAAGTCATTTAAGCACTGTTTCAGGCACAAATCTACAACTGGGTAGAACCACCGACCTTCCGCAAGCCAGCTTAACTAAAGAAAACAGTTCTATTTTATACAATAAATATTATATACCATCAGAAATAATTTCCATATTTTAACATATGGTAGCTTCAAGCAGGTTGAAAGTAAAGCAGAATGTGCCTATCAGAAATAATTTCCATATTTTAACATATGGTAGCTTCAAGCCGGCCGAAAGTAAAGCAGAATGTGCCTTAAGGCACATTCTGCTTTACTTTCAATCTGCCTTAAGTGGTCAATTGTCTTCAAAACTAGACACAGGCTATTGGGTAATGGGTTAACTATTAGAAACAAAAGTTTTAACATTTTTATGTAATCTACTAAACATCTATGACCAGGAGGCTGCAAAATGTTATCCTTTAAACCCTATGACTCAAACTTGGACTCATGGATATTGGGTGTCACTGATGAAGAAATCTGTCGCCCCTTTGAAACCATTTACATCATCCCCCGTCATAGCAGTGCAATGATAAACCAATATCCCTGGCCTATCTATAAACAAACTCCATATTGATTCCTCATAAAACGCCAGTTGGTTTAGTACAATAATGATATTGCTACACATTTCTGCGTGCAAACTTATCGCTCCGTGTCAAACAGTCCGCCCAGTCAGCCAACCCGAGATCGATTTGTGGCTGTGAAAGCCAGTCTCCTATTTCCTCTTGATCCGGACACTTTTGATTGATTTTACAGCTTTTTCTCATTTTCTCTTAGATCCGAAATGCTGTTCTTCGGAAGCTGACAAAAAACAAAACTCTTGTGATGTGAAATATCGGATAAAACCATGATTTCCTTTATTGTTGTTCGCTAATGGCTTGTAACCTTATTATATTGTCATCAATACGAAAAAATCAATAGCATCATTTACAGGCCGGCAGTAGTGAAAGAATGGAAAGCAGTAAATTTTATCTTTCTGAACACCCAGTAGAAGAGGTTAGACGAGGACATAAAACGGCTTCTATCGCAATAGTTCTATGGGAGGGAATTCCTGTAGCATTTTCATCCCAATCAATGAAACAGTAATTAATTTCCCCATGACACGTTTGGGACCTGAATCAAGGGAAGTAACTACAATAGCCAAGGGAGACAATTACATCAGTCTCAGGAGAATAGAGAACATAAAATGGTTTCTATCATAACAGGGTTACATTGAAGATAATTCCTGTAGCATTTCTATCTCAATCAATGAAACAGTAATTAATTTTCCAAACACATACAGTGGAGAATCTGTTATTCTTGCCCAATAAACGCGTTTACGCTAAAACTATTATTTGCAGTGCAAACAGTTTGGAACCTCTCTATTACGACCACTAACTTTTGTGAATTATTGGGTGTTTAATACAGGTGACTGTTTAAAGCAAGGTGACAGTAAAACAGAAAGCTCCTATAGGAGCTTTCTGTTTTACTGTCACCTTGCTTTCAGCTGTAACCTGACTTTTATACAACAAATCAGCCTTCTTTTAAGTGGTCGTAATAGAGAGGTTTTACTGTACTTTTTTAGCTGAGTATGATTTACCCTTTACCTCATAGTCTGTTTCTAGAATAGAAAACAGACCACTTAAAGCAGCTTGAAAGTAAAGCAGAATGCACCTTTACACCTTTAGGTGCATTCTGCTTTACTTTCAGTCTGCAAGCTACCATCTGTTAGGATATAGGAATGAAATCAATAAATGAATGGTGTTTTACAGCACATCAAAGGAAGACATTATAGTTCTTAATCATGGCTGTATAAAATGGAACTACTTTCTTTAGTGGAAGAATAAATCTAAGGCGTAAAAAGGCATATTTATGGGGAAATGGGTTAACTGACATACTAGGATCCCTATTACTTACGGTATCCTCCTCGTTCCACTTCTTGTCGATGGTACGGAGGGCCGGGGCTTTGACCAGGGACTGTAAGGCCTTGCCTGTGTCATACTCATATCGGTGCAACTGCAAATACATAATCATAGGAGATAAAATCATGCAAGCTTACGCAACAAGGTTCCTGTCACAATTTTCTAATATTCTTAACTATATGCAAATTTTACATCAATTAAGAATTTACTATGGCAGATTTATAATACTCAGAACAATGCATCCCATAACTCATAGTCTGTTTCTAGTTTTGAAAATAAGTGACTATTTTAAGCAGGTTGAAAGTAAAGCAGAATGTGCCTTAAGGCACATTCTGCTTTACTTTCAGCCTGCTTTAAGCTACAATCTGCTGGAATAAAGAAAATAGTTCTTATTGAATCTTTTCATGACTGTATCAACTATTTTCTTCAGTGGAGAAATAAATTAAAGGCGTAAAAAGGCGTATTTATGGGATAATGGATTAAATACAAGGGCCACTATGGCCCTAAATCGCTCACCTGGTAACCATGTAACCATGTACACCGTGTGACCTAGTTTTTGACCGGGCATGACCCTCATTCTAACATGACCTCGATTTCAATGAGACAAACATTTTGTTCAAGTTTCATGAAGATTCAATGAATATTGTAGTCTCTAGAGTGTTAACAAGGTTTTTCGAAGATTTGACCTAGTGACCTAGTTTTTGACCGGACATGACCCACATTCGAACTTGGCCTAGATTTCATTGAGGCAATCATATTGATGAAGTTTCATGAAGATCTAATGAAATTTATAGCCTCTAGAGTGTTAACAAGGTTTTTCGATAATTTGACCTAGTGACCTAGTTTTTGACCGGACATGACCAACATTCGAACTTGACCTAGATTTCATTAAGGCAAACATTTTGATGAAGTTTCATGAAGATCCAATGAAATTTGTAGTCTCTATGGTGTTAACAAGGTTTTTCGAAGATTTGACCTAGTGACCTAGTTTTTGACCGGACATGACCCACATTCGAACTTGGCCTAGATTTTATTGAGGCAATAATAATGATGAAGTTTCATGAAGATCCAATGAAATTTGTAGCCTCTAGAATGTTAACAAGGTTTTTCGATAATTTGACCTAGTGACCTAGTTTTTGACTGGACATGGCCCACATTCGAACTTGGCCTAGATTTTATTAAGGCAAACATTTTGATGAAGTTTCATGAAGATCCAATGAAATTTGTAGTCTCTAGAGTGTTAACAAGGTTTTTCGAAGATTTGACCTAGTGACCTAGTTTTTGACCGGACATGACCCACATTCGAACTTGGCCTAGATTTCATTGAGGCAATCATATTGATGAAGTTTCATGAAGATCCAATGAAATTTGTAGCCTCTAGAGTGTTAAGGTTTTTCGATAATTTGACCTAGTGACCTAGTTTTTGACCGGACATGACCCACATTCGAACTTGACCTAGATTTCAATGAGGCAAACATTGTGACCAAGTTTCATCAAGATCCAATGAGATTTGAACCTGCTAGAGTGTTAACGAACAATTGTGGACGGACGGACGTTCTCACAGTTGGACATTTGTTGGGTATATTTTTTGTTTAAAAGTACCCAACAGTACACTAAAATACCCAACAATAACAATAGGGCAATCACGGAATGAATGGAATCTATTGTTCTCCCTACCCAACAAAGGACCTTTCGTGCGCTCGGACATACAGACAGACGACGGACGACGGACATCCAGCGATCCTAAAAGCTCACCTTGGCACTACGTGCCAGGTGAGCTAAAAAGTTAAACTTCAGTTGCTATGTGTGCATCTTCATCAACAATTGTGTTCCTCAAAAAAAAAACGCCTTTACATGCTTTTATGTAGTCCTCACATCAATGCCTTTCCATGCACCTGTCATGTAACAGCTTAAGCAAGAAAGAAAGGAAAGCGAAAATCTCCATATCTATGTAAATCAGAATGCCTCTCAGCTATACTTTCAGCCTGCTGCTCAGATACTAGAAATGCTTCTTAAGATGCATGTTCATGACTGTATAAATTTGAACTATTTCCTTCAGTGGGGGGATAAATTGATGGTGTAAAAAGGCATTTATATGGTGTAATGTGTTAAAAATTGAAAATTACCCCCATAGCCTGTTTCTAGTTTTGAAGAAAGATGACCACTTAAAGCAGGTTGAAAGTAAAGCAGAATGCACCATAATGCACATTCTGCTTTACTTTCAGCCTGCTTTAAGCTATTATCTGCTAGAATATAGAAACTAGTTCTTATGATTTTTATTTGTAACAATATAAATTGGAACTATTTTCTTCAGTAAAGGAATAAGTTAAAGGCGTAAAAAGGCGTATTTATGGGTTAATGGGTTAACCCAGGTTTGCCTATTCTTACCACATGCATGGCGTTGATGGTTGTGTCATCCATGGAGGCCGCCTGACATCCATCCTCTGTGGAGCCTCCGTCACACATCCCTGCAAACGCTGCCACACTCCTATAACAAGAACAATAATCACTGTTAAGCTTTATAACTTGAGCAAGTTTAGCCAACAAGAAGTTAATGATCAGTAACTGGTAAGAACTAAATGAAAAGTCCATGGCATGTACCCATACCCTCGTAAGAAATGTTCCTATAATCCTAGCAGATGGTATCAGTAGATTAATTCTTTCAACACAATTTACCTGTTTAAAATATACTCATCACATTTGCAAATAGTGTAGACCCAGATCAGAAGGCTCCTATAGGAGCCCTCTGATTAGGGTCTAGTCACTCTTTGAGAGGTATTATCAAACTACCCAGGATTCCAAGTAGACTGGTTCATGTTTTGGTAACTTAAAAAATCCACAAGGGAACCTAATAATCCACAAGACTTACTTAGTGTTGCAAGAGTTAAAGCAGGGTGAAAGTAAAGTAGAATGCGCTTTAAAGCCCATTCTGATTTAAGTGGTACTATGTCTTCAAAACTAGAAACAGGCTTTTGGGTAAGGGGGTAAATATATTACATGAATTCGAAGTAGAATGAACATCCTCCCTAACCAATTTCTCTAGCTCTCTCTCTCTCTCTGTCATGCTCTCTAGTTCTCTCTGTCTGTCACACTCTCTATCACTACATGTATTTATCTCTCTTCAAGCAACTCTTTTACTCTTATCTCTCCCTGGGTCTCTAGTCCTCTCTCTCTCTCTGTAACTATTTCTCTCTCCCTGCATCTCTATTTCTCTCTCTTGTTCTCCCCATCTCTCTCTCTGTCTCTCTCTACAGATATCTGTGAACAGTAACCTACCTGGCAGCGCGGAGGTACATCATCAAGTCGCCATCAACAACACTTTTAGGCTGCCACTTAAAGTCCTCCAAATCCTCACACCTCTCTGGCATGTCTGATGGGGCGACATTGGGTTTGCATTCAGGCATACGCGCCTAAAAGAAACAAGAAATACAGAATGTAAGCAGGGCTCCAGATAACAGGTAGTTATTTCAACAAATCAAACATTTTATCACTCATTTCAGCACCAAATCCTATGGTGTTACTACTCATTAGAATCGTCTCGAAGAGACGATTCTAATGAGTAGTGACACCATAGGGTTTAATTCAGAAATAAAGATTTTAAGTTTTGAAAAACTACCCTTATCTGTTGCTCTGGTAAGGTACAATGTGTTGAGGAAAATACTTATATTTTACTGTCTTAGTACTTAACCACTTCATTAGCATTATGTTGCCCGCTTTAAACAAATAGTGTCTGCTTATATCTCTCAAATTTAAACTCCAGGTGCTTTGATTGCAGAAATATCTATATGAGTGCCAAACAGGTTTGGTCCTGATCAGATGCTGGGCGACACTGCATCTGATCAGGACCAAACTTCTTTACAAATAATCATTGTACTTAGGGTAAAGCAGTTAAGAGCTTCATTCTTTACTCCGTAGAAGTGCTATTCGGCACACTGAACTTCTTCCAAATGGGGATGCTTTTTCTTGCATCTACCTTGCCCATTTAATCTTTTACTACATGTATACACATTTTTATGGATTTAAATTTATCCTCCTTTGAAGAAAATAATTCCAATTTATACAGCCATGGATATATGTAGTAAAACAAATTTTCTACACTCTAGCAGATGGTAGCTTAAAGCAGGCTGAAAGTAAAGCAGACTGTGCCTTAAGTTCACCTGTCTTCAAAATTAGACACAAGCTAATTGGTTAAAGGATTAAAAGAGACATACAAATATTCCCTATATCCAGACAAGTAGATACTTAAAGCAGATTGAAAGTAACACAAAAAGCACCTGAAGGAGCTTTCTGCTTACTTTCAGCCTGCACATACAACTTCTTTGTATCAAACACTGAAAAACTTTATGGGAAAGGGTTGAAAAAATTTGTATGTAAAAGAAGTTTCTGACAATAAAATCTGAACTTATAGATGTTTGAAAGCAGATACATTTTACACCTATCAACTAACTGAACTTTGTGACCAATCAAACGGCTCGCACATAAGACACAGCCGGCACATAAAAAATTCTGCAGTTACATACAATCATAAATCTCGAGTCTAAATTAGACTTCTTTACAATCTTCACAAAAATCAGAATCCTCATCAGGAATTCTGATATTGATCAGACAGACAGCATGATTACTTTGGGGGCTCTCTTAGCTGAAGTCTAATTGTTACAGGGCTCCAGATAAAGGGGCCATTTCAAAAACTAAAATCTTTATTTCTACTTTAAACCTTATGGTGTCACTACTCATTAGAGACGATTCTAATGAGTAGTAACACTATAGGATTTGGTGCTGAATGAGTGAAAAAATGTTGGATTTGTTCAAATTACTCCCCCTTATCTGGAGCCCTGTTGTTAGCATATCCACAATTGTCTACTACAACACAACTATAAGATACACCCTACTTGCATTGACATTTTATACCAAAAAGCTGTTACCCAAGACCGTATACTTCTGTAAACGCTTACATTAAAGCCATATGCAATTAGATTAATTATGATTTAAAGCCCCATTATATTACATAATGGTTTTTGCACCTGCCCAAGCCCTTATTTTAATGATGCCCGAAGTGCCATTGATTAATTATGACACAGTAATAAACACGTAAGTAAAGAACATGATACGCGCCGCCGCTTTTGAACCCGCTTTGAATATCAACCAAGGCAGATAATAAACCCTTTACAGGCTAGTGGCAAAATCATGATTACTTTGCAAACAGTTTGGATCCTGATGAGACGCCGCATAATGCGGCGTCTCATCAGGATCCAAACTGTTTGTCACTCAAACCGAGTTTTAGAAATCAAATTTAGAAATATTTTATTTCAAAACAACAGCAGAAGACAATTGTTGCAGACAAAAATATCATATAGCGTCGGAAGAGTTTAGCTGCTTATGTTTGCAGAGAGAGTGCTACTCCAAATCACAAATGATGAACGATAACACTCGGAAGTAAACTTAATTCATTTTTCATCCCTTGTAGAAATAAGTATAAGCTAGCTAGCAGTCAAGGGGTCTGGCTAAATGCAGAGCTACCTGGCTATCTAAGGAACAAACAATGTTAATACATTTACATCTCTAAAGCTCAAGATAAGGGGAGTATTTCAAAACCTAAAATCTTTATTTTTGCATTAAACCCTATGGTGTCACTACTCATTAGAATCATCTCGAAGAGACGATTCTAATGAGTCCAGGGCTCCAGATAAGCCCGCGTACTCAGTGAAATACGCGAACGTTTTGACCGTGTACGCATTAATTTCAAAATATTGAAGTACTGTGTACGCGAGAAATTCCCGGGGACTCGTGTATCAATTCAAAAGCCGAGTTTTTGTCATACCGAGATTTGCAAATAAGTCAAATGTTATTGATTGGCGGTCTCGTAATGAAGCTTCGTTTCATCGTATGGTAATTGTTTACTTGCGCACTGTTAGAAAAGGGAGGTTACTGCACACCCATATACATCTATATCTTCATTGATATATGGAACCATGATAAAACCCAAGTTCTCCGAAAAGTGTTTTGGTTGAAAACCTCGCAACAAAATGTCAAAATCTTAGCATGGAAGAGTCAGAAAAACGATAGAAAGTTGAAAACCGTCGATTGTCAGCTATCTGATTTAAAAGGAACTAACACCTAATGAAACTTGTGGTATGTTGAACGATTATATTAACTCGAACATTGTTTCATCGGCGGAGAAAACCCCGCATAAGCGGCTAAAATGTAAGATTCTTGAAAATCGTAATTTACATACATGTATCTTCTACTTCTACTTCTACTTTATTATTCCCTAAGTACTGTCAATATCTGACAATGACAGTGAGGTCGGGGACAGTGTTAAAAAAAGTAAAACATAATGATAAACAATGTAGAGCTAAAAGGTCAATTATAAACAGGTTAAAAAAGTTTTTAAACAGAGGTTAAACAAGTTTAAAAACAACTTATGCAGTTAGCATAAGTTAGGGGTTGTGAGATCTGAGGCTGGCAGTGAAGCTTGTGAGACTGTCACTGGCCTTAGTGCTGTGTGGTAGTTTATTCCAAAGTCTGATGGTACGTGGAAAGAGTTTGAGTGATTCTGTGTCCTAGTAGAGAAAGGTATGACAAAATTGAGATTTCTTGATGGATGGAGATGTATGGTCTACAACTATTAGGTTATTTGAAATTTTGTATAGCATTATTACTGAGGCATTGTTTCTCCTTTCTTCAAAAGTTGAAAATTTAACCCGGGATCTGCCGATGAATTGAAAATCCATGTGTACTGATTGAAAAATCTGGGGACTGATTGTTTTCAAAATTGATCAGTACTGTACTGATTAGAAGAAAAATTATCTGGAGCCCTGCTAATGAGTAGTAACACCATAGGATTTGGTGCTGAAATTAGTACAAAAATTTTGGATTTGTTCAGTTTACTGCATTTTTTCTGTAGCCCTGGCCGATCATCTCTTTTACTACCAGTCAGCTAAAGGCTTAACACATTAAATGCAGTATAAATTAATGCACTTTTCACAATAAACTTCATGGGGTTAGAGGTTTAAGGGGCTCTAACACACCCATTAATATCACACAGACACACAAGGGAAGATGGAGACTGGCTAATCTCCCCTGTTCCAGACTGGAAAATGCCTGGATTATGTCAGAGAATGGTTCCATTTTGTTAGTTGGAATCGTTTGTTTCAATTTAATGTATCTCATCAAATTCTTTTACATGCTGGGTAATTTTTTCGTCTGCAACAATTATTGTCGTCTGCTACTTTTTTTCCGAACTGGGTCTGAGTGTCAAACACTTAAGGATGTCGGCCTGTCTTTTTGAGCATTATGAAATTTCCGAAAAATTTTACGAACTCATTTTCCGAAAAATGTTAAGAACTCATTTTTGGTGAATGCAAACAGTCATAAAATACTATTTTCCCGGGAAAAAATTAGATTTTTCGTTCCGGAAGGGACTTTTTAAGTTTTATGTCCTATTCGTAGTTTACAACATACACCGTTTTCATAGGTAGATTGCATTTTGTTACATCCGATTTCATTTCAATTTCTCAGAATATAAGCATGAAATGTTCATGGAAGTACAGTTTTAGTATAAATTATAGATAATTCAAAAGATCAAATGATATTTTTTTGAAAAAAAAGATTTTTGGTAAAAATACACCAAAAAGTGAAAAAATGAGAAAAAATGGATTTTTTCAATAAAACGATCTATATCTTTTTTAAAAGATCCGGGACCCTGTGTTTTTATTTGCTATTTCACTAAAACTTTATGTTTGGAAGGCTAAAATCAACAAATAAAAAATTTGGTAATTAGTTTGCTTCAATTTGTAGGGCAATTTTCACTGTGCCTTATTCTCCTATTATAAAAAAGTGGGTGGGGTAAATTTTACTCCTTTTCGGTGAAATCAAACATTTTTATTTTGAATCTTGACAAAACATTATTTTCAGAGTTTATTCTTACTATGGTAATATAAATTAGGATACTTTTGGTACAAATAGTTTGTTTAAATAAAGATTGAAAAACCGTAGTACAAAAAAGTAGGAGTTTTTGTGAAGTTTCAATTTTAGGGGGGTAGCCCTGAAAAATCTCAAATTGTGAAAAAGAAAGGTCCGGTACCCCCACTTTTTTCACCAGTTTTGTCATAGAAACTAATTTTACTGTCTGTATGCAAAGTTTGAAGAATTTGGTAATTACTTTCCAAAGGTGCACCTACCCCCTTAAAGTCTTTGGATCTTGATGAGACGACACATTATGCAGCATCTCATCTGGATCAAAACTGTTTGCATCTAGGTAACCAGTGGCAAATATATTCACCGCTAGCATGGAAACAGTAAAAGGTTTATATTCATAGACCACTTAAAGCAAGTTGAATGTAGAGAAGAATGCACCTTATATGCTGCTTTACTTTCAGCCAACTAAAAGCTACAATCTACTAGGATATAGAAAATATTTCTTATGGTGCATATTCATTGCTGTATAAGATGGAATAACTTCTACAGTGGATGGATTAATTAAATGCTAAACCTATAACCCCATAAATACGCCTTTTTACGCCTTTCATTTATTCCTCCACTACAGAAAATAGATGCAATTTTTACAATCATAATAACTGTATCCTAAGAAAAAATTTCTAAATGCTAGCAGATAATGGCTTAAAGCAGGCTGAGAGTAAAGCAGAATGTGCCTTAATGCACATTCTGCTTTACTTTCAGCCTGCTTTAAGTGGTCACATGTCTTCCAAAAAAGAAAGAGATTATGGGGTAATGGGTTAAGAAAATATATCTATGGAGTAAAGGGCTAATTGGTCACCTCTCTCCTAACTAGACACAGGCTATGGAGTAAAGGGTTAAATCTAGTCTTGTACAACCTGGCTATAGATATTCTGTCATGATTTGACACATTCTGCTTTACTTTCAACCTGCTTTATATTGCCACCTGTCTTCAAAACTAGAACAATGCTACATAGTAAAGGGTTAACCCATTATCCAACAGTTGGTTTCTACAGCAGTTTTGAAATCAAGTTACTACTTAAAGCAGGTTGAAAGTAAAGCAGAATGTGCCTTAGGGCGCATTCTGCTTTACTTTCAGCCTGCTTTAAGCAAAAATCTAGAAAATATTTCTTATGGTATATATTTATGATTGTGTAAAGTGGAACTATTTTATTCAGTCAATGAATATTCTAGAGGCGTAAAAAGGCGTATTTATTGAGTAATGGGTTAAATCTACAGTCTAAAATGTACAACCTGGCTATAGATAGTCTGTCATGATTTTGTTAACAGGTATGTTGACTCCATATTGCGTGACAAAACTTCATTACCCCTGAAATTACTTATCTTATCAGATCGCTCACTGCAAAAGTATTACATTGCTAAATCATTTAGTCAAGTACGGCACCCAAAACCCATACAATCATCCCGCCCATAGTTCAGAACAAATAGGTCATCTGGGGTCAGCCAGCAAATAATTATTCTAATCAGACGATGAAAAATTACTCCATACATGGTGTGTTTTATGAATAACTTGATTGTGTTCGATTGCTACCCATGACTGTAAGGAGGTCGTAGGTCGTCGTGATTTATGACACCTATCGCACAGAAATGACATAGGTGCCATTGTCGACAATATCTATTTCAGAACATTAGTAACATTATATGACTGTGGGTCAGAGTTTTGAGCTCAATCCATTGACACCCAGAGTTAATGAGGACGGTTTAAATAGGCTGTGTGCAGTTGGCCCTCTATATACATATTTGTCTATATAAACATATTGTGTAGAAACACTGGTAAATATTTGAACTCTTAACCCTTTACTCCATAGCCTATTTCTAGTTATATAAGCAAGATGACCACTTAAAGCAGTTTGAAAGTAAAGCAGAATGCGCCTTAAGGCGCATTCTGCTTTACTTTCAGCCTGCTTTAAGCTACCATCTGCAAAGATAAAGAAAGTATATCTTAATATATTATAGTCATGACTGGTATACAATAAAGCAGAAGTATTTTTCTTCAGCGGAGAAATAAGTTAAAGGGATAAAAAGGTGTATTTATTGGGTAATGGATTAAATAGGCTGTTTGCAGTTGGCCATCCATATCTGTCTATATACATATTGTGTAGCAACACTAGTAAATATGTGAACTCTTAACCCGTCTCCGGCTATTTGTGTAACATATTTTGAAAACAATGTAGACCCAGATCAGAATCAGGGTCTGTATTGATTTTCTTAAAGGAATTGTCTGCCATGAGTCTGTACTCGATCAATTGGGAAAATGCCCCATGCTATTACCAAGAACAAATTTATATAGTTCAAGATTCAATATCTTTGCAGAATGAAAATAGATCTATGCAGTGGATTTCTGGTCATTATTTTGTTCCATTTGCAATACTGATATTCATGTATACTAATATTTCAGATCTTTTTCCTATAGGAGTAGAAGACAGTTTGGATTCGGATCTGGCCCCACATTTTTCGGGACCAGATCTGGATCGAAACTATATGTATTTGCATATAGAAATTCAATACTCATGATAGCCTTCAATACTCATCTCCTGGACTTGAAGGGTAAAATATTGACATAACCTCTTGCATATCTAAGACAAGTAACAGCCAAAATGCTTGCTGTAGATCCCAGAGGAGGTAATAGTCTGAAGATCCAATTTTCAGCCTCACATTCATCACTGCTTATAGTCTTACTTATGTTAACCCATCTCTTACTGAAACTAGGTTCACTATAATAGGGAGTTAACTTCACAAATTCAAACATTTTTTATTCATTTTAGCACCAAAATCTTTGAGACGATTCTGATGAGTAGTGACACCATAGGGTTTAAAGGGACTCGCAACCGGATGGTGTACTTGTCAAAATAAAATAAAATACTCAAATAAAAGCAAATTTGTGGCATTATTTGGCTTCTGACATTAAAAAAATATTATCAGTCCAAAAAAAGTCTCAAGAATCAGCACCGAATCTTAGTTTTTTAAGATATTTTCCATCGTTTTTCTATAGCGTTAGCTAACGGTATAGTTGTTGTTGTTGCTTCTTTACACGGGCTCAGACATAAACACGAGCCGAATTACGAAGTTGTATGCACTTTCGATCGCTACACATTGAAATAAGTTAAATCGATCCGAGATAAACGGATAGTTCCGTGGTCCATTGGTCTAAGCGGTTTCCCCTATTTTGCCTTCTGTCCGCCAATGCCGGGCCCCGGGTTCGAATCCCACCAGAGACCAATATTTTTTTTTATTGAAATACATTTTTTTTAAACAGAATTTCTTATCCTAAACTAATTCTTTACCATTTATATAAGCGTTTGACACATATTTACAAATTACTATTTTTAATGCACCATCTGGTTGCGAGTCGCTTTAAAGCAGAAATATAAAGATTTTTGTTTTTGAAATACTTCCCTTATCTGGAGTCCTGTGAACTCATCTTTTTTCCCATTAAAATTTAAGCTCACTTTAACCCTTCACCTACTGAATATTCATATATAAAACTCCGCCTACAATCTGATCTATAACATCGGCTAATAAAATAAGGAATTTTCCCCCAAAATTTGAGTTCTCATGTTGGACAGATTCTACAAGAAAACAGTGCAGACCCTCAGCAGAGGTTCAATACTTGCAAGAGTGCTCCTGTCCAAGCTTTCAGCATTACTTTTACCTTGCTTTAAGCTGTCATCTACATTGAACACCCTTAGTGAGTCTTTCATAATTGAGTTTATCACATAATTGAGTTAATCAGGACAGAGTAGATCCATCTTAAGGCAAATAACTATTCTAGGGCTCCAGATAAAAGGGAGTAAACTGAACAAATCCAACAATATCTCACTCATTTCAGTGCCAAATCCTATGGTGTTACTACTCACTAGAATCGTCTCAAAGAGACGATTCTAATGAGTAGTAACACCATAGGGCTTTAGACAGAAATAATAAAGATTTCAAGTTTTTGAAATACTCCCCTTACCTGGAGCTCTGCGTAATCCTTTGGCATTACTGTGGAGGAAAGCTGAAACATGACTAGATCACTCACCTGGTACATAGATCCCACCCGGATCTGGCCCTGGGTGGTCGCCAGCCTCTTGGTTTCTGGGTTATACCCGAGTATACAGTAGAAAGAGTCTGCGGCAGGCTTGAACGTCCGTGCCGCCTCAAGACTGTTACAGTGAACAACTTTACACTTTCCCCTGAAAAAGAAAAGCAGACGAAAATCCCACTTATGCCTGGCTGTTGCAATGCACTCTCTCTCTGTATAGGTGCTGAAATATTTCATTGTAGACATAGTTACAAGGTGATCGAAAGCCACTTCAGCGATTGTCCATACAGTATAACATTTCAAATGATATAGCAAACAGTGCACACCCGGATGAGACGTCACATGACACTGTGTCCCATCATGGTCTACACTGTTTGTCAAGCCCTCTTTAGTAGACACAAGTCTTAAATGGGATAAAGACACCCCTTAACCCTTTACCTTATAGAAGCGACTTTTAGCGTATTTAGTTTATTCCTCCGCTGAAGAAAATAGTTCCAGTTTATACCCTCATGAACAATTACCATTACAAACATTTCATATGGCCTAGCAGATTTTAGCTTAAAGCAGGCTGAAAGTAAAGCAGAATGTGCCTTAAGGCACATTCTGCTTTACTTTCAACCTGCTTTAAGTGGTCACCTGTATTCAAAGCTGTAAACAGGCTATGAGGTAAAGGGTTAACTAAATGTTACCTAGCAATATATGAATCATGTATAGACACATGGTATTTCATTTCAGGATCCAAGAATTAGATGCATTTTGCTTTGCTTATTTCTTTGCTTTCTTTGATCTCAAAACAAAGCTTACTCTGAAACATTAGCTGACAACAAAAGTTCTTAGACTATCAAAGACTGATGGGATTGCTGTTGGAGAATCAAAGACTTGTGAGAATGCTTACCTAAGGGCAGTTACAGGGTATGTGTCAGTAGCTTCAGAACAAAACAACTCTCGAGACTTCACAGCGGGATCCTTTATTGGGTGGTCACTGTCCACATCTGAAAATAGACAAGACGATATAAACATGAGAGAACTTTTCTTGCAAACAAGAACATATCAATGGCAAAAACAAACACATGTAAAACTATTATCTATCTCGTAAACAATTTCATTTATAGCCCAAACAAATCACAGAATATCCACTCTAGAGAAGCCCTCCGATCTGGGTCTACACTATTTACATAGGTTCGCAGGATTCCAAAGACCAGGTAAGGGGAGTATTTCAAAAACTTAAGTCTTTATTTCTGCATGGAACTCTATGGTGTCACTACTCATTAGAATCATCTCGAAGAGACGATTCTAATGAGTAGTAACAACATAGGTTCATGTTTTGGTAACTAAAATGATCCACAAGGGAACCTTGTTATAAGTGAGGAAATTTTGATTTGTTCAGTTTACTTCCTCTTATCTGGAGCCCTGGGTTGGATATATTTGGTTCCCTTCAATATAAACGTTAGATAAGCTAAATATATAGCACCTTTCTATGCAGAGTTGATCGAAGGTCAGCTTTTATCAAAATCTATACCAATATACTCATAATTCACTAGAGGGGAGAAAGGAATTCCTTAATGGTAAATATCAAACAAAAATGCCATAAAACTGTTATCCATAAAACACAAATTGACTGCTTTTTATGAGTCGAACAAAAAATATCAGCCATGAGCCACCATGCAATCAAAATATACATACACAATACAGTTAAACCTCTCTTAATAAGACCACCAAACTATAGGCTTATTTATAGCATTTAAGACATGTGGCAGCTTAAAGCAAGATGACAGTAAAGCAGAAAGCTCCTATAGGAGCTTTCTGCTTTACTGGCATCTTGCTTTGAGTAGCCATCTATCTCAAACTTGGAGATATTTCATCTCATGTAGTGGTCGTAATAGAGAGGTTTTATTGTGTATTGATGTCTAACCGCCCATCCAACAAAACACTGATAAACTGATATGTCACAAAACGTTGAAATATTATCAGCATATATAAACAAATTTATTGCTAATATTTCCATATCAAATCAATCAGAGATAGACGAATGACAGTTACAGCTTACAAAGCAAGGTTCCATATCAATACATTGCTTATAATGACCCAACAGCAAGGCTCTACAGATAGGAAGGAGTAAACTGATCAAATCCAACATATTATCACTCATTTCAGCACCAAAGCCTATGGTGTTATACTACTCATTAGAATCGTCTCTTCGAGACGATTCTAATGAGTAGTGACACCATAGGGTTTAATGTAGAAATAAAGATTTTTGTTTTTGAAATACTTCCCTTATCTGGAGCTTTCATTTCAATACATTGCTAACATTGCCAACAGGCATTTGCTAACAATTTGGATCCTGACACAGCTCCAGATAAGAGAGGTGATATTAACGTTTTCTTCTCCAAATCTGCATCAAAACCTATGGTGCAACTTCTCATTAGAATCATCTCAAAGGTGATTGTAATGACTTATAGTCAACACACAGGCTTGGAGCAAAACATAAAAGGTTTTAGTTTTTGAAATATTCCTCTTATCTGGAGCCCTGGATCCATATCAGATGACAAGAAACTTAGTATTTGATCTGGGTTAAGATTGATTGATGTTCTGATCGTGTCTGTGAATCAATGCAGAGAAAAAAGGTAGTTTATTCCATTACTCCACAGGGCTCCAGATAACAGGGAGTTAACTGAACAAATCCAACACTTTCTCACTCATTTCAGCACCAATTCCTATGGTGTTACTACTCATAAGAATCGTCTCAAAGAGATGATTCTAATGAGTAGTGACACCATAGGATTTAATGCAAAAATAAAGATTTTAGTTTTTGAAATATTTCAAATACTCCCCTTATCTGAAGCTTTGATTATAGCCCCTTTCTCTCATTATTCTATATGTACCAATATCAAACATAATTGAATCTCTTTTCCAAATTGTCCATTTGATATATAAACCGGATTAAGATTTTCTTTTTCAATGTGTGTGATCTGAACCACTTTGATACTTGAGAAAGCTTTTAAAACTAAGTGTGGGAATCATATAAAATCTGCCCAACTGTAGCAATTGGCAATTTGTTTAGTATTTTTACTTTTGTTTGATTACATTTAATAGTATACAGAATCAATCATGCGATAATGAATAATAAAATACTTTGATCACATCTTTCGATAAACTCAGATGAGTCCATTTTCGACTTTTTAGGGTTGGTTTTGCAATATATATCAAAATGACAAACACTGTAGACCCTGATCAGAGGGTTAAGGAGCCCTCTGATCAGGGTCTACACTGTTTGCATAGGACAAGTGTACTCCTCACAGGTACACAGTTTGCAAATGACTCATATATGAATGAATAGGGTTCAAAGAGTAAAGCTACCACTTCACTGACAGATTATCAATCCATCTTCTTTGCATGCTCCCTCCCTACAACCGCCCTCCCAATAACATTTCCCTCCGTACAACAACACTTACTGCTGTTCCCCCAAAAAAGAAAATTGTGTCTAACATATTCCCTGCTGCAATGTCCTCTGCTTAAATTTTTCTCAAAGTTATTTAACTCTTTCCTCCCTGAAACTTTAAATCGACCATTCCAGTTTCCATTTCAGTCTAGTTCATTTCTGACTTTTAAGGGTTGTTTTTGTAAATGTTTGGCATTATGACAAACAGTGAAGGCCCAGATCAAAGGGCTCCGAAAGGAGCCCTCTGATCTTGGCCTTCACTGTTTGCACAGGACAATTTTACTACTCACATGTTCATTGTTTGAAAATGACGCCTATATGCGGGACTAGGGTTCAAAGGGTTAATGGACATTTTGACAGAAAAAAACTTAATGGCGAATGACAAACAGCTTGAATCCAGATCGGACGCCAAGTTACACAGCATCCGATCTAGATTCAAGCTGTTTGCAAATGTTAGCCAATTTCCCTCCCTATAATGACTCCCTCCGAACAACTTACACAATTTCCCATTGGGGTTCATTTTGGAGAGGGAGCTCTGTGGTTGCATAATGCAACTTGGACAGTATTTTCTCTATATTATCAGGGCTCCAGATAAGAGTAGTTTTTCAAAATCTAAAACCTTTATTTCTGCATTAAACCTTATGGTGTCACTACTCATCAGAATCGTCTCTTTGAGACGATTCTAATGAGTAGTAACAACATAAGGTTTGGTGCTGAAATGAGTGAGAAAATGTTGGATTTGTTCAGAAAACTACCCCTTATCTGGAGCCCTGATATTTGCAGAAATACTCAGCTGCAGACAATAGTTTGAATCCTAATGATAAGATCAATCTAATCTGGATACAAACTGTTTGAAAAGGATGATTTACTGACGTATGTACAGGGCTCCAGATAAGTAGGAGATAACTGAACAAAACCAACATTTTTTCAATCATTTCAGCACCAAATGCTATGGTAATTCTACTTATTGGAATCGTCTCGAAGAGACGATTCTAATGAGAAGTGACACCATAGGGTTTAAAGCAGAAATAAAGGTTTTAGGTTTTGAAATACTTCCTTTATCTGGAGTCCTGATGTAGCTATCGGCACAAAGCAAATTCAAGTAACTTTTAATTACAATCCACTCTACTCATTAAGCTTCAACTAAGAAAACTTGATCATACCCTGTTGGGCTTGCAAGGTATATTTAAAACTGAACCAGAAACTTATATTTTACGGTTCGATTTCTTCACAAAATCTCAATCATCGGCTAAATTATATATATCAAGCAGCCCGTTTTCATACAAGATTACTTAAAGGCACTTATAGTGAAACACAAATACCGTTTTCGTTACTTAATAGCCTTCTTTCGTGTTATATGACACTTTGATTACTTGTTTGTTATTTCTACTTATTTGTAATAGTTACTCAAGGGCTGGTGTAGATTTCACTATAAATGATAAATTATGCAAAACGAGGCAAGAGACTGTATCCAATCAATAAATCTTTAAAGGGTTTACAATGATATTGAGACCTGCGTGTTAAACGGCCACTTACTTATTTCCCAACCACACACAATTATCCAGCAAAGTTATTCCAAACAACAGTCTAGTCTCTGACACTTACAAACTCTGGAACAAAAACTTAACCCTTTCCGCCAAAGTTCCTCCTCTACATAAATAGTTGAATATATGTGGCAACTTAAAGCAAGATAAAAGTAAAGCAGAAGGAGCTTTCTGCTTTATTTTCACCTTGCTATAAGGTGGGTTCACATTGCCAATCTGATTACCTCGATCGCCCCGACTCGATGGAGTTCGAGCATAGGCCCACCGAGTATGATCAAGGTAGACCCCTCTCAATCGACCAGGCCCTCCTAGCAAACAGACCAGGACCACTAAGCAGACCAAGTACGACCACATTATAAAGTTTGACCGGGATGTCAGATCGGTAATGGGAACGCACCTCTATGTAGTATCCCGTCTGAAATACCTTGAATGTAGTTTATTTACACAATATGGAAGAAAAAGTCGAAGCTTATGACTGCTTAAAACTAGATGAAAGTAAATCTGAAAGCTCTTGTGCGAGTTATATTTGCCTTAGGAGCTTTCTGTTTTACTTTCATCTTCCTTTATGATGCAGCCTAGCACTTTAGGCTATAGAGGACAGTGCTAGGCAGTGCCACATGTCTTAACCCTTTCCCCCATTGAAGCAACTT
Organism: Gari tellinella; assembly: GCA_922989275.2. NCBI lineage: Eukaryota > Metazoa > Mollusca > Bivalvia > Cardiida > Psammobiidae > Gari > Gari tellinella. The sequence goes on from OV277870.1 coordinate 24,637,214, forward strand.
TTAGCGCATTTAGTTTATACTTCCACAGAAGAAAATAGTTCCAGTTTATACGGTCATGAATATGCATTATAACAAATATTTTCTATATTCTAGAGGATGGTAGCTTAAAGTAGGCTGAAAGTAAAGCAGAATGGGTCTTAAGGCCCATTCTGCTTTACTTTCAACCTGCTTTAAGTGGTCACCTATCTTCAATACTAGAAACAGGCTATGGGGTAAAGGGTTAAACACCTTTGATGTGATCACAAATTAACTCACAATAGCTGAGGTCTTAATAATGCATCACTAAACATATTCCAAATGCATTTATACTCATTTTTACAATATTTCTATATGATAACCTAAGACCAGACAGGTGGAAAACTCATAGACTAGCTGCTGGGTTGGATTTTCTCAATTGCTATGTGCGGTTTGATCTTAAAATTGATTACCACATAGCCTGTTTCTGGTTTTGAAGACAGGTAATACCACTCAAAGTAGGTTGAAAGTAAAGCAGAATGCGCCTTAAGGCGCATTCTGCTTAACTTTCAGCCTGCTTTATGCTACAATCTGTTAGGATATGTAAACTATTTCTTATGTTTGAACTACTCATGACCGTATAAATTGGAACTGTTTTCATCAGTGGAGGAATTAATTAAAGGTGTAAAAAGTGTACTTATGAGGTAATGTGTTACTACAAAGCTCTGGATAAGGCAAGTATTTCAAATGCTTACATCTTTGTGTCTGCAGCAAACCTTATGTTGTGACTACTCATTTTAACCCACTACTTCATAGATGATTAACATTTTAATGCATTTCATTTATTGTTCCACTGAAGAAAGTAGTTCCACTTAACACAGTCATGAATATGATAGTATCATAAGAATAATTTTTTTCTATATTATAGCACATGGGAGCTTAAAGCAAGCTGAAGGTAAAGCAGAATGTGCCTTAAGGCGCATTCTGTTTTACTTTAACCTGATTTAAGTAGATACTTATCTTCAAAACTAGAAATGGGATATGGAGTAATTGAATAAGGCACATTCTGCTTTACTGTAAGACACTTATCTTCAAATAAGGAGTAATGGGATAAGGCGCATTCTGCTTTACTGTAAGACACTTATCTTCAAATAAGGAGTAATGGGATAAGGCGCATTCTGCTTTACTGTAAGACACTTATCTTCAAATAAGGAGTAATGGGATAAGGCACATTCTGCTTTACTTTAAACCTGATTCAAGTAGTTATCTGTCTACAAAACTAGAAATGGGATATGGTGACACAGTGTAAATGGATAAAGTAATCAGTATGACTCAGTAATAATCACAACATAAGGTTTCGTGCAGATAATGATTTATCGGAGAAAATGTTGGCAATATCCAATTTACTTTGTCTTATCTTGAGCCCTGAAGCTATCATTATTTTCAGGTATTAAACATCTGGCCGTGAATATACTGATATGTATCTTTCACACTCTCAACACTTTCAACACTGTTAACTAGTACTGAAAACCTTTACTAGCAGTTCTGGCTCCAAGGTTATAAGCCTTTGAGTCGAGTCTGGAGTAGTTCTCAAGCATTTGATTAGTCGGATTTGAGCCTAAGCCTCAAATCTGACCAATCAAATGCTTGAGAATGATACCAGACTCAACTCAGATGCTTTATAACCTTAGACCCTGATTCTAATTTGATCAACACATGAGGCTTGATCAGGATCCAAACTGTTTGCTACACACATTTTGAATCAAAACATGTGCCTTGATCAGGATCCAAACTGTTTGCTGTACACGAATTCAAGTCTGTACATAATAAGGAAGATGTGGCCAATTTCTGATTCATAAAAAGCATATATATAGAGTAATGGGTTAAACGACCACTTGTCTTAACCACTGAAAACTAATTAAAATGAAAATGGTTCACATAAGTTCATATTTAACCCTCTACTCCATGAATACACCTTTTTACAACTTTTAATTTATTCCTCTACTGAAGGAAACAGTTTTAATTTATACAGCCGTGAATATGCACCACAATAATTTTTTTCTATATCCTTGCAGATAAAAGCTAAAAGCAGGTTGAATGTAAAGCAGAATGTGCCTCAAGGCACATTCTGCTTTACATTCAACCTGCTTTAAGACTTAGTGGTGACCTGTCTTCAAAGCTAGAAACAGCTAGACTACGGGGTAATGATCAAGTTTACAATAAGAACTGCACAAAAAGATGCATACTTGAAGAATGACCTTGGCCTCTCGTCGTTTCAGTATTCCACATAACTGCTAGACTCTTTGAAGTTCATGGTGCAATGTTCGCATCGACTGTTCATACGCGAGAAATATTGATATATCTGTATCATAAATTGATCCATGCGTCTTTTTCATCACTTTTCAATTAATAATGCATATGCAGAAACGCTCCAATGCAGTCCACTTTCGGTGAGTAATGCAGTATTGTTTACACTATGCAGGGAAGATCCCATGTAACACAGATTAAATTAACAGTGAAAGTTTACTAGACAGTGTAATCACGAGAAAAATGTCTGGTTCAACACCGTTCCCACGGTTAACAACACCGCACATATCCACTTAGTCCTTCAGCATCACACTTCTGTCAAAACTTACAAAACTTTTGTGATTTTTTCAATGTTGTAAGAGGTTCTAAATTCGCCAGCCATAATGAACAGGACAGGAATTTAGGTCTCACACACACATGCCTGTCTAAAAATATCCACCAGTCAAAACGGATCTAGCAGACGTCCTAAAAATGGACACTTATAATAACCCCCACAACACAGAGGCTCGGTCTTATCACACCTAAACCCCTCTCGGCTATAATCTTAGCAATCTTGTTAAACATTGAAAAATTAATAAAAACATCTGGGTGGATCAAAGTGTAGAGATCACCATTAAGCCAGATCTGGCCAATCTCACCGCTGTTCTCATTTGGCATACTTACAACTTTTCAGGTCTGAACAATATTGTGGGCCAAGGGAGACAACTCATCTTTGTTTACATTTTGGTTAGAGCTATAAATAGCAAAACATTGTTATGTCTGTGCTAACCAATGCAGCAGACAAACATGATGTCTGCTTAGTGCTATATGAATAATGTCAAACATTGTATTTGCATATATAGGTAACTTAACAATATTTCTTTTGTAATTTTAACTTTGTTCAGTTCTGCCGTAATACGGTTTTGACCCCTGCCAACAATATTATAATAACCCAATGACTATGCCTTTTTACGCCTTCAGCTCATTCATCAAATGAAGAAAATGTAGTTTCACTTTATACAGTCACGAATATGAACCATTAAGAATGGTTAATGCTGTAGAAAATTAAATGTAAGCTTAATTTAAAGCAAGCTGAAAGTAAAGCCTGCTTTACTTTCAACCTGCTTTAAGTGGTCACCTATCTGGATTAAACTATCACCAATTGTATAAAACATAGATAATAGATTACTTATCCCTAACCCCATAGCAAATTTCTAGTTCTAAAGAAACGTGACCATTTAAAGTGAGTTGAAAGTCAAGCAGAATGCTTCTTAAGGTGCATTCTGATTTACTTTCAGCCTGCTGTAAGCTATCTTCTGCTAGGATAGAGAAAATATTTTTTATGGGCCATTTTGATATTATTCATGACTGTATAGAGTGAAACTATTTTTTTCAGTGGGGGAATAAATTAAAGGCGTAAAAATATGTACCTTATAAAGTATATGTAATGGGCTATTAACACAGAACAAAATTAATGCAGAGGGGAACTTTCTGCATTAGTTTAATACTGCATTAAGCTGCTACCTACATCAAAGACTATAACTCTATCCAATGTAAAGACGTAGCTATGTGCGAGTCCGATTGTACTGTATTGATCCAATCTATACTCGGAGAGAAGAATTAGAGCATACTGCTAGAGGTCGGAAAAAGACAAGAAGCTGACAGGCAATTTCCGTATTGGCAACTCAACCCTTGATACCTGAACCATAATAGTTGTTGGGTTTTCTTTAACATTGTTATGACACTATTAACTGATGGTCCCCCAAGAGGGGGAAACCCTATCTCCCCATACCCAACAGTGCAAACTTCCTATATTTAACCCAACAGCTTATTTTCATAGCTTGTTTTCAGTACTGAAGACAGAAAATTGCTTTAATTAAACCCTTTCCCCCATAGAAGTGCCTTTTAGTGCATTTAATTCATTTGTCCACTGAAGAAAGTACATGTAGTTCCAATTTACAAAGGTCATAAACATGTACCAAAAAATATTTTCAATATTTTAGAAGATGGTAACTTAAAGCAGGCTGAAAGTAAAGCAGAAGATGCACATTCTGTTTTACTTTCAACCTGCTTTAAGCGGTCACCTGTTTTCAACAGTAGAAACTGGTTATTGGGTAATGGGTTAAAGTTTGGTACTAATGAACACAACGAGAGTAAACCTAGAACAGAGCACCAGATAAGGGTAGTTTTTCAAAAACTAGAATCTTTATTTCTGAATAAAACCCTATGGTGTCACTATTCATTAGAATCGTCTCGAAGAGACGATTCTAATGAGTAGTAACACCATATGATTTGGTGCTGAAATGAGTGAGAAAATGTTTGATTTGTTGAAATAACTACCTCTTATCTGGAGCCCTGCTAGAATCAAATGAAATCAAATCCAAAGATCAACAAATACAAACATTGTAGACTTACATGTACATTTCATCAGTCTACAATATGTTTACAACAAAACAATGATTTAAGCCTGAAGTGAGTTTCCTGCATAATACATTTGCCATACATTAAGTAACAATAATAGGTCTTTAAAGCTCTCATTACAAAATGATCACTCTACAAAGTTTAAAAAAGCATTAATAATTGAATTTCTAATAATTACAATAATAATTCAGACTAATGGCTCCATAATGACAAATTTACAACACAAGGCATGGCGTTATATATTATTGAAGGCTTTTTACTTAGACCTGTGACCTAAAGCATTCAAACTTGACTAGTAAACCCCAAGGGCTTATATAAACAATGGCTTTTGACTCTGAAACCTGCACTAGGTGATCATTCTCAAACGAGGCATATAATTATCAACTCATTACCCCTTAAAAACGCCTTTTTACGCCTCTATTTATACCATCACTGAAGAAAATAGTTCCAATTTATACAGCCAAGAATATGTACCAGAAGAAATATTTTCTATATCCTAGCAGAAGGTAGCTTAAAGCAGGCTGAAAGTAAAGCCTTAAGGCACATTCTGCTTTACTTTCAACCTGCTTTAAGTGGTCACCTGTTTTCAAAGCTAGAAAAAGGCTAAGAGGTAATGGGTTCACGTGAAAGTTTATTTTCCTCTCTAGGAGCTCTCTGCATTACCTAATCATGTACCTTGCAGTAAGCAACTAACAGTTGTTAACCCATTATCCCATAGCGTGTTCCTAGTTGTGAAAACAGTTGACCTATTAAAGCAGATTTAAAGTAAAGAAGAATGTGCCTTAAAGCACATTCTTCTTTACCTTCAGCCTGCTACTATCTGCTTGTATGCAAAAAGTTAAGTGTTTCTAATACTGCATATTATGAATGTATAAATTAGACCTATTTTCTTCAGTGGATAAATAAATTAAAGGTGTAAACAGTCCTATCTAATATTTCTATAGAGTAACGGGTTAAATATCTCAATATCTTATGATCTCTTCCAAAGTTTGTAACAAAGCATACTACATGTAAATCAATAATAAATGGATTTTCGAATTATTGCATTATCCCATTAGTAACCCCATAGCCTGTTTCCAGTTTAGAAGACAGGTGACAACTTAAAGAAGATTGAAAGTAAAGCAGAATATCTGCTTTATTTTCAGCCTGCTTTGAGTTACCAGCTGTTTGGAAATTATTTCTTATGAATGATACACATTCATGACAGTATAAAGTGGAACTTTTTTCTTCAGTAGAGGAATTAATTGAAGGCATAAAAGGGTGTATTTATGGGGTAATGGGTTAATTCAGATGAAAGGCTCCATACTGACTACATGTACCATACATGTTCACTATTTCTATGTGAAATTCTACATTCTCTACATGTTGATCTGTCAACATCCATCATCCCTGTCAAAACGAAATCAAAGAAAAACTTAGTGAACTGCAATAAAACTGATACATGACTAATTAGAGTGTTATTAAATGACAGCTGACGTTCCCCCACCTTTCATATAGAAAACCTAGCTTTCACAATACCACAGGGCTGCCATTTCTCCGGATTTTTCCGAACTCTTCGGATTTTTTCCTAGAACATTGTAGCTTAAAGCAGGCTTAAAGTAAAGCAGAATGCGCCTTTAAGGCGCATTCTGCTTTACTTCTAGACTGCTTTAAGTAGTCACGTGTCAACAAAAGTAGAAACAGGATATAGGGTAAACGTACGATCCGTAAAATCGCACTTCAAAAAAGAAAATTTTGAAATCTTAGGATTCTTTATGTCAACTTATGGCAGCCCTGCAATACATGTATGAAAATCATTTTTAGCTGATATTTGTCAACCATGTAAACCCAGTCAAGACAATAGTTTAACCATTGAGTCACTGCAACCTGTGTATACTCCATTAACATGCCTTTTACCACCTTTAATTTATTCCTCCACTGAAGAAAAAAGTTCCATTTTATGGTCATTGATAACATGAGAAATACTTTCTATATTCTGACAGACTATACGGTAGCTTTTCCTAAAGCAGGCTGAAAGTAAAGCAGAATGTGCCTCAAGGCACATTCTGCTTTTTATTCAACCTGCTTTGAGTAAGTGATCGACTCACTTGAAAAATCAGAACAAGCTAATGAATGGGCGTAATGGCTTAACAGGTAATATATCAATTTTACAGTCACTCTTTCTGATAAAATCTATGAAAATAATGTTTATTATGATTTCAGCTGTTGTAACAAATACCATTACTAAAGTTTTTCTGTAAGTTTTTTTTTGTGTGTATACAATTGTTATTCACCAGTATTTACAGTTAACCACTGATATTTACTATTATTTACAGTAAACTGCGAACATAATGGATCTGTGGTTTAAACCCTTCACTGAACCATTAAGTACACAAACCCTTTTCAAACAGTGTAGAACCTGATCCCAGGGCTCTTTCAAGAGCCTTCTGATCAGGGTCTGCACTGTTTATCACACCTTAAAATAATGTGGGGAGATGCCTTCAATATTCACTGTTAACTTATATTTCATTCAAGAGATTAAAGTGCATTTGAAAAATTGAAACTGTTATAGTAACAAATTGATTGTGTCATTCACAAACATGAAAATTTCTACCTTTTGAACGCTAACTGCGCATTCATCATTATCTGTGCAAATAGTTTGGATCAAGATGAGATGCCGCGTAAAGCGGCGTCTCATCAGGATCCAAACTGTTTGACACTATGACTCTGTTTTGAAAAGAAATTGTGAAAAAATCTATTTTTAGATTAATAGCAGACTACAATCGATGCAGACAGAAAAAAAATCACCCAGCATGCAAGGAGTTAAATGATTCAATTCTATTTGTATAAATTATCTTGACACTATGCTTTAGTTCAGAGAGTAAAATACGTATAAGGAGAAATGTCAGCCTGTTATATTTTATCGTCTCTATTAACATCTGCTTCAAAATGGCTGTCTGCGAAAAAATTCAAATTTCAGGCTTTTTATATCATTTAAATTGAAACAAGTTGAATCTTGATTGGAAGCAGAGTAATTTTGTGTCTTGTCTAGATCAAACATGTTTTATAAACATGATGTTTTTATGAAATTAGTGGGAAATTAGTTAAGCATGACAAATTATGAGTACACTTTTAATATCCAAATTAGCATCATGTGAAGTAGTATGAAAACTCTTATATTAACCTCCAACAGAACATTCGTACTTATAATAGACTGCCAATCACTATGAATACCCTATAGGAGCCCTCTGATCTGAGTAAACACTGTTTGATATTTTAGACAAGTATTTATCAAACTACCCAGAATTCCAAGTAGACTGGTTCATGTTTTGGCAACTAAAAAATATCCACAAGGGAACCTATAATAAACCACAAGAGTTACTTAGTGTTGAAAAAGTTAATCCTTGAAAAGCTGAGACTTGATTGAGGTGGGACCTGGTATTTCCCATCCTTTGAAAACAGTGTAGACTCAGATCAGAGGGCTCTTTCAAAAGCCCTCTGATCTTAGTCTACATTGTTTGTTGTACTTTAAACAAAGGATTGACAAACAAACCATTTATCAGGAAAAAGTCCATTTGACAATTCTGCATGGCAAGGCAGTGTTTTTTTTCACCACTTTGGGAATGAGTTGGTACCCCTCCAATTGTGAAAAATATGCCTTAAAACGACGTAAAATACTTAATTTTGGGGAAAAATTGAGTCGTAAAAAGCTCATTTTGGGGAAAAAATTGTGCTGTGAAAATGCTCATTTTGGGGAAAAAGCCCTTGTTTTCAATTGGGAACGGGTCCCCAAAAAAACCGGTGCAAGGGTTAACACACTCAACCCTAGGGACAAGTATATTCATCATTTACTAACAGTGTACCTGTGAGGATTACAATAAGTCTTGTTCTATGCAAACAGTGTAAACCCTGATCAGAGGGCTCTTTAAGGAGCCCTCTGATCAGGGTCTACACTGTTTGTCATTTTGAAACATATTGTTAAAATCAACCCTAAATAGTCAAACATGGACTAAACTTATTTTGAAATTGGAATTATCCATTAAAAGTTTCAGGGGTGAATGGGTTTCCAAGTTAAGAATTGAGAGGAACTTAAACCACATACCTTGTAGAATTTATTATAGCTGATAACACCCTTGACAGTTTCAACCCGACACTTGTACCCCTTCAAGATCAACACCTTTATCTCATCCATCCATATAACCAGCTCCTACCCAGTTAACCACGACAACATTATAACTTCATGATCTAGTAATCCACATATCATTTATCCAACATACCGATAAATCCAGTAAATTTCATTTACAGGTACATACGTCTATTTAGATCCAACCACAAGATGCCATACCGGTAAATCCAGTCAATTTCACTTACATCTATTTAGATCCAACCACAGATAAAGCACTGAAAACCCCTGATCAGGATTCAAGCTATTTGTGTAGCTTTTTTAAAACAAGGTTATAAACCCCTGATCAGGATTCAAGCTATTTGTGTAGCTTTTTTAAAACAAGGTTATGTATGTCTATTTAGATCCCACAATAGATGCCATATGGTAAATCCAGTAAATTTCACTTAGGTCTATTTAATTAGATCCGTTACCACAGAAAAACCACTGAAAACACACCTGATCAGGATTCAAACTATTTGTGTAGCTAAGCAAGGTTATGTATGTGTCCAATGTCGATGTTACTCTAAGCTCATCATACTAAACCACCCTGTCCCCTTTGTTGAAATCTAAACTACAGTTAAACCAATATTTACTTTTTGTATGCTGGGTAATTTTTTCCGCCTGCAACAATTGTCATCTGCAGCTGTTCAAAATAGAATTTTCAAAACCAAATTTCAAAATAGGGTCAGAGTGTCAAACAAATTGGATCCTGATGAGACGCCGCGTTACGCGGCGTCTCATCAGGATCTAAACTGTTTGCAAAAGTTATCACAGTTTCATCTTCAGGCCCTGGAAAAGTGTTTTAAATCCAGGTGTCTGCTAAATACAGAACAGAGGTTTACAGTAATCTGCCTTAGATAGATTTCTTCAGTATTTTTATTTTGCATTAAGCAGCCACCAGTTTAAAGAAATCCCGATACATCTCGACTAAAAAGCGGGTTTGACTGTACCCATTTCTTACAAGTCATAACGCACCTTGATTTGCCCTGAATACCAGAAACGCCAACTTCTCTCTGTTAGTCAAATATGTTTACATTGTTCAATAAACACTTCTCCTTGTAGATAATTGACAAAAGATTTACAGATCTTTGTCGTCTTTTCGGGTTCCGCTTAAGACCGATTTAATACAATAACCACGGTTATTATAACGCCTTTGACACACGCATACTTACAATACACAATGTGACAAAATAATCACTAAAAGTTTTGCGCGGGGTTTAAAAGGGCTGTGTTTATTGCAACACTAGACTCTTTATGGCTACAAAAACATTTTCTTACATGTTTTTCACAAATGTCCTGTCGTAAAAAGTCAGTGACACTGATATGAGTTATGAAATTTCAACGACCCCGAGTTGAAAGAGGCGGAAAAAACTTGTCAATAAATGTCAAGACACTTAGTGATCTTTAACCCATTCATGTCAAGTAAATTCTTCCATGATTCTATAAATTGAATTAGTCCATTTTTTATGTAAGGGGTGCCTTTAATAAGTCAAAATTTTCATTTTTGTTTTGATTTATTTTGAAATTCCTATCAGCATACTGAGTAGACTGATCAGGCTCCAAGGTTATAAAGCTTTTGACTTGAGTCTAAACTCTTTCCCAAGCATTTGATTGGTCAGATTTGAGCCTAGGCTCAAATCTGACCTATCAAATGCTTGGGAACACACTCAGACTCAACTAAAACGCTTTATAACCTCGGAGCCAGCTCGCCGTAAAGATACATGAAATGCCTTCTGTGCTTTATATTTCAGACTTCCTAGCTTGGAGCTACTGTCCGTAGTGTATAAATACTGTAATTAGAGGCATAAAAAGGTGTATGTATGAAGTACATGTAACAGGTTACCTTCTAAAATATTAAAACTCTTTAAATTTTCATTTTAATCCTTACAATGCTTATCTTTTAAATGGACAGTTGGACAGTAACTGTTATCTGATAAAAGACTAGTTGTTGACACTCTATTATGCAGAAATAAAGATTTTAGTTTTTGGAAATCCCCCCCCCCCTTTTAACTGGAGTTTTGTCTACACTGTTTGATAAGGATGAATCAGGGCTCCAGATAAAGGGAGTATTTGAAAAACTAAAATCTTTATTTCTACTTTGAACCCTATGGTGTCACTACTCATTAGAATCGTCTTGAAGAGACGATTCTAATGAGTAGTGACACCATAGGATTTGCTGCTGAAATGAGTGAGGAAATGTTGGATTTGGTCAGTTTACTCCCTCTTATCTAAAGCCCAGATCATGAATGTAAGCAGTTCCAGCAGGTACTACAAGGGTTAAAAATTCCTGCCCACCATCTCCCATAAACTTAACCAGGCTAAGATTCTGATAAAAACAAGATATCCCTTACCAACATTACTAACTTTTAATATTTCTGTAAACTTATCTGGCCTATATCACAAGTTCACAGCACAGTTTCCCTCCTGTGAAAACAATGCACTTATCAATTAACACTTTGAATGCTAACAAAATTGTCGTCTGCCCCAAATTGTCGTCTGCTACTGATCTAAAAATAGAATTTTCTAAAATTTCTTTTCAAAAGACAGTCAGAGTGACAAACATTTTTTATCTAGATGAGACGCCGCGTCTCATCTGGATCGGAACTGTTTGCAAAAGTAATCACAATTTTGCTGCTTGCCCTCAAAGAGTTTTACACACAGGTAAGTAAATCCGACACAAGATCCCTTCAATAGCACCACTGTGTTTGCACGATTATTCTGGCTGTTTTCGCTATCCTGGTATACAATTACTTGGCAGTTATCTCATCAGGGAGATTTTTCTGTAAATTGACTGAAACAAGCTGGCTACCAGTATTGCTCAAGATTTAGTCTAGCCCAATGCTGCTCGAGATTTAGTCTAGCTCAATTCAAATTTTCTGACTCTGCATGAGAGTTATTAAAAGGGAGGCAAAAATTGAGGGGAAAAAACTCAAATATTGTAACTATTTCTTCTCTCCTTAAGACAAGTGCGTTTTGATTTTTTCTGTTATAAACTTAGAACCTGATAAAAGTAATCTACTCATAAATTACAGCCATGATTTGTTCTGCCTGTAAGAACCAGATCAGACGTAAAGTAATCGGTAAGAGATCGGGATCAAAGAGCTTGCCACTTGATTAAATTTTACAAATTAGTCAGATTTCAGCAAGTACACAATCATATTAAAACAAACAAACAATATTGAAGATTAATCTTGTATACTGACAAAAAATGCTCACAGCAGGCTGAAAGTAACAGGAAGAATTAGCTCTTAAAAATAAGTAATGTGCCTTTTTGGCTTTGAGCAATAACCTATCTTATATACTGTAAACAAACTGGATCAAAGTTTAAAGCAAACTCAGAAAGCAAAGCAGACAGCTCCTGTTAGAGCATCCTGCTTTATTTTAAGCATACTTTAAGCAGCCACTGGTCAGAGTATAGGAAAAGTTTCCAATAGCAAACTGATTAATCAGGAATGGATGGGGCAGAAGTATGACAAACTGAAAGTATTTCTAGAAGGAGTAGCTCGGTTAAAGTGTGAAAAAGTGTTTCTATTAGGGGGAAAATGGTTGATTAAAGGTTTAATGGAAACTGAACATAATGTGCCAGCCAAGCCTGGACTTCATCATGGCAGCGACTGTGTTATCTTGTCCAACAGAATTAATGTTTCCTGCTTCATATTATTGCTTTACCTGAGAAACTTCCTGAGAACACTCCTTGGACATGATCCGAACATACAGACACTTCTGAAGAAACAGTTAACACTGTGTGCATTCTGCCTTTCTACCTACTTTAACCCATTAACCCATATTAAGACCTTTTTACGTCTTCATTTTAATCCTACACTGAAGGAAATAGTTCCAATTTATAGTCATGAATATGTACCATTCAAGCAGATGGCAGTTTAAAGCAGGCTGAAAGTAAATCAGATTGTGCCTTAAGACATGTTCTACTTTACTTTCTGACTGCTTTAAGTAATAACTAAAACAGGCTATGGGTTTGGCATATTCTGCTTTACTTTCCACCTGCTTTAAGTAATTATGTATAATGTACCTTCTTAACTTAAACAGGCTATGTGTTTAAGCTCTTAAGATCAGACATCAAGTTCTTACTTGACCTCAAATAAATGTAAATAAAGACAAATTAACAAATCAGTTTAGTCAGGATTCAAATTGTTGGAGCAGACAGCATTAATTTTCTTCCCTGGGTAGCTGATGACAGAAAACAATAGCCTAAAGCTGATGGCTAATTACCTGTACGGAATGATGTCAGAGATGTGTGGGACATGACAACCTGCACCATGTCAAACGCTCCAGCTGTAATGCAGTCTCTTAACCCAATTAGACTTCATAATATGCATAAATATGTCTCTATTTATTCTTCTGTGAATGTGAATCCCCCCAGAACCACGAACCAGAACACCCCCCCCCCCCCCCCGCAAAAAAAAAACTTGTTGAAAAAGTGTAGACCTAGAGCAGACAGCTCTTGAATGCACTATTTTCTTATATGTCTTCACAAGAGACGTGATTTGTAACTTCACTATAATTCCTTTGGGGAAATTTTCACTATTGTTCAGATGATATCAATCATGATCACAGCGCTCCAGATAAGGGGAAATAATCTGAGCAAATCCAACATTTTCTCACTATTTTAGCACCAATGAGTAGTGACACCATAGGGTTTAATGCAGAAATAAAGATTTTAGTTTTTGAAATACTCCCCTTATCTCCATGGAGCTCTGAATTATGTTCATATTGTACAAGGTTGTATCTATGAATATTCAGCAGGAGAAGGGTTATATATCGTAATATTTCATTAGTTCTTACAGTTATTGGCTAATTATCTCATGGCCTAGACACATACATAGCCTTATATAATATAGCCATAATATATTTGTGACACATTATTGGCTTTTATTGCGCTGACACAACAGTTTATCTGTCCAGTCAAAACCCTAGTTCAGTGATCGACCATTACAACGATGAAGAATGAAAAACCCATTACCCCATAAATATGCCTTTTTAAGCCTTTAATGTATTCCTCCACTCAAAAAAATAGCTCCTATATATATAAGTCAAATATATGTATCATAAGAAATATTTTCTATATCCTAGCAGATGGTAGCTAATTTAAAAGCAGGTTTTCAAAATTATACAGGGATGGATAGTGCATTTTCAACGCTAATTTAATAAGCACACTGACAGTACTCATACTGTAAATATTTAGAGACCTAAATGGGTTAAGCATTAAATTTTATAAGTTTATGGTACAGCTAAGTTAATGGCTAAATAAAACATAAATTTACCAGCCATTCAAAGGAAGATGAACTGGAAATCTTTAAGGTAGAGGACATCTAATGAGATTGAGCCAATGTCGGTCAATATTGAAACTCTGCAGAGATTTATCACCATTATTATCATCTGCCGACCTGTTTTGAACCATGCTTAAGCATGGTTCAGAGTAGGTTGGCAACTTATTAGAATGGCTTATTGCTGAAGGTAGAGTACCGATTTTATCCAATCTCATTAGGAGTCCTCACCCTTAAAGACATTGCAGTGTCCTTAGATCACCCTTGTTTATTTATATAGGAATCTTCCAGGAAGTACACAGGGAGAGTTCATTGCAATATCCAGGCATGAATGGGTTAATTTTGAAAGTCATTATAATGATACCTCAACTTATCTGGAACCCTGGCTCCATGGTTATAAAAAGTTTGTGTCCAGTCTGAAGTTGTTCTAAAGCTTTTGATTGGTTAGATTTGAGCCTAGGCTCAAATCTAACCAATCAAATGCTTGAGAACAATTTTAGACTCAGCACAAACTCTTTATAACCTTGGAGCCCTGGTAGCAATAGTTGTAGGTATGACTGTAGGTGTAACTAGGTTCATTCTCATCAGCCATTTTACAACATTTATGTCACTGACAGAGTGGTAAATCACAGGTGAGATGTTGAAAAAACGTTAATGTTCATCTCATGTTACAGGGGGTTAGTGACAACATGTGACTGCCCAAAACACGGTCCCTGTGACAAGGCGGACAAAGGTGACCCCACCAGTTATAGACACCTAGTAGTTTCACCTAGCCCAGTTTAATTTTTGCCCAGTTTAAATTGCCCGTAGGCTAAATAAACAATAACATGAACATCTTCTAAATATTTTCAATTACTTTCAAATCGTAACCTATTATTACATACATACTTATTTTAATGCATTTAATTTATTCCTCTAATGAAGAAAATATTTCCAATTAAAATAGTCATGACTATATGTTTCATAAGAAAGAGTTGCTGTTTTCTACCAGATGATAGCTTAAAGCAGACTGAAAGTAAAGTAAGACACATTCTGCCTGCTTTAAGTCGTCACCTTTCTTCAATACTAGAAATGATGGAGTATAAAGGGTTAATTAATACCTCAGATTTTGCTTTTAGTAAAACTGACCGATATTTCAAAGTTAAAATGCGCCTTAGCCAACTATAACTTTGAAATACAAGCATGTTCAGTATAAGTGAGCTCTAGTGATTAAAATACAACTAGAAATATGGTCAATTCAAGATCTGTTAGGCCTCAGGATCTACACTGCTGTCTAACAGGCCAATAAACTCTAATAGCAGCAGAAATTTAAAGGCTAACAATGAAAAGCTTACAACCAAAATTCACAATTACAGTCAGGGTCTACACTGTATTACACCTGTTGTACTATAAAGAAATGAATTCAACGTAACTGTATACTGTTAGAGCCCTAATAAATATCGGGATACCCTTTAGAACGGCTGTAATTATCTTTAAATTTGAATTTATTGCTTTTATCACGCAGTAATTTAGCCCAAAAGGTTCAAATTGGATGGCAAACAGTGTATAACCTGATCAGACTGCTCCTGAGGGAGCAGTCTGATCGGGGTCTACCCTGTTTGCTCATACCTGTGACGTGCCTGTCCCAGTATACTTGAGTTTAAACCTATTACTGTAGTTCAGTTAGTACAACAATATCAATTATATCCTGGGTGAATCTCAAGTATGGAATTTCTCCCCATTAAATACTGCACAGAAATAACGAGATGATGCCATCAAGAAATGAATAACTGCAAGTGTGTGTTGGTTTTTACAATATCAGTGTAATAACAGCCATTATTCACAAATGTAACTAATTTTGGATGGCACAAAGACAATTCATTTAGTACTCATAGATAAAAGTCTTTATAATCATAGTAAACAGTGCAGACCATGATGAGTCACCCCTTGTGAGGTGTCATTATCAAGGTCTGCATTGTTAGCCAATACCCTTTCATCCTTTAATCCATAGATACTTAGTTTTACATATTTATTCTTCCACTGCAGAAAATAGTTCCAATTTAGTTATGGATATATATCAAAAGAAATATTTTCTATATCTTCAATTAGCAGCTGTGGTAACTTAAAGCCAGGGCTGCCATAAGTTGACATAAAAAATCCTAAGATTTCCAAATTTGCATTTATTCAAGTGCGATTTTACGAATCGTACCTTTTCCCCCATCGCCTGTTTCTAGTTTTGTTGACACGTGGCTGCTTAAAGCATGCTGGAAGTAAAGCAGGTTGCGCCTTAAGGCACATTCTGCTTTACTTTCAGCCTTCTTTAAGCTACCATGTACCTAAAAAATTCCGAAGATTTAGGAAAAATCCGGAGAAATGGCAGCCCTGTAAAGCAGGTTGAAAGTAAAGCAGAATGTGCCTTATGGCACATTCTGCTTTATTTTCAACCTGCTTTTAGTAGTCACCTAATTTCAAAACTAGAAACAGGCTATGAGGTAATGGGTTAAATTCATTAGGCTGGCACGGTTTGAACATCTAAGGTATCCGGCATCATAAATTCCACCAATCCTGGTTCAGCTCCGACAAAACCTAATCCAGGGATTACCAGCTCAGATAAGCTGCCAGTTTAATCTTGGTCCTCACTGTTTGCACAAGCTCTGGTTGTGATATTTAGCACTTAACAAGTTGACAAATTGATCTTTCAGCCCTTGGACTACAAAACGGAAAACCTACTGTGATTCATAAACCGATAAATCACGGACAAACAATGCATATAAACCGATAAATCACGGACAAACAATGCATATATAATTTTCTTATCCTGACATAAACATGGCCGATACTCAAGCAAGTAAATCTACCATCTCTTATTGTACAGAAAGTCAATAATGAAATTTAGTAGATAACATTTTTTTCTCTTAAGGATTTAGACGCACTTGCATTCATTATGACCTAGGAGGTTATCTAGTGAAAACAGCATTAACCGATAAACAGTATCCTGCGTTGTGCATCTTTACTGGATTTTCTGAACAGTATCGGGATCCAGATCATACACCTAATTACACAGGCACTCATCTATAGAAGTGACAACAGTCAAAATGGCATATAAAACTAAATTTGACAACATTAAATTTGCTCTGCCAATTTTAAAGATGACTTTATATGGACTGGTTGTGGGTTAAACCCTTAGAGTGCTAGAACGGACTGGTTGTGGGTTAAACCCTTAGAGTGCTAGAACCGGAGGTATCCATCATTTGCAAACAGTGTAGACCCAGATCAGAGGGCTCCGGAAGGAGCCCTCTGATCTGGGTCTACACTGTTTGCAATCCTTTCAAATAGCTTTGTGTCAAACCCTTTAAGAGTCAATTAAAATTGGTCCTTTATCGTAAAATGGAAGGGCCCATTTGTAAATCCAGGGTTATAAGCTAATCCCTTTGATAAACCCAACAAAACCATTGCTGGGCTGACATCAAAAGGCTTTATCAATGATCTGTACAATAAGCAAACAGACCTCCACATTCACACATTGATCATATATTATTACAAACTAGTCTTATTTTACTTTTAGACATAATACTGATATAATGTGGAAAGAGCAAATAAATGGTAAAGTAAAGTGTTGTTATAAAGATCACTCAGAGGAACTCAAGCTCAATCAGACCGTTTAACCCATTACCTTATAAACATTCCTACCATTTTATGCCCTTGGTTTATTCATACACTGAAGAAAATAGTTCCACTTTATACAGTCATTATGAATAAGAAAATATGTAAAAACTTAAAGGATTAAAGGTATTTGAAAGTTAAGATGTCTAACATTTTGTCTACAGGACTACAGATAAGAGGGAATAAACTGCACAAATCTTTTTTTAACATCAAATCCTATGGTGTTACAACCCATTGGAATCGTCTCTTCGAGACGATTTTACTCCTACTCTTCTCCTACCAGCGGATGTAGTCTAGGGGTAAAGCGCCCGATTACGACGTCAGGGGGACGTGAGTTCGATCCCCCAACAAACAATGTCCTTGGGATGAGACTTTATAAACTGATGTCCGATATATCAGTGCTTTACACTGGGCATCTAAAAGAACCAGAGAATTCTTTCGATAATAACAGTAGGGCATCGCGCCTGGTTTCTCTGTATCTGCTCCCCTCTCTCCCTCTCTCTGTGGCGTCCAATTAGCCCATAGATGGCAGAAACGGATGTTAACAAACAAAACAGACAATCAAGACGATTCTAATGAGTAGTGACACCATAGGGTTTAATGCAGAAATAAAGATTTTAGTTTTTGGAATACTCCTCCTATCTGGATCCCTGCAGCTGGTCTATCAATCAGATACCAAATCACTCCGTGGAGCTGAACTGTATACAAACTATTAGCAAAATGCATATTTTTTTTAACATCCAGTCATGCAAATTTAAGTACCACCAGGTGTGTTTCAGGTTATCCTCTCAACCAATCAAATTCCTTGTTACTCCTCTTTGATAGCTCTCTTATCTTTGAAGGTGAAAAAATAAGACTCACCCTCTCTGTCAGTCTCTGATCATGATTAAATCCATCACAAATTTCTGCAAACAATTTCCAGACACTGATAAAAAATTTAAGACGATTAAGGCTTCTCTACAAACCATTCCGCAACCCCAGTCAAACTTCTGTTAAGCGGCCACTCTGATACAAGAGTAAATCGGTATTGAAAGCCGAGTTGTAGCTTAATGCAGGATAAAAGTAAAGCAGAAAGCTCCTGTAGGAGCTTTCTGCTTTACTTTTGTTCTGCATTAACAGGGCTCGAGATAAGGAGCAATTTACTGAACAAATCCAACATTTTCTCACACATTTCAGCACCAAATCCTATGGTTTTACTACTCATTTAGAATCTTCATGTAGAGGTGATTCTAATGTGTAGTGACATCATTAGATTTTATGCAGATATGAAGATTTTAGTTTTTGAAATACTCTCTTTATCTGGAGCTCTGATCATGTATCCAAGTGGCCGCTTTAAAAAACACATATTTGATAGTAAACGTAAAAGCATTCTATATAATGCACACTTTTTAAACCTCCTCATCAAAAACCTGCACTTCACTTTAGTAAACACGACTCCGAACCATTGAAAAAACACTAAACACAAGAATGTAAATGTTTAACTTTGCCCTCTATATACAATGTAGCAAATTCAAACAATCACAGGCTCCGTGCACTTGAAACAACTAAACATGCACTGTAGTGCCACCTACTCTTAGCACACTAGCCCTAAAACCATGATAACCTATGCAAACAGTTTGGATCCTGATGAGACGCCGCATAACCCGGCATCTCATCAGGATCCAAACTGTTTGACACACTTTGCTTTCTTTTGAAAAGAAACTTTTTAAATTCTATTTTTAGAACAGTAACAGACGACAAATTGTTGCAGACGGAAATATTTACCCAGCATGCATAGAGCTAAACTTCCTTACTACTTGTTTTGTATGTTCACACTTGACGCCTACAATAAAGCCAATACACTCAAAACACAGTTGCTGCATTTCCCTCCACTTAAAAACTGCCGTCCTGCGCTACAGTTTAACTCCTTGAGCGCTAACTAATATTGCCGTCTGCTATAACAGTCGTCTGCTACTTCCTTTTTCTAAAATTATATTTTGCAAAATAACTATTTTCAAACTACAACCAGTCTTGTCTCAAAAAGTTTTGATCCAGATGAGATGCTGAGTAACTCTAAACTGTTTGCAAAGGTTAAATTATCATGGTCTCATCACTATTGAGTGCTACGAGTTAAATGCCACTTCATTCTTGCCACTTCGGAACATGGTTTTTGTTTCGTTTTAGGGTTTTTTGGTGTGAATAAAACATGCAGCCTTGTACACAAGAGCTATTAATCAAATTCACCATTGCTCTTTCCTTCTACTCTGTTTTCTTTGAGAGAAAAAAAACCCCTAACATCACGATATCACCAATTCATTGCACAAGCAGACCCTAAATTAGGCCACCATTCAATTATTAAATACTGATGCATCTATCTTAAAATAGCTCTAAACAGAACTAAAATAATATGAAAAGCTTCTATGGTCGCTTTCTGCATTACTCCAGTCTAGCATTAAGCATCCAGCAGCCATTTATTTATCCATATTTTGTTATAAGATTTGATGCTAAACACAGGTCTTACTTTATTGTATTTCCCATAAAAAAAGAACATGTTCTATCCAGCACACACGAACCATGATTTGGTAGATAGGTAGGGTTATTTTTGTTGTAAGATCTGTGAGCCGTAAAAGGCCCTCCCTCCTTCATGTACCTGTACACAATTGCTGACTTTATTTCTCCCCATTAATTATATTAGCACAATCGTTGGGAACATTAGAGAATGCCTTCAGGGAGTTCACTCTTAACACGCTCGCTGCGAAACCATGATAACCTTTGCAAACAGTTTGGATCCTGATGAGACACCGCGTTACGCGGCGTCTCATCAGGATCCAAACTGTTTGACATTCTGACCCTGTTTTGAAAAGAAATCTAAGAAATTCTATTGTTAGTAACAGCAGCAGACGGCAATTGTTGCAGGCGGGGAAAAATTACCCAGCCGTCAAAAAGTTTAGCCTACTGACAATCTATTACAACCTTAACAACTTACCTGTCAATTTGTGACAAAGACGATATACCAGTATGTCTTATTCATAAATGTTATCTTCAAAAATTCAAACTTCGCTGTACAGTACGAACTCCGAAAAACGAGCTCTTAATTGAGGACCGAAAACAAATTTTAGTTGAGAAAAGTTTCCCGTTTTAAGGAGGTTTCGTTCGTTTGTTTATAATTAACGCATGTTTCTCCTAAACTAAGGCTAATTGGACAGAAAGATTTTGCAGTCATTTAAGATAATTTCATAATGGTTCATCATTTTATACAGGTAACGTTGCTTACTGCAGGACAATTATAGTAATGCAGAAAGCTCTTGAAGGAGCTGTCAGCATTACCATCATCCTGCATTAAGCAGCCGCCCTAAAGAATTTCTGTGCATTTCTTTAATACTGAGTTGTATTAGGTTTCCACCTAAAGAAGTTTTCTGCATAATACTATCACACTGCATTAAGCAGCCACTCTAAAAGAATTGTGTGCATTTCTTTTGTCCTGCATTAAGCAGCCACACTGAAGGAGCTTTCTGCATTACTATTGTCCTGTATTAAGCATTCAACTATCATATTATGAGCATTGCAGACCACTTCTTGAAGTAAAATGAAAGTCTTTAAAAGTAGGTGGCTGCTTAATTAATCTTCACTTCTAAAATAACTCTCACTGGGGCAGCCTAATATGCCTGATCTTGATAGGAAAACAAATTGTCTGCATAAATTGAATATTCACTAAGCCACCCGGCTAGTTCAGGCCTGCCCTAGACAAGATATGATCACCTAGTTTAGATTAGGGTGCTAAAAAAGGCCATCAAGAGCACCCTGTAAGACAAAATGCAGTTCAAAAATTCCTCGGTAGCCCTGCAACTTTACCATTTGCACTGAGAAAATGATTGCACAATGAAACTGTTTGACACTTGTAAGTCTAAGTCTGTGTTAACTCTTAACCCTTGCTGTGTGGGAACCGATCGAGTATACGCAGGATTAGCAAACAGTGTAGATAGGATAACATAAGTTAATTTAGCTACCACCTGTGTTTAACATAATTTATCAAGTTTTCTTCCAGGTGATCTTTAAATTAGACTGTACTATAACCCTTTACCTCATAGCCTGTTTCTAGTTTTGAAAAACAGGTGACCACTTAAAGCAGGTTTAAAGTAAAGCAGAATGTGCCTTAAGGCACATTCTGCTTTACTTTCAGCCTGCTTTAAGCTAAAATCTGCTAGGTTATAGAAAATATTTGTAATGGTTATTGTTCATGAGGGTATAAACTGGAACTATTTTCTTCAGCGGAGGAATAAATTAAATACGCTAAAAGTCGCTTCTATGAGGGAAAGGGTTAAGACAAATCTGTAGAAGATTTATACAGCTAGCATCCTAGCCTCCTTCCTTCCCCTTTTCCTAATACATGTGTTTTAACGTTTTATGTGTTGCTGTGTTGTAGGCCACCTCTTTTAACTCCCCTTTTCCTACTATTAACTTTTTATGTGTTGCGGTGCTGTAAGACTCAATTTTATCAACCTGATCTGGATCCAAACTGTTTGAAGTATAACAGCTCTACTCGATTCCACATATCAAAAGTCATTAACCCTTTGGACCCTAGTCCCGCATATAGGCGTCCTTTTCAAACAGTGTACATGTGAAAAGTACACTTGTCCTATGCAAACAGTGAAGACCCAGATCAGAGGGCTCCGAAAGGAGCCCACTGATCAGGGTCTTCATTGTTTGTCATAATGCCAAACATTGACAAAAACAACCCTAAAAAGTCAGAAATGGACTAGACTCAAATGGAACCTGGGATTGTCCATTTTAAGTTTCAGGGAGGAAAGAGTTAAACCAGGAAACAACAGTAGTTCAGAGAGAGTTTCGAAAAAATATTACATTGTATAGAATACAACCTAATTACCGCTGAAAAAGATATCTCTTACATCGGACAATGTTCAAGGACTATCTAATCAAAGATACCCCTGTAACAGTGTAAAACACAAGATACAATTTGTTGTTTAATTCTCGGCTGTACCAGGCACTTTATCAAAGCTAATCAAATAACAATCCACATTGATCCAAACAGTTTATCACACCGCCAACAGATTTAACCCTTCCAAACCCTGCAATAATGTCACCCACTCGAATAATCTGCAACAAAAATTCTGACGTTAATTCTATAATCTGGTTCCTTATTTACACATAATCCTATTAACAAACAGTTTGGATCCTGATCAGGCCCCACACTGTGGGGCCTGATCTGGATCCAAACTGGTTGCAAATACATTCAGTACTTCATTTTCCTACAATCTTAAGGGTAAAGACCCTTGGATCAATATAAATCTTGGCACGAATAGACCTCCAAATCTAGGAGAATGGCGAAAGTTTGATTTTATCAATTCATTCTCAACGAATTACACTGATATAAACCTACTGATTTACGCCTTTGCCCTATGACTAGAAAGGCTTTTCAGTAGCTTCTATCAGCACGGGTTTCCTGATAAGACAGCGTAAATCAAGCTGATCTATTCCCTCCTATTGTACCCCCTGACAATTACAAGCCAAACACGCCTGTCGGCAGATTGGGCCCAGGGTTTGTAGTTTGCACACTGTAAAACTGATGTCTTTAATTACATTACTTGTTTATTTGTTCAAAACAGGCTAGAAATACTGGACTGGGGGATTGTTGGGCCCGCCCAATGCAAGGTGGAATTTTATATGGACTCCTCCTGTTTTGAACAAAATTGCTTCAAACATAGCTCAACCCTTTACCCCATAAATACACATTTTTACGCCTTTAAGTTTTCCTCCTTGAAGAAAATAGATGCAAATTATACAGTCATAAATATGTCTGATAAAAAAAACATTTTCTTTATCTAAGCAGATGGTAGTTTAAAGCAGGCTGAAAGTAAAGCAGAATGCACCTTAAGGTGCATTCTGCTTTACTTTCAACCTGCTTTAAGTGGTCACCTGTCTTTGAACCTAGACACAGGCTATGGGGTAATGGGTTAACCCTTTACCCCATAGCCTGTTTCTAGTTTCAGTTCAATATAAACTCCAACCACAGGCAAATTAATGCAAAACAACAATGCAGAAAGCTCTATTATTCAGCAGTGTATGTCTCCTAAGCATTACCATGTTAAATTCTTCTTCATTCTGCAAATTCTATGAATACCTGGAGTTTTTTTCTGTGCCAGAGACTTCAAATAATTATTTCAAGTCTCTGGCACAGAAAAAAACTCCTGATTCTTATCGGGCAACATCATACCACCGCAAACATTCATGCACATTGATCTAATCACCCCAATCCATTGTTACAAGCTACAAAAACCCTGTCTTCTCCTCCTCTTCTCCTCCGCTCCCTTCATTAGTACAGAGATGAGAGTGAACGTCAATTATAAATCATAATTATACGACAATAACTTGGCATTTATGACACAGTCATAAACCTCCAACATGGCGGTAACTATCTCAGCTATTTCTCTACAATCTTCGTGTCACATTTAACATTATTCACCCACCACTATCCGGTTGTTAATAATGGAGAGGAAAAAAATCTGCATCCATAGTCTATCTTGGGTTACAGTTTTATGTTTTTTAACCTATTTTAGCCTAATGTCCACTAAAGTAGAGATTGGCAAACAGTCTAGGCCCAGATGAGGCTGAAAGTAAAGCAGAAGACTCCTCAAGGAGCCATCAAAATTATATATAACCCATCTGCTGAGTATCATGTATAAAATGCTGTTCACCATGAA
Organism: Gari tellinella; assembly: GCA_922989275.2. NCBI lineage: Eukaryota > Metazoa > Mollusca > Bivalvia > Cardiida > Psammobiidae > Gari > Gari tellinella. The sequence goes on from OV277870.1 coordinate 24,661,645, forward strand.
ATATCTATCATCAAAACTATTACATTACTTAATGAAATACAGATTTTTTCCCATTTATGCTAGGTTCACACCAACGGCGAATGCCTCGCTTTAAATCGGCGAGCAAAGCGTCGTCATTTTTGTTTACTTTTCCAAAAATATCACGATCTCTTACGCTCTAATAAGCTCTGATACGCTCTGATACGAATTGATTGCCGCTTTGGGACGAGTTATTTCCCGACTTGTTACGGATCCTCACGCTTTGATCAGGCTTTGCTACGCTTGAAATCACGCTTTTATTACGCTTTGATGCGATTGTGACGCTTTAAATCAGGCTCTGGTACGATTATCAAGCTTTGTTGTGCATTGTTACGCTCTGTTCATTTCTGTTACGCATTGGAAAATGTCAAGATCGCCGATTTCATGCCGCTTTTGATCCAGAGCCTAAAAAAAGATGCAGCAGATCCACAAAATCATTGCTTTTTGAGTCAAGAACACGATGTCAGAACAACAAGATCCAGAAGTTCCAGATGTACCAGAACCTGATCTATCTGAAACAATGCAATGAGTGGTACTCAAGTCGCAGCACCATTTATAGGGATGGAGATAGAGCGTGAGTATCGTAGGAGAGCATGAAAGAGCGTGAGAGAGCGTGAGGAAGCTTGCCAAGCGTAACAAAGCCTAACAAAACGTGTCAATCCTTGATCAAAGCGTCTCAATTCTTGAGAAAGCATGAGAGTCCTTCATGAAAACGTAACAAAGCGTATCAAAGCGTGTCAGATCTTGATGAAAGCGTCTGACCTCGTATCAGATCTTCATGCCAAATCGTAACACATCTTGAGACATCTTAACGAAGCGTGTCAAGTGGTGACAGACCGTGAAGCCTGGGGTCCCCGCTTTTAACCAAGCTCTGTTAAGCTTTCCTACGCTTTGAGTCAAGCTTTGCTGAGCTTTGTTAAGCTTTGTTGAGCTTTGATACGCTATAGGCGCTTTAATCAATTCGTAACAGAGCGCCCAAAATTTTTAAAACGGTTAAAAAATTTAGCGCTCTTGCCGAATGTCCCGCTTTACTCCAAGCTTTCCCACGATCTATTACGACCCTGACACTTTAATCAAGCTTTGTTACGCTTTCGTGCCGCTTTAAAGCGCCATCAAAGCGCCGTTGGTGTGAACCTAGCATTAGGAAAGAGTTTTAAGACTCAAGCCAGACAGATCCTGAACTGGGTCTTCAGTTTTCAATATGCATCAATATATGCTATAAACAGGAAAAAGGTTTGGACAGAAATTAGAAAATGTTGGAAGACGACAAGTTTAAAGCAGACATCATTTTAGCATTCCAGGAGTTAAATAGAATAAGGGTTAATTAAATAGGCTATGGTAAATTACTCCCGTCACCAACCTTACAAAGCTTAACAGTCAACAAATTATTTGTATATTCCGCTATTCAACTGTATACTTTTCCCAATACTGCTTGTTTGGGAAAATATTAAACGCCGCCCAGGGCAATATTTAAGCGTAATACAACCCCCTATTCAGTATTCATTGTGGCGTTTTTCACATAGTGTTTCTGCACAAAGAAATTCAATATCCAGATTGTTATCGAACAGCCTGCCTCTAGCCTAATCAATATCTGGCTCAATCAAAGTGAACAGCTATAAGATACAGATGACAGTATCACAGAGCATCAGTTTGACCAATAATACAGGCAAGGGAGGTAACCTGATGCAGGAGTCAGGCAAAGGGAGATAACCTGATGCTGGAGTCATGATAAGGTGGGTAACCTGGTACAAGAGTCAGGGAAAGATTTGAATCAAAACTACTTTTAATTGGCATTTGGATCTGATTAGAAAAGATACCATGAAATGAAAAGTGGAACTATTTTCTCCAGTGGAGGTATAAGTTAAAGGCATAAAAAGGTGTGATTTATGGAGTATTGGTTTAAGTTTAGGTTTATTTATCTTTCAAGAAACATTCATCCATCCAAATGTATCATTCCTAAGACACAAGTGGATGCATCAAATTCACAGCAGAAGCGAAAACATAGAACAAGTTAATGAGAAGCACTGTCAAGAAATATGATTGAATTTACAGACAAATTACAAAACCAATTAGGAGTAAAACCTGCGCTGATTAACTCTAAGCTCACTAACGGCTTAACCATGATTATAAATATACCAAATGTTGCAAACAGAGTTTGGATATGAATAAAAGGTTGAGTAAACCAGCCTCTGATCACAATGATCAGGATATGAACTGTTATACACTTACTGACAATATAAGGAAAATAATTTTTATATAAAATTCTAGTTCTACCCAGATAAATATTTCGCCTTTTTACGCCTCTTATCTATAGTTCAAATCCATTACCAGATAAATATTTTGCCTTTTTATGCCTCTAATTACTTCTACACTAAGAAAAATAGTCCCCACCTATGACGTCCTGTACACAAAACTGAAGGCATTTCCAATATCTTTCTAGATGGAATTAGCTTAAAGCAGGTTGAAAGTAAAGCAGAATGCTCCTTAAGGAGCATTCTGCTTTACTTTCAACCTGCTCTAAGTGGTTTCCAATCTCCAAAACAAGAAACATGCTATCAGGTAAAGGGTTCATATAGACACACCTGATCAAGATCCAGAACAAAACCATCTCGAATGTTTTTTCATATCAGTCAAGAATCGATACCGGGGCTATCATGAATGTTACTAGAGTTATTTTCTGCTGTTTAACCACTAGTAACCTCTGCCTATGGAAATATCCCCTGGATAATTGCTAGAAGGCTCCCCTCATTTAGTAGATGTCAGTCAAAATTAGCCTGACTGACATTTATGCTAATGTTGAGATGTTTTTCTGTACTTCTGTACTTGTTACTGATAGAACCAGTGTATTCAATGGAACGAAAGTATTTTTCACGGCTTATACAATAGAAGAAACGCTTATTGATGGTGTTTACACCTTCCCCAATGGCTGGTTTGAAATATTTTATTGATATTAAATTATTATAACCCATTACCCTAAAAATACACCTTTTTATGCCTTTAATTGTAATCTAATAGGCTCCACTAAAGAAATAGTTCCAATTTATATTCATCATAAGAAATATTTTCTATACTCTAGCAGAGGTAAGCTTAAAACAGGCTAAAAGTAAAGCAGAAAGCTCATTTGGAAACATTTTGCTTCACTTTTACCTTGCTAAAAATTGAGCTGCCATTTTCCATAATTTGCAAATGCATAAAACAGATCCAAAATGTTTGCAAAATAAATATAATTTAAGTCATTGCTTAAATGAAATATAGTCAATGAGTTTTGACTAAATTTGATCATTACACTGTTGTCATTTGTCAAGATATGAAAATCTGTCTTCATGGCCCTAGACATAATGACAAAGCATACACTTTTCACCACAATCCCATGGAAAGGAAACCGGTTGGAATCTCCCTTTCACTTAATACCATGACAAATAAATCAATTGGCTGGCTAGGCTAGTAACGGCCTCCCCAAAACGACAGTCAAACCTGCGAAACAGTTAACATCTTCATTCGAAAATGATTAAAACTCCCGAAACACCAGCAGCTGCTTAATGCAGAATAAAAGTAATGCAGAAAGCTCGCTTTCTGCATTACTTTTGTTCTGCATTAAGTTGTAACCTATCTCGCAGACTACTGAAGCCTTTTTCTTCCTGAAAAAGGCGGAGCACATGTTTGGTGGTATTTTGTATTATCCTGGAAACTAATCTAATGATCACCCAGCAGGAAACTCTCAAACAGTAAATTGACTACCGCTAACATATCCTAAACACAACAGTTCTTAAGCATTCTTGGAAAGGTACTCAAGAACACTTGGATCTTGATCTACGGGCAAGTGTCTGAACTGGGTAACATTTTGAAAGAGGATGCATCGGAAGTCTTTTAAGAGACTGGCAGAAGCTTTAATGCAAAAGAACTAACTCTTTCAGGCCGGAAGTTACTTCTGCTTTAACCCATTACCCCAGGGCTCCAGATAAGAGGTAGTGTTTTCAACAAATCCCACATTTTCTCACTATTTTTAGCACCAAATCCTATGGTGTTACTACTCATTAGAATCGTCTCGAAGAGACGATTCTAATGAGTAGTGACACCATAGGGTTTAATTCAGAAATAAAGATTTTAGTTTTTGAAAAACTACCCTTATCTGGTGCTCTGATTACCCCATAGATATATACACCTTTTTACACCTTCAATTAATTCCTCCCCTGCAGAAAATTGTCCTACTTTATGTCCTACTTTCTATATTCTAGAAGATGGTAGCTTAAAGCATGTTGAAAGTTAAGCAGAATGTGCCTAAAGGTGCATTCTTCTTTACTTTCAACCTGCTTTATGTGGTCACCTGTCTTCAAAACTAAGATCAAGCTATGGGGTAATGGGTTAAAACGTGTCCCTGTCTTGAACACCAGAAAGTGCCTCCTTGCGGGGTAGGCGTATGTAAGAAGGGATTTAAACAAACATGTTGTTAAATGGGTAATATCCTTCACAATAAAAATCCCTAGCCATCCATTGAGAGACATGCAAATGGGCTGCACAATTATCGCTTCCAAGCCCCATAAATGCTCAGCTTGATGGCAAATTAAGATGAGCCCGAACCAGATTCCCTACATTTGATTAGGATCTGACCTTGTTGACTCAGCTTGGTGGGTCGGACTGCTTCCCAGCTTTATTGCAAATTGGGCAAGCTGGGATCCATTCAGTGTGTAATAAAAATCCACATGGATTAAATTGGTAATGGTCAAATTGCCCAGCAAATTGATGTAAAATCATTGGCCATTACCCTCTGACACGAAAATTTCTTGTACGTCCAGCTTCCAAAATTTTATACTTAAAATTTTCAGACCTATATTTTTTGGAACATTTATATCTGTTTCTGCAAACATTGTGCTAACTGAATGTACTAGAGAGACTGTCTAGACGCAGAAACAGAGAAACCCAGGTGATGCACATTTAAAACACCAGTATTCGAAAAATATCCATAAAATTTTGAGATACGTATGAGATCAATCATTCTCAAGTACGGTAATTGATTGGTCAGATTTGAACAATCTGACTTGACTCATACCCTTCATAACCTTGGAACCATGAATTATGAGCAGACAATATTTATTCAGTGTTCAATAGAGGCCAAGTGTTTTCATGAGAAATCCATTTCACATGTATGTAAAAGTCAGTCAAAGTCATTGTCAGACTTGGGAAGCTGTTTATTTGTGCAAACATGGCTTGATAGTGATATACAGTAAAACCTCTCTATAACGACCACTAAAATGAGGGCTAATTGATTGTATAAATGACAGGTGACAGCTTAAAGCAAGGTGACAGTAAAACAGAAAGCTCCTAAAGGAGCTTTCTGTTTTACTGTCACCATGCTTTAAGCAGTCACCTGTTGAAAACACCTAATAAATTATCACACTTTAGTGGTTGTTATAGAGAGGTTTTACTGTATACAGTAAAACCAAGTAACACCAACTCATAAGTCTGAATTTGGTGTTTAAGACAGGTGACTGCTTAAAGCAAGAAAAAGTAATGCAAAAAGCTCTTTATCCTATCTTATAAGGCTTAATTCAAACCCTAGTCATGCATATACACATCCTTTGCAAACAGTGCACATGCGAACAGTACACTTGTCCTTTGCAAACAGTGAAAACCGTGATCAGAGGGCTGCATGTCTCTCTCTGTTAAGGATCTGCACTGTTTGTCACATTGCAATTATTAATAGTACATTGACAAAAACAATCCAAAATTGTCATAAATGGACAAGACTCAAATTGAACTTTCAACAAGTCATCTTTGCCAAGGTGGTAATAGCGGAGTTTTACAGTACACCACTTTAATAGCGACTAATTATCTAGAGTCTATTTGCACACAAGCCATTGTTCCAATCTAACCAATAAAAGTACACCAAGGGGATAGTAGCCTGTTTGCCCAAAGATCAGCCAAGATCTGTGGCAATGTTTACAATCTATTCTCTCAAAACAGATACAAACTAATCAAAGCAGCCACCACTCCAGCTAGCATTGGGGGTGAAGGCTAGTTTCTACTCATCACGCTGCCACTAACTAGCATGCAGTGCCTATCATCATCATAACCCAGTTGCCTCAAATTAACTCAACCTATAATTGTTTTAACCCATTACACCATAGCAAATTTCTAGTTTTGAAGACAGGTGACCCCTTAAAGCAGGTTGAAAGTAAAGCAGAATGTGCCTTAAGGTGCATTCCGCTTTACTTTCAGCCTGCTTTAAGCTTTGATCTGCTTGAATATATAAAAGATTTCCTATGTTAGTCATATATATCCAAGCAGATGATAGCTTAAAAGCAGGATGAAAGTTAAGCAGAATGCACCTTAAGGCACATTCTGCTTCATTTTCAACCTGCTTAAAGTGGTCACTAAATGTCACCAAACTATTTAAGCATGCTATTGGGTAAATTAGGGTTCAAGAAGTTTGGAGTGCATCTCGGATCTCTGCACTGGGCATGTGGTGATAGAAGTGAACTTCAGTTAGTATCTAGAGAGCCGTTGTGCCTATGTAAATCTATATTGATCAAACTACTCTCATTATTTACTTGACATTCTGCCCAACCTCGTGTCCTTCGTCGAAGCAAAAAACCGTTTTGACTTATAAGTTGATAACTGAACTTGACAGACTCTAAATGAGAAAGATTTGTTAAAACAAAACATGAAGCAATGTGTGAGTGCATATGCATTCAAGTTAACTAATTTAAAAGTGAAACGTAAGTTTACTCATGTAATTAGTTAATCCTAGCTTTTCCCTATTGCTTGTTCCTAGTATTCAGAGAAGACAGACAATTGCTTACAGCAAGCTGAAAGTAAAGCAGAATGCTTCTAGGGGAAAGGAGGGGGGGTTAAAAACAAAATTCTGAACATTTACAGGAACTTATAAATCCTTTACCCAATAACCTATTTCTAGTTCTGAAAACAGGTGACCACTAAATGAAAGCAGACTGAAAGTAAAGCAGAATGCGCCTGAATATCAGGAAAATACTTTAAATGCCATCCTGGATTAATTTCAAGAACTTCCTTGCTAAGGGACTACTTTTCTTAGCTTAGACAAGAGCACCGCAAGCCGGGCACATTATACGCCCGTAAAATCGATCTTAGAATGTAGTCATACCAAAACCCTATCAAGGTAAAAACAAAAGGGGAAGAACCGGGTTACCCTGAAAGTTAGGGGTCATATGCTGACCAAGTTTCAAAAGGATGGGAATAAATTTGTTTGAGAACGAGAGCTACAAACAAAAAATGCCCGTTTTTTGACGATAAAAGGGGCATTACTCTTGAATGTCAGGGGCAATCTTGCTGGTTATGGAGCTTGACCGAGACATTATGGTCATACACATGCCGACAAAGTTTCAAAAGGATTGGATAAATTTATTTGAGTTAGAGAGCGGACAAACTAAAAAATGCCCGTTTTTGACAAAATAAGGGGCATAACTCTTGAATGTCTGGGGCAATCCTGCTGGTTATAGAACATAACAGAGACATTATGGTAATAAACATGCTGAATAAGTTTCAAAAGGATTGGAATAAATTTCTTTGAGTTAGAGAGCGGACAAACTAAAAAATGCCCGTTTTAGATGAAAAAAGGGGCATAACTCTTGACTGTTTGTGGCAATCTTGCTGGTTATGAAACATAACCGAGACATTATGGTCATACACATGCTGACCAAGTTTCAAAAGGCCTGAAATAAATTTGTTTGAGTTAGAGAGCGGACAAACTAAAATATGCCCGTTTTTTACAAAAAAAGGGGCATAACTCTTGAATGCCTGGTGCAATCCTGCTTGTTATCAAACTTGACAGAGACATTATGGTCATACACATGCTGACTAAGTTTCAAAAGGATTAAAATAAATGTGTTTGAGTTATAGAGCAGACAAACTAAAATATGCCCTTTTTTACGAAAAAAGGGGCATAACTCTTAAATGTCTGGGGCAATCCTGCTGGTTATCGAACTTGACCGAGATATTATGGTCATACACATGCTGACAAAGTTTGAAAAGGATTAAAATAAATTTGTTTGAGTTAGAGAGCGGACAAACTAAAATATGCCCGTTTTTTACGAAAAAAGGGGCATAACTCTTGAATGTCTGGAGTAATCCTGCTGGTTATCGAACTTGACCGAGATATTATGGTCATACACATGCTGACAAAGTTTGAAAAGGATTAAAAAACATTTCTTTGAGTTAGAGAGCGGACAAACTAATATGCCCGTTTTTGACAAAAAAGGGGCATAACTCTTGAATGTCTGGGTCAATCTTGCTGGTTATCGAACTTGACCGAGATATTATGGTCATACACGTTCTGACCAAGTTTCAAAAGGATTAGACTAAATTTGTTTGAATTAGAGAGCGGACATGAAAAAGTTAACGGACGGACAGACGGACAGACGGACGGACGGACGGACAGACGGACGGACAGACGGACAGACGGACGGACGGACGGACAGACGGACGGACAGCGCCACGACATAATACGTCCCGTCTGAAGACGGGCGTATAAAAAAGGGAAAGAAGCGTTATAAAACATAACGTGTTAAACACGCTCATGCCAAATATTATATTGGGCACTTGTGTATGATTCTGCAACAGTAGCCAAGTATTTGTGAGGAGTAAACAGGAGACATGGCTGAAATCAATGCATATTGATCCCACAATACAAAGCAGCTACTGATAGTCATTGGAAATACAGTTATACCTCTCTATCACGACCAATAAATTGTGTTAAATGATTAAGTGTTTTAGATAGATGATTGCTTAAAGCAAGGTGACAGTAAAACAGAAAGTTCTTAAAGGAGTAAACAGGAGACATGGCTGAAATCAATGCATATTGATCCCACAATACAAAGCAGCCATTGATGGTCATTGGGAACTACAGTAAGACCTCTCTATTATGACCAATAAATTGCATTAATGATTAAGTGCTTAACCCTTTCCACCATAGAAGCACCTTTTAGCAGATTTAATTACTCCTCCACTGAAGAAAATAGTTCCAATTTATACAGTTGTGATCATTTTTTATAAGAAATATTTCCTTTTTTCTATGAGATGATAGCTTAAAGCAGGTTGAAAGTAAAGTAGAATGTGCCTTAAGGCACATTCTGCTTTACTTTTAACCTGCTTTAAGTGATCACCTATCTTCAAAACTAGAAACATTTATTGGCTATAGGGTAAAGGGTTAAGATAGATGATTGCTTAAAGCAAGGTGACAGTAAAACAGAAAGCACCAGGTTGATTTAAACTGACACCTGTATTTTATACAATAATTTAGTCTTTTTTGTGGTCCCATTAGCATCGTCTCAAAGAGACAATTCTAATGAGTAGTGACACCATAGGGTAAAATTTCGAAATAAAGATTTAAGGTTTTGAAATTCTCCACTTATCTGGGGCCCGGCTCAAGCAGAGGACGTGTGAATAGACAAACGTGTAGAATTCGTTTAACTCTTACCATGCTAGCCGCGGAAATGACTCCACAGTGATTACCAAAGCAATCATCGGCTTAGATCCAGTTGAGACACCGCGTAACACAGCATCTCATCAGGATCAAAACTGTTTGACACATGCAGACCTACCCTGTTTGAAATTTTATTTTTAGATCAGTAGCAGATGACAATTGTTGCAGACGAAAAACTACCCAGCATGCAAAGAGTTAATATGAAGAGGGGGCTGTTTGTCATATATTACTGCCGGTGCACTTCCTGTTACAACAAGGGTCTCTTGTTGATTGTTTACAGTTAGATGATAAAAATTCTAACATCAAGAAGGTCTGCTTACATCTGGCAACCATCAGCCTCCAGACATGGCTACGGTAAAACTGGGAAACTGTAAAACTAAGAGAACCTCTGATGCTGCATGCTTCCACTACAGTGCTACTATACCCTCTGATGCTACCACCGTAAATTAAAAGTAAAGTAGAACTGAGATAAAGTCATACTATTGCAACTGCCATTCAAATTTCTGTTTCAAGTTCAGTTCTTAACCCATTACCCCATAGCCTGTTTTTTGTTTTGAAGATAGGTGACCACTTAAAGCAGGATGAAAGTAAAGCAGAATGTGCCTTGAATGCACATCCTGCTTTACTTTCAGCCTGCTTTAAGCAACTATCTGCTAGAATAAAGTAAATATTTCTAATGTTATTTATTCATGGCTGTATAAATTGGAACTATTTTCTGCAGTGGATGAATAAATTAAATGTGGTAGAAGGTGTATTTATGGGGATATAGGTTAAAAGAGTTCAGCGTTTTTTTTCCTTCTTTGAACGGGTCCGGGGAACGGACCCGTTCCCAATTGGAGACGGACCCGTCCCAATTTGACGACCGGACCCGTCCCAATCAAAAGAAATCAAATATCGGACCCGTTCCCAATCAAAATAAACATATTTCCCAATTGTCAAATTACTTTTTCCCTTTAAATCATAGCAAACCATCCATATTTCAACTTATCTTTTGCTACAATGAATGTCTCGTCAAGGAAATATACAGAAGTTTATAATTCCGTGGTCTCATGAAATGTAAACAAAGTTACGCAACTCCATTGACATTTTTGGGAGTATGTATAAAACAATACCAGTGATTACGGCCGAATATCGGAAACGGTCCGGGCGAAGATTTATACATGCCCCTTAATCGAGACTGGTGAATGTTGCGTGATCGCAAAATCCGCTGAAATTGATAAGAGTTTACAAACCCAGTCTGACTCTGTTTACCATCATTTATAAAATAGAAAACCTACAATTAAAACAATCATGAGCCACAATTCAAAGTATTACAGAATTGTTTTGAGAAAGACGATAATGAAGAACTTGAATCTAGATCACTGCCTTAACACTCGGGAGCTTGATTGGCAGTATTCAGAGATAGATAAGATAAGATTTTGGATTTTACCAAGTCACCAACTCTGTCTCGGCCGCAACAGCGTCTACTGTGAGTAACACACCCAGCGTAGATTTAGTTTTTACACCATGTTTACCATCATAAACAGTTCTAACGGTTTAGTAACTTAAATTCCCAATTTCTGCGTTGTCATCATTTCAAAACTCGTTTTTCCCAATTTGACTTGAAAAATCCCCAATCTGAGGGGTTCCGGACCCGTTCCCAATTGGGTGAAAAAAAACGCTGGAGTTCATTGTGCAAAAACTGATTCTAGACTTTATCTCTTTTAAACATCCAAGCAGTATCCAAGTTACAAATTAATTGGATTTTGGTTTTTCAGTTTTAATAATAAAATATTCATACTTTTTGCCTAGTGTCCGGGGTACTATCCCGAAATGACATATAGACATGACATCATGTCAGGAAGCATTGATCCCCGATTCTCAGTAAATGACATTGATTGCTTAACCCATTACTCCAGCAATATGCCTTTTATGCCTTTATTTTATTCCTCCACTAAAGAAAATAGTTCCACTTTGTATGAATATGAACTATAAGAAATATACTATGTTCCAGCAGATGGAAGCTTAAAGCAGGATGACAGTAAAGCAGAATGTGTTAGTAGGTGCATTCTGCTTTACTTTCAATCTGCTTTCAGTGGTCATCTGTCTTTAAGTAAAACTAGAAACAGGCTATCATGGGGGAATGGGGATTTAGTTAATATTAAATGATATAATGTTTGCTTAACTCTTTGAACCCTAGTCCCGCATATAGGCGTGCTTTTCAAACAGTGTACATGTGAAAAGTACACTTGTCCTATGCAAACAGTGAAGACCCTGATCAGAGGGCTCCCAAAGGAGCCCTCTGATCAGGTTCTTCACTGTTTGTCACAATGCCAAACATTGACAAAAACAACCCTTAAAAATCAGAAATGGACTAGACTAAAATGGAAACTGGAATTTTCCATTTAAAGTTTCAGGGAGGAAAGAGTTAATGAAGGATTAAAGTACAGCATCTTTTTGGAGAGGCTCCTTAGTTACCCTCTATTAGGTTTGTCTGTAATAAGTACATGTATTTGCTTACCACTTTTAACTGAAGCAATTTATCAAATCTAAGCACAGGTTTTAGAATAACAGAGCTCCAGATAAGGGGGGTATTTCAAAATCTAAAATCTTTTTTTTCTGCAGTAAACCCTATGGTGTCACTACTCATTAGAATCGTCTCTTTGAGACGATTCTAATGAGTAGTCACACCATAGGATTTTGTGTTGAAATAAGTGAGAAAATGTTGGATATGTGCAGTATACTCCCTCTTATCTGGAGCCCTGTTTTAGAATAACCCTCCTACTATGTTGCACGAGCATATTCCATGGCGATGGGCTTTAATAATTAATCACTTTCAAATCATAAATAACCTTAAGTGCTGTTGGCTTTAGGCCGCCTTTAGCCTGTGAGGAATACCTATAAGCAATTAACAAACCAATGACCTTCCAATTAAGTCAAGAACATGTACATCGTCAAAAGTTCAAAAACCTTTTCCAATTAACCACCTCCAAATTTCGCAAGAAATTTTCAAGAACACTACAAGAACTTATCTGCATGAACATTACAAGCAAGCATTCTTTTACAATTCCAAGGCTGTAGGGCAGACAATTCAATTTCAAGCTCCTTTTTGTGCTCTTAGCGATAATGATCACTTTCTGAACTTCTGAGCTTTAAAAAGCAGTAATTTTTCACAATGTTCTACACAGAATGAAAACCCTCAAGGAATTTCTTTTGAAATCCGATATCTGAGAGGTTTTTGTAGCATAACATTCTAAATTCATCATGCTCTGGCTAGCATAATTTTAACAAACAGTTTTGATCTAAATCAATTATTTCAAGCTGGGATTTGAAGTACATGATATCGATTGCCTAAACGTTTTGATACTCATACTACAAGACGTCAGAAAATAAGCAATTTATATAAAAATCCCGGCTAACTAAATATTAACCCTGTACCCGATAGCCTGTTTCAAGTTTTGACCCCTTTTCTAGGTGACCCTTTACCTGATAGCCTATTTCTAGTATTGAAGATAGGCGACTTCTTAAAGCAGGTTGAAAGTAAAGCAGAATGCGCCTTAAGGCGCATTCTGCTTTACTTTCAGCCTGTTTGAAGCTATCCTGTGCTAGAAAATAGAAAATATTACCTATAATATATATTCATGACTGATTAAATTGGAACTATTTTCTTCAGCGGAGGAATGAATCATATTCGCTAAAAGGCGCTTCTATGGGGGAAAGGGTTAAAGCAAATTGAAAGTAAAGCAGAATGCACCTAAGGTGCATTCTGCTTTACTTTCAGCCTGTTTTAAATTCAACTACTATCTGCTTGAAAATATAGAAATACTTCCAGTCAGATGCCAAGTGACTAAGGATCACGATCTGGATCACAACTGTTTGCATGAATAAATATGTCAGGAAATTGCAAGTGATCAAAGAACAAGCCTTCTGGGTAACTTTCATCCTATTTTAAGCAGTATCCTGCCCGAATATGCTATATTGGGTGATTTAATTGCACTTTTAGCCACGGTCAGGAAAGGATTAGTCAATCTATTAGAATAATCCATGGGGGAATGTCCAATTCAATGCACTTCTCCTTTACAGACCGGACTAATAAATCCAAATACCCAACCAAAAAAGGTTCATACAATGACTATCATCATGGTTTGTTGAATTGCTTACACACATGTAGGATCCAGACCCCCTGAATACTCAGAGCACATGCAGTAATGATCGGTATTAATTATTCTAAAAGTTTTTCCCCTATACTATGTGTTCCCAGTAGAGAAATCAATAGAGTTGTTCTCGGGATAAATATCAGAGAGACAATTAGGAAGAGTCCAACAATATACGGTAGAACTTCGATATCTCGAAGTCGGTTTTGTCAAACATCCCCGCATTTCAAAGTTAAAACGTGGCTAAGCCACGTTTTAACTTTGAAATATGGGTATGTTTGACTTAACCCAGCATGAAATAATGCAGTTCATATGTGGAACTATCGGATAGTTCAAGTTAAACTAGTTCGAGATATAGAAGATCGACTGTACAATCAATCCTGTACTAATCGCAGCGCCCAAGATAAGGGGGAGTAATTTGAACAAATCCAACATTTTCTTACGCATTTCAGCACCAAACCCTATGGTGTTACTACTCATTAGAATAGTCTCTTTGAGGCGATTCTAATGAGTAGTGACACCATAGGGTTTAAATCAGAAATAAAGATTTTTAATCTTTGAAATACTCCCCTTATCTGGAACTCTGTTTTAAGCTTCCACTGAATGAGACTGCATGGTGGTCTTTAAAGATAGGCGATTGCTTAAAGCAGGGCAAAAGATTTGCTGAAGGCTCCTATAGGAGCTACCTACACGACTTTAGCCCTGCAATAAGCTATCATCTGTCATTAATACTGCAAATATCTAATCTTAGTGGTCCCTTAACAAATTACTCCATAAATACCCCTTTTAACACCTTACTGTATCTCTCCAGTTTCGCTTTATACAGTCATGAATATCCATCATATATAAAGAAATATTTATATCCTAGCTGATGGCAACTTAAAGCAAGTTGAAAGTAAAGCAAAACATTCATGCACTCAAATGAACAAATTCTGGCACCTCTTAATACAGGTAGCAGCTCAATGAAGGACATAAAGTAAAGCAAAAAGCTTTATTTTTGTCCTGCATTGAGCAATAATCCATTTAAGATACTCTCATTCTTCAAAGATCTGCCATTTTACACTGATCTAACTGTACTGTCTCTTTCCATTAACCAAACAAAATGTTTCTACTCACCCTAAACAACCACAGTAAAAGGTCCAGTCCAAGAATAATCTGAATGATCACAGTGATGTGACAACTCCGTATGTAAACAGAAATCCATTAATTAAGCAACCTGTGTGTATTGTGTATCAGGCTATGCACACTGTACGGAGAGAGTATAGAGTTGATCCGTTACAGCCCCCCACTAATCTGGACCGAGCCAGCGAGCACACCAAGCCGCGGCAGTAATCACAACACTCTCCTTCACCATAATCAAGACACACTCTCTTTTACCCTCCGAGTGTCAAAAATCAATCAAGATCACTGCCTATGAAGGCCGACCATAACACCAACCACACTGCCTGTGCTGATATCACGGCTAATTCCCACAATCGAGTGGCTTGTAACTCCACTAATTACACCCTCTCCGCTCCGTCAAGTACTGGCTCGTATAGTCAATACATGCACAAAGGTGTGGAAAACCGTCACACTACGCTGACACCACTATCTTCTATTTAGCAAAAAAACGGAGGAAAAAAACCTCCCATAAAACAAAAACATGCTTTAACCCATTACCATAAATACGCCTTTAATTTATTTCTCCACTCAGGAAAATAGTTTGAATTTATATAGTTATGAATATGTATGATGGTAGCTTATAGCAACCTGCATTAAGTTAAAATAAGTCACCTATTTTCAAAACTAGAAACAGGCTATGGGGTAATGGGTTAAGCGGTAACCTGTCTTCAAAACTAAGAACAAGCTATGGGGTAATAGGTTAATTGACAGGAAAGTTAATAGTCTTAACCCTTTCCCACATAGCATATCTCTTGTATTGAATATAGGTGTCCACTTAAAGCAGGTTGAAAGTAAAGCAGAATGCGCTTTAAGCGCATTCTGCTTTACTTTCAGCCTGCTTTAAGCTTTCATCTGCTAGAATATAGAAAATATTTTGTATTATACATATTTATGAATGTATAAATTGGAACTATTTTCTTCAGGGCAAGAATAAACTGAATGCGCTAAAAGGCGCTTCTATGGGGGAAAGGGTTAACAGTAAAGAAAGGATTATGCTATAGGAGCAAGTGAAATATTTTTAGTTCTTTAATCTTCAGGTTACCGAGAAGGGCATAGGTTAAGGTAGTCCTTTTCTTCTTTTTTGACAGACGTTTGCTAATCTTCTCGCGACTGTGAAACCTAAGACATAAAACCCAGTACACAATACAAGGCAGTGTAATACAGTTTTAATTACTCACCCTTTGAGATATATGAGCATGTCATCGTTATTTGCATAGCTTTTTGGCAGATATATTGTCCCATAATGATTTCCTTTGCAAACAGTTTGGATCCAGATGAGACGCCGCATAAGCGGCGTCTCATCTGGATCCAAACTGTTTGACGCTCTGACCCTGTTTTTAAAAGAAAATTAGAAAATTCTATTTTTAGAAAAACAGCAGAGGACAGACAAAAATTACCCAGCATGCAAAGAGATAGACATAAAACAGTGCCACTTGACACCATAAGCAACTACTTGACAGTTTACATACAATTTCACTCCGACATCCTCCTCCAATAAGGAACAATTAAACCTTAAATCTCCGGAAAAAACAATGGGGCTTGATAATCGTAGAAAACTATCAACAGTATACATTTGTTTCATAGGTACTAAGGGAACAGTCAAATCATTGACCCGAGGTAGCAGGGAAGACCTTGAGAACTGTTGCCCGAGGCCAACGGCCGAGGGCAACAGTTCTCAAGGTCTTCCCTGCTACCGAGGGACAATAGTTTGACTGTTCCCGAAGTAACTATCAAACAAATGATTTATTACCTGACTCTCTATTTAAGCCAGGCTGAATGAATGGCTACATCTAGATCTATCTAGATATACAAGATTTGAACAACACGTATTTATAAATTCTAGAGATGATCTTACGTGTATATTTAATATTAATTCAATTCAATACAACAACTGAATGTGAACATCACTGTTTTGTAAAAAAAGATGTCTAATATATTCATATTTTCAATTAAAATTGAATTATTATTGTTTCTTATTGACTGAAATTGATTGACACTTTGTCGAAATTACGTCATGTATAATATGACGTCATTTATGTTTGTAACGTCATAATTTGTTTAAAAAAAGGAAGACGTTAGATCTGCAAGCGGTTTATGGCTTTTATTCGGAGTTACTCTTAATTTTAGGTCTAGAACTATATAGCCTTTAAAGTGATTGTTCGGGAAAGAGAAAAAATGACCCGATTAACTCCGCAAAAGGCTAGATCCTTAAACAAAAATCTGTATCATAAAGACGCCTTATTTGGTCCCGCGATGCAGAAAAGTTTTGCGCACCATTTTCGCGCATGTAACAGTGCTATGTAACAGTAAACTGTTGCCCGCTGGCCTCAGTCTGGTAAATATTTCGGAAAACAGTCAAAAATGCTTAATATTCACTTAAATAGAGAGTCAGGTAATAATTTAGATTGTTAACTGTTTAAAGGCTGAATAAAATGTTGTCTGCTTAAAAATTGTCATCTGCTCAATATCTTTAAAACTGACTTTAATCTCTGTTAACCCATTACCCCATAAATACGCCTTTAATCTATGACTCAAGTGAGAAAAATAGTTCCAATTTATACAGTCATGAGTATGCAGCATCAGAAATGTTTTCGCCTAAAGCAGGCTGAGAGTAAAGCATTCTGCTTTACTTTCAACCTGCTTTAAGTGGACACCTGTTTTCAAAACTAGAAACAGAGTAACTGAGTAATCATGATTTAGCTCTTAGCATGAAAAGATTTCAAGGGATGTTAAACCACAATAAACCAAACCAAACCAACCAACAAAAGGGTCAACTTAGCTCCATTGTGAAACATCGGGATCCTTAAACCACATTGAAGTTTAAATTTATACAAAAACTGAGCTTTGAGCTCTTAATATAACCACAGAATTATGTCTTGGTGAAAACTTATTGGTGTCTGTGTACATGTTTTTGGCTGTGTTCTTGAGCAGTCATCTATTTAAATGCATACTACAGTGGAACTATTTTCATTAATAGAGGAATACACTACAGGCGTAAAAAGGTGTATTTATGTGTAAATGGGTAAAGTGACTGTTTATCATTACAATTCCTATGGAATCTTCTTTTAAAGAGTAAATCAACATAAAATTGACACTACTGATGGTATTAATTACAGACAAAACCTCAAGACACAAGACAACATAAAGTGCAGCAGACGACACTTTTTTCTTATTTAACCCTTAGCCTGCCACTCACGACTATAGCTCCATATGCAAACAGCTTGGATCCGGATGAGACGCCAAGTAACTCGGCGTCTCATCCGGATCCAAGCTGTTTGACACTCGGACAACATTTTCAGCAATTTTGAGCAACTTTGAAGCACTTTGAAACTTGAAGCAGACGAGAAATATAGCAGACGACAATTTATTTGGCGGGCTAAGGGTTAAGTTAGTTCCAGTTGCCACATGTATTTTCATTCAACACACAGCCCGGCACATGTAAAACGTATACAGTCAAACATGTTTTAATTGCAACTTTTCAAAACCAAATACATGATAAAATGTTAATCACTAATCGTATATATAAAACTTTAATGACGAACAAAAGTAATGCAGAAAGCTCCTGTAGGAGCTTTCTGCATTTCTTTTGTTCTTCATTAAGCAGTAACACCTGTCTTTATAAATCTCACATCTTTCGGAATTGAACGGCTGCCCAATGCAGGTTCAACTGTTACACGATGCCAGTGCATATGCCCGAAAGCTGCAATAAAACGGCTTCTATTACCCTTGATAATGTCAATCCTAAAACTAGCTGCTATTTGTAAACCCGTTGGAAAACAATTAAGAAGCCATGAAAACGTGCAATCTTATTCCAATGACACTATATAGCTACAGTGCTGGTAAAGTTATAACGAGAATATCTTGATTACACTTCACGGCTGACATTTACCAAAGAAAAACTCTTTCCAAGACATTCAGATTTTTTTTTTAATTTGGGGCCAATCTAAGGGTTTATAACAAAAGTGATGGGCTCTATAACAACATCTGCTCCTTAAGCCCTTTAACTGCTACCCTGAAACCATGGTAACCGTTGCAAACAGTTTGGATCCTGATGACACACAGCGTTACTCTACGTCTCACCAGGATCCAAACTGTTGGACACTCTGATGCTATTTTGAAAAGAAATTTTTTAAAAATTGTTTTTAGAACAGAAGCAGAAGACAATTGGTGCAGACGAAAAATTACCCAGCATGCAAAGAGTTAAACATTTTAAATGCTGAATAAGTGTTACCTTCTCAAGTGCCTTCTGCTTGAAATCTAAATTTACTTTTATAATTATAAATATTTGAAGATATGTCAATGATCTGAGTAACAAAATGTTTGGATCAAGATCAGACGTAAAGTTATACTAATCCTCAAGTCTGAATCTAAACCATCTACAAACTTGTAGAAAACATGTTTCTCAATTTTAAAGGGTTAACCCTTTTCAAACTAGATATCTGTGGTCTGCTGCAATGTCATCTGCATCGATTGGGAAAGTAAGACAATTCCCTAGAATTTTATCTAGAATAGAGCCCGCATGACAAACAATTTTGGATACAAAATAAGCCCTAATATTATACCCGGTTCCTGACCTTGCTCAGAACTGTTTGAAAAGATCTTCGAAAACGACAAATTGTGTAAAAGGTTAAACTTGACTTGCCATATAGCACAATGAAATGTTAGCCAAGTGTTTCACTATAGTTTATTTAAGACCAACCGGAACAGACAACTAATACATGTATATGTGACATCTGGTCTTGATCTCTTCTACTCTGTCTTTACATTGTTAAGATCTTAACCTTTTCTATGCTATTAGTGTTCAATCATGGTATAACCCATTGCCCTTTTCTAGTTTTGAAAATAGGTTACCACTTAAAGCAGGTTGAAAGTAAAGCAGAATGCGCCTTAAGGCGCATACTGCTTTACTTTCAGCCTGCTTTAAGCTACCATTTGAAAGATTATAGAAAGCTACATATTCATGACTTTACCAAGTGGAACTGATTTGTTCAGTGGAGGAATAAATTAAAGGCGTAAAAAGGTGTGTTTATTGGGTAATGGGTTTAGATATTGTAGACCCAGATCTAACAGCTCCTTTAGTGGCTGTCTGATCAGGATCTACACTGTTTTCTAGGATCTGTCTGACAGCTTTCTTACAGGGAAATTTTCTTGATTTCATTAGACAATTATATACTTGAGAAGATCAGGGCACCAGATAAGGGGGGGGTATTTCAAAAACTAAAATCTTTATTTCTACATTAAACCCTATGGTGTCACTACTCATTAGAATCGTCTCTTCGAGGATTATGTTGGATTGTTCAGTTTACTCCCTCTTATCTGGAGCCCTGTTTAGAGTGGCTGTAATAGCAGAAAGTCACTGTATCTCTCCTGAAATATTTTTTTTATGCAGGGAGGAATGCCGAGAGAAAAACTAATCACTCACATGAACACTGAGGAAACAAATCGACAAGCACTTCTCCTTTACGATGCTACAGAGAATCTATAAATACACACATTTGGAAGAGCTAACATTCTGAAGTGTTTTAGCCCATATCCTGCTTACAGTTGATTTGGCTGGCAATTTAAACAGTTCAGATCCAGATCTGACGCACATTAAATCTGGATCAAACCTGTTTGACATTTCTTGTCAAATTTTCTATGTCAGAGAATTTCTTTTCATCTAATATAATTATTGCAGACAACAATTTTGAAGCAAACAGTATTATAGTAAAATCATCATGCAGGGCTGCAGATAAGAGGGAGTAAACTGCAGAAATCCAACATTTTCTCACTTATTTTAGCATCAAATCCTATGATGTTACTACTCATTAGAATCGTCTTGAAGAGACGCTTCTAATGAGTAGTGACATCATAAGGTTTTAAGCAGAAATAAAGATTTTAGTTTTTTAAATTTCCCCCTTATCTGGAGCCCTTCTAATGTAAGTAGTGACAGAGTAGCTGTGAGGTCTCGTAATGAAAGTGTCATTCAGTTGA
This sequence comes from Gari tellinella, assembly GCA_922989275.2. Taxonomy (NCBI): domain Eukaryota; kingdom Metazoa; phylum Mollusca; class Bivalvia; order Cardiida; family Psammobiidae; genus Gari; species Gari tellinella. The sequence continues at coordinate 24,682,384 of OV277870.1, forward strand.
TGAATACAGCCCAGGTTAACACTTGGAAGATAAGCAGGTAAAATTCCCACCCATGTTAACAGTTAACCCTTTACTCTATACGTATGTCTTTTTTACGCCTTTGATTCATTCCTTCACTGAAGAAAATAGTTCCCCAATTTATACAGTCATAGATATGCAACATAATAAATTTCTTTGATATCCATGCTAATAATTACTTAGCTAAAAGCAGGACGAGAGTACGTAAATCACCTGACTAATGTGTCTTAACCCATTACCCAATAAATACCCCTTTTTAGGCCTTTGATTTATTTCTCCACTGAAGAAAATAGTTCTAATTTATGCAGTTTTGAATATATATGATAAGAAATATTTTCTATATTTTAGCAGATGACAGTTTAAAGCAGGCTTAAAGTAAAGCAGAATGCGCCTTAAGGCACATTCTGCTTTACTTTCAACCTGCTTTAAGTGGTCGCCTATCTTCAAAACTAGAAACAGGCTATAGGCGCATTCTACTTTAATTTCAATCTGCTTTAAGTGATTAGCTGTCTTCAAAACTCGAAACTTGGTAATGGGACAAGGCAACACCATCCCCAATCAGTATAATTATCAACTGTTTCTAATCACACAATGAAAAGAGAAGTACAGAGAAACCATTAGCTCTTTCATCATGTCATTTGTGGCATCCATCCAATACTCCACACAGACAAACTTGTGTTTAACAGCCAATTACCTAAAAGCGTAAAGCCAGTCTTTCACCCAATACCCTTTAAATACACCTTTTTACGCCTTATAACCATTCCTCCACTACAGAAAATAGCTCCTTTTTATAAGTCATGAATATGATGCGCGAACAATAAATAATATTTTATATATCCTTTCAGATAATAGCTTAAAGCAGGCTGAAAGTAAAGCAGAATGGGACTAATGGACCATTCTGCTTTACTTTCAACCTGCTATAAGTGGTCACTTATCTTCAATACATGAAACAGGCTATGGGGTAATAAGTTAACATTGTTTTGTGCTAAATGAATGACAAATGTTTTGCAGCAATTTCCATAAGGAGCTATGATGTGGATTATGTTTATCCTGCATTAACTCTTTCCTCCCTGAAACTTTAAATGGACAATCCCAGTTTCCATTTTAATCTAGTCCATTTCTGACTTTAAGGGTTGTTTTTGTCAATGTTTGGCATTATGACAAACAGTGAAGACCCTGATCAGAGGGCTCCTTTCGGAGCCCTCTGATCTGGGTCTTCACTGTTTGCATAGGACAAGTGTACTATTCACATGTACACTGTTTGAAAAGGACGCCTATAAGCGGGACTAGGGTGCAAAGGGTTAAGCAGCGGCTAATGTCATCATTAATACTCAAATTAATTAATTAATTGAATAGCGGCTCCATAGCTGTTAAGAGTTTACTAATGGGCTGAGATCTTCGTTGAAACAGTATACACTGACAGGCAGCCAGCTTTCAAACAGGTTAACAGAGGTAGAGAAATCAAGTGTGGTCCAATTACAAAGAGAGCCCGATTGTAATTGTCAGGAATTAATAAACGGGCATAAAACAAACAATCAACAACTTACTTTACATTGGTCTCCCCCAGGTCCATTACCTACAGGGTATACCACAGCGAGTGTCAAAAATCCCGCCAGCTATATATCCAATCTGTATCTAAAACCAATGAAAACATTCTGCCGGCTAACAAGCTTACGATATCATAAACACACACACACACACACTGGTGTATGCAAATTTCACACTAGACTGGGTACCAGATTATTGCCTTCCTATCTCAGTAGTTTATCACAGGGCAATGTAAATGAATACACTACACCCAGTCGAGCCAATTTCTTGTTAAGCATTGCAGCAGTTCGACCTTTGATCTTTAACACCCAACACAAATTGGCGATACTTGACCTCTCAAGCTCAAAACCGTGCATACAGCCAGAAATTCTCCACCACACAAAACAATGGCCGGAAAAAAGAGACTGAAATTGGCACACGGGGTTTACTCCTAGCTAGCTAGTGGCGGAACTACCGGTATATTAAACTTTTGCAAACAGTTTGAATCCTGCAGAGACGCAGCGCAGCGCAGCGTCTCAGCAGGATCCAAACTGTTTGAAATTCCTGCCCTGTTTTGAAAAGAATTTTAGAAAAATCTATTTTCAGTAATAATTAGCAGACGACAAATGCTGCAGACAGAAAAAATTACCCAGCATGCACAGGGGTTAACCATGGGCAGGATACAGTAGAAGTGATAGATGTACTAATCAACTAACAAGTTGAGTATACTATGAGAGAGGTATACAGGTAATGATAATGAATGCAAATGGGGGAAAGACGGCAACCCATTGCTCCATAGGTAAACATTTTTTTAAGGCATTTAATTTATTCCTCGTATCAAGAAAATAGTTCTAATTTATACATTCTTAAATATCTATTACATTTAAATTACTATATGCTATCAGATGGTAGATTAAAGCAGGCTGAGAGTAAAGCAGAATGTGCCATTAGGCACTTTCTGCTTTACTTTCAACCTGCTTTAAGTGGTCACCCATCTCCAATACTAGTAACAGACTATATATACTATAAGATGGTACATGTAGTTGAAAGCAGACGGAATGTAAAGCAGAATGCTCATTGAGGCACATTCTGCTTTACTTTCAACCTGCTATAAGTGTATGGTCATCTGTCTTCAAATCTAGAAACAGGCTATGGGGTAAAGTGTTAAGTGAGCCCTTGAACAGTACTGATGAAGCATAGTTATCCAAGACAGGTGATTGCTTTATGCAGGATGCAAATAATGCAAAGCAACCACTTGTATTTTAAAGACTACCCATGGTTATGAATATTGCCATTATTTTAAAGGGAGATAACTGACAAGTGCAAGCCCCCTCCAATATAAGCCGATAAGACTTGAAACCATCTAGTTAGGCTAATCAGTATTCAAAGTGGTTTATTGCCGTGCAATAAAAGCTTCAGACCTCGGCAGAGTAATCAGTCCAGATAACCCAGACCTGTAACACATGCACCAATTATTCAGGGGAGAAAACTCTTCCATGCAAAGGGAGATAATTTTCAGAACTTTCAAGTGGAAATTAATTTACCAATTAACCGAGCAAAAATGCTCAACCAGTCAGCCTTACATCTTGCCCTCTCTCACTTCTTACTGGCTTTCTTTAACTCGCTCAGTTGCTCTTTTTTATTTATCTAACCCTGGCTTTACTCCATAGAAACACATTTTTAATGCATTTCATTTATTCCTTAACTGAAGATTATATAAAGTTCCTATTTATACAGTAATGAATATGTATCATAAATTCATAACAAATATTTTCTATATTCCATCAGATGGTAGCTTAAAGCAGGCTGAAAGTAAAGCAGAATGTGCCATCAGCCAGCTTTAAATGGCCACCTATCTTCAAAACTGTAAATAATTATGGGGCTAACATACCCCACTAAAATAAATTGTCCCCTCTCTCACTTCTCCCTTACTCACTCACCCACTCACTTTCCCTCTTTAACTAATAATGTCACAATCATTTTCACCGCTATTCCACTTCCATATTTGACATTTCCCATGTTCCGATTTTCCTTCCCTTTCTTCCCACTTATTTCACAGAATTGAGAAATTCCCCGATCATTGAGCAAGATGATTTTATCATATATCATTGGTAATCCAATCAAACAGCAGTCAAGCCCGTCTTCGGGGACAACTCAAATATAGATACATGATGCGTCTCTTAGTCTATTGAAAAATTAATGCTTAACAAAATTAATGCAGAAAGCTCCCCAAAGGGAGCTTTCTGCATTAATTTTGTTCAGCATTAAGCTCCATCATTTATGCATCTTTCTTCATAGAATTGTTTTCGACGCAAGCCTGACTGTATCTTTGTGCTTCAAACTGGAATTACTGCGCTCTCAAACATGCAAATGAGGCTTGAAAATTTCACTGATCGCAGACGAAGAATGCATATTGAAAAAAGAAGTGTTCATTTAAAAAGCAGTTTCTCCTAGGGAAAAATAAAATCTTTACTATCTTCCCTGTGTTAGTATTCTCAGAAGAAACGCAGTCTGCCTCGGTTATTCCCTATTTCATATTGTTCATTGAATTTTAGCTTCTTTTTTCAAAATAATGTGCATGGACAGTCTTAACTTAGTAACTGTACACTTTAACCCTTTGGACCCTAGTCCCGCATATAGATATCATTTTCAATCAGTATACATGTGAAAAGTGCACTTGTCATATATATTGCTAAACATTGACAAAAACAACCCTTAAAAGTCGGAAATGGACTAGACTAAAATGGAAACTGGAATTGTCCATTTGAAGTTTCAGGGAGGAAAAAGTTAAAGCAGCTGATTCATGAATATCTGTGCAAACGGTTTAGATCCGGATGAGATATACAGCATAATCCAGTGTCTCATCTGGATCAAAACTGTTGGACATTATAATACTGTTTAGAAAAGAAATTTTCAATTTGGTGTGTTTTTTCCAGGTGTATGAATATATTAAAGGCATAAAAAGGTGTATTTATGGTGCAATGGGTTAAAGTTCAATGATTGCTGTCTGCCCTTCAAAGCAACCCTCTATAAATACAGTAAATGTCGTTTGGTGTCAGATAACTGTCTGCTAAATTATTTCATTTTAAACTTCATCTCCTAAACATTTAGCAGCTGAGACAATTAGATATTGAAGTATTGCACAAAGAATGCCAGACAAATACAATAATTGTCTCCCTTGACTTCAGAATGGTCTCCCCTGGGGCTTCCCACTTCCCTTTTGTCCGTCCTCCTGTTACAACCAACTACAAGCTGTCTGTACATCTAATCAAGCTTAATACTAAAATGGACTCTTCCATTTGCTTATAAATAACCACTTTACATTGCCTCTCAGCGGGTTTGTCCAAACACCATTTGAAAGCATAACAAACAGTGTAGACCCAGATCAGAGGGCTCAATAAGGAGCCCTCTGATCTGGGTCTACACTGTTTGACAATGAGATTGTCCCCCAAACTGAAAAGGTTTAAGCTGGCACGTTTAACAAGTAATAAAACTGTGACACTGTGATCAAACAAATAAAAGAGCCTCAATATTGATTGCACTGCCACCTCAAGTGGTCACTAGTTGGTCACCGCTGACAGTAATGGTCACTGGGATAATAGCCCAAACCACCGGACTCGACAATGTACAATAGACCTCAGCTATTGTGAACCCACTTGAGAACAGCTTTTTAAAACAGCTGTCACTTAAAGCAGGATGAACATAAAGCAAAAAGTTCCTAAAGGAGCTTTTTGCTTTACATTTACCCTGCTTTTAAACTACAACCTGTCGTTTAATACCATCGATGAATCTTCAATGTGGTGGTATTTAAGACAAGCTGTGACTGTATACATTAAATACATTGAGGAGACAGTTGAGACCATTTTACATACACACTTATACAGCTACAGTGGAGAATTTGTTATTCTTACCCAATAAACGCGTTTACGCTAAAACTATTATTTGCAGTGCAAACAGTTTGGAGCCAGATCAGACGCCGGGTAACCCGGCGTCTGATCAGGCTCCAAACTGTTTGCCACCAAGAAAAACATGAATTATCAGAATTGTCCAAAAGTTGTTCTTTTCTACGTTTTAGTGCTTTGCGTTTGCGTACGTTTGCGTTTAACAGATTCTCCACTGTATATTAACTTTGAATGCTGCAAAAATGGCATCTGCTTTAAAATTGTAGTCTGTTAATAATTGATAAAAAGACCTTTCTGTTACAGTTTCTAATACAATAAGTTTTCATTTGAGTGTCATTTAACCCATTACTCAATAGACTGTTTCTAGTTATGACAGATAGGTGACTACTTAAAGCAGAAGATAGGTGTCTACTTAAAGCAGTTGGAAAGTAAAGCAGAATGCACCTTCAGGTGCATTCTGCTTTACTTTCAGTCTCACTGTCTGCTTTAGGCTATCATCTGCTAAGATATAGAAACTTAATAATTTTTTATGGCGCATAACTATTCGTGGAACTATTTTCTTCAGTGGAGGAATAAATTAAAGGCATAAAAGTTTATAATAATGGAGAAATGGGTAATCATAGATCTCTGAATACTGGGAAAATGCTGTCTGCTTCAGAATCGTTGTTTACTGTATGAATAATTGCTCTTGGCAAGCTATACTGTATCATAGCAAACGCTTGTATATTATAGAAGTGCAGAACTATTAAAACGCTGCTTCCAACCAAACACCTTTCACTAAGGAGTGTCTTTAACTCTGTGCATGCTTGGTGGCTTAACTCGAACTATCCGATATTTCGAAATATAAATTTGCCTTATTTCAAGATTGGTTAGGGTGAACATATATCGTGTTTCAAAGGTAAAACGTGGCTGAGCCACGTTTCAACTTTGAAATATGTGTATGTTCGACTTAACCAAGTACGAGATATCAAAGTTCGACTGTATACCATATGAAATATTTTCTATATACAGCCTAGTAGAAACGTACCAACAAAGCAGACTGAAAGTAAAGCAGAATGTGCCTTCAGGCACATTCTGCTTTACTTTCAATCTGCTTTAAATTGCAGCCTATCTTCAAAAATTAGAAACAGCTAGGCTATGGGGTAATAGGTTTTACAACTAATAGAGACTATTGCACTTAGGTAAAAAATGGAACGGGTTAAAAAGCAGAAATTGCAAAACAAACAAACATGAGTATCTTCAACAGTATTTTCTACAGTCTAGTAAAATGTATTAAAAGCAGGCTGAATTTAAAGCAAGATGCTCCTTAAGGAACATTCTGCTTTACTTTCAATCTGCTTTAAGTGGTCACATGTCATCCAAAACTAGAAACAGCTAGACTATTGGGCAATGAGTTAACAATTTACCCTGTAGCCTATTACTAGTTTTGAAACTAGGTGACCACTTAAAGCAGGTTGAAAGTAAAGCAGAATGTGCCTTAACATTCTGCTTTACTTTCAGCCTGATTTAAGCTATCATCTGTTAAAATGTAGAAAATATATGATACATATTCATAGCTATATAAAGTGAAACTACTTTTTGAAATTGAGGAATATATTAAAGGTGTAAAAAGGCGTTTTTAAGGAGTAATAATGCATTAATATAGGCTAATGCACTTAGGGCACAAGTGGAACGGGTTAAAAAGCAGAAATTGCAAAACAAACAAACATGAGTATCTTCAACAGTATAGATTGTCATCCAATTTCATACCAAATAGCTTTCCAACAGAGCAAATCGCATCTCGTGACAGAGATCATTTCTACCCAAACTCTCCCAGAGGCAGTATCACACAAGCAGTAATAATCAACGGAAATGTAATAAATTTTCTTCCCACACTCCGATCAATACGTTCCTCTCGTACCAAACAAATGTATTATTCTGTAACATTTAGTCCATGTGCCCAGGCACTATAATATCACGTTTGGTCTACAAACGGCTCTCTCCTGAGACTCTATGAGACTCAAATATAATATATATAATAATAATGATTATTGACTTCATCAACAATGATCATGATAGTGATGATGAGGACTATAATGATGCATGCTGATGATGATGATGACGAGGAGGTCAGTGATCTTTGAAGACATAATGGCAGGGCTTCAGATAAGTAAACTGCATGAACAAATTCAACATTTTCTCACTCATTTTATCACCAAATCCTATGGTGTTACTACTAATTAGAATGGGCTCGAAGAGTAGTGACACCATAGCGTTTTATGCAGAAATAAAAAATTCAAATTTTGAAATACTCCCCTTACCTGGAGCTTTGGAATTCAATAAATAGTAAGCCATCCCATAATTGTATACACCTTTTTACGCCTTTTTTTTCATCTCATGATGAAAATAGTTCCATTTCATTCATACAGTCATGGAACTGTACCATGAGATATATTTTCTAAATCCTAAGCAGATGATTGCTTAAAGCAGGCACATTTTGCTTTACTTTCAACCTACTTTAAGTGGTAGCATGTTTTGAGAACTAGAAACAGGCTATGGGCAATTAAGCAATATGAAAGTTAAGCAGAAAGTTCTTTATTTATACAGCTATATTTGTTTGGGGTCGGAAGAGGAGGAGTTAAATTGGGTCAGAGTGTGCAGGGAGGAGTTAAATTGGGCCAGAGTGTGCAGGGCTCGAGATAAGGGGAGTATTTCATAAACAAAAATCTTTATTTCTCAATTAAACCCAATGGTGTCAGACGATTCTAATGAGTATTCTAACACGACTCGAAACCTACGGCATATAGACAAAGAATACCGAGAAACGTATATTACGTTGCGATAATGAACTGCACGTGCAGTGTTTCCATCCGCTGTTCCATTTGCCCCATACGCGTAATACATAAATATAATAATCATTATTTTTATAAAAAAAGTCGCGTTAGAATTAAATCTGTTATTCCTTAATTCTAACACGACTCGAAACCTACGGCATATAGACAAAGAATAGCGGGAAACTTATATTACACCGCAATAATGAACTGCACGCGTGGCGTTTCCATCCGCTGTTACATTTGCCCCATATGCATAATACATAAATAGTATTTTCATAACAAAAGTCGCATATAGAAAGAATTAAAATAACAAATTCGTAGGTGTCCATTACCGTGCATTAGATTACAGTTAGTCGTTGAGATGTGGGTAATTAGATCAACCGGCCTAAAGGCCTCGTGATCTAATGACTCCACATCTCAACTCCTAACTGTGATCTAATGCACAGTAATGAACACCTACAAATTTGTTATTTCTTAAGTAACATCATAGGATTTGGGGGTAAAATGAGTGAGAAAGTGTTGGATTTGTTCAATTTACCTCCCTCTTATCTGAAGCCCTGGAGTGTGTTAAACAGTTTTGGATCCTGATAAAACACCATGTTTGCAAAGGTTCGCCATTTGCATGCAGAGAGTTCAACACTGAAATTCAAATAAAATTTGTGGGCTTTGCATCCAACCCAGAGATGTTTAAACTATAATATATCATAATCATTGTTGTCTACATCATTTCTTTAAGTGGATTTGTATGCCTTATCCAAATCAACTTGAAATCTCATCTGGATCCAACCTGTTTACAATAATCAGAGCTCCAGATAATGGGAGTATTTCAAAAACTAAAATCTCTATTTCTGCATTAAACCCTATGGTGTCACTACTCATTAGAATTGTCTCGAAGAGACGATTCTTTTGAGTAGTAAAACCATAGGATTTGGTGCTGAAATGAGTGAGAAAATGTTGGATTTGTTCAGTTTACTCCCTCTTATCTGGAGCTCTGAATAGTTATCACAAAATCGCCCTCAGTGTGCAGCTAGAGAGTTCAAGAGAATGAAATCAGAACTGCCGTTAAAAAAAACTCCCGATGTACAGCGAGAAAATAGATTTGGACCAAGTTTCTCTCTGCCGAGGTAATCTATTTAGAGCCTCAAATGGCGAGAAAAAAACACCTTGGTCTAATCCTTGCTACTAAATTATTAATGACTCTCATATTTGCCATGCTGTTATTTGATAGACATTGTGGAGAAAGTGAAATTACTTCAATAACACCAAATTAAATAAATGGCCTGTCTCAACAAATAAAGGCCCTAGACCTCAAGATAAGAGGGAGTAGACCTTGGGCCCCTCAAATGAAAACGTCATACGTAAGTCAGATTATATAACTTTTTTTAATAATTATTTATTTCTCAAGCTTATCCTGTCTTATGACATCTCTTTGGAATCGTCTTGAAAAGACAATTCCAAAGAGATGTCACAAGAAAGGATTAGTTGGAGAAATGAAAAATTAGATGTATTTTAAAGTTTTGACTTTCGTCCATTTTTGTCGTACAAATTGTTTCATATTTTTTTCACTTATTTCAACATCAAGTCCTTTGGTGTAACTACTAATTAGAATCGTCTCAAAGAGATGATTCTAGTGAGTAGTAACACCATAGGGTTTAACACAGAAATGAAAATATTAGTACAGTACTTTCCTTTAGTAGACTAAAGTAAAGCACACATTTCATTTTTATGTCTCTAAACAACGCTATTCTGTGAAGAGACGATTCTAATGAGTAGTCACAACTTAAAGTTTGGTAGAGACTAAGGGATTTAAGTCTGCGAAAAAGTGCTGGAGAGAAGTATTAATAATAATGGGGGCTAACCATAGTATCCATACAATAAGATGCATTATAACCCCTTACCTCACAGCCAGTAATGTTAACGCTTAACCCTTTCCCCCATATAAGCGACTTTTAGCGTATTCAATTTATTCCGCCGCTGAAGAAAATAGTTCCAGTTTATACCCTCATGAACAATTACCATTACAAATTTTTTATATAGCCTAGCAGAATTGAGCTTAAAGCACATTCTGCTTTACTTTCAACTTGCTTTAAGTGGTCACCTGTATCCAAAACCATAAGCAGGCTATGAGGTAAAGGGTTAAAGCAGGACTGCTTTACTTTCACCCTGCTTTCAGGTACCAACTCATGATACATTTTCATGACTGTTTAAATTGGAACTATTTTCTTTAGTGGAAGAATAAATTAAAGGCGTAAAAGTGCATATCTATGGAGTAATGGGTTAACAGAATAAAATCACCACTACTGCAAGCCTTAACAATTTACATGCTTTCTGCCAAGTAAAACGATATTAAATTAAGTGAAATCTAAACTTATGGGTCTGTTTTGCAAGACAGCGTGGTCATGCTCCGAATATGTAAACCCAGATCTTGTTAGCAGGTTTAACTAGGACACCCCTATTTGGGTTCTGTCGGTTTTGAAATGCCAGCTCAGCCATTTCTGATCAAGCTAAGAGGTGAACATGAAAGATTTACAGATATGTCTGGAGGTACTAGGGAAAAGGTTGAATTATTTATGAATGCATTAAAACTTGTTCAGAAAGATCAAATCATGTGAGTGGTTTTGCATAGACTCTATATGTGGCTAATAGTAGAAATAGACAAACATATAGGATCTGTCATGAGTCGATGTTTAAGACAAGCTGATCTCAAACGAGTCTAGAATTGAAATGTTATTAAGCGAGCCTTGGCGAGCTTCATTTTTGGCGAGCTTAATAGCTTTTCTATTCTAGACGAGATTGAGATCAACTTAATTGTCTTATCGACGAGTGACAGATTCTTTTTCTCACATTACCAACAATTTAAGCTATTTTTTAAGCAATATGCATTTTTTAGAACCCCGTTGACGTCAAAACGCCGTAGCAAATAGTGACGTTATAGTGACGTCATCAAAGTGATCTTACACACGTTGGAGAAAATGATATTTGTCATCGTTGTTCGCTATAGAAAACAGGGTTAGTTATGTGAGAAAAACATGTCTTTACCCTTTACCCCATAGCTAATGCAAAGTTTTTAAAAACATGTGACCACTAAACCCATTACCTCATAAATATGCCTTTTAACACCTATGATTTATTCCTTTACTGAAGGAAATAGTTTCAATTTGCTCTGTCGTTAAAATGTACGAAGAAATATTTTCTAAATCCTAGTAGAGGATAACTTAAAGCAGGCTGAAAGTAAAGCAGAATGCACCTTAAGGTGCATTCTGCTTTACTTTCAACCTGCTTTAAAGGGACTCGCAACCGGATGGTGTACTTGTCAAAATAAAATAAAATACTCAAATAAAAGCAAATTTGTGGCATTATTTGGCTTCTGACATTAAAAAAATATGATCAGTCCAAATAAAGTCTCAAGAATCGTCACCGAATCTTAGATTTTTAGATATTTTCCATCGTTTTTCTATACCGACTAGTAGACGGTATAGTTGTTGTTGTTGCTTCTCAACACGGGCTCAGACATAAACACGAGCCGAATTACGAAGTTGTATGCACTTTCGATAGCTACACATTGAAATACGTTAAATCGATCCGAGATAAACGGATAGTTCCGTGGTCCATTGGTCTAAGCGGTTTCCCCTATTTTGCCTTCTGTCCGCCAATGCCGGGCCCCGGGTTCGAATCCCACCAGAGACCAATATTTTTTTTTTATTGAAATACATTCTTTTAAACAGAATTTCTTATCCTAAACTAATTCTTTACCATTTATATAAGCGTTTGACACATATTTACAAATTACTATTTTCAATGCACCATCTGGTTGCGAGTCGCTTTAAATAGTCACCTATTTTCAAAACTAGAAACAGGCTATGGGGTAAAGCATGTTATAAGTAAAGCAGAATGCTCCTTCAAATCCTTTGAATACAAGACACACATTTTTTTTAACCTTTGTAAACAGGTTGGAGCCAGATCAAATACTTATCAATGAACACAATACTGATCATAACCCAAAGATTTTCACTTGGACTACACATTATATTATGTGTAGAATTGGTCAATTTGTTAAATTTAGTAGACAATTATTCTGAAGCAGACAACATGTATTCAAATTTCAATTGTTTAACACTTTGCATACAGGGTAATTTTTTCCGTCTGCAACAACTGTACTGTCGTTGTCTGCTATTGTTCTAAAAATAGTTCAAAAAAATTATCGTCTGCTATCGTTCTAAAATTAGAATTTTCTAAATTTCTTTACAAAACAGAATCAGAGTGTCAAACAGTTTGGATCCTAATGAGATGCCGCGTAATGCCGCACTACGGGGCATCTCATCTGGATCCAAACTGTTTGCAAAGGTAATCACTGTGGAATGTATCTGCCGCTAGCATGCAAAGTCAGTTATTTAACTATTTGCACGCAACTGTAGGGGCAGAGTCATAATCATCTGTGCAAACAGTTTGGATCCCGATGAGAGGCTGTGTAACGCAGCGTCGCATAAGGATCTAAACTGTTTGACACATTTACCCTGTTTTTAAAATAAATTGTGAAAAAACTTTTCTTAGAACAGCAGCAGACGACAATTATTTTTGCAGACAAAATTATTACCCAGCATGCACAGAGTTAAATAAGCCATATGTAGATAAGCAAATGGCAAGTTATTGGCTTATTGGCAATAATCTTATCACACACTTTAATTAACGCTTTAAACAGTTAAACGGTGATTACTTCTGCAAACAGTTTGGATCCAGATGAGACGTTGCATTATGCAAAGTCTCATCTGGATCCAAACAGTTTGACACATGGGCCAAGCTTTGAAAAGAAATTGAGACAAAAATCTGTCTTAATAATTATAAGCTACAAATTAACAAATGTTACAGACAACAATTTTACTTAGCCTTCATGGAGTTATAAGGAACTGGTGTAAGCTAGATTAGTTCTTATTATGCATGAAATGATCCGTTAAACATTTCAACTCCACATATAAATCAGTCTTATATTTTAATCCTTTTAACCCATACCATGCCCTTAACTATTCAACTTTAAAAATAATCTGTCTTTAAAAATTTCAAATATTGTCTGTTTATACTTATTTCTCTCTTTTTCCAGATAAAACTTCAATACAATCATAGTGTCACAAAGTTGTTCAAACCTTACAACATATCCATATTTGCAAGAATCTGGAGACAGATTGTAAATATATTGTAAAACCTCTCTATAATAACTATTAAAACGAAGGATAGTTGATTGTATGTATGTAAGACAGGTATATATTTAACAGCTGAAAGCAAGATGACAGTAAAACAGAAAGCTCCTAAAGGAGCTTTCTTTTTTACTGTCATCTTGCTTTCAGCAGTCATATGTCGTAAATACATAATTATTCAAACAATTAAGCAGTTGTAATAGAGGGATTTCACTGTAATTAAGTTTTAATTGGATTACAGGTCGGATAAAGGATAACATTTAAGAATCAAGTTTCAAAGGTATCAAATCAAAAGTTAATTTTCCTGATTAACATAAACCCACTACGCCATAAATCCACCTTTTTACACCTTTAAATTATTCCTCCCACTGAAGAAAACAGTTATTTATATCCTAGCAGATGGTAGCATAAAGCAGGCTAAAAGTAAAGCAGAATATGCCTTAACTTAAGGCACATTCTGCTTTACTCTCAACCTGCTTTAAGTGGTCACCTGTCTTCAATACTAGCAACAGGCTATGCGCGGTTTGCAGTATTACAATAACTGTAACTTATATTCTAAAACATTTACCGCGTGAACTTGCATGAAAATAGAAAACCTACCACAACAGAAGTTATAGCTAAATTATTCATGAAGCAAAGTAATTGAGCTAATGGCAACCGTACCTGAATTATGAGGAATCCGTTGGTAATTGCCGTCTACTGCTTATCTGACAAACTGGTAATCATGAATAATAACGCTCACAGCCGGCCTGAAGCAACTTCTATCTCCGCTACAGAAATTATAACCCGTACTAATCCAAGGAAATCAACCAAACCATGTCTCATCCATCGGATATATATACAATCTCTGAAGACTGTTTGTCAGTCAATATTGTACCTCTTTGTTGGTTCTGAGTTGATCAAATAAGTAATATTGATAAATTAGCCCTTACGCTACCGTGAAATTAACCCGTCTCACTGCCCTGTACAGTTACATCCATCTTATCTGATTTTGTCTGCACAGTTTTCACTTCCATATAACTTGATCTACATTCGTAGAAATTGTAAAACGTTTGTGTCAGCTTGTGTTTTGATGTGACACAGAGAAGCTAAAAGCATGATCTTGATCACGGTGTTTTGTACTAGCCTGTTGGATCACTGAGTCGTGAATAAGGGTTAATGTATTCGGCCTATCTCACTTGGGCACAGATATGAGCAGTTTATCGATACTTCAGCTGAGAAAAAGCCAACAGAAGATTAAACAAAATCTGTGCCGACATATAGAGACAGTATTGTGTGGTGCAATGGGGGCAGTGGGGTGGAGTGGGGGTGGCAGGGGTGGGGTTATACAGTCAAACGCTTTGCATGCTGGGTAATTTTTTTCGCCTGCACAAAATTATTGTCTGCTACCGTTCTAAAAATAGAATTTTGAAAAATTTCTTTTCAAAACAGGGTCAGAGAATCAAACAGTTTGGATCTTGATAAAGTGGCGTAAATAATGTCTGGTAGGCTAATTATTAATAGATGGAGTATGTGGGTTAACTGATCATTTCCAACACCTTATGTTCGTACGACTCAACCAAACCCTATGTTGTCACAGACTACTTATCTCAAAGAGACAATGCATTCTAATGAGTAGTCACATCATAGGGTTTGATGAAGGCGTAATGGAAATTGGTATTTGAAATACCTTATCAGGAGCTAAAATTGGCCTTTACACATAGACTTGTAAACAGCGGGTTACAGGGCTCCATATAAGGAGCATTTCAAAAACTAAAATCTTTATGTTTATATTTAACCCTATGGTGTTACAGTTACTACTCATTAGAATCGTCTCTTTGAGACGATTCTAATGAGTAGTAACAACATAGGAATCCGTGAAATTATTAAGAAAATGTTGAACTTGTTTGCTTTACTCTCTCTTATCTGGAGTCTTAGACAGGTTTACATATCTTGTGTAGTTCCTGACATACTCCAGATGCCTACAGGTGAAAACATTTCAACATGTGAAAAATTGCCATGGAATTCTTCCTGATATTCTACCGTAGAGTTAAGTTACACAGAATATTGATACAAAGTGTGTACAACACCTGATGCTGTAAAAATGCAGATCGCGGGAGAGAAAGGGAAATGGTGCACTGAGATAGAGAGACAAACTAGCAGATACACAGGAAGACAAATGGACAGACAGAAAGGCAGACAAGCAAGAAGGCAGACATACAGTATCCACATATTCTTTATTTGGTCAGTTAAATAACTTATTGAAGAACCGTGTCCATCTGTAAAGAGAGATTTCAGCTTAACCCATTACTCCATTATTTATACACATATTTACGCCTTTAATTCTAAGTCTTTCACAAAAGAAAATAGTTCCATTTTTATGAGTCATTCATGATTATTTACCATTAGAAAATTTACTATATCTTAGCACATGGTAGCTTAAAGCAGGCTGAAAGTAAAGCAGAATGTGCCTTAATTATATAAAGGTGCATTCTGATTTACTTTCAATCTCCTTTAAGTTGTCACCTGCCTTCAAAACAAGAAACAGGCATAATTGGAGTAATGGGTAAATACACAACAAAATAAGTCAGCAAGCAAGACAAGAAGTGATACTGGCCAGCAGACACTTTCTAGACAAAACCTTCAACATCGAAACTTAAATACAACAAAATGGAAACATTTGAAAAATCCAATTGTCAAACTTGTCAGTTCTGATGCTTGTGATTGGAAGTTATTCTGCGGTTTTAAAGTTCAATTTAATGTCAGTTTCATGAATATTGCAGCCTGTAGCGTGACATAAAAAAATTGTTGCCAGGCTATAATCTAATTCCCTCGCCTCATAGCCGAAGTCTGCATGAAAAACCACCAGACAAACACCATGCATTGCAGAGCTCCAGATAAGAGCGAGTAAACCAATTATAACATTTTCTCACGTATGCCAATAGCAAACCCTATGACGTGACTACTGGTCTACTAGTACCAGGGCTCCAGATAAGGGGAGTATTTCAAAAATTAAAATCTTTATTTCTGATTGAAACCCTATGGTGTCACTACTCATTAGAATCGTCTCTTCGAGACGATTCTAATGAGTAGTAACACCATAGGATTGGTGCTGAAATGAGTGAGAAAACATTTAATTTGATGAGTTAACTCCCTCTTATCTGGAGCCCTGTACTACTCATTAGAATTGTTGTTGAAAAGCAAATCTGATAATACAGAAGTCACATC
Organism: Gari tellinella; assembly: GCA_922989275.2. Lineage (NCBI taxonomy): Eukaryota > Metazoa > Mollusca > Bivalvia > Cardiida > Psammobiidae > Gari > Gari tellinella. The sequence continues at coordinate 24,699,040 of OV277870.1, forward strand.
ATAGCATTTGCAAACAGTGCAAACCCTGATCAGAGGGCTCCACTAGCAGACATTGTTGAGTGGTTAAGTGCCCAACTACGGAACCAGGGGTCGTGAGGTTGATCGCAAGCCTGACCAAGTCCCTCGGATCTGTCAGGTCCGATGTATCAGTGCTTTACACTGGGCATGTAACAGAACCAGAGAACACTGTCAATAATAAGAGTAGGGCATTGTGCCCAGATTTCTGTATTCACAGCGTTACTGCAGCAGTAGAAGTGTTAGACATGATTGTCCTGTTTAACCCTTTCCCACATAGCCTGTTTCTAGTATTGAATATATGTGTCCACTTAAAGCAGGTTGAAAGTAAAGCAGAATGCGCCTTAAGCGCATTCTGCTTTACTTTCAGCCTGCTTTAAGCTAGTATCTGCTAGAATATAGAAAATATTTCTTATAATACCTATTCATGACTGTATAAATTGGAACTATTTTCTTCAGTGGATGAATAAATTAAGTGTGCTAAAAGGCGCTTCTATGGGGGAAAGGGTTAAGGAACTGCGGCAAATGTTGCTGTAAGGGGGGAGTCGTTGTTTGGAGGGCCATTGTAGGGAAGGAACACTGTAGTTATATTGTACATGACACATATACATGACACTAGATATTAATGGGATAAGTTGTAACAGCTGGTTTCATAATGTTTAAACAACAAATAAAAATTATCTTATACTGTTATTTTATATAGTTACTGATGTTTAGTGGCAATTCCAAGAAGCAATGAGTGTCTCCAAGGCAAGTTGTTGCTGCTGAAAGTTTCAATTTCTGCATGTAACTTGGTTTAACCCATTACCCCATAGCCTGTTTCTAGAATTGAAGATTTTTTACCACTTAGAGCAGGTTGAAAGTAAAGCCTGCTTTAAGCTATGACTTGCTGGGATATAAAAGGTATTCTTTATGATATAAAAAGTTAAACTATATAGTGGAGGAATAAATTAAAGGTTTAAAAAGGCGTTTTTATGGGGTAATGGGTTAAGAGCACTGGCTATTTACAGCAGATTGCAGGAGCCTTCTGGTTGCAAGAGCTCCCACTTTACTTATACAGTCTACTTTAGAGCATAACCCAAAAGTCAGTTTCTACATTTTGAAACATGTGACAATTACTTAAAGCAGGTTAAAAGTAAAGCAGAATGCGCCTTAAGGCGCATTCTGCTTTACTTTCAACCTTCTTTAAGTGGTCACCTTTTTACGATACTAGAAACAGGCTAAGGCGCATTCTGCTTTACTTTCAACCTTCTTTAAGTGGTCACCTTTTTATGATACTAGAAACAGGCTATGGGGTAAAGGGTTAACAGTGTTTTGACCTCTCAGCGCTGATAAATGGATGTTCAACAGGATAGTAGGCTGTCAGGCACTCCAACTTCAGCCCCCTGCGTTACCCAGGTAGCCGGAGAAAACAACTTTCATTTTTCACAATTAAGTGGCTCTGTTTATCAACAACTGACAGGTCTGGAGATAGCTCGGGCTACCTCGCTTGTTTGAAGCCTCAGGTATGCAGGTTTTTCAGCTATCATGACTTATCTTCACATTATCCTGGTGTCAAAATGTTGGAATTAAAACTCTGTAATTCACGGTCAATTTACACAACATCAGACGTTTCTACAGAGCTCGCTATCTTTGAAGTGTGTTTAGTATACACAGGTAAACAGACCAACAGGCGCAGAAATTTAGTCATCATAGTGTTTATAACCTTTTGAAAGGGAGATAACTGTGTCATTATAGTGTAAATAACACCCTTGAAAGGGAGGTAACTGTGTCATTACAGTGTTTACAACTTTTTGAAAGGGAGATAACTGTATCATCATAGTGTTTATAACACCCTTGAAAGGGAGGTGACTGATAAAGGGGGACTTAACATCCATGTCAAGTACCCACTGATGATTCTAACAGGACATTCACATCATAACAATAACTGACCTTACCCCATTTCTCCATAAATACAAGGGTATGCCTTTATACGCCTCTATAATCATTTCTATTCTTAGGAGAGTAATCCCCACTCCATGGTTTTATCTTCTATTCCTGGACAGAATCTAGTAGAAAGTCCTGAACATGAAACACAGAAGGCACTTCGAAGTATCTTTCAAGATGGTAGCTTCAAAACAAGTTGAAAGTAAAGGAGAATACTCCTAACTTTACTTTCAACTTGCTTTTAGTTGTCAGTGTTGTCACCTGTTATAAGAGTCTATCAAGAGTTTTTCATTAGAATGTGACCATCAATTAAAGTGCATTCTGCTGTACTTTCAACTAGTTTTCAAAACTTGGGGTAAAGGGATAATGCTGGACTAATGCAAAGAATGGCCTCCATCAGGGCTCCAGACAAGAGGGGGTAAACTGAACAAATCCAACATTTTCTACTTATTTCAGCACAAAATCTTATGGTGTTACTACTCATTAGAATCGTCTCAAAGAGATGATTGTAATGAGTAGAAACACCATACGGTTTAATTCAGAAATAAAAATTTTAGTTTTTGAAAAACTCCCCTTATCTAGAGCTCTGCTCCATGTACAAATTTAACATCCAGTATATTGTATTTTCCTCTCTTATTCCATTACTAAGATTTCTTGTGCTTGAAAATCCTGCTGCTACTGATATGCTATTTAACGAGATCTTTTCCACGGTGAAATCAGCCTGAAATGCCTGATCAATCATTTGATACGATTACATTTTATGTGAGGCACAGAGCAAAATCAGGCAGAAAGTCAATGATTACCTCGTTAACCAGTACACTGTGTGTTATGAACTTAAAAGAACTTGCTAAGCAATTTAGAGCCTGATAAGATGGAGTGTTAAGGATTCTGAGCCGATTAGAATTTACAATCAGTGATAAGGGCCCATGTCCTATGGGTTATGAGCATATCAACTCATAATGGACCACAATGGAAATAACAAAAATATTTTTCCTTTTTTATGTTATCCTTGGTTTCTATTGTGCATTACTTGGCTCTTATATGATTGCTTTACTTATGCTTTGCCATGTTATGTACACTTTTTACCGAAATAAATCTATCTATATATCTATCTATCTATCTATCTATCTAACTCTTACATTTAACTCTTTTATTGTCTACTTAACCCTTTACCCCATAGAAGCGCCTTTAAGCACATTTAACTTATTCATGCACTGAGAAAATTAAGTTCCTCTTTCCATAGTAATGAACATAAAGAAAATAGCAAAAAAATTGTTTTTAATTCCTAGCAGATCATGCTGCAAATGATAGCTTAAAGCTGGCTGAAAGTAAAGCAGAATGCGCCTTAAGGCGCATTCCGCTTTACTTTTTAACCTGCTTTAAGTGGTTGTCTTCAAGACTAGAAACAGGCTATGGGGTAAAGGGTTTAAAGATAAATAATTTGCTTGCATCTTTTGTTAATTTCAGATTTTTGCATAATTTTGGACAATAAAATTCTCTGAGAACATCATTCAACATTGATCATTTAAACTATTACAAATGGTTGATAAAATAAGGAAATTCTCCCCCAGTAGCGAATGCAGATTACTAAGTGTTGATTAAGATTAGACTGAAGGAGCAGTCTGATCTGGTTCTACACTGTTTTGATAATCCATCAATTATATAATACCAGGAGAAGGGTCAAAATGAACGAGGACATAACATAAGTAACAGATGTTATATCCAATAAGACATTATTGCCTATCTTCGATATTAATGTAGGCATTAATCACGAGCTTTGTACAAAACCATTTCAGTAAAATATGCTTTAATATACAATTTATAATCGTAACACATCTGTTTGTAAAGTAGAATCTACAACAATCGAATATCACACTAGAATATTTAACCAATTCCATTGCTGGATCGATCTAATCAGGGCTCAACCAGATAAGAGGGAGTAAACAGAACAAACCCAACACTTATTTTAGCATTAAATCCTATTGTGTTACTACTCATTAGCGAAGAAATGATTCTAATGAGTAGTGACACCATAGGTTTTAAGCAGAAATAAAGATTTTATTTTTTGAAATACCCCCCTTATCTGGAGCCCTGGATCGAATCCTTATACTACCTTCATCTTGTCTGCCTATATATGGTCACTTTTAAAACACCAACATGAGTCACAAATTAGCCCCTACTAAACTAGAACTAAACCTGTTTTTGCATCTTAAGCCTGTCTCACACAGAACACACGGCTTATACGGTTGGCCACCCGTGTAAACCGTACATACAACCGAACCAACCGTGGCCTTATCCGAGTTACACTCGGGCCATTCGAGTGTATCCGTGAAAGCCGTGTATGGTTTTTAAAACTTTTAAAAAACTGACACGGGTGCCATGTCCGTGTATGATCGTATTAGCGATTGTACAAGACCGTGAGAGACCGTGTGAGACCGTACGAGACCGTATACACAACCGCACATGAATTCCACTTAACACGAGTGAGCTCAACCGTGTCAATATCGTATATAAATCGTATGGAGCAAAAGTCGGTGGGACCGTATGTAAACCCTGTAAATGTCCAATTAATCCAGTAAAAGTCGTGTTTAATCGTACTAGGCCGTAACAGACCGTACTAGACCGTACTTGGAACCGTACAACAATCGTATGAAAATCGTTTTGCAAATCGTGTTCAAACCGTGACAAACCTTGCTTGACCGAGTATATCCGTGCTTTGTTCGTACATACTCGTGCTACATTCGTACCAGTCAACCCGTGTATAACCGAGTATACCGTATTGGAACCGTGTGCCCAACCGTGTTCTGTGTGAGACAGGCTTTAATTAGATGTAGTAAAACTGAACAATAGAGGATTCAAATATTGATCACTTTTGAAAATTAAAATCATCAAATACCGTATAACCTTGATTTTTACAACCACCTAAATTGTGTTAATAATTAGTTGTTTACAACAGGTGACTGCTTAAAGCAAGGTGACAGTTCAACAGAAAGCTCCTTCAGGAGCTTTCTGTTTTACAATCATCTTGCTTTAATTAAGCTGTCGATCACCTGTCTTTTAAACAATCAATCAGCCTTTATTTTAGTGACCAATATTTAATGGAGAAGTTTTATTGTATCATTTGTACATGTTTCAAACTTCCAAAGCCTTGTGTTTGGTTTAAGGGCTTATAACTGATCCCTGAATCAACTCCCTGCAGTTTGAACAAAGTTCCCAGGCCAGATCTCAGTTTGTATTAACGATTTATCAAGTGCTTAAGGCCAATGTAAGCTCCGCCAGTTTCAATACTAAAGCTCAATATATGGCAATACAACATTTAACTCTTTGCATGCTGGGTATTTACAGTCGATCTTCGATATCTCAAACTCGGTTATGTCGAATATACCCGTAGTTCAAAGTTAAAACGTGGCTTAGCCACGTTTTAACTATGAACTACGGGTATGTTCGACTTAACTGAACATGAAATAATGTAATTCATGTGTTGAAATATAGGTTAGTTCGAGTTAAGCGAGTTCGAGATATCGAAATTCGACTGTATTTTCGTCTGCAACAACAATTGTTGTCATCTGTTACTGTTCTCAAAATAGAACTTTCAAACTTTTACTGAAAACAGGGTCAGAGTGTCAAACAGTTTGGATCCTGATGAGGCGGTGTCGCGTCAGGATCCAAACTGTTTGCACAAGTGATTAATAACGATCTCGCGGCTAGTGATAGAAGAATTAACCATTCAATGCAATTTTCTCCGGACCACAGTGTTTATATCGAAATCTGCTGCTACTCTCAACTCTTTGTTCGCGACAACAGTAATTGTTTGGGTCATCTACTACTATTATCCGAATTTTCTAAAAAATATATTTTCTATATATGGTATGTTAGAGGGTATATCAGAGTATCAAAAAGTTTGGATCCAAATGAGATGCTCATCAGGATTAAGGCTGCTTGCAAAGGTAATCAATGTTTCTTTGCTAGCTGTGGTAGCTGAACAGAATGAAATATCTGATACACTGCACTCAATGAAGTATCCCTTTACTCCATAAATATACCTTTTTGTCAATTTTAATTCATTCATCCACTGAAGAAAATTATAATTTCCATTTTAATTTACTGTAACCAATGTGCAACATAAATATTTCCTTTATCCTGGCAGATGGCAGCTTAAAGCAGGCTGGAATTAAAGCAGAATGCGCCTTTAGGCACATTCTACTTTACTTTCAACCTGCTTTAAGCAGTCACCTGTCTTTTTAAACATATAGAAACAGGCTATGGGGGTAATGGGTTAAATAGGTTAAAAATTTTTAGTACCTGAATACTATCGGAGACTACTATCATCTAAACACTGGGCCACCATTAGGCAAATTAACCATTGTCTTGACTCTAATAACTTGTCAAATTAGCGGTGGAGAATGCACGTAAGAGACAAATTGGCCCACAAATAGTGTAAAACTAATGGACCGGCTGAATAATTCACAGTCTCGCTGGCATTCACGATAATTTCTTTGTACATTCTCGTACGAAATTCATCAGAGCACAGCGCAGTTCCAGGAAACTTTTGCCAAATATGGCATTTCCCAAAGGCTCGATGATGTTACTGGAATAAGTTCCAATACTACATTATCCTATTCTCTAAACGTCCTTATCATAATCGAGCCAACTCGTCCAATCACTAAGGATCACGAACTGATACCAAGTAACAGAAAACTCAACTACATGTCAGAATCGTAACTTCTGTTAACCCATTACCCCATAGTCTGTTTCTAGTATTGAAGATAGTTGACCGCTTAAAGCAGGTTGAAAGTAAAGCAGAATGTGCCTTAAGGCACATTCTGCTTAACTTTCAGCCTGCTTTAAGCTACCAGCTGCTAGAATATAGAAGTTATTTCTAATGTTAATATCCCCATGGTTGCAACTGTATAAATTGGAACTTCAGTAAAGAGAAATATTAAAAGCGTAAAAAGGCGTATTTATAGAGTAATGGGTTACGTTATACTGTTGTCTGCAACAATTGCCGTCTGATACCATTTCAAAGATATATTTTTTGGCCATTCTGCTTTAAGAAGCCATCTGCTGTTAACCGCAAAAAGCGACCCTTCTCTTGATTGGCTGTAATAGCAGGGTCTATCTGTACACTTGGTTATTTAAAACTGGAGCTTGTTGTGGCTTAGCTTTTTATAGCCAATTTAGAGCTAACTGGGGAAATGTTTCAACATTTGGATCAAAATATGATCAAATAAAGCAATTTAAAACTAATCAAATCATTTTAAAACCTTCAATGGAATAAAAATAAAAACGATGAAAAACAATATGTGATAATCCCAGGAGATCAGTGTTTCCTGACAGCTGATTGGCTGATCTGAAGAGATGTCAACACTCTTTAGAAAAGAGACTCAGTGTTGTTTCCCTGTTTAGGATAATTGGATAATGCAGGGTCCACAGACTTGAGATGAATTCGAATTTTCAAAAAAATAAAACTTTGTTTAAACTCTTACAATGCTAGAGGGGAATATGCATCCAACAGTGATTATTTTTGCAAAAAGTTTGGATCCAGATAAGATGCAGCGAAATGGAACATCTCATCAGGATTCAAACTGTTTTGAAAAGAAATTCAAAAATTTCTATTTTTAGATTAGCAGATGACACATTGTTGCAGACAAAAATTCAACCATGATGCAAAGAGTTAACAAGGGCCACTTTGGCCCTATATCGCTCACCTGGTACAACATGGTTTCACCCTGCTTTAAATAGCCACCTGTCCTCAAAACTAGAAACAGGCCATTGGGTATTGGATTTAGCCTGCAAAAAGCGTTTCAGACAGAATTAAGCAGCTCCTAGACCTCACAGTGTTCACCATTGCTGGCAGGTAAAAAACGTCCCTAAATTGACATAATGATCTATTGCCGATTATGCATGTTCCATTCAGTGAAAATGTGATATTCCAATGATTAAACAGCTAAAACCCATTACTGTTTGCATAACACCACGAACAATTAATTCTCTATGATAAGGGATTAGATTCAAGTCTAAGCCCCATATATTACAGAATGAAAACACTTTAAAAGCTTTTAACTCTTCGAGTGCCAACGATTACTTGACTTGCAATTATTGCAAACAGATTAGATCAAGATCAGAGCAATCGCTGAAAACCCAGGGCTCCAGATAAGAAATCCAATTTCTCACTCATTTCAACCCAAAATCCTATGGTGTTACTACTCATTAGAATCGTCTCAAAGAGACGATTCTAATGAGTAGTGACACCATAGGGTTTAATGCAAAATTAAAGAATTTAGTTTTTGAAATACTCCCCTTATCTGGAGCTCTGAAATCCATATACTGCTTGTAACGGTAATTAATTTACTCAGTATTTTCAGAACAAATTTACAACAGAACACATAAAATTTAGAATTTAAACAGATAGTGATTTTGATGCAGACAACACTTATGTGAACCTTCAAAGAGTTAATAATTCAGTGAGCTCCTTAAAATGGCAGCATATATGCATAGCTTACAAGTAGATGTCTAACCTTCAAACAAATGGGAGTTCCATATCAATATGCTAATTTAAAATATCTTTATTTGAGATCTATATGTCTACACTTTACCTACAGAAGACGAAAACTTGGATAATTAGCATTTTAGTGTAATTGGTCTGCAGCAACTCGCTCATCTCTGAAACTTTTAATAGACAAAAAAAAAAATCCAATTTTCAATAAAGGTTTGGTTTGTTTGTTAACGTGCATTTCTGCCATCTATAGGCTAATTGGAGTGGGATGGATACAGAGATCCTGGGCAGGACTTATTATGGACAAGATTTCTCTGGTTCTTTTCGTTGCCAAGTAAAGCACTGATACATTAGACCTCTGTTTATAAAGTCGCATCAATAATTTTATCCGGGAGGGAATCCAACTCACAGACACTGGTACCACAGTCAAGTATGCTACCACTGGACCAGGTCCGTTCCAATTAAGTTTAGTCATTTAATGACAATTTATAGATTGATTTTAACAATTATACAGGGCTCCAGAATGATAAGGGGAGTATTTCAAAAACTTAAATCTTTATTTCTGCCTAAACCCTATGGTGTCACCACTCATTAGAATCGTCTCTTCAAAACGACTCTAATGAGCAGTAACACCATAGGATTTGTTTTTGAAACAAGAGAGAAAATGTTTGATTTGTTCAGTTCACAGCTCCTTCTTATCCTGGAGCCCTGAATATTTGTTTTTAAATCACAAACAGTGCAAATCCTATGAGGACACTCAGTCTGGTATTTTACTGTTGTCTCCTGGGTCAAAACCAAGCTTGAAGAAGCTTCACCAAGCATCTAAATTAACTACAAAAGAACCAGGTTGTTGTTTTTAATCTGACATTCACTTTCAGAAGCACACTTGAGTAGAAAATTTAAAAAAAAATCTTTAAAATCTTTCACCACCCAGACACTTTACAGCGAACAAAGAAAGCCACAGGAAGGAGAACTGAGAGCAAGAAGAAACCAAAGACCTGGCTCAATTGAATGTCAATGTGCCCTTTGATGAGTATAGTTTGAGAAAAGAGGGAGTTAACTGTGCAAATCCTTCTAATTCAATTCAGCACCAAATCGTATGTTGTTACTACTCATTAGAATCGTCTCAAAGAGACTAATGAGTAGTGACATCATAGGATTTAATGCAGAAATAAAGATTTTAAGTTTTTTAAATCCCCCCCCCCCCCCTACCTTTAATTTGCAGTGTAGCCCTGGTTCAATTGAATGTTGATATGCCCTTTGATGAGAAGTTCTTTATAATTGATTTGAATGCTTTGAATTAGAGAGATGAATATTCTAGACCTTTGTTTACCTATTACCCCATAAATATGCCTTTTTACACCTTTAATTCATTCTTCCACTATAGAAAGTAGTTCCCCTCTGTACAGTCATGATTATGTACCGCAAGATACATTTCCTATATTCTAACAGATGGTCGCTTAAAGGTTGAAGGTAAAGCAGAATGCACCTAGGTGCATTCTGCTTAACTTTCAACCTGCTTTAAATGGTCATATATCTTCAATACTAGAAACTGTTGAGGCTAAGGGGTAAAGGTTTAACATTTTGAATATAGAGCAGATGTTGGAGAGAATCTGCGTCTGATCAAGATCCAAGCCATTTGTCTCTGTGATCAAAATATCTGCCAATATTTGAGAAGACAAAATCAATTTCTGAACTAAAGCAGACTACATTTTGAGCAGACGACAATCATTCAGTGTTCAACGGGTTAATGAGCATTATTGATTCCTTCACTAGATATTCAACAAGAAAAGACAGGCAAAAAACAACCTCGAACATCGCTAGCATACCAACACTGAAATCATGATAACCTTTACAGATTGGATCCTGTTGGGACGCCGCATAACACATCGTCTCATCATGCATGGTCTTAAATACTTGACAACCCGACCCTATTTTGAAAAGAAATTTTGTAAAATTCTATTTTTAGAACAGTAGCAGACAACAATTAATTGTTGCAGACGGAAAAAATTACCCAGCATGCAAAGAGTTAAATTTTATCGGATCTCTCCATAATGTTTATTCACCAAAGCTAAATCATTGATATGTTTCAAATTAACATGCTGTTTTCACTCCATGCTGAATTCGATGAAAATAATTTGTAAACTGTCGATGATATGTAAAGACGGGCATGAGCGTGTGCTAATATTGGGGATTATAGATGGATATAAGTCTTCAACCCTTTCCCTCGTAATTATTTTCAGTCTTGAAGACTTTAAGATGGCTGCTTGAAGCAGATTGAAAGTAAAGCAGAATGCTCCTTACGGAGCATTCTGCTTTACTTTCAGCCTGCTTTAAGCTAAGGTAACATACAAGATTTAGAAAATATTTTTATTGGTGCATATTCATAACTTTTTTAAAGAGGAACTATTTCCTTCAATGGAGAAATGAACAAGAGGGCCATGGCCCTTAATTCGCTCACCTGAGGTCATTGTGCCTTAGCTTAATAGGCAAGACAACATTTTAATATAGCTGTAAATAAAATTATCTTTCAGACAAAAAAAACATGACAAATTGGAATAACTTAAAAAAATATTGTTGGCAGAGTTATGGCCCTTATCCATGACACTTCTTCTTATCAAGCTACATGTATTTCCATATGATTATTTATTGCGCACTCTGCTTTACTTTCAACCTGCTTTAAGTTATCATCTACTAAGATATAGATACTATTTCTTATATCTTACATGTTTATGACTATATAAAGTGGAATTATTTTCTTTAGAGGAGGAATAAATTAAAGGCGTAAAAAGGCATATGTATGGGGTAATGGGTTAACATCAGTAGAACTGGAGTTATCTCAAAGACAAGAAAATATGACACTGGGAAATATCTCAAAATTGACATTGACCTTTGTACGACATGACCCAAGTTATAAAGTTTCTAACTTTAACAAAGTTATGGCTAAGATTAAAGTTGTGGACTGACAGACAAACAAATGGACAAACAGACAAAAAAGCAGACAGACAAAAACAATATGCCCCCAACTGCAGCGCATAAATATATAGCAGACACCGCCATATGCAACCTCATCAGCTGACCAGAGTTCAGTTATGTAACTCTGCCAGTAGGAAATTTGGCTAGGGTCTAACTCTTATTATGCTGAATTGCTGTCTGCTATACATATTTTGAATATTAAACATATGTATAAATATGGCAAAAGACATAATTACATAACTGTCAGTGGATCACTTCCAGACCCTGTTTCTCTAAGTATGAAGCAGACTAAACCATTTATAAACTTTAGCAGACAACATGTTCAGCTAAGACCATCAGTTCAGTGGCTGAGGTCAAATACTGGGTAGTATGGTAGAATTAGCAACTGCTCTGAAGGCTTACCCTTACCAGACTGAAATGATATCTGCTTAAAACCTACTGTATGCGAAAAGTGACAAAAAAAAGAATTTAGAACATGTTCAGTTGGTAAATGAGTACCAATAGTTTGGATCCAAATTAGATGCAGCATTATGTTGCATCTGATCTGGATCCAAAATGTTTGCAAATATTGGCTATTTGCCCTTAGTATATTAAGAGTAACTCAGGTAAAATACAGTTCTGCTTTTGCTTCATCAAAAATACTGTAAAACCTGCCTAGAGCAGCACTTAAACTGCGCAGGGTGGCGTCAAGTGTGACCCTAGGGATTTCATTTTAACAAACTATAGAGGGATCGACCAGGAGATTCTACTGTAAAAATATCAAAGCTTAGGGCCTAGTAGTTTTTAGCAAGAAGATTTTTTAAAATTTTTTGCTTTTTTGCTTTTTCAAGCAGAGTTTTTGCTTTTTCTCTTTCATTTAGACAACTTCTGTAGAGAAGCATCCAAGGAACATCATGAGCAGTTTGAATCCGCCCTACAATCCCCGGGTTCAGAGGAGATGTCGTTTGAAGTAAAAGTGAACGGACAGACGGACAGACGGACAGACGGACTACGGACAATGAGCGGTCACAATAGCTCACCTTGAGCCTTCGGCTCAGGTGAGCTAATAAAAGGCGTATAAAAAGGCATATTAATGGAGTAATGATTGGAAACTCCCTAAGCACATAAAGTGTTCTAATATTAGATATTAGTATCAGAAATGAGCAGACTTCTCATCATAAAGCCATATCACAGAGACTTTGAGACACAATTAAGTCTTGGTATAGACAGTAAGGGAAGTATTTTAAAAACCAAAATCTTTATTTCTGCATTAAACCCTATGGTGTCACTACTCATTAGAATCGTCTCTTCGAGACAATTTAAATGAGTAGTAACGCCATATGATTTTATGCTGAAATGAGTGAGAACATGTGTTGGATTTATTTAGTTTACCCCCCCCCCCCCCCCCCCCCCCCCTCTCTATCTGGAGCCCTGAGTCTTGGTTACTAAGACAGTAAGGAGTGTTCAGACGAGTAAAGTATCAAAATGTTCTTCAAACTGTCATAAAGCGTTCATTCTTGCCTAGAGGCTCAATAAAGCTCCATAAATACACCTTTTTATGACTTTTAATTAATTCCTCCACTGAAGAAAATTGTTCCTCATTATACAGTGATTAATATGTTCCTAAAAAGATATGTTCCTTTTTCGTAGTAGATTTTAGCCTTAAGCAGGCTGAAAGTAAAGCAGAATGTGCAATACCCCAAAAATACACCTTTTTACACCTTTAAATTATTCATCCACTGAAGACAAACGTTCTGATTTACACAGTCGTGAATATGTACAATAAGAAATATTTTCTATTCCCAAGCAGATGGTAGCTTTAAAAGCAGGCTGAAATTAAAGCAGAATGCGCCTTGAGGCGCATTCTGCTTTAATTTCAACGTGCTTTAAGTAGTGATCTATCTTCCAAATGAAGAATTAGGCTATGGGGTAAAAGGTTAATGCAAATCAATGGTAGAGATCACAATCTCTGTCACAATGAAGTTCCTAGTCTTTGTTTTCAACATTTATCCATACCACATCCTATTGACTTAATCATTAGCCCGCCAAATAAATTGTCGTCTGCTATATTTCTCGTCTGCTTAAAGTTTCAAAGTACTTCAAAGTTGCTCAAAATTGCTGAAAATGTTGTCCGAGTGTCAAACAGCTTGGATCCGGATGAGACGCCGAGTTACTCGGCGTCTCATCCGGATCCAAGCTGTTTGCATATGGAGCTATAGTCGTGAGTGGCAGGCTAAGGGTTAAGCATTACCAAACGCAATATCAATCATAAACTTAATTCATTTGTATACACACCTGATCATATATCATTTGCTAAAATGTCAGATAAGAATATAGAAATGGATGAGCATGTTTCTCATTTGCTACATGCATTACTATTATGAGCGATCTACAAACTACTGACATAGAACAGTGTGGCTCCAGAACTGCCAAGGAATTTTCATTTATTACTTTCTGGATTATAAAGTCAAACAGGGCTCCAGATAAGAGGGAGTTGTCTGCACAAATACAACATTTTCTCACTTATTTCAACACAAAATCCTATGGTGTTACTACTCATTAGAATCGTCTCTTTGAGGGGATTCTAATGAGTAGTGACACCATAGGGTTTAACCCTTTGAACCCTAGTCCCGCATATAGGCGTCCTTTTCAAACAGTGACATGTGAATGGTACACTTGGCCTATATGCAAACAGTGAAGACCCAGATCAGAGGGCTCCAAAAGGAGCCCTCTGATCAGGGTCTTCACTGTTTGTCATGATGCCAAACATTGACAAAAACAACCCTTCAAAGTCAGAAATGGACTTAACTAAAATGGAAACTGGAATTGTCCATTTAAAGTTTCAGGGAGGAAAGAGTTAAGTAGAAATAAAGATTTTAGTTTTTGAAATACTCCCCTTATCTGGAGCCCTGTACTTTAGGAGCAGTCTAGCTGATCTGATGGATTATAAAAGTATTTTCAAAGTCAAACAGGTTCTACTAGAAAACAATGCATGCCCTCTGACATCTACTTTAGGAGATGTCTCGATCTGATTCTACACGGTTTTCTAAAAGTGTCAATATATGCAATTACCACGAGAAGGTTACCATAATGTCACATTTTTAAACGCCTTAATTTTACACCTTTAATTTATTCCTCCACTCAAGAAAATAGTTCAACTTTATAATACAGTCATGAAATATGCACCATAAGAATTTTTTTCTATATCCTAGCAGATAATAGCTTAAAGCAGGTTGAAAGTAGAGCAGAATGCGCCTTAAGGCGCATTCTGCTTTACTTTCAACCTGCTTTAAGTGGTCACCTATTTTCAATACTAGAATCGGGCTATGGGGTAATGGGTTAAACTTAGCTATATGCATGCTGGGTAATTTTTTTTGCTGCAACATTTGTCATTTGCTACTGCTCTAAACGTAGAATTTTCTTAATTTCTTTTCAGATCAGGGTTAGAGTGATAAACAGTTTGGATTCCAAGTTGACGCCATACATAGAGGCGTAAAAAGGTGTATCTCTGGAGAAATGGGTTGAAAGCAGAAAACTTTTTCAGCAGAAAGCATTTATTCGTTATACAAAGGGTAAAGGTCTTAAAACATAAAAGCAAAATAACACTCAACAAAGTGATCCCCTATCATATGGCTTGTATCACAGGTTGCATATTTACAAAAGCCTATATCTATTTATCAACCCATTGCAAGCCAAACACAACACCCTTGTCCCTACTTTTACCAATATATCTAACCATATCAAACAACATGCAATTCTGTTTCTAATCAGGATCCAAACTATTTGAGAAGCTGTCTATAATTGTTCAAAAAGAAAGACCCAAGTAATTATTTCCCAAACGTTTTCTGACTATTGTTCAGAAACAGATGAAAATTTCTGGCATTGATAAGGGCATAAGTAAATTTCCTCGTTAAATCCAACAGAAAAATATTGCCCCTCCAATCTGCCGTGGAATATTGATTGGTATTCTATGAGTATACAGAACCATTCATTTTCATTTGAGGAGGAAATTACCAGGCCTCAAGTACTGTTTACTCTGCCTAGTCAATCAAACACACTTTGTTATAGTGTTTGTCAAACGAATAAGTTGTTGAAATGGCAAAGTTATTACAAATTCAAAGCTGATAAAAACTTAAGTATACTTTATCTTTGTTGAAAGAGGGATTACCCTTCGAGCTAGGTGTGTTGTTCGAACAAATCAAAGATCATTTTTACTTCAAGTTTTAAACCCCCCCTGAAGAAAAAGAATCCTAGACACAAACAATGATTGTTCCAATCATAAACTATTTAACCTCATCACCAATTTTCAGTGTTTATACAGCTGGTTGCTAAAAGCAGGTTGAAAGTAAAGCAGAGAACAGTTCCGCTTTATACAGTCATCAATATATACCATAAATAATATTTTCTACATCCATCCAGATGGTATCTTAAAGCAGGCAGAAAGTAAAGCAGAATGTGCCTTAAAGCACATTCTGCTTTACTTTCAACATACTTTAAATGACCACCTATCTTCAAAACAAGAAACAGGCTATGTATGGAAAACTGGGTTACACACAGCCAGGGTTCCTGGTAAGGGGAGTATTTCAAAAACAAAAATCTTTATTTCTACATTAAACCCTATGGTGTCACTACTCATTAGAATCGTCTCAAAAAGATGATTCGAATGAGTAGTAACACTATAGGATTTGATACTGAAATGAGAAAGAAAATGTTGGATTTGTTCAGTTTATTCCCAGGTCTTACCTAGAGCCCTAGCATTTTCTTTTGAATGATGATACAACATTTATATAGGTATGGCTACCTGATGTGTGATATAGGTCGCTTTATGTGCTACAAGTTGTCATTTCCATTGGACGTTATCAGGGCTAATCAGATAATTGGGACTATAACTGAACAAATATATCATTTTCTTAGTTATTCTATCACCAAATCCTATGGTGTTACTACTCATTAGAATCGTCTCAAAGAGACGATTCTAATGAGTAGTAACACCATAGGGTTTAAAGCAGAAATAAAAATTTTAGTTTTTGAAATAGTCCCCTTAACTGGAGCCCTGTTGAACATAGGTATGGCTACCTGATGTGTGATATAGGTCGCTTTATGTGCTACAAGTTCTCGTTTTCATTGGAAGTTATCATACTATGATGGATGATAATTGAGTTAAATGCTGAGATATATGACAGCCAAAGCAGAAATTAGATTACACTGCACGGTTTTTATCTGATATTTAGTAGTCCGTGATATCCCGAGCGCTGAAGATGTAAGAAATGATTACCCATTATATGAATGATGGAATTTATGTCTTATAATATTGTCAGTTGACTTAAATCTGTGTCTGTATAAGTTTGTTTGAGAGCGGAAGGGGAGTTATAGGAAAGGTTTTAGGCACATGTTCTGCTTTACTTTCAGCCTGCACTAGGCTACCATCTGCTAGTAAAGAAACAACCTTTCTTATGAACATATGCATGACTATATAATGCAATGAAACTATTTTCTTCAGTGGAGGAGTTAATTTAAATGTGTTTTGTGTGTCTAAGAGCTTCTGGCTCCAGTTAAGGGGAGTATTTCAAAAACTAAAATCTTTATTTCTACATTAAACCCTATGGTGTCACAACTCACAAGAATCGTCTCTTTGAGACGATTCTAGTGAGTAGTGACACCATAGGATTTGGTGCCGACATGACAGAGAAAATTGATTTTGTTTAGTTTACTCCCTCTTATCTGGAGCCCTGTATCTATGGTGTAATGGGTTAAACGGGCAATCCTCGACAAACAACAGCGCACAACAACAACATGTCAGACCTCACTCAAGACTAGATCAATAAGTAACTCACTACAGTGTATGCTAAATGCAAGCAAAAATGCACTGTACTAAATGTTTAATAATAACTTCATTTTATAAAGTTATGAATGTTCAATGTAAGAAATATTTCATATACCCTAGCAGATGGTAGCTTAAAGCAGGCTGAAAGTAAAGCAGAATGTGCTTAAGGCACATTCTGCTTTACTTTCAACCTGCTTTAAGTGGTCACCTGTCTTCAATACTAGAAACAGACTATGGGGCTAATGGGTTCAGTAATAATCTATCATAAACATTGAAAAGAAGCTATTTGGGGAAATTTGTTATGGCAGTTTTCAGATATTGGCACAATTTTTAAAGATTGTTGTCCAATAGAAGGGGAATAACTCAAATCGTCTTATTTCATTTGTGGCTGAGGTCCGTCTGGCATATCAATACTATAATCTAATAACCAAGCTATCATAAATAACAACTCAAAAAGAAGTCATAAAACTAATCCTTTCCCATGAGTTGGTTTGCAATAATTAAGTAGTGTTTTACAAATTTTCATTTATAAAAGAGACTTGCAAAAAAATTTCTTTCTGATCAGATGCTGGGCAATTCTGATCTGGATTCAAACTGTTCATGTCACACTTAACAGATTGTGATTTAACCCATTTGATTTAACCCATTACCCTATAAATAAGCCTTTTTATGCCTTTAATTTACATATATAATTATATAATATGCACCATAAGAAAACAATTCTATAATATCCTATAAAAATTGAAGCTTAAAGTAGAATGAAAGTTATATGGGTTAACTTATTACTCCATAGCCTGTTTCTAATTTTGAAGATAGTTGACCACTTAAAGCAGGTTGAAAGTAAAGCAGAGTGTGCTTTAACTCATTCCCCCATGAATACGCCTTTTTACCCCTTTTATTTTTTCCTCTACTGAAGAAAATACTTCCAATTTTTACAGCCAAGAATATGAACCAGAAGAAATATCTTCTATATCCTAGCAGATGTTAGCTTAAAGCAGGCTGAAAGTAAAGCAGAATGCGCCTTAAGGCGCATTCTGCTTTACTTTCAACCTGCTTTAAATGGTAAAATATCATAAAGACTACAAACAGGCTATGGGGTAATGGGTTAAGGCACATTCTGCTTTACATTCAGCCTGCTTTAAGCTAGCACCTGCTATGAGATAGAAAATATTTCTCATGAAACATATTCATAACTGTACAAAATGGAAATAATTATTTCAGTGGAGGAATGAATTAGAGGCATAAACAGGCATATTTAATGGAAAATGGGTTAAAACTGGAACACCAAACAACTCATATCCTAATAGAAACACAGTTATTGTTATTCAGAAAAGAATGAACCAGAAAATGCCTCTTTCAAGGGCTCCAGATAAGGGGAGTATTTCAAAACTAAAATCGTTATTGCTGCTTTAAAATCCTATGGTGTCACTACTCATTAGAATCGTCTTGCAGAGACGATTCTAATGAGTAGTAACACCATAGGATTTGGTGCTGAAATAAGTTAGAAAATGTTTGATTTGTTTGGACCTAGATAGAGCCTTGCCTCTTTCTACAGGGAAAAAAAATCTTTCATTAATTACAGTTTTCTGATAAACAATCCAATTTCCTGGCTTAGTAAATATAACAGCCTCAAAAGGATAATAATCACCCGAATGCTGGTTAATTCAGCGTCTCCATGGTAACCACAGGGGGGAATCTCCGGTGGAATGGTTTACAAGCTAACAAAGAATCATCAATAAACAGCATGACACCATGTGATAGGAAATGGAAACGGGAATGACAGTAGCACAAATAAGTTTCACAGTATCACGTTAGCTGTTTCTTTGTGCTCCTACATAATGATAACAGGGCTCTAGATAAGAGGGAGTATTTAACAAACCCAACATTTTCTCACTTCAGCACCAAATCCTATGATGTTACTACTCATTAGAATTGTCTCAAAGAGACGATTCTAATGAGTAGTGACACCATAGGGTTTAATTCAGAAATAAAGATATGGTTTTTAAACAACTCCCCTTATCTAGAGCTGTGATTATAAGATATGATGTAATATTCCAACTCCTGGCTGTTATATTATCCTCCTATGTAATTTAAGATAAATTCTTGGCTGTTTCATTAATCTCCACCGTATTTAAATAGATTTTTTTTTTAAATCTCATTAAATTGATAAGTGTAATAGAAAATTGTGAAACTTTTCTTGAAACTGGTAACATGAACAGCAACATGGTAACAACACAAGATCTTCAAGTAAGGTTAAGGCTTGACCACAGGTCAAAGTCAAAGGTCAAGGTCACATGCTCTACTCATTGAGATTGATTAGCATATGAATTTGTGTCACCCTAGCTGCAGTACTAAGGTCTGGGTCCAAGTTTATTAAGCAGTTTCAAGATTTTTTAAGCATTTGATTGGTCAGATTTGAGAACTATATTAGACTCAACCCAAAAGCTTTATAACCTAGGAGCATGGCTACTTTATTGTCATAAAGCAGAAAATATTAATGGAAGCTAGCTTACAGCAGGTTAAATGTGAAGCAGCTTGCTCTTTAAAGAGCTTCCTGCTTTACTTCCAATCTGTTTTAAAAGAATTTCATGCTTTACTTCAAACCTGATTTAAGGTGGTTCGACAGCGGGCGGCCCGCATCTCGAGTTCCGGAAATGCTGAAGACTTTCACCTGATCTTTGCGACACATGCTTATAGTAGAAAATTTAGATAAAGAAAAGTTTGATCTGTTTCAGTGTCTTCTCTGTTAGCCCAGTGGGTACGGTGATTGACTTGCAATCCGAAGGTTCTAGGTTCGATTCCCACTCGCTTCAAAACTTTTTTTTTAACAAATTGTCCGATTTTAGTGACTTGTCAGTTCAACTCAGTGATCAAAGGACAGGCTTTGTTTAGTCTAGTAATAATGAATAATATCAGATGCAAGTAAAGTCAAGTGACAGCTAAATTTGTGAGGATTTATAGCCTATATAACAGATGGCAGCTGAACACAGGACAAAAGTAATGCTAAAAGGTAGATCCTAAAGGAGCTTTTATGCAATACTTTTGTTATGCATTAAGCAGTCACTTGCCTTTAAAGATCTACAGGCTACCGTATTCAATGGTCCCTTATTACAGGTTTGACTTATGGTATTATTTAGAGCTGACGGCATTTTAAAGTTGAACTCAAGGGAGGTTAGTCGTTTTGTGTTAACATTTTGTCAGAATTTCAGGAAATCATGTATAAAATGTAAATTCTACTGTAGATTTTCATTAACTTTTTGTGAATAGTAGAATTAAGTTATATCTATCTAATAAGAGTAAAATTAGTGTATGTTAAACAGCTAGATTTTTTGTAATTTGAGATTTTAAGAATTTGACTTTTTTAAAATATTAATATTTCCAGAAAATATGTCATGAAATACTTTTCTTTGCCCAATATCTTATAGTCTATGTACAGTTTACTTGAATGTACAGAAATTATTGAGTTATATCATTCTATAAAGAAAATATTCCTGTTTATTAAAAAAGGAGCTTTTCTCGACTAAAGGTCCTGTCAGAAAAAAACGGCACTGTAACTTTTTTTTATTTTAACGATTTTTCACTCTCCATATGGTATATTTCAATTTAATCAAGGTTTCAAAGAATTCTGACACAGAATAAGCTGACCCGCGAACCACCTTAAGCGGATGTTTGTCTTCAAAAAGTGAAGCATGTAATGAAGTAGGGGTTATTTTAAAACCACATTATGTGCCTAAATTTGCATTTTGATGCAGAGAGAGATAAGAGGAAAAGCTGGCACAGAAATTCTTCATAAATTCCTTTTTCTGTTTTTCCGCCTCAGAATAATGATATTTCATAAACACACCATGGGAGATGTAAACAAAAGGCCCACAAAAATGGCATAACAAACAGCTCTATGCTAACTGCTTCAGCTTGTTTCTATTTATTTACTATACCCAGGCTTATCACCATTGCTTCTCTGCTTAGGAAGATAAGCTGACAATTTTCCTTGTGAGTGCTGCAAGTTAACCCATTACCCTATATATACCCTTATAATAGTCACACCATAGGATTTGGTGCTCAAATGAGTAATTTGAGCCCCGTTATCTTAGGAAAGTGATAAAAGAAAAGTTTCCCTATCATGATCACATTAAGTGGTCACCTATCTTTATTGAAAGGCTAAGTACATGCTGAACCCATTTAGGTGTACCTCTAGGCAAACAGTTTTGATCTCAGATAGAATATTGAATTAGCTGCAAACAGTTTTGATCTCAGATCAGGCCCCACATTGTGGGGCCTGATCTGAGATCAAAACTGTTTGCAACTAATTTAATATTCTATCAGAAACTGCTAAAACTATTTTGCAAATATTTGAGTTATACCCGCTGCAGACGACATTTCAAAATGGCCGCTATATATTACCCAGCATACAATGGGTTAATGGAAGACAACAGTAATGAAGAAAGCTCCTGCATCACTTTTATCTTGCTTAGTCTAAGGATGAAAGAGTGAATGATTTGATATTTTTTCTGAATTTGTAGCCAATATGACTGTTTAATCAGTCTTTCTGCAGTCATTTGATAAAACCATTCAAATTGATTTTTCTCCGTAATGGGAGGAAACAGATGTGTTCAATGGAACATAAATCTTCTCAAACTCATTTGTGCACTTGTGGCAGAAAAAACGATTATCTGTGCAAACAAATTGGATCCAGATGAGACAGCGCATAATGCGGCGTCTCATCAGGATCCAAAAAGTTTGACACTCTGACCCAATTTTAAAAGGAAATTTTGAAAATTCTAATTTTTAAAACAAGAGCAGACGACAATTGTGGCAGATGAAAAAAATTACCCAGCATGCAAAGAGATAAAGAAAATGTTCTGCTCTATTCATAGCAGGATGTATCATGGATTTACTTTTTTCCAATACCGTCAACAAGCATGTCTTTAACTCTTTGCATGCTGGGAAATATTTTCGTCTGCAACAATTATCGTCTGTTACTGTTCTAAAAACAGAATTTTCACAATTTCTTTTCAAAAACAGGTTCAGAGTGTCAAACAGTTTCAATTCTGATGAGGCGCCGCATTATGCGGAGTCTCATCTGGATCGAAACTGTTTGCAAAAGTAATCATTATTGGACGCTAGTGTGCAAAGAGTTAACTCTTCAACAGCAAGTACATCTAACTGTTGTCTGCTTATAGTTTCAGAAACTTGGTTGTTCTTCTTTATATGGGTTAAAATGTAGTGACCAATCATATACGCCTGATGCAATCAGTGTAGATACAGATCAGATTTCTCCTTCATTATCCCTTTCCCTCTTAGAAGCGCCTTTTAGCTCTTTTAATTTATTCCCTTCCCCCAAGAAATTAGTTCCAATTTATACTGTCTTGAACATGTATCAAAAGAAGTATTTCCTATATACTAGCAGGTGGTAGTTTAAAGCATGCTGAAAGTAAAGCAGAATGTGACTTTAGGCACATTCTGCTTTAATTTCAGCCTTCTTTAAGTAGTCACTTGTATTCAAACTAGAAACAGGCTATTTGAACCCCCTTGCACATTGAAAAAGTTTATTTCAATATTTTTCAATTCAATTTTTTTTTTCAAAATAATTTTACAAATACTTTAACCCATTACTGCATAGCCCGTTTCTACTTCAAAAGACAGATGGCAACTTTAAGTTGAAAGTTAAGTAGATTATGGACCTTAAGGTGCTATCTGCTT
This sequence comes from Gari tellinella, assembly GCA_922989275.2. NCBI lineage: Eukaryota > Metazoa > Mollusca > Bivalvia > Cardiida > Psammobiidae > Gari > Gari tellinella. The sequence goes on from OV277870.1 coordinate 24,721,956, forward strand.
TACATTCAGCCATTTTTTAAGGTACTGCTATGCTATAGAAAGGCATTTTGATTGAGTAATGGCTAAGTGTGATATATCCATTTGAGTATCTGTAATTTTGAGCAGACGACATTTTATCTGGGTTTTCAATGGGTTAACCCATTTTATGTTTGATACACTTTTAGGTGTACCTCTAGGCAAAAGTTATACCTGCTGCAGACAACATTTTAAAATGGCCGCCAAATATTACCCAGCATAAAATGGGTTAAAGTAACCTGGCAACTAAAACTGGAATACAATCTTCACTGTTTACCAATGATATTTTATCAGTGATGCTACATGGCCAGTTATACAGCCCTGTCTGACTATACAATCTACTATGAAACTTGTGTTCACCCTTTACTCCAGAGATATACCTTTTAACGCATTTAATTCCTTCCTCTACTGAAGAAAACATTTTAAATTTAGTTATGAATGTGCTCAATAGCAAATATTTTCTTTGTCCAGGCAGATGGTAGCTTAAAGCAGGCTGAAAGGAAAACAGAATGTGCTTTGCAGCACATTCTGCTTTACTTTCAACCTGCTTAAAGTGGTCACCTCTCTTCAATATCAGAAACAGGCTATGTGGTAATTCAAGGGTTAAGCAGCCACAGTTAGTTCAAAGACACATTGATCACCAGGGTTCCCACAAACATTGCAGGCCACAATTCCCAGACAATTCCCCAACTTTTCCCTGACCATACACAAAACATACAAAATTAACTCATTCTACCTGATACCATAAATGGAGCTCTCTGATCTGGGTCTAAACTGTTTGTATAGGACAGGTGTACTCTTCACAGGTACACTGTTTGTAAATGGCCAGTATACTTGTCGCTAGATATCAATGATGCAGGTCCATGTAGTAACAATTCCAGAGTTGTAAATTTAAATAGCAACTGTTTGGTTCCAGATCACAATAATTCCATGATTTCAGATCACAATAATTCCATGATTTCAGATCACAATAATTACATGATTTCAGATCACAATAATTCCAAGATGACTCTGAAAATTCACTCAACTTGAAGAATCAAAAGCATGCTTGGGTAGATCATTCTCAACTCATTCCCCCCTGAAAACTTTTAACTGAAATCCAAATTTCATCTTAAGTTTAGCCAATTTTTAACAATTGAGTGTTAATGTTAACAATATATTGCAAAATAACAAACAGTGCAGACCCTGATCAGAGCACTCCTGCAGGAATCTACACTGTTTGTATAGGACAAGAGTATTCTTCACAGATACACTGTTTTGTTAATGAGTGTAGTTGTTTGCTTGTTGTTCCACATTACTGAGTGGATGACATCATTAATTAAATGACATCACTATATTTCATGAAATATGTGACATTGTTTTAATAGGTTTATAAACAAAATTCAGTTAGCAAAGTTCATAAATGGGGTTGAAAAGGGCCTCTGGCTGGTAAAAAAAGTAATTACACCAACCTTTGGAATCGTGTACAGGATCAAAACTTTAAAATATGTTTAATTTCCGATTTCTCTATCTAATCCTGTCTTGCGACATCTCTTTGGAATCGTCTTTTCAAGACGATTCCAAAGAGATGTCACAAGACAGGATTAGATGGAGAAATAAATAAAAATTGAGACTTTTATTATCTGACTTATGACATCATTTGTCGTACAAAGTTTTATGAAACGGGCCCCAGGGCTCCAGATAAGGGGAGTATTTCAAAAACTAACATTTTTATTTCAGCATTAAACCCTTTGGTGTCACTACTCATTAGAATCGTCTCTTCGAGAGGATTCTAATGAGTAGTAACACCATAGGATTTGCTGCCTAAATAAATTACTGTTAAGTTTACTTACTCTTAATCGAGGCCCATAGGATTTGGTGCTGAAACAAGTGAGAAAATGTTACTCAGTTTGCTCCCTCTTAACTGGAGCCCTGCAGAATGGTATGGCCAGTGTAGATGGCATATTTCCTTTGACTTAATTCCAAAGGTTGGTGTAACTGATAATAGTGGGTACTTACATTCACTCTGACTGTATCTGTCTTGGACTAGATGCTGGTAGACATTGTCCGGTACCTCAGACACTCGGTAATACCATTTCACCTTCACTACCAGTGTGTCACGTTTTATCTGTAAATAAATGGGGGAACGAAGTTCTAAAAGGTTTCAAAAAGTTTGGATCCATGTATTTTTGTGTTTGATCCACAATAAAACTTACTGCTCAGCTCTTATTTCAGCAAGACTACAAGACTGCGTTCAATAAACGCTTATGCCCCCGGTGGCATCCTTGACAATATATTCTGAATCTTTTCTAAGTCCAAATTAGGTCAAGGTCAAGGTCAAATTGAGCTTGGGTATTACTGGTGGGTTGGTAATGGTCCAAGGCAATAACTGTATAAGTATAGAAGCATTGTAGTAAGTAGTGTTGATGCTAGACGAAACGGTAAAATCTAGTTAACCAAGAAATAGCCCATTCAAAATATTCTAAGTCCAAATTAGGTCAAGGTCAAGGTCAAAATCAAGGTTGGGTGATATTGGTGGATAGGTAATGGTCCAAGGCAACAACTGTATAAGTATCAAAGCATTTGAGTAAGCGGTGTTGATGCTAGACGAAACGGTAAAATCTACTTAACCTGTTACGGACGGACGGAAGGACGGACGGACGGAAAGACGGACGGACAGGACGATTACTATATGCTCCCGCATCTGTCGATGCCGGGGGCATAAAAACTGAGGAACATTTTGAGCAGATGCTTTAACTCTTTGAACCCTAGTCACGCATATATGCATCATTTGCAAACAGTGTACCTGTAAGGAGTATACCTGTCCTATGCAAACAGTGTAGACCCTAATCAGAGGGCTCCATACGGAGCCCTCTGATCAGGGTCTACATTGTTTGTCATTTTGACATATACTGTAAAATCATCCCTAGAAAGTAAAAATGGACTTGATTTAATTTGAAAATAGAATTGTCCATTTGAGGTTTCAGGGAGGAAAGGGTTAATTCAAATTAATGCCATTGACCCTTTACACATTTTTACGCCTTTAAGGTATTCCTCCACTTAAGAAAATAATGCAACTTTACACAGTCATGCATATACATATGTATGTACTATATGAACGATGGTAGCTTAAAGCATTCTTTGGGCGCATTCTGCTTTACTTTCAACATACTTTAATAATCTTAATTGGTCATCCATCTTCAAAACAAGATACAGGCTATTGAATAACTGGTTTAAGTTGCAATTAAGTGGAGGAAAGGGCTTTCATACTTTGTAATGAGTTTCAAGACATATTCAAGATGTAGCGCATGCATTTGTCACACCAATATCGAGGAAGTTACTCAATATTAACCCCTGAAACTTTAAATGGACAATTCTAACATGACACGCGTTTTAGTCACTATAAAAATAGAACAAGGTCATCGTGGTATACCTGAGACGTTTAACAACGCTCTTCTCTACCCGGCTACTCCCGCAGCAGTTATATGACATGACGTGACCTCGTGCATTCATACGTTATGTTTTTTAAATTTCTTACGTTATTCATATAGCCCGTAAATTTTCCCATTCTTCTGTCTTGTTTCATGTAATGTTTGTTCTATGCCAGATTGTGGATCGGTAAATGTAAATTCGCTGTTGGATGTTAGATTCATGTAATGTCGCGGAAAAAGTTATTTGGTCGAAAAACTACATCTGCTGAGGAAATAAGTATGGAACATTTGATTTCCTTTCTAATGAATTTCTTTAAATCTGGTCATGTTAAAATCGAAATAATCTATGTTCTATCGTTGTGAAACGGTATTTTACAACGGTCGGCCGTTGTGGTGCGCAGGAATTGACAACTCAGGCCTTCGGCCTTCGTGGTCAATTGCTGCGCACCACAACTCCCCACCGTTGTAAAATAATGTTTCACAACGGTAGAACATAGATTATTTCTTAAATCTAATATACAATTAAATCTAGACCATTTTTGAATAATTAGGGTGGATTTTAACAATATTTTACAAAGTGACAAACAGTGTAGAACCTGATCAGAGGGCTCCCAAAGGAGCCCTCTGATCAGGATCTACACCGTTTGCATAGGACAAGTGTACTCTCGACAGGTATAGGATTTGTAATGACGAGTATACTCGTTGATAGGGTTCAATGTGTTCAGGTAGTTATAACTACAGCATCTACTTCCCCACTCTTTCTGTCAAGTACTTTCGATACCTAACAGTCTGATACAGACAATATTAGCAACATAACCTGAAGTGCCAATCAGTGCTATAACAATGGCAGCACTTACCATGGTAACTATTTCCAGCCATGTTACTCTGATAGTAATATTTCCCAGTTTTTTGTTTTTTGGTGCACAGTCAGACATTTTCTTAAGCATCAGTGGGTTGTATTTTCCCGTTATGCCAAGTAAAGGACTTAACAGGGTAGTAAATAAGTGTTTGATCAGGATCAAAACTGTCTGTCACTTAGATCCCAATTAACCCACAAATACAACTTTTTAGGCCTTTGATAATAACAATAATAATAAATAGATCTAATTTATCCTGTCATAAATATGTACTGAATGATACATTTTCTATATCCTAGCATTAGGCAGCTTAAAGCAGACTGTAAGTAAAGCAGAATGTGCTTTATGGCACATTCTGCTTTACTTTCAACCTGCTTTAAGTAGTCACATGTCTTCAAAATGCCAGACTGTGGGATAATGGATTAAGTGTTGAAAGAGTTTAAAATGACACTTGGTGGTTTCACATGTATCAACAAAAGGCATAGTCAATACATTGTTCAAACAAGATTTCTGCACATGTTTTAGCCATAACCCTTTGAATGCTGAACATATCTGATACAATTCAAAAACAGCTTAGATCCAGATCTGAAACCAAGTAACATGACATTTGATCTAGATTCATACTAAAATAGTATTACAGGGCTGCAGATAAGAAGGGGTATATTGAACAAATCCAACATTCTCACCCATTTCAGCATCAAATCCTGAGGTGTGACTACTTATTAGAATCGTCTCGAAGAGACGATTCTAATGAGTAGTGACACCATAGGGTTTACATCAAAAATAAAGATTTTTAGGTTTTGAAATAACCCCTTATCTGGAGCCCTGTTATTAAATATACTTTTTTTCCACAGCACAAGTCAAATATACTTTTTCCCTTAGTAGCACAGTAAGGGTTTTATATGATCAAGTGATTTAACTCTTTGCATGCTGGGTAATGTTTTTCGTCTGCAACAATTGTCTTCTGCTGCTGTTCTAAAATTAGCATTTTCAAAATTTCTTTTAAATTCAGGGTCAGAAAGGCAAACAGTTTGGATCCTGATGAGACGCCGTGTTACGCAGCTTCTCAACTGGATCCAAACTGTTTGCTAAGGATATAACTGTGATGGATATATCCGCCGGTTAAGTCAGAGTACAGAATTTATAACAGAAACCAGAGATGTCCCAGTGAGCCTTGTTAACATTCATTTTATCATTAAACACACAGCTTAGCCTTTCTGCCCGCTTATATATATTCCTATTTTAATGGCTTTTACAAACAGCTTGAATCTAGATAAGATGCCTAGTTGCTTATACCCAGTATCCTAACACTTTGAAAATCAGATTATACATACAAAGAAATAGGGAAGGAGAGTCAAAGTAATTACTGAAAACGTAATTTTTTCAAAGACGACAACTTGTTTAATGTTCAGTGAGCTGTATTTTTTATTAACACTAAACATGCTAGCAGAGAAATTTACATTTGCAAAAAGTTTTGATCCTGATGAGACGCCAAGTTACTCGGCGTCTCATCAGGATCCCAAGTGTTTGTTACTCTGATCATATTTTGAAAAAGAAATTTTTAAAAATTCTATTTTTAGAACAGAAGCAGACGACACTTGTAGCAAACAAACAAAATTACCCAGCATGCAAAAGGTTAAAGGAAATTTGTTGAGCATGAAAAGGGTTAAACAGCTTGTTTATTTCCCATGAGCATCTGTGTGTGTATGTCAACTAACTTCTATCACGAAAAATCTACTATTCCAGCATTAACTCTTCTTTTCTAGTATTTAACCCATTACGCTATAGATATGCATTTTTATGCACCTGACTTATTCCTCCATTGAAGAAAGTAGTTCAGATTTATACAGTCATGAATATGTATCATACTAAATATTTCCTAAATTCTAACATATGGCATAATTTATGTTAGAATTTAAGAAATATTTAGTATGATACATATTCATGACTGTATAAGTCTATTATGGTAGCTTAAAGCAGGCTGAAAGTAAAGCATAAAGTGCCTAAAGGCACATTCTGCTTTACTTTCAACCTGCTTTAAGTTGTCACATGGAACATACTATGGAGTGCCTAAACGCACATTCTGCTTTACTTTCAACCTGCTTGAAGTTGTCACAAGGAACAGGCTATGAGGCAAATAGAACAAACCCAGATCCTAAGCTCCTTCATGAGCTTTCCATTCTGTGTCTGCATTGTTTCCAAGAAGTGTCAATAGTAATTATGATAAGAAGATCTGGATCAGAATTAAGAGCTTTACTCACCACACTGAACTCCTGGATAGCACAGATGAAGTAAGGCTGGTTGGGCTTGTTGTTCTCGATGTATACATGGTCTGAAAAAAAAACAAGGATTATTGCTTGTTATTTATGCTTTTCTGTGGATTACCACGATATAGCAGTGGATGATCACTTGGTAATCCACTGCAGTGGATTATCACCAATCGCTTTTATTATGAATTTTCCCCGTAGGGCTCCCCAAGAATCGTAGTCAATCGTGTCTTATCGTTAAATTCCGGCAGTCTGATTTGTCGCGAACAACTCACCGGAAGAGCACGAATCCAAACTCGGGAGCAACGAAGTCATTCGGATGACGTCATTATACCGCCAACTGTCACGCACATGTGTTCGACATAAAACGTGGGGCTCAACACGGGATAAATAATGTACGTTCGCTTTCAATTTTTAAACAATTTCGTTTAAAAGTGGCTTAAAAGCATAAATAAATAGAATAACTGTGTTTTTTCAGTGTAAGATCGAATTTAATCCATTTCATGAACATCAGACTGTTATATTTTCACTCGTGGCTTCGCCACTCGTGAAAATATAACGTCTGATGTTCACTCAATGGATTAAATTTCGATCTTACACTGAAAAAAACAGTTATCCTCTATGCACTATATATGAGCCACATATTGACAATGAGGGCGTTGAAAATAAATTGGAAATTGATTTCAATATGGTGAAAGCAGTTGGCACAGACCAAATGTGTTCATCCGGGTCTACACTATTTACCAAATCAGGGATCCAGATAAGGGGGATATTTCAAAAACTAAATCTTTATTTCTGCTTTAAACCCTATGGTGTCACTACTCATTAGAATCGTCTCGAAGATACGATTCTAATAAGTAATAACATCATAGAATTTGGTGTTGAAATACTGTATAGCTGGTATTTTCTGCGGGGTAGAAATTTCTGCCATTCTGCGGTTCCATCATCGGATCGCAGAAAAAAAATCGGCAGAATAAAATGACCATACTATTTTATCACGTAAAAATAATAAATAATCCTCCAGTAGCTTCTTCGATAAGTGATCGGTCTGTGCACTCACTCGGACATTTGTTGCTTTCAGATCATATTATAATAAGTTAATAACCACAGAACATACTTACTCGGCAACTTAGACCAGTAAATTTGTATTGTTATTTTAATTATTATTAAATTTCCTTATTTTAGATGCTGGAAAACCCCATGCAAATCGTATTTAAAATGTACCGATAGCAGAATTTTATTATGCTGCTTTCAGAGAAGCGCAGAAATAAAAACAGTAGAATATAATTCACCCTGCTTTTTCATGAAATCGCAAAATATTATGACAGCAGAAAATACCAGCTATACGGTAAATGAGAACAGATTTGTGCAGTTTACTCCCTCTTATCTAGAGCCCTGAAAATATACATTTACTGGTTTACAGAATAGAAAGGATTAATAACTAAAGTTACTGTAATCAATGTAGTAATGTTAGCCTGTTAAGTTGTCTCTCATTCTTTAACATGTAGTAAAAGTAATGCAGAAGGCTCCAAGAAGCCTACACTGGTAAATAATAACATTGCATATAATATATATTTATACCATTATGCAGCAATTGAGCCTGTAAATTGTTTTATTGTATCATCATTAACACACACTTACCAAATGGATGATAAATGACCCCTCTTTCTGTTGTGAAGGAAGTGATCTTGTCCCCTTTCATAGTCAGTGACCCCGACGACCTTCCCCTCTTACTCTTACGTTTCACTTTCACTCCGAGCCCGTCCTTACTGTCCTTCTCCCATGCTCCTTCTTTGAAGTCCTCCTTTGCCGACTGCGAATCCTCACCACCATATTTATCGTCTAGGTCCGATCTTTCCGTTCCTGACTCCATGATTCTCCAAAGGCCAGCTAGGGTGGCCAGTGGGCTTAATTTGTTATGTTACCTGTATAAGAAAGTATAAGTAGAATCAGTTTGTCTTATATTTTTTACTTTGTAACTTATACAATAAATAAAGACAGGGCTCCAGATAAGAGGGACTCAACAAATCTAGCAATTTCTCCTTCATTTCAGCACAAATCCTATGATGGTACTACTCATTAGAATCATTTCAAAGAGACGATTCTAATGAGTAGTGCCACCATAGGATTAAAAGGTAAAATAAAGAATTTAGTTTTTGAATTACTCCACTTATGTTAACAGTTATGTTACCTATATTAGAAAGAAAGTATAAGTAGAGTCAGTTTGTCTAACTCTTATACAATAAACATTGAAATGACAGAATAATAAGCATTTGGACTACAGTAGAGAATCTGTTATTCTTTCCCGTTTAAACGCAAACGTACGCAAAGCACTAAAACGTAGAAAAGAACAAATTTTGGACAATTCTGATAATTCTTGTTTATCTTGGTGGCAAACAGTTTGGAGCCTGATCAGACGCCGGGTTACCCGGCGTCTGATCTGGCTCCAACTGTTTGCACTGCAAATAATAGTTTTAGCGTAAACCCGTTTATTGGGAAAGAATTACAGATTCTCCACTGTATGATATTTTTACAGGAGTGCACTCTTCTGACAATTCTAATGAGATGAAATAATAGTGTTTAATGCAGAAATAAAAGATTTTAGTTTTTGAAACACTTCCCTTATCTGGAGCCAAGGGATGTATCATATTTTGTTACCTAGAAACCAAAATTAGCCGAATCTGAATTAAAAAATCGCTTTCCTTGTCTGAAAATTTTTGTCTGAGAGATTGCCCAAAGAAATTTTCTTTTGGTGTTCTCAAGTCCTACCTAACAGATCACTGAAAAGATGTACAAATAAACATGCTGTATTGAGTAACCTTACTACAAGGAAGCATACATGAAATCAGGGATTGCTGCTTAAAGACTTGTCCTCAGTCCATTGAGGGACCACCAGCATATTGTTCTGGAGGTGTCAATGTAACTGTAAAGCATGTGCAATACAATCTCAGTTTACCTGGTGAGGTCCAGATTATACCATGCTCTAGTGATTTTCAATGGTTATTTCTAACCAAACTATCAAATATAAAGGTCCTGTCTCACATAAGACGGTTCAATGGTTCAATATGCACAAGACCCATGCTTTTTGCAAGGAAATTGACAGTAATTAATCTGGCAAGGCGTTATGACCAAAAGGTCGTCAGGAGATGTCTTTAAATGCTCTTTAAAAGTAATACAGAGAGTTCCTGCAGCTGTCTGTTTTATTTATATTCTGCATTTAGCAGCCACCTGTACAAAAAACTTCTTATGCGCATGGCGTAGCATGGTCGCTTAACTCTTTCCTCCCTGAAACCTCAAATGGACAATTCTAGTTTTTAATTTAGTCCAGTCCATTTTTGACTTTGTAGGGTGGATATTTACAATATATGTCAAAATGAGAAACAGTGTAGACCCTGATCAGAGGGCTCCTTATGGAGCCCTCTGATCTGGGTCTACATTGTTTGCATAGGACAAGTGTACTCCTCACTTGTACGCTGTTTGTAAAAGACGCTTATATGCGTGACTAGGGTGCAAAGAGCTCTCAGCATGCAAGCGGTGAAACAATGATAACCTTTGCAAACAGTTTGGATCCTGATGAGATGTTGCATTATGCGGCATCTCATCAGGATCATAATTGTTTGACACTCTGACCATGTTTTGAAAACAAATTTTTGAAAATTCTATATTTAGTACATTAGCAGACGACAATTGTTCCAGACGGAAAAATTACCCAACATGCAAAGAGTTGATACGGGATTGACTGTGTTTCTTACCAAACAGCAATTCATTTTGGTAATATGAGACGGCTACTGATGATGAAAGATTGTTTTATTTTTGTTTACCAGACAGTTTGAAAATTTCCCAATTAAAACCACAAACATTTTGGCGACATATTTAAGGTTGTATGACTAATTCAGCTAAATTTATTAAAAGGCAAACAGAAACAAGGAAACTAGTTCAGGCCTCCTGATAAAACGGTGTAAAAGTCAAATAAAATAAAGATTTCTACGTCCTGAGGCTCCTCTTCATATTGTATGTTGAGAATACTCATTCAGGGCTCCAGATAAGGGGAATATTTCAAAAACTAAAATCTTTATTTCTGCCTTAAACCCTATGGTGTCACTACTCATTAGAATCGTCTGGAAGAGAGGATTCTAATGAGTAGTAACAACATAGAATTTGGTGCTGAAGTGAGAGAGACAATTTTAGATTTGTTCAATTTACTCCCACTTATCTGGAGCCCTGCTCATTAGAATAATCATTAGAATAGTCTCTTCGAAACAATTCTAATTTAATACAATGTCATGCAGTTTGTCATATGGGGATATAAGGAGTGAGTATTTGAAATGCCGCTCTTATCGGAAGCTATGAGATACTAAGGGCTTTCCTTATCAGAAATTAGCTCTAATCTAATGTATATATCTTTAGCCCCTGACATGCCGAAATAAAAATTAAAAATAAGCTTTAAAGCTGTCAAAGTTCAATTGACAATGAGTATGTATCATAAAAAATATTTTCTATATCCTCGCAGACTGATGGTAACTGAAAGCAGTCTGAAAGTAAAGCAGAATGCACCTTAAAGCAAATTCTGCTTTACTTTAAACCTGCTTTAAGTGGTCACCTATCTCAAAAGCTAGAAACATGCTATGGAGGAAATGGTTATTTATTTATATAAGACTTTATCTCCCTATAGTAAATATCCCAAAATGTTAAAGACATTAACTGTTTTAACCACCCCTACATTCAGACACATAACACTTACATCACACAAGATTCATTATCTAATAGTTATCATTCCAGGCTCATTGATAACCTAGCACGACATATTAACAATAATGCTACCCAAAAATTACAATGAAATACCTGGCAAATTAATTACTCACTTTCATCATGAAATCGTGACACCAAGCTACAGTCGAACTTCAATATCTTGAACTTATTCAACATATTTCGACAGCATGGCTGCCATTTCTCCGGATTTTTCCTAAATCTTTGGATTATTTTCCAGTACATAGTAATTTAAAGCAGGCTGAAAGTAAAGCAGAATGCGCCTTGAGGCGCATTCTGCTTTACTTTCAACCTACTTTAAGCATCACGTGTCTTAAAAACTAAAAACAGACTATGGGTAAAAGGTATAATTCGAAAGATCGCGATTGAAAAATTGAAAATTTTGAAATCTTAGGATTTTTTTTACCAATTTATGGCAGTCCTGCGACAGTTGGATTTCATTTGTACCTGATACTTACCCACGGTTCAACTTCATAATACTCCCTGTATTACAGGGCTCCAGATAAGAGGGAGTAAACTGAACAAATCCATAATTCTCTCAATTCATTTCAGCACCAAATCCTATGATGTAAATAGTAGAGGTGTGCGGTTTAACCGGTGCACCGGTAAACCACGGTACGAAACGGCCGTGGTACGAACCATGGTTTTTTCCGAGAAGACCGGTTTTTTACTTGTAATTTCATAGATGTTTTTTATTGAATAAAAAACGGACAAATAATAAAAATAGTATGATTTAAGATGAAACTAAAGCCTTACCTTGATAAATACATTAAATTGTGGAAGTGTTTATCCTTGTTAAGACTTGGAGGATACTTTCGTCCCGATTCAGATCTTATTCTGACGTTATCCCGGGTCATGCCAATAGACCCATTTTCAATGTGATATTGTCAACAAAAAATCCTATTCTCGTAAAATTTAATTTCTTATTAGGCTGCAATTATTTAATAAAGGCTATTTTTATCATTATAAACCGACTGTCAACTGAAATGATCATTTTAAATCGTATCTGAAGTGGTTGTTTTTTTACCTAGCTTCGAAGCTTCGATTGTACAATAAAGTAGATTACTTACTTTTACAACGATAACATCCGATTCACACCGAATGACGTTGCCTATGAGAAACGCTTGCTGATTGGTTATGTTGCACTACCTACAGTAAACAGCCGGATATTTGACCAATCGTATTTGTCGTACAGTTAATACATTCATTGTTCGGAAAATAACAAACAATTGAATGACAGCCAAAGCAGACTTTTGATAGATTGACGTCGGGTTTCGCCATAAAACAAGGTTAAATAAAATTGACAACCATTCTTTTGTTTATTTTGCATTAGTTCTTATTACGTTGTCATTTGTGTTCGTGCATGTGATGAAGAAAGAAACCCCACTGCCGATAATAAATGAAAGTGAAGTCCGGCGTTATCTATGGGTAGAAATAGATAGAATGACAAATCCATTCATTCACGGTGATGGGTTTTCAACGTAAATAGTTGGGTTTGATGATTTTCTAAAGTTGTATTTCAGAAACAGTTTGATAGTTACAACTGTTTGTGGGCAGTTACTCGTTGATATTTTTATTGCTTGAACGTGAACATTCAGTACCCAGCTCTAGGAGCTATGTCCATATCCCACCCTGTCTATTTGATAGTAGGTTTAAATGGCGGTTAACCGTGGTACATACCGTGGTATTTATCTAAAAACCGTGGTACACCCTGGTTTTTTATTTTCCGCGGTACCCACCTCTAGTAAATAGCGTCTCTGATAAAAGGGAGTAAACTGAACAAGAACATATTTAGGCACCAAAGCTTATGGTGTTACTACTCATTAGAATTGTCTCAAAGAGACGATTCTAATGAGTAGTGACACCATAGGGTTTAATGCAGAAATAAAGATTTTAGTTTTTGTAATAATCCACTTATCTGGAGCTCTGATAATATGTATGGAATTGAGTTAAATTAGTTTGAGATATCCAAGTTGACTGTACTTATGCAAGTTACAGGCAAATACAAAATACACAAGCATGCACAAGCAACCCTGTATTCCAAAAGGTTCCATGGGTAGGGAATATACACTGCAGTTAACAGTACTTATAGTTAACCTTTTTCCTCCAAAGAAGCTTGTTTCTCCAAAATTCCAATGTTAACTGCTAAGAAAACCTTTACTCTGATAGTTTTTATAGACACACTTGTCACAGCTTACGGCATGATGAAACTAAAGCAGATAACTCCTAAAATAGCTTTTCTGATTACTTTCATATTACCAGTATTCACACCATCAGTGATACACTAAACATACTATATATGTATGTACATGTATATGTACTGTATCATATTGATATTGATAAATTTGTACTGCAGACTATTAACCCTAATACCTGATAGCCTATTTTTAGAATTGACGATAGGTGCCCACTTAAAGCAGGTTGAAAGTAAAGCAGAATGCCCCTTAAGGCGCATTCTGCTTTATTTTCAGCTTGCTTTAAGCTTTTGTGTGCCAGCTTATAGAAAACATTCCCTATAATATATATTCATGACTGATTAAATTGGAACTATTTTCTTCAGCGTAGGAATAAATTATATTCGCTAAAAGGCGCTTTTATGTGGGAAAGGGTTAACCCGTGTTGTGCTGGAACAAGATATACCCTTCAGTTGCAAACAGTAAAGACCCAGATCAGAGAGCTCCTACTTTGAAATATTTCTAGGTTTGATTTTCATGTTATCGAAATTTAATTGAAAAAGTTTACTTAACCCATTACCACATTAATACACCTTTCATTGGTACCTCCACTGAAGATAACAGTTTCTATATTTTAGCAGATGTTAGCATAAAGCAGGCTGAAAGTAAAGCAGAATGCACCTCAAGGTACATTCTGCTTTACTTTCAACCTGCTTTAAATGGTCCCCTATTTTCAAAACTAGAAGCAGGCTATGCATGCCAGGCCTATGGGGTAATAGATTAAGAGAGTTAAGAGTTGTAACCGAGGTTTTTCTCTAGATTCATCTTTTTTGTTGTCACCTGTCTTAGCCCATTATCCAAATTATATGCCTTATATGACTCTTAATTTATTCCTCCACTGAAGGAAACTATTCAATTTATAGTCATTTATATGCAGCATAAGAAATAATTTCTACATCCTAGCAGATGCTGATTGGTTGCTTTTTTAAAGCAGGGTGAAAATAAAGCAGAGTGTGCCTTGTGGCTCATTGCGATTTACTTTCACTTTCAACTGCTTTCAGTCATAACGTGTTTTCAAAATCAGAAATAGGCTTAATGGGGGGAATTGGTTCATTTTAAAGACTATTCATTTAAATATTAATTTGTCTGCATGCTTTAATTCTTAACCCTTTACCCCATAGACTGTTTCTAAATTTGAAGATAGACAACACCTTAAAGCAGGTTGAAAATAAAGCAGAATGTGCCTTAAGGCACATTCTGCTTTACTTTCAACCTGCTTTAAACTACTATCTACTAGGACATGTAAAATATTATTAAGATACATATAAATGACTGTATGAAATGGAACTACATGTATTTTCTTTCATGCAGGAACATATGAAAGGCGTAAAAAGGCATATTTATGGGGTAATGGGTTAAACTGTTTTTTAAAAACAGTATACTGTTCATCTTTAAGATGATTTTTTTTTATTCATAAATTTATTCTACATTATTTAAAAATATTCATACATTCAATTGATCCTCCTTTTACATCTCATCTTGGTCTTCACTGTTTGAGAGTGTGTAAGCCCTTTGAACCCTTGTGACGCATATTTACGCATTTGTTGCACCCAATTTACCTGCCAGGTCTAGAGTATTCTATTTTATAATTCATGAATTTATTTTACATTATTTCAAAATGTTCATACATTCAAATGATCATCCTTTTATTTCTTATCTTAGTCTTCACTGTTTGAGAGTGTGTTAGCGCTTTGAACCCTTGTGACGCATATTTACGTATTTGTTACACCCAGTTTACCTGCCAGGAGTATATCTACACCTGTCTTATGTAAACAGTACATGTAGGGAGCCCTCTGATCAGGGTTTGCACTGTTTGTCATTTAGCAATAAAATCAACCGTAAATAGTCAAAAATGAACTAGACATAATTAGTCATTGGACTTGTCCATTAATAGTTTCAGGAGTGAATGAGTAAACAAGTATGTAAGGAGTGTCCACCTCTAATTGGTCAATGGCCGCATTTACTGATTTAACAACTGTAAAAAATGATAATTATGCTTTATTTACCTTACTAATTATATATTAATGTAATTTGAACAAAGAAAGTAACATTTGATCATGAAAATTCCATTTAAATCGATCCGCTGTTTGTGTCAAAATCGAGTGATTCATACATGTACATAAAAAATCTTGAGCAATGTACATGAAAATGGCCGAGTTGTCTCCCTTCAAATCCGGCTGCCACTTAGCTTGTGAACAATAAATAAATTGTAATTAATTGTCCGTTAAAAAAGACAATGGCATTCATAAATTGGTACGTGTTTAGCTGAAACAGTTTTATCCTTGTCTAAAACTGAACTCTCGGCACTGGCGCATGATGCATTTTCTCACACGGGGTCACAATTGTTATTATTCGGTGCAGGTTCCCTTATTTTTAAACGGAATCTTTTGTTTGAAGTCTCCATGTTCAAATCAAAATACAACATTATGTCACAACAACTGCATGCAATCAACACTTGTATCAATTAATAAGCAGCGACAGTACTTAGTGAGAAATATTCATTCACTTACATGAGCTATTTACGTGGAAATCTGCATGTCAAAATTTTGACATAAATTTGTCAACTTTCCAAAATCCGCCATGTGCCCCACGCTTATCTCCGCCCACTTGAAATGGACCAATGAGATCGCACATTGAACTTAACTGACTGAATGACAAGGGAGATAATGACTCCTGATTTTAACAATTAAAATCATACTTATGTCCCTTCCTCAGTTGTAAGACAACACTAAATGGGATAACGCATACAGGTGTGTGTTGTAGGCCTACGGAGGGAGTTGTTATAGGGAGGGAAATTGGCGTACATTTGCAAACAGCTGCTTCTGACTCGGGTTCAAGATTTTCCCCCGTTAATTATGTGTTTGGGGTTTTTTTTCTGAAAAAACAACACCCATGAAATAGCCTTTGTAAGAAAAACAGCATACAACATTTTTAAGCAGACGATATTGCAGCAGAGACATCGTTAGACATAATTGCCTTGGTAACAGTGCAAAGCGTTGTTGGGAGGAGGGATTCGTTGTTCGGAGGACAGTTGAAGGGAGGGAGCAGTCAGCAAGCATTACAGTCAATCTCGTACAAAACGACTATCGTTTTAGGTAGGCCTACAGGGCTGCCATTTCTCCGGATTTTTCCTAAATCTCCGGATTTTTTTTTCTAGTACATGGTAGACTAAAGTAGGCTGTAAGTAAAGCAGAATGCGCCCTAAGGCGTATTCTGCTTTACTTCCAGCCTGCTTTAAGCAGCCATGTGTCAATAAAACTAGACACATGCGATGAGGTAAAGGCACGATTCGTAAAATCTCACTTGAAAAATGCATATTTGGAAATCTTAGGATTTTTCATGTCAACTTATGGCAGCCCTGGGCCTACCTATTTAGACAGGTGACTGATTGCAGGTTAAATGTAATACATGCACTGGAAGCATATGTAGGAGCAACGACATGGGTCTTCCAAACCGAGTGGTTAATTAATAAGGTTGAGTGTGGTATCCTATTTTAACCAATTGCCGCATAAACACGTTCTTTTATGCCTCTAAGGCTCTATTAATCCATTCGTGTGCCTTCAACCCTCCACCCACAGGGAGCATCGACAAAAGGCCACAACGTTCGGTATATACCCCAGGTCTGCCTGACCCAGACAACGAAGGCGTCATTCTTCCCCATTGCATCCCAGGGCTGCCATAAATTGACATGAAAAATCCTAAGATTTCCAAATTTGCATTTTTCAAGTGCGATTTTACGAATCGTTCCTTTACCCCATAGACTGTTTCTAGTTTTGTTGACATGCGACTACTTAAAGAAAGCTGTAAGTAAAGCAGAATGCGCCTAAAGGAGCATTCTGCTTTACTTTCAGCCTGCTTTAAGCTATTATAAACTGGGGAAAAAATCCGAAGATTTAGGAAAAATCCGGAGAAATGGCAGCCCTGGCATCCACCCTGTGGAACAGACTGCCACAGAGCCTTGTCAGCGGCACCAGCCTGGAGACCTTCAAGGCTGGCATATAGACAGCCTTCCAGTAATCCTCATCAAATTCATTTTTTTATCCTGCTTTTAACTTTGGACCCTCCGTACGTCATACTTGTATTGTACATACCATTCACATATTTTGGTGCGAGTATGCCTGCAGTGTGCAGCCCTGTGCGACATTACGAAGAAGAAGTATATATATGACTTCGACCAACCGTAATGTCTGAGCAAACAGTGTAGACCCTGACCAGAATGTTCATCAGCAGTAGTCTGATCAGGGTCTACAGTGTTTCCCATTTAGTCTGCACCATTCAGGGCTTCCATGGATAAGTTGACATGAAAAATCCTAAGATATCCAAATTTGCATTTTTCAAGTGCGATTTTACGAATCGTACCTTTACCCCATAGCCTTTTTCTTGTTTTGTTGTCATGCGACTACTTAAAGCAGGCTGTAAGTAAAGCAGAATGCGCCTTTGGGCGCATTCTGCTTTACTTTCAGTCTGCTTTAAGCTACCATGAACTGGGGGAAAATCCGGAGATTTAGGAAAAATCCGGAGAAATGGCAGCCCTGACCATTTTTGACAAACACTGTGTGGTTAAAGGAATTTGTTCAATCAGTTGTTGAATGAAAACTATAAGTGAGTAAAAAAAAAGTTGGATTGGTTGGTTACGCCCCAGAGGGAGAGAGGGGACGTATACAGAAGAAATCGGGTAGGATTTCCTACTCTTATTCGCTGGTTATTTCGGGTACCCAATGTCAAAGCACTGATTAATACTCGTCCATAGGATTAAATGTGTTACCTTACATGTTACCTTACCTTGTATAACAATGTACTCGTATGTATGTACAGTGTGCCTCGATATGGCCCTGTGCTTGAGATGACGATGAAGCCATAGGGGTCCGGCTCCAATTTTTTTTAAATATTCTTTTTGGTCTACTGTAGTGCTAGCTCTATCATATATAACAAGAAATATCTTTAAAAAAGATATTCGGCGAAATGGGTGGTGAAGGTAATGCTGTATATGGAATTGATTTTATCCAAGTTGCAATAAATAGGATGGTAAATCAGGATATTAAGCTTAATATTTATCTAATAAGACACGCGCAGTAATCTACGACCACATACATATAATCAAAGACTGAAGGTCTTGAGAGTCGCCAAGAATGAGTTTTTGCAAATTTCCACTTCCATCTTTATAAGCCAATTGAATTGCACTTACTTCTTCCTAGGATGTGACAGAAAGTGATGAGAATTTTTAAAGACAGATCTAGATCACGGAATTATACTTCCATGTCTAGATCTACGTGTATAATTTTTATTTTGTAATTTGTAGATACCATAAATTACTAAAATTCGTATGTGTGTGCTCTTTTGTTAGTTGTTTATACTTTAAATATGGTTTGATTGTTTAAATATTCTGAATCACCTGATTTTGATTTGAGATTTTTGGAAAGCACCCCCGAAATATGCCGAATATGAATTGTTTGAAACGACCCCTCAAATGAGAAATTCATGTTGCCACCGATAAATAAACTTCAAGAATTCGTGTATGGAATTTGTCTTGTAGAGTTAGTTCTATGTTCTGATTTATTATAATATCTACAAAGTGTAGCAATGTACGTTTTAGGTATCTACGTGTTGTTGGGTAGAGATTGCGATCGCGTTAAAAAAATCACGGTTTGTTTACATTTGAGGTCACAGAGTTGCGCATGTGCTGGAGGAAAACGGTGTTAACACAAAAAATACCCATCGAAATCTTTTCGATATCTAGGTTAAATTCAAACGCCAGTTTTCTTGTAATCTCACTGAATTGTTACTGCTATTCTTTCTTTTTCATATACTTGGTACTAGATTAAAATTATGATCAATTCTATTATGAACAATTTCGTTCTGATTTGCAGAACGCATCAAATCATTGCCGAACTTGAGACAATATGTCATATCTTAAAATAGAAACACTATGTCATTCAAATCACTACCTAACGGTCGGGACACGTACAATTTCTCGGTTATAACTCACTAGCAGTAGCGGAAAGGCGTGTTTACTACTGGTACCGCTACATAGCAAATCAGCCTATAACAGTCTGTGTCTCTTATTTTACAAATTTGTAAAAGTCAGTAGTCAAGTCTAACCGCTACCCAATCAGACTATTCGATTTTAAGCACGTGTCCTTAAGCTTTCATTTCTGGTCATTCACGATTGGTTGGGCCATATAAGGTTTGAGGCTCAATGAGAAATCAGACAGCTACGCCGAAAAAGAATATAACATTCGTGTTAATAATTTATTGGATTTATCAAACTCGTCGTTTTAGAAAACGATAAAAACTCGGCAAAGCCTCGTTTTTATCGTTTTCTAAAAGACTCGTTTAATAAATCAAATAAATTATCAACACTCATGTAATATCCTATATTTATAAGATAGAACTAGCACTACAGTAGTCCAAAAAAAGGTGGGTTTTTGTGTGTGTGTGTGTGTGTGTGTGGTTTTTTTTTTAACCGGACACCTATGGATGAGGCTTGGTCGACAATACAATGTTTCGCAATGCCATAAGTTTAGGTTTCTCATGGCACAGCTCAATTTTGTTTCAGCTTTAGTTGAAGTTTGTCATATAACAAAATTGTAATTGTAATAACGTTAGCAAGACTTCCACCCCTTCACTGCCTTGCTCCGAGTACAATACTTATTTGCAAACAGTTTGGATCCTGATCAGACGCAGCGTAACGCGGCGTCTGATCAGGATCCACACTGTTTTACACTCCTTTTAATATTTCTTAAGTCAAAATACCTAGAAATTAATTTAAGAAATAAAAGCAGACGACAATTGTTGCCAGGATTAACTGTTTGCAGTCTCGGGGTCTAATACCTTTTTAGTGCTGGATGTAAAATACAGCACTTTAGATACCATTTCTGAAAATTACGACCAGATTGCGTAGCGATTTTTTTTGAAAAACTACTTTTCCTTCTTAATTCTATATCATTGGGTGATTCGGCTGTTTACCGTTATTGAGCCCAGGCTGTGATTTGGTCTAAAAGTGTATGCGTGTACACTTTACCGCACAGTTCCAAAAATAGTTCGCAGTAAATCTATCACAGGACAATTTACCCACGCAATCTGTAGATAATGTAGTTGTTTTCTCAAGTCAAAAACATTTAAATAATTAAAAGAATGCATTTAATAATGTTACAATAATGCTATTCTTTCGTCAAAATTAACTGTACTAAAGTTAATGAATCTTCGGAAATTACCGATTCAGAGCTCACTGTACTTTCTCCAGGCCCCTTATAATACTTAGCTCAAAATAGGCAATATTTGCAAACAGTTTGGATCCTGATCAGACGCAA
Organism: Gari tellinella; assembly: GCA_922989275.2. Lineage (NCBI taxonomy): Eukaryota > Metazoa > Mollusca > Bivalvia > Cardiida > Psammobiidae > Gari > Gari tellinella. Next base: position 24,742,816 of record OV277870.1, read on the forward strand.
CATAATGCTGCATCTAATCTTGATCCAACCTATTTGCCACTCATTTACATACTTTACATTTTCTTTATTGATTTTTTGTACATTTTTCACATACAGTAGGTTTTAAACAGACATCATTTCAGTATAATAAGGGTGACCAGTAGCTACTTGATTCTACTGCAGCTATTGCATAATATTTGACCTCAGCGAATGACCAACAGAACTGGCGGTGTCTGCTGAACATGTTTTCTGCTAAAATTTAGAAATGGTTCAATGTGCTTCATACTTACAGAAACAGGACCAGTAAGTGCTCCTCTGACAGTTATGTAATTATGTCTTATCCCATATTTATACATATCTTTAATATTGGTATTGTCAGAGTTATCTGTATGCCTTGTCATTTTTTCTTGTTCATGAGATAATTCCAATTCTGCTGAGGTTAGTTAGCTCATTCCTCCATAGATACTGATGTTTGTTAACCCATTACCCCATAAATATGCATTTAACGCCTTTAACTTATTCATCCACTGAAGAAAATAATTCCACTTTATACAGTCATATAAAAGTGTAAGATAAGAAATAAGTTTCTATATCCTAGTAGATGGTAGCTTAAAGCAGTTTGAAAGTAAAGCAGAGTGTGCCTTAAGATCGTTTGCTGTCTGTTTATGTTTCAGTCCAGTTCTGACAGTACCTTCTTCATATAAAAAAGATTCAAACCAGAAACATTCGAAGAAAAATCCCATATTATTCACCATTTCAGATAAATAAAACCTCTAATCATCCAGCACTATCCGTCCTCTCAGGCCTTTCATTTCATATGATAACCAGGGGAACAGGAGCATTTTGTTTGAACATTATTGAAAAGCTTTTAGAATTGTATTGATGGTAATTTATTCACATAGGCTAGAATAAAACCAAGTTAAGATTGAAATCGAATTGTTACTTTTATTCGTCAGTTTACCGGCAACAAATTAATTTAAGGTCGTTTTTTGCTTCATAACTTTTTGACTCACCCTGGAGAAACCTGTTTAAAGTAAAAGTAGGTTTGTATATATGACAGCGGTGATATGTCGAAGGCCAATTTTCATTGTATGGCACAATAATAGACTCCCACGTGAGAGTCAACTTTGTATTTATACTCAACAAAAAAAGTTAAGGAATCTTTAGAAAATCATCACACAAAAGTACACCGAAACTAACCATTATCATTTTATTTATTTATTTGATTAGATACATGTCATTGCTTGAAGAAAATGTTTCCTTTAGTTTGATATCACTTATACCCTTGCTGTAGCACTGTTTCAACTAACCTAAGGGTCAGTCATTTTTCACAAAATTAGTGTCTACAGAGTAATTCCTCTTGCTATGCAAAACACATGAATGAGTCGTGAGTTTTTATAAAGTGAAATTCAGTTCTTTTGAATGTATAATGACATTAACGTATGTATATTCTCCCAATAGCATCAATTGTCACGCATGGAAGATGAGAATATTCAAACAAGAGCATGCATGCAAGTTTCATCGCTCGTCTGTTGTTTTGAAAATCAGTTAAAATTTACAGTAAGATTAGGTGTAAGGTCAAGGTCAATATCATTTGGTTCAATGTTTTGATATGCCTGGATAGGCAATATAACGATGAACATGCATACCAAAAATGAAGATTATAGATGAACAATTGAAGAAGTTATGGCGAAATTATGCTGAGGAACCAGCCTCCATTTCTCCTGCAGAGCCGTCGTATGAGCCTTGGGGGTTCTTTTTGTCGGTACTCTGCGGACCCTCTGTCTTAGAATATCCTATCCATGTTAAATGGGAGACATGTCCAATGAGCGACTTTGACCTTTGACCCTATTTTTATGTACTTTTCACTGATCTTCAAAGCTTATTCGATTGTTTTAAACAACACTAATGTAAACACTTATTTTGTGAAAAATGACCTTGACCCTTTGGTTACTTGAAACAGTGCTACAGCAAGGATATACGTGATATCAACTTAAAGGAAATATTTTTTTCAAGCGAAGAAATGGATCTAATAAAATTAATAAAACAATGATATTGGTTAGTTTTGGTGTACTTTTTTGCGATGATTTTCTGAAAATTCCTTAACTTTTTTTGTTGAGAATATATATTTACATTGGTGTCTTTTTGTATGGTCTGTACATTCCCCCCTGTCCCACAAGGGTTATAGTAGTAGTAGTAGTAGTAGTAGTAGGAATATTGTAGAAAGTTGTAGTGTTAGTAAGATAGTAATAGCAATAGTAGTGTTACTTTTAGGAGTTAATGGTAATTACGCAGGTAAAGGGGTATAGGGTTAAGTGCAGTTGTAGTATAAGGGTTACAGTAAGGCAGTTATTGTAGTAGTGGGTTAATGTTAATTGTAGAAGACCATGTAGAAGGGCAGTTGTAGCAGTAGGGTGTAGTGAACGTGTTAGCTGTAGTAGTATGGAATTGTTAATGAATTGTAGATGTAGAAGTACATGTAGGATAGTTATAGATGAAATGTTATTGAACGAAGTAGCTGTAGGTGTATGGTAGTTGAAGCTTAGTAATAGTTATAACGGTTGAAGTAGGCGAAGGTTAATGGTAGGTGTAGGGTAGTGGTAGAATAAGGAAAAGGGTATTGGTAGTAGTAGGTGTAGTATAAAAGAAAGTATGATGGTAGTAGAAGTAGAATAGGTACAGGGTAGTGGTAAAAGTAGGATATATGTTGTTGTAGGCTAGTGGCGGAAGTAGGATGAGTGTTTTGGTAGGATAGGTGTAGGCTAGTAGCAGAAGTAGTATATGTGTTTTGGTAGGGTAGGCTAGAAGCAGAAGTAAGATATATGTTTGGTAGGATAGGTGTAGGCTAGTGACAGAAGTAGGATATGTGCTTTGCTAGGATAGGTGTAGGCTAGTAGCAGTAGTAGGATAGTTGGAGGGTAGTGGTAGATGTGTGATATTATTAGTTTTGATGGTAGAAGTAGGGTTGTGTTAGTTTGAGTGGTAGATGTGGGGTAGTTGTAGGATAGAGTAGGTTAGTGTTAGTTTTAATGGTAGAAGTAGTGTTGTGGTTGACGTAGGGTAGTGCTAGTAAGTAGTATAAGTGGTAGTTGTTTTGTTCTGTGTTGTGTTGTCATAAAGCGCCGATGAAGGATGATTATATGAGATAATGGTGATTTCAGTAAGATGATTTCGGCCAATGGGATCAAAACCACCAAAATGCATTCATTCCCGTTATTGGAAAGGGGATACTCTCGGTCAAATAAACAGAAACATTCCCTATGACAATTAAGCCCAAGAACCGCGACGAGGTAGAAAAGTATCTTGTGTTAGTACAATGTAGTAGTAGTAGTATTAGTAGTAGTAGGGAAGTATAGGGCAGGGTTTGGTGTAGTACATGTAGTATGATAGAGTGATGCAAGCTCGATATGTTTGTCTAAAAATGCGAAGCCTTGTTGTTGCTTGTTGCTGCTGCTGCCTTTGCCTCTGATGTTGTTGTTGTTGCAAATAATTACATTGTCCACACTGTTTTTATAGGATCTGTCCGACATTCATGATTGGGGAAATCCTTATTTTATTTGCAAATCTAATACAGTCGAACTTCGATATCTCGACCTCGTATAACTCGAACCATCCGATAGTTCGAGATATGAACTGCATCATTTCATGCTCGGTTAAGTCGAACATACCAATATTCCAAAGTTAAAACGTGGCTTAGCCACGTTTTAACTTTGAAATACGGGTATGTTCGACAAAACCGACTTCGAGATATCGAAGTTCGACTGCACATGTGTAGATTTAGTTCAGAAGATGGATGTTCATAGTACATGAGTATGCAACAGGAGAGAAAATTAAAGTGATTGTGTTTTTATGTGTGACCGCTTTATTCAATTTCACCTGTATACGACTGTCTGCCGATGTAAGAACTTTTTAACAATTTTGGAGGAAACGCAAACGGACAATCTTAAAACATTGACGGTATCACTAAATGCCCTGAAAAGAAACGTGCGCCTGTGGGCGCAATCTAAAAAGGACAATACTTTTACAATGTTTACTCTCTAGTGTCTACACATACGACTGAGCTTGTTTTTTTTTTGTTTTTTTTTTATCAAATTGAAACAAACTATATAATAATATATATGACTTTTATATTCTTTGATCAGTTTGGTTATGAGTGAAATATAAAAGGTAAAACTAAAAGGTTCGATATCCTCAGGAGAGCGATATCAGGGCATTCAATGCCCTCTTGTTTTGGAGTGTTTTCCTTGTCGTACTAACGCACCATTTAGTTTTCAGTACAGTCGAACTTCTACATCTCGAAGTTTGTTTTGTCGAACATACTCGTATTTCAGCTAAGCCACGTTTTAACTTTGAAATGTGGGTATGTTCGACTTAACCGAGCATGGAATAATGCAGTTCATATGTAAAACTATCGGATAGTTCGAGTTAAATGAGTTCGAAATATTGAAGTTCGACTGTATGTAGAACAGTAAAAATCGCTCGCTTTAATATTTTTAGCAAGCTAGGTAACTCAGCATGTACTTTGCAACGCTTTCTTTACAAATAACCTCCCTTAGAATGTTAAACGTCTTGTATCAACATTTGTAGGAATCCCAGCTTCTTTTAGAGTTTTCTTTCTTAACGCTTGGCCCAAAGATTGTAAAGTGTTTGAGATGAGTCTGAGATCGTTCTCAAGCATCTCAATCATAATATTTGAGAACGATCTCATTCTCAACTAAAACGAAATTAAGCTTCGGACCATGTCCTTCAAAACCCCTTTTACTATGATATCTTATTTATTGTGGATTATACGAACAGTTCAGAAGTCCGAAAAGCTAATCGAACTTCGGTACCTCAAGCTTTCACTTAACCCTTTCTCTGCCAAATCTTTCGTGACATTTTTACCCATTCACCGTTTCATTGTCGTCTGCCTTAATTTAGTTGTTTGCAAGTTCGTTTCAAAGTAAGATTCAAAGCAGTATGACTTAAGACATATCGTTAGGAGTGTGAAATAGTTTGGATCCTGATCAGACGCCGCGTTATGCGGCATCTGAACAAGATCGAAACCGTTTGCAAAGGCGCTTTCTAGCGTCATTGAGAGTGATAGGGTTAAGTCAAAAATATCTTTATTTCAACGTTAAAATGGCTAAACTTTGAGTCAACTTTGAAATGCGGATATATTCGACTTTAGCTAATTCGAGATATCGAAATTTGACTGGTATGTAAGTTTTGAAAAAGAAAGGCAGACAATATGGTGGTAGTTCCATATTCCATAATTCCCTGTGTAAAAGTGGCGGTAATCGGTTGTCACCAACCGATTATCGGTTCTATCGGTTGGGTCTCAATCGCAGAATCGATAACGGTCCGTCTAGTGCATGTAGTCAGTTGATTGAGAGGCAACTTTACAGCACTAAGAGGAGAAAATGAGGAATAGTGTAGCGGGATTAAAGACATTACCCCCAGTCCATTCATTGAGTCCCACCAAAAAGTTCTCACTAAGCGTGAAAATACAAGTTAAGCATGAGAACATTGTGCAGGTAACGGCTCAGCCATATGAAGTTTTGTAAGGAGGCCCTTACATACTAGATATCAATGGGTTTTCATTTACTAACCAAACTATCAAATATACGATGCGGGCCTCACACGAGACGCCTGACTGATTCTTTGCCTAGACGCTACCACGGTAAGTGCATGCTCCACATGCTTTGACTCAAACTATCTACGGGGGTAAGTGTTACTACCCAAACTAGGTCAAGGAATGACAAGATTCAAAGACATGTGAGTGGTTTATTAAAATAATTGAAGAAACTTGATAATATTCAAAGACATGTGAGTGGCTTATTACAATAATTGAAGAAACATGACAACATTCAAAGACATGTGTGTGTTTTATTACAATGATTGAAGAAACATGACAACATTCAAAGACATGGGTGTGTTTTATTACAACAATTGAAGAAACATGACAACATTCAAAGACATGTGAGTGGCTTATTACAATAATTGAAGAAACATGACAACATTCAAAGACATGTGAGTGGCTTATTACAATAATTGAAGAAATATAATAATATTCAAAGACATGTGTGTGTTTTATTACAATGATTAAAGAAACATGACAATATTCAAAGACATGTGTGTGTTTTATTACAACAATTGAAGAAACATGACAACATTCAAAGACATGTGTGTGTTTTATTACAACAATTGAAGAAACATGACAATATTCAAAGGCAGGTGAGTAGCTTATTACAATGATTGAATAGTCATGACAATATTCAAAGATAGGTGATTGGCTTATTACAAGGATTGAATAGGCATGACACTATTCAAAGATAAGTACATGTAGTTGGCTTATTACAATGGTTGAATAGGCATGTCAGTATTCAAAGATATATGATTGGCTTATTACAAGGACTAAATAGGCATGCCAATATTCAAAGACAGGTGCGCTGCATATTCCAAAGGATAAAGAAGCATTGTACTATTTTAAAACAGGTCAGTAGTTTATTATAATGATTGAAGAACCATGACAATATTCAAAGAGAGACGAGTGGGTAAGTACAATTAATATAAAAGCATGACAATATTCAAAGATAGGCGAGTGGATTATTACAATGATTGAATATATATGCCTATTCAAAGATAGGTGAGTTGCTTATTACATTGATTGTATAGACATGACAATATTCAGAGATAGGTGAATGGCTTATTGCAAGGATTGAATAGGCATGGCAATATTCAAAGATAGATGAATGGCTTATTACAATGATTGAATAGGCATGACAATATTCAGAGATAGGTGAATGGCTTATTACAAGGATTGAATAGGCATCCCAATATTCAAAGACAGGCGAGTGGCTTATGACAATGATTGAATAGGAATGACAATATGCAAAGACAGGTGAATGGCTTATTACAAGGATTGAAAGGGCATGAAAATATTCAAAGATAGGTGAGTGGCTTATGACAATGATTGAAGAAGTATGGCAATATTCAAAGATAGATGAGTGTCTTATTACAATGATTAAAGAAGCATTACAATACTCACAGTCAGGTGAGTTGATTATTTCAAAGACTGAGTAGACATGGCATTATGCCAAGACAGGTGAGTGGTCTTTTACAATTATTGAAGTACATGTATGTATTCAAAGACAGGTTAGGGCTGCCATTTCTCCAGATTTTTCTGAATTATTTATATCTTTATCTTAGCAGATTGTTGCTTAAAGCAGGCTGAAAGTAAAGCAGAATGCGCCTTAAGGCGCATTCTGTTTTACTGTCAACCTGCTTTAAGTAATCGCTCTTAAAAAATAGAATATTTGGAAATCTTAGGATTTTTCAAGATTTACTTATGGCCTGACAGGTGATAGGCTTATATGATTTTTATATATTACATGCTTAATATAACTACATCACTGTACATGTAATGTTATAATGAGAAACTGAAAAAAATATATAATTTAAAAAAAAAAAGGAAAAGAAAAGAAAAAATATATCTCAAGGATGCTGATTAAAAAACCCATGCTGAGCTGGTAGTTGCAATTGAGTGCACCAGATTACAACTCACAGTGTGTCTTTAAATACATGTTAAATATGTAGAGAAATTAATGGGGTAGACGAACCTCTGGACATCACATCTGAAAGGATGTCTTTAAAGCAATATCTCTTGGAAACAGTTTTGACTTAAATTATATTGGTTTATAAAGTATTGAAAAATTTCTCCACGAATGAGAGCAATTCAAATAGTTCAGACCTTGATCAGACCACTACTTCAGGAGCTGTCTGGTCTAGGTTTATACTGTTCTCAAACAGTGTCGATATTTTATTTTTTTATTATGGCTAACAGCAAGAAGATGTTAACCCACTTGCGCCAAGTGGATTCGTCCATGCTTAAATTGAATTGGTCTATTTTTATAAGGGTTTCCAGGTCTAGAAATTTCCCTTTCCTTTTGTTTTGTATTGGAATTCCTGTAAGCAAACAGTGTAAATTCTGAGTAGACGCGCGTCTGATTAGAGTCTACACTGTTTGCATGTATCACTTTTAGAGGACACTAGGCATACATTGGTTAACCCTTTGAACCCTAGTCCCGCATATAGGCGTCTTTTTGAAACAGTGTACATGTGATTAGTACACCTGTCCTGTGCAAACAGTGAAGACCTAGATCAGAGGGCTCCGAAAGGAGCCCTCTGATCTGGGTCTTCACTGTTTGTCATAATGCCAAACATTGACAAAAACAACCTTTAAAAGTCAGAAATGAACTAGACTAAATGGAAACTGGAATTGTCCATTTAAAGTTTCAGGGAGGAAAGAGTTAAACTAGGAACAGTATATATGGTGTTTTTTCATAAAAACTACAGAAATGTTTCAACTGCCTATTCCTTATGACTGTTTTCTGTTGCTTTTGGTGAACAATTGATTCGCAACCTTCGTATCATATTCTTCAATTCTTCTCTGTATAACGAACCACTTGCACAATACAAGAAAAAATTGAAGGTGACATTACTGAGCATCAGTAGATATACCAGAGCTATCACAAACTGTACTGGTCTTCTATGCCTTTCTAAATATTCTGGCTCAAATGAATATACTGATATCCAAAACACAGCTGATGGTAATGACGTAATCATAAATAAACAACTCACAAAGAGTAGCATCTTTGTTGCCGAGTTGTTCTCTACTTGTGCGATCGCAGTCGTTTTTGTTCGTCCTCTCAATTTACAGGCGATGGTAATATTCCCTGCCGATATGATACTAACTGGAATAATGCAGGCCATGATCAATACTATTAAAGAATGTCCAGTTAGTTTGAAATCTTTGTATTCTTCTGAAGAATATACACAAGTATTGTTCTCAGGATGCCAAGTATAGCCAAACAGCATGTGGCCATTTGTAAGACAAATGAGTCCAAATGCAACTGTTGATATAACAAGGGCCCTGCATCGTGTGAGCCTGAGCATTTTATAATGGGGATATACTACACTCAGAAACCGTTCGATTGTGAGAAGAACAAGCATCCAAACTGAAAGTCCAAGAGATGTTTGCATACCCCATACCGTCATCACACAGGCAACCGGTCCACTCCTTTGTATAACTTCATCTCCTACTGCTGTACTAGTTCCAACGAAAGTCACAATCCAAAGAGATGATAGATCTGCGCATGAAAGCACTGCAAAGTAAACGGTTGTCGGCATCGTTCGCAATTTTCCCTGTGATAAAACTAACAAGTTGAAGCAATTTCCAAGTGTGCCTATCGCTAAAAACAACCAACTTACTCCACAAACTCGCAATGTCCAATCACATAGTCGACCCTCCTCCGGAGAACAAGCAAATTGGTAAAGAGGACCGCCAAAACTTTCCAAACTGACTTCTGCCATTCTATTTTTATTTGCAAAAGTTGCTGTAGTCAAAAAGTCCTACACAATCTGCTGATTACTCCAAAACTGTATAGATCCGGATCACAGGCTTGGTCCCTAATTAGGCGACTGGTCTGTTAATGTCTAAAGTCCATTTCCTTGCAACGGAATTCTACACCCTTCCAACCTTACAGCACTCTGGAGAGATTACTGATTACATGTACAAACAGTGTAGACCCTGCCCAGAGGGCTCCCATAGGAGCCCTCTGATCAGGGTCTGCAGTGTTTGATATTTTCATTGGTTTTCGTTGTCATACAAAATATGTAACAATAGACTGGTTCAAAATGCCTGTACTAGAAGAGTCCAAAAGGATTATAAATACCCACAAGAGAAATTTAGGGTTGAAAGGATTAATGATATAAACTATGTTGTATATCGAAAGAAACGCAGCGTGTATTCAAATTCTACACTATTTAATCCATGTTTTAGATATTATAGACTATGAATGTTTTAAAATAGAAGTTCCTAAACAATTGCAGACACTAACCGTAAAATAGACGATTTTAACCAGGCGAAAGCTTAATGCTTATATCAATCGCTATGAGTAAACGTGCTACCATCGCTATCTCATAAGGAAGTTAAACACTTGCTCTCAATTGTCTCTTCCGCAAGTTCTTAACTGACGAATGTTCTGGTTATTCTCGACTCCTATCACACCAAGCCAATAGCGACTGTCTTAACTCATTTATCCCTGATACTGCAAATGAGCTATTTTTGTTTTCTTAATTTCCTTATGACCGATGTAAACCGAAACTGGAGAAGAATTCACATAAGTTTTTAGTGACTTGTTTTCTAATCCATATTTAAATGTTACTTGATATTATCTTCTGTAAATATGACATTACGTGTGTTAAAATTTTGAAATAAATACTGTTTAAACTAAACCGAAACTGACACGTATGGAAACAGTGTCATAATGTATCCCATTCAGGGGACTAACAACTAAAATGTGTATTTGTGAAAAAGATACAAACAATACTCAAATTGAAGCACATTTTCGGCATTGTCGTGCATACAGCATTAGAAGAATATGATTGGTATTAACATCTTCCAGAAAAATCACTAAATCTTAGTGGTTTAGATTCTTTTTCAATCGCAAAATCTATTCCGTCCATGGACGGAAGTCAAACCATTTTGTACCATTTGCGCCGGTATAACAGAATTTCTAAAACTAATGTTTAAATGTAATATCAGCGTTTGACATATAAAAACAATTGTGTGCATGCCAAATTTGGTTTCTAGGCTCAAATCTGACCAGTTAAATGCTTGAAAACGACTTCAGACTCTTCGCAAAAGCTATATAGATTCTATATTAATTATATAATTTCTATAAATTCGGTATAAATTTTAACAGATCTTTATCTCCATTTTTGGTCAAATAAAGTAAGAACAAAAACTTTTCCAGGGCCGCCGGACATAGGTTGTTGTTGATACATGCATATTGAAGCATTTTAAGCGAACGTATGATATTAACAACAAGCAGCTATGGTAGCTCCTGATATTTACCAGAAAGGTGTTTAGTTATTTTTTAAAGACACATTCAGGGCTCCAGATAAGAGGGAGTAAACTGATCAAATCCAACATTTTTTTTCACTTATTTTAGCACCAAATCATATGGTGTCACTACTTATTAGAATCGTCTCGAAGAAATCGTCTCTTCGAGACGATTCTAATGAGTAGTGACACCATAGGGTTTAAAGCGGAAATTAATATTTTAGTTTTCGAAATAAAACCCTTACCTGGAGCTCTGACATTGTTTGTTGTTGATTCCCATGTCTTCATCTGTGTGTTTTGGGTACAATAAATGAGATAAATGCCCACTGTCTATTTCAGAGCTTATGAGAAGGTTGTCAAATACTTAATTAAGTATATACATTGTATATCCTCGGAGGTCCTTGAATCGTATTGTAGATGGTCATTTCTATATTCAAATATTTATGCAACTTTCAGTATTTTAAGGCATTTACTTTTAATGGATACGTGAGCAGAAATCAAAGTCTTAAGTGAAATTTTCTATTCCTATAATTTACAATGTGTGAGTCATATATTATTGTGATTAGCACAGAACAGTTCTGATGAAGTTCTACATTGACCAGAAAGCTCCCTGGTCTGCATTATCCCTTTCAACCCTGTTGCCCTCTGTAGAAATTACTGGTTACATAATATGTAATTATAATGTATAATTATTATACAATATATATAATATACAATATGTAATTATAATTATGATATATATAATAATTATTTTACAAACAGTGTGGACCCTGATCAGAGGGCTCCTATAGGAGCCCTCTGATCAGGGTCTACACTGTTTGATATTTTCATAGTATTTTTGTTGTCATATCGAAAATGCAACAGTAGACTGGTTCAAAATGCATGTAATAGAATAGTCCAAAAGGATAATGAATACTCACAAGAGATATTTAGGGTTGAAAGGGTTATTTTTATCTATAGAATCTCTCTATGGGTACAATTAGTGAAGGACAAGTAGAGCTCTATACTTAATGTCCCCCTGAAATTCCTTAATCCATAAATCCATAGCTTGTGTTTTGAAGGCAAGTGTCCAGTTAAAGCAGGTTGAAACTTCAAAGTAAAGCAGAGTATTCATTTAAAACATTCTGCTTTACTTTCAACTTGCTTTCAACTTTAGAGATATTCTAAATGACCTTTGTATTCTATGATCAGGACTACTTTCTCTAGTGTACAAATAAAATGAAAAAACGTCATTTTTATGGAATGATGGGTTAAGGGATGTCATTTTAACCCAATTGAAACACCATTTAAACCATTGAAAGACCGTTGAAACATAGAAAACATTGAATAAACCATTGAAACATCATTGAATAAACCATTGAAATACTATTCAAGGCATTGAATAATACATTTATACACAATTGGACAAAACATTGAATAAACTATTGAAACACCATTTAGTTAATCATTGAAACAAAACATTTTGGACCCAAATTTCAAAGCAAATTTGTATAATTCGGTTTGTTTCAATGTTCTTTCAATTCTCGATCTCTTTTAATGCATTTCCAAGGCACTTTCAATGCCCTTTCAATGGTTTGTTTAACTAATGAAGCATGGACATGTATACATAAATTGGGTTTCAGTTTGTAAAAATATTCTTTAAACTGTCGTTCAACGCCATTCCATTTTGCTAAGGGTATGCATGTAGTTCTATGTGCGACTTAAACGAGACCGAGTTAACCCATTTTCGCCCAGTGGATTCTTCCATGTTTTATATTGGATTAGTCCATTTTTATCAAAGGGATACCTGGTCAAAATGTTCATTTTCATTTTGTTTTATATTTAATTTTCTATCAGCAAACAGTGTAGACTGATCAGACGCCGCATTATGCGGCGTCTGATCATAGTCTTCACTGTTTGCCTTTGTCCCATATATGGGATCGTGAGCACAAATGGGTTTAATACCGGATCTCTACCAGGGTTCCAGATGAGGGGAACTAATCCAACATTTTCTTACTTATACTGCACCAAATCCGATGGTGTTACTACTCATTAGAATAGGGGTATAAGGCAGAAATAAAGATTTTACTTTTTGAAATACTCTCCTTGTCTGGCTCCCTGTCTACGAAAGAAATACGGAATCGACTTAACCCATTCCCCTATAAATACGCCTTTCTACTCCTTTAATATATTCTCCCATAGTTTTTTTTATATAAAGTATTGAATGTGGAGTTTAAGAAAGACTTTCTATGACCTAACTGATGGTAGCTTAAAGCAGGTTGAAAGTAAAGCAGAATGTGCCTTAAGGCACATTGTGCTTTACTTTCAACCTGCTTTAGGAGGTCACCCATCTTCGTTACTAGAAATAAGCAATGGGGTAATGCAGGGCTTTTTTTCACTCGAAGGGGAAAAAATTGCCACCCTTTTTTATATAGTAAAATAAGTTAATTAGGGGAAAAAATAATGCGGAATTTGCCAAAGTGGAAAGAAAAACCTGGGGTAAACCCATTTTTAGGGGAAAACTGCAATTGCGGGCATCTGTTATATAGGGATAAAAAGCCCTGTAATGAGATAAGCGAGTTCACCACAGCAGCTTGTATTGTATATTTGATAACCTGCCTCTACTAGAAATGCATAATAAAAATATTATTTTTATTACACATAAATGTATATAGAGGTGATTTAACAAAACATTACAAGCACCCGAGGTTTCGACAGTTCTTAACGTCTTCAAATAACAACACATTTGCGGTCATATAAAACTTTTTTTATTTGGTAAACAACCATCACAAAATCAACCAGTATAACATTTAATATAGTGGTATCATATATGCCATAATGGCCATGTCAACAATAATTACCAAAACTTACAGGAATGGTATACAATTACCCACAATGACAGGAATGATATACAATTACCCAAATTTACAGGAATGGCGTTTCAGTTAATATCATCTATTATGACCACTCAATGGAATGTATATTAATATCGCAAACGACACGTGGCAACTTAAAGTAGTTTGAAAGTAAAACAGAAAGTTACTTAAGGAACTTTCTGCTTTACTTTCAAACTGCTTTAAACAGCCATATGCCATATATGCTTCAACTAAGACTTTCATTGAGTGACCGTGATGCGTATTATTGCGAATGACATCCAAAGTCAACAGATGCCTGGGAGATTTTTTTTGTATCTCAAATTTAACTCCTCTGATCACAAGGTTATAAAGAGTGTGAGGGGAGTATGAAACCGTTCTCAAGCATTTGATTGGTCAGATTTGAGCCTAGGCTCAAATCCGACCAATCAAATGCTTGAGAACGACTTAAGACCCAACTCAAAAGCTTTATAACCTTAGACCCTGGTCATTTTGCTATGAACAGTCAACAAATAGGGCTTCAAGCAGCGGGCATTGGCGGCCGTAATAGGCTTGAACTTGGACATGCATTTTCTGTGAACAAAACTGCGTACACCATCACACCCCTAACATCCACACGTGCATTGTTACAAGAAGAAAGCACGTACACTCGTTTTTATAATGTCTTTGATAATGCCTATAGGATACACACATTCCGTCAAGTATATGCGAGGGACTTGAAATAACCATGATTCGTTGACTAGACTAGGTGTGTAAATTTGTAGAAAGAGTTCAAAGTTTTGTCACTAACACATCTGAATTCGATTAGAATAATATTTATATTAACGAGAACGATATCGAATATACTAGCTCATATATCAAAATACAATGTATATTCACCGAGTAACAATATGTGTAAAACACGTTGTTCTTTTAAAAAAATTGAATTTGACTTTAAAATTAGTCAGTTCGTTTTAGTTGTCATGATTTTCTTCCATTGCAAAACGTTTGGAGCCAGATAAGACATCATCGGGGGAACCCGGCGTCTGATCAGGCTCCAAACTGTTTGCCACTCGGATAAAAACCAAACGTCAATATTATTAATGCAAATCACCAGAAATACATTTATTCGATGCAACAAAGTTCCGCTATTAAGGTCAGTCAAAAGATGACCTTTTATTGTTTTTGTGACAGCTTGTAGCTAAGAACAAACTGAAGATATTTGCAGAAAGTCCAAAGATGAGCTTTCGGCTTTACTTTCATTTTGCTTCAATTTAATCGTTTGAGTGTTCTTAATAGCGGCGCTTTAGAGTATTTGGAAAGTGCTTCATTGAGAAGCGCCTTCCAGCATGGAATTACAACTCGAGTTTAGGAGCAACAGCATCCGACGACCGATGGATTAACGACGGGAGATCATCATATAACACCACATTGACATCGTTCGACAGGCCATCATTTCCATTGGGCTTTCTATCATTCCTGTGAATGAGACAATAATTACATATAATAATAGTAGTAGTAGTAATAAAAATAATAATAATAATAATAATATAACAATAATTATAATAATAATAATAATATAACAATTATTTAATAAAATAATAATAAAATAATTATAATAATAAAATAATAACAATAATAAAGACTTTATCTAACGAGAGAGCTCATTTGATAAAGATCAAGCTTCCATGACGCCCTCAACAAACGTTTGAGCCGTGGCATGACAAAACCTGCCTTATTGCATTGCGAACAGTGTAATCAAGGCCAGCCGCCGCGTCTTTGACGCGGCGGCTGGTCTTGATCTACACTGTTTGACACCCACATGCATCTAAAGCATTTTATGTAGCTGTATTATGTATGTTTTTTGTCAGAGTAGACCACACTCAGATACAGAGCCTGGGATGACAAAGGTGCTTGGCCGGTACAATGTTGCTATGAAAAAAGGCAGGTTTTGTCATGGCACGACCCATATGTTATTTGGATGGTAGAACAGAACGTCGCATGTTTTACAGTAAAACCTCTCTATTATAGAATACGACCACTTAAACGAAGGCAAGTTGATTGTATGTTGATTATTATTACCTTTATTATACCAGAGTTATATAACTCTTTTTTCACAAAGGACGTGTGCTCTCAAAAGCGCACCGTCACAAAGAATTATATACATGTACCAATATAATGACAGGAAAAAAAGAAAGTAAATATTTACAATAATGCAAAAATGGAGGCAAACTTTGAATAAGGGAACATTCTTTCAGTATAATAATAATAATAATAATAATAATAATGATAATAATAATGATAATAATGATAAACTACTTTATTTATGAGGTTATAGTGCGTTTACAATATACATGTTTACCATAAGCAATGGTACTATTTTAAAATACAAAATGACTTTCAGTAAACTAAATGAATCAAAACTGATTGTAACACTCATATATTCTCATACATTCATATACACATAAAAGGAGTCAGTAAATAAAAGGGGGTTCACGATAGATATAATAATATATAAAAGGTATAACAAAAACATCAACAAAAAAATACCTTCATTAAAGTTTGCTATGATATGGGATTATTGACCTAATATAATTGTGTTTCATTATTCCAAATGTCCATATTATTGAACGTGTATGTACTTGTGAATGCGCGCATGTGTTTCATTATGTGTTTGTATGTAAGTAAGAGTACGACGTAGAATGGGAAAGCAGTCAGCGAAATTAGCAGTTGTCATTTCGTCTGGGATATGACAAATTCAATTATAAACCCTTAACCTCATATATACGCCTTTTAACGCATTTAATTTATTTCCTCACGAAATAAAACAGTCTCACTTATACATGCAATAGTATGTACCATAAGGCATACATGCTTTGTCTTAGCAGATGGTAGCTTAAAGCAGATGGAAAGCAAAACAGAATGCACACTAAGGCGCATGCTGCCTTATTTTCAATCTGCTTTCAGTGGTCACGTATATTTAATACTTGAAATTAGTTATTGGTTAAGGTTTAATCAATATTTTTGTTCGTATGGTTGTCCACTGAAACACCAATCACTGTGTCAAACTAAAGGATAATTTCTCTATATCCTAACTGGTGGTTGCTTAACCCTTTACCCCATATCCTGTTTCTAGTTTTTAAGAAAGGTGAATACTTAAAGCAAGTTGAAAGTAAAGCAGAATACGCCCTAATGCGCATTCTGCTTTACGTTCAGGCTGCTTTAAGTTAACACCTGTTATATTTAAGAAAATATTCCTTCTGATACATATTCATCACTGTATAGATTGGAATTATTTTCTTCCGCGGAGGATTAAACGGAATACGCTAAAAGGCGCTTGTATAAGTTAAAGGGTTCAAGATGGATAAGAGTTAAATAGAAAGCCCGTTCAGGAGCTTTCTACATTACTTTCATCTTGTCTTAAGTAATAGTCCGTCTCAATCACTAAAACATTTAGTGTTTGCTGTTGACCTGTATATTATATTATCAATAAAACCATACAACCTCAGGACAACTAGTTTTTGGTTCGGACAACCAGATTCAGAGGCACCTGTAGTTTCAGACGGGTTATGATGTTACAGTGAAGGCGAAATGGTTGAAATTTACCTCGCTCATAGATTTGTTTTAGTGTGAGAATGTCGAACAAGTATAACAAGGACTCCAGATAAGAGGGAGTAAACGGTACTAATCCAACATTTACCACTCATTCAAGTACCAAAGCCTATAATGGAATTACTCATTAGAGACGATTCTAATGAGTGAGGACAACATAGGGTTTAATGCAGAAATTAAGACTTGATTTTTTTAAGAATCCCTTTTATCTGGAGCCCTTAAGATAGAGTGGAGAAGAATATATTCTTTCCCGTTTAACTCATTAACCATTAGCTTGTTTCTAGTTTTGATGATATCAACTACCTAAAGCAGGTTGAAAGTAAAGCAGAATGTGCCCTAACCCTTTCCCTTATAGAAGCGACTTTTAGCGCATTCATTTTATTCATCCGCCAAAGAAAATAGTTCCATTTTATACTGTCATGAATATGTACTATAAGAAATATTTTCTATATACTAGCAGATAGTAACTTAAAGTAGGCGGAAAGTAAAGCAGAATGTGCCCTAGGGCACATTCTGCTTTACTTTCAGCCTGCTTTAATAGGTCACATATCTTAACTACTAGAAACAGGCTATGGGTTAAAGGGTTAAGGCACAGTCTACTTTACTTTCAGTCTGCTTTAAGCTACCATCTGCTAGGTTATTGAAAATATTTCTTATGGAACATATTCTTCACTGTATAAATTGGAATTTTTTCTTGAGTGGAGGAATAAAGAAAAGGCGTAAAACTGCGTATTTATGGGATAATGGGTTAATCGAAACTAAACGCAAATGCGATGCATAGAAATTCACTAAATTTACAGTTTTGGGTAAAAATATTGACGCTTTACGTTTACAGTGGGGAAGACTCAATAAAGTAAAGAAAATCCCATTTGCACCAAGTGTATTCATCCATGCTTATATATTGGATTAGTCCTTTTTTATTTAAGGGGTGCATGGTCTAAATTTTCATTTTCGTTTTGCTTTTTATTGAAATTTCAATCAGCAAACAGTGTAGACTGATCAGACGCCACATAATGCGGCATCTGATCAGAGTCTTCTCTGTTTGGCTATGTCCCTTTTATGGGACGCCAGACACAAATGGGTTAATTTATACTCTATAAAAAGGGGCCATTAAAGCTAAGGTAGTATTCCCCTAAAGAGATCTGACCAACGTCTGTCAATGTCGGTCCTTTACGGAGAGCGATCGGTCATTCTCGTCAACTAACGGCTTGTACAGAACAATGCTCGAGAACCGATATTGATCGACATTGGGCCGGTCTCAGCAGGGGCGTTTTGCCTTAATATTTGTTCACTTACCTTGGGACATCAAAAGGAATTGCATATTTTGAGACATAGGTTGACCACGGCTAGTCATCATTCTTCGGGCCAGCATGGATCTTATTCCTGCTTCTCCGCCAGCAGCCCCTCGTGTCATACCAGGCATTCCGGTCATTCCGGTCATTCCTGTTCGTTGCCCAGCAACCAGTCCTAACAGACACACCATCAAGAAAACAAGCACACACTTCATATTTGATGTCCTTATTTGGCTAAACTGTAGTTACTGTATTAAGTAAGTGTCCACAGAAAATCTGGCTACACTGCGACAGTTCAGGAAAACGTGTGAGCTCGCTGGAAGACGGTCCCGGTATGATCTATTGTCCCTTTTTACGCCGACTCCTCATTTGAAGCGACCCACGTGCATAAAAACAATTAAAGAGGAAATATCACAATTGGTAATTAACCCTTTAACTGTTATGACGTCATCTGCTTAAAAACGGACGTCATCAGTTTTTATATACTAAATTTGATTTTTAGGTAGTTTGAATGAACAGATATTTAAATGAATGTCAAACAGTTTGGATTCTGATCAGACGCCGCGTAACGCGGCGTCTGATCAGGATCCAAACTGTTTGTAATTAGCAATTGTCCTCGGAGTAAGGCAGTGCAGGGGTTAAGTAATTATTGCACTTTCATCGCCCATGAAGTGCCGCTGGACGTATTGGCAGTAGCCGTTTTGCGGGGATATGCAATAATAAATGAGGTGTAAAGCGATAAAATATGGCCAAACATACAGCCTTTTGGACAGCAAGAGTGATAGCTTGACCGCCATTTATCAGCCTGCTAACCAAGAGCATGCATGAGACATTTGCACGCTGCACATGTGCGGATCTGCTCTAGGACATGCGAAACTATTATTACCCTTTCCCCCATAGAAGCGACTTTTAGCGTACATGTATTTAATTTATTCCTCCGCTGAAGAAAATAGTTCAAGTTTATACCCTCATGAACAATTACCATAACACATATTTTTTTATAGTCTGGTAGATGGAAGATTAAAGCAGGCAGAAAGTAAATCAGAATGTGCCTTAAGGTACATTCTGCTTTACTTTCAACCTGCTTTAAGTGATCACCTGTATCTATTGTTATACACGGGTTACGGGGTAGAGGGGTAATTACCCATGCACTTATTCTGTACAAATGGTTTAAACCCTGTTCTCGGGTCTCATGAATATTCCTTTTGTTCTGGGTCAACACTGTTCGATGATTTTGTCTGAAGTAACTTGGGTGACTGGGTTGAGTTATGTATTGTATGCATAGAATTGTGTTGGTGATTTGTCATGCATTATTTAGTCGTTTTGACCATTGTGACATTTTATACATTTTGTAAAGAGTGCAGCCGTTATAAGCAAATGTTTAGACTTAGTTTAGGGCGTCCAGACAGAAACCATTTGTACAGGGTATGCACCGTTTGTTGCTTTGTTGAAGTTACTTCTGTGAATGGGTTGTCAAAGGGCTGCCATTTATCCGGATTTTTCCGAAATCTTCGGATTTTTTTTTATCCTAGTAACAGATGGGTTGCTTCACGCAGGTTGAAAGTAAATCAGAATGCGCCTTAAGGTGCATTTTGCTTTACTTTCAATCTGTTTTAAGTAAACGCGCTTGAAAGTTAGAAAAATTAAAAAATCTCAGAATTTACCATGATCAAGTTAGATCTATGGCAGCTCTGGGTTGATCTACAGTTGTATATATAATATTATGTAGGATTGTATATAAATATATAAGTAATTGGTCAAGCATTCTTAAATCATTAGTCCTATAGTGGCGTGTTTATGCAACATTGATAATCATTGGCACTAAACGAATGCGCTCGTCCTATGCAGATAGTTTGGACTCTATTCAGTGGGCTCATACAGTGGACAAAAACATTATTCTTTCCCGTTTAAACGCAAACGTAAGCAAACGCAAAGCACTAAAACGTAGAAAAGTGCCACTTTTGGACAATTCTGATAATTCATGTTTATCTTGGTAACAAACAGTTTGGAGCCTGATCAGACGCCGGGTTACCCGGCGTCTGATCTGGCTCCAAACTGTTTGCACTGCAAATAATAGTTTTAGCGTAAACGCGTTTATAGAATATTGGAAAGAATAACGTTTTCTCCACTGTAAAGAAGCCCCCAGTCTAAGGTCTGTATCGGTTGTTACTTTGTTATAATGTTAGTTGGGTAAACTGGTTGTAATCTATGTAGTATGTTTTGGTAATTTATCATGTATTATTTAACTTATTTGCCCTATAGTGACATGTTTATGCACCATTTATATTAATCATTGCACTAGCGAAGAGTGCATACGTTCTGTGCAAATAGTTTATACCTTGTTCACGGGGCTCATAAGAAGACATCTGTTCAGGGTCTACACTGTTTCTTTGTCTATGTTACAGGATGAATGTAACGAAGTACAAGTACAGTTTCGCAGTTTACTTAATTATCAGAAAGGTTCTAAATCCAAATCTAACTCGAATAATGGCTTATATAGTGACAATACGTGAATAAAACATTGAGAAATGTGTACAGTGGAAAATCTGTTATTCTTTCCCGTTTAAACGCAAACGTACGCAAACGCAAAGCACTAAAACGTAGAAAAGTACAACTTTTGGACAATTCTGATAATTCATGTTTATCTTGGTGGCAAACAGTTTGGAGCCTGATCAGACGCCGGGTTACACGGCGTCTGATCTGGCTCCAAGCTGTTTGCACTGCAAATAATAGTTTTAGCGTAAACGCGTTTATTGGGAAAGAATAACAGATTCTCTACTGTATGTGCTGTTGCAACTGTCGGTTGTCAATACTTGTTACTTATTGTTAAATTTGATAATTAATTGTTTGAACTTCTTAACAGTGGAGAAAAAACGCCTTTACTCTAAAACTAGTACATGTATTTGCAATGCAAACAGTTCGGAGCCAGATCAGGCTCCAAACTGTTTGCCACTTATATTAAAATAAATGGCCAGCATTATCAACAAGTTGTCATTTTCTACGTTTTATTGTAATGCGTTTCCGCTTCGTTTGCGTTGAAACGGGAAATAATAAAGTTCCTGCCACTGTACATCATATGAATAATATATAGATATATGCCTGATGAAAATAAAACCCTTTAAAACTTGACGCCTTTTTGCTAAAAGGGCACTAAACGCAAACTCAATTCACTACATGTATAAGGTAGAAAATGACAATTTTTAACTCACTCAGCACTGAAAATTGAAATCTACAACTACAAATTGGTATAGTGGAGAATCTGTTATTCTTTCCCAATAAACGCGTTTACGCTAAAACTATTATTTGCAGTGCAAACAGTTTGGAGCCAGATCAGACGCCGGGTAACCCGGCGTCTGATCAGGCTCCAAACTGTTTGCCACCAAGATAAACAAGAATTATCAGAATTGTCCAAAAGTTGTTCTTTTCTACGTTTTAGTGCTTTGCGTTTGCATACGTTTGCGTTTAAACGGGAAAGAATAACAGATTCTCCACTGTACCCCTTCACTGCCAAATTGTCGTGTGCTTCAATAATGCTGTCTGCAAGATAATTTCAAAGTTATTCTAATACGATAAAGAAACTGTACATTTCTAACTTTTACTTTTCACACCATCGTATTTCACACACCAAATTATAATCTGCAAAATATCAAAACACAAATAAAAGCACACTTTCGTGTAGCCAATACATTTCTGCGAATTTTGATCTATGATTTGTACTTATAAGTAAAACAAAATTCCCTCAAACCAAATGTAAACAATTTCCCTTAGACCAAATGTACTGTTTCTTGATCGTGTTAGTTTATATTAAAGTATTAAATCCCCCCCCCCCCCCCCCCCCCTCTCTCTCTCTCTCTCTCTGGCTCACTGATGCCCGCTCTCTAAAAGAATTTGTATTTGTAAAACTGTAGTGGAAGGGCCGTCTCTAAGTTGGTAAAACTTGTGGTCCCAACCCATTTCATGTATATAATTGAAATAAAATATGTTTAAACTAAACTATTTATTCTTCAGGAATATTGATACGCGTGTCAAAAAGAATGCATTCTGGTCAGACGCCGCGGAACGCGTTTATGCGACTTCGACGGTGAAAAGTTAAGTCTATTTCATTTTTTCCTAATCAGTGTGTACGAGTTTTACATTATCTTGGAAATGACAGTGAAGACCGCGACCAAAAATGGAAACCATCTGATCTTTGTCAACACTATTTGCACAGGTCATATAGACTCTTCATAAATATACAGGGTTTGTAATGACGACAATAATCGTCGCTAGGGTTTAATATGTTATAATGTTTACTAATACAGCGCTCCCTCTCTACAACGACATCCAATGGGAGACACACATTTTGTGTGTTGGAGGGAGTCGTTAGAGGGAGGGAAAATTAAGACTTGGCTTACATTTGCAAACAGCTTAAATCCAGATCAGACGCCGCGTAACGCGGCGTCTGATCTGGATTCAAGCTGTTTGTCACTTCTCATTATGATTGTTTTTATTAAAATGTCCACTTATATGTAACTTTGCGAAAAAAGCAGAATACAATCTTAAGCAAACGATATTGCAGCAGTAAAAGTTTTAGCCATAATTGTATTGTATAGGGAACTGCGACAATGGTCGTTGTAAGGAGGGAGCCGTTATTGGGAGGGCCGTTGTAGAGAGGGAGCGCTGTACTCTACGGAGGTAAAACATTGTCCCCTTTCAATAAAAGTACTCGTATTCAAAGAACTGGTGTCCATTTCAAATGGTTTGGAGTCAGAGCAGACACCGAGTAAATCGGAGTCTTATTTGTATAGTACTCTGATCGTACACAATCGAAAATGTCCTTTGTATTTTTCTTAATTTGATTGGAAAGCATTTGCGTTTGGTTCAATTTTAATTGGGTCCTGAAACTTCATTAGTATTATTATTAGTATCATCTTTTTTCACCCTATATTTTAAAGAGTTTGGTAAATACTCGTCATTTACTAACAGTGTAAATCTGATTATTCAGTGTGTACGAGTTTTACATTATCTTGGAAATGACAGTGAAGACCGCGACCAAAAATGGAAACCATCTGATCTTTGTCAACACTATTTGCACGGGTCATATAGACTCTTCATAAATATACAGGGTTTGTAATGACGACAATGATCGTCGCTAGGGTTTAACTCTTTGAACCCTAGTCACCCATATATGCGTCATTTGCAAACAGTCTATCTGTGAGGAATACACTTGTCCTATGCAAACAGTGTAGACTCTGATCAAAGGGCTCCTTAAGGAGCCCCTTGATCAGAGTCTACACTGTTTGTTATTTTGACATAAATAGTAAAAATCAATCCAAAAAAGTAAAAAATAGACTAGACTAAATTGAAAACTAGAATTGTCCATCGTTGGTTTCAGGGAGGAAAGGGTTTAATATGTTATAATGTTTACTAATACTCTACAGAGGTAAAACCATGTCCTCTTTCAATAAAATGCTCGTATTCCAAGAACTGGTGTCCATTTCAAATGGTTTGGAGTCAGAGCAGACACCGAGTAAATCGGAGTCTTATTTGTATAGTACTCTGATCGTACACAATCGAAAATGTCCTTTGTATTTTTCTTAATTTGATTGGAAAGCATTTGCGTTTGGTTCAATTTTAATTGGGTCCTGAAACTTCATTAGTATTATTATTAGTATCATCATTTTTTCACCCTATATTTTAAAGAGTTTGGTAAATACTCGTCATTTACTAACAGTGTAAATCTGATTATTCAGTGTGTACGAGTTTTACATTATCTTGGAAATGACAATGAAGACCGCGACCAAAAATGGAAACCATCTGATCTTTGCCAACACTATTTGCACATGTCATATAGACTCTTCATAAATGTACAGGGTTTGTAATGATTACAATGATCGTCGCTAGGGTTTATCTCTTTGAACCCTAGTCACGCATATATGCGTCATTTGCAAACAGTCTATCTGTGAGGAATACACTTGTCCTATGCAAACAGTGTAGACTCTGATCAAAGGGCTCCTTAAGGAGCCCTTTGATCAGAGTCTGCACTGTTTGTTATTTTGACATATATAGTAAAAATCAATCCAAAAAAGTCAAAAATAGACTAGACTAAATTGAAAACTAGAATTGTCCATCGTTGGTTTCAGGGAGGAAAGGGTTTAATATGTTATAATGTTTACTAATACTCTACAGAGGTAAAACCATGTCCTCTTTCAATAAAATGCTCGTATTCCAAGAACTGGTGTCCATTTCAAATGGTTTGGAGTCAGAGCAGACACCGAGTAAATCGGAGTCTTATTTGTTTTGTACTCAGATCGTATACACAATCGAAAATTGCATTTGTCTTTTTCTTAATTTGATTGGAAAGCATTTGCGTTTGGTTCAATTTCAATTGAGTCCTGAAACTTCAAATGAACCTTTCCAGTTTATAGTCTAGTCCTTTGTGACTATTTCCAGTATTTATGCTTTTTTTTTTTTTTACAAAACAATATAACATATCAATAACAAACCCAATTAGGTTTAGTTCGTATTTTACAATGTTTGCTTGTTTTAACAATATAATTATATAACAGTTAACTGTATACTTCACTGATACACTGTTTGTACAGGAGGTGCCTTTAGGGCTTAATTTGTTAACAGGAACCAATAAGGCACTTACCACAGTATGTTCACCCCATGCATGATTCTGTTGATCCGCTCTTGATATATTTGGTCAATTATGCACCGAATAATGACTATTAGATGAGACATTGCGCGACACGTCATCCCCGGTATATTTTGGAATCCTATGGTTTCAGCTTCATAGGTTGATATCGCGTTGAAAAATTTAGTATTAGGATCAGGCGTCGGGAAATTCGGCCTTTAACCAGGATTCGAAGTTTTTGATGCGAGTATCGATAGTTTTTCAAACCAATGAGATGACCCATTATTAACCGAAAGCATGTTCCTAGTTTTGTAGTTGACATAAGGATTTATTGTACTGGATATCTCACTTTGAAATATTCAAAATCATTTAAATTGGAGAAAACCTTTTTGCTTTTCCAATAAACCTGAACAAGTTTTGGAAAGCGAACATTTTGTGGCAATGTCAGATCCCGAGTAACCCGGTGTCTGACCAGGTAGCAAAGCAAATGCGACTCAGCTAGAAAGAGATCTTATATTACAGTGGAGAATCTGTTATTCTTTCCCGTTTAAACGCAAAAGTACGCAAACGCAAAGCACTAAAACGTAGAAAAGAACAACTTTTGGACAATTCTGATATTTCATGTTTATCTTGGTGGCAAACAGTTTGGAGCCTAATCAGACGCCGGGTTACCCGGCGTCTGATCTGGCTCCAAACTGTTTGCACTGCAAATAATAGTTTTAGCGTAAACGCATTTATTGGGAAAGAATAACACATTCTCCACTGTACCTCAGCAATTCTAAACATGTAGCAATCATAAACCAAGTATCAAAAAAGAGTTCTTGACAAATATATTGACACACCAAAAAAAGTGGGCTCTCTATACAACGGCCCTCCCAACAACGACCCATTCCTTATAACGAACCTTGCCACAGTCCCCTAAATAGGACCTTTATGTCTAACGCTTTTATTTTTGCAATGTCGTCTGTTTAAAGTTGTCGTCTGCTGTTGCAAAATTAACATTTTGACGAAAAACACTTAATGAGAAATGACAAACAGCTTGAATCTAGATCAGACGCAGCGTTACGCGGCGTCTGATTTGGATTCAAGCTGTTTGCAAATGAGAGCCAATTTTCCTCCTTATAACGACTCCTTCCGAACAACGCACACAATTTTGTCTGCCATTGGGTGCCGTCGTAGAGAGGGAATGCTGTGTTCTTTTTACCGGCTTTGTTGTCAGTCTCTTTAAAGTTTAATTAGGATGAAATCGGACCAGTGTTAGTTAATATCAGTACAGTGGAGAAAACGTTATTCTTTCCAGTTTAAACGAAACGAAACGAAACGAAACGCAAACGCAATGCAATAAAACGTACTAACAATGTTTAGACAAATCTTACTATTTATTTTTATACAGTGGAGAATCTGTTATTCTTTCCCGTTTAAACGCAAACGTACGCAAACGCAAAGCGCTAAAACGTAGAAAAGAACAACTGTTGGACAATTCTGATATTTCATGTTTATCTTGGTGGCAAACAGTTTGGAGCCTGATCAGACGCCGGGTTACCCGGCGTCTGATCTGGCTCCAAACTGTTTGCATTGCAAATAATAGTTTTAGCGTAAACGCGTTTATTGGGAAAGAATAACAGATTCTCCACTGTACCAGTGGCAAACACTACCCAACTTCTGATCTGGCTCCAAAATGTTTGCAATGGCATTAAGGGGCCATTTTCAAAATATGTACATAATTCAGTGATACATATTTTCACAAACCCGTATGTCCATTTTCCAAAGTTTAATATTTTCATCTGATCAGTGTTAGCTTATACAGTAAAATCAGCTAATAGTACATGTTATGCACACCTTAATGTAAATGAATATAACATTGTAATAGCTCATAAACCGCTATATTATGTTGTGACTTAGCCATTTGTTTATGTTGTGCTAGAAAATAAAGTCAGTTCTATGCAGTTTAAATACTGCTTACTACACCAATATGATGCTTCCTGTCATATGTTTATGCTAAAATCATTATTTGAGCTTTATCTGTGATAAAAGTACTAAAATGAAACTTTCGAAACATGTAACCCAGCGCCGTGTCCATGGTGTTACCATTTGATCTATAGGAGTTGTAATAGTTATGATTATATAAAAAATATCTTTTAGCAGGCTTTCCTTATTACACCACTTCTTGTGATGTCAAAATAAGGTTAACCATGAGACGGCATTTTTAATTTTGTGAAATATTTATCAAAAAGTATTATGAAAAAGATAATATATTTTTTCTATGTCTATGTTGTTACTGTATGTTCAAAGACATTTTGGCGACTTATGGTGGTTGTAAATGCAATAACTGTACTATCACAGTGTGCTGATCTTTCTTCAAATACATGTGCTGCTAGGGATCAATCATTTATGAAATAATTCTAATTTAGATGGAATATATCCTTTGTGTTACAGTCCTTTGTGTTACATAACAACATGGACAGGTTTGGTCCGTTGAAGGACATCTAAAGATGTTTATTGATTTATTCTTCGGAAACGCATGAAGAATTTCAAACTTTGGTTTGGTAAGAAGAAATGTTAAATTTGTTTCACTATACAAGTATTAAGATTAACAGAAAGTGTGATGCTATTCTTTGAGACAGTGCCACGCAAAATGGTAACACAAATGACATGATCTGAAGACACACAAATTTGTTACACAAATGACATTATCTGGAAACACTAGGGACAAAATTACAACAAATGCATATTCATATACACAAATATATGCGTTAGTTATGACAATGACAATGACAATGATTTTATTTGTAGTTGAAGGCCTCCGGCCCAAAATACCATCAATATTACATATAATGTTTTGTGATATCAATATTTCAGTTAACATAAACATAAAATGTATGCATACAGTGAACAGTGATACATTACTTGGAAACCATTTACAGTTTCCTCCTCCTTGACAATATGTACACGATTGCAAGTGGATTGCTTTGCTCCATGTCCTTGGCGCGATGCTGAATGAACCTATGTATACAATTTTCGAGTACACCTAAGTTCATTTCCCATAACGCCAGAGATAACCATTGTGTGCTTGTATTATCCACTCACACACAGTATCGGTAAGTCAATCTTAGACTGTTAGTCAATCTTAAACTGGTTGTTTTACCCAATTGTCTCTTTCCATAAACGCTTGTTCAAGGAACTTGGCAATAGCCAATATACTGTCAGATCTTGTGTCTGACATCATATTTATAAACAATTGGTTACACACAATACTCTCAACCTATTCAGCCCTGAAGTATTCTAATCTCAACTGTTTATACAGCGGACATATAAGCAAAAAATGCACTTCATCCTCAACGGTATATATATCATTTCTCGAGCAATGCACACAAAATCGAATATCTCGATCAATCCTTTCATGGCGACCCTTTTCGATCATGAGTGCATGGCTTGAGCATCTGGAATTTGATAGAACCCGCTTATATTTGAAAGGCATTGTCATTGATAGATACTTTTCTGAGTTTAATGCACTTTTGTAAAGTCTATAAGATATGGCCTTTGAGGATGAGTTTATGTCTTCCCACAAGTTTTGCTGTGCACAGTCTATAAGTCTTGCTGTAAATTGCTGTATGAAAGCTTTAGGATTTCCAACCTCGTTTGCTATCCAAGCATACCCAAACCCAAACTCAAACAAGAGGCGTTTTACATGTGTTGCCCAAGTGGTCCTTCCACATTCATCGAAACGTCTCAACATCATGTAACACTGCTTGGGATAGCGATTGCCTGCCATGGTTAACAGATGTAACCAATACTTTACACACATTGGCATATAAGTTGTAGATAAGGGATATCTTCCACACTCACTTAGTGGGAAAAAGTTGGCTACATTTTGATTCAAGCATGAAAGTCTTTTGCAAAACTGAATGTGGACTCTTTCAATTTCGTTACATGGTTGGTAACCCCATAGTGATGAAGAATAGACCAGAATTGGTTTGACCATCGCGTCAAACAATTTAAAGGCATCTACTTGTGCGAAGTACCCAAATTGTTTGCCGTAACGGTAAATAGCAAAAACTGCCTTTTGAGCCTGAGCAGAAAGCATAGACTTTGTTTTAGACCAAGACAACTGCGGTGTGAAGAAAGCCCCTAAGTACTTGTAAAATGGTACTGTCTCTATTTGCCTCCCCTTGTAAAACCAACGTTCATAGCTTCTAAGGGGGCCACCATTTCTGAAAACTATAATTTTTGACTTTTCAAGAATAAGTTTCATACCTGTTAAATCACAAAAGTTTTCTATGGCGGATATCTTGTGTTGTAGGTTAACTACAGTCTCTGCAAATGTCGCAACATCGGCCGCAAATATAAATGCGTGTGCGTCTTCTACACTCTGTGTTATAAATATACCATGTCTAGTGTTGAGTTTGATGTATTTCAACAGGTCATTTATGAATAATGAAAATATGATCGTGGAACTTACACAGCCTTGTCTCGTACCAATTTCACAATTGAAATAGTTTGTCAACCCATCTTTCAGTTTAACACACGATTTCAACTGGGAGTACATAGATTTGAAAACTGCTAAGACTTTACAGTTTTGGCGTATGCCATTTCTGACCAAACTGTTCCATAGTTGCTGATCTAAATAAGACAAATATAAACCAGTCCTCTGGGTATTTAAATGCGCATAAGTTGAATGCTTGCAAATATTAAACTTCATTGTGTGTAAGAATATGCCATTCTGTGTAACACAAATAACTATATTGCAGTTATGCAATGGACACTCAATTGATATAGTGTCTCGAATGACCTTAATCCTTATAGCAGTGTCTTTAGTAAGACAACACGATTCACAAATATAACCGACTTCAGTGTTAATAGTGCATTGTATTAAATGTGACTTCGCTATATTATTCAAAATGGAACTGTAACACAAATGACACGAGGTTACACATAGGACAGACACATTGTCTACAATAAACAAGTTCTTCCGTGGAAATTAATTAACCCTTAGCCTGCCACTCACGACTATAGCTCCATATGCAAACAGCTTGGATCCGGATGAGACGCCGAGTAACTCGGCGTCTCATCCGGATCCAAGCTGTTTGACATTCTGACAACATTTTCAGCAATTTTGAGCAATTTTGAAGCACTTTGAAACTTGAAGCAGACGAGAAATATAGCAGACGACAATTTATTTGGCGGGCTAAGGGTTAACTGTAGAATAATGAGTATAATAGAGCTGTTATGTCATATAATAGTTAACTGTGTAATTTTGACAGTAGTATGTCTCAAGAATTTAATTCCTCAATTTTGCCCAATAATGTCCATGTAGTTATATCTCAGGTCATGTGTGTTACTTACAAAGAAAACGTACCATAATATCTGAGGGACTTATAGTTTTATGCAAATTTTATCTGGTCACTGAACAACTATGTCTATAAATGATACCTTCGTAATCATTTAGCTTATTAACATTATATAAATGTTAAAACAAAGGTAAAGGTAAAGGTAAAGGTAAAGGTGATAGGTTTATCAAGTCTGAAATTTATATGTCATATTCTTCCGACTTTTACAATTACCTCCCTGTTCATCGAGTCACAAGTCGGCCATTTACATTCGGCGCTACTAGCAGCCATGACACATTGACTTATTTCCCTCTCAGGTACCCATTTAAATCACGTTTTTGGTCTTAAGTCCGTTTTGTTACTTTACTGTCCATTGTGTTATATTTATGATGTACATGGTGTTACCACAACATATTGAACTGCATGTCTTTGATGTATGGCAACTTATTTGCAAGATTCGGATTACAGCTTTCCTTATACTGTATTGTATCTGGAACGGGATATACTGACTTGAATGTTTGATTCTGAAATTTGTAATAAAATAAAACACCATACTTTTGTCTGTACTGCAGTGGTTGATACAATAAAATTGTACATGCAATAGATTAGGATTGGAATAATAGCGAACGTAATACATGGTGTGGATCATACATGCTGATACCATATGATAGGTACAAGGCGTAATAATAGATTTTATTTTTCAAAAATCATTTATTTTCATAGGTAACACAATGGACAGTGGTATCCAACAAAACATTTATTAAGTAAAACCAAATAGTTTTCTGGGTTATGTGTGTTGTTGTTTGCAGTTGTTTGTGTTTCTTGAAAGCTGAAAGAAGCTTATAAAGCACATAAAACGTTACTATGTACATTTTTAATTTTTGCAAGTTCCACCCATGAAATATGTACATTTTTTGAAAATGACCCTAATATATTTATCGTAAAGAATATAACGTTTTCTCCACTGCTCTATGGAGAGCACTTTGGTTGTTCTCGCCAACTCTCAAACTCCGATCTCATTAGGGGTCCTCAACGATAAACTTTATCTTTTTTCCATCGATTCTAAAACAAGTTCAAGCTCAAATACTGGCGTATATTGTCATAGCTGTGGGAGAACACCTGATTGTCTGGGGAAAACCTACGTGCCCGTACAGGCGAACAAATTTGCAATCACAGTACCCTAACATACTAATAGGGAAGTACAGTAAAACCTCTCTATTACGACCACTAAAACGAGGCCTATAATTGGTTATATAAAAGACAGTTGACAGCTTAAAGCAAGGTGACAGTGAAACAGAAAGCTGCTGAAGGAGCTTTCTGTTTTCCAGCCACCTTGCTTTAAGCAGTCACCTGTCGTAATCACCTTAGTAGCAACCCAATTTAGTGGTCGTTATAGAGAGGTTTTACTGTAATAATTTCTCCACTCTACACGTGTCTGACACCTATAAAACAACTAAGGATTGAGGTAACTATTTTATTGTGTTAATGATGTCAGAGACGTCAGTGACGATAACTGTGTGTATTTTGGAATATTTCTCAACATTGAGTATATTATTTTATTGGTTTAGTGTGGTCAGAAAACAGTCACTGTCTGTCAAATAAATTGAGAGAGAGACAAAGAAAGAGAGAGACAATGAGAGAGCGGGTAAAGAGGGCGAGAGATACAGACACTGAGGGAGGGAGACAGGCAGACATACAGGGAGAGAGAGGGGGAGAGAGGGTAGAGAAAGACATATAGAGACAGCCACGAAGAAAGAGAGAGACAATGAGAGAGACAGACAGAGAAAAAACAGAGAGAAGCAGAGAGAGGTAGAGAGATGGATAG
This sequence comes from Gari tellinella, assembly GCA_922989275.2. Taxonomy (NCBI): domain Eukaryota; kingdom Metazoa; phylum Mollusca; class Bivalvia; order Cardiida; family Psammobiidae; genus Gari; species Gari tellinella. The sequence goes on from OV277870.1 coordinate 24,775,189, forward strand.
ACGGACACTCAGATGGACATTTAACGGGAAAATATGACGTTTTGACTGCACGACTATATATAATGTGGCGGTGGGGGAGGGGTAGGTTAGCGGGGGGGGGGGGGGGGGGGAAGGGGAATACCGTCATGTACAACATGAGGATGTGACAACGAGTACTACGTAATTGACTGGTCACGATTTGTGGTCAATCATGACAGTCATTAACATATTATAGTCTATAACAAAAATACCGCATGTCTTAACCACAGTGGAGAATACGTTATTCTTTCCCGTTTAAACGCAGGAGAAACGCATTGCAATAAAACATAAAAAATACAATTTTTTACAATTCTGACTATTCATATTAATCTGAGTGACAAACAGTTTGGAGCCTGATCAGACGCCGGGTTATCCGGCGTCTGATCTGGCTCCAAACTGTTTGCAAAGGAAATAATAACTTTCGCATAAACGCGTTTATTGGGAAAGAATAACGTATTCTCCACTGTATGCACTTTACTGACATACTTGTGATACTTCTTGCAAACAGTTTTGATCCAGATGAGACGCCGAGTTACTCGGCGTCTCATCTGTTTCCAAACTGACTGCTTCTCTGACAATATTTTCTGAAACTTCTAAACAAGAAATAAGCTAGCGGTAATGGGTTAATTCACATTTAGATCTACAACTTCTTATTAAGTTTAACCCAAAATTTGACTATTTTTGGGGCTGATGATAACAATACATGTACATAGCAAAATGACAAACAGTACAGACCCTGATCAGAGGACTCCCTCATGAACCATCTGATGAAGTTAAGGACGAGTACAAGCGTCGCTAGGGTTGATTGTGTTACCTTTTCAAGAAATCGATTTTTCTGGTATTATAACACCTGTTTGAAAAATACTGTAAGTGGATAAATGGCATTTTTGTATCCAATAAATTTTTAGTTTAAAATACTAAGGATCCTGGCCAGGCGCCGAGTTAACCAGTGCCTGGTCATGATCCAGATTTTCCAGACTTTTCAATTATCAGTGACTCCTCCTATGATTTGGTTCTTTATGGAATGTAAGAACATTATGTAAAGTAGTAAATAATTATAGCAATAGTAACAATAGAATTATAACCGGTCACAAGTTGCGCATATATTTTTAATATGATCTTGACAGATCGTTAAGATAACATAATGTAATGCAGGTAGCCTACATGTAGCGGTTATGAAGAACTGGTAAACACTTAAACAGTCCTGTTTTCTGGCAGATTCTTGCTTACAGCAGTCGTAAGAGAAGCAGATATATGCTTAACCAGATGCAGTTACACGTTTTATTTTAAAACTTTTTAAGCAGTCACCTGTTTTAACAAACTGACGAGATGTAAGAGGTAGTCAACATTATGTGAACAGGTCCTAAGTATCGAGCTTTTTTGGATATAGCGGTATCCCGCGTCAGTTCACTGTGGATAAAACATATTTTTATGTGAGGAAAGCTGTGCTTCTTTGTCTATTTAAAGCCAAACAGAATTTGTTGAGCATCGAATTTCTCAAAAAGTAAGGCATGATTTTGTACCCCTGCAAAAAAGTTTGGGAGAACCAGTGTATAGGAGTCATTTGGCTGGTCTCTCTCTTTGTCTGTCTTTGACGTCCATCCATCTGTCTGTGGCACCACATACCTTGTGACGCAAACTACTTGTACATTTCTTTACCGATTTTCATCAGACTTTGCATATGCATTAAGAATGAAGAGCAGATGTGCGTGACATATTTTTCATGTGAGTTGTCCCAATAAGGACCGAGGTATTGTCCTTAATTGGACATTTTGACTGAATAAACTATCGACGCAAGCTTCTTACATTTATTAACCAATTGACATCAAACGTTGCATGTGAATGTACATTTATGATGAAGTGCAGGTGTATGACATAAATTTCATGCGAGTTGTCTCAAGAGTTCTTGCCCTTGATTTGACTTTTTTTGACTGAATAAAGATTTTGACATGAATGACTTCTCCATTGATTGAGGTAAAACTTTTTTTCAACGGAGCTGTATGGTATCTATTTAGATCCATCATTTCCAAATTCTCAACCATTGATAAATTGTCAGAAATCTAGGCGAATGAGCACCTGCATTAAATTCAATTGGGGACACATTGCACGCAGGCTGGTCTATCTACCCAATTACAAGTTTTACTGGTAGATTGAATCTGAATGCAAAGTTAATAGACACAGTATGCAATAGATATGACAGCATCTTTCTATTTTTTTGATATAACATCTGTTCAAGTATAGTTTGTTTCAGGAATATCCACGAATGAAGTGTGACATATACAACAGTAGACTAATGCAAGAATCTACAATCAGCAGGATAAGGTTTAAATTTTCGTTTGGCAATTCTGTAAATGATAGATGTTTAGTAGTGATGCTATATTTTACATAAATTTTACTGTAATTGATTGTTTTGGCTTTTCAATCCAAGGTATGACATTTCTTTGAAACCCTCAATTTCGCACATTTTTCACACCCAACTACAACATTACATGTATACATCCACCACGCACACCGCTGGATATCTGTTTTTAAAGATAATGCTTGATTGTTCTTTTATCATTCACACGCAGTGAAGATCTTACGATTGGCAAGACGTTATATTCTTCCCCCGTTTGATCGAAATGAGACGCAATGTAATACAATGTTGAAAACAGCAGGGACCTGTTTCATAGAACATAGTACGATAATGTTGTCGTAAGTCAGATTATAAAAGTCTCAATTATTATCTATTTCTCCATCTGAGCTTGTCTTGTTGCATCTATTAGGAATCGCCTTGAAAAAAAGATTCCATAGAGATGTCACAATACATGATTAGATAGAGAAATCATAAATTAAATATATTTTAAAGTTTTGACTTACGACCGTTTTTGTCGTACGAAACGGGTCTCAAGTTCTTTAAAAAACTGTCGATTTATTTTAATCTTAGTAAATACAAATACATGTACCTAAAATTTACAAATGAATAAAGCACACTGCACTTGTTAAAACTGATGACAAAACAGCAGTGAAGGGGTTATTGAAACTTCTAAATATTTCAAAGATACTTCATTTTTCATAATTTATTGCAAATTTTTTGTTTCGTTTAACCTACTCCCCCATGAACACGCCTTTTTACCCTTTATTTATTCCTCCACTGAAGAAAATAGTTTAATTTCATACAATCATGAATATTTACCAGAAGAATATTTTCTTTATCCTAGCAGATGATAGCTTCAAGCAGGCTTAAAGTAAAGCAGAGTGCACATTAAGGCGCATTCTGGTTTAATGTTAACCTGTTTTAAGTTGTCAACTATTTTCAATATACTAGAAAAGGGCAATTGGGTTAAACGGGAAAAAGATGAGTGGGTATACAAATCATATAAGGGAATTAACTCTTACATGACCTAGAAAGAATATGTAATTTTGTTATCTTCCTTGACAGCTATATTGCATAAAAACCCGCCTTCAAGTTAACCCATTGATCCCCAGTGGATTCTTCTATGTTTATATATTGGACTAGTGCATTTTTTATGGTCTGGTCAAAAATTTTCATTTTCATTTTGTTTTATATTGAAATTCCAATCTGCAAACATTGTAGACTTTGATCAGACGCCGCATAGTGCGGCGCCTGTTCAGAATCTACACTGTTTGCCAATGTCCCATATATGGGATCGTTGGCACTAATGGGTTAACATTGAAATGTTACCGCACTTACAAAAATAACATTGGACACTAGAGTTTAACCCATTACTCCATAAATACGCATTTTCGTCATTATCCGGCTACGCTGAAGAAAATAGTTCTACTATTTATACAGTCATAATTATGTACACTAAAACCATGCACTTTTTTCAGCAGACGGTAGCTCACAGTAATATAAAATATACCACGTTAAAGTCTACTTTCCGCTCAGCCGACTGTACAATTACTCCCCTGATCATTGAGCAATCTTGCCTACAATATTGAGCACTGCTACATGTAACATATGACGCAGTCAAATGCAGCCACAGTACCGACTCAGACCCTCCACATGTACCCAATTTAACCCCTGTGTGGAGAGGAGCAATTCGCGGTACATGTCTTGCTGAAAGAACATTCCTGTACATCATCGGGGATTCAGAAAAAAATCACTATTCAGACCGCTGGTCCGGCGGGGGATCGAACTCACGACCCTTGGTACCGTAGTCCAATGTGTTACCACTGGACTACTGCCGCCGGATGCATGCTAAAGGCGAATATATCTGCCACAGAGATTACATTTGCAAACAGTTTAGATGTAGATGAGACGCCGTGCAACGCGGCGTCTCATCAGAATCCAAACAACTTGACACTCTGACCATGTTTTGAAAAGAACTTTAGAAAATTCTATCTTTTGAACAATAGCAGACGATAAATGTTGCAGACGCAAACATAGTCCGGAGTCCTTTCCAATTGCAATTATTTTTGCGTTTCATTTAATTTAGATTTTTCTCATTATATCTATATATTCATACAATACCTATATATTTACTGAGAAAAAAAAGACCAAGTTTTGTAGACAAATCAATTAACATTTTCAACTCTAGCGACGAATATACTCTTCATTTATAAACATTGTACCTATAAAGAGTACACTTGTTCAATACAAACACTGTATACATAGATCAGACGGCTCCTGTAGGAGCCCTCTGATCAGGGTCTGCACTTTTTGTCAACTTGCAGTATATTGAAGAAAACACCCCTAAATAGTCATAAATGGACTTAACTTAATTGGAAGACGGAAGTTTCCATTAAAAGTTTCAGGGGTGAATGAGTTAAACAAACCAATTTTGAGGGAGTTAACTCTTACAAACCTGGTTTTGAATAAACAATTGAATTATCGTTCTCAACAACCAAATACAGTGCTCCCTCCCTACAATGGCACTCCCAACAATGACTCCCTCCTTACAACGACCATTGTCTCAGTTCCCTTAACAGGACAATTATGTCTAACCTATAAATGACTGCAATGTCTTCTGCTTAAAATTGTCGTCTGTTGTTTTTCTCAAAGTTACAAAATGGACATGTTTACAGAAAAAACCCTTAATGAAGAGTTACAAACAGCTTGACTCCAGATCAGACGGTGCGTTACGCGGCGTCTGATATGGATTCAAGCTGTGTTCCAATGTAGCCAATGCCCCTCCCTATAACGGCTCCTTCCGACCAACGCACACATTTTGTCTCCCATTGGATGTCGTTGTAGAGAGGGAGCGCTACAAGCACAATGAAAAGTCCCTCAAAAAATCTATTATGACTCATTTAAATGTAAACGTGTTTGAAAACTTATAAGTTTCACTGGACACTGGATTTAACCCAATATAGCATTTATCGTTTCTGAAAGGTATAAAACATGGGATATCCCATTCCATAGTCCGAATTTCTTTTTAGGCAGTAAATCTTGAATTGGACTCTGGCTACAGAGGTATCAAAGGTTTGAAACCATTAAAAACAAACTGTAATCTTTAAAATAGACGATATTACAACAGACTCTCTTTTTCTTTTTAATTGAAAGATTATAACCCACTCTTTAAAAGATTTTACAACAGTGTTTCTTTTTCTTTTTCATTGAAAGATTATAACTCATTCTTTAAACGATATTACAACAGTATGTCTGTTCCCTTTTAATTAACTCACTCATAAAACGATATTACAACAGCATTTCTTCCCCTTTTTAATTGAAAGATTATAACTCATTCTTTAGACAATATTACAACAGCATTTCTTCCCCTTTTTAATTGAAAGATTATAACTCACTCTTTAAACGATATTACAACAGCATTACTATTTCTTTTTAGTTGAAAGATTATAACTCACTTTTAAGCGATATAACAACAGCATTTCTTTTTCTTTTTAATTGAAAGATTACAACTCACTTTTTAAAGGATATTACAACAGCGTTTCTTTGTTGTTTTTTTTAATTTAAAGCTTATGACTCACTCTTTAGAAACCCAACTCTGACTACGGAAGTCGCAGTTCGCTATTCAGTATTACGACCAGTAAAAAGAAGGTTCATTAATTGTATAAAATACAGGTGAAGGTAAAACAGAAATTTCCTAAATAAGAGATGTACTCTTCTTGTTGAGTAGTTTTAAGCGGCATATAATCTGAATCAAGACGGTTTGCATATATACTCAATTCCAAAAGAAACTGTGCACTTTTTATTGTCAAATATTTTAATATCTAGAAGACGTATCGATTTAAAATTTTGCACACAATATCTCATGTATATTCGCCATCTATCAATAATAAAATCTTTTATTTGACTGTTACATAGCACTTTTACATGCGCGAAAATGATGCGCAAAACTTTTCCGCATCGCGGGACCAAATAAGGCGTTTTATGATACAGATTTTTGTTTAAGGATCTAGCCTTTTGCGGAGTTGATCGGGTCATTTTTTTCTCTCCCGAACAATCCCCTTAAAAGACTATATAGTTCTAGACCTAAAATTAAGAGTAACTCCGAATAAAAGCGATAAACCGCTTGCAGATCTAACGTCTTCCTTTTTTTAAACAAATTATGACGTTACAAAAATAAATGACGTCATATTATACATGACGTAATTTCGACAAAGTGTCAATCAATTTCAGTCAATAAGAAACAATAATAATTCAATCGTAATTGAAAATATGAATATATTAGACATCTTTTTTACAAAACAGTGATGTTCACATTCAGTTGTTGTATTGAATTGAATTAAGATTAAATATACACGTAAGATCATCTCTAGAATTTATAAATACGTGTTGTTCAAATCTTGTATATCTAGATATATCTAGATCTAGCCATTCATTCAGCCTGGCTTAAATAGAGAGTCAGGTAATAAATCATTTGTTTGATAGTTACTTCGGGAACAGTCAAACCATTGTCCCTCGGTAGCAGGGAAGACCTTGAGAACTGTTGCCCTCGGCCGTTGGCCTCGGGCAACAGTTCTCAAGGTCTTCCCTGCTACCTCGGATCAATGATTTGACTGTTCCCTCAGTACCTATGAGACAAATGTATATTGTTACGTTGACGTTACTTTGACGTCGTTTTCAAACAGTGTCTAGTTCGGCAAGACTGTACGGTATCAGCAGACAGACCGTATTGTGTTGGTTCCGACACACTCGGACACCCATCCGGGCAAGGGGACCCTTTGTAGGACATATCTTGCAGCACGTCATTGGGCTGCTCTTTTGCAGCGAGCAAGACGTCATTTCCGTTTGGGGCGACAGTAACGGACCCTCTGATAGGTCTAATAATATTCTTAGTCACCATGATGCTCGCACGCGGGCCTTTAGGAGAAAATACCTTATGGCTCTTGCAAATGCTCAAACACAGTGATATGACAGTGTTTCATTCCCGACGTCATTATTAGGCGTCAAGTAAGGTATATGCGATGTCTCATTACCGCTTGCATTACAGCAAAGATGGACACATACGATACTGACAATTTTTTTTATAAGATTACAACTCAACCGACATTTAATTCCCAAATGAACACAGTCTGATTCTCAGAGTTACTTTGCAACTTTGATAATAACACTTTGTATTTTTTCATTGAAAAAAAATCCACTTTAAACGACCGCATCTCTAAATCTATTATAACTGCCATATTGTTCGTGAACTGATCTAAGTTTTGGTACCAAATACATAGGCTTTCAGGAAAATACTCAATGAATAATTACAGAAAACAAAGTGAACAGTTTCTTTTGGAATTGAGTATATAAACAGGTGCTGTCGAACTGTTTAATATGTTTACATCGAGTACAATAGTTATTTGCAAACGGCTTGGATCCTGATCAGAAGCCTCTGATCAGGATCAAAACTGTTTGAAACTAATTTCAATATTTCTGAAGTCAAAATACCTAAACTATAAATGTGAGAAATTTGAGCAGACGACAATTGTTAAAAATTTATGAAGTCATGACGGCATGAGGGCAGACGGTACATTTACTATATATCTACTGGATATAAATATTCAAAAACACAAGTTAGTGAAACTTTCCGATAATTACATAATAATAATTGTTTATACAAGAGGCATCCCTGCTACGTCCTTTATCTGGAAATAACGAGCAAGGGATAATTCGCCATCGGAATTGTCTCGAAGTTGGAAATAGAACTGGAGATAACTCAGAAATTGGATTACTATACATAACCTAAAGTGCGCGTATATACATAAATCTATTTTAATGTTTTAACAAACACCTATTCAGTATTGACACCACTTCTAATTATACATAAGCTCAATATTACCTGACACACAGCCAAAACTTAGAAAGAATGGAATTATCATAAATAGAATTGATTACGACTGTTTAGTGTATGCAAATGTTCCGACCTTGCTGAAACAGTCGCTTGGCACTGACATCTATATATACCTATAATAGGGACATTCCTTTTCGCGGGTCCGCTGCCTACAGTTTATAAAACGTTACGACTACTGTCAACCGCACATACAGAGACTTTAGCAAGTGGGTGTATTGTTGTGTTGCGTTTCCTGCTTGCGTCTTTCGTATTTATTTAGAGCTGTAAGTGTCCCTTGACTCTCTCTTTTGATATTAACCTAATTGTAAAATACAACATTAAAATATACAAAAACACAAATCATTAATTTTTACTGTCATCTTGCTTTCAGGAGTCATCTATCGTAAACACCTAATACACTGTATTAAAATCTCTAAGATCGGCACTAGTGATACTGTGTCAGTGTTATACATGGTAAGTACTTGTTCTTTCCAAATACACACGTTTGTGAAAAAATCTGATCATGCTGAATTGTCGTCCACTTCAAATATAGCGTCTGCTTAAAATAAATGTTAATGCTTTAAAAACATAACGAATGTTTAGTACGAGTGACAAAAAGTATGGATCCAGATCAGACGCCGCGTAACTGTTTGCAAATGTAAGACAAATTGCGCTTACAGTGGAGAAACTGTTATTCTTTCCCAATAAACGCGTTTACGCTAAAACTATTATTTCTATTACAAACCGTTTGGAGCCAGATCAGACGCCGGGTAACCCGGCGTCTGATCAGGCTCCAAACTGTTTGCCTTCAAGAAAAACATGAATTATCAGAATTGTCCAACAGTTGTACTTTTCTACGTTTTAGTGCTTTGCGTTTGCGTACGTTTGCGTTTAAACGGGAAAGAATAACAGATTCTCCACTGTAGCATGATAAGGATTAAAACGAATGTTTCCACTGCAAACAAGTTGGAGCCGGATCAGGCACTACTTTGTTAAGGGAGGTAAAGTCACATTTAAAACAAACATTCAATCAAATTAAAGGAATATCATGATCTCCGCCATAACTTAATACAAATTGTGCATTTAAAAACCAAAATAAGACCCAAAACTCTACCCGAACATCAACAAAAAGTATATACAGAAAACCTATCCACTACTTCCAACAAAAAGAAGGCTTATTAATTGTATTAAAGTCAGGTGACAGCTTCAAGCGATGTGACCGTAAAACAGAAATCTCCTTTATTGTTACATTGCTTTAAGCAGCCACCTGTCGTGAAAACTTAATAGTTTATACAATAAATTGGTTGTAATTGACAGGTTTTATTGAATTTAGCACACTGTGTAGCTTTCGTCTGCAACTATTTTTCCTGGAACAATTTTTAAAGTTCATCTTCCGCCCTGTCTTATACAGGCTATTTACAGAGTGAAGTTAGGTTTCAGATTAAATGACAAGTTACTCGACGTCTCATCTAAATCCAAAATGTTTGCAAAACCTAAAATAACAAGTGTTCGTAAGATTAAATTAATTTCGCAATATGTCGTGTTTCCCCCCCCCCCCCCCCCCCCCCTTTTCTTAATTTTGTTTGACACCCATTTCAATATTTCTTAAGTCAAAATGAGAAATGAGAGCAAACAACAATTGTTTACTATTAATGGATTGAAGTCATGGCAGTACATTGGGCTATTGTGCATAAGGACGGACGATGCACAACCGTTTCCGATAACGAATTTACATAATGGTCTATGCAAGAAACATGCCTGCAACATCCTTTATCAAGGGATAATTCGCAATCGGATTTCATTCGAGTTTGGAAATACGTATAACGGGAGATAACTCAGAAATTGTATACATTTAACTACATGTATACATAAGTAAATGCGCTTATATAGATCTACATAAATCTACTATAAAGTTTAACTACACACATATTGACATCAGTTCTAATTAAACATACTATCAATATTACCGGAAACTAAGCCATCGTTTTAATACTATTGAATTATCATCTATAAAATTGTTTACGGTTGTTTAGTGTATGCAAGTATTCCGACCTTATTGAAACATTCGCTTGGCACTGACCTCTATATATGCCTATAATAGAGACATTGCTTATCGAGGGTCCGCTGCCTACAGTTTATAATACGTTACGACTACGGTCAACCGCACATACAGAGAATTTAGCAAAGTTAAGAGCTGTAAGTGTCCCTTCACTCTCTTTATTGGTATTAATTTTAGTGTAAAATACCAAAGTGAAATATACAAAAATACATTTACTTATGTTTTACTGTCAACTTGCTTTAAGGAGTCACTTATCGTAAACACCTTATACTTAGTACAATTTCGTGGTCGTAACAGAGAGGTTCTACTGTGTTTGATTTACAACCCTTTAAATAATTGGTGTGTTGTTCTGGATTACAAAAGCGTAATCTTAATCAAAGTTATTTAAGTTTTCATTAAATTATTGGAAAATTGTTGTGTCCAATGTCACTTAAGAATTGGTTAGTTTGGTTAGATCTCGATCTTAATATTTTTTTTATCTCACAACATACATATGAAGTTGAGCCATTTTCATATATAGACATTTCTCTTAATGTCTTTTAATAAATGTGTCAGATTGAGAAAGATAGTAGCGATAAATGAAACGTAAATCGATAAATTTGAAAGATGATATTGATTTGATAAGAGACAAGTTAATGTATGTAGATCTATATGCATGATAAGTGTTTTCAATAACTTGAATAATTTAACCCTCTGAACCTAAGGGACTCCACAAGGAGCTCTATGTTCATGGTCTACATTGTTTGCATACAAAAGATAAAATTATTTACCAGACTATTTTACAAATGCATTTACACGTTTGGTGTTTGAATATTATGTACTAAAGCCTACTGTATAACAAAATTATCATGGTTATTTCAGTACCATTCTTCAATTATCATCTTGATTCATACAGTGGAGAATCTGTTATTCTTTCTCGATAAACGCGTTTACGCTAAAACTATTTTTTCTTTTACAAACCGTTTGGAGCCAGATCAGACGCCGGGTAACCCGGCGTCTGATCAGGCTCCAAACTGTTTGCCACCAAGATAAACATGAAATATCAGAATTATCCAAAAGTTGTACTTTTCTACGTTTTAGCGATTTGCGTTTGCGTACGTTTGCGTTTAAACGGGAAAGAATAACAGATTCTCCACTGTACTCATGTTAAGCATAAGTTGTACACTTCACTAATAAGGCCATCTCGCTATTAAGGCCACTTTCTCCAAGTACCATCAATGGCCTTAATAGCGGGATGCAACTGTACCAAGATTGGCGATGGTTATACAGTGTCAGTGTCACGGTAGGGAAGTAATTGTTATTTCCCAATAAACGCGTGTGTGTATGACCTGATCATGCTGAATTGTCGTCTGCTTCAAATATATCGTCTGCTTAACAATAAAACATAAATTACATGCTTTTGAAGCAGAAACAACGTTTAGTTCGAGAGACACACGATTTAGATCCATATCAGACAACGCGTTACGCAGCGTCTGAACTGGAACCAAACTGTTTGCAAGTGTTATACAAGTAGCGCTTAGCATGATATGGGTTAAAACGAATACATGTATTTTCATTGCAAACAATTTGGAGCATGATCAGGCACTTTGTATTGTACATGAGACGAAGGGGGTAAAAGTCGCATTAAAAATCAATAGCTAATTACATGAAGTAACCCATTTGTGCCCACGATCCCATATATTGGACATAGGCAAACAGTGTAGACTCTGATCAGACGCCGCCTAATGCGGCGTCTGATTAGAGTCTACACTGTTTGATGATAGGAATTTCAATATAAAACTAAATGAAAATGAATTTTTTTACCAGGCATCCCTTTGATAAAAAATGGACTAATCCAATATCTAAACAATGGAGAATCCACCGGGCGTTAATGGGTCAAATCAAATGAACTTCTTCACCATAACCAAACTCAAATCGTGCTTTTTAAAACCAAACATAGACCTTAAACTCTCCCCGAGCACCAACAAAAGTATAAACAATCAATCAGCCAATATTTTCTTGCGATGATTAACCGATTTTATGCGGGATACACTTTTCGGTGTACCTCTAGGCAAACAGTTCTGATCTGAGATCAAAACTGTTTGCAGCTAAGTCAACATTCTATCAGAATTTGCTAAAATCTTTTGCAAACATTTGAGTTATACCCGCGCTGCAAACGACATTTTAAAATGGCCGCCAAAAATAACACAGCGTACAATGGGTTAAACAGCAGACAGAGCAAGGTAACTCACTACAACGACCAATAAAACGATCGCTTATAAATAGTATAAAACTCAGGTAAAAGCTAAAAGTGATATGACAGTAAATCAGAAATATCCGTTAATGTCATAATGCTTTTAGCAGTCACCTTTCGTAATCACCTGATAGTTAACGCAATTCAGTGGTTGTAACAAAGAGGGTTTACTGTATTTGATACGGTGGAAAGTTTTTACTATTTTTCCTGGAACAATTTTTTAAAGTAAATATTCCACACTGTCTTATACAGATTTATTCACAGAGTGGCATGCACGTCTCATCTAAATCCAAACTGTTTGCGCTTTATTTTGTTTCACACTTATTTCAATATTTCTTTAGTAAACTTCCCTGAAAATTGAGAATAGAAGCAGACGACACTTGTTTACAATTAACCCTTTCCCCCATAGAAGCGAATTTTAGCGTATTTAATTTAATCCTCCGCTGAAGAAAATAGTTCCAGTTTATACCCTCAAGAACAATAACAATTACAAATATGTTATATAGCCTAGCAGATTATAGCTTAAAGCGGGCTGAAAGTAAAACAGAATGCGCCTAAGGGCGCATTCTGCTTTACTTTCAACCTGCTTTAAGTGGTCACATATCTTCAATACTAGAAACAATGCTATCAGGTAAAGGGTTAATGACATAATGACAGTGAACAATACATGTATAAGGAATGAGGACATAAAGATCTGTTAGATATACTTATAGCGAAACTTTCCGATAACTTATTTACATAATGGTCTATGTAAGAGACACAACTGCCTCGTCCTTGATCGTGAAATAACGACCAAGGGCAAATTCACCATCGGGTTTCTCTCGAGGTTGGAAATATTAAAAAGGGAGGTAATTCAGGAATTGGATAACTAGATCTATATATAATGCGCGTATATACATAAACCTATTTTAAAGTTATAACACACGCCTATCGAAATCAGTTTTAATTATGCCAAATTTCAATATTACCAGAAACACAGCTGAAGTTTGATAAGTATTGAATAATCATCTATAAAATTGTTTATAGTTGTTAAGTGTATGCAAATGTTCCGACCTTGCTGAAACAGTCGCTTGACACTGACCTCTATATATGCCTATAATATGGACTTTGCTTATCGAGGGTCCGCTGCCTACAGTTTATAATACGTTACGACTACGGTCAACCGCACATACAGAGAATTTAGCAAAGTTTAGAGCTGTAAGTATCCCTCGACTCTCATTTTTTGGTATTTAGTTAAATATAAAATACAGCTGACAGGTTTTAGGCTCCTTTAGGTTTTTTTGTCTGTTCTACTGTCAACCTTTTTCAAGCAGTTACTTATCGTAAACACCTTATTGTAAACACAACGTTATGGCCATAATAGAGAGGTTTTACCTTGTTAACCCTTATCTTGCTAGGCGCAATTCAATTCAATTCAATATTTTATTTCCTTCACTTCAGGAGATATGTGTAACATTACACTATAAACAGTCATACAACATTTAGGCATCTATATACATACAATGTATTGAACATACAGTTTTTACAACTCATTGCTATAGTCTAAATATAGTCTGATCCCCTCTCTGTATGTAAATTAGGTAGTCGAAAGAGAGGATGTGCAGGCCATATTTCAATTACAAAAGGAAAAGTATCATAGTTTGCCCTTGGAAAATCCTACCGAAACGAAGGTGTAACATTTTCTAAGGCATACTATGTATAGTTTTTATCATTTATAGTCTCTCGCATTACAAAAAATGTACATCTATTACATGTATATAGCAGTTTCTTTGGTACACTCAATTAATACGTATAAATGTAGATAAAGGCAATAGTCAATCAGGTACAGGATATGACAGTAGTTAGCCCCGATTAGATCGAGTGCCGAGCAGTAAGCATGGCGAAGCATTAAGCCGTGTACGAGTATAAGTAATAGAACGAGTAGCATGAGAAGTCAAGGTACGAGTAGAATAATTATAGCGGGTATGAACGAGAAGCAGATCGTGAACGGGTACGAGTAGCAATACAACTGTATACAGTGGAAACTGTGTTATTCTTTCACAATAAACGCGTTTACGCTAAAACGAATATTTCAACTGCAAACAGTGTGGAGCCTGGTCAGAAGCCGGGTAACCCGGCGTCTGATCCGGCTCTTTACTGTTTGCCACTCGGATCAAAATACATTTTGAGAAATATGTCAGAATTGTCATTTTCTACGTTTTAGTGCTTTAGTTTTTTAGTTTAGTTTTTAATCCCTTTGCACATGTTATCATGCAAATAAATACATTTACAGTTTGGAACTAGATCAGATGCCGCGTGTTGCAGTGTCAAATCTGGATTCAAATTGTTTGCCACTCATATTTCAACTTTTCACCAGTTTATGTACAAGTTAAAATAAAGATTCTGTTCTGTTCTGTAATAACTTGTAGCCCAATCCCTTTGCACATGTTATTATGCAAATAAATATATTTAAACTAACATTAACAGTTTTGAACAAGATCAGATGCCGCATGTCACAGTGTCTAATCTGGATTCAAATTGTTTGCCACTCATAATTCAACTTTTCACCAGTTTAAATAAAGCAGAAAAACTAATTTTGATTTTTACACAGACGATATATGTGAAGCAGACGATAATTGAGCATGGTTAGGGTAAAGAGCGTCACAGTAGAGAAGCACTTGTTTTTTCCCAATTCACGCGTTTGTGTATAATCTGATTATGCTGAATTGTCGCCTGCTTCCAATATATCGTCTGCTTAAAACTAAATATTAGTTTTCATGCTTTAGAAACAAAAGAAACGTTGAGTACGAATGACAAACAGTTTGGATCTAGATCAGACGCCGCGTTACGCGGCGTCTGATCTGGATTCTAACTGTTTTCAAATGTTAGACAAATCGTGCTTAGCTTGATCAGGGTTAGAACGAATATTTCCATTGCTTCCAATTTGGAGCTAGACCAGGCGCTTGGTATTGTAAACGACAGGAATGGTGTAATGCAAAAATGTAAATGTAATACACTGTAAAATATAATGCATTACTTTTTCCAATGTAATTGAGTGTAATGTGTAATGCTTTTGAATCCTATGAAACATTAAGTACGAGTGACAAACAGTTCAGTTCACGATCAGGTGCCACGTGTTACGCGGCATGTGATTTGGATCCAAACTGTTTTTTGACAAATTGTGGCTTAGCTTGGTAAGGTTTAAAACGAATAATTCCATTGCAAACAATTTGGAGCCAGATCAGGCGCTTAGTAATGTACTTAGGGCGAAGGGGGTTAGAGTCGCATTAAATGTACAGCAAATCAAATAAAGGAATATCATGACAATAACCAAATACAAATCGTACATTTTAAAACCTCAGACACAAATCAACAAAAACTATACAGTAAAACCTCTCAACTACGACCAATAAAGATGGCTTATTAATTGTACCAACGCCATGTGACAGCTTTAAGCGATATGCCAGTAAAACCGAAAGCTCATTTACCGTCACATTACTTTAAGCAATCACCTGTCGTGAACACCCAATAGTTAACGCAATTAATTGGTTGTAATAGAGAGGTGTTACTGTATTTAATATGCTGGGAAGTTTTCATCCGATACTACATTTTTTTTTTCTGGAACAGTTTTTTTTAAGTTCATTTTCCGGCCTGTCTTATACAGACTATTTACAATGTGCCATGCAGTTAGGTTTCAGATGAAATGATGAGTTACTCGACGTCTCATCTCATTCCAAAAAGTTTGCAACAGTTAACATAAATAGCGTTCTTAAGGTTGAATTAATTTTGAAATATGTCGTATCCCCAGCAATTCTTCATTTTGTCAAAATACTTAAAATTTAAAAGTCAGAAATAAGAGCAGACGACAATTGTTTACAATTAATGAAATCATGACAGTAAATTGGATAAGGCAGGAGGACTAACGGCGCATTTCTTTTAGCTCAACTGGATATCAATCTTCACAAAAAGATTTACAAGTTAGTGAAACATTCCGATAACTTAGTTACAATAACTGCTACATCCTTTAGCTGGAAATACCGATCACGTGATTTTTCGTCATCGGAGACCTCTCAAGTTGGTAATAGAACGGGAGATAACTCAGAAATTGAAATAATTATACATAATGCGCGTATATACATACATCTCCTTTAATGTTTAAACACACGCCCATTGATATTAATTGTAACTATACATACGCTCAATATTACCAGAAACACTGTCAAAGTTTAGACAGTATTGAATTATCATCTATAAAATTGTTTACGGTTGTTTAGTGTATGCAAATGTTCCGACCTTGCCGAAACAGTCGCTTGACACTGACCTCTATATATCCCTTTAATAGGAACAGTGCTTAACGAGGGTCCGCTGCCTACAGTTTATAATACGTTACGACTACGGTCAACCGCACATACAGAGAATTTAGCAAAGTTTAGAGCTGTAAGTGTCCTTTGACTCTAATTTTTTGGTATAAATTTACGCGATGTCTTATCTTGATCCATAAAATACAAATGTAAAATATGCAAACAAACCATTTCCTTATATTTTACTTGCAAACTGCTTTCAGGAGACACCTATATAAAAAACCTAATACTTAATACAACTTTGTGGTCGTAATAGAGAGGTTCTACTGTGTTTAATATCCTAAGATGTGCGATGATTATACAGTGTCAGTGTCACAGTAGTGAATGGTAATTGTTACTTTGTATTTCCCAATACTATAACAATAAAAAACCAATTTGCATACTTTTGAAGCAGAAAAAACATTGAGTACCAGTGACAAACGATTTAGATCCATATAAGACGCCGCGTAACACAGCGTCTGAACTGGAATCAAACTGTTTGCAAATGTTATATAAGTTGCGCGTAGCATGATATGGGTTAATTTTCATTGCAAACAATTTGGAGCAAGATCAGGCACTTTGTATTGTAGGTGAAGGGGGTAACAATCGCATTAAAAATCAATAGAAAATTAACCCTTTGTACCAACGATCCCATATATGGGACATAGACAAACAGTGTAGACTCTGATCAGACGCCGCATTATGAGTCTACATTATCAGAGTCTACAATGTTTGATGATAGGAATTTCAATATAAAACAAAATTAAAATTAAACTTTTGACCAGGCATCCGTTTGATAAGAAATGGACTAATCCAAAATATAAACATGGAATAATTACATGGGCATAAATAGGTTAAATCAAAGGAACGTCTTCACCATAACCAAACACAAATCGTGCTTTTTAAAACCAAACATAGACATAAATCTTTCCCCGATTACCAACAAAAGTATAAACAATCAATCAGCCAATCTTTTCTTGCATTAAACAACAGAATGGGCAAGGTAAAACCTCACTACTACGACCAATAAAACGAACGCTTTTAAATAGTTTAAAATTCAGGTGAAAGCTTAAAGTGAAATGACATTAAATCAGAAAAAGCCGTTAATGTCATATTGCTTTTAGCAGTCATCTTTCGTGATTACCTGATAGTTAATGCAATTAATTAGTTGTACAGAAACAGAAAAACCTTTTATTTCCATGCCCGGTTACACTTGGTAACAACAGGGCTCTATAAAGCCCAGTATTTACATTTCATGGGTAAGACATATATAAATATCAGAGTCATGCTCAATGTTATTTGAAGATGATCAACACTTATTGTCTATACACATGTATACAGTATTAAGTATTCTAAGATGATATTGAGGGATATATTGACAGTCTACCTACTAATAAACGTAGGACTGTCCGTCAAAGGGGACATATAACAAAGAGGGTTTACTGTATTTAATACAGTGGAAAGTTTTTATTCGTTACTATTTTTCCTGTTTTTAAAAGTAAATATTCCACACTGTCTTATACAGATTATTCACAGAGTGACATGCAGTATTAGGTTTTAGATGAAATGGCAAGTGACACGACGTCTCATCTAAATCCAAACTGTTTGCGTTTTTTGTTTGTTTCACACTTATTTCAATATTTCTTAAGTAATATTCCCTAAAATTTGAGAATTAAGAGCAGACAGCAATTGTTTACAACTCATGACATCATGACAGTGAATAAGATACGGCATGAAGACAGACGGTGCGTTTCCTATATTTCTGTTAGATATAAATACTTACAAAATGATTCAAAAGTGAGTGAAATTTTCCGATAACCTATTTACATACGTATGGTCTATGAAAGAGCCATAACTGCTACGTCCTTTATCTGGCAATAACGATCAAGGGATAATTCAACATCGCATTTCTCTCGGTGTCGGAAATAGCTCAGAAATTGGATAACTATGCATAATACGCGTATAATATATACATGAGTCTATTTTAAAGTTACAACACACACCTTTTCACATCAGTTCTAAGTATACATAAGCTCAATATTATCGGAAACACAGCCAAAGTTGAGTTAGTATTGAATTATCATCTATAAAATTGTTTACGGTTGTTAAGTATATGCAAATGTTTTGACCCATCTGAAACAGTCGCTTGACGTTGAACTCTACATATGTCTATAATAGGGACATTGCTTATCGAGGGTCCGCTGCCTACAGTTTATAATACGTTACGACTACGGTCAACCGCACATACAGAGAATTTAGCAAAGTTTAGAGCTGTAAGTGTCCTTTGACTCTCATTTTTTGGTATAAATTTACGCGGTGTCTTATCTTGATCCAAACTGTTTGTCATTTATATTCAACTGTTCATTAGTTTTAAAAAGCATAAAATATGATATTGTTCGCAGACGATATATGTGAAGCAATTGACAATTTAGCACGATAAGGAAGGTTAAAAAGAGTCAGTGTTACAGTAGGGGATACTTTGTTCTTTCCAAGTACACGCGTTTGTGTATAATCTGATCAGGTTGAATTGTTGTCTGCTTCAAATATATAGTCTGCTTAAAGCGACTCGAAACCGGATGGTGTACTTGTCAAAATAAAATAAAATACTCAAATAAAAGCAAATTTGTGGCATTATTTGGCGTCTGACATTAAAAAAATATGATCAGTCCAAAAAAAGTCTCAAGAATCGTCACCGAATCTTAGTTTTTTTAGATATATTCCATCGTTTTTCAATAGCGTCAGCTGACGCTTTTGCTGTTGTTGTTGCTTCTCTACACGGGCTCTGACATAAACCGGAGCCGAATAATGTAGTATTAAGCGCTACCAGTGAAGTACGTTAATTCGCTACAATATACTGTCCGTGGTCGAGGCGGTAAAGGCGTGTCCTCATTTTTCTTGTTTGTCTCCGCAATGGAGGGTCACGGGTTCGAATCCCACCAGAGCTTCTTCTTTTTTTTTTTTTGGAAATGCATTTTTTAACAGAATTTATTATCCTAAACTAAATCTTACCCATTTATATAATCATTTGACATATATTTACAAATTACCATTTTTAATCCTAAATCCGGTTGCGAGCCTCTTTAAAACTAATGTTAGTTTTCATGCGTTTGAAACAAAAGAAACTTTGATTATGAATGAAAAACAGTTTGGATCCAGATCAGAAGCCGCGTCATACGGCATATGATCTAGATCCAAATTGTTGTTAGACAAATCGTTCTTAACTTGGTAAGGTTTAAAAACGAATAAATCAATTGCAAATAATTTGGAACCAGCAATTACATATCGTTAACACCTAATAGTTAACGCAATTAATTGGTTGTAGTAGATGGGTTTTACTGTATTCAATAAGCTGGGAAGATTTAATCTGAACCTACATGTATTTTTCCCGGAACAGTTTTTTTAAAGTACACATTCTTGTCTGCCTTATACAGAATATTTACGATGTGCCTGGTAGTTTTGTTTGAGATCTAAGGGCAAGTTACTCGACGTCTCATCTCAATCCAAACTGTTTGCAACAGCTAACATAAATAACGCTCGTAAGGTTTAATTAATTTCACAATATGTCGTGTCTCCAGCAGTTCTTCATTTTGTTTGAATATTTCTTAAGTCAAAAGTACCTAAAATTCTTATTTGAGAAATAAGAGCAGACGACAATTGTTTACAATTAATAAAATCATGACAGTAAATTGGATAAGGCAGGAGGACTGACGGCACATTCTCTATAGCTCAACTGGATAAAGATTCACAAGTAAGTGAAATCTTCCGATAACTTATCTACAATAACTTCTACATCCTTTATCTGGAAAAGGCGATCAAGGGATTATTCGCCATCGGAGTTCTCTCGAGGTTTAAAATAGAGCGGGAGATAACTCAGAAATTGAAATAATTATACATATTGCGCGTATATATATATAAATCTCTTTTAAAGTTTTAAACACACCTATTGGTATCAGTTCTAATTATACATACTATCAATATAATCAGACACGCATCCAAAGTTGAGATAGTATTGCATAATCATCTATAAAATTGTTTACGGTTGTTTAGTGTATGCAAATATTCCGACTTTGCTGAAACAGTCGCTTGACACTGACCTCTATATATGCCTATAATATGGACATTGCTTATCGAGGGTCCGCTGCCTACAGTTTATAATACGTTACGACTACGGTCAACCGCACATACAGAGAATTTAGGAAAGTTAAGAGCTGTAAGTGTCCCTTGACTCTCATTTTTTGGTATAATTTCAAATATAAAATACAGGTGACAGATGAAAGCTCCTTAAGCAGCTTTCTGTTTTACTGTCACGTAATGCGCGACTTCGCTAACATTTGCTAATAGATTAGATCTATATCAGACGCCGCATTATGCATATCGAGTGCTTATCGAAGGTCCGCTACCTACAGTTTATTTATACGTTACGACTACGGTCAACCGCACATACAGAGAATTTAGCTACAAATATATCGTCTGCATATTAATAAAACATTATTTACATATGACATTGTACTATCTAAGCAGAAAAAAACCATTGAGTACGGGTGATACATGATTTAGATCCGTATCAGACGCCGCGTTACAGAGCGTCTGCACTGGAACCAAACTGTTTGCAAATTTTATACAAGTAGCGCTTAGCATGATATGGGTTAATGCGAATATTTTCATTGCAAACTATTTGGAACATGGTCAGGCACTTGTACTATTGTACTTGAGGTGAAGGGGTTAAAAGTCGGATTAAAAAGCAATAGCAAATTAACCCATTTGTGCCCACGATCCCATATATTGGACGTAGGCAAACAGTGTAGACTCTGGTCAGACGCCGCGATATGCGGCGTCTGATCAGAGTCTACACTGTTTGATGATAGGAATTTCAATATAAAACTAAATGAAAATGAAACTTTTTACCAGGCACCCCTTTGATGAAAATTGGACTAATCCAAAATATAAACAAGGAAGAATCACCTAGGCACTCATGGGTTAAATCAAAATACTTCTTCACCATAACCAAACACAAGTCGTGCGTTTTAAAACCAAATATCGACCTGCGTAAAACTCTCCCCGAGCACCAACAAAAGTATAAACAATCAATCAGCCAATCTGTTCTTGCATTTTATTAACTCTTTCCTCCCTGCACCTTTAAATGGACAATTCCAGTTTCCATTTAAGTCTAGTCCATTTCTAACTTTTAGGGATTGTTTTGGTCAATGTTTTGCATTATGACAAACAGTGTAGACCCTGATCAGAAGGCTCCTAAAGGAGCCCTCTGATCTGGGTCTTCACTGTTTGCATAGGACAAGTTTACTATTCACATTTACACTGTTTGCAAAGGACGCCAATATGCGGGACTAGAGTTCAGCAGACAGGGCAAGGTATAAAACCTCACTACTACGACCAATAAAACGAACGCTTTTAAATAGTTTAAAATTCAGGTAAAAGCTTAAGTGATATGACAGTAAATCAGAAATATCCGTTAATGTCATATTGCTTTTAGCAGTCACCTTTCGTGATCACCTAATAGTTATCGCAATTCAGTGATTGTAACAGGGAGGGTTTACTGTATTTAACCCATTACCCCATAGCATGTTTATAGTTTTGAAAATAGGTGACCACTTAAAGCAGGTTGAAAGTAAAGTAGAATGCGCCATATGGCGCATTCTGCTTTACTTTCAGCCTGCTTTAAGCTAAAATCTGCTAGGCTATATAACATATTTGTAATTGTTATTGTTCTTGAGGGTATAAACTGGAACTATTTTCTTCAGCGGAGGAATAAATTAAATACGCTAAAAGTCGCTTCTATAAGGGAAAGGGTTAATACGCTGGAAAGTTTGTATTCGTAACTATATTTCCTGGAACAATTTTTTAAAGTACATCTTCCGCACTGTTTCATACAGACTATTTAGAGAGAAACTTGCAGTTAGGTTTAAGATGAAATGGCAAGTGACTCGACGTGTCCCCCACAATTCTGCTTTTCGATTGACACCAATTTCAATATTATTTAGTCAAAATACCTAAAACTTAAATTTGAGAAGAGCAGACGACAATTTTTTTAAAATTAATGAAATGAAGTCATGACAGAGAATTGGATAAGACATGAGGACAGACGATGCATTTCCTATAGATCTGCTGGATAGAAATCTTAACAAAGGCGTTCACTCGATAGTGAAACTTTCCGATAACTTATCATAATGGTCTATGTAAGAAACACAACTGCCTCGTCCTTGATCGGGAAATAACGAGCAAGGTAAAGTTCACCATCAGGTTTCTCTCGAGGTTGGAAATATTAAAAAGGGAGATAATTCAGGAATTTGATAAGTAGATCTGTATATAATGCGCGTATATACATAAACCTATTTCAAAGTTATAACACAGGCCTATCGAAATCAGTTTTAATTATGCATAACTTCAATATTATCAGAAACACAGCCGAAGTTTGGTTAGTATTGAATTATCATGTCTAAAATTGTTTACGGTTGTTTAGTGTATACAAATTTTCTGACCTTGCTGAAACAGTAGCTTGGCACTGACCTCTATATATGCCTATAATAGGGACAGTGCTTATCGAGGGTCCGCTGCCTATATAGTTTATAATACGTTACGACTACGGTCAACCGCACATAAGAGAATTTAGCAAATTAAGGAGCTGTAGGTGTCCCTTGACTCTCATTTTTGGTATTAGCTTAATTATAAAGAACAAAAGTAACATATACAGAAACACACTTTATATTGCACTGTCACCTTGTTTTAAGGAGTCATCTATCGTTAACACCTAATACGTGATACATGTACACGTTTTTGGTCGTAATAGAGGGGTTTTACTGTTTAAAATGTCACGTGACTGAAGCTAGTTATACGGTGTCAGTGTTATACAGTAGGGAAATGATTGTTCTTTCCAAATACACGCGTTTGTGTATGATCTGATAATTCTGAATTGTCGTCTGCTTCAAATGTATCGTCTGCATAAAATCAAGTTTAATGCTTTTGAAAAATAGCAAATGTTTAATAATTGTGACATGAAGTTTGGATCCAGATCAGACGCCGCGTTACGCGGCGTCTGAACTGGAACCTGTTTACAAATGTTAGATAAGTTACGCTTAGCATGATAAGAGTTAAAGCGAATATGGTCACTGCAAACAGTTTAGAGCCAGATCCAGATCAGGCGCTTGGTGTTATACTTGAGGTGAAGGGGGTTAAAGTCGCATTAAAAACAAACAACCAAACAAATTATAGGAGCATTACAAATTGCTTTTTTAAAACAAAAAATATACCCCAAACTCTCTCCGAACATCAACACAGGCTATATACAGTAAAACCTCTACACTACGACCAATAAAAGAAAGCTTATTAATTGTATAAAAGTCATGTGACAGCTAAAAGCGATATGACATTGAAACAGAAATCTCATTTACAGTCACATTGCAGTCATCTGTGGTAATCACATGATAGTTAACTCATTGAGCCCTAGTGACGCATATATGCGTCTTTTACCAAATGTGTACCTGTGAAGAGTACACTTGTCCAATGGAAACAGTGAAGTCCCTGGTCAGAGGGCTCCTGTAGGAGCCCTCTGATCAGGGACTTCACTGTTTGTCATTTTGCAATTTATTACAAAAAACAACCCTAAATTGTCTGAAATGGACCATCCTTTATTGCAAACTGGAATTGTCCATTGGAAGTTTCAGGGGATAATGGGTTAACGCAATTAATTGGTTGCAGCAGAGAGGTTTTACTGTTTTACTACGCTTGGACATTTTCGTCCGAAACTTTTTACCTTCGACAATTATTTTAGGTACATCTTTCGCCCTGTCATATTCAGACTATATACAAAGTGCCACGAAGTTAAGTTTAAGATAAAATGACAAGTTATTCGACGTCTCATCTAAATCCAAACTATATTGCAACCGATAACATAAATAGCGTTCGTATGTTTAACCCTTTCCCTTATAGAAGCGACTTTTAGCACATTCATTTTATTCATCCGCTGAAGAAAATAGTTCCAAATTATACCGTAATGAATATGTGTCATATTTAATACTTTCCTTATTCTAGCAGTTAATAGCTTAAAGCAGGCTGAAAGTAAAGCAGAATGCGCCTTAGGGCGCATTCTGCTTAACTTTCAACCTGCTTTAAGTAGTCACATATCTTCAATACTAGAAACAGGCTATCAGGTAAAGGGATAAATAACTATCGCAATATGTCGTCCCCACAATTCTTCATTTCGTTAGACACCCATTTGAATATTTCTTTAGTCAAACTACAAAAAACTTAATTTGATAATTAAGAACAGACGACAAATGTTTAAAATTAACGAACTAAAGTCATGACAGGGATTTGAATAAGGCATGAAGGCAGACGATGCATTTTCTGTAGATCTGCTGGATAGAAATCTTAACAAAGACGTCCACACGATGGTGATACTTTTCGATAACTTATTTACATAATGGTCTAAGTAATAGACATAACTGCTACGTCCTTGATCTTGAAATAACGACCAAGGGATAGTTCGCTATCGGGTTTCTCTTGAGGTATGGATATATTATAGAAAGGGAGATAATTCAGAAATTGGATAACTTGATCTATACATAATGCGTAGATATATAAACATATTTTAAAGTTATAACACACGCCTATTGAAAACAGATTTATTTATGCATAACTTCAATATTATCAGAAACACCGCCGAAGTTTGGTTAGTATTGAATTATCATCTATAAAACTGTTTACGGCTATTTAGTGTATATATATCTATCTACATGTATTTAAATATTCTGACCTGGCTGAAACAGTCGCTTGGCACTGACCTCTATATATGCCTCTTAAAGGGACAGAGCTTATCGAGGGCCCGCTGTCTACAGTTTATAATTACGTTACGACTACGGTCAACCGCACATACAGAGACTTTAGAAAAGTTAAGAGCTGTAAATGTCCCATGACTCTCATTTTTGGTACCTAGTTAATTATAATATACAGATGACAGGTGTAAGCTCCTTTAGGTTTTTTGTCTGTTTTACTGTCAACCTTCTTTAAGCAGTAACTTATCTTAAACACCTAACTTTAAACATATCGTTGTGGCCATAATAGAGAGATGTTACCTTGTAAACCCTTATCGTGCTAGCCGCGACTGTGCAAACAATTACAGTTTGGATCTCGATCAGATGCCGCGTGTCGCAGTGTCTAATCTAGATCCAAATTGTTTGCCACTCATATTCAACTTTTCACCAGTTTAAAAATAACAGAATAACTCATTTTAATTGTACACAGACGATATATAAGAAGCAGACGATAATTGAGCACGGTTAGGGTAAAGAGCGTCACAGTAGAGAAGCACTTGTTTTTTCCAAATTCACGCGTTTGTGTATAATCTGATTATGCTGAATTGTCGTCTGCTTCCAATATATCGTCTGCTTAAAACTAAATATTAGTTTTCATGCTTTAGAAACAAAAGAAACGTTGAGTACGAATGACAAACAGTCTGATCTGGATTCTAACTGTTTTCAAATGTTAGACAAATTGCGCTTAGCTTGATAATGGTTAGAACGCCTGGTATTGTACTCGTCAGGAATGGTGTAATGCAAAAATGTAAATGTAATGCACTGTAATTAATTACTTTTCCCAATGTAATTGAATGTAATGTGTAATGCAGAGAATTTTGCATTACATGTAATTGTTATTAACTACACCACTGTGCTAACAAGCAAGTTATTTTAAGCAAAACCGGACACAAAGCCAAAAGTTATAAAGAATGGAATTATCATGAATAAAATTGTTTACGGTTGTTTAGTGTATGCAAATATTCCGACCTTGCTGAAACAGTCGCTTGGCACTGACCTCTATATATGCCTATAATAGGGACATTGCTTATCGAGGGTCCGCTGCCTACAGTTTATAATACGTTACGACTACGGTCAACCGCACATACAGAGACTTTAGCAAAGTTTAGAGGTGTAAGTATCCCTTGACTCTCATTTTGTTTGTATAGATTAAATCATAACATACAGGTGACAGGTGAAAGCGCCTAAAGCAGCTTTCTGTTTTACTGTCACGTAAAGCGCGAATTGGCTAACAGTTGCTTACAGATTATATCAGACACCGTATTACGCGGTGTCTTATCTGGATCCAAACTGTTTTCCACTCATATTCAACTTTCCATCAATCTAAAAACGCAAAAATCTACAGTTGGGAAGACTTGTATAAGCTAAACTTATACAACTTATTGAAAAGACTTTTGCCAGAGAAAGGAAGCTATTTCTGGCGTGTAATACTGATCGTGCATTTTTTACAAATGACACCGTTAAGCATTACACTATGTGGACTTGCACCGATGGGGGGGGGGGGGGGGGGGTAGGGGGGGGGGGGGGGGGTAAAGCGTCAGTGTTACAGTTGGGAAGACTTGTATAAGCTAAACTTATACAACTTATTGAAAAAACTTTTGCCAGAGAAAGGAAGCTATTTCTGGCGTGTAATACTGATCGTGCATTTTTTACAAAGAAATCTTCCTCTCATTAACAAGTATAAATGTAACTTAAAGTCTTTTCTGCGGCAAGGTATTTCAGATCCGGAGTTTTATGGTGATGTGTTTTACAGACTTCGTAAGATTCTTGGACATATACATTTTCAAAACCTATTTGTGAAACGTATTAGATTTTTCCTCAAAAAAGATTATGATCCAACTATATTGCTGCGCTCTTCACGTTTGGTTATCGATCAATCTACAATTGATAACTATGCTTTCCTCTTTGGTTGTGCGACGACAGACAGGGCTTAGCACTACATGATGATGTATCTTTAAAGCCGTCCTTAACCGGGAGTGTTATGTCGGATTTTGGTGCTTTGTTTTTTCTCTCCCTCTCTGTCGTACCCTAGACCCTTCCATGTCTTACAGTTACTCGTAACTACAGACTAGTCGCTTGAGTACAATTTGACCGTTGCCATAGTGGGTTATTTTTAACACGGGCTTGAATGTTTAATTATTTCCCATGTTACTAATGATCTTGTCATAGAATTTTTGCTAAATGTTTTACATGTATTTACTTACTGTGCTGGCGGTCTGTTTGATTGTAAGGTTGTGGAACAGGGTTTATATTTTATGTACACTGTTTGTCTTTATAGGTGAATATAGGAGATAAGTGTGAGGTTGGGCGCCCCTAAACCCAGGTTTAACCCCCCAGTGGTTGTTAATAATTAATTAATTTATAGTTGGTTATTGATTGCTACTGACCGTACCAAGGCGGGCTCCTATATTCACTTTGCTTTATGTTTGTCTTGCGTGTTGTTTTCTATTTAGTGTGTAGATGAAGGAATGGTATTGCGTGTGTGTGTGTGTGTGTGTGTGTGTTTTGTTGTGGTATGACTGTGTGTGTGTGTTCTGCTTGAGAGGTGGGTGTATTGTTTGTGTTACGTTTCCTGCTTGAGTCTTTCGTATTTATTTGTACTTTCCAATACACGCGTTTGTGTATAATATGGTCATGCTGAATTGTGGTCTGCTTCAATTATATCGGCTGCTTAGTAATAAATATAAGTTTTTATGCTTTTGAAACAAAAGGAAGGTTTAGTACGAGTGACAAACAGTTCGGATCAAGACGAGGCGCCGCGTTACGCGGCATGTGATCTGGATCCAAACTGTTGTTAGACAAATCGCGCTTAGCTTGGTAAGGTTTAAAACGAATAATTCCATTGCAAACAATTTGGAGCCAGATCATGTGCTTAGTTATGTACTAAGGGTGAAGTGGGTTAGAGTCGCATTAAAAACAGCAAATCAAATAAAAAGAACATCTTGACCATATCCCAATACAAATCGTGCATTTTAAAAGCCCAAAACAGACACAAAACTCTCCCCGAACATCATTAAACACTTATACAGTAAAACCTCTCCACTACGACCAATAAAAAGAAGGCTTATTAATTGTATAGAAATCAGGCGACAGCTTAAAGCGATATGACAGTAAAACAGAAAGATTCTTTACTGTCACATTGCTTTAAGCAATCACCTGTCGTTAACAGCCAATAGTAAACGCAATTAATTAACTGTAATAGAAGGGGGTTCACTGTGCTTAACACGCTAGGAAGTTTTCATTCGAAACTACTATTCCTGGAACAATTATTTAAAGTACACCTTCCTCCCTGTCTTACACAGAATATTTAAAGAGTACCATGCAGTTAGGTTTCAAATGAAATGGCAAGTAACTCGACGTTTCATCTAAATCCAAACTGTTTGCAACTTATAACATAAAAGCGTTCGTTAGATTATAATTAATTTCGTAATAATTAATGTCATTTACCCAGCAATTCTTCATTCCGTTTGACACCCTGTTCAATATTTTTTAGTCAAAATTGAAGTTTTTATTTGAAAAGTAACAGCAGACTACAATTGTTTAAAACTAATGAATTAAAGTCATGACAGTGACTTGTATAAAGGATGAGGATAGACGATGCATTTCCTATAGATCTGCTGGATAAAAATCTTCACAAAGACATTCACAAGATGGTGAAACTTTTGGATAACTCATTTACATAATGGTCTACATAAGAGACATAACTGTTACGTCCTTGGTGTGGAAATAACGATCAAGGGATAGTTCGCCATCGGGTTTCTGTCGAGGTTGGAAAAACTATAGAAAGGGAGATTATTGGATAACTAGATCTATACATAATGCGTGTATATACATAAACCTATTTGAAAGTTATAACACACGCCTATTTACATCCAGTTTAATTATGCATAACTTCAATATTACCAGAAACACAGCCGATGTTTGGTAAGTATTGAATTATAATCTATAAAATTGTTTACTGTTGTTTAGTGTATGCAAATATTCCGACCTGGCTGAAACATTCGCTTGACACTGACCTCTATATATGCCTATAATAGAGACATTGCTTATCGAGGGTCCGCTGCCTACAGTTTATAATACGTTACGACTACGGTCAACCGCACATACAGAGAATTTAGCAAAGTTTAGAGCTGTAAGTGTCCCTTGACTCTCCTTTTTTGGTATTTAGTTAATTATAAAATACAGATGACAGGTGAAAGCTCCTTTAGGTTTTATTGTCTGTTAAATTACTGTCAACCTTCTTTTAGCAGAGAGGTTTTACCTTGTTAACCCTTATCTTGCTAGGCGCGACTAGGCTAACACCTACATTTGTAATAACTTGTAGCCCAATCCCTTTGCACATGTTGTTATGCAAATGAATATGTTTAACCTTACATTTTCAGTTTGGAACTAGATCAGATGCCGAGTGTCGCAGCGTCTAATCTGGATCCACATTGTTTTCCACTCATATTCAACTTTTCACCAGTTTAAAAAAAGCCGAAAAACTAATTTTGATTTTTACACAGAAGATATATGTGCAGTAGACGATACTTGAGCATGGTAAGGGTACAAAAGCCTCACAGTAGAGAAGAACTTGTTTTTTTCCCCAAAATACACGCGTTTGTGTATAATATGAGTATGCTGAATTGTCGTCTGCTTAAAAAATATCGTCTGCTAAAAGCTAAATATTAGTTTTTATGCTTTAAAAACAAAAGAAACGCTGAGTACGAATGACAAATAGTTTGGACCCAGATCAGACGCAGCGTTACGCGGCGTCTGCTCTGGGTTCTAACTGATTGCAAATGTTAAACAAATCGCGCTTAGCTTGATAAGGGTTAAAACGAATATTTCTGCAAAAAATTGAACCAAAACCAGGCTCCGAGGTTATAAAGCTTTTGACTTGAGTCTAAACTCGTTCTAAGGCATTTTATTGGTCAGATTTGAGCCTTGGCTCCAATCTAACCAATCAAATGCTTGGAAACACACTCAGACTCAACTAAAACGCTTTATAACCTCGGAGCCAGGCACTTGGTATTGTACTCGACAGGAATGGGGTAATGCACAAATGTATTTTTTCCAATGCAATTGAATCATATGTGTAATGCAGAATTTGTGCATTACATGTCATTGTAATTTAATGCATTTTAGTGCTAACAAGCAAGTGATTATAAGCAATACTTTACATGTTATTTCATTGCATAACAAAGATGTCACAAAACACAGTATAAATAATACCAGATTAATTTGTAATGCGGTTACATGAAGCATCAATAAACACTGCGCATGTGTATATATCAGCGCTTCTGTTGGGGAAAGGGTATGGGTTCACATATCTTATACAAATATGCTTCCTCACCCAGTGATCAATGTAATGACGCTTTGATGTTTTTTTTAACTGTATAACCGATACGATATGACTTTTTGAATTATGGTTTTGGATTGTTATCATAATTATAAACCAAACTGTAATGTTTAATGTAATGCATTACGTTGACGATGTAATATAATGCATTACAACTGGAAAGTTATGTAACTGTAATTGTAATGTAAGGCGCTGTTTGGCAATGTTATTTTAACCCTTTCCCTTATAGAAGCGACTTTTAACACATGTATTTTATTTATCCGCTGCGGAAAATAGTTCCAATGTATACCGTAATGAATATGTGTCATATGAAATACTTTCCTTATTCTAGCAGGTAATAGCTTAAAGCAAGTTGAAAGTGATGGAGAATGCGCCATATGGCGCATTCTGCTTAACTTTCAACTTGCTTTAAGTGGTCACCTATTTTCAAAACTAGAAACAGGCTATGAGGTAAAGGGTTAAAGTAATGTAATGCACTGTTTGGCAAGGTTATTGTAATGTAATGTAATGCACTGTTTGGCAGGGTTATTGTAATGTAAGGTAATGCACTGTTTGGCAAGGTTATTGTAATGTAATGCACTGCTTTGGGAATGTTATTTCAATTGTAATATAATGCACAGTTTTGGCAATGTAATTGTTATGTAACGCACTGTTTTTGCAATGTTATTCATGTTGTGCATTACATTCTCAAGTAATTCACCCTATGCCTGGTACTCGAGGTGAATGGATTAAAGTTGCATTAAAATCCAACAGCAGATCAAATCAAACGAAACATCATCACCATAACCAATCACAAAGCGTGCGTTTTAAAACCAAACAATAGACAGATGACAGCTTAAAGCGTTTATAGTAATACAGAACGTCCCTTTACTGTCACATTGCTTTAAGCAGTCACCTGTCATTTACAACTTATATTCAACGCAATTAATTGGTTGTTATACAGAGGTTTTGCTGTGTTGAGCAAGCTAGGTAGCTTTCATCCAAACTATTTTTCTTGGAACAATCTTTTAAAGTACGTCTCATACAGCATATTTACAGAGAGCCATGCAGTTAGGTTTTAGATGAAATTGCAAGTAACTCGACGTCTCATCTAAATCCAAACTGTTTGCAACAGATAACATAAATAGCTTTCGTAAGTTAAAATAAATGTCTTAATAGGTCGTGTCCGCAGCTATTTCTCCTTGCGTTTGCCACCCATTTCAATATTTCTTTAGTAAAAATTAAAATTAAAATTTGAGAAGTAAGAGCAGACGACAGTTTTTTAAAATTAACAGTGAATTGGATATGGCACAAGGACAGACGATGCGTTTCCTACAGATCTGCTATCTATAAATCTTAACAAAGACGTTCACAAGATAGTGAAACTTTCCGATATCTTATTTACATAATGGTCTATATAAAAGACATAACTGCTGCATCCTTGATCTGAAAATAACGATCAAGGGAAATTTCACCATCGGGTTTCTCTCGAGGTTGGAAATATTATAGAAAGGGAGATAATTCAGAAATTGGATAACTAGCTCCTTACATAACGGCGTATATACATAAACCTATTTTAAAGTTATAACACACGCCTTTTGACATTAGTTATAACTATACATAACCTCAATATAACCTGAAACATAGCGACATTTGAGATAGCATTGAATTATCATGTATAAAATTGTTTACGGTTGTTTAGTGTATGCAAATATTCCGACCTTGCTGAAACAGTCGCTTGACACTGACATTTATATATGCCTATAATAGGGACAGTGCTTATCGAGGGTCCGCTGCCTACAGTTTATAATACGTTACGACTACGGTCAACCGCACATACAGAGAATTTAGCAAAGTTAAGAGCTGTAAATGTCCCTTGACTCTCATTTTTTGGTACCTAGTTAATTATAATATACAGATGACAGGTGTAAGCTCCTTTAGGTTTTTTGTCTGTTTTACTGTCAACCTTCTTTAAGCAGTAACTTATCTTAAACACCTAACTTTAAATATATCCTTGTGGCCATAATAGAGAGATGTTACCTTGTAAACCCTTATCGTGCTAGCCGCGACTGTGCAAACAATTACAGTTTGGATCTCGATCAGATGCCGCGTGTCGCAGTGTCTAATCTAGATCCAAATTGTTTGCCACTCATATTCAACTTTTCACCAGTTTAAAAATAGCAGAATAACTCATTTTAATTTTTACACAGACGATATATGTGAAGTAGACGATAATTGAGCACGGTAAGGGTAAAAAAGCGTCACTTGTTTTTCCCAAATATACGCGTTTGTGTATAATCTGATTATGCTGAATTGTCGTCTGCTTCAAATATATCGTCTGCTTAAAACTAAATATTAGTTTTCATGCTTTAGAAACAAAAGAAACGTTGAGTACGAATGGCAAACAGTTTGGATCCAGATCAGAGACAGCATTACGTCTGATCTGGATTCTAACTGGTTTCAAATTAATTTGATAAGGGTAAAAACGAATATTTCTGCAAAAGAGTTGGAGCAAGACCAGGCGCTTGGTATTGTATTCGACAAGAATGGGGTATTTTTCCAATGTAATTGAATCATATGTGTAATGCAAAGTTTTTCAATACATGTTATTGTAATTTAATGCATTGCAGGGCTAACACGCAAGAACATGTCGTGTCCCCAGCAATTCCTCATTTCGTTTGACACTCATTTCAATATTTCTTCAGTCAAAATTAAAAAGTAAGAGCAGACGACAATTGTTTCAAATTAATGAATTGAAGTCATGACAGTGAACTGAATAAGGCCTAAGGACAGGCGATGCATTTCCTATAGATCTTCTGGATAGAAATCTAAACAAAGACGTTCACAAGATGGGAAACTTTCCGATTAATTATTTACATAATGGTTTATGTAATAGATATAACTGCTACATCCTTGATCTGGAAATAATGATCAAGGGAAAATTAACCATCGGGTTTCTATCGAGGTTGGAAATATATTAAAGAAAGGGAGATAATTCAGAAATTGTATACCTAGATCTATACATAATGCGCGTATATAAATAAACCTATATTAAAGTTATAACACACGCATTTTGTCATTAGTTATAACTATACATAACCTCAATATAACCTGAAACATAGCGACATTTGAGATAGCATTGAATTATCATCTATAGAATTGTTTACGGTTGTTTAATGTATGCAAATGTTCCGAACTTGCTGAAACAGTCGCTTGGCACTGACCTCTATATATGCCTATAATAGGACCAGTGCTTATCGAGGGTCCGCTGCTTACAGTTTATAATACGTTACGACTACGGTCAACCGCACATACAGAGAATTTAGCAAAGTTTAGAGCTGTAAGTGTCCCTTGACTCTCATTTTTGGTAAGAATTTAATTATTAAATACAGGTTACAGGTGATAGCTCCTAAAGCAGCTTTCTGTTTTACTGTTACGTAAAGCGCGAATTGGCTAACAGATCATATCAGACACCGTGATACGCGGTGTCTCATCTGGATCCAAACTGTTTTCCACTCATATTCAACTTTTCATCAATTCAAAAACGCAAAAATCTAATTCCGAGTTTTTTTTGCAGACAATTTATTTGAAGCAGACGACACTTTAGCACGATCGGGTAAAAGTGTCTGTGTTACAGTAAGGGATACTATATTCCCTCCCAATACACACGCTTGTGTATAATCTGATTCTGCTGAATTGTCGTCTGCTTCAAATATATGGTCTGCTAAAAACTAAATATTAGTTTTCATGCTTTTGAAACAAAAGAAAGGTTTAGTACGAGTGACACAGTTCGGATCAAAATCAGGCGCCGCGTTCCGCGGCATGTGATCAGGATCCAAACTATTGTTAGACAAATCGCGCTTAGCTTGGTAAGGTTTAAAATGAATAATTCCATTGCAAATCATTTGGAGCCAGATCAGGCGCTTAGTAATGTACTTAGGGTAAAGGGGGTTAGAGGCGCATTAAAAACAAACAGCAAATGAAATAAAAGTAAAATCTTGACCATAACCAAATACAAATCGATCATTTTAACCCCACAAACAGACACAAAACTCTCCCCGAACATCAACAAAAACTATATACAGGGCTCCAGATAAGAGGTAGTTATTAGAACAAATCCAACATTTTTTCACTCTTTTTAGCACCAAATCCTATGGTGTTACTACTCATAAGAATCATCTCGAAGAGACGATTCTAATGAGTAGTGACACCATAGGGTTTAATTCAGAAATAAAGATTTTAGGTTTTGACAAATTACCCTTATCTGGTGCTCTGTATATACAGTAAAACCTCTCCACTACGCCCAATAAAAGATTACTTGAATCAAAGTCATGTAACAGCTTAAAGGAAAGGTGACAGTTAAACAAAAAGCTCCTTTACTGTCACATTGCTTTAAGCAGTCACCTGTCGTGAACACGTAACAGTTTACGCAAATAATTAGTTGTAATAGAAATGTTTTACTGTATTTAGTACGCTGGGAACTTGTTCGAAACTATTATTCCTGGAACAATTTTTAAAGTTCATCTTCCGGCCTGTCTTATACAGAATATTAACAGTGTGTCATGCAGTTAGGTTTCAGATGAAATTGCAAGTAGCTTGACGTCTCATCTACAGTGGAGAAAACGTTATTCTTTCCCAATAAACGCGTTTACGCTAAAACTATTATTTGCAGTGCAAACAGTTTGGAACCAGATCAGACGCCGGGTAACCCGGCGTCTGATCAGGCTCCAAACTGTTTGCCACCAAGATAAACATGAAATATCAGAATTGTCCAAAAGTTGTTCTTTTTTACGTTTTAGCGCTTTGCGTTTGCGTACGTTTGCGTTTAAACGGGAAAGAATAACAGATTCTCCATTGTAAATCCATTCTGTTTGCAACAACTATCATAAATAGCGTTCGTAAGGTTAAATTTATTTAGCAATATGTCGTGTCCCCCGCTATTCTTCATTTTGTTTGACACACATTTCAATATTTTAAGACAAAATACCTAAAATTTAAATTTGATAAGTAAGAGCAGACGACAATTGTTTATAATTAATGATTTCATGACAGTGAACTGGATAAGGCACGATGACAAACGGTGCATTTTCTATATACTTGCTAGATATAAATCTACACAAAAAGATTCCCAAGGAAATGAAACTTTCTGATAAACTTATTTACCTTTATCTGGATATAGCGAGCAAGGGATAGTCTCTTAAGGTTGGAAAATAGAACGGTAGATAACTCTGAAATCGGATAACTAGTTTAAACATATTTTATTTCCATATACATAAGGAAATGGGGTCGGGTCACACGTTCTCACAACATTATATCGGATAACTATACATAATGCGCGCATATACTTTAATCTACTTAAATGTTTTAACACTCACCTATTCAGTATTGACATAATGTTCTCTGCTATGCTGACAGATGCCTTCACCAGAGAGGACCCAAGAGTGAACATAAGATACAGGACAGATGGCAACGTCTTCAACCTAAGACGTCTGAACGCAGTTACAAAAGTAAAAAATGCTGTCATCAGAGACCTTCTCTTTGCTGACGACTGTGCCTTGAATGCTAGCTCTCATTCAAACATGCAATTCATCATGGACAACTTTTCAAAGGCCTGTGACAACTTTGGTCTAACAATAAGTATCAAGAAGACGGAAGTTCTTTACCAGCCCAAACCAGGATCTGTCTATGAAGAACCTACAATTCATGTGAAAGGTCAGTCACCTACCTTGGAAGTACACTGTCAAGGGACGTGCACATAGATAAGGAAATCAACAATAGACTTGCGAAGGCCAGTGCTGCTTTCGGCAGACTCCGCTTAAATGTCTGGGAGCGTAGAGGAATAAAACTCAGCACCAAAATCAAGGTCTACCGTGCAGCTGTTGTTACAACTCTCCTGTATACATGTGAAACATGGACTGTCTACTCAAGGCATGCCAAGAAACTCAACCACTTCCACATGACATGCCTGAGGAAGTTTCTCCGCATAAGATGGCAGGACAAGATACCAGACACAGAAATTCTAACTAGGGCTAACCTCCCATCTGTACACACCATGCTTCAGCTCTCCCAATGTCGCTGGGCTGGCCATCTTTGCCGCATGCCAGACTCCCGCATACCAAAGCAACTGTTCTATGGAGAATTGTCAGAAGGGAAGCCTGAGACGAGTTGGAGGACAGAAGAAACGCTTCAAAGACAACTTTAAGTGCTCACTGAAGCTTCTCAGCATCCCAACAGACACATGGGAGTCACTTGCAGAAAACAGGTCGTCCTGGAGGAGTTCAATAGCTGCTGGGGCAAAGGCAGCTGAGAGAGCCCGTATAGAAGAATATCAGAGGAAACGTGCCATCCGTAAACAGAGGGCTGACATTACCCCTACAACTGAGCCAACCCACATGTGTTCCATCTGTGGCAGAGCGTTTCATGCACACATAGGTCTGACGAGCCACATTCGGTCAAATGGCACCTTGCCAATCCAGTAGTAACGGTCATCTTCGCCTAGCGATGGACGAACATCATCATCATCATCAAGTTCTAACTATATATAATATTACCGGAAACACAGCCCAATTTTAAATAGTATTGAATTATCATCTATAAAATTGATTACGGTTGTTCAGTATGCAAATGTTCAGACCTTGCTGAAACAGTCGCTTGACACTGTCGTATATAAATGCCTATAACAGGGACAGTGCTTATCGGGGGTCCGCTGCATACAGTTTATAATACGTTACGACTACGGTCAACCGCACATACAGAGAATTTAGCAAAGTTTAGAGCTGTAAGTGTCCCTTGACTCTCATTTTTTGGTATTTAGTTAATTATAAAATACAGATGACAGGTGAAAGCTCCTTTAGGTTTTTTGTCTGTTAAATTACTGTCAACCTTCTTTTAGCAGTTACCTATCGTAAACACTTTATTATAATCATAACTTTGTGCCCTAATAGAGAGGTTTTACCTTGTTAACCCTTATCTTGCTAGGCACGAATAGGCTAACACCTACATTTGTAATAACTTGTAGCCCAATCCCTTTGCACGTTATTATGCAAATGAATATGTTTAACCTTACATTTTCAGTTTGGAACTAGATCAGATGCCGAAAAACTAATTTTGATTTTTACACAGAAGATATATGTGCAGTAGACGATACTTGAGCATGGTAAGTGTAAAAAAGCTGATTATGCTGAATTGTCGTCTGCTTAAAAAATATCGTCTGCTTAAAACTAAATATTTGTTTTTATGCTTTAAAAACAAAAGAAACGTTGAGTACGAATGACAAACAGTTTGGACCCAGATCAGACACCGCGTTGCGCGGCGTCTGATCTGGATTCTAACTGTTTGCAAATGTTAGACAAATCGCGCTTAGCTTGATAAGGGTTAAAACGAATATTTCTGCAAAAAATTGAACCAAAACCAGGCTCCGAGGTTATAAAGCTTTTGACTTGAGTCTAAACTCGTTCCAATGCATTTTATTGGTCAGATTTGAGCCTTGGCTCCAATCTAACCAATCAAATGCTTGGAAACACACTCAGACTCAACTAAAACGCTTTATAACCTCGGAGCCAGGCACTTGGTATTGTACTCGACAGGAATGGGGTAATGCACAAATGTATTTTTTCCAATGCAATTGAATCATATGTGTAATGCAGAATTTGTGCATTACATGTCATTGTAATTTAATGCATTTTAGTGCTAACAAGCAAGTGATTATAAGCAATACTTTACATGTTATTTCATTGCATAACAAAGATGTCACAAAACACAGTATAAAATAATACCAAATTAATTTGTAATGCGGTTACATGAAGCATCAATAAACACTGCGCATGTCTATGTATCAGCGCTTCTGTTGGGGAAAGGGTATGGGTTCACATATCTTATACAAATATGCTTCCTCACCCAGTGATCACTGTAATGACGCTTTGATGTTTTTTAACTGTATAACCGATACGATATGACCTTTTGAATTATGGTTTTGGATTGTTATCATAATTATAAACCAAACTGTAATGTTTAATGTAATGCATTACGTTGACGATGTAATATAATGCATTACAACTGGAAAGTTATGTAACTGTAATTGTAATGTAAGGCGCTGTTTGGCAATGTTATTTTAACCCTTTCCCTTATAGAAGCGACTTTTAACACATGTTTTTTATTCATCCGCTGCGGAAAATAGTTCCAATGTATACCGTAATGAATATGTGTCATATGAAATACTTTCCTTATTCTAGCAGGTAATAGCTTGAAGCAAGTTGAAAGTGAAGCAGAATGCGCCATATGGCGCACTCTGCTTTACTTTTAACTTGCTTTAAGTGGTCACCTGTTTTCAAAACTAGAAACAGTCTATGAGGTAAAGGGTTAAAGTAATGTAATGCACTGTTTGGCAATGTTATTGTAATGTAAGGTAATGCACTGTTTTAGCAATGTAATTGTAATGTAATTAACTGCTTTGGCAATGTAATGCACTGCTTTGGCAATGTAATTCACTGCTTCGGCAATGTAATTGTAATGTAATGTACTGCTTTGGCAATGTAATTGTAATGTAATGCACTGCTTTGGCAATGTAATGCACTGCTTTGGCAATGTAATTGTAATGTAATGCACTGCTTTGGCAATGTAATGTACTGCTTTGGCAATGTAATTGTAATGTAATGCACTGCTTTGGCAATGTAATGCACTGCTTTGGCAATGTAATTGTAATGTAATGCACTGCTTTGGCAATGTAATGCACTGCTTTGGCAATGTAATTGTAATGTAATGCACTGCTTCGGCAATGTAATTGTAATGTAATGTACTGCTTTGGCAATGTAATTGTAATGTAGTGCACTGCTTTGGCAATGTAATTGTAATGTAATGCACTGCTTTGGCAATGTAATTGTAATGTAATGCACTGCTTCGACAATGTTATTGTAATGTAATGCACTGCTTCGGCAATGTAATTGTAATGTAGTGCACTGCTTTGGCAATGTAATTGTAATGTAATGTACTGCTTTGGCAATGTTATTGTAATGTAATGTACTGCTTTGGCAATGTAATTGTAATGTAATGCACTGCTTTGGCAATGTAATTGTAATGTAATGCACTGCTTTGGCAATGTAATTGTAATGTAATGCACAGCTTTGGCAATGTAATTGTAATGTAGTGCACTGCTTTGGCAATGTAATTGTAATGTACTAATTTGGCAATGTAATTGTAATGTAATGCACTGCTTTGGCAATGTAATTGTAATGTAATGCACTGCTTTGGCAATGTAATTGTAATGTAATGCACTGCTTTGGCAATGTAATTGTAATGTAATGCACAGCTTTGGCAATGTTATTTCAATTGTAATATAATGCACAGTTTTGGCAATGTAATTGTTATGTAATGCACTGTTTTTGCAATGTTATTCATGTTGTGCATTACATTCTCAAGTAATTCACCCATGCCTGGTACTCGAGGTGAAGGGAATAAAGTTGCATTAAAATCCAACAGCAGATCAAATCAAACGAAACATCATCACCATAACCAATCACAAAGCGTGCGTTTTAAAACCAAACAATAGACAGATGACAGCTTAAAGCGTTTATAGTAATACAGAACGTCCCTTTACTGTCACATTGCTTTAAGCAGTCACCTGTCATTTACAACTTATATTCAACGCAATTAGGTGGTTGTTATACAGAGGTTTTGCTGTGTTTAGCAAGCTAGGTAGCTTTCATCCAAACTATTTTTCTTGGAACAATCTTTTAAAGTACGTCTCATACAGCATATTTACAGAGAGC
Organism: Gari tellinella; assembly: GCA_922989275.2. NCBI lineage: Eukaryota > Metazoa > Mollusca > Bivalvia > Cardiida > Psammobiidae > Gari > Gari tellinella. The sequence continues at coordinate 24,815,955 of OV277870.1, forward strand.
CATGCAGTTAGGTTTTAGATGAAATTGCAAGTAACTCGACGTCTCATCTAAATCCAAACTGTTTGCAACAGATAACATAAATAGCTTTCGTAAGTTAAAATAAATTTCTTAATAGGTCGTGTCCGCAGCTATTTCTTCTTGCGTTTGCCACCCATTTCAATATTTCTTTAGTAAAAATTAAAATTTAAATTTGAGAAGTAAGAGCAGACGACAGTTGTTTAAAATTAACAGTGAATTGGATATGGCACGAGGACAGACGATGCGTTTCCTACAGATCTGCTATCTATAAATCTTAACAAAGACGTTCACAAGATAGTGAAACTTTCCGATATCTTATTTACATAATGGTCTATATAAAAGACATAACTGCTGCATCCTTGATCTGAAAATAACGATCAAGGGAAATTTCACCATCGGGTTTCTCTCGAGGTTGGAAATATTATAGAAAGGGAGATAATTCAGAAATTGGATAACTAGTTCCTTACATAATGCGCGTATATACATAAACCTATTTTAAAGTTATAACACACGCCTTTTGACATTAGTTATAACTATACATAACCTCAATATAACCTGCAACATAGCGACATTTGAGATAGCATTGAATTATCATGTATATAATTGTAAACGGTTGTTTAGTGTATGCAAATATTCCGACCTTGCTGAAACAGTCGCTTGACACTGACATCTGTATATGCCTATAATAGGGACAGTGCTTATCGAGGGTCCGCTGCCTACAGTTTATAATACGTTACGACTACGGTCAACCGCACATACAGAGAATTTAGCAAAGTTAAGAGCTGTAAGTGTCCCTTGACTCTCATTTTTGGCAAGAATTTAACTTTAAAATACAGATGACAGGTGAAAGCGCCTGAAGCAGCTTTATGTTTTACTGTCACGTAAAGCGCGAATTGGCTAACATTTGTTTACAGATTATATCAGATTCCGTGATACGCGGTGTTTGATCTGGATCCAAACTGTTTTCCACTCATATTCAACTTTTCATCGAATTAAAAACGCAAAAATCTTATTCCGATTTGTTTGCAGACAATATATTTGAAGCAGACGACACTTTAGCACGATGGGGTAGAAAGTGTCTGTGTTACAGTAGGGGATACTATATTCCCTCCCAATACACGCGCTTGTGTATCTGATCCTGCTGAATTTTCGTCTGCTTCAAATGTATAGTCTGCTTAAAACTAAATATTGCTTTTGAAACTAAATAAAGGTTTAGTTTGAGTGGCAAACAGTTCCGATCAAAATTAGGCGCCGCGTTTTGCGGCATGTGATCAGGATCCAAACTGTTGTTAGACAAATCGCGCTTAGCTTGGTAAGGTTTAAAACGAATTATTCCATTGCAAATCATTTGGAGCCAGATCAGGCGCTTAGTTATGTACTTAGGCTAAAGAGGGCTAGAGTCGCATTAAAAACAAACAGCAAATGAAATAAAAGGAACATCTTGACCATAACCAAAAACAAATCGTTCATTTTAACCCCACTAACAGACACAAAACTCTCTCCGACCATCAACAAAAACTGTATACAGCAAAACCTCCCCACTACGCCCAATAAAAAGAAAGCTTAATAATTGAATCAAAGTCATGTGACAGCTTAACTCATTATCCCCTGAAACTTCCAATGGAAAATTCCAGTTTACAATAAAGCCTGGCCCATTTAAGAATATTTAGGGTTGTTTTTTATAATATATTACAAATTGACAAAGAGTGAAATCCCTGATTAGAGGGCTCCTGCAGGAGCCCTCTAATCAGGGACTTCACTGTTTGCATTAGACAAGTGTACTCTCAGAGGTACACTTTTGGTAGAGGACGCATGTATGCGTCACTAGGGCTCAATGAGTTAAAGCGACGTGACAGTAAAACAAAAAGCTCATTTACCATCACATCACTTTAAGCAGTCACCTGTCGTGAACACGTAACTGTTTACGCAAATATTTGGTTGTAATATATATGTTTTACTGTATTTAGTACGCTGGGAACTTGTTCGAAACTATTTTTCCTGGAACAATTTTTAAAGTTCATCTTCCGGCCTGTCTTATACAGAATATTAACAGTGTGCCATGCAGTTAGGTTTCAGATGAAATGGCAAGTAGCTTGACGTCTCATCTACAGTGGAGAAAACGTTATTCTTTCCCAATAAACGCGTTTACGCTAAAACTATTATTTGCAGTGCAAACAGTTTGGAACCAGATCAGACGCCGGGTAACCCGGCGTCTGATCAGGCTCCAAACTGTTTGCCACCAAGATAAACATGAAATATCAGAATTGTCCAAAAGTTGTTCTTTTTTACGTTTTAGCGCTTTGCGTTTGCGTACGTTTGCGTTTAAACGGGAAAGAATAACAGATTCTCCACTGTAAATCCATTCTGTTTGCAACAACTATCATAAATAGCGTTCGTAAGGTTAAATTTATTTAGCAATATGTCGTGTCCCCCGCTATTCTTCATTTTGTTTGACACACATTTTAATATTTTAAGACAAAATACCTAAAATTTAAATTTGATAAGTAAGAGCAGACGACAATTGTTTATAATTAATGATTTCATGACAGTAAACTGGATAAGGCACGATGACAAACGGTGCATTTTCTATATACTTGCTAGATATAAATCTACACAAAAAGATTCCCAAGGAAATGAAACTTTCTGATAAAACCTGGATATAGCGAGCAAGGGATAGTCTCTTAAGGTTGGAAAATAGAACGGTAGATAACTCTGAAATCGGATAACTAGTTTAAACATATTTTATTTCCATATACATAAGGAAATTGGGTCGGGTCACACGTTCTCAAAACATTACATCGGATAACTATACATAATGCGCGCATATACGTTAATCTACTTAAATGTTTTAACAGAACAGAACAGAACAGAATTTTATTTCAACTTGTACATAAACGTACCTCGTTGATACATACATTCTATATAATAGAATAACGGTCACCTAACATGCAACATTTCACATTCATCCAAACAGAGCAAATATCAAACAATGAAAATATAATTTAGTAGCTTAAACATGTAATGCAATGACTATATATATTTTTTAAGATAATCATTAACAAATACGTGTACAAAATACAAACTCTTGTTGTTGTTTTTTTATTACCAATCAAGTAGAAAGTTTGAAATGAGTTTAATCTGTATTTCCGACTAACGAAGTGCGTCTACTAAGAGCAAACTTAATAAATTTGGTAAGGTTGTTAAGTATAATTTTGTTAGTAGACTGCATCAACTGACAAAACTTTACGAAACTTGGTCTTATGTAGAAATATTTTTTTATATATTGTTTTCTTAAATCAGTGAAACTTGAACAAACCATTATGAAGTGATATTCATCTTCAATATTTCGCTTCCCACACACATCACAATATCTTTCATACCTCGGTAGACTATTTCTACCATATCTTCCAGTTTCTACTTTAAGAGGATGAGAAGACAGCCTTAATTTGGTAAGATAAAATCGTAGATTTTTAGGTAATATATCCAAATATGGTTCAATTTCAAAATTTGATTTAAAATGTTTGTATGAAAATAAGACACCACTAGTAGCAATGTTTTCATTCCAAGATTGAATAAAACAATCTATAGCTCTTCTTTTAAAGACAAAATGAAAAGATTTTGGATTATCATTCCTTGGGTTTTGCCAAACATATGCAAATCCATAATCCTCTAGCAACGATTTAACATTTGTAACCCAGTTCTTTTTACCACGTTTGCAGTCTTCTAATAACATATTATATACAGTAGATAAAATAATATTTTCACTTGTAACAATTTTAAACCAATATTTTAATATTCTAGTATAGCGATTTATATACAGAGGATATCTACCTAGTTCTCCATATATACCAAAAGAAGAAGTACTTTTCTTAAGATGCAGTAAGTTCTTGTAAAATTTTAAGTGTATTCTTTCAATTTGCTTAGACTTTGTGTATCCCCATATTTCACAATTATAGTTTAAGATAGCACCAACGAAGGCATCAAATAACTGACATATTACACTTGTTTTTAAATCAATATCCTTAATGTTTACCATTAATGTGTTTAAAGCCCGCAACCCTTTCCCAGATAGAATTTCCTGGTTTAATGCAAAATTACCTGTATAATTATAGACGGTACCTAAATAATTAAAATCATTAACAACTTCAATACTGTCCTCCCCGTAAACCCATTTTTCATTTTCTTTTAAACCTCCCCTCTTCCGAAATACCATTACCTTTGTCTTTTGACAATTAACTTCCAATCCCCAACTATCACAATATTCTTTTAATCTGTCTAATTTACGTTGACGTTGTTAACACTCACCTATTCAGTATTGACATAATGTTCTCTGCTATGCTGACAGATGCCTTCACCAGTAAGGCCCCAGGAGTGAACATAAGATACAGGACAGATGGCAACGTCTTCAACCTAAGACGTCTGAACGCAGTTACAAAAGTAAAAAATGCTGTCATCAGAGACCTTCTCTTTGCTGACGACTGTACCTTGAATGCTAGCTCTCATTCAAACATGCAATTCATCATGGACAACTTTTCAAAGGCCTGTGACAACTTTGGTCTAACAATAAGTATCAAGAAGACGGAAGTTCTTTACCAGCCCAAACCAGGATCTGTCTATGAAGAACCTACAATTCATGTGAAAGGTCAGTCACTGAAAGCAGTTGACAAGTTCACCTACATGTACCTTGGAAATACACTGTCAAGGGACGTACACATAGATGAGGAAATCAACAATAGACTTGCGAAGGCCAGTGCTGCTTTCGGCAGACTCCGCTTAAATGTCTGGGAGCGTAGAGGAATAAAACTCAGCACCAAAATCAAGGTCTACCGTGCAGCTGTCGTTACAACTCTCCTGTATACATGTGAAACATGGACTATCTACTCAAGGCATGCCAAGAAACTCAACCACTTCCACATGACATGCCTGAGGAAGCTTCTCCGCATAAGATGGCAGGACAAGGTACCAGACACAGAAATTCTAACTAGGGCTAACCTCCCATCTGTACACACCATGCTTCAGCTCTCCCAATGTCGCTGGGCTGGCCATCTTTGCCGCATGCCAGACTCCCGCATACCAAAGCAACTGTTCTATGGAGAATTGTCAGAAGGGAAGAGACGAGTTGGAGGACAGAAGAAACGCTTCAAAGACAACCTTAAGTGCTCACTGAAGCTTCTCAGCATCCCAACAGACACATGGGAGTCACTTGCAGAAAACAGGTCGTCCTGGAGGAGTTCAATAGCTGCTGGGGCAAAAGCAGCTGAGAAAGCCCGTAATCTCAGAGGAAACGTGCCATGCGTAAACAGAGGGCTGACATTACCCCTACAACTGAGCCAACCCACATGTGTTCCATCTGTGGCAGAGCGTTTCATGCACGCATAGGTCTGACGAGCCACATTCGGTCAAATGGCACCTTGCCAATCCAGTAGTCACGGTCATCTTCGCCTAGCGATGGACACACATCATCATCATCATCAAGTTCTAACTATATATAATATTACCGGAAACACAGCCCAATTTTAAATAGTATTGAATTATCATCTATAAAATTGATTACGGTTGTTCAGTGTATGCAAATGTTTAGACCTTACTGAAACAGTCGCTTGACACTGTCGTCTATAAATGCCTATAACAGGGACAGTGCTTATCGGGGTCCGCTGCCTACAGTTTATAATACGTTACGACTACGGTCAACCGCATCTATACCAGAAACTAGCAATGTTTATAGCTGTAAGTGTCCATTGACTCTCTTTTTTATATTTAGTTGTTTATAAACTACAAAAGTAAAATAAATACAATAAATTGAAGCAATTACTTTTATTTAGTTTAAGCAGTCACCTATCGTAAACACTAAATAATTAACACACTTTTATAGTCGTAATAGATGTTGTATAATCTTTAACATGCTGAATTGTCGCCCGCTTCCAATATATCGTTTGCACAAAATCAATGTTCATGCTCTTGAGCGATAAGAAACATCTAATACGAGTGACAAATAGTTTCAATCAAATCATATTTGATACGTTTAGAAGTTTAATTCAATCGTTACTGTTTTAATGTTTCTTGTCATTCACAGAACATACATAATTATCATTTCGTCTGACACATTATAATTCAATAAATTAACCATTAAACATTCCAAATAATTCCGGTTACGCTTAAACTATTATTTTTATTGCAAACAGTTTGGAGCCAGATCAGATGCCGGGTAACCCGACGTCTGATCAGGCTCCAAACTGTTTGCCATTCAAAATAAAACTGGTAGTCGGAATTATCAAAAGGTTGCCATTTTCTATATTTTATTGCAATGCGTTTGCCTATTAACGAATAATAACGTTTTCTCTACTGTATTTCAGACTGGTAATCAACTCGCCATCGATGGCCATAGACGCCAACGGCCATCGATTTCTTTACTGAACTCATCACAGAACCCACACAGTTTGCACCAGCTAACGCACTAATTATAATAGCATTTTCAAGGTTAAATTAATTTCGCAATATGTCGTGTCCCCCGCAATTTTTCATTTTGAGTTAATGAATTATACATGACAAATTAAACTCACTCAAAATATTTTTATTGGGATGAACTCGTTGACATTTATTGCAAAAACTTAAAATAGAAGTCAACAAGAATATCGTTCCCAACGATGGATGCTCCCCACAAAGAAAAAGACCAAGGTATAGCATGTTTAGTAGGTGAACACAGTAACAAGTTTCATCAACTTACGATGTAACATTCAGGAGATATGCTTCGGTCAAAAATGAATTTATTATGAAAAAGGGAGGCAATTCAATATTTGGAGATGACAGAGTTATAATTCTTGTGTACTACACTTTTATTTTGTCATCCGCTAACACATTATCAAGGTTCAAGTTACAGTGAGGCAGAAAATTTGATTTTTTAAAAAATTTATGTAGAAAAAGGGAGATAATTAAATATTGGGAGATGGCAGAGTTATGGTTCTTGAGTACAGCACTCTTTCTGTCATCTCGTATCACTGTATCAAGTTTCATCAACTTACAATGCAATGCTCAGGAGATATGCTCCAGAACAAATTTGATTTTTTTAATAGAAAAGGGGAGATAATGAAATATTGGGAGATGATAGAGTCATGGTTCTTGTGTACTGCACCTCCTTATGTCATCACCTATCATTGTATCAAATTCCATTAACTTACGGTGTAGCAGTCAAGAGATATACTCCGGACAATTTTTTTTTTGTATTTTTAGAAAAAGGGAGATAATTCAATATTGGGAGATGACAGAGTTACCGTCCTTGTGTACTGCACTTCCTTTAGTCATCCTCTATCACTGTTATTAGTTTCATCAACTTTCAGTGTAACGGTCCAGAGATATGCTCCGGACAAAATTGATTTTTTATGAGAAAAAGGGAGATAATTCAAAATTGGGAGATGACAGAGTTACGGTTCTTGTGTACTGCACCTCCTCCTGTCATTCTCTATCACTGTATCAAGTTTCATTAACCTACGGTGTACCGTTCAAGAGATATGCTCCGGACAAAAAAGCGTGATGGACGGACGGACGGAAACACGGACGGACGGACAAAGCGGCGACTATATGCTCCCCACTAAAGGGGACCATAAAAATAGTTTTTGTTTGTGAGTATATTATTGCCTTATACCTAGCAACTGTACAGAAATACAAGTACACCCCCACAAATGTCATCTATATTGTACACATCCGCACACACCGTAAATGATGATGACAAAAGTTAACCCACTACTCCATAAATACGTCCTGTTATACATTTAACTATTCATACACAAAGGAAGGTAGTGCCCACCTAGTAAGTCCTTAACAGTACCATACCAGATTGTAGATTAACACATGCTGAGAATAAACATTAAATAGTTAAACTGTACAATAAATCAACATTAAAAATAATTTTAATGTGCAACGGAATCCACACAGAAGATAGTTACAATGTACACCAGACTCCACACTAAACATAGTTACAATGTACAACAGAATCCACACAAAACATAGTTACACTATACTACAGAGTCCAAACAAAACATTGTTACCATGTACAACAGAATCTACACAAATCATATTAACATTGGACAAAATAATCCACACAAAGCATAGTAACAATGTACAACAGAATCAACACAAAACGCATTGCAATGAACAACAGAATCCACACAAAACATAGTTACAATGTACAATAGAATCAACACAAAACGTAGTTACAATGTACAACAGAATCCACACAAAACACATTGCAATGAACAACAGAATTCAGCCACAAGACATAAGAAGGATTTACGTCCGCTCAAAGCTATATAATGATGCATCACCCCATTCTTTGCAGCTATGGGCAACATCGGTCCATTGTTGTAGGGAAGTCTTTATTTCTTTAATCCTTTTCCTCCATGAAACCTCAAATAGACATTATTTTTTCAATTGAGCCTAGTCCATTTATGAAAATTTAGGGTTGATTTTTACAATATATGTCAAAATGACAAACAGTGAAGACCCCGATCAGAGGGCTCCTTAAGGAGTCCTCTGATCAGGGTCGACACTGTTTACATAGGACAAATGTACTCCTCACTGACACGCTATTTGCAAATGACTCATATATACATGACCAGGGTTCCAAGAGTTAAGAAAATATCCTTCTTAAACCAGACTGTAAGTAAATCAGAAATGCCCATATGAGAGCTTTCTGCTTCTGTTTCAGCCTGATTAAAGCTGTCATTTAACAGAATGTAGGCACGTTTTCGATGACATTTTATTTGGAGACGGTAGAGCATGATGCGGCGTTTCTTAGGAGGAATAGGATATGGGTAAATTAGGTAAAGGGCGTTTAAGGTAGGAAAGAATTAAACATCAAAATCAAGTCGTCGCCTGAGTGACAGTAATAGTTGTGCTTAAAAAATTATTAAAGCCCTACCCTTCTTGATACACAATTATTACCCCTTTAATGTCATGACGTCATCAGCTTTCAACAATTGTCGTATGTTTTTATCTCTCAAATTGAAGATTTAGGTGTTTTAACTTTAGAAATGTGTAATAGATTGTCTAACAGTTTGGAGCCTGATCAGATGCCGCGTTAAGCGGCGTCTGATCAGGATCGAAACTGTTAGCAAATAAATAATGAACTCGGGGTAAGGCAGGGAAGGGGATAATGTCAATGTGTGACATTATCTTGCATTCAATTGTTACTGTCTTAATGTTTCTTGTCATTCACAGAATATAAATATCATTTCGTCTGACACATAATAATTCAATATATTAACCATTAAACCTTATTGCATCATAAAGTATATTTATGCGTGGCATTTTGGTTTTTGGTTTTGTAACGGAAGTATAAGGACTATCACTTAACCCTTTACCTGATAGCCTATTTCTAGAACTGAAGATAGGTGACTACTTAAATCAGGTTGAAAATAAAGCAGAATGCGCCTGAAGGCGCATTCTGCTTTACTTTCAGCCTGTTTTAAGCTATCATGTGTTAGAATATAGAAAATATTCCATATAATTTATATTTATGACTGATTAAATTGGAACTATTTTCTTCAGCGGAGGAATAAATCATAATTGCTAAAAGGCGCTTCTATGGGGAAAAGGGTTAATGATGAAACTCTGTAGTGGCAAATCGTTCTCTTGCAATGCAAGCAAGGTAGACCAACACAATTCATCGGTATTCTGTAATATTTGTTTTTTAGAAAGAAAATACAGGGATAATGGCCATAAAGCGCTTGAGTTGAGTCTGATCCCGTTCTTCAGCATTTGATTGGTCATATTTGAGAAATAGCAAACTTCTGACCAATCAAATGCGTGGAGGAACGGTCTCAGACTGAACTCAAACGCTTTATTATAACATTGGACCCAGATCACCCTCAATGACCATGTCATTTCCATGACATCGGAGGATGGCCTATCTGCAATCTACGATTTGTTTAACCCATTACCAAATAAATACGCATTTTTACACCTTCAATTTATTACGACTCTGAGGGAAATAATTCCACTTTATACAGTCATGAATATGCAAAATAAGAAATGTTTTCTATATCCTAGCAGGTGGTAGCTTAAAGCAGGCATAGAGCGCCATCTGCATAACGTTCAGCCTGCTTTAAGCGGTAAACTGTTTTCAAAACCAGAACCTGGCTATGGGGTAATGGGATAAGATATAGACCGTATGGGAGGGAGTATTAGAGGGTCTCAATGGGGTAACTAACAAATTGGTCCCAAATTTTAGTGCCTTCGGTATGTAAGGCAGCACAGAAATTCCAAAGGTCATGGTAAACGGCTCGAAAAACATCTCTACTACAGTGTTCCCTCCCTACAACGACCCTCCCAACAACGACTCCTTCCTAACAACGATGTTTGCCGCTGTTCCACAAACAAGACACTTTTAGCTTACTCTGTCATTGTTGCAATATCATCTTAAAATTGTCGTCTGCTGTTTTTCTTAAAAAATTACATAATAGACATTTTGGGACAGAAAAAAAACTGAATGACGAGTGACAGATAGCTTGACGCGTTACGCGGCGTCTGATCTGGATTCAAGCTGTTTGCAAATGTAAGACAAGTTCACTCCCTATAACGACTCCCTCCGAACAACGCACACAATAATTGTCACCCTTTGGATGTCATTGTAGACATGATCATCGTATCATGATAATGAGCGGAGACCATTTGAAGAAGTGAACAGCTTTAGTACCTGGCAACTTAATGAAAATATTGACAATTCGATTTTCCAATTAAGTCTAGTCCATTGCTGGTTATTTAGCGTTGTTTTCTGCAATACATTGCGAATTAACCACAGTACCGTGCAGGAGACTCCTTTAGGCGACCCCTGATAAAGGCCTTCATTGTATTCGAATTAATCCTCCGCTGAAGAAAATAGTTCCAATTTATACCATCATGAATATTTACCATATAAATATTTTTATATCATATCAGATGTCGCATTCTGATTTACTTTCAACCTGCTTTAAGTTATCACCTGTCTTCAAGATATAAACAGGTTATTCGGTAAAGGGTTTACAGGTCTCCTTCTAACATGATTCATGATTTATATATGTTAATGTTGTTGGAAGACTAAATTGAAAATTATTTCTTGAATCCAAAAAAGTGAAATCTAGATCTGCATGAAATAAAGTCGTTATTATTATTATCATTGTTGTTGTTGTTTTCTAAATGACGAGTAACCCTTTACCCAATAAATACGCATTTTTTATGCCTCTTATTTAGTCCTCAGCGAAATAAACTAGTTCAAATTTAAAAAGTTATGATTGTGATCTAACAGAAAACAAAAATCTTTATCCTTTCAGGTGATAGCTTAAAGCAGGCTGAACGTACAGTAGAATGCGCCTTAAGGCGCCTTCTGCTTTACTTTCAACCTGCTTGAAGTGGTAACATGTTTTCAAAAGTAGAAATATGATATGTGGTAATGGGTTAAATTAAGCAATTATGTGACAGAACACCGACACTGACACAAGCTATGAAGGATATTGCGATACAAACAAACACAATTAAAATATTCTCAGACTGGCATAGGTCAAAATTATAATATTTTATAAGTTTTATACGTATTTACCGCGACATTGAGGTACAAGCAAGTGTCGCTTTTATAATTAGTTAAACCCTTATCACGCCGTAATATCGTCTGCTTTGAAATTGACGTCTGCACATTTTGTGAAATTATTTTTTTCGTATTTTCAAAAATGAAGAAACTTAAAGAGGGCTGAAACTTAAAGAAGGCTATCAATCAGTTTAGATCTAGATCAGAAGCCGCGTTATTTGGCGTATGGTTTGGATCCAAACAGTTTGCAAACACCGATTCAATGTCATATCTTCTGCTAAAATCTTGACGTCTGCCATTTTTTCTCAAGTTCAGATTTTTCGGCTTTTCGATTCAAGCAACATAAAAATAAAAGTCAAACAGCTTAGATTCTTATCAGACGCCACTTTACAAGGAGTCTGATCAGTATCCACACTGTTTTAGCACCCCACTACTCTGCACTGAGGCGGGGTTTAGCCCTTACACTCCAAAATCCTTCGTGAAAATTTTACCCCTTCACCGCTTCTTTGTCGTCTGCTTAAATTTTGTTTTTATGCAAAATCGGGTTTCAAAGTAAGATTCAAAGAAGTATGACTTAAAACATATCGATACGAGTGTCAAAAAATGTGGATCCTGATGCAAACGCGCTTGCAGGCGTCATTAGGAGTGAAAGGTTTAAATACCGCTATTGCGTTGTTTTAAATCTCGCTTTAGGAAAGAATTTGTCAACAAGAACACATTTAAATTATATTCTTGTACCACCTTGTCAACTATTTTTGAAAGACACAATAAATTCTAAAGGGCGTACTCCAGGCCTGCCATAAGTTGATAAAAAAAATCCTAAGATTTAAAAATTTTCAATTTTTCACGCCCGATTTTCCTGATTATACCTTTAATCCATGGTCTGTTTCTAGTTTTTAAGACACGTGATGCTTAAATCAGGTTGAAAGTAAAGCAGAATGTGCCTTAAGGCGCATTCTGCTTTACTTTCAGCCTGTTTTAAGCTTCCATCTGTTGGAATAAAAATCCGGAGATTTCGGAAAAATCCGGAGAAATGGCAGCCCTGGTACTACTGTTTTAATTTTTACTATTTTTGTTGAGCTCAAAGGATGACAACAATCGTCTGCTGTGTTGAGTTGAAGGTCACAGCAGTCAAATAATCCATTTTAACAGAATGATATTTACCAACTGCATATATTAATTGTTTGTTGCTTTAACCCTTTGAGACCTAGAACCATGTGTGTATCAGGGCTCCAGATAAGAGAGAGTAAACAGAGCAAATCCAGCGTTTTCTCACTTAGTTTCGAACCAAATAATATGGTGTTTCTACTCATTAGAATCCTCTCTTCGAGATAATTCTATTGAGTAGTGACACTATAGGGTTTAATGCAGAAAATAAAGATGTTAGCTTTTGAAAAACTCCCCTTATCTGGAGCTCTGATATATGCGTCCTTTACAATCATCGTACCTGTGAAGAATACACATGTCCTACGCCAACGGTTAACCATTTTATGATCAAAATATTCGGGGAAGTTTTACACCATTCACCGCATTATTGTCGTCTGCTTCATTATTGTTGTCTGCAAGACACTTTTCAAAGTTAGATTTAAGATTGTGTAACTAAATAAATATCGATAAGAGTGTCAAACTGTAAGCAAACGCGCTTTTAACCAATTTGTGTACATGGTCCTATATATAGGACATACGCAAACAGCGTAGACTCTAATCAGACGACGCGTAACGCGTCTACATTGTTTTGCTGATAGGAATTTCAATATAAAACAAAATGAAAATGAAAATTTTGACCAGGCACCCCTTAGATAAAAATGGACAAATCCAATATATAAGCATGGAAGAATCTACTGGGCAAAAATGGGTAAAGCGTCGTTGAGAGTGAAAAGGGTTAAGACCTAGATCAGAGAGATCAGAAAGGAGCCATCCGATCACGGTCTGCTTTGATTGCCATATTGCAATACAGCGCCCCCTCTCTTCAACGACATCTAAAGGGAGACAAATATTGTGTGCGTTGTTCGGAGGGAGTCGTTATAGGGCATGGCTTTCATTGGCAAACAGCTTGAATCCAGATCAGGCGCCTTTTGTCGAGAAAAGTTCCGTTTTTAATAAACAGGAATATTTTCTTTATAAAATAATATAACTCAATAATTTCTGTACATTTATTTAAACTGTACAGATACTATAAGATATTGTGTAAACAAAAACATTTCATGACATATTTTTTAGGAAATATCAATATTTAAAAAAAAGGCAAATTCTGAAAAAGTCACTAAATTTCAAATTACAAAAAATCTAGCCGTTAACATACACTAATTTTACTCTTATTAGATAGATATTACTTAATTCTACTAGTAACAAAAAATTAAATTTTTTTTGAAAATCTACAGTAAAATATACATTTCATATATGATTTCCAGAAATTCTGACAAAACGTTAACACAAAACGAGTAATAATGGACTATTGAATACGGTAGCCAGTAGATCTTTAAAGACAGATGATTACTTAATGCATGACAAAAGCCATGTATAAAAACTCCTTTAGGATCTCTCTTTTAGCATTACGTTTGTACTGTGTTACATGTAAGCTGCCATCTGTCATATCGGCTATAAATCCTCACTAAGTTTAGTTGCCACTTAGTTGTGACTATATTTGCATCTGATATTATTCATTATTGCATTTAAGACTAAACATGGCCTGTCCTTTGATCACTGCGTTATGGATTGACTAGGCAATAAAATCGGACAATTTATTTAGAAGAAAAGTTTTGAAGCAAGTGAGAATCGAACCTAGAACCTTTGGATTGCCAGTCAATCACTCTACCAACTGCGCTAACAAAGAAGACACTGAAACTTTTTTATGTAAATTTTCTTCTATAAGCACGTGCCGAAAAGATCATGTGAAAGTCGTCAGTATTTCCGGAACTCGAGATGCCGACCGCCCGCCCGCTGTCGAACCACGTTAACTGGAAACTGTCACATTCTACGTTTCAATACACTGCGTTTGCGATTCGTTTCGTTTACAGGTGAAAGAATAACTTGTGCAATATAGACCGAAAGGTATTTTCAAAGTCGAGTTGCAGTGGTCTCCCTTACTGCACCGAAAAAATAGCACATCTGTCAAAAAAGTGTAGTTTTCCTTTAACCGCTATAGTACATGTCGTCTGTCTCTAGCTTTAAAGGCAGGTTACGTGTACAATGTTCCCTCCCTACATCGACCCTCCCAACAACGCCCTTCCATACAACGATCCCCTAAACAGGATAACTATGTCTAACGATATCGTCGTCTGCTGTCTTTTCTCAAAGTCACATATCAGTGGATATTTTGATTAAATAAATATTATGACGAGTAACAAGCAGCTTGAATCCAGATCAGACCCTTTAACGACTCCCTCCGAAAAACATACACAATCTGTGTCTACCATTTGGTGTCGTTGTAGAGAGAGAGCGCCGTATCACTTAACCCTTTACCTGATAGCATTGTTTCTAGTATTGAAGATATGTGACTACTTAAAGCAGGTTGAAAGCAAAGCAGAATGCGCCCTAAGGCGCATTCTGCTTTACTTTCACCCTGCTTTAAGCTATTAACTGCTAGAATAGGGAAAGAATTTAATATGACACATATATTCATTACAGTATAATTTGGAACTGTTTTCTGCAGCGGATGAATAAAATGAATGTGCTAAAAGTCGCTTCTATAAGGGAAACGGTTAAAGCAGGTTGAAAGTAAAGTACACGTACATTTAGAATGTTCCTTATTTTGTTCAATTTCAAAAACACATTTGGAGTCGGCATCTGACCGAACATAATGTATATCATTAAAAAATGTCAAAAAGTTTGGATTCTGATCTATCATGAATTCACAGTCGGAAAGACATTACTTTTTCTGTTTCAACGACCTCAGTCGCAAGGTAATTAAATGAAGAAATTAGAAAATCAATACATATTTTTTCAAAGCCCCGCAAGTTTCGGCAATTATGAGTATAAGTTCACATTTCCTCGGGTCCGTCTAAAGATCCCAACCGCCCAAACCACTCCAAACCCTCTCAAAATCACTCAAGAACAACCCAAACTACTCAAATTACTTAATTTCAAAGCACATAAAGCTTATAAATGGCGAATTAAGGCTAAAATAATGAAAATATGTCAAATTAAAATTAAAACTATGTTTTCCTTTCAAGGGGAACAACTCGAATAAAACTTAAGATGCTACAGTGGAGAATCTGTTATTCTTTCCCGTTTAAACGCAAACGTACGCAAACGCATTGCACTAAAAGGTAGAAAAGAACAACTTTTAGACAATTCTGATAATTCATGTTTATCTTGGTGGCAAACAGTTAGGAGCCTGATCAGACGCCGGGTTACCCGGCGTCTGATCTGGCTTCAAACTGTTTGTATTGTAAATAATAGTTTTAGTGTAAACGCGTTTATTGGGAAAGAATAACAGATTCTCCCCTGTATAAGCAGTTACTACTAAATATTAATCCATTCCTAATAGCCTGTTTCTTGTTTGAAGACAGGTATCCACTTACAGCAGGTTGAAAGAAAAGCAGAATGCGCCTTAAGGCGCATTCTGCTTTCCTTTCAGTCTGCTTTAAGCCACAATCCGCTATCATATTGAAAACTTGTCTTTAAAAGTGGTTTGGGGAGGTTTGGAGAGGTTTGGGGTCTTTAGACGGACCGCTATTTTTCTAATGAAAGTGTAAACTTTTTTTTATAATTTAATAATTATTCATTTCTGACAGAGTACGGCGTGTTACAATACCAAAAAAAAACCCGAAATGGTGAACACATCGTATTAGCTTTGCCTTCTTCAACCTTAATATCATGCGGAAATATGTTCTTCATTAAAATGCAAGAAATTGTTTGCATTTGTGTCAGATTTTTATAAATATATGTTCTTAAATGTTAAATGTCTCTGTTACAATTATCTATCTAACCCTTTCCCCACATAGCTTGTTCTCAGAAGAAAATAAAGATAGTTACTTAAAGCAAACTGATAGTAAATCAGAATGCTCCTTAAGGGGCATTCTTGCTTTACTTTCAACCTATTTAAGCTTTATTATGTTAGGATATAAGAATAACTATATCTTGTGCATATTAATAGTGGTATACAGTGGAACAGTTTTCTTTAGTGGTGGAATACATTAATGGTTTAAAAAGGCGTATTTATAGGGTAATGGGTTAAATGTCACCGCCTTTTTTTTCCTATCGCATTAACATTTTCTATGCCTTGTGCGAATCCAGACATTAACAAATACAGTGAACTTCGAAACTTTAACTAGGTTAACCATTACCTCATAAATAGCCTGCTTTACCCTTTCACCCTCAATGACGTCACAAGACGCATTTGCAAACAGTTTTGAAATATCGTCAGTTACACTCTATATACATACACAAACAAATACAAATAACACAGTGAAACATTTCGATCATATATTGTACTTATTAATTTCTGAACAAATATATTTTCTGTCTATTTATGTACAACAAGAAATAGAAGAAATACTTCATATATGTCAAAAAAGAGAAAGAGGAGTAGCGATGGAGAGAAGAGGAGAACAAAGTTTCATTCTTTTGTTTGCTATCGATTTGTTAATACTAAAGGTTCAACTATATTTTGTCCCATGATCCGTTATGCTGTTGTTATTTATTTTTTGCTGTTGTTATCATTCGCTCTATACTTTTAACATGTTTCGAATATTTTATGAAAGTTTCGAATAAAGGAATTGTTTTTGCATACTCATTTTTATAAATGAAATATTTTGCGTACATTTTTATACATCTTTTTTGCTCTACCCAATATTATCGTCATAGCAAATTTCGTTAAAGAACGTATTTCTTATGGTTCATGTTCAAGATTAGAATTATGATTTATTAATTGGAACTATTTTGTCAGCGTAGAAATAAACCATAAGCGTAAAAATGTGAATTTATGGAGAAATGGATTATAGTTTTCTTATCAATTGGTAGCTTTTAAAATATGTAGGCCTTATATAGGTTGAACTATACGAGTTGTTATAATTAACCAACGTCTGTTAATTACATCCCCGTTTAGTTGTGTACATAATGCATTCAAGTTAAATTCTACTTTACATTCAGCCTGCTTTAAGCTACCACCTGTTAGGCTAAAAAATATTTCTTATGGTTTCTGCTCATGACTGTATAAATTGGAACTATTTTCTTCAGTGGCGGAATAAACTGGTTGAGCTAAAAGGCACCTTTATGAGGGGGAAGGGTTAATCAAAAATTGTTCCAATTGCAATGCAATAGAATGTATATACTGATAGGTTGTTGTAACTGTTGACGATTTATTAACCCTGTCAACCCTAAATATCTCTTGTGGGTATTTGTAATCCTTTTGGACTTTTCTAGTACAGGTATTTTGAACCAGTCTACTGCATTTTTGGTATCACAACAATAACCAATGAAACTACCAAACAGTGCAGACCCTGATCAGAGGGCTCCTATAGGAGCCCCCTGCTAAGGGTCTGCACTGTTTGCATATGTTATCAGTTATCTCTACAGAGGGGTGTATGGTTGAAAGGGTAAAAGCCTGAATGACAAACAGTTAGGAACCTGTTAGTGATCAGGTACCAAATAACTTGGTGGTGCCTCAACCGGCTCCCTGTTTGCACTTGACAAAACTGTATATGTACAAACGCGTTTTTACTGAGAAAGGATTGCATATTCATGCCAATAGCATATCCCCTACACACCAGCATACTCACCCACAGACATACGTTACAATACACTAGACTAGTGTTCATAAATGTACATTTACAGCCTAACGTGGATATCATGTTGTCACTGTCAAATTTAACAGCTTGGTTAACCATTTAGCCGAAAAAAAAACTATCTGCTAGAATTTGTTGTCAGCAATGTTATGCAAAATAATAAAAAATGTTTACAAATGTTGTGGTAAGCCAGATAATATTATTCATTTCTCCATCAAATTATGTCTTGTGACATCGCTTTGAAATCGTCTTGAAAAGACGATTCCAAAAGGATGTCACAAGACATGATTAGATAGACAATTCAGATATTAATCGAATTTTAAAGTTTTGAATTACGACCGTTTTTGTCGTACGAAGTTTTATGAAACGGGCACCTGATCTGCTAAGTCGGCTATGCAAAGTCTGCATAGACGCCTATGGTCGTGAAAAGATTTAACATGTAAACAAAATCTTAAATAAGAGCAATAAACATTATTTGTCAACAAAAACATTTTGTTTGTGTTTGAAATTTAAAATTCAAAATATTGTTTACTCAGACCTGCATTGTAGAGACAATAATTCTGGATCAGATGTTGACAGATGTTGACAGAAACTATTTTGTTGTTTGAATGATGTGTTGTCGTTATTGTTTAAGTTGCATTTTAAGTTGACAGTGATAGTGGTTTTGATAGTTAACATAATGCAGTCGAACTTCGATATCTCGAACTCGCTTAGTTCGAACTTTCCGATTTGTCGACACATGAATTGCAAGATTGCATGCTCGGTTCAGTTAAACATACCCGTATTTCAAAGTTAAAACGTGGCTTAGCCACGTTTTAACTTTGAAACACGGGTATGTTCGACCTAACCGAGTTCGAGATATCGAAGTTCAACTGGGCTTCCATATCTGTATTGTGTACTGCGGAGAAGGGTGTATTTCTTTTGCAATAAACTGGTTTATGTATTTTTGTCAACTGTTCAGGTTGAATAAAAGCATTCAACCGTATGCATTTCGTTTACCATCATATAAATGATAGCTCATGAGAAAAACAGGGCATGCCAAAATGCAACTATTTGCCATAGTATATTTGGAAAGACGCAAATCTTTCTTGTTTAAATTAAACGCTAATTTAATACACATTTATATAGAAATGACATGTTTATCCAAATGTTGATGCTTTTATTCTGCAATAAGCCGTAACATGTGTTTAGACAATTCAAGAACTCTTCAAAAAATGACACATGAACCAAGGCTTAATTGCGCATTTTTACATACATTTTAGGTCACTCAGTGAGGCCCTAGACACCTTCAAAACCTACTTAATTTGAGACATTTGATTACCCTAAAGTGTAAGATTAGTAGGCTACAGTTCTCCCTCCCTTCTGTTAGACATTTTGACAGAAAAAACATAAAGACGAGTGACAAACAGTTTGAAGCCAGATCAGACGCTGCATTACGCGGCGTCTGCTCTGAATTCAAGCTGTTTGCAAATGTAAGCCAATATCCATCCCTATTACAACTCCCTCCGAACAGCAGACACAATCTTTCTCTCCCATTTGGTTTCGTTGTAAAAACGGCAATCTAGTCCTCTTTTATACTTTCCGCATTACATAGCTTTGTCAAATTAAGATTTATGCATTTTATCAGATGGAATGAATGTTGATCCTGATCAGGCGCCGATTTATCTCAGAGTTTAGTCCAGATCAAAGCTGTCTCCAAAGCACAGTCATGCCGCGCTGAAATCGACAAGGGTCATTGCTAATCCCAGTATGTATAAATATTGATAGTTTCCTTGCGCATGCGCCGCTGCTGTTTTACCATATAAGCATATGCACCGATTCCAGGACTCGGGATATAAAACTTATATGGGATGCTTTCTCGTCAAATTTAATACGGTCTCTAGATCTATGCAGGGCTACTATAAGTTGACATGAAAATTCTTAAGATTTCCAAATTTGCATTTTTCAAGTGCGATTTTACTAATCGTACCTTTACCCCATAGTCTGTTTCTTGTTTTGAAGACACATGACTGCTTAAAACAGGTTGGAAGTAAAGCAGAATGCGCCTGAAGGCGCATTCTGCTTTACTTTCAGCCTGTTTTAAGCTACCATCTGCTAGGAAAAAAACAAACGAAGTTTTAGGAGAAATCCGGAGAAATGGCAGCCCTGTCTATGTGTGAGATATTTTTAAACATTTATTATGCCTCTCGCTCACAACTGTCATTTATCATGGTCCTATGAAAGACGTTTATTACTAAACCGATCACCATTACGGCTGCTTTTATCACCATTCAATTTACAGTAGGCCATCGATACAATGGAGAAAACGTTATTCTTTCCCGTTTAAACGAAACTAAACGCAAACGCACCGCCATCAATGGAAATGTTTATGTTTTATTCAATCTGAGTTTGAAACAGTTTGGAGTCTGATCAAGCTCTAAACTGTTTGCAATTGAAATATTTGTTTTAGCACAAAAGCGATTATTGGAAAAGAATAACGTCTTAAGATACTCGCTTTCGGTGGTAAAAGCATATTTTTTCTTAAAGCAATACGAAAGTAAAGAAGAAACACAATGCTTTAGCAGTAACAAGCCTTTTTTATTGGGCACATGTGGACTTTTAGTAGTAGTAATGTCTGAATGCGTGTAGTATATATGCGTATATATGTAGATAAGCATTGGTATATACCTGATCGCAAGATGTTTAGGTTATCTGATGGAGAGAGAGTTAAGTGGTAGGTTAATATAATATAATATTTGATAAAATGAAATAAAATATTATATTATATAATATAAAATAATACCACAACACAACAGAACACAACCTTTATTGACAATCTTTATTGTACATTATAAACACCTGCTATAAAGGCCGTAAGAATAAATGTATCATACACAATGGCAAAATATATGCGTTTCATTTACATATCTACATTAAATACATTAATCGCACTAAATGCAATCCGCAAGATCTAAAAAAAGATACCATTCAAATACTATATGATATGTATCTAAAGTGTATAATATAATATAACATAACATAACATAACATAACATAACATAACATAACATAACATAACATAACATAATATACCATACCATACCATACCATACCATATCATACCATACCATACCATACCATAACATAACATAACATAACATAACATAACAAAACATGATATCGTCGAAAACGTTATTCTTCCTGTTCCAATGAATGAAAATCATTAAAATGTTGAAAAAAAATCTGTTTTTGTATATGTAAATATGTACAATACATAATTATTTACAGTGGAGAAAACGTTATTCTTTCCCAATAAACGCGTTTACGCTAAAACTATTATTTGCAGTGCAAACAGTTTGGAGCCAGATCAGACGCCGGGCAACCCGGCGTCTGATCAGGCTCCAAACTGTTTGCCACGAAGATAAACATGAAATATCAGAATTGTCCAAAAGTTGTTCTTTTCTACGTTTTAGTGCTTTGCGTACGTTTGCGTTTAAACGGGAAAGAATAACAGATTCTCCACTGTATGTGTAAATTAGTCTGACATGAAGAGTCCTGCTTTACTTTAGCACTGTATGTAATTGTCCTCTGAAACATGTGTCGTGTACATCAACTTAAAGTGTTATTTCTGTTGTTTGTTCTGTCCGAAATGATCGCCAAAGTGACCAACAGTTTGGATCCAGACCCCAAGATTATAAATCGTTTGAGCTGAGTCTGAGATCTCGTTCTTAAACATTTGATTGGTCAGATTTGAGCTTTTGCTGAGCAAAGGCGCAACTCTGACCAATCAAATGTTTGAGAACGATTCCAACCTCAACTTAAAAGCTTAATAACATTGGACCCAGTTGATCTCACCTGGATACAATTGAAACATTTAACAAATTCGCTCAGTTTTCAAAGGGTAAATATCAAATGATGTAGATCTATATGCAAATAGGGGAGAACAATTATTCAATTAAAAACATATTTGTGCATATGGTTTTAAAGCAATATGATCAGTAAAAAGTTCCTCAAGACAAGTCACTGAATCTTATTCCGTTTAAATGTGTCCCATATCATTTTTCTACTCCGGTCTAAGAAAGGGTAGTTCTTTCCCTTGGACTTCACTACATAAATTCAGATAGGATTCAATAGCACACATCCTGGTCCATTCTTATAAAGCGTTTGAGTTGAGTCTGTAATCGCTCTCAAGCAGTTGCTTGGTCAGATTTGAGCCTAGGCTCAAATCTGACCAATCGAATGCTTGAGAACGAACTCAGACTCAACTTAAACGCTTTATAAGCGTTGGGATAGGTCACAAAAATAGGTTATGTCCCAAACACAGCCGGAAGATTTACCAAAATGTGACACATGGCAGAATGCAATCAGTTTGGATCTTGATGATACACCGAATAGCTCAGAGTCTGGTCAGGATCTTACAGCATATAAGTTTCTTCATTTAAAGAAAAGACGCAAAAAAGAACATTTAAATGGTTAGTACTGAAAACATACTTAAAGTCAAATACATTAATTAATGTCAGTTCATATCAGGTTGCGGAGTTTTGAAAGATTCAATTTCATGTGTCAGAATGGAATATTAAAACGACAACTTTAAGGATTAGCGTGACTTAAATTGAAGCTTAAATTAGGATTAAAATCTTTATCACACGCATGGTGACATTGCGTCAATTCTTGACCTTCACTTTTAGGTTTCTTGAATAAAAACTTCATAAAATGCATATTTTTGTTCGTATAGGGCAAGTTCAAACAGAAGATATTACATTGGAATGGGGGTTTAGTAATTAAAGTGGCAGTCATTAAATTCAAAACTTAAAAGCATGCTAATAAAACGCCAACATTGACGCCTATACGAGACAATGATGTCTTGTTTTAACACCTACGTTAGGTAAGGTTGAATGTCAATTTTCAATTAAATACCGTCGAACATTATTAAGTTGGAATGCGATGTTTCTTCAAAATATCGATATATCTCTAAAAGCAGATCTCTGCTTATTACATTGTTTAAAAAACTCAGCGAGATAATCAGTTTCCTACATTACTGTGTTTCTGTTTAAAATACAAACAGTGTCAATGGCGGTTCATGTGTCACAATTCAAAGGTGGCGTTAGGCAGGTTTGATCCTTCTCTGTAAGGAAGTAGAGCAAGCCCTGTATGCCCCATTGACATTGTAACCCCACTCCCACTCATGGCTTGTGTTGGCGTTGTTTTCCTCCTCTTCGTCCGTAAATGGGCATACTACATTCACTACAGTGATCCTTCCATATAACGGCCCTTCAAACAACGATTCGCTCCATACAACAATTTTTGTTGCTGTCCCTTATCAAGACAATCTTTCACTGCTGCAATACCTGCTGCTATTTTGCTTAAAATTGTCGTCTGTTGTTTTTTCTTGCAATTACTTATTGGCCATTTTCAAGAAATATACTGACGGATAACAAACCGTTTGAATCCAGATCAGACGCCGCGTAACTGTTTGCACGCAACAACTCCCTCCGAACAACAGACACAACCTTTGTCTCCCATTGGGTGTTGTTGAAGAGTTGAACCGCTACTCAACATCACATGTTCTTCTTCAAGGGCTAGTCTTATGAAACGTCGTACAACAAAAATGGCCGTAAGTCATAACTTTTAAAAAAACATATAATTTCCGATTTCTCTATGTAATCATGTCTTGTGACATCTCTCTGGACTCGCCTTCAAAAGGCTATTCTAAAGATATGTCACACGACAGGATTAGGTGGAGAAATACGCAATCATTGAGAATGTTTGAATCTGACTTACGACAATATTTGTCGTACAACGTTTCGTAAGGCGGGTCCGAAGTTCTTTATGGCTATCCTGTTCTGTGGATGTCCTGTGGCTGCCATTCCAGGGTATTTCTGGTTGTGATTGACGGTAATTTTCTCAGAATGTGGCCTATCACTCGCTCTATATTTCAAGGACAACAACGGCTTATCCGTCATCTCCCAAAGATATGGGTCTAAGGATGTAAAGTCTCACTCTGTGAACATTCTCAAGCTTAAAACATAATTTTAACATTCAGCTTGAAGTTATTTGACACCGTTCTAAATGTACTCCACTCAATATGCCTAAAATTATAACCTTTATAAATAAAAGCAGACACTATATTTGCTAGCAGACGAACTTATTGGCAGTGAATGATATTGACGTCATTATATTCAGTGACGTGTTAAATAATTGAACTCCTAATGCAAGATATTTGTATCTTATCACAAACAGTATACATAATGACGAGCACACTTGTCCTATGCAAGCAGAGTAGATCCTGAACAGAGGACTCCTGTAGGAATCCTCTGATCAGGCTCTGCACTGCTTGTCATTTTGCAAAATGTTGTTAACCCATTTGTATCCCATATGGGACATAGGCAAACAGTGTAGACTCTGATCAGACGCCGCATTATGCGGCGTCTGATCAGAGTCTACACTGTTTTCTGATAGGAAT
Organism: Gari tellinella; assembly: GCA_922989275.2. Taxonomy (NCBI): domain Eukaryota; kingdom Metazoa; phylum Mollusca; class Bivalvia; order Cardiida; family Psammobiidae; genus Gari; species Gari tellinella. Next base: position 24,840,697 of record OV277870.1, read on the forward strand.
TTAAAACAAATTGAAAATGAAAATTTTGACCAGGCATCCCTCTGATAAAAAGTGGACTAATCCAGTATAAAACATAGAAGAATCCACTGGGCACAAATGGGTTAAACAATTCTCAACAAAAGAAACGGCTATACATGATTGGAAAATTGGGATTGTCCATTCGACGTTTCAGGGTTGAATGGGTATATTCTAAAGTAGTATTTTAACCCCTTCACTGCCTTACACCGGAGCGCAATGGTTATTTGCGTAACGCGACGTCTATTCAAAATCGATACTGTTTGACACTTTTTTCAACATTTATTATGTCAAAATACCTAAAAATTAACTTTGAAACATAAAAGCAGACGACAATTGTTTAAAATTAATGACGTCACGGCAGTGAAGGGGTTAAATATGCCAACCAGCCTCTGTTAGGAATGCGTTTTGGATTACCGCAATGACAAAAATTTGCCACATGACAATGACGTCATTTTACCCAGCATCTTCCATATGCAATAAAAACTCAATATTGCGATCATACACGTTGAATTTATTCTGTGTTCGTGACAGGCGTCTGTTATAATAATTCGCGAGATTTCATTAAAGTCGTTATATTTAGGACTTACTTTATTACACTTGTTTTTGCATCTATAGGCCTTTGTTTATACTAATGGCTTTATGTCATGAGCGCGTGATTTTGGTTTTATTTTCATCATGCAGTCACATGCCGCCATTAGGAATGATCACGATTTGTGGCATGTTTTCAGTATTTTCAAAGAAAGTTTTCAAATACCTGTATCCCAGCTGCCCCCTTTGTCAGTGTCGTCTGCAACCGACTGTCACAACAACTGAAAATGATGCGAAAGTATGACGCGCATAAATTCATGGATCTCGTCCTTTAATTAATTTGTGCCAACGGTCCTATATATGGGACAAAGGCAGAATGTGTAAACCCTGGTCATAGTCTTCACTGTTTGCTGGTAGGACGTTTAGTATAAAATAAACGTGAAAATTAAGACGGGTTGGCCCTTGATAAATCAAGTGTCTTGAAAGCACAAATGTTGGTATCATACTAAACTACAGATGGATGAATAAAAGGAGGGACAGATGCTAGATACTTGGCAAAGTTATTCAGCATCTGGGTTGGATGCAACTACTTGTAAATGCCTAATTCTGCAGTTTTTATCTGGATTCAAACTTTTACTACTTTAAGTAATATCTATATATTTATTACATTAATAAGACATGTGTATCATTAACTGATATCTGTACGATTTTTGAAATATCAGATCAGGGTTTATGCTGTTTGTATAACATGTTAATGCAGAACCGAGTTTATGCGTTCGATATTAATAAAGTTAAGAAAATGTTGGGCCGAAAACTGCCCATCAAATGGACCTAAACTACCAACCCCTAAATTTAGGCTGAAACAACTTAGGTCGCAACGACCACATGCCGGAAGGACATGTTATCAATCGTACACAAAATAAAGTGAAAGTAGATTGTACTAAATTTACGAGCATTATATTTAATTCGGAGTGCTATCTTTATGCACTAGAAGTTTATAATTTTAAACCGTTTCTTCTAATACAGTTTTTCAAATTAATCGCATTTTAGTTTTTATGGAACTGATAATACCTTACGATATTTCTGAGTGTTACTTTCTTGAGCGGAGGAAGACTGGATCAATAATTTGGAATCTCGACGCTGCATATAGATGGTTCCAAAGACGGAAACCATCAAAATGGATTAATGCAGTATATAAATATGGAATAAGTCACTGGGCGCAAAATGGTTCAAAGCTAAATTTTGATTACTGCTGCAAACAGTTTGGATCCAGATGAAACTCTAATACTGTCATCTGCTTCAATAGTGTTTTCGTTTAGATCATGCAAAGTTAAAAGATATAAGGCAGTATGACTGACGAAATTTCGAACAGGAGTGTAATATTTGGATCTTGATCAGACGCCGTGTAACGAAATGGCTGATCTAGGTCTAAATTGTTTGCAAAGTCGACTACGGTGGCATAAGGGTTAATTACATCCCGTTACGTCACGCTTTTGACGTTTACGGGAGTTTGGGACGAAATAATTACATCTGCGAAGGACAAACACATACAACTTAAGTTAGGTTGTCATTTTAATTTTCTTTCTGCTGTAGTTTAGCATCCTTATAAGAAAGAACTTTTTTGAAGAAAAAAAATATTATTGAAGACACATTGTTGCGTATACTCGGCGTCTGATCAGGATCTGCTTAGTATAGAAACTGTTTCTTATGATACATATTCATGACTGTATGAATTTGACCACTTTCTTCAGTTGAGGAAACTATTTTATGCTATGAGGCGCTTCTATTGGGGAAGGGTTTAATGGGAAAGAATAATATTTTCTTCCCTGTAGCTGACTAGGGAATAGTGACTGTTCAAGAATGGACTAATGCCAATTGTTTTTCACTTAAACCTACCCCCATATAAACGCCTTTTAGCACATTCAATTTATTCCTCCTCTGAAGAAATTAGTTCCAATTTATACATTCATTAACATGTACCATAAGAAATATGTTCAATACCATTGCAGATGGTAGCTTTAAACAGGCTGAAAGTAAAGCAGAATGTGCCTTTAATCTGCTTTCAATGGTCACCTGTCTTCAAAAATAAAAACAGGCTATTGGGTAAAGGTTTAAGTACAACGCATTCGAAACTTTAAAATTGGTACCTTTGTCACACAATGGCTAAGACTAGCATGAAAGTACACGTATCTAGCGTAGTAAAAGGGATATGGAAAAAAACACCTTTTTCACAACAAAATTATTTTTTTTTAAAAAAAGAGGAATTCGTCACATAGCGGCCTATTACATCGAATTCAGGCAGGTCTAGATATAAAAAAGCTCAACACATTGGCGAGGCGACAGAGGGGCGAGTGTACTTTTTCTTCTCATGATTCTGTTTTTTTACCTTTTCAAATGTTGTAGATTTTGCATTCACCATGCCCTAGTAACATGACCTATATAATGGTCATCCGGCTATTTTTATTTATACGTGACAGCAACCTATGTCCAAACGAGGACAAACATCCGTTAGAAATACAATAATTCTCCATATTACATTCACTCAACGGAAGGCGCGGCACTAGTTTTACCGCCAAGTGGCGGCTTGAAGTTTTATTTAAACAAATCAGAAAATTAAAATGAGAGCTTTTATCTTTACTTTCATATTGTTTTAAGCTGCCACCTGTATTCAACGTTACAAGTAGTTAGCGTGTGTAAGTTGAGTGGTGGTGTTGTCGGTAAATTGTGGTACAGTGGAGAATCTGTTATTCTTTCCCAATAAACGCGTTTACGCTAAAACTATTTTTTGCAGTGCAAACAGTTTGGAGCTAGATCAGACGCCAGGTAACCCGGCGTCTGATCAGGCTCCAAACTGTTTGCCACCAAGATAAACATGAATTATCAGAATTGTCAAAAAGTTGTACTTTTCTACGTTTTAGTGTTTTGCGTTTGCGTACGTTTGCGTTTAAACGGGAAAGAATAACAGATTCTCCACTGTAACAACAAATGTCAGAGCAGTGGGGCAATGGGTTCAGTATTAGTTTATCGTCGTATGGACATCATTTTTCTGTAGTTAGCCTTTAGTACGCTGGGCAGTATTCTTCTGAAATCCCCTGTCTTTAAACTGTTGATGCCTATTCCTGGGAAAAAAAGTAATTCAGCGTCTCATCTGGTTCTTAACTATTTGAGAATGCAAAATGTAGTCGCTGATACATGTGACGTCACGCTAATGAACCGAATGACGGAGCATGTGCAAATGCGTTATTCTTTCCCGTTTCGGTGATACGTAATAAAATAACATGTAGAAAATGACATCTTAAAATTTATTTGTTATCTGACATCTTAAGATTTATTTGTTATCTGAGTTGCAAACAATTTTGAGCCAGATCTGACGCCGGGTAACCCGGCGTCTGATCAGGCGCTAAAAATGTTTGCTGCGGAAATAATATTGATTAAGCCCAAGCGCGCTTACAGTGGAGAATGTGTTATTCTTTCCCAATAAACGCGTTTCCGCTAAAACTATTATTTACAGTGAAAACAGTTTGGAGCCAGATCAGACGCCGGGTAACCCGGCGTCTGATCAGGCTCCAAACTGTTTGCCACCAAGATAAACATAGATTATCAGAATTGTTCAAAAACTTATACTTTTCTACGTTTTAGTGCTTTGCGTTTGCGTACGTTTGCGTTTAAACGGGAAAGAATAACAGATTCTCCACTGTATTAGGAAGGAACAACGTCAACCGACTGTGTACGTACAGTAGGTCATAATATAGATATGAGCCTTCATAGTGTCAAAAGTAACATCACAGTCGCCACTGACGTTATTACAAGCTACATTTATTGCTATATTTTTTATATATATAACATTTATTGCAGTTATTTATAAATGCGATAGTCACGTGCTATATTTAAAAATGATTTTTTGACATTGAATCAATGAAACAGCTTCTCGTAGTAAAAGGTTTCTAAAGTTTCACTGAATGAAACTTTGTAAAAAAAAACTTTGTAAAAAAGCAAATATAAAAATTGGACACACCAAAGACAAAAAAGAGTTCGTTCATAACTTAAGTTAGCCCATTTCGTGCCCACGATCCCATATATGGGACATAGGCAAACAGTGAAGACTCTGATCAGAGTCTACACTGTTTGCTGATAGGAATTTCAATATAAAACAAACTGAAAACGAAAATAGTGACTAGGCATCCTTTTGATAAAAAATAGACTAATCCAATATATAAACATGGAATAATCCACAATTAATACACATACTTTTGGGAAAACACATGATGGAAAAAAATCAACAAAGCAAAATCCATTCTTGGAGTGATTAACTGAACATTTCAATACATTGATGAAGGATCCTTTAAATTGATATTTGTTGGTCTGATAAGACCACGTCTGTAATATGCAAACCCAGTTTGGAGCCCCTACAAAAAGAAGGACATACCAATGGTAGAAAATCTTCAGAGAAGACCTTCAAGACTGTTGCCAGGCTTAACGAACTAATATATGAGGAAAGACTGAATAAATCGAGACTTCCTACTTTGGCAAACAGCCGTTTACGTGGGGACATGATCGAGGTGTTTAAAATCTTAAACAGTCTCTACTATTTTGACAACAAAAAGTTGTTTAAAATGAGAGAGGGTGCTGCAAGAGGAAACAATTTGAAGATATATAAAGAAAGACCCAGATTAAATATCAGGAAATACTCTGGAAGGTTTCTGATCTAGTATATAATTACGACGCACAAATAGCAAACGGCCACAAATTACAATATGATTATAAATGAAGAGCTGGAGCAAGAGGCTGATGACGACAACCTTCTTCCAGAAGACGACGTATGGTTACTTATGGTAATAATTGAATCAAAGCTAAGAGTATTCGTGTCTTTTACTAACACTGTACATGTGAAGAGTATATTTGTACTACAATTCTCCCTCCCTACAACGACCCCAAACAACGACCCTTGTCACAGTTCCTTTAACAGTACAATTATGTTTAACGCCTTTACTGCTGCAATATCGTCTGCTTGACATTGTCGTCTGCTGAGTTTTCTTAAAATTACATATAACTGGACATTTTGATAGAATAAGTATAACGACGGATGGCAAACAGCTTAAATCCAGATCAGACGCCGCGTTACGCGGCGACTGGTCTGGATTCAAACTGTTTGCAAATGTAAGCCGAGTCTTAATTTCCTTCTTTATAATGTCTCCCTCCGAACAACACAACACACACACTCGACGTCTCCCATTGGATGTCATTGTAGAGAAGGAGCGCTGCAATATTGGAATTGTCATTCTAAAGTTTCAGGGATCAATATTATAAGTTAAATATATTATTAGTATATAGCTTAAGGGAAAACAGTCCTCTTACACAAAACTGGCATGTTTTGCCCTATAACTACATTCCACTGCAAGCGTTGAACTAGAACAGATGCCCGATACCCTTAACCCCTTTATTGTCATGACGTCATCAGCTTCAAACAATAATTGTTTTCTGCTTTAATTTCTCAAATCTAAATTTTAGGCATTTTGACTTAAGAAATATTGCAATGAGTAGCAAATAGTTTGGATTCTGATCAGACGCCGCGTTACGCGGCGTCTGATCAGGATCCAAACTGTTTGCAAATAACTATTGTACTCGGAATAAGACAGTGAAGGAGTTAACTGTTGAACGCCAGTGACGAGTTCAGTAAAGAAATCGATGGCCGTCGATGGCCATCGATTGCGAGTTGGCTACCGGTCTGAAATACATTAGAGAAAACATTATTCTCCCGTTCAAACGCAGACGCATCGAAATGAAATACAGAATTTGACAACTTTTTGACATTTCTGATTAACAGTTTTTAATCTGAACGGCAAACAGTTTGGAGCATAATCAGACGCCGGGTGACCCGGTGTCTGATATGGCTCCAAACTATTTGCAATGAAAATAATAGTTTAAGCGTTAACGCGGTTATTTCGAAAGAAAATGTTTTCTCTACTGTACTCTGCACGCTGCACACGGGGCACAAAATACTAACATAAACAGCAAACAGTGGTAATTGAATACGCTACAGAATAACACTTTCAGTCTCCATGAAACTTCGAATTGACATATCCAGTTTCCAATTTAGTTTGGTTAATTTTTTTTTACATTTAGGGTTGTTTTTGTACATGTATTGCAATATGGCAAACAGTACAGACAGTCTATATAGAGTAATGAAGGCGCGAAAGGCAGCCAAAAAGTTAAATCTTCTAGCAATCGCTACATGATTGATGTTTGCAAGAAGTATAGAAATGGCGAATATGTTATTAGTTAATTGCTTACTTTCTTCGTGCAATTGCAAAAACATGATTTCTTTGCAAACAGTTTGGATCCAGATTACACGCCTGATCCCGAAAACAATAGTTATTTGCAGTTTGGATCCTAACCACACGTCACATAACGCGACACTTAATTAGGGTAAAAATGTTTGACACTCAATTTAAGTTTCTTAAGTCTAAATACCTATATTTTAGATTTGAAAAATACAAAAAAAACGACAATTTTTTAAGCTGGTGAAGTCATGGCAGTTACGGAGCTGGGGCCCGTTTTACTAAACAACTTACGCAAAACTTTTGCGGAAGTCAAAATCGTTTAACTATTATTTTTCGATCATAAACGTTTGCAAACAGCAAATAGCGCGTCCTCTGATCTGGCTATTGTGCTGTTTGTAGCAAGTGATAATAAAAAATATAAATTAAAATTAGTAGTTTAGTAAAACGGGCCCCTGGGGTGAACCCTACAACTAGCACTTTGGGATCAGACATTTGCCATCATTTAAACATAAAAGAGACAATTACCATTTTTGTAACATTTTTTGTATTTTTAAAGCAATTTATCATATTTGCTTGTTAAATCTGCATTATTTACACTTTGTTTTTCAACATTTTAGCCTGGTTTTCATTTTGAGGCAGGTGACCACTAAGCAGATTGAAAGTAAAGCAGAATGCGCCTTAAGGTGCATTCTGCTTTTCTGTCAGCTAGCATTAAAGTATTATATTCTACTATATATTTCTTATACATGTACTGCATATTTATTACTGTATAAATCGGAACTATTTTCTGCAGTGAAGGAATAAATTCAAGGCGTGAACATGCGTATTTAGTGCATATGGGCTAATTAAACTAAAACCCAATTTAAGCAGACATAGTTGGCAAAGATAGATGAGATTTGCAGCTTATTACACATTGAAATAATTGTATATGTCCTCCAGTGTCTCATAAATTATGTGGAAAAATATTGTTTTGTCCTAACTGAATCTTTAACTGACTGAGCCCGAATACACGCCTATTGCAAGCAGTTGGGATTCAGATCAGACGGTGTCTGATCAGGATCCAAACTATTTGTCACGAAAAAAACAAACCTTTCTTCATCCAAATATGTTTAAAAACTTACCCCAAAGCCTGTTTCTGGTTTTAAAGACAGGTGATTACTTAAAATAGGCTGATAGTAAAGCAGAATGCGTCTGAAGGCGCATTCTGCTTTACTTTTAGTCTACTCTAACTTAATTCTATTGGCCAGGATATCGATACTATTTCTTACGGTTCATATTAATGTCTTTATAAAGTAGAACTATTTTCGTACGTAAAGAAATAAACTATAGGCGTAAAAGGCATATCTATGGTGTTATATTTTAAGTGTATTTTAGACATATGAAGGTAGATGTCACTTTTTTAAAGAGACAATATCCTCACAGTAAAAGGACGAATTATTTTGGCATCTGTTTACACTCTCTTTCTTGTTTTAATTTCTTTAAAAATATGATATTCATTGAGAGACCGAAAGTGAAGGCGTTTTCATTGGAGTAAACTGTTTAAAAATGCTACACATGTCGCGTTTAACCCATTTCCCCATATATACGACTTATTATGCCTTTAATTCAATCCTCTACTGAAGAAAATAGCTCCAATTTATACTGTCACAAATGAAAAAATCATAAGAATTTGTTTCTATATTCTAGCAGATAATAGCTTAAAGCATGCTGAAAGTAAAGCAGAATGCGCCTTAAGGCGCATTCTGCTTTACTTTCAGCCTGCATTTAGTGGTCAACCATCATCAAAACTAGAAACATGCTATGGGGTAATGGGTTAACAGATAAACAGTCTCATTTTGTAAGGGTTTCATCATTTCTTTGCTTAAATCAGTAGCAAAACACATGGTTATGTCAAAGACGTACGGGTATCATCAGCATACGAGTTGTATCTTGTTAATTTTGCACAATAAAATCGTCAACAATTAAAATAAGTCGATAATTTTCTACATATTAATGCACTGAGTTTCATGGAAACAGCAGAGAGTAACACTGCCTTTTGCACTCTCACATGCATGTCTTCATTAAAAAGAGATTTTAGCTGCGTAATGGTCGTCAGTAAAATTTCAAATGGATGTAATGTGTCAAAGTTTTACATGGTTTCATTTGTCAAAAAACCTCTGTAGGTTTCTGCTGAAAGGAACCGTAGAAATATAGCTGTTTACCAAAACAAGACGAAGTGAAAACCTCATAGCAAGGCCACAGCTCAACTTCGTCACTGTAATGACGTCATCAATTTCAAACAATTGTCGTCTGCTTTTATTTCTCAAGTTGAATTATGCAAGTATTTTAACTTAAGAAATATTGAAATGAGTGTCTAACAGTTTGGATCTTGATTAGACACCGCGTCAGGCGGCGTCTGATCAGGATCCAGACTGTTTGCAAATAGGGGCCAATGTAGAAAACTCATGTAAGTTACCTGCATGTAATTAAAGTTACATGTGATTAGATATATCTATAATTCTTACATTGTGCATATACAGACATTTGGGTTTATCGATGGAAACGGCCTTATATACAATTAACTCATTAACTTCTGAAGTCTTACCTGAAATTGCCAATGTCCAAAAGCGTATATTATCTTACTTTCTACTAAATTCTAGCCATCCTATTGGTCAACAGAGGTCACGAGAAGACCCAATAAATAATGTTTTAGCTTAATAAAAACCATATTAGGTCTTTACAAGTAGGGGAGGGCCGTAACTAATGTTGGTAGAACTTGTGGTCCGACCCGATTTCATGAATTTGAAATAAAATATGGTTAAACTAAACAAGAATTCCCTTGCTTAGAGCCCTATGCTTTTCTCAAAGCTATCATAATCACTTATGTTTATCCGAATATAGGTTTTGAAAGTGCATACAGATAATTCATGATTTATCGGCCTTAAATAGTTAAAATAAGTTAGTTTTATAATGATAAAAAACAATGGAAATATATGTAAACGCTTTGAGTAATAAATTTGCTTTACTATCAAAGAGGGGTATTTCTTTTAGTTTGTTGTATCTCAATTTGTACCATTTTTAGAACAGTCGGACCTTTGTTCTTATACCTTAAACGTGTGTAAAAAGAGAATCTGTATGGAGTAAATGGTTAAAATATAGATAAATGACAGGAAATTAAACAAAATTATACATGTAGAATATTATAGATTTGAAATACCATTTTGTAGGAGTTTCTAAGAGAGAATTACGTCCACTCAAAGCCATACTATCATGCGTGTAAATGCTTGACATTAAAAATAGTCGCCTCGGTAAGATTATAGTGATACTATACTGTTTAGGGTTTATTTTTATTGTTTCTGCTAGGATTTAATGTCCCTTCTAGGAGCTGAAGTTGATTCATCCCTTTATTTTCGTTATTCTGAGACTTTATTTTTCAAAAATAATGTTTTTTTTTATTAATACTAAAATTAGATCTACATGTTTTAATTTTTATCTTTACAACAACAGGATACAAACCTTAATAATGACTTAATACTCATAGAATTAAAAGAATAATAATAGAATGAAACTTATGCATAATAGAAAAAAGGGTGAATATTTTTAGAGCGTAAAGTGGGGTATTTCATATAGTTTATATAAAGTATCGATTGAACTTAAAATGTTTCAAATCAAAGGTAGTCGGTAAGATATATTTGTTATGCCATGCTTATTGTTCCTAATATGGGATATACAGTCTTGTCTCGTCCCATATTAATTTTAACTGGCAATGTGTTTTCCATATTTGGTACAATACGCACGACATAACTAATAGTACAGTCTATTTTAGAATGTTTAGGTTTCACTTTAACAGTGTACTGCTATCTATATCTAGCGAATTATAGGGTTCATGCTCGAGCCATCTAATGAGGATCTACACTGTTCGTATAGCACAAGTGCACTCCTCATAGGTACACTGTTTGCCAATGACGAGTTTAATCGTGGCTAGGGTTAACTGTCTTAAACCTTTCTCTTTGTCTACCCTTAAACTTAAGATTCTATAACAAATACAGTGATCCTTCTCTACAAAGGCCCTTCCAACAACGACTCCCTCCTTACAACAACCCTTGCTGCAATCCCTAAACAAAACAGTTACATCTATGTCTTACGCTTTTACTGCTGTAATATCGTCTGCATAAAATTGTCGTCTACTGTTTTTCTCAAAGTTACAAGATGGACATTTTGACATAAAAACAGCTTGATTCCAGATCAGACGCCGCCTTAAGCCGCATCTGATCTGGATTCAAAGTGTTTGCAAATGTAAGTCAATTTCCCTCCCTATAACGACTCCCTCCGAACAACACACACAATTGTTGTCTCCCAATGGGTGTCGTTGTAGAGAGAGAACACTGTAGTTATTAAATATCAAGTATGTGTTGAGTGGATGAAACAAGTCATTTCACACATTTCATGCATCGTGTTTAATGCCCTTGTCTTATCGTTTCCTGAAAAGATCTCCAGCCGTACATATCCTTAACCCTTTGAACCCTAGACCCGCATATTGGCGTCTTTTGCAAACAGTATGCATTTGAATAGTACACTTGTCCTATGCAAACAGTGACAAAAACAACCCTTAAAAGGGAGAAATGGACTAGACTTAACTGGAATTGTCCATTTAAAGTTTCAGGGAGGAAAGGGTTTAGTGAAACAATCATGTTTTAGGAATTTTAATGAAATTCCTAGTTTCACAGTTTAAATGCATCATATGAAATATCAAATGTTATCTAATTTTATTCAAGGATTCCGTTTTGACTCCAAGTTTCGGTTTTGAAAAATCACCGAATTTGAAATCATTTTCAACAAACAAAACTTAAATAAAATCAAAGCCCTGATGGCGCTGGTGTTTTAATTCTTTTTAGGTAATCTAGCACTCAGTGCCAAAGCCAGCTATGCGTTTTAAGCATGATTTTATTATTGGGATTCGAACCTCTGACATCATGTTTCGCAGTACTAAGAGGCGTTCACGTTACCACTAGGTCATAGCGATACGTGTTATTGATTGCTTTTTAATGATATATGACATCTATTACTTTTCGAGTCAAATTAATGCGCGCAGTTGGTACATTCGCGAGCAGTTAGCTAAACTCGGTTTGGTTTTGAAGATATATCAAGCAATTTACGTCTGCAAGTTACTTACCCCTAGATATTTCTGTTCATTCCAAATGCGCACTTGAGCTGCTCGATGCGGTCAGAAATATGGTACAGTGAAACCCCTCAAAACCGGAAACTCTAAATACCGGAATTCGCTCTTAGCTTTGGCCCCGTTTCCAACCCTTCTTTATTTAAACCCATTACACCATAAATAGCAAATTTACGTTTTTGGTTTATTCCTACACTGAAGAAAGTAGTTTATACATTCTAGCAGACGATAGGTTAAAGCAGGTTGAAAGTAAAGCAAAATGCGCCTTAAGGCGCATTCTGCTTAACTTTTAACCTGCTTAAAGTTGTCAGCTATCTTCCATAGTAGAAACAAGCTATTTGGTAATGGGTTAAAACCCCTTTAAACCGGAAACCTATCTAAACCGGAAGTTTGTGTTGTCCCCTCACATGTCCAGTTTTGAGATGTGTCACAGTATATATGTTTTTACAGCTAAAACCGTAAAACCAAAAGGTAGCGTTTGCTAATAGTGCGCTCACATTTGCCGTACGGCGGCCGTACGGCGGCCGCAGAATCGGAAAATCGGTAGTTTCCCACGGCCGCCGTAGAAATCCTACGGCAGTCGTACGGCGGCCGTACGGCGGCCGCACGGCGTATACCCATATTTCATAGGCCGTAGAAGTCGCCGTAGAAATATAACGCGGAGTTATAACATTTTTTAATTCCTACGGCGGCCGTAGAAAACACTCGCCGCAGAGTGGTTCTACGGCTGCCGTACGGCCGCCGCAAGGCCGCCGGAACTCAATTGTCACTTTTCTTATTGTGCATTTGTACTTTTGTTCATACATGTTTAACATGTGTATTATTAAAAATGGATTTAGATGTTCTTAAGTGTTGTCCTAATGTGTCCATTGAGTTCACGGTGTAGTTGGACTGATATGAGTTTTGTGAACATGTAGCAAAACCATGTTATGTAGCAGGAGCAGCATTTTGATTGCAGAGAATCTGGTGGAGCTTCCACGGCTGCCGTACGATGGCCGTACGGCGACCGCACGGCGACCGTACGGCGGCCGTACGGTGGCCGCAGGTTTTTTATCCTAAAAAAATAGAAACTCGCCGTGCGGCAGCCGCAGCAAATGTGAGCGCAACACACGGCGGCCGTAGGAATTCTACGGCGGCCGGGGAATTGTTACTCGCCGTAGAAATAACAAGCCGTGCGGCCGCCGTACGGCAGCCACAGCAAATGTGAGCGAGGCATAATGTAATAAGGAACAAATATGTTTTTATTCGGGTGTCCTTTTCTTGGGCGAGTCTTTACATTAAGCACAACAAGATAATGCCGGAAGCTTATACGACACAGATTTATGAGTTCATATATGATTTTTTTATGAAGTCTTTCCAAAAAAGGCAATTCGTAATATTGGTGGCATTGCCCTTTGCACATCCATTACCTCTATATACTTATTGTTTTCACTTTTTGGACAGTCGTTATCCTTAGCAACTGTCAATTAACCCTTTACTACCTTACCCCGATAACAATAGCTGTTTCAAACAGTTTTGATTCTGATCAGACGCCGCGTTACGCGGCGTCTGATCATGATCTAAACTGTTTGATACTCATTTCAATATTTCTAAAGTCAAAATAACTAAATTTTTACTTTTCGAAATAAAAGCAGACGACAATTGTTTAAAACTTGATGACGTCATGGCAGTGAAGGGGTTAACAAACAAATACACACTAATCACCTGCTAAATTGGGAGAAAATTGTACGTTGTTATTTCCACGTTTAACCTTTTTACTCTCAATGACGCTTTAACACGCGTTTGCAAACAGTTTGGGCCCTGATCAGACGCCGCGTAACGTTTGACTATCTTATTGATATTTATTAAGTCATACCACCTCTAATCTAACCTTGAAACGTATCTTATAGACAACAATTATGAAGCGGATGACAATAAAGCGGGGCAGGGGTAAAATTCTCCCAAATAATTTGATAATAAAATGGTTAACCCATTTGTGCCCGCGATCCCATATATGGGACATAGGAAAACAGTGTAGACTCTGATCAGACACCGCATCATGCGGCGTCTGATGAAAGTCTACACTGTTTGCTAAACAAAATGAAAATAATTTTTTTAACCAGGCATCCCTTAAATAAAAAATGGACTAATCCAATAAATAAACATAGAATAATCCACTAGGCGCAAATGGGTTAAGCGAAACGCTAGTGTTAACACAAGGCAATAACATATTTTTTAAAAATGTTGACCATTTTCAAATCAGACAGGCAAACGGTTTGAAACCTGATCAGACGTCGTGCAAAATTTTTACCCAGTGTTTGGGCAGGCTAAACGTATGTATAAGAGTAAAGCAACTGTTATTTTGAGGGTCAAGTATCAGTCAAAATATGTGTTCAGTTCATCACCATTCTGTAATACAAGACCATTATTCTTGTGCGTACGGTTGACGTCAACAAGGACATGCCTTCTCTAATGATGCCCAACCCTTTTGTAATATCTTATCAGCTATAAATTATTTGGATACATATATGGTTAACATGTAGACACTGTTTTATGTCGAACATGTGTATGTAATATGAGATTTGCTTTAGTATATCATAAAATCCCTATTTCAAAAATACCGAATATCCCCTTTTCAACGTCCCAATTCTCTGCAAAAAGAAGGCTTGTTTTCAGTATTGGAGAAAAATCGTTCCTTAAAGCAGGCTAAAAGTAAAGCAGAATGCTTCAACAGGAACATCCTGCTTTACTGTCAGCCTGTATTAAGCTTTAAGTATTTTGTATCTTAGATCTAGATTTACAGTATGCTTCATTCAGAAAAAGTGTACATGTGAAAAGTATACACCTATTGCAGTCAACTAATCGGGGTATACACTGTTAGTCATTTTGTAACTTTTTGTAACACAAACAAGCGAAGATATTCAACAATGGGCGAGACTTATATTTGACACTTCTGTTTGTCTTTTTGTAACTTTTTGTAAGACAAACAAGCGTAGATAGTCAACAGTTGGCGATACTTATATTTGAAACTTCTGTGTGTCATTTTGTAACTTTTTGTAAGACAAAACAAGCTTAGATACTCAACAATGGACGATACTTAAATTTGAATTTATATTTGTTCAATAGTTGATCTTGGGGTTAATAAGTTAATTAAATTCACCAATTATACAAGCACGTGTTCATATTGTTCACACGCCTTCAGGTAGATTATTTCCTTGGCTTACTTCAAACTGACTTCAAACCCATTGCATGCTGGTCGCGACATTACTGTTTTTGTAAACAGTTTGGATCCAGATCAGACGCCGAATAACGCGGCGTCTTATCTGGATCCAAATTGTTTGACACTCGTCCTTAGGTTTCTTTATTAAGCAAAATGTATAAATCTAAATTTAACAAAATAATGCAGGCGATAATTTTAAAGCAAAATCCAAACTGTTTGACACTAGTCTTTAGGTTGCTTTATTTAAGAAATGTATAAATAGAAATTTAACAATTTTTAAAAACGACAAAATCAAGTCAAAACACAAAACTGTTTCACACTCGATCTTAGTTTGCTTTTCTTATAAAACGTATAAAATTAAATGTAACACATTTTGCAGACGACAATTTCAAAGCAGAAGATATTACAGAAGGATAAAGGTTACCCCATTTCGTATGGCACTTCACCTTTCACTTGTCAAACGAATATTTTACGGCCAATTAACGTCTAGGCTGCTTTGTGGCTGTGAAATCTTCATGACGAAAAGTGGACACATTTTACAGTCAAGGAAATGATCCCCACCTTCGCAGCTTAATCAATGAACCTGATGCGTTTTTTACGTATTAGCGTACTACTAATTGGCGAACCCTATACTCTGTCATGATCTATTATCCTGCTATAAATAATTATTAAACAGGGCTGTCATTTCTCCGGATTTTTTTCAAAATCCTCAGACGTTTATTAATTTATCCGGACCTACGGAATGGTTATGAAATATTCGATAGTTTTAAAAATAAAGTTTGTTCTTTAATTGTGTGTATGTTTTTCTTTTCTTTTTAAAAAGAAAAAAAATATCATGGCTACTATAATATGATATCTGAAAAGATGGTATTGGACACAAAGGTACACGATTAGCCCGTTTTTACAATAGGATCCGTAAATCAAACTAAAAATATTGAAAGTTGGCAAATCTTGGGATATTTTATGAGCAACTTATGGTAGTCCTGATCATAGCAGATTTAATTGTTTGTTTTGAAAAAGAAAAATATTGCATTGATGCTTTCACTATCAACTTTTATCGTCTGTCGTTACCCTTCAAACCCTCATTTTATCCTACGATTTCCCAGTTTTAAAATTAAAATCTTTTAATGTTGAAAAGCTAGTGTCATAACTTTGTGAGGACTTGGTCGTATTGTTATAAAACGTTCGAAGGTGAGTCTGAGATCGTTCTCAAGCTTTTGATTGGTCAGGTTTGAGCTTTCTGTTCTTTTTAAACAAGGGGCAATGTAATATTTTTGCAGGTGATGTGTTTTAACTATTCAATGACAAAAAAGTAAGTACAGTGCTCTCTCCCTACAACGTCCCTCCCTACAACGACTCTCTGCTTACAACGACGTTTGCCACAGTTCCCCAAACAAGACATTTCTATCCACTGTTTTTATGGCTGCAATGTCGTCTAAATAAATCTGTCGTCTGCTGTTTTTCTAAAATGTACATTTTGATAGAATGACTATAATGACGAGTGACAAACAGCTTGAATCCAGATCAGACGCCGCGTTACGCGGCGTCTGATCTGGATTCAAGTTGTTTGCAAATGTAAACCAATTTCCCTCTCTATAACGGCTCCCTTTGAACAACGTACACCGTCTTTGTCTCCCAATGGATGTCGTTGTAGAGAGGGAGCGCTGTACTACAGTTGCTTTACTGTCTGTGTATCTTCTGTTATAGTGTCATTGGCGTTGAAACGTTTATATCGTGCAAGACTCATCTTTCTATTGCAGGGCTGCCATTTCTCCGGATTTTTCCTAAATCTCCGGATTTTCCCCCAGTATATGGTATCTTAAAGCAGGCTGAAAGTAAAGCAGAATGCGCCCAAAGGCGTATTCTGCTTTACTTTCAGCCTGCTTTAAGTAGACGCATGTCAACAAAACAAGAAAAAAGGCTATAGGGTAAAGGTACGACTCGTAAAATAGCACTTGAAAAAATGCAAATTTGGAAATCTTAGGATTTGTCATGTCAACTTATGACAGCCCTGCTATTGCATTTTTGTCAAAGCTGTACTCATATACTCAGATCGTTACAAGTTAAGAATCAAGAATTTTCATTAAAAAAAAAACAAAGAAAAGAAATGTATCTTAATTTTCTACACTCAACAGGTGAATATGGGATACCTCTTGCAAACAGTTTTCCTTAAGGTGAAACTTAGCGTCTTATCTGGATCCAAACTGTTTGACACTCTCGTGATTTGTCTGAAAGAAATAGCAAATTACCCAAATCTGAAAGCTGTAACAGACTACATGTTTTAGATGACATTTACATAGTGTGCAGGAAGTTATGATTGATATCTGATGCGATACATGTAAAGTTTGTAAACCCTCTCTATTACGACCACTAAATTGTATCAGTTCATAGGTTTTAAGGCTCCTATATAAAGGAGCTCTCTGCTTCATTGTAAGCTTGCTTTAATCGTTCACCTGTCTTTTATACAAACAACTAGGCTTTTTTTAAATGGTCATAATAGAGAGGTTTACTTATTGCTATATTAGAAACCGTTATGTATGTAATATATGCGCCACTATGAATCCCATGAAGAGTTTTACTCATTCACCCCCGAATCTTTTGATAGAGTGTTCTCTGCATTATATTTCAAATGACAAACAAAGCAGACCCAGATCAGAGGGGTCTGATATGTGTCCTCGTTGTTTGTACAAATGTATATGTCAAATGTAATTTTCACTGATACATTGTTTGTCATTGACGTGTATAATCGTCGCCAGTATCGAATGTACTAATACTCCGTTTAACCCTTTACCCCAAACCCCGTTTATAACATTAAATACAGGTGATCACTTACAGCAGGTTGAAAGTAAAGCAGAATGTGGCTTAAATCACATTCTGCTTTACTTTTATCCTGCTTTAAACTTCCATCTACTAGGCTATATAAAGTATTTGCTATGGTAATTGTTCATGAGGGTATACAAATGTGAACTGAAACTATTTTCTTCAGCGAAGGAATAAATTAAATACGCTAAAAGTCGTTTCTGTGGGGGAGAGGGTTAAGGGAGACGTTGTTCTTTCACGGAATATGCGAAACTAAAAGCAAAAACAATGTAATAAAATGTTGAAAATCGTATGTTCTTGAAACTATGGACAATTTAGTATAAAATGAGTGATTACTGGTTTTGAGTCTGGTCTGGCTCCAAACTGCCCAGGCGCAATACATGTACTTGTTGCAGTAGACATACTTTGTTCAAGCAACATTATTCGTCTTTATTTAGAAAGGATAACGTATTCACCCTGCACGACATAATAACATAAACAGCACACGTAACATGGCTTTTCTTTTCGAGTTTTTATTTCTGTGCATATTGCATTCAAATGTCGAAGGGCTACCATTTCTCCGATTTTTTCCGAAATCTTCTGATTTTTATTCTAACAGATGGAAGCTTAAACCAGGCTGAAAGTAAAGCAGAATGCGCCTAAAGGCACATTCTGCTTTACTTTCAACCTGCTTTTAGCATCACGTGTCTTAAAAACTAAAAACAGACTATGGGTTAAGGGTAAAATTCGGAAAAGTTGAAAAGTTTGAAATCTTAGGATTTTCTTTATCAACTTATGGCAGTCCTGATGTCGTCTTAAATGTTAAGTAAAAACTAAAGCTACAGCGATAATCCTAAAGTGAGGACACCCTGTATAACTGCTGTAATTATCATAAATTTTGAATTACATGTACATGTAATTTTGCATTTATCACAATAGTCTTTCTAAAAGGTGCGCACCAATTGGCAAACAGTGTAGATCTTATTTCAGGGCTGCCATAAGTTGATCATAAAAATCCTAAGATTTCAAATTCTCAATATTTAAGACGCAATTTTACTAATCTTACCTTTACCCCATAGTCTGTTTCTTGTTTTGAAGACACATGCCTGCTTAAAACAGGTTGAAAATAAGCAGAATGCGCCTGAAGGCGCTTTCTGCTTTACTTTCAGCCTGTTTAAAGCTACGATCTGCTTGGATAAAAATCCGAATACTTAGGAAGAATCCGGAGAAATGGCAGCCCTGTTGTTTAGACTGCTCCCATTAGGGACAGTCTGATCAGGGTATACACTGCTTCCTCACTCCTGTCTGTCATTGCGGTATACCGTGTTCTTGACATCAAATAGTTTGGTTCTTAGACCAGGCTTCGAGGTTATAAAGCGTTTGAGCTGAGTCTAAACTCATTCCCAAGCATTTGATTGGTCAGATTTGAGCCTAGGCTCAAATCTGACCAATCAAATGCTTAGGAACACACTCAGACTCAACTAAAACGCTTTATAACCTCGGAGCCTGATCCGACAATGTGTGAGGCATTGTCTGAATTCAAATGTTTTGCAGAGTAAACCACCGAAAGTGGTGGGCAAAACCCTAAACCACAACAATACACCATAACATGCTGACAAACAAACATCTTGCATTATGGCCGTCACTTTAAATCATGTGACTAATATATCAGATTTTAATAACCTGTCTCTTTTCAAAGTGAAGTGCATAAAAACGTTAATATAACACGCCTACTCGGACAGGTTTTGATGAATAAGGACGACGAAAAGGAGGGAGAAATCCCAGCTCTTGTTTTTTAAAATGCGAACTTCAGGTCACTAGTTCATTGAAAAGACTACCTCAAGGATAGGCACTTTGGCCTTGACGTTTTTGTACTACACTACTAATACTGCAACGTCCTAGTGATGTCCATTGGTCTGATTTTTTTCGTCGACTAATCAGTGAAAGTTAACCACAATGTGACTTAATTGAACCTTCCAAGCCAAATTTATCTCGAAGGTTATACCCCTTCATCGCCATATTGTCGTCTTCTTAAATATTGTTGTCAGCAATATCGCTTCCAATTTAGATTTAAGGCTGAATGACTGACGAAGTTTTCGAACGAGTGTCAAACAGTTTTGATTCTGATAAGACGCCGCGTAAGGCGGCGTCTGATCAGGATTCAGACTGTTTGAAAATGCGCCTTTTCGCGTCATCGAAATTAGAAGTTCCTGTCATCATAGCATGGTAATCTATCCATGTCTTAATTACTAAATGAGTAATGGCAATTTGATTTATCAACACAGTTCAACAATCCTACAATAAAGAGTACAGTCCACCCTTTTTACCTAAGAAATAAGATGATTTATATAGTGCATGGCCTATATGTCCTACATAACAGACGTGGAAGAGGTTACTGTTTCCCAAATAAAAGCGTCTATGCTTAAACGACTATGCCAAAGGTGGTCTTCAAACAATTTGGAGCAAGATCAGACGCCGGGTAACCACAAGTTGTTATATTATAGAATATAAAATATTATGTGTATATTATAATTAATATATTCATACTATTATTTTACAAAATAGTAAACAGTGCATTAGTTGAAGCGACGTCTACTTTCGGATCATCACTCATTCTATGCATTTATTAAGTCATTTGATCATTTCCAACATTAATGATTATAAAGAATATAATACTATCTCTCTTTATTGAAGCACAGGGCCCCGACACGATTAATTTTTAGGGGAAAAAATTGTCAGAAAGTATATATAGAGTCTCTATATATACTTTCTGACGATTTTTTTTCTCTCAAAAAGCAATCGTGTCGCGGCCCTGTGTATTGAAGCAGTGCAGATTGAGAAGCTGTGACTTCCTTTGTTTTTATTCAAAGATGATCATTAAAACAAGACGACGACATGGGGGATTTAACCCATTATCCCATAGATAAGCATTTTTCGCCTCTAATTTATTCCTCCACTGAAGAAAATATTTAAAGATTAGACCGTCATTAATATGCGCCATAAGAAATAGCTTCTGCATCCTAACATATATAGTAGCTTAAAGCAGGCTGTCAGTAACCCAGAATGCGCCTTCAGGCGCATTCTGCTTTACTTTCAACCTGCTTTAAGTGGACAGCTGTTTCCATAACTAGAACAAGATTATGGGGTAAAGGGTTGAACATTAACGAACTATTATGATACACCCCTCATGGCTACATATAATAATGAGGGGAAGGGTCGAAACCATTGTTGACCGAACTTGTGACCCAACACCATTTTCCCCAAGTGTGGAGAAAACGTTATTCTTTCCCGTTTAAACGCAAACGTACGCAAACGCAAAGCGCTAAAACGTAGAAAAGAACAACTTTTGGACAATTCTGATATTTCATGTTTATCTTGGTGGCAAACAGTTTGGAGCCTGATCAGACGCCGGGTTACCCGGTGTCTGATCTGGCTCCAAACTGTTTGCACTGCAAATAATAGTTTTTAGCGTATACGCGTTTATTGGGAAAGAATAACGTTTTCTCCACTGTATATATATGGAAAATAAAATATGTTTAATCTGTAAAATAATACTTCTTTGTCATAGCATATACAAATTACTCACACTTCAGTTGTGAGTTTTATTCTAGCACAAACATATAAATAGGTAGTACATTTTTCACGGCAGTCAAAAGAGTATAACATTGCATAAAGATGAATATGTTTATACATGTACATGTATGAATCTATACTACCATTTACAGTGGAGAAAGCGTTATTTTCCCCCAATAAACACGTTTACGCTAAAACTATTATTAGCAGTGCAAACAGTTTGGAGCCAGATCAGACGCCGGGCAATCAAGATAAACATGAAATGTCAGAATTGTCCAAAAGTTGTTCTTTCCTACGTTTTAGTGCTTTGCGTTTGCGTACGTTTGAGTTTAAACGGGAAAGAATAACAGATTCTCCACTGTATGCAGGGACCCTCTGGTTAGGTTCTGCATTATTTGCATAAGACAAGTGTACTCTTCACATGTATATTCGTGCCTAGAGTATACTCGTCTCTATGGTTGAATGTGTGACATTATTATTACGACTAGATGTCGATATGTCTTATATTTGATCTAGAGCCAAACAACTTGAAAACTAATACATGTGCAAGAACGAAACGGGTAATACAATGATCCCTCCCTATAACGACCCTCCGAACAACGACACCCTCCTTACAACAATGCCCCCATACAAGACAATTATGACTCATGCTTTTACTGCTGCAATATCGTCTGCTTCAAATTGCCGTCTGCTGTTTTTATTGAAAGTTAACTGTTTGAC
The DNA here is from genome assembly GCA_922989275.2 of Gari tellinella. Classification (NCBI taxonomy): domain Eukaryota; kingdom Metazoa; phylum Mollusca; class Bivalvia; order Cardiida; family Psammobiidae; genus Gari; species Gari tellinella. The sequence goes on from OV277870.1 coordinate 24,862,970, forward strand.
ATTTTGACAGAAGAAACATAAAGACGAGTGATAAACAGTTTGAACCCAGATCAGACGTAACATTGCGCGGCGTCTGGTCTGGGTTCATAAACTGTTTGCAAATGTACTCTTACGCTTTTTTATTTTCCCTCCGATAATTATATATAACATAAAATTGGTAGATACCATTTATCCCTTCGAACAACACACACATTATTTGTCGCCCATTGGGTGTTATTGAAGAGAAGGGGCACTGTAGTGCAAACTAACGAAGATATGCTATGACAAATGATTGATTTGATTTGATTTGTTATGATTTTACGTCGCTTTCAACAGTATTTCAGTCATACCGCGACGTCCAGCTAATTACAGGTGGAGGAAGACCCCAGAAGCCCTTTATGCACTGTTTCAGACACAAATCGGCAGCTGAGTAGAACCACAGACCTTCAGCAAGCCAGCTAGAAGGCTTCCCCACATGAAAAATCCGAACGACCCTACTGGGATTCAGATTTTTCTTATTTGGAAGCCTTCCAGCTGGCTATGACAAATGATGAAAGCTGTTTGTTGTGGTAAGCAAAAGAAAAACGAGAAAAAGAAAACAACAGACGTCATAGGACCTAGTTTGATATGTTTTTGTTTAGCAGAAAATAATCATCTAGCAAGACCTATTTCTCTTTGCCACTCTCATGACTATGACAGGAAGACAGACATTATTCTTTCTAGCTTAATTTCAACCCATTCAAGCCTAATGTATACTTAAGTGGACGTTTGCAAACAGTGTAGACCCGAATGAGACGCCGCGTTACGCGGCGTCTCATCCGGGTATGCACTGTTTGCTTAGACGTTACGCACGGTGTTTTTACTAATAATCGTAACTTCAAAAACCGTCAAAGTCAACGGTGACATCGTTTATTTAGTTTTTTCGTTGCAAAACTTGCTTATTGTATGTCATATGGAATATGTCAGCATGGACAAACACAACAGTGCCTTAAGATCGCCCTTGTATATCTTATACGAAATATTCCAGCAAGTATCTACATGGAAGGCATTGCAATACTAATATCCAGGCATAAATGGCTAAAACTATAGTACAAACGGGAAAGTATTTCAATGAAATGAAAAAGTGTAGAAATCAAAGATTTGACGGGTGATACTCATTATGTTAATGATATTATTACTTTAGTCAGTGTACCTTAACAATTAATTTAAGAACTAAAAGCAGATGACAATTGTAGAACGTTGATGACGTCACGGCAGTAAAAAAGGTAAACGTGAGAAATGTTCACGTGTGTTTGCGATACAAAATATATTGAGCGTGCAAGTTTAGAAAAATACATAGTTGTTGTTCAGCTGAAACAATTAATCATTTTAAATGACAGACATTACACATCAACAAAACATTTCAAAACTGCACCACTCTAGCTGCACTGATTTCTTTTGCCACTTACAGCCGTCTGTTTAATTAACCCTTTCACTGTCAATGACGTCATAAAGCGCATTTGCAAACAGTTTTGATCCTGATCAGACTCCGCGTAACGCGGTGTCAGATCAGGATCAAAACTGTTTGCCACTTGTTTTGGAATAACGTCAGTTATTCTGCCTTAAATCTAACTTTGAAACGATATTGCAGACAACAATATTGAAGCAGGCGTCATAATGGCGATGAAGGGGTAAAATCTTCACGATAAAGTTGATCATGAAAAGGTTGACAATGTGAATCCTGTTGTACTAAAGAAATACTGATACACATGCCAAAGAGTTTCACTCCTGGCTAGACGTCGAGTTACCCAGCGTCTCATATGAATACAACCTATTTCAACATGATGTTGGTTTTAGTTGTGAGAGGGATACTTTATGAGCATTATCGCGCGTGAAGTTAACATGTATAATATAATGTACAGGTAAAGTGGTATGAGTTCATAATTTCCCCATGTCTTTGTGCAAAAAAAAACAGATATAAATTGCAAAGGGTTTGGAGACTGGCCAGACACCGTGTTACTGACCAGGTTCGAAACCATTTATCACTCACAATTTGAGGTTGAGGACCCCTATCAAGATCGGACTAAATTCAGCACTCTATATACGTATAGCGATCGGCCCTTCTTGTCAACTGACTGTCGGTCTGTTCCGAGCCACGAGTTTTATACTTAACCCCTTTGTGTCAATGATCCCAATATATGGGACATGGGCAAACAGTGTAGACTCTGATTAGACGCCGCATTATGCGGCGTCTGATCAGAGTGTACACTGTTTGCCGATAGGAATTTCAATATATAACAAAATGAAAAAGAAAGTTTTGACCAGGCATCCCTTTGATAAAAAATGGACTAATCCTATATTTTAACATGGAAGAATCCACTGGATATAAATGGGTTAAACACTTATGCTCATTGTAATTATTTCAGACTCTGGGAAACATGTCCACTTGTCCTATGCAAAGGGTGTAGACCCTGATAAGAGGATTTCCGTAGGAGCTTTCCGATCAGGGAATGCACTGTTTGTCATTAGGACGAAATAATTGTATTGTAAAATTCAACTCTAGAAAGTAAAAAACCGGCGTCTGATCAGGGTTTGGCACGCAGAATATTATTTTTAAGAAGTTGTCATTTACTAAATCTTATTGCATTATGTTTTCATTGATTTCGTTTAAATGGGAAATAACAACATTTCCTTGACTGTATCGTCTTGTGATACTATATGACCGTCCCTCTTTTTTTGGATGAACACGTTCTATGTCCTACTAACCTTAAAATTAGACGAAATTCTTCACAGAAAAGTCAACAGAAAGTTAGTCGAAGACCGATTCGTTGAACTCGCTTAAATCGACCATACTGATGTTTTATATGTTAAATTTTGATAAATCGATCTCATTTAAGTGGAACATACCCGTATTTCAAAATTAAAACGTGGCTCAGCCCCGTTTTAACGTTGAAATAAGGGTATGTTTGTACTGACGCAAGTTCGAATTATCGAGTTTCAACTGTATAACATTTGTGCAAAATTAATATTTGCATACAATATGGCACTTTGATATATATCTAAAGTAGACATCTAGCACATATTTAAATTTTTTTTTTTAAAAAGTGGAAAAAAATTAATGCGGGGATTAACCTTTAGCCCATATCAATGCGATGACGTCATGTGCTCGAAACAATTGTCGTCTGGTTTTTAATTTTTTAAAACTGAATTTAAGATAAACTAATTCAAGTTATATCGTAAAGAGTGTCAAACAGTTTTGATCCTGATCAGACGTCGCGTTACGTGGAGTCTGAACATAATCCAAACTGTTGACAAATTACTATTGTACCGGTGGGGGAAGGCAGTGAAAAGGTGTAACCCTTTCAAGATCACATTTATCGTGAGGTTTTCACCCCTTCATCGCCATATTGTCGTCTGCTTCAAAATTATTGTCTGAAATATTGTTTTCAAATATACAAGAATAAGGCAGTTTAACTGACGTTACAGTGGAGAATCTGTTATTCTTTCCCAATAAACGCGTTTACGCTAAAACTATTATTTGCAGTGCAAACAGTTTGGAGCCAGATCAGACGCCGGGTGACCCGGCGTCTGATCAGGCTCCAAACTGTTTGCCACCAAGATAAACAAGAATTATCAGATTTGTCCAAAAGTTGTTCTTTTCTACCTTTTAGTGCTTGGGTTTGCGTACGTTTGCGTTTAAACGGGAAAGAATAACAGATTCTCCACTGTATTACGAGGCGTTTGATCAGGATCAAGAATGTTTGCCAATGCGCTCTAAGACGTCATTGAGAGTGAAAGAGTTAAAAGTATTTTCTTTTAGAAAATATAATTAGAATACCAAACAGTTTGCATTCAGATGAGACGCCGAGTTACTCGGCGTCTCATCTGGATACAAACTGTTTGCAACAGTTATTACAAATTCACTTGCATTGTGCAAAATACACATTTTCCTTTAATTGTAACAGTTTATCCCTTTCACTCTCAATGACGTCATATAGCGCAAACAGTTTTAATCCAGATCAGACGACGCGTAACGCGTTGAAATTACGACAGTTATACTGCCATTAACCTATCTTTGAAACGATATTGCAGACAACAATATTGAAGCAGACGACAATATGGCGATGAAGGGGATAAAAACCTCACGATGAATTTGGTCCTGAAAAGATTAAATTATTTCAGATAGAATGGGGATTGAAAGGCTACAATAACTCGACACATCTTTAATCACTGCTAGAAAGGTATATTTACCCAGACAGCTATTCACTTGATCACTGGCGACTGAACTGTTGTCGACGGGGTATTACTTCCCTTTGCTACAGTTAAGTCGCCAGTGATCAAGTGAACAGATCAGTTCTCGAAACTGTCTTGGTAAATATACTTTTCTAGCAGTGATAAAAGAACTTGAATAATGAAGTATAATCCCTGCTGAAGTATAATTCGCAACTCGTCTTAAACCTTACTTTAAAATGATATTGCAGACAACAATATTGAAACGGTGATAGGGTAAAATCCTCAATAAATTTGATGATAAAGGGGTTACAACGATACCAAACAGAAACAAAGGAACAAAAACGCCCTGTGTGGTGACTGGTGACCACCCTAAGTACATTGGTAAGATACTAATGAACATAAATTCATAAAAATGACATTTTCATTACTTGAAACCAGGTGGCATTATATAGTATAAACGTCGCAAGACATCATGCTGGCATGCTAATGACGGGAACTTAAGTGAAAATTTTGTGTAAAAAGTGTAAAATAAAGTAAAAACTTCACCATTTATAGTTTACGGTGCTGTAAAACTGTAGTAAACGTCACGGAACCACTAGGTAGCTAAATAGAACTAGTTAACACTATACCCTTCACTTCTTTCTTGACAATTTTGAATTAACATTTCAAGCAGTGTAGAATCTGAGTAATTCGGCGTCTCATTATTATTGTTGAATGCTTGGGAAAAATATGTGACGTGTTTTTGGATACGACTATCTTTGATAAAGGCCACTTGGGTCGACATTTTAGATTAGAACAATTCAAAAATATAATAATCAATGCCCTTCTCAACAACACATATAACCGAGTAATATCTGGCATCTGTCTCAAATAGTCAGCTACCCAAGTACCCAAGTAATACCATGTGTCTTTCTATACTAGCGAACTAACCGTGTCTTTTAGCCAAGTAATACCCGGTTTCTTTCTCAACTAACTAACTATCCAAGTAATACCCGATGTCTTTCTCAACTAGCGAATTAGCCATGCAATACCCGTAGTCTTTCTCAACTAGCCAGCTATCCAAGTATTACCAGATGTCTTCTTCAACTAGCTAACTATCCAATTAATACCCGATGTCTTTCTCAACTAGCGAACTAGCCATGCAATACCCGTAGTCTTTCTCAACTAGCCAGCTATCCAAGTATTACCAGATGTCTTCTTCAACTAACTAACTATCCAAGTAATACCCGATGTCTTTCTCAACTAGCGAACTAGCCATGTAATACTCGTAGTCTTTCTCAACTAGCCAGCTATCCAAGTATTACCAGATGTCTTCTTCAACTAGCTAACTATCCAAGTAATACCCGATGTCTTTCTCAACTAGCGAACTAACCATGCAATACCCGTAGTCTTTCTCAACTAGCCAGCTATCCAAGTATTACCAGATGTCTTCTTCAACTAACTAACTATCCAAGTAATACCCGATGTCTTTCTCAACTAGCGAACTAGCCATGTAATACCCGTAGTCTTTCTCAACTAGCCAGCTATCCAAGTATTACCAGATGTCTTCTTCAACTAGCTAACTATCCAAGTAATAAATAAATACGAAAGACTCAAGCAGGAAACGTAACACAAACAATACACCCACCTCTCAAGCAGAACACACACACACAGTCATACCACAACAAACACACACACACACACGCAATACCATTCCTTCATCTACACACTAAATAGAAAACAACACGCAAGACAAACATAAAGCAAAGTGAATATAGGAGCCTGCCTTGTTACGGTCAGTAGCAATCAATAATTAATTATAAATTAATTATTAACAACCACTGGGGGGTTAAACCTGGGTTTAGGGGCGCCCAACCTCACTCTTATCTCCTATAAAGACAAACAGTGTACATAAAATATAAACCCTGTTCCAAAACCTTACAATCAAAAAGACCGCCAACACAGTAAGTAAATACATGTAAAACATCTAACAAAACATCTATGACAAGATTATTAGTAACATGGGAAAGAATTTAACATTCAAGCCCGTGCTAAAAATAACCCTCTGTGGCAACGGTCAAATGGTACTCAAGCGACTAGTCTGTAGTCACGAGTAACTGTAAGACATGGATGGGTTCAGGGTACGACAGAGAGGGAGGGAAAAAACAAACAAAGCACGAAAATCCGACATAATACCCGATGTCTTTCTCAACTAGCGAATTAGCCATGTAATACCCGTAGTCTTTCTCAACTAGCCAGCTATCCAATTATTACCAGATGTCTTCTTCAACTAGCTAACTATCCAAGCAATACCCTATGTCTTTCTCAACTAGCCAGCTACATGTATGCACATTTTACCCGTTGTATTCTTCAACTAGCTACTAGTAACTAGCCAAGTAACATCGATGTTTTTCTCGGCTATCCGACTATCCAAGTATTACCCGGTGTATTTCTCAACTAGCCAGCTATGCAAGTACCGTGTTACACGTTGTCTTTATCGGCTAGCCAATTACCAAAGTTATTACCCGATGCCTTTCTCAACTAGCCAATTATCCAATCAAAACCCGGAGTTTTTTCTCAACTATCCAAATAATACCCATTGTCCTTCTCAACTAGTCAGCGAAGGTTTAAAATATCTATATATTTAGACAATTTTTCACAATTTCAACCAAAAATAAATGATCAGAGGGTACCTTGTTAAAACCAAATGGACTGATAGGGCCGGAGGACAGGCTGTTGGTCTATGTACTTTTATCCTTTTTACTGGAGATACAGTTGAGAAAACGCTTTTATTCCCATTAAAAACGTTTACGCTAAAACTGTTATTGCCATTGCAAACAGTTTGGAGCCAGATCAGACACCGGGTAACCCGGTATCTGATCAGGCACCACACTGTCTGCTACCAAGATCAACATGAATAATAAGAATTGTCCAAAAGTAGCACTTTTCTACGTTTTAGTGCTTTGCGTTTGCGTTTCATTTATGTTTAAACTGGAAAGAATAACGTTTTCTCCACTGTACATTGTGTGAGACACAGACTGTTGCAAGATCCAAGATTCAGGATTCAAATACTTTATTAAGTAAAGTAAACACAAACGTATTTCTTGTTACATGTTACAGTGGATTGCTAATAAAATATACGTGACAATTTCATTGTAAGGAATCTGTTGTCCATCCTATCAATATTTGGATATAAAATACCAGTACAACTCGGAATTATTACAGTAGAGAATGTGTTATTCTTTCCCAATAGACGCGTTTACGCTAAAACTATTATTTACAGTGCAAACAGTTTGGTAACCCGGCGTCTGATCAGGCTCTAAACTGTTTGCCACCAAGATAAACAAGAATTATCAGAATTGTCCAAAAGTTGTTCTTTTCTACGTTTTAGTGCTTTGCGTTTGCGTTTTATTTATGTTTACACTGGAAAGAATAACGTTTTCTCCACTGTACATTGTGTGAGACACAGACTGTTGCAAGATCCAAGATTCAAGATTCAAACATAAACGTATTTCTTGTTACATGTTACAATGGATTGCTAATAAAATATACGTGACAATTTCATTGTAAGGAATCTGTTGTCCATCCTATCAATATTTGGATATAAAATACCAGTACAACTCGGAATTATTATTACCTGAGGCTGCATTGCAGTAACATTTTTATTTGGATATGACATCTGTTCAGATATAATTTGTTTCAAGATATTTCTTGTTTTCAAATAACCTTGTGATACTAGAACCAAGTACAGCATTCCCTCCATACAAAGGCCCTCTCAACAACGACTCCCTCCTTACAACGACCCTGGCCGCAATTCCCTGAACTGGACAATTATGTCTAACGTTTTAATGCTGCAATATCGTCTGCTTGAAATTGTCGGCTGCTGTTCTTTGTCAAAGTTACATATAAGTGGACATTTTGATAGAAGAAATATAATAACGAGTGACAAACAGCTTGAATCCAGATCAGACACCGCCTTACGCGGCATCTGATCTGGGTTCAAGCTGTTTGCAAATGTAAGCCAATTTCCCTCCCTATAAAGACTCCCTCCGATCAACGCACACAATATTTGTCCCCCTTTAGATGACGTTGAAGAGAGGAAGCGCTGTACATCTGACAAAGCAGGAAGTATGGTCTAGTTCATTTTTGAACTAACCAATAAACGCTCTTTTTTGTTGTTTCAAACGTACCCAGAAATTCTCATTGCCCTCGCGAAATTAGCAAGTAATACCTAGTGTAGACAAATGGACTTATATTTGATACAATCCATATGTTAACCTTTTAAATGACGGAAATCGAGGTTCTTAAACATTTACACACAGTTAGGGCGCCTGTGCGAGAACCAGTTACATGGTTTCCGATCAGGACAAAGACTGGCTGTACCATAGATTATATTTCTGCAAACATGGAGAAGGAAAAACAACTTTAGAATAGAAACGGACATTATTTTGACTAGATTTGTAAAGTGTCCGAGAAGTTGAGGATATTTATAATTTATATCCTGGTGTTGGAGCTAATTTTCACAAAATGTTTATCAATCATAGTCTCGGTTGTCTGCTCTCACTTCAAAAACAAGCCCAGCTGTCTTTTCTATGGCCTAGTTTTAGTTTCTTGAGTAATGGGGTCAAACATTCCTAAAATTAAGTATAATTAACCCATATAATTAATTGCCCTGTCCCAAGTACAATAGCTATATTCAAACAGTTTGGAGCTTGATCAGATGCGGGATCCAACTTGTTTGGCACCAAATTACTATAATCAGTTTACCTAGAATATATGTTCGACAATTAAAAAACAAATAAAGTTACGGCTGTGAAGGGTCAACTATGACATGTATAAGGAAATTACCTACATTATATATTCAATCAATTCAGAATCAAGTTAGCCCGTCTGTAGCAGCCCTAGATGTAATAAAAACAAGAATATAAATTTTGTAAAATAATTATTACAAAACCTTTTGTTATTTCATCTAAGGTTGACATAGTCAACAGGAAATGTAATAAAAATTTAAAATGTTAAAAACTATTTACAAATCGGTTGGATAAAGATCACGTAGATCTATATATATGGCCACAACCTACAAATCGATAATTCACTTAAAATATCGAAAATTTGATTTACTTTATTCAAATATCGACCAAGAGCGATTAGTTACAATACCTGTTGTCTTAATTATAACAAACCCTGTTGAAATTTCAATTTTCAGCGTATACTCATTTTCTAAAATGTTTCACACACGCATAAAGAATTGAAATACGATCATCCTTACCAAGATATTTTAAAGAGTCAATCATCGATCATTTACAAAAGCAGTAATACTTATCAACCGTTTTCAACTTTTATTTGAACAAGCTTAAGTTCTGCAATGCAAGAGTAACCAGCATACACACAATAATAATAATAATAATAATTGATCTAATAATAATAATAATAATAATCATAGTCGCATGACAACCAGTATGCAAATGGGAAACCGTTATCTAAGTGTTTTTTGTTAGAGTAAGAGTTTTGCAACAACTTAACATTTCGCAAATCAAAGCATATGAGATCCCATGGTCAGGTGACTGACTGTTCAGTGGTCAAGTTTTGGTAACAGTGTTCCATAACTCAGATAAATGCGTGAGGATGGAAATCTACTTTTAAAAGTAATTTGTGTATTTTGTACATGTGTAAGTAAATAAATGTTAGTACATTTGAGCGGAGTACATATTGAGTAGATTTATAATTAGGGAATAAAGTCAAATTTAATGATTTAAAGGAAAATGAAGCGTTCGAAATAAAATAGATTGCAACAAAACTATATCTATTTACGACGCATGATATTGCAGCAAAAACTCAAAACGAGGCTCATATCCGGTGATCGTTCTCTGTATCACATACAGGGTTGCCATATCTCAGGGTTTTTCCAAAATCTTCGAAATTTTATCCTAGCAGATGTCAGCTTAAAGCAGATTAAACGTAAAGCAGAATGCGCATTAAGGCGCATTCTACTTTACGTTCAACCTGATTGAAGTAAACGCGTTTGAAAAAATAAAAAAAATGGGAATCTTAGGATTTTCAGCCCTACACGGATTAAGTTTTGCACCATCTTACAAGAAACTTCCATGACCAATTCACCCATGAAGCATTTAATGAAACATTCCAATTTTCAATTAAGTTTAGTCCATTTTTGACTATTCAATGTTGATTTATTACAACCCATTGTAAAAAGACACACAGCGCAGACCCTGCTCATTCAGACAGACGACCTCTGATCAAGGTCTATACTGTTTACAACGGACAAGTGTACTCTCCACATGTACACTGTTTGCTAATGACGAGAATACTCGTCGCTAGGACTGGGTGTGTTAAATGTGCCTTACACACCATATTGACCTAACCATTCCATCTACAGTGCTCCAACTACTTACGCAAATTTTTTGCGTAAGTCAAAATTTTGAATTTTAATTTACATTTTTTATTATCACATGCTACAAACAGCATATAGCCAGATCAGAGGACGCGCTTTTAGCGCGTCCATTGATCTGGCTAGTTGCTGTTTGCAAACGTTTATGATCGAAAAATAAGAGTTAAACGATTTTGACTTAATCGAAAAATTTGCGTAAGTTGTTTAGTAAAACGGGCCCCTTCTCTACAAAAACACAAACTAAGAGACAAATATTGCGTGTGGTTCGGAGGATTTGTTAAAGGGAGGGAAATTGGCTTAGATATGCAAACAGCTTGAATCCAGATCAGACGCCGCGGAAAGCGGCGTCTGATCTGATTTCAAGCTGTTGTCACTCGTCATTATGTTTTATTTCTGTTAAACAATAGTAAACAATCTTCTAAAAAAACTATTTGTTTGTCAATATGTATGTTTTGTCTAAGTATATACAATGTATTACGTTTTCCTCATGTATTCATGTATATCATGAACTGAGTGTAATAAAGGAAATTGTTGTTGTTAGTTAAAATGTCTATTATGTGACTTTCAGAAAAACAGCAGAAGACAACTTTAAGCAGACGGTATTACAGCCGTGAAAAAGTTAAAAATTAATGTATTGTTTGCTAAACAGCGACATTCATTGTTGTAAGGAGGGACTCGTTGTTGGGAGGGCCATTGTAGGGAGATATCATTGTATTATTTACCGTCAGCTTCAGCTCTTTTAACCCTTTACCTGATAGCCCATTTCTAGCATTGCAGATAGGTGACTACTTAAAGCAGGTTGAAAGTAAAGCAGAATGCGCCTTAAGGCGCATTATGCTTTACTTTCAGCCTGCTTAAAGCTATCATGTGCTTGAATATAGAAAATTCCCTATAATATATATTCATGACTGATTAAAGTGGAACTATTTTCTTCAGCGGAGGAAAAAATTAAATACGCTAAAAGTCGCTTCTATGGGGGGAAAGGGTTAACGCCTGTACATGTATATCGTCGAACTTTATACTGCTGCAGCGCTTGTGTTTTTAAATTTTTATTCCAGAGGGCTTCACTGAAGAAACATCTACATGTGTATCAAATAAATTTGAACTTGACCAGACGCCGAGTCAGCATGCGTCTGATCTGGATCCGATCTGTTTCCATGTCAACAGTAATTACATGATCGATGAAAAGGGACGAATACGCTTGAGGGCGATCACAGTGCAACAAAAAACTAACAGTCCCACCATATATATTGACAATAAGCAATGTAATTTATCATAACAACTGTCAAATCAGTGCACGAGCACATAAACAATCCTTGTACAAGTCTACAGCACTACCCCTCACAAACGAAACCCAAAAGCATACCCCATTCCCAGTCCATGAGACATATATCAGCTTAATACAGGACGAATGTAATGCAGAAAGCTCCTTAAGGAGCTTTTTACATTACTTTCGTCCTGTATTAAGCAGCGCATTATCTTTGAAGATCCGAGTTCTATCCAATTTGTTGGTCGCTATGAAGGGATAGATCTGTATGCAAATCTAGATGTATAGAGTATAACATCTCTTCAGCACACTTTATATAACCCCATTGTTGGTTTCTAAAACATGTGCTATTGGGTGCAGGGCAAAATTAATGCAGAAATATGTTTTGACTGCTTCTTGTATTATTTTTTACTTTCGTTCGCAAACGATTTTTATGAAAACATAAAACAACATTTATTCTAGAATGGTCGTCGCTGTAAAGAGGGTGTACTGTGTACATGTACAAATACGATGCGATCATTGTGAACACCGTCAGAATATATAGGGATTGATAAAACAGATACAAATCGCAAAATATAATGGCAACACTTTATACTTTTCCGTTAAACGATAATACAGTTCAATAAAATGTAGAAATGTACTTCTTTAAAAAAAGCGACGAAAACAACAACAAAAATCGAACACTTTATTTTAATCTGAGTGGCAAACAGTCTGGAGACCGATCGAATGCCATGTTACCGCCAATGTAGAGTTAATGTATTTATTTGTACAAATGCGTTTATGGTAACGCCTCTGATGCTGTTGTTCTTGCCCACACAAGACGGGTTTCAGCATAAAGTCGTTAAACAGTTTCATACAGTTTTACATCTGAATAGTATCTGAGTACTTCGTCGTATGATTTGGTTCCAAACTATTAGCCTCTTTATTTGAATTAAAATTTCAACATGTGAAAAAGAAAATCTGAATTGTGTTGAAGTATGGTTTCTTTTAAGTTTGTTGTAAGGAGAAAGTGACACATTTTGACCAGGGCTGCCATTTCTCCGGATTTTTCCTAAATATCCGGATTTTCCCCCAGTACATGCATGGTAGCTTAAAGCAGACTGAAAGTAAAGCAGAATGCGCCCTAAGGCACATTCTGCTTTACTTACAGTCTGCTTTAAGTAGTCGCATGTCAACAAAACAAGAAAAAGGCTATGGGGTAAACTACGATTCGTAAAATCACACTTGAAAAATGCTAATTCGGAAATCTTAGGATTTTTCATTTCAACTTATGGCAGCCCTGTTTGACACCTCTAATTATTCCTCCACCAAAGAAAATAGCTCCACCTTATACAGTAATGAGTTTGCTCCCATATAAATTATATTATATATTCTGGTAGATAAAAAGCAGGTTGAAAGCAAAACAGAATGCCCCGCTAGTGGTCACCTTTTTTATAATTAGAAACAGAATTATAGAGTAATCATTTAACAGAAACAGAACAACACATACACGCATTACAATGAAGTAAAAAATTAAGCTGTTTTGGGAATAACAACAAATTATTTTAATCTGAATGGCAAACATTTGAAGCCTGATCAGACGCCGGGTTACACGGCGTCTGATCTGGCTTCAAACTGTTAGTAATTGAGATAAAAGCATTCGCATATACATTTGTATTAGGACAGAATAACCCGTTCTCACCGTACTATGCGGCCTGTATTTCTTAGATCTACTATAATATTCATATAATTCACAAATCCCACGTTGTGCCCATGTGTGGGCTTTTTTATATTACGCTCGTGGTCGCTTGAAGGAAGGCTTTATTGCCTTCTTTAGATATCCAACGTGTGATGTTGGCATTATGACCCCTTCGCTGTCATGACGTCATCTAATTTTAATAAAAAAGTCGTCTGCTTTTTTATATCTCAAATTTAAAATATAGGTTAACTGACTGAAGTCATATTTAATTAGTGTCAGACAGTTTTGGTCCTGATCAGACGCCGCGTTATGCGGCATCTGATCATGATCAAAACTGATTTCAAATAACCAGGGTATTCTGGGTAACTCAGTGAAAATGTTAAACTCATACACCTACACTAGCCAGCGTCCAAACACTATGTAATCAAACCGTAGAAACTCATACCACCATGGTAGGGATCCAGATAAATGTGAGGCAACCGAATACACCAAACCTTTTCTTCTTTATGATGTCTCTATCAATTACTGTGTTGTGACTACTCATTAGAATCGTCTCTTCAATAAGTAGCCACACAAAAGGGTTGTGATGAGAAATATACTGTAGATGTTTTATAGTTGAATACTCCCCTTGAGCTATGACCACACACAGTGAAGAAAAAGCGACGAATTCACTCAGTTAAGAACAGACGTCTGATTTTAATTCAAAACAACACAATATTTTCATAACTTAGACTGAAGCAAAACATTTGAAAATAGTTAGAATCTGAAATATGGGCATTTCAACAACTAGAAATTTGCATTTATAGTAGCTTCCAAACTACCTTTGAAACGAGAACTACAGCCGAAATCGACATTTGAACTCGCTTAACTCTGAACAGAGATGAGCCGTGCTATGACATTACCTGTCCTATTGCATTGCGAACAGTGAAGATCAAGGCCAGCCGCCGCGTCGGCTGGCCTTGATCTACTCTGTTTGACACCCACATGCATCCGAACGCATTATATTTAGCAGTATTAAATACCATATTTGGTAGTTTAGACCAAACTCAGATGCAGAGCCTGGGATGACAAAGATGCTTGGTCCGTACAATTTTACAATGCAATACGGCTCATTTGTTTTAGGTCTATATATATTTTATTTTAAAGTGTACATAGTACATCGTTATCAATAGCATACAAAACATGTTTACTTCATATAGGCCACGTTTCTATCATTTTACATGCATACACACACACGCACACACACACACACACATACACACACAAATCAAATAAGTATACAAATATTTCACTAGATCTACACTTGTTTAAGCAGTTAACTACTTTAATACACTATTCACGGTGTATAGTTTGAGGTGAAGAGCAAAGTTGATCAGTGTCTGACTATTTTGGCTTTGATGTAATTGACAAAAATTTACAAAGCTTGGCCTTGCATATAAACATGTTTTAATATATTTCTTACGGATGTCTTCGAAAGTTTTACAGATAAAGTGATATTAGTCTTCAATATCACGACAATCGCAAAAGCAACGATACATGTCACTTCTTGCGAATCTGTTTCTACCGTACCTACCAGTATCAATCATGAAGGAAAAAGAGGATAATCTTAACTCAGCTAGATAAAAAAACATCAGCCCTGAATTAATTTCCGGCTTGTCTTATTGTTGACCTTTTCATGATCAAATTATTCGGGAGATGTTTACCCCTTCACCGCTTTATTTACGTCTGTTTCAGTATTGTTGTCTGCAAGACACGTTTCAAACTTAGCTTTAAGGTTGTATGACTTAATACATATCGATAAGAGTGTCAAACAAGTGGGTCCTGATCAGACGCTGAACATTTTATTTTATTTTTGAATGTCAAATGTATGCTGATGAACGTCTTCTCTTTCTACAAAAAACACAACACCTCCGTATACTGAATACTAATACTGTGCTATTTGGCAACATTGACTTTACACACGAAGATAATTCGCTGCTCTTTATTGAGTTTCAGAAATTTATTAAACGAACTAAACGTTTTGGAACCTAATACTTTACCTTTTCCTATATCCATAAACTATGTAGATAACAATTGGTTGGATCTGGGCTGGGTGGTCACATGTAGGGAAGGACAAACGGATTTTCTTTTCTTCTTTATACTTGAATAAGTTTCTTTTTTTCCTTTTTTTTTTGTAAACTAAGATAGAAATATTTTCTTCTGCATTACATTACATCATAACGTACTTACGAGTGACATCAAGGGAAGGGCCTTCTCTAATGTTGGTATAACTTGTGGCCCAACCCGTTTGCAATATATTGTAATCTTTTGATAATTTGTATACATATATGCTGTAAAAACTGTGTACATGTTAGTCGATAAATGTATATGATATCTGATATATGCAATAAAATATGATTAAATCGAAATCAGGACCCAACCTGTTTGCAAACGCGCTTTAAGGCGTCATTAAGAGTGTACGGATTAGGAGCAACCTGTATTGAACACAGTTTGGCGTTCAAAGTTTTGAATTAGAGCAGATTCTTCGAAAGCATCGAAAACAAATCAAATGCGGAAAATTGCACACTCTGTTGTATTGGGTCTGCTCACGAACAATACAGTTATTACTTCTTTATTATTGACTTCAAGACAATTGTCACCACACCCATTATAGTAGACTTGATCTAAACTTCTATACTGCTTTTATTTGTTATAAATTCACTGTATACTTATCACTCTCACATTCGTAAATAATACTTTATGATTCAGCGCCTTCTCATAATCATCATTCTTAATGGAGAGAAGTATCAAGAAGAAGAACAACAACAACCTGCAATGTTTCTCATGCGCACCGTAGCACCGGCTTTAGCGGAACAGAAGTTTTAACTAAACTGTGTTAACCCATTACTCCATAGCCTGTTTTTAGTATTGAAGATAGGTTACCTTAAGGCACATTCTGCTTTACTTTCAGCCTGCTTTAAGCTACCATCTGCTAGAATATAGAAAACATTTCTTATGATACATATTCATGACTGTATAAAATGGAACTATCTTTTTTAGTGGAGGAATAAATTGAATGTGCTTAAATGTGCTTCTATAGTGGAAATGTTAAGGGAGGAAGGTGTTATACAATAAGACCCTCACTGTGTTGCCTTTGTTCTGCACTGAGCTATCGCTTGTCTTTAACTGCAGATTTGCTTCCTCATTCGTTTAACAGAAGATTGACTTTACAATGTTTGAAATCAGGACTTTTAGAGCACATGTTTATGTAGTTCAAACTAAAACTGCGTTGAAATTTGTAATTTCATGGAGAAAAGTGTTATTTGGTTACAAGAAGGAGATTTCTGGTTTGCCTTTATTCTGCACTGAGCAATCGCTTTTTTCTAAAACTATAGATTTGCTTCCTCGCTTAACAGAAGACTGACAATACAATGTTTAAAAATCGGACATTTTGGGTACATACAATTTTCGAAAATCGGACATTTTGATTACATACTATGTTTGAAAATCGGACATGTTTGAAAATTGGACATTTTGGGTCCATACAATGTTTGATAATCGGACATTTTGAGTACATACAAAGTTTGAAAATCGGACATTTTGGGTACATACAATGTTTCAAAATCGGACATTTTGGGTACATGTACATGAAGTTAATACTGTGGCCTGTGTAAGTCCCAGAGTCGCTAGATAAAGTTGAAAAGACATTTATCTTTCTCAACAAACGCTTTGTTGCCAAAATCAATTATTTCCATTGCATCAGACCCCGGGATAAAACTGCGTGTGATCAGTTTTTTAATCTTTGTAATTCAGATTAAAATGAAGCGTCAGAAGTTTTGAAAACATTTTTTTTATAATTAATAATCACGGATAATTGTGTTTGCGCTTAATAGGGAAAGAACGGCGCCTTGTCCACTGTAGTTTAGTTTAACCCACTACCTCATAGCTTGTTTCTATTTTTGAAAACAGGTGACTACTTAAAACATGCTGAAGGTAAAGCAGAATGCGCCTTAAGGCGCATTCTGCTTTACTTTCAGCCTGCTTTTTGAGCTATTTTCTGCTGGGATATAGTAAATATTTCTTGTAATACATATTCACAACTGTTTAAAATGGAACTATTTTCTTCAGTGATGACACAAATTAAAGTCGTAAAAAATCGTTTTCATGGGGGAATGGGTTGAACATATTTTATTTCCATATTTTTTTTATACATGTACATAAGGAACCCGGATAGGATCACACTTTCTTACCCGCTTCCCGGGCAAACAATACACGATAAAGAGAAACAAGACTTTCAAACACATAATATTAACGCATTGACCCCTAGAATCAAGTTGGTTTAGTCTTGTACAAACGGTGTACTTTTAAAGAGTACATATCCCCGATGCAAGCAGTAAATACCCAGATCAGAAGGATATTGCATGGTCCCTTTGATATCGGTATGCACTGTTTGACGTTTTGCAATTTATTGCAGAAACATGATCAAAAAGTCAGGAAACATTCTTCAATAGTCAATACTCCATGGCAAAAAATAAGCAAACGTGATAAAGATTATAGCGGACTACATTTCAAATTCTGTTGGCCTTATTTATGAAAACTTCAAGGCGTTCTGAAGCATGTTACGTAAGAAATGTCAAAAGTATCTGGAAAATGGGACGCCAGTCAAGATGCGACGTGACAAAAAGCATTTGTCACATTGTCATAATATAACTTATTTTGCTCTTCCTTGCATAGTAAATAAATGAATTTTAAATTCAAAGTATGTCTTGGAAAGTGTGTTTCTTCTACGAAGCCCTTAAAGTAATATTCGGTACTTTTTATTTAAAACGGCATATTTCTTGAATTCGTCTTAGCGATAATCGTTAAAACGAAATACATTATTTCGTTAAACCCGTCGAGATAAACTACATTTGTTTTTCGTTTTAACGAAATAATAGTTTCTTTTAACGAAATAATTAGTTTGCTTTAACGAAATATTCCATAATTATTTCGTCTAAACGATAAATTATATCGTTTATACGCAATAGCTTTTTCGTTTAAACGAACTAAAAAAAGAATGTATCATGTTCATTTAATAACACTGTGAAATCTTAGGCAAAGGTATTTGGCTTGACGGGTCTTCCCTGTGCGTTTATTAGAGACACTGCTTATTGCAAACGGTATGGCTACAAGGTCTAGACTAATGCAAATTAGAGAATGTTGAAGAAAACTGATCCGTGCCATGAAAAAAACAAGCCTTATTGCACTGCAAATAGTGTAGATCAATGCCAGCCATCGCGTCATAAATACGGCGACTGGCCTTGATCTACACTGTTTGACATCCGCAAGCACCTAAAGTATTTTGTTTAGTTGTTTTATATACGGTATTTGGCGCTATAGACCAAACTCAGATACAGAGCTTGGGATGACAACGGTGCTTTGTCTGTACAATGTTGCAATGCAATAAGACTGGTGTTGGCATGACACGGCTCAAATGGTTTGCATCCTTAAATCACAGAGTTTAGATGGCCTCCATGGAATGACGCCCTTAATCAGGATATTCCGAGTGTGACAGACAAGATTGCCTGCCTAAGAATGGGGCTAGCCGGCCAATGCTACAGACACAAGGAGCTAGCAATGTTGTGGACCCCTAAACATGGGAAACGGAAACGAAGGCATCCAGGCCATGGTTAATGTCCTGGGGGCCGTTTTACTAAACTACTTACGCAAAATTTTTGCGTAAGTCAAAATTTTAAATTTTAATTTATATTTTCTATTATCAGTTGCTACAACAGCAAATAGCCAGATCTGATCTGGCTTTTTGCTGTTTGCAAACGTTTATGATCGAAAAATAAGAGTAAAACGATTTTGAGGCTTACGCAAAATTTTTGCGTAAGTTGTTTAGTAAAACGGGCCCCGGATGCAGGATGCAGGAGCAGCAAGCCGAGAGGAACTTGCACAATGCATGACAGAAAGGAAAGATTGGAGGTGCCGGTGTAACGCAGAAGAATGACCCTCCCCTGCTAAAATGACCCTTGGGTAATGTCACTACGTAGAACAGTGACCCGGATCATTTTACTACGTAGAAAAATGACCCCAGACAGAAGAAAAAGGTCCCTATCGACTCTTAGTAGAATTACCCCTTCACGGTCTGGGGCCATTTTCTCTACGTAGTATAAAGACCTCGGTCCTTTTAAACGGGCGGGTCATTCTACTGCGTTACACCGGCAACGCGTTCGTCTGCGGCCGACTTGAGGATGATAATGGACTAGTGATTAGTCAATGTACCTTGCAATCATTAATCCTTTCACTGTCGATGACGTCATAGAGCACATTTGCAAACACATTGGATCCTGATCAGTCGCCGCGTAATGCGGTGTCTGACCAGGATCCAAACTGTTCGACAGTCGTATCTATATCTATACTGTTTGGCATTATCGCAATAAATTGCTACCCAAAATAATCCTATATGTTCTAAAATGACTAGACTCAAATGGGCACGGGACTTGTCCAATTTAATCCATGTGTGTCCACGTTCCTAAATAAAGGATATAGGCAAACAAATGCAGACTCTATTCAGATACCGCATAATTCTGCATCTGATCAAAATATAGATATTTCAATACAAAACAAAACTAAAATGACATTTTAGACCAGGCACCCCGTAGATTAATCCAATATATAATAATTGAACCATGCCTTATTGCATTATTATATTGTACAGACCAAGCACTTTTGTCATCCAAGGCTCTGTATCTGAGATTGATCTACACTGCCAAAACTCTGCCATATAACTACAAGGGGTAATCTTTCATCAAATATACTTTAAATTTGCTGTAGCACATTCTATAGAAACTATTCTCTGCTACCCATTTTACTTAGGAAAATGATCAAGTTGAACCAAATGAATTTATACGCATTTGGTTCAACTCAGTCATTATCGCTATACACATTTGGTTCAACTAATGTTGTAGAAACTTTTCGCTGCCCCTCTTACATGGGAAAATTTGTAAACACATACCAATACATCGGTGTCAGACAGTGCAGATCAAGGCAAAGACGCGGCAGCTGGCCTTGATCTACACTGTTTGCAATGCAATAAGACAGGCTGTGTCATGGCACGGCTCATATGCATGGAATAATGCACTAGGCACAAATGGGTTATGTTCAAGGGGCCGGTCAGTTGACATAAGATTGACTGCCATTATATTTTAAGATCCTGACAGAACAAGGATCCTATTTTAACACCTGTGGTTACAAAACTCATAAAGTAGCTGTCATACGATGACTGTCAAGTTTGTAGAAACTATGAGTTCCCTCCTTTACGACCAATCAAACCAAGACTTATTGGCAAGTATAAAAGGCAAGTAACTGCTGAAAGCAGGATGAAAGTAAAGCAGATAGCTCCTGTAGGAGCTCTGTGTTTTACTTCAACCTTGATTTAAGCACTATTCTACTTAAATACTGGAAAATAAACCATTTTTCATAGGAAATTATAGATAGGTTTATTTTTAAATGCGGTGTAAACCCTTTCCCTGCCATTATGACGTAAACCACGTCTCGCAAAGTCACGGCAGTGATATCGTCTGCTTCAAATTTTCGTCTGCTTTTATCTTTATAAAAAAGTCCTTTTTTTATTTAAGAAACATTGATATGACATTGTCAAACGGTTTTGATATTGGCGTTACACGGTGTCAATTCATAATCTAAACTGTTTGAAAGTAACAGTGCAGACGGCCCTGGTGGTGAAAGCGTTAAAAAAGACATTTCCAAAACTCTTGGTGTAAACAATCCCACGTGCGCGGAAACAAAAATAATAATAAATTGCGTAGTGAAAAAATATATGCGCTCAACTTCTTACAGTGGAGAAAACGTTATTCTTTTCCAAATAAACGCGTTTACACTAAATCTATTATTTCCCATGCAAACAGTCTGGAGTCAGATTAGACGCCGGTAGGCAAGAACAATAAGTAGGCAAGAGCAATATCATCAGCATGGTAAGAACCCTGAACATACCCATAATACGGTGAATGCGTTATTTTTTCCAATTAAACCATTTCACTCTCAATGACGCTTAAAGGCGCGTTTGCAAACAGTTTGGGTCCTGATCAGACGCCGCGTAACGCGGCGTCTGATCAGGACCCAACCTGTTTGACATTCGTTTTGAAATTTCTTCAGTCATACTGCCTTATTTTTTAACTTTGAAACGACATTGCAGACAACAAAATTGAAGCAGACGACAATAAAACGGTGAAGGGGTAAACATCTCACGAAACATTTGGTAGTGAAAGGGTTAAACGCTAACGCATTTCAATAAAATGAAGAAAATTACAAGTTTTTGACAATTATATTTAATCAATTCAATCTGAATGGCTAACAGTTTGAAGCCTGGCCAAATTCGGATTCACCTAGATTATTATCTGGCTTAAAACAGCTTGCAATGGAAATAGTAGATTCAGCGTAAATGCGTTTCTTGGGGAAGAATAACGTCTTCTCCGGTGTAGCTGGATCTACACTACTGCACGCGAACTGTATAAAGACACGTTTACTGGGCACCTAAGTAATTACATGTATATAGATCGTGTGCTATGCAGTCAAACACTATATATTGTAGTAGACGTTTCTTTTTTGTCTGGTATATTATAAAAGAGATATGTTTCAATCAAACGACTTCAGATCTTATTTTGAAATAATAGGCAGTCTTTATTTTATTTCATTTTTAAACTAAAAAACAGACAATGGTAGTTGAGAAGAAAGAGTTCAAACATACATAACGGTTGAAGTTGAAACAGGTATACATATTTTACTATATGTCGTAAGAAAGCATGATTCGATACAAAATTTGCACCAATACACTTCATTGTAACTATAAGAGAGACAAAAGTAATTAACCTATGTGTGCCCACAATCCAATATATATGGGACATATGCAAACAGTGTATACTCTGATCAGACGCCGCATTATGCGGCGTCTGACCAGAGTCTACGCTGTTTGCTGGTAGGAATTTCAATATAAAACAAAATGAAAATGAAAATTTTGACCAGGCATCCCTTTGATAAAAATGGACCTATCCAATATATAAACATGGAAGAATCCACTGTGCGTAAATGGGTTAATTTGTATAGCATGTCCAGTCGTATCGTTAAAATTGTCATGTGCACTGACCAGTTGTTTTTGACACCTAGGAGACAGGACTTAACCACCCTTTTTCTCATGACGTGCGGTTGTCATCACTTGACACCGGCGTTGCGTAATATTAACACCTTTGTAAGACTTGACCCCACGCATCGAGACTAATTTTGAAGGGTCTATAATGATTGACGTCTCATTTAAAAGTTGGGGATGCGTTTTCTGATGGGAACTTCGATCACTTGTGTATTCTTACAGGCAAGTTCACTAACAATGAGCACACAAGCTAATACAATGCAGAAAACGTTAGCTTTTCTCCCGTTTCAACGAAATCCAATACAACCCACATGAAATGAAATTGAAGAAATGAGCTGTTTTACCCGATGTCTGTTCTGCTTGCAAATTGTTTGTAGTTTAATCATTTCCCCTATAAAAGCGCCTTTTAGCGTATTCGATTTATTCCTCTACTGAAGAAAAGAGTTCCAATGTATACAGTCATGAACATGTAACCTTAGAACTATTTTCTATATCCTAGCAGATGATGGCTTAAAGCAGTATGAAGGTGAAGATGAATGCGCATTAATGCTTTACTTTCAACATGCTTTAAGTTTTCACCTGTCACCAAAAACACTAGAAACAGGTTATGGGGGTAAGGGTTAAGCATAAACGGTTTGTCTTGCGAATGAATAGCGTATTTCCCGTTGTATCACCATACAAAACATACTCTTGAACAAAGCAAGTCTATATCTACACTGTTATACGTATTTGTATATGACACACAAATGGCTTACCATACATGTGCCCGTAAACGCGTGTGCTGAGAAAGAATAATGCATATTGTCCCCTTAGCAGATGCTTGTGGGAATACCAAATTTCAGTGTCGATTTTGTCTTTAACAAACCAGTGCATGTCTTAAACAGGCTGAAAACAAAATTTGGCTAGAATGTTTGTTTTGTAAATGTTTGTCAAGTGCCTCTTATAAGCATGTAATTATTAGTTTAGAAAAAAGGATTTATATTAACAATACACTGCAAAGAAAAACATATTGAGCACGATCGGGATTCGAACCCATGCGTAGAACAGGGCTCCAGATAAGAGGTAGTTAACTGCACAAATCAAACATATTTTCACTTATTGTAACATCAAATCCTATGGGGTTACTACTCATTAGAATCGTCTCTTCGAGACGATTCTAATGAGTAGTGACACCATAGTGTTTAAAACAGAAATAAAGATTTTAGTTTTTGAAATACGCCCCTTATCTAGAGCTCTGGTAGAACGAATAATATGATATGCCCTAAGATATTAGAATTTCCACATATTGCAAAAATGTCTAACAAATGGATATATACTATTGGACAAGGTACGTTTGTTTTAAATGACCATTATATGCAACACAAGGGTTCAATTGGTAAGGTGGTAAAAGAAGATTTACTGAACTTTTCAGTACTTCCCAGATGTTATTTCAACACATTTATTTCAGAAAGTTTGTTTGATTTTGATTTACAGAATACATATACTAGTATAGATACAATATACTCTTCCACTTAGAATGTACAGAATAAATAAAATAATCGATACAACATACTCTTTCATTCAGAAAATGTACAGAATACATTATAGATACAATATACTCTTTCATTCAGAAAGTGTATAGAATATATAATAGAAATAATATACTCGCTCATTCAGAAAGTATACAAAATACATAAAGATACAATATTCTCTTCCCTTCTGAAAATGTATAGAATACATAATAGATGTGATGTACTCTGGCATTCAGAAATTATACAAAATACACAATTAATATAATATACTATTCCATTCAGAGAGTGTACAGAATACATAATGGATATAATATACTCTTCCGTTCAGAAAATGTTAAGAAGCATAATAGATATAATATACTCATGCATTTAGAATGTATACAGAATACATAATAGATACAATATACTCTTTCATTGAGAAATTATACAGAGTACGAAATAGACACAACATAATCTTCCATTCATAAAATGTACAGAATACACAAACGATACAATATACTCTTCCCTTCAGAAAGTGTACAGAATACATATTAGATACAATATACGCTTCCATTCAGAAAGTGAACAAAATACATAAAGATACAACATACTCTTTCATTAAGAAAATGTACAGAATACATAACTGAAACAAAAACTCTTCCATTCAGAAAATGAAAATAATATTCAAAATATACAATATATACTCTTTCATTCAGATAATGTACAGAATACACAAAAGATGCAATATACTCTTCCATTCAGAAATGGAACAAAATACATAAAGATACAACATACTCTTACATTCAGAAAGTGTACTGAATAAATAATAGATACAATATACGCTTCTCTTCAGAAAATGTACAGAGTACACAATATACATGTATATAAAATACTGTTCCCTTTAGAAAGTGTACAGAATAAGTAATAGATGGAATATACGCTTCTATTCGGAAAATGTTCAGAATACATCATAGATACAACATACTCTTCCCGTCAAAAAATATACAGAATAAATAATAGATACAATATACTCTTCCATTCAGAACGTGTATAGAATATACATACCAGAACCTTATGCTTTTTCATTTAGAAAGTGTACAGAATAAACAATAGATAAAATATACTCTTCCATTCGGAAATTGTAGAGAAAACTTTATAGATACAATGTATTCTTCCATTCAGAACGTGTATAGAATACATAACAGAAACAATATACTCTTCAATTCGGAAAATGTACTGAATAGATAATATATACAACATACTCTTCCATTCAGGAAATATACAGAATACATAATAGATACAATATACTCTTCCCTTCAGAAAGGTACTGAATTCCTTTTAGAGACAATTTTCATTTTTCATTAAAAAGGGTAAATTATACATAATATATCTTATATACTATTTCATATAAAAAATTAAATTACAGAATGCATTAAACATACAATAAATTAGTCAATTTAAGATGTGCACAAAATACATAATAGATAAATATACTAGCACATTCAACATTTTAAAGGATACCTAACAGATAAAATAAACTGGTA
Source organism: Gari tellinella (assembly GCA_922989275.2). Taxonomy (NCBI): domain Eukaryota; kingdom Metazoa; phylum Mollusca; class Bivalvia; order Cardiida; family Psammobiidae; genus Gari; species Gari tellinella. The sequence goes on from OV277870.1 coordinate 24,888,649, forward strand.
CATGTATAAAGACTACATAATATATATATACATGTAATACCTTTTTCGTTTAGAAAATGTACGGAATACAAATTAGATTCAATGTACTTTTTCATTCAGAAAATGTGCAACATACCTTATAGATTCAATATACAATTTTATTTAAAAAGCGTACAGAATGTGTAAAATGTACAATATATAGTTTTTTGTTCAGAAAGTGTTCTGAATATATAATATATGCAGTATACTATGGTATTAAAATGTACAGAAAACATAATATATTCAATATACAATTTCATTATGGGATAAGGACGAAAGCTAGGGCTTAATTAAATTCTTCTCATTGACAGTAAAGATGAACTTTATAGAATTAGCAACATCCGTTAGAGTATTGGAACATATATTGTTTATTATTTAGTTAACCCATTACCCCATAATTACCCCTTTTTACGCTTTCAATTTATTCACCCACTTAAGAAAATAGTTCCAATTTATGCAGTCATGAATAGGTCTCATAAGAAATATTTTCTATATTCTGGCAGATGGTAGCTTAAAACAGGCTGAAAATAAAGCAGAATGTGCCATAAGGCACATTCTACATTATTTTCAACCTGCTTAAAGTGGTAACCTATCTTCAAAACTAGAAACAGGCTATGGGGTAATGGGTTAAAATGAGATGGAAGACATATTGTGAGCTCTATTTCACGCCTGTCCGAAGTCCAGCAATATCCCTAGTGCCGCTAAAGGCCCTGCAGGTAAGCATGTCTTGTGATGATTTGTCCGGACATGTTAACCTGTCCGGGGCCGTCTATGCTATTAAATAGTCATTAAATCCAAGCATCTCCCATCACCTATATAAAGACTGACCAGTGACAATTGGTCAGTAGCATTCAGTACTCACCGGTCTTACAGAGTTTCATTATTTCTCCAGCGCTGTTACCGCCGCACACGTAAACAGACACCATGAAGGTTATCGCTTGTTTGTTGGTTCTTTGCTTGGCCGTGTCCACCTACGCTCAAATGCCAGGTGGCTCTATGGGGGCAAGCCGCCAAGCTGGTATGCTTGCTTCCATGTTAGGCAGTGGCGCAGCTGGAGGACGAGGTGGAAATTCAATGCTGGCTTATGGTGCTCTCTCTGGGGCTATGGGTAAGTTTATATTTTACACATACATGTATTTCTTCAGTAAATTTACAGTCGAAGCGCGACAATTCGAAGTCACGTTCGTTCGAACATACCCATATTTCAAAGTTAAAACATGGCTACGTTTTAACTTTGGAATACGGGTATGTTCGACTTAAACGAGATTTACTAACACATTCAACTTATGAAATACTGGTATGATCGTTTTAAGCGAATTCAAAGTATCGAGTTTCGACTGTATATGGCAGGGTGAAGAAGACGTTATTCTTTCCTGTTTAAACGGAAACGAAAAAAACAACAACGCATATCAATATGTTACATGAAGAAAAGCACAATTTTTTGACAACTCTATTTATTAAAGTCTGAATGGCAATCAGTTCTGGGCCTGACCAGACGCCGGTTATCTGGCGTCTGATCTGACTCCAAGCTCTTTGCAATGGAGGTAATAGTTTTGCAGAAAAGCGTTTATTGGAAAAGAATAACGTCTTCTCAGATTGTACAAGATGATTATTAGAGTATAGCCATACTGTGTTTGACCAAGCTTTCTAAACGATCATCGTGTAAAGTACGACTTGAGTCGCTTTTGGAAACAGTGTGGAAATAGATCAGGCGACAAGTAAACGTGTTACTGATCATGGTCTAAACTGTTTGAACCTTTCATTGTCAAATTGTATGTTTGATTAAACGTCTGCATCGCCATTATATCTTATCGTCTACTTTCAATTGTTTTCTAAACTATTATTCTAAAATAAGATCTTATGTAATTCGACCAAATAAATAGCGTTACGATAGTGGCAAACAGTTGAAATCCTGATACGACACCTCGTAACGCGGTGTCTTATCAGGATCCAAACTGTTTTCAAAGTCGAGTTTAGTCGCTTATGCCGGTGAAGGGATTAACCGTCGTATTGATATCTCATCGTTTCTTTGTAAAGATATTAACACATTCAACCATAGAGACGAGTATACTCGTCATTTGCAAACAGTGTTCCTGTGAGGATTACACTTGTCCAATGAACACCCTGATCAAAATTATACTGGATATTTTTACCTCTTCGCCGCTTTATTGTCGTCTGCTTAAGTATTGTTGTCTGAAATGTCGTTTCAATGTAAAAAAAACCAACAAATAGGCAATATGACTGAAGAAATTCTAAATCGAGTGTCAAACAGTTTTGATCCTGATCAGACGCCGCGTTTCGCGGCGTCTGATCTGAATCCAAACTGTTTGCAAACGCGCTTTTAAGCGGCATCAAATTGAGAGCGTACGGATTAAGCTGTCATATGTCTTAAACTCGTTATAATTAACACAATTGTAAGGTCGTTATAGAGAGGTTTTACTGTACATAATTTGTAAATTCGAAAAAAAATTGCACATGATAACTTTACCTTTTCCGACATCGCTACGACTTATATTGGCTTTGTTAAAAGTCTGAATATGATAAGAAACGTTGGCACTCATAGCTATATTTCTACAGTCCAAACTTACTTTCCGCTTTACTTCCATTTTGCTTTTATCATCAACCATTATCTATCAAATGTTCTATTAATGTGTCGCTAGGCACACGTTGAATGGCCATTTCCTAGCTTAGAACTAATCTTTTATAACTCTAGAAAACAGCTTGGATCAAGATTAGACGCCAAGTAACTCGACATGTCATCTGGATCCAAACTGTTTTACATACTGATCATATAATAATTAAAACAAATGCACCTTTTCTTGGGCATTGCTTTAGATGGCAATATTTTCAGACAAAAAACTCTCAAGGCGGTTATATAGGTTAAGTGCGCTGGCATTTTAACAACTGCCGTCTGCTTTTGTTTTTGGATTTTACCTTTGAGGTATTGAACAAATATTGAAATGAGTGGCAAACAGTTTTGTCCATGATCAGATGCCGCGTTATATAAGGATCCAAACTGTTTACAAATAACTATTGTATTCGGTATAAGGCAGTGAATGGGTTAAGGCAATGAAAGCTAAGCAATGCGTTCTTATTCTGTTACAGATTTAAACTGTTCAGCAAATTCATTTGATTGGTCAGATTTGAGCCTTTTCTCGAATCTGACCAATCAAATACAAGTCTTCTCATACGGGTACCTTGCAAAAGTGATTAGTGCGATACAGTCGATTCGTGTCAAACCTTTCATCGTCAAATTTGTCGTGAGAGTTTTACCCCTACACCGCCACGTTGTCGTCTGCTTCAATATTGTCTGCAATATCGTTTCAAAGTTAGATTAAAGACAACATGTATGACTTTATATATCAAAACGAGTCTCGAACAGTTTGTATTCTGATCAGACGCCGCGCTACGCGGCGTCTGATCAGAATACAAACTGTTTTCAAATGCGCCTTTTGGCGTCGCCATTGATGATGCATGAGTTTAGCGACTGCTGCTCTTGATATCATGAACAGTTTTAAGACAGGTGGCAGCTTAGTGCAAGACGCGCGTCATACAGAGAGCTCATACAGGAGTTTTTTCTGTATTACTTGTATTCTGGATTAAGCAACCACTTGCAATCAAGACAACCTAAATATTAAGAAAATCGCAATAAGCTGAACGCTTTCCATCCAATTCTGTATGTATTGTTTTTATGTATAATCATAATGTCGGTTTGTAATCTATTATCGAAATAAAATGTTTTAACCATTTACCATTTGGCTTGTTTCTAGGTTAAAAATAGGCTGAAAGTAAGACAGAATGCGCCACAAGACACATTCTGCTAATCTTTCAGTCCGCTTTAAGCTAGATTTACAATCTTCTAGAATATAGCAAATATTTATTATGGTACATATTCATAACTGCACAAAGTGGAACTATTTTCTTCAGTGGAATGGGGTACTAGATAATAATAGATTCAAGGCTTAAACAGGCGTAACGCGGCGTTCGATCATTATCCAAATTTTTTGACACTTATATAAACGTTTTTAAATCAAAATGCTTAAAATTCTAAACTTTACATATAAAATCAGACGATATGTTCGCAAGCAGACGACAATTTGGTGATGCTTTGGTTAGACGGGTTATGACGTCATATTGGCAGCGAAAGAGATGATTGGCTAATAAACCTCCGTTTGTATTCTATTTTCAGGTGATGGTATGCGTGAGTTCATCATGTGCTCCGCCATGGGCATGCCAAGAATGATCTGTATGTCGAGACTTATGTAGGAAGGTGACAAAGTGACGCCAACAATTACGTCATGACGTCACGTTTACGTCATGTCCCGGTCCTCATCTACTAATATGCGATATTCACAACTCTTTGATACGCGGAAAACCTTGTGAACTCATCAAACACCTGCCGGACACTAAACTTTGGAATTTATGAAAGAACTGGTGCTAAAGTGTTTAAAAGACTTTCCAAGCTTGCGGACACTCCGTCAGTTACGAGTTGTAAATATACTGACATAATTCATTATTTATTTATTTACATTTTTCAAATAAATAAATATTTTGTTTTCCTTACATTCGGCTTGGTTTTAAATATTTCCAAAAAAAAGAAAGATCCATCGATGTATTTCGAGACAATCTGCAACCTAACTCTGTCGTTGCTGAATGTCCCTACAGACTGCCTTGAAAACAGTTTGGTTCCTGATCAGACACCCCGTCACGACGCATCTGGTCAGGACTCAAACTATTTGGGGCGCATATCAATATTAATTTAGATAAAACATTTTTAAAAAAAAAGAAGGTTTTCTTAGATTGCAGATGACACATTTTAGCTAAAGATATTCATCAGCAGACCTTATTTGACGAGAAAAAGGTTAAAACAAGTTGTAGCTCAAAACAATATTACTGGAAGACTTTCCTTTCGTCTTGCTTTGCGATATAACATACATTTGACCCATTACTCCATAGCATGTTTCTAGATTTGAAAACGGGTGACTTCTTAAAACAGGTTAAAAATAAAGCAGAATGCGCCTTGAGGCGCATTCTGCTTTACTTTTAGCCTGCTTTAGCTACCATCTGCCAGAAAATAGAAAATATTTCTTATGGTTCATATTCATGACTGTATAAATTGGAACTAAATTAAAGGCGTAAAAAGCGTATTTATGGGGAAATGGGTTAACGCATATTGAGTGGAGAAACCCTTATTCTTTACAGTTTATACTAAACTAAAAGCAATCGCACTGCAACAAACTGTAGAAGATGACAGAAATATGTCTATCCGAGCTACACATGGCCTTATTTCGTTCCAATCTTTTTGTAACGAAGTTTACTGTTTTAGCATTAATGTGTTTATTGGTAAAGAAATAGGTATTCTCCACCATTTGGGACGTGCTGTAACAGCACTGTACTATATCGCCTTAGATGTTCTTGTTTGGATATCCGAAATTCCTGGCTTCAAAAGTTTGAAAGGGTTTGAGTTGTGTTTGAGATAATTCTCAAGCATTTGAAATGGTTAGAATTGAGTTAAATGCTTGAGATCGATCTCAGATTCAACTCAAACGCTTTATAACCTTTGACCAAGGTGAAAAGATATTTGCGCAACAAATTGCTATTTTATTTTAAAAAAACCTGTAGTGTAGTGTAATTATACTCTGAATAGTTTGAATACATATCACTATTCTTTAACCAATTTGTGCCCATGATCCCATATATGGGACATATGCAAACAGTGTAGACTCTGATCAGACGCCGCAGGATGCGGCGTCTGATTAGAGTCTACAATGTTTGCTGATAGGAATTTCAATATAAAACAAAAGGAAAATGAAAATGTTGACCAGGCATCCCTTTGATAAAAATGGACTAATTCTATATATATTAACAGGGAAATATCCACTATGCACAAATGGGTTAAGTTGACTTTGGGTCAAAAAAGGGTGTCTAACACTAAAATTAATTTGTCAAATATGTTTTGGATTTACAAAAACGTTTAATCTCCAATAACTGATGTTTCTTGAAGCTAAGTTTAACCTTTCAGTCCATAGCCTGTTTCTAGAATTGAAGACATGTATCCTCTTAAAGCATGTTAGAAGTAAAGCAGAATGTGCCTTAGGGTATATTCTGCTTTACTACCAGCCTGATTTAAGCTACCATCTGATTGAATATAGAAAGAAAAAAATCATGCATAATGCGGCGTCTGATCAGAGTCTACACTGTTTGCTGAATGGAATTTCAATATAAAACAAAATGAAAATGAAACAATTGACCAGGCATCCCTTTGATAAAACATGGACTTATCCAATATATAAGCATTGAAGAATCCACTGGGTATAAATGGGTAAAGTAAGGCTTTAACGACAATGACCGGTCCTGTGCAACCGTTATAATGAGTTTTGTTTTTTCGTCTTCAAGATACATCGTTTACATTAATTCTAAGTGTTGGTCTGTCAACCGTTTCGTTTAGTAAATGCATTTGTCATCAAATTAGCTTACAATTTTGTATCCAGATGAGCTACCGAGTAGCTCGACGTCTCTTTTTTTTTTATCTAAACTGTTAAGCAATGATTGTTACAAATTCGTCCATAACATACTTACGGTTAATTGCGTCAATATTTAATATAACCAACTATAAGGTTGGTACTAATACCCAGTTTATAAATGCGTATAATATATTTACTCGTTTCCCAATAGAAGCACCTTTTGACACTTATATGACACTCATAAAAATATTATTTCATGCTTGTATCATGCTCTGATAAAAAGTCGTAATTTTCCCATCCATTCTGACAGGTGCGTGATTAAAGATGCAAGTAGTCACGTGCCCTTTCACTGCCAAATTCATGAGATTTTTACCTTACCACCGTTTCATTGTCGTCTGCTTCAATTTTGTTGTCTGCAATGTCGTTTCAAAGTTAAAAATAAGGAAATATGACTAAAGAAAAGTCAAAACGAGTGTCAAACAGTTTGAATCCTGATCAGACGCCGCATAACCAAACTGTTTGCAACCGCGCTTGTAAATGTCATTGAGAGCGAAATGGTTAAATAATGAACTCAAGCTCAGGGGAATGGGGTAAAGACGCACGATCTATAAACGTCTTCGTCGCTTCTGGCAACTACAGATGACTTTAATAGCAGTTTGGATCCTGATCAGACATTTCGGTATGTCTTCAGTAACATAAAAATTTAATATAGCATTGAAACAATAATTCAGAACACAGTATCGAAACAAACGATAACACGGGGAGGGACGGTTAAAGTAGACACTGTAATTCGGCAATCAAAGGTCGATGGTTTTGCGAAAAGTACACATTTAATCGAGCCAAACATTTTTCTCAAATTTTACAAAATTGAAAAATGATTTATTCAGATACCATCAATAGTCTGCAATGAGGGTTGGTAGGTATGGTTTTGCCTACTCGATCGCAAAGCAAGGTCTATAACATTTACAAATGACATTTGCCCAGCTTAGAGCAGTTTAATAAAACGATTTATTTCATAATGTGTTCTGGCAGACTTTCATTTATTATCCAAGCTTCAGTTATATCAAATTAATTAACAGGTCAATCTTCCGGACAGGCATTTATTTAAATAATTAGCGTTTTTACTGTCGGACGTCGTCCATCCGTATCTGCGCCATAAAGAATCCAGACAAAAGCTTACTCCTTCAATCCTTGTGATGGATTTAGATGCATATTGTTTACAATAATCGAATAAATCAACATATTTTATATATATGCTTGTAAGTTGAACAGATCCGTATTTCAAAGTTAAAACGTGGCCACGTTTTAAATTTAAATGCGGATATGTTCAACTTCCGCGACTTTGAAATGTGTGAAGATGTTCGACTTAGTTCGACTAAATAGCGGCCGAGGTACTGGAGTCCAACAGTAACTTTTTTATTTATGCCCAACCGTGGCAATATTGCCTTTATTTGGCAGGTTTATGATTTGAATTATGAATAAGTTTTCGATGTAAAATGGCTTTACATAATGTATGTGCCTTTTTATGTAACAAACAAGACATATGTATACGTGATTTTTAAATTTATTTTGATTAATGGAAATCATTCCTAAATATATCTTTAAAAGGTAGTTATACTTTTGGCATACATGTACATGTTTTATCCCAAACAAATGTTTGTTTTAATTGCCTTCCTTTATCAAAACCACTTTTGTTTACTTTAGCAAACACACTTTCCGCCAATCAAAGACAACCGATGAACAACTGCAATATGTTCCTCCTTGTTTAATTAGCATACAGCTGAAACCATGACAACCATGCAATGACAAAACTGCAGAAACAATACGCACGGTTTAAAGACCATTTTCGAGATATTTATTGGAAAATACGTTAATCCTTCCAGTTTAAACACAATTACACGTAATCGCAATGTAATAACACATAGAAAATGACAGTTTCATATTAATCTTAGTGACATACACATTGGCGTGAAATTGTAGTCTGATTTGTGGCAAAGCTTACACAGGACATAAATATTGTTTAAAATGAAATACCAGATACAGTTAAAACTCGATTATACGAACTCGCGTTGGTTCGAACATACCCATATTTCAAAGTTAAAACGTGGCTGAGCCACGTTTTAACTTTGAAATACGGATATGTTAGACTTAAGCGAGATCGATTTATCAAAATTCAACTTACGAAATACTGGTAAGATCAATTTAAACGTTTTCGAGATATCGAGTTTCGACTTTAATTTAGCCACTATATATATCTAAAACGTATATAAGTGTTTCTCGGTGCACTTTATCCACAACCCTATAAAAACCTATTTCATAACTAGATTTTTATACAAAAACAGAAGAAGCTAGGTAGGGCTTGCGTTTTTCTGGTGTTGTACTCATTACATTTTAGGCTAGTCGTTGCGGTGGTAATAAATATGTCTACTGGGATCGCTGGCTGACCTGCCTGTGGATAAAACCTAATGACAACATGATTGATGTATGGTACAGCTATAACATGTTCGGGGTGTTTTTTTCGTGCGTTCATGCTTGCGCTGGATAGCCTTAACAGCGAAAAGCTGTCAGGCCACGGGGTTCTATATTTAGATCAAAGCTGCGTCGACATTAATTACCTTTTTACGCATATCTGGTGTGCATTCTTCCGTATTAATTAGTACCCACGCGCCTTTTCAACAAATTGGCCACATTTGTTTGTCCAGCAAAATAAAAACAATTATCTTGTTTACGGGCAATCATATCTTGCGCGTTCCTTTGCTCGTTAACATTGGTCTTGGCTTAAACTCTTACAATCCTTTCAGTGGATTTGGAAAATAAGATTTTCAAAAATGGGGATAGTTGTTAAACTTGTCATCACCCTCTGTCTGATTGCGTGTGTAGTTGTTTGTGTATCTGCGCAGACGATGCCGGCACGTCGATCCACTTTATTTCGCTCGCCAATGTCGATGCTTGCTCTCGGAGGTAAGTTAACTAATGCTGTTGAGCTGCTTGAAGTTTACTTTGCTTATTTACAGCACAGTAAAATCCCCCAAATAGTATCATTTGTTTCAAGAGATAAACGTCGGTTGTCATCGTAACCTTCAAATTTAAAATCGTGACGAAAAAATGAAAATATTGCTATTCTAGTTATAAATAGGTTCTAGTTTTGCATAAATTAAGAATGATCTGCCAGTTGAAGATATTTCTTTAAAGAGAACGATGCATCATTGCATTAAAATATCATGTAATTTCCATCTGTTACTGTAGTTTGCACTAATAGTTGAAAAAAGTGTTAAAACTACTGTAATTAGAAATTCGATTTGAGAATTAACTGACCATCAAGTATATTGCCAATATCTTTAAAAAAAAAAAAAGACAACACAACGCTGCCAGATACAGTGGAGAATACATTATTCTTTCCCGATTAAACGAAACGAAACGCAAAACACTAAAACTTAACAAAAGTGAAACTTTTGGACGATTCTGATAATTCATGTTTATCTAGGTGGCAAACAGTTTGGAGCCTGATCAGACGTCGGGTTACGCGGCGTCTGATCTTGCTCTAAACTGTTTGCAATATAAAGAAAAGTTTTAGCGTAAATGCGTTTATTGGGAAAGAATAACGTTTTCTCCACTGTATCAAATTTAAAGTTACAGTGCTAAAACCAAGCACTAAAACAATTGCCTCTTCAGATCTTTGAAAAAATAATATTGATACCGGTTAAATTAAAATAACATTATTGTACTTTAGTTATTTTTTGAAAAAATAATATTGATAACGGTAGAATTAAAATAATATTATTGTACTTGAGTTAATTTTAAACGAACACTTTAATCATAGGAATGATATAATAGTTCAGATAAGTGGCATCGGTAAAACAGTATCGGCAAAACATATAACATTTCTCAACCATTTTACTCATAGCATGGTACAGGTGACCACTTAAAGCAGATTGAAAGTAAAGCAGATTGTGCCTTAATGCACATTCTGCTTGACTTTCAGCCTGCTTTAGGCTACAATCTACTAGGATATAGAATATTTATCTTATTCTTCATAGACTACTTTTCTTTAGCATGCGTAAAAGGTGTATTTATGGGTTAAATAATAAAACAATTAAAATATAATGATATTGATATGTTCAAAATGATAACTGAAACAAAATAATAACTTTGCAGATATTCAGTATTATCATTAGTATCGCGATTTTAATAATCAACAACTTTATTTACAAACCATTATTATCATATTTCTATTGATACTGCTAATTCTGTTACAACTATTTATTGTTTTAATACATGTACTTCTTAAACCGCAACTGATCTAGATGCTAGTACTACTTCTGCTTTTAAAATTACTACCACTACATTAGGTGAGAAGAATTATAATAGAATTAATATTTTTTCATTATTATTATTATCAATTTTATTATCATTATATAATTTCATGCGTTATCATTATTATTATTTTATTTTATTATTATTTTATTTATTTTTACACCAAAATCTCACATATTTAGCGGAGTATACTTTTCGCTAATGCTAAAGAACAACTTTCAAAATTTCCCGTTTGAACAATAATTCTAAACTCAACCTAATTATAAATAAAGATGAAGAAAAATAACAGCCTTTGGAAAATGGTGACGATATTTGATATCATTGAGCCCTAGTGACTTATATATGCGTCCTCTAACAAAAGTGTACCTCTGAAGAGTACACTTGTCTAATGCAAACAGTGAAGTCCCTGATTAGAGGGCTCCTGCAGGATCCCTCTAATCAGGGATTTCACTGTTTGTCATTTTGTAATATATTATAAAAACAACCCTAAATATTCTTAAATGGAACGTTTCTTTATTGTAAACTGGAATTTTCCATTGGAAGTTTCAGGGGATAATGAGATAGTCTGAGTGGCTAACAGTTTGAAGCCTGATCAGACTTTGGGTAATGTGTCTTAAAAACTAAAATTAGACTATGATGTAAAGAGTTAAAGGAAGAGATTGATGAAATGAATATAGAGAGAGTAAAGCAGAGAGATGAAACAGGACATGTATATGCGTTATTGTCATCTTGCTTTAAGCTACAGACTCAGTGATTCTTATTTTGGCCGAACGTCTGAGATGTATTTTACTCATTATTTCCTGAAACTTCCAATTGACAAAATCAGTTTGCAACAAAGGCTGGTCCATTTTATGCAATTGAGGGTTGTGTTTTTTTGTGTGTGTGTGTGTGTGTTGTTGTTTTTTTTATAATATATTGCAAAATGACAAACAGTGAAGTCCCTGATAGGAGCCCTCTAATCAGGGACTTCACTGTTTGCATTAGACAAATATTCCCTTCACAGGTACATTTGGTAGAGGACGCATATGCGTCACAAGGGCTCAATGAGTTAATAGAGCTTTTTTTAATGCTTTATAGTAAAAACCTATTAATCCATCAATCCATCATTAAACCAGAAAAAGGAAGAAATTGATATTTCCAAAATGCACGCGTCTGTAGTTAAAAAGCTCTGTCCTCTTTCAATCAGTTTTAGGCCTGATCAGAGAACGAATAACCCGGTGTTTGATCAGCATCCATACTATTTTTCATTCACGTTTTGATCAAATTGATAATATTTTAAAGACTCTGTCATTTTTCTACTTGTCTACATGTTAAATTGTCTTCAACGTTTGGAATAAGCTTTTCACTATGTTGTTTTATACTACTTTTGCCTTACATTTGCACATTAAATTTACATATGAACTGACTTACACAGTACAACAGAATACGTTAGGGAAGGACCGTAACTAATGTTTTTGGAACTTGTGGCCAAACACCATTTCCATGTTGAAAGTTTGGAAATAGATTACGTTTAAGCTGTAAACCGGAATACATTTTAGGGTTTACGTATTAATAACAATATAGCAAAACAATGCAATGGAATAAGAGTACAATGCCCTCTCTCTACAACAACACCTAATAGGAGACAGTGATTGCGGGTGGCATTTTGAGGGGCTTATTATAGGGAGAGAAATTTGCTTAAATTTGCAAACAGCTTGAATCCAGATCAGACGCCGCGTTACGCGGCGTCTGATCTGGATTCAATCTGTTTGTTACTGATCATTATATTTATTCTAACAAAGTATCCACTTATATATAACTTTGAAGAAAAACAGCAGACGATATTGCAGCAGTAAAATCGTTAGCTATAAATATATTGTTTAGGGAACTGCGACACGGGTCGTTGTAAGGAGTGAGTCGTTGGTGGGAGTGTTGTAGGGAGGACACACTGTATTAGTAACACTATAACAAAATAATGCAATTGAAAAAAGGTTATACTTTTTATGTTCTTGTGTATATACAGTGGAGAATGTGTTATTCTTTCCCAATAAACGCGTTTACGCTAAAACTATTATTTGCAGTGCAAACAGTTTGGAGCCAGATCAGACGCCGGGCAACCCGGCGTCTGATCAGGCTCCAAACTGTTTGCCACCAAGATAAACATGAAATATCAGAATTGTCCAAAAGTTGTTCTTTTCTACGTTTTAGTGTTTTGCGTTTGCGTACGGGTTTGCGTTTAAACGGGAAAGAATAACAGATTCTCCACTGTATGTATATTTAACCCATTTGTGCACAGTGTCCTATAAAAGAGGTATAGACAAACACCGGTGTCTGATCATAGTCTACACTGTTTGCTGATGGGAATTTCAATATAAAACAAAACGAAAATAAAAGACCTAGTTACCCTAAAAAATGGACTAATTCAATATATAAGCATAAAAGAATCCACTGAGCGCAATAGGGTAAACATTAGGAAATACGCTTTTGATGTAGACGACAATTTTGCAAACGAGAAGCTAAGTATTGGGTAATGTTTACTTTAAATGTTTTACACACCTTTCCATTAAATGTTACTTTTGATTAAGTGATAGTACACTGTTTTTACCTGTTTTCAAACTAGAACCCATATGCCAATTGCAAACAATATAGTGACAGATGAAACTCCAAATAAGCTGTTTGCATCTCTCAGATGAAAAGATATTGCATACAATTTAAAAAAGAGGCAGATTCTACAATTTATTGTATTGCGTTCGAATTTAGTTACATTAAGACGGGAAAGAAATGCACATTGACTAACATTCATTTGCTAACAAAGAGGTTTAGAATGTGTTTTTTCTCAAGACGTCGTGCATTCTCCATACACCATTTGCAGGGCTGCCATAAGTTGGCATGAACAATTCTAAGATTTCCAAATTTGCATTTTCAAGTGCGATTTTACGAATCGTACCTTTACCACATAGCCTGTTTCTAATTTTTGTTGACATGTGACTACTTAAGCAGGCTGTAAGTAAAGCAGAATGCGCCTTAAAAAAAACCTTTAAGTTACAATGTACCAGAAAAAATCCGAATATTTAGGAAAATTCCGGAGAAATGGCAGCCCTGCATTTGCAAAAACCAATTGCGATTTATATGTTTACAGAACAACATTCATATGAACGATACTGTTTTGTCAGCTGTATTCGTATATACAGGAGTGAACATATTCAACCCTACCGACGAGTATACTAGTCATCGATACACAGTGTATTGTGTAACTACAGTGGAGAATCTGTTATTCTTTCCCGTTTAAACGCAAACGTACGCAAACGCATAGCACTAAAACGTAGAAAATGTCAATTTTTTAGATATTTTTCACAATTCATGTTTATCTTGGTGGCAAACAGTTTGGAGTCTGATCTGGCTCCAAACTGTTTGCAGTGGAAATAAACGTTTTAGCGTAAACGCGTTTATTGGGAAAGAATAACACATTCTCTACTGTATGAAGAGTACACTAATCCAATGCAAAATATGTAAATACTGATCAAACAACTTGAGCCCTCTGATCAGAGTCTGTACTTTTTGTCATTTTGCTATATACAGTGTTCCCTCTCTACAACGGCCCTCCCAACAACGACTCCCTCCTTACAACGACTCTTGTCACAGTTCCCTAAACTGGACAATTATGTCCAACCTGTTCACGACTGCAATGTCGTCTGCTTAAAATTGCCGTCTGCTAAATTTCTCAAAGTAACATAATTGACATTTTGACAGTTAATGAGGAGTGACACACAGCTTGAATCCAGATCAGACGCCGCGTTACGCGGCGTCTGATCTGGATTCAAGCTGTTTGCAAATGTAAGTCAATTTCCCTCCCTATATCGACTCCCTCCGAACAACGCACACAATCTTTGTCTCCCGTTGGGTGTCGTTGTAGAGAGGGAGCGCTGTACATGTATTGTTTTAAATCATTCGCAAATAGTAAAAACGGACTAGATTTAACCCATTTAAGCTTAGTTTCTACTAAAGGGGACATTGACAAACAGTGTAGACCCTGATGAGACACCGCGTTGCGCTATATAAATCTAATGTCTACTGAAAGGGACATCGGAAAACAGTATAGACCCTGATAAGACGCCACAATACGCGGCGTCTTATCAGGGTCTACACTGTTTGCTTAATATCATATGAAATATTCTGCTATATGGACAAACCGCTGCAATGTCTTTCGGTCATTTTTGTGTGTCTACAATGAAATCTTCCAGACAATATACATGAAGAGTTCATTGGAATATTCAGGCATAAATGGGTTGATACAAATTTGATGTTCGTATCATATCATACCCTATCCTTTCATATATTATACCTTATCAAAAAATATCATATCATATCACAGAATAGCATAACACAACATAGCATAACATAGCATAGCATTGTATAGCATAGCAAAGCATAACATAACACAGAATATCATTATATCATATCGTATCATATCACTGTACATACAAATTCAATCCACCAATACTGTTTATATAAAATCGTGCACATTGAGTGCTGAATGTGTATTTCTTGTTTGAACGTAAATAAATGCAAACACAATACACTTAAATGTAGAAAATGACTATTCCGTTAAACTCTAACATTAGAACAATGTACCTTCCCCAGGTACACTTTTGGTAAAGGACGCATACATGCGTCACTGGGGCTCAATGCATTAACAAGGCATAAACAAGGTTATAGACAATATATCACGTATTACAGTGAAGCTCATGTATAACGAAATTGCGGATATAACGATATATTGAATACAACGTTCCCTCCCTACAACGGCCCTCCCAACAAATACTCCCTCCAACAACGACCATTGCCACTGTTCCCTAAACAATGTAACTGTGTCCAACCTTTTCACGGCTGCAGTATAATCTAATTAAAAAAAAATTCTGCCTGTTGTATCGCAAATTTATTTATTATACATTTTGACAGAAAAAACTTAATGATGAGTGGCAAACAGCTTGAATCTAGATCAGACGCCGCGTTACGCGGCGTCTGATCTGGAGTAAAGCTGTTTGAAAATGTAAGTCAATTTCCCTCCCTACAACGACCCCTCTGTTTAACGAAACTTTTGACATAACAAAACAAAATGTATTCCCTATAGTTACTTAACATATACATTTAGTAAAAATGAAATTGGGTCAAAGGTTATAAAGCTTTTCAGTTGTTTTGAGATCGTTCTCAAGCCTTTGATTGGTCAAAAGCTCAACTCTGACAAATCAACTGCTTGAGAACGATCTCAGACTCAACTCAACCCAAACCCTTTGTAACCTTTTGCCTGTTGCCTGATATAACAAAATATTGTGACATTTGCAATTAGTCTTCTTCGCTACCCTACCCAGCATCAGTTAAACAGCGCTCCCTTTCTTCAACGACACCCATTGGGAGACAAAACAAGTGTGCGTTATTCGGAGGAAGTCGTTATAGGGAGGGAATTCGGCTAACATTTGCAAACAGTTTGAATCAAGATCAGACGCAGCGTAACGCGGCGTCTGATCTGGATTCAAGCTGTTTATCAGTCGTCATTATGTTTTTTCTCTCAAAAAGTCAAATACGTAACTTTGAGAAACACAACAGACGGCACATTTAAGCAAACGGTATTGCAGTCATGAAAAAACTGGATGTAAATACCTTGTTTATGGAACAGCGGCAATGGTCGTTGTAAGGAGGGAGTCTTTGTTTGGAGGGCCGTTGTAGGGTGGGAGCGCTGTAATTCTAAGAGATGTGTCATTGTTTATTGTAGCTGCAGGTGGCAACGACGCTTTCAGGGACTATGCAATGCTGCGGATGTGTGGTACATATGGATGGATGTACTGTATGATGTTATTCCAATAATAAACCAATGGAATTGCAGAGCAACGATACCGGACCCCGATGACGTTCTTCTTCCATCAACTATAATCACTCATCCATTAAGAACTCTTGAAGTAAACGCGTGGACACGGACTTCTAATGTATTGTTTATAAAGCATAGCGACGTCTTTTGTATATAATTATGATTAGCCTTAGCAACTCTATCTGCCTTCTGCACGCTGCATGCAAATAACTGGTGCAAACAGTTTTGATGCAGATGAGACGCCGAGTAACTCGGCGTCTCATCTGCATTCAAACTGTTTGACACTCGGATGATGCTTTTTTTTTTTAAATAAGATGCGAGTAAATCAAGTTTAATAATTATAGCAGACGAGAAAAAGTTGCAGACGGCGTGCAGAATGTTAGATAGAAATAATCCAAATGCAATTAACTTTTATCATGACTGACATATTTTCTATGAACGGTTGGTCGTATTGAGCAAGTATCGATGCAGATAAACTCGTATGTTTAAGGACAACATTGTTAGTGTTTCAAACCGTTTGGATACAAATAAGACGCCGAGTAACTTGGAGTCTCATCTTGACTGTATATTACTGTATACACAAATTAGTTATCACAAATTGTTTTTGATTTTTCTAAACACTTGCAAATTTCAGAATAGATCTATAACGGTGTTGTGAACAATGAATTTCATCTTCCAATACTTATTGTATTGCTATTTACATAACGTCAAAAAGCAAGTAGTTTTATCACGGAATTTGAAGCTAATAGCCAAGGCAATATCGTCAATGTGGGGTTGCTGCTGCTCGATTGTCTAGAAATCTTCATGAAATCTCTTTATTATCTACGTGTATTTTATTACCTTTTACTATATTCTTCATTTTATTTGTTAAATCGTACACAAACTACCACCATATCATTGTTTATTTTGTAATTGTTTTGTTTGTAACTCATTATAAACTACATCTCTAATAATCTTTTCTACTTATATTTGAGTTTTTTATGCTTGAATAATTAAATAGAAATAACGCATTGTTTCTTATGAAAGAATAACTGATTGTAACTGTTGGTGAACTTACAAAATCATTATGTTGCGCTGGAAACAAATTACGAGCATTTTTGTCAGATGCCCGTGGCCAATGAAAGCGCTACATAACAGATGGATTGAATTAACGAAACGTTTCCATTTTTGTTTCGTATTTATTATATTTTCCTTTATCTAAATAAAGAACATAATTAACATTTTCTCCTCAAATATAAAACAAGCCTTGTCAGTTTTTGTTCCTTGAGAAACCATCGGTGTAAATATAATTAGTATGAACTTGGTTTGTCTTTCTTTTCGCCCCCAGGTGTCGTCATTAATTGTATGTTTGACTGACATATATTCATAATACTGACACCTAGATTTGCCTACGTTCTGATGTGTGGTAGCCAGTGTTTTATACTACCCATTCCCAAACAATATCTGTCACTGTGTACGGTTTATGACCATATAACCTCAAACCTAACACTGTAAAAATCGGTTGCGAAATCTACGACACATGCTCAATAAATGAAATAATGCTATATGCCCACTCTACCGGCATTTCTGCAAACGTTATATGGACAAAGGTATTCGCTTTGCTCCAGTTCATTTAGACTTTGACTTTGATAAAAATTAGTACATAACTGATCTCCATTAATATTCATTTTTATGTAAGGGATAACACCAAGACCAAATGATTTATGAGTACGTGTTTTGATTTTAACCCTTTCTCTGCCATAATGGTATCATAATCCGTCCAATATCGTCACTTCCATCTAATCGTCTGTTTTTACTTAAGAATGGAATTTTATGCGTTTTTGATATTGAAAAAGAAACATTGATATTAGTAGTAAACAGTTTTGATCTTGATCAAGACTGTTTGAAAATTACATTGTAGACAGCCTTGGGTTAAGGAAGGTTTTTGTTTTGGAAAGTGGGCGTTTAATTGTTTTTATTATACAATGTATAAGATATATACAGCGTCTCGTTGTAAGTGTCCCCCTCAGAATGGTGACCCCGGGATATTTTTCGACGTAAAAAGTTGACCTCCCATTATTTTAAGTCCAAAGGATAGTTTTCTTTGTTGAAAAATGGCCTCCGGGGTAACTTTTTAGAGGGGTGACACTTTTAGTCATTACAGCAGCGCCAAAGTAAGCTAGATATCGACTTTATCCAACCCATTAATGCTAGGATATTGCCATGAATTCTCCTGCCCAGTGTTCATTACCGCGAACTCTACAGAACCTCTCGCCACAGTCCGCTCGCCTCAAGGCGCACAAAGGAGGAGTGACCATAGAGAACGACAAAAGCATGCAATGTTGAACGCAAGTGAACCTTTAGGCGCCCTAAGACGAGTGGGCCGTGGCGAGAGGTTCTGTTGAGTTCGCGGTAATGAACGCAGGGCAGCTGTGTTTGCTGAAAGATCTTATTAATGATATAGAATGGTGATCTTAAGACACCGCAGTTTTCGCAAACAGCTTAACATTCTAAATGAAACATAAAGGAATACCTATCCTTTACACGGCGTCTCACCAGAGTATACACTCATTTCCCATGCCCTCTTTATTAGACGCTATTTTACCCCTCTCATCGCCATGAACGACTAAAGTAGACATCATTAACAGTTTGGAACCTGATTAGATGCCACGTAATCCACGCCGTATCAATATATATTCAGTACAAGATATACGGTATATATACAGTGGAGAATCTGTTATTCTTTCCCGATAAACGCGTTTACGCTAAAACTATTTTTTCTTTTACAAACAGTTTGGAGCCAGATCAGACGCCGGGTAACCCGGCGTCTGATCAGGCTCCAAACTGTTTGTCACCAAGATAAACATGAAATATCAGAATTGTCCAAAAGTTGTTCTTTTCTACGTTTTAGTGTTTTGCGTTTGCGTACGTTTGCGTTTAAACGGGAAAGAATAACAGATTCTCCACTGTACCTATCCTTTACACGGCGTCTCATCAGAGTTTACACTCATTTCCCATGCCCTCTTTATTAGACGCTATTTTACCCCTTTCATCGCCATGAACGACTAAAGTAGACATCATTAACAGTTTGGAACCTGATTAGATGCCACGTAATCCACGCCGTATCAATATATATTCAGTACAAGATATACGGTATATATACAGTGGAGAATCTGTTATTCTTTCCCGATAAACGCGTTTACGCTAAAACTATTTTTTCTTTTACAAACAGTTTGGAGCCAGATCAGACGCCGGGTAACCCGGCGTCTGATCAGGCTCCAAACTGTTTGCCACCAAGATAAACATGAAATATCAGAATTGTCCAAAAGTTGTTCTTTTCTACGTTTTAGTGTTTTGCGTTTGCGTACGTTTGCGTTTAAACGGGAAAGAATAACAGATTCTCCACTGTACCTATCCTTTACACGGCGTCTCATCAGAGTTTACACTCATTTCCCATGCCCTCTTTATTAGACGCTATTTTACCCCTTTCATCGCCATGAACGACTAAAGTAGACATCATTAACAGTTTGGAACCTGATTAGATGCCACGTAATCCACGCCGTATCAATATATATTCAGTACAAGATATACGGTATATATACAGTGGAGAATCTGTTATTCTTTCCCGATAAACGCGTTTACGCTAAAACTATTTTTTCTTTTACAAACAGTTTGGAGCCAGATCAGACGCCGGGTAACCCGGCGTCTGATCAGGCTCCAAACTGTTTGCCACCAAGATAAACATGAAATATCAGAATTATCCAAAAGTTGTTCTTTTCTACGTTTTAGTGTTTTGCGTTTGCGTACGTTTGCGTTTAAACGGGAAAGAATAACAGATTCTCCACTGTATATATATTTATCACATAATTTGCGGTCTGGGAGTTGCATAAAGCGATTGTATAAATATCGTAATCCACTAGTGGAATATCGTTTTTTGGGCTCCGGCCTAACTTGTTCGTCCATAAGCGCTGCATGTAGCGGGGTGCCAAATGACGTCATTTACTATGACGTTAACGTAAACAACGTAACGTTTGGCGGAAAATCTATATAGCGTAGGGTCTACAAACTACGGCTTCAAATCAATTTAATAGGTGCTTGAACTTGTAATGTGATAAATAGAATATCACATTCGTGTTCATTATTTATCATTTTTAATAAACTCGTTGACTAAAATGAATATGACGCTCGCCAAGGCTCGCGTCATATTATTTTAGTAAACTCGTTTATTAAAAATGATAAATAATGAACACTTATACAATATCCTCTATATATATAATTTGGTATAACATTGAATTTTTCAAATTTAGCATCCACTTCTCACCAATGCGGTCCTGGGGTTCGTTTCATAAAGCTTCGTACGACAAATAATGTCGTAAGTCAGATTATAAAAGTTTCAATTTTTACTTATTTCTCCATTTTAGCCTGTCTTGTGACATCTCTTTGGAATCGTAGTGAAAAGACAATTCCAAAATGATGTCACAAGACAGAGTTAGTTAGAGAAATCAGAAAATAAATGTATTTTAAAGTTTTGACCTACGACCGTTTTTGTCGTACGAAGATTTATTAAACGGGCCAAAGAGCTTAATCCCGAGCCGGGGCAGTATGTGGAGGGTGCAGTTGTCGCCCTTCCGCACACGTGCACACTCTGGTATCCTCCCACAACATGGACCAACATATGCCACCATTCCAACCATCGAGAAGTTATAATAACTTATTCCGAAATCGATGTAAAATTAAAGTGAAAAAAACACCTCCAGTGCCTTACCCCAAGTATACTATCATTTTGCAAACAACTTTGATCCTGATCAGAATCTAAACTGTTTGACACTCATGTAAATATTTCTTAAGTCAAAAAACCTAATATTTAAATTTGAGAAATAAAAGCAGACCACATTTTTAAATAGATGGCGTCATGGCAGCGAAAGGGGCAAACGACTTTTAGGATTCTAGGAATGCAGACAGTTCTCTCTTATTACTGAACTTATCAGCGTACAGTGGAGAATCTGTTATTCTTTCCCGTTTAAACGCAAACGTACGCAAACGCACAGCGCTAAAACGTATAAAAGAACAACTTTTGGACAATTCTGATATTTCATGTTTATCTTGGTGGCAAACAGTTTGGAGCCTGATCAGACGCCGGGTTACCCGGCGTCTGATCTGGCTCCAGACTGTTTGTATTGTAAATGATAGTTTTAGCGTAAACGCGTTCATTGGGAAAGAATAACACATTCTCCACTGTATATAGCATCAGTCATTTTTATGCATTCTTTTATTGATACATGTACATCCTGGAAATATAATGTACAGTGAAAACCCCTCTAAACCGGACATGTCAGGGGACAACATAAATTTCCAGTTTATAGGGATTTCCAGTTTAGAGGGATTTAAACTCATAACCCCATAGCCTGTTTCTAGTTTTAGCGTAAACGCGTTTATTGGGAAAGAATAACACATTCTCCACTGTACACATATCAATATTCGATATTGTATAAATATCACTGCTGAATGCGATGTTAAGGTAAACCTATTCAACATTCCTTAATCATTTGAACTCTAGCCACGCATATACAAGCCATTTAAAATCAGTGAACATGTGGAGAGCACACTTGTTCTATGCAAACGGCGAAGAACAAGATCAATGGGCTCCTAAAGGACCAGGGGCCCGTATCATAAAACTTCGTACGACAAATGGTATCGTAAGTCAGATTATAAAAGTCTCAATTATTATTTATTTCTCTTTCTTATCTCCATCTCTTTGGAATCGTCTTTTTCAAAATGATTCAAAAGAGATGGCACAAACCAAAATGAGAGATAGTGAATCTAACACCACCGTGAGTGTCAGCTAAGAATATCCCACCCGAGTTTTGAAGATATTTTTGGAACACGAGGCTTTGCCGAGTGTTCCAAAAATATCTTCAAACGAGGGTGGGATATTCATCTGATACTCAACTGTGGTGTTAGATTTATTTTCTCACCTCGTCAACCCTAAAAACGCGATTAACTTGCTATACAGTGGCGAGTTGTATTTTAAGGCGCTAATGCATGCATGACGACGTCATGACGACGTCAAAACAACGGCAATAACAACCAATCATAAGATAGTTCCATTAGTTCGGCTTGTCTGTCCGGACAGATAAGGTTTTCTCCCATTTTCGCCGATTTGGGATAGAGATATTCCCCATGTGGAATGACTCTATCCTCCATACCACGTGACGTATTTTACTGTTTTCCCAGCTTTATAACAAGCGCTGCATGACGCGGGTAACTCAATGACGTCATTTCTTATGACGTTACTATAAACAACGTCGTGTTTGGCGGACAAAAGTGTAGAGAAACTGCAATTATTTCGTTATTTATGTCATGTTTTAACGTTTTAAATGGGAGAAAAAAAATCCACCATTCGTTTGGTTGATGTAGGATAGGAACTTTCTCCCCCTCGGGGGAGAAAATTCCTATCCTACATCACCACTCATGGTTGCTTCTTATAATCTCACATCCCCTTTATTTCGGGATACCTCTGTCCGAGAGGTAAGAAAATTGTGTATTTCCTCGGAGATATCAATGAAAATGCCAGAAAGGGGCAAGAACTCATGCAAATCCATTTCCCTCCAATCGTCTATATTTCAGTGTTGAGTATCTGTAAGAACATGATTAAACCAAAGGGCAAAAACTCGCGCAGGTTCAAAACATCACATTTGCTTGTAAATATCAACACAATATTATTAATATATAAAACTGGTATTTTCTAATATTTCGATCTCTAAGGGCCTTTGTCATAGAAAAAGGCCCTTAGAGATCGAAATATTAGAAAAGAGCATTTTTTTATATTATGATACTATTTAATTCCCTATCTGGAATATTGTTATATTTATTGATTAATACAATATGCAAGACATTTATGCACTTCAGTGAAGTAGTAGTATTGAAAATTGGTTTGTTTGTTTGTAACAAAATATGTAATCCACATGAAATAAAGTCGTTATTATTATTATTATTAGTATTAGTAGTAGTAGTAGTACATCATTATTACCTCCAATGATTGAGAGCTACATAATAATACAAACAGTGATAGCATAACATGGATTGACAGAAGTAATATAATCGCAAACAGTTTGAAGCCAGATCAAACGGGGAAGAATAACGTGTCCCCCACTGTATAATAATCAGACGAACGAATATGATTACAGAGCAATTGTAATACATGTATACACCAATATGTTATACAGCGTTCCCTCTCTACAACGACACCCATTGGGAGACAAACAATGTGTGCGTTGTTTGGAGGGATCCGTTATACGGAGGGAAAATGGCTTACATTTGCAAACAGCTTGAATCCAGACCAGACGCCGCTTAACGCGGGGTCTGATCTGGATTCAAGCTGTTTGTAACTCGTCATTAATTTTTTTTTCTGTCAAAATGTCCATTATGTTACTTTGAGAAAAGCAGCAGACGACAATTTTTAACAGACGACATTGCCGCCGTGAAAAGGTTGGACATAGTTGTCGTGTAAGGGGGAATAGCGACAAGGGTCGTTGTAAGGAGGGAGTCGTTGTTTAGAGGGGGTAGTACTGTAATTACAACTCAACATATTCACATTAACCCTTTCACCGCCAAATTATTTTTGAGATTTTTACCCCTACACCGTTATTGTGTCGTCTGCTTCATTATTAGTATCTGCAATATCATTTCAAAGTTAGAATTAAGAGAGTATGACCTAAGGAATGTCGAAACGGGTGTCAAACAGTTTTGATCCTGATCAGACGCCGCATAACGCGGCGTCTGATCAGGATCAAAACTGTTTGCAAATTCGACTTTAGGCGAATCCGGCGGTGAAAGGGTTAAGTATGACGTCATAACACATCCAACACAATCTCTGCCAAAGCCATATCGTTTGCTGAAAAGTATAATCTAATAGATCTACATTAATATTTTTAGCGTTTAGAATGCGTTGGTTCAGATGTAAGACATATTTATATGAGTTTCAAACAATTTGGTCCTGATCAGACGCCGCGTAACGCAGCGACAGATTGACCAGGATCCAAATTGTTTGCAAAAACCCAGTATAGTTTGAATTAAGATCAGTTACTTGCTGTTTGATCGGGATATACATTGTTTGCTTCTGTAATTCAAGTGGAAGAAAAAGTCTAAAAGAGATGAGGGCAAATGTCTTTTTGCATCTGCCAATTTCACTTATAGATGTTGTGTGTTTCACCTGCGTCTGCATTATTGGCTAT
Organism: Gari tellinella; assembly: GCA_922989275.2. Classification (NCBI taxonomy): domain Eukaryota; kingdom Metazoa; phylum Mollusca; class Bivalvia; order Cardiida; family Psammobiidae; genus Gari; species Gari tellinella. The sequence continues at coordinate 24,913,500 of OV277870.1, forward strand.
GATACATGCATACAGTTGTCCCAAATACACTGGCATATTAAGTGTTTCCGCTATTACAGAACTACTTACTGGCAATGTATCCCTTTAATATGCAAATACAACAAAGTGTTCACAAAAATGTCTAGGTATGTATAGGTTCATCTATACCCCTTTACCCAATTGCCTATTTCTAGTATTGAAAATAAGGGACCACTTAAAGTAGGTTGAAAGTAATGCAGAAGGCGCCTTAAGGCGATTTCTGCTTTACTTTCAGCCTGGTTAAAGCTACCATCTGCTAATATGTAGACATTATATCTTATGGCGCATGTTTAAAACTGTTTAAATAGGAACTATTTTGTTCAGCGGAGGAATAAATTAAATACGCTAAAAGTCGCTTCTATGTGGGAAAGGGATACTATGTGTTTCTATCTCATGTAATAAAGACATTTGAATGATCTTTTAGTCTTAATTTTGTTTTAATCAACAACAAAGTACTTAACGACCACTCATTGTTGACTGCAAGATATGAATTGTTTCCGATAGAAATAATAGCTTTAACGCGTTTATTTGGAAAGAATAACGCCTTCTCCTCATTCTTGTATTTAATGCATCCTACAAAAGGGAAATAGGCAAACAGTGTAAACTCTGATCAGACGCCGCATTATAGGAATTTCAATATCATGCAAAACGAAGATGAAAATTTAAACCAGGCACCCATGTGCTACTCAGATTAAAACCATTGTTAACCTTTCTAAAAGTAAATTTCCCCAGTTTAGTGCATTGCGTTTTTAAAAACGGAAAAGAATAATGTATCCTCTACCGTATATTACCACGGAGTAATTAGAGCGAGCTCTAATTACTCCGTGACATTACGCACAAAAATTACAGCTATCCGTATCTCTGACTGGATGTAGGGAAAACTCATCCCTTTTAAAGTTTTAGAATGTTCCAATCTAAACATAACTTGGACAGGTCAGAAGAAAACACTAATGTAGACAAAGCACAGGTTTCAACAGCACACAAATATCTACACCACTGTTATCTATAAATATAAAAAAGTATAAACCGTAAAACGACATTTTTCTGATTAAAATTAAATCACCCTCCCCCAACATTTTGTTTTCTTCGAACATCTTTTAGACGGAATGCGAGTTAGTACTATGTGTTTGTGTTAAGTTTTCGTGAAAGGTGGTGGTGGGGGGATAATAACACGCAACGGGCATCTGGATGTTATAGGCGAATTCGTGACAGGTTACACTCAATTTCTGCGCCAACGGAAAGCATCTCGCCACTTACTGTTTATTTGAAGTATGATATAGGTGTTCGGGAATCTCTCAATCAGTCGAACACAACTTGCTATATAAATAGTAAAACCTCTCTATTTTGACCTCTAAATGAAGGCTAAGTGAGTTTTTAAAGACAGGTGACAGCTTAAGAAAGTTGACAGTGAAAAAGAAAGCTATTTTTACTGTCACTTTGCTTTAAGCAATCAAACTATTGTAAAATCCTAATAATTAACATAATTAAGTGGTCGTATTACAGACGTTTTATTATTACTCAGAACAAACATACATGTATTTAAAAAATAAAGCTTTAAACGAAGTATGTATGTTTGATTTAAGCAAGCTTTGAGAATCGAACGCAGAAATAAAGCAGACCATTTTGGGAATGAGTTGGAACTGGAAGAATCCGACGACCATATGTCAGACTTCTATCCATTGATGCACTGTCCCCTTAAAGGAATGGTGCAAAGGAAAAGAAACTGAGTGACTTACAGGTATAACCAAGCACTCAAAGAAGCCGAGTGACTTACAGAAATAGCCAAGCACTCAAAAAAGCCGAGTGACTTACAGACATAGTCAGGCACTCGATTGCTGCTCTTGTAAAAGAGCAGCAAACGCACAGTCTAATTCACCCCGTCGGTGCAAGACCGGTGCATACAAATACAAAGGACACCAAAGGCGTTAGTGATTACCCTTACGGGAATCTATTCAAAGAACGCAAGTATTGCACTTTTCAATGAAATTGTCAGAAGGGAAATTTATGACATCTTAAATAAAACATTTCTAACATTCAGCAAGTTAAAATAAATTCTGAAAGTAGTACAAAAAGCTTTTAAATTCACATGGTTACGTGGAAATATATCATAATAATTAATTCTTCATTCAATCTTATACTAGCTGTGCTATCTGAATTAGTTTTAATGAAAATTATAAAACGTACATCATTCGTTTTGTACTCCGTATCGCCACTGGTCCTAGATTAGCATATGAATAAAAGGTGTTAGGATCCCAGCACCCAGCTCATACATGTACCACTGTTCTACTTAAGTGCTGATAGCTCAGTCGGTAGTGTGGTTGACTAACAATCAAAAGGTCATAGGTTCGAGTCTAATTTTAATCAATTTTTTTTTCCTTTTTTTTTTTTTTTTTTTAAAGTCCAATTGTATTGACTTGTTGGTAAATAACGCAGATAAAGGATATGTGAATGTGCATGCTGAATATAAATGGACGATGATTTGGTGGTGACTGTACTAGTCAATGACGTAGCAATGACGTAAGATGCCCAACTCTCTACAATGAAACCCAATGGGAGACACATATTATGTATGCTGTTCAGAGGGAGTTGTTTTAGGGAGGGAAATTAAGACTTGGTTTATATTTGCAAAACAGCTTTAATCAAGATAATACGCCGCGTGAAGCGGCGTCTGATCTGGAATCAAGCTGTTTGTTACTCGTCATAATATTTCTTCTGCCAAATTGTCAACTTATATGTAACTTTGAGAAAAACGGCAGACGAAAATTTAAACAGGTGATAGGTCTACCGTAACTGCCGCAAAAAATACAGAATCTGTTTAATATATACATATCTTCGACATTCCGCTTTTCCTGGCCTATCATATTGTTTCGGTCAAAATCAGTGAATTATATCCTCTCTTATCATTCCATCAACCGAAGTCCTTCGTCGTAAAATAAAATGGAAGGTGTTGACTGAAGAGGTGCGCTTCTGGTGGCTCCAAAAGCAGTGTGAGAGGTTCCAAAAGGTTAATTGGTTGTTGAAAGATATTTTTGAACGTCGATGGTTTTAGTACCTACTATACAATGTATTTAGGAAGTCAGATTAGGGTGAAGGCCATTCATGCTCCTGAATGAGATCGTCACTCCACTCCCAACTATTTACATTCACCCAATTCAATTACATTGGACAAAGTGCCCTACCGCATTACAGAGTTATCCCAATTTTCATCACGAGTTAACTCCCCTGATAAGGAAAAGGTTGTTTCCGGTTTAGTTAACACATCATTGAGACGGTGTCGATAACGGTCATAAACGATTCGGAAAAGAATAGATCGAATGCGGTTTATTAGTTTGATACCTATATCTATATGCAGTCAAGCTCCCGTGTATCCCTATGTATTTTAATGTATTAATTTTGTTTAATGTCAAATGCGACGGTTATTTATTTCATCGTTTTTAGCAAACCGAAAGTAGCACTGATCATACTTTTTCTACATAACAAAGAAGCTGACTTTTAACATACTTAACAGACACGGGTTTTCACCTCGGTAAAAGAACGTTAACATGGATTAAAAGTAGATCCTGATCAGATGGTTACTATATAGGAACAGTCTCTATAATCAATGACTGTCCTCTCTGGTTCTTAAATGACATTATAGGTCTATAAATGCTGCCTATTACAGGTGAAAAAGGGGAAATTTATTAAGACATTACCGGTATTAAACATAAACTTTGTATTATTCAGTTATTAATAATGACATGAATATTCATTAGGCAAAGGGTTAAACTGATCTTTTAAAATATGTTGAATGGTAAACAGTTTCTTCAAAAATGTATATTTTGTTTGTTCATTATATACCAGCAGATTTTAGTTGACAGAAATTTCATAGAAATAGTTCAGCCTGTCATGCTCATAGCGCACATGGATTTCACCTCTCAAGGCTTCTAATCAGGGGCCATAAAGCGCAAAGCATCATCACAACTAACAACAGGAAGTAACCAATTAGCTAGAAATCGAATTGTATACTGACCCCCCACTGGGGTGCAGAGAGTCATCTCTGCTATGACAAGCCATAAAACGGAAGCTTAAGTCTTGGGTACACAGGCTGGAATCAAAACACACCAAACTATTTTTTTTTTATATATATATAGGATCCACATTGTTATTCATGTGGGGAATAAAATTTAATCTCCTATACCATGCACTCCTTCATGTGCAAAAGCATAACCCATTACCCCCATCATTATGCCTTTTACTCCTTTAATGAATTCCACCTTCATAAGCAACTAAATCCTCTTCATGCACTAAGCAGTCATAATAATGAAACATAGGTGATATTTTATGTCGTAGTGGGTGGTGCCTAAAAGCAGGATTAAAGTAAAACAGGGTGCACCTTAAGGCGCATTATGTTTTACTTTCAACCTGCTTTAAGAGGTGACCTATATTCAATACTTAACACGGGCTGTGGGGTAATTGGTTTAGGTAATGGGTAAACCCATTACCCGATCGCCTGTTCCTACCTGGAAAGACAGGTGTCCATTAAAGGTAGATTGAAAAGTACATGCTACTTTACTTTCAGCTTGCTTTAAGCTACCATCTGCTAGGATATTCAATGTTTTTAATGTTGCACATTCATGCTAATAAAAACTTTGAATTAGAACTCTTTCCTTCAATGGAGGCATAAACCAAAGGCGTATTTAAAGGGTTAATAGGAAATACATACCGTTTTAACAACATAAATACTTTAGAACCCCTCTCCTATCATTAAATGTGTACTCTATTGAAAACTCAATCTGGAAAGTGAAGCATGTATTCCATCGTTTTAGTAGATTAAAACTTTATTTCTGTTGATCTTTTACCAGTTCACTAATTATAATAGGCTTAAAACACTATCATTTATAAAACAGTTTGGAACCAGATAAGATGCAGCATATATACTAACAGGCTGATCAGGGGTAGAACTGTTTCACACTCATATATGTTTTAAGTAAAAATTGATCTCATTTTCTAAACTTTTATCAAGAAAGTAGGCAGTATTTTTTTTTAAATATTAACCCTTATCATGCTATTAGCATAATTGATCATTCCTACGGTATTTTTCCTTATTTAATCAGCTAAAGTAATAAATTAAATGATAGGTATTCATAGCGGGTAGGGTTTATGGTTGATTAACAGCAACCAGAATGTGCTATGACACATCCATGTAACGGGGTTTAACCCTTTACCCAAGAGATGGTATTAGTTTTGAAGATAGGTGACCCCTTAAGGCAGGTTAATGTACATTCTGCTTTAAGCTATCATCTGCTGGGAGGTATAACATTTATTGAGGTGCAGATTGATGACTTATTTTAATAAACATATGAATAAATGATATGCATAGAACGGTATATCTATGGAAGTTTGTGTAAGTTTTATTGTTGGTAAAGTAAATGCATGTCTTAATTCTATTTTTGGAACAATATGAGAGATTGCGCTTTCAATAATGTATAGCCAGGTTCTACTGTATATAATATAAGCTCTACACTAACAAGCAGACGATCTCCTCAAATTCGTGTTTGAGGATAAAGGATTTTCGATACTATGTGTGCTTCACTATTGAACCGGAAACAACCGCTCATTCAGGGGGGGCGCTACTCTTATCACACTTTCCATGTGGGGTAACTCTGTATATCGGTAGGGCCCCATTTGTATAAACGCTATTTCTCTAGGGGCGGAATTTGTGTATACAATTCCGCAGAGGAGGCGGGGCTTATTTGTCTGCTATCCGCGAATAATTTTGTTGCTTTGCTTCAGTAGTGCCGTTTCGGCTATTCCTTTCAAGGTACACATTATTCGTATTGACAACCTCTAATATGGATAACACATACATGCATCATTACACTAAATATAGTATAACTCATTACGCATGTCTAAACCATGGCCCAATATGCTCATATCTGGTTTTAACCCTTACAACCCAACATCTATAGAGATTACTGATTACAAATGCCAACAGTGTAACAGTAGACTTGTTCAAGATATATCTACTAGAAGATTCCAAAAGAATTATAAATACCCTCAAGAGAAATTTAGGGTTGAAAACTTAAAAACTTGTTGAAAGGAAAAAAGAATGAGCGTTCTGTTATACTTTCAGCATGCTCTCAGTAACGATCTGCTAGGATATAAAATGTATTGTTTATGGTTCATATTCATGACTGTACAGTGGAGAATACGTTATTCTTTCCCAATAAACGCGTTTACGCTAAAACTATTATTTCAAGTGCAAACAGTTTGGAGCCTGATCAGACGCCGGGTAAAACCCATCCGGAAGGACAAGAGAATCACCGTCAGCCACAAAATCAGACTCATGCGCGCTCTCGTACTGTCGATATTTCTGTAAGCTTGCGAAACATGGGCACTTACTCAGGAGCTTCAGAAAAAGATCATGGCATTTGAAATGAGATGTTATAGGCAAATCCTAGGCATCTCATATCTAAAGCATATCACAAATTAACACGTCCGCAAAGCCATCACTCAGCACAAAGGTCCTCATGATGATTTACTCGCCATTGTCAAACAGCGAAATCTTAAATGGTATGGTCATACAACAAGATCCCGGGGTCTAGCCAAAACTATTCTACAAGGAACGGTGGAGGGGACGAGGAAAAGAGGAAGATAGAAGAAAACATAGTCAGACAACTTGAAGAATGGACAGGGTTGACATTTGCTGAATCACAAGTAGCAGTACACAATCGTGGCAAATGGAGGAGGCTGGTATACAAGTCTGCAATGAGGTGCCCCAACGGTTCAACGCAGAGCTAAGACCAAGGCAAGGCAAGACAAGGCAAGACAAGGCATATAAGATATTTACATGTAGTATTTACATGTAATAGAATGAAATCAAGTTCACAGGTAGCCAATATACAGTACCAATAATTCGGGGAGTAACATTAAGGCGTCTTGTTGCCACGACATTTCACATGTCATGCACAAACATCGACATTACTCAGTAGGCCAGATGTCAGAGGTGCGAGATAAGAGGTAGTACAGTAGAACCTCTCTAGAACGACCACTAAGTTGTGTCATATATTAGTCGTTTAAGACAGATGCCTGCTTAAAGCAATATAAAAGTGAAACAGAAAGCTCCTCCACATTGCTTTAAGCTGTCAACTGTCTTTTATGCAAACAAATGTATGAAGTTCCGGTTGGGGTGGGGTAGGAGTGAGGGTGTTTTAAACAACACTGCACTGACTTTTAAATCACTGTTTTTAATCAGGCCATTAATCTTTTACATATTTGAATCATTTCTAAAATGGATTTTTAACTATTAATAACTATTATTAAAACATTAGTAATTATATTGAAAAATATTCAAGTAGGATGTCTTTAATTTTTGTTGATGTAGTTATGTGTCTTTTCATACTTTGTAAGTACGTGTAAATCATTTTTGTGAAGCGCTTTTTTACGCATAACTCCTATGTGAAAAGAGCGCTATATTAATCTTTAATACTATTAATAATAATTATAATAAACTTGAATTTCCATTTGAAATTTCAAGTGTAAATGAGTTGAGGACATATATACGCGTGAATATCTACGTCCGCGTACCTGGTACCAGTATTCCGTTTATAATTATGTAAAATACCTTCAGAAATGTGAACTAGGTTGAAATAAGGACAACGGTTCATAAACTTTTCAAAACATTGTCATTTAACATTGTTTATTGAAATAAACGTCTAATATGATCACACGAAACGCAGTTTGAACAATCACTTATTCACTCTTTAACCGCCCGGTTTTACCGCCTGCTCTAGCCGTTTGGACGACATTTGATATGACTGTCTGCAGCGTCAATTAAAAGTTGGTTTAAAGGATTATCAAACTCGTGAATTTGGGATACGTTCAAAGTATGTGAAAACACTCTAAGATGGATTTGTATTGAAGAGTGAATGAAAAAATAGAAAAAGTGTACATTTCGGCATGAATGAATAAGCACGTGCTTATTCATTCGTGATTTCGGTGAACAACTTTTGGCTCTACGGCCATTATAAAAGGTGTAAAATTTACCACACCCACTTTTATTATTTTGTCCTTTTCAAACAGTCCGCTTCAATAAAATCTATTTCAAATGAAAACAAAAATGATCATTTGGATTTGTGTTATTTATTTCATGTCTTTGATAATATTTCTTCATACAAAAACTAATTAAAGACAAAACCGTCACCAAATGTGAAAATAAAGCTCTAAATATCATCGATATGGTACTTTTTCGTAAATCTTGTAAAGGGAGATAACTCCTTTTTCTTCAATAACTCAACATTTTCAACACTTACCTTTTAATTTCTTTTCATATTTTGAATTTCCTTTGTATGGATTTTCATCTGGTAGAATATAAGAAAACGTTAAATACTAGAAACATTTATTTTTTTGCTATTTCTCATAAAAAAAATAATATATATATATTATAACCCATAAAAACTACGTTTGTATGTTGTTGATTTAGAGATTCATATTTTCCAAATCTGGTGCCTATTTGGTCTTGATTTAGTTTCTTTATGTCAAATACTTCCATAGATATGAAATACATAATATAAAGCAAAATTACCATGTTTGTTTTTATTTAAAATAGATTTTATTGAAGCTTAAACTTTGAATTTGACAAAATTTGAGAAAAACCTGAATTTGACACATCTTATCCAAATTGCCGTAGTGCAAGATAATGCACACCAACATATGTTTTCGTTCCTTTATTTTTTTCATTTATCATAAACAGCTGTTTCAAAATAAACATGAGTTAAATACTTTGAAAAATACGCTTTTCGGTTTGATGCACCCTTAAGAATGTATGGCTGAAGAAATATCGATAGAAGTGTCAACATATCAAAGGTCGAGTAACTCAAACTTTGATTCGTGCTTAATTCCAGAGCCTTTTTCTAGTATTAACCCTTTCAGGTTTTAACCCCTTCAACGCCATATTATCGTCTGCTTCAATATTGTTTTCTGCAATATCATTTCAAAGTTAGATTTAAGGCAGTTTAACTTACGTAATTTCAAAACAAATGGCAAACAGTTTTGATCCTGATCAGACGCCGCGGCGTCTAATCAGTATCAAAATTGATTACAAATGCGCTTTATGACGTAATTTAAATATAGCTAACGACTTAACCCCTTCACTGCCGTGACGTCATCAATTTTAAACAATTGTCGTGTGCTTTTATTACTTACATTTTAATGTTTGCTTTTTTGACTGAAGAAATATTGAATTGAGTGTCAAACAGTTTGGATTCTGATCAGACGCTGCGTAACTCGGCGTCTGATTAGGATCAAAACTGCTTGCAAAAACTATTGTGCTCGGGGTAAGGCAGTGAAGAGGCTAAAGCATGCTGAAAGTATTTTTTTCACTTTCAGCCTGTTTTATGCTACAACGGCTAGGACATGGAACTATTTTATTAAGATACATATTTATGACTGTATAAATTGGAACTATTTTCTGTCGTGGTGGATTAAATTAGAAGTGTAAAAATGCATATCTTTGGTGTGTAAGAATTACCAAACAATATATTTCTTACACTGCTTCAAATTGAAATAAACGTTCACTATCTACAGTGGAGAATCTGTTATTCTTTCCCGTTTAAGGTGGTTCGACAGCGGGCGGCCCGCATCTCGAGTTCCGGAAATGCTGATGACTTTCACCATATCTTTGCGGCACGTGCTTATAGTAGAACATTTATATAAAGAAAAGTTTGAGCTGTTTCAGTGTCTTCTCTGTTAGCGCAGTTGGCACGGTGATTGACTTGCAATCCAAAGGTTCGAGGTTCGATTCCCACTCGCTTCAAAACTTACTTTTTTTTAACAAACTGTCCGATTTTAGTGACTAGTCAATTCATAACGCAGTGATCAAAGGACAGGCTATGTTTAGTCACGTAATAATGAATAATATCAGATGCAAGTATAGTTAACTGACAGCTAAATTTGTGAGGATTTATAGCCTATATGACAGATGGCAGCTTAACACAGGACAAAAGTAATGCTAAAAGATAGACCCTAAAGGAGCTTTTATGCATAACTTTTGTTATGCATTAAGCAGTCACTTACCTTTAAAGATCTACAGGCTACCGTTTTCAATGGTCTCTTATTACAGGTTTGACTTATGGTATTATTTATAGCTGACGGCATTTTAAAGTTGAACTCAAGGGAGGTTACTCGTTTTGTGTTAACATTTTGTCAGAATTTCAGGAAATCATGTATAAAATGTAAATTCTACTGTAGATTTTCATTTAATTTTTGTGACTAGTAGAATAAAGTTATATCTATCTAATAAGAGTAAAATTAGAGTATGTTAAACAGCTAGATTTTTTGTAATTTGAGATTTTCAGAATTTGACTTTTTTAAAATGTTGATATTTCAAAAAATATGTTATGAAATACTTCCGTTTGCCCAATATCTTATAGTCTATGTACAGTTTACTTGAATGTACAGAAATTATTGAGTTATATCATTTTATAAAGAAAATATTCCTGTTTATTAAAAAAGGAGCTTTTCACGACAAAAGGTCCTGTCAGAAAAAACGGCACTGTAACTTTTTTTTATTTTAACGATTTTTCATTCTCCATATAGTTTATTTCAATTTAATCAAGGTTTCAAAGAATTCTGACACAGAATAAGCTGACCCGCGAACCACCTTAAACGAAACGAAACGCAAACGCAAAACACTAAAACGTAGAAAATAACAACTTTTCGACAATATTCTAACTATTGATATTTAAATGATAGGCAAACATTTTGAAGCCTGATCAGACGCCGGGTTACCCGGCGTCTGATCTGGCTTAAATAGTGTTAGCGTAAACGCGTTTAATGGGAAAGAATAACAGTTTCTCCACTGTAACCCCAGCTCGATGTTTTTTTGCCCTGTTTGAACCCTAATGTAATGATAATACCTGCGATATTATCATTCTCTGTGACAACTGAATGCTGACCAAAAGCGTAACACAGCGCCTGGCAAGAAGCGAAACTTTTTGACACTTTTTGCGATATTTAATACATAACTCATATAACCTCAAACTTGAATTTAAGAAACTAAAGCAGACGAGTAGAGAAATATTTAACACATTACCCCATAACCCATTTCTAAATTTGAAGACAGGTGACTACTAAAAGCAGGTTGAAAGAAAAGCAGAATGCGCCTAAGGCGCAAGTAACTACTGGCGCACTCTGCTTTACTTTCAGCCTGCTTTAATCTTCCATCTGCTGGGATATTAAAACAATTTGTTATCGTTCATAATCGTAGCTATATAAATTTGAACTATTTTCTTCGATGAATGTCCACTCTCTCTGGGGCGTCCACTTAGCTAATAGATGACAGACACACGTTAACAAACAAAACAAAACTTCGGTGCATGAATACATTAAAGGGGTAAAAAGGCGTATTTATAGGGTAATGGGTAAGACAGATTATCCCATTGCATTGAAGGGGTAAACAGGAATACCGCCTTGTTCACTTTGCATGCTGGGTAATTTTTTCGTCTGCAACAATTTTTCGTCTGCTTTTGTTCTAAAATTAGAATTGGTCAAAATTTCTTTTAAATTAAGGAACAGAATGACAAACAGTTTTGATCCCGATGAGACGCCGCGTTACGCGGCGTCTCATCTGGATCTTAACTATTTGCAAAGGCAATCACTGTGGCAGATATATCCACCGCTAGCATGCATAGAGTTAAAGGTGTGCAATAAGAACTAAGGGGGCCTTCACATACACGGAATTTCTACGATTTTCTTACGGATGGCACACATTGGCACACATCCGTAACAGTTTACGGTTTCTTACGATATATGCCACTTTTAAGAGTGAATTAAGATGTGTTACGAGTTGTTACGGGCTATTTGCGGTATCTTACGAGTTATTACGATATGTTTACGACAAAACTCCGCGTTCTATAGCAGTCGCATCTGCACGCTCTTTCAGTTAAAGGGTCACTCAATATAAGTTTGACTGTACTTGCCCCTTCACCGCCATAGCCCGAGTACAATGATACTTGCAAAAGGTTTGGATCCAGATCTGGCATCGCGTGACGCGGCACCTGGTCAGGTTCCAAACTGCTTGACACTCAATTTTATACTCCTTGAATAAAAAAACCTAAAATTAAAATTTGAGAAATAAACGTAGACGAATTGTTCAAAGCTCGTTACGTGATGACAGTGAAGGGGCTTTATCGTAAATAATACGTAATATTACCGCCTGCAACAATTACTGCAAATTACTGTTATAATATTATTTTTTTCTTCAAAAATTTCTCAAAATATAAGATTAGAGTCTCAATTTGAGTAGGTCCTGATGTGAGTTGTCGCCACGTGCGGTTTAATCTGGATATAAACTGTTTGCAAATGTTAGGGTTACGTGTTGTTACGTTCGATTTGCGGTTAAGTTGCGGATTGTAACGGATTATTTACGTGTTGTTTACGGAGAAGTCCATCCGTGGTCTATCGTAGTCTATCGAAAAAAAGTTTTTGACATGTCAAAAAGAAGGATTTTCGTCTTACGGAGGCTTACGGATGTCGTCGAGTTTTGCGGATGGTAACGGATTGTTTACGGACGTCTGCGATGTGTTTGCGGATGTTAACGAGTTATTTCCGGACGTTTGCGATTGACTACGGTTTGGAGATCCGTAAGGACTCGTAAGAAACATCCGTGTATGTGAACGCACCTTTATGAGTTGTTACGATTTACCTAAGAGCACTGACGTGTTTGACCTTTTCAGTACCCAAACAGTGTTCAATTTCAAATGTGTCATCATTCGACAACTGGCATGAAGTGATAGAACATCGATATGACTGAAATAATAGTTCACTTAGATTTGTGTGGTCTTTTTGGCAAGATTATGCCTGTTTGGACGGAAAACTCCACGATAATACCACGGATGACTACGAACACGTTACGGTCGGTTTACGGATCATTGCGGGCTGTTTACGGAGGATTACGTGTTGTTACAACCGGTTTACGATACTTAACGGATCGTTACGATTGATTTACGGAAGAATATCTCCGCGGACAATCGTAAGACAATTTTTGACACAAAAATATGGGCATCTTCTTCAACGAATCCTTACGTATCCTTGCGAGTAATTTACGGACACTAACGGATCATTTGCGGATGCTTACGATTGACTACGAGTTGGCGATCCGTAAGGAATCGTAAGAAAATATCGTGTATGTGAAGGCCCCATAAAGGTTAATTGGTAGTAAGTGACAATGAACATTTAATAAAACTGACAGAATACGTGTCTCGTTAAGTATTTCAATCAAAAAGGTGTATGCTCAAGGAACTAAAGTTCCCAGGTGACACAGTTTCTTTTTCCTGAGGTGAAAATGAAATTCATGTATACCGCGTAGTTGATCAAAACTAAACATGATGATATGAATGATGACTATAATAATAAAAACAATAATGTTAATTTATTATATACCTATCGATGAGTTATAGAAGTTTTTCAGTTAGTCAAATTTCATATGCGTCACAGTTGATACCATCACTAGTGATGATGTACTTTTGCATTGACGATATCATTTTTTGTGACGTCACCTCACAATATATCTTTCTTGACGTCGCGTGTAAACAATTAATTTTGTGTTTTCTCTGTAAAAAGTCATTAAAATGTATATAATAAATAGAGGATAATCAATTTCTTTGGATTTATATGAAGAATATATCACTCGAAAGGGTTGTTATTTGATTAAATAAACGAGTCCATCCAAAGGAATTGATTATCCTCTATATTTCTATAGAAAGTTCTTTGCACACTACTTGAATAAATTATTTTCTTTCTACAGTTATTATCTACTGATGTCTTTCTCAAGAATCGCAGTCCGATGATCGACTATCTTCGTCCTTGTACGTCAGTCCGAAGCTAGCCGATGGTCGCACTGCGATTCTTGAGGAAGACACCAGAAGATGTCGGAACTGTCGAAGGTAAATAATTTATTCAATTAGTGTAAAAATAAGTATCTATATACAGTCGAACTTCGATATTTCGAACTCGATTAAATCGAACATACCCGTATTTCAAAGTAAAAACGCGGCTAAGCCGCGTTTTAACTTTGAAACACGGATATGTTCACCTAAACCGAGCTTGAAATAAGGCAAATTCACGTTTCGAAATATCGAATAATTCGAGTTAAGCGAGTTGAAGATATCGAAGTTCGACTGTAAATGGGTTTGACCTACTGAATGAATACATTCAAGAATAATATCATTAATAATAATTATTCTACTACTATTATTACAAATGAAATTAATAATGATAATAATTATAGTATTAATAATGACAATAATACTTTAACGATTATGATAACAACGAAAATGATACCTGATTTATATGAATTTTACATAGTAGGACATGGCTTCCTGGTTTCCTTTAACCGCTCTCCTCTCTTTCGGTTATCCATATTTTGCCCAAAGATGGCAAAAACGGGTGTTAACCAACAAAACTAAAACCAGACTGGACGTACATTTAATATATAGATACACTAGACATATGTTTGGGTACACTGGATCCATGCTTATAATAGGGGTGTTCAAATAGTTTTGATACTGGATCAATGATTTCAATATAATTAGTGCAAAATGCATGCGTGATATATCATTTTAAAGAGCAATTATTCACCTACACGATGGTATAATGCACGATAAGATCACATAACTCGATGAGTCACAAAATGAACCTAAATGACCCCTACTCGAGGACACTGAAACATCGCACTTTTCAGACATTACTTTTTAACGTAATAACTTCTTAAAGAGTACAATTTCCAGATTGTTTTTGGAAATATATCAGTTTATGTCTAAATCTTAATGTTAATAAAATTTTATTTCTATTGAAAGGGCTAACTGTATAAAATCTCATTTTTTCAAAATCAACATTTCTTATTTTGCTAATGACGAAAGTGGACATGATTTTTTAACGCTATGAAAATGTTCTAGATCAGTATATCTACATTTTGATTTTAAAACATGAAACCATTTTTCAATGGCTTAAATTATAGCCTGGTTTAATGATAAAAAAGAGTTTGTAGTTTCCCTAACTACTTTTATACATAACAGGATATACATTTTTTATTATATTTTCAGTTCGTGTTTAGAATTAGCTCTTTTTTATATTTTATATAATAATAACATTTAAAACTGTGTAACTTTTGCATAATTGTCTTATTGTATTTGACAGAAAAATTCATAAACTTATTCAAAATAACAAAGCCGTAATAATAACTATAGTATCAAATTGTATTTTGAAAATTAACTCAAATATACACAACAAAAGGTCCAGTGTCCTCGAGGAGGGGTCATTTAGGTTCATGTTTGGGCTGATCGAGTAATGCGGTCTTTTCGTGCATGATATCACCGTATCGGCAAAGAATGGATCTTTAAACTGATATACATGTATCACACATGCATTTTGCACTTATAAAAATGAAGTTATTGATCCAGTATCAAAACTTTTGAACTACCCTCGTAAACCGGACAAAACATTTGGTCCCATTTCCAATCCTTCAGTATTCTAAATTACACCATGAATACTTTCTTGAATATATTACATTCTTGTAGATGATAGCTTAAACCAGGTTGAAATTAAGCAGAATGCACCTTAAGGTGCCTTCTGCTTTACTTTTCACCTGCTTTAAGTGGTCAGCTATCTTCAATACTAGAAACAGGCTATGGGGTAATGGGTTTAAATCCCTCTAAACTGGAAATCCCTATAAACTGGAAATTTATGTTGTCCCCTGACATGTCCGGTTTAGAGGGGTTTTCACTGTACATTATATTTCCAGGATGTATCAATAAAAGAATGCATAAAAATGACTGATGCTATATACAGTGGAGAATGTGTTATTCTTTCCCAATAAACGCGTTTACGCTAAAACTATCATTTACAATACAAACAGTTTGGAGCCAGATCAAACGCCGGGTAACCCGGCGTCTGATCAGGCTCCAAACTGTTTGCCACCAAGATCAACATGAATTATCAGAATTGTCTAAAAGTTGTTCTTTTCTACGTTTTAGTGCTTTGCGTTTGCGTACGTTTGCGTTTAAACGGGAAAGAATAACATATTCTCCACTGTTTCAAGAATTAAAAAGGTTACAGTGCAGAAGACGGTAGTGTCCAAATAAACGCGTTTATAAATGAGAAAACAATTGTTTCCATTGTAATCAGTTTGAAACTAGAACAAAAGTCGGGTAACGCTGTGTCTGAACAAGCTCCAAACTGTTAGTTTTTTAAATATCTGTCATTTTCAACTTTTAATTACATTGAATTTACGTCTAAATTCGTTTAACCCATTACCCCATATCCTGTTTCTAGTATTGAAGATATGTTACCACTTAAAGCAGATTGAAAGTAAAGCAGAATGCGCCTTAAGGCGCATTCTGCTCTACTTTCAGCCTACTTTAAGCTATTATCTGCTAGATATAGAACATATTTCTATGAGTTTTATTTGTGAAAGTATAAATTGGAACTATATTTTTCAGTAGAGGAATTAATTAAAGGCGTAAAAAGGCGTATTTATGGAGTAATGGCAATATCATTATCTCTCCTGCAGCCTCCCTACATGTTTCTACTGAACGTGTAAGCCATGAGGTCATCAGCTTTTAACAGTTGTCGTCTGCTTTTATTTCTGAAATTCAAATCTTAGGTATTTTGACATAAGAAATATAAAAATTAAGTGTCAAACAGTTTGGATACTGATCTGTCGCCGCGTTACGCGTCGTCTGTTCAGGATCCACACGGTTTGCAAATAATCGTTGTACTCGGGGGTAAGGCAGCCAGATCAGACGCCGGAATTATCTGGCCCCATAAAATGTTCGATGGCACCATAGAATTTGGTGCTGAAATGTGTGAATAAATTTTCAGTTTACTCTCTTTTATCTGGAGCCCTGTAGATCTAGTACCTGTCCAGGGTATACCTACAAACATCGGATACCTAAATTAAGGAACTATTAATGGAGCCCTCTGATCAGGGTCTGTCAAATTGTAATTTACTGCAAAAACTCCCGTACAGTGGAGAATGTGTTATTCTTTCCCAATAAACGCGTTTACGCTAAAACTGTTATTTGCAGTGCAAACAGTTTGGAGCCAGATCAAACGCCGGGTAACCCGGCGTCTGATCAGGCTCCAAACTGTTTGCCACCAAGATAAACATGAAATATCAGAATTGTCCAAAAGTTGTTCTTTTCTACGTTTTAGTGCTTTGCGTTTGCGTACGTTTGCGTTTAAACGGGAAAGAATAACAGATTCTCCACTGTAACTAGCCACAAGTGGACGGAAACGTCCGTTGAAAGTTTCAATGGTACTTGAATTAAGCCGAAAGAAATGCATGTCAATTTGTTGTACAGTACCCCCTCTCTACAACGACATCCAGTGGAAGACACAGATTGTGTGATGTTCGGAGGGAGTCGTTAAAGAGAGGGAAAATAGAGATTTGGCTTACATTGGCAAACAGCTTGAATCGTAACGCGGCGTCTGATTTAGATTCAAGCTGTTTGTCACTCATAATTATATCTATTCTACATGTATCAACATGTCTACTTATATAGTTTTTTAAGAAAAACAGCAGACGAAACATTTAGCAGACGGTATTGCAGCAGTAAAAACGTTAGACATAATTGTTCGTTTTAGGGAACTGAGACAAGGGTCGTTGTAAGGAGGGAATCGGGAGTCGTTGTTGGAGGGCCGATGCGGAGAGGGAGCACTGTACATTCACCTCGCTTCTGACATCCGCATGCTTTGAATATGTCCGCCGATGATACATGTAGCTGCGGAAGAGTTTGTGGGTAAAGGGTTCACGAACTGGCGTCCCTAATTACTAATTAAGAGGACGCTGGCAATTTATTAAATAGTGTCAAAAACACAAATGTTGACAGAAACTACATCGCCTTGGTGATAATTAATATATCATTGGTCAGTCGGTGACCGCGTAAAGTCATTGTTCTATCTCACACCTCATTTGTGTATCCTTCCTCAACCCCTTCGCTACCATGACGTCATAAATTTTCAATAATTGTCGTCTGCTTTTATTATTAAAATTTAAATTTTAGGTATTTTGACCTCAGAAAAATTAAGATTGGTATCAAACAGTTTTGATCCAGATCAGACGCCGCGTTACACGGCGTCTGATCAGGATCAAAACTGTTTGCAAATAAATATTATACTCGGGGTAAGGCAGTGAAGGGGTTACAATTCTCGTTGACTGTTTAAGATTAATACAGAGAGACAGAAATTGTTCATTATAGTGACATGTGATATTTCACATAACAAAATACAAATTATCAACAGTAAACACATTCTGTCATATAATCACCCGGCCCAATGAGCCTATATGTCACCATAATAATATAAACATACAAGTTACTGTTATGGTAAGAATGGATATTTTACTAACATTTCTTAATAAGGCATATTAATGCATTTTTTGAATGTCAGATTTTAAGTATAACTTTATGGCAGGGCTTAACTTTGAGATTAGCACTATTTACATGGATTTAGTTTTATGTTATTTTGTATTAAACTGCTGATAATTGAAATATGATATTCAGGTAGTAGTTTGCTGTGATAACTACTTAATATTCTCTTATAATTCTTACTTGAATTGCATGGTTAATGTTGTTTTATGACTAAATATATGTATGTATATGAACCATGATGATACTGAAATAAAGATATTTATATATACAGTACAGTTTTAAAGTGTTAATATTAATATGAAACATTGATCAGTTTTTATTATTCAGTCTTGCAACAGCTTAAACGTTTATTATTAATTGAGTCAAATAAATTGATTCAATCTTGCAACAGTTTAAACGTTTGTTATAAATTGACTCAAATGAATTAATTCAATCTTGCAACAGTTTATACGTTTGTTATAAATTGACTCAAATAAATTGATTCAATCTTGCAACAGTTTAAACGTTTGTTATAAATTTACTCAAATAAATTAACTTAATCTTGCAACAGTTTAAACGTTTGTTATAAATTTACTCAAATAAATTGATTCAATCTTGAAACAGTTTAAACGTTTGTTATAAATCGACTCAAATAAATTGATTCAATCTTGCAACAGTTTAACGTTTGTTATAAATTGACAAGTATTTACACACACATATATATATATATAAATGTGTAAGAAGGCAGATAAAGTGCACAGATGGGTAGGAAACTGACGCTCTAAGACCTTTAGGCCCTATTGTAGAGTGACTCTCGTCTTACTAGGTATGCCTGTAACAAAAACTTTGCTGTTTTACGGGTATACTCAGTAAGAAGAATTTTCAATTTATCCGTATTAGAGCTCTGTATGAATCGTTCATTTGTTATTACGTTGCCAAATATCTGCTTTCGTACTTCCTTATACTTTGGGCAGCAACACAGAAAATGCAGCTCATTTATTAATAGTTATTCTCACAAAATTTACAAATTCTGTTCTCTATAGGTTCATTGGTATAACGTCCGTTCTCAACTCGCAAAGGCAGTATTCTGCATCGGAACTGAGCCATAATTGATCGCTCAGTTTTAGTATTTACACCAGGGTTCGGACAATACAAAAAATAGACCATGTCTCTAGTGAGTCTAAGATAGTGTTTACCTTGAGCAGACACCGCGGGTCCAACATTTTTTATTAAATCTTTCCTGCCAACGGCGCGAATATGCGACTTTGCAAACATACTCAACTCAAACATTTTATAAGCGCTGGACCTGGTCATTTTACAAACATATATTGGTTTAACATAAACGTCCACGGCATTATCTCAAACGTGATGTATTTTAACATAATTTAGTACAATACGAGCTTTAGGATTACAGGGCTGCCATTTCTCCGGATTTTTTCTAAATCTTCGAATTTTTTTCTAGAACATGGTAGCTTAAAGCAGGTTGAAAGTAAAGCAAAATGCGCCATAAGGCGCATTCCGCTTTACTTCCAGCCTGCTTTAAATAGTCACGTGTCAACAAAACTAGAAACAGGCTATGGGGTAAAGGTACGATTCGTAAATTCGCAATTGAAAAATGCAAAGTTCGAAATCGTAGGATTTTTCATGTCAACTAATGGCAGCCCTAGGATCACGATCGTACAAAAACTACTTCCCGAAAACGGTATTTAACAATGGTCATGTTTCCAATTAATCACATTTTCAGTCATTAATAATAAAATTAACAATTAACAATTGACATTAATGATACCGCGAAGCCATGCCATCAAGTTCACGTCAAATTTAACAAAATTCGTTGTCAGTATTAACAAGCTAATTGGCTCGTTTAACTCAAAATGAAAGAAGCAAAGTTCGCATACGCATTCTGCTTTACTCTCCATAAGCATCCAACAGATATCTGCTTTTAAAGACAATATACCTGCTTGCGTTTGAGATGTTGTAATAATAAGAGCTAACTGTACCATGAATGAACGTCATTTTAATATTAATGTTTTTTTTGGGGGTTACATTTCAATTACGATCGCAATGATCATGAAAATAACGCCACATGTCATCTTTGTCAGAGTTAACGTGACAAATTCTCATGACAATGTTACTTTAACGTGACGTCATCGATTTTAAACAATTGTCGTCTGCTTTTATTTCTTAAATTTTAATTTTTTGTCATTTTGACTAAGAACTATTGAAATGAGTGTCAAACAGTTTAGATCCTGATCAGACGCCGCGTTACGCGGCGTCTGATCAGGATCAAAACTGTTTGCAAAAAACTGTTGTGCTCGGGGTAAGTCAGTGAAGGGGTTACAAAACTATGATTCATCTATCATAAAAATATCCTCACTTAACCCTACCGATGGTGGAAATGAGTATATGTATAGTTTGAAAAAGTTTAGGGTCTTCACTGTTTGCTTGTAACGTTCAAATTTCTGAAACATTTTCTAAAAATAGACTGAAAATGAAATTGAATTCGGTCTGTTTTCAAAAGATGGATGACCCATAACAAAAATCAGGGTCCAACCAACAAACTGACTTGTTCCATTTTAATAGTTTGGTGGTTTGCTAGGGCGTTTAATGATAACAGACCACACGTGTAGCCTGTTCAGTTGCCACTGTTTGCGGTTTACGTTAGCAGTCTGTGCCCCTTGGGCAGCGTGCAGAGAACAGTAGAGAGCACGATAAGTTTGATAAGTTTATTCACAGTAGTTCCATAAGGCCTAAAAGCCCATGAGGAAAAAACATAAACAAATATGCACATATGTATATCCACACATGTTCTTTCCCGATAAAAGCGTTTACCCTATATTAACTCTTTCCTCCCTGAAACTTCAGATGGACAATTCCAGTTTCCATTTAAGTCTAGTCCATTTCTGAATTTTATGGGTTGTGTTTGTCAATATTTAGCATTATGACAAACAGTGAAGACCCTGATCAGAGGGCTCCTTTCGGAGCCCTCTGATCTGGGTCTTCACTGTTTGCACAGGAAAAGTGTACTATTCACATGTACACTGTTTGAAAAGAACGCCTATATGCGGGACTAGGGTTCAAAGGGTTGAAACTAGTATATCCATTGCAAACCGTTTAGAGCCAGATCAGACACCGGGTAAACCGGCGTCTGTTCAGGCTCCAAAATGTTTGGCACTCAAATTAAAACTGGTAGTCGGAATTGTCAAAAAATTGTAATTTTCTATATTTCATTGCAATGAGTTTGCGTTTAAAGGAAATAATTATTTTCTCTGCTGTATTTCAGACCGTAAGCCAGCTCGCAGTCGATGGCCATCGTTGGCCATCGATTTCTTTACTGAACTCATCAGTGTTGTAGCTTTGTTAGCCAACGAAGCAGGCAACTTATCATGGTTAAAATAAATGGTAACGAAACCAAGGCGATAACATATTAAGTTGTCAAGTGTAACCCTTAGTGAGCTTAACGCGACTTGACTATCATATGTAAACAGTTCGGATCTACATCGCAAGCTTAGTTACTCGGTGTCTGATCTGGTTTCAAACTGTTAAGAACATGCATCACACCTTTCTTAAGTCGATAAGAAACAAATGCTTAACATGTTATTTATTATAAAATGACCATTCAAAACCTAAGTCGTACTACTGAACGATGGGGGATGAAACTTCAGCTTCTGACGTTGAAATGACAGGACATGAATTTCACAGTTGAAAAGTGTATATCATCCGTGGAAATTGCTGAATTGAGGCCCTGACACAGAACCCGTAAAAGTGAGGGAGTCGTTATTTTCTCACATAACTACCCATTGTTTTCTATAGCAAACAACGATGACGAATATCCTTATCTCCAACATGTGTGAGATCAATTTGATGACGTCACTATAACGTCCCTATTTATAACGGCGTGTTGCCTATTGCTTTGAAAAATATCTTAAATCGTTGGTTATGTGAGAAAAAGAATCTGTCATGAGCCGATGTTTAAGACAAGTTGATCTCAAACTCGTCTAGAATAGAAAAGTTATTTAGCTCGCCAAGGCTCGCTTAATAACATTTCAATTCTAGACTTGTTTGAGATCAGCTTATCTTAAACATCGGCTCATGACAGATCCTATATACTTCCCTTTCAAACAGTTTCTATATATTCAAACTCAGTGCGGTAAAGCGCAGAAAATAACAGGTTCTTGTAAATATAAGCAACTTTTAACCCTTTACCTGATAGCCTATTTCTAGTATTGAAGATAAGTGACTATTTAAAGCAGGTTGAAAGTAAAGCAGAATGCGCCTTAAGGCGCATTCTACATTACTTTCAGCCCGCTTTAAGCTATCTTGTGTTAGAATGTAGAAAATATTCCCTATAATATATTTTTATGACTGATTAAATTGGAGCTATTTTCTTTAGCGGAGGAATAAATCATATTCGCTAAAAGGCGCTTCTATGGAGGAAACGGTTAATAATTTGAAGGACGTACATTTTCCAAATTGTTTACTATTGTTTTATGGTTTATTTATTATATACCTAATTATAAATCTGTTGTAGAAGCAGCTGGTTTGTATCAGATGGGTTATATGCTACACAATGTTGACAGGACTTTGTTTTATGCTACACAATATTTACACAATCTTTTTATATAAAGAAGCCTTGCGCATAACGTTCTGAATTCCCGGTTTTGATGCTATTTTTGAAAATGTTGTAACCAAACATTGATGAATTTTGAACATTTCATTTCAGTTTGGAGTGTGAATAATTCACAGCACTTTTACTTATGTATTCCTACAAAGCATAAAGCTAAAAACAGTTTAATTCATACTCTAAAACGCTTAAATCCCCGTTATTTGCAAAATACCTCCAACAAAATCACGTCTTATTAGAGCCGTTGGGTACAAATCATTTCGTCATCAATATTATTGTTGTTATTATTATTATTATACCAGATACCATTATAAATGATGACGTTTTGAATGACGTAATTCTTGGTGGTCATATGACTTCCACAAATAGTTTCAGAATTTCGTCAAATCGACATTTTCGCGGCAAACTGCCAAGTTGATGACGATTAATGTTTAATGTGGAACTCGATTTGTTGCGATCGAATAGTAAACTGCTTCAGTAATGCGTCTATGGCTGTTCCTTTCAGGGTACACATAATTCGTGTTAACAACCTCTAATATAGATTAAAAGTACATACATACTAATAATCTGTTCATTAATTTTAGAAATTGCAGCAAATATAATGTAAATATAAGAAATGAAATTGGGTTTTTTTTTGGCGTTTAAGCGAAATACTCGCGATTCGTGTATTATTCCGATAAATTTCTGTCGTTTATTTCTCTGAAAAGCCTAACAAAATCAGTTCATTTCTTAAAGATAAGCAATATAGTTTTTGTTAGTATCGCTGAATGCATGAAATAATATAATGGAACATAGATATCTTTGATAAAGTCTCTTTGACTGTAATGCTTCAATCGCTATATTTATTTCAAAATATAGGATACCAGACTCTAACGCAAAACATGTTCAATATCTATCTATCTATAGATAATGCCGGAATCCACTTTCGTGTATTATCGGCATATGCTCTCGAGTGATATGTGTATTTCAAAATGAAGGATACATATCTCTAACATATAATATGAACAATATATGCATTTGAACGCATGCTACAATGACTGTGTTTATTTTACAATTTAGGATACCGATATTTAATATGTATGGTACAACGGCTATGCTTATTTAAAAAAGTAGGATATTTTTTTGCATTTGAATGTATGCTGCAAAGGCTGTATTTATTTTACAATTTAGGATACCGATAATTAATATGTATTGAACATTGGCTATGTTTATTTCAAAAAGTAGGTATCGATCTCTAACATATGTGTACAATATTTGCATTTGAATGTATGCTACAATGGCTGGGTTTTTTTAACAATTTAGGATACCGATATTCAATATATATCACGTTCAATGTGGCTTTGAATGATTGCTACAGTTGCTGTGTTTTACATAATGTAGGGCACTGGTCTCTTACATATAACATATTCAATATGCCTATGGAATCACGCATGCTTCAATGACTATGTTTCTTTCATAATGTAGGACACCGGTCTCTAACATATTCGATATGCCTAAGAATGTATGCTTCAATGACTATATTTATTTAATAATGAAGGACATCGGTCTCTAACATATAACATATTCATTATGCCTATGGAAGTATACTACAATGGCCATGTTTTACCACAATAACGGAAATCGGTCTCTTACATGGAACATATTCGATATGTCTATGAATGCATGCTTAAATGACTATATTTATTTCATAATGTAGGACACCGGTCTCTAACAAATTACATGTTCACTGTAAGGTTATACATGTATGCTTCGATGGCTGTGTTTTTTTCATAATGTAGGACACCGGTCTCTAACATGTAACATGTTACATGAAAGCTTATGAATGTATGCTTCAAAAGCTGTGATTATTACATAATGTAGGACACTGGCCACTAAGATAATTATAAATTGTTCAATATGAATTTGAATGTGTGCAACAATGGTGGTGTTTATTTCAAAATGTAGGTCACCGGTCCCTAACATCTAAAATAGTCAGTCTGCCTATAAATGTGACCATGCTACCGAAACTTGACCGTACACTCAATATAATACACTGAACACGACTATCATAATCTTTCCAGTTTAAAAGAAACTAAACACAAACGCTATACAAAAAATATTTACAAAATTACGTTATATTTTCCCCTAAAAATAGTCATTAATCGCAAACCCAATGCTACAGGATGATGAAAATTACAGCTTTCTTTAAATTTTGACGATTTATACTAATCTTATTAAACTTAAAACTGTTTGCCATCCAGACAATAATAAAACATGTGGTATGAAATCACAAACACTTTATTGCATTGCGTTTGCGATTATTTTTCGCTTCAACGGGGACAAGTTACAGTGGTAAATACGCTATTCCTACCCACTTTACGCGTTTCTTACGCGTTTCTTACGCGTTCGTTAAGCGTTCGTTAAGCGTTCGTTACCCGTTTCGTTTAACGAGTTTACTACCCGTTTCTTAACGCGTTTCTAAACGCGTTTAAAAGAGCCCGGATGAAAGGGGAGTAATCATGGAGAAAGGGAGGTAATCCATGTATGACTTGCGGGCCGCTCTTATCCTACTAAAGAATTTAGTAAATATCGTTACTGTGGAGTAAATATAATCTTACAAAAGTTTATGAAATCATTTTCTTTAAGAAGAAAGGTTATCCTGTGAGAGTTTTATGAATATACATTTATTTTCCCATATAAAGGATACGGTTTAAAAAGGATTATGTAAATTGTGTTTATTACTATTACTATGAACATGCGGAATTCCCAAATGCCACATGTGGCATGCAGGGCTAGCCGCTAATACTGTTGCGTCACAAGCCGGACAGGGGGGTAATAAAACTGCGGCTTATCAAAGTAAGTATCCTAATGCCCCATTGGGGTTGATTGGAATATCAACCAAATAAACCAAATCTTATATGCGAGTATGTGTCAGTTATCATACTCTCTCATCAAAGTAAAAGATATCTGTATAGTTTGAATATGGAAGAGACTCCCGTAACTCGGCATTTCATCTAGAGCCAAACTGTAAAAATGAAATCAAGACCGTATGCTTCATTCTTAGCTGTAAAACATAAGAACCGAAATACTCGGCGTCCCATCATGGAGGAATTATACCATGGAGGTATAATTTCTCCATGGTCCCATCTACATCTAAATCGATAGTGTTAACTATGTTAACTAATCTTATATGCGAGTATGTGTCAGTTATCATACTCTCTCAGCAAAGTAAAAGATATCTGTATAGTTTGAATATGGAAGAGACTCCCGTAACTCGGCATTTCATCTAGAGCCAAACTGTAAAAATGAAATCAAGACCGTATGCTTCATTCTTAGCTGTAAAACATAAGAACCGAAATACTCGGCGTCCCATCATGGAGGAATTATACCATGGAGGTATAATTCCTCCATGGTCCCATCTACATCTAAATCGATAGTGTTAACTATTATGAAAAGTAATTGGGTTTATTCAAAGCTGTCAGTTTGGATCCTGATGCTATGCCGATCTATACAGCCAGGCGTTTGATCTGGATTCAAACCGTTTGAATAGAAATCAACATGGAAGGAATTATTCTAATACATATCAAACAGAAATAATCTCGATGAAACGCCGAGTCACTCAGCATTATGATCGAGATCCAAACTGTCTATATTTATATAAATTCTAAAAGCAAACCCCGTTTAGATCCTGATAAGAGGCGTCTCATTTACAGAAAATCTTTTCAAAAATCGCATTACAATATGAGTTTTATCGCGAAAATGCTCCAGTGACAAATCGATTCTTGTTTTTGATTAACCCGTTTCATTCGGATTTTTCGTAAACGGCAATCATCGATAAGATCCAAAATCTCCGCGTGAAACGGAAAACGGACGCCCCAATCGCAGCATCTCGGGTATAACCGTTTATTAACGCGTTTAAACGCGTTAAAATCGTTAGTCCTTAACCGTTCGTTAAGCGTTCATTAAGCGTTCGTTAACCGTTCACTATGCGTTTCTTACGCATAGATAAACGCGTAAATGGGTAGGAATAGCGTATTTACCACTGTATGTCTTCTCGACTATATACAGTGGAGAATCTGTTATTCTTTCCCAATAAACGCGTTTACGCTAAAACTTATATTTACAGTGCAAACAGTTTGGAGCCAGATCAGACGCCGGGTAACCCGGCGTCTGATCAGGCTCCAAACTGTTTGCCACCAAGATAAACAAGAATTATCAGAATTGTCCAAAAGTTGTTCTTTTCTACGTTTTAGTGCTTTGCGTTTGCGTACGTTTGCGTTTAAACGGGAAAGAATAACAGATTCTCCACTGTACATGCATATTGACTCATGAAAATGTAGACGAAGATATTACAGCCAATGTTTATGTTACAATAATAAACTAAAATAGTTTAAATCGTATTACAACATGTTTTCGACAATTCTATAATGATTTATGTTAGGAACACACCATAAATATAAATATAATGTAAATTGGGTACTATGCCTCGTTTGAAACTACGCCCCCTTTGACAGCCGGAGTCGCATAAAGTCGACTTTGCACAGTTTGGATCCAGATCAAACGCCGCGTTACGCGGCGTCTGATCAGGATCCAAATGTTTTTGACACTTATATCGATATTTCTTCAGCCATTTTACCTTAAATCTAACTTTGAAACCTAATGCAGACAACAATATTGAAGCGGACGACAATAAAGCGGTATACTGGGTAAACAGCTTACGATTAATTTGGCACCGAAAGGGTTATATTATATACTCATTGCATACAGTTTCCTTTTTTCTTTTTAAGTTTTATCCTCTTTATTTATTGCCGTTGCTTAACCCATTTATATCCAGTGGATTATTCTGTGTTTATATATTGGTTTAGTCCATTTTTTATCAAAGGGATGCCTTGTCAAAATTTTCATTTTCATTTTGTTTTATACTGAAATTCCTAGACGTGTAGAGTCTATACGAGTAACCCCTTCACTTTCTTACCCCAAATACAATGCTCATTTGCAAACAGTTTGTATCCTGACAGTGTACGGCGACGTTTGATTAGGATTCAAACTGTTTGACACTCGTTTCAATATTTCTTTATTCAACATGCCTAAATTCAAATCTGAAAAATTAAACGACGAATGTTTGAAATTAATGACGTTATAACAGAGATGGAATAAATTAATACTAAACTAGAAAAACTTGTTGGTTTCTACCGTAGCAATTGTTCAAAGTTGTTAAAAATGTACGTTGCTACCGGGCCTCAACTCTTTACTTAAGTATTTTAATTATGCCGAGACGGACAAGCGAAACACGTGACCTAAATGTCAATAAAAGCTCGCGAAACCACGTTACCTTAATTAATCTCTCTGTGCGTGAAAATACATCACATCTGTAGCTGGAGACTCCAACAGATACAATATACAGGTCTTAACTGCGGAGTGGTACTCGAAGTTCTTTTTGTGGGTTTTAATTTAGATTGAACGGCCTAAAAATGAAGTCGATGCTTCTCGCTGTGGTGCTTGTCTGTACAGTTTCGCTTTGCGTTGCTCAAATGGGTGATTTCATGCAATTTTATTTGTTGTCTCAACTTGCCAATCGAGGGCGTAGTGGCTCTTCAGGAGCTGCACCTGTCGCTTCCACTACGCGTACTGCTACCGGATATCCGGCTTCAAGAAATACGCTAGGTGCCAGAGGTTTAGGTGCATCAGGAGGAAGACCGATGGGTGGGTCTTCAGGACTTGGTGGCTTATTGGGAGGAAATCGTGGAATGAATATGTTTATGGCATCAGGGGCAATGGGTGGTAAGTGGCTTTTGGTCTAGTCTTCAAGAAATATTGTTAACCATTTACCCAATTAATAAGCTTTCTTACGCCTTAAATAATGTTTTTTCTCTAGTGAAGAAAATAGTTCGACATTAAACCGTGATAACTATAACCAACAACAAATACTTCCTATTTCCAAGTAGATTGTAGCTTAAAGCAAGCTGAAAGTAAAACAGTATGTGCCTTATTGCGCATCCTGCTTGCCTTTCAAACTGCTCCAATTGATCATCTGTCTTCAAAACTAGAAACGAGATATGGAGTAATGGGTAAATTGATATTCTTTTCAATTAACTTCATTTCAATTAAACATTTTATTTCCTCTATACAGGAGATAATGTAATATCATTCGAATACTAATGACGTACAGTGGAGAATCTGTTATTCTTTCCCGTTTAAACGCAAACGTACGCAAACGCAAAGCGCTAAAACGTAGAAAAGAACAACTTTTGGACAATTCTGATATTTCATGTTTATCTTGGTGGCAAACAGTTTGGAGCCTGATCAGACGCCGGGTTGCCCGGCGTCTGATCTGGCTCCAAACTGTTTGCACTGCAAATAATAGTTTTAGTGCATTTTAAAGGGCATTTTCTTTAAGTAAAGATATAGTATTGATTACTTTCCGCCAAATATATATATTCCGCATAAACGAGACTTTGACTAATGTATACATTAAGCGCTTGAGTTGAGTCCGAGATCGTTCACATACTTTTGTTTGTCAGACCCGAGCATTCTGTTTTAATCTGACCAATCAAAAGACTGAGAACGATCTCAGAGCAATCTTCTCAAATCTGACCAATCAAAAGCTTGAGAACGATATCTAACTCACCTAAAACACTTCAAAAGTTTTATTGTAAGGTCATCACAAATCAAAATAGCTGGCATCATGTTAGGTGCAGCGTTCTTGGACGAAAAGTTGTTGGTCTGAGCCAAAAATTTGGTACAAGACTGGGACCCTTTTCATAAAACTTCTTACGACAAAAACGATCGTAAGTCTAAACTATACATTTAATTTCTCCATTTTAGCTTGTCTTTTGACATCTCTTTGGAATTGTCTTTTCAAGACGAGTCCATAGAGATATCACAAGACAAAATTAGATAGAGAAATAAAAAAAAATTGAGAATTTTATAATTTGACTTACGAGAACATTTTGCGTACGAAGTTTAATGAAACGGGTACAGTGGTAAATACGCTATTCCTACCCACTTTACGCGTTTCTTACGCGTTCGTTAAGCGTTCGTTGAGCGTTCGTTACCCGTTTCGTTTAACGCGTTTACTACCTGTTTCTTAACGCGTTTAAACGCGTTTAAAAGAGCCCGGATGAAAGGGGAGTAATCATGGAGAAAGGGAGGTACTCCATGTATGACTTGCGGGCCGCTCTTATCCTACTTAAGAATTTAGTAAATATCGTTACTGTGGAGTAAATATAATCTTACAAAATTTTATGAAATCATTTTCTTTAAGAAGAAAGGTTATCCTGTGAGAGTTTTATGAATATACATTTATTTTCCCATATAAAGGATACGGTTTAAAAAGGATTATGTAAATTGTGTTTATTACTATTACTATGAACATGCGGAATTCCCAAATGCCACATGTGGCATGCAGGGCTAGCCGCTAATACTGTTGCGTCACAAGCCGGACAGGGGGGTAATAAAACTGCGGCTTATCAAAGTAAGTATCCTAATGCCCCATTGGGGTTGATTGGAATATCAACCAAATAAACCAAATCTTATATGCGAGTATGTGTCAGTTATCATACTCTCTCATCAAAGTAAAAGATATCTGTATAGTTTGAATATGGATGAGACTCCCGTAACTCGGGTTTTCATCTAGAGCCAAACTGTAAAAATGAAATCAAGACCGTATGCTTCATTCTTAGCTGTAAAACATAAGAACCGAAATAATCGGGGTCCCATCTACATCTAAATCGATAGTGTTAACTATTATGAAAAGTAATTGGGTTTATTCAAAGCTGTCAGTTTGGATCCTGATGCTATGCCGATCTATACAGCCAGGCGTTTGATCTGGATTCAAACCGTTTGAATAGAAATCAGCATGGAAGGAATTATTCTAATACATATCAAACAGAAATAATCTCGATGAAACGCCGAGTCACTCAGCATTATGATCGAGATCCAAACTGTCTATATTTATATAAATTCTAAAAGCGAACCCCGTTTAGATCCTGATAAGAGGCGTCTCATTTACAGAAAATGTTTTCAAAAATCGCATTACAATATGAGTTTTATCACGAAAATGCTCCAGTGACAAATCGATTCTTTTTTTTGATTAACCCGTTTCATTCGGATTTTTCTAAAACGGCAATCATCGATAAGATCCGAAATCTCCGCGTGAAACGGAAAACGGACGCCCCAGTCGCAGCATCTCGGGTATAACCGTTTATTAACGCGTTTAAACGCGTTCAAATCGTTAGTCCTTAACCGTTCGTTAAGCGTTCATTAAGCGTTCGTTAACCGTTCACTATGCGTTTCTTACGCATAGATAAACGCGTAAATGGGTAGGAATAGCGTATTTACCACTGTACCTGGGGCCCGTTTTACTAAACTACTTACGCAAATTTTTTGCGTAAGTCAAAATCGTTTTACTCTTATTTTTCGATTATAAACGTTTGCAAACAGCAAATAGCCAGATCAGAGGACGCGCTAAAAGCGCGTCCTCTGATCTGGCTATTTGCTGTTTGTAGCAAGTGATAATAAAAAATATAAATTAAAATTTAAAATTTTGACTTACGCAAAATGTTTGCGTAAGTAGTTTAGTAAAACGGGCCCCTGGTGTATAATAGAAAACAATACACAGACTGTCTAAAACAGTTCTCTGTATTCTGTATGTGGTATATAAACTTAAAACTTATAAGGTTGAATAATTTGGAAAGAGTCTAACACCCGGATATGGCCTAAACCCTATTTTGTAAATGATTTCATAACAAGCGAATATGAGGTCAGTCATACTTGGGGATTATCTGTACATATACAGGGCTGCCATTTCTTAAGATTTTTCCTAAATCTTCGGATTTTTTCTAGAACATGGTAGCTTTACTCCCAGCCTGTTTTAAGTAGTCACGTGTCAACAAAGCTAGAAACAGGCTATGGGATAAAGGTACGATTCATAAATTCGCACTTGAAAAATGCAAATTTGGAAATCTTAGGAGTTTTTATGTCAACTTATGGCAGCCCTGCATATAAAGTCAATTGTTTAACAATTTCAAGGAAGTCTTTTTCAAACAGCCCCGGAAACCGCCGTTTTTCAAAGCAGCTTGCCACCTTCCTGGGCCCCGTTTCATAAAACACCTTACGACAAATTTTGTCGTAAATCAGATTATAAAACTCTCAATTATTATTCATTTCTCCATCTAATCCTGTCTTGTGATATCTTTTTGGAATCGTCTTGAAAAGACGATTCCAAAAAGATGTCACAAGACAGGATTAGATAGAGAAATCACAAATTAAAAGTATTTTAAAGTTTTGACTTACGACAACATTTGTCGTAAGAAGTTTTCTGAAACGGGCCCCTGGTCGCAACTTATCTATACACAAAAGAAAGTGAAAATAGATTCTTCTAATTTTATTTTCATCATATTTACTTCAGAGTGTAATTTTTGACAGATTCTCCACTGTATAAGTGTTGGGAATCATTGTGGACTATAGTTGGTTTAAACGATCTGAAACCATAAAAAATGACATTTTAGGGGATTTCAGTAGTTTTATAATGGATAGCAGCTTAACAAAACTCAGAAGGAACTTCTACTTAATTTCATGGCGAAAAAGTGAAACAAAAATGGAAGCAATTTTGTACAATTAGTGAAATATACAACATTCTTTCCCTTCAACGGTCCTCTAAACAGCGACTCCCTCTTTACAACGACACTTATCGCAGTTCCCTAAACAGGATAATTATGCCCAGCCTATTCATGATTGCAAGCTGTTTGATTTAAATTCTCGTCTGCTGTACATGTACATTTAATAGCAAAATGGACATTTTGACGGGAAAATCTTAATGACTTGTGACAAACAGCTTAAATCCAGACAACACACCGCGTTTGCAATTCCCCCTCCCTATAACGACTCCCTCCGAACAGCGCATAATCTGTGTGTCCCACTGGATGTCGTTGTAGAGAGGAAGCGCTGAACTTATCATTTCGGTCAGGAATAAAACTCTTACCCGAACTTATCACCTCACAACAGTAGATGTTACGTTCTAGTGTCACTTGCAACCACTGAATTAACACTAATTCGATTGTATGAAGGACTGGTGGCAGCTTACAGCCAGGTGAACGTAAATCAGAATGTGTTAAGGCGCGTTCTGTTTTCTTTCAGATTTTTAAACCCATTACCCGATAGCCTGTTTCTAGTATCGAAGATAGGTGACCACTTAAAGCAGGTTGAAAGTAAAGTTGAATGCGCCTTAAGGCGCATTCTGCTTTACTTCTAGCCTGCTTTAAGCTATCATCTGCTAGGATTTAGGACATTTTACTTATGGTTCATTTTCAAGTCTGTATACTTTGCCAATATTTATGTCATTGGTACTATTTTCTTCCGTGAAAGAATAAAACAAGGCGCATTCTGCTTTAATTTCAGCCTGCTTTAAGCTACCATCTGTTAGAATATCAAAAATATATCTATGGTACTTATTCATGACTATATAAAATGAAATTGTTTTCTTCAGTGGAGGAAATGGTAAGAGGCGTAAAAAGGCGTATTTATGGTTAAAGCTATAATTTGCTATGTTAAAGTTCTTACTGTGCATATTTGTGACTTTATAAATTGGAACTATTTTCTTAAATGGAGGAAAAACATTTAAAGCGTAAAAAACCGTATCAATGGAGTAATACACGTTGCAATGGGGAAGTTATTTTTTCCCAGTAAAGATTTAACCCTAGGGACGAGTATACTCGTCATTTACAAACATTGTTCCTGTGAAGTTTACACTTGTCCTATGAATACAGTGTAGACTCTGATCGAAATCCTCTGATCAGGGTCTACACTGTTTGTTATTTTGAAATATATATTTAAATCATGTCTAAATAGTCAAAATGAGCTAGACGTATTTTGAAATTAGAATTGGCCATTAAAAGTTTCAGGGGTGAATGAGTTTAACAAATCTCCATTTAAAAGAAAGATAGGGTCAGATCAGAACCGGGTAACCCGGCATCTAATGTGGTTCCAAACTGTTTGCTAAATTGCTACTTAGGTTAAATACATCGTCAATGTTTTCAAGGAGCTGCCGTTTTCAACATTTTATTGAAATATGTTTGGTTGAGATTCGTTTCACTGGCAATGGCGCCTTAATGCGAATTCGCAAACAGGACCCAAACTGTTTGACACCGTTATCGATTTTTCTTCAGTTAAAAAAATCTAAAGTTGACTTTTAAAATACTGCAGACCACACTTCCAATGCAGACGATATTTTGGCGGTAAAATCGTTAGTCCGACTCGCAACCGGATGGTGTATTTGTAAAGAAAAAAGAAAAAAACTCAAATAAAACCAAATATGTAGCATTGTTGTACAACTGGCATAAGAAAAATATGATCAATCTAAAACATCCTTCAGAAAAGTATTCAAATCTTCATTTTTTAAAAATGTTTTCCATCGCTTTATCCGTCGCATCGAAAGTAGCAACAGAAATTGATGACGGATTCAGGCATAAACCTGAGCCGAATTATGTACTTTCCATCGCTACACACTGAAGTACGTTAAATCTATGCAAAATATATGAATAGCCCTTGGTCAAGTGGTCTAAGGGATTTTCTTTAGCTTTTGCTTTTCTGTTCCCGCATGTCGGGTCCGGGTTCAAATCCCACCAGAGCTCAATACTTTTTTTTTAATTGAAATGCATTTTTAAACAAAATTTCTTATCCTTAAGTAATTCTTTCTCGTTTATATAAACGTTTGACATATATTTACAAATAACTATTTTTAATGCTAAATCTGGTTGCGAGTCTCTTTAAAGCAGACGATAAAATCTGACAAAGAAATAATTAAAAGGGAAAAATTAATCTCCACTATAGGAATACGGTAGATCTATTCAACTGTGTCAAGAAAAAAACAATCATTTTATGTCCAGTTAGGAGTGCGAGGACAATAAAAACTGTCAAGGTGTCTTTCATATCTAACACCTCCTGTCAGAACCAGTTTTTACTTGGCCATGCCTGTGACGTTTAATCCCTTCACTGCCATGACGTCATCTGCTTTTAACACTTATCGACTACTTTTATTTCTCAAATTTTAATTTTACGGTTTTTTACAAAAAGAATTATCAACATGGGTGCCAAATAGATTGGATCCTGATCAGACGCCGCGATACGCGGCGACTGATCAGGATTCAAACTGTTTATAGATAACCATTTGAAGGCAATGAAAGGGTTGATAAATGATTTTAGGACAAATAGTATCTAACGATGTAGGGACCTTACGTTATTACAGTGGAGAGCACCCCCCCCCCCCCCCCCCCCCCCGTTTATGGTATTTGGTTTTTTAACGTCCATTTCTACCATCTATCCATAGGCTAATTGAACGCCCCAGAGAGAGGAGAGATGATATAGAGGGCCCGGGCGCGATGCCCTACTCTTGTTATATCTTGTTCTTTTAGATGCCCAAGTGTAAAGCACTGATACATAGGACCTTTCAAAGTTTCAAAGTTCCAAATGTTTATAAAGTTTCATCCTAAGGATTGGTCCGGGGTCGTACTCACGACCCCGGCCGTCGTAATCGAGCGCTTACGCCCCAGCCCTCTCTGTACATAACCGTTATGCAATTCAGTATTGAAACGGCCTTTTTTTAAATTAATGGTTAGAAGAAAAAATTCAGTTCTGCAGTTGTTGAGCAGATTTAGTCAATGGTTGTGATTCACCAGCATGACAGAAGGCCTTAGTGTTCAATTCCTATGCATCACAACCATATACCAGTATTTAAAACCGTTTAACAAAGGAGTCTTAGGGAAATTATTTCGAAACTAACATGACCAGCTTAAAAAAAAATGATTATCAAGGGAAACATATACAGCGCCCCTCACTACAACGACAGCCAGTGGGATACATCAATTGTGTGCATAATAATAATAATAATAATAATAATGATAATAATAATAATTATAATAATAAAGACTTTATTTGACGAGAGAACTCAAAGGCCAATCTTCCATGAGATCCTCAACATACATACAAGTACATTAAACAAAAGGCATTTCATACCAATCAAATAATTAACAATATAACAATACAATGTACTAACTGGATGTAGCAATTTGTAAGAAAAACGTATATTTGCGTTGTTCGGAGGGAGTAATTATAGGGGGGAAATTGGCTTACGTTTGTAGACAGCTTGGATCCAGATCAGACGCCGCGTAACGTGGTTTCTGATCTGGATTCAAGCTGTTTGTCACCTGCCAAGAAGTTGTTTCTGTCAAAATGTCCATTATGCAACTTATAGAAAAATAGCAGACGTCAATTTTAAGCAGACGATATTGCAGTAGTAAAAGCGTTAGGCATACTTGCCCTGTTTAAGGAACTGCGTAAAGGGTCGTTGTTTTGAGGGTCATTGTAGGGAGGGAGCGCTGTATAAAGTTTCAAGCTTATTTTCTCTGCGGGTGAAGTTTTTCGATCGAATTACATCCCTTGTATAATTTGTATTTTACAAGAATCTAACATCCCAATAGCAAACGTAATCAAAATATCAAAATAATAAAATCTAATGGTGATTGATTAAATAAAAGTAAAATTATGAATCAAACCTACATAAAAGAGGCATGACGTAAGATAATGAGCGCAAATTGTAATGACATCATAAGTACGCGGCGCCGTCTAGTTGCATATATCTAGTTATATACAAAACATAATCAGCAAGTGTTATTCAACGTTTGAGCCTTCTATTATGTCATAAAACAACTTATCACAGTAACTTAAAATAAAACTAAAAATACTAAGGAAAACGGCTATGTGTATGGTTATGAATACTTAATAATAAGTTTGGATGCCTCAATAATCTTCATCGTATACACTATGCAAATTGAGCGTCACCTTTTGACTTTTATGTTCAACTCTATTTTGGTTTTGTAATGGTCAGTCATGTCAACTATTTAACCGACAATTGTCGTCTGCTTGTATACATAAAACGTCGTCTGATCAGGATCAAAACTGCTTGAAAATAACTGTTGTGCACGTTGAAAGACAATGAAGGGTTGAATAATATCAATATTTTGACACAAATGGAAACATAGAAAAAAAGTTTCATCAACCCCGTAGCTAGCTTGATCCCTTCACTGCCTTACCCCGAGTGCAGTAGTTATTTGCAAACAATTTAGATCCTGATCAGACGCCGCGTAACGCGGCGTCTTATCAGGATCCAAACTGTTTGACATTCGTTTCAATATTCCTGATGTCAAAATACCTGAAAAATGATTTTTTAGAAATAGAAGCAGACGACAATTGTTTAAATTGATGACGTCATGGCAGTGAAAGGGATAAGAGTATTGCTGACTCTGTCACTGCCAATGGCGCCAAAATGGGACTTTGCAAACAGTATGGATCCTAATCATTTACCGCGTACTTTTTTATACTCGTATCGATATTTTTCAGTCAAAACAGCCCTAAATCTGACTTTAAGAAAATATTGCAAACGACATTATCAATGCAGATGATAGTTTGTATGTTAGAGGGTTGAAGAGACGCTTGTCGCTGTACCCAATCAAAACAATTATGTCCAACCTATTGGCGGCTGCAATATCGTCTGCTTAAAATTACCGTCTGCTGTTTTCTAAAAGTTTCATATTAGTGGACATTTTGACAGAAGAAAACTAATGAAGAGGAAAACAGATTAAATTCTATTCAGACGCCGCGTTATACAAAGGTTTCTTTTTTTTCTTTTTCAGACTTCATGCAGGAAATGACGATGTGCAACATGTATCCAGCACGTATGCGAGGAATATGTTATATGCGTTCTTTTGGCATGTAAAACTTTTGACATCACAAATCGTGGCATCACTGACGTCATTAAGAATCAAATCTGGTGTTTCATAGTCATCATCCTATAGTGGTCATCTAAACTCATATCGATACCCTCTATCTCTCCGCGAGACACAGTCTAATGGACACAACATTTACGTATATATAGGTTAGACTACATTAGGATATGCCTTCGTGAAATAGACGGCGCTCCGCCCTCTATTTCACGAAGACTTGTTCTTTGCAGTCTAACCGATTAAGACCGCCCAAAAATCCAAATATGGAATTTTGTTTACAAAGCCACGTCACTAATACTATGTGACGTGAAATTGGTGGTTGCTTTTCTATACACGCGCCTGACTCAGCTGTTTAAGCTGCCAGCAACAATAATCTGACAATCAAATTTTCCTCACAAGAGTTTCGATTTAGGCGGGAATAATCCAGTCTTCACGAAAAAGGAAGAACTGAATAACCGACTCTGATTGGCCAACGGCACAGAAATTCACCAAGAGGCGGACTAAAGAGAACTAACTCTTATATCTCCAGCTACAAAAGTGTCTGCAAACATTTGTAGCTTCATTATGCAACAGTTATTTTAAGAAAACACAATTTACCATCAACAGTTATTGCACACTTGGACAATATACATGAAGAACATGCAGTTTTCATCATGGTCGTGTAGGCCCTATGTAGTGATGAATTTAGAAATCTGCAGAATGAATCCTTGGGGTGCAAATTCTATGAAACATTGAGTACTTGAGACAAAAATTCAGTCATTCAATTTAGAACTCACCCATTACCAAATGGCCTTTTCCCAGTTTTGAATACAGGTGACCGTTTAAAGCATGTTGAAAGTAAAGCAGAATACACAGAAATGCGCATTCTGCTTTTCTTTCAGTCTGCTTCAGACTTATGCCTTACACAATATGTTACACCTTATGTGATATATGTCTCAAATGGAACTAGATTCTTCAGTGAAGAAATAATTTAAAGGCACAACATACGTTACTATTGAATATTGGTTGATAAAGGCCAGAAAAAGTTATGGGTAAATGGGACTTGCAACTTTCCAACAAATGAGTCCATGAAAAATTGAATGAATAGAAGTCTCAGAATGCGTTTGTAAAGTTATAGTGCAAGTAGTTTCGCAGAGGGTGTGGACCATTGGTTCCCTTTGCATTTTACCTGCACTGTAAACTTATCATGTTGAAACATCTATTCAAGTACCCTAGGAGGATAACACAGGATTTTGAATTCATCAATACTGTTTATGTATTGTGTTTATAAGCCTAGACTTGTGTCGGTTAATCGTGATACTCGACGATCACGTCACGCATACTGTAAAACAGGTATTTTTCGCGTCATGAATATTTCGCGTAATGCGACTTTGTATAAATTCGCGAAATCATGCAATGTTTCTAGCAGGTGGTAGCTAAGGCACATTCTGCTTTACTTTCAACCTGCTTTAAGAAGTCCCCTATTTTTAAAACTAGAAACGCGAGGCAACACATTCGCGAATTAACGCGAAAATTATATTCTCGCGAATAAAACCAGTTTTACAGTATGCCGATGTGATGATCGACGACAATTGTGCCATCGTCGACGTTTTATACACTCCGTACATAAACAAATAATACCGTTATTCTGTCACAATTTCATTATTACAGAATAAAGCAGTTAAATGGAT
This sequence comes from Gari tellinella, assembly GCA_922989275.2. NCBI lineage: Eukaryota > Metazoa > Mollusca > Bivalvia > Cardiida > Psammobiidae > Gari > Gari tellinella. The sequence goes on from OV277870.1 coordinate 24,952,954, forward strand.
CAATGTTGACTTTATTTAGATCAGACATGTTGATTGAGACTTAAAAGGCGGTTCTTGATATACAATAACCATAAGATCTCTCTGTCATTTCTGTGAAGTAAGCCTGAAGCAGTATAAAAAAAATAATCGCGATTCTTAAAAGATGATCGATCGCGAATATGTGTCGATGATCGATAAAAGTGTTTAAGTCCGATTCACTGCACTTATTTAAGTGCAGTGTAAACTTTCTTACACTGCGGGTGAACTAGATTTATTGCAAACAAATTTTGGTCCAGATGAGACGCCGATTTCTTGGAGTCTCATCTGGATCCAAATGTTTTATATTCTAGTGATATGTAGATAAAACAAATTTTGGGAACTGAAATTGACGATATGCAATATTGACAATTTTAATGGTAGTAGTAGTTAGGGAATTATTAAGTAACTTAGGACGCATTTTATTTTACACTGAAAAAGATGGAGTCCTTATGCATTCCATTGTAACTTTTATTCATGTGTACGTGTATAGTGCAGAGCTCCAGATAAGGTGAGTGATTCAAAATCTAAATTCCTTATTCTTCAACCAAACCCTATGCTGTGAATACTCGTGAGAATCGTCGCTTTGCGACGATTCTAATGAGTATTCACACCATAGGGTTTCATGAAGGCATAAAGGAAAAAACCATTGAAAATAGATGGTTTACACACTTTTATCTGTAGCCCTGTAGTATTCTATATAAATATATATATATAAATATATTAATTTACCTCACAAAATTGTACGTCGTTAAATAAAATCACAAATTATATGACGTTAGTGTGTTATTTTTTTATTTTACCTGTTTCTTTTAGATTGAGATCATTTACTCTTTGTATGGAAAACAAAACAGTTAAACCCTTCTTTACAACCACAAAATATATATCTATATACACCGCTTTTGCCTTACCCTGAGTACACTATCTATTAGCAAACAGTTTGGATCCTAGTCATACGCCGCGTAACGCGGCGTCTAATTAGGATCCAAATTGTTTTGACACTCATTTCAATTTTTCTTTAGTCGAAATACCTTAAAATCTATATTAATTTTGAGAAATAAAGGCAGACGACTATTATTTAAAATTGATGACGTCATGTCAGTTAAGAGGATGACTAGTTTGACGGTGTGGACTATAATCAGATGCCGAGATTAAGGTTGAGAACTACTAATAAAATCGAACCAATGTCGGTCAATTTCGGAACTCTACGAAGAGCGGTCGGCCATTCTCGTTTAAAGCGATGATGGTTCGGAACAGGTCGGCAGTTGACGGGAAATGCCGATCGCTGTACGTACAGTCCCAATGTTAGTTTGTTCTCATTAGGGGTCCTCAGCCTTAAATATGACAGCTTGATTTGGGCAACATCGTTTGGCAATGCATTAAGTCTGGGTCCGTGCTTATAAAGCGGATGCATTAAGTCTGATATCGTTCTCAAGCATTTGATTGGTCAGATTTGAGCTTTCGCTCAAATCTGACCAATCAAATGCTTGAGAACTGAGATCTTTCTCAATCTTTTGGCCAATAAAAAAATTATAACGATTTAAGACTCAACTCAAACGCTTTATAAGCATGATGCGGCTCATAATATATACTTCAGTTCACTTACGAATACATCTATACATGTCCTCAAGAATTATCCAAGTGCCGACGGTTTGGATCCTGATCAGCCACCGTTTTGCGTTTTTTTATCTGGACTTGAACAGTGTAAGGATACAAATATGTACGATTTAAATTATTCTTCATCACGCACGCAATACATTAACCTATATAGTTTCACATACATGCATCATTTACGAACAGTGTAATTGTGAACAATACACTTATCCTATGCAAACAATCTTAAAAGAGCCCTCTGACCAAGATCTGCACTGTTTTTCATGTTTCCGAGGTAATAAATATTCAAACTGAGGAAATAGCTAAGACCATGCCTACTTCGATGCATTTTTCAAAACGTTGAAACAACTTATACAGTATTTGGAGGAACTCACGGCCCCATGTTCCCTGTCAGGGCCCGTCTAATGATATGTCATTCGACAAAGTCGGCGAAAGTCAAAACTTAAAAATGAATCTAATTTCTGCATTCTCTATCTAATATTGTACTGTGACCTCTCTCTGGAATCGTCTTGCAAAGAGATGTCACAAGACTGGATTAGGTAGATGAATAAATTTATAATCTTACGGCAATATTTGTCTTAACCCTTTCAACCCTTAATATTTCTTGTGGGTATTTGTCATCATTTTGGTCTCTTCTAGTACAGACATTTTGAACCAGTCTACTATTGTATTTCTGGTATCACAACAAAAACCAATGAAAACATCAAACAGTGCAGACTCTGATCAGAGGGCTCCTATAGGAGCCCTCTTATCAGGGTCTACACTGTTTGCATATGTAATAAGTAATCTCTACAGAGGGCTGTATGGTTGAAAGGGTTAAGGCGTTTCGTTGTATTCATCTCATGATCGTATGTAAGCTAAGTCGATGACGAATGTTCAAGGAACCTAATGTCCAGACATGGGACAGTGTTAACTGCCAAAGAACACGGTTAAAAGCGTTGAGTTGAGTTTGAAATCGTTCTCAATCATCTGATTGGTAAGATTTAAATGGAAAGTCAAATTTTACCAATCAAATGCCTAAAAATTGGGAACGGTTTTACTAAAATCTGACCAATCAAATGCTTGAGAATGATCTCAGACTCAACTTAAACGTTTTATAATATCGAGGCCTCTATAACAGTTTCATTTTCAGTTTTATTAGCATATCAGCAATATACATTGCCTTTGGCCATTAACAAAGATATAAGGAAATATGGCAAATACAAAAGACATTATACATTAAGTACATACATCACAAAGCAGTATGTGTCATACTTTAAAGGTAAATTTACATTAACCCCTGACTCTGAGATTGTACTCAAGCATTTTTGTGGTCAGATTTGAGCAGAGGCTAAAAAGTGACCGATCAAATTTTGAGGACAGCTTTAGAATCAGCTCAACAGGTTATAACCTTGGTACCCGAACACGCCATGAGTTTGTAAACTTAAAAAATACATTTAAGCTGTCGCCTAGAGGCTAATTAATACCAGCGTTGCTAGTTGCCCCTGTACAGTGGAGAAAACGCTATTCTTTCCCAATAAACGCGTTTACGCTAAAACTATTATTTGCAGTGCAAACAGTTTGGAGCCAGATCAGACGCCGGGTAACCCGGCGTCTGATCAGGCTCCAAACTGTTTGACACCAAGATAAACATGAATTATCAGAATTGTCCAAAAGTTGTTCTTTTCTACGTTTTAGTGCTTTGCGTTTGCGTACGTTTGCGTTTAAACGGGAAAGAATAACAGATTCTCCACTGTATGACGTCACCAATGACGTCAGAATAACAGATTCTCCACTGTATAGGGGCTTGTATCTTTAACCCTTTTACTGCCTTATCCCAAGTGCGATTACTATTTGCCTAGAATTTAGATTTTGATCAGATGACGCGAATGGCGGTGTCTGATCAGGTCCAAATTGTTTGACTCTCATATATCAACATTTCTTCAGTCAAAATACTTCAATTCTGAATTTGAAAACCAAAAGCAGACGACGATTGTCTAGAATTAATGACGTCATGGCAGTTAAGGAGTTAATGCACACATTTCACCACATGGTCTCGAATCTTTCAGAAAAATGTGGCTTTAAGGATGCATGAAACTCATGAATTTGGGAAATTTTCAAAGTATATGAAAACACTCTATAGGTTTTGTATTGAAGAGCTATTTAAGATGAATGAAAAAAATGAAAAAGTGTACATTTTGGTGAACAACATTTGGCTCTACGGTCATGTAAAAGTCACCCCACCCACTTTTGCTTATTTTGTCCTTTTTAAACAGCCCGCTTCAATAAAATACATCTCAAATGAAAATAAATATGAAAATTTGGTTTTGTGTTATTTACTTCCCGTCTATGGTAGTATTTCTTCATTCAAAAACTTATTTAAGAGAAAACAGGACCCAATTGTGAAATTTATAAAGCTCTTAATATCATCGATATGGTACTTTTTTGTAAATTTTGTAAAGGACGATAACTCTTTTTTCTTTAATAACTCAAAATTTCAACACTGACCTTTCAATTTCTTTTCATATTTTGAACTGCCTTAGCATGTGCTTTCATCTGGTAGAATATAAGAAAAAGTTTAATACTAGAACTATTTCATTTTCAAACTTTTTTACTTTTTTTCATAAAATAAAAAATCTAATAAAATCATGCCCTATAAAAGGCATATTTTTTATATTCAAGGATCCATATTGTTCAAACCTGGTGCCTGCTTCGTCTAAATTTGGTTTCTATATGTGAAAATACGAACATAGACATGGAATAAATAATGAAAACCCAAATTACCATGTTTGTTTTGTTTTGAAATTGATTTTACTGAAGCTTGTACTCTGAATTGGTAAATTTTTAAAAATAAAAAGCCCAAATTTGACATACCTTTTTCAAATCGCTGTAGCTCCAAAAAACAGGACACCACCATATTTTTTTTAAAACCATGCCCTATAAAAGGCATATTTTTTATATTCAAGGATCCATATTGTTCAAACCTGGTGCCTGCTTCGTCTAAATTTGATTTCTATATGTGAAAATACGAACATAGACATGGAATAAATAATGAAAACCCAAATTACCATGTTTGTTTTGTTTTGAAATTGATTTTACTGAAGCTTGTACTCTGAATTGGTAAATTTTTAAAAATAAAAAGCCCAAATTTGACATACTTTTTTCAAATCGCTGTAGCTCCAAAAAACAGGACACCACCATATTTGTTTTCTTCATTTTTTCATTCATCATAAACAGCTCTTACAAAAAAAACACAATGATAGAAAAAAAAAGTTTGATACATGTACTTTGAAAAAATCGCTCATGGGTTTGATACACCCTTAATACTCTCAGTATATAGTGTATACAGTTGAACCCCTCCAACCGGAACCTCAAAATACCGGAATTCTCTCTAAACCAGCAAAAATTTTGGTCCCGTTTCCAACACTTCTTTTTTCACCCCACTACACCATAAATACGCCTCATAACGTCTTGAATTATTCCTACACTGAAGAAATACATTCATCAATTTTTTTTTATTCTCGTAGATGATAGCTTCAAGCAAATTGAAAGTAAAGCAGAATGCGCTATAGGCGCATTCTGCTTTACTTTCAACCTGCTTTCAGTGTCCGCTATCGTCCATCGTACAACCAAGATTTTGTGTAATGCGTTAAAACCTCTCCTAACCGGAAACCCCTCTAAACCGGAAATTTATGTTGTCCCAACACACGTCCGGTTTAGAGGGGTTTCACTGTGCATGAATTTAAGTGAGAAAACCAGTCCATTATAGCACTGTAAAGCATCTATACTGTTTCATATACGGACAACTGTGGTGAAAATTGACAAAAGATAATAATGAATTCCAAAAGACAAAATAACATAGTCAAAGATTATAAGCGTTTGAGTTTAGTCTAACATTGCTTTCCAGCATTTGGTTGGTCAAATTTGAAATCTAACACACTTCGCGCACACTCCTATATAAACAAAGAAGGGACGTATCTGTGTTTGAATTCTCTCTAAAAAAAACTCACGCGCTGTAACGTTCTAACATGATGTCATATGGCGTCGAAAGTTATTTATATTGTTTTATATATAGATTCCAAGGGCCATAACTCTATCACACATCGACGAAACACAATAGCAGAGACAAAAGATCATTTACAACATGTGTAAAACAATAATTAAATCCATAGTACATGTAGATATGGGTGTTAATGGAGGAACAACTGTTTCATAAATGCATGGTGTCAAGGCCAATAACTCCTATTTTAAATTCCGCCCTGTCACTTTGTTGCGGGTACTATATTAACAACTTTCTTTTTTTTATATATTAAACGAAATTCGACAATTATATATGTATGAGACCTTATAGCGGTCGATCAAGAGGAAGAAATACATTTATAACATATCCCGGATAAAACCATCATTTAATTTTGGTAACACATACACACACACATCTTTATTGCACTGAACGACCGAATAATATTCATACGCGCTGTCAAAACAAAAAAAATGGCGTAGGCTGACCTAGCCAGCAACGATCAGGTGCCAATAGACGGAAGAGGACTAGGAGCAATAAAATCAACGGTATTCAGTGGTGTCGGTACATTTTACACTGTATGGATCCTACGATACAATTGACCTCGAGTATCTGCAGTTTACAGAATGACAAACCAAAACCAATACCTACGTCAGACGAAGCCCCAAGGAACGTAACCTTCGAACTGTTCTGCCTAAAGTTTGGTCATATCTGTAACCAGGAGTTCTTTAAAGAAGCACCTGCAGAAAAATGACATACCGGCTACTCTGGTCCCAGCCATCCTTTCACGATTCAAAGCTGAATTACAACAATCAAACCCAATCAAATAATGCAGTTATCAGGTCCTAAAAGCATCTCGTTTATCAACAACTACAGTCATCTAAATCCATTACTGCTCAAATAAATTTCAAAAAAATTATATTCCAACATAGTTCATAGCGAATATTCTCCTATTCATGCACAATCCTATGCCACTAATACAGAAGCTAGGTCATCAACTCTCTTTGGCGAGTTCAACAACATGTTTTGGCGTTCCGATTCACGATGGAAATGTCCATTTTCACAATAGCACAGAAGAAGGGCCGAATGTTCCAAAACAAAGACTGGTTTTAAATCAAATCGACTGTGACAGTGATTGTGTCTTCGTTCAAATGTTGAGCAAAATACGGCGCTAGTTTAGTGGAAAATATTTATGACGTTATGACCTTTTTAACTGTAACTCAAAATGTATTTCGACGTGATTTTTAATCAACTTTCGCAGTTTACTTAATTATCAGAAAGGTTCAATCGAATAATGGCTTATATAGTGACAATAAGTCAATAAAACATTGAGAAATGTGTACAGTGGAGAATCTGTTATTCTTTCCCGTTTAAACGCAAACGTACGCAAACGCAAAGCGCTAAAACGTAGAAAAGAACAACTGTTGGACAATTCTGATATTTCATGTTTATCTTGGTGGCAAACAGGTTGGAGCCTGATCAGACGCCGGGTTACCCGGCGTCTGATCTGGCTCCAAACTGTTTGCAGTGCAAATAATAGTTTTAGCGTAAACGCGTTTATTGGGAAAGAATAACACATTCTCCACTGTAGCTACTGTTTCATAGGCATTTAGAAAACCTCATTACGCCTTCCATTGGTGGTTTCTATATAAAGAAGACTGCTCATTTGTAAATTATTATTTAATAGTTGCTGATATTTTTAGAAATTCATTTCATGTTTCTATACTATTTCTTGATATTTGAAAAACTTTATAAAAAAAAAATGCCATGCAGGTTTGCTATTTAACATTTGTCATGCCGAATAGTCATCTGCTGCAAACACGTCATCTGCAGAAAAACACATAATCAATTTTATGCTTTCAAAATTTATGACTGGCAATCAAGTTTGGATCCAGATCAGACGTCTCGTAACATTGCGTCTGATCTGGATCCATATTGTATGCAAACATTTCGCAAATTCTAACCAAGTCACGTTTAGCATAATTAGTGTTAAAGCAGGTTGCCAATAAATAGGAAATCATCTTATTGTATATTTTTACTTTACTTTCAGCATGCTTTAACCCTTCCGCTCTCAATGACGCCTAAAAGCGCGTTTGCAAACATATTGGATCCTGATCATCTTGCCGCGATCCAGACTGTTCGCAAATTTTAACCAAGTCACGCTTAGCATAATAAGCAGAATCACATTCAGAAGGAAACCTTCTAACTGGATACTTTTACTTTACTTTCAGCATGCTTTAACCACGGAATTATACATGAGTCTATAATGCCGTGCATTAACCATTGCACTCTCATTGACGTTCAAATGCGCGTTTGCAAACAGTTTGGATCCTGATTGGACGCCGAGTCACGCGGCGTCTAATCAGGATCCAAACTGTTTGACGCGGCGTCTGATCAGGATCCAAACTGTTTGGCACTCGTATAGAACTTGTGTCAGTCATACTGTGTTAACCCTTTGAACCCTAGTCCCGCATATAGGCGTCATTTTCAAACAGTGTACATGTGAATAGTACACTTGTCCTATGCAAACAGTGAAGACCCAGATCAGAGGGCTCCGAAAGGAGCCCTCTGATCAGGGTCTTCACTGTTTGTCATAATGCCAAATATTGTCAAAAACAACCCTTAAAAGTCAGAAATGGACTAGACTTAAATGGAAACTGGAATTGTCCATTTACAGTTTTAGGGAGGAAACTTTGAAACGATAATGCAGGCAACAAAATTGAAGCAGGCAACAATGAAACGATGAAGGAGTAAAATCTCACGAAAAAGTTGGCAGAGAAATGGTTAAGCAGTTACATGTATTTGTATTTAAAGAAACGAATATATGAAATTAATGTTGATTATTTAAAAAAGGCGTTACATGTAAGAAAAAACAGCGTACCCTGTGTGGTTCGAACCTGCTACCCACGGCATGCTAGTCCGACTCGTTCCCTATTGAGCCAGTTCGTTAGTTACTAATAATTGTGGAACGAATTATTTCTTGTGGGAGATTTCCTTTCGTGTGGCTTTTTGTTTTTCTTGTCGCTTTTTATTCTTCTTGTTGCTTATTTCCCTTATTGTGGCTTTTTGTTTTTCTTGTCGCTTTTTTTTCTTCTTGTGGCTTATTCCCTTCTTGTGCCTTTCTGTGTTTCTTGTCGCCTTTTCTCCTTGTGGCTTAATTCCTCGTCTCGTGGCTTTACATTTCTTCTTGAGGCTTATTGTTTCTACTTGTGGCTTATTGTTTCTTCTTAACACATTTATATCAAACTGACGAGCCATAGTTCAACGAAGTCTCCGTTGCTCAGTAGTGAACTTGTCGGACTAGCGCTTCGTGGGTTGCAGGTTCAAACCACACAGTGTGCGATCGTCTTTTTCTTTGCTGAACAACTTTTTTTCATAGATTCGTTTCTTTTTTAATATACGAGTAAGTGCTTAAAGCATGCTGAAAAGAAAGTGTAAAATTCTCCAATTAGAATGTTTCCTTCTTTATTTTCAGCCTGCGTCAACACTAATAGTATGCTAAGCGCGACTTGGTTAATATTTGCTAACTGTTTGCGAACAGTTTAGATCCAGATAGGACGCCGCGTTACGCGCCGTATGATCTGGACCCAACCTTTTTTGCCAGTCATATTTTACTTTTCTTAAGTTTTGAAAGCATAACATTGATTATGTGTTGTTCCGCAGATACTGTATTTGCAGCAGACGGCAATTCAGCATGATAAGGGTTAAACGGCAACCTGCGTGACATTTTCATAAAGCTCTTCAAACATCAAGAAAGAGCAGAAACATGAAAACCAATTCTAGAACTATCAGTCACTGTTTAGAAATATATTTGGTAAAAGATGATAAAAAAACCCGCCAACGACACCGCAAATAACAAGTCATAATTCTTATGTTACATGTAGTATGCGGGAAGAGTCAAGCAAGCCCTTGATAACGGTCGTTTTTACTCTTAGATTTTTACTGCCTAGACTAAAGTATTTTCTTACAGGAAAAGTTAGAAAATTATTTCTCTAAGAGGCAAATGTTAGAGTTAGAAAATTCTAAACCAAGATTCTTAGAATGTTTCAGAATACGGGCCTTGTTCGTCGGTTCTTACAGTAGTTAAGATAGATGGTTAACAGTTTTTCTTCAAAGTGTTACAATCACAGTCAAAACAGTCTTTTAGCCACACAGTAAGATTTTTTTTTTACCCCATACGAAAAAATGGATTACCTTTGTTCTTATCAACAATCGTGGGCACAAATGGGTTAAAACGGGTTTTTGATTGCTTTCGCCAGGTTGTTATATTTGAATGTTTCACACCAAAGAACACTCTATGGTGTGACCACTTGTTACGAAAGATATTAGAAAAGTACTGATAATTGAGCGATAATTTTTCATTGAATTGTCTGATTTTATAAAAGGGAACATTTTCTGAAAGATCAACCTTTCAGCGAGACATTGATAGTAAATTTGTTCTAACAAATTAGGAATTTCTGTTTTATTTGTGTTCAAATAAGACATGGTTTTAGGTATTGACCGAAATCCCTCTTGATTGCGCGAGGTAATTGCGTTATGTTGGAAGCATGTATATTTCAGAGAACACTTTTCAAGTATCGCTCAGGCTGATTGAAATAAACTTGATACTACATGTATTTAGAATACGGTTAACATTAATAAATCGTCCTTGTTCACGACATAAATCAGGAATTATTTTAAATGTGTTGTCTTTACTTTGTTCTTATCAACAATACGAAATTTTCATTTCTTTACTGGGGTGGGTGTCTGGGGTGTGTTCAATTATCCCTTTAAATGTTTGGAACGAATCCGCGCAGTTAGTACACTTGTAATCCATGGTAGACCTGAAAATAGACGAAGAACGTTCATTTAGTATTAACAAGTAGCATTACAGTAAATATCACTAGCCTCTGCAAGAAACAGTACGTATTGCAATACGCAGTGCAGTAATGCTGCCATAAATCGACCTAATTTGCAATCTGTAGATGAGATTAGCCAACACAGTGAGATATTCCCGATACATGTAGTTATTTGCCATCGATCCAGTGAAAAACAATTACATTTTAATTGTATCTAATGCACTTATTCAGCCAATTTGTGCAAATTCGAAACACTTTGGCAGTGATCTGGTTCCGAGGTTATAAAGCTTTTAACTTGAGTCTAAACTCGTTCCCAAGCATTTGATTGGTCAGATTTGAGCCTAGCTATAATCTGACCAATCAAAAGCTTGGGAACACACTCAGACTCAACTAAAACGCTAAATATAACCTCGGAGCCGGGAAGACTAAACACTCATAACTCAAGGACCAATCGACGTTTGTAACAGAAAAAGACTTGTTTTCGACAGGCAGAAATTACTTCTGATTCGGTACAATAAAATGTTTGATACTTATGTGTTGTAATAATTGTGTAATAGACGTATTTCTTACCTGATCTGACAGTGTTTACATCAATTCAGCATGGATTCCGAATCACTTTTAGCAAATATCCGGTGTACAATGCATACCAGTGATGTTTGATTTATATTAAACTTCGTCAGACTATTCTTGTCAATCATTAATTTGCGCTATTTTTTCCTTTACCGCTTGATCTATACAGTTTTATATCTATTCTGGAACCACATTTTACGTTTGCTTCAAAACAGGACATTTATACATTGCAACCTTATTTTAACCCATTTAAACCCAGTGGATTCTTTCATGTTTATTTATTGGGTTAGTCCATTTTTTATCAAAAGGATGCCTAGTCAAAATTTTCATTTTCATTTTGTTTTATATTCAAATTCCTATCAGCAAATAGACTCTGATCAGACTCTGTTTGCATACTAAATTTCGACCATATATTATAGTGAATTGGCAACACAAGAAATATTTCCTATGTCCTAGCAAAAGGTAGCTTAAAGTAGGCTGAAAATAAACAGATTGTGCTTTAATGCGCATTCTGCTTTACTTTCACCCTGCTTTAAGTAGTCACTTATTTGCAATACTAGAATATGAAATAGGATATAGAGTAGAGGGTTAAGTGATAACCTGTCTCAGGGCTGCTATTTCTCCGGTTTTTCTTTATTTCTCCGGACCTACGGATGTTTCCCTAAATCTTCGGAGTTTTGGTCTTACTTTTAAAACTTTAAATGTTATACGTTTTTTACTTAGGAAACATGGATTTCAAACAGTTGAGATCCAGAACAGACGCCGCGTTACGCGGCGTCTGATCTAGATCCAAACTGTTTGCATAATTATGTTAAATATCGTTCGAAAATTTGGAAATCTCAGGATTTTTATGAGTAACTTATGGTAGTCCCGCTGTCTTCATTGTCATTCTTTTGAACCATACAAGGCGTCGAGTGTCGTCTGATCAGGATGCAAACAATCAAACAATGTTTGACAATTATGTCTACGTTTCTTTTGATTAAACGTCTCACTAGACATTTTAACCCTCCCCCCCCCCCCCCCCCCCCCCATATAGAAGCTACTTTCAGCGCATATGATTTGTTCCTCCGCTATAGAAAATAGTTCCAATTTAATCAGTCATGAATAGATATTATAGGTAATAGTTTCTATATTGTAACACATGATAGCTTAAAGCAGACTGAATAGAAAGTAAAGCAGAATGTGCATAAGGGTGCATTCTGCTTTACTTTCAATCTGCTTTAAGTAGTCACCTATCTTCAATACTAGAAATAGGCTATCAGGTAAAGGGTTAAAACATGTTCTAAAATAATTCATAGCGATGAAAGGAGAATGACTGTATGTATTTGTCTAGCAATAGACAAAGTGTCTGTGGATTCTGCAAAACGAATGAGAGGAAATAACTGCTAGATACACATTACCTGATTACCTGATAAGTCGCCGAGTGACTCGGCGTCTCATAAACTAGACACAATTTAAGCAGATAATAAAATTAAATGAAAATTACCAGCTTTCATATAGGGGGTATATTTAGTTTTAACAAAATGCCAAATGGTTTGTAGTGGGTAAAGGGAGGCTACTACGTTAGACTTTGGTGATTACTTGCCTTGAATACAATATACTTAACCTTTCACATGCTGTGACCCGACAGTCGTAACAATATCGTTAACCGTTTACCTCATAGCCTGTTTATAGTTTTGAAGACAGGTGACCACTTAAAGCAGGTTGAAAGTAAAGCAGAATGTGCCTTAAGGCACATTCTGCTTTACTTTCAGCCTGCTTTAAGCTAAAATCTGCTAGGCTATATAAAATATTTGTAATGGTAATTGTTCATGAGGGTATAAACTGGAACTATTTTCTTCAGCGGAGGAATAAACTAAATACGCTAAAAGTTGCTTCTATGGGGGAAAGTGTTAACATTGTTATTGTTGTCTGCAATCTTTTTTTTTCAAAGTAAGATTTAAAACACTTTGGCTGACGAAATATTGAAACGAGTGTCAAATAATTTGATTACTATATGAAGTACATGTACATTGTACATGTTTATCTAATATTTTCAACGTTGATTTTTTTTTCAACGCATTAATTCTTTCACTGCCACTGGCGACTTGGCAAACAGTTTGGATCCTGATCAGACGCCGCGTAACGCGGCGTCTGATCAGGATCCAAACTGTCTGACACTCTTATCGATATTTCTGAAAGTCTTACTGTGACATTTAATTTAACTTTGAATGCACAGTGGAGAATCTGTTATTCTTTCCCAATAAACGCGTTTACGCTACAACTATTATTTGCAGTGCAAACAGTTTGGAGCCAGATCAGACGCCGGGTAACCTGGCGTCTGATCAGGCTCCAAACTGTTTACCACCAAGATAAACAAGAATTATCGTGGGCACATGGGTTTAACAAATATAAATAAAAGTACAAGTGAGAAGATGCTATTCTTTCCAGTTGAAACAAACCCAAAGGCAATGCAATAAAATGTAAAAAATGGCAAATTTTCTGAAATTTCTGACAATCTATTTCTATCTGAGTGATGCCTAGTCTGGGCAGGCTCCAAATAGTTTGAAAATGAAGTATTTGTTTAACCTATTACCTCATAGTCTTTTACTAGTTTCAACCCTTTCCCTTATAGAAGCGACTTTTACCACATGCATTCTATTCATCCGGGTATACGGGTATGTTCGACTTAACCGAGTTTGAGATATCGAAGTTCGGCTGTATTTAAAGTTTACTGAATTAAAAACCTGTCATTTGACAAAGTATTCTGTGTTGATATTAGTGGAGCCGAAATTACGTGCATGCTGTCGAAATTACGGCCTTTCACATGAGAAGAATGCCAGTTTTTGACGTGATATAACTGGGTTTATTAATTGCTGAAAATGACTGAAATGACCAGAAATTATTGTCGAATACTAGATAAGCTATAAATTCCGAAAGGAATTTCGGAAAACTTGTTATTGTGGTGATTTGTCTCTAAAACTGTCGAAATATCGTACCATAGTTTTAGTGTATGTTTAGATTATATATTGCTCGATGACCAAAAATTCAAATACTGATAAAAGGGATCATGTTGGAGCCATATGATCAGGGTCTTCATTGTTTGCAAAGAAAAGGGCTTACTTCACTGGTATGCTGATTTTGCTATTGGAATGCAGTTAAACCTTTCTATTACGACCACTAAAATGAAGGTTAATTGACTGTATAAGCGACAGGTGACATCTTTGAGCAAGTTTACAGTAAAACAGAAAGCTCCTACAGTGGAGAATCTGTTATTCTTTCCCAATAAACGCGTTTACGCTAAAACTATTATTTGCAGTGCAAACAGTTTGGAGCCAGATCAGACGCCGGGTAACCCGGCGTCTGATCAGGCTCCAAACTGTTTGCCACCAAGATAAACAAGAATTATCAGAATTGTCCAAAAGTTGTTCTTTTCTGTGTTTTAGTGCTTTGCGTTTGCGTATGTTTGCGTTTAAACGGGAAAGAATAACAGATTCTCCACTGTATGTTGGCATAAACGCGGTTATTGGCCCCTTTAGTTCTAAACAAACCAGAGATAACTCTGTAGAAGGCAGCTGGTTGCATCAAGCAAGAAAGTTAAAGTAAAGCAAAACAATTTGAAACACTTTTACTTTATTTTCCAACCTACTTAAAACTCCAGTCGGCCTTCAAACGTACAACACTTTGTCATAATAAAAAAAAGTTTTGTACAATCGTGACTAGTACTGTTATACTGTTACATGTAGCGAGGCTGGGCCATGTTCACGAAATCGTGGTTACAGATAATGATACAAGGTGTTCGTCACTGTCAGAAAGACTCACGATGACATTGGCTACAAGATCGGATCTAGGTTAGACTTTGGGGGTATTATATTACAATCTCTCCCTCTCTCTCTCTCTCTCTTTCTCTCGCTCTCTCTCTCTCTCACTCTCTTTCTCTCTATTTCACTCTCTTCTATGTCTGTCTGTATGTCTGTATGTCTGTCTGTCTGTCTGTCTCTCTCTCTCTCTCTCTCTCTTTCTCTCTCTCTCATTTTCGTTCTCTGTATCTGTATCTGTCACTTTGTCTCTCTTTTTCACTGTCTCTCTCTCTCTCTTATTCTCTCTATCTGCCTCTCTCTCTCCCTCTCTCGCTATATCTCTCCCCTGCATACTTTTTATTAAATATTGAAGATAGGTGGTTGTTTAAAGCAGGCTGCAGTAAAGCAGAAGGCTCCTTGAGGAGCAATCTGCTTTATTTTCAGCATGCTTTAAAATAACATCTGCTAGGATGTAGAAACTATTTTTCTTATGGTGAATATGGTGTATAAAGTTGAACAATTTTATTCAATGGAGTAATTAAAATCAATGAGCATAAAGGTAGATCTATTCCTGTAGAGTATGTGATGAAGGCAAAACGTAAGAAAAGCGGAATAACTCTAAACAAAAAGCCGCATTTGTACTGAAATAGTAATGTCCATCGCAAACAATTTCCTGCCGCTAATTAGACACCTAGTCACCTAGCGTATAATCAGGTTCCAATCTGTTTGCTACTCAGATATTAATAAATAATCAATATTTAGATATTTTCTTGGTAGATCTATCTTGTTTACAGCTGATTCTGTATACACTATTAAAGATATCCACACTAAGGTCCCATTCTCGACACACATAATGTGTACTATTGTAAACAATAGTTTGATCAATTTTCTTCTGCAACAATTGTCGTCTGCTATTGTTCTAAAACAATAATTTTCTAAATTTCTTTTCAAATAACAGGGTCAGAATGACACACGTTTTGGATCCTGATGAGGCGCCGCGTTACGCGGCGTCTCATCTGGATCCTAACTGTTTGCAAAGGTTATCACTGCGGGACATACGCTGGATACAATATCCTTTACAACCATTACATCTTCTGCTTAAAACATTTTATATAAACTAATATTGCAAAGAAGTATTTAAAACAGTATGACAGATGAAATATCGACACGAGAGTGTCAAACAGTTTGGATAAGCAGCGTCTGATCAGGATCCAAACTGTTTGCAAAGTTGACTGCGGTTGAACATGGCGGTAAAAGGGTGAGGAATGTTCAGAAAAAAATTACTCACAAGTTCGTGATCTTGTCATATTTTCAACTTTAGCGTGTTATATAATTGTCGTCCTCAAAAATCTTGTTGTCTGCGACAATTCTCAGAAATTATTTATCCGCCTTTTTCTTTCAGAAAAATATTCGCCAGAGTATCAAACAGTTTAGATCTTGTTAAAGACTATGTTATTCTCATCTGGATTAAAGGCTGAGACCCCAGAATGAAATCGGGTCCATATCGGTCAATTTCGGAACTTTACGGAGAACGATCGGTCATTCTCGTCAAGTGCCGCACTGTTCGAAACCATGCTAAAGCATGATTCGGAATAGGTCGACAGTTGACGAGAAAGGCCGATCGCTGCACGTTGAGTACCGATTTTGATCCAATCGTATATGGGGTCCTCAATCTAAACCCTTTGCGTCAGTAATCACAAATTAGCATGCTGAAACTTAATTTCTCGATGCCACTTGCATCGTTCTTTGAGCCTAAATTTCAAATAGTTAACATCAAGATCAGACGCAAAATTGCTCTGAGTATGAGCTGGATCTCGACTGCTTGCGAATATGTTTATTTTGTCAAGTCAAGCTGATATAGCTGAACTAGACAGTATGGCAAATCCGCATGTATGAACAGACAGCCAGATAAATAACCACAAAACATGCATTAATCTTGGCTTTTTTATTTATACGTCAACGTAATCATGACCCTGTGTCACTGCGTCGTGTCTAATAGTTAAGACGATAAATAGTTATTCATTTGCGCCCAGTGGTTTCTTCCATGCTTTAATTAGGCTGATTGGTTGTTTGCCGCTCAGAGAAAAGCGAATATTTATGTTTTCAAAAGCCTGTCATTTTCTGCAATTTATTACAGTGGAGAATGTGTTATTCTTTCCCAATAAACGTGTTTACGCTAAAACTAATATTTGCAGTGCAAACAGTTTGGAGCCAGATCGTAACCCGGCGTCTGATCAGGCTCCAAACTGTTTGCCACCAAGATAAACATGAATTATCAGAATTGTCCAAAAGTTGTACTTTTCTACGTTTTAGTGCTTTGCGTTTGCGTACGTTTGCGTTTAAACGGGAAAAAATAACAGATTCTCCACTGTACAGTTTGGAGCCTGATCAGATACCGGGTTGACCGGCGTCTGATCTGGCTCCGAACTGTTTGCACTGCAAATAATAGTTTTAGCGTAAACGCGTTTATTGGGAAAGAATAACACATTCTCCACTGTATGTGTACGTCCGCGCATTGATAACTTCACAAATGTGATTAACTACTTATTGTGGTGTAAATAAAGAAGAAATAAAGATAAAGTAGATTTGGTTTAAAAGACTTATCTAGTAGGTAATGTCTGAAAGTCATTTATGATTTTGTTATTTCTTTCCATTGCAAGTAGCGAACTTCTTGCTGTTGTAAGGTTTGTTCATTTGTTTGGAATTGTCATATATGTTTTTTCATCTATGCCGTCAAAACAAAAACATTTAGGCAAACGCAAATAATGTAACAGCTACAAGGGATTTCTCTCCTCAGTGTTGCCGGTAAATTCTTTTCTTGTGTAGTCCTCACTCGTCTCCATGCACTAGCATCCCGTGTCTACCTCAAATCTCAGTGAGGACTCTGGGTCCATGCTTATAAAGCGTTTGCATTGAGTCTAAAGCATTTGATTGGTCAGATATGAGCCTGACCAATCAGATACTTGAGAACGAACTCAGACTTAACTCGAATGCTTTACAACTCTGGGCCAGGGCAAGAGCAAAGGGATCCACTGTTGACACGATCTTCTCGCTACGTTAGTTTCAGGGGAAATGCCAAGAACAGCAATTACTCTGCCTGGCTTTCATTGACCTGACAAAGTCCTTTGACTTTGTCATTCGGAGCGGATTGATTCAGGCGTTAAGGAAAATTTTATGTCCACAAATACTGTTTGTTATTCTCACTCCCTGTCATGAAGAGTATTGTCGATAAGGTTTGACCTGTCGGTTGTTGAATATTCCGTCTTTTTCCATAAGCTATCTTTATCTTCCGGAAACAACAAAACAGTGTATTGTAAATAAACCATTCAAGGATGACGCGAATTTGATTATATTATCTGATAATGGCTCAGTGGTTATGTGTCTGCGCTACCAACGTAAGGGTTATAGGTTCGATACCGGATAGAGTTAATTTTGTAATATTTCTTAATGTGTCTTTTTTATAACTTTTTTTATGGTAGACACATACAAACCATGATATTCATGCAATTGTATAAAATAAAGTGCAGTGAACTTGCCTTAGGAAACTTGGATAGATAAGTGCGTATACAGTGGAGAAAATGTTATTCTATCCCGTTTAAACGCAAACGAAACGCAAACGCAAAACAATAAATCATAGAGCATGACAATTTTCGACAATTTTTGGCTATTCATGTTAATCTGAGTGGCAAACAGTTTGGAGCCTGATCAGACGTCGGGTTAGTTTAGCGTAAACGCGTTTATTGGAAAAGAAAAACGTTTTTCCACTGTAGCAACATTACGTTATGCAAAGCTCTCTCTGGCAAAAAGCACTCTTTGTTACTTCTGTATTTCGTTAAGCAGCATGTTTTTCAACTGTTGTATTTTAAGTAAAATATATAATTATCGAAAAAAAACCTGAAGCTGACGTTTACAAAACAGTGCCTTGAATCGAACCAACGACCCTAGCACTACGAGTCAATGGCACTATCCACTAAGCTATTGCGACTGTGGCGTTAGATAATCGACTGAAGTATACTACCTATTTAGTTGTATACTACCTGAAGTTTTCATTGATCTATAAATAAAGTATACGGAAACTTCCGATGGTGCCAACGAAAGTTGACGGAAAGTGATGACCGACAGGTCAAACCTTATGGATAATATGTAAATCACTGTTTGTTTCAATAGTTCGACTTTCTGGGGCATTTCTGGTCAGCAGTGTGGTAAAACACGGTTGCGTACTTGTGCCCTCTCTATTTGAAATGTTTTTTCTCCATGTTTTTTCAGTATGCATTCGCCGATTGCGGGAAGGAAATTTAAGTATACGCCAGGTCATATTGCAAGCTGTACTACATTGCCCGTCTTCGTGCGATAACCAAAATCACACCAGAACTCACCTGTGAGTTGCGCTTTGTCGAGGATGCATCTCTGACATCCCATACTGAAATGGTCTGCAGAAACTAGTGGTAGCTTCTCCAAAGCGTCCAATAAGTTAGGTATGACCATCATCCTTAACCCTTCAGCCCATGGCCTGTTTCTAGTATTTAAGATTTGTGGCCTATTAAAACAGGCTGAAAGTAAAGCAGAATGTGCCTAAGGCACATTCTGCTTTAATTTCAGCCTACTTTAAGCTACTGTCTGCTAGTATATAGAAACAATTTCTTATAGTACATATTCATGACAGTATAAAATGGAACTATTTTCTTTGACGGATGAATAAAATGAATGCGCTTAATGTCGCTTCTATAAGGGAACGGGTTAAGAACACAATGGTTAACGCACAAGAAGTGCCCAATACCCCAAGCATTGTCATAAATGAACAACGTCTGGAGGTTGTTGAGAACTTCACATACCTGGGTTCCACTGCCTCACCCTCTTTTACCGCAGTAATGCGCACGAGGATTGCACAGACTTAAAGATCAAAAGCCAAGCTGGGGAATAGGGTTTGGAACAATTCAAGTCTTACAAAACCAACATGTCCCAAGGTCATAAAGCTTATAAGTTGAGTCTGAGATTGATCTCAAGCATTTGATTGGTCAAATCAACTCAAATCTGACCTATAAAATGCTTGAAACGATCTCAAACTCAACCCAAATGCTCTATAACCTTGCACTCTGGCACGTATATTGATTACTTTCTGGTGCAGCAGTGGGCAACCTAAGGACAAGATGTGAAGAATCTCAACGGCTTTCACATGAGATGTCTACGACATGTCTTACACATCAAATAGCAGGACAGTACGCCTAACACTGGGGGGTGCAACAGGCCAATGTGTCCAGTATGTTTGCCAGGTTCAGTGAGAGACGTCTACGATGTCTGGGACATGTAAGGAGGATGAATCATGTTGAAACCAAAAAGGTACGAGCCCGTTTCATAAAAACTTCGTACGACAAATGTTGTCGTGAGTCAGATTATAAAAGTCTCAATTTTTATTCATGTCTCTATCTAATCCTGTCTTGTTACATCGCTTTGAAATCGTCTTGAAAAGACGATTCCAAAGAGATGTCACAAGACAGAATTATATACAGAAATCAGAAATTAAATATATTTTAAAGTTTTGACTTATGACCGTTTTCGTCTTACGAAGTTTTATGAAGCGGACCCCTGCTGTAAAAAGTGTTGGCAGAGAAACCTCAACCATTCGGACGACCACGCATGCGCTTTCAAGATGTCTGCAAAGAAGACCCAAAACCAAGAGGCACGTGCGTCACCAACTGGAAATCGTCTTGTTTGGCGCCTACAAATCAGAACAAAGGTATTCAGAGGACTGGAAGATGGAATTATTGCAGACAAAAGAGCAAAGAGAAAATAAACACAAAATCACCCAGCAGGCCTCATCTTTCCCCTGCAGGGGCCCGTTTCATAAAACTTCTTACGACAAATCTTGTCGTAAGTCAAATCTTTAAAATACATTTAATTTCTAATTTCTCTATCTAATCCTGTCTTGTGACGTCTTTTTGGAATCGTCTTTTCAAGACGATTCCAAAAGGATGTCACAAGACAGGATTAGATGGAGGAATAAATAATAATTGAGACTTTTATGATCTGACTTACGACAACATTTGTCGTACGAAGTTTTATGAAACGGGCCACAGTAGTTTAAGTAAAGACTGCCACTCTGGCATTGAGATGTCATGTCACTCAAGCATCTGCAGAGGCAAAAACTTGAAAAGGTGCCATCCTCTTTCGTATACGGGCGGATGTCGACGAAACTATCTTAGACATGTTAAACACTTTAAAATTCATAGTCTGCTTTAACCATTTTACTGCCGTCTTTTTTTTTTCTTCAAAAGTTGCCGCAATTGTTATTTCAATGCAAGAGTTAAAATGTTTTATCGAAAAATATCAATACAAGTATTAAACAGTTTGGGTGCTGATCAGACGCCGCATAATGCGACGACTGAACAGGTTCGAACGTGGTAGCAAAGTCGACTTAATTCGCGTATGGCGGTGGGTTAAGAGGAGCAAGGGTTTTTACCAGTGTCTTGCGATATGTGGTGGTGATATTAATCTTCGGTAATAAATAACACCTGTTTGTTGGTGTTTTTATTTTTACAGTTTATGTGCATCATTATGTGCATAATTATGTTTAACACTAAAAAGTTAAAATGCTAGGGTATATCTAGTAATTGTTTGTTGCAGTCATACTGTTTAGTAACATTAGTAATACATGTATGTAATACACCACATGTTTCAATTTAACCCACAAAACGAAAATGAAAATTTAAAACCAGGTACCCTTTACATCTTAAAAGATTCTAAAGGTTCAAAAACAATATACAAATGCTTTAACAGAAAGCTTGTCAAGCCGACATCTATAGAGAAATGGAATAAAACACTAGTTATAACAATTAACAAAAAATATTGTAAATACATATTCCAAATACCTTTTAAGATATCAAATGATACAGAAATAGTGGTTTCAGTCCCATATTACACATAGAATATTTGGAACAAACTACTATCTATTCAAAATGAACTATGTAAATAACCCACTATGTACTTTTTGTAAAACATATTTAAAAACTATCGACCATTTGTTTTGGACTTGTCCTACTAGTCAACAAATAACTAAAACCCTTTTTCGTCCCAAAAGAAGGAATTTCATGATCTTATTATCGACAAAAACCAATAAATATCTTCCTACAATACAAGGTATAAAACTCTAGTTATCCTTTCAAAACACTATATATTTAATTCAACAGCAATTAAAAACGACTCTACGGACTGTTTTCATAATCAATTGGATCGCTTGAAACTTAAAACACCTATTTTAAAATTAAGTTTGTGTTTAATACATGTATATATTATATGAATGGAGGGATGCAAACGTCTGTGTCTAAATATGTGTGCCGAATATGCAACGAAAATGTCGTTAGAAGATGGTATGCAATATAATATGCAATATAATTTACATGAAAGTATGCCTGGCTACAAAAAAAATTGGGGTTTTTTTTCATTATTATTTTTTCTTCACTTTTTTTCTGATCTAAGTAATTGAAAACTTTGAGACCTTTGTCAATGCAATAGTTATATTGCATTTCTATGATATATTTATAGCTTATGTGAGGTGTGCATGAGGATGGCTCCCCGACCCCAACACACCTATGACGGGAAGAATAAACAAGGTCCTGCTTGACAATGCCTGAAAAAAGTATCCTTGACATAAATAATGGACTAACCCAATATATAAGCATCGAAGAATCCTTTGGGCATAGAAGGGTTTACTTAACAAAATGTTAGGATAAAAAACAATCACTGTAAAAAGGGTTCACTATAGTATTACCATCGTTTGGAAACAATGCATGCATATGTTTAAGAGCAGTCTGCTTTACTTTCACTTGCTTTAACACATAACTTCATTGATACGCATGTAACGCATTTTATTCATTCATCCACTCAAGAAAAGATTTCCATTTTATACAGTCATGATTATGTACCATAAGAAATATTTTCTATATCCTGGTAGATGGTAGCTTAAAGCAGACGGAAAATAACGCAGGATGCACCGTAAAGACGTGTTCTGCTTTATTTTAACCTGCTTTAATGGTCAACTATCATCCATACTAGAAACAGGATTTGGGCTTACGGGATAAGTTTCCATCTAAATAAGATATTTAAATTCATTCTGTGTTTTTGTTTAGGACTTACTAGGTACAGTGAAGAAAACGTTATTCTTTCCCAATAAACGCGTTTACGCTAAAACTATTATTTGCAGTGCAGATCCGGCGTCTGATCAGGCTCCAAACTGTTTGCCACCAAGATAAACATGAAATATCAGAAATGTCCAAAAGTTGTTCTTTTCTACGTTTTAGTGTTTTGCGTTTGCGTACGTTTGCGTTTAAACGGGAAAGAATAACAGATTCTCCACTGTAGGTACTCATTTTCTAAGTGTAAAACTAATTAACCCTTAGCCTGCCACTCATGACTATAGCTCCATATGCAAACAGCTTGGATCCGGATGAGACGCTGAGTAACTCGGCGTCTCATCCGGATCCAAGCTGTTTGACACTCGGACAACATTTTCAGCAATTTTGAGCAACTTTGAAGCAATTTGAAACTTGAAGCAGACGAGAAATATAGCAGACGACAATTTATTTGGCGGGCTAAGGGTTAAGGTTGTAAAAAGACTTTTTGTGGGAAAGTTAATTGAAAGCCTAAAAGGGTGAAATGGTGAATCCTTTACCTCATATCCCTGTTTTTAGTTTTGAAGACAGGTGACCACTGAAAGCAGGTTAAAAGTAAAACAGAATGTGCCTTAAGGTACATTCTGCTTTACTTCCAACTTGCTTTAAGCTTCAATTTGCTAGGCTATAAAAAATATTTGTAATGGTTATTGTTCATGAGGGTATAAACTGGAACTATTTTCGTCAGCGGAGGACTAAATTAAATACGCTAAAAGTCGCTTCTATGGGGGAAATGGTTAAATGACCACTGATACCATCATCGAAAATATGTTGTAAGAAATATGTTCGTGGAAAATGTCTCCAAAAAACTCTCGGCCAATTTTTGAATAAAGAAAGAAAAGGGTCAGTATTTTTGCTTTTTTCCAAAAATCGCAAATGTTTCACCATACTAAGAAAAGTTTACTACGATTGGTGACACATTTAAAATCAGTTTTGATCTCGAGAACAAGGTATCTGATAAGGGTCTGGTGCCCGTTTGATAACACTTCGTTCGACAAATGTTGTCGTAAAAGTCTCAATTATTATATTTTTCTCATTCTAATCTTGTCTTGTGGCATTGTTTTGGAATCGTCTTGAAAACAATTTCAGAGAGATGTTACAAGACAGGATTTGATATTGAAATCAGAAATTAAAAGTATTTTAACTGTTTGACTTACGACCGTTTTCGTCGTACACAGTTTTATGAAACGGGCCCAAGATCTTTTTAATCACTCATATCGAGGTGCGTTCTGTTAAAATATCCAACAAATGACGTGGAGACAGTAACTGTTGTTATCAGAAGATTTTGCAGCAGGAAATGTTTTATTGTAATACAGCGCTTTCTCTCTACAACGACACCCATTAGGAGACAAAAGTGTGTGCTTGTCGGAGGGAGTCGTTAAAGGAAGGGAAATTTGCTTCATTTGCAATCAGCTAGAATCCAGATCAGACGCCGTGTAACGCGTCTTCTGATCTGGATTCAAGCTATTTGTCACTCGTCATTAAGGTTTTTCTTTCAAAATGTCAATTATGTAACTTGGAGACAAACAGCAGACGGCCATTTTAAGCAGACGACATTGCAGTCGTGAATATGTTTGCCATAACTGTCCTGTTAAGGGAACTGTGACAATGGTCTTTATAAGGAGGGAATCGTTGTTAGGAGGGCCGTTGTAGAGGGGGGACACTGTATTGGTCATTTCGTCGTCATCGACGTCGTCCTCGTTGTTGCTGTTTTTGCTGCTGATAATGACCAATTGATGATGTTGCCGAGTGACGTAGGAAATCTCTGTACCGCAAAACTTTGACATTTTTATTTGAATGACAAATGCATCATGTCATAGTAATGTGTCAAAAACGCTAAATACGCTGGTCCCCCAAGGGATGGACAAATGACGAGGAAAAGGAAAATTGTGGTATTTAACATCTGTTATTAGCACCTGATAGGTAATTAGGGTTCTGGGGCCCGTTTCATAAAACTTCGTACGATAAAAACGATCGTAAGTCAAAACTTTGAAATACATTCAATTTCTTATTTCTCTGTACAATCCTGTCTTGTGACATCTCCTTGGAATCGTCTTTTCAAGACAATTCCAAAAAGATGTCACAAAACATGTTAAGATGGAGCAATAAATTCTAAATGAGACTTTTATAATATCTGACGTACGACAACATTTGTCGTACGAAGTTTTATTAAATGGACCGAAGGAGAAAACAACATTACTCAATACACAAACATGACTTCTAAAAATGAAGAGTAGTTGAATTGGGTTAAAGCTTTGCATGCTGGGTAATTGTTTCGTCTGCAACAATTGTTGTCTGCTACTGTTCTAAAACCGGATTTTCTTTTTTCGAAATTTCCATTTCAAAACAGTCAGAGTGTCAAACAGTTTCGATTCTAATGAGACGCCGCGTCTCATCAGGATCCAAACTGTTTGTAAATGTTATCATATTTTCACCGCTAGCATGCTTAACTCATTCAGCCCTAGTGACGCATATATGCGTCCTTTACAAAAGGTGTACCTGTGAATAGTACATGTGCCTAATGCAAACAGTGAAGTCCCTGATTAGAGGACTCCTGCAGGAGCCCTCTAATCAGGGATTTCACTGTTTGTCATGTTGCAATATATTATAAAAAAAAAACAAAAAAACCTAAATAGTCTAAAATGGACCAGCCTTTATTACAAATTAGAATTGTTCATTGGAAGTTTCAGGGTATAATGAGTTAAAGGTAAAACAGTTAAACCCTTTCCTAGATCAATATAGTATTTACATTCGCCAAACCAAAATGACAAAAAATATGTAGTACTGATCAGACTGTGCTTTATGGACAAGTTACTATGTGATAAAAACAATTACTTCAAATTTTAACATAAATTCCAGTTACACAAGGTATCTCAATTTCAAGAAGCTTTACGGTATCAGTTTAACCCTTTCCTAGATCAATATAGTATTTACATTCGCCAAACCAAAATGACCCAAACTATGTAGTACCTAATCAGACTGCGCTTTATGGACAAGTTACTATGTGATAAAATCAAATTACTTCAAATTTTAACATAAATTCCAGTTACACAAGGTGTCTCAATTTTAAGAAGCTTTACTGTATCTTTAAAACCATCAAATAGACTGTGTTTTGGTGGTCGCTATAGAGGGATTCTATTGTACCTTTTATACCTTTTATGTACTTCTAGCCATCACTTCAGGTGGTGGTAATAACATGTTTTACTGTATTTCGCCCGTGGTCATCCACCAAGATACTAACAATGTTGTCTGTCGCTCATACACTTGTCAATCACGTCTATCCATGTCATCGTTCGAGTGATTGGACCAAACACATCTGTTTAGGATGATCCATAGTGAGACATGGGTAGGGTGGCCTTTATTCTTTCCGCCACAAAAACACCATATTGTTATCCTGTTGAATACAGGTAGCAGCTTCAAACAAAATGAACGTAAAGGAGTTTCCAAAGCTAAATACAGTATCATGATTAAGTATAGGATAGTGTCTATTAGTCGATTTTAACAAAAATTAAAAGTCAAGCGAGGGGCACCCGAGCGACTTTTAATCTTTTGTTAAAATAGACTAATAGACACTAACCAATTTAGTGGTTGAAATTATTTTTTTGGTACCGACAAAGAGCTATACCGTCAATTCGAAATTTCTTCCCGAAACACCCTTTTTAAATAGTACCGACAAAGAGATGTCAATGGAAATGGACATACCGCAACCAAAGAAACACCTGCGAATCAACCCAAATACGCATGCGCAGGATTAAATTTTTTAGTCGTTGTTTAGTGTTTGATAGTACTGACTTACAAAAATTAATCCTCGAAATATTTTCAAAAATACTCAACTCTCATTGGTCAAACAATAATTTCAACCACTAACAAAAATTAAAAGTCAAGCGAGGGGCGCGAGGGGCACCCGAGCGACTTTTAATCTTTTGTTAAAATAGACTAATAGACACTAACCAATTTAGTGGTTGAAATTATTTTTTGGTACCGACAAAGAGCTATACCGTCAATTGGAAGTAACAAAACGTTTGTTCTTCCCGAAACACCCTTTTTAAATAGTACCGACAAAGAGATGTCAAAGGAAATTGACATAGGCCGCACCCAAAGAAACACCTGCGAATCAACCCAAATACACATGCGCTGGATTAATTTTTTTAGTCGTTGATTAGTGTTTGATAGTACTGACTTACAAAAACTAATCCTCGAAATTTTTTCAAAAATACTCAACTCTCATTGGTCAAAAAATAATTTCAACCACTAAGTCCAATTAACTATCGATTCACAAACTTAACCCTAAAGATGAGTACATGGGTACTTTAGATCAGTTTACCCATTAAGAGTACATTTATTCTTTATAGACAATGTAGAAATCAGACAGGAACCTTCAAATCTTGGATTTACAATATTTGTCATTTTTCGAACAACCCCAAATAGTAAGAACGGTACTACAGTGTTACCTCCCTACAACGACCCTCCCAACAACGACTCCCTCCTTACAACGATCCTTGAGGCAATTCCCTAAACGGTACAATTATGTATAACACTTTTACTGCTGCAATATCGCCTGCTTAAAATGTTCATTTTCAAAGTTTCATATCAGTGGAGATTTTGATGGAATAAATATAATGACGAGTGACAAACAGCTTAAATCCAGATCAGACACCGCGTAACGCGGAGTCTGGTCTGGATTAAAGTTGTTTGCAAATGAAAGCCAAGTCTTAATTTTCCCTCTCTATAACGACTTCCTCCGAACAACGCACATAGCGTTCTTCTCTCATATTAAACATAACTTTCTTTCGATCGCCATTACGTCTACAGTCCACTTTGCAAACAGTTTGGATTCTGACCAGACGCCGCGTAAAACAGCCTCTAATCAAGATCAAAACTGTTTGACAATCACAGGGCTGCCATTTCTCCGCATTTTTCCTAAATATTCGGATTTTTTTCTAGAACATGGTAGCTTCAAGCAGGTTGAAAGTAAAACAGAATGCGCCATAAGGCGCATTCTGCTTTACTTCGAGCCTGCTTTAAGTAGTCACGTGTCAACAAAACTAGAAACAGGCTATGGGGTAAAGGTACGATTCGTTAATTCGCACTTGAAAAATGGAAATTTGGAAATCTTAGGATTTTTCATGTCAACTTATGGCAGCCCTGCAATCATTTTGTTGTTGTTGTACCTGCTTAACACTCACATGACTGCTTGGTTGAGACAGAATGGCCTTTCAAGCTGGAGGTTTACATGCATAGCTGTTCTCAATTACATGTACTTTGCAATATAGGCAGCCTAGGAACAATTAGTTTGAGATGTCATTTTGCCTTGAATTAAGTTTTGAAACAAGTTTAAAACAGTTTAAAAGCAGACGACAA
The DNA here is from genome assembly GCA_922989275.2 of Gari tellinella. Classification (NCBI taxonomy): domain Eukaryota; kingdom Metazoa; phylum Mollusca; class Bivalvia; order Cardiida; family Psammobiidae; genus Gari; species Gari tellinella. The sequence goes on from OV277870.1 coordinate 24,981,293, forward strand.
AATATGTCACTCAAGTTAAAGTGAGATGTCAGAATTTTCAAAGTTCTGTCATTATGCTTATTTCATTGCATTGCGTTTGCCAAATGTGTGTTGTAAACGGGAAAACGTAACGTCGTTTCCACTGTACAATATACCGGTATTTGTGTTTTGTCGAGTTTCGGTTGTTTTATTCATACCCGTATCAACTGTTCCGTCGCCAAATAAAACCGTTTATTTTAACCTTTTCTTAGGCAAAATATCGCCTGCTAAACTCATCGTCTTCAATTTTGTGTCAAGTTCATTTTTTAAGTTTAAGGAAGAAGTATTGATACGAGTGTCAAATATTGTGGATCCTAATCAGACTCCACGTATATAGCCAAGTCGTGCTAAGAACGATATGGGTAAAAATACGTTTTCACATATTGATACGGGTATGTTTTAGTTAACTAAAATTAAGTATATTAGAACCTCTCTATTACGACCGCTATAACGAAGGCTTACTGATTGAATATAAACACGTGATAGTTTAAAGCAAGGTGACAGTAAAACAGAAAGCGCCTAAAGGAGCTTTCTCTTTTACTGTTACCTTGCTTTAAGTAGTCACCTGCCTTAAAACATGGTATTTAACACAATTTAGTGGCCGTAATAGAGAGGTTTTACTGTATAGAAATACGGGGTTAAATCGATGTTCGACTGTATAATGAAGCCTCTTCATAACGAAGTTGGTTATAGCGAACTATTGGATATAACGAAATTGGATATATCGAACTATTGGATATAATGAAGTTATATATAGCGAACTATTGGATATAACGAAGTTAGATATAATGAACTAGATTCCTTTGGACAGGGCTTCCATATGTTTACATGAAAAGTCCTAAGATTTCCAAATTCGAATTTTTCAAGTGCGATTTTACGAATCGTACCTTTACCCCATAGTCTGTTTCTAGTTTTGTTGACATGCGACTACTTAAGGCAGACTGTAAGTAAAACAGAAAGCGCCTTAAGTCGCATTCTGCTATACTTTCATCCTGCTTTAAGCTACCATGCACTGGGAAAAAATCCGAAGATTTAGGAAAAATCCGGAGAAATGGCATCCCAGATTGGATATAACGGAAGTTCTATATAACGAATTATTGGATATATAGCAAAACAAAAATATCCCCCGTCTTATTAACGTATAGTAAAATGGACCTGATATAGTGAAATTGGATATATCGAAATAATACAGACGCAATCGAAAGTTTTATCTATATAAGTGAGTTTCGCTGTATTTTATTTGTATACTTACCTGTCATCTGTTACGAGCATCATATGACAACACAGGAATAATTAATGCGCTGTAGGTGGGTAGCACCCGTCAACACCTTGTGAAAAAGCACGCGCTGACGGAAAGAAAAGGTTGTTTATACTCTCTTGTTAAATTCAAGACATGTCTACGTTCGGTCTCTGTCGGAATTTGGCATCTTGACAGATGACCAGTGTGATACTTGATAATGTTATCACATTAACAAGGTAACGAGCTGTCAAAATGTAAGAAATATCACCCTCTCTCTCTTGGTGGTGTTGAAATACAAAATTAAAGCAGGATAAAAGTAAAGAAGAAAGTTCAGAATTGAGTTTTCTCCTTTGCTTTTATCTTGCTTTAAGCAGCCGGTTATTTCACCCATTCATTGTTTTAACCTGAGTATAACACGTTATGCGACGTCTGATCAGGTTCCAACCTGTTTGAAAATAACCACTGCATTCGGGGTCTAGCACATTAATTAATACATGTATGTCTTAAGTAAGAATACATAAACTTTAAATTTTAGAAATAAAAGCAGACGACAAGTATTTTAAATTGATGACGTCATAGCAGCCAAGGGGTTTACACCGAAACTAGGCCTTCCTTTGGGTGGTCGTAACAGTGATGCCTTATAGCAGCGGCATATATGCGATATGCATACAGTGGAGAATCTGTTATTCTTTCCCGTTTTAACGCAAACGTACGCAAACGCAAAGCACTAAAACGTATTAAAGAACAACTTTTGGACAATTCTGATATTTCATGTTTATCTTGGTGGCAAACAGTTTGGAGCCTGATCAGACGCCGGGTTACCCGGCGTCTGATCTGGCTCCAAACTGTTTGCACTGCAAATAATAGTTTTAGCGTAAACGCGTTTATTGGGAAAGAATAACAGATTCTCCACTGTACGTACGTAACCCTTTCACTGCCACATTTAATAATCTGCTTTTATATAAAGTCGCCATTATAACGTCTGAGACTCCCTTCAATGTCATGACGTCATCAGTTCTAAACAATTGTCGTCTGCTTTTATTTCTTAAATTTAAAGTTTCGGTATTCTCACTATTCTGACAAAAAAGTGAGTGTCAAACAGTTAGGAAATATTTCATTTTAAACAGTCATGAACATGTTCCATAAGACATATATTTTATATCCTAGCAGAGGTTATGGTAATCAGGATGAAAGTAAAGCAGAAAGTGCCTTAAGATGCATGAGAACCAAAGACATGTCGAAATGCTTGCCAGAACATTTTGAATCCTGATCAAACACTGCGTTTAATAAGGATCCAAACTGTTTGCAAAGTCGACTTCATTCACCTTTGACAGAAATGATTAATAGGAAAAGAATATATTTGGAAACCACTTCGCGCTATATCTGAAAGTAGCCACTGTAATCAGGAGAATGCAGTAAAGGAGTTAATTTTGTTCTGTTCATATTATACAGAGCTTTCTTTCTATCAACTTATCCGAACCATCACTCATATAATACAGAGATTTCTCTCGATCGCCCTACCCAAACGTTTATACAAGCATTCTTCACTCATGTTATTCAGAGCTATCTTTTTATCACCTTACCCAAACGTCAATACAAGCATTCTTCACTCATATTATTCAGAGCTATCTTTTAATCACCTTACCCAAACGTCAATACTAGCGTTCTTCACTCATTTTATTCAGAGCTCTCTTTAAATCACCTCACCCAAACGATAATACAAGCGTTATAAACTCATATTATTCAGAGCTTTCTTTTGATCACCTTACCCAAACGTAAACACAATCGGTCTTCACTCATATTACACAGAGCTTTCTTTCGATTACCTTACCCAAACGTTAATATCAGCGTTCTTCATTCATACTATGCAAGATTTCTTTCGATCGCCTTACCCAAACGTCAAAACTAGCGTTCTTCACCCATACTATGCAAGATTTCTTTCGATCGCCTTACCCAAACGTCAAAACTAGCGTTCTTCACCCATACTATGCAAGATTTCTTTCGATCGCCTTACCCAAACGATAATACTAGCGTTCTTCACTCATATTATACAGAGCTTTCTTTCTATCACCTTACCCAAACGATAATACTAGCGTTCTTCACTCATACTATACAGAGCTTTCTTTCTATCACCTTACCCAAACGATAATACTAGCGTTCTTCACTCATATTATACAGAGCTTTCTTTCTATCACCTTACCCAAACGATAATACTAGCGTTCTTCACTCATACTATACAGAGCTTTCTTTCTATCACCTTACCCAAACGATAATACTAGCGTTCTTCACTCATATTATATAGAGCTTTCGTTCTATCACCTTACCAAACGATAATACTAGCGTTCTTCACTCATACTATACAGAGCTTTCTTTCTATCACCTTACCCAAACGATAATACTAGCGTTCTTCACTCATATTATATAGAGCTTTCTTTCAATCACCTTATCCCAAACGATAATACTAGCGTTCTTCACTCATATTATATAGAGCTTTCTTTCAATCACCTTATCCCAAACGATAATACTAGCGTTCTTCACTCATATTATACAGAGCTTTCCTTCAATCACCTTATCCCAAACGATAATACTAGCGTTCTTCACTCATATTATACAGAGCTTTCTTTCTATCACCTTACCCAAACGATAATACTAGCGTTCTTCACTCATATTATATAGAGCTTTCTTTCTATCACCTTATCCCAAACGATAATACTAGCGTTCTTCACTCATATTATATAGAGCTTTCTTTCAATCACCTTATCCCAAACGATAATACTAGCGTTCTTCACTCATATTATATAGAGCTTTCTTTCAATCACCTTATCCCAAACGATAATACTAGCGTTCTTCACTCATATTATATAGAGCTTTCTTTCAATCACCTTATCCCAAACGATAATACTAGCGTTCTTCACTCATATTATATAGAGCTTTCTTTCAATCACCTTATCCCAAACGATAATACTAGCGTTCTTCACTCATATTATATAGAGCTTTCTTTCAATCACCTTATCCCAAACGATAATACTAGCGTTCTTCACTCATATTATATAGAGCTTTCTTTCAATCACCTTATCCCAAACGATAATACTAGCGTTCTTCACTCATATTATATAGAGCTTTCTCTCTATCACCTTACCCAAACGATAATACTAGCGTTCTTCACTCATATTATATAGAGCTTTCTTTCTATCACCTTACCCAAACGATAATACTAGCGTTCTTCACTCATATTATACAGAGCTTTCCTTCAGTCACCTTACCCAATCGTTAATACCAGCGTTCTTCACTCATATTATACAGAGCTTTATTTCTATCACCTTACCCAAACGATAATACTAGCGTTCTTCACTCATATTATACAGAGCTTTCTTTCTATCACCTTACCCAAACGATAATACTAGCGTTCTTCACTCATATTATACAGAGCTTTCCTTCAGTCACCTTATCCCAAACGATAATACTAGCGTTCTTCACTCATATTATACAGAGCTTTCTTTCTATCACCTTACCCAAACGATAATACCAGCGTTCTTCACTCATATTATATAGAGCTTTCCTTCAATCACCTTACCCAGTTGTTAATACCAGCGTTCTTCACTCATACTATACAGAGCTTTCCTTCAATCACCTTACCCAGTCGTTAATACCAGCGTTCTTCACTCATACTATACAGAGCTTTCCTTCAATCACCTTACCCAGTCGTTAATACCAGCGTTCTTCACTCATACTATACAGAGCTTTATTTCGATCGCCTTATCCAGTCGTTAATACCAGCATTCTTCACTCACATTATACAGAGCTTTATTTCGATCACCTTACCAAAATGATTATACTGGCGTTCTTCACTCATGTTATTCAGAGCTTTCTTTCGAATAATTTACCCACACGCTTATACTGTAGCTTTCTTCACTCATATAATATATACACAACCTTCTTTCGGCAATTTTACCCAAATGTTAATACCAGCCTATCCACTCGTACAAAACATTGATGTCATTAATCTAAACTCATATAATCATACCATTCATAAATTCGAACTCTTTCAAGTGCGATGTTATATCCACCGACTTATCAAATACTATCTGCTTATAAAGGAATAATACGCGCTATTGTGTGTTATATAATTATATAATGATACAAGGCATCTATTCTCAATAATATAATATCATATTATTCTATCAGGCATCTTTACCACAAAACTGGCACCATCAGTTTCAGTATGATATAAAGCATCTTTACTACCAAAATAATAATCTAGGTCCAAGGTTATACAAGTGTTTGGGTTGAGTCTGATATCTTTCTTTTGCTCAAATCTTACCAGTCAAATGCTTGAGAACGTTGCCAAACTCAACTGTAAAAGCTTGGGTACCTTGGATTCAGGTATTCTAACACCGACACTGATATTAGCCATCTATAATCATGGGATGATTATCGGACAGTTCTAATTGATAAGAACATTGGTATTATCCAAGAAACATAGATATCACGAACTGTACTATATATCGAGTACTAATATCATTAACCCTTTACCCCATAGCCTATTTATAGTTTTGAAGATAGGCAACCACTTAAAGCAGGTTGAAAATAAAGCAGAATGTGCCTTAAGGCACATTCTGCTTTACTTTCAGCCTGCTTTAAGCTACCAGCTGCTAGAATATAGAAAATAGTTCTTATGATTCTTATTTGTAACAGTATAAATTGGAACTATATTCTTCAGTAGAGTAATAAATTAAAGGCGTGTTTATGGCGGAATGGGTTAAAGAACCGTAGTAAACTTATTACTCATTCTGAAGATTCGCGGATAATTAAATTTGTTATGTTGATTTATCTTAAAACAGTGTCAAACATTTTTTTAAACAGACCTGACATTAACGTATTATTCCATCGCCTACGTCTTGTTTTGAAGACATCAGTTTGAAAGTGAAATAGAATGCGTCTTAAGACGTATTCTGCTGCTTGTTTTAAGCTTCATCATTTTAGTATAAAGAAACTTTTTATGGTGCACATTTATGACTGAATAAAGTGGAAATATTTTCTTAGGTAGAGGATTAAAATTGAAGATGTTAAAATGCATTTCTATGAAGTATAGGGGCCGTTTCATAAAACTTCGTACGACAGAAACGTTCGCAAGTTAAAATTCATGTAATTTCTGATTTCTCTGTCTAATCCTGTCTTGTGACATCTCTTTGGAATCGTCTTTTCAAGACTATTCCTAAGAGATATCACAAGACAGCGTTATATGTAGAAATAAATAATAATCGAGACTTTTATAATCTGACTTACAACAACATTTGTCGTACGAAGTTTTATGAAACGGGTTCCATGTTTTGTTCGAAGAGGCTTTTGTTCTCAGCTGTTCTGTGGTTTTCCAAAGCACACCGATTGACATTATTGGCCAAAAGCTTAATTTCTGACTTTCTAATAAATAAAACCTAAAATATCCTTTCAAATAAACAGTATTTGTTACTTGAGAGTTGTAATTATAATGCCTAAGGTATACAGTCAACAGGGCTGCCATAAGTAGACAAAAAAATCCTAAGATTTCCAAATTTGCATTTTTCAAGTGCGATTTTACGGATCGTACCTTTACCCCATAGCCTTTGTCTAGTTTTGTTAATATGCGACTACTTCAAGCAGACTGTAAGTAAAGCAGAATGCGCCTAAAATGCACATTCTGCATTACTTTCAGCCTGCTTTAAGCTACTACAAACTGGGGAAAAAATCCGAAGATTTAGGAAAAATCCGGAGAAATGGCAGCCCTGAGTCAAGTATAAATACATGTAGATTGACCCTTTCGTGGTTAAATTAATAGGGAACCTCTATTGTCCACTTGAAGTTCCAGGCATGAATACGCCTTCTGTTTCAATCTTCTGTCTGCACGGATATAGAAACTGTATCTTATGATGCATATTTATGACTATATAAAAGTGAACTATTTCTTACAGTGAAGGAATAAATCAAATGTGTAAAAGGGTGCATCTTTTTGGTTATTAACTCATTCACGCCTGACACATTAAATGGACGATTCCAATTTTCTCAAAATATGTCAAGCGTCATTTTTTACTTATTAGGGTTGATTTTAACAATATATTTCAAAATGACAAACAGTGTAGACCCTGATCAGAGGGGTCCTTAAGGAGCCCTCTGATCATGGTTTACACTGTTTGCATGTGACAAGTGTAATCATCACAGATACATTGTTTGTAAATGACGAGTATACTCGTCTCTAGGGTTGAATGTGTTAAATGGTTAAATTAGTGATCGTTTTATACAAGATTTGCTGTATTCTTAAAGCAGGTTGAAAGTAAAGCAGAGTGTGCCTTTAGGCACATTCTGCTTTACTTTCAGCCTTCTTTAAGCTACCATCTGCTTAGATAAAAATCCAATGATTTCGGAAAAATCCTGAGAAATGGCAGCCCTGTTACGTAATACACATCAAATGCATCCAGCAGGCCAAAGGTTGAAGCCTGTCGTATCAGTCCAGTGGTTTGACGTTATGGACGTTGCATTCACGTGACAGCCTATAATTGCGGACCTGTCGACCAGTGACAATAAATAGCCATGTAGTGCATGCTGGCTGAGTTATAAGACCACGGTCAGTTGTTTGGAGCACTACTTTCACTTTTCGAGAAAACACACACACACACAATGAAGGCTGTTTTTGTTTGTTTCGCTGTGGCCGTCACGGTGGCCACCGTAAGCGCCCAAATGAGTGAACTCATGATGATGAACATGCTTATGCAGAATCAAGGCACCGGATCTTCGGCTACCGGTACAGGATCGGGCTCAGCACTTGGTTTGCTAGGTGGGACAGGGGCTACTGGTACAACTGGAGCAACCGGTGCTGCAGGAAACCGCTTGTCACAGGCAGCAGCCCTTGCCGCCATGTCTAGAGGCGGAAGCAGGGGCGGTATGTTTGGAGGACGTGGTCTAGGAAGTTTGATGATGATGAGAAATATGGGAAGTAAGTAGACTTTTGAACCATGTAACCTCTAAACCCTTTAACCCATAGCTTATTTCTAGTTTTGAAAATAGGTGGCCACTTAATGCAGGCTGATAGTAAAGCAGAATGCGCATTTAGGTGCATTCTGCTTTACTGTCAGCCTGCTTTAAGCTATCATCTGCTAGGACTTGAAAAATTATTTCTCATCATTCATTTTCATGGTTGTAAAAATTGGAACTCTTTTCTTCGGTGGATGTATCAATTCAATGTGTTAAAATGCACTTATATGGGGGGAAATGATTCATTTAACCAGTAAGATACCATTTTGAACCATTTAACGCCTAGATTTAACTAGTAGGTTTTCAACCTTTAGCAGAAAAAAAAATCGTCTGACAAAATTTATCGTCTGTTATTTTAGGCAAACTTATTTTTTAACTTTTGACTAAGAAAATGTTGGTTGTTTTACTAGATCTACACAGCTTGGAGCCTGATCAGACACCGCGTCTGGTCTGGATCCATACTGTTTGCAATGTACACTTAACAGGGCTGCCATAAGTTGACATGATAAATCCTAAGATTTCCAAATTTGTATTTTTCAAGTCCTTTTTTACTATTCGTACCTTTACCCCATAGCCTGTTTCTAGTTTTGTTGACACGTGGCTGCTTAAAGCAGGCTGGAAGTAATTCAGAATGCACATTAAGGCGCTTTACTTTCAGCCTGTTTTAAGTTACCATGTACTAGAGAAAAAATCCGAAGATTTAGGGAAAATCTGACAGGAAAACGGTTAAGGTGCTCATCTTTTTCTAGTTTACCAGGGCTCCAGAGAGAGAGTATTTAGTGAACAAATCCAGTATTTTGTCACTTATTTCAGCACCAAATCCTATAGTATACTACTCATTAGAATCGTCTCGAAGATACGATTCAAACGAGTAGTGCCACCATAGTGTTTAATTCAGAAATAAAGATTTTAGTTTTTGCAATACTTTCCTTATCTGGAGCTCTGTTTTACCTATGGTTATATTTCATCCTTCATTTCTATATGTACTGTTCTAGTTTTGAAGGCGGGTGCCCACTTAAGTCCGATTGACAGTAAAGCAAAATGCACTTTAAGGCACACTTTGTTTTACTTCAAGCCCTCTTTAAACAATCATTTGCTTTGTTATAGAACTTAATTCTTATCGTGTCTATTCATTACTGTATAAATAAGAACTATTTTCTTCAGGGGTAAAAATGCATATTTATTGGGAGAACCCTTTAGACTCATTCTGCTTTATTATCAACACGCTTTAAGCTACCATCTGCTAGGGTATTTAACTCATATGTTCTACATTCATTACTGTAAAAGATGAAACTGTTTTATTCAGTGGTGGAGTTAATCAAATAAATGTGTAAAAATGGATATCTATGAAGTATATGGTTAAGAACTCTTCGGAAAAAAACAAATCATTTAACACTGCACAAAAATCTACGCAAAACGTAGTATTTATACAGTTATACAGAATATTGTGTCTTTGCGGATATAGCAGCTGCCGCAGTTATAACATTTGCAAAAAGTTTGGATCCAGATGAGACGCCGCGTAACGCGGCGTCTCATCAGGATCCAAACTGTTTGCCATTCTGACCCTGAATTTTAAAGAAACTTTGAAAAATTCTAATTTTAGAACAAAAGCAGACGACAATTGTTGCAGACGAAAAATTTACCCAGCATGCAAAGAGTTAATATTGGAGCAGTTCCTTCAAATGCAATAACCTTTGGTTAGCCCTCAAACTGTTTGCCATTCAGATTTAGAAACGTGGTCATTTAAAAAGGTAGAACATGTCTTTTTCTACATTTATTAACTTGCGATGTATTTAGTTTCGTTCCACCCATTACGAACTTAAATACGCCCTTTTACACCTTTAATATATTTAGAGTCTTACAGTGGAGAATCTGTTATTCTTTCCCAATAAACGCGTTTACGCTAAAACTACGAGTATTATTTACAGTGCAAACAGTTTGGAGCCAGATCAGACGCCGGGTAACCCGGCGTCTGATCAGGCTCCAAACTGTTTGCCACCAAGATAAACATGAAATATCAGAATTGTCCAAAAGTTGTACTTTTCTACGTTTTAGCGCTTTGCGTTTGCGTACGTTTGCGTTTAAACGGGAAAGAATAACAGATTCTCCACTGTACAAAAGTAGTTTTACTTTATATAGTAATGGGTATTCGCATTGAGAAACATTTTATATAGCTATGCAGATGGTAGCTTAAAGCAGGCTGAAAGTAAAACAGAATGCACCTTAAGGCGCATTCTGTTTTACTTTCAACCTGCTTTAATTGGTCGCCTATCTTCACAACTAGAAAGATGCTATTGGATTACGTCATGTTTTAACCCATTTCTCCATACTCGGACACGCACAATGTATTCCTTCCCTGAAAAAAGGTATATTTCCTATATCCGAGCAGATGGTAGCTTAAAGCAAACTGAAAGTAAAGAAGAGTGTACCTTACGGCACATTCTGCTAAATGCTTTTAACTTGCTTTAATTGTTTGGATTTTGACTAGACGCCGCATTACGATGTAAATCACATTTTTGTTTCACGTTAGCATAAAGCTATTAGAACGTTTAATAATACAGTGGAGAATACATTATTATTTCCCATTTTAACTCAAATGCAACACAAATGCATTGTAACCAAATGCAGAAAATGTCAACTTCTTGACAATTCTGACAGTTAATTTTCATCTGAGTGACAAAAAGTTTGGAGCCTGGTCAGATGCAGAGTTACCTGGGTCCAAGGTTAAAAAGTCTGAGTGTGTTCTCAAGCATTTGATTTGTCAAATTTGAGCCTAGACTCAAATCTAACCAATCAAATTCTTGAGAACGACTTTAGACTCAACTGAAAATTTTATTACATTGGACCCCGGCATCTGGTCTTGCTCCAAAACTGATTGCAATGGGAATGTTAGTTTCAGCGTTAACGCATTTATTGGGAAAGAATGGCGTCTTCTCCTCTGTATAATACAGGTACAATCGACCCTCGGTATTGCGATCTTGCCTGAGTCGATTTTGGGTCACCACTTAAAGCAGATTGAAAGTAAAGCAGAATGCGCCTTAAGACGCGCTGTGCTTTACTTCAACCTCTGTTAAGCTACCAAAGTCTACCATCTATACTAGGATATAGAAACTTTTTCTCTTGGTTATGTGTATGACTGTATAAATTGGAGCTATTGTCTTCAGTGGAGGAGTAATTTAAAATTCTGAAAGACGCTTTTGTGTGGTAATGGATTAACCCATCTGTGCCCACGATCCCATATATGGGACATAGGCAAACAGTGTAGACTCTAATCAGACGCCGCATTATGCGGCGTCTGATTAGAGTCTACACTGTTTGCTGATAGGAATTTCAATATAAAACAAAATGAAAATAAAAATTTGACCAGGCATCCCTTTGATAAAAAATGGACTAATCCAAATATATAAACATGGAATAATCCACTTGGTATGAATAGGTTAAGAGAGTTCGACTAATTGTGGTTCAACTGTAACTACTAATTGCTATACGAAACGTTGACGTGTTTTGACAATTATGTGATATGCACACGTGCATCGTTGTTATTTGTATAGTTGTAAGTCAGGGGCCAGTCCCACAGTCATGCATAGTTCTGCCAGAATTTTACAGATAACCCTCTCACCCCCATAGATGCGCCTTGAAGCGTATTAAATTCATTTTTCCACTCAAGAAAATAGTTCCAATGTATATATCTGACTATGTACCATAAGACTATTTCCTATATCATATAGCGGATGGTAGATTAAAGCATGCTGAAAGTGAAGCAGAATGCGATTTGTCTTCAAAACTAAAAACAGGCTATGGAGTAATGGGTTAACACATTCGACCCTAGCGACGAGTATACTCGTCATTTACACACAAAGTACCCGTGAAGAGTATACTTGTCCTATGCAAACAGTCCAAACCTCAGGGCTCCAGATAAGAGGGAGTAAACTATAGAAATCCATCATTTTTCCCTTATTTCAGCCCCAAATGGTATGACTACTCATTAGAATCGTTTCGTAGAGACGATTCTTATGAGTAGTCCCACCATAGGGTTTAATGCAAAAATTAAAAAAAATAGATTTTGAAAAACTCCCCTTTACTGGAGCCCTGTTAACCCTGATCATAAGGCTCTTGCAGTGTCTAATCAGTGTCTGTACTGTTTGGCATTTTGAAATATTTCTTTAGATTCAACCCTAAATAGTCTAAAATGGACTTAACTTGATTGGGATTTGGAAATTTCCGCTAAATGTATCAGAAGTGAAAAGGTTAATTCCGTGATTAGAATTCGTGATTCCACACGATACGTGTTTCTGTGTATATGGCTGCTTAACCCTTTGAACCCTAGTCCCGCATATAGGCGTCCTTTTCAAACAGTGTACATGTGAACAGTACACTTGTCCTATGCAAACAGTGAAGACCCAGATCAGAGGGCTCCGAAAGGAGCCCTCTGATCAGGGTCTTCACTGTTTGTCATAATGCCAAACATTGACAAAAACAACCCTTAAAAGTCAGAAATGGACTAGACTAAAATGGAAACTTGAGTTGTCCATTTAAAGTTTTAGGGAGGAAAAAGTTAACCAATTTGCGCCAAGTGGATTCTTCCATGCTTATATATATTGGATTATTCTATATTTATCTAAAGGGTGTCCGGTCTAAATTTTCTTTTTCTTTTTGTTTTATATTGAAATTTCAATCAGCAAACAATGTAGACTCTGATCTGACGCCGTTTTTTTGCGGCGTCTGATCAGAGTCTACATTGTTTGCTTATGTACCATATATGGGAACGTTGACTAACGTAGGAACCTTTTTACCCCGTTGCCTTTTTCTACGATCAGTCATACTGCCTTATTTTTTAACTTTGAAACGACATTGCAGACAACACAACTGAAACAGATGACAATCTTTTTCATTTATAACGCTTTATCCGGCGTCTAATCAGAGTCTACACTGTTTTCCTATGTCCCAAATATGGGAACGTAGGCACGCGTTGGATAACCTTTTTACCCCGTTGCCTTTTTCAAGTTCTGCTTTAAGCTGTCATCTGCTGTGATATAGAAAATACTTTTTGGTGCAAATCGGTATTCATGACTGTATAAATTGTAGTTTTTACAGTGGAGGAACAACTAAAATGGCGTCAAAAGGCGTACATTTTATATTGGGATGATGGATTTAAACATGGTAAAAGTAAAGCGGAAAACTCCTGTAGGAGCTTATTGCATAACTTGAGAGCTGTCTTTACTCAATCTTTCCTGAAACACCTAGCTGACAATTCTAGTTTCTATGAAAGCATATTCATTATTGAGTATATTATGGGTGTTTTTGTTTGATAATATAAAAAAGCATTGCAAAGTGACAAACAGTGTAGATTCTGACCAGAGGACTCTTGTATGAGCCCTCTAACCAAGGAGTACAAGGTCTGCATGTGACAAGTGTTCTATTCACAATTGCAGGACTTCCATTTCTCCGGATTTTTCCTAAATCTTCGGAATTTTTTTCTGGTACATAGTAGATTAAAGCAGGCTGAAAGTAAAGCAGAATGGGCCTTAAGGCGCATTCTGCTTTACTTCCAGCCTGCTTTAAGTAGTCACACGTCAACAAAACTTGAAACAGGCCACGTGGTAAAGGTACGATTCGTAAAATAGCACTTGAAAAATGCAAATTTGGAAATCTTAGGATTTTTCATGCCAACTGCATTGCAATTGCAACAGCCCTGCAATTTGTTTGGAATTTAAACATACACAGAGTATCTCGGCGTCTGATCTGAATTCACCCAGGTGTGTGCAAACATTTTGACCTTTATCCAAGCTGTTTGACAATCATTTCAATATAAATATCCGTAATTTTGTTCTCAAAACCACTGCTTTGAAACAACAGTGCAAACCTCAATGTTAAAGTTCAGGACCCCTAATGAGATCCGATAAATGTTGGTCAATATCGGAACTTTACGGAGATCGATCGGCCATTTTCGTTAACTTCCGGTCTGTCCCGAACGATGCCTAGTCCCGAACGATGCCTAAGCATTTTTCGGATCGATGTCTGCAGAGTACCGATTTTATTTCGATTTCATTTGGGGAGGGGGAGGGGGGGTCCTCAAATTAAAAGCAGAAACTATTTTAGCATTTTGCGGCGTGGTGGGAACAATGAGTTGTATGCTGTAGCGATTGTTTTTCCAAAAGATCTAGCCCTGGGTCAAAGGTTATAAAGTTGTTCTCAAGGATTTAATTGGTCAGATTTGAGCTTGAGAACAAACTCAGACTCAGCTCAAATGCTTTATAAACTTGGAATCTGCATTACAATTTTTTGTCTTTTCAGTGGACCAGTACATGGAATTCAGTATGTGCATGCGAATGCTCCCTGCCTTCCTCTGCGCCAACAGACTCATGTAAGAATTCCCGGACATCGTGCCAGCACGCTGCAAGGAGGAAATGACGTATACATCTATGACTGGTTGTGGAATGTTACATCCGCCGGACCATTCGGAACATCTCGGCTATTTTTGTCAAGCCTGAAATCATCACCTTGGCGGAAACTGTCGAAATGTGTTCTGGATCTACTGCCTGATATAACAATCACATCTCATGATATGTCAGGATCCGTAATTCGAAGTATTTAAATAAACAAACAGTTTGAAGTCAAAGCTTTAAATAGAATCAAGATAATTCTGATGTGGGTTTGCTTAATGCAAATCGATATAATTAATACTCATAAGACTACTTTACAGTGTTTAAGGCAAGTGACTGCCGTCAATATGAATATTTCTTAACCCATTGTATGCTGGGTAATATTTGGCGACCATTTTAAAATGTCGTCTGCAGCGGGTATAACTCAAATATTTGCAAACGATTTTAGCAGTTTCTGATAGAATATTGGCTTAGCTGCGAACAGTTTTGATCTCAGATCAGGCCCCACAATGTGGGGCCTGATCTGAGATCAAAGTTGTTTGCCTAGAGGTACACCTAAAAGTGTATCACGCATAAAATGGGTTAAGCTGTTTCGTGCTTTTTTCTTGTACTTAAACCTTGCATAGAAACTTTTTTATTAACAAGTTAGGGTCAACTTGTGTGAAATACGGGTCGAGTCTAGGCATATTTACTGTATACAGGAAAAATAGCCACTATCTAAAAAATCCATAAAAGTTTCAAGAGTGAATGCGTTAAGCCGCCATTCTTTTACGAATCAGGGTTGTGGTTAAGATCATATTATTCAGAACAAAGATAAAGCAAAAAACTCCTATAGGAGCTTTGTGCTTTATTTTTGTAAGTGGTCATCTGTCGTTAATCTATATCATGTAAGTGGGCGCTTAACTGTTACAAGGTTTACTTACTATTAAACCTGTTCACTTCTTTATGGTGCAAGTTAGCTAAATGCTCAATTTTAAAAGGAAAACATATACTAGATATGTGTAATGCTCAAAATTTGTACTATCCAAAGAATTTGTTAATGTTTAATCCTTTCATTGCCTTTTTTTGGCAGCGAAAGGATTCTGTTGTGACCTGTTCGATTGCTGGTTTTGAGTTTGCATTTTTATTTTTTTGAAAGGGTTTTTAAAGGAAACTGTATGTAAAATGCGAGTTGTGGCGTATGATTTAATGTTCAACATTTCATTTATATATTTTCACTGTATATTTCATTTTTATGACGTTATTAAACTATGAACTAAAATTCTCATTGTGTTTTACTTCCATGCCCTGTGATAAATTAATATCAATTATCATGCAGTTGTTGAATTGAAGGCGAGCTCAGAACAGTGCTCCCTCTCCAAAACGACACCCAATGGGAGACGAAGAGTGTGTTCGTTGTTCAGAGGGAGTCGTTATAGGGAGGGACATTGGCTGACATTTGCAAACAGCTTGAATCTAGATCAGACGCCGCGTTACGCGGCGTCTGATCAGGATTCAAGCTGTTTGTAACTCATCAATAAATTTTCTTTCTTGCCAAATGTCCATTATGTAACTTTAGAGAAAAAAAGCAGACGACATTTTAAGATGAATTTTATTGCAGCAGTGAAAGAGTAATACGTACTTGTCCTGTTTAGGGAACTGCGGCAAACGTCGTTGTAAAGAGGGAATCGTTGTTTGGAGGGCTGTTGTAGAGATGCTGTTCATTGAAAATACAACTGTCGGTAGTTAAATTGAAAGCGATTTCAAATGGTGAACTTCAATTGTCATTTGATCAGCTGGAAGCGAGTTCAGTAGGAAGAAATACAATTGTCATTTGTTCATTTGAAAGAGAATTCAGTAGGCAAAAGATAATTGTCATCTTATAGATTGATAACGAATTCTGTTAACTAACTACAATTGTCAGTTGTTAAACTTTTAAGCGAGTTTGTCCGTTGTTAAGTTGAAAGCGAGTTCAGTTGACTAACTACAATGGCAGTTATATTGAAAGTGAGTTCATTTGATTATATTTACATTCACCCTGTAAAGTCTCTATGTAATCGTATTAAAAATGTGCAGGTCAACCAAGATGCCGACCAAGTTAGGATCTACTTTTAGATTATCCGTTTGGGTATCTCGAAACCCCTTTTTAAAGTCGAAGAGAGTTCAATTAAAATCAAATTGCGATAAAAAAAAATTGCCTTTTTAAGGGAGATTATCATATTACGCTCCGTCATTACAGCTGTACGCTTTCTCTCCCTTTGAGTGAGTCAGTGGTGTTCTATTTATAGATTTGACAAGTTGTCTTCGAACTACGGTTTGAAATTGACAATTTCAAACAATTTGTTCACCAGAATTACATAGGAAAGTCGCTCAAACATAAAGCAAAATAATGCATTCACACTTTCTAAATTGGGAACGTTATGTTCCGTTCAGAAATATTTAAACTATCCTATGTGTAATTGTTTGTGTATCGGCCGGCCCGAAATTGTTCTAGTTAACATAATTATGCTACGGATAGCTGTCAAGTGTGTGTACATGTATACGCTGTGTAGTCGCATTTCAGCGTTGCTATGTTTAAAGCGTGTATAAAAACTTGCGCCACCTAATTGTTTAAAATATGCTTTGATAATGATATTCAGATTGAAATTTTTGTTTTAGTTTCTTACGAGCGTTCTTAAAGCACAGCGAGAAGGTTTACTGGGTAAAACCCTGAAAGTATCATGCAAATACAGTACATGTAGTAAGGACTACTTTTGACACCATATTTAGAAACTGAAATGGCTATTACATTGATATTACATCTATCAAACCTATTTGGCCGGTATATGATATATTCATATACATGAAAACAAATCTGGTCAAACTACACATTAATGGATAAGACAGAAAATGAAAATATAAATATAAGGAATAAACAACATATTTTTGCCGCTCATGACGGTATGACTACATTAGCTTCGAGGGGTAAGTTTAAAGTAAACGCCCTTCAGGCGTTTACTAAACTTACCCCCTGCGAAGCTAATGTAGTCATACCGTCATGAACGTCATAATGATGTTGTTTATTCCTATAAACTACATTTGCCAGTCGTTAAAATGAAAGCGAGTTCATCCCCAGCTGCTACCTAACTACATTTAACCCTTTCACATCCAATATTTGCGGCGTCTCATATGGATTCAAGTTATTTGTCACTCATCATTATAGGTTTTTTTCTGTCAAAATGTCCAATCAAGAAACATCCAAGGATTGGGCTTCCATATTCGTTTTTCCTGCGTGGTTATCATTTAACCCATTACCCCATAAATACGCCTTTTTATTCCTCTAATGTCTTCCTCCACAGAAAAAAACTTATTTATGCAGTCATGATTATGTATCATTAGAAATATTTTCTAGATTCTAGCAGACGGTAGCTAAAATCAGGTTGAAAGTAAAGCAGAATGCGCCTTCAGGCGCATTATGCATTACTTTCAACCTGATTTAGATGGTCAACTACATGACTATTCAAAGCTTTGAACAAGATATAGGGTAATGGGTCAAAGTAAGTTGAAACCAAAGCAGAATGTTGCTTTAAGAGATCGCATGTCTTCAAAACTTGCATACAAGGTATATGAGGTAATGAGCAATCAAAAAAATGGCAATGTATTGAACAATTGTAGTCCATGTCATCTTTGAATCAGTTTGACATTGACCTGAAATTAACGTAAACTCAGAACTTTATAAAGGCTGGAATAGCTATTAGATACTAGTATAATAAAAAAAATTCGCATAATCCTATTCAGATAAGCAGTTCTTTTATCTGGAATGTGTAAAAATAACATTAATCAGACAAAAACAATCAAACTGCTAGTCTAGCAAATATATTACTTCTTTGTTTAACACATAACCTCATAGCCTGTTTCTGGTGTTGAAGACAGATGATCACATTAACATTAAAGACGCATTCACCTTTACTAAGAGCCAGCTTTAAATAAGCTATCATCTGCTAGGAGTTAACGCATATGTAATATTGTTTTCGTGGTCTATACTGTTTGCATATGAGAAGTGTACTCCTAACAGTTACAGTTTGTAAATAAGAAAAAATAGCACACACCCTCCTCATAAACACAAGTCAAAAACTTTGGCCAAATTCAAAGTTTGTTTTGGCCACGAAAACACATGACAAAAAAGCCGCTAAACGCGCATTTACACCGAACTTGTATTCGTCAAAAATTTTCGACAGAGATTATCCCTTAGTGAGAACTATATTCATTCTCCCTGAACCTGTTGCTTACAAAGTCTCTACTACAAACAATGGGGATTCCAGATCAATTTTGCACAATTTCCATGTGTCCGTAAGTAGACTCTAATCTCTCCACCCATCAATAAAATGAGACTGATTTACAGCTTATTCAGCCTAAAGCACTTATTTCCAGACTACTCCTATCTTGTAAACAGTGGATTTGAGAAAAAAGATCATCTGAGTGCGAATTCTATTAAAATAATGTCAGAAATCAACATATTGATGCATTAGTATAATTTATCATCCACATACGATGATTTAAACTGAGCCTTTTATTATGACATTCGGCTCATGGCTAATTCAAGCATTTCTCTATACAACCGTTGCGTACCTCCTAAAAAGGATATACAGTTAAATATCTATATTACGACCACTAAAATGTTTTTATTAATAGGTTTTTCAACAGGTGAATGCTTAAAGCAAGTTGAAAGTAAAACAAAAAGCTCCTGTAGGAGCTTTCTGTTTTACTGCCACCTTACTTTAAGCTGTCAACTGTCTTTTATACGTTCAATAAGACTTCTCATTTATGGTCATAATAGAGAGGTATAATTGTATGTCCATGTATGATGCCTCGTCCGATCAGCTTCGTGTCGCTCTTGTGGAAGGATAATACAAATAGCTTAAAACACACACTCGTGATTAACAAACAAAGGACCTGCAAAGAGTATTTACCTACTCTACGTAACTATGAATAAACTTTTACGTTCTGTTATTAGTGTTTTCTTCTGACCTGTCGGAGTTATTTTTAGATTGGAAAATTCTAAAACTTTAAAAGGGATGAGTTTTCTCTACATCCAGTTAGAGAAACGGATAGATGTAATTTTTGTGCGTAATGTACAGTAGAGGATATATTATTCTTTCCCGTTTAAACGCAAACGCAATGCACTAAACTGTGGAAATTTACTTTTAGAATGTTTAACTATATTTTTAATCTGAGTAGCAAACAGGTTGGAGCCTGATCAGACGCAGGGTTACCCGGCGTCTGATCTGGCTCCAACCTGTTTGCAATGGATATGATAGTTTTTCGCATAAACACGTTTATTGAGAATGAATAACATATCAGTAAAATTAGCGCAGCTGTCTCGTGCTGCACGAGGATCATGCTTATCTCAAGTTGGAAAGTGTACGACTATATAGATCCGGATGTTACCCTGTTATCTGTTTACCATTATGAACTATTCTGTTCTAAAAATAACTCTGACAGGTCAGAATAAAACACTAATAGAAATGATCACGAAAAAGTAAAGCAATGTAAACAATAAAGTTAATATGTTTCAAATATGGCCAGTCTGTTTTACGTGGTTTTATATCTTCAAAACTATAAACAGGCTATGGGATAAAGGGTTAACCCTTCGGCTTTACTACCATATAAACACTATTAATGTATTAATCCATTTGTGCCCACGATCACATATATGGGATATAGGCAAACAGTGTAACTCTGATCAGACGCCGCATTTTGCGGCGTCTGATTAGAGTCTACACTGTTTGCTGATAGGAACTTTAATATAAATCAAAATGAAAATGGAAATTTTACCAGGCATCCTTTTGATAAAAAATGGACTTATCAAATATATAAACATGGAAGAATCCACTGGGTGTAAATGGGTTAAGTGGAAAAATTGCTCTATTGTTATTTTTTACCTCATTTGGTCCTTTATTGTCGATGATTTTTGAACTGGCACTCATCACTTTCCGTCATCGTTCGTCGATGATGTCGGACTTTTCCGTTGAATGTTTTGATAAAAATCAATAAATACGGTATTACGGACACAATAGCTCAGTGGCATGTGTCGCCGACTCGAAGGACAGAGGTTCGGGGTTCGAATCTAGGTAAAATCTATTTTAAATTGGTTTTTTTCGAAAACGTATATATATAATTTGCCGGAATATTTTACATTTTCCGTCTATATATATATATATATATTTTTATATCAGATCCTACGTAAAATCTGCTTTTTAGCGAAATAAAAGTAACACAGTGCGCTTATAAAGAGCGTTTTATGTAACTGATACAATAGAGTGCTTTCAGCAGAAATGTTGGATTCAATTACTTGTACGTCTTTAATTTTCGTGGAAGACAAGTCTCACTGTTACAAAATTCACAGAAGCATGTGTCTAAACGACAAAAAAAACAACAAAGAAAATGTATATCGAAAAGGTCTAATGTATGTAAAACTACCATGACGGGGTTCGAACTCACGACCCTGACATTGGTAGTACGGTGATTAAACCACTGAGCTACTATCGACTGTATAGATTATGATGTATACAGTCATTATTCAGTGACTATTTCTCCAACTGTTTTCCGGAAGATAAAAATAGCTTACGGAAAAAGACGGACTATGCATAGAGTGCCAGTTCATTGAGTTCAAACATCATCGACAATATCAAAGAAATTCTTGTCCAAATACGCATCACACTTTGTTGCATGATAATGACGTCATGTAATTTAACCCTTTCCCTTATAGAAGCGACTTTTAGCGCATTCATTTTATTCATTCGCCAAAGAAAATAGTTCCATTTTATACTGTCATGAATATGTATTATAAGAAATATTTTCTATATACTAGCAGATAGTAACTTAAAGTAGGCTAAAAGTAAAGCAGAATGTGCCCTCTTTAATAGGTCACATATCTTAACTACTAGAAATAGGCTATGGGTTAAAGGGTTAAGAATACCAAACAATATTGTCGTGACGTTAAATAAACATTATCATCTCTGATTTTATTGCTAAACGCATGCAACAAAAATGTGACGTGTATTTGGTCATGTCAGATTTTCCTTGATAAATGCCCTTAGAGGTAGAAAATATAAGAATAGAGCAATTTTATCATTTAACCCTTTCCTCCCTGAAAGCTCAAATGGACAATTCTAGAGTTCAATTTAGTCTAGTCCATTTCTGACGTTTTAGGGTTGATTTTCACAATATATGTCAAAATAACAAACAGTGTAGACCATGATCAGAGGAACCCTCTGACCAGGATCTACACTGTTTGGATAGGACAAGTGTACTCCTCATAGGTACACTGTTTACAAATGACGCATATATGCATGACTAGGGTTCAAAGAGTTAAGGCAAAGAAATTTACAATTCTTCAATAAACAGATAAGGGGAAGAGTAAAACACGGGGCACAATGTTTGCAGCAAATGGGACATTTATTGATTTGCATGGTGAATCACTTCAAAACTCCAAACACATACCACTCAGCAATTAAAGCATTTAGATATTTCGGTGCTACGTCTTGTAATGGGAACCTTTCGATTGGTTGTTTGCATTCAAAACTACATATATACTTATCACGTTATGTAACCCCTTCACTGCAATGACGTCATCTATTTGATACAATAGTCGTCTGCTTTTATTTATCAAATTTAAATTTCATACAATTAATTTTGACTATCGAAATGAGTGTCAAAAAGTTTGGATTCTGATCAGGCTTGATAAGGGTCCAAACAATTTGCAAATAATTATTTAATTCTGGGCAAAGCAGTAAAGGAGTTAACATATATCATACGAGCCACCCAATGAGAAAAGCAAAAAAACCAGGGATGCCATAAGTTGATCATGAAAAATCCAAAGATTTCAAAATTTTCTATTTTTTAAGCGCGATTACTTAAAGCAGATTGAAAATAAAGCAGAATGAATCTTAATGCGCAATCTGATTTACTTTCAACCTGCTTTAAGCTACACTCTGCAAGGATAAAAAATCGAAGATGTCGGGAAAATCCGGGATAATGGCATCCCTGAACAAAAGCCCCGTTGCTAGGAAAATGCTAATATCATAGACAAAGTTGAGAAGAGGTCATAAAACCCATGCATTTGTTTGGCATCTACACTTTCTGTTAACCCCTTCACTGCCATGACGTCATCAATTTTAAACAATTGTCGCCTGCTTTTAATTATCAAATTAATATTTTAGGTATATTGACTTGGAAAATATATAATTAAGTGTCAAACAGTTGGGATCCTAATTGGAAAATATATAATTAAGTGTCAAACAGTTGGGATCCTAATTAGACGCCGCGTCACGCGGCGTCTGATCAGGATCCAAACTGTTTGCAAATAACTATGGTACTCGGGGTAAGGCAACGTTGGAGCTTATCTTTGTTGGAACCATTCATGTGACGTTAGTTTTTGTTAAACTTGTTCACTGCAAACACTTTGGATTCTGATTAGACGCCACGTGGCGCGGCGTCTGATCAGGATCCAACCTGTTCGACACTCAGATCGACATTTCTTCAGTCAAAACAACAGTAAACTGACTTTAAAAATAATGCAGACGACACTTCTAATGCAGACGATAATTTGGCGGTAAGAGGGTTAAAACAGAGGATGAAACTTGACAATGGAAGAGTTAACCCCATAACCACCCTATCGATGAGCACACGCGTCATTTATTTCACCTGTGAAGAGAGCAATTGGAGCCACAACTCTATGATCAGGGCACTGTTTGCCATTTTGCTATATATAAATTGCGTAAACTACCTTTCTAAAAAATAAAACAAAAAACAAAAAAAACATACATACATACGCTTTTTACGCCTTAAATTTATTTCTCCACTGAAGAAAATAGCTCAAATTTTAACAGTTATGAAAATGCCCAATAAGAAAACATATTCTAAATTCTAGCAGATGGTAGCTTCAAGCAGATGGTAGCTTCAAGCAGGCTAAAAGTAAAGCAGATTTTCAACCTACTTTAAATGGTCAACTGTCTTTGAAGCTTAGAAATATACTATGGGGTAATGTGTTAAATTGCAATGTGTTGAAGCGGCAATCAGTTAGAGTAAAGTGAGAACAAAGTCGGGTTTTGATAATGACCTGTAGGTCACAATATGAAGGTTAACTGAAAATAAACGAAAAAACGCATTTACATCTCTACAGCAGGCAACGGCTGAACCCATACACGGCCACCTACGACAAAAGTTATTACAGTGCTCCCTCTCTACAACGACACCCAATGCGAGACGAAAATTGTATGCGTTGTTCGGAGGGAGTCGTTAAAGGGGGTGGGGGAAATTGGCTTACATTGACAAACAGCTCGAATCCAGATCAGACGCCGCGTAACGCGGCGTCTGATCTGGATTCCAGCTGTTTGTCACTCGTCAAAAGGGTTTCATGTCAAAATCTCCATTATGTAACTTTGAGAAATATAGCAGACGACAATTTTAAGCAGACGATATTGCAGCAGTTAAATCGTTAAACAGAATTGTCCCGTTTAGGGAACTGCGGCAAGGGTCGTTGTAAGGAAGGGGTCGCTGTTGGGAGGGCCGTTGTATAGAGGGAGCACTGTATTACAAATCAGTTTCGATATAGATCAAATGACAACTGATCAGGATTTAGACTATTTGGCACTCGTATTTATATGTCTCTCCACTGTAGTTCGGTAAAACATGTTTTCTTCAACGTGTCGCTTCCTTCACACAAAAGTCTATGCTATCTGATCAACTTTGGCTCATTATGTACTTTAGTTTTCGTTGTTCGTAATGCACCCCCACCCCCACTTTTACGACCACCTAAAAAAATGGTAATTGATTGTATGAAAGACAGGTGTCAGCATAACGCATTGTGAACGCTAAACAGGAATTTCTCAAAAAGCATTCTGTTTTATTTTCACGTTGCTTTAAGCAGTCACCTTCCTTAAACACCTAATAAATAACATAATGTAGTGGTCGTAATAGAGGGGGTTACTGTAGTTGTGTTTGTTTGTTTTTTAAAATAATGCAGCAAGCACTTGCACGGTCGTTTCACATGCTGGTGGTTCTAACGTCTTTAGTTCATATATTGGTTCATGCAGGACATCATAAACATCATGTTGCCGCCTGTCATACGCCGGCAAATTCTGCTAAACATACCCATTTCCGCCATGTTTTGGATATCCACTGTAAAGAGAAAAAGAAAAAACGAAATGACAAGTAGGTTATATTAACTCATCGAGTCCTGGCGACGATTCCACTCGTCATTAACAAACAGACACCTGTAAAAGCAAGAGAAAGAGAAATGATAAATAGGTTATATTAACTCATTGAGTCCTGTCTCCGAGGTTAAACGGCGTTAAGTTTAGTCTGAGTGTGTTCCCAAGCATTTGATTGGTCAGATTTGAGCCTAGGCTCAAATCTGACCAATCAAATGCTTGGGAACGAGTTTTGACTTAAGCCAAAAGCTTTATAACGTCGGAGCCTGGCGATGATTACACTCGTCATTAACAAACAGACACCTGTAAAAAGCAAGAGATAACGAAATGACAAATAGGTTATATTAACTCATCGAGTCCTGGCGACGATTCCACTCGTCATTAACAAACAGACACCTGTAAAAAGCAAGAGAAAACGAAATGACAAATAGGTTAAATTAACTCATTGAGTCCTGGCGACGATTACACGCGTCATTAACAAACAGACACCTGTAAAAAGCAAGAGAAAAAGAAATGATAAATAGGTTATATTAACTCATTGAGTCCTGGCGACGATTCCACTCGTCATTAACAAACAGACACCTGTAAAAAGCAAGAGAAAAAGAAATGATAAATAGGTTATATTAACTCATTGAGTCCTGGCGACGATTCCACTCGTCATTAACAAACATACACCTGTAAAAAGCAAGAGAAAAAAGAAATGATAAATAGGTTATATTAACTCATTGAGTCCTGGCGACGATTCCACTCGTCATTAACAAACAGACACCTGTAAAAAGCAAGAGAAAGAGAAATGAAAAATAGGTTATATTAACTCATTGAGTCCTGGCGACGATTCCACTCGTCATTAACAAACAGACACCTGTAAAAAGCAAGAGAAAAAGAAATGACAAATAGGTTACATTAACTCATTGAGTCCTGACGACGAGTTTACTTAAGAAATGAACTGATTTTTTCGGCGTTCAAGCGTAAAAAAAGACAGAAAGTTATCTGCACATATTATGAATCGCGCTAGCGATTTCAGAGTAAATTTGCCGATAATTTTCTGTCCTTTATTTTGCTTGAACGCCGAAAATTTGTTCATTTATTATATTTACAATATATTTGCTGTAGTTTCTAATATAAAATTTTAATGAACAATCTGTTAATACACATGTATGATTAATTTTGAGGCCAAATCGGGGTGCGTTCATTAACGAAAGCGCTGTAGGAGCACATTTGTCTCAGAACACATTTGTCTTACTTAAGACCGATGCGGTTGCATTTGTCTCACGTGAGACAAATGGGACCGCAAATGTCTTATCGAAAAAACACATTTGTGTGACAATTGTGCTCCGATCATAATTTCTAAGGAACAACAAAGCGTGTTTGTCTCACGTCATTTTTTATGAAATACAAGCACATTTGTCACATATTTTTCCAAGATACTAGAATCGAAATCCGCCTTTTACCTCATGTCAAGTGTAATCAATATGTTTGTTAACCCTTTACCTCATAGCCTGCTTATGGTTTTGGATACAGGTGACCACTTAAAGCAGGTTGAAAGTAAAGCAGAATGTGCCATTCTGCTTTACTTTCAGCCTGCTTTAAGCTATATTCTGCTAGGATATATAAAACAATTGTAATGGTAATTGTTCATGAGGGTATAAACTGGAACTATTTTCTTCAGCGGCGGAATAAAATGAATGTGCTAAAAGTCGCTTCTATAAGGGAAAGGGTTAATGCTTTGAATAAAATCTGTGATATGCAGAAGAGGGGTGTTCATTCAGTTATGCAGAGGCAAGAGATTTTGCCGTTTCTGATTAACCGGAAGTAACGTAAAAACGCTATTTTTAACCCTTTCCCTGATAGAAGCGACTTTTAGCACATGCATTTTATTCATCCGCTGAAGAAAATAGTTCCAATATAAACCGTACTGAATATGTGTCATATTTAATACTTTCCTTATTCTAGCTGGTAATAGCTTAAAGCAGGCTGAAAGTAAAGCAGAATGCGCCTTAGGGCGCATTCTGCTTTACTTTCAACCTGCTTTAAGTAGTCACCTATCTTTAATATTATAACTAGGCTATCAGGTAAAGGGTTAAATATAGAAAACACAGAACAGTTATAACTGGTAGCCATGTGGTATACGGACGGACATAATTATACCTGTATTTTAATGAATCCCGTAAATTACATTTGCTGCTTTTAAACAATTCTTAGCAATGTTTCGTTTGGTAAAGATATATTTTAGTTTGCTACAGAAATGAAAGCAAACGTTTTAGGGTCCAAATAGGTATAAACACAACGCGTTTTATATGAATAAAACTACATTATAAAACTGTTTCAACATGCAAAAACTATAATATTATTTCCCAGTGAACATATTTTGAAAACTGACCCTTGTTTTTATTCTACTCCAACACACTTTTGTTATTGAGTGCATGGGCTGCGTTCCTAAATTGTGGGGGTCATGCTGTGGCAAACGGACGGAGAGAAGGATAGAAAAAGATGCCAGAATGTTATGTTATCTTATTGAGAAACATGAAAACATAAATATTTGGTACATTTAATAGTATAAAAGGGATACAATTAACCTTATTTTTACTGAACACATCGAAAGCAAGTACAAACACAATGGTCACGAGTCCCTGACGCGCTCACTAGAGAAATGAAATTTAATGAATTTAAGGCAGAAAGTGCGGACCCTAGATAACTGTTCCTACAATTTAACCTACTACTGTCCCACTCTTTGACTCCATCTAATCCATATCATTAGAAAGCCTAGATTTCAGCGTGGTCATTCTGAGAAAGGTTAAAGATTTTGCGGGTTAATATATAGGAGTTTTTTCTATGTTTTGACCTACCATCCTGCTTTTGAATCTTATGTAACCCATATCCATACAGTGTCTAGCTCTTGTGTAGGTGATCATTCTAAGTAAGTTTCAAGAAGATTGATCTGAAAATATGGCCCACGGAGTGGCCAAAAGTTCATTCTATAGTTTGACCTACTGACCTACTTTATGGTCCTATATAACCCATATTCATGTATGACATACATGCTATAAAAACTATACAACTGACCAAATCGAATAAAGATACCACCAAAAATACAACTTCTAGAAGGTTCTAAACTTTTAATTTAATATTACCGAACACGGAACATAACCACGCCCTCTGTTTGTACTGAAAATAGTACTTTTAGCGTAAACGCGTTTACTGGGACAGAATAGCGTTTTCTCCACTGTAAGGGCTAAAAGAAAGACGGATTGGTGGTTTTAATTCAAACAGGCTGCTTTCAAACAAATGAAATCATCTTCCTGTTATCATCATCATGTCATCTCATCATGCATCCCTCAACATTTATGGGCGCTTGTCTCGCAGATCCTTGCAAATCTAGCTCTTCATCTAGCTCAACAGTTTTATCGTCCGCACAATAGTTATTATCCACTAAAAAATTGTTTTCTTTTATTTCCGCACCGGCCACTCGTCGATTTGCAAAGTTTTCCACTCACGGCTCGATTTCTCACAGGGCCCCGACACGATTGCTTTTTGAGGAAAAAATCGTCAGAATTATATATACCTTTTGACGATTTTTTTTCTCTGTGCGAAATAACACAGAAACGCAGTCGAGCATTACACATCTTACACCTTAATACGACATATGCACTCAACAAATAACTAAAACGTTCCTTTATTTCCAAAATTCAGCCATATATATATGATCTCATACCAACCAATATAACACACTCTAATAAAAAGCCAAGCATTTAACCGTTTCTCGAAAGGCGTCTGACAATTACGGGTATTAGGCTGTGACTCATAACATGGGAGCTAATGTTGATTTGTGCTCGCTAGACGTTCATTACCCTAACAATGGCCTTAAACGCTCATGTGTCCTTTGTTAAACAAATGTAAATAAGGGATCACTTAAGCAATATTTAACTATTTGTATGTGTAACGGTAACCGAAGAAATCATATTATAACATAACAGACGGCGTGAGCGTTGAATAACACCCGTTGTTTAAATGTCATATATAACTAGTTAAATAACTATGCAAATGAGGCACGCCACGACGTCATTACTTGTGACGTCATTAAAATGCGTTCTATGCGTTCAATTTCCAACGTCTTCTTTCCAGCATGTATATTCGATTTATAGATTTTTGGTGTAATTAATCAATATTAGATCTACATGAAAGTGCTTATTAATACATACGTATACATGTAATAACATAAACATTATGCTAGTGAACGGGGTTAATTTGGAACAACTTTTTTCTTGTATATATCTACTTATATCGCGCTTAGCATTCACTTTACCTCAAAGGCTGCGATAAATAACTTTTCTAGGTTATTTTATAAAAAGAATATAACATTCGTGTTAATAATTTATTGGATTTATCAAACTCGTCGTTTTAGAAAACGATAAAAACTCGACAAAGCCTCGTTTTTATCGTTTTCTAAAAGACTCGTTTAATAAATCCAATACATTATGAACACTTGTGTAATATCCTATATGTGCATCACAGTTAGTTTTTCTAAGACAGTTTTATGTAATCTACGCAGCATTTCTTTTTGCACATCATCCGTTTCGGTCTCATTGACCTTTGTGTTGGCACGGACTTCTGCATGACCAGTGCTGTCTAACTGTTTAAGGTCTGCTTATATAATTTATGATAGAATGTGAGACAAATGTGCTTCGAGTGTCTTTTCTTTAGTATGTCGAACACATTTGTCTAATTTCCAATTTGTCGCAAATATGCGATTTTACGAGCAAATCGGTCACACCTCGTGAGACAAATATGTTCCGAGACAAATGTCCTCCAAAAAGCGCTTCGTGACGCGTTGCCACGGTCCGCTTACCTCAAGGCGCACAAATGTGGAGTGGAGAACGACAAAAGCATGCAATGTTGAAGGCACGTGAACCTGTGGGTGCCCTGAGGAAAGCGGACCGTGGCGAGAGGTACAGTTGAGTTCGCGGTAATGAACGCAGGGCGGGTAACCCTACATCTGCCCTGCGTTCAACTCAACAGAACCTCTCGCCACGGTTCGCTCGCCTCAATGCGCACAAAGGAGAAGTGACCACGGAGAACGACACAAGCATGCAATGTGGAAGGCACGTGAACCTGTGGGCGCCCTGAGGAGAGCGGGCTGTGGCAAGAGGTTCTGTTTAGAAATTCATAAGAGAATGAGAGGTTGTTGTTGGTGTTTCTTATAAGGGTAAGCTTCCCACCAAACATTTTCAGAAGCGTCATCCCAATGTCATCATAGTTTTACACCAGCAACCAGAGAATTAGTGGATGGTCCATGCCTCCTTTTTTATATCCCAATCGTGCTCAAAACGCAACACTCTTGGTGAAATCGTTGCCATAAATCGCTGGAGAGCTTAACAAAACATTTTATTGTGGTAGATCGTAACAGAACGTGATAAAACGTGAAAGCATATCGTGGTTACCGTAAGAGAGTTTGACAGAACGTGATGAAATCGTGGTAGATCTTCATAAGAATCGTGTTGGTTCGTTACAAAACGCTATAGGAGGTAACAAGACGCGCAGAGAGCGTAAGAAAGCGTGGTACTGCGTAGGAAAAGAAAATAGATCGTGAAGTTTTGCCTTTTTCAAAATCGGCGACATCGTAGCTATCGTGGCTGAGTGTAAACGCAGCATTAGCAATATGTGCCCCGTTTGCAGCGTGCCGAGTACAGTAGAGAAAACGTATTATTTCCCAATAAACGCGTTGATGCTAAAACTATTATTTCCATTGCAAACAGTTTGGAGCCAGACGTAACGCCGGGTAACCCGGCGTCTGATCTGTTTCCAAACTGTTTGCCACTCAGGTTAAAAATGGTAGTCAGAATTATCAAAAAGTTGTCATTTTCTATTATTCATTGCAATGCATTTGCGTTTCGTTTGCGTTTAAGCGGAAGAATAACGTTTTATCCACTGTATTCCAGACCAGGTAGCCAACTCACAATTGATGGCCAACGACGGCCAACGATTTCGTTACTGAACTCATGGCTGATCAGGCTCTAAATCATTTGTCTTTGCCTCTCAGAATAAAATAAAATAATCAAGGACGCATCATCTTAAACCAACGGCTATTCCAACATGTGTAACCCCATCACTGCCATGACATCGTCAATTTTAAACAATTGTCGGTTGATTTCTATTTCTAAAATTTTAATTTAGGCATTTTCACTTGAGAAATAATTAAATTATTTCCAAACAGTTACGCGACCTCTGATCAAGATTCAAACTTTTTGCAAATAGCCCTTGCACACGAGTTAAGGCAGTGACGGGTTTAACCCATTCATCCATAATTATGCCTTTTTATTCATCCACTGAAGAAAATAGTTCCAATTTATACTGCTACAAAATAAGAATTATAAGAAATAGTTCTATATTCTTGCAGATAATAGCTTAAAGCAGTTTGAAAGTAAAACAGAATGCGCCTTAAGGCGCATTCTGCTTTACGTTCAACCTGTTTTAAATGGTCAACTATTTTCAAAAATAGAAACAGGCTATGGGTTAAAAGGGTTAAAATGAATCTTTAAACCTCTCTGTAGATGGTCATTTTTCAACATTTTGTTTGTTACATTTGCGTTTAGTCTCCTTTAGACTGGTAAAAATAATGCCGTGCCCACTGTGAGACCCTAATGTGGTTCTGGCACATGCCATCTTGGTCAAATGTCAGAAAAGAATGGGAACTACTGCCATAGCCCGGCATGATACAGAAGGCTGCCTAAAGGTGTAACCCTGTTAATGATTCGATTGATGGACAAACCATCATAAACTTAAGAAATAATCGATGTTCTACGGTTGTTAAACACGCCTCCAATCAGTTGCTACTTCTCCGAAAAGAGTAGCAAAACAACTGAGCGCTTGATACTTCCGATAAGTAGCGCACGGACATAAAATTTAATATTGACAACAAAGGAGAACGGTGAGTGGTGTTTACCTATTTTCACTATTTAACTAACGTCAACCCCAAAACACAAAAAAGTAAGAATGTCATGCTTCGGGGAATTCTTTTTACTATTCATCGAATAGTGATCCGAGAAACAAGGGTTCCGGCATGGTTTTGACTTCTAAGCAACCAAATAGTAATTAATGTGTTATTATTCGTACTACCGACGCCCCACCACACCCAGTTCGTTTAAAATACCAATTTACAATAATATTGAACAAGAAGCGAGGGATTTATTACCAATTTTCATTCCGAGAAGTAGCTTCCCTCCAGGAGTAGTAGCGAACGTCATGAGGAGTAGCTAGTGCCCGAAATGTTTAAATTGTCAGGGTGTTTCAAACTAAACTAACATTTAAATTTTGAGGTTTCTTATTGAAATGTTGATGGTGGGGCGTCGGTAGTACGGATAATGACACGTTAACTACTATTTGGTTGCTTAGAAGGCAAATCCATGCCGGAACCCTTGTTTCTCGGACCACTGTCCAACGGGACAAAAGCTCTCAAGCTTACAAAAACAGTTTTTTATGTGGAAATACCATGTTCGATGAATAGTAAAAAAGAATTCCCCGAAGCATGACATTCTTACTTTTTAAATAGGTAAACACCAATCACCGTTCTCCATTTGTTGTCAATAGTTATGTACGCGCGCTACTTATCGGAAGTATGAAGCGCTCAGTTGCTTTGCTACTCTTTTCGGAGAAGTAGCAACTGTTTGGAAGGCATGTTAAACGGTATTCTACAACGGTTGGGAGTTGTGATGTGTAGAAATTGACCACGAAGGCTCGCTTAATAACACTTCAATTCTAGATTCGTTTAAGATCAGCTAGTCTTAAGCATCGACTCTTGACAGATCCTATATACATCTCTGACATATTTGCATCCGTCTGTGACACCTAGGCGAACTTGTATGCGGCATGGTAGTTCGGCACTATGTTGGTCCGTATTATATCACAGATATTGTGTGTACAGTACTCCTTCTCTACAGCAACACCCAAAGGGAGACACAAATTGTGTGTGTTGTTCGGAGGGATTCGTTATAAGGAAGGAAACTTAAGATTAGGCTTATACTTGCAAACAGCTGGAATCCAGATCAGACGCCGCGTAACGCGGCGTCTGATCTGGATTCAAGCTGTTTGTCACTCGTTATTACATATTTATTTAATCAAAATGCCCGCTTTTATGTAAATTTAAGCAGACGGTTTTGCAGCCATGAAAAGGTTTGACATAAATGTCGTGTTTCGTCAAGGGTCGTTGTAAGGAGGGAGTCGTTGTTGTGGTGGACATTGTAGGGAGGGAGCGATGTATATATGCATGAAAGTTGAGCGTCACTTCAATTCAACATCGACCCATTATGGGGGATATGCCCCAGCAGTCGCAAGTTGCAAAAGGTGCAAGTACGGCTACAGATTAGATTAAGCATTAAAAAAAGTAAATTGTAAATATATGTCAAACGCTTATATAAACGGGTAAGAATAAGTTTAGGGTAAGAAATTCTATTTAAAAAATGCATTTCAGTCAAAAATCGATTTAACGTACTTCAGTGTGTAGCGACTGAGAGTACATAATTCGGCTCGGGTTAATGTATGAGCCCGTTTTCAATTTCTATTGCGTCTTTCGATGCCCACGTATAAAACGATAGAAAATATCTAAAACAGTAAGATTAACATCATCACAAATGGTATAGAGGATTATAAGAATCAACCACGAGTGTTGATGTAGATAAGGAATTTATCCCCCAACCCCCAACAACCCCCCCTCCCCCCGGGGTCAGAAAATGCATGCAGGCACGAGCAGTTTTTACACACTTTTTCCGTTGATATAGAACGTCATCACAAATGACGTCGTTTAGTTACCCGTGTTATGCAGCACGTGTGGTTAAGCTGTGTACAATTCTGACGTCACTGAAGAATACAATGTATAAGAATCCACCATGAGTGTTGATGTAGGATAGGAATTTTCTCCCACGACGGTAAGAAAATTCATGCTTGGACGATGCTTGCCGAGTCCCTGGGTGAATTTTCTGACCCGAGAGGGTAAAATTCCTTTCTTATATCAACAAAACAAATGGTGGATTTTTTTCCGATTTAAATCATTAAAACATGATATTAATAACGAAATAATTGCAGTTTCTGTGCACTTTTTCCGCCAAAACACGATGTTGCTTATAAGAACGTCAAAAGAAATGACGTCATTTAGTTACCCGCGTCATGCAGCGCTTGTTGTTAAGCTGGACAAACAATAACAGACGTCAAGTGGTATGGTGGGTAGATTGATTCCACATAGGGAATAGCTCTTTCTCACCTCTCGGACAGAGGTATCCCGAAATCTAGGGTGTGTGAGATAACCTTATCTGGCCGGACAGACAAGCCGAACTAATGGAACTATCTTATGATTGGTTGTTATTGCCGTTGCAAAGCCTCGAGTTCCAAAAATATCTTCAAAACTCGGGTGGGATATTCTTCTGACGCTCACGGTGGTGTTAGATTCACTATATCCCACATGGGCGAAAATGGGAGAAAACAATATTCCAATTAGGGGAAAAGTAGCATTAAATCGTAAATTTGCTCTATTCCTATTTTTTTACCTATTTGGGACTTTATCAAAGATATTCATATCTAAATACTCTTCACATTTAACCCGTTTGTGCCGAGTGGATTCTTCCATGCTTATATATTGGATTAGTCCATTTTATCTAAGGGGTGCCTGATATAAACTTTCATTTTTTTGGACTAAAATTCCTATCAGCAAACAGTGTTGACTCTGATCAGACGCCGCATAATGCGGCGTCTGATCAGTGTCAACACTGTTTGCCTATGTCCCATATTTGGGATCGTGAGCATAAATGGGTAAAGCTGACGTCCACGAGGTTAGGGGGTGTTATGCTAATCCCGACGTCGATGTCGGCGTCCAGACCGTACCTTTATGGAAACTATAAGTACCAGGACAATGAAATTCGAAACATAGATTCGCCTTAATGAGTATAACAATTTTAAATGTTATTTGGTGGAATTGACCTTTGACCTTGACCTATGGGGTCAACTTTAAACGTCTATTCTGGACTCAGTCTGACCTAGCTGAACTACTGCACCTACGGTCACGAAACATCATATACTAATGCGCCTCAATGAGTACACCACGTTGCATCGCAGTTTGGTGATCTTGACCCTTAACCTTCACTTCAAGGGTCAATGTGACGGGTTTGTGTTAAAGACATTACATGACCAAGCTTGTGTGGTAACACCTAGTCTGAAAAAAGTTAGGATTAAATCATGAATAGCATGCTTTTACTGTTACAATACTGTACAGATGTCTAGGCAAAGAATCAGTAAGCCGTTTTATGTGAGGCCCGTACCTATAATAGGATAGTTTGGTTTGTAAAACCCATTGAAAACCCCCATGAGTGTGAGCATATGAGGGCCTCTATAGAAAACTTGAGATTGCTGACATTGGCTGAGTGCACGCTTCTTATGCTTTACAGTTATTTTGACACCTAGTGGGAACAATGGAGGGGGAATCAATGAATGGAATGGCTTAATGTCTTTAAAGACATATCCTGACGACCTTTCGATCATAACGCCTTGCCAGACAATTTCCTTGCAAAAATTATGGATCTTATGGACATGTCGCCAGCAAAGAACCATTGAAGCTTCTCGTGTGAGCCTACCTTTATATTTGATAGTTTGGTTAGAAATTACCATTGAAAATCACTAGAGCATGAGTATAATCTGAGCCTCACCAGGTAAATTGGCATGTGACGCATCCTTTGACAGTTAAAAGTCACACCTATCCAGACAAAGGGGGGTAGTCCATCTAAGGACTGAGGAAAAGTCTTTAAAAGTAGTTCTGGTCCAACGACTGCACCTACGGTCACAAAGCTTGCGCCTCTCAATGAGTACTACACGTTTGATTGCAGTATATTGACCTTTGACCTTTGACCTTTACCTCTTGGCCAACGTTAATATTTTGCGTTTAAATTTGTTTTTACCTAGCGGCTGCATATACGGTCAAGAATATTGTATGTTATATAAAAAGTGCTCCACTTTACACCGCTGTTTGGTGACATTGGCCTCTAGTTGCAGCTGTTTAATGTTTTGTGTTTAAGTCTGTTCTGGCCTAACTACTGTACCCAAATTCACAAAACTGCATATGCTGATGTGCGAATATATACAAAACATATATTTGTATATAAAAACAGTTAAAGACATTAACTTAATGTGTTTAAGGTTTATTTCTAGCGCGTTTCGATTTTCCAAACGCCTTAATTTCAACAAGTCTTAACTGGACAGCAGTGTCATAAGTGTTATTAATTCAGTTGAGTATCCATTCACTCTTTCGCTCTCAAGACGCTTAAAAGCGCGTTTGCAAACAGTTTGGATCCTAATCAGACGCCGCGTGACGCGGCGTCTGATCAGGATACTCGTTATGAAGTTTCTCCAGTCATACCGCCTTATTTTTTAACTTTGAAACGAAATTGCAGACAACAAAATTGAAGCAGATGACAATGAAACGGTGAAGGGGTAAACATCTCCCGAATATATGTATCATTAAAAGTTAAACATGTTCACAGCAGGTACTAAATAACGATACATGCTTCCTTCGCCGAACATATCCTAAAATGTTGATGTTTATTGTCCTCATCAATTTTAAGATTCTTTGTTTTATTATTATACTGCAAAGTAAATTCTTTACTTTTGATTGGGTGCCGAGGCCTAGACGTGATCCCAAGTACCCTGTGAGATGACTGGGTACTTAGAAACGCAACTGTTTTTGTTGGCTGACAGGTCCCTGAGTCTTGCTTTCAAGAAAATAAGATGGCCGACTGCTCGACAAGATTGAGTACATTCAATCATGCATCCTCCGTTTTAAGTTAATTTCGGCTAAGAACCAATCGGTGTTTGGATCTTTCAACGTAGCATTATTACTTTGAAAGTTTGACGCCGAAGTCTAATGAGTATGCCCATTCTTTATGAATAACAACGTGAGAAACATGACGTCATTACGCTCAACGTTTTAAGATTTGGCACGATTTTGTTTATTACGAGCGCTTTACACGACGAATTCCGAAATATTTCGTTTGAACAGTGAAAACTTTGCAGTATGATAAAATCGTTATACAGTTTCTTCACAGTGTACATGAGGATTTCTTCAGCCGGGAAGAAATCCTCATGTACACAGTAAAGAAACTGTATAACTAATACTGTATATCCTTGCAAAATGTGCAGGATCATAGGATGTGAGCGTCGATATTTGGTTACCTCATTCTTATTGCTGCATGCATAAAATAAGTAATAGATACACGACGGGTTTCGCCTTAAAAGTGTAGGGTATGAATCGTAATAAGATTGTTTGCAAGGACGACAACAAATTGTCCGAGGCGAAGCCGAGGACATATTTGTTGTTCGTCCGAGCGAAACAGTCTTATTACGATTCATACCCTACACTTTTAAGGCGAACGAGTCGCTGTATCTGACTTATACGTAGATTTTAATAAATACCTTACACCGAGTCAATAACCATTGTGGTCAATGTAATATAGCAAATTAATATATCCATTTCTAAAATATTGAAATTAACGTAAACCAACTAACTATTATTTTCATTGGTCCTTTTTATAACTTGCACGAGCATTCCGTGCAGCCTGTGTGCTGGGTCATGCCGTAAAATAACTACGCATTTGTTTGATTGCGCTCAGAATAAGTTTTCAGCTAGTAAGGTAAGCGCTGTATTTATCAATTTAGGTGACATCTTATTTTAGGCATTTAGCTTTAAGGTCAATAAATTTTGTCATTTTAGCCCGATATATTTCCTTTTCCGTTCCTTCATAATCAAACCAAGGACCAGATATTTTTCTCCTGAAAAGGCACAATATTAAATAGCGTTATTTTACTCTTGCACTGCCATATTGTCGTCTGCTTTGAAATTGCTGTCTGCACTTATGTTTCAACGAAAAGTTTCGAGATTTGATTGCACGTATCAAGTGTCTATCAGTTTGGATCCTGTTCAAACGCTGAGTTACTGTGTGTTTAATATAGATCCAAACTA
This sequence comes from Gari tellinella, assembly GCA_922989275.2. NCBI lineage: Eukaryota > Metazoa > Mollusca > Bivalvia > Cardiida > Psammobiidae > Gari > Gari tellinella. Next base: position 25,019,102 of record OV277870.1, read on the forward strand.
TTTGCAAAAGTTCGTTATCCCTTATCGTGCTGAAATTCAGCAGAATTGCCCTCTGCTTCAAACTTAAAAGTATCGTCTGCGGAGAATCTCAAAATCTTTCTTATGCTTTTCAAATAAATTGAATTTAAAAATGAGAATCAGTGCCAAACAATTTGGATCCAGATCACATGCCGCGTTACACGGCGTCTTCTATGGATCAAAACTGTTTGCAAATGTTAGCCAAGCGGTACTCACAGTGGAAAAAACGTTATTCTTTCCCAATAAACGCGTTGACGCTTAAACTTTATTTTCCATTGCAAACATTTTGGAGCCAGATCAGACGCCGGGTAACCCGGCGTCTGATCAGGATCCAAACTGTTTGCCACTCAGATGAAAATAGATGATAAAAAATAAAATAAAAGTTATTGTTTTCTATTTCTTTTATTTTGTGTTTGCGTTTGCGTTTTGTTTGCGTTTAAACGGGAAAGAATTACGTTTTCTCCACTGTAGCATTGCAAGCGTTACCTCGTCAATTCCCGGGCAGTGCAATAGTTAAACCTGTGACCGCATGCTCACCACGTGCATCACGCCCGTAAAAAGTATACAATAACAGAAACTAAAACAGTCCGGTAACAGAAAAAAGTGTCCGGTATCAGACGTAAGAGGACACTTTTTGAATAGCTCTGCGGGGGGTATCTGCGTATAAAGTTTGTTAAACGCCACGGTAACATTATTAGTTATACAGTTTCTTCACAGGGTACATGAGGATTTATTACCGGATGAGGAAAACCATGTTGCCCGAGCCGTAAGGCGAGGGTTACATGATTTTACCAGCCGGGAATAAATCCCCATGTACCCTATGAAGAAACTGTATAAATAATTCATTTAACTGCAAAGTTTTCACTGTTCAAACGAAATATATATAGGAAATTGTCTTGTTCAGCGCTGATAGTAAACAATAACAAAATCGCGTCAAAACAGATGACGTTGACGTCATGTTTGTGACGGTTGTTATTCAAAAGTAAAATGGGCATGCTCGTAGACGTCGGCGTCAAACTTTCCCAGAATAATGCGACTGCTGGAAGGTCCAATCCCCTATTGGTTCTTAGCCGAAATGGACTTAAAACGGAGAATGCACGATTGAAATCACTTAATTCTGTCGAGCAGTCGGCCATCATATTTTCTGCAAAGCAATACTACGGGATCCAATGCATTTCAACATACATGTACTCTGTCAGCTCACAGGGTACATAGGTGCACGTCTACGGCTCGGTAGCCAATCAGATGTAAGGAATTGACTTTGCTGTGTAATAAGGAGTGTTATCGCATATGCCATGACGTCATACAACAAAATGTGACGTGTATTTCGACATGATTTTCTTGGAAGAAGGTCCATACAGGTCAAAAAATAACATTAGAGCAATTTTACAATTTAAAGTAAAGTAATTTACAATTCTCCAATAAACAGATAAGATGAAAAGTAGATAACGGGACAAATTGTTTGCAGCAAATGGGACATTTAATTTATTGATTTGGATGGTGAATCATTTCAAAACACATAACACTCAGCAATGGAATCATTCCGGTCTTTCGGTGCTACATCTTGTAATGGGAACTCTTCGATTCGGTGTTTCCATTCGAAACTACATGTACTACACTATAGTCATAAACAGAAGTATTAAATTTTATACATATGTACATCCTCGCAGGCGGTAGCTTAGAACAGGCTGAAAGTAATGTCGCATGCGCCTTATATCAAATGCCCTCCAGATCAAATGGCGTCTGATCAGGATCTAGACTATTTGACATTTGTATTAATATTTCTCTCCATTGTAGTTCAGTAAACACATATTCTTCAGCGTATCGCTTCCTTCAAACAAACGTCTATGGTTTCTAATCAAATTTGGCTCATAGTTCCTTGGATTTTCGTTGTTCGTACAGCAAAACCTCTCTTTTACTACATTGTACATCTAAAAGATCGATAGCCGATCGTATGAAAGACAGATGTCAGCTTAAGGACAGGAAAAAGTAAACCAGAAAGCTTCTAAAAGGCACTGTGTTTAATTTTCACATTGCTTTAAGCAGTAAGTTCCCTCAAACACCGATAACTAATAATAGAGAGGATTACCCAATAAATACACCTTTTATACCTATAAGTTATTTTAGTTTCAATTTATATAGTTATGAATTGGACTGTAAAAATATCTTCTCTATGCCAAAAGAGAGTAGCTTAAAGCAGGTAAAAATTCTGCGCATTCTGCTTTATTTTCAGTTGTCACATGTATTAAAAGATAAAACAAAATGCTATTGGGTAATTGGTTACAATAACGCAGCAAGCACGTGCATAGATGTTTCGCATGCTGATGATTCTAACGTCGCTAGGCCATCGCTCTTTGCACACACATCATTTTCATGAGGCTTTGTCGGCGTCCATAATAGTGGTTGCATAGCATTATTTCCGGGAGATTTTCAACAACTGTGATAAAAACAAGGGGAAAAGGGACAAATAAGCAAAAGTAACACATTGCGCTAGCTACGAGTAAACTCGTCATTGAAAAAACCAGGTACCTGTAATAAATACCGGTAAACAGATAAGGAAACGACAAATGCATTAATTCGTTGAGCCTTAACAACGAGTTTTATCGTCATTCATAAACAGATACCTGTAATAAAGAAAGAAAATAAAGAAATGAGGAATAAGGTGCATTAACCCATTTGTACCCAGTGGATTCTTCCATGTTTATATATTGGATTAGTCCATTTTTTATCAAAGCTTGTCTCAAAGCCTGATTTTCCTAAATCTTCGGATTTTTTTCTAGTACATGGTAGCTTAAAGCAGGCTGAAAGTAAAACAGAATGCGCCTTAAGGCGCATTCTGCTTTACTTTCAGCATGCTTTAAGCAGCCACGTGTCAACAAAACTAGAAACAGGCGATGGGGAAATTGTACGATTCGTAAAATGGCTCTTGAAAAATGAAATAATTTGGAAATCTTAGGATTTTTTATGTCAACTTATGCCAGCCTTGCATTGACCCTATCACTATCTCACCGTATAACTTCCAAAATATGTTGTTTAATTCCTTTCAACCATGAAAAAATCAATGATATAGGTTCATTTCACAGATTCTGATACATATCACGAATGAATCAGGTCGTTATACACTTTTACATTTGTTCGGGTTCTTTAGGTGAAAATTGAGGAAATTCTGAGATTTCATCAACATTTTACAACTCATTGAATTTTACTTTTTAATGTTCTTAGCGGTGTTATTCGATGGTAAAACTGTTAATGTTTTATATTGAAAATACATTTCCAAATAAAGAGTAAAAAAATATTGTGCCGGCTGAGATTCTAACCTGCACGTGAACGGGGACACTTACCACTACACCAACGATTATATATATAATTTGTTATCCAACTAATCTGTATAATAGTCTATCTATCTATTGATAGATCCACCTATCTGTATAATAGTCGAAAATAGGAGTGCAATGGTTCGTTGCACTAATTTCTGCTGAATTCAGTCGCTAACCACATATTTTTGAATTGTTATTTTAGTTTTGAATAGCATTGAACCCGTATGTTGCACAGGTACTTGACACATACTTTATTATCTATTAACACCCCACCCCCCACCCCCCACCCCCCCTTTTCTTTTTTTTTTACTATACTTCTATTATAGATATAAGGTAAACAGCGCAATTCAACACCTAGTCTTTACGATCGACTTAAACTGATGCTAAAATAGACTCGATCGCCGATATTCTCTTGTGGTACCCTCGGGAAATGATTAATTTTTCAATATCTACTTTTTATTTCATCAAATTACGTCAAATAACGCCACAGTATGTGAATTATAACGAAAATAAGCATCAAAACAGCTAATATAACTCCACCCACTTTCCTCTATTTCATGGGGGCGGCCATTATTGCGTTTTACCTGACGTACATTCTAAGTACGATGGGAACCAGACTAGTTTTGGTAGTGCATTCTACCCCCACCCCACCCCATCCCTCTTGGACGAATAGAACAATGTTGAAATACTATATAAATTTCTAAAGTACCTGGGTACATCAAGGACATCCTGACAAATTAACCCGCAGACAAACGTTTAACAACTTTTCATGCTTCGGAAGAAGTTTGGTTACAATTCAGAGAAGATATCGTTTGAAATTGTTGACGGACGGACAGACGCCGGACAGTCGAACGCCGGACAGAACGATGTCACGTTAGCTGACATCGAGCTCGTTATGCTCTGGTAAGCTAAACATGTAACATCTAGTGTGTACAGTGAAACCCCTCTAAACCGGACATGCTTGGTGACAAAATAAATGTCCGGTTTAGAGGAGTTTCCGGTATAAAGGGGTTTTCATCAATATCTTGTTTCTAGAATGGAAGACAGCTGATCACTTAAAGCAGGTTGAAAGTAAAGCAGAATGCGCCTTAAGGCGCATTCTGCTTTACTTTCAACCTGCTTCCCAGCAGACACACAACGTTGTTTCAACGTTGAATCAACGTTGATTTTCCGTCGTAACGTTGATCAACCTGATTTCAACCATGGACGACCATCCATCGGTAGCCAATTTACTGCCAACGTTGAATCAACGTTGAATCAACGTTTATAATGGTCGTAGATAAGAAATTAAAAAATACTGAAATTGAAATTTCTGATTAATTATATCGCAGTGTTTAATGTCTAACCACGTCGACTATGATTTATCGTTAAAATAAAATCAATTTAGAAAATCTAATGACAACGTTGAATCAACGTTGATAATGGTCGCCCAGCAGGCACACAACGTCGCAACGTTGATCAACCCTTTTTCACCCTTGGACGACCATGGGTCGGTACCGAATTTATTGCCAACGTTGAATTAACGTTGAAAATGGTCGTGGGAAAAAACAAATCTTTGAAAATGAAAATTCTGATAAATTATATTGCAGTGGTTATGTCTCATCACGTAAACTATGATTTATCGTAAAAAATAAATTCAATTTAAAAATCTACTGCCAAAGTTGAATCAACGTTGAATCAACATTGTCAGATAATGGACGTAGGTACAAATTATTATTATTTAATAAATAATCATAACAACTTCAACTTAAATATTAATTTGATCCTTCATAGTTTAGATGCAAAAGAAATAAGTTCTAAGTTCTTAATAGTAAGCACTGAATTTTACATTCAAGTTTACAATTAAAATGAATAAAATACAACCTTCCAGAAAGCAAACCAATTCAATGTAAAAATGTTTAATTATAGATACTCAGCGTACTAATAAATGAAGCAACCATATTTGATAAGCTGTAATCAAACATCTTCCAACGCCCATGCGTTGTCTACTCTACTATTAGTAGAGTAGAGCTCATAAAACCTAAGTTGAAGGCAGAATTTGAAAATAAAACAATATCTGGAGAAAAAAACGCACACAAAAACGGAATGCCCACTCGAAACAATGTTGTTTTGACGTTGAATCAACGTCATTTCAACGTTGAAACTTCAACCATTATCAACGTTGAATCAACGTTGAGGTTCAACGTCAAACAAACTTTCAAAATCAAATAATATGTATTTAGGCTTTGCCTATGGACGGAAAAAAGCAAAATTATTATTATGAAAACGGAATAGATCTGATAATGTGTATCAGTTCGTTGTGTATTCCAGATCACACTCGCGGCTACGTGACTGAGATCTGGATTACACAACCGACTCGAACTTTTATTTTATACATAAATTGTTTGGGACAAGATCTATATGTTGTTAAACCAAATAATCAAATAGATCTATAAACACCTGTGTATACAATGTTAAAAGTTAAAACTCCTCCGTACACCTATAATGCAATCTGAAACTATTTTTGGAAGTCATATGACCACCAATAATGACGTCATTATTTATATTGATGGCGTATTGGTAATCCGTTATTTTTATCGGTTCGATTGAGAAGTAGATTTTTGTAAATAACGTTCATTTAAGCGTTTAAGGGTATGAATTGAACTGTTTGAAGCTTTGTCCTTTGGAGAAAATCTTTTCAAGTGTATGTTGGGGGTTATTCATGCTTAAAATGGTTTAAAAATAGCACCGAAATCGGGAATTCCGAAACGTCACGCACAACTCTTCGTAAAAGCCGTGACATCATCATCCAAGATGTCAGCCCCATGTTTTGTAGTTGCCTAGTTTTGAGGAAATTATTCACGCGCAAATCAAACACTTTTCAAAGTCTATCAGTGATTGAATAAAATTGGAATACCTTTGATTTTATCATGCATTACTTAAGAACGGAAAAAAGGCAAGCCTTTTTTCCGTATAAATCGTACGTTGTTTCAACGTTGAAGTTCAACGTTGATCCAACGTTGATTCAACGTTGGTGTGCCTGCTGGGTTTAAGCTATCATTTACTATTTTATATTTTCTTCAGTGAAAGGATAAATCAAAGTCGTAAAAAGGCATATTTATGGTGTAATTGATTTAAAAAAGAAGGGTTGGAAACGGGACCAATAGTTTTGTCCGGTTTATTGAGTATTCCGGTATTTAGAGGTTCCGGTTTAGAGGGGTTTCACAGTAAACACTAAAATTGTTGACGACGCACAACGGACGAATGATGGGCGGTAGCCGGACACTCAAATATCACAAAGCTTTGCTCAGATAAGCTAAAAAGTAGCACATACATATATATAAACAATGTTCAATCTATACCGTCACTTTAATTCTTTCAACCCTAGGCTTACATATACAATTATGCGTTATTTGCAAATAGTGTACATATGATTAGTACACTTGTCCTGTGCATAAAAGAACCTCTGATTGGGGCTGCACTATTTGCTATATGTCAATACATTGGGAAAAGCAACCCTTGTATATAAACATGGACTAATATTGTCTAAACTAAATTGGAAACTGGTATTTTCCATTTGCAGTTTGACGGAGGGTAGGGTCACAGGTGCCCGTTGCACGTCATCATAAAAACATATTTTCTACGTTCACAAACCATATTCCGACTTACAACGCATTTTATGATTTTTTATACATGTAGTATGTATATACCTATACTACACTTATGAGTATATTCACCTTTTTTACACTGTTGAGCCGCGAGTCGAAACGTGTTTGTAACTTTGAATATTAATATCAGTAAACAGTAGCAGGTAACGTCATTTTTTCGTTTTGACATACCTATACTATATATAGTATTTGTTTTTAGAAAATGAGTTGTAAGTCAGAATATGGTGTTTGATCGTAGAAAAAGATGGGTTTTTTTTATAATGCACCTGTGGATAGGGCTAAGGAAATCATATTTTAACAGAACTAGATACCTATGTGGTTTATTGGGAGTGGGTTTTATCTTCGGGACATTTTCTTTTCTCATTAAGAGGGTATCAACCAGTGAACACAGTAGGTTTAACTCTTTGCATGCTAGCGGTGGATATATCCGCCACAGTGATAGCCTTTGCAAACAGTTTGGATCCAGATGAGACGCCGCGTAACGCGGCGTCTCAGCAGGACCCAGACTGTTTGACAGTCTAATCATGTTTTGAAAAGAAATTTAGAAAATTATATATTTAGAACGATAGCAGACGACAATTGTTGCAAACGAAAACATTACCCAGCATACAAAGAGATAAACACCAAAAGATGTCATTTGGTTTGCTTTTGTTAAGTACGCTGTAAACATATTATATTGAAAGAATTTACCTTGTTTTGAATGTGTTTCTATGTAGATCCATAAGGTATCATGTTTACTTTATATCTGAATGTAGCTATTCGTCTTGTTTCGCTAAATATATGTACATTTATCTACAGCGCTCCCTCTCTACGACACCCGTTTATGTGCGTTGTTCGAAGGGAGTCGTTATAGGGAGGGAAATAGGCATACATTTACAAACAGCTTGAATCCAAATGAGACGCCGCGTAACGCGGCGTCTGATCTGGAATCAAGTTGTTTGTCACTCTTCATTAAGTTTTTTTCTGTCAAAATGTCCTTTATGCACTTTTGAGAAAAACAGCAGATGACAATTTGAAGCTGACGACAGTGCAGCCTTGAATAGGTTGGACATAATTATCTTGTTTAAGGTAACTGAGACAAGGGTCGTTCTATGGAGGGAGTCGTTGTTGGGAGGGCCGTTGTAGGGAGGGAGCACTGTAATTTCATATGAAGCGCTTTTGAACGCATATCTCCTATGTGGAAAGAGCGCTATATAAATCTGATATAATAAAAATAATAATAATAACAATAATAATAACATATACAGTGAAACCTCTCTATTACGACAACTTAAACGAATGCTAATTGATAGTGTGAAAGACAGGTGCCAGTTTAAAGCAAGATGAACGTAATTCAAAAGGTTCTTAAAGGAATTGCTTTACATGTAAGCAGTCACCTGCCCTAAACACCTTATAGTTACACAATTTTAGTAGCCCCATTCTCGGTCCCAAAAATGCGGTCTACTTACTCACAAATTCTCGAAATAAAGAGAAGAAGAATATATGCTTTCTGTATTAAGCATGTCCTACATTAGGCTGGCAACTGTCTTAATCGACAGCAAATTCAATTTCCTCTACATAGCTTCTAAAATACCCTAAACCGGGACCTCTCTAACCCGAATATTTTGCTCTGCCCGGACGTTTTCGGACACGGACATATAGGGCGTTTGAGTTGAGTAAAATACCGTTCTCAAGCTTTCGATTGGTCAGGCTTGAGCAGAATGAAAGCGAAAAGATCGTCCATAAACGAAATGTTTTTCAATTTTTTCAGTATAACAGAAGACATCTGCAGGAATAGAAAATGTGGAATATAGAAAGGGGAATATCTCTCACAGTATAGATGCAATAGTTATTAACCGTGTGCAAGACACTTCCACTTGTTAAGCTCCATATTGCATAAATGAAGTTTCATCTGAATAGCTTCAGTCGAACAAAAGTTGTATTCTAACAAAACTCCCGCACAATCCTATAAAAACAAAGGAGGACGCAACTGTGTTTGAATTCTCAATAAAATACGCACGCGCGATAACAGCTAAAATGTGACGTTAATGACGTAACATGGCTTCGAAAATGCATACGCCAAGAAATGAAACGCCGTTGCGTGGTGCAAATTGTGGTTGAAGTGTTATAATCGAAATAATTAATTAATTCCAGTGTTTATCGTGCAATCGAACACGGGTAAGAGTTGAGATGCTGTAATTGAATTACTCGGCCTCGTGATTAAATTGCTACGCATCTCAACTAAAGGTGTGACGCTGATTGTATCAAGCTTAAAGCAAAGTGACAGTAAAACATAAAGCTCCTTCATGAGCTTTCTGTTTCACTGTCACCTTGCTGCAAGCAGTCACCTGTCGTAAAACAACCTAATAATAAACATAAATTTAGTGGTCGTAATAGAGCGGTGATCACAATAGAGATTGGCCGTTATAAAAAGGTTTACTTTATTAAAGCGAAAATACTTACTTCCTCCGGCATGAGCCATAAAAAACGGGCTCATGCCGCCGCCGCCACGCCCTCCTCCTCCAAACATATTGCCGAACATACCGCCGAACAATCCTCCTCCGTATTGCCCGCCTCCGCCTCCGCCTCCGCCTCCACCTCTACTACTACCAAAGCCCAAGCCCATTTCTGACCCTCGACCTCTGCCGCCGCTACCACGAGTAAGGTAGCTATTGTACATAGCAGCCATATCGGGCATGCCGCCTGCTGCTGCTCCCCGCCCGCTACTAGGGGCTGCAGCTTTTCTGCCGCCAGCTGCTGCACTACCAGGGTAGCCCTCGCGCTGTGCGTAGACTATCGCCATTAAACAAATCACTGTGACCAGTCTAAGACACGACTCCATCCTGGTATGTTAAGATTTGTATTTTAACTTGATCCGAGACTCCAGTTGTGTTAAACTACGATCCCTCTAGCTCTCTCTCTCTAGCGCTCTCTGGAATTAATTTCCAAAAGCGAAAAGTGACGAGTTAAAAAGAGATGGCTCAAAGCACGAGAGCTGATGGCAATTGTCTGCGTGCTTCACGGTCTGGCTTCGAGAAAAGTTTTGAGTCCGAATGTGTGCGAGGTGCAAAGTCTAGCAAATAAAGCGTGCGCGCGGCAACTGACAGGTGTCAAATTAGGTTAGAAATTTAAATGAAGAGGCTTCAAACGGTGTTAAAGAAATACACCATTTATCGCCGTTTAACACTATATAGGTATACGAAACGAGACTTTCGAAAATAGTAGAAAGATCTAGTCTGAATTGTTGTTTGCATTACAAATAATGCTCTCTTCCTATTAACAGCGCTCCCTCCCTACAATGACCCTCCCAACAACAACTCCCTCCTTACAACGATCCTTGCCGCTGTTCCCCAAATAAGACATTTATTTCAAACCTTTTAATGCCTGCAATACCGTCTGCTTAAATTTGTCGTCTGCTGTTTTTCTCAAAGTTACATATAAGTGGACATTTTGATAGAATATATAAAATGACAAGTGACAAGGAACTAGAATCCAGATAAGACGCCGCGCTACGCGGCGTTTGATCTGGATTCAAGCTGTTTGCACATGTAAGCCAAGTTTAACCCCCCCCCCTCCCTATAACGGCACCTCCGAAAAACGCACACAATATGTGTCTCCCAATAGTGGGTGTCGTTGTAGAGAGGGATGTGTATATGTCTGTCTCTGTCTCTCTGTCTTTCTCTGTATGTCTCTCTCTGTCTCTCACTCTTTCAAATGAGTTATTTTTCAACTATCATACATTCACAAATATGAACAGTAAAAAAATATTATATATCCTAGAAGATTGCAACTTTAAGCAGGCAAACAAGTAGCGGAATGCGGATCTGCTTTAAGTGATCACTTGTCTTCAAAACTAGAAACAAATTATGAGGTAATGGGTTTGGGTTAACATATGTACGTACATTTGTATATTTAACTTAAGAAATAATAAATTCATGCCAGTGTTTGATCGTGTCAATAAACCACGGGTAGGAGTTGAGGTGCATAGTAATTAGACCGGTTTGATTACCAGCATCTCAACGACTACCGGTGTTTTATTGTACGATAAAGCTCTGGTATTAATTTATTATTTCGATTCTTACTCTTCAATTTAACCAGGTAAACCCCAATTTGCACCGACGCAACGGCTCTACATTTCTTGGCGTACGCATTCTCGAAGCCATATGACGTCAGGTTCAGACGTTACAGCGCGCGAGTATTTTATCTAACTTTGAAACGATATTACAGACAAGAGAATATTGAAGCAAAAGATAATGTGGCGGTGAAGGGGTAAAAACTTAACCATAAATCTGATCATGAAAGGGTTAATACGTACGGCCATTTTATAGATATTTAACATTATGCATACCGCGGACGAGTTTGCGTCCTCGGCGTCCGACCTGGATCGAAGTTGGTTGCAACTCTGATGATATTTTCTGAAAGAAACTGTAGATCAACCAAAATTGGTTATAATTTCAGACGGCATTTACATAGCACCAGTGCTGCCATAAGTTGATCATGAAAAATCCCAAGTATTCCAAATGTTCTATTTCCTCAAGCGCGATTTTACAAATTAACCCTTTATCCCATATTCTGTTTCAAGTTTTGGAGACATGTGGTAACTAAGAGCAAGTTGGCAGTAAAGTAGAGTGTGCCTTAAGGCGCATTCTGCTTTATTTCAGCCTGCTTTAGCTACCATCTGTTAGGAAAAGCTCCAGAGAAATGACAGTCCTGTAGAATGCAAAACGTGGTTTGAAAATAAATTTGTATTTCCCTTTTTTACAATTTGTTGTAGATGCACGAGTGCTCCCTCCATACAACGGCACTCACAACAACTTTCCCTCCTTATAACAACGCTTTCCGTTGTTCCCCAATAAGACAACTATTTCTAACCCTTTCTCTGCTGCAATAGAGTCTTATTTAAATTGCCGTCGCTGATTGTTTTCAAAGTTACATTTAAGTGGACATTTTGACAGAAGAAATATAATGTCTAGTGACAAACAGCTTAAATCCAATTCAAATCATAATGCTCTCCCTATAACAACTCCATCCGAACAACGTACACAATCGTAGTCTCCCATTGAGTATTGTTATAGAGAGGGAGCACAGTACATGTATAATGTTGGAATCCTGAGACAAATTAAAACTGTCATTTTACGAAAGTTCACAGTTTTCTCTTGTCTGACCATTTTCAAGGTCATGCGTCTTGAATAAGGTCGTGTTTTGTCATTCATTGTCCGTACTTTTCGTAGAGCAAGCGGCCCATTCTCGTCAACTGACGTTTTGGACCGATCTATGCTTCGATAGGCCATGTCACGTGACATCTAAGCATGGGTTCGCACTATTTACAATGACTGCTGGTAAACAAATGTTCGATATGATAATCGATAAAAAAAAAATAGTTCCTGGTCAAACGAGGTGTTTACATCGAGAATGGTTGATCAAGATTAACATTGATACATGTCTTTGTTTCTCCTTTTAATTAATTAGTTAAAACAAAACAGTACAAACCTTTATAACTCTTTCGCTGCCAATGGCGTCAAAAGGCGAATTGGCAAACAGTTTGGACCCTGATCAGACGCCGCGTGAAACAAAACAGTACAAACCTTTATAACTCTTTCGCTGCCAATGCCGTCAAAAGGCGACTTGGCAAACAGTTTGGATCCTGATCAGACGCCGCGTCACGCGGCATCTGATCAGGATCCAAACTGTTTGAAACTCGTATAGACATTTCTTCAGTCAAAACAGCCCTAAAGCAGAAATTTAAAAATATTGCAGACGACACTACCAATGCAGACGATAATTTGGCGGTAAGATTGTAGAGTTAAGCGCCAAACCAGTAGCTACGTCCTTCTTCGCTGTTATGACGTCATCTGCTTTTAACAGTTGTTTGATTTTTTTCCCGTCGCAGACGGGTCTGTTTTCACCAAAGACCTCCAGTCTCTGAAGGAATTTCACCAATCAGAATGATCAAAATCTAGGTCAATTACCACTTGATTGAAATGCAGTACTCTCATTGGTCAATAGGCCGAAATTGCCTAGACTGGTGTTCTGTTGGTTTTTTTGCACATTCATCTTTGAGTTTAAACAATGAGATACAGTCTAAATTATTGCTGTTACTATGTCAATAAATAACCATTGCACTCGGGGCAGGGCAGTGAAGGTGTTAACTCAATGGTTCCAATCAAATCTTGTGAATTTTAGGATTGTTTTTACGACATATTTCAAATGTCAAACATTGCAGACCAGTGTCATAAGGCTCTTTTACTAGTCATACGCTCTGAGTCTACACCGTTGGTATACGACAAGTACAATGTTTGAAAAAGGTGTGTATAGGCATCCTTGGGATTAACCCATTTGAGCTCACGGTCCCATAAATGGGACATAGGCAAACAGTGTAGACTCTGATCAGAGTCTACACTGTTTGCTGACAGTGTTTACGCGGCGTCTGATCGGGGTCCAAACTGTTTGCAAATTTGATTTTAGGCGACTTCGACGATAAAAGAATTAAATTAATGAGCTTTATGCATTGTTTTTGTCCCGCATTAAGTTTCAACCTGTTTTACAGACCAAAAACTGTGACTTAATACATGTACAGTGATTTTACTCTCCTTTCAAACAGGGAGGGGTTCCCTTGACTCTGTCGACCCTCTTATTTAACGCAAGGGCCTCATTTGACGAGTTGTAGGACCAGCACGCTTTGTCACTCAAATGAAAAACGCATTTTAATATCGTTCTAATTTGTTTAATTTATCACTGTTTTGACGCCCGATTGACACCTGATCGTTACGTATCCATCAGCATTATAATGAGCTAGTACCTATCATCTTTAGTCTAATTGCGGTACTTTTTTTTTTCATATCCGACTTTATACAGTCCTATTTGTGTTAACCCTTTAACTGCCAAATTTTCGTGAATTTTTTATTTTACCCCTTCACCGTTTTATTGTCGTCTGCTTCAATTGTGTTGTCTGCAATGTCGTTCAAAGTTTAAAAAATAAGGCAGTATGACCGCAGAAATTTCTAAACGAGTGTCAAACAGTTTGGACCCTGATCAGACGCCGCGAAATGCGGCGTCTGATCAGGATCCAAACTGTGTGCACATGCGCTTTAAACGTAATTGAAAGCGAAAAGGTTGAACCCTTTGCTCCCCGAAACGTCAGTGCACGAACAACAATTACAGCCAAAACTCGATACTTCGAACTTGCTTAAACTAGATCTCGATTAAGGCAAGTATACCAGTATTTCAAAAAGTTAAAACGTTGCTTTACCACTTTTTAACTTTAAAATGTAGGTATGTTCGAACTTAAAGTGAGTTCGAATTATCGAGTTTCGACTTGTATTCCAGTTTGCAATTTAATCAAGTCCTTTTTTTGTTCTAGTTTAGATTGATGTTTTTACGATATGTTGCAAACTTACAAACTGTGCAGACCGTGATAAGAGGTCTCCTTTAGGAATCGTCTGATCTGGGTTCACTATTTGCATAGGACAGGTATACGGTACACTGTTGGCACACACCGTGTATATGTGTCACTATTTAGTCAAATCTATCTATTACGACCCCTAAAAGGAAGGCTTATTATTTGTTTAAAAGTGGGTGTAAGCTTAAAGCAAGGTGACTGTAAACAGAAAGCTCCTTTAAGCATTGTGACAGTAAAACAGAAAGCTCATGAAGGAACTTTCTGTTTTACTTTCAATTTGTTGTAAGTAGTCACCTATCGTAAACACCTAATAATTAAAAACAATTAAGTGGTCGTACAGTGGAGAATGTGTTATTCTTTCCCAATAAACGCGTTTTTGCTAAAACTATTATTTGCAGTGCAAACAGTTTGGAGCCAGATCAGACGCCGGGTAACCCGGCGTCTGATCAGGCTCCAAACTGTTTGCCACCAAGATAAACATGAAATATCAGAATTGTCCAAAATGTGTTCTTTTCTACGTTTTAGTGCTTTGCGTTTGCGTGCGTTTGCGTTTAAACGGGAAAGAATAACAGATTCTCCACTGTATGTGGCTTAGCCATGTTTTAACTTTGAAATGTGGGTATGTTCGAACTAAAGCGAGTTCGAATGATCGAGTTATCAAAGTCCATTTTGACTAGTTTAGATATTTTGACGATATATTGCAAATTGACAAACAGTGCAGACCGTGATAAGAGGGCTCCTTAAGGAATCGTCTGATCTGGGTCTTCACTATTTGAATATGCCAGGTGAGCTCTGGATATCTTAGGTACACTGTTTACACACACCGTGTATATGTGTCACTATATAGAATAATATATCTATTACGACCACTAAAACGAAGGCTTATTTATTGCTTAAAAGCGGATGTAGGCTTAAAGCAAGGTGACTGTAAACAGAAAGCTCCTTTAAGCATTGTGACAGTAAAACAGAAAGCCCATGAAGGAACTTTCTGTTTTACTTTCAATTTGCTGTAAGTAGTCACCTATCGTAAACACCTAATAATTAAAAACAATTAAGTGCAATCGCCGTTTTGGGGGTTGTCTTCTGTATGTTTAGTGGCCTTCATTGGGCGCTCTACTGTTATTTCTATCAGTCCGCATAAAGAAGCCATTTGCTTCGTTGCTCTTGATTGATGGGGTAACGTGATCGCCATGTTGGGGGCTGTCTTTTGTACGTTTATTATGTTTATTTTATATCTAATTGTAGTTATTTGTCTTTTCCTGGCGGCCTGCATTTGGGCGCTCTACTATTGTTTCTATCGGTCGACAATCAGAAGCCGGTTGCTTCATTGCTGATTGATGGGAGTAATGTGATCGCCATTTTGGGGGCTGTCTTTTATATGTTTATTCATGTTTATTTTAGATCATATTGTAGTTATTTTGTCTTTTCTTGTTTGTAGGTACATTTGTGTAACTTCATGTGAAGCGCTTTTGAACGCACAACCCCTGTGTGAAAAGAGCGCTATATAAATCTGGTATAATAATAATAATAATAATAATAAAAAGTGGTCGTACAGTGGAGAATGTGTTATTCTTTCCCAATAAACGCGTTTTTGCTAAAACTATTATTTGCAGTGCAAACAGTTTGGAGCCAGATCAGACGCCGGGTAACCCGGCGTCTGATCAGGCTCCTAACTGTTTGCCACCAAGATAAACATGAAATATCAGAATTGTCCAAAAGTTGTACTTTTCTACGTTTTAGTGCTTTGCGTTTGCGTACGTTTGCGTTTAAACGGGAAAGAATAACAGATTCTCCGTTGTATATTGAGAGGTTTGTAAAGGGTAACCTGGTTATGCGAAAAAATGGTTTTAGAAGCGTAGATATAACTAAACCACGTGACTGTTTATTGAAGGATGTAAGTACAACTTGTTCCCTCCCTACAATGAACCTCCCAACAACGACTCCTTCCTTACAACGACCCTTGCCGCAATTCCCTTAACCAGACAATTATGTCTAACGCTTAACTGCTGCAATAAAATTGTCGTCTGCTGTTCTTCTCAAAGTTATTTTTAGAGGACATTTTGATAGAATATATGTAATTATGAGTGACAAATAGCTTGAATCCAGATCAGACGCCGCGTTACGCGGCGTCTGATCTGGATTAAAGCTGTTTGCAAATGTATGCCACGTGTTTATTTCTCCTCCCTATAACGACTCCCTCCGAACAACACACACAATCTGTGTCTCCCATGGGGGTCGTTGTAGAGAGGGAGCACTGTAATACAGAAAAGCTCCTAATTGCGATTAACCCATTTATGCGAAGTGGATTCTTCTATGTTTTACATTGGATTAGTTCAATTTTTTTATCAAAGGGATGCCTGGTCAACATTTTTATTTTCATTTTGTTTTATATTGAAATCCCTATCAGCAAACAGTGTAGACTCTGGTCAGTTGCCGCATAATGCCGTATCTGATCAGAGTCTACACTGTTTGCCTATTTCCCATGCATAGGATCGAAGGCACAAATGGGTTAACGTGTATATATCTTACGTGCCTACTTGTCTTGATACAACATTGATAGGACAGTGTTCCCTATCTACAACAACATTAAATGGGGGGGGGGCAAATATTGTGTGTGTTGTTTGGATGGAGTAGTTAAAGAGGAGGAATGATATCCTTATCTAGTGCTGAGCACGACTTGGTTTACATTTGCAAACAGATTGAAACCAGATCAGACGCCGCGATACGCGGCGTCTGACATGCAGGATCCAAACTGTTTGACAATTTTTTCAATATAACTTAAGTCAAAATAATTTAATGTAACATTTAAATTTGAAAAATACAATGTAACGACAATAGTTCAAAATTGATGACGTCATGACGGTGAAAAGGTTTAAAATTTGTACATGTAACCACACATAATTGGACTACAAAACACAACATCGTCTCATCTTCCCCATTTTATTATAAATGCTTCATGAAACACATACAAATGATAAATTTTAGTCTAGACAAAACTGTATCTATGGTAACAGATATTCACATCATACCACAACATTTTAAGAAGTTTCATTTTCGTGCAAACTTTCAATAATTGCTAGTATTGATACACCAGATAAGTCTAGAAGACGTAGATCTATACATTAAGAAGTCAAATTCGAACCATTGCCGGACCATCTCTGCCAAGAACAAACGGACAAGGCCGAGTTATATGTCAATTTACTAAACGTTTTGGAACACAGGTTTAGGCAGGGTGTTAATCCTTTCACTGTCGTACCCACAGGGCCCCGACACGATTAATCTTTAGGGGAAAAATTGTCAGAAAGTATATATACTTATATAGAGTCTCTATATATACTTTCTGACGATTTTTTTCTCTCAAAAAGCAATCGTGTCGCGGCCCTGTGGTCGTACCCCGAGTGAAAGAGGTATTTGCAAACAGTTTGGATCCTGATCAGACGCCGCGTTACGCGGCGTCTGATCAGGATCCAAACTGTTTGACACTCATTTCAATATTTCTTAATTCAAAATATCTAAAACCTAAATTTGAGTAATGAAAGCAGACGACAATTGTTTAAAATTGATGACGTCATGGCAGTGAAGGGGTTTAATAAATACTTTCCCTACAAAAAATATTCTAAATTCGACTTTACAAACAGTTTGGATCCTGATCAGTCGCCAAGTCAGATAAGGTTCCAAACTGTATGACACATAAATATTTGTATATAAAAACAAGATGGCTTGCAGGCCCTGATATCGCTCACCTGTTATAATGAAGCCTGATAACTTTACCTTTGAATTTGACCCGTTTTATTCTAAATCCAACTCATCTGAACTGTTTTAGTCATATACAATCTGAGCAAGTTTGAGAAAGATTGGATCAAAACTGTGGCCTCTAGAGTGTAAACACCGTTAAATATGGCATTTTCAGCAATTCAAAGGTAGATAACTCTTGAGCTATACGTCTGATTTCAATCATAATCAAACTCATCCCAACTCTTATAGTCATATACAATCTGAGCAAGTTTGAGAAAGATTGGATTATAATTAGGCCTCTAGAGTGTAAACACCGTGAAATATTGCAATTTCAGCAATTCAAAGGTAGATAACTCTTTACCTATATTAGTTCGTTTTCAACCATAATCGAACTCATCTGAGCTCTTATGGCCATATACAATCTGAGCAAGTTTGAGAAAGATTTAAGAAATAATAAATTCATACCAGTGTTTTATCGTGCAATCGAACGTAGTAATTTAATCACGAGGCCTTTAGGCCGAGTGGTTTAATTACAAGCATCTCAACGACTACCAGTGTTCGATTGTTAGATAAAACACTGGTATTAATTTATTATTTCGATTCTAACACATAATTCAACTTTAATTTGCACCGAAGAAACGGCGCTACATTTCTTGGCGTACGCATTTTCAAAGCCATATGACGTCACGTTAGAACTGAAAATTCGAACACTAAGACGGTCTTTCTTCGCTTATATAGGGGTGTGGGCGAGGTGTATTAGAATGAATTATAATTGTAAACACTGTTAAATATGGCATTTTCAGCAATTCAAAGGTAGATAACTCTTGACCTATTGATAACCATAATCGAACTCATCCGAACTCTTATGGTGATATACAACACTGAGCAAGTAACAGAAAGATTGGATTAAAATTGTGGCCTTTAGAGTGTAAAACGACGGACGAACGACGGACATTCAAGGATTGCAAAAGCTCACCCTGAGCTAGCTCAGGTGAGCTAAAAACCATAAATTTCTAAACTTTGGAAAGAAAGGCAGACACTGGTGTTGCAAGCAGACGATATAATGGTAGAGTATGTGTTGTGACGTCATAAAACAGTGTATGTGTTGTGACGCCATAATGGCAGTTAATGTGTTGTGACGTCATAATGGCAATGAACGGGTTAAATAACAGCAGCACAGAGGTTAATTAAGGTATAGCAGTCAAAATGACCACTGTTTACAATTATTGTTAAACCTTATCATACTATGCGCGATTTGCCTAACATTTTCAAATATTTTGCGTCCAGATCAGACACAGCGTGACGCCTCTGATATGAGTCTACACGATTCTGATAGGAATTTCAATATAAAACAAAACAAAACGTAAATGTAGACCAAGCACCTCTTAGATCAAAATTGGACTTATCAAATATATAAGCATGGTATGAACTACTGGGCACAAATGGTTTAACTCATTCACCCCTGAAACTTTCAATGGAAAATTCCAGTTTCGAATAAAGTCTAGTCCAAGTTTTTACTACGAATGGTTGTTTTTACTATTTATTGCAAAATGACAAACAGTGCGGACCCTCGTTAGAGGACTCCTGAAGGAGGGTCTACACTGTTTGCATAGGACCAGTGTAATCCTCAAAGGTACAATGTTTGTAAATGACGAGTAGGGTTGAATATGTTAAGGTGTACACATGGCAATTATATGGATAGGGGTTTGACTCCCCAAAGTTTCCTACGAAAATCAAACAAAGGTAAATTTAAGGGAAGCAATGTTTCAGTTTCATCTGTCCTGTAAATCAAAACTAAAAACGGTTTTCTACTACACTAGTATGATTAGTAAACCCTGAAAAAAAATTGCGTAATATCACTTTCGTGTTGTTTAAGTCATTCACCCCTAGTGACGAGTTTGAAGCGTCTTGAACTCTGCTGGAACCCTCTGGTCCGGGTTTTTACTGTTTGCCTAGGACAAGTGTACCCATCACATGTACACTGTTTGTAATATACATACGTAAATGCGTAACTAGGGTCCAGTGTGATAATCTCTATTATTAATCGCTTGTCAATCATTACAGTGGAGAATGTGTTATTCTTTCCCAATAAACGCGTTACGCTAAAACTATTATTTCCAATACAAACAGTTTGGAGCCAGATCAGACGCCGGGTAACCCGGCGTCTGATCAGGCTTCAAACTGTTTGCCACCAAGATAAACATGAAATATCAGAATTGTCCAAAAGTTGTTCTTTTGAAATTTCTACGTTTTAGTGCTTTGCGTTTGCGTACGTTTGCGTTTAAACGGGAAAGAATAACAGATTCTCCACTGTACAGGGCTTTATTCATAAAGCAAAACGAATTAGTCGCTTGGTAGAAACAAGCCAAACAGAACATGATTAAGATTACCCCTTCATGATTTCCGACTCATGTCGGCCAATATCGGTATTTTACCTGGAGCGATCGGACATTTTCGTCTACTGACGTACTGTACCGAACAATACTCAAGAATGGTTCGGTACGGCCGTCAGTTGACGAGAAAGGCCGACAACCCTACGCAGAAAACCGATATCTACCGACATTGACCAAATCTCACTAGAGCCGTTCTATATGAAATTGCACTAAAACATTTTACATATTGCATATTATACATTTTACATGTTGCATGTATACTGACAAGAACTAAACCTTTACATACTTGCCAAATTAACAATACTTTTATACCATGAGGAAAAGAAAATGAACATGTGTATATAAACGAAATTCATACTTCTATTAGGTAGAGTTGAGGACCACTAATGAGATTGGACCACAGTATAGCGATAGGCTTTTTCCGTCAACTGACGGAAATGACCGACCGCTCTCCGAAGATTACCGATATTGACCAACACTGAACCGATCTCATTATGGAACACATTATTCTACACAGGTATTATCTGTTTCATAACTATGAAATCTATATCAAAAGCGTTATATGTACACTATGTGATCATTCAAACTGCAAATATCACACATACGAGAGTACAGAAGAGAAGACGCTATTCTTTTCCAATAAACACATTTGTTGTAACCCGGGTACCCCTTTACTGCCTTATCCCGACCCCGAGTACCATGGTTTATTACAAACAGTTTGGATCCTGATCAAACGCCGCATAACGCTGCATCTGATTAGGATCCCAACGGTTTGACATCCAGTTCGTTATTTCTTAAGTCAAAACACCTTAGTTTAAATGTTGAAAATTATGTCAAATACAAAGTTTAAAAGCGACACAAGTCATCAAGAAACGTCGTCAATAGTTTCAAGAATAACGTCTTCGCATTTGTACACAATGAAACATATAAATAAAATATACATGTATGAATTCAAACCACTGTTAACCCTTTCCCCAAATAGAAACGCCTTTTAGCGTATTTAATTTATTCATCCGCTGAAGAAAATAGTTCCAGTTCATAACCTCATGAACAATTACCATTACAAATATTTTATATAGTCTAGCAGATTTTAGCTTAAAGCAGGCTGAAAGTAAAGCAGAATGTGCCTTAAGGCACATTCTGCTTTACTTTAAACCTGCTTTAAGTGATCACCTGTCTTCAAAACTAGAAACAGGCTATAAGGTAAAGGGTTAAGTGACAATTGAATGAAGATACTGAATGAGCGTGTCAGAAAGGCTACTGCTTAACCCATTACTCCGTTAACATGCCCTTTTACGCATTTAATTTATTCCTCCACACAAGAAAATAGTTCCACTATATACAGACGTGAATATGCACAATAAGAAATATTGTCTATACCCTAGCAGACAGTAGCTTAAAACTGGCTGAAATTTAAAGCAGAATTTGCCTTCAGGCGCATTCTGCTATACATAATTTCAGCATGTTCTTTGTGAGCAAAAAATTTGTTTAACCTTTTCCGATACAAATTTTAAATGCAGTCGCCTGTCTTATAAGCTCCAAATTCCTCATCGTTATATATGTACAGTCGAAACTTGATACTTCGAATTCGCGTTAGATCGAACATACCAATATTTCAAAATTGAAACGTTGCTTAGCCACGTTTTAACTTTGAAATACGGGTATGGTCGACTTAAACGAATCGATTTATCGAAACTCAAATTATGAGATACTGATTTGATCGATTTACGCGAGTTCGAAGTGTCGAGTTTTGACTGTATTTTGAGAAAGAACAACTATGTTATAACCAATGGGATTGTTTTCAGAATCTTCCTGTTTTAACCCTTTTCTCCATGAAACTTCAAATGAACAAGTCCAGCTTCCCCTTTAGTATAGTTCATTTTTGACCATTTAGGGTTTTTGGTCAATGTATTGCGATATGACAACCAGTGCATACCCTGGCCAGTGAGCTCCTTTAAGGAACATCCGGTCTGGGTCTTCACTGATTGTATTTAGGATATTATTACTTTTCACAGGTACACAGTCTGCAAAAGATGTGTATATACGTGGCCATTGTGCACGTGGTTAGGTAGTCCGGTTTGCAAAAGATACACTTTGTTTCTATACAGAAGATATAACAACATACACTACAGAATATAGAGTTTGTCCGACTAAACTGTTTTTACAGTCGGCATAATAATACAGTATTCGTAAATAAGTATAGTGTATGCACAGTGTGCCATACGATTTATATTGCACTCCATCTTTTGCACGTGCATGTGATAAAACTGGATATTGTCCGTTTCCTTTAACTAGGTGTGTTCAAATTAAAATTGTAATCAACATTGACATGGTGCCGTTGTAAAACTCTTTACTCCGTTAGATACTTAGTTTAACACATTTAAAGTATTTTTCTACTGAACAAAATTTACTACTTAAAAGTCGTTAAGCAATCATGGGTAACCCCCATCATAGGTACCTAAGCATTGACCTAAATGTTTTCACCGCGTAACTTCCAACATGTTTGTTCAATCCCTTCCATATTTGGAGAAATTATTGCCAAGGGTTCATTTTACAGATTTTGATAACTTTTACACTTATTCAGGTTCTGTAGGCGAAATCCGAAGAAATCATCAAAATGTGAAATTCTGAAATTTCATCAAAAAGTTTCAAATCCATTGAATTTTTCATTTTAATATTACAGTGAAACCCCTCTAAACCGGACATGTGTGGGGACAACAAAAATTTCCGGTTTAGAGGGGTTTCCGGTTTAGAGGGGTTTTCACTTGTTTCTAGTATGAAAGATAGCTGACCACTTCAAGCAGGTTGAAAGTAAAGCAGAATGCGCCTGAAGGCGCATTCTGCTTTACTTCCAACCTGCTTAAAGCTTTTATCTGCTAGAATGTACAAACTTTTTTCTTCAGTGTAAGAATAAACCAAAGACGTAAAAATTCGTATTTATGGTGAAATGGGTTAAACTAAAGAAGGGCTTGAATCGAGATCAGAGTTTTTGTCCGGTTTAGAGAGAATTCCGGTATTTAGAGGTTCCGGTTTAGAGGGGTTTCACTGTATATGTTATGTGTTGGTAAAACAATGCTTTACCTTTCAATGTTCAATTGTACCCATCATTGAATAGTAAAGCACGTTCGTTAACTCAAAAACACAATTTGATACATTTGCAGTTTTCTGTGAAAAGGTGATATTTTATCTTTTTTACCAATGTACCTGCATGGGACATTTACATGTATGAGTCTCATTAGAACTTGTAGAATGGACATATAGCTACAACTCCTGGCTTTTGTTGAAATTGAACAATACTGTGGAAAGTTATAAGATAAGAAATTGATAGGGTCGATACATTTGCTCCAATGAAGATTTTACCTTTGGTGCTTACTGCTTAGCAAACTTTGAGTGGTATATGTACAGTTGCTGGCCATAGATAACTTCCCAACCTGGAAATTAGTCATAAGATTTTTATGTATTTCAGCTATACAGTGGAGAATCTGTTATACTTTCCCGTTTAAACGCAAACGAAACGCAAACGCAAAGCACTAAACGTAGAAAAGAACAACTTTTAGACAATTCTGATAATTCATGTTTATCTTGTTGGCAAACAGTTTGGAGCCTGATCAGACACCGGGTTACCGGGCGTCTGATCTGGCTCCAAACTGTTTGTATTGTAAATAATAGTTTTAGTGTAAACGCGTTTATTGGGAAAGAATAACACATTCTCCACAGTATAAGGTAACTGGAACCTGTCGATTAACTAAAAGTCACTAAAGGTAAATATCTACCAAAAGCTGAATTAATTTCCGATCAAACTGAGGGGTGAAATTTCATTTACTTCTGATTTGATTCGGTTGCTCAGCAACTTATAAACACTAGTGAAAATCCATGACAAGTGTTCTTAATACTGTTGCCATGGCAACGTGAACATCACATGTCATCATGACATGCTGTCATTTTAAAGAGCAATCATTAATTTTTATTGAACATTTGAAAATGTTCAGCAAAATCAAGTCTTAGTAAAATAATAGATGTTAGATAGTGAAACCTAAGTTGTTGAAAACACCATCTCCATTGGTGTCCATGTGATTTACATAGAAAGCAATGGAGATGGTGTTCCATTATTACATATCTGTCATTTTACAAATTTCTGATTTAGCTCAACAGTTGGAAATGTTTAATAATCATTGATGATTTCTCTTTAAAATGATAGCATGTCATGATGACATGTGATGTTCACGTTGTCATGGCAACATTATTAAGAACACTAGTCATAGATTTTTACCAGTGTTCTAAAATTGCTTAGCAACTGAATCAAATCAGAAGTAAAAAAGATTCACCTCTCAGTCTGATCGTAAATTAATTCAGCTTTTGGTAGATATTTACCTTTAGTGACTTTAAGTTATTTGACAGGTTCCTGTTTACCTTAAAAAGCTCAAAAACATTAAAAAATTATGACAGATTTCCAGGGTGGGAACTTATTTATGGCCAGCAACTGTATAGTTCCAGTTTATACAATGATGAATATGTATCATAAGAAATAGTTTCTTTAACTAAGCAGACTAAAAAATTAAAAATACAACAGAATGTGTCTAAATATGCATTCTGCTTTACTTTCAGCCTGCTTTAAGTTGTCATCTGTCTTCAATATCAGAAGCATGCCATTGAGTATAGGGCTAAAACATGTAGTATCCTCAGACTGAGCTTCAATGTTATGTTATCATATACATGTTACAAATTGTCATCACATGATGGAAACGTCTTGGCTGGAAATTGCAAACAATTCAAATTCTAGATCAGACACAAAGTGAGTCGGCATCTGATCGGGGCTCAAACTCTTCGACAATCTTAATTGAATTATAACATTAGAACAAACCGGTACACATGACCTTAAATTTAGCCATGCCATGATAAGCCCAACATTATTGCATTGCAAACAGTGTAGATCAAGAGCAGTCGCCGCGTAAGAGACGCGGCGACTGGTCCTGTTCTACACTGTTCGACTTTCACTAGCATCTTCAGATTTGTTTTTCTTAACTGGTATAGACTTTGCTCCGACACAGATTCTGAGGTCAATGATATTGTTAGATATACACTGTTTTGCGATGCAATATAAGTCTTTCTTTCATGACACGGATCACGTGGTTTGCTTCCATTGTGCAATATGCTGACCGGAGGTATGTTCAAGTCCACAGGATGAGGTCAATGGTTTCTCTGCTCACTTCATATATCGGCGATGAGATAATTACCTGCAATGTAAGAGGAAAAACATACTTTATTGACATTTAAATAATACATATTTAATGTAATACAAATGTACATATGGGTGTAATATACTCATGAAATATTGTACATACATTTCATAATTATGTTTTTACTTTCTGTTTAAACTCATTCATCCCCGAGACTTCAAATGGAAAAGTCCAGTTTCCAATAATGCCTATGCAATAGTTGACTATTTATGGGGTGTTTGTATAGGACAGATCACCGGACAGATATACTCTTCACTAATACAGTAAAACCTCTCTATTACGACCACTAGATTATGTTAATTATTAGGGTGTTTACGATAGGTGACCGCTTAAAGCAGGGTGACAGTGAAACAGAAAGCTCCTTTAGGAGCTTTCTGTTTCACTGTCACCTTGCTTTAAGCTGTCACCTGGCTAGTAAACAATAAATTAGCCTTCGTTTTAGTGGTCGTAATAGAGGGGTTTTACTGTATACTGTTTGTAAATGACGAGTATACTCGTCAGCAGGGTTAAATGAGCCACCTTCAATCCTAGCTACAAATATACTCGTTCTTACAATCAGTTTACCTATAAAGAATATATTTGTTCAATGCAAACAGTGAAGACTAAGATCAGGGGGTTCATGCGGGAGCCCTCTGACCGGGGTATTCCACTGTATGTCATTTACCAATAACTTTTTTCGTGCTCATGTTTTGTAGAGAACGCCAATACGCGTCACTAGGGAGTTATTATGTCAAGTTTTTTCAGTTTTATGACAGTGCATTTTTGGATGCCTAAAAATTAGTATAATTTCCATATTGAAGCAAGGGTCCTGTGTGGCGAAGAAGTAAAAACATGATAAGCAGAATATCTTTTTATGACATTAGAATCAATGACATGAAATTAAAATATAAAACGTCTCTTTGACGTGTGACCTTGAGATAGCGGGATGTTTGCGCGCCGCCTTTACAAGATGTTTGACCAGAACGAGTTAACCCTGTTGCTCAATATGTAATGGTCGTCTGGAAAAAATGATGTTTGCAACAATCCTCAAAATAGATTTATCTACATTTTCATTTAAGAAATATCTTCAGTGACGAACAGTTTGGGAACGTATGGACACCATAAACTATAAAGCAATATTTGCTTTTTACACGTCTAGTTATTCATACACTTAGAAATGTAATCCCCTACTAGAAAGTCCTGAAAATAAAATATATACATGTAGTATGCATTTCCAGTACCTTTCCAGATAGGAGCTTAAATACGGTTGAGAGAGTTTTTCTGACGAAAGTTCCGATTTATTTTCAAAATGCGTCAAGTATTACCTATTTTCCAAATCAGAACAGAGTATGGGTGAAGTGGCCAATAGGTTGATTAAGCTATTTCAATATTGTAACCAGTACATAGAAGTTGAAATTAACAGTTGGTCAAAATCAATACTGATAAAACAAACTTGAATCACCACAGTAACGCATACTATTATTAGGAAGTTATTTAGAATTGTAAATGTTCATTTGACGTTTGATGCTTTATAGTGATGGTGTTCAGAAGAGTTTCAACGTTCGTATGCTACAATAATATGAACCCTTAGCCTGCCACTCACGACTATTGCTCCATATGCAAACAGCTTGAATCCAGATGAGACGCCGAGTAACTCGGCGTCTCATCCGGATCCAAGCTGTTTGACACTCGGACAACATTTTCAGCAATTTTGAGCAACTTTGAAGCACTTTGAAACTTGAAGCAGACGAGAAATATAGCAGACGACAATTTATTTGGCGGGCTAAGGGTTAAATAGGTCAACTCCGATTCTGCTAACGCCGAGTGACTACGGAGTGCATTTACCCCGTGGTATGCACACAGCATACTGACCGTTTGCCCAATAAGTTCAGCTGTAAATTCTAAACGACCATTAAATACAGATATAATGGAGACATATTTTAGTATAACCTACTCAAGATGCAAATATATTGTTAGTGAATTGTTAGTTATAAACAATCATTTAAAACAACACAAAATATGGTAGCATACATCTGAAATAATATAAATTATAATATACTTACGGGTAATTTTGGCTAGCTTCCGTAACCGCTTGTTACTTAAAACTCCCGAATCAAATGGGTCGTCTTTGCATGTTTCCTCCAAAAACACACTGTGACACCGATTTGTTGTTACGACATGCCTCAATGTTATGTAGCTTTTAAGTTGAGTCGGAGATCGTTCTCATGCATCTGACTGGCTAGGCTAAATTTGAGCTCTATTAAAATCTGGCCAATCAAATGCTTGAGAATGATCTCAGACTCAACTAAAACTCTTTTTAACCCTAGACTGTTTTATTTCATTTAGTTAAAGAGTGAAACGGAATCCGTTTCATAAAGTTCTTACCCCAATTGAACCCTAGTGACAAGTTTACGCGTCCGTTTAAATCAGTGTATATCTACCTGTGAACAGTACACTTTCATATGCAAACAATGTAAAACAAGACCATAGGGCTTCTATAGGAACCTTTTAAATTATGGTCTACATTGTCATTTTGTACTATGTGTTTAAAAACAACCATAAATATTAATCAATTGACTAAACTAAAATGTAAACTGGAATAGTCCTTTTGCAGTTTCAAAAAGAAATGAGTTAACGTATTCAGGATGAGGACCCCTAATGAGATCGGGTCAATATCGGTACTATACGGAGAGCGATCGGTCATTCTCATCAACTGTCAAACCGTTGAAGGTGACAGCTTAACCCTTTACCCCATAGCCTGTTTCTAGTTTTGAAAATAGGTGACTAATTAAAGCATGTTGAAAGTAAAGCAGAATGCGCCATATGGCGCATTCTGCTTTTCTTTCAGCCTGCTTTAAGCTATTACCTGCTAGAATAAGGAAAGTATTAAATATGACACATATTCATTACGGTATATATTGGAAATATTTTCTTCAGCGGATGAATACAGTGCAAGTGCTAAAAGTCGTTTCTATAAGGGAAAGGGTTAAGCAAGGGAGATTATTTTAAGACTTCTGGCAGAGGGTCACCATGTATCATATGTGTAAAATTGTTTTTAATTCTGAACAGTTGTTTCTGACAAGAATAGTATAAGTGTTTTACTATGTAACGTAAGGAAAACTAGTTCCACCCATCGGAGGCCTTTTTTATTTATCTTGTGGGTTTTTTTGTTGTTGTTTTTTGTTTTAGCTAGGACAGTTCTTCTGAGATTTGTGGATCATTGTGGGTCAATTGTGTAAAACTGTTTCCAAATCGGACCAGCGGCTTCAGGCAAAAAGAAGAAAGTACGTGAATTTTCAATTTCAACCAATAATGATTGACGAGAATTTTTTTTTTTTTTTTACTGGATGCTACGACAAGCACTGCCTATATTTGAATGAATCTCACAGCGAACAAATGGAGTTTTAAAAGATTTTTCCAGGATAAAATGAATACGTTATGTCGATGATCTCAATCTACACACTTTATTTAAATTTCAATCAAACATAAATTCTATTTGTTTCATACAGAGGTAAAACGGTTTTTTTTCTATAATAAACGTGATGACAATTATGTTTAGCACATGTACAGACGCCGTTTAACTCATTATCCCCTGGAACTTCTAATAAAAATTCCAGTTTGCAATAAAGGCTGGTCCATTTTAGACTATTTAGGGTTGTTTTTTGTAATCAATTGCAAAATACCAAACAGTGAAGTCCCTGATCAGAGGGCTCCTAGGAGCCCTCTTATCAGGGACTTCACTGTTTGCATAGGACAAAAGTACTCTTCATAGGTACACATTTGGTAAAAGACGCATATATGCGTCACTAGGGCTCAATGAGTTAACCCGTGGTCTGGTCAGGCTACTGTTTGACATTGAAATTAAGTTCAGACATCTGTAACGTTCGTGAAACGTTGGTGTATGCAAATGAGGCTTGTAAAATGTTAGAAAGGGAGATAATATTATATAGATCTAAATAGCGAAACAGACACCTCTTGGTGTGAGCTTAAGCTTTGCATCGACAGGGTTGGTTGTTGATGGATCACTCAGTTTTAATGTTTCAAATAGTGGCAGCGGTTCTCCTAGGGTCCAAGTCTCGGGACCAGACTTCTCAGAGGGGATCTAGTGATGTAACGTTCGTGGAACGTTGGTATATGCAATTAAAGCTTCCCAAATCATTGTATGTTCATTATGTTGGGAGGTGAGTGAATATATATATAGCGCAACAAACACCTTTTTGTGTGAACTAAATGGTGGAAGCGGTGGGATAAGGACAACTGCCGAACCGGAGTTGGCTTATCCCCGGTTCTCTTAGGGTCCAAGTTTCGGGACGAGACTCATCGATGGGGACAATTATGCAACGTTCATGGAACGTTGGTATATGCAAATGAGGCTTCCAAAATTAGTGTTAATGTATGTAAGGAAGTGAGACAATATATAGCGCAACAAACACCTCTTGGTGTGAGCTTTAGCTTTGCATCGTAAGGGCTTGTCATTGCTGAGTAAGTCGGTTTGCATTTACACATCAACGTTTTCAAGAAGTTGTGTTTTTCTATATTTATTTACACTGCGTTTAGTTTCGCTTAACTCATTGTCCCTTGAAACTTTCGATGGACAATTCCAGTTTGCAATTAAGGCTGGTCCATTTTAGACTATTTAGGGTTTTTCATTTTTAATAAATTGCAAAATGACAAACAGTGAAACTCCCGATTGCCCCTGTAGGAGCCCTCTGATCAGGAACTTCACTGTTTGCATAGGAAAAGTCTACTCTTCACAGGTACACATTTGGTAAAGGACGAATATATGTGTCACAAAGGCTCAATGAGTTACACGGAAAATAACAATATCTCCACAGTAAGAAAACCTTATATACATGTGAAAACATCGCATTTGTCCTGGGAAAATATCGTTTGTCCCGGGGAGACGTTGCACTTTCGAATGCCTCATCTGGGTCTGTATTGTCTTATTGTTAGCTCAAGACTAAAATGTGGTAAAAATAATGTTTGTTTAACAAGAGGATGATGCGGTCCTAAATCGCTCACCTGGAAACCACCTTATGGAGGAGGTTTTTTGGTTGTTTTTTAATACATGAGGCATATTTCAAAATTCAAACAAACCCTGATAGAGATGCTGCAGATTATGTATTGAGCAAAATTTCAGCAAATTACCTATGCTTTGATCATATTGGTTTAGACAAAAAGATAAAGTACTCCTTAGTTAGCATTTATACGTGTAGGGTTTATAATTGGTCTGTCACCAAATACTAGGGTTAGGGTAAACTTTAGAATCTATCCGCAGATCTTTTTGGTATTTTCCTAGCAATTAACTGGCCATCTCTTGTGACATTAACCTGGCCATTTATTGTGACATTAATCTGGCTATTTCTTGTGACATTAGCTGGCTTTGTAAAACTGACACTCATTGGGCAGGTCACTTTTTACCCCAGGATCATCATTTGAACAATCGTGATAGATGACCTTTAAAATTGTTTGTGGCAAATATCAGTAGTGTGGTTTCAGACAAGATGATTTTTCAAAGTTTTCATTGCATTGAAAATAATCTGTTTCAGTCCCGTGACTTAGATGTGCAACATACAAAACTGATTTTAACAATATTTGTAAATGTTTCACCAAGCTAACGATCAGAGCTTTGGAGATATTTAATTATATTAGTGTTAGAGAGGAAGGTTTTTCCATATAACTCTTATGTAAAACTCCTTGATAGAGCTAGAGGACCTGTAGATGATGTTTTCCTGCTAAATACCTAAGCACAGGGTTCTTAGTTTTCAGACGAAAATATTTTAGGCTTTCATTTAAAAGATCTATTTTAGCTCACGTGACCTAGATATGCAATGGACTGGAACTATTTGAACATATTTTAAAGGATCATTCTCGACACGTTAGATTATGATAAAAAGAGTTCTCAGAAGACAACACTTCGGGCGCAATGTGCTTTACTTTTCAACCTGCTTTAAGTGGTCGTCTATCTTCAAAACTAGAAACAGACCTATGGGGTGACTCTTTAAGAGGATAACATCAGTGCTTACCACTGCATCTGCATGGAAAAGAAAATACGGGCCTTTAAATTACTGTGTCCATATTTAACGTATTATCAGGTTCTCAACTGTTTACTGTTTAAAGTGGATATCCGTTGAACCTCGCATTTATTCTTTCTACTATCATGCCCAGTTAAATCATTAACCATTAACGTTTTGTCGTACACATACATTCATCACAGGCGTCCAACTAGGAATTATCATCAAATGTTTTGCTACGACAACTCATATGTGTATTATAATAGATTTGTATTCCTATGAAGGCAACTTTGTTTTCGTAGCAAAACATTTTACAGTATATACACTGACTTCGTATGAATGCAAATCTATTATAGATCTAATACCAATATAAGTTTCGTAGAAAACATTTGATAATACTTAGTTGGTCCCTCATATCTTTGGAAGCAGTGAAAAGTTGGGAATTAAGTGTCTGATCATCTATAACTCGTTTGATTTCGAAACTGGCAGGGATTTCCACCTCCTCGTATAGCGTTGGCATTGCTTATTGGTATCCTCTTCAGACCCATTCTCTTGGAAACGAGCATGCCGAATGCAATGTTTTGCCACTGTGCATGCACAAATATGCTCAAGGACAACTTGGTGTTAAAAGTTTTCACACAAAACAACATTAACCCTTAGCCCGCCAAATAAATTGTCGTCTGCTATATTTCTCGTCTGCTTCAAGTTTCAAAGTGCTTCAAAGTTGCTCAAAATTGCTGAAAATGTCTGAGTGTCAAACAGCTTGGATCCGGATGAGACGCCGAGTTACTCGGCGTCTCATCCGGATCCAAGCTGTTTGCATATGAAGCTATAGTCGTGAGTGGCAGGCTATGGGTTAATAGTATAGCAGGTCCAAACTGTTTACAAGCTGATCCTGTTTTGAAAGGCATTTACTATTTTCAGAACAGTAGCAGATGGCAATATTGCTGACAAAATATAACCCAACATTCAAATCGTTGTTCAATGCTTCTGTAATCACGAAAGATCTACATGTGTATAGAAATTAATTTACTTCACTCCTATAACTTTCAATGGACAAATTCAATCTTCAAATAAATCCTGTCCAATTTTAACTTTTTATGGTTGATAATCTCGTCCTGTGACATCTCTTTGGAATCGTCTTGAAAGAGATGTCACAAGACAGGATTAGATGGTGAAACAAATAACAATTGAGACTTTTATACTCCGACAACATCTGTCGTACGAAGTTTTATGAAACGGGCCTGTCTTCTTTAACCCTTTGAACCCTAGTCCCGCATATATGCGTCCTTTTCAAACCGTGTACATGTGAACAGTACACTTGTCCTATGCAAACAGTGAAGACCCAGATCAGAGGGCTCCGAAAGGAGCCCTCTGATCAGGGTCTTCACTGTTTATCATAATGCCAAACATTGACAAAAACAACCCTTAAAAGTCAGAAATGGACTAAACTTAAATTGAAACTGGAATTGTCCATTTAAAGTTTCAGGGAGGAAAGGGTTAAAACAGTAGCAGACAAGAAACCTGTGTTCAAACAGTAGGCTGCTGGAAAACAAACGTCCCCTCTGCTCTTTATAGGGTCATAGTAACAGTCTACTAAACGAATGAAGACATTTGTAAGAGGATTTGGTGGATGCGTTGAACGGCGATTCTAAGGCCGAAAATTTTAATAAATTTATCAAAACCAATCAAACCATTTCTTTGAAAGCGTCCAGTTCTGGTTGTGATTGGAAATGCTGACATAGCTGTAAGTTCATGTTGTATGTCAAAACATAGTGCAGGGCTCTAGATAATAGGCAGTTATACTCATTGTTTCCAACATGTTCTCCTTTGTATCTGTAATAAACACTATGCTGTGAATACTCATAAGAACAACCTATTTGAGACAATTCTAATGAGAAGTCATACCATAGCATTTGGTACAGACATAATTTTTTTTTTAAAGTAGCCCCTTATCTACAGCTCTGAGTCCAGGGTTATAAAGCGTTTGACTCGAGTCTGAGATCATTCTCAATCATTTTGAGTCAAGTCCAAGATTGGTCTCAATCATTTTGATTGGTCAGATTTGAGCTTTTGCTCAAATCTGACCAATCAAATGATTGAGAACAATCTCAGACTAAACTCAAATGTTTTATAATATGTGTGCATGCATGGAGTAAACATGTGCTGTTCTCAAGGGTTTGATTGATCAAGTTCAAAATCTCGCCAATCAAATGCTTGAGAAAGATTTCAGACTCAACTCTAACCTATCATAACCTTGTGGCCTGGTGTTAGTGTGTATGGCAATAGGGGAGGGATAACATGCAACAAAACATTGTTAATTCGGATTTTTTTATTCTATAAATTCCCAATATTTCAATTAGGATTTATGCTGTCTTGCAAAAAAGTACATGCTTTATATTGTTGAACTAATATGGCAGACACTGGAAAACATAAACATTAATATTTTAACTCATTCATCCCTAAAAGTTCAAATGGACAATTCCAGTTTCTAACCAAGTGTATGTTTTATAACTAATATAGGACTGCTTTATGCAAAACAGTAGCACCTCTATATTAAGACCACTAAATTGTGCTAAATATTAGTCGCTTAAGACAGGTGAGTGCTTGAAGCAATGTGAAAGAGAAACAGAAAGCTCCTGCAGGAGCTTTCTGTTTCACTTTCACATTGCTTTAAGCTGCCGTCTGTCTTTTAATACAGACAATTAGCCTTCTTTTAGTGGTCGTAATAGAGAGGTTCTACTGTATATTTCAAAATGCAAAGAGTGCAGACCAAGATCAGAGGGCTCCTGCAGATCTGGGTCTGCACTGTTTGCATAGGACAGGTGTACTCTTTGCAGGTACAGTGTTTGTAAATGAGGAGTATAATTGATGCTAGGGCTCAATGAGTTAAGTTAAATGGCAAGCATTCAACATTTCATTTCTGGTATCACCATAGCCATACTATGACAAAGAGGACCTATGAACAATTAATTATAAGGTAGATAGCTGACTTTGACCAGTTTTTGAGGGGTTTTGAGGACCTCATGGAAGATTGGTTTTTACCAAATGAGTCTCTCGTTAAATAAAGTCTTTATTATTATTATTAGTGTTGACACCCAATTAACCCATAAATACTCCTCTTTAAGCCTTTAATTTATTCCTCCATTGAAGAAAACAAGTGCAATTTATAGAGTCATTATTCATAGAATAAGTGTGATTAAAAATGTTCTTTATTTAGCAGATGATAGCTTAAAGCAGGCTGAAAGTAAAGCAGAATGCGTCTAAAGGCACATTCTACTTTACTTTCAACCTGCTTTAAGTGGTCACCTATATGCAAAACTAGAAAAAAGGCTATGGGGTAATAAGTTAAAAAGTCAAAACTGTTAGATAAAGCCTGGTCTACCATGCTCATGTATGTCATTATTAACCTGTGACAATGCTTATAAAGAGTTTGATACGAGTCTGAAATCGATTGGTCAGATTTGATCATTTTGCTCAAATTTGATCTTGAGAACGATCTCAAACTCTTGCTTTTTAAGTATAGGACATGAGGTTTTGTTAATGGATGTATCCATCGAATTGCAATCAAAGAACCTAGATTATTGCAACCAGTGAAGATCCAGAAAGCATGGGTCCAAGGTTATATATAGGACCTAGTCTCTGATTAGGATCTACACTGTTTTCAGCAAGTGGCAATACTTTGAATTGATCATTCTGGTACATTGTGACAATTTAGTTTCTGACCATATGCAACATTTTCTATGCATGGCTGATCTTGGTGTACACTTTTTGTAAAAACCTAACAATGCTTTTTATCAAAACATATCTACGATTTAATTGTTTGTTCAGAGGGCTTCTTTGGTCAATGGCCAAGTCATTTGTAAAACAAGTGCATTTGTTATTTCCATCTCATACAGGAAATCCTCCATTCAAAAGTGACAAAACACAGAGAGAATAATAAGTTATTTTGGCTAACAGGTGAATGAATCAAAGGACTGAAAGGACAGACAATTTATATGTTAAGGGGCCATTCTGTGGAGAGGCATGAAAAACAGAAAAGTCTTCGTTATGTAGAACAAAGGTTAAGCAGAATTCTCCTACAAGTAGCCAATAGAGTCCACACATATAAAGCATATGAGTTGAGTCTGAAGTCGTTTTCAATAATTTGATTGGGCAGATTTGAGCCTAGGCTCAAATCTGACTAATCAAATGCTTGAGAACATACTCAGACTCAACTCAAACGCTTAAATGATAAGCGCTGGGCCAGGTCCCAAGGTTATACATTTTTTAGTCGAGTTTAATATCGTTCCCAAGCAATTGGTTGGTCAGATTTGAGCTTTTGCTAAAACCTGACCAACAAAATGCTTGAGAATGATCTCAGACTCAACCCAAACTCTTTATAACCTTGAACCATGTGTTTAAAACTTGATTTATATTGTGGTTTAATTCTTCACACAAACCATGTACAATGCATTCTTTTGCAAGCCTTGGCAACTTTCCCCAAAATAATATTTTTTGTCAGTTTTTGTTTTTATTTTAGAAAATATGCCCAGAATGTCAAGCAGTTTGAGTTTTAATGACATGCTATGTTACTAAACATCTATCCAAACTCAAGACAACAGGCCATCCTTAAAATCTATTGTTTTAATGATTGACCCTTTTTTCCTTATTAGCACCAAAATACATCTTTACCCCTTCCTTGGCAAAAAGACTTCTGAGAATAGAACTTTCTAACCTTTATTTTCAGAGCAGATTAGGACCTTTGGCTATGGAGGAAAGGGTAACAGTAACAAGCAAGCACCTGTTTTAAACACTCAAAAGAAGCTATAGGGGCAAAGGGTAAAGTCTAAATTATGAGCTTTATACTGTAATTCACACACAAAGCATGCACTTCTTTAAATTAACCCATTACCCCTTAAAAACGCCTTTTTACTCCTCTTACTTATTCCTCCACTGAAGAAAAAAGTTCCAGTTTATACAGCAAAGAATATGTACCAAAAGAAATATTTTCCATATCCTAGAAGATGGTAGCTTAAAGCAGACTGAAAGTAAAGCAGAATATGCCTTAAGGCACATTCTGCTTTACTTTCAACCTGCTTTAAGTGGTCACCTGTTTTCGAAGCAAGAAATAGGCTAAGAGGTAATGGGTTAAATGTACATGGTTTCACAGAATTGGTGCTTAACATAGGGTTAACCCATTACCGCATAGCCTGTTTCTAGATTTGAAGACAGGTTACCACTTAAAGCAGGTTGAAAGTAAAGCAGAATGGGCCTTGAGGCTCATTCTGCTTTACTTTCAGCCTGCTTTAAGCTATAACCTGCTAGAATATGGAAAACATTTTTCCTGTAATAGATTCCTGACTGTTTAAATTGGGACTATTTTTTCTCCAGTTGAGGAATTAATTAAAGGCGTAAAAAGGTGTATTTATGGGGTAATGGGTTAAACAGTAAATAGAATGAGAAGAAAAGGACAGTTTGCTATATGATATGGAACTTTTCATTTAGATATCTTAATTTAATACAGTTCAGAAAGTGTATGCGATGGAGTTGTGTACAATATATCAAAACATAACCTTTGTAAAAAATAGTGTTTCAAGAAGAATTTTCCAAAATTTTAAATCCATTTTAATATATCTAATTTTTTGTCTGCAAGAAATACTTTTCAAGAAACGGCCATAAGTAAAATCCAATTGACAAAATAAATAACCGAAAAATACATACCAGGTTTAAAATAGATATACACAGTTCTTTACTTTAAAAACTAGTCGAAAATACGTAAAGAAAGGTCACATTTGATAAGATACTAGTAAAGGATAAAATACGGTCATTGACAAACGGACTATAAAAATTATATACACTTTCATTGGTACTTGTAACAGGGCCCCAGATATGGGGAGTATTTCAAAAACTAAAATCTTTATTTCTGCATTAAACCCTATGGTGTCACTACTCATTAGAATCGTCTCAAAAGTAGTAACACCATGGGATTTGGTGCTGAAATGAGTGAGAAAATTGTGGTTTTGTTCAGTTTACTCCTGCTTATCTGGAGCCCTCATGTAACTAGAAATTCCACAAAGTGTCCCTCACAAAATTGCACTAATAACAGCACGCACTAGTAAGTGTTCTTTAATTTGTTCCTCGCATGCTCTCGGGTCAAGGTCACAGGGTAAGTAGGTGCAACAGTTGTCATGGCAACAAGATCATGGTCACAAGTCCATGACTGAATCACCTGTTGAGATATGCAAGAAAGGTTCCTTTTATTAATCTGAAAGCATTCCATGCAGGTGAAGGCAGAATTGTAAGGTCAGCGACATTCCTATTAAGGTCGATGACCTCTAATGAGATCAGGCCAATATATCGGTACTGTACGGACAGCGATCCATCATTCTCATTAACTGTTGTTCCGTTCCAAACCATACTACAACATTGTTCTGAACTGGCAGATAGTTGACGTGAATGGCAGATTGCTGTACGAGGACTGCCGACACAAGTCCGATTTCAATAGGAGTCGTCAACCTTAACCCTTATCCTGCGGTGATGTCGTCTGCTTGGAAATTGTCGTCTGCAAAGTTTGTTACATTTAGATTTATACATGTTTTTAGTAAATAAACCTAAAGACGAGTGTCAAACAGTTTGGATCCAGATCAGACGCCGCGTTACGTGGCGTCTGATCTGGATCTAAACTGTTTGCAAAAATCAATAAAGTCGCGACCAGCAGGCAAAGGGTTAATTTATAGTATAACTCTGTTAGTATCAGCACTCAAAAGAACACTTGACTGTCAGTGGTAACCCTAACTGTGTCGAAATGAGTATATGTATATACATCCTTTACAAACAGTGTAAATGCAGATCAGATCAGAGGGTTCCTAAAGAAGGTCTCTGATCAGGGTCTGCGCTGTTACCTTTTTTTTTTTGGCAAAACTCTCCTGAGTCAATTTAATTGTTCATTTTTCAGAAATCTTAATTGCAACTTTAAAGACAGGTAGCAACTTAACACAGAATAAAGGTAATGCAGGTTGAAAGTAGAGCAGATAGCCCAACTAAGGGCATTCTAGTCTACCTTAAATATTGCTCTAACCCATAACCTGTTTCTTGTTTTGAAAAAAGTTGTCCACTTACAGCATGTTGAAAGTATACTTTCAACCTGCTTTAAGCTACCATCTTGAATGATACAGAAAATGCCTTCAGTATTACTTTTTTTATGTTCAGGACTTGTCATATGAAGGGACTACACTTTCTTTCATATAGAAATAATTAGAGGCCGAAAAAGGCATATTTATGGAGTAAATGGTTAAAAACCCTACTCGCAATAGCTACCACTGAAATCTATGCCTTTTTGAGTGTTCATAGTAGTGGAGTTTCACTGTGCAAAACATGACAGAAAGTGACATAATATTTTATTTGATGCTATTAATACATTAGGTTATCATGCAAATGGCCTAGAGTGGAGACAAGAAACAACTTTAATTCACATTAATTTTGTCAACAAAATGCCTTAAAATTTCCAAGTCATGCAGTTCGTTAACACAGAATGCTCAAACGTTTGAAACTAGGTCGTTGCAGTAAACAACGGTGAAAACCCAGTATGCTTAACCCTTAGCCTGCCACTCACAACTATAGCTCCATATGCAAACAGCTTGGATCCGGATGAGACGCCGAGTAACTCGGCGTCTCATCCGGATCAAATCTGTTTGACACTCGGACAACATTTTCAGCAAATTTGAGCACCTTTGAAACTTGAAGCAGATGAGAAATATAGCAGACGACAATTTATTTGGCGGGCTAAGGGTTAACCCCTTTACGTGCTGATAGTTTTCATAAGGACTATTCCACTAATTGAAAATAATTATCAGTTCATATTGACTTTAACCCTTTACCCCATAGCTTGTTTCTAATAGTGAAGATAGTTGATGAGTTAAAGCAGGTTGAAAGTAAAGCAGAATGCGCTTAAGGCACATTCTGCTTTTACTTTCAGCCTGCTTTAAGCTACCATCTCATGATCTGCTAGGATTAATAAAATATTTCGTATAATACATGTTCAGGACTTTACAAATCGGAAATATTTTCTTCAGCGGAGGAATAAATCAAATTGGCTAAAAGTCGCTTCTATGGGGAAAGGGGTTAACCCTTAGCCTGCCACTCACGACTATAGCTCCATATGCAAACAGCTTGGATCCGGATGAGACGCCGATTAACTCGGCGTCTCATCCGGATCCAAGCTGTTTGACACTCGGACAACATTTTCAGCAATTTTGAGCATCTTTGAAGCACTTTGAAACTTGAAGCAGACAACAATTTATTTGGCGGGCTAAGGGTTAAAGGGATGGTTTTAGATACTATTTCAGAAAATTTATGTAAAACAAACAGTGCAGACCCTGGTCAGAATTAAGCCTAATTATTCACAGAAGTTGAGAACTGACATGCATCCTTGTACATGGGTGGCTTTACTTTCAATCTGCTTTTATCTCGAGGTTTTTACCTGTTCAACGCCTTATTGTCATATGCTTCAATATTGTTGTCTGCAATATCATTTCAAAATTAGATTTAAAGCAGTATATCTTGCGTAATTTCAAAACAAGTAGCAAACAGTTTTGATCCTGATCATACCCCCCATTACACTGTGTCTGATCAAGGTCAAAATTGTTTGCAAATGCGCTTTATGACGACATTGAGAATGAAAAGGTTAAGTAGTCACATGTTTTCAAAACAAGAAACAGAGTACGAGTTTGCTCAGTGTCAGTACAATGTTTGTTATTGAAGGATACACTCTTCAACTGTCAACATGAAATGTTTTTGTTTTTAATTTTTGTTTGAAAGAGTCCATTTGAAAACTATCATTGTTAGGGTTAAGAAACTCTGATTTAACAACAGCTTGCTTCTCAATACAGAACAATAGAGGATTAATTCATTATACAGGGCTCCAGAATAAGGGGGAGTTTTCTGAACAAATTCAACATTTTTTCTCTCATTTCAGAACCAAACCTTATGGTGTTACTACTCATTAGAATCGTCTCGAAGAGACGATTCTAATGAGTAGTGACACCATAGGGTTTAATGCAGAAATAAAGATTTTAGTTTTTTAAATACTCCCCTTATCTGGAGCCCTGATTATAGCTGCATCTTATATGGTAAAATTTAGTAGAGTTTCAAGTTTTTCCCTGTACTGTACATAATTGAAAGAATCCTCAGCATACAACCTCCAATATAATATTACTCGC
Organism: Gari tellinella; assembly: GCA_922989275.2. Lineage (NCBI taxonomy): Eukaryota > Metazoa > Mollusca > Bivalvia > Cardiida > Psammobiidae > Gari > Gari tellinella. The sequence continues at coordinate 25,060,020 of OV277870.1, forward strand.
ATATATTTATTAACGGACTACATCAAACACAACCAAGTATGGCATAATCCATTGCATACCACACAATATATAAATACAAGATGACAAACAACAATATATAGTGGTTCAGGGGCCCGTTTCATAACACTTCATACGACAAAAATGGTCGTTAGTCAAAACTTTAAAATACACCTATTATCTGATTTCTCTATCTAATCCTTATTTGTGACATCTCTTTGGAATCGTCTTGAAAAGACGATTCCAAAGAGATGTCACAAGATAGGATTAGATGGAGAATTAAATTATTATTGAGACTTTTATAATCTGACTTACAACATTTGTCGTACGAGGTTTTATGATTGTTCTCAAGCATCTGATTTGACATATTTGAGCATTATGCTTAAATTTGACCAATCAAATGTTCGAGAACGACCTCAGACTCAGCTCAATCTTTTTATAACCTTGAACCCTGGGCATTACAACTTTTAATTACAGACAATGGTAATCACTTCTCATGATTTTAAAACTGATACATGCTGTTTTTCTTCTCTGCAGGAATGCACTCTTATACCCCTTTTATGCAAAAAACTGATTTTATAAAAGGTACAAAACTATATGTATAAAAATTTGAATATTATCATTGCTCAGTATTAACCCTTTCCCCCATAGAAGCGCCTTTTAGCGCATTAAGTTTATTCCTTCACTGAAGAAAAAAGTTCCAATTTATACAGTCATAAATATGTATCATACAAAATATTTTCTATATTCAAGCAGATGATAGCTTAAAGCAGGCTGAAAGTAAAGCAGAATGCGCTTAAGGCGCATTCTGCTTTACTTTCAACCTGCTTTAAGTGGACACCTATATTCAATACTAGAGACATGCTATGTGGGAAAGGGTTAAGGAAGCTTTGTCAAGACTAAAATCCTTGATTCTATCAAACTCAATGCTGTGACAACCCACTAGAATCCTTTTCTAATAAGCTGTGACAACTAAGGGTTTGGAAAGGTAGAAAAATGTTTTGAAGTTTTAACCCTTTAATCCATAGTTTGTTTCTAGTTTTGGACAAGTGACCACTTAAAGTAAGTTGAAAGTAAAGCAGAATGGCACATTCTGCTTTACTTTCAGCTTGCTTTAAGATACCATCTGGTAGGAAATAGGAAATATTTCTTATTTTACATATTTCTTACAGTACAAAATGGAACTATATTCCAATGTAATTCGTTAAAAAGTGTATCTATGGAGTAAAGGGTCAAGTTTACTCCCATGCATCTCGGGCCCTCCTAATCTCTCAAATCCATTATTTTGATCACTTTATACAGATTGCTAACATAATAAGATGTGAACATACTTTACTTGGAAATGATCATTAATGTACTTTGATATTACCATTTTGCTTGCATGTTTAGCCTGACCATTCAAACCTTTTATTCAGAAACAATTTAACATGAGGAAACACAAAGATCCCTATATAGACAGACGTTTGCTTAACCCATTACTCCATAGATACAACTTTTAATTTATTCCTCCTTTGAAGGAAATTATAATAAACTTCATACAGTCATGAAAATGTACTTTAAGAAATATTTTCTATATCCTAGAAATTGGTAGCTTTAAGCAGGCTGAAAGTAGAGCAAAAGTCACATGTCTTCAAAACTAGAAACAGGCTATGGAATAAAGGGTTAGAACTGGCTTGAATGAACGGAAACTAGTTTGACACATAAAACACAGGGAGGGATTTTCTCAGAATCAAAACTGCTTGGTAATAGACTAATAGTGCTGTCGTCCTATTTCTAAAGTCATACCAATTAAATAAAGAAATACCTCTCTATTACGACCTACATTTTGTGTTAATTATTTGCAATTTACAACAGGTAGCTGTATAAAACAAGGTGACAGTAAAACAGAAAGCTCCTATAGGAGCTTTCTGTTTAACAGTCAGCTTGCTTTAAGCTGTCACCTGACTATTACACCATCAATTGGTTTTCATTTTAGTGGTCGCCAAAGAGAGGTTTAACCGTAAACTGGTCTAAATTTAGCAACATAAATTTGGTAAACAGATGGAAGTATTACGTCAGTCCAACGTCTCTGAAAAGCAGGAACACTGGCCCACCTAGCACCATAGAAATATTCATGTAATCTGGTTATGAAACAAAAAACAATTTTGATTCTATGAACTCAAACTTTCAAGTAAAATATAACGCAACCTGAAATATACAGACAACCCTGGGTCAATCCATTTATGTAAACAACTCTCTGTGTGTGCTTGAAAATAGTGTAGATCCTGAAGAGACGCCACATACATTTCATTAGGGTCTACACTGCTTGCCAATTAATGTCCTCTTTAGAAGACACCAGGGGTCCGCCTTTACTTAACATCGTACGCCAAAAATGGACAAAAGTCAGATTCTAAAATTCTCAATTATTATTAATTTCTTCATCTAATCATGTCTTATGACATCTCTTTAGATTCCAAAAAAATGACAGAAAACAGGATTAGATGGAGAAATCAGGAATTCCATGTATTTTAAAGTTTTGACTTGTGACCGTTTTTGAAGTACAATGTTTCCTAAGACAGGCCAATGGCTTAAATAGTTCAAAAGATGCATGCTTAAAGTATATTGCAGAACAAAATTTATGCACAAACTTTCAGCTATACTAACGTTCTCCATTAAACAGGCACCTGCATTAATTACATCTCCCAATCTCCCCCACACAGGTTTGACTGTATATTTCTTTTCTGTTCTCTTCTTAAGAGATTCCTTTCTCATAAATTTCATGGCCCAGACATGCTTTATACAAGAACATGCTTTAAAGTATAAACAATTCTGACAACACAACTCAAGCCCTACTGCCACGTAAAAAATTTGCTGTTTCTCTTTGTTTTGTATACCTTGCCTATATATAGAGTATTCAGTATGTATCTGCTAGCAATACAGCTGGAATCACTTCAAAATTTAATGTGACGCTTTTTACAATTTGATCAAGATTCGTCATGTTATAAGTACCACCTTTCTTGAGCAACATAAGGCACAATGGGTGCTTTAACCCTCTATTTAAATGCATCTGGGAGGGGAGAAGGTGCGATGCAAAGTCCGAAAGTGTTTAAGATTTCAGTGCAGGCTACAACAGCTAAACCGTATGACCTTTGTAACCAAATGAGACACCAGCTAACGCTACATCTCATATGGATCTTAAAACCTTTGACACTCTGACCCATCAAAAATTTACTGTGCATAAATTTTAGAGATAAAAAAAATTGATGAATTCAGCATTTTGGGGTTATTTTTAGGTAGATATTTAGAGGGGTTTTTATTAAATGGGGCGTGTTTAACTCTATCCTCTAAATTGAAAATAGGTAGGTTACAACTTAAAGTAGGTTGAAAGAAAAGCATAATGCACCTTAAGGTGCATTCTGCTTTACTTTCTACATGCTTAAGCTACAATCTAATCGAATATAGGAAATACTTTTGTTGCAAATTCATTACTGTATTAAAAGAAACTATTTTCTTCAGTGGAGGAATTAATTAAATGCGTAAAAATGCATATCTATGAAGTAATGGGTTAAATGGGCGTACGGGTATACAGCATTTTGATAGTTGCTGTAGAGAGGTGTTACTGTAACTGATATTCTAGCAGGACTACACGTGTAATTGGTCTGATTTTTTGCTCCTCAACGTCTTCACTCTTGTTTCACTAACACAGTTTACACAACAAGCAATGAAGATGCTATTTTTAGTAACAACAGTTTCCATGCAAGTATTCAACAAACACATTCCAACCAATGAAAACATCTTTCAACTTTTGTATAGTACATCTTCACAAAATGTGAAAGACTTGCTTAAGTTCAATCTAGAGTGCTTTTTCTTAATTTTTTTCTTACAATAAAGAGATTGTCTATACTACGACGCACTTTCAAAAGGGCACTTTTCATTGGTTAAAGGAAACTGTCACAAGGTTTCTCATTGGCTGTAAAGGGGCCACAATACAGATCACATCACATCCACAAAGAACTCACATGGATTCCCCATGGCCATTCTAAAGCTCTGTCTACTTCCGCTAACATCTGTTGGAACCCCTAATGTCCCCTTTGGGCCACCATCGTCAAGGCGGGAGCTCGCTACCGTATCTGTATCACTACCCCCACTGCCCGCTGGACTAGACGACTTCTTTTTATCTTTTTCTTTCCGACTGCTTCCAGAGGCACTGCTTCCTGTAAACAAAGAGATAAAGTATAAATATTGGGATTTCATGACATTACGGGCATTTGTTCAGCAACAAAATAGGCCTCATGCTCATAAAGGCTTTGAGTTGAGGCCGGGATTGTTCCTAACCCATTACCCCATAGAATGTTTCTAGTTTTAAAGACAGGTGACCACTTCAAGCAGGTTGAAAGTAAAGCTGAATGCCCCTTATGGGGCATTCAGCTTTACTTCCAGCCTGCTTTAAGCTACAATCAGCTAGGATTTAGAAAATATTTGTTATGATACATATCCATGACTGTATAAAGTGGAACTGTTTTCTTCAATGGAGGAACAGATGGGAAATTGAGAGTATGCTTTTGATTGGGCAGATTTAGGCGTTCTGCTCAAATCTGATCAATCAAAAGCTTGAGTCTCACAATCTCGGACTCATCTCAAACTCTTTATGAGCAAAGACCCGAAGCACTGAGTGAAAGGCACAATGAACAAAATACAGGGCAAACAGTGCACACCACTCTGTTTATTAAACAAGAGGACATTGAAGGCCCTGATATCGATCACCAGAGGATATTGAACTTGTGTTTCAAAAACATCAAAGAACTTAAAGTGCAATATCCTTAGGTGAGCTATGTCAGGGCCTACAAAATGGGGTGAACCATCAGCTTAGGATTGGACTTGTTATGATTTTATGTCGCTTTTAACAGTATTAACCCTTTACCCAATAGAAGCGCCTTTTAGCGCGTTTAATTTATTCATCCGCTGAAGAAAATAGTTGCAATTTAATCAGTTATGAAGATATATTATAGGAAATAATTTCTATATTCTAGCACATGATAGCTTAAAGCAGGCTGAAAGTAAAGCAGAATGTGCCTTAAGGCACATTCTGCTTTTCTTTCAACCTGCTTTAAGAAGTCACATATCTTCAATACTAGAAATAGGCTATCAGGTAAAGGGTTAAGTCATATCGTGACCTATGTCAAATTACAGGTGGTGGAAGCCCATTATGCACTGTTTCAGGCAAAAATCAGCAACTGGGTAGAACCATCGACATTTCTATTAGCTTAGTAGTAGATGTGCCAGTGGAACTTTGAAGCAAACAATATGATGAACATTTCAGTGAAACTTACAAGTATTTTGAATTTGAATAATTGCGTTAGATGTTGTTTGAATGCTTTTCTATTCAGCTCTGACGGCAATCTCGTCCAATTGAGCCATACAGATGTTTCTGTTTTAACCCTTAGCCTGCCACTCACGACTATACCTCCATATGCAAACAGCTTGGATCTGGATGAGACGCCGAGTAACTCGGCGTCTCATCCAGATCCAAGCTGTTTGACACTCGGACAACATTTTCAGCAATTTTGAGCAACTTTGAAGCACTTTGAAACTTGAAGCAGACGAGAAATATAGCAGACGACAATTTATTTAGCATTTTCAAATATGTTGTGATTATTTTTAAAATAGCATGTCAGACAGCATGCTGCCAACAAATGCTTATAAAATGATAATATTCAATTTATTTACATGTTTAAAAACCATGATAATGTAGAACCTTAATAAGGTCCATCTTGTTTGCCACAATTATTTATTGACAAATTAAGCATTATCAATATTACATATCCCTTTAACTGCATTAATGATTATGAGCTATTTAGTTTAAACAGTATTTTTTTATTTCATAAAGTTAATTGGAGATTCTAATTGAGAAGATCCAGTTATGAATTGTAGAACTAGATATACACATGAGTACATGTATAGTCAAGAGTTGCATACATTACAGAGAGGTATGTTTTATTATATTCAAAGGCTAGCAGCAAAATTATCAAATGGGCATAAAGATCCAATACACATACAGACAGAAATAAAGAGTCGTGTTTGTGGAAAAATATTCCCCCTGATGTGACCATGACCTCTAAATCAAACTTGGCCTTTGACAGACACAACCCAACTTGCACTTAGCTCAAAAACTTTTGGAGCAGAATACATTTGCCAAATATGAAGTCTTTATCACATGTAGTTCCAAAGTTATGGCAAAGGTAAAATTCTGCCTATTTTACCTCTAAATGACCTTGACCTTCGCCGAACATGACCCAAATTGTAGTGAGCCAACAGCTTCTTGAGTTGAGTTCACATGCCAAATATGAAGTCTCTATCACATGTACATGTAGTTCTAAAGTTATGGTCAAGATTAAAGTTGTGAACAGACGGACAGGGAAAAAACAAACCAATAAGCAAGTCCTGCGAGTGCATATTATACAGGAAAGATTTTGAAAATTACTGCAGACAACAAAATTTAATTGCATGTCATACTTGGCTAGCATACTAAAGTTTGAGCTTCCTGAATATATAATGAAGAGAGTCATAGTCAAATAGATGAAGGACCATTCAAAAAGAAATAGCAGACAGGGTTCCAGATAAGAGGGAGTAAAGTGAACTTTTTCTCACTTATTTCAGCACCAAATCCTATGGTGCGACTACAAATTAGGATCGACTCTTTGAGATGATTCTAATGAGTAGTAACACCATAGAGTTTAAGGCAAAAATAAAGATTTTAGTTTTTCAAAATACTCCCCTTCTCTGGAGTTCTGGTAGTAGCTAAATTAGTCCTTCTCCTGCCATCAATGTATATCCATGTGTTTTTGAAAACAGTATAGAACTAGATCAGACGGACAGTGCCATAACATAATATGTCCTGTCTGAAGACAGGCGTATAAAAAGTCTATTAGGTAATGGTGTAAGTAGCAAATGATCTAAAGTATTTCTGTAATGAACTCTCTCTCTGAATATAGATATAAAGCTATCATACTTTAAACTACTGGCAACCTAAAATGAACTTAGCAGAGCTCTGAGTAAAATGAAAATTTCCATAGCTGAAATACTTAGGTTTATGTTAGGCAAACAATCCTGAAAGAAGTAATTTTAGTACATGTACCTCTTATCTGTACCCTTGAATGAAATCACAATAAATACATGACCATTTGAATCCAATAGTCACAAATATAATTACGCATCCTTTGCAAACAGTGTACCTGTTTGCCGAATGCAAGATTTCGGACAATGACAACAATACAGGCTCTTCCAAATACAGACAAGCTTAAAATGGGCTAACTAAATAGGAAACTTGAAAGCACAGGTAAAGTAAAGCAAGGTTTTGCAGCCTGGCAAGCAATATTTTCATACAGCAAAAAACAATTAAACAGGCAAGCCCTACCTCAGATCACAATATGCTTTGTCCTTACTCACACAAACGTATCTACATGACTGTACGGTTCCGTTATTTCAGAATTTACCAGAGGATAACTGTAGGGTTCCGTTATTTCAGAATTTACCAGTGGATAACTGTAGGGTTCCGTTATTTCAGAATTTACCAGTGGATAACTGTAGCGTTCGGTTATTTCAGAATTAACCAGTGGATAACTAACACCTATGGGAAAAGAGTGTTACTTCTTGTCTTAAACCATTCTCTTCGACATTTTACAGATGAAAACAAGGTATAATTGATCCATAACACAAAGATTTGACAAATATTTTCCATAAGCAACCACAGTCAACTTTGCAAACCGTTTGGATTCTGATCAGACACCGCATAATGCTGCTTTTCATCAGGGTCCAAATTGTTTTACTATTATTTAGATATTTCTTCAATCATTTTGCCTTAATTTTAGCTTTAAAAAAAAATTGGAAGACCAAACAATCAGAGCTCTAGATAAAGTCGGTACCATGAAAATCCTAAACATTGAGACACCTGTGTTACTGCTGAAATCATCATAAAATTGAAACAAATTGCTTTTATCATGCATTAATCCATTAACGCATATAAGTAATAAACAATTATCAATGCTTATCTCAATACAAGATAGTGGATTAAAGTGTTTCAAAATGAGTCAGCATGAGAATATTGCGCAATGTGTCAATATGAGTCAGTATGGCTTAATGGGTTAATTTGTCCAAAAAGCACAAACTGGATGACAAACAGTGTAGACTCCTAAGGGAGCAGTCTGATCAGGGTCTACACTGTTTGAGCTGGCCTGTCTGTGCCAATAACTAGTTTACTTTATATCAGGAGCCCTGATATTGCCTGGTATTATACTGTAATATACTAAATAAGATAATCAAAGGGCCCTTTGATCCAAACTGTTGGCAATCACATTCCACCAGTTCTGTCATAATTAGTTATATTTTATTTCAATTACCAAAATGATAACTATTAGGTGGAACACAACTACAGACAAGTCTTAATGACTAAAAATCGCCAAAGTTGAATTAGTCCGTTATCATAAAGTTGATTTTCGATAACTCCAACTTGTTTAACCCATTATCCCACAGCTTGTTTCTAATTTTAACCCTTTCCCTCATAGAAGTGACTTTTAGCGTATTTAATTTATTCCTCCGCTGAAGAAAATAGTTCCAGTTTATACCCTCATTAACAATTACTATTACAAATATTTTTATAACCTAGTTTGAACCCATAGCGGTAAGGAGCTTAGTGATAGTAAGTCACAGTGACTTCACCACTAGGCCACTGAGACTCTTGTATAAATTGGGACTATTTTCTTCATCTGAGCAATCAAAAGGCATGTTTATGGAGTAATGGGTTAGGTGTGTTTGAGTTATTGAGATTCATCTGTTAACTGAACTATTAACTATACGAGAGAATAAGTATGAATATGAGGGCTTAAATTTACTTTACTGTCATTTCAGACTACAGCGCTTCCTCTCTACAACGACACCGAATGGGGGACAAAAGTTGTGTGTGCCTTGTTCGGAGGGAGTCGTTATACAGGGATGGAAATCGGCTTACATTTGCAAACAGCTTAAATCCAGATCAGACGCTGCCTTACGTGACATCTGAACTGGATTCAAGCGGTTTGTCACTCGTCATTATGTTTTTTCTTTCAAAATGTCCATTATGTTATTTTGAGAAAAGAAAACAGATGACAATATTAAGCAGACAACATTGCAGCCATGAAAATGTTGGACATAATTACACAAGTCTTGTTTTGGGGAACAGCTGCTAGCGCCGTTGCAAGGAGTGAGTCCTTATTGGGAGGGCTGTTGTAGGGAGGAAGCACTGTACAAATAAGATCAGGGCTCCAGATAAGTAGAGTTTTTCAAAAACTAAAATCTTTATTTCTGCATTAAACCCTATGGTGTCACTACTCATTAGAATCGTCTCGAAGAGACGATTCTAATGAGTAGTAACACCATAGAATTTGGTGTTGACAGAGTGAGAAAATGTTGGATTTGTTTCGAAAACTCGCTCTTATCGGGAGCCCTGTAAGGTAACTATAAATCTAGCTTGATAGAATGAAAAGCAAAGGTTAATTTACAAACCGGAGCAACTCGAGGAGTCTTGGTGGTCTCTCAGCATATGCGGGGGTAAACTGCTGGGGTGGACCCCGTATGGAGCATAGGGGCTGGGTCCTGTGAAATTAGGCAGACCGTGTACAACGTTATTTACAGGAGGCTGGAGGTAATAGGGTGGGTTAGTGTTTGTCGACTGACTTTGGGTCTTCTCGAGTTGTTGTTGTTGCTGTGACTGCGGGGTTGCCTTAGACTGGTTCTGGTTTTTGTTAAAGTCTTGCTTCTCTTTATTCTCCCACAGTCGACTTAATTTGTTATAAGTGCTAACAATACATGCACAGTCATTTTTTGATGCTAAAAACAAAACCAAGGAAAAAACAATATACACATAATCTGGACAACGGAAAAGCAATACATATGAGCCACATCGTGGACAACACTGCAAACAGAGTAGACCTACAACAGGAACCATGTTGATAATGCAGCAGGACTCCAGATAAGAAGTATAAACTGAAAAAATCCATCATTTTCTCATTCACTTCAGCACTAAATTCTATGGTGTTACTACTCATTAGAATCGTCTCGAAGATTTAATGCAGGATAAAGATTTTTTGAAATACTCCCCTTATCTGGAGCTCTGAGGACTCCAGATAAGAAGGAGTAAACTGAAGAAATCCAGCATTTTCTCATTCACTTCAGCACTAAATGCTATGGTGATACTACTCGATACTGTTTGCATAACTATGTTAGTGTTATATAGCCTAGCAACAAAAGGGTTAAAAGGTACGATTCCTAGAATCGCGCTTGAAAATTTGGAAATCTTATGATTTTTATGAGCAACTTAACATGGTAGTCCTGTTACTAAGCTTTGGAAATCCTTCACTGATCTGGAGCCCTGTACGTAACATGGAGCCTGGTGGCTTTCAATATCAGTTTTTGAGCAGAGCTGACCCAAATGCGACTCTAAAAGTTTTATAGCCATGTCTAAATGCCTTTCTTCCAGCGATGGGACTCATTTGTAACTGAAAAACAACAGCATGCAACTCTAACCCATATCTGTGACAGTTATAAATACAATCTGACTGCAAGGCCCTGACTAGTAAAGCTTCCTACGCTGAAAACCAGCATATGTACACATTGCAAACGTTTAACAATGTAGATCCAGATCAGAGGTCTGCATTGTTTGTTTTCCTGAATTTGATTTTCTAAAATCCGCACAAATCTCTTTATGGATTGATCCATTTTTTCAAAAGTGAAATAGTCCATATTATGATAATGTCAGCATAAGAAGGTGACAAAGTATTTAATTGATGATAGCATCGCATATGGCATAAATACTTCTTCATATGGCAGGTATTTCCTTTTACTACATAAAGAGGAACATTAATTTTTCCATCGTGATGTTTGTACTTGAGCACAAGCATACCACGTACAGTCAAACTTCGATATCTCGACCTCGCTTAACTCGAACTATCAGATAGTTCGACACATGAACTGCATTCTTTCATGCTCAGTTTAGTTGAACAAACCCATTTTTCAAAGTTAAAATGTGGCTTAGCCACGTTTTAACTTTGAAATATGGGTATGTTCGACTTAAACGAGTACGAGATATCTAAGTTAGACTGAACTAGCAAAACATACATTCATACAAACTTCTCTGGACAATTTTAAATGTTTGAAATAATGTGGTCTGACTGGTAAACAACATTCCGCTGCCATTTTGAGAAACTGCTCGGATAGACTCTTCTAAAGTTTATATACTGTTTAATGCAGAACAAAAGTTATACAGGAAGCTCCCAAAGGAGCTTTCTGCATAACTTGTGTCCTGCATTTAAAGCTAGTCAATTGTCTCAAGTGAGATTCTTCTTTATTTAATGGGTCCTTAAATAGTGGTTTGACTGTAGACTTTTTAAAAGGTAATCTGGTATGGTGGAAAATTTATAAGGCAATATATGTTTTGTGTAGGCCTGTCATTTTGTCATTTAAGTGTTATGAAGCTGAGTAAGCAACTTAGAATCTGATGACAACAAATGAATAAACAGTCATAAGATAACAGCCAGCTGGGTTTTGTCCAGTTCTTAAAACATTAACTTTTTCATATTTATGTCTTATGAAGCCTTAAACCATAGCCTGTTTCTATATTTACAGAGTCAGGTGACCACTTCAAGCAGGTTGTAGACTTTACAGAAGAATATAACTTAAAATACATTCTACTTAACCTTTAGCTCCCTATCTAGGCCTGTTTCAAAATTAGACAATCTTACAGCAATTAATGTCTAAACTCTGTTCTCCTCAAACAAACAAAAGGCTTTGCAGTCAAACAGTAATGTTCCAACAGTCCTAAATATCACAAACTTGGGTTAGCAAGGCCTGTACCAGGGCTCCAGATAAGAGAGAGTAACTTGAACAAATCCAACGTTTTCTCGCTAATTTCAGTACCAAATCCTATGGTGTCACTACTCATTACAATCGTCTCGAAGAGACAATTCTAATGAGTAGTGACACCATAATTTTATGGTTTAAGGCACAAATAAAGATTTTAGGTTTTGAAATACTCCCCTTATCGGGCGCTCTGCATGGTGTACCACTATTCTGGCCAATCAAGTCTTAAGTCTTACAATAAACAAGCTATTAAGTCTTTGAGTTATTGCCCTTTTATTTCTGCAAATTGTTACTGGAGGATTTAGTGATATTTTGATAGCTTTTGTCCAAATTTTAGTCATATAAAATTTGAGAACAAGACAGTGTGTCTGACCGAACTTAACTCTTTCAACACTAAGTAACTACATGTATTGCAGGTTATTAGGTTCCTTTTTGAAACTTTTTTGTTACCAAAACATGAACCAGTCTACTTAGAATTCTGGATAGTTTAATAAATACTACTCTAAATTAGCAAACAGTGTCTACCCTGATCAAAGGGCTCTTATAGGGGCCCTCTGATCTGATTCTATGCTGTTTGCAAATGTAATGAGTGAATTTTAAACAGGTCAATGGTGTTATGAGAGTGAAATTAGATACTTGGTTCTAAGGCATTCACTTTAAGATGTCATAAGACTTTAGACACATTTGCTACCAGAACAGTGGTCTTGCCCAAATTCACATAACAAAAATAGCTCAAATTACAATACATGCATGTACTGTATTATTTCAACACCTAGGTCAACAACTCAATCAGCACTATAGGTCAATGTTTTCCAGTCTTATTGATTCAGGGTGTTGTTTTTCTATGTATTCCTAACTAAACTTCCTAAATGTATGCATCTTTATCTGAATGTTCAATTAACAATTAACATAAAAATCTTAAAACTTGGGCCACCCTGTATAGCTGCTGTTATTATCATAAAATGTAAACTTATTGCTTTTGTCACACAGTAATTTGTCCAAAAGGTGCAAACTGAATGGCAAACAGTGTAGACCCTAATCCATTAGGAGCAGTATGATTAGGGTCTACACTATTTGCTCAAGCCTGTCTTGTGCAAATACTTAGGATCATTGTCATAATTTGATATTGAACATAATTGGATCAGGGTTCATGATTGTAAAGCATTAGAGTTGACCGCAGGTGTTAAGAAATATTACAGTACATCAAACTTAACAGCAAACTGAACAGGTAAATTCACTGCAAAAAAACATCATTATAATAACTATCATAATTAAGCGCAACACAAAATACAAGGGTATCCGCTAAGCAGTTTTTTCTGTCTGGTGAAATTTTGAACTCCATGGGACATAACTAATAAATAAATGATATCCTATATGCAAGCAGATGGTAGCTTAAAGCAGGTTGAAAGTAAAGCAGAATGTTCCTTAAGGAGCATTCTGCTTTACTTTCAACCTGCTTTAAGTAGTAACCTGTTTCTAAAACAAGACACATTTTTCTCAAGGTACAATTATTCTGTATAAAGTGTAACTATTTTCATCAGTGGAGGAATATATTAATAGGCATGAAAAGGCAATTTATGGGGTAATGGGTTATGGGGATGGTTGACACCAAAGGACAAATTGGGACTGTGATGGAAGGAGGTCAGAAATACAAACTCATCAGAAAGAACTGCTTTGCGAACTGGCCAGTACTCCAGATAAGCGTGGGTAAACTGAACGTTGCCTACATGTTCTACTTAAAATATGTCTCAGTCCAATCCTATGCCGTTAACACTCATCAGAAAAAACTCTTAACCCATTACGGTTACCCAATAAATACGCCTTTTTATGTTTTTTTTATTTATTCTTCCACTGAAGACAATAGTTCAAATTTATTCAACCAAGAATATGTACCAGAAGAAACATATTCTATATCATAGCAGATGGTAGCTTAAAGCAGGCTGAAAGTAAAGCAGAATGTGCCTCAAGGCACATTCTGCTTTACTTTTAACCTGCTTTAAGTAGTCACATGTCTTCAAAACTAGAAACAGGCTATAGGGTAAAGGGTTGAAGATGATTCTTATGAGTATATATGTATATCTACTGTAATTATCGTAAAATATAAACAAATTGTGTTTATCACACGGTATTTTGTCCAAAAGGTTCAAAATGAATGGCAAACAGTGAAGACATTGGTCAGACTGCTCCTCAGGGTCTATACTGTTTGCTCAGCATTGTCTGTCCAAAAACCTTGGGTCAAAAGGTACTCAAAACATTAGGTTTGTAGGTGACGTTAGAAAGTTAGTATTTGAAATTCACGCTTTATCTGGAGCATTATGACATAAATGAAAATATGGCGCCAATGGTCTGTCGTAATAAACATAATACAGCGTACATCCAGGTCACAGATAAATTAAAACCTGAGACCAGCGCTCCAGATAAGAGGGAGTAAATGGAACTAATTTAACATTTTCTCACTTATTTCAGCATCAAATCCAATGGTGTTACTACTCATTAGAATTGTCTCAAAGAGACGATTCTAATGAGTAGTGACACCATAGGGTTTAATTCAAAAATAAAGATTTTAATTTTTGAAATACCCCCCTTATCTGGAGCCCTGACCCGGAGACACAGGTAAGCACAGTCCAATTTGTTATGCAAGATAAAACCAAACTTTATGCATGAAATGACAGAAAAGCCACATCACAATTACATGCAAACGTTGTGACAAAGATATATGTGTCATAAGGAAACAAGGCTCTTTTAACATGGTAAACAGTGCAGTCCCAGGTCAGCACAGGGCAGATAAGGAGAATATTAAAATTTTGAAAATCGAAAATCTTTTTTTCTGCATTAAACCCTATGATGTCACTACTCATTAGAATCGTCTCTTTGAGACGATTCTAATGAGTAGCAACACCATAGGATTGGTGCTGAAATGAGTGAGAAAAGGTTGGATTTGTTCAGTTTACTCCCTTTTATCCGGAGCTCTGTCAGCATATACTTTGTTACATTATAATAGTATGAATTTTTCATATCCATTAACAATTAGATGAAATATCCTATTTCTGCAATTTAATAGATGCCATTTTTCGGATACATGACTTGATTTTGGTCTATACCTTTTGCAAAATGAGAAAAGCCCCTTTCCTTATGACACAGATATTTTTTCTCAACATCTACATCAATGTATGACCTTACAAATGTATTGTCAGCTTTGCTTTAAGGTAGTGTATTCCTTATAAGATCTGTCAATATCAGTACTCTCTGTACAGCAATCAGCCAATCTTATCAACTGATGTTCCTCTGGCTCAAGATAAACAGGAGTAAACTGAATAAATCCAACCTTTTCTTCCTCATTTCAGCACCAAATCCTATGGTTTTACTACTCATTAGAATCGTCTCAAAGAGACGATTCTATTGAGTAGTGACACCATAGGGTTTAACGCAGAAATGAATATTTTAGTTTTTGAAATAACTCTCCTCGATTCTGGAGCCAGGGAGGTCATAAAGCGTTTTAGTTGAGTCTGAGTGTGTTCCCAAGCATTTGATTGGTCAGATTGAGCCTAGGCTCAAATCTGACCAATCAAATGCTTGGGAACGAGTTTAGATTCAAGTCAAAAGCTTTATAACCTCGAAGCCTGAAGTTCTATACTAAACCTTGACTGAGCATCATTCTTTATAGATCACCAGTTGACAAGAATGTCTGATTGCTATATGACGTAGAAAACTGATACTGACCAGTGTTGGCCAATTTCATTAGGGCTAAACTACCTTAAAATCTTCTGGTAGTACAGTCTCAGTGGACATTCAGTGATTTTTTTACCTGCGAGTCCCGAATCCTAGACTCATTAAAATCTTGTGGGACTCATAAATTTAAAATCTGTGAGTCCATTTTGGTAATTAAGATATAGCTGGGACTCATAGTTTTTGAAGGCCAGCGAGTCCTGGGGACTCATAGTTTTGAAGTTGTAAAAAAATCACTGGACATTACATAGATTTATCTATCTTGTTTAAATAGCCTTGGAATAAAATGGCATATCTGCACTGTAAACTTAGAAATACAACTTATTGGCCACTCTTTGGAAAATAATTATTTGTGACTTCTAACCACAGGTCAAATCCTAATGCAGAACAGAAGTAATGCATAATGTTCCTATATAGGAGCTTGCTGTTTAACTCTTTCCTCCCTGAAACGTTAAATGGACAATTCCAGTTTCCATTTTAGTCTAGTCCATTTCTGACTTTTAAGGGTTGTTTTTGCCAATGTTTGGCATTATGACCTTTATCTTGACCAAACCTAACTTTCTTTGGCAAAGCACTTTAGGGCCCATTTACCCCCTTGATCTTTGATCATAAGGGGTCAAAAAGCATGAGATGATTTCTAAGTTTACAATGCTATTTAACCCATTACCCCAGACTATTTCTAGTTTTGAAAACATATGGTTGGATAAAGCAGGTTGGAATTAAAGCAGATTGTACCTTAAGGCATGTTCTGCTTTACTTACAGCCTACTTTACACTCCAATCTGCTAGGATATTGAAAATATTTCTTATGATGCATATTCATCACTGCACGAGGTGGAACAATTTTCTCACTTGAAGAATAACTTAAAGGCGTAAAAAGGCATATTTATGGGGGAATGGGTTAACATACAAACTCATAAAACCATGCAAAAAAGCATAATTATTTATATTCATCAAACCAGGGTAATATAGATCACTCCAGCCTAGCAAAACAATATTTAAAAGCCTAATTGAGTTAACCCTTTTAACACTGAAAACATGTAATAAGAACCTGTGCAGATTTGAGACCTGATCAGGATCCAAACTGTTTCGAAATCAGATGCTCTTTCAATAAATTATTATACCAATGCCCAAAATGAAGTTCAGTATTTAAGCCTACAATCTTTTCCTTAACCCTTTACCCCATAGAAACGACTTAAAAAATAGTTCCAGTTTATACCCTCATGAACAATAACCATAACAAATAGTTTGTATAGCCTAGCAGATGGTAGTTTAAAGCAAGCTGAAAGTAAAGCAGAATGTGCCTTAAGGCACATTCTGCTTTACTTTCAACCTGCTTTAAGTGATCTCTAGTATTTACTGTCATTTACGGGTTATTGTGTAAAGGGTTCATACAAGTAGTATGTTTCTAGTTTTGAAGACAGATGATCACTTAAAGCAGGTTGGAAGTAAAGCAGATTGTGCCCGAAGGCACATTCTGCTTTACTTTCAACCTGCTTCAAGCCACTATTTCTTATGATATGTGTTCATGACAATATAAAGTGGAACTATTTTCTTTAGTGGTAGAATAAATTTAAGGCCTAAAAAGGCATATTTAAGGGGTAACAAATTATTTAGACAAACAGTTCTCAGTGTTTAAAGAGTTAACAAATTATAATAGAAGGGCAACAATGATTTAAGCAATTACTAATGATAGTAATCAGGGCTCCAGATAAGTAGAGTTTTTCAAAAACTAAAATCTTTATTTCTGCATTAAACCCTATGGTGTCACTACTCGTTAGAATCGTCTCAAAGAGACGATTCTAATGAGTAGTAACATCATAGGATTTGGTGCTGAAATAAGCAAGTAAATGTTGGATTTATTCAGTTTACCCCCTCTCATCTGGAAGCCCTGTAACAAATTAGAACAGAAGGGCAACAATGATTTAAGCAATACCTATGGTAGTAATAATGTCCAGCTTACCTCCTGATCCGCTATGAACAGATCCGGCACTGTTATTTCCACCAATCACACTAGGGGGACCCGGGTAATTACCAATACGGCTATCAGCACCATCGACAAAACTTCCAACAAAACTCTGCGAGTCCGTGCTTGTGTAGCTATACGGAGGCACATAGCTCAGGTTCTGCTGTAGGTAATTGGCACTATTGTACGGATACTGATTGTTCCATTGTGGGGGTGGGAGGGGCGCCAGCGTGTCGCGGTCAGCCTCCGATACAGAGTCCACATCTTCCAGGCTCAGGCCAGAGAAATCTGTAAGAAGATAAAAAGATGGATTAGGACTGAAAAATTATAATAACCTTATACCATCTCCTTTGTATTTTTCTAGAAATATATAATGCCCAATTAATTGGACCAAGCAATGCTTGATCTGGATCCAGTAAGTAGCGATATTTTGTGCTGAATAGGCATATTAAGGGAGCCATTACTGAAAATCTCGTTTTCTGACGAAAATGAGATTTTCAGTAATGGCTGCCTAAATATGCCTATTAAGCACAGATAGTTGGTGTGATCTTTACTAAAATGGTTTAATCTGATTCTTTACCCCTCAAAACATTGAGATAGACACCAACACTATTTTGCTACCATGCAGGGGTACTGAGAAAATGACGAAAACCAGATTTTCAGTAATGGCTGCCTAAATATGACTATTTAGCACAAATATCGCTGTGATCGTTACTAAAATGTCTTTATCAGATTATTTACCCCACAAAACATTGGGATAAACACCAAAATTATGTTGATACCATGCATAGTTTCTGAGATATTGATGAGACAAGATTTTCAGAAATGGCGGCCTTAATTTGCATATTGTGCGGATTGCCCAATGATGCCAAGAGTGGCATCATTCAGATTCTTAAAGAGCACACCTCAGAGGTATAGAAACAGCAAAAAAACTTTGTACGGACCGCAAAACACGCTTATCGAAAAATCAGGGGGTTGGCAACCTGACTACTGTGCAAACAGCATTATGCAGATAATAAATTTCATTTTTCCCCATTTATGGAACAAAAAGAAACTTTGTTCTGGAGGAAATAACAATGCAATATTTCCCCTATTAAACATTCAGGTCAGTGTTCATTTGTTTTGTATAACTAACTCTGCACACTGGTTTAATCTGCATATATCTAATAAACATCTAATGCACCCTTGTCTTATCTGCATATATCAAATAAACATACTATTTTTTTTCTAACTGCACATCATTAAATGGTAATCTGGTTCATCAAGATATATGATCAAAAGTGACAGACTGTCATAAATTGCACTATAAACCCTTTTCCTGATTGAAGCATGTATGACGCTTTTTGTAAATAGTGTAGACCCAGATCAGACAGCTCCTGAAGGAGCTGTCTGATCAGGGTCTGCACTGTTTTCTTATATGATGCATCTGACATGAGTCTGTGCTCTTTCCTGAGTTTTTTTTTATTATTTTATAAACCAATGTAATAGTTTATATGAGAGATGTTCACTGTGGGCAGAGTTTTATAGATTGAATACTTAACGGAAGATGGTTTTATACCGATCCATATTTAGGCAATAATGATCCTATATTAAACTGACGATCTGTCACAATATCTGCCATTCATATAGTACGTAAATAATTCAAACCTTTCTTATAATTGTATGCTTGCAGTGTTTTTAAGACTTTTGACTGCTTAAAGCAGACTGGAAGTTAAAAGCAATGATCTCATTCAGGATCTTTCTGCTTAACGTTCAGCATTTCAGCATCAAATCCTATGGTGAAATAAATAGGCAGAAATAAAAGATTTTTGTTTTTGAAATACTCCTTCATATCTGGAGCTCTGTATATTTGTCGAACTATAGGAAAAAAGTCCTGTGAATTATAAGTACAGTCGAACTTCAATATCTCGAACTCAGTTATATCAAACATACCCGTATTTCAAAGTTAAAACGTGGCTGAGCCACGATTTAACTTTGAAATATGGGTATGTTTGACTGAACCGAGCATGAAATAATGCAATTCATGTGTCAAACTATTGGATAGTTCGAATTAAGCGAGTTCGAGATATCGAAGTTCGACTGTATATGAAGCATTTCTAAGAGACAATGATCAATGTGGATGAAGAATTAAAGTCAGGGTTCCAGATTAGGGGAGTATTTCAAAAATTCAAACTTTATTTCTGCTTTAAACCCTATGGTGTCACTACTCATTAGAATCGTCTCGAAGAGACGATTCTAATGAGTAGTAACACAATAGGATTTAGTGCTGAAATAAGTGAGAAAATGCTGGATTTGTTCAGTTTACTCCCCCTTATATGGAACCCTGAAAATGTTAATGTGCATCTAACCTAATTTGTTTAACATTGGTTAGTTACTATAAACAGGTTCAGATATGCCTAATAAAATTTTAGTGTGATAGACTTCATGATTTTTTTTTATTCAAAACTTTTTCTCCAAATAAGAAACAATTTCTGAAGGAGCTGTCTCACTGATTAGGGTCTACAACCATTTAGGTAAAGGTGCTTATAGGATCCCAGTCTGATTTAACCCATTACCTCTTGGCCTATTTCTTGCTTCGAAAACAGGTGACCACTTAAAGCAGTTTGAAAGTAAAGCAGAATGTGCCTTAAGGCACATTCTGCTTTACTTTCAGCCTGCTTTAAGCTACCATCTTCTAGGATATGGAAAATATTTCTTTTGGTACTAATTCTTTGCTGTATAAACTGGAACTTTTTTCTTCAGTGGAGGAATAAGTAAGATGCGTAAAAAGGCGTTTTTAAGGGGTAATGGCATAATCTACACCCTTTCATTGGAAACTGTTTCCTTATCTTATAAACCAATAGCCCAATGTAATAGTTCAGATGATAGATGTTCATAATGGGCCGAGTTTACTATAATTATGAGTATTTAGAGGGGACGGGTTAACCCTTTGAACCCTAGTCCCGCATATAGGCGTCCTTTTCAAACAGTGTACTTGTGAATAGTACACTTGTCCTGTGCAAACAGTGAAGACCCAGATCAGAGGGCTCCGAAAGGAGCCCTCTGATCAGGGTCTTCACTGTTTGTAATAATGCCAAACATTGACAAAAACAACCCTTAAAAGTCAGAAATTGACTAAACTAAAATGGAAAGTGGAATTGTCCATTTAAAGTTTCAGGGAGGAAAGGGTTAAGAAAAGTGTGTGAGCTTCACTAGTTTTCCATAAGTCAGACCATATGTAAGTTAATTTATACCAGATCCCTTATACAAAATGACTCTATTTATGTGAGACCATAGGGCAAAAGCGTGACCTGATCTACATTTCATTCAGATCCTTTAATAAATCTCAATTCTTTTCTCTTAAAGTATAAAGTATAGCTAGTAGATTGATGACTCTTGATTTACATGGGTATATATCATCATCAATTTAACAGTTATTCTTTCATTATTTTTTTTGCCAGTCTAAGCAAATATATTTTTAACCCTATACTGCATAGCCTGTTTCTAGTACTGAAGATAGGTGGTCACTAAAAGCAGGTTTAAATTAAGTAAAGCAGAATGTGCCTTAAGTACAAAGCATTGTGGGACTCTCCACTAAGGAAAATATTTTAAAGTAATGAATATGTATAATGAGAAATATCTTCTATATCCTGTCGACAATAATAGCTTAAAGCAGGCAAAAAGTAAAGCAGAATCCGACTTTCAAAACTAAAAACAGGTTATGGGGGCAATGGGTTAAGCAGTCACCTGTCATTTGAAAATTCACCCTATTCCATTTCACTATTGCTGCGAGACTTAATTGTACTGGTTGACTATACTTTAATTTATCAATTTAACAGCTGTGTGTGATTGATATCCAGTCTTTTCTTCATGTCATATCATTATCACCCGCAATGACTAGGTCATTTTTTAACTCTAATACCTCTAGAAATCGGAGTTGATATACCATTGGTAGGAAGTGAAGACCCAGATCAGAGGGCTCCCTTAGGAGCCCTCTGATCTGGGTCTTCAATCCTACTTAAGTTTGTTTGTTTTGTGTGTTTGTTTGTTAATGTCCGTTTCTGCCATCTATGGGCTAATTGGACACCCCAGAGAGAGGGGAGCACTTTACAGACAATCCGGGGCGCCATGCCCTATTCTTATTATATCATAAGAGTTCTCTGGTTCTTTTAGATGCCAAGTGTAAAGCACTCATACATCAGACCTTGGTTTATAAAGTTTCATCCCAAGGACTTGGTCCGGCAGGGGATCGAACTCACAACCCCCGACGTTGTGAGCGGGTGCTTTACCCCTCGACTACATCCGCCGGTTCAATCCTTCTTTAAAGTACAAAGCATTGTGGGAAAAATTCTTCAACATTCCATTGTAAACTTGTGATTTTTTTTTAAATTTCTTTTTAACTCTTTGAACCCTAGTCCCGCATATAGGCGTGCTTTTCAAACAGTGTACATGTGAATAGTGCACTTGTCCTATGCAAACAGTGAAGACCCTGATCAGAGGGCTCCGAAAGGAGCCCTCTGATCAGGGTCTTCACTGTTTGTCACAATGCCAAACATTGACAAAAACAACCCTTTAAAGTCAGAAATGGACTAGACTTAGATGGAAACTGGAATTGTCCATTTAAAGTTTCAGGGAGGAAAGAGTAAAAGTTTGTCACTGGAAAGGTTAAAATAAGCCAGAGCACTTTTTCAACCCATCATGGACTGGAAATAGAGTTGCACCAAGTGTAAATAATGACAACAAATAAATATACGAGTGCTAGAGTAAAGGTCTGTAGGTTCAAACTTATCAATTTCCATATCAATAAAAACCACGAGACATCCACTGAATGTATTGAATATAAGTCATAGTTTAAATTGCTGATTAAACTTTTCCAGACCATGGTAATTTTCATGATTCAGTACAAATAAACAATATCCATAAGCAGAGACTCATTATATTAGTTATGTCTAAATAGGATTACCTCATAGTCTGTTTCTAGATTTGAAGATAGGTGAACACTTAAAGCAGGTTGAAAGTAAACCATTAGGCACCTTCTGCTTTACTTTCAACCTACTTTAAGCTACCAACAGTAACTGAAAGGATATAGAAAATAAATTTTTATGGTACATAATCATGACAATATGAATTGGAACTATTTTTTCTTTGGTGGGGGAGTAAATTTGAGGAGTAGTTATGGGGGTAATGGGTTAACCCCTGCTATTCCAACAAATCCAACGAATTTTAGGCAAGGCAAGCATCTACTCAGTTCACAGTTTCTTTACATTCATTTCTGTCATCTATCTGCTAATTGTATGCCCCAGAGACTTATAGGGTAGTGGATACAGAAGACCTGTGCCAGATGCTCTACTATTTGTTCTTTTGGATGCCCAGTGTAAAGCACCGATACATCATATCTTGGTTTATAAATGTCTCATCCAAAGGACTTGGGTCTGCAGGGGGATCAAACTCATGACTCCTGGAGTAGTAGTCGAGCGCGTTACCTCTGGACCATGTCTGCCAGAAGTAATGGCTAAAGGGAGGAAGAAGGTAAAGCAGAAAGCTCTCATTGAAGCTTAGTGCTTTGCTTTCATTTTGCTGTACACAAGGATGTTTCTTTTTCCGTAAATATAATTTATGAACTTCTTTAAAGTATCATAACTACATGTATATGACTTGTCACAAAATGGGTCCACTCAAAAATCTTAACTTTTCTCATTTATCAAGCCTTAATACGGAGGGCAGTTTTTTTGGGTGAGCCAATTAAGGTCAGCTCTCATAAAAACATACTCCCTACATCAACCATTTTATGTTGTAAGCACATTTTGTTGAATGTTTATGAAACCAGCCCAGCTAGGTCTGTACAACAATTTCTACTCTTAATGATTATTAGCATGCTAAGAATTAACCCATTACCCCATAGCCTGTTTCTAGTTTTGAAGATAGGTGACCACTTAAAGCAGGTTGACAGTAAAGCAGAATGCACCTTAAGCCTGCTTTAAGATTTTATCTGCTCGAATTATAGAAAATTTTGCTCATGATTTTTTTATTTGTGATAGTATAAATTTGAACTACAGAAGAGGAATTAATTAATTTGATTTTGTTTACAAGTACATCCGTTTCTGCCATCTATTGGCTAATTGGCCGCCAAAGAGAATGGGGAGGAAATACAGAGAACCCGGGCGCAATGGCCTACTCTTATTATGGACATAGTTCTCTATAGTTCTTTTAGATGCCCAGTGTAATTAAAGCACTGATACATCGGACCTCAGTTTGCAGTCTCATCTGAAGGATTTAGTCTGACTGGGGATCAAACTCAAGACACCTGGCATCGTAATCGAGCAGGAATTAATTAAAGGCGTATAAATGGGGATATAGGTTAACATTTCCTATCGTTAACCATTTGCATGCTGGATAATTGTTTTGTCTGTAAAAATTGCTGTCTGCAACAGTTACTGTTCTAAGAATTTTCTAATTTTCAAAACTGTGTCAAACAATTCAGGATCCAAACTGTTTGCAAAGGTTTTCATGGTTTTGCCGCTAGTATGGTAAGAGTTACTGTTAACCCTTTATAATGCTTATAGTGCAATTTGACTGACTTCTACAAACAGTTTGAATCCAGGTCAAAACAAGGCACATTCTGCTTTACTTTCAACCTGCTTTATGTGGTTAACTTTATTTAAAACTAGAAACAGGCTATGGGGTAATGGGTTAACTCTTTGAACCCTAGTCCCGCATATAGGCGTCCTTTTCAAACAGTGTACATGTGAATAGTACACTTGTCCTGTGCAAACAGTGAAGACCCAGATCAGAGGGCTCCGAAAGGAGCCCTCTGGTCAGGGTCATCACTGTTTGTCATTAGGCCAAACATTGACAAAAACAACCCTTAAAAGTCAGAAATGGACCAGACTTAAATGGAAACTGGAATTGTCCATTTAAAGTTTCAGGGAGGAAAGTGTTAAAGATATATGTTGACAAGAGTTTTGTGGCAGTTAAGTATTTCAACATATTTGGCTTTAGTACACCGTTTGCTTGACCCTACATGACACCGTGTACTTACGGTTTTTACTATTATTAATATTTTTATGACTAGATATTTTTTATAGATGATGTCCTCATAATGTTTTGAAGGGTCAATCATTTAGGACAGGAATGTTAGCCATTCTCCTTCTTAAACCCATAACCCTTTACCTGATAGCCAATTTCCAGCATTGAGGATAGGTGACTACTTAAAGCAAGTTGAAATTAAAGCAGAATGCGCCTTAAGGCACATTCTGCTTTACATGTACTTTCAGCCTGCTTTAAGCTATATTATAATGTGCTTGAATATAGAAAAATATTCCCTATTATTATATTCATGACTGATTAAGTTGGAACTATTTTCTTCAGCGGAGGAATAAATTAAATACGCTAAAAGTCGCTTCTATGGGGGAAAGGGATAAAGAGACAATCAGGCTTACTGTGACATCCGTTCTAATTTCAAAGCTTCAACTTTTATTTTTCTATCTGTCCAAATAAACAAAGGACATTTCAGACTCCCAAAGACTTAACCTGAATTATCTGCAAAACAATTAGTTATATTTATCATTACATTTGCAAATCTCAGAGGATTCTTAACACATTCCCCCATAAAATGCTTTTTTACGCCTCTAATTTATTCCTCCACCTGAAGAAAATAATTCCAATTTAAACATTAATAAAGAAATATTATAAGAAATATTTACAACATTCTAGCAGATGGTAGCTTAAAGCAGGTTGAAAGTAAAGTAGAATGTGCCTTCATGCACATTCTACTTTACTTTCAACCCGCTTTAAGTGGTCACCTGTCTTCAAAACTAGAAACAGGCTATGGGGTAATGGGTTAAAGGAGTTTTGATAAGGGTCTGCACTGTTTGTCATACTTTTATTCATTTTATATTAACCCTTTGAACCCTTGTCCCGCATATAGGCATCTTTTCAAACAGTGTACATGTTAATAGTACACTTGTCCTGTGCAAACAGTGAAGACCCAGATCAGAGGGCTCCGAAAGGAGCCCTCTGATCAGAGTCTTCACTGTTTGTCAGTAATGCCAAAATTGATAAAACAACTCTGAAAAGCCAGAAATGGACTAGACAAAAATCGAAACTGGAATTGTCCATTTTATGTTTCAGGGAGGAAAGAGTTAAATCCATTCAAAAAGGGGTTATGCAGTGTAAGGTTGTGCTAGTGTCTAGAGATGTGCCGGTGTCTCTAAGATTAATAATAAAGCCCCCTCCTAGTTGCAAAAATTGTATTGTATACGCAAATAACTAAATAAAATTTCAACTGCCAGTAGTTTTTTTGAAAAAATTGGAAACATATCAAAATCTGGCAACATGCACATCCGCGGTAAACACGAATTATTTCTTACAATTCATATACATGACTGTATAAAAGGGAACTATTTTCTTCAGTGGAGGAACAAACTATAGGCGTAAAAATGGTGTATTTATGAGGTAAAGGGGTTAAACGTGCTAACATATCTCATAATTAACTCTTTGCATGCTAGCGGCGGAGATATCTGCCACAGTGATTATCTTTACAAACAGTTTGTATCCAAATGAGACGCCGCGTAACGCGGCATCTCATTTGGATCCAAACTGTTTGACACTCCGATTCTGTTTTGGAAAGAAAATTTAGAAAATTCTAATTTTAGAACATCAGCAGACGACAATTGTTGCAGACGAACAAAATAACAAAATACCCAGCATGCAAAGAGTTAAGAAAGTCGTGCTGCGGCACAGACATGAGTGAGTATGTGTCGGATGTGACAGGACTAAGGCCATGACTGTCAGTCCAAACTATATCTCTTCTGACAGTGATAAATGATCCCTACTCTCTCAGCCCTTTTTTATTTTAACCAAAATAGCTATAACCAGTTTTAACTAATATTGACCCATAGAGCATTACCAGAGACTTGTGCAAATTTTGCAAACAATTTTGGTACAAATCAGACTTAGAATAACTTACGCAGCATTTGATAAGAATCCAAACTGTCTGGATTTAGTATAAATGTTTTTTCCTGTCAAAATATAACTTTGAATGGCAGATGACAAAGCTTTAGTATTTTAAGTAAAAATTCCCATTTTTACGCATTTCATTAATTTCTGCACTGAACAAAACAGTTTGACTTTACACAATCATACAGTATATGCATCATAGAAAATATTTTCTATATCCTGTAGTAGTTGGTGGCTTAAAGCAGCAGGGTGAAAGTAAAGCAGATCTGAATTGGACTATTAGTATCCAAACCTTATATAGCAAAGACCTTTACATAGTAAGCCCTTAGACATTACCTCAAAATTTCATCGCTTCAATTCTGAAATTTGCTCTTTCTTATCTATGTTTGCAAATTTGCGTTCCCAACAGCAAACAGTTTGGATCCAGATCAGATGCCCAGTTACTGGGCATCTGATCGGGATCCAAACTGTTTGCAAAAGTTCAAGACGGCTGTTTTACTGTCCTAGGGTTTAAACGCCAAGAAAAACAACCTGTCGAGATACATTATGCATACTATGCAGCAAGATGAGGTATTTTCACTTGAAGGCATGTGACAGGAATATGGCAGAACAATAAAATATATTAAGATCATCAACATTTACTGCTTGCTTTTATATATACAGTCGAAACACCATCCTTCAAACTCCCTTAATCCATTGTATGCTGGGTAATATTTGGCGGCCATTTTAAAATGTCGTCTGCGGCGGGTATAACTCAAAAATATTTGCAAAATATTTTAGCAGTTTCTGATAGAATATTGACTTAACTGCAAACAGGTTTAAAGCAGAAATAAAGAGTTTAGTTTTTGAAATACTACCCTAATCTGGAGCTCTGTATATACCGCTGTTCAAGTCAGGAAAAGGGAAATTATAATCTTATATACTAAAGCTTAAATGAAACAACTATTAACCCATTACTCAATGGATATGCATTTTAACGCATTTAATTTATTCTTCCGCTGTAGAAAATAGTTCCATTCTATACAGTCATGGAAAAGTATCATAAGAAATATTTTCTATATCCTAGCAGATAGTAGCTTAACCCATTGCCCAATAAAAACACCTTAAATTTATCCCTCCACAGAAGAATATAGTTCCAATTTAGTCATATATATGTACCAATCTCTACATCTCAGCAAGTTGTAGCATAAAGCAGGCTGAAAGTAAAGTAGAATGGGCCTTATGGCATATTCAGCTATACTTTCACCCTGCTTTAAGTGGTTACCCGTCTTCAAAACTAGGAACAGGCTATGGGGTAATGGGATAAACAGTACATTTGCCAACACTGAATACCTCTTTAGTTTCCACATTGAAATGGTCAACAGCCTATTTAGTGTAACATTTCATACCAGACACGTCATCAACGTCTCATGACAATGTCAAGTTCTTTCAAGGACATCAAAGTACAAGTACTGGTCCTTGAAGGTCAAGCCAAAATAGACCAAGTATATCTTTTATGGCCAGGCCAGAATACATAAATGTCAGTAGCACTTTCCTCGGACATATATACTTAACCCTTTACTCCATAAATACACCTTTTTACACTTTTAATTTATTACTCCTCTGAAGAAAACAATTATGAATAACCTGTACGAAATGTTCCGCCCGGAATTGGGGCGGAATCTCACATCCTAATCCGCCTGCATTTCCGCCTGTTTCCACTTATATGAAATAAAGAATAAATTCCGGGCGGATTCCAGGCGGAAACGGGGCGGAATTCGGGGCGGAATATGTAAATGAGGCACATTTTACGGGCGGAAAAAATTCTGGGCGGATTCCAGGCGGAAACGGGGCGGAATTTGGGGCGAAATATGTAAATGAGGCGGAAAATCTTCCAGGCGGAATTAAGATATGCAAATGAGGCGGAATATATTCCGGGCGGATTCCAGGCGGAAACGGGGCGGAATTTGGGGCGAAATATGTAAATGAGGCGGAAAATCTTCAGGCAGAATTAGGATATGCAAATGAAGCGGAATTTTCTTTGGGGCTGAAATTTTGATGCAGAATAAGTAGTAAAGGAAGGGGAATATTCAGGGTAGAAGCTTTGCAAAATCTATTTTGGGTAGAATTTGACTTTAGAACATCCTCTTTTAATTTTGCAGTCAAATTAGGCATGCCCATCACAACTTCCATCAAGGATTGCGAAAAAGAAACTCCAAGAGCTACTGAAAATAGATAAACAACCAAAAAAGTGCATATCATTAAACTTTTTAATTAAAAAAGTAACATATTAATCAATTTAACTTACATAATCACACACTTTGATGCTGTCCTAGAAACCAAATGTCTTATAATGTGTCTCGTATGATAAAATATCTCCAAGAACAAACCTGAAATCGTTCCCCAACAGCACTATTTCTTTAACCCATTCAACCATAAATATGCCTTTTTACACCTTTAATGTATTAGTCTGCTGAAGAAAATAGTTTATACAGACATGAATGTGCTTCATAAGAAATATTTTCTTTATCCTAGCAGATGGTAGCCTGAAATCAAAACAATGCACCTTACAGTGCATTCTGCTTTACTTTCAACCTGCTTTAACCTACATAACCCCATAAATACATCTTTAACTTATGACCCCAAAGTTCCGTTTTTCCTATATCCTAGCAGATGGTAGCTTAAAGCAGGTTGAAATTAACTAAAGCTGAATGTGTCTTAAAGTGCATTCTACTTTACTTTCAACCTGCTTTAAGTGGTCACTTGTCTTCAAAAGTTGAAACAAACTATGGAGTAATGGTTAAAATATCATGCTCCAATTATAATCAAAATAGTACTTGACAGAAATATACATAGTTTGAACTTGGAATGGGAATTTCTTATCCAAGTAAAAAGAGCAGGATAACACCTGCAAAATTTGATAAACAAACAGAGCAAACACGGATCAGGAACAGTCAAATCTGGGTCTTCTCAGTTTGTTAATGCCATAAAAAAGTGTCTATGAGGGAAATATTTAATCTGTCTTAACTAATGTACAATTGTATAATCAAATATTTATACACTTATTATTTACAGAGATATTTATCAAGTCATTGTCTTTGAATTCTATTTTCTTATTAAAAACCTCATATAAATTTGATGGGTTACAGATTATCAAACAGAAAATTTCTATCTTTGACATAAACACTTTAGCTCATTAACTATTTCAACACTAAGTAACTCTTGTGTGTTATTAGGTTCTCTTGTAGATCCTTTTAGTTACAAAAATATGAACCAATGTCTACTTGGAATTCTGGGTAGTTTATAAATACGGCTCTACACAAACAAACAGTGTAGACCCTGATCAGAATAGCCCTCTGAAATGGGTTTACACTGTTTGCAAATTATGTAACTAGTATATTTTAAACAGGTCAATTGTGTTGATAGAGTTTACCCTTTTTGAAAATAGGTGACTATACTTAAAGCAGGTTGAAAGTAAATCAGAATGCACCTTAAGCGCATTCTGCTTCACTTTCAGCCTGCTTTAAGCTACCACCTGCTTGAATATAGAAAATATTCCTTATGATACATATTCATGACTATAAATTGGAACTATTGTCTTCAGCGGAGGAATAAACTAAATGCACTAAAAGGTGCTTCTATGAGGGAAAGGGTTAAACAAATATGGCACAGGTAATGTTCAATTTGGCCTACAGAATTACCTAAACAAATCCATTCTAGGATCAGGATAAATCTAGTTCTAATGACACATCCATATCAAATGTCTAAGGTTTTAGTTGTAACTTGTTTCCCAGCATAAGATGATCTCCATGTCACCGTCACCGGGCATCATTCATTCACTGCCTTGTTGGTAAAAACTTGGCCAATATTTTCCCACATCAAGTGTTGACATAATCTAAAAGACAATCAGGAGACACTAAATTTAAAATATGACTTCAAATATTTATTAAAAAAAACTTGAGTCTGAATTAATTTCAAAATGGATCTTAAGGTTGAGTACCCCTAATGAGATCGTGCCAATTTCGGTCAATATTGGAACTCTACAGAGAGCGATCTGCCATTCTCATCAACTGCCGACCTGTTCTGAACTGTGCTAAAACATGCATGGTTCGAAACACTTTGGCAGTTGACAAGAATGGCTGATCGACATAGAAATTAGACTACCAATTGTGGTCTGATCTCATTAGGGGTCCTAAATCTTAAATCATTAACTTCAGTAAGCTACTTGTTTTATCATTAAATCGGATTAAAACCGAACTTCCTGTTCAATCTTTTAATTTTGTTTAGATTGCGTTAAATAAAAGTTAACTTTTACGCTGCATTTGATAGATACGCCAGTATATTAAATTCGCGAAAACTGGTGACAAAATTAACTAATTGCATTTTGGTGCACCCCAACGATAAAACAGGAGGCGTTCCGCGTGATATATTTTAGCTTCTGGTTATCGGCATAATTCATAAAACAATAAGCGCCCAGTAAGACTCCGAAAAAAACAAAATGAAGCTGCAAACCATCGAATGCCGCGGCGATAAAAGAGGTTTTAGATTGTCCAAATGAAGTTTTTCGTACCGCTACGGAAAATTATCGGCAGCAATATCAAAATCACAAACGATCCCTGTTAAATCTGCTAACCTTGTTATTTTAGGAAGCTTGTCATATTATTGAAATCATTCAAACATCAAATACACCTAATACACAATTGAATATTTTCGTGATATATCTAGTATATGTGGTGCGCTTCGATAAAAAATGGTACGCTTTGATCTGGAGTTCTAATCCTTACCATTTGATGATTTGGTCACATATTAATTATTATAGATGACTGGCTCCCGCCGCTGTAAAGCATCACTGACTGTGTTGTACCACACAAGACAACCATCCAACATTAAAGTTCAACAACATCATGGGGTTTTCCCTTCATTTTCTGTCCTGACTCCATCATTTACATAGTTTCTGAAAAATAAAATTTATCTAAATTAGTGATGAATTAATTAGTAACCAGAATTATACTCACTGTAGGGACGGGTCCATGGAATTTTAATTCAAATTCAATGTTCTTTCAGAGATGTCCTTGAAGTGAAAAAGTTGTGAGTTTTTGCACCTCAAAGAACTATTTACAATATAGTCCTTTGCAAATTCAATAAGTATTTTAATGGGTACTCTCGTAACTCTGAGTGAATGGTGGGGGGAATACTCATTTGAATTATCATTATATAATATATCATAGATTCAAAATTGCCAAAACAATGTGGAATTCTAGTGTATTAGTGTTAAAAAAAACACACTAAAGAAATTGTGTTCAGTGGTGATTAAATAAATAATATATAAAGAATCAGTGTCAAATATTTTTTTGGCGACTTTGAATTCGGATAGTTACAAAATTGACATGGTCCGAATCATCAAACACGGAAATCGACTCTCTAACTACGAAAAACGCGTAACATGCATTTCTCGCACGTTGTCGACATTATAACAGTATCTTCTCAGCAGACTCGGTTATTAACTTCATCTTTCGACGTTTCACGTCTTTATCACAAAAAAGCTGATCGATTCACACGCCGTTTTCATAAAACAAGAGCCGCATGCGGCCCTAAATCGCTCACCTGGTACCCATGATTACGGTCATGTAAATGGACCAGTAATTATTACGTTTTCACTTATTCACCCCACCCACTGGTGGCCATGTTGTTTGAGCTAGTAAGATTATTTGTAGAAAACTGGCAAAGGGTCACCCATGAATCATTATTTGTGTAAAATTATTCTTAAATCAGACCAATAGTTTCAGAGAAATTGTTTTTGAAAGTTTTTCTATACAGAAATATAAGGAAAACTTGCCCCACCAACTGGCGGCCATGCTTTTTAAGATAACAAAATGATTTTAAGAAATCTGGTAGAGGGTCATCAATTTACCATTTGTGTAAAATTATTTTGAATTTGCAACAGTAGTTTCAGAGAAGAAGATTTTTAAAGTTTTACTATACAGTAACATAAGGAAAACGTGCCCTACCCACTGGCAGCCATGTTTTTTTTAAGATAACACAATGATTTTTAGAAATCTGGTAGAGTGTCATCAATTGACCATTTGTGTAAAATTATTTTGAATTTGCACCAGTAGATCTAGTTTCAGAGAAGAAGATTTTTAAAGTTTTTACTATACAGTAACATAAGGAAAATATGCCCCACCCACTGGAGGCCATGTTTTTTTTAGATATCAAAATAATTTTAAGAAATCTGGAAGAGGGTCACCCATGGTTCATTTGCATAAAATTACTGACAAATCGGACCAGTAGTTTTTGAAAAGAAGATTTTTAAAGTTTTCTCTATATATCAATATAAGGAAAATCTGCCCCACCCACTAGCGGCCATGTTTTTTAACCCTTTCCCCCCATAGAAGCGCCTTTTAGCGCATTCAGTTTATTCTTGCCCTGAAGAAAATAGTTCCAATTTATACATTCATAAATATGTATAATACAAAATATTTTCTATATTCTAGCAGATGATAGCTTAAAGCAGGCTGAAAGTAAAGCAGAATGCGCTTAAAGCGCATTCTGCTTTACTTTCAACCTGCTTTAAGAGGACACCTATATTCAGTACTAGAGATATGCTATGTGGGAAAGGGTTATGATAGGAAAATTATTTTAAGAAATCTGATAGAGGGTCACCAATGGCACATTTGGGTAAAATTATTTACAATTCGGACCTGTAGTTTTTGACGAGAAGATTTTTAAAGTTTTTTCAATTGGTTGCCATGGCAACCACAATTTCAATTGGATGACCTATATTTGAAGAAATCTGAGAGAGTACCTTACAAGGAACAATCCTATGAAGTTTTGATGAAATTGGCAGTGGTTTTCAAGAAGAAGATCTTTGAAGAAAAAGTTTGACGACGGACGGACGACGGACACAGGGCTATCAAAATAGCTCACCTTGGCACTTCGTGCCCGAGGTGAGCTAAAAAAAAAAAAAAGCTGACCGGGTCTGGGCGAACAGTGACTCAGTGAGTAGAGATATTTCCTTAGACCTTTGTTTGTAAGAATTATTGATATTTCAAATACACGTTCTTTTCGGGTTCTTACCAAAGTAAATTATCACGATATGTCATAGATTCAGGAATATGTGCACTGTGCCGGTCACTTTATCCTGACACCGACGAAACCAGTTGTTACTATATGCTACATGTAACCCAAAACCCTGAGCGAGGAGGGAACTTCATTAAAAACTACTAATTTTTAAGTCTTTGGTTTGCCCCGGCCTGGTATTGAACCCGCAACCTCCTGCACTAGAACGGGACGCTCTACCACTGAGCTATGTACACAGACCGTGTCAGTGTTGATCATCTAAAATAGAAGTACTCTTATTTAATATTTCGGCAGTCTTTACCTTGTGAAATGGTAACACAGCTGTTAAGCCACCTCAACATCTCTGGTCCATCATCCATGGATCTTTAAATAGGATGTTTCAACAGTGTTGTAACTATTCTATTGGTTGACTCATGGAATCTGAAATAGAGACATATGCTTTGATAAAATTAAAGTGTATCTAGATCTAAATTTGAGTTGTGAGAAGATAGATAAAATCACATCTAATTTCTAAATAACTTGTTTACCACACATTAAACTCTAATTAACTTGTTTAAACTAAAAGAATGTATTTTAATCTAAGAAAAACAATCAAATACGGGACAACTTAATTACAAAATGTTAATGTTGAAACGATTTTCTCTATCTAACTATACACTGCAATCACTATTCTATAGTGTGTAGGCCGAATTAAACCAGTTACGATTTGACTTGGGACGAATTGAACCGCTACGTTTTCAGCATAGGAGATTGTATTCACCTGAATCTGCCTATCAATTGCATTTCAAATGATGGAATTAGGTAAATAAATATTTGCAGCTTCGACTTGAACACCTATCTACTGAAACAAATCTAAATACATGTAAATATCTGCATTAAATCTTACAATTATCCTAGTAGGATCAACTGACAAAAACAAACACCCAGGCAGCGTTCGATAACATCTGAATTATAATTTATACATGAACATACAAGTTTAAATACACAATTTACCTTTAATCACAACACACATTGTCCGCGACAGCGTGTATGAGCCATACAAGGTGTGATTTCTTGGTAAAAACACAGGGACATTCATGTATCGTCGTTACAAATTATGGCTCTTCATTTCAAATTTCGAGACCAACAGCTAGCGCATGCGCGGAACGGAGCGCTCGGAGAAACTTCGACCCCATTGAGTTTCGGCCTTTCACGTAAATAAGGTGTTATTCTTTCTGCTAGAAACAGAGAATAAACGTGAATTATCTCTGAAATGATATTATGTGCATATGAAAACTACGGAAAACGTTGAAGAGAATTTAAAATTGTTCTTTCCTTAAAGTTAAATGGCTATTTCTTAAAATAATTTTCCAAGATTAAAAAAAAAAACAGCAGTGGGTGGGGCACTCGTATTTCCTTTATTTGGCTATAATATAGTGGAAACTTTAAAATTCTTATTTTCTGAAACCACTGACTCAATTTAAAATTAATTTCATACAAATGGGTGAATCTGTATCAGATTTCTTCAAATATAGGTCTATCAGTTGAAACTGTGGTTGCCATGGCAACCAATTGAAACAACTTTAAAAATCTTGCTTAAATGAAACTGCAGTTCTGAATTGAAAGTAAATTCACAGAACTGATTCCGAGAGAGAGAGAGAGAGAGAGGGGGGGGGGGGGGGGGGGGTTATTGTCTTTAAGATATTTACTCCAGTTTAACTGATGCTAGTGGAATAAAATTTCATATATGGAAATCGCTAGCTTGGAGAGATTAAGTGCAGGGTCCATAACTCTGACTAGACATTAATATTTTCGGAGTTATTCCCCTTTGTTATATTTGACCAAAAGACCTTCCTCATTTGTACATATATGACTTCTTTGTTTTATGGCGATAATTTTGAATCCATGAACACCCTGATTTTATTAAATAATTAAAAAGATACAATTTTTTAAAACTTTTTTCACGTTTTGGACTTAAACATTTTTTCAAAATTCACAGTCCAAAATTCCGCCCTGTTGCAATAGTCTAAGTATGAAATTCCGCCTCATTCAGGCAGAATTTTAACTAAGTCCGAAATTCCGCCTTATTGAAATAGTCTAAGTCAAAAATTCCGCCTCAATTTCCAATGTTTTCTCATTTTCCGCCTCGAGATGCTAGTCTAAGTGAGAAATTCCGCCTCTGAAAAATGTCAAAGTACAAAATTCCG
Source organism: Gari tellinella (assembly GCA_922989275.2). Classification (NCBI taxonomy): domain Eukaryota; kingdom Metazoa; phylum Mollusca; class Bivalvia; order Cardiida; family Psammobiidae; genus Gari; species Gari tellinella. The sequence goes on from OV277870.1 coordinate 25,095,758, forward strand.
CCTGGATTTTAAATTCCGCCCGGAATCTTCTCAAAATTCCGCCCGTAAAACTGACCGACTTGAGGCGGAATTTAGGCTTCCGCCCCAAGTCCGCCCGGAATCGGCCATTTCCGCCCCAATTCCGCCTCATTTCCGGGCGGATTCCGCCTGAATTTTTCGTACGGGAAGTATTACACGAAATATTTTCTAAATCGTAACAGATTATAGCTTGAAGCAGGTTGAAAGTAAAGCAGAATGTGCCTTAAGGCACATTCTGCTTTCCTTTCAACCTACTTTTAAGTGGTCACCTATATTCAAAACTGGGGGCAGGCTATGGGGTAATGGGTTAACAGGTTGCCCCATAGCCTCTTTCTAGTTTCAAAGACAAGTGACTACTTAAAGCAGTTTGGAAGTTGAGCAGAATGTGCCTTAAGGCTTAAAGATGGTTGAAAGCAAAGTAGAATGTCCCTTTAAGCACATTCTGCTTTACTTTCAGCCTGCTTTAAGCTACTATTGACAAGGCTATGGAAAAATGTTTCTTACAGCACATATATTAATTAGGCATATTTTCTTCAGTGGAGGACTACATTAAGGGCATAAAAAGGTGTGTTTAGTGGGTAATAGGTTAACCGAAGTTAACAAGATTATATACTTTAATCTTATATAAGGACAGGGTGAGTGGGTGTTTTTTTTTTAAACATGTATTTCAAGAACTAAAATCTTCATTTCTGCATTAAATCCTATCTTCTAAACAATTCTAAGGAGTAGTGACATTTGATGGAAAAAAGATAGAGAAAATTTTGGATGTGTTCAGTTTGCGTCCTCATTTCAGATCTGGCGTCTTGTATTAATTAAGTAAAGGGCTAGATATAGCAGAAAGGGTCCAATTGCTTGCCACATGTTTAGTACTTATTCCCCCCTTTTTTGATCGATTACCATAACCTTGACCCTGAACCTAAAACAATATGAGTTTTACCATCTTCTCACCACACGTTTATTGTACTATCAAACTTGACCAGCAATGACCTAACCATCCTGTAATTGATTGGACACCCAAACCAAGTTCAGATAGACTGAAATATACCAGCTGTCCAGCTAACATTACAGTCAACCCTAAGTTCCTCCATTGCCCAAAGTGCAACTGACATATGTTTGTTAACACCTTTACTCCATAGCCTATTTTTAATATTGAAAATTGTAGACCACTTAAAGCAGGTTGAAAGTAAAGCAGAATGTGCCTTAAGGTACATTCTGCTTTACTTTCATCCTGCTTTAAGCTACCATCTACTTGAATATAGAAAATATTTCTTCTGATAAATATTCATAATTGTATAATTTGGAACTTTTTTCTTATGTGGAGAAATAAACTAGAGGCATAACAAGGGCCACTATGGCCCTAAATCGCTCACCTGGTAACCATGTACACCGTGTGACCTAGTTTTTGACCGGGCATGACCCTCATTCTAACTTGACCTCGATTTCAATGAGACAAACATTTTGTTCAAGTTTCATGAAGATTCAATGAATTTTGTAGTCTCTAGAGTGTTAACAAGGTTTTTGGATGATTTGACCTAGTGACCTAGTTTTTGACAAGACATAAGCAACATTTGAACTTGACCTATATTTCATTGAGGCAAACCTTTTCATCAAGTTTTATGAAGATCAAATGAAATTTGTAGTCTCTAGAGTGTTAATAAGGTTTTTCGAAGATTTGACCTAGTGACCTAGTTTTTGACCGGACATGACCCACATTCTAACTTGACCTAGATTTCATTGAGGCAAACATTTTGATGAAGTTTCAAGAAGATCCAATGAAAGTTGTAGTCTCTATAGTGTTAACAAAGTTTTTCGAAGATTTGACCTAGTGACCTAGTTTTTGACCGGACATGACCCACATTCGAACTTGGACTAGATTTTATTGAGGCAATCATATTGATGAAGTTTTAAGAAGATCCAATGAAATTTGTAGCCTCTAGATTGTTAACAAGGTTTTTCGATAATTTGACCTAGTGACCTAGATTTTGACCGGACATGACCCACATTCAAACTTGACCTAGATTTCATTAAGGCAAACATTTTGATGAAGTTTCATGAAGATCCAATGAAATTTGTAGTCTCTAGAGTGTTAACAAGGTTTTTCGAAGATTTGACCTAGTGACCTAGTTTTTGACCGGACATGACCCACATTCGAACTTGGCCTAGATTTCATTGAGGCAATCCTATTGATGAAGTTTCATGAAGATCCAATGAAATTTGTAGCCTCTAGAGTGTTAACAAGGTTTTTCGATAATTTGACCTAGTGACCTAGTTTTTGACCGGACATGACCCACATTCGAACTTGACCTAGATTTCATTTAGGCAATCATTGTGACCAAGTTTCATCAAGATCCAATGAGATTTGAACCTACTAGAGTGTTAACGAACAATTGTGAACGGACGGACGGACGGACGGACAGACAGACGACGGACATCCAGCGATCCTAAAAGCTCACCTTGGCACTAGATGCCAGGTGAGCTAAAAAGGCGTATTTAAGAGGTACATGTAATGGGTTTATGGTTTTTTTTGTTTCTATATATACTACTACACACCCCTTTCGAGTATTATGAGCAGGGGCACTTTTTAGGTGCACCATTAGGTCTGTACCCTGCCGGTAACTTTATCCTTACATGGACGAACCAGTTGTAATGTCTACCCGAAATCCTGAGGGACAAAGAGGGAAGCCATTACTACCAATTCTAAAGTCCTTGGTTTGATGCGGCTGGATATTGAACCCACAACCTCCCGCACTGAAAAAGGGGCGCTCTATCCCTCTGCCACGTAGTCTGTGTTTCCAGGTGTGTTTAACGCTGGTGACTGCTTAAACCCATTACTCCATTAGCTTAATAATTATTTCTAGTTTTGAAGACAGGGTGATCACTTAAAGCAGGTTGAAATTAAAGTGCCTAATAAAGCACATTCTGCTTTCCTTTTAGTCTGCTTTACGCTTTTATTGGCAAGGATATAGAAAATTATCTTATGGTATATATTTATGACTGTAGAACTATTTACTTAAGTGGAGGAATAAATTAAATGTGCTAAAAGGCAAATTTGTAGGAGAAAGGGTTAACCCATTACCCCATAGCCTATTTCTAGTATTGAAGATAGGTGACCACTTAAAGCAGGAAGAAAGTAAAGCAGAATGTGCCTTAAGGCACATTCTGCTTTACTTTCAGCCTGCTTTAAGCTACTACCAACTAGAATATAGAAAATACTTCTCATGATACATCTTCAAGATTGTATAAATTGGAAGTATTTTTTTCAGTGGAGGAGTAAATGAAAGACATAAAAAGTCGTATTTATGAGGTAATGGGTTAAGGTGGCTATTTCATATACTAACGCCACTCTTTAGTATCGTATAAAACAGAGGATTCTAATGAGAATGTTCAGTTTACCCATTCTTATCTCCAGCACTGGTACTCTTCACAGTGCAGGATACAATCATTATATTCTTTGCTAGGATTCAATGCAACCAAGGCTCAAGAAAGGAGGCAGTAAACTGAACAAATTCAACATTTTCCCACTTATTTCAGCAGCAAATCCTATGGTGTAACTACTCATTAGAATCGTCTCGAAGAGACGATTCTAACGAGTAGTGACACCATAGGGTTTAATGGAGAAATAAAGATTTTGGTTTTTGAAATACTCCCCTTATCTGGAGCCCTGGCAACTAACAAACCATTGCTTGTTTTGTATTTCTAGAAAGGACAAAGCTGCAAACGGTGCACAGCTATTAATCAATAACGGCCTATTTGATGTGGACAAATTCTGGCATCAAAGAGATGCAAAGATCTTTCGAGATTTTTAAAAATCTGACCCAATACATAATAGAGCATTGTATTGATAGTGTGTGTTTAGCCAACGACTATATATCAAATAAACTACATTAACATTTTAACCAAGAAATCATGACCTAAAATCATCGAGACAGATTCATTACCAATTTATTTTCATCTTAAACATGCTCATGGCTATGCCAAAGTCTGTTTCTAGCTTTGAAAGCAGGTGGTCAAACAAAGTAGGCTTGTAGCTGCCATCTGGAAATAGTATTATACCTTTTATATTTCATGTTTCAAACTTAAAGTCCTAGATGGGGATTACTTTTCTTAGTGCAATAATAATGAGACACGTAAATAGGTGTATTTATAGGGCCCAGACAAGAGAGAGAGCAAACTGAACATCTCCAACATTTTTTCAGTTATTTCATCCTTTGGACTGATTCTAATGACCCAGTTTGACACTTGATTCACAAATCCAGTTTAACACTTTCCCCAATAAATACGTCATTTTACCCCTTCAATTTACTCCCCCACTGAAGCAAATTGTTCCAATTTAAGTAGTCATAAATATAAACCTTTTTTTTTCTTTCTATATCCAAGTAGATGGCAGCTTAAAGCAGGTTGAAAGTAATTAAAGCAGAGTGCACCTTAAGTTTTTGAAGTACTCTCCTTATATGGAGCTCAGAAACACCCGCTCTGCCACCTAAACAATGATCACTATAAGTCAATCATTAATGTGTCACAGTTACGAGCCATTTGTGTCTGGAAGGGCAGTCATATAGTTGGTGCTGTTATTTCCTCCTTCAGCGGCACGCTAGTTGTTAGCCGTCCTGACAGTTTGACAGCTAAGACTGACGATTTGGAAAGACGACAATAAACTGGCTGTTCACACGAGACAATGCTCACCTTGTAACAACGTTATGGCGCACAGTCATAGGGGACTTACAGTGGAGCAGACAGTCATCATCCTTTCTTAAATAAACACATTTATGCCTAAAACTGTTTATGTCAATTGCAAACAGTTTGGAGCCAGATCAGACGCCGGGTAACCCGGCGTCTGATCAGGCTCCAAACTGTCTGCAACTCAGGTAGAAAGAAATCTTCAGAAATTTTAATAACCAGTCATTTTCTATGTTTCAATACATTGTGTTTGCATTTCGTTTCGTTTTAAATGGCAAAGAATAACGTTTTCTCCATTGTATTACATCTAGCGTCAGCAACTATCATCCCCAAATTACAATAATATTATTGCAAATTACAATAATATTATTGCAAATTACAATAATATTATTGCTGCAGTAAACATTTGGGAATGTTGCTTGAGACTTGAATCATTTCAGCACTGTCTGTTCAAATTCTAAATTCTCTCATCTCTTTTGTATATTTCTAGATATGCAATCTTGAGTGAGAGTAAGACATTTAAAATCCTGATCAGACCCAGCGTTTCCTGGCTTCTGATCAGATTCCACTAAGTTCATGACAATTTGGATCCTGCACTTATACAAACGGTTAGACAATTATTAATTTATTTGTAGTAATAATCTTCTGCATACTACATAATTGTTGGCAACAATTTTCAAAGCTCATTCTTAAATGCAATAACTTTCAGAAAATATTAGGGAGTCAAACAATTTGAATTCAGATGAGAAGCTGATTTACTTGGCATTTAATCTGGATTCAAAATGTTTGCAAAAATTAGTCAAACTGTGTTAGACGACCACTGAATGGTGATGCATGGTGATCTTTAAAGAAAGGTGACTCTTAAAGCAGGGTAAATTCCATGCAGAAGGCTCATATAGGAGCCTTCTGCAAGACTATTGCCTTGCATTTCAGGGTTTCGAGATAAAGGGGAGTAAACTGAACAAATCCAGCATTTTCTCACTTATTTCAGCAACCAATCCTATGGTGTTACTACTCATTAGAATCGTCTCGGAGAGACGATTCTAATGAGTAGTGACACCATAGGGTTTAAAGCAGAAATAAAGATTCTAAATTTTGAAATACTCCCTTTATCTGGAACCCTACTGCAACCTGTCATGAATTCTACAAATGTTTAATCTTTTTAGTGGTCGCCCAAACCATAACCCCATTGATCTTTGGTGACAACTTAAAGCAGGCTGAAAGTAAAGCAGAATGTACCTGAAGGTGCATTCTACTTTACTTTCAGCCTGCACTAAACTACCACCAGTCCTGCTAGGCTAAAGGAAATACTTCTTCTGGTGCATATTCACATCTGCATAAACTGGAACTATTTTTCTTCAGGAGGAATTAATTAAAGGTGTAAAAAGGCATATTTATGGCGTCACTGATTAATACAGGATTGATTGTATTCAAAATTTGCCTGTAATGTACAGGTTAACCCATTACCCCATAAATACGCCTTTTTACGCCTTTAATTTTTTCCTCCATTGAAGAAAATAGCTCCACTTTATACAGTTATGAATATGTACTGTAAGAAATGTTTTCTATATCAAAGTAGATGGTAGCTTAAAGCACGCTGAAAGTAAAGCAGAATGCGCCTTGAGGCACATTCTGCTTTACTTTCAACCTGCTTTAAGTGGTCACATGTTTTCAAAACTAGAAGCAGGCTATGGGGTAATGGGTTAAGATCTAGATAAAACACGAAGTAACCGATCAGAATCCAAACTGTTTGGCACACTAATATTTGTTTTACAGGAAATATCTCAAAACGAATTATTTGACAACTGAAGGCGGATGACAGCGTTTTCACCCCGCAAAAGAAAACTATGTATTAGTGATAAAAGTTAGAAGAGACGTCAACTTATTCATCTTGAAAACATGTTTAGATCTATAAGCCTATAAAAACCAGTCACTTTTCATATCAACATATCACGGTTTCTGTTATAAAAGAGCGTGGATTGTTAGTACGTGACAGTATTTAGGTATCTAGGTTAACGCTACAATAAAGCTTCTCTTTTACGACCACAAAATTGTGTAAATTAATAGGTATATTATGACAGATTACTGCTTAAAGCAAGGTTATAGTAAAACAGAAAGCTCCTCTAGGAGCTTTCTGTTTTACTGTCACCTTGCTATAAGCTGTCACCTGTCTTTCATTCAATAAATTAGCATTCTATTTAGTGGTTGTAATAGAGAGGTTTTACTGTATATGACAGGAGTAAACAGGAACTAAGTAGTCTTGCTAATATAGCCACTAAAATTATGGGTTGGACCAATCAAGCAGGACTCCATATATGGGGACACCTCCAAAGCTAATCTTTTATGCCTGCTTATACTAGCACTAGGTCTATTATACTTTAGCCAGGACTCCAGATAAGGGGAGTATTTCGAAAACTGAAATCTTTATTTCCCCTTGAAACCCTATGGTGTCACTACTCATTAGAATCGAGACGATACCATAGCAGAGCTCCAGATAAGTGGAATAAACTGAATAGTTCCAATTTAAACAGTCATGAATATCATCAGAATATGTATTTTAAGAAATATATTTTATATTCTAGCAGATGGTAGCTTAAAGCAAGCTAAAAGTAAAGTAGAATGTGCCTTAAGGCACATTCTGCTTTACTTTCAACCTGCCATAAGTGGTCAACTACCTTAAAATACTTTAAACAAGGTACGGAGTAAAGGGTTATCGCAGACCTAAACCATTTTGGTTTTGAAATACTCCCCCCTTATCTTGAGCCCCACCACAGTTGTTGATACTAAGAAGGTTCACGTCCACTCCAAGCTATATATATTGATGCCGTTTCCAATACGACCCTGGTCAGCAATGACTCCTATTTGTTGGGACGTCTTTACACCACTATCTCTGATCTTGGCCAACACTTTTGAAACATCTAACGACAGGGCTCCAGATAAGGGAAGCATTTCAATAACTAAAAGCTTTATGTCTGCATCAAACCCTATGATGTGACTACTCAATAGAATCCTCTTTGTCATAGGGTATATTACAGACATGAATGAAGGAGATATTGGAAAGCTTCAGGGGCACTTTTCATAAAACTTTGTACGACAAATGTTATCATAAGTCAAATTATAAAAGTCTTAATTATTATCTATTTCTCCATCTAATCCCGTTTTGTGACATCTCTTTGGAATTGTCTTGAAAAGACAATTCCAGAGAGATGTCACAAGACAGGATTAGGTAGAGAATTAGAAATAACACACTTTAACAACACTATTTGTCGTACGAAGTTTTATGAAACAGCCCCAGTTTACTATGGAGCCTGTTTTTTTAATTGAGATGAGAATTAAACGTTGACATGTTATTCTGTTCTGAGGAGCGTACATGTTTTATATGGGAAACTAAACAAAACAATGAAAATACAGTATGGTAAACTATGAGCAACGTCACTGTGAAAACAGCACTCCCAACAAAACAGTGTAGAACCAGATCAATCATTAGACTTAAAGTCAAGTTGATGTTGATCATAGTCTACACTGTTTACAGTACCTTGGGTGCTCTTTTTTCAGTGACGCTGCTCATTGAGTAGAAATGATCACTCCATTTATGTCTACAGGCAAAATCATAACACAACGAAGTTGACTTTTTCGAAAACGTTAACAGATTTGTTTCCAAATACAGTTGAACTTCGATATCTCGAACTTGGTTAAGTCGAACATACCTGTATATAAAGTTAAAATTTGGCTCAGCCACATTTTAAATTTGAAATATGAGTATGTTCGAATTAACCGATCATGAAAAATTGCAAATCATGTGTTGACAAATCGGATAGTTCGAATTTAGCGAGTTCGAAAGTATTGAACAGACTGAAAGACCTATGTAGACAGAAAATGGAGTGAGCATGCCTACAAGATTGTGAGTGAGATGGAACAAATGGTTAGCATGACAACATGATGACATACCTGGATACACCAAACCACCTGAAACATGGAACAATGATACAATGAGTAACCATGACAACACCGTGGTACCATGACGATACACTGTGTAACCAATAACAACAATGGGTGCCCAAAACAATACAAAATCACGTACACCATATTATGATCAATTCAATGGGATATGAAATAGGTGTTAGGCTCAATATAAGAGGAGTATTTCAAAAACTGAAATCTTCATTTCTGCATTAAACCCTATGATTTCACTTATCATTAGAATGGTCTCTCTGAGCCAATTCTAATGAGTAGTAACACCATAGGATTCAGTGCTAAAATTAAGTGAGCAAATGTTGGATTTGTTCAGTTTACTCCTTCTTATCTTGAGCCCTGGTGATGATATGATCTCAAACAATAGTTTGAAGGTGAACTTAACCCTTTACCCAATAGCCTGGTTTTAGTTTTGAAGACAGCTGACCACTTAAGCAGGTCTAAAGTAAGGCAATGCATTTTAAGGAGCAGTATGCTATAGGCTATCATCTGCTAGGAGAGAGAAACTATTTCTTAACCCTTTGAACCCTAGTCCCGCATATAGGCGTCCTTTTCAAACAGTGTACATGTGAATAGTACACTTGTCCTATGCAAATAGTGAAGACCCAGTTCAGAGGGCTCCGAAAGGAGCCCTCTGATCGGGGTCTTCACTGTTTGTCATAATGCCAAACTGACAAAAACAACCCTTAAAAGTCAGATATGGACTAGACTAAAATTGAAACTGGAATTGATTATTTAAGTTTCAGGGAAGAAAGAGTTATATTCATAACTTTAAAGAGGAACTGTTTTCTTCAGTGGAGGAACAAATTGGAGGTGTAAGACGGTGTGTTTATGGCATGATGCACTAATGAGTATGGCAGAATGACTATATGATGTCTGACAAGTGCCTTATTTTAATGTAACATTAACCCATTTGTGCCCAGTGGATTCTTCCATGTTTTATATTGGATTAGTCCATTTTTTATCAAAGGGATGCCTGGTCATTTTTTTTCCATTTTCATTTTGTTTTATATTGAAATTCCTATCAGCAAACAGTGTAGACTGATCAGACGCCGCATAATGTGGTGTCTGATCAGAGTCTACACTGTTTGCCTATCTCCCATATATGGGATTGTGGGCACAAGTGGGTTAACCCTTTACCCCAAAGCCTGTTTAGTTTTGAAGTCAGGTGAACACTAATTTAAGCAGGTCGAATGTAAAGCAAAATGCACATTATTGCGCTTTCTGCTTTACTTTCAGCAACCAAACTGCTAGGATATAGAAAATATTTCTTACGATTCATATTTGTGGCTGTATAAAGTAGAATTATTTTCTTCAGTGGAGCATATTTAAAGCATAAAAGGTGTGTTTATTGAGTAATTGGTTATGAACAAGATGAGTTGATATCATCTTAAACAATTGTGCCCTATCTGTGAATGAATGAGAACGTAAAATACAATGAAGTTTACGACTGATTCAAGATTTTGCAGCTGTTGATTTTAAGAAAACTTGTTCACAACAATAAACTTGATGAACTAAACCAAATGAAAACCATGAAGTGTAAATGATAGACTTCAACTTGATTTAATGGATGAACAGTGTTTGACAGGCGAATACTAGTCATGAAATGTTCATACTATCAGCATACATTTAGTCATGAAATTAACTAAAACTCTTGGATCAACTTGAATATCGAAACATGACATGAAAATGTTAAAATCAAATTTGTTGTTTAAACAAAAGTATTTTTACTTTTACCCCATAGCCTGTTTCTTATTTTGAAGGCAGGTGAACAATATTTTCTTTATCTTCAGTTGAAGAATAATTAAGTTAAGACATACATTTAAAAGGACTATTTATTGGAGTAATTGGTTAATAAAGCAATATATCCGCTGCAAAGATATTTTTCAAGGTAAAAGTTCTTTGATATTATCTACATGTATAATCAAAGTTCCTGATAACTCTCACAAGCAGGCCTGTTTTCAGTGTGCACAGCAGGGGACTCATTAAAAGCAAGATGAAAGTAAAGCAGAAAGCTCCAATAGGAGCTTTCTGCTTTACTTCCATCTTGCTTCAAGCTACAACCAATCATTAACCCATTACTCCATAGATACTCATTTTTAAGCATTTACTTAATTCCACTGAAGAAAATAGTTCTACAGTTATGAAGATGTATCATAAGAAATATTTTCTATTATAGCAGATGGTTGCTTAAAGCAGGTTGAAAGTAAAGCACAATAGGCCGACAGGCGTATTCTGCTTTACTTTCAATCTGCTTTAAGTAGTAACCTATCTTCAACACTGGTAACAGGCTATGGTGAAATGAATTAAAAGCAAAATGAAAGTAAAGCAGATACCTCCAGGAGCTTTCTGTTTTACTTCCATCTTTCTTCAAGCTACAACCAATCATTAACTCAATCACCAAGTCTTACTTTAACCCATTTGTGCCCACGATCCCATATATGGGACATAGGCAAACAGTGTAGACTCTGATCAGACGCCGCATTATGCGGCGTCTGATCAGAGTCTACACTGTTTGCTGATAGGAATTTCAATATAAACCAAAAATGAAAATGAAAATTTTGACCAGGCATCCCTTGGACTAATCCAATATATAAACATGGAAGAATCCACTGGGTATAAATGGGTTAAGTGGTCTTAATTGCTTGGCTTGAATGTACTATCCTAGCACACAAGTGTCAATTATTTTCATGTATGAGATATGGTCCTTGTAACCTCCTGACCTACATATATAGCTGTTTTATTACCCTGTCTAGTAGCTAGCAGTCACAGCAGCCAAGTTGATGGATATGAACACTGATGAAATATTAACACCCCTCAAATCACTGTTAAATTCTGCTGACTAATCACTTAAATCCTTTAACCCCAATAGTCTAGTTCTTTGAAGACAGATGGCCACTTAACATATATCATGATTTTAGTTTTGAAAATAGGTCACCACTTTCAGCCTTTTTTAAGCTTCCATCTGCTAGTATATAGCACATATTTCTTATTACAATGTATACATATTCATAACTATATAAATTGGAACAATTTTTCTCAGTGAAGACCTGTATACATTAAAGGCATTATTTATGGCGTATTGAGTTAAAACTTTGTTGCAAACTTTAACCTGTCTGTAAGACCATCAAAGCACTTCTCTAAAATGGCAACATTACCCTCCCCCTTTGTATTTGGGTATATCTATGCTGTTTGAAAAACAGTGTAGACCCAGATCAGAGAGCTTCTGAAGGAAAGGTCTAATCAAGGTCTGCACTGTTTACTTAGAGAATCTGTCTGACATGAGTCTGCACTCTTTCCTGGGTAAAGGTCTATGATTTTCATTAGTCAATATAATATTTCGTATCAGATGTTCATAGTAGGCGGTTTTTAATGGAGTGGGCGGAGTCTTCTATATTTTAAGTCAATATAATATTTCATATTAGATGTTCATAGTGGGCGGTTTTTGATTGAGTGGGCGGAGTCTTCTATATATGAATATTCAGTGGTAGGAGGGTTAACAATGGTATGACCTGCCCAGTTAAAAAGAATTGGGGAATGTCTTTGATCTTTGATTTCAGCCTAGTACAAATAGTTACCGTAAAAATCCTAAAAAATCATTCACTCTGTATAACTTCTAAAATTTTAACTAATTGCTTTTGTCACAAAGTAATTGGTCCTAAAGTGTGCAAATGTATGGCAAACAGTGTAGACCCTGATCAGACTGCTCCTTCAGGAGCAGTCTGATCAGGGTCTACACTGGTTGCACAGGCCTTTCTGTCCCATTATTTAGAGTCACTACGGTAACTGACTCTTGTTAACTCAATTCATGATAGTCATTATGGTCCGACTGAATAAAATTACAAGCTATTCAAACTTGTCATTTCTCACTAAAATTGATAACAGAGTGGTTCAGGAAATAAGCATTGATAGATGGACAGAAATTTAGGTAAATCTATATTTCCCGTGAGCTTGTTTCATTCTTTAGTGACTCTTTTGATGAAAGGCAGGGGTTTATTGACAGTATCTGATCACTTTCTATTTGCCTGAGAGAGTGATACACTAATATTTGAACCAAAATCTATTCCATATCTGTAAAGGGCCAGGGCTCCAGATAAGAGGGAGTAAACTGAACAAATCTGAACAAATTCAACATTTTCTCACTCAATTCAGCACTAAATCCTATGGTGTTACTACTCATTAGAATCGTCTCGAAGAGACAATTCTAATGAGTAGTGACACTATAGGGTTTAATGCAAAAAATAAAGATTTTAGTTTTTGAAATATTCCCCTTATCTGGAGCTCTGAAGGGCCCTTTAAACCTTGATAAGCTGTCTCATGATAAGTCAGATAATCACTGATCACAAAGATGGTATGACATAAGTGAAACATGAGTGACCATTAATGATGATGTTGCTACAAAAGCTTTATCAAATTCATGCACAACAAGTCAACCTCATCTTGACTTTGCATCAGTGCCAAGTGCAAATACTTACACAATATCAGAACTCTTAATAGGCTAAATTACCCGTTACCAGTTAGCATGTTTCTATATTCTAGCACATGGTTGGTAGCTTAAAGCAGGTTGAAAGTAAAGCAGAACGACCCTAAGGCTCACTCTGCTTTACTTTCAGCATGCTTTAAGCTACCATCTGCTAGAACGTAGAAAATAATTTGGTTGCAAAGATAGATATATTCTGTTCGAGCATAATACTATTTGCACCATGCCCTCATATTTATCCCTCGAGCCACATTTTTGCATTGTTTACAAAAAGTGTACATGTGAAGAGTATGCTTGTCCTATACAAACAGTGTAGACCTATATCAGAGTGATCCCAGAGCTGACCTATGGAGAGTTCTGAATTCTATTTCACTATAAGACCACCACTTCATCTACAAAACATCACTGGAACACCTACCTCCGCTTAAGTCACCGAACACATAGTAGCACTGCTCAGAGAAGGTGATTTTGTTGACTGTGTGCCGTATGAACCCTGCCTTCAATAAATTACATGCATACTTCCTGGCATCCCGTCGGTCGGCAAACCCCTCTACATGAGTAAACAACCACTCCACTAAATCAGATCCTAGAGAGAGAGAAAGAAAGACATTAATAATTGAACAAATAGCTACGATAAAATGTTTTTTAACCAACCATACTTTAAAGAAAGCTTGTTTTGAGATATTAACTCTTTCCTCCCTGAAACTTTAAATGGACAATTCCAGTTTCCATTTTAGTCTAGTCCATTTCTGACTTTTAAGGGTTGTTTTACTCAATGTTTGGCATTATGACAAACAGTGAAGACCCTGATCAGAGGGCTCCTTTCGGAGCCCTCTGATCTGGGTCTTCACTGTTTGCATAGGACAAGTGTACTATTTACATATACACTGTTTGAGAGGACGCCTATATGCGGGACTAGGGTTCAAAGGGTTATTAATGTCAGATTTATGTTTAAAGTCTGATGAAGGCAGAAGAGTACTTAAGGCAGGCTTAAGGCACATTAAGCTTTACTTTCAGCCAGCTTTAAGCTATCATCTGATATGCTATAGGACATATTAATGGTGCATATTTATTACTCTATCACGTAGAACTATTTTCTTCAGTGGATGAATTAATTAAATGCGTTCATATGCTTATCTATAAAGTAAAGGGATAAATATATGTTTGACTGTATGGTGAAATATTACTCATAAATATATGATCTTCCCTATCTATGCAAGCATTACCTATAAATGCATTTGGTATAGTTATTTTTAGCCACATCCTGTCTCTGATCTCCAGGCCAGAATCGGGCGAGGCCATCGCCTTGACGACCGTGGCCATGTCTGTGTTAATGGTTAAATTAAGATCATCAAAACCTGAAAAAGAAATCCACATAAAATGAAATTCCTGGAAGGAAACAAACTGTAGAAATCGTCTTTTAAACACATTCACTGCAGTGATGTCATCTGCTTTAACCCTTTCACCATAGAGGCGTCTTTTAGCGCATTCAGTTTATTCCGCCGCTGAAGAAAATATTTCCAATTTATACAGTCATGAACATGTATCATAAGAAATATTTTCTTTATTCTAGCAGGTGAAAGCTTAAAGCAGGCTGAAAGTATAGCAGAATGCGCCTTAAGGCGCATTCTGCTTTACTTCCAACCTGCTTTAAGTAGTCACCTATTTTCAAAACTAGAAACAGGCTTTGGGGTAAAGGGTTAAACAGTTGCAGAGCTCTAGATAAGAGAGAGTAAGCATATGAGAACACATTCACTACAGTTACATCATCTGTTTTAAACAATTGTTGTCAGCTTTCATTTATCCAATTTAGATTTCAGGTACATGTAGTTTGACTGCAGAAGCCCTGATGCAAGTGCCAAACAGTTTGGATCCTGATCAGATGCTGCATTATGCAGCATCTGATCAGGATTCAAACTGTTTGCAAATATCTATTGTACTCAGGGTAAACTGTAAATTTCTAATTGAACACCTAATAGTAAGATCACTCAAACAAAAAGTATAATTTTATAAAGTGCTCATTTCTCTTTTGTATATTCTTCTTTTATCCAAAATAAATATATTTCCAATTTTGCAGAGAAGGTGCAATGCTATACAGGTTTTGGAGTAAAAACATTAATACCAGAAGTTACAACACACACACTACCAGAAGTTGAGTATCTTTTTTTGACATAAGGGAGACAACTCCACAATGTGACAAACACAAACCTCGTTACATTAGTTATGTACCTTTGATTATCTAGAACTACTTGGGTTTATGGCACGGCGAAAATCAGAAAGAATATACCTTTAAAGAAAAGTTCATATGCACCTAACAATGCATTAAATCTTTAACTATCAATGATGTCATATGGTGTGTTTGCAAACAGTTTGGATCAAGATGAAACGCCACATAGGGCAGCCTCTGATCATGATCCAAACTGTTTGACGGTCATTTCAAAATTTTGTCAGTCGTATTGTCTTAAATCTAACTTTGAGAAGACATGGTAGACAAAACTAGAGAAGCAGTAAATAGCTCAAGATAATTTTGAAAATGGACCATGCACCATGGACCTATTTTAAAATATTCTCATTACATTTGCCAACAGTGTAGACCCAGATAAGAGGGCTCCTATAGAGCCCTCTGATCAGAGTGTACATGGTTTGCTAATTTAGAGCAGTATTTATTAAACTACTCAGAATTTCAAGTAGATTGGTTCATGTTTTGGAAACTAAAATATCAACAAGGGAGCCTAATCATCCACAAGAGTTACTAAGTGTTGAAAGAGTTAATGCTCATAGTTTGACAACAATCAGCAGTTTTAAATGTCTCTATAGAGTCACTGTGGACTGGCATTACAGAAGTTACTTACGTTCTGATTCTGGTATTGAACTTGATATGGACGAACTTGTGGAGGTCATATTACTAAGTGAGGGACTAGGAACACCTCGGTTAAGGTATTCTTGTTTTAAAGCTGTGGTGTGGGCGACCCAGGCTGACGGGTCAATAGGGCGAACTGGTTCCTGGCGTGGCACAGTGAAGTAACCCTTAGGGTTTGGGTCCCAGCACTTGGCCACCACTAAAGTTATAGGTCTGAAAATATGAAAGAAAAGAATTTTGATAAGAGTTCACATCACAAGGTAAATATAACTTTTCCCCTTTAACCCATTCCCCTATACATACCCCTTTTTAAGCCTTTGATTTATTCCTTCACTGTAGAAAATAGGTCGACTATTATACAGTAATGAATATATATCATAAGAAATGTTTTCTTTATTCTAGCAGAAAATAGATATTAATGTCAGATTTATGTTTAAAGTTGGATGAAGACAGAAGAGCACTAGAAGCAGGCTTAAGGCACATTCTGCTTTACTTTCAACCAGCTTTAAGTGGTCAACTATCTTCGAAACTAGAAAGAGTCTATGGGGTAATGGGTTAAGATCGGTTCAATCTGTATTTTAGTTTTGTTTATACAAAGCAACCGGTGAACCTACTACGCAATAGATTCACATGGTTAATTAATTCCTTCACTGAACATAATACATTTATGAATATTCACCACAAGAAATATTTTCTATGTCCTAGAACATGGTAGCTTAAAGCTGGCTGAAAATAAACGAGCCAGTATTCTGCTTTACTTTCAGCCTGCTTTAAGCAACCATCTGTTTTCAATACTGATACAAGCTATGGGGGAAAGGTTTATCAATAATGTCCCATGAAATACATACCTTTTCCAGTACATTCAATCTTATATTAACTCATTACCCCATAAATACACCTTTTTACGCCTTTAATTTATTCTTCCACTGAAGAAAATAATTCCAATTTATGCAGTAATGACACTTATCATATACAGTAAACCTCACTTATAACGAACTCGGTTATAACGTACACTCGGTTATAAGGAACAGTTTTAAAATCCCTGAATCTTACCCTTCTTTGTTCTATATAAAATATTACGGTTAAAGCATACTCGGTTATAACGAAAACTCGGCTATAGCGTACACCATTTTCCGGTCCCGATTTATCAAATTTCATTAAAATATCATCGTTTATAGCGTACCGTCGATTTCGAGTGTTTCAAGTGATGTCGCCGAGTAATTATCGATCGATTATTACCTCACAGGTAAAATGTTTGTCAGCGATCGTCTTCATGCTTTGTATGTAGGTGTGAGCGATATTAACAGACAATTATTATGTTGGAATGACTTAAGATATGAGTGTCAAACAGTTTGAATCCTGACCACACACCGCATTGCGCAGCATCTGGTCTGGATCCAAACTGTTAAAAAGCTCAACATTATTCGATAAACGGGTTGAATAAGTCTACTAATGATCTCTGTGTTTGTTCCTCCAAGTAAAGTGGTTGATTGATTGATTAAAAATACTGTTTTGTCAAGAGTAATACATGTATTAGTTATTTGTTGCCTCGTAATGCGGAAATGTTAAGAGTCTCGTTTTCGGTATCTCAGTCACCTGCAAGTTAGGGGTTTTCCGAAAGGGAATGAATTTTTAGTCTGACATGAAACTGAGGCATGGATGCAAATGGCGACCAGTCGTCAACATTTTGTCCGATAAACAATGAAAATAAGACTACCTCCGCACGAGCTGTCATGTTGAAGGTAAACGAACTTGCAAATTACTGAAATACTATTTCGTTAAAACAAAAATATATTCTTGTTTGCCAAATTTATAATATTTCATTTAAACACATAGGTTGGTGTTCGTTATAAGTCCGATCAGTTCGTTATACTAACCTCGCCTATAGCATACTAGTTCGCTATACGGTTATAACAAACTTCGGCTATAGCGAACACTTTTATCTTAAAACAGGCTGAAAATAAAGCAGAATGCACCTTAAGGTGCTTTCTGCTTTATTTTCAACCTGCTTTAAGTAGCCACATGTCCTCAATACAAGAAACAGGCAATGGGGTAATGGGTTAAGCGATCGCTCAAAAAGAAGACCCTTGGTGACTCTTTAATGTAAGTGGTAAGTGTGGCGGCTGCAAAAGGTGTTTCCATACTTCATATCAGTGTAGCTATCATATGAATTACCTCCCTTTGGTGATAATATGCAAATTCCACATTTTATAAATTGTTATTTATTGTAAGATGCAGTATATAGGCGTGTTTGAAAATATCCTTTATTTGGGATTTGGATGGTACTGTCTGTGAATGTCTCTTGCATTAAACGGATTTGTGCTGTCGCCATACTTGTATGGTTCTGGAACCAACTGTAATGTTTAATAAGCAGTCTATTTGGGAGATCTTGCTACCCCCGGAAAAAGGAATGGATTTTGCCTCACTTAGGGCAAAAACATACATGACAAAATCTTACCCCGGTTTTTGAACAGCCTCTCGTAGTGTGCGAACTGCGTCATCATTACTCATGTTTTCAAAGCTGACCCCATTTACCTCCAAAATCATATCACCTGGTTCTATACGACCATCCTGGGCCACTGCCCCACTGAAAATACAAATAGTCATTGAAAAATAGCCCATTACTCGGGGACCCAGGTACGAGGGAGTATACTGAACAAATCCAACATTTTCAACAACAAATCCTACGGTGAAACTACTCATAAGAATCGTCTCTTCGAGACGATTTTAATGAGTAGTAACACCATAGGGACAATAGGGTTTAATGCAGAAATAAATATTTTATTGTTTGACATACTCCCCTTATCTGGAGCTCTGATTACATCATAAATATACCTTTTTACCCTTCTATAATTGTTTCTTCCCTACAGAAAATAGTCCCTAGATGCATCTAAAAAGGTTTATTTACTGATTCACTGAAGACTGCCCTGAAACTTTTAATGGACAATTCCAGTTTCCAGTTAAGTCTTTTGGATCCAATTTATGACAATATAAGGTTGTTCTATACTGTTCATTACAAAATGACAAACAGCGCATACACTGATCAGATAGCTCCTTTAGGTGCCAAAAGATCTGATTCTACACTGTTTGCATAGGACAAGGGTATATGGGGCAAAAGTTAAAGCAGATGATACAAGAGCATTAAATTTTATAGTCAGTGTTTACATAACTTTTTTTAAATTTAGCTAGAACCTCTCTATTACGACCACTAAAAAGAAGGCTAAATGCCTGTATAAGAGGAGCTTTCTGTTTCACTTTCACATTGCTTTAACTCTTTCCTCCCTGAAACTTTCAATGGACAATTCCAGTTTCAATTTTAGTCTAGTCCATTTCTGGCTTTTAAGGGTTGTTTTTGTCCATTTTTGGCATTATGACAAACAGTGAAGACCCTGATCAGAGGGCTCCTTTTGGAGCCCTCTGATCTGGGTCTTCACTGTTTGCACAGGACAAGTGTACTATTCACATGTACACTGTTTGAAAAGGACGCCTATATGCGGGACTAGGGCTCAAAGGGTTAAGCAGTCACCTGTCTTAAACGACCAATATTTGACACAATTTAGTGGTCGTAATAGAGAGGTTTTACTGTAGTGGTATACAAAATATTTGATGCAGATTGAGGTCAAAGGTCATGTCTTACCCTTTCATGATGGATCCCACATAAATGCCCCCATCGCCCCCTTTGTTGCTCTGTCCCACAATACTGATACCAAGGAAGTTGACTGTGTCTACAATAACAACATACGAATTCAAAACCATCATCTAACACATTACTACAATTAGGGCTCCAGATAAGAAAGATTATCCTGAACAAATTCAACACTTTCTGACTCATACAGCACCAAATCCTATGGTGTTACTACTCATTAGAATCGTCTCGTCGAGACGATTCTAATGAGTAGTGACACCATAGGGTTTAAAGCAAAAATAAAGGTTTCAGGTTTTCAAATACTCCCCTTATCTGGGGCCCTGTACAATACATAAATAAATAAGCCTTTAATTTACTCTACACAATTAAAAGTAGTCCCCCAATCTAGGAAGTCCAGTACATGAACGCACCAAGACATTTCCAAAATCTTTGCAGGTAGTAGCTTAAAGCAGGTTTAAAGTAAAAGAGGATGCTCCTTTACTTTCAATCTGCTGTAAGTAGTCATCCGTGGTTAAAGATGCAACAAGCGGTCACCTGTCTTAACTTATTTGACGCTAGCTAAATATAAGCTTGAATGTAGCAGTAACTGTTCCAGGGCTCCAGATAATTAAGAAGGAGTAAACATTTCAGCTCCAAATCCTATGGTGTTACTACTCATTAGAATTGTCATTACACCATAGGATTAAGCAAAAATAAAGATTTTAATTTTTGATATTTTTCCCTCATCTGGAGCTCTGCTGTTTACAGTTCAATAATATTTAGCAACAAAAAAACATTCAATCCCATATTTACCTTTTGTTATGTAGAAAGCAATGACCCATAAATTTGCTTTGAAGGTTATCATTTTCCACTTTTGATAATCCGAACGAACTGATGCAAGATTGCACATTTAAAACTCAAAACCTTTGCTAACCTATTTCTTGATTTGACCTATATAATTTCCTCTGATGACACTCTTTTCCATCAAATTATCAAAACAATTTTTCCGACTCTATTTTTCACAACACACCACCCCCACCCACCCCACTAAACAGAACATTCAGAACTTTTTCAATAGATTCGTTTTTAACATACAGGCTAGATAAAGGTTCCACTTGATGCATGTCCTTCAGACCACTTATAATGAGCAGGGTTCCAGATAAGGGGGAGTAATGTGAACAAATCCAACATTTTCTCAATCATACTGCACCAAATCCTATGGTGTTACTACTGATTAGAATCGTCTCAATTCTAATGAGTAGTGACACCATAGGGTTTAATGCAAAATACTCTCCTTTTCTGGATCCCTGAATGCGTTATTATGAGGTTATCACTACTATACAGTATATATCACTAAAACGAAGGCAAATTGATTGTATAAAATACAGGTGACAGCTTAAAGCAAGATGACAGTAAAACAGAAAGCTCCTATAGGAGCTTTCTGTTTTACTGTCACCTTGATTTAAGCAGTCACCTCCTGTAAACCCCTAATAATTAACACAATTTTGTGGTTGTAAAAGAGAGGTTTTACTGTATAAATGTCCTTTAGATAACTAACTATCTTGAAAATATCAAAACTATATCTACTAAAAATCTCATATTACAATACAACCACTTTTCAGACCTTGTAAATCAAGTTCAAAATTAATTGTTACGGTTTGAAGTAATTAGACATATGAATGATCTGATCAGGATCCAAACAATAACCATGACATTTATCGCCAAGAAATTGAAAGGGAAAGTGCGTGAATGCAGCTAAGAGCTCTTGAAGAGAAATTTGGAAATTCTACGTTCAACTATTAAACTGCCAAAACACCATTCCACATAAGGGCCACTTATCGAGGGCTTAGTGCAAGACTATTCTAACTCAATTTTTTTTCAAAACACGTTTTTTTACATTTATTGGTATAAATTCATTAGATACATAATGTGTAAAAATATTATGGTAATATTCCAAGTAGTTTTGAAAATATTAATATTTTAAAAAAATATTCTATCTCAAAGTGATAATAATCCTGGTGCAAGACTATTCTAACTTGAGTTAGAATAGTTTTGCACAATAAAATTTTGAAAGTGGTTGGCGGTTTCAGTGCAAAACTATTCTAACTTGAGTTAGCATAGTTTTGCGTTTTAATTCAGTTTGAATAGTTTAGATTCAAAGTGTAAGACTATTCTAACTTGATTTTGAAGACATAATTAAATGTTGGTGACATAGTAAATCATGTTTCTGGCATCATAAAACTGCTTTTAAACTGTGCAGCAATTATATTGAATGGAATCTATTGATTTTTAGCCCACTGAAGGGGAGATAAGCAGATGACAAATGTATTTGGTGGTACATTTGTACTAATTTTTCTTGAAAACAAGGCTTGACATCACATTCAAATTGTCTCTAAAAGAGACCTGGTGATTTGAATTGCAGTTTCAACACATGTTTTCTATAAAAGCACTATGAAAAAATTCAAAATGTTTACATTCCAACTCAGCAGAATAACGGTTAAGTACAATGTCATGTTAGAAATTGACTGTTATGTGAATTTTCGATGCCTTATTAGTTTTCCCGAACTTGTTGTGTATAAATTTTAGGCTTTTAAAGTGTTCTTTCTTTTGCTATTCTATTAAACATTATTATAAGGCAAAGTAAATTCCTTATTTCTGATTGGCAAACGAGCCGTAGATGTGAGCCGACGTACCCTGTGAGCTGACAGGGTACATAGAAATCATAAGAAATGCAACTATTTCAATGGTTGACAGGTCCCTCAATCTTGTTTTACAGAAATAAAGATGGCTGACTGCTTGACAGGGGTATGCACCATCAATTGTGTAACCTCCGTTATTAAGTCCATCTCGGCTAAGAACCAATAGGGGTTTTGATCTTTGAACAGCCGGCTGTTTTTCTGTTCTGTAAAAGTTTGATGTCAACGTCTACAGTCGTGCACATTTTTCTTTTGAATAACAACTGTCAGAAATATGACGTAATCTACACACGTCTTCTGTTTTGGTGTTGTGAGGTAAACTCTGCCTACGATTTAGGAGAAGCGGCCTACAATTTACGAAATGGCCCAAGATTTTTTAATCAGCCCATGATTTTGAAAGAAATCTTACAAACTTATCCTTCCTAGTATCAGAGCCTCTTCAACATATCACAATTTAAATATGCGATATTTTAAATGTTTATATGGAGCGCTTTCTAGTGACACGACAAATGCCAAAATGAATTGAAATTATTCACTTCAACAGCGAAAACTTTGCAGTAAAATAAATTCATTATGCAGTTTCTTACCAGGGTACGTTGGGATTTATTCCCGGCTGAGGAAAATCATGCAACCCTCAGCTAACGGCTCGGGCAACATGATTTTCATCAGCCAGGAATGAATCCCCGAGTACCACTAATATTATACCGTTACAAAAATTAGCAAGGACAAATTACATGATCCTGTACATTAACTGGCTGTGGACCTCTGCCCCACCCCCTCCCCCTCAATTTATAGAGACAGGGGGTATTTGTTTGAGGAGTTTACAGGGGTAAACATTATTTATTGGTGATTTAAACATACTTTTATGCCTCAAAGGAACCTGTCTTATTGATGTGTTTTAAAAGAGCCCCAAAAGCTCTATGTTTAGAGCATAAATTCAAAAATATTCCAACATTTCATCAGAAAAATTACCTTTTTCAAGTCATGTTTAGGAAGCCAGTTTTGCATGAGCATTTTACAGTAATGTAGAATAAAAAGAAATGAAACTTAAAAGAATGGCACTGGGTTTCCTACCTAACCTTAGACATACTTTTTCAAATTCCTTTTAAAAATCCTGAAAATACTTTTAATTTCATAAGTCAATCTTGATTGTTTTTGTATTACACAAGTAGATTGGAACAAATACAGATAGATACTAAATTGGACTTTTCTATTAACCAATGCCAATCACAAATACTTATTTACTAAATGCTTTCCATTACATGGCCTATATTGATTTCATTTATTTATTTTTTCTTGCCTAGTTTGTCAAACAACTGTCACTTGGAAACAAATATTTAAAAAAAAAAAAAAAAGCTTGCAAATACATGTAGCTAAATAATCAGTTTGGTGGCAATTTTAACATGCTTTGTTCTGAATAAGGTTGTCAGAAAATTTGTTTTTATTAACAGGAATCAATTTCATACAAAAAGGGGGGAAAAAATATGTAAGTTTTGAATTAAATTAAGTGTGCTGACAATCTATTGAACTTTTCAAGCATCTCAGTAATTTTACTTATTTGGGTATCATTTTAGGTCACATTTAGTTAAGTACAAGTTCTTTATGAAAATGAAACATTGATGAGATACTTGTAGGTAGGGCTGACTATTGTGATCAATATTGCTATCATGATAATTATTGATAGTTGAAAACACTATCATGATAGACTATCAATAGTTGCAATACTGTCACGATAGTTTATCTCATGTACTTTATGAATGTAAACCATGAAAAATGATACTTCCTATATCCTAGTGGATGGTAGCTTAAAGCTGAAAGACTGAAAGTAGAGCAGAGTGTGCCTTATCGCATATTCTGCTTTACTTTCAACCTGCCTTAAGCAACCATCTGTCTTCAATATTGAAAACAACCTGTAGGAAAAAGTATTAAAAGAGAACACTGGGAACACTGGGAACAAAATCAAAATTCTGGTACAACTCGTGGAGAGAGCTATGTATTTGTAAACAAGTTTTACAAGTGATATAAGTCCAACTAAAGATAGTGGCTCAAACTATCGCCAATAGAATCGATAGTTTTATTTTACAATCGAAAGTCAGCTATCATGACTTCACCAATCACGATAAACCGCTACTATCGACTATTGTGCCATCCCTACTTGTAGGCTTGCCACTCTGCGGAACTATTGATGATATAGATCTGTCACCCAGAGATTGGTTAGGAACTGTGATGAAAAAGGTTTGTTACAAACTAATCTTGAACATTAATGATATCCCAAGGTTACTCTTGAACATTGATGATATAGGTCTGTCATCCAAAGATGAGTCTGGAACATCAATGATATAGGTCTGTCATCCAAAGATTAGTCTAGAACATTGATGATATAGGTCTGTCATCCAAAGATAAGTCTGGAACATTGATGATATAGGTCTGTCATCCAAAGATTAGTCTGGAACATTGATGATATAGGTCTGTCATCCAAAGATTAGTCTAGAACATTGATGATATAGGTCTGTCATCCAAAGATTAGTCTGGAACATCAATGATATAGGTCTGTCATCCAAATATGAGTCTGGAACATCAATGATATAGGTCTGTCATCCAAAGATTAGTCTAGAACATTGATGATATAGGTCTGTCATCTAAAGATTAGTCTAGAACATTGATGATTTATAGGTCTGTCATCCAAAGATTAGTCTGGAACATCAATGATATATGTCTGTCATTCAAAGATTGTTCTGGATCATCAATGATATATGTCTGTCATCCAAAGATTAGTCTGGAACATTGATGATATAGGTCTGTCATCTAAAGGGAACTCTGGAAGGTCTCATCAGATTGGTCTGTTACAAGGAATCACATATTCTACCAAATCAGCAGAATAAGTTAACTGAAGATATTACACTGCTGACATTCGATGATACCTTTGAGAAAATAAACCGATGTCCCATGTATCAGTGCTTTACACTGGGTTTCTGAAAGAACCAGAGAACTATGTAGATAAAAAGAGTAGGGCATCGCACCCAGGTTTTCTGTTTCTTCTCTCCTCTCACTTGGGCATCCAACTTGTCCATAGATTGCAGAAAAGGATGTCAACAAACCAACCAAGTCAATATATGTTGACAATATGTTAAAGAAAACATGTTTTTTCAAAATTGAGTACTTAACTGTAGTTCATTACAGTGTTTGAAACCAAGCTGTGTGAATTATAAGGCAAGCAGCAATTGGGCATTCTTTAAAAACATGCAATTTTTAACAAAACTTTTTCTTGCAGTCCTTTAAGATTTGTTGATAAAATAGCAAACCGACTGCAGCCTAGTATAAAAAAAAAACTCCCACCTAATATTGAACCAAAATATCAAAAAATGCTGCAAATGTGATTGTGACAGTGGATTTACTTTTTGAAGCATTGAAATGCAACACTGCTTTCAAAATGTCAAACATCCCAGACAATTTTAGGTGCTTATTTAACACATGTATTTTTGTTTAAAAAATTGTCAAGTCTTTAAAACAAGAGCACCCCATGTGGGTACCAACGCTCGTCTGTTTTTGAAGATCAGTGAAAAATACAGTAAAACTTGGTCAAAGGTCAATGTGAATTGGTAAAATAATTTGTTATGTATGAATAGGACTTGACAAGATGAATAAAAGTGAATATGCATGTCAAAATTGAAGACTGTAGATTAAACATTAAGTTATGGCCAATTTTAAGATTTTGGGAAAAAATAGCTTAAAATTAGGTCAAAGAGGTCAAGTTCAAGGTCATTTGGTAAAACATTTTGTATTTATGGATAGGACTTATCAAGATTAGCATGCATACCAAAAATGAAGGTTGTAGATGAAAAGTTAAAGAAGTAATGGCCAATTTTAAGATTCTAAAATTAATGTTAAGATTTCAGATGACAACGACGGCAACACCAATGACGACAACAATGCGGATGCCTGAGTGACGACAAAAGCTTCTTTTTTTCTCTTCGAAAAACATATGAGTTTAAAATGGATATTTCTTACATTTACTAATTCAATATACAGCACTTTTACATTTCATCTGGAATATCTGAACTCATGTAGGCAAGTGCAGCTCTGAAAGTTTTAGCTTCATTTATTCTTACTTTACCCACTTATAGACAACCTCAGAGTAAGTGAAAGTTTATCCAAATGGCTCATACATTAATATGTAAATTTAAGAGCATTCAAAAGGTACTCTAAGAATACCAAAAGTTAAGTTAGAATAGTTTTGCTTCCAAATCCATTTGCATTTGGCATTTTTTGTAAGTGCAAAACTATTCTAACTTGAGATAGAATAGTTTTGCACAAAAAATTCCTTACGATAAGGGGAATTTCTGGTGCAAGACTATTCTAACTCAAGAAATGTGTTTAAAATCAAAATAAACTTCTTTTTTTGAATAATTCAAATTATATGTTGTTTCTTAAGGGCTTTGAGGTGTGTTGATGAACAAAAAGGTTTATCAAAGCCATTATAATAAGAAGGAAACAGTTTTTTCCAGTTCCTGAATAATTTCTGAAAATGGAGTTAGAATAGTCTTGCGCTAAGCCCTCGTTATGCTGTATATCAATGAATAATTGTTATACCGCAGAATGCTGTATTTTCATACACATATCATAATAGTCAGAGAAATGTGCATTACCTGTCTTCAACCCTTTACTCAATAGACTGTTTCTAGTATTGCAGAGGTGACAACTTAAAGCAGGTTGAAAGTAAAGCAGAATGTGCCTTAAGGCACATTCTGCTTTACTCTAAGCCTGCTTTAAGCTACCATATGCTAGGATATAGAAAATAGTAAAAGGCTTTAAGTTGTCACCTGTCTTTTTTAAAACTAGAAACAGGCTATGGAGTAAAGAAATATTTTTCATATTCTGGCAGATGGTAGCTTAAAGCATGTTTAAAATAAAGCAGAATGTGCCTTTTGATGTGAATTCTGCTTTACTTTCAACATGCTTTAAGTGGCCATCTATCTTCAAAACTAGAAACAGACTGTGGAGTGAAATTTTTTTTTTATTTGAAATGATTTTACGTTGTATTTACAGTTTATCAGTCATACTTAGATGTTCTGGAGCTAATTGCATGTGGAGGGAGACCCAAGAAGCCTTTTATGCATTGCTTCAGGCACAAATTGGCAACTTGGTAGAACCACCAACCTTCCGCAAGCCAGCTGGAAGGCTTCCCCACATGAAAAATCCGGACGACCCTACTGGGATTCGAACTCGCAGAGGTGAGGTGCTTAGTGATGAACGTCACAGTGACTATACGACTAGGCCACGGAGGCCCAATAGGAGTTTTCGATAGGGATTAAAACTTACCCATATTTAATGTGACTGTGATAATGTTGAGAGACATGGTTGAGTCGGTTATACTGGAAAATGATGATGCCTGAAAAATACAAAATGTCAAGGACTATAACCCAATACTCCATTACCATAAATACACTGTTTTACGCCTTTAATTCATTCCTCCACTAAAGAAAACAGTTTCTCTTTAAACAGTCATGAATATGAACCGTTAGCAATATTTGTAATATCCAAACAGATGGTAGTTTAAAGCAGGCTGAAAGTAAAACAGACTGCATCTTAACCCATTACCCCATTAATATGCATTTTTATGCTTTTAATTCATTCCTCCATTGAGAAAAATAGTTCCTTTTTATACAGTCAAAAATATGTTTGATAAGATATATTTTCTATATTCTTGCAGATGGTAGCTTAGAGCAGGTTGAAAGTAAAGCAGAATGCTCCTTAAGGCGCATTCTGCTTTACTTTCAACCTGCTTTAAGTGGTCATATGTCTTCAAAATAAGAAACAAGCTATGAGGTAATGGGTTAAGGTGCATTCTGCTTTACTTTCAACCTGCTTTAAGTAGTCAATTATTTTCAATGCTAGAATCAGGCTATGGGGTAATGGGTTAAACTATAAGTGAATAAAGTTTAACATCTATTTTACACATATTACATCTAGCAACAGTAAAGTTTAATTGACTGAACAGAAACCAGATATATTTTGTCATATTTTAACATATCATTCAATCAAAATGTTTAATAGAAACATTGTTTACAGCATTGGAAATTACTCCAGGGAATAAGGTTGATAACAAAACCATGATTAGATATTTGGGAAAATACACTGTTTGCTCAGGCCTGTCTGTCCCAATACATAGTGTCTTTACAGTAAGCATTTTCTTTCTGGTAACAATTTTCAGCATCATTCAGGTGTTAAATTTAAGCCATTTATACCCAGTGGATTCTTCCATGTTTATATATTGGATTAGTCAATTTTTTATCAAAGGGATGCCTGGTCAAAATTTTCATTTTCGTTTTGTTTTATATTGAAATTCGTATCAGCAAACAGTGTAGACTCTGATCAGACGCCACATAATGTAGCGTCTGATCAGAGTCTACACTGTTTGCCTATGTCCCATATATGGGATCATGGGCACAAATGCAAGAAATGTTTTTGGTCACAAGGTCACAACTTACGCGACTAATGGGAGGCAGTCGATGCTTCCGTCGTCTTTTTCGGTGGCGACCATATTTGGCTGAAGATCGGCCTGTGGTGGTATCAGTGACAGTTGAGAACCTGAAAATACACGAAGGCAAAACTGAATATCTCTATTAACCCATTACCCCATAAATACACCTTTTTACGCCTTTAATTTATTTCTACCTGAAACACTTTTAAGTGTTAAAATATTTTCAAAATTAGAGACAGGCTATGGTGTAATAGGTTAATAAATTTGCAGAAAGTCTGCAGCTGTCTTTTAGCATTTCTCTCAATTTTGTGTTAAACAGTCCAATTTTGAAGTAGTGTGGATATCTTTAAATACACTGTGACACAACTGAGATGATATTGGGATGACGCATCTGAAAAACATTATTGGGATGCTAAACCTTAGCAGAAACAACATCAACAACAATACAGGCCACTGTTAAATAATGAAGGATAAAACTAATACAGATAGCTCCCTACTCCTTGCAGGAACTCTGCATTTATTTATCCTGCATTGAGACAACACCTGTTTTAATCTTATAGACTGTCTATGGATTTTGTTTAGAATGGAAGCATATCCATTCCCCCGTAGTCTGTTTCTAGTTTTGAAGACAGGTGACCGTTTAAAGCAGGTTGAAAGTAAAGTAGAATTCACCTTAAGACACATTCTGCTTTACTTTCAGCCTGTTTTATCAGCTAGCATTCCAAATTATAGTTTATACTGTCATGCATAATATTATGTATGTACTTTAAGAAATCATTTTTGTATTTTAGCAGAGGGCTGGTTGAAGAAGACTGACAGTAAAGCAGAATGCACCTTGTGGCTCATTCTGCTTTACTTTCAACTTGCTCTAAGTGGTCACCCTACATCTAAACTAGAAACAGGCTATGGGGTAAAGGGTTAAGAAATAGGCCTATAATTTTGATGCAGATATAATGTGTTTTAAGTAGAGGAAGGTTAATAATAGTGCCCCATTAGACACACACATTTCTGATTAATAACCCATCTTTGGATCACTAAAGTATTGACTACACACTTTTCATTGCTGTGTTATGGCTATGCCCCTGGCAAGTGAGTAAGTGATTCAGTAGAAAATACCTCCTAAGTGCTGCAACAAAACACAAGTTACAAGAGTGTATCTGCAGCTTTTATATCTTTCTCCAGAGCTCCAGATAAGGGGAGTTTTTCAAAAACTTAAATCTTTATTTCTGCTTTAAACCCTATGGTGTCACGTCTCGAAGAGACGATTCAAATGAGTAGTAACACCTTAGGATTTAGTGATGTATGAGTGAGAAAATGCTGGATTTGTTCAGATTTCTCCCTCTTATCTGGAGCCCTGTTTCTCCTTGCCTTACCACTTAACCAATGAACTCATAGCATGTGTTTAGTTTTAGTTTTGAAGAGGGGTGATCACTTAGAGCAGGTTAAAAGTAAGGTAAAGCAGGTTCAAAGTAAGCATACATTAGGGAACATTCTGCTTAACTTTCAGGCTGCTTTTGAGCTACCATCTGTTAGGATGCTGAAAATATTTCTTATGACTGTAAAAAGTTTAATTATTTCCTTTAGTAGAGTAATAAATTGAAGGCATAAAAATAAATATGGGTCAATGGGTTAACACTAAGCAACTGCAGTTTGCTGAAAATGTGTTCTGCCAAATTTCTCTAGTGTTTGGTGCAGACATAAAGCTTTTAGTTTTTGAAATATTTCCTTTAGCAATACTTCATAACATTTGCATTTTTACATCTCTAATTTATTCTTTCACTAAAGAAAATAGTTCCTATTTATACAGTCATAAATATGCACGGTAAGAAATGTTTTATGGCTAAAAGGTATAGCACAATGCTCCTTGAGGAGCATTATGTTTTACTTTTAGCTTGCTTTTTTTAACCCATTACCCCATAAATACGCCTTTTTACGCCTGTAAGTTATTTCTTCACTCAAGAATTTACTCCCAATTTATGCAGTCATGAATAATTTATGTATTATAAGAAATATTTTCTATATTCTAGCAGATGGTGGCTTAAAGCAGGCTGAAAGTAAAGCAGAATGTGCCATAGGCACATTCTGCTTTACTTTCAACCTGCTTTAAGTGGTCACCTGTGTTCGGAAATAGAATCAGGCTATGGGGTAATGGGTTAAGCTACCATCTGTCTTCAATACTGAAAACAAGGTATGGTGGAAATGGGTTATACCATTTACTATTTCGGCATGATATTTCTAAGCTTTGTAGTTTCAGTGCCAAGTATTTGGATAATAAATATGTTACTGACACTTTTACAATGCCTACAAAAACTGTAATGATTTCATACTGGTGTAATTGTTTCCTCCTGAATAACACTCAGCAATGTTAATTGATGTCTTAACCCATTACTCCATAAATATATACCCTTTTACGTTTTTAATTTATTTCTCCACTCGAAGAAAGTAGTTCTTAATTATACAGTCATCAACATGTGCTGCATAAGAAGTATTTTCAATAAAAATACTCAGCAATGTTAAAAATTATTGATGTCTTAACCTATTGTTCCATAAATATATGCTCTTTTATGCCTTTAATTGAAATTTTATTTATTTCTCTACTCAAAGAAAGTAGTTCTAATTTATATAGTCATAAACATGTACTAACAGAACTATTTTCAATATCCTAGCAGATAGTAGCTTAAAGCAGACTGAAAGTAAAACAGAATGTGCCTAAAGGCACATTCTGCTTTACTTTCAACCTGCTTTAAGTGATCAAAGGAATTCCAAATTTGAAACAGGGCATGGGGTAAAGGGTTAACCCATTTCTACATAAATATGCCTTTTATGCCTTCGATAATAAAAGTAAAAGAGGAATACACCTTACAGCCTAGATGGAATAAATATGTTAACCCTTAGCCTGCCACTCACGACTATAGCTCCATATGCAAACAGCTTGGATCCGGATGAGACGCCGAGTAACTCGGCGTCTCATCCGGATCCAAGCTTTTTGACACTAGGACAACATTTTCACCAATTTTGAGCAACTTTGAAACTTGAAGCAGACGAGAAATATAGCAGACGACAATTTATTTGGCGGGCTAAGGGTTAATGAGCTTTCTGCTTAACTTTCATTTTGCTTTAAGTCACCACCTGCCTTCAACACTTAAAGCAATAACCTCATTCAGTGGCTGTAATATAGAAATTAAGGCAAAGTACTTAAAGTATATTTATACAAGGTTAAGCTCAGCCTCATTTAGAATGCGAGGACAACATAGGTGAATCAAGTATGCAAACAAGCTCAACATGAATAATTTTCAATTATATACACGGATTATAATAAAAACTTTTATGTTTTCCCTCCCCTTCTATCTTCAATCCTTTCAAAGTCAATTAATCCTTTACCACTAATAGCAAATTTCTAGTTTTGAAGTTAGGCGATTACTTAAAGCAGGTTGAAAGTAGAGCAGAATGTGCTTTACTTTCAGCCTGCCTTAAGCTACCATGTGCTAGAATACAGAAGCTGTTTCTTATGAAACATATTCTCGACTGTGTACAAAGTAAATTATTTCTTCAGTGGAGGAATTAATTAAGACAAAGTAATTAAATTACTTAAAAGGGCATGTATATGGGGTAAAAGGTTAAATAAAATGTCCTTTACCGAAGCTACAAGTTTAACTTGACCATTCTGTAATTTATCAAATCTATTATCATATAATGATATAAGTTACTTGGGGTATGATCTACACTTAAATCACTTCCAAATGCAATTAAAACCCAACTCATTCATCCATCCATCCAAATGCAAGTCAACTCCCTGGTAGTACTTTTAAGTGAAGACTTCATGAATGAAATGCAGGCACTGTCATACCTTTATTAACAGACATTAAATGAATGGACAGAGATATCTAAAGACAACTAGGTGGGTGCTAAATGCAGGACAAAAGCAATGCAGAAAGCTTCTGTAGGAGCTTTCTGCATTACTTTTGTTCTGCAATTAACAGCCAGCTGTCTTTATGAATGCCCCTGTGTCAAATTTAGAAATGTTTTTAAAGAAAGGGTAGACTGATTTTCTCCTTGAAATTTATCATTTACATGCTAGCCCTGAAAACCCATTGATGCTGTTAGCTTATATATTAACAGTGTCGATCCAGATTAGAACAATACAAAATCAGCACCAAGTCTTCACTGTTTTCCTCTTCCGTTACTGTTTCTTGTATTAAAACACCCCCAAAATACTCGAATAACCAAGGCCTTACTAGATTAATAAAGAATTCATGATAGAAGATTAAGAATGCATATAGTTTAATAGCGCATTTTTAGGATGGCTGCACTCAATTTAATTCTCATGAAGCACCTCCACAGCTCACTCTAGCAGGGAAACTCGAGCGTAACTCTTAACCTGTGCATCATTCTGACTGCCAGCTGTGCAATAACTTCAAATGCACACAAAAAACCCATACAAATTCATTTCTTAATCCGTGCTCCAAATACAAATCAAGGAATTAAAATTTGACACTAATAATATATAGACATAATTTGATGGCTTATCTGGAGCAAAACTATATACATACATCACTGCAAGACTACAGCTAGTGAAAAAGCTTCTGACAGGGCTCCAGGATAAGCAGGTGTAATCTAAACAAATTCAACATTTACTCACTCATTTCAGCACCAATCCTATGGTGTTACTACTCATTAGAATTGTCTCGAAGAGACGATTCTAATGAGTAGTAATACCATAGAGTTTAATACAGACATAAAGATTTTAGTTTTCGAAATAACCCCCTTATCTGAAGCCGGGACTTAATGTAAAACTTGGGACAGGGAGAACAGCTGTTTTTCCCATTGCAGACAGCCAAGTTCATGGAGCTCTGCTAAGAGATGAGTGACTGAGTTACTGAAAGCAATTACTGAGCCTCTTGAACACATGGGTTTCATCCCTCGCTATGTAATTACATCACAAAACATCTATTTCTCCATCCATATCACCATCCCTAACATGCTGTCAAATGAATAATAATATGCCTCGTACAGTCAAAACCTGTGTTCACGGACCTTAAAGCCCATTTCAAGTGCTCCAGATATAACGAACAAATCCAACCCCATGTAGTCAAAACCTATGTTCACAGAAATTTAACCCTTTAAAGGGACTCGCAACCGGATGGTGTACTTGTCAAAATAAAATAAAATACTCAAATAAAAGCAAATTTGTGGCATTATTTGGCTTCTGACATTAAAAAAATATGATCAGTCCAAAAAAAGTCTCAAGAATCGTCACCGAATCTTAGATTTTTAGATATTTTCCATCGTTTTTCTATACCGACTAGTAGACGGTATAGTTGTTGTCTACACGGGCTCAGACATAAACCCGAGCCGAATTGTGAAGTTGTATGCACATTCGATCGCTACACATTGAAATACGTTAAATCGATCCGAGATAAACGGATAGTTCCGTGGTCCATTGGTCTAAGCGGTTTCCCCTATTTTGCCTTCTGTCCGCCAATGCCGGGCCCCGGGTTCGAATCCCACCAGACACCAATATTTTTTTTTATTGAAATACATTTTTTTAAACAGAATTTCTTATCTTAAACTAATTCTTTACCATTTATATAAGCGTTTGACACATATTTACAAATCACTATTTTTAATGCACCATCTGGTTGCGAGTCGCTTTAATGCATAGCTCCAGATAATATGAGCAAATCCAACATTTTTTAACTCATTTCAGCACCAAATACTATGGTGTTTGAGACAATTCTAATGAGTAGTGACACCATAGGGTTCAATGCAGAAATAAAAGATTTTATCTTTTGAAATACTCCCCTAATCTGGAACCCGGTAATATGTCATGTACAGTGAATTCCTGTGATCCCGGAACCCATAACTCATTATATAAGTGCCACAGATAAGATGAACAAATCCAGTTTTGATGCACATACTGCTTTACTTTCAAGTGGTCACCTATCTTTAATATTAGAAACAGACTATTGTGCAATGGGTTAACATTATAACTGAGCTTGAACTAAGTACAATTAGAGCATGATATATATCTTTGGAAACCCACACACGGTCACCACACCCCAGATACTAGTAATCCAATAATAATGCCCAACATCTACAAAGTGATAGAGCTTATATAATCATGATACAGATAATGAGCTTATTTTCTATCTAAGTCTATTTTTATTTCTCAGAGAAAGCTTTAGTATTTTTATAGTTCCATTTCTACAGAGAATCTCATAAGAGTGGGCCGGAAGATAATCATGCAGGTAATCTGCTATTTCTTGAATCTTTTGCATGCTGGGTAATTTTTTTTCATCTGCAACAATAATTGTCTTCTGCTATTGTTCTAAAAATATATTTTTCAAAATGTTCTTTTCAAAACATGGTCTGAGTGTCAAACAGTTTGGATCCAGATGAGATGCCGCATCCCATCTAGATCCAAACTGTTTGCAATTACATGTATAGGTTACTGTTAGACTAATCCACTGCTAGTATGGTAACAGCTATCCTTAAAGGAAAACGGACAGCTGATGACAATATGGTCTTAGATCCTAGATTTTATCCTAAAAGCAACATTCATGAAGGTCCTGCAATTATTACTCATCGATAAGATACGAAAAAGATCGATTTACTGCATACAGGTAAGCTATCGCTAATTGGAACGGGTGCCGCCATATTGGCAAAGCTATCATTCGGAACCCTCGATTTTTATCCATTTTGTGACGACACAAAGGCCTAAACGCTGATTGGCTCTTTCACTCAACCACTGTAACTTGGACGGACATTTCACACTTCGTCAGTAAGGGTAACGGCAAGCTTAATTCAAGGTCGCATACAGTTAAAAAAAAAGAAGATAATAGATAGATGGTATATTCATATTGATTATGATGAACTTGAAAGGTCGTGTAGATCCAGAAACGATCAGAAGCTATCGTTAATCGGCTTAGAGAAATGTCCGTTCCAATTCCCAGCTATAGAATCTGGGAAAACAATGCTGCGAAATGGCTAACAGTAGAGTATGGCGACATCCATAATACCTTGATTGATGATTATAATAATAGATCTACAATAAAAAAAAATCTGATAATCAGTGCGATATTGTGCTGATCTAGACCTAAATGTTGAACTGGCTTAGATCTACCAACTCGTTTACAAATCAGCATTTTCTAGCTGGTTCGTCTCGGTTTAGGAATTCAACTAGATCTACATATTGTACGGGTAGATCTAGATCGGTTTTTTCTTTCTTAATTTAATCATCGCGATTCTCTAGATCCCAATCTGATAGAGCGATCTCACTTGAGTCCAAATCCGATTTTGATTGGATCTAGTTTTATCGTTCTTATTTCTGGGTGTAGTTTTACACTCGTCATTTCTGTAGAAAAAAATTCAAACAACTTTTAGATAGGCCTAAATGAATTTTAATTTAAGATTTAAATTCGAGTTTTATGGTAGACTCTAGCCTTTTTAAAAAAGCAGCATACACATCTAGATCAATACAAAACCACAAGAGCTAGAAGTGTCCAATATTCTTTTTTTCTTTTCTTTTTTAAAGATCTTGGCTTTTTTGTTTTGATGTAACCCTTTCCCCCATAAATACGCCTTTTAACGCCTTTAATTAATTCCTTCATATACTGAAGAAAATAGTTTCAATATCATACTGTCACAAATAAAAATCATAAGAAATATTTTCTATATTTTAGCAGATAAAAGCTTAAAGCAGGCTGAAAGTATTTTCAACCTGTTTTAAGTGGTCACATATTTTCAGAAGTAGAAACAGGGTAAAAGGCTCGTGGCGTGTAATCGCATATTTAAGTAGCCAAATTGCTAGCCTGTGTTTAAAATCACAACCCTCTTTGACAAGTGCGGCTTATTAGATTAGGTAATATGGATATTTATGCCCTGCAGGCCCTAAAGCTTCTTACTTCTTCACAGAGGGGGTCTTAGGCAGAAAGGGGTTGTGTATAATTATTTCCGGTCCATATCGTACAATTTGCAAGGCAGCTTAATTGATTAGTGGTTGATGATGAATGTCAGCATAAAATGCGATCTAGATCAAAGCCGCCTGCTGAAATATGTCCTGAATCTGTTTCGATTATGATTTTCATAGATCTTTATATAAGCTCAAGATATATAACGATAAGTAAAAAACGACATTAATACAATAAATGAGCACTCGGGTCACGTTATCTAGAGCGTTCAGTTTTGACCCAGATCAGAATATCAAATACTTTGTTCAGCAGACAATTAATCAGTTTGGATCTTAATCAGACATTGCCAGTCTCAATTGCTAGATGATAAATTGATATTCCACATTTGTCATGTCAATGACTGTGCAAAAAGTTCAGCAACAGTTTGGATCCAACTGAGATATTGAGAAACTCTGTGATTGAAAATCCAAACTAAGGTTTGAATGTATTGAAAAGCTCATTGAAGAAACTTTTATCCGTACGAGAGACTGACAAACAGTTAGGACCCAGATCGGAATCAAAACTGACTGTACTTAAAGGTCAGCAACAGTTTGGATCCAAATGAGATATTGAGAAACTCTGTGATTGAGACCTGGATGTACGAAAGTTCCCGGATGTTGCGATACCGAGAATAAAGTTTATTTTCTAAAAATGTATGTCCGATTGAGGACCAGAACCGATGTTGAACGTCACGGAAAATTCATAACAGACCAGACAAATAATTTGATCCCCCTTATTTTATTAAATAAAAACGTAATACCTCATCCGTTTTGTACTGGATGCAGAGACAGTGTATAGCCATATGGCTATACACTGTCTCTGACTGGATCAGAGACTTTAAAGTCTCTGACTGGATGTTATAAAAATCGGCACATGTATTATCGTCTTTATCTGCTCGTGTTTTAGTCGTAGCCCCGTAAAAAAACGAAGATATCCTGGAGCCGATGTTTATGATTAATATTTACGGAAATATTAACAGATAAGACTAAATATATCGGAGAAACTTTTTTCGAAAGTCACAGGGCTTCGATGCCTTTATTCACAACCAGTATTACAAATATTATCAAGAGTATCCGTGCCCGATTCCGGTGTCCTATGATATTTGCCTGATATACGCTACCTCAAGTATGGCTGGATTAAGCACTAATAGCTCGGAATTTTGATGGTTCTGCTATGCACTCATTGTCACCAAGACACCCAATCGTCATTTCATTTGTTCTTCAGCAAGTATTAACCTCCTTTGTAGGCATTTATACACAAGTATTGCAGTCGCAAATTCGTCCGGCGAATGCGCTTTCTCTTCGTCCGACCCGTCGTAGTCTCTGTCTTCTAATATTACATTCTCTGATAATTTAGGATCGAAATCGTAACACTGAAGTTCTAAAGTGTTTTTACCTTCCTCCACATGCCCAATTTTTCTCAGTATTTCAGTTTATTAATGTTATCGATGTAAATTCCGCGCACTCTACGGCATTCCCGGTTAGACTCGCTATAACCGGAAGGTCGCGGAAGGCCTTAGTTACGTCACACAGGTAAACAAAATGGCGGCCCCCATGGTCGCTTGCACAGTCATATATCACAAAGTTTAAACGGCTCTAACTACTTCATTTTTTATTATTTTTCAAAATTTCAAAGGCAGAAGGCGATTTTTTTTCAATATCTTTCATTTAAAAGATATTTATCACCAGCTGTCCATTTCCCTTTAACAACCCCAAATGTTCAAATGGACTCATCCTTTTTCCGATACATGACTAGCCCACACTAAAAATCAAGGGGTTTGGCTATTAAACATTTTATAGAATGGTAAACATGGCAGAACCAAGGAGCCCTCTGATCTGAGTCTACACTGTTCAGTGCTCCCTTCCTACAGCGGCCATCCCAACAGCAGTTCCCTCCTAACCACGACGTTTGCCGCAGTTCCCAACAAGAGCCGTATACGGCCTTTAATCGCTCACCTGGAGCCATTGATGTAAATGTAA
Source organism: Gari tellinella (assembly GCA_922989275.2). Classification (NCBI taxonomy): domain Eukaryota; kingdom Metazoa; phylum Mollusca; class Bivalvia; order Cardiida; family Psammobiidae; genus Gari; species Gari tellinella. The sequence continues at coordinate 25,134,495 of OV277870.1, forward strand.
CATATCTTTGAAAGCTGAGAAATTATGACAATATGAATATGCCATTTGCTGATTGGATGATGCTGAGTGTCAAATAGCTAAGCTCAGGGTACTGTGGTTTCAGAAGATTTTTTAAGTTTTTATTGAAAAAATCTATATTTAGCTCCTGTGACCTAGTTATGTAACGGACCGGAACCATTTCAACAATATTGGTAAAGTACCTCTAGAAATTACACCATGCCAAATATCAAAGCTCTAGCTATATTAGTTTCAGAGCAGAAGAGGTTTGAAGATTTCACAATATAACTCTATGTAAATTTGTGACCCCCGGGGCGGGGCCATTTTTGACCCCAGGGACATAATTTGAACAATCTTGATAGAGGACCTGTGGATGATGCTTTTTGCCAAATATCTAAGCATAGGGTACTGTGGTTTCAGACAAGAAGATTTTTTAAGTTTTTATTGAAATAATCTATTTTTAGCTCCTATGACCTAGATATGCAACGGACTGGAACAATTTGAACAACTTTGAAAGAGGACCATATAAGCATCATTCCTGCCAAGTTTGGTAAAAATCCATCCAGTAGTTTAGGAGGAGATATCGTTTACAGAAATTGTTGACGAAGGGCGGACGAAGAGGGATGACGGACACAGCACGATCAAAATAGCTCACCTTGGCACTTTGTACCAGGTGAGCTAAAAAGGACAATTATGTCTAATGCTTTTACTGCTGCAATACCGTTTGCTTAATATTGTCGTCTGTTGTTTTTTCTAAAGTTACATAATGGACATTTTGACAGAAAAAACTTAATGATGAGTGACAAACAGCTTGAATCTAGATCAGACGCCACATAACACGACATCTGATCTGGATTCAAGCTGTTTGCTAATGTTGTCAATTTCCCTCCCTATAACAACTCCCTCCGTACAACACACACAATGTTGGTCTCCCACTGGATAATGTTGTAGAGAGTAAGCCCTGTCTAATTATTCATTAGTTCCAGCACTTTATAGGATGAACATCATTCATCATATAATTTGACTGCACCAGCATGATGTACCTGGTCCTACAAAGGTTTCATGGCTACCCCCTACCCCCTCTGAATTCTCTTTTAGTTCCAAATATTCAGGTGGGTACTATTAACCCTTAGCCCGCCAAATAAATTGTCGTCTGCTATATTTCTCGTCTGCTTCAAGTTTCAAAGTGCTTCAAAGTTGCTCAAAATTGCTGAAAATGTTGTCCGAGTGTCAAACAGCTTGGATCCGGATGAGACGCCGAGTTACTCGGCGTCTCATCCGGATCCAAGCTGTTTGCATATAAAGCTATAGTCGTGAGTGGCAGGCTAAGGGTTAACCCCTACCCTGCTGCAAAGTTGTCTGCTTTGAAATTGTCGTCTGTAAAACTTGTTAAATTTAGATGAGTACATTTTTTTAATTAAAGAAACTTAAAGTCGAGTGGCAAACAGTTTGGATCCAGATCAGACGCCGCGTTACGCGGCGTCTGATCTGGATCCACACTGTTTGCAAAATACAGTGAAGTCGCGACCAGCAGGATAAGGGTTATCCTTTTTCATACTTAATAAGAATTGCTTGATGAAAACTTCATCTGCTGTATTCTGAAGCTGACTTTTTATTCTCACAACTTGCATTCAATCTGTATCCTGACGATATGCTTAAGGCGCATTCTGCTTTTCTTTCAACCTGCTTTAAGTGGTCGACTGTTTTCAAAATTAGAAACAAGATATGGGGTAATGGGTTAAGGGCTGTTATCACAAGCACTGGATTTGATTTATTTTAAGAGGCTGAATCAAGATCCTTATGTTGGGTAGTATATTACTCACGAAAAGGTAAAGTATGTTATACAGAAATGTTTTGTTTGAATTTCAACAGGTAATGGTTAATCATAAAGTATTGAAACCTGCATTAAGCAACCACTGAATGAAGAGGCATAATGATTTTTAAAGACAGTTTGGATCCAGCCAATACATTAGTCTATCTGGCAGCTGATCTGTTTGCAAAGGTAGGGGATGACAAATGGTAAAAGGAATGTATATTTACTAGAAGTACAAAGAGTTATTGTTCTTTTAACCACCTATTAACTGAAAGCTTACAGTAAATCACCCAATCCTAAACTCATCATTGACTCAGATTTCTGAACTGTGCATAGCGTATCTAATGCAGCTGAAAAACGTTGAACTAAGGGTTTACAAAGATATACCTTTTTACACATTTAATACCCTTCCTCCACTGAATAAAATACAATGTAGTTCCATTTTATACAGTAAGGAATATGCATCATAGGAAATATTTCCTACATCTTAGCAAATGGTAGCAGGCTGAAAGTAAAGCATTATTTGGGATCATTTTGCTTTACTTTCTGCCTACTTTTAAGTAGTAACCTATTTTTGAAACAAGAAACTAGCTATGGGGTATAGGTTCAAAACCAAAGTTAATTGATTGAAACAGGTTTCAAGGCCAGTATGAACTTGTCTCTTTCTGGAAACATGCTAGATCGTTCTACAGGTAGTTAAAAGTACTTGTTTACTGTTTTAGGAACTTAATTGGTCTAGGAAAAGAAATAAGTATTTCGGTACAATAAAACCCTCTTTCTTACACCCACTCAAGTGATGGCTTATATTCGCTAACAGGTTGCTTCTTAACCCTTTCCCCCATTGAAGCGCCTTTTAGCGAATATGATTTATTCCTCCGCTGAAGAAAATAGTTCCAAATTAATCAGTCATGAATATAATATTATATGGAGTATTTTCTATATTCTAGCATATGATACCTTAAAGCAGGCTGAAAGTAAAGCAGAATGCGCCTCAAGGCGCATTCTGCTTTACTTTCAACCTGCTTTAAGTAGTCACCTATCTTCAATACTAGAAAAAGGCTATCAGGTAAAGGGTTAAAGCAAGATGAAAGTAAAGCAGAAAGCTCCTTTAGCTGCTACCCATCTTACAATTTGTAAACAATTCTTCTTTTAAGATGGCATGATATTGAGGATTTTCCTTCAAATAACAGACAGGGTTCAAGATCAGGGGGAGTAAACTGAACAAATCCAGCATTTTCTTACTTATTTCAGCACCAAATCCTATGGTGTTATTACTCATTAGAATCAACTATTCAAGACAATTCTAATGAGTATTGACACTATAGGGTTTAAAGCAGAAATAAAGATTTTGATTTTTGAAATACCCCTCTTATCTAGAACCCTGCATAGATGTGTTGATTACATGCAGTAGAAAATGTCATGGAGTTACAGTGGAGAATGTGTTATTCTTTCCCAATAAACGCGTTTACGCTTAAACGTTTATTTCCACTGCAAACAGTTTAGAGCCAGATCAGACGCCGGGTAACCCGGCGTCTGATCAGGCTCCAAACTGTTTGCCACCAAGATAAACAAGAATTATCAGAATTGTCCAAAAGTTGTTCTTTTCTACGTTTTAGTGCTTTGCGTTTGCGTACGTTTGCGTTTAAACGGGGAAGAATAACAGATTCTCCACTGTATGGGTGCAGTAAAACATGTTTCATCTTCTATGCAGTATTCTGGTGAACTAAGAGTAAGCAAGTACTTGCCTTGATCACATACATTGCTCACCAAATAGATCTAGAACACCTTCAGGATATATAACCTGTTGCCCCATATAGCCTGTTTCCAATTTTAAAACATGTTTCTAGTTAAAGCAGTTTGAAAGTATAGCAGAATGCTCCTAAAAAACATTCTGCTTTACTTTCAGCCCGTTTTAATATCCCATTCTTGAAATGCACTTGAAATGCCTTTTATATTGATATTTGTATATTTATACATTGGATTTGTATATTTATACATTGGATTTGTATATTTATACATTGGATTTGTATATTTCATATTTTCAGGTTCAGTACTTCAAAGCTTTGGACTACTTTTTTTTAGCGGATGAATAATCAGATCAGCTTATTCATGGAGTAGGGGATTGAATCAAACAGTTGCTTACCTGCTCATCGTGTCATCTTCTGAGTCAAAGAAACTTGTTGTTTCAAGGTCACTACTCATCATGGTGGATGATTCGTATGAGTGACCATGACCTCTTCTACTTCCATGTTGAAGGCCAAGTTTGGTATGGCCATTTAACCGGGGTGGATGTGCTGAAAAGATAAAAACAAACACTTTGAAAATCATGGCATCTATTGGTCAAACAGTAGAGGGCCAGAGATCTTAATTCACTACCACATAAATACGCCTCTGTATGTCTTTTATTTATTTCTCCACCGAGGTAAATAATTCCAGTTTATACAGTTGTAAATATGTATGATAAGAACTAGTTTCTATATTCTATTAGATGGTAGCTTAAATCAGGCTGAAAAGAAAAGCAGAATGCACCTTAAGGTGCATTCTGCTTTCCTTTCAACCTGCTTTAAGTTGTCAGATATTTCTAAAATAGACTATGGGAAAATGGATGAAGTCAGAGGCCTCTTAAATGCAAAATGCAAAGAACATGCAAATTAAGTCTTCTGCATCAATTTTGATTTGTCTTAAATTGCCAAGTGTTTCTGAGACTTCCTTTCTTTTAAATGTTTAAACTTTGAAATACTAGGGCTATATTCAATTTAAGCGAGAGCTACTTATCAAAATTCAACTTATGAAATACTGGTTCAATCAATTTATGCAGGTTTCTGCCGTACGTAGCTCCAAAGCAGAGTAACGGGTTCTTTTCTACATGAGAAGTTGAAGTGCATTTTGAGCATGTTGGCTGTTAATGTTTTGACATGTGAAAGATTGAATCTGTATCTTCTTGTTACTTCTTTTATGACACAACAGCTGCTGTGGAAAGAAGGGCAAAAACTTTTGTGAAGTTCACAGCAGATTTCAAAACACAAAATTCTTTAGCAGCCAATCTTTACTCCATCCATAGTCTGTTTCTCAATTCCCCATAGCCTGTTTCTAATTTTGAAGATAGGTAACCACTTAAAGCAGGTTGAAAGTAAAGCAGAATGCGCCTTAAGGCACATTCTGCTTTACTTTCAGCCTGTTTTAAGCTGCCATCTTCTAGAATTTAGAAAATATTTCTTATAACACATATTCATGACTGTATAAATTGGAACTATTTTCTTCAGTGGAGGAATATATCAAAGGGGCAAAAAGGTGTATTTATGGTGGAATGGGTTAAAGAAGGCTGAAAGTACATCATTCTGATTCACTTTCAACCTGCTTTAAGCTGTTGCATAACTTCAAAACGACAAATTAACTATTGCGGTAAAGCATTAAATTTGCGATTTACCCGTTACCCTATAGCCTGTTTCTAGTTTTGAAGATAAGTGATCTGCTTGACTTTCAGCCTGCATGAAGCTATTATCTGGTAGGTTATAGAAAATATTTCTTATGATACAAATTCATGACTGTATATTTTCTTAAGTGGCGGAATGAATTAAAGGTGTAAAAAGGTTTTATTTATGAGGTTTTATGGGTTAAGCCATCCAAGTAACCTGTAGTTTGGATCCTAATCAGACACTGTGCCCATATGATTTAGTTGCTAATCGTCTGCAACAGGGCTCCAGATAAGAGGGAGTAAACTGCACAAATCCATTTTCTCACTTATTTTTGCATCAAATCCTATGATGTTACTACTCATTAGAATCGTCTCTTTGAGACGATTCTAATGAATAGTGACACCATAGGGTTTAAAGCAGAAATAAAGATTTTAGTTTTTGAAATACCCCCCTTATCTGGAGCCCTGGTCTGCAATATTGTCTAGACTGTTTCCCCACATTGAGCGGGATCATTATCGTTACAGTACACTGTATGAACACATCTCTCGCACTTCTAAGGGCAACTAATGAAGACAATCTCAAAAATTTACCTGAAAATGTTCACCGTTAAAGATAAATTATGCTTTTAGCCAGTCCCTCTCTCTTAAATCTCAACAGTCTAACTTGTATTAAACAATATGAGAGTAGATACATGGGTACTTTAAGGTTTGGTTTGGTTTGTTTGTTAACATCCATTTCTGCCATCTATGGGCTAATTTGACGCCCCAGAGAGATGGGAAAGAATACAGAAGACCTTGGTTCGATGCCCTACTCTTAATATGTTAGCAGTGCTCAATAGGCAAGATGGCTCAATGATCAGGGGGTAAATGTACAGTCGGCTGAGCGGTCATTTGGACTGAAAGTAGACTTTAACTGGTACTTTACTCTTTTTTTTTTTAACTTTTTATCGACAGAGAGCCGTTGGAGGAGTTGGTCTGGCTGGGATCAAACTCACTACCCCTGAGACTGCAGTTGAATGTGCTACCACTATACCATGTCCACCGGTGCAGGCTTTAAATTTGTTTACCTAATGCAAAAGTAAAGTAATTCAGAAAGCTCCTGTAGGAGCTTTATTCATTACTTTTATCCTGCATTAAGCAACCAACTGTTTTCAGATAACTGAACAATTCAAACATTTTCTAACTCATTTCAGCACCAAATCCTACGGTGCTATTACTCATTAGTCACTCAAAAGGTAGAGCCACTATAGGGTTTAATGCAGACATAATTTGTTTTAAAAGACTCCACATATCTAAAACTTAGGTACATATAACTGTATCTACCCTTCCGCCCACAACATTTACATCTGGTGTCAGTCGCTCTTTGATGCCTCTCTCATCTCGTAATTAAGACCTACCATCAAACGAAAAACAGTTCTCAATGAACAAATGACTCAGTGAGCCTTATAGACTGCAGTTTTGCCAGTTAATCAGGCTGTTATATTCTTGTAGTTTACAAGGTAAGACAATGAAACATATAAGTAGAGTAACCCCAGCATGCTGTGGTGGTGAGCTGGTGGCACACTTGATCAAAGCATGGATTGAATCCTGTAAACTATTAGTGTTTTGGGGTGTTTTTCTTATATTCTTCTTTTTTTTTTTAGGGAAATTGGTATTAAGGCTTATACTTTCAACCTGCTTAACCCCTTACATGATAGCCTATTTTAAGTATGGAAGATAGGTGACAAGTAAGGCGCATTCTGTTTTACTTTCAGCCTGCTTTAAGCTACCATGTGCTAGAACATAGAAAATATTTCCGATAATATATATATATTCATGACTGATTGAATTGGAACTATTTTCTTCAGCGGAGAAATAAATAATATGCGCTAAAAGGCGCTTCTATGGGGGTAAGGGTTAAGTGGTCACATATCTTCAAAACTAGAAACACCCTATGGGGAAATGGGGTATTGGGTTATGCCTAGGGTATATGTAGACCTATTACTGGCAACAGCAAGGGCAATGTTTCTATGGAGCTACAAGTGGGGGAGAACCAACCCATCCTTTAGCACTTAGCCTTTATTGATGGTGAGCTGTGTAACAACACCACTCAGTCAGCAGACTAAACCAGTCCATATGTTATTGCCTACTGGTAAATATTTACTAATGATTACAGAGAATGTGGTGAAAAATCATCATAGTAAATATACACAACATCTTTCAAACCTAGATCTTTTCTAGTTAACCCTTTCTCCCACACTCAGGGCCCCAGATAAGAGGGAGTAAACTGAACATATCCAACATTTGCTCACTTATTTAAGCACCAAATCCTCTGGTGTTACTACTCATTAGAATTGTCTCAAAGAGGCAATTCTAATGAGTAGTAACACCAGAGGGTTTAATGCCGAAATGCTGATTTTAGTTTTTGAAATACATACTCACATTATCTTCAGCTCTGAATTATTACATTTCAAACCTAGATCTTTTCTAGTTAACCCTTTCTCCCACACTCAGGGCCCCAGGTAAGAGGAATCCAACATTTTCTCACCCATTTCAGCACCAAACCCTATGGTGTTACTACTTATTTGAATGGTCTCAAAGTGACATAAGTTGTGACATCATAGGGTTTGATGCAGTTATATTTCAAACCTATATCTCCTCTGCTAACCCATTTACTCAGTAGATAGTACTCGATACATTCTTTTCATAGCCATGAATATGAATCATTAAGAAATATTTTCTATAATCCTAGCAGATGTTAGCTTTGAGGAACTTAACCTAAAACAGAATGTGCCTTTATGAGCATTTGCTTTCCTTTCAACCTGCTTTAAATAGTCACCTGTCTTCAAAACACCAAACAGGCTATGGGTAAAGGATTAAAAGTCCCTAACCATCCCATTTTAACTACAGTTGAACTTCAATATCTCGAACTCGTTTAGATCAAATATTTCCTTATTTCAAAGTTAAAACGTGGCTAAGCCACGTTTTAACTTTGAAATACAGGTATGTTTGACTTAACCAAGAATGAAATAATGCAATTCATGTGTCGACAAATCGAATAGTTGGAATTAAGCCAGTTCGAAATATTGAAGTTCGACTGTATTAACCATTCTCCTGCTGAATAAAAACACCAGCAACTAACTATTAACACCTATCTGTATCATCTAAAGTCTTACTTTGGTTGATAAAATAAGGAAAATTTTCCCCTAAGAAAATTGCAGGCTCATGTCAGACAGATTCTATGATAAAACAGAGCAGACCCTGATCATGTCTGATCTTGGTCTTCACTGTTTACAAAATATGTCAATTAACCCATTACCCCATAAATATGCCTTTTTACACCTTAAATGATTTACTCTTCAAGTTAAGAAAATAGTTCCAATTTATAGTCATAAATTATGCACCCTATTAATTTATTCAAATCCTAGCAAAATGATGGTACCTTGAAGCAGATTTGAAGTAAAGCAGAATGCTTTACTTTTAACCTGCTTTAAGTGACAATCTATCATAAATTATAGAAGCAGACTATGGAGTACTTGGTTAATATAAGGCTTTAGCAAGAGCAGGGGTAAGGTAAAGCCCTCTGTAATTTTCAACACATTATTCAGCCACAAAAAACCTGGTCTACTTCAGATTGTACTTTTAAGAGTTTACCTGCTATAATATTCTCAATGAACGCTATTTTAGAACAAAGCATGGACCTATTGAATCAATTTAAGATTCATAAATCTATTTTCAACTCATAGTTGCTTGCAAAATGCTATAATAATGTATTCAGTTTCCAAATGTTCCTAACTGTATTAAGTTTTATATGACATACCCTATAATTGTATAGAACATGCAGTCTTTAACCCATTACCCCATAAATATGCATTTTCACGCCATTGGTTTATTCCTGCATTGAAGAAAATAGTGCAACTTTATAATCATGAATATGTTTCATAAGAAATATGTGCTGTATCCTAGCAGATGAAAGCTTAATTAAAGCAGGCTGAAAGTAAAGCAGAATGTGCCTTAAGGCACATTCTGCTTTACTTTCAACCTGCTTTAAGTGGTCATCTATATTAAAAACTATAAACTGACTATGGGGTAAATGGTTAAGAAAGGGAGCTACTTACTGCAAGCCAAACATTAAGCACAATGTTCCTTAACTCTTTCCTCCCTGAAACTTAAATGGACAATTCTAGTTTCCATTTTAGTCTAGTCCATTTCTGACTTTTAAGGGTCGTTTTTGTCAATGTTTAGCATTTTGACAAACAGTGAAGACCCTGATCAGAGGGCTCCTTTTGGAGCCCTCTGATCTGGGCCTTCACTGTTTGCAAAGGACAAGTCTTCTATTCACACTGTTTGAAAAGGACGCCTATATGCGGGACTAGGGTTCAAAGGGTTAACCCTTTGCCCAGTATGTTTCTTGTATTGAAGATCATTATAGGTGGCCACTTAAAGCAGGTTGAAAGAAAAGCAGACTGGGCCTAAAGTGCATTCTGCTTTAATTTCAGCCTGCTTTAAGCAATCATCTGCTAGGATATTAAAAATATTTCAGGGCACGACAAATTTCATGAAAAGCTGGTTGCCCACAGGGCAACCAAAATTATTTTCTGGTTGCCCTGAATTTATCACACAAAAGATGTCCCAAATTAACCCGTTTAATTCAAACCCTTCATAGATGTACCAGATTAACCTTTTTAATTAAAACCCTTAATTCACAGCTTTTAGAATACTCAAAAGGAAATATGCAACACCTCTCCCAGGATCTCATCAGGCAGGTGAAATTATTAGCATTGGATAATACATAGACATAGATAATACAGATCATCATCTCCTGATACTGATAGGCTGTCACATTGTTTTTGGTTTATATTATTCATGTTTTTTCATTCTTAAATTTGAAATTTAGTTACTATTTCTTAACATCTCTATATATCTCTCACACCTTTTCTTTCAACAGCTGTAGCAGTAGCATTGTAATTTTAAAAATCTATCTCAGTCTCACCCTTCAAATTTATTAATTGACAGTATCAGGGGATTTCATAGGAGAACTAAGATGTAAGTTTTCTGCGTTCTTACATCCCGCACGGGGGCAGGGGCTCATGGTTTATTCATATCCACATTTTCTGGAAGTGACTTTCAGTTTGACTGAAGTAACTACACTTAAAAAACAAAATAAAAGTTCACGTTTTTCTGCCCATATTATTACACTCTCGAGTGATCGGATCCGTTTTTTTATCATTATTATTTGCTTTCCGAAAATTCACCAAACAAGTTTTTTACTTTACAAACTTCGAGGAAGACAACCCAAGTCCAACATTTCATTTGCGAACAAAACTATGTTAAAGTCCATAATTACTGCACCTACCTTTGAAAGATATTATTAAGACTTGAAAATCGCTGGTAAAACATATTTATTGCCAGCACAATGTTTAATCTTATTTAACAGTGTTTCATTGTACTTTCATTTTTATAGGAAATCCTATATTCATCTTTCATGTCATTCGGAGCTCCCCAGGTGTTATCGCTGAATTTAGTGACTGGTTCACAAAAAGTTAACTAAGTGTACCAGTCTGTGTTTATAAAATTCTTCTGCAATAAATTTAGAAGTATGCCGAATGTATCCACGAGATTGTTTACACAAAATGACATGCTCAGCATGGTGTTTGATCAAGCGTGAACTGCTAATTCGGGTGTGTTATCGCTAATCCACAAGAATCCTTTGTAACTGTTCTACCCTACAGACAAAGATAAGTGTCCACAGGGGTCTTAATTAATCGGCAAATTTGTTGCACACTTTCAATTTTTATGGCTTTAGTCCGATACTTCAGTCCATGTAGATGCAGTACCGCTAGACAGTAGTAGACACAAGGTCTTACTGTTACGAAATGCAACTAGTAGATGACTCGCACGGCATTATTCTGACATATTGAAATTTTCCAAAAGTGAAATAATCCGGGCATCTTAAAATGGAATTAAAGGGTTGCCCGCCGGGCAGCAGTTTGTAAAATATGGTTGCCCAAGCTAAACATTTGGATGCCCGCCGGGCTCCGGGCACAGGATTTGTCGTGCCCTGATATTTCCTATGTTGCATATTCATTACTGTATAAAATGGAACTCTTAGTCTGTTCTAGGAGGAATTAAATCTATGGAGTAATGGGGCTTCCTCGTGTTCATTTCCCTTTGCACAAGCCCTCTGTCTTACTTGTTTTTGCTTAACTCATAAGTTCATAAATATGACTTTTTATAAGTTTTTAATTATGCTTCTTTATTATTTCAACACTCAGGAAAGTTGTCACAACACTGGAATTCCTGAAACAATTCTAATAAGTAACTAAGTTGTCAAACCTTAGGGTTTGTTGCTGACATAAGAATTTAAGCTTCACAATTACTCCCTGATCTGAAACCTTGTTTACATAGAAATGCCTGGTCTGCATTTAAACATCATCAAACTGGCAACAAATTAATTACAAAGAAAGATTTTGAATTGATAAGGAAATAAGATTCCTTTTATCCTTAGCTTGGAGTTGAGCTGAGCAATAAAGAATCATTTGAATAAACATTTGAAGTTCTGTATAATGATTTTATTGATTCTTTGATGATTATTTTTCTAATACTGCATAAATGAATCTCTAATTGCTCTTTAACCCATTACTCCATTAATGCACCTTTTTATGTCCTTAATCATTATTACACTAAGGAGTTTGTAGTCTCAACCAATGGCCAATGAAGCCCTATATATAGCAACCCTCAGCCTCCCGATATTCTTATCAGTTTATCGGCGAAATCCTTAAAAAATCATGGGTACTGTAGCAAAACTCGCTATAAATTCATTATTTCCCAATCGATTTTCAAATGCTTTCTATCTTCTAAAAGGTAACAGTTTGCTCTATAAGATGGTATTAATTTTACAGGCATTAACATCAATTAAGTAGATGAGGTAGGGAGAGGAAGTCTAATTTATACCCGCTGGGAACATCAATCGCGATAAGCCGGTCCGGGAGTTGTAAATTTAACCCCTGTTGTGCTTTATTAGAGATGCAGGTTGTATAACACTCATTAATATTCATGAAATGGGCGGGAAATAATTGGCCAATGAATGACGATTATGCACCTTTTTTCAGAGCTCGGCTATGATGACCCTACGCGGAGAAAATAAGTCCCAAAGTTGGAAGCAAATTTAACCGATTCGAGCGAAGATTTTTTTATTAAGGGGCTAAATTGTTAACAAACACACTTTAAACTGTATTTTGATATAATTTTCATTGAAATAAATCGTTATTTAGTTGCCCGCATGTCATAACGAACGCGCGCAATCCTACATTTTCATTCTCGCCTGACCCGCATTGACCTCTGAACTCGATAATGACAGCCGCCATATTGTTTGTTTACATCGAGATTGTCAATTATCAATAATAAGTTTCGAAATCCGTCAAATAATCAGATTGATCATCAGATGTGTATAAAACTACAAGGTAAGTGTGAAAAACTTTGATTTTTATCAATTATCTGAAATATATATCGAAATTAAAGGAGAAAACTTGCGAATTCTGACAACCGCTTCGGTTACGAAATCGGCGATTGTCGGTGTTTGATTAATCTTCCATTTACGAATAATGCATTTAAGATCGACGTTTTTAGGTTCATTTCATCTTTAAAATAGACAAGAAAGAGTATTAGAAAGAAGAAAAACAGATTTCAGCGGTTTTTTCGTTTGTAAAATGACTTTCTACGGCCACAATTTCGGACCGAGAATTTTCGTCCAAATTTACGTTCGGCCCTACCGCGCACCTTTTGCGTTGGTTTACACAATCAATAAAACGCTATAAATGAATTTCTAATGTTATTGATTGGGAAAAACCCCACTTTGACTTAATTTTGTCAAGTAAATTTTTCCTGTAGTATACTATAACAGTTTACGGCAATTTGACTTTTGAATAGAGTCATGTATATAACTTTGTATTACACACATTTAAGAGAAATGTAGACAAATGTTTAGCCCTTTAAATTGCTAAACCCATTACCCAATGGTCTGTTTCTAATTTGAAGAAAGGTGTCCACTTAAGATAAAGCATACCTGTATAAAGTAAAGAAGCATGTGTTTTAGGCACAATCTGCTTTATTTTCAGCCTGCTTTACACTGCCAAGCTAGGATAAAGAAACTTTATAATGACACCATTTCTTGTTTGAAAATAGTTGACCACTTATAACATGTTAATAATAAAGCAGATTGTGTATTAAGCCTCATTATGCTTTACTTTCAGCCTGCTTTAATCTATCATGTGCTAGGATATAGAACTATTTCTTCTGTTTATTAATGAATATATAAATTGTTAATTAATTTTTCAGTAGACGAATATATTTAAGGTGTCAAAAGGTCTATTTATCATGGGGTAATAGGTTAAAAATGAATTAATAATCAATATCTGAATTTTCAATTGTTTTATTTCAGGCTCACAGTTCCAGTTCCACAATGACATAGCTTGACAACTAATGAACTATGGAAAGTCTTGGGCCCCACTGCAAGGCGGCCGGTGTCAGCATAAGTAATGGTGAATCGGTGGCGTCAGACACGTTCCAATCTACACAGCTAACTAATGGGATCACATGTGAGATATACCAGTATGTGAAAAAGAGCAACCTCACTTTATCTCACTTTTGTAACTTACTCGGACAGCTAAATAGCAATATAAACAGTGTGAACCAAGCAACTGTTGTAAGTCGTGTTGAAAGTGTCTTGGCAAAAAAGAGAAAATTGACAAGCAAGAAGAAAGTAAAAGGAGTGAAAAATGTTGGTGATCTGCTCAGTCAGGTATTTGATGACACATCAAAAACTTCGCATTCAAAGTGTGTTGAAGAGGAAAGTTCTGAGGAAAAATCAAATCCCATAGACATTCACATACAACAAGATAGTTGCATGCCAGTGAAAGACATAAACTTATCAAATAGTGTTAAAGAGGATAAACGTGAAAATGACCACAAAACATCGCCAGACATTTATCTTGGACCGAGTAGTCCTACACAAGGAAGCAGCAACACAAGAACAAATGAAGTCTGCACACAGACAGACAGAGATGAAAATGACCTGGAAAACCATACTAAATCCTGGAATTTAAAAAAGTATTTGGTAAATAAACAAACCCGGAAGTTGAGAAAAATTGATAAACAAATCACGGCACAACAAGAACATATGAATGATCTGAAGATCCGAGCTGGACACTATTCAGTGAAGAACGTAAACAAGAGAGATGAGACTGCAAGGAAAAACCTCCATTTACTTAGGGATGCCCAAAGACTGACACAGTTAAAGGAAAGAAAAAACAATGAAGGAAACAATCAAATTGAAACATTGACAGCTAGAGTTTTAGAACTAGAAGAAAGAGTGAAAGAACTGGAAGAAGAGCAGTCAGATCTCAAAGACAAAGATGACATGCTTTCGGAAAAATTAGCACACGAGAGACAACGCAAGTTAAATGCACAGAAGCTAAACAGCAAACTAAGAAGAAATGTTGAACTAATTAAAAATTCACCGTCAAAGTCAATTACAGATTCAAATGATGAGGAATTCTTGAAAGTAAAAGACACAGTTCAGAATTTAAATCAGGAAGTTAAAATTAGAGATGCCATCATATGTGATCTTGAGCAAAAGGCAGAAGAATTAAAAACTTCAAAAGACAACATCATAAAAACAAAAAATCAAGATGGCTCCTACTCCGAGAGTGTAAGGCTCTGTGTGATAGAGTTGGCAGGCCTTGAGGTAGCCACGGAAAAAGTATCACCAATAATCCAGACAGTTTTTAAACATCTTATTGGATGTGATATTCCAAAGAATGAGTTACCAAATGGATCTACATGCCAAAGGTTAATCGATGAAGGCCATTACCTGGCAAAAGTGTTCATAGCGGGGAAACTAAATGACGCTGATAATTGGGGCTTGTGTCGCGATGGCACAACAAGAAAAAAGCAAAAAATTGTGGACACTTCTATCGCACTAGACTCCGGTGATGTCATCAGTCTGGGTTTCAGAAGAGTCGCAAGAGAAACCGCAGACACAATCAACAAAGTAACAAAGTCACATCTGGAAGAACTAGGTTCAGTTTCTGTTGTGAATAACCAGAACCATGAGTATGTTGCCCGTGCACTTACAAAGCTATCTTTTACCATGAGTGATAGGGCAAGTAATGAGAAAAAGGCAGACAAATTACTTGATGAGTGGAAACAGGATTTACTTTCAACATCAAACATAGACTCCCAAGTTGTGCACCATTTCCACTGCTCTGCCCATGTGTTACTGGGTTTTCACAGCTATGCAATAGCAGACATTAAGTCCATGGAGACAGACCTTGCGTCAGAAAATGGACCAATTGGCAGGGATAAACTACCTGTCTTCAATGGCTGGAGCAAAAGAGAAACCGTTGTTGGTAGGACTGTTAGGGTAGCGTCAGACTGTTTCGGGCCAGCAGGGGAACACAACGGAGTTCGTGACCGCTGGGAAGCTTTCTGCTGTGAGAATGGTGTTAAATCATTGATAGGCAATTATCGTGACAATCGATTCAATGCGTTGTTTAAAACATCGGCAGAGGTCTTCCTTCATCGCACAGATTTCCTATCTGTAATCAAAACTGTGGACAAGCCAAACTTAAAACTGAAAGCCATAAGCGCAGACCTTGAATCAAAAGAGGTTATTGCAATGCTGCAATGTCTGGGACTGTTTTACCTGAAATTCACTGGCCCATATTGGAATGTGATCACATCTGGCAAAGTGACTTATATGGGAATGTCTGAAGAAGTGACTCTGATGAAAGAATATCTTGAGAATTGTGAAATTTCACCGGCACATCTTATAAGAGAAGACGGCGGATGGACTTCAGCAGACCATCTCGACATCAGTACTGTTCCCCATCATGCCAGACTACTGAAAGAACTTTGTCAGCTGGATGAGATGACACGTGATCTCCTGTTCAAGTGTATCAAGTTGGTGGCAGGATCAATGCTAAGGACTGTGAAAAAGCAGCTTGTGGACTTTCTTCCTGATGGAATATATCACCAAGTGACAGATAAAACTCAGATCCAGCGTACTAATTTTGCGCCTGTCACCAACTTGAGTTGTGAACACCACTTCGGGGACTTAGACAGCAGTCAGAGACGGAGACCAAGTGCCTCATTCCACCACCATTCCTCCATCCAGCTCCTGAAAAGAAATAGGTGTCAGATGATGAAATGGATCGGTGGAATGAAACCAGATTACAAATCTTCTCTTTTGTCATCCGCGAGAAAGGAAGGACCAAACCTTAGAAATGAGCACATGAGAGAAGAGAAGAAAGTGTTAAAGGACATTCACCAGGACATGTTTGCTGAAAAACCTATCTCCAAAAAGAGGAAATCTGTGATTCGTTGTGGTGGTAACAAGAAACGGAAGCAAACTGTTGAACTTCAAATTGCAGATCTGCCACATGCACAGCAGTTTCAGGCAAATGAGTATGTGGCTGTGGCATACGAGGATAGTTGGTATCCGGGTGTAGTCGATAAAGTGTTGGAGAACAATAGTGCCATTGTAAATTTCATGTCTCCGTGTAGGCAAAGTGGACAGTTTCAGTGGCCGCAAAGAAGTGACAAACAAACTGTTAACATGAAGTTTGTTCTGAAAAGAAACTTCATCCCGAATCCCATTAACTCTGGTCGACAGTGGCTGGTGACCGAGCAGGAAGAAATCGATCGACTCTACATGAATTTTACCAGTTGTTTTTTCGATGAATGAAAGGCAATTATCACCAAATGTCGGCCCATTCAGCATTGTTTGGAACGGGCCGTCAGTTGATGATAATGCCACACCTCATTACATCACTACATGAAATAAAAGTCTTGGGCGACCTTAAAATCACCACAGTTTGCAGAAGTTTTTCAATGAAACCTTGTTATCTTGATCATGTAAATCAAGTTCCAGATAACAATGTTTAATTGGAAAACACTTAGCAAGCAGATACAGTAATTATTCCTTTTCTGTGATACATTAATTATTATATTGACAGGGCTTCAGATAAAATTGTGTATAAATAGGGTTTGGTAGAGGCATAAAGATTTAATATAAATGTGACTTTATCTGGAGCTCTGATAAAAGTGTGCACCAAGCAAGAGTTGCTAATTGTTGAAAGAGTAGCAATTATTACATTGATAATTAGGCATTAATTTATTGGTTGAATGCAAAAACCAAAAGGTCTTAACCCATTACTCCATAGCCTTTTTCTAATATTGAAGACAGGTGACTACTTAAGTAGGTAAAAAGTAAAGCAGAACGCAACTTACTTAAAGCCTGCTTTAAGCATACATTCATGACTTTAAATTAGATCTATTTTTTATTCTAATCTAAAAGCATTGAAATGTGTATCTATGGAGTAATCGGTTAAAATAAGTGTTTGTCTTGTATATATGCTGTGATTTCAAAATGTAAATTCATTGAAAATTGACTTTTAATATGTTTTTAACAAGGGACAGACTACTGCTGTTTTAGTAGTAAAAGCATTCACTTTTATCTATGTGTCATTTATTTCATATCTTAACCCTATCCAAATACACTTGAAATAATTGTCTCGACAAGACCTTTACTTTGAGGTAATTTGATAGGGCTTCGATGAGATTGAAGTAAGTTATATTTGCAAATAAGTTTGCTCAAAATATTTTGCTTTGAGATAATTTAATTGTTTTACATGGAAAAAACATATACTTTAGAAGCCTAGATGAGTAAATGACATATTTATGTGTATATATAACATTATTTTATTGATGTCATAATTTATCGATGTTAACAATTGAAATAAATAAAAAAATTATTAAAATTTCATGTCTTGTTTTTAATTTTGAACAAATTGTAGACATTTTACTTCAAAAATAATTGTAGAATCAGATTCCTCATCAAAAAACACATAAGACTGCCAAGTTTCATGTGGGTATCTTTAAATATAAAAAAGTTATGAAGAAAAAACTAAAAACAATCTTTTTTCGGGTCCGCGACTGTCGCGCAGAAAGGACCGATTTAAAGAGAAAATTTTTCATCGAAAACGGTTGCACTCACCAATTTAAAACATTCATAACTTTTTTATTTTTAAAGATATTTAAACAATTTAAAAAACAGTATCCTTGTATTAGTTTGTTCTTTCAATTGATAAAGATTTCTGCAGTTTTAAATGTATTTGAAAAATCAGTGAGGGTTGCTACTATATAGAAACATTAAACACAGATTATGAGATAGTTCCAGTATATCTCCAGAAAGAATCTTAAAGCAGATTGAAAGTAAAGCAGAATGCTTCTCAAGGTACTTTTCTTTCAACCAAAGGTGCCCTTCACATGCTAGGTCTATTTCTTACTGAACATATTCATGACTGTATAAAATGGTTGAGGAATAAATCAAAAGGTGTATAAAGGTGCATTTATGGGCTAATTCTTTTTTCCAGTCATCCAGGTATTTTATGTCATACGCAACCTCTCGGTCCTACTTTAGAAAATTCGCATGTAGATTTTGGGTTTATTTTCAAACTGAGGGATGCCGAATGAAGGGTGTATGACGTAGGACTGGAAAAGTGAATGGGTTAAATTAAGGCGACTGGAGCTTTCTGCATTCACTTTTGTCAGGTGCATTTAGCATTTTATTTTCATAGAATTGTAACTGGATATGTGTAAACTGTGGGGAGAAAGTGTGGATTACTTGAAGCAATTTGCTACAGATAAGACATGTAGATATTCGCCTGGCCTTATCAAGTGTATTTGTATGCAAACAGCCTAGATATTACAACATCAAAGGCTATATGATCAGGACTCCTTTGAACTATTATAAACAACCATGTACACAATAAGGTCACTGACATTCTTGAATATATAACAAACATGGTCATGTAGTAGGTACAGTGAATACAATTAGCCACTCTCTCCCTTTTAACCCATTACCCCATAGCCTGTTTCCAATTTTGAAAATAGGTTGCCTATATCCAGCTAAAACATTTCTTAAAGTATAGATGGTTGATGCTCTAACCCAATTCTAATTACTCCACATAATTTATACACACTTTTACACCTTTTATTTAGGACTTCTCCTTTATAGGCATGAAAATGCAACATATAAGATATTTGCTATACCTTAATTAGCAGATGGCAGTTTAAAGCAGGATGAAAGTAAAACAGAATTATGTCTTCAATACTGAGATCAATCTATGGGGTAAAGAAAGCAGATTGAAAGTTAAGCAGAAGTCCTTAGCTCTTTAATATCAGGTTATACAGTGGAGAATGTGTTATTCTTTCCCAATAAACGCGTTAACGCTAAAACTATTATTTGCAGTGCAAACAGTTTGGAGCCAGATCAGATGCCGGGTAACCCGGCGTCTGATCAGGCTCCAAACTTTTTGCCACCATGATAAACATGAACTATCAGAATTGTCCAAAAGTTCTTTTCTACGTTTTAGTGCTTTGCGTTTGCGTACGTTTGCGTTTAAACGGGAAAGAATAACGTTTTCTCCACTGTACTAGGCATGAAAAGACAATGTCTCTGAAGAACAAGTATTTCTGTGTCAAAAGGTGAAACTGTTAAATCCTGCAAATCAGAATGTACCCAATACATATGCCATCAAAGTTTGTTGTTTTATTACAAATTTACTTTATCTACTTTGCAAAAGATTTGTTCAGACAAAACCAACATCCAAGAATAATAGTTTTATAGTTCTTCTTAGCATGATGAAAGAGAAAAGATAGTTGATATCTAAAACAAAATACAGTCAAACTTCCAATATATATTGAACTTGGTTTAGGTGAACATACCCGTATTTCAAAGTTAAAATGCGCTAATTAAGCCGCGTTTTAACTTTGAAACACGGGTATGTTCACCTAAACCAAGCTTAAAATAAGGCAAATTCATGTTTCGAAATATCAAATAATTCGAGTTTAGTGAGTTCAAGATATTGAAGTTCGACTATCCTTGCACAGGTTGAGTTCTAAGGCTTTCTCTACAAAGGCACTGTAAAACCTGTACTGAGCAACCTTAATGAAGCTGTTATATTATAAAGACCAGTGAATGCTTAATGCAGAACAAAAGCAAATGCAGAAAGCTCTGCATTTTGAAAACATCCAATAATAAGGGCTGCTCTTTTATCCTTTCTTGAATTGTTTCTCTTCCCATTTTGAATGTACAGCAAAACCTCTCTACTATGACCACTAAATTGTGTTAATTATTACGTATTTAAGACAGGTGACTGCTTAAAGCATGGCGCCAGTAAAACATAGGTTTTACTGGCACCATGCTTTAAGCTGTAACCTGTATTTATACTATCAATTTAGCGGCAATGGGCTTCTTTTTAGTGGTTGTAATAGAGAGGTTTTACTATAAACAGTGGAACCCCTCTGTTCTGACCACTAAATAGAAGGCTAATTGTCCATATAAAGGGCAGGTGGCAGCTGAAAGCAATGTGAAAGTGAAACAGAAAGCTCCTGTAGGAGCTTTCTGTTTCACTTTCACATTGCTTTAACCCTTTGAACCCTAGTCCCGCATATAGGCGTCTTTTCAAACAGTGTACATGTGAATAGTAATCTTGTCCTGTGCAAACATTGAAGGCCCAGATCAGAGGGCTCCGAAAGGAGCCCTCTGATCAGGGTCTTCGCTGTTTGTCAGTAATGCCAAAATTGACAAAAACAACTCTTAAAAGCCAGAAATGGACTAGACAAAAATCGAAAGTGGAATTGTCCGTAAAGTTTCAGGGAGGAAAGAGTTAAGCAGTCAACTGTCTTAAACGATTAATATTTGACACAACTTTGTGGTCGTAATAGAGGCGTTCAACTGTATATGCACACTTTCTTTGCCTCTCAATGATATACACGTTTAGATCTTCACAGCTGCAAGCCGCCCATTGGTAACAGTGACACTTATCTTGATCAAGACATGCCATAAATAATGGCAGAATATGTTTGTGTATACAAGTTGATTTCACTTGTACCAAATAAAAAACCTGC
The DNA here is from genome assembly GCA_922989275.2 of Gari tellinella. Taxonomy (NCBI): domain Eukaryota; kingdom Metazoa; phylum Mollusca; class Bivalvia; order Cardiida; family Psammobiidae; genus Gari; species Gari tellinella. The sequence continues at coordinate 25,155,674 of OV277870.1, forward strand.
AAGAGCAGAACAATAGTTGGGGAAAACTGTTGTACACACACTAGCAATTTCTACAAGTTTGAAGTTTGAAGTTTTAACCCTTTTCCCGCTATTAGCATATTGATGGTTTTGTTTTTTTAAACAGTGAAGACCCAGATCAGACAGCTGTCTGATCTGGGTCTGCACTGATTTCTCATAATTTCTCACCTCTCGGACAGAAGTATCCTGAAATCTAGGGGGTGTGAGATAATAAATCTAACACCACAGTTGAGTATCAGATGAATATCCCACCCTCGTTTGAAGATATTTTTGGAACACTCGGCAAAGCCTCGTGTTCCAAAAATATCTTCAAAACTCGGGTGGGATATTCTTATCTGACACTCACGGTGGTGTTAGATTCACTATATCTGTCTGACATGAATCTTTACTCTTTGCTGGAAAAAGTTTTCTTTATCCTGTAAGCCAATTTTATAGTTAAGATGATAATATAATGTCTTATTCATAATGGGTAAAGTTTTATAAATGAAAAGTGTCCTTATGAGTAGTCTGCTTGATTTTCAATCTGCTTTATGCTACTTTCTTTAAAGAAGCTAGAAATGCCTTCTGTGTTTAATGTTCTAGGGCCAGTTTCATAAAACTTCTTACGGACAATTGTTGTCGTAAGTCAGATAATAAAAGTCTCAATCATTATTCATTTCTCCATCTAATCCTGTCTTATGATATCTCTTAGAAAGAGAAATCAGAAATTAAATGTGTTTTAATATTTTGACTTACGATCCATTTTGTCGTACAAAGTTTTATGGAACGGGCCCCAGAACTTCATAGGAAGAGATTAATTTCCTTGGGTTAGAAGAAAATTTGAAGCATAGAAAGGTGTATTTTACTGAGTTATTGGTTAACTGCTAATTGTTATCTTCAGAGCATTGATTCGTAAGCTTACATATTAGAAATTTAAGCTTAAGGTCATAAGGGTTCAAGCATTTGCATTTGAAATTAAATTTTAAGCTCTGTGTTTAAGCTTTAGAGCTTTGAAATATATATAGCTTTGAAAGATTTAGAGTGGGTAAGCTTTAGCAAATTAAGTTCTAGCTGAAAGCCTTGCTTGCTATATTATGCTTCTTAAGGTTTTGAACATTATTTATGGGGTAAATGTTACTGGAACTTTTACCAAAGTACACTGCATTTTTTACAGAAAGTGTATTTTTTCTGCACTTTTACAAATAAGCGTATTTTTTCTGCATCTTTAAAAATGAGAAGTGCATTATTCCTGCATGTTTTTGCAAAAGTGTATTTTTTCTGCATCTTTTCAAAATAAAAGTGCATTTTTTCTGCATCTTTTTGTGGCAAAAGTGTTTTTTTTTTTTTGAAAGAGCATTTATTAAAAAAAAAAACAACTTTTAGTGCAGTAAAAATACACTTTCTAAAAAATAATTCACTTTAATGCACTTTTAGCGCAGAAAAAATGCACTTTTAATGAACTTATTACAAAAAAGCGTACTTTTTGTAGTGGAAAAGTGAATTAATGCACAAAAATTCACTTTTTTAATAAATTTAATTCACTTTAATGCACTTAAATACGGTGCCAATACCGCTGCATTTAATGTGCATTAAATGCACATTTACCACACATTTTCGAGAAGGGTTCTTCAGTGGAGGAATTACAATCTCATCAATGAACCCCTCGGCCTGTGAGGTCACATTAAATTTGTGACCGGTGCCGTCTCAAGGACAGTGCCTGGAGTCTTAAATAAGCTCGCAGTCCCTAGTTGTACATAGAGTGGACTAAAGGAACAACAGAAAGGCGTAAAAAGCATTTTTTGGGGATAAAGGGTTATCTAACGTGCAGCAAAAAAAAGGAAACAATAGCAGCGTGCAAGGTTAGACAGTTAGACAGTAGGCAACTGAATTGATCTTACCAAAGCTTGTGTTATCTCTACAACAACTGTGATTACAAAGTTTATGTGATGGCAACCTTGAACTTCTATGATGACGACCATCTAAGACAAAAAACATAAATAACACAAAATACAACAGCATTCGTAGAAAACATGCCTTTTGTTAGATCAGTTATGAGAATTAGCACTTGTCACAGGACAATTTCATTTCGATTTGGTGAATGAATTTGATCAAGTAGATGGACATTTGGACTTGTGCTCTTCAAGAGAGCCAGCATTGTAAGATGATACCAAAGCAGGGTTCCAGATAAGGGGGAGTAAACTGAACAAATCCAGCATTTTCTCACTTATTTCAGCACCAAATCCTATGATGTTACTACTCATTAGAATCGTCTCTTTGAGCAGAAATAAAGATTTTAATTTTTGAAATACTCCCCTTTACCAAAGCAAAGGTGAGTAGCGTCACTAAGGATGCCTCTTTGATGGACTTGTTCACCCCTGAAACTTCAAATGGACAATTCCTGTTTCCATTAAAGTCTATTCCACATTTGACTAGAGATTTGTTATTTACAATATATTGCCAAATAACAAGCATTGCAGGCTTTAAGACTTTTAACCAATTACCCAATAGCTAGTTTCTAGTATTGAAGATAGGTGACCACTTAAAAAAGCAGGGTGAAAGTAAAGCAGAATGCGTCTTAAAGCACATTCTTTTTTACTTTCACCCTGCTTTAAGCTACCAGCTGCTAGAGTATAGAAATTATTTCTTACCATATGTTAAATACAGTTAAACCTCTATGTATCGAACTTCGATAAATCGAATACCCCGTTGTGTCGAAGTTTTTTTGAAGTCCCGATCTTTTCCACTATATATTCCTTGTAAAAACACATCCATGAATCGAAGTTATGTGTATCGAATTCCCCGTTGTATCGAAGTTTTTTTTCCAGTCCTTTTCATATAAATCCAACATAAAATACCACAAATGTATCGAACATTGATTACCTGTCAAGATTACCACCTGTCAACTAACATGGATGAACGGATTACATGACTCGCTAGACTGACGCTAATGTTTCACACCTTCGCGTGAAAACACGCTGGGGTGCTCTTTTAATTCTGCATGCACACTCTGTGTTATCAGTAATAATTGGGTAAGTTTGTCATTTAATTGTTTCACAGTTTTCGTTAATGATATTTACAACGCCGCCATATTTAAAGGCTTGATGACACCAATTTATCCAAATGAGTAAATAAACCGCAAGGACTGTTTTGGACCGACAATTAACGAAACAAGCCAAACTTTGTGAGAAGTTTAATAATGCTGATAAACCAGTGGTCGGCATTCTATTATCAGAGCCACAGCATGGCAGATGCGCTCCGATCATGGTCTGTCCGGTGAAAGACCCGGTAACCAATCCGTGGGGATAGCTGGGCAGACCCATCTCACAACGAACGACAACTCTGTTAAGATATCGATAACGATATTACTGTATGTTCGTATTTATGCACCTGCAATCTTGACAACCTCGAAGTCGAAAATTAATCTTTAAAATCATTATTATTTAATCAAATGTTTATTTCAATCTTGAAGCTAAATTGATTGACAGTTACACTGTACATAGTACGATTTTCGGCATTTCTGCCGTAGTTTCGCATCTTGGTGTAATTGACAGCATCTAAGTTGAAAGTAAGATACATGTAGTTGGTTTTTTTTCTATGTTTTAATGCGTATAACTATGAATTCTCCTACCTTTGTACACATGTATTGTATTTTGTTATTTATGCCGTTGTTTTTATAAATGATAAAGAACACGTCGGATTTATGTTTTATTTCAATATGCCAAAAAGTACACATAGACGTGAAAACATTACACGCCGGGAACGATAGTTCTTACAGATCTGATATGCATTGAAATTCAAAACTCAAATCACAACCCATTTATGATTCGAAGCCCCGATGTTTCGAAGTTTTCTCCACAGTCCCTTGAAGTTCGATACATCGAGGTTTAACTGTATTTACAACTGTATAAATTGGAACTATTTTCTTCAGTCAAGGGATAAATTAAAGGCGTAAAAAGGTGCATTTATGGGGTATTGGGTTAAGAGATGCTCCATCAAAGGACCTCTGGTCTGGATCAACACCACTGATTTATGACAAGTGTACTCTTCAAAGGTACACCTTTTGTAAAATATGAGTAAACTTTAACTTGTTGCTCTAAGGGCCCAATGAGTTTACCCTAACTATTAATCACTATACTATGGAAGCTAGTTGAGCCATTAAAATGTGTGCAAAATGTAACATAATAATTATCTCCAAATTCTTTGCTCTTTATTCCACCCCTGTGTCTATATACATATCTATTTGCCAGTATCACGCAGAGTCTGGCATGCAGTCCTAGCACAGGTAAAAAGAGCCAAATGCACAGCTCCAGATAAGAGGGGTATTTCAAATACTTAAATCTTTATTTCTGCATTAAACCCTATGGTGTCACTACTCATTAGAATCGTCTCGAAGAGACGATTCTAATGAGTTGTAACACCATAAGATTTTGTGCCGGCACTTGTGAGAAAATGTTGATTTGTTTAGTTTACTCTCTCTTATCTGGAGCCCTGCAAATGCCTAGTTGAGTAACTGTAGACATTACCGCAAGTATTTTGTTTGGAGATGTCAGAATGCGCTTGCTCTTTCTGTTGAATGAAATATTGGGGATGGGATTCATCACGAGTGTTCTGGTTCAAATTCTGACCTCATTAACAAGTCCCTTGATAATGGTTATAAATTTTAAAGAGATGCAATTTGGAAATTAACTTTTCAGCAAGTGGTGATAGATCCAGTATTGGGTAGAAGAGCTTTTGGTGGTTTAATTAGGCATGCTAGGGGTTAACCTATTCTATGCAGGAAACCTGGTAAGGTTTATTTTGCAAACAGTATACAGCTTGATTGGAAACAAGGAGCGTTCTGATCAAAGACACAATGGTTGTTTCTTATATTATTTCTAAAATATTATTTTTAAAGTGCACCTTTAAATCAAACATAATCTGATAATTTTGTGAAACTAGATACGGGGATTTTTTTCAAAAATTACTTTTTTATTTCTGCATTAAACCCTGTGGTGTCACCACTTATTAGAATCGTCTCGAAGAGACGATTCTAATGAGTAGTGACACCATAGGATTTGGTGATGAATTGAGTGAGAAAATGTTGGACTTGTTCAACTTCAAGTATTCCCTCTTATCTGGAGCTCTGATGGAATAGTCCATATGGAAAATTCAGTGTTAAAAAGGTTAACTGGCATCTCCAATTGATGACAAGAACCAAATGGCATCTACCCATTTAACACCATGATCTATCACAGGTGATAAACCTTCTCCTAAAACACAACATCTTTCTTAGTAGATAACATCTGTCTCGGCACTTGAAATGTTTAAATCTACTGCAGACAATTTACACAACAGTGTAGACCCTGACCAGACTGATATTTAGTGTGATCCTTGTGACCAGATTCATGATAATTTACTTATGTATCTAAAACAAAAGAATGTCTTAATGGATGAATAGAGGAAGCACCTGTCAATTAAATTGAAACGTTTACAATAAACATTTCAAGGAAAAAGCTTTTCACTGTTCAAGATAAGATTACTTTCATCTTGAAACTTTGTATATGTTCCATTATCATCAATTTATATAATTGCCCAATCTCAACAAGCTGCAGAACACCAAAATAAACATGACCTAGTGTTAACCAAGGTTTCATTTTTTGTTCCAAATTTCAACCTATCATTTTAGAAGGTTAATGTGATAACAGAAAATGCTCAATCACTGCGGTTTCTATGGCAACACAAATCAGCAACATACACAAATCAAGTCTAAACTAAAGACAAACTGATCTTATATATCCACACATTAACAAACCTGTTGATGTTAGTTATACAATCTATGCAGACTACATTCATTAACATATACATTTTTAGGTCACAGAGATTTCATGCAATTCAGTTTTCAGCTTCTTAATTGTTCTAAATTAACAATTTCAATTGTGGACAACTGCCAGTGTCAAAACAATTACCAGAGCTCCAGATAATGGGGAGTAAACTGAACAAATCCCTCATTTTCTCACTCATTTCAGCACCAAATCCTGTGCTGTGACGTTTCATTAGAATTGTCTCAAAGAGATGATTCTTATGAGTAGTGACACCATAAGGTTTAATGAAGAGATATTTATTTTAATACCCCTCTATTTGAAGCTCATATGCTTCGTCTAGAAATAGGGCTGCCATTTCGTCAGATTTTTCCAAAATAGTTTGATTTTTATTCTAGCAGATGGTAGCTTAAAGCAGGCTGAAAGTAAAGCAGAATGTAACTTAGGCACATTCTACTTTACTTTCAACCTGCTTTAAGTAATTGAGCTTGAAAAATAGAAAAATTTGAAATTTAGGATTTTTAATGATCAACTTATGGCAGCCCTGTGGAAATCTCTATGACCTTAGTCTTAGTATAACTACTGAGCATCTAAAAGCAATACAATCTTGTTACAATTTACATCTGCAGTCACATTCTGTGTTGAGTACCATCAAAAATACATGTATTCACATCCAAGCGGTAGCTTAACCCTTTACCGCTTTAATACACCTTTTCATGTAATTATTCATACACCACGTAAAGTGGAGCTAGCCAGAAAGTCTTGAACAAGAAATTATATTAAAGGCATTTTCAGTACCTTTCAAGATTGAAACTTAAAACATGTTTAAAGTAAAGCATAATGCTCCTTAAGAAACACTCTGGTATATTTTCAATCTGCTTTAAGTGGTAAAACTAGAAACATGCTATGGAATAGCAGTTTAACCCTTAGCCTGCCACTCACTCACTCCGGATCCAAGCTGTTTGACACTCGGACAACATTTTCAGCAATTTTGAGCAACTTTGAAGCACTTTGAAACTTGAAGCAGACGAGAAATATAGCAGACGACAATTTATTTGGCGGACTAAGGGTTAATGCTAAACCATAGTCTCTTGATACAAAAGTAATGCAAAAAGCTTCAAGGAGAGATTTTTGCATTACTTATTTTCCTGTAGCCCTTTACTCCATGACCTGTTTCAAGTATTGAAGATAAATGACCACTTACAGAAGGTTGAACTAAAGCAGAATGCACCTTGCCTTAAGGCACATTCTGCTTTACTTCCAGTCCGCTTTAAGCTACCATTTCATGATTGTTTACGTTTGAACTTCTTTCTTCGGTGAAGGAATAAACTAAAAGCCTAAAAATATTTTCTATGGAGCAATGGGATAATGTAGAATTATTTCTTTCAAGAAGCCCAATAAGTCCATGCATTGAATGGTCTCACAACACGTCCTTGACTTGAAGTGCATACACAAATATACATATAACCCTTTACCCAATAAATATGCCTTTTTAGGCCTTTAATTTATTTCTGTACTTAAGAAAATAGTTCCAATTTATACTGTCATAAATTTAAATCATAAGAAATGTTTTCTATATTTTAGCAGATAATAGCTTAAAGCAGTCTGAAAGTAAACAGAATGTGCCTTAAGGCACATTCTGCTTTACTTTCAACCTGCTTTAAGTGGTCGCCGGTCTTCAAAACTAGAAACAGACTATGGGGTAATGGGTTAAAACACCAACAGTTCAAAATGCTTAACAGCTAAAACAATCACACATATTTCTGTTCAAATAGAGGGAAACAATTAAAAGAGAGAAGGCGCCATGATGGACCCTACAGGAACAAGTTGCAGATGATATAAATTAACCAAAACCCCATTTCCTGTTTCTAGTTTTGAAGACAGGTGACCACTAAAAGCAGATTGAAAGGAAAGCAGAATGTACCTTAAGGCACACTCTGCTTCCCTTTCAGCCTTCTTTAAGCTACCATCTCCTAGGATATAGAAACTATTTCATTTGTGCATATTGATGACTACATCATATATACAGTGAAGGAATATATTAAAGGTGTCAAAATGCATATTCATACAGTAATGGGTTAAAGCTCTACAGTGTGATTATAAAATCACCTTGAGCATTTATTTATACCGGTCAGTTTTCAAACGTGAATAATACAGGTTTGAACACAGACAGCTTTTACATTGGATTTGGCTAAATTCTGAATATCAATTTTCTAAATATATATGGTGAATTATATAGTGTTCATAATTACAATATACAACACACACACAGACACACATGTTTTCCAGGCATGCTTACCTCTTCTGGAGCTCAATACAGAGTCTGTTTCTGTGCATGTGTCACAATGGTCATCTCTGCTACCCACTGATGCATTCGCACTGTAAACAAGAAGAAAATCTATACGAAAACCAATTAACAATTTAACATGGTCTATGCTTAAAGATGTCAAAGGCTGTCTTTCAAATCCAACAATATCTTTTTTATCAAAATATTAGAAGTTTATCTGACATTTTTGCAGCACACATTAATTGATCTCTTTGGGGACTAGAAGTGAATTAACCCATTTGTGCCCGGTGGATTCTTCAATGCTTATTTATTGGATCAGTCCAATTTTTTTTATCCTAGGTGTGCCTGGTCTTAATGTTCTTTTTTTGTTTTGTTTGATATTTTGTCCCTTTTATAGGACGCTAGGTACAAATTTTCAAACAGACAGTGACATGTACTGAGCTCAATCCAATGTATTTCAAAAACCCATAATCGTCCTTCAGTCCTGTGTAAATCAACAGAATTTTAACCCATTTATGCCAGGATACTACAATGAACTCTCCCTCATCCACATGCTGGAAGATTATATTATTGATACAGTCGAACTTCGATATCTCGAATTCGGTTTTGTCGAACCTATCCATATTTCAAAGTTAAAACATTTTAACTTTAAAATATGGGTAGGTTCGACTTAACCGAGCTTGAAAAAAAATGCAGTTCATATGTCAAACTATCGGATATTTCGAGTTAAACGACTGTATATACAAGAGAGATATAAAGGCCCTGCAGTACTTGTCCATACAGCAGATCATTTCATACCAAAATTTAATAGCAAACAGTGAAGAACCTGGTAAGATGCAGCTTTATGCTGCCTCTCATCAGGGTTTACACAATTTGCTTATTTCAATTTTAGTAGATGCAAGGCTTAAATGGGTTAATGGCTAATGCATAAATCTGTTCTGCATCTGCAGTACTTGTATATGTTGGGACCACTTTCCTTACTTGAGTTGATTATACAGTCGAACACCGTTACCTCGATATTGGATACGTCGATACTCCGCTTACGTCGATTTGTTATGCCGGTCCCGGCGAATTCCTTCTTTATCTATATAAGAAATCTCTCATTTGCTCGATATGCTTACCTCGATATTATCGGTTACGTCGATGTAGATTTTCAGACCCAGAGCAATTTTTCTCACCTTTACGTCGATAACAGCTTCACCGTGACCGCATATCGCACATTCGGCAAACATTGAATGGAGGTGCGAAAATGGCTGTCGGCCACCGTGACTGATTGTAGCACCAAATGAGTGAACATGTCCGAAATTGCACTAATCAGCACAAAAGATAATCCCATCTTAATTGCACTGGATCAATATTATTAATGAATTCCCGAATAACTTTGGTTACGAAGTTTGCGTAAATATTTTCGATGACGATTCTGTCAAACCTGGGACAATTATAGCCGCGCTGTTTAAATCAGACTACAGAATTCTTTGTAGTGCAGACTGAAGGTGCCGTACGGCGAATAAGTGTAGTGAGATCAAACAAAAGTTACATTTCATTTCTGATTTATTTTTTATCTAAGTCAGTTCAAACACGCCGCTTCTGTTTGAAACGCCGAAATAATTCGCCGGCGTTTCGAAGTCGGACACACCCTTTTGAAAATTAAACATGTAAACAACTAACGCTTCCAGAGCGTCACCGGAAGTGTAAACAGTTCACTGTGTTGGTGTGATGAAATGTGTAAACCTAATTTTATGTTATAAAAATTGTGTTAATATTAGCACCCATGCGCTGGATGTTTATGCTGATGAAATCAGGTAGATCTACCAAATGTATTAAAATACGAAAATTGTTTACTCGCTCCCGCAGACGCGTAGATTCTCTACTTTTAAAAATACTGACCACCTTCATCAATTTGAAAATTATGAGTTGAAGATTTTGTCAGATTCTACTTTCCTACGCATTTATTTTCAATTACCAATCAACTGTCAATAAACACTAGGATCAAGAATAACGTTAAAACTTCGATATGACGATACAGATCTCAAATGAGAAACTCCCATTAGCTCGAACTTCGGCTACGTCGATATTTTTTCACGGTCCGTTCAACTTCGGGGTAACGGTATTCGACTGTACTTGTATTTATGAAGTACCATGCTCCCTCCATACAACATCTAATGGAAGACACAAACTGTGTATGTTGTTCAGAGGGAGTCAATGTATAGAGGGAAAATTAAGACTTGGCATACATTTGCAAACCGCTTAAATTCAACGTAACATGGGGTCTCACCTGGATTCAAGCTGTTTGTCAATCGTCATTATATTTATTCTATCAAAATGTCCACTTAAATGTAACTGAGAAATAAACAAGAGACAACAATTTTAAGCAGAAGGTATTGCAGCAGTAAAAGTGTTAGATATTCCTGATTAGGGAACTGTAGCAAGGGTTGTTGTAAGGAGGGAGTCATTGTAAGGAGGGAGTCGTTGCACGAGAAAACACTGTTCTAATTTAACCCTTTGAACCCTAGTCCCGCATATAGGCGTCCTTTTCAAACAGTGTACATATAAATAGTACACTTGTCCCGTGCAAACAGTGAAGACCCAGATCAGAGGGCTCCGAAAGGAGCCGTCTGATCAGGGTCTTCACTGTTTGTCATAATGCCAAACATTGACAAAAAACAGCCCTAAAAGTCAGAAATTGACTACACTAAAATGGAAACTGGAATTGTCTATTTAAAGTTTCAGGGAGGAAAGAGTTAACATATATGGTGTACATACTGAAAGGAAGGTGGTCTACTGTCTCCAATGCCTCCCACTCTTTCTGCAGGCATATCTCCAGCCTGGGAGTCTGTACATTGGGACTGTGTGTCGGACGCATTGCTACTCTCTGCAGCAACCAACTGAAATAGAAGTGACAAAATAGGAATTTGACAAATGACAAGACTGCGTTCAATAAACGCTAATGACACCATTGAATCAATGCAAATATATGATCAGGGCTCTAGCTAAGAGGAAGTTAACTGAACAAATTCAATATTTTCTCATTCTTTTCAGCACTCAGGGTTTTCCCGGACGCAGGTTTCCTGCATCTTGGACGCAATTCTGTCACCTGGGACTCCTATTTGTCCAACCCCAAGAGTCCCAAGGACCCTCAAATCTTTGACCACATTTTACTCCAAACCAGCAAATTCTCAGATATGTAGATACTGATGTGGGGTATGCTTCATATACCACCAGAGATTAATCATAAATTTGCACTGTTAAACAGTTTACAAAGGTTTTGCAATTTATTTGTCAACATTGTAATGCATTTACAAATTAAATTAATTTGGGACCCCCAAATATGCCGAGGGACTCTCAAAGTGAAAGGTTTGAGGGTCCTTAGGACTCTCATTTACAAAATGCAAGGGAAAACCCTGTCAGCACCAATGCTATGGTGTCACTACTCACTTGAATCGTCTCTTTGAGACAATTCTATTGATTAGTGATGCCATAGGGTTTAATGCAGAAATAAAGATTTTAGTTTTTGAAAAAATATCCTTATCTGGAGCCCTGTATATGATGGTGTAAAATCAAACAGAAACATAATGCAGGATGAACAATGAAAATTTGCTGTCAAAAGGTTACACATTATGACTTAATGAGCATTAAATTGCCTTTCATGAATAACTGCTTTGAAATCCCACCTTGACAGAAGGTTGTTCCATTCATAAATATCTGTTAGGTGTATCATTATTTCCTTATTTTTAATCTATTACTCCATAATTTTCACCTTTATAGGCCTCTTATTGTTTCTATACAACGTAAAAGTAGTCCCTTCCTATAAAATCTCAAACATAAAACAAATAATTTCCAGTATTTTTAAAGCAGGTCTAAAGGCACATTCTGCTTTACTTTAAACCTCTTTAAGATACTATCTCCAGGCTATGACCCATAGCCAATTGGGTAATAGGTTAAATTTCAGGAGTAAATTGAATTAATTCAACATTTTCTCACTTGTTTCAGCACAAATTCCTATGGTGTTACTACTCATATATGCATTAGAAGTGACACCATAGGGTTTCGTGAAGAAATAAAGAGTTTAGTTTTTGAAATACTACCCTAATCTGGACCCCTAGTAAGGATCATTGTAAATAAAACCTCACCCATGAAACTACTCTTCCATTGAAACAAGGAAGCCGCTGGTTTTCATCAATGATTTCTTCTTTCACCACCCTGAAATACAGCAAATAATAACGTGCAAGTGAATGACAGCATTGATAGAATCAATACCCAACTAGCATTGCATGTTGCTTTATATTGAATATTATATTGATTGAAGGCAAATATATTGATGAGATCAGTGTCATGTTTTCTGAGAAAAATTTCTTTGCGGAGCTAGTACATAATGGTCTTTACTTAACACATTACCCCATAAATACGCATTTTTACGCCTTTAATTTAAATCTCTGCTGTTGAAAATAGTTCCAATTTATAAGATTATGAATATATGATAAGAAGTCTTTTCTACATTCTAGCAGATTATGGCTTGAAGCAGGCTGAAATTAAAGCAGAATGTGCCTTAAGGCACATTCTGCTTTACTTTCAACCTGCTTTAAGTGATCATATTTCTTTAACCCATAACCCCATAAATGTGCATTTTTACGTCTTTAATTCATTATTCCACTGAAGAAAATAATTCCAATTTATAGTAAACAGTCAAGAGTATGTACTATAAGAAATATTTTTTTAATATCTGCTAGGATAAACAAAATATATGTTGAATAACCACACTGAAATACAACAAATAATAACGTGCAAGTGAATGACAGCATTGATAGAATCAATAGTACCAAACTAGCATTGCATGTTGCTTTATATTGATTATTATATTGATTGAAAGGCAAATATATTGATGATCAGTGTCATGTTTTCTGAGAAAATTGTCTTTGCTGAACAAGTGCAGAATGGTTTTTACTAAGCATCTTATTTATCCAACTGCTGTCAGGGATCCAGATAACCAATTACCTAATAAATTATTACGTCTTTTTACGCTTTAAATTTATTCCTCCATCGAAGAAAATAATTCCATTTTATACAGTCATGAAGATTCTTGCAGATTATAATCTAAAGCAGGCTGAAAGTAAAGCAGAATGCGCCTTTTTTAAAGACGTATTCTGCTTTTCTTTTAACATACTTTAAGTGTTCACCTTTCTTAAATAACAAATTATTACGTCTTTTTACGCTTTAAATTTATTCCTCCATCGAAGAAAATAATTCCATTTTATACAGTCATGAAGATTCTTGCAGATTATAATCTAAAGCAGGCTGAAAGTAAAGCAGAATGCGCCTTTTTTTAAGGCGCATTCTGCTTTTCTTTTAACATACTTTAAGTGTTCACCTATCTTAAATACTAGAAACATGGCATGTCATGGTACTGGGTAATGGGATAAATATTTTCAATATTTTCTCCTTCATATATTCATCATTCAAACCCTATGAGGTTTTTACTCATGAAATAAGAATCGTCTCTTTGAGATGATTCTAATGAGCAGTAACGTCATAGGATTTGGTATAAAATAATAAAAATATGTTTAGATTTTGAAATACTTCTATTTCTTGGTCTAGTTCCTTATCTGTATCCCTAACTTTGAATGGGGTGATTTACGGCCATGTTTACGTCAAAAATTATTACTGGACTTGGCAAGAACTTGCGTCATCAAACTTGTGACAGCTTATGTTGTTTGTTTTGATTTACGTTTTCTTCTGCCAATATTGGGCTTATTATACATCTCAGAGTCAGAGAGGAGAAAGTGGGTGCAGGGGAACCCTGGTGATGCCCTACTCTTTTCAACAGAGCATACTCTGTTGAATCGTCAAATAGTGACTAACTTGCATGAATATTAAAGACTGTGCGGAACAATTATAGCTTTTTGATTGCGTCCCAGGGACGCAACGACCATCAATTTTTTCAGGCCGCCGATTTCAATGATTGTGTAATTAGTAGGGCTGTAATGAATACACCCTGTAGCGAATACGAATACACATAATTTTAGCGTTTCCCCTAGGCATTTTTAGCACGGCGCAGCGCCGTGCCCCTTTTTTACCCCGCCATCCTGCCCTTTGCAACCGCCGAGCTGCCCTATTTTCATGTTGGTGGCTTTTTTGCCCCTTTGGTCAGCCGGCTGACTTGACACGCGCCGATTTGACCTTGACAGGATACTCGGTAAATTGGTTGATAGATCGCTAATTGACCCCTTACTGGGGCGATATGCATTGAACCATATCGTAAGCGATGCATCGTCACACGAATTGCAATAACGAACCAATGGAATGCTGAGAACTAAGGAAGTAATCCAATCAAAAAAAAGGATTTGTAAAGTAAAAGTCCGCTAATATGACGAGTTATTCAGTTTCCCAAAATGTCTCAGGCGGTTTCACCTTCATAGCACCTGCTATTTATAACCAAAACTAAAGTAATTAACTGTATCTTTCAACTTTACACGATGGTAACGACAATCCGGATGTTATTGTTTCTACTGCGCATAATTTTAGCACATCCTACAATCTGAACGCCTCGCTTATCATCTTTATGATCAAGCGTAGCAAAAGCGTTTTCGCGACCACACCCATAAATTATCGTAACCCATTCTTAATAGATACTCGGATAGTGTCGGAAGTGACCGAACATTTTCAAGCAATGCTTCCAATAGTTCATCATTAATTTCCGTAATCGAGTTTCGAGTTTATTTTTAGCTCATTCCCTGTCATTTACAGCCACTGGAAGTAGCCCCGCCCACATTTCTAGACCAAATGAACTAGCGACAGAAAACTTCCAACGTCCAATCAACTCCAAATCGATCTTATCTATCTATTTCATTGAAACCGTTACGTTACTGTTTTATTGAGAATGGTCGTTTGAAAAAAGAATGTTAAACATCGTGGGGCTGGTAAGTTCAGTTATCGGAAATAATTTTGTTGGAAAGATTAAACGGACATTCGTACATTTTGTCATCAGTTTTCGCGATTATACGCTAGCGACTTTTTTCAACAGAAATCATATTCCACTTAAAGTAATGTGACCCCAACCTCCAAGAGAGAAAACATAGAAATAAAAATACGAATGATGATTCGTTTATATGATAAAAAAGAAGGTTTATTAAGAATGTTTGCCGTGTTTCTATGTGATAGGACAATTGATTTTTTCCACCAGTTTTCCTCGCCGTCGGCTTGCGTGAAGAATAAATGTTATAATGCCTGTTAAACCTAATGTTACTAAGTCTGAAGATTGAAGGGGAAAACAAATGACATTCAGAATTATGGTACAAAAAAGGGCTACATATCTGGAAATGGGAAAACAGTACAGACCAAGATTAGAGGGCTCTTGAAAACGCCATCTGATCTTATTCTGCACTGTCTGCAATTTTCATTTTTTCAAATTATTAATGCTCATTTCATGCTCATAAACTTGGGAGCTACATGACATAGACTTTATGTTTGGTATTTGTACTCAAGTCAAGATGTGCTTTAGCTCAGTACAACTAGTGTCATGTTCAACAAAGGCCAAGCCTATTTAGAGGTCAACTATGCTACTGTAAAATTAAGCTTGGCAATAACTTTGGAACTACATGTGATAGAAACTTCATATTTGGTATGTGAACTCTATTTAAGAAGCTTCTGAGTACAAGTTGGTCATGTCAGACAAAGATCAAGGCCATTCAGAATAATGGTCACATAATAGGGTATAGTGTTTCACTAAGATATCTTGTGTTCCACCTTACTTTGCACCTTTTTAACTAAGAGATGATTGCCGCGCGTTATAATGTGCCCTTTTCAGGAAAAATTACCATGCCCCTTTCAAATCCTGGGGGAAACACTAACATTACAATATAGGGTGATGAATACGAATAATTATTCATGCATATGAATGCAATGGTTTCTTTGTAGCTCTTAATGTGAAACTTGTAATATTTTATCACTACTGACAATCCTGTTAATATTTATTTGCATTTAATTGTTATCTTTTAAAATTAAAGTATTTTGAAGCACATTTGTTTTTATTTGCTTAATGTCTGTGTCAGTTGTTTAAGTCAAGATAAACCCATCATCACAGCAAGTTGCAATATGGTACTGGAGATTGTTGGTTA
Source organism: Gari tellinella (assembly GCA_922989275.2). Taxonomy (NCBI): domain Eukaryota; kingdom Metazoa; phylum Mollusca; class Bivalvia; order Cardiida; family Psammobiidae; genus Gari; species Gari tellinella. The sequence continues at coordinate 25,171,867 of OV277870.1, forward strand.
TTAAGCTGCAATTTTCATCCTTTTTAGTTGTTTTAAAGTTTTCTTTTTTTGTACTGGTGAATATTCTGTTCTTGAACACACGAATATGATACATATTCACCAAAATCAATATTCGAATATATTTGAATATTCGAGAGCATTGTTACAGCCCTAGTTTAGTTACGAATACAAATAATTATTCACAAATATGATTATATGAATGCAATAGTTTTGTTGTAGATCTTTATGTTAAACGTCTTCTAATATTTTATTACTAGTATACTACTGTTTACCCTGTTTTTTGTTCATTTAATTGTTATCAAGATTTTAATTTCTGTGTTAGTGCATGGTTTAAGTCAAGATAAACCCTATCATAATAGCAAATGTTTTCAGGACTAATTTGGTACTGGAGATTGTTGGTCAGCTGCAGTTTTCAACCCTTTTAGTTGTTTTGAAGTTTTCTTTTTTGTACTGTCGAATATTTCGATTCTTGAACATGGGAATAGGGTACATATTTACCAAAATCTGTATTTGAATATTCGAGTCTATCGTTACTGCCCTAGTAATAAGATATGATAACGGCGTAAGCGTGAACCCAAGAGGTAGCACACTCCACTGCGGTACCAGTAGTCGTGAGTTTGATCCCCAGCTTGACCAAATCTTTCCGATGACTGAGACTTTATGAACAGAGGTCGGATATATGAGTGTTTTAGACTTGGTTTCCAAAGAACCAGAGATCTCTGTTGGTAATAAGAGTAGGGCATTGTGTCGGGTTTTCTGTATCCAACTGTTTCCCTCTCTCTGGGGCATCCAAATTCCAATTAGGCTAAGCCAACAGATGACAGAAACTGACATTAAAGATATTTCCTCAGTCCATTGATGCCCCCCATTGTTCTCGATAGGCGTGAAAAGGCAAGCAGTATAAGCTGCCAGAGGGTATACAAATCTCGGTTTCCCTGGTGAGGCCCAGACAAACACATGCTATAGAGGCTTTTAAATGGTTATTTCTAACCAAACTATCAAATAAAGAGGTGGGGTCTCACATGGAGATGCTTCAATGGTTCTTTGCTACCGGCATGTGCACAAGATCCATGCTTTTCGCAAGGAAATTGTCTGGCAAGGCGTTATGACCAAAAGGTCGTCAGGAAATGTCTTTAACAAACGCTCGACATAAAGACTTCATCCATCTATAGTTTTATACCTGCCACTTAACATAGTGTGTCATCATTGGGCTTATTATGGCAAAGCAGTCATTGGAACATCATTGCAGATCTTGCAAACTGCTGACAATTTAGAAATAAACTTGGCCCAAAACAATGTCTTGTTTTTAATGTTCAATTTATTGCAATTCTCTTCGCCAAAATTAACACTTTACTCGGTCAATCTATTGACCAGAAGTATGTAAACAAAACAATAAATCTCTTTGTGGAAATGGATCCATGTTCAGTACTTCACTGTATTAGTCACACTTGGCTTGCTCTACATGTATACAACGTAATCGATTTACATCATTCAACGAATCACAATAGAAATTGTTTGCAATATATGATGTTAATGACCTGACACAAACCGTGAAAACAAAATGAACAGAAAATACACATGGTTAACACGCAGATTCTTACCCGAAATCATCATCCATAGACTTGAAAAAGAACTTGTAATTTGGTCGATTGAGTGCATTTTTAAAGTCTCCCAGCGTCACCCGATCAGCTGGGATATTGAGCTTAATCAGATACGGAGTATCTTCATCGTCTATGTGGTAAATAATCTTTGTCTCTTTGGCATCCTCCATTACGGAGGAATTTTAAATGATGTACACCAACAATAGTTATCCTATTATACTCTCCAAGATGGCGACCAATTTTACTTTTCTACTGCTGTCAAAACGAGGCTCGGGTGGATTATGACTGTGACCATTTCCGATCATGCATACTAAACATGTAAAATATTTTGGTGCATTCTACAAGTAAACAAAAGAGATAAAAATAATTCAGATATATTAAATCATATCAAGTTGTCACATATAAACGTCCATATTAAAAATAAGTAAATTATAGTCGATGTCGGAATTGAAGAAAGGGAAATATTTCGTGCCACCAATTAGTGAACTCATCCTCTTATAGTGCAGGTACCCTTTCCAGGCAAAAAGATGCAAATGATAAAATTCTTCCAAAGCATCCTAGTGTCAAGCCCTTAGAAGGTCATATCTTTGTAAATTGCGAAATCTTGTACATTAAAATCAAAATTACTGCAATTTATTTGCATGCCTTATTTGACGGAGGGGATGATTTTGGGAAGTAATAGCCATAAATATAATCTGCGGGCCTGTCAGTATTTACGTTTTTGTTTTATTTATTCAACATTAAAGAAGTGTCAAATATTGATGATATGGAAGAATATTCGAGACAAACTCATTTTTCGAGGCTTCTGTATTTTCCTTTATTGCCAAACTATGTTTTGTATTTGTTTACGTTGTTTTCTTCAGCTCGTGCAGTAGCAATTCATTCACTGCAAAACCTTCTGTATTGAACTTCCTGTTAAGAATCCCAACTATTTCCGACGAAAAAATTCCTACATACAAACGGAACCTTTACTATACAGTGTTTGTAAGTATATATGTCGTTTTGTGTTTTTATTAAGATTGACATCCATTTCTTCGTTGAGGCAGCTTACAGATCGGAAACATCGAGACAAACTACTCATAATTTGGATAATTGATAACTGGGTGGGTTAGCTTAGTACAGTAACTAAATACCTATAAAGTAGGTAATTTGATTGACGGATTATCATCAAGCAGAAAGGTCTGTATATTGGTAACTAATCATACATATTTTTCACTGTAATTGAAATGAATATTGTTCAAACTGACATGTAACGATACAAATGGATAAAGCGAGTTTTGATGATTGAATTATGAAACTTACGACTAATTAGATCTACCCTTAGAAAAGATCTCAATTATGTGTTTGAAATTGAGGGTGGATGACATGTATGCGTGCATTATGGAACCACTTCTAGCTTGATATGTATTGAATTTGATACAGAAAAAATCTACAGTTTTTGATTTCGTATTATAATGATGTTGTTTATTGCCATGACAATTAAGTCCTCATTTGGGGTTACATGTAATGCCAGATAATACTGGATAATACCCAATGTTTAGCCAATTTTTACAAAATCTAGTGATTTAAAATCTAAAAGGAGGCTTTTGAATGCATTTTCAATCCAAAATCATCATTCTCTCTTTGATAATTCCTAAGGTGCTTCGTAATTCATCATCATTCTCTTTTCCAGTCATCCGGGTATTTAATGTCATACGCATACTCTCGGTCCTTCATTCGGATGACGTCGGTCTTACTCGGAGAAAAAATTAATTCTAATTTTCGATAAAATCGTGCTTTTGCAACTTATGCAAGACCTTCGTAGTATTCATAGGACCTAATCAGATAATAATGCTAAAAAAAATGAGATTAAGCGCCCTGCTGCACAAACGTATGTAGATTTCGGGTTTGTTGTCCCCGAGTGCGCGTGCTAGCTAAGTCACGTAAGTGTAAACAAGGAGGGTATAACGTAGCACTGGAAAACAGAATCATCTTCAGTAATCGCTTCACTCTGCGAAGAACGTACTTCTTAATATTTGGAATTGAACAAGGGGAAATAACCCATACTTTTACAGTAAAAAAACAACAACCAATTTATAGTCTTCTTTCAGTCAGAATGACCGCTCAGCCGACTTTTCATTTACTCCCCTGATCATTGAGCCATCTTGCCTAGGCCCTACAATATTGAGCACTGCTAACATATGGCGCTTAGGCAGCCGCAGTACTGGTTCAGACCCTTCACAGGTACCCATTTTAACCTCTGGGTAGAGAGGAACAATTCACGGTACATATCTTGCTCAAGAACATTCCTGAACATCATAGGGCATTTGGAAAAAATCCCCTAGTCAGGCCGCTGGTCAAGCGGGGGATCAAACTCATGACCCTTGGTACCGTAGTCCAACATGTTACTACTGGACTACTATCACCAGTAGTCAGCTTAAGGGCTGTTTTGAGTCTATAATTTGACTGTGTTACACAGCGGCTCCAGATAAGCCTGCATACTACTCAGTGAAATATGCGAAATTTTAGACCGCATACACATCTGGATCTGGATCTGGATATATACACTGCAGAGCTTTTTAGGCATATGCGCAGCGGAAGAGAGAGCGTTGGAAGTACACTAGTCGTACTTCAAAGCTGTCTTAAAGCTCTGCACTGTATTTGCGCACACAACTTCCCCTGGTAGATTGTTCCACTCAATAACTGTTCTTGGGAAGAATGAGTTTTTAAGATTTGCACTTTTACACTGAAATGTCATGAAGCACTTTTGGTGGTTTATAGCATGGTTTGTTACAATGTTTTGACTCACACAATCTTCAAATGTTCTAGGTTTAATAAGTCGCCTACCACGAATAGGGGTAAGATAGGTATCTATTGGCATAGCTGGCACCAGCCCTACATGAATTTCAAAATATTGAAGTACTGTGTACTGGAGAAATTCTCTGGGAAGCATGTACCAATTCAAAAGCCCAGTTTTTGTCAAACAGAGATTTGCAAATAGTCCACCGCGACATAGAGATCTATCTAGTCAAATTTTATTGATTTTCAGTCTTGTAATGAAGCTTGGTTTTAAAGTATGGAATTTATTTACATGCGCACCGGTAGCATAGGGAGGAATATACTGCCCACTCGCATATACATCTATCTTCATTGATATTTTGACCATAAAATCCAAGTTCTCCGAAAATAGTGTTTTGGTTTAAAACCTCGGAACAAAATGTCAAAATCTAAGCATGATTGGAAGAGTCAGAAAAACGATAGAAAGTTGAAAACCGTCGATTGCAAGCTTTCTGATTTAAAAGGAACTACAGTCGAATACCGTTACCTCGAAGTTCAATGGACCGTGAAAAAATATCGACGTATCCGAAGTTCGAGCTAATGGGAGTTTTTCATTTGAGATCTGTATCGTCATATTGAAGATGCGTGACACTCGATCCTAGCGTTTATTGACAGTTATATGATTGGTAATTGAAAATAAATGTGTAGGCAAGTAGAATCTGACATAATCTTCAACTCTTCTCTGACATAGTTTTCAACTTTATGAAGGTGGTCACCGTCAGTACTTTAAAAGTAGAGAATCTACGCGTCTATTAGATAAGATATGCGGGAGCGAGTAAACAATTTTCGTATTTTAATAAACAAAATGGAAACACAAACAGCGACATAAAATAATAGTAGAGATGTACACAGAGACAATACACAGCAAATATTTAGAAGGCATTTGGTAGATCTACCTGATTTCATCAGCATAAACATCCCGCGCATGAGTGCTAACACATTTTTATAACATAAAAAATAGGTCTACAAATTTCATCACACAAAACGCAGTGCACTGTTTACACTTCCGGTGACTCTTAACCTTTGTATGTTGTTTACATGTTTAATTTTCAAAAGGGTGTGTCCGATTTCGAAACACCGGTGAATTATTTCGGCGTTTCAAACAGAAGCGGCGTTTTTGAACTGACTAAGATAAAAATAAATCAGAAAAGAAATATAACTTTTGTTTGATCTCACTACACTAATTCGCCGAAAGGCACCTTCAGTCTGCACTACAAAGAATTCTGTAGTCTGATTTAAACAGCGCAACCATATTTGACTCAGGTTTGACAGAATCGTATTCAGCCTGAATTCATCGACAATATGTACATGTACACAAACTTCGTAACCAGAGTTATTCGGGAGCTCTTTAATATTATTGATACTGTGCAATTAAGATGGGATTTTTTTCGGACATGTTCACACATTTTGTGCTACAATCAGTCACGGTGGCCGAGAGCCATTTTCGAACCTCCATCCAATGTTTGCCGAATGTGCGATATGCGGTCACAGTGAAGCAGATATCGACGTATGGGTGAAAAAATTGCTCTGGTTCTAAAAAATTACATCGACATAACCGATAATATCGACAAAACAATATGGAACAAATGAGGGATTTACTATATAGATAAAGAAGGAATTGGTCGGGACCGGCGAAAAATATCGACGTAAGCGGAGTATCGAATATCGAGGTAACGGAGTTCGACTGTAACACCAAATGAAACTTGTGGTAGTGTGTTGAACGATTGAAATTCGAACGCTGTTTCATCGGCGGAGAAAAACCCACATAAAACAGCTAAAATTTTAGATTCTTGAAAATCGTAATTTACATGTACATGTTACGATGTATCTGCTAATGAATTGAAAATCCATGTGTACAGTACTACTGATGAAAAAATCTGGGGACTGATTGTTTTCAAAATTGACCAGTACTGTACTGATTTGAAGAAAAATTATCTGGAGCCCTGGTCTTATCAGAATCCAAATTGCTTTCAAAGTTGCCTTTTGGCGCCATTGACAGTGAACGAGTTAAAACATATATATATTGGGTAACATCCAGTAATATGTCAGTGTGTTATTTGTTTATGTAAATTCTGTAGTTAACCTTTACACCTTACTTGACAGCTAAAAGTGCTCGACAGCATATTCCAACACAACTTGCGCACAAAGAAGGTTGCAACTGTGTTTGAATTCTCAATAAATCATGCAGGCGCTGTCACTGACATAATGTGGCTTCGAAAATGCATACGCCAAGAAATGAAGCACCGTTGCATCAGTCGAATTGTGGTTGAATGGAAACTTGTGTTAGAATTGAAACAATAAATTAATGCCTATGTTTTATTGTGCAATCGAACACGGGTAGTCGTTGAGATGCTTGTAGTTAAGACACTCGGCATTCGGTCTCATGTTTAAATTACTATGCATCTCAACTCCGACCCGTGTTCGATTGCATGATAAAACACTGGTATGAATCTATTATTTCTTAATTAAGTTAGTGTGCTGTTGAGCTCTTTTGGCTTTTAAAATTTAAGTGACAAGCAGTTGCCTGGGACAACTCATTTCCTAGGAACGCAAAGATCAGTTATTTCAAAATTTGACTTGATTCAAAACTATTGGCTCACAAGTCTATATTTCAGGACGGGTCATTGTTAAGTATGTTGTAGTTTTGTAGGATAACTTTATGAAACAGTAGCCGTCTTGTGTGGTCCCAGCCCCCTCTGATACTAGGAAATGAAAATGTTGTTATATCCCCCTGCCCACAATGTACTGGGATAACACTAGTTTCACTCCATCCGTCTGCGTATAGAATTTTGTCCACATCCCTATTCGGCTATCCTTTAACTCTTTGAACCCTAGTCACTCATATAGGCATCATTTGAAAAGGAGGAGTACACTTGTCCTATGCAAACAGTGTACACCCTGATTAGAGGGCTCCTTAAGGAGCCCTCTGATCAGGGTTTACACTGTTTGTCATTTTGACATATATTGTAAAAATGGACTGGACTAAATTGAAACCTAGAATAGTCGGACTGTCCATTTTAGGTTTCAGGGAGTACAGAGTAAGGAACTTTTTCAAGAGATATAGTATTGTTGATCATCATCTGAAATTTTAAACAACCTTTTATGGATTTGACTCATTATTTTGTTCTTGAATTTTAATAAATTAAATACATAAATTTTGTTTAAGCTTTAATCTGCCATCCTTCATCAGAACTTTGATGCAACCTGCCACAACTTCTGATCCTCCTGGTCAATGTTGGCTCAATTTCGATGGGATTGTCCGAAACAAAAATGTTTCATCATGTATGAGTTTAATAAGCTGGGGCACCACTGATTATGTTTGGTTTGTTGCAGCTGGCTTTCAGAATGTAACATACATTTTGACTGGCAAATAGAGAGTTCAACTAATAGAAGCATGCATTTGAAAAGCTTTGTTTTATACCCAGGGCTCAAGATAAGAAGGAGTAAACTGAACAAATCCAACATTTTCTCATTCATTTCAAATTCAATTAAAATTTGCCCTCTTCCCAAGAAGGATATTAGTGGTTATAGTCACTGTAATGACAATCTGTAAGATCCTCACTACTGTGGGTTTGAATCCCAGTCTGGGCACTTCGGATATTTCATGCTGGGAAGCCTTCCAGCTGGCTTGCAGAAGGTTGGTGGTTTTACCCAATTTTACTTCTGTCTGAAACAGTGTCTTTAAAAGGGCTTCTGGGGTTTTCCTCCACCTGGCTGTTCCGATGTGACTGAAATATTGTTAAAGCGAGATAAAGTCAAAACAAGATTTTTTCTGCTGCCCTTTAAGAGCTCTTGCAAAAACCCTGGTGTAAAACATGAACATTTTCTTGAGTTAGGCAAGTTAGACAAATTAGGAGAGATTTGCTGCTATAATACGGAAAAAAGGCTTGCCTTTTTTCCGTTCTTAAGTAATGCGTGATAAAATCAAAGGTATTCCAATTCTATTCAATCACTGATAGACTTTGAAAAGTGTTTGATTTGCGCGTGAATAATTTCCTTAAAAATAGGCAACTACAAAACATGGGGACTGACATCTTGGATGATGACGTCACGGCTTTTACGAAGAGTTGTGCGTGACGTTTCGGAATTCCCGATTTCGGTGATATTTTTAAACCAGTTTAAGAATGAATAACCTACAACACTCACTTGTACTGATTTCCTACAAAATGACAAAATTTCAAACAGTTCAATTCATACCCTTTAACGCTAAAAATGAACGTTATTTGCAAAAAGCTACTTCTCAATCGAACCGATAAAAATAACGGATTACCAACACGTCATCAATATAAATAATGACGTCATTATTGGTGGTCATATGACTTCCAAAAATAGTTTCAGATTGCATTATAATACAGGACTGCCATCTAATAACTTGGTTGAAATGAAAAAACCTAAGATTTCCAAATATGCATTTTTCAAGCGCGATTTTACGAATCGTACCTTTACCCAATAGCCGATTTCTAGTTTTGTTGGCATGTGACTACTTAAAGCAGACTGGAAGTAAAGCAGAATGCGCCTAATGGTGCATTCTGCTTTACTTTCAGCGTGCTTTAAGCTACCATAACCTGGGGGAAAATCCGGAGAAATGGCAGCCCTGATAATATAGCTGTACGGAGGAGTTTTAACTTTTAACATTGTATTCAAATTCAAATTCTTTATTTCGCTCAGTACATGTTTTCACATGAATACATGAGGTTAATTGAAGGTGTAATACAAACTAAACAGGTAATGAAAGAGAACTTTAACAATTAAGTATTTTAAAGATATTAGCTATACAGGCTCAGGTGGGAGAGCTACAATGAAATTTACAATTTTAAAAACCGCCGTTCGCGGCAATGGTTGTAAGTTTTGTAAGTTGCAATAAATAGATTTGAAATAGATAAAAATAGATTTATACATCTGTAGGGACAGTTTGTATACACTGATATAATTATCTATTTGATTATTTGGTAACAACATATAGATCTTGTCCCAAACAATTTAGGTTTATAATAAAAGTTCGAGTCGGTTGTGTAATCCAGATCTCAGTCACGAGAGGCGTAGCCTCGAGTGTGATCTGGAATACACAACGAACTGATACAAGAGCGCTGATCACACACTGGAGATAGATCTATTCCGTTTTCATTAGTACAATTTTGCTTTTTTCCGTCCATAGGCAAAGCCTAAATACATATTAACTAATTACATGAACAGAATTTTCCATTGAATATTTTCTGTAGAAAGTCTGACATAGACATACACTCATTTTCCATTCATTAAAGAACTAGAATTGATTTGTTAATTATCTGTTTAAGAAGTAGTGTGTTTTGCATCTTCTGGCACACCATGATACAAATAATGTATAGAATTCGTTAGTAACCCTTTCTATGATTATTTTGCAATCAGTTTTACACAGAGCTCCAGTTAAGAGGGATTAAACGGAATATATCTGACATTTTCTCACTTTAACCCATTACCTCTTAGCCTATTTCTAGCTTTGAAAACAGGTGACCACTTAAAGCAGGTTGAAAGTAAAGCAGAATGTGCCCTAAGGCACATTCTGCTTTACTTTCAGCCTGCTTTAAGCTACCATCTGCAAGGATATAGAAAATATTTCTTCTGATACATATTCTTGGCTGTATAAATTGGAACTATTTTCTTAAATGGAGGAATAAATAGAGGCGTAAAAAGGCGTTTTTAAGGGGTAATGGGTTAAGGCGCATTCTGTTTTAATTTCAACCTGCTTTAGTGGTCAACTATCTTAAAACTAGAAACAGGCTATGGGGTAAAGGGTTAATTAAACAGTCATTAATATGTAACATATAAGAAATATGTTTTATATCCTAGCAGATAATAGCTTAAAGCAGGCTGAAAGTTGAGCAAGCACATTCTGCTTTACTTCTAACCTGCTTTAAGTGGCCACCTATCATGTTCAATACTAGAAACAGGCTATAGAGTAATTGGTAAAACCCTTTCTCTATTTGGAAGACTGGCATTGATTTTAACCTACTTGTACATTATAAGAGTAACCACCTGTTAGAATGTAGACAATATTTCGTATATATTGGAGTTTGTAAGACACATGTTGGACAATAATTTTGCAATACTAGCATACTAGCATGGCCTATTTGACCGCAGTGTTATTTTGCAGCTTTAGTATAGTTCCGTGACAGGCTGCAGTTCATAATGATTAGTGCTGACTGGGTGTCTTGCCTTAATTAGTCTGTATTGATGAACTAATTCAGTTTATGTACTCGTGCCTGTTGTCCTTGTAATGCCCTGCTCAGACTAAAGAACATGACAGTCAAACCTCTCTATAACCCCCACTAAAAAGAAGGCTAATGATTGTATAAAAGATAGGTGACAGCTTAAAGCAAGGTGACAGTAAAACAGAAAGCTCCTGAAGGAGCTTTCTGTTTTACTACATCATCATGCTCTAAGCAGTCACCTGCCTTGTGGCGTAAGCACCTTATAATTAACACAATTTTATGGTTATAAATGTAATAGACAGGTTTTATTGTATTAACAGTAGTCTGGGATTGATCGAGAACTTGTCTTGCACGATCTTTAAGGATGCTCAGTCTCTTCCTTAAGTAAGATTGATTTAGAAGTTCAAACTTTAGTCAATCTACAGTATGTGAAAGGTAAAAAGGAATTCTGAATTCTGTTTTGGGTTGCAGTTGAGGAATTAGAAGTAAGTGGGTTTAACTTGTTTTGTGTGTCAGTTGTTGGATCCAGGGAGGGCTCCAGATAAGAGGGAGAGTTAAACTGAAAAAAAAATCCATCATTTTCTCACTCATTTTAGCACCAAATCCTATGGTGTTACTACTCATTAGAATTATCTCTTTGAGACGATTCTAATGAGTAGTGACACCATAGGGTTTAATGAAGAAATAAAGATTAAAGCTTTTGAAAATAAATTGAACAAATCCATCATTTTCTCACTCATTTAAGCACCAAATACTATGGTGTTATTACTCATTAGAATCGTCTCTTGGAGACAATTCTAATGAGTAGTGACACCATAGGGTTTAATGAAGAAATAAAGAATAAAGTTTTTGAAAAACTCCTTATCTAGACCTCTGTCAAAGAATCTGTATATTTATGTATTGTGTGTGTGAAATTCTCTGCTGTACCACTATCTTATTATCCCCTGCCGAAAGGCAGAGGGATACTGTTTTAGGTCTGTCCGAGCGCACGAAAGGTCCTTTGTTGGGTAGGGAGAACAATAGATTCCATTCATTCCGTGATTGCCCTATTGTTATTGTTGGGTATTTTTGTGTACTGTTGGGTACTTTTAAACAAAAAAAGTACCCCACAAATGTCCAACTGTGAGAACGTCCGTCCGGCCGTCCGTGCGTGCGTCTGTCACGTTTTCCATCCGCAACTGTATCTCCGAAACCGATAAACAGATTTGGATGAAACTTGGTATACTTATTTGTCATCATAGGAGCACCGTGGGAAATCAATTTTTTTCAGAAAATTTTAGGAATTTATGAGTTATCTGCCCTTTTTGTGTTAAAAATGCCTCCGTCCATGCGTGCGTCCGTCCGTCACGTTTTCCGTCCGCAACTGTATCTCCGAAACCGATAAACAGATTTGGATGAAACTTGGTATACTTATTTGTCATCATAGGAGCACCGTGGGAAATCAATTTTTTTCAGAAAATTTTAGGAATTTATGAGTTATCTTTGTTTGCCACTTTCTTCTGGACAATCGCTGCGGCAGGGGATATCAGCTCTAAGGTGCTTGTAGTGACGACGTACAGATTTCATAATATGGCAGGGCTCCAGTTAAGGGGAGTATTTCAAAAACTAAAATCTTTATTTCTGCTTTAAACCCTATGGTGTCACTACTCATTAGAATCGTCTCTTTGAGACGATTCTAATGAGTAGTAACATCATAGGATTTAGTGCTGTATGAGTGAGAAAATGATGGATTTGTTCGGATGACTCCCCCAAATCTGGGGGGCCTCCGTGGCCTAGTGGTATAGTCACTGTGACTTGCATCACTAAGATCCTCACAGCTGTGAGTTCGAATCCCAGTAGGGGCGTTTGGATTTTTCATGTGGGGAAGCCTTCCAGCTGGCTTGCGGAAGGTCGGTGGTTCTACCCAGTTGCCGATCTTGCCTGAAACAGTGCATAAAGGACTTCTGGGGTCTTCCTCCACCTATAATTAGCTGGACGTCGAGATATGACTGAAATACTGTTGAAAGCGACGTAAAATCAAAACAAATCAAATCAAATCCCCCTTATCTGGAGTCCTGATACAGTAAATTTTGTATTGACCAATTTACCCATAGACTGTTTCTAGTTTGACAGCGCAATCTGCTCTACTTTCTGTTTCAGTCTGCTTTTAGCTTTCTTCTGCTACTAGGACATGAAAAATATTTCTTATTGTGCTTATTTGTGAGTCATGACTGTTTAAAATGGAGCTATTTTCATTCAGTGATCGAATATAATAATGCTTTACCTTTAAACTGCTTTAAAGAGGCTCGCAACCGGATTTAGCATTAAAAATAGTAATTTGTAAATATATGTCAAATGCTTATATAAATGGGTAAGATTTAGTTTAGGATAATAAATTCTGTTAAAAAATGCATTTCAAAAAAAAAAGAAAAGAAGAAGCTCTGGTGGGATTCGACCCCGTGACCCTCCATGCGGAGACAAACATGAAAAATGAGGAAACACCTTTACCCCCTCGGCTACCAGCGCTCTCTATATATATGGTAGCGAATTAACATACTTCACTGGTAGCGATTGAAAGTACTTTATTCGGCTCGGGTTTATGTCTGAGCCCGTGTAGAGAAGCAACAACAACAACTATACCGTCAGCTGACGCTATAGAAAAACGATGGAAAATATCTAAAAAAAACTAAGATTCGGTGACGATTCTTGATACTTTTTTGGACTGATCATATTTTGTTAATGTTATTTTATTTTGACAAGTACACCATCCGGTTGCGAGTCCCTTTAAGTGTGGCTGTATTGTCTTCAAAACTACAAACAGTCTATTGGTAAATGGGTTAATTTAACTGCCACTCTTTGGAGAGGCATGCTTAATCAAATGGCAGGTTACAGCTTTATGTAGAATAGAGTAAAGCAGATAGCTTCTAATGTAACTTTATGAGGCCTTAAGGCACATTCCCATTTACTATCAAGCCACTTTAATCCTTTCCCCCTATTAGAAGCGCCTTTTAGCACATGTACTTTATTTCTTCACTTAAACAAATACAATTTATACAGGCAAAAACATGTACTAAAAGAAATATTTTCTATATATATCCTAACAGTTGGTAGCTTAAAGCAGGCTAAAAGTAAAGCAGAATACACCTAGAGGTGCATTCTGCTTTACTTTGAACCTGCTTTAAGTGGTCACCTGTATTGAAACCTAGAAACAGCTAGCTAGGCTATGGAGTAAAGGGTTAAATACTGTGGTCACCTGTCTTTAAAACTAAAATCAGGCTATATGCTATTGGTTAACACAACTAGACTACTATTAGCTCATCAGTCAGTTGCTTGTCTTGTATTTTCGTTTGTTTTATTGCTGAATTATTTTCCAGACACTAAAATCTTTCTCAATTTACGGAAATGTCTTTCCTCTGAGAATATCCTCCCATCTCAGTTTACTTCATTATGGGGGTCATTTTCCAAACCTCTTAGTCTATATTGCCTACTGCCCCATTTCTCTATTGACAGAACAACATTTCACTCTTTAGCATGCTTGGTATTTTTCCATCTGCAACAATTATTATCCTTGCACGTTGTTGCTCTAAAGTTAGAATTTTCAAAATTTCTTAAAATTCAAAAGAAGGTCAGAGTGTAAAACAGTTTAGATCCTAATACCGTAAGACGCCTTGTTAATATGTAGGGTCTCATCTGGATCCAGCGCTAGCGTGCAAAGAGTTAAAACAATGGCATTGATTTCTTTTAGTTTACAGTTAGACTTGTTTTAATCCATGACCCGAAATCACCCCATATACCGGTAGTCTGTTTCTAGTTTTAAAGAAAGATGATCACTTAAAGTAGATTGAAAGTAAATCAGAATGCGCCGTAAGGCACATTCTGCTTTACTTTCAGCCTGCTTTATGCTATTATCTGCTAAGATATAGATTACATATTCATTACTGTATAAAAGGGAACTGTTTTCTTCAGTGGAGGAATAAATCATAGGCGTAAAAAGGCATATTCATGGGGGAATGGGTTAAGTGGTCACCTGTCTTCAGTACTGGAAACAGACTGGAAGAAAATTTAATGTAATAAGTTCAACAGTATTTCTGCTTTCTCATATACTCTAGCTTTGATTCTTTATTTCTTATTGGCAAAGATTCTTTTCAAGAAGGAAACAAATCTTACAATGAAAAGATTATGCTAAATGTATTTTGGCAGTGGTGGTTTATGAATATGAGTTGGAAATGTTGCCTATTCCTCAAATTGAGCTTTGGGATTTGTAAGAAACCAGGATATGGAAATTAACCTATTTTACCAGTTGAACATTGGCCTCATAAAGTTCAGTAAATACTAACCCTTTATTCCATATCCTGTTTCTACAGGTGACCACTTTAAGCATGTTGAAAGTAAAGCAGAATGTGCCTAAAGGCACATTCTGCTTTACTTCCAACCTGCTTTAATAAGCTTCCATCTTTCATAATAAAGGAAATATTTCTTTGATTGCATTTTCTATTATTCATTACTGTATAAATTTTGAACTATTGTCTTCAGAGTGGAGGACTAAAGTAAAGGCATAAAAATGCATATAATGGATTAATGGTTTATTTATCATACATCAGAGAAGTCCTTACAGAATGCGGACCTGATCAGAATCCAAGCTATTTTCACTGTCGATAAACATCTGTAAATATCAAAAGGAAAAGGCAGTGTCAAATATCTATTACAGACATGTTGAGTATAGATCTCGAGAGGCTGTTTTCAATGTTTAACTCTTTGCATGCTGGGTAATATTTTTCGTCTACAACAATAATTATTGCCATCTGCTACTGTTCTGAAAACAAGACCAGAGTGTCAAACAGTTTGGATCCTGGTGAGACGCCGCATTATGCGGCGTCTCATCAGGATTCAAACTGTTTGCAGTTTTAGGTTATCACTGTATCACTGTTTAAGGGGTAAAGGATTAAAGTGTATGTTATGACATGGTGTATATTTGGTATTTCCGTTCAACTTAACCTATTATATATGATCAAGTACTTGTCTTCCTCAGCTCATCCACCCCTTAAACTGTAAATAGAAAATTGAAGTTTGCAATATGGTCTAGCCAACTTTTGAATCTATATATTCTAATATGACAAACAGTGTAATATATAGACCTTTGGCAGAAGGCTCTTTTGCATAATCCCTCTGATCTGGATCTATACTTTAAACATAGAGACAATTTACTCGTCACAGGTACAATCTTAAGGATGAAAATACTCATTATTACAGGGTTGACTCTGGGGTTCACCCTCATAATGCTGAATTTTGAAATGGACAGTACTAATATTGAATGGCCATTAATGATCTCTCAGAGGAGGATGACCCTACAGTCTCAAAGAACTTGACAAACAGGGCAGATCATGATCATCTGGGTCCACACTGTTTGCAAAGGATTTTATATCTGGTTTCCACACAGCAAGGGTTACATTATGTATATAAGACTTAACTTTTTGCGTCCTGGATAATTTTTTCAACAGAAAAATAATTGTTAAATGTAATAGGGTCAGCGTGTCAAACCTGTTTGGTCCTGATGAGACGGCGCATAACACAGCATCTCATCAGAATCCAAACTGTTTGCAAAGGTTATCATGATTTCACCTCTGAGTAAACTATCATGAATTGACTTGAACTTGTTGCATTTCCAGAAAGGTTCAAAGGAACATGATAACAGGGTTTAAAGGGACTCGCAACCGGATGGTGTACTTGTCAAAATAAAATAAAATACTCAAATAAAAGCAAATTTGTGGCATTATTTGGCTTCTGACATTAAAAAAATATGATCAGTCCAAAAAAAGTCTCAAGAATCGTCACTGAATCTTAGATTTTTAGATATTTTCCATCGTTTTTCTATACCGACTAGTAGACGGTATAGTTGTTGTTGTTGCTTCTCTACACGGGCTTAGACATAAACACGAGCCGAATTACGAAGTTGTATGCACTTTCGATAGCTACACATTGAAATACGTTAAATCGATCCGAGATAAACGGATAGTTCCGTGGTCCATTGGTCTAAGCGGTTTCCCCTATTTTGCCTTCTGTCCGCCAATGCCGGGGCCCCGGGTTCGAATCCCACCAGAGACCAATATTTTTTTTTATTGAAATACATTTTTTTAAACAGAATTTCTTATCCTAAACTAATTCTTTACCATTTATATAAGCGTTTGACACATATTTACAAATTACTATTTTTAATGCACCATCTGGTTGCGAGTCGCTTTAAAGAATTATAAAACACTTCCTGTTGACATTGTAGTGTATGCTGTAATATGACATAAGTCATTAAGTGTTTCATTTAATTCTAGGTCATAGTACAAATGTTTACATGCTTGGTAATTTTTTTTTCGTCTGCAACAATAGTACTGTCATCTACTATTGTTCTTAAAGGAGAATTTCAAAACTAGGTCAGCATGACAAACAGTTTTGATTCCGATGAGTGTATATCACTATATGGCTTCTGGCCTGGATTCAAATTGTTTGCAAAGGGTAACCACTTGGATATATCTCCCCCCAATGGTTACTAATATTTATTGAAATGACTAAGAGGGCATGATCTAGGTGAGCTGGTGTAATTTTTTGTAACCACTAAGTAATTTTTTATGGAAATAAGATCCTGTTTTGAAACTTGGAATGTAAACTAAGATCCTGTTCAATCTCCACTTGACTAATATTTGCTAACAGTTTGGATCAAGATCAGCAGTAAGTTATGCAGTGTTTGATCTGGATCCAAACTGTTTGAAAATCTTTGTGTCTTCAATTTGAAAATGGACAGATATAGAAATATTTCTTATGATAGATATAGATAATTACGGTATTCATGACTACATTGTATATAAATTAATATTAATTTCTTCAGTGGAGGAAGAAATTAAAGACATAAAAAGGCATATTTATGGAGTAAATGGTTTAACTTTAGGTAACTGATCTAACTAAGTATTGAGAGAATAGAGAGATTGTATCTGATACTTTTGGAAACTGGGTTTGACTGTCTGTGACCTTTCATATTTTGTTCAAAAGTGTTATTTCGCAGGCCTAGTTCATATATCAGACTGAGATTCTAGAATTCTTTTGTTGTGCATTTGGGAATAAATAAGTATCAAATTTGGAAATCAGAATATAGTCAGACATTCGATAACCTGAATAGTGGCATTACTCCTTTAGCCTGTTCATAATTTTGAAGATAAACAATCACGGAAAGCAAGTTTGAAAGTAAAGCAGAATGCTCATTAACCCATTACCCCCTATAGAAGCACCTTTTTTACGCCTTTAAAATATTCCTCCCTTAAAGAAAATAGTTCCAATTTTAAGTACACTTTACAGTCATGAATATATATCATAATACATATTTTCTTTATCCTAGCAGATTGTAGCTTAAAGCAGGCTGAAAGAAAAGCTTTTCTTTCCACCTACTTTAAGTGGTCACCTATCTTCAAAACTAGAAACAGATTATGGGGTAATGGGTTAAAGAGCATTCTGCTTTACTTTCAACCTGCTTTAAGTTGTCACCTAGCTCTCTACAAACCTAGAAACTATTCATGGGTTTGTATGAAAAGGTTAAGTATTCTTAAGTATGGAGCAACATTGTTTCAGACTACTTTAGAGCTCTTTATATACATGTAGACAAGGGGAGTACTTCAACTAAAATCTTTATTTCTGCATTAGCTCTTTGAACCTAGTCACGCAAATATGTGTCATTTGGTAAACAGCGTACCTGTGAGGAGTACACTTATCCTATGCAAACAGTGTTGACCCTGATCAGAGGGCTCCTTAAGGAGTCCTCCGATCAGGGTATACACTGTTTGTCATTTTGACACATATTGTAAAAATCAACCATTAAATGTCAAAAATGGAATGGACTAACTAGAATTGTCCATTTGAGGGAGGAAAGGGTAAAACCCTATGGTGTTACAGTTACTATAAGTACTTTTTAGATTTGCCTCTTTGAGATGGTGCTGAAATGAGTGAGAAAGTGCTGGATTTGTTCAGTTTACTCTGTCTTTAATCTGGAGCCCTGCTTGCTTTAAAATATATATGCAATGAATTGGCCCATTACAAGAATGGGGAAACTCACGTCATCTTTAAAATTATTGAATAAAGTGGTTTAACATCAATCTTTTTGTCACAGGAGACAGGTTTGTGTGAATGTGGTATTTTATGGGATTAATTCAGGAGGAAAATATGGGAAATCAAATGTGTTTTGGAATAGATACTGTGGTATATGGCGTTTCCATGGCAACGGTAGATTTAGAGCAATTACGAAGCTATTGAGATGTATTGGTGACAAAAGTTTGCAGGTTAAAATGCGTTGCTGGGATTAGATCGTTGAACATTAAAAGTTTTGAACGATTGGGTAAATTACACCATCAGAGAATGTCATGTATACAGAAATTTACCCATTCAACCCATGGGATGAGTATACTCGCAGGGCTTCAGATAAGAGGGAGTAAACTGAACAAATCTGACGTTTTCTCAATTATTTCAGCACCAAATCCAATGGTATAACTACTCTTTAGAATCGTCTCTTCGAGACGATTCTAATGAGTAGTGACACCATAGGGTTGAATGCAGAAATAAAGATTTTGAAATACTCCCCTTATCTAGAGCTCTGGAGTATACTCGTCATTTACAAGCTCTGTACCTGTAAAGAGTAAACTTGCCCTATTTAAACAGTGAAGAACCAGATCAGAGGGCCCCTAAACCTCATATCTGGGTGTGTTCTGTTTGTCATATTGTAGTACATTGACAAATGTCAACCGTTAATAGTAATACACTTGACTAGATTAAATTTTAAACTTTACTTTTCTATTTTTTCACATAAGGCAAGTGTACTCTTCACAGGTACATCATTTGTTAATTACTAGTATTCTCACTGCTAGAGTTGAATATACAAAATGTCTTTAGATGGAAACAAGACGATCTTTATCTAATAGGATACTTGCAAGCTGTTTGTTACTGATAATGTATAAGTTTCTCTTTGACAGTGCAACAAGAAAAGCAACATAATTATCGTATCAGGGTCTGCACAGTGTGCAGCATAAATGGTATACAAGATGCATAAGACTGACAAAAGTTACCAGTGCAAACCCTGATCACAACAGTGGTATACACACTTTCTCTCTCTAGATTTATCTTTATTTTCAATTATATAATGGTCAAGTGTTTATACAGGTAGTAGTTAGCCACAACTGTTAACTAAAATGATTGGATGATAAATATTTGTATTATCATATTCCTGGTTAGTCATAATTATGTCAGAAAATTGTTATACAGTATAACTGTATAACTTTAATTTAAACCTGCTAATCATTAATCCATCTGCTTTACTTTCAGCCTACTTTAAGCATCTATCTGTCTTAAACTTTAAAAAACATACTTTGTATAACGTTAGATAGAGTTAACTTGGATCCTAATAACTTGGCAACGAATATGCATCATAAGAAATAATTTCTTTATTCTAGAAGATAGTAACTTAAAACAGGTTGAAAGTAAAGCAGAATGGGCCTTAAGGCGCGTTCTGCTTTACTTTTGACCTGCTTTAAGTGGTATAACCCTTCTTCATTATTCAAGAAACAGGCTATTGGGTAATAGGTTAAGCAAGATGAATGTAAAACAGAAATTAAAAAATTCCTTTAGCTGCCACCTGTCTTTACGGACACCTTTATAGAACCATTTGGCCTTCTTTTTAGTAGTCAGACTTACAGTGGAGAATGTGTTATTCTTTCCCAATAAACGCGTTTACGCTAAAACTATTATTTGCAGTGCAAACAGTTTGGAGCCAGATCAGACGCCCGGGTAACCCGCGTCTGATCAGGCTCCAAACTGTTTGCCACCAAGATAAACATGAATTATCAGAATTGTCCAAAAGTTGTACTTTTCTACGTTTTAGTGCTTTGCGTTTGCGTATGTTTGCGTTTAAACGGGAAAGAATAACAGATTCTCCACTGTACCATGTGTGCAGGAAGGCCAAACCATGACCTTTTGTTTCCCCTATGGGCTAGTTCATGTAATTAGATTTAGTTGATGAAAACATGTAGATTCTCAAGAGCCTGCAGGTCATCCAGAAGGTCAGGTCTTCTCCACCTGTTGGCACTGCCTTTATCCTGCTGGTACTGAGAGGAATTTAACCCCCCCCCCCCCCCCCCCCCCCCCCATAGATATATGCTTTATCACACTTTTAGTTTATTCCTACAATGAAGAAAATAGGTCCAGTTCATACAGTCATGAATAAGATTCATAAGAAATATTATTTTTTCTACATTCTAGCAGGTTGATCGGTCAAAGCTTAAAGCACTTAACAGGCTGGTAAAAAAGCAGAATTTAGGAACATTCTTATTTATTTGTAACATGCTTTCCCACAAAGAAGCGCCTTTTAGCACATTTAATTTATTCCTTCACTGAAGAAAATGGTTCCAATTTATACAGTCATGAATATAAATATCACCTATATATTATTAGATGATAGCTTAAAGTAGGCTGAAAAAAAAGAGCAAAATGTGCCTTAAGGCACATTCTGCTTTACTTTCAACCTGCTTTATGTGGTCACAAGTAAAAACAGGCTATGGGGGAATTGGTTAAATGGTCACCTATATTCAGAACTAAACCATGCTATGGAGTAAACTTTCAGTAAAGGATTGTTACAGGTTTCTAGACTATTGAAAGATGAAGTCCACATGTATGTCTGGGTTTCAAGGTGGAGGCTGGTAATAGGCTTATAGTACTACATTATTATTGAAGTATTGATTAACGCAGGGGAGAACTGAATTATACAACTGGCCAGTTTTGGCAAGAAACACGAAGAACATGGGAGGAATTTCCCCATTGGAATTAATGATCAGTACACACATGTCCACTTTTAAAAAAAAAAAAATATATATTGCCTGTTGGACACCAAATATATGTCAGGAAGTATCTGGGATTTAGAATTCTATTTGGAAAGTCTTTGAATGGGTTTTCTGGACATCATTTGAATTGTAAGCTCACCTGAGCTAGCTCAGGGTGAGCTTTTGCAATACTTGAATGTCTGTCGTTCGTCGTCAACAATTTTAGTGTTTACACTCTAGAGGCCACAATATTTATCCAATCTTTCTTAAACTTGCTCAGATTGTACATTACCATAAGAGTTCGGATGAGTTAGATTATGGTTGAAATCGGACTAATAGGTCAAGAGTAATCTACCTTTGAATTGCTGAAAATGCCACAATTGTTATCCAATCTATCTCAAACATGCTCAGATTGTATATAACCATAAGAGTTCAGATGAGTTCGAATTTGGTTGAAATCAGACAAATAGGTTGAGAGTTATCTACCTTTGAAATGCTGAAATTGTCATATTTAAGGGTGTTTACTCTCCAGGGGTCACAATTTTTATCCAATCTATCTCAAACTTGCTTAGATTGTATATGACTATAAGAGTTCGATTGAGTTCGATTATGATTGAAATCGGACCAAAAGGTTGAGAGTTATCTACCTTTGAATTGCTGAAAATGTCATTTTTAAGGGTGTTTACACTCTAGAGGCCACAATTTTTATCCGGTCTTTTTCAAACTTGCTCAGATTGTATATGACCATAAGAGTTCAAATAAGTGTGATTATGGTTGAAATCGGACCTATAGGTCAAGAGTTGTCTGCCCTTGAATTGCTGAAAATGCCATATCGAACAGCGTTTACACTTTTGCAACTACAGTTTTGAATGGATTTTGATTTTACTTGCACACAAAGTATATACCTATAAGTTCTCAAAGGAGTGCAATTATTGTTGAAATCTAATCATTGTAACAATAGTTATCTGCCCTTGATATACTTTGAAATGCTAGAAAAGGCTTCATTTCAGTATTGTTTAGGCTCTAGTTATCTGCCCTTGATGTACTCTACCATACTAGAATTATGAGGTAACTGAGGTTGTATTCCAAAATTGTTTAAATGCTATACTACAAATTTGAATGGATTTAAATTAAAACTGATGAAACAGTGAGATAAAGCTATCAAGCTTCAGTACAAAAGGTGAGCGATATCAGGGCCTTCAGGCCCTCTTGTTAAGAAAGTTTTCCTTATTTTTTCCCTCATAGAAGCTCCTTATAGTTAAGTGCATTATGATTTATTCATTTATAACTAAAGAAAACAGTTCCAATTTAATCAGTTATGAATATGTGTTATAAGAAATAGTTTCCATATTCTAGCAGTAAAAAGCTTAAAGCAGGTTGAAAGTACATGTATTATTTTCAATCTTCTTTAAGTGCATGGTCATGCACCTATTTTCAACACTAAAAACAGGATTATGGTGAAAAGGGTTAACCTTAGTTGTGGCAGTGTAAAGCAGCTGAAAAAAGGCAAAGCTTATAAATCTGTAATAAAAAAAAATCCTTCTCATTCAATGCTATTTAATTAACTCTTTCCTCCCTGAAACTTTAAATGGACAATCCCTGTTTCCATCTTAGTCCTGTTCATTTCTGTCTTTAAAGGGTTATTTTTGTCAATGTTTCGCATTATGACAAACAGTGACGACCCTGATCAGAGGGCTCCTTTCGGAGCCCTTTGATCTGGGTCTTCACTGTTTGCACAGAACAATTTAATATTCACATGTACATCGTTTGAAAATGACGCCTATATATGCGGGACTAGGGTTCAAAGGGTTAAAAGTTGTCTAAATTAAGCTTTAATGTATTACTAATTTAAATAATGATGATGATAATAATGATAATACATGTAATAATAATATAAATGTCAAATATTTTGGATCCAGTTCAGAGATCAAGTTACTTCGCACCTGATCTTAAACCAATTATTATCTGTTTAAGCCTTTTGCAGGATGATGGGTTTGGTAATCTTTTTAACACAGTTATTTTGTTTCATAAATCATTTATTACAAGATTTAAATGACAACTTGACAAGAAATTATTATAATAGTTCAACAAGTATGAAGCCTTGTAGTATCCTGCTTCCTTTTCTCCTCAAAATGACAGCCAGTTTTTGTTTATCCTACTACCCAGAGCACCAGATAAGGGTAGTTTTTCAAAAACTAAAATCTTTATTTCTGAATTAAACCCTATGGTGTCACTACTCATTAGAATCGTCTCGAAGAGACGATTCTAATGAGTTGTAACACCATAGGATTTGGTGCTGAAATGAGTGAGAAAATGTTTGATTAGTTGAAATAACTACCTCTTATCTGGAGCTAGTTACTGCTTAATTACCATTAAATATTCAATTTGCACACTTTGCTTTTATCACACAGTTATTTGTTAACAAAGAGTGCAAATTGAATGACAAACAGTGTCGACCCTGATCAGACTGCTCCGATCAGGGTCAACATTGATTGCTCAGGTCTGTATGTCCCAATACTTAGGGTCAAATATGGTATATCTTCAATACTAGAAACAGGCTATGGGGGATAATGGTTTATGGAGACATTTATACAATCAGGTAGTATTTATGGGCAATATTGCAGGGAAAATAATAGTTATATCAGATCTGTCTGTCTGGTGTCTTCTTAGCCTCTTACATGTAGGACACCATTGAGGCAAACAAACAAATAAATGTACAAGACTGTTTATACAGTGTTCCCTCTCTACAATGACACCCAATAGGAGACAAAACATTTGTGTGTTGTTTGGAGGGAGTCATTATAGGGAGGGAAATTGGTTGACATTTGAAAACAGCTTGAATCCAGATCAGACGTCTGATCTGATGCGGCGTCTGATCTGAATTCAAGCTGTTTGTCACTAGTTAATAAATTTTTTTTGGACAAAATGTTTAATATGTAACTTTGAGAAAAACAGCAGATGACAACTTTAAGCAGACAATGCTACAGCAGTGAAAGTGTTAGACATAATTGTCTATTTCGGAAACTGCTGCAAGTGTCGTTGTTCGGAGGGAGTCGGTGTTCGGAGGGCGGTTGTAGGGGGGGAATGCTGTACAGATGATCAGGGCTCAAGATAAGAGTAAACTGAACAAATCCAATTTTTCTTGACTTATGTCAGCACCAAATCCTATGGTGTTACTAAGAATCGTCTTGAAATTCTAAAAACGGGAACAGTGAAAAGCTAATTTAAACATAGCATATGTTTCAAATGTTATTTGTTTTGACATACCGACTCTAAATAAAATTGATATCCTGTATCTTGTATCTTAAATTGTCACACCCTGTATGATCACTGTAAATATCCTAGAATGACAACTACAGAAAGAACTCCATGCTACAAACTCACGTTTGACATGTTAGTTTGAACATACCCATATTTCAAAGTTAAAATGTTGTTTAGCCACATTTTAACTTTTAAATATGGGCATGTTTGATTTAAAAGAGATGACTTATGAAATACTGGTAAGATTGATTTAAGCGAGTTCGTAGTAGAGAGTTTCGATTGCTTTTATAACACAATAAATTGTCCAAAATATACAAAATCAATGGCAAACAGTGTAGACCAGAGTGCTCTGTTAAAAAAGGAGGTTATTTCCAGGGTTCCTCTGTATCTGTTTCCCTCTCTCTCAGATGTCTTATTTAGCCAAATGTTGGCAGAAAATGATATAGACTCATGTAATTAAAAAAAAGAGTATTTATAAATGTTTTAATTTTGAACTCATCTTGTCTCATGATTTCACAAAGAGATTCCATCAGTAGTCTGCAGTGCTCCAGATGAGAGGGAGTAAATTGAAATCCAACATTTTCTTCTTCATGTCAGCACCAATCCCATGGTGTTACTACTCATTAGAATCGTCTCGAAGAGACGATTCTAATGAGTAGTCACACCATAGGGTTTGAAGCAGACATAAAGATTTTAGTTTTTGAAACACTCCCCTTATCTGGATCCCTTTGGTACCAGGTTGTTTCCACATTTTGTGAGCCATCTTTACAAGACTCATGATTTCCCCACATGTTGATCGAAGCACAAAAAAATGAATTACTATAGAGTTTATGCTCAAGCAAATTGGACTGGTATAAATTATTCAGTGTTTAAGAAGAATTGACCAAAGGTAGGGGTACTCATTTGTTCTTTGTTCTACTGGAGTATTGGATTATATAGCTGTCTTTCTGAGGTAGGGCCTCTGTTATACAAGAAATCTTACTTTCCCATGGCTTTCGGTATCGAAGACAGATCGTAGCTTGACCCATTACCCCATAAATACGCCTTTTTATGCCTTTTTTTTTATACCTCCACTGATGAAAATAGTTCAAATTTATACAGTTATAAATTAATATGATAAGAAATACTTTCTATATTATTCTATATAGAAGATGGTAGCTTAAGGCAGGCTGAAAGTAAAGCAGAATGTGCCTGAAGGTGCATTCTGCTTTACTTTCAACCTGCTTTAAGTGGTAACATATTTTCAAAATTAAAAAACGGCTATAGAGTAATGGGTTGAAACAGGTTGAAAGTAACGCAAAATGTGCCATAAGGCACATTCTGCTTTTCTTTCAGCCTGCTTTAACCCTTTACCCCATGGACTATTTCTAGTTTTGGAGACAGGTGGGCACTAAGTGCAGGTTGAAAGTAAAGCAGAATGTGCCATAATTCTGCTTTACTTTTAGCCTTCTTTAAAGATACCATTCTGCTGGGATAAAGAATATTTCTTTAAGTACATATTCTTGACCGTATAAATTGGAACTGTTTTCTTTGGTGGAGGAATAAATAAAAGGCATAAAAAGGTGTATTCATGAGGTTACAGGTTAAACAGCCTACAATTTAAGAAATTTGAATCAGTCTAATTAAAGACAGGTGATCACTTAAAGCAAGTTGACAGTAAAGCAGAATGTTTGTCATTGTAGAATGTTTATGACTATAAATTGGAACTATTTTCTATACAGTAGTTGAGGAATAAATTAATGGAGTAAAAAAGGCATATTTATTGGGGTAGTGGGCTAATAAAAATGCTTGTTTGTTTTTCCAGGAGCATGAAATGTGTGCAGCAGTGATTTACCAGGCAGAGGTTAAATAAAAAAGACTTACTTGTTTTTTCCAGGGGCATGACCGTCTGAAGTGTATAGTAGTGTTATACCAATACCAGGCAGAAGTTAATAAAACCGCTTAAAATATTTGTATTTCCAGGAGCGTGACATGTAATAAAAAGGCATATTTCATGGGTAATGGGTTAATAAAAATACTTATTTTGTTTTTCCAGGAGCATGACATGTAATAAAAAGGCATGTTCATGGGGTAATGGGTTAATAAAAATGTTAATTTTGTATTTCCAGGAGTGTGACATGTAATAAAAAGGCCTATTCATGGGGTAATGGGTTAATAAAAATGTTAATTTTGTATTTGCAGGAGTGTGACATGTGTATAGATGTCCATGGAGATTGGTCTTCGTGCTGTCCGTGGCCCAGACTGGAAGTGGGGGAACCAGGATGATGGGGAGGGTCATGTGGGAACCGTCGTAGAGATTGGGAAACCAGGCAGCACAACGTCCCCAGACAAGACAGTCGTCGTGCAATGGGACTCGGGCTCCAGGACAAACTATAGAGTAGGCTACCAAGGGGCCTACGATCTCCGCATCTTTGACAATGCTGCCATAGGTGAGACTAAGGGTTTTATTATTAGTTTATTACAAGATGGCTGCTCATAGCAGAGGTTTAGAATAATAGAGTGTTTCAAAGACATGCACAAATAAATTCATAAAGATGTTAAAAGAAAGTAAAGCCCCTTACCACTGTTGGTTCGAATCTGACCTCAACAATTCCATTGAAATTTTCATATGGGAAAGACCTCTAGCTGGCGTGTGGAAGGTCAGTAGTTCTACCCAGGTGCCGATTTGTGCCTGAAACAGTGAATAAAGGGCTTCTGTGGTCCCCCCCCCCCCCACCTGTAATTGGCTGGATGTGGCATTACATACATTTCTCTGAGTTGTATGCATGCACTTTCTTTCAGGAGGTATCATGACAGTGTCAAACAGTTTGGATTTCATTAGAAGCAGAGTCACTCGGTGTCTCAACTGCATCCAAACTGTTTGCGATAGATACCACAAATTTGCCTGCAATGTGCAGAGGGTTAAGATAACAGACCATTGTGCAGCTTGTTATTGTGTAACAAAGTGTATGTTATCTGAAGTTGTGGGGTCAATAAGGGTAAGATGTACCTTACACTGTCTAATTGCAAATTAAATCTTATCAGGTTACCTTCTTGTTGTAATTTTACTAAAATATGATAACAAAATCAGGACTCCAAATAAGAGGGAGTAAACCGAACAAGTGCAACTTTTTCTCACTCATTTCAGTACCAAATCCTATAGTGTTTCTACTCATAAGAATCATCTTTTTGAGACAATTCTAATAAGTAGTGACACGATAGGATTAAAATTAATGCATACATAAAGATTTCAATTTGTGAAATGCTCCCCTTATCTGGAGCCCTGAAAATATCTTTACTTTACCGGTTCTAATTGGGACTTGACTTATATTTGCAAATATTTGATGCTTAAAGCAAGGTTACAGTGAAACAGAAAGCTCCTAAATGAGTTTTCTGTTTGACTGTCACCTTGCTTTAAGCAGTCACCTGACTATTATAGAATTAATTAGCCTTTATTGTAGTGGTTGTAATATAGAGGTTTTACTGTAATTAGATAAATAATAATACATTTCCCACTGTATGTATTTTAACGCTTTCTATTGCAGGAATCAAGCACCAGAACATTATATGTGATGGCTGCAAGATGCAAGGGATACAAGGCATGCGCTGGAAGTGCACCAAGTGTCACGACTTTGACCTGTGTACACTCTGCTATATGGCTGACAAACACGACCTCAACCATTCCTTTCAGAGATTTGATACCACACCGTCAAAAGGGTAGGTCACTGCAGAATATATGCATTTGATATAAGCTGGTTTGCCACCATGTCTATGTACTAGCCAATGGACTGTCAAACATGTCCAATATCTGGGGCCCGTTTCATAAAACTTCTTACGACAAAAACTGTCGTAAGTCAAAACTTTAAAATACATTTAATTTCTGATTTCTCTATCTAATCCTGTCTTGTGACATCTCTTTGGAATCGTCTTTTCAATGATGTCATAAGACAGGATTAAATTGAGAAATAAATAATAATTGAGACTTTTATAGTCCGACTTACGACAACATTTGGCGTACGAAGTTTTATGAAAAGGGCCCGTGAATCCTAGTGAACATTACTCACTTGAAATACAAACATTAGGTTTTGTTTTATGAAATTCTTGTATTTTTGTTAAAAGAAAAAAGCCACTTTGGTTGAGTTGGATTTTGCAGATATTAAGATGCTTTGATTTAGACCTACTAAGTGATCTTAAACATTTCTTCTATAACCCAATACCCCATAGCCTGTTTCTAGTTTTGAAAATAGTTGACTACTTAAAGCAGGCGCATTCTGCTTTACTTTCAGCCTGCTTTAAGCTTCCACCTACTTGAGTAAAGAAAATATTCCTTAAAATACATATAAATAACTATAAATTTGAACTATTTTCTTCAGCGGAGGAATAAACTGAATGCGCTAAAAGGCGCTTCTATGGGGGAAAGGGATAATTATGTGAGTTTGAATTTTAATTTCAATCAAATTGACACAGAGAGCTCATAATCTTCTGGAATCATTTAATGAGTTCTTGAAATAAAAATTAATCAATGTTTTTGATACTTAAAAAATAAAAATAATACATAGTACTAGTACAGTGCTCCCTCTCTACAGCGACACCCAGTGGGAGACACAGATTGTGTGCGTTGTTCGGAGGGAGTCGTTATAGAGAGGGAAAATAAAGAGTTGGCTTACATTTGCAAACAGCTTGAATCCAGATCAGACGCCGCGTAACACGGCGTCTGATCTGGATTCAAGCTTTTTGTCACTGGTCATTATATTTATTCTATCTAAATCTCAAGTTATATGTAAATTTGAGAAAAAACAACAGAGGACAATCTTAATCAAACGATATTGCAGCAGTAAAAGCACAGGCATAATGGCTCCGTTTAGGGAACTGCGGAAAGGGTTGTTGTAAGGAGGGAGTCATTGGTGGGAGGGTCGTTGTAGAGAGGAAACACTGTACTGCGAAGAGAATCCCTGGCTGATAAGATTGGATGTCACATAATTATAGTTGACTAGTTTCATCCTTGCTTGGATTCATCAGAATGAAATTTGGCATCTCACTTTTATACCTGAGCGTTGCTACCATGTGAACTTTGTTTGACATTTTTGCTTGAAATTGTTTGTGTTATAAGGAATATGGGTTTAAACTTTTTTGACAGCCTGAAAGAATTGTTGTTGAAAAGATGACGACTTACCTGAATATTATTACTGTTTTGACAGGGTGAAGGTTCCAAAAAGAAGAGACAGTCCAAAAGTCCAATCTTGGGGTAATTTTGCTGGTGCCCGAGTTGTAAGAGGCCCTGACTGGGACTGGGGGAACCAGGATGGTATGTTACATGATGTACAGTGAAACCCCTCTAAATCAGACATGTGTGGGGACAACAAAAACATCCAGTTTAGAGGGGTTTCCAGTTTAGAGGGGTTTTAAACCATAGCTTGTTCCTAGTATGGAAGGTAGCTGACCACTTAAAGCAGGTTGAAAGTAAAGCAGAATGCGCTTTAAGGCGCATTCTGCTTTACTTTCAACCTGCTTTAAGCTATCACCTGCTAGAATAAAGAACATATTTCTGATGATATATGTCCATGAATGTATTTTCTTCAGTGAAGGAATAAATCAAAGACGTAAAAATGGGTGGAAAACCGGACCAACGGTTTTGTCCGGTTTAGAGAGAATTCCGGTATTTAGAGGTTCCGGTTTAGAGGGGTTTCACTGTATATATCTGATGTACATTATCCATGTATCCATTGACATCTGAAATTATAAATGGACAATTCCATTTTCCAATTATATGTATGTTTGTCTCAATATCCTCACTGTGACTTACATCACTAAGCTCCTCACCGCTGTGAGTTCGAATCCCAGTAGGGTCGTTCGGATTTTTCATGTGGGGAAGCCTTCCAGCTGGCTTGCGGAAGGTCGGTGGTTCTACCCAGTTGCCGATTTGTGCCTGAAACAGTGCATAAAGGACTTCTGGGGTCTTCCTCCACCTATAATTAGCTGGACGTCGCGATATGACTGAAATACTGTTGAAAGCGACGTAAAATGAAAACAAATCAAAATCATACAAAGCTCATTGAATTCAGTGCAATTTGGTCATGTCAGACTGTAAGAATCCACCATGAGTGTTGCTGTATGATAGGAATTTTCTCCCCCTCGGGGGAGAAAATTCCTATTCTATAGCAACAAAACGAATGGTTGATTTTTTTTCTCCCATTTAAATCATTAAAAACATGATATAAATAACGAAATAATTGCAGTTTCTGTGCTCTTTTTCCCGCCAAAACATGTAGTTGTATATAGTAACGTCATTAGAAACGACGTCATTTAGTTACCCACGTCATCCAGCGCTTGTGGTTCAGCTGGGCAAACAATAAAAGACGTCATGTGGTATGGAGGATAGAGTGATTCCACATGGGGAAAATCTCTATCCCACATGGGCGAAAAATGGGAGAAAAAGTCTGTCAAGGTGGTTTAGAGGTCATGTCCATATCAGAGTACATACTGTTTCACTAACACATCTTGTTAAATAATACCTTGTTGCAAACCAAATAAATTAAAGAAATAAACCAGATTGAGAGAAAAGCAGAACTCCCAAGGGAGATTTATGTTGAAGTTTTCAATCTGCTTTAACCCTTTTCCCAATAACCTGTTTCTAGTTTTGATGAAAGCTGGCCAATTAAAGCAGGTTGAAAGTAAAGCAGAATGTATATGAGGGTGCATTTGCTTTACTCCCAGCCTGCTTTAAGCTACTATCTGCTTTGGTATAGGATATTTTCGGTACTTGCAAATTTATTACAGTGTAAAGTGAAACTATTTTCTTCAGTGGAAGAATAAATTAAAGGTGCATAAAGGCATACTTATAGGTACTGGAATAAGGAGATGAACTAAACATTAAACAGGGCTCCAGATAAGAGGGAGTTTTCCAAACAAATCCAACATTTTCTCACTCATTTCAGCACCAAATCCTATGGTGCTACTACTCATTAGAATCGTCTCTTCGAGACGATTCTAATGAGTAGTGACACCATAGGGTTTAATGCAGAAATAAAGATTTTAGTTTTTGAAAACTCCTCTGATCTGGAGCCCTGCATTAAATTTTACATACTGCAATCATATGGCTGTTTGCTGTTGCAGGGGGAGAAGGAAAGTCTGGTAAAGTGACAGATGTAAGAGGCTGGGACTCTGAGTCAGGACGGAGTGTTGCCGCGGTAACCTGGACATCAGGATCAACTAACGTATATCGAGTGGGACACAAGGGGAAAGTAGATCTGAAATACCTGCAGGCTGCCAGTGGTGGAACCTATTACAAGGATCACTTACCTGTGTTAGGTAAGGAGGATGTTGGTACAGTCAAACTTCAATATCTCAAATCTTAATTCAAACTATCCGATAATTCGACATGTGAAATACATTATTTCATGCTCAGTTTAGTTGAACATACCCATATTTTAAAGTTAAAACGTGGCTATTGTCCGATTTTTCTGAACTGTTCAAGTTATTTTTAGAACAGAATAGATAATAATGGTAAATAGGTAAGCAATGTAACGTCGAATATGTAATCGTAAGTGTGATCCTCGTGCAGCACGAGACCGCTGCTCTTACTTTACTGATATTTTATTCTTTCCCAATAAACTCATTTATATACAAAAACTGTTATTTCCATTGCAAGCAGGTTGGAGCCAGATCAGACACCGGGTAACCGGGCGTCTGATCAGGCTCAAACCTGTTTGCTACTCAGATTAAAATTTCTAAAAGTTAATCTCCACAGTTTAGTGCATTGCCTTTGGGTTTAAACAGGAAAGAATAATGTATCCTCTACTGTACATTAAGCTTAAAAATTACAGCTATCCGTATCTCTAACTGGCTGTACAGAAAACTCATCCCTTTTAAAGTTTTAGAATGTTCCAATCTAAAAATAACTTGGACAAGTCAGAAGAAAACACATTTATAATATTCAAAAATTTACAGCATAATTTTACTAGAAGTCTTCTCTGTTTGTTATTTTGAAATACATGGGTCAAAATAACCCCAATGTCAAAAATGGACTTGGCTGAAATAGAACCTGGAATAGTCCATTTGAAATTTCAGGGAGGGAAGTGTAAACCTATTACCCCATAAATATGCCTTTTAATGCCTCTGATTTATTTTTCCATTGAAGAAAGTAGTTCCAATTTATACAGAAATAAATATGAATAAAAAGAAATAGCTTAAAGCAGGCTGAAAGTAAAGCAGAATGTGCCTTAAGGCGCATTCTGCTTTACTTTCAACCTGCTTTAAGTGATCATCTCTCTTTAAAACTAGAAACAGGCCATGGGGTAATGGGTTAAAGAGATTACACCGAGTCTACTGTTTATCTATAGGAGAGTTTCCTGAGATAGCTCCTGTACAAGGCATTACCCATCAGTTCAAGGTCGGAGACAAGGTCAGGGTCGACCTAGAGGTCGATATACTCAGGCAGATGCAGGATGGGCACGGGGGCTGGAACCCAAGAATGGCTGAGGTAAATATTATATACCTATCAATGTTTTACAGAGATTTCTCAGATAAATTTCATATGCGTCACAGTTGATATCATCACTAGTGATGATATCACTTTTGCAGTGACGATATCATTACGTCATTCACTATATCTTTTGTGATGTCATGTGTAAATAATTCTTTTAATGTGTTTTCTCTGTAAAAACATCATTAAAAGGTATATAGAGAATAGAATTATCAATTACTTTGGATGGATATGAAAAATATATATCACTTGAATGTGTTGTTGTCTGTTTAAAAGACTCGTCCTGCAGACTGGCTTTTTAACCAGCTAACAACCCATTCTGCTGATATTATTTTCATATAAATCCAAAGGAATTGATTATTTTCTATTTATTTACCCATAACTTCACTTTGTGTACGCCTTTTATCTCCACTGAAGAGAATGGTTTCAATTTGCACATTCATTGATATGAAATAGTTCTTATATTCTTGCAGATAGTAGCTTAAAACAGGTTGAAAGTAAAGCAGAATGTGCCTTAAAGCACATTCTGCTTCACTTTCAACATGCTATAAATGGTCAAAACCAGAAATGGACTATTGGTTTTATCATAAAGGACTTCTTATGCCCCCATATGTAATGAGTACAGCATTTGACCCTAGATGACCTCTGTTAAAATTTTGCCTTTAGGTCAGTTACAGACAGGACGCAGGATGACCATGGAAAACATTTCTAGTCAGAATCCAAAAATGTGTCTTGATCTACTTGTATGTCAAGACATTTATAGAGGGAAAAATTGATTTTAGGTTACTTTGGTTAAGCATTGGACATTTTTATCAGTGTTTAACCTGTTACTCCATAGATACACAATTTTTACATCTTTAATTTATTTTCCATGGTAAAAAACAATCTCAATTTATACAGTCAAGAATATGCATCAAAGGAAATATATTCTACTATATCCCAGCAGTGTAGCTTAACCCTTTCCCCTATAGAAGCGACTTTTAGCACATTAATTTTATTAATCCGCTGAAGAAAATAGTTCCAATATAAACCGTAATGAATATGTGTCATATTTAATACTTTCCTTATTCTAGCAGGTAATAGCTTAAAGCAGGCTGAAAGTAAAGCAGAATGCGCCATATGGCGCATTCTGCTTTACTTTCAACCTGCTTGAAGTAGTCACCTATTTTCAAAACTAGAAATAGGCTATCGGGAAATGGGTTAAAGCAGGCTAAAAACTGCTTTACTCTCAACCTGCTTTAAGTGATCACCTGTCTTCAAAATTAGAAACAGGGTTACTTGGTATGATGTAATGGGTTTAGCAGGGTTTAAAGAATTTATGTTCCACTCTTTTCAGTTCAAAATGGTATTGATTTATCAGATTGCAATAATTTGAAATTAATAATTCATTATTGATTGCTTCTAATGCCTCATACTTGCTTGCTGTTGTGGATGTGAGGCCTGAGAGTTACTTTCCTTGAGAACTACAGCAGTTATTCGCTAATGCTTTTAAGCAGGCGAGATTCCAATGCTGCCTACCTTTGCTATGTAGTAGGCAATTAATTAACCCTTTACCCCATAGACTG
Organism: Gari tellinella; assembly: GCA_922989275.2. Classification (NCBI taxonomy): domain Eukaryota; kingdom Metazoa; phylum Mollusca; class Bivalvia; order Cardiida; family Psammobiidae; genus Gari; species Gari tellinella. The sequence goes on from OV277870.1 coordinate 25,206,577, forward strand.
TTTCTAGTTTTGAAAATAGGTTACCTCTTAAAGCAGGTTGAAAGTAAAGCAGAATGCGCCTGAAGGCACATTCTGCTTAACTTCCAGGGCCCGGGTGCATGACACATAGTTAGAGCTTACCTGTATACTAAATCCCTCGCTGAGAGATAAATGTCGATTTTTAACTACAAGATAGACTAACTGTGTTGCATGACACACCGCTAAATTCTAGTAACATACTAAAGTTTTAGTTGATAGTTAAAAATCGATTTTAGTAGACAGGTATGATAACTAGTGTTGCACGAGCGCAAAATTGACTAACTACAAGTTAAGTTTTACCGCTAAATTTAGAGGTACTCAGTGCAGCGATAAATCCGCTAGTAGCCAGCTAAGTCAGCTTGCATAGCCGCGTTAAAGAAACATTTGGGATCCAGATCAGAAACATAGCACCTCGGTGTCTTATCAAGGTCAAAATTGTTTGATTATTTTTGTTATTTTATTTCATTTTTCATTTTCTCTGTTTGATATTTACATTTTACTAAGCGCAAACACAATACAATAACATGTTTTAATTGACAACGGAATATGTTGATGATAATGATTCATATTTATCTGAGAGGCAAACAGTTTGGAGTTTGATCAGACGCTGGGTTACCCGTTATCTGATATGGCTCCAACACTGTAAGCAAAGAACATAAAACAATTTAGCTTAAGCGGAATGGAAAGACAAACGTTTTATCCACTGTATGGATGTAATACGCCATAGGATGTTAAAAAGCGGGTCCTGATCAGGGTCCAAACTGTTTTTACTGAGACCCTGTTTTCTGTAACATAAAGAAGTACGAACCGATTTCAGAATACAAAGATGAATTTACAATACATAATAATAATTAGTACATTATCGCAGAGAGCTCTGTTAGTAACAACGAAACAATTTATTGTGTGTTCTGCTGCCATAATGTTTTCTTTTAACCCTTTCGGCGCCAATCAATCGTGAGTTTTTACCCCTACACCGTTTTATTGTCGTCTGCTTTAATATTCTTATTTGTAATATCGCTTAAAAGAAAGATCCTATGTAGTATGACTTAAGAAATGTTGATACGAGTGTCTAACAGTTTGGATCCTGATCAGACGTCGCGTGATGCGGCGTCCGATCTGGATCCAAACTGTTTGCAAAGACGACTTTATGTGACTCCGGTGGTGAAAGAGTTGTTAAATCATGTCTATCAAACATGATTTTCCCATAAAGCACATCTTTAAAGAATCATGCAATAATAATAACACACTAATAACTCTATAATGAAATAACCTTCAAAATTGAATATCGGTACGAGGTTCAATCATTTAGGATCTTGATCAACAACGGGTCAGAACAAGATTACTTAAAATGTACCAAATTTTCGCGTTATGTGTAATGCGTAGTAACTTAACAGTTTAGCAACCGTCTGTCCGCACATCTGTCTGTCTGTCACTGTCTATCCTCTCCGCACATCTGTCTGTCTGTCACTGTCTATCCTCTCCCCCCCCCTCTCTCTCTCTCTCTCTCTCTCTCTCTCTATGGTCTGCGCCACTTCTGTATGTGTATATGTATACATGCCTTTTAAAACTCTCTCTCTCTCTCTCTCCTAACCTCTCTTGCTTCCTCTCTCTTTCCTTTCACTTTATGTCTTTGTTCCCCTGCCTGTCGTCTTTCTGTCCCTGTATGTCTGTCCTTCCTCTTTTTCTCTTATTGTAGCTTTTTAATCTGAATAAAATATACTTAGTTTCTAACTAACCTTTTCAACCCATAATGTCGTCTGCTTTTTTACTGCATTGTTTTGATCTAACGCAACATGAGTGCTAAATAGTTGGATCCTGATCAGCTGCCAAGTCTATCTGTCATATCATGATCCAAACTGATTACATTGTAAAAACTAGACTCAGCAATTAAAGTTTATGATTTGCTTGATGCATTGTTGGCAATTATGTTGAACTATAGAGAACAAGAAAACGGGTTCGGATCATAAGTTCTTACAACATAAGGACCCCCCCATCCAATTTCAGTATACAAATGTATATACACAATGGAAAACAAAGTATGAAGTGGTTTTTTAGCCAAAACGCTTATGTTCACTCGTGTTCAATGCATTCACCAAATTTAACCCGACTTTAGCTGGCTACTAAGTGTACTAGCTCCAAGGTAACTACCTACAAGGTAAATTCGACATGTGCACGCCAGTTAGTGGCTCGCTCTAGTTGACAGGTAACTAACGGACAGGTAGAATTTATCGGATAGTTTAGCGAGGAGATTTAGCGGTGTGTCATGCACCCGGGCCCAGTCTGCTTTAATCTACCATCTGTTAGGATATAGAAAATATTTCTTATTGTACATAACAAATCAAATTTTATGGTTTATGTTTATTACTGTATTAATTGTAATTATTTTCTTCAATGGAGGAATAAATTAAAGGTGCATTTATGGGGTAATGGGTTAACAGTGGCGGTTTTGCTGAAATTTTGGACTGAAAATTAGACTACATTTCCCTTGGTGAAAAATTATATTTTTCTGCCTTATTTAATAATAAATTTACTTCCGAAGAAATTTGTTTGCCTACAAACAAAAACTTATTTTGGATGAGTATACTTGTTACTAACGTTCAATGAATCAAAAACCTGCATAAAACTTGACACTTTTTCCCCTATCAAAAGAGCCTTGATACTATTCCCTCCCAGTAATAAAGCACTGATGAAGAATTTTGTTTATCAGTGTTACAACATCTGTGGTATTACTTGTAGATATAATGGCTCAAACTTTAATTGTACATTCTGTTTATTTCAGTATGTGGGTAAAGTAGGAACCGTCCATCGTATTACAGAGCGGGGAGATGTGAGGGTACAGTACGAAGGCTGCACCAACCGCTGGACCTTTCACCCAGGGGCACTGAAGAAGGTAGAACTTAGTTATCCAGCTGGTTTTCAAAACAGTAGTAATTTCTAAGGCTTAACCCTTTACTTCATAACCTATTTCTAGATTTGCGGACAGGTGACCACTTAAAGCAGGTTGAAAGTAAAGCAGAATGCGCCTTCAGGCGCATCCTGCTTTACTTTCAGCCTTTTTAGCTTACCTGAGCCGAAGGCTCAAGGTGAGCTGTTGTGATCGCCCGCCGTCCGTCCGTTCAAATTTACTTCAAGCGACATCTCCTCTGAAACCGCGAGTTTGAGGGAAAAACTAAATTACTGATGGTGTTCCTTGGATGCTTCTCTACAGAAATCGTTAAAATGAAATTCAAATGTGGACTACTTATTGAAATTTATTAAAAAAAGTGAAAAACTTTAAACAAGTCTTTTGTAAAAAACCACTGTTCCCACACCTTAGATATTGCATGAATAGTATCTTCTACTAAATCACTTTCAAAATTGTAAAAAATTAAAACCCTAGGGTCAAATTTGACTCAACCCTGGCAGTATCAGTGCTTTTTGATGCAGGTCTGACAGTAAAAACTCTCTAATGATCCGTTTTTATACAGACCCATTGTATCTTCCAGGCTAAGAAGCTACCCTTATACTAAATGCAACATTTTTGCAAACAGTTTGGATCCAGGTCAGATGCCACATAATGCAGCATCTAATCTGGATCTAAACTATTTGGCACTCATTTACATATTTTCTTATATTTAGAAAATATAAGTTATTATTTTTTACATATTTCACATACAAACATTTGGAGCAGACAACAGTTCAGCATGATAATAGTCATTTCTCTCTGAGACCATCTCCTATTGCATAACTGACCCATAGCTAGCTCTGAACTCAGGTCACTGAGATACATATCAGAAATGATGATGTCTGCTATTTTATGCTCAAGCACAACTTAGTTCGAGGCATATTACTTTTGGTCTGTCTGTTTGTTTGTTTGTTTATCTTTCTGTCTATCAGTCCACAATTAATTCTTGGCCATAAACAGTATGGATCCAGGTCAGATGCCACATAATGCTGCATCTAATCTGGATCCAAACTATTTGCCACTCATTTACATATAGTTTCTTATATTTAGAAAATGTAAATAATGATATTTATTAACCTATTAACCCATACATATTCCTTTTTAGCTCGCCTGTACGAAGTACATGACGAGCTATTGCAATACCCCCGGTGTAGTCGTCGTTGTCGTCGGCGTCGTCGTGAATGGCGTAATCAATTTTAAGAAAATGTCTATAACTTCTATGTCCCTTGAGGTATTGCTTTCATAGTTGGTATGTGTGTGTATATGGACAAGACCTTTCCATGCACAGAAAAATTTGGACCCCTGTGACCTTGACCTTGAACTTAGGGCCCGTGTTTAGGTTTCGAAATCTGTGTTTAGGTTTCGAAAAATGCCTATAACTTCTATGTCCCTTGAGGGTTGCTTTCATAGTTGGTATGTGTGTGTATATAGACAAGACCTTTCCATGCACAGAAAAATTTGGACCCCTGTGACCTTGACCTTGAACTTAGGGCCCGTGTTTAGGTTTCGAAATCTGTGTTTAGGTTTCGAAAAATGCCTATAACTTCTATGTCCCTTGAGGTATTGCTTTCATAGTTGGTATGTGTGTGTATATGGACAAGACCTTTCCATGCACAGAAACATTTGGACCCCTGTGACCTTGACCTTGAACTTGGGGCCCGCGTTTAGGTTTCGAAATCTGTGTTTAGTTTCGAAAAATGCCTACAACTTCTATGTCCCTTGAGGTATTGCTTTCATAGTTGGTATGTGTGTGTATATGGACAAGATCTTTCCATGCACATAAATGTTTTGACCCCTGTGACCTTGACCTTGAACTTAAGGCCTGCGTTTAGGTTTCGAAATCTGTGTTTAGGTTTCGAAAAATGCCTATAACTTCTATGTCCCTTGAGGTATTGCTTTCATCTGTGTTTAGGTTTCAAAAAATGCTTATATTCCTATGTCCCCTGAGGTGTAACTTCATACATGTTTTTGATTTTCATGTGTATATGGACAAGACCTTTCCATGCAGGCAAAAAGGTTGAACTCGGTGACCTTGAGTGTGCTTTTAAGTTTCTAAATGTGCCGATGGCGAGCTTTGTTGTCTCTCTGACAACTCTTGTTATGTCTTTAATTTATTCTTCTACAGAAGAAAATAATTTCACTTTATACAGTCATTGTTGTCTTTAACAATTGCTTCAAATGACATCTCATATACCGCTGAAAAGATTTCAACCAAACTTTACACGAATGTTCCTTGGGTCAAGTTGTTTCAAAATTGTTCAAAGAATTAAAAACAATGTAGAACTCTGGTTGCCATGGCAACCAAGTGAAAAAATAAGGAAATCTTAAAAAATCTTCTTGTCTGAAACTACAAGGGCCAGATCTTAGACATTTGTCACATAGCATCATCTACAGGTCCTCTATCAAGTTTGTACAAACTATGCCCCTGGGGTCAAAATTGGCCGGGGGGGGGGGGGGGGTCACAGTTATAGTGAAATTTTCAAACGTCTTCTCCTCTGAAACTAATATGGCCAGAGCTTTGATATCTGGCATGGTGACACTTTTAGATGTCCTATACCAATAAGGTTCAAATGGTTCTGGTCGATTGCATATCATCTACAGGTCCTCTATCAAGTTTGTACAAATTATGCCCCTGGGGTCAAAATTAGCCCCACCCCGGGGGTCACAATTTTCAAACGTCTTCTTTTCTGAAGCTAATATAGCCAGAGCTTTGATATTCGGCATGGTGTTACTTCTAGATGTCCTTTATCTATTTTGTTCAAATGGTTCCAGTCTGTTGCATATGTAGGTCACAGGAGCTAAAATAGATTTTTTCAATAGAAACTTAAAAAAAAATCTTCTTGTCTAGAACCCTAGTACCCTGATCTTAGATATTTGGAACATAGCATCATCTACAGGTCCTCTATTAAGATTGTTCAAATTATGCCCCTCGGGTAAAAAATGACCCCGTCCTGGACATAAATCATTATCTCCATTTTGATGTACAGCTATTCTCAGGTGAGCGACATATGCCCCATGGGGCTCTTGTTTAAGCTTCCATCTGCTACAAATTCCAAAGATATAGAACATTTTTCTTATAGAACATTTTCATGACTATAAATTGGAAATATCTTGTTCAGTGTAGGAATAAACTGAATGCACTAAAAGGCTTTTTTATGGGGGAAAGAATTAGAATTAGCTCATTAGACCCTAGTAAAAAGGTTTATTCAAGAAAAGTAAACCAAATCATGACAATTAATCTTATTTGGAAGCTATAGGGTATTCTTTCTTTATGCAATAACCCTCTTGATGCAGTTACTCTAGCGCTGAGTATATTCTTTATTTACAAATAGTATACCTTTGAAGATAACACTTGTCGTTTGCAAACAATGTTTACCCTGATCAGAGAGCTCTGAAAGGACCCTCTGATGAGATTATGTACTGTTTGCCATTTTGCAATTTATTCTTAAAATCAACTCATAGTCAGAAATGTACTAGACACTAATTAGCCATTGGAATCGTCACTTAAAAGTGCCAGAGGTGACTTGGTTAAAGAATGATTAACCCTTTACCCAATAGAAGCGCCTTTTAGGGGATATGATTTATTCATCCGCTGAAGAAAATAGTTCCAATTTAATCAGTAATGAATATGTATTATAGGGAATATTTTCTATATTATAGCACATTATAGCTTAAAGCAGGCTGAAAGTAAAGCAGAATGCGCCCTAAGGCGCATTCTGCTTTACTTTCAACCTGCTTTAAGTAGTCACCTATCTTAAGTACTAGAAATAGGCTATCAGGTAAAGGGTTAAAGTAAAACAGAAAGCCCCATAGATGACCTAGGTTAGCATACATTCAGAATTTATTTTTAATCAAATATCGGGTTCAATTGCCTATTACTACAGTCGAACTTTGATATCTCGAAGTCGGTTTTGTTCAACAAACACGTATTTCAAAGTTAAATGTAGCCACGTTTTAACTTTGAAATATGGGTATGTTTGACTTAACCGAGCATGAAATAATGCAGTTCATATGTCAAACTATCAGAGAGTTCGAGTTAAGCAAGTTTGAGATATCGAAGTTCGACTGTACTACTTGTTGTGATTACAGGTGCAGACATTATCAGTGGGTGATATAGTAAAGGTCCTAGACAACATCCAATCGGTGAAGGAGTTACAAAAGGGCCATGGAGAGTGGAATGAATCTATGAAAGCTGTAAGTCTGTGTCTACCTTAACACTACAGTATACCCAGGGCTCCAGATAACTGAGAGTTAGCTGATCAATTTCCAACATTTTCTTACTGATTTCAGCATCAAATCCTATGGTGTGACTACTCATTAGAATCGTCTCTTCGAGACGATTCTAATGAGTAGTGACAACATAGGGTTTGTTGCAAAAATAAAATTATTTTTTTATACTCCCTTTATCTGAAGCCCTGTAATAACCACTTATATAAATTGTTTCATTTATCAGGTTGTTAAAGCAGGTGGCCACCTAAAGCAAGGTGACAGTTAAACAGAAAGCTACCTTTAAGATATTTCTGTTTTAGTTTCACCTAAGTCCTTGCTTGAAGCTGTCACCTACCTTTCATACAATCAATAAGCCTTCTTTTAAGTGATTGTAATATAGAGGTTTTACTGTATTTGACAAGATAGTTTGAAGTAGGGAAACAAGGCATTGAAGATTTAATGTGTTAACCCTTAGCCTGCCACTCACGACTATAGCTCCATATGCAAACAGCTTGGATCCGGATGAGACGCCGAGTAACTCGGCGTCTCATCCGGATCCAAGCTGTTTGACACTCGGACAACATTTTCAGCAATTTTGAGCAACTTTGAAGCACTTTGAAACTTGAAGCAGACGAGAAATATAGCAGACGACATTTTATTTGGCGGGCTAAGGGTTAACAGTCAATCTTGTATTACTCAATGTAATCTTCATTTAGTATTTAGTACAAGTTATTACTTAATGCAGGATGAAAATTATGCAGAAAACTCCAGTAGGAGCTTTATACTTTATCTCTATCCTGCATTAAGCAGTCATTAAATATTGGAAGAGAAATGGATTAACTCAGGGCTTGACTGTGTTAAAACTTTGAAATACGGGGGTAGGTATGATTTAAGCAAGTTCAAGAGATTGAGATACTGGTATTATTTCACTTTACTTTCACTCCATTATGAAACATAACCATACTGAATTTTCAAGTGGAGTCATACATTGTCTGATGACTTATTTATATTGACTCTGATGACTTAATTATATTGTTTCTAAAGGGTTTGTCCAAAACTAATAATGTATGTCAAACAGTGCAGACCCTGACTAGATGACTTCTTTATGGAATCCTCTAATCTGGGTTTGCACTGGTTGCAAAGACGGCTACATACGCTTCCTTCCAGGGTCCATTCTTATAAAGCGTTTGAGTTGAGTCTTAAATCATTCTCAAGCATTTGGCCTAGGCTCACATCTGACAAATCAAATGCTTGAGAATGAACTCAGGCTCAACTCAAATGCAAGCACTGGGCCAGGTCTTTAAGGGCTTTAAGTTTCCTTTATACTGATTTCAGGCAGTTAGTTATACATGTAGTAAGGTTACATTACTTATAGGATATTTAATGTATGTCGATATATATACATACAGACACTGGGAAAGACTGGACGGGTACTAAAGGTGTATAGTGATGGAGACCTTCGTGTTGCCGTGGGCAACCAGACGTGGACATTCAACCCTCTCTGTGTTGTGCCTGTTCCTGCCAATGTGATCACAGACCTCAACAACACCATGGGCCACAACGAGCGAGAAGATCTACAAAGTACATGTATATAATTAATATGGCTTGCTTCACAGAGAAAAACTGCATTAGAAACAGAGCTCCAGATAAGGGGAGTATTTCAAAAACTGAAATCTTTATTTCTACATTAAACCCTATGGTGTCACTACTCATTAGAATTGATTCTTCGAGACAGTTCTAATCAGTAGTAACAACATAGGATTTAGTGCTGAAATGAGTGTGAACATTTTTAATTAGTTCAGTTTCCTCCATACTCCCTCTTATCAGGAGCCCTGATTAGAAGTTTGTAGAACTGTGTAGATCCAGATCAGTCTGTCACCAGTATTCAGAGCTTTCTAAGGGGGGTATTTCAAAAACTAAAATCTTTATTACTACATTAAACCCTATGGTGTCACTACTCATTAGAATCGTCTCTTTGAGATAATTCTAATGAGTAGTGACGCCATAGGATTAATGCAGAAATTAGTGAGAAAAAATTAATTTGTTTAGTTTACTTCCTCTTTTCTGTAGCCCTGATTAGAAGTTTGTAGAGCTGTGTAGATCCAGATCAGTTTGTCACCAGTTTTCAGAGCTCCAGATAAGGGGGGTATTTCAAAATAAAATCTTTATTTCTCAATTTAACCCTATGATGTCACTACTCATTAGAATCGTCTCTTCGAGACGATTCTAATGAGTAGTAACACCATATGATTTGGTAAAATGAGTGAGAAAGTGTTGGATTTGTTCAATTTACCCCCTCTTATCTGGAGCCCTGGTATTTTGTCTACTACTGTTGTCCTCTGTACCTCCAGACAAACACATGTCCAGTACGGTGGTTGATCTGGGTCTGCACTGTTTACAAAATGTTATTGCTGTTTTTAGCTCACCTGGCACGAAGTGCCAAGGTGAGCTATTAGGATCGCTGGATGTCCGTCGTCCATCTGTCTGTCCACAATTGTTCGTTAACACTCTAGCGGCTACAAATCTCATTAGATCTTAATGAAACTTGGTCAAAATGTTTGCCTCATTAAAATTTAGGTCAAGTTCGAATGTGGGTCATGTCCGGTCAAAAACTAGGTCAAATCATAGAAAAACCTTGTTAACACTCTAGAGACTACAAATTTCATTAGATCTTCATGAAACTTGGTCAAAATATTTGTCATGATGAAATCTAGGTCAAGTTTGAATGTTGGTCAAGTCCGGTCAAAAACTAGGTCACTAGGTCAAATCATAGAAAACCCTTGTTAACACTCTAGAGGCTACAAATCTCATTAGATCTTCATGAAACTTGCCTCATTGATATCTAGGTCAAGTTTAAATGTGGGTCATGTCCGGTCAAAAATTAAGTCACTAGGTCAAATCATAGAAAAACCTTGTTAACACTCTAGAGGCTACAAATCTCATTAGATCTTCATGAAACTTGATCACATTGTTTGACTTGTCGATATCTAGGTCAAGTTCGAATGTGGGTCATGTCCAGTCAAAAACTAGGTCACTAGGTCAAATAATAGAAAAACCTTGTTAAAACTCTAGAGGCTACAACTCTCATTAGATCTTCATGAAACTTGATCACATTGTTTGACTTATTGATATCTAGGTCAAGTATGAATATGGGTCATGTCTGGTCAAAATTTAGGTCACTAGGTCAAATCATTAAAATATGTTGTTTACACTCTAGAAGCTACATTTATCATTTGATCTTGATGAAACTTGGTCAAAATGTTTGCCTTATTAACATCTAGGCCATGGTTGAATATTGGTCATGTTAGGTCAAAATCTAGGTCACTATAGGTAAAGTTTTACATGGTGTACCAGGTGAGCGATATAGGGCCAAAGTGGCCCTTGTCTAGTGTAGTGGCTGAAATGTTAGTGTATATAAGACTGTAGTACTTCCTTGCTTTTCAGCTCACCAGAGCTTATGTGATACCCCCTCTGTCCATTGTCTGTCTGTCTGCCTGTCTGTCTGTCAACAATTGCAAATGACTTCATTTCTAAAGACAATAGCCACAGTGTAACCTAAATTGGTCAGATACATACTGTTGGTTTGAACTTCAAAAGTTGTTCAAACAGCAGGTCCAATTTAAACTTGGTTTACACCAAAATGTTTTTCAATAGATAGACTTTAAAGTTGTTCAAAGAATTTTCATCCATAAAAAAAAATGGCCACCAGAGAGCATGGTCGTTTATTCTTCGGTTATGTTGAAACCGTCAAGAAGTTATATATTTTACTTTATTTGTATGATATTTTGTCATTGTCATGTCCTTAATAAAATCTAGGTTATAGATGAATATAATATATTATGATTATGTCATGTCGGGTCATAAATTAGGTCAGTAGGTCAAATCGCAGAAAAAGCTTTGGGCCACTCCTGATAGTACATATTCATGACTGTATAAAGTGGATTTTTTTTTCCTTGGATGATTAAAATTGAGGAATAAAAAGGTGTAATTATGGGGTAACACTAAGTCGGGAATCAGTTTAAGGAATAATTTTGAATGTCACTCAAGAGAAGAGAGTACTGTGTCAAAGGTTATAAAGCTTTTGAGTTGAGTCTAATCGTTTTCAAGCATGTGATTGGTCAGATTTGAGCTTTTGCTCAAATCTGACCAATCAAATGCTTGAGAACAATGTCACCTTATAACTTTGGGGCCTAAATATCAAAGAAGAGTGTTGTTTAATGAAGTGATCATTGTTGGACTAACCTGTTATTACTCTTTCTTATAGCCTCTTTAACAACGTTGCTGGATCAGCTTGTAGAGTTACATATGACTGAGACTGGACCAGATAGGTTGGTGAGAGAGGCTGCACAGGGACATACAGATGTTGTCAAAGATATCATACACAAGTTTCCAGATAAGGTATGGAAAAATCTGACAACATCAATCACAAGTAATATTTTATTTTGGGTGCTCTGTAGGTTGCTGTGTCACTAAGCTATGGTTGTCTCCCTTTGTCTTGTGCCCTAGTTATCTCCCTTAGTGTAGGTTGATCAGATAAGTTCAGGGAAGACTGCCTTACAGGAAGCTAGTCATCAAGGTCACAAATATCCACTCAGTAGCGTTATCAGCTACAGTATCGATGGCCATCGATAGCCTAATGAACGTAACGATTTAACGAAAACGACCTGTTTGCACGATACCGATGGCCAACAGCAAACAATCCCGAGTTAACTTCTAATCAATAAACCAACATTTTCCGATACAAAATGTATCAAACAAAGCAGCTTACATCTAAGTAGCTAAATCTTATTTTTATATGCGATAAATTTTATGCATTTCAGTTTATTAGTACACTTTTGCGTGTGTTATTCCGATTCGTACATAATTCCTTCATACCCTTGAAAAGGAAATAAACATGGGGGCGTAACGAATTATTATTGGAGAGTATTGGAGAACGTTAGATGTCATAAATAAGGGTTGTTTGCATCAGTTAACGTTATTATTTTCCAATACGGTACTTGAACAAGCTACTGTTATTATCTCCCTTCGTCTCATGCTATAGTTATCTCCCTTGTTGTAGGTTGATCAGAAGAGTTCAGGGAAGACTGCCTTACAGGTAGCTAGTCATCAAGGCCACAAAGAGATTGTTCAGATTCTACTGGCAGCCAGTGCCAGCTTGGAGTTACAGGATGAAGACGGGGATACAGCTCTACACTATTCTTCTTTTGGGTAAGCTAATTGTGAAGACTTTAACCAGGGGCCCGTTTCATAAAGCTTCTTACGACAAATGTTGTCGTAAGTCAAAACTTTAAAATACATTTAATTTGTGATTTCTCTGTCTAATCCTGTCTTGTAACATCTTTTTGGAATCGTCTTGAAAAGACGATTCCAAAAAGATGTCACAAGACAGGATTAGATGGAGAAATAAATAATAATTGGTACTTTTATAATCTGACTTACGACAACATTTGTCGTAAGAAGTTTTATGAAACGGGCCCCTGAGCTCCAGATAAGGGGGAGTATTTAAAAAAATTAAACTCTTTCATTTCTGCATTAAACCCTATGGTGTTACTACTCATTAAAATTGTAACTCTAAGGCGGTTCTAATGAGTAGTAACACCATAGGTTCTGGTGCTGAAATGAATTGGAAAACGTTGAATTTGTTAAGCATATGCTGAAGAACTATTTGGCTATCTGAAGACAAGTGAATACATAGTCCTGGACTTTAAAACATGTATATATAGGAAAGTAACTGCATTACTTTTGTTCTAGATGTGGAATTTGACTATTTTAGACTATTACCTTTATATGGTCCCATACGACACAGTTGGAGGGTACATGTATATTGTTTTTGGCCTGTTTGTCTGTCTGTTCACAACTTTAACCTTGGTCATATCATTAGAATTGAACATGTAAATTGAACCTACAGTTCTGATGTCGAGTAAAAACTATAGTACTGATGAGTAAACTGTAATCATGCCATTTGGTTTAGTTGAGAAATAATGATGTTGGTATATTTTGAAATACAGTAAAACCTGTCTATTACAACCACTAATTGTGTAATTATTAGGTGTTTAAGACTGCTTAAAGCAATGTGATAGTAAAACAGAAAGCTCCTTCAGGAGCTTTCTGTTTTACTATCACATTGCTTTAAGCTTTCATCTGTCTTTTATATGTGTAATTAGCATATATTTTAGTGGTTGTTTTACTGTAGTCAGATCATATGTTTTGGTTTAGAAATATGGATACAGGTATTTTTAAAATATTTTTATTTATTTTTAATAGCCTAGGTGTTTAAGGCCGATCACTGCTTAAAGCAAGGTGACAGTAAAATTACCACCTTGTTTTACTATCACCTTGCTCTAAGCTGTCCCCTGGTGGAGCTTTCTGTTTCATGGTCACCTTGCAGTTAGCTGTAAACTGTCTATTAAACAACAAATAAGCCTTCTTTTTAGCCGTCATATTATAGAGGCTTAACTGTACTCACCTTTATCTGGTCCTCTGATTGGATTAATTTCATGATGATTGTTTTATCAGGAACCAGCCTGAAGTGATGGAGCTGCTGTTACAGAAAGGGGCTTCTATCAACTCCCTTAATCAGGGGGCCTGTAGTACTCTGCATGTAGCTGTTAACAAACAACACCTAGAGTGTGTAAGGGTTCTGCTGAGACACAAGGCCGATGTTAATATACAGGTAAGTACTGAGTTAATCCTTTACCCCAAAGCCTGTTTCTAGTATTGAAGATAGGTGACCTCTAAAAGCAGGATGAAATTAAGGCGAATACTGCTTTACTTTCAGCCTGCTTCAAGCTACCATATTAGCTTATATACATATATATATGTTATATACCTGTTAGGATATGTGAACTAATTTTTCTTGTTTCATATTCATGATTGTTTAAAATGGAACTAATTTCTTCAATGAAGGAATACATTAAAAGCGTTAAAATGTGTATCTATGGAGTAATGGGTTAATTAAAATCAAACACCATTTAACAGAAACTCTATCCGTTTTGCAGGAATTCAAGGATTTTGTTTGAATGTAGAGTAAAGCAAAAGTTTTATTTATACAGTAAAATTTCAATATAACAAACACTTAATTCAGTTAATTATTTTGTGTTAAAGGCAGGTGGTTGTTTAAGGTTAGGTGAAAGTGAAACAGAAAAGTGAAACTCTTTTACATTGCTTTAAGCTGCCAGTTTTCTTTCATAAAATCATGTAGTTTTAGTGGTGGTAAAAGAGGTTTTACTACACATATGTACTACCTGCATTTCATGGTGCTTTGCTACGTCATTTATAGGATGCCTATGGGGACACGGCCTTACATGATGCTATAGGCAAGGACAGCTATGAAATTCTGGATTTACTAGTGAATTACCCGGGAATAGACTTTACGTTGAGAAACAAGCGAGGGTTTAATGTACTTCATCATGCTGCTTTAAAAGGCAACAATTAGTAAGTACCAGCACTGACATTGTATGTACAGCTACAGTGCTCCCTCTCTACAACGACCCTCCCAACAATGACTCCCTCCTTACAACGACCATTGCTGCTGTTCCGTAAACAGGACAATTATGTCCAACCTGTTCTTGAATGCACTGTCGTCTGTGTAAAATTGTCGTCTGCTAACTTTCTCAAAGTTACATGATGGACATTTTGACAGTTAAAACTTAATGAGGAGTGGCAAACAGATTGAATCCAGATCAGACGCTGCATAATGCAGCGTCTGATCTTGATTCAAACTGTTTGCAAATGTAAGTCAATTTCCCTCTCTACAACGACTCCCTCCGAACAACACACACAATCTTTGTCCTTGTTTCTGTCAATAGTCATCATTATAATGTTTGTGTGGTAATGGAAATATAAATTAACAGTCTCTTCCTGTATCCAAATTCTAAAATGAATATTTAAAAGTTTAACTCTTTACTCAATAACCGGTTTCTAGTTTTGAAGACAGATGCCCGCTTTAAGCAGGTTGAAAGTTAAGCAGAATGCGACTTAAGCCACATTCTGCTTTATTTTCAGCCTGCTTTAAGCTACCATCTGCTAGGATAAAGAAAATATTTCTTATCGTTTAAGTGGTCAGCTGTCTTCAAAAGAAGAAACGGACTATGGTGTAAAGAGTAAATAAGATCTTTAGTTATGGGTTGAATTTTACTTGCTCGCCATCTACTAACACTGTCAAAAGTTGCAAAAGTGTTTTCTTAAAATTTTGGAATAACCCTTTACCCCATAGCCTATTTCTAGTTTTGTAGACAGGTGACTACTTAAAGCAGGCTGAAAGTAAAGCAGAATGTGCCTTAAGGCACATTCTGCTTTTCTTTCAGCCTGCTTTAAGCTACCCATTCTTAGAAAATAAAAAAAACATTCTTATGATACATATTCATGACTGTATAAATTGGAACTATTTTATTCAGTGGAGGAATAAATTGAATGCGCTAAAAGGTGCTTCTATCGGGGAAAAGGTTAAATCCTCCACGAAGATGTCCAAACTCAGAGAGTTTTAGAATTCAGAAAATGTTAAGTGCACCATTCTTGTGTTTCAGTGCAACGGAGAAGATTTTACAGAAATGTCGCCAGATTGTAGATATGAAGAAGGACGATGGTTTTGCTCCCTTACATCTAGCTGCTCTCAATGGGCACAAAGATGTTACAAATAGCCTCATAGTTACTGTAAGTAAAATAATGCGTTTGTAGGATAAAAGAACATACTGTTAAATCACTCGGATACAACTGTATATGACAAGAGAACATTTAATGTTAAAACACTCGAATACTCAATTTGTGTTTGAAACAAGAGGCTGCTTAAAGCAAAAAGAGTTTTCTGATTTACTTTAATCTCACTTTAATTGTTATCCTTCTTCTTGTTTTGAAGACAGGTTACAACTTAAAGCAGGTTGAAAGTAAAGCAGAATGTGCCTTTCTGCTTTACTTTCAGCCTGCCTTAAGCTTTGCTAGGATATGGGACATATTATATGTTGCATATTTATGAATATATCAAGTAGACCTATTTTCTGTAGTGGAGAATAAAAAAAATAAAAAGGTGTATCTCTGGAGTAATGCGTTAAGCAACCACCTATCTTGAACACTGAAAACAAACTATAGGGAAGTATAACTTGAAACAGTGCATAAAGGGCTTCTGGAGTCTTCCTCTGCCTGTAATTAGCTTGACGAGCCCACCATAACAGGTCAATAATTATAACTTATAACTTTAACTTACACCAGGGCCAGGCCAATGTAGAGATTACGAACAACAGGAAGCAGACGCCATTACTGCTGGCAGTAAGCCAGGGCCATACTGGTATCATCGAGCTCCTTGTAACGAAGGGGGCAGATGTTAATGTGAAGGATGAGGAAGGAGAGACTTGTCTACATCTGGCCCTTACCCGTCCATCGATCCCGGCAGAACGGGATGACAGTCCACTGCTAGAATCTGTAAGTAAACATGATGCCAGACAACATGCTGTCAAACTTCACTATCTCAAACTCGCTTAACTCAAATTTTCCTTATTTCTACAGTTGAATTTTCATGATTTCTTCCTTCCCCAAGTCAAACATTACCATATTTTTAAAAAAAAAATTCAAATCAGGCCCAGCCCTTATAAAGCATTTTAGTTGAGTCTGAGTGCATTCTCAAGCATTTGATTGATCAGATTTGAGCCTAGGCTCAAATCTGACCAATCAAATGCTTGAGAACAATTTCAGACTCAACTCAAACACTTTATAAACATGGACCATGGATGTGTTTGACTTAATTGAGTTTGAGATATCAAAGTTTGACTGTATTCTATGTTAATGTGAAGGATGAGGAAGGAGAGACCTGCCTACATCCTGGCCCTTACCCGTCCATCCATCCTGGCAGAACGGGATGACAGTCCACTGCATTCCCTCTCTACAATGGCCCTCCCAACAATGACTCTTGTCACAGTTCCTTAAACAGGACAATTAGGTCTAACACTTTTACTGCTGTAATATCGTCTGTTTAAAGTTGTCGTCTGCTGTTTTTCTCAAAGTTACATATTGAACATTTTGACAGAAAAAATCTTAATGATGAGTGACAAACAGCTTGAATACAGATCAGACGCCGCATTATGCGGCATCTGATCAGGATTCAAGCTGTTTGCAAATGTGAACCAATTTCCCTCTCTATAACGACTCCCTCCGAACAATGCACATGTATTTGTCTCCCATTGGGTGTCGTTGTAGAGAGGAAGCTCTGTAAACAGAATGCCAGATTTGAGGGAGTGAACTAAAGTTTTTCAACATACGTTTTCATCAAGCTTTGATATCTCAAATTTGCTTAATTTGAATATTCCTGTATTCCTACAGTTGAATTTTCATAATTTCTTCCTCGCTTAAGTCTAACACAAAGTAAATTTTAACACAAAGTAAATTTTCTTCTGCTTTATTTAGAGTTTTCAAACAGTTCTATTAGAATAATCTTTTAATACAATTAAAAATCCAAAACTAGTTTCACAGACTAATATTAACCCATTATTCCATAACCTGTTTCTAGTTTTAAAGACAGGTGACTACTTTCAGCAGGTTGAAAGTAAAGCATAATGGGCCTTAAGGCGCATTCTGCTTTACTTTCAGCCTGAATTTAGCTGCCATCTGCTAGAATATCGAAAATATTTCTTATGGATCATATTCATGACTGCATAAATTGGATCTATTTTCTTCAATGGATGAATAAATTAAAGGCATAAAAATGTGTATCTATGGAGTGAAAGGTGTTCTCACAAAAATACACCTGTTTTCTATAGCGAACAACGATCACAAATATCCTTGTCTCCTATGTGTGAGATCAATTTGATGATGTCACTATAACATCACTATTTATAAAGGGGTTTCGACGTCACCGGGATTCTAAAAAATGCCTTTTTCTTTAAAGAAAATAGCTTAAAATCGTTTGTTATGTCATAAAAAGAATCTGTCACTCGTCGATGTTTAAGACAAGTTGCTTAATAACATTTCAATTCTAGACTCGTTTGAGATCAGCTTGTCTTAAATATCGACTCATGACAGATCCTTTATAACGCGAGATTTGTTTGACAGATCCGTCATCAGTTGGGTATGCCCGAGGAGGAAGATAATGTGGGCGTGGCTATTGCCTGTTACCTAGCCCAACAAGGGGCAAGCCTCAGTAGCAAGAACAATGCCGGGGAGACACCATTAGACAGGGTCACAGACCCCAAAATAAAAGAGGTTGTGAAACACTTTGCTACATCAAGGTAAGATGGTTTCCAGGGTCCATGGTTATCAAGCTTTTGATTGGTCAGTCCAATGGTTCTCAAGCTTTTGATTGGTCAGATTTGAGAAGAATGCTAAAAAATTAACCAATCAAAAGCTATGCTCAAATCTGACCAATCAAAATTTTGGAAAATGATCTCAGACTTGTCTCAAACATTTGATAACCATTTAGTTAACACTTTTTAACTACAGTAAACAACAGCTATTGTAAAGAAGCTTTCTGCATTCCTGTGTCATGCATAAAAGAAAGTGATAATGAAATAACAGTAATTTTATCTTTCTTTAAGAAAAAGTTATTGCCTTATATCAAGTCTTTCCGTCAGGCATTTAGGTGCATAATTAACTTTTCATGATATTACCCATTACCCTGTAGCCTGCTTCTAGTTTTGAAGACAGGGGCTCACTTAACCCTTTGAACCCTAGTCCCGCATATAGGCGTCCTTTCCAAACAGTACATACATGTGAAAAGTGCAGTTGTCCTATGCAAACAGTGAAGCCCCAGATCTAGGTCCTCACTGTTTGTCATAATGCAAAACATTGAAAAAACAACCCTTAAAAGTAAGAATTGGACTAAAATGGAAACTGGGATTGTCCATTTGAAGTTTCAGGGAGGAAAGAGTTAAAGCAGTTTGAAGGTAAAGCAGAATGCAACTATAGACACATTCTGCTTTTCTCTCAGCCTGCCTTAACCCTTTACCTTATAGAAGCGACTTTTAGCACATGCATTTTATTCATCGGCTGAAGAAAATAGTTCAAATATATACCGTAATAAATATGTGTCATATTTATTACTTTCCTTATTCTAGCAGGTAATAGCTTAAAGCAGGCTGAAAGTAAAGCAGAATGTGCCATATGGCACATTCTGCTTTACTTTCAACCTGCTTTAAGTAGTCACCTATTTTCAAAACTAGAAACAGGCTATCGGGTAATGGGTTAAGCTACCATCTGATGGGATAAGAAAATATTTCTTATGGTGCATATTCATGACTGTATAACATGGAACTATTTTCTTCATTGAAGGAATGAATTAAAGGGGTAAAGAGGTGTATTAATGTAGTAACAGGTTCATGTTTGCTTGTCCTGGACAATTGATCTACTACTAATATCAAGCCCTGTTATTTACATGTCTCTCTATAACAGGAGTATGTATTTAAAAAAAAGAAGTTATTTCTGCATTAAACCCTATGGTGTCACTACTCAGAATTGTCTCTTTGAGACTATTCTAATGAGTAGTTACACCATAGGATTTGGTGCTGAAATGAGTCAGAAAGTATTGGATTTGTTCAGTTTACTGGAGCATTGTATAACGTCTACCACCCTAAGGCATGGTATGACTATTTATTCTTTACCCCATAGCCTGTTTCTGGTTTTGAAAACAGATTACCACTAAAGCAGGTTGAAAGTAAAGCTGAATGCGCCTTGAGGCGCATTCTGCTTTACTTTCAGCCTGCTTTAAGCCACCACCTACTAGGATATAAAATAAGTTTCTTATGGTACATATTCATGACTGTATAAATTGGAATTATTTTCTTCAGTAGATGAATAAATTAAAGGGGTATTTATAAGGTAATGTGTTAATATCACGCCGTGGTATTTCTACTACAGTAGGAAATGGTCAAACTATCAATATCAAACCCTGTAATTCATCTTACAGTAGGGTACGGTCGAACTATTAATAAAAAACCACGTTATTTATATTACAGTAGGGCACGGTCTGACTTAGCCACGGGGGTAGATGAGAACCAATGCGAGGTGTGCTGTGAGCAGAAAGCCAATGTGATGTTCCAACCCTGCCAGCACATCATAGTGTGTAAAGACTGCTGCTATAAGATGAAGAAATGTCTCCTCTGTAAGATGCCAATCACCATGAAAATTGACGCAGGTACGTCAGGTAAATAACTTGGTAACTAGGGGCCCGTTTTATGAAACGTTGTACTACAAAAAATGGTTGTAAGTCAGGTTATCAAAGTCTCAATCATTATTATTTTCTCCATGTAATCCTGGCTTGAGACATCTCTTTGGAATCGTCTTGAGAAGATGATTCCAAAGAGATGACACAAGACAGGATAAAATGGAGAAACAGTGTTGTGCCTAGGCCGCAGCATTGCGGGAATCCCGCATTCTTTTTTACGAATGTCCCTCAAAAATTCGCCTCACTTACGACCGTTTTTGTCGTACGACAGGGCTCCATATAAGAGTGTGTAAATTACAGTGTTCCTGCTCTACAACAATACCCAATGGGAGAGGCAGATGGTGAATGTTGTTCAGAGGGAGTTGTTAAAGGGAGGATAGATTAATACCCCTAGAGTGCTAAGTTGGTAACCTGGTTACAGTAAATATAGTCAGGCCTCTAGATAATAGTCAGTGATAATTTTAGAAATCAGATGAATGAGTCCTCCGGATGCACATTCTGTAAAACAATGAGTCCTTGAGACAAACATTGATTCCTTGAGGTGAAAAATTTATGCAATATCCAATAACTTATTTTGAGTTTGTGAAGACAGGTGACCAGTTATAGCAGGTTGAAAGTAAAGCAGAATGTGCCTTAAGGCACATTCTGCTTTTCTTTCAACCTGCTTTAAGCTACTATTTGCTTATGAGTAATAGGTTAATAAAGGCCAGAAAAGCTATGGGTCCATGGGACTCGCAACTTTTTAAATAATGAGTCCCTGGCAAATTTTATGAGTATAGGAACCTGTATGCACAGGTAAAATTATCACTGAACCAGGGGCCCGTTTTATGAAACGTCATATGACAAAAATGGTCGTAAGTCGGATTATAAAACTAAAAATAATTAATTGTTTCTCCATCTAGTCCTGGCTTGTGATATCTCTTTTGAATCGTCTTGAAAAGATGATTCCAAAGAGATGTCACAAGACAAGATAAGATGGAGAAATCAGAAAATAGATGTATATAAAAGTTTTGACTTACGACCGTTTTTGTCATACGACAGGGCTCCATATAAGAGTGTGTAAATTACAGTGTTTACCTCTCTACAACAATACCAAACGGGAGACAATTATGGTGTGTATTGTTCAGAGGGAGTTGGTATAGGGAGGGAAGTTTAATACCCTTAGAGTGCTGAGTACATCCTGACGACATAGCTTCAATTTGCAAACCGCTTAAATCCAGATAAGACACCACATGATGCCACATCATGTGGCGTCTGATTTGGATTCAAGCTGTTTGCCATTCAAGAATATATTTTGTTCTGTCAAAATGTCCAATATGTAACCTTGAGCAAAATCAGCAAACTACTATTTTAAGCAGACCACATTTTAGTAGCAGGGTAAAACAGTTGTCCTTTGGGGAACAGGGAAAGCTTTGTTGTAAGGAGGGAATAAGTGTTCAACGGCTGTTATGGAGAGGCACTGTACATGTTTTCAATGTTTACTCCTTTAACCCTTTGAACCCTAGTCCCGCATATAAGCATCATTTTCAAACAATTAACATGTGAGTAGTAAAATTGTCCTGTGCAAACAGTGAAGGCCAAGATCAGAGGGCTCCTTACGGAGCCCTCTGATCTGGGTCTTCACTGTTTGTCATAATGCAAAACATTGACAAAAACAACCCTTAAAAGTCAGAAATGAACTAGACTAAAATGGAAACTGGGATTGTCCATTTAAAGTTTCAGGGAGGAGAGAGTTAAACCTTGACCAAACTTGCATGACACCACCAATATGACTTACTCATAAACATTGACCTTTTTCTCCAGGTGCAAATCGTCTGTATCCAACTGTTTATACTGTAGGACGCTACACAAAGTAAGATAAAAGTAAAGCAGAAAGCTCCTGTAGGCTGTTATGGAGAGGCACTGTACATGTTTTCAATGTTTACTCCTTTAACCCTTTGAACCCTAGTCCTCTTGGCCTTCACTGTTTGCACAGGACAATTTGCTATACCAACCTGATTCAATCTTGTATGGCAAAAAGCATGTAAACACATGTACATGTTAACCTAATCAAAATAGCTTAAAGAATATCTAAAATGCTTGTTAACCCTTTGAACCCTAGTCCCGCATATTGGCGTCCTTTTCAAACAGTGTATATGTGAACAGTACACTTGTACTGTGCAAACAGTGAAGACCCAGATCAGAGGGCTCCGAAAGGAGCCCTCTGATCAGGGTCTTCACTGTTTGTCATAATGCCAAACATTGACAAAAACAACCCTTAAAAGTCAGAAATGGACTAGACTAAAATGGAAACTGGAATTGTCCATTTAAAGTTTCAGGGAGGAAAGAGTTAAATCCATGTGCAATCTTGGAGAGATGATAATTAACTATTTCCATTTTACCAAACAACCCTTTCAACATCTAAATCGGTATGTTGATGATGAATGTTTTAACGTCTCTCTCTCTAAGCTGGCCTTAGGCGTACGCTCTTGTGAGGGATCAGTTGTTCCCCTCAGCCAGCGGGGAATAAATGGTGGACATCTGAAGTGGCTGTTTCCGACACATCTCTGTGGGTCCCAAAGTAGAATTTCGAAGTGGGTTGAGATCCAGCGGTGACAAATTCTGTTCCTGGTGCTGGATCCCAGTTGCATGTCGAATAGAGAACAAAGGCTTCTTTGAGGTCATCTTCCTGTAGAAACGGCGCTTTTTACGGCCACACCAGCCGATGTTAGTCAAGGCTTCAGCCATTGGCCAAGCCTGCCACGCTTGGCCATGGACTGAAGCCCTGTTCCTCTCCCACGACGTGAACGTCTCGGCTGGAGCGAGAGAGTCTAAATCGGTATCACAAATGAATAATTATTTATACTGATGAATACAGATTATGATTCTTGCATTTGAAAAATACCTCGATGCTAAGATTGATCGTTTTATTTCATCAAACACTTTTCTGTTTCAGAGGGTAAACATATATTTGGGCCAGATACTGTGGCTCCTACAGGGAAAGACCCGCAGCACTCTACATTGCAGCGAAAGTTGAACGAAATGGAGGAGAATATTCTCTGTTCGATATGTATGGAGCGGAAGAGAGACATGGCATTTCTGTGTGGACATACTGTGTGTAGTATATGTGGGGAGGCACTGAAGACGTGCCACATGTGCCGCAAACCAATCTCAAAGAAAATCAATCTTTACTCTTAATGGTCTCTCTAGCACTGTGGTAAATAGTTTATGCTTCAATGAAAGAAATGTGTCCAGATTGTTACACTATAATGGTGATTTATGTATTATTTAATACTGACATGAATTTGCATGAAAATGTACAAATGTGATGGTAAGGTACATATTTGATACTACAGATGTGATTTGAACAGATGATGATCAAATTACAGATTTGATACTACAGATGTGATTGGAACAAATGATTATCAAATTGCAGATTTGATACTACAGATGTGATTGCAAAAATGATTATCTAGGTACTGATTTGATACTACAGTGTACATATTTGATACTACAGATGTGATTGAAAAATGATTATCTAGGTACCGATTTGATACTACAGTGTACAGATTTGATAATACAGATGTGATCGGAATATGCCTATCTAGTTCCAGATTTGATACTACAGATGTGATTGGCAAATTAATCATCTAGGTACAGATTTGATACTACACATGTGATTGGAACGGATGATTATCAAATTACTGATTTGATAATACAGATATGATTGGGAAAATGATTATCTAGGTACTGATTTCATACTACAGATGTGATTGGAACAGATTTTGCTAATTGCTTAATCAGCAATTTTATACGTTATCAGGTTAACATGACCAGATCGCCAGATAAGGGGAGTATTTCAATAACTGAATTATTTATTTCTGCATTAAACCTTATGGTGCCACTATTTGTGTTTCTTCGAAACAATTCTAATAAGAACTTACACCATAGGATTTGGTGCTGAAGTTAGTGAGAAAATGTTGGATTTGTTCAGTTTATTCGCTCTTATTTGGAGCCCTGCATGACAGATGGTTTTTACTGTTGGCAGTGCTGAAGAGGGCTATAAAGGCTTCACTCTTTGAACCTTAGTCACACATATATGCGTCATTTGCAAACAGCGTACCTGTAGGTGTACACTTATCCAATGCAAACAATGTTGATCCTGATCAGAGGGCTCCTTAAGGAGCCCTCTGATCAGGGTCTACACTGTTTGTCATTTGACATATATTATAAAAATCTACCCTTAAAAGTCAAACAATGGACTAGACTAAATTGAAAAATAGAATTGTCCATTTGAGGTTCAGGGAGGAAAGGGTTAATTAAAGTAAAGCATTATCTCCAAACTTTGTATTAGAGACATTTGCAAATAGTTTGGGTCCAGATCAAGGTCTACACATTGTAAGGTTTTGATCTGGATCCAAAGTGTGTTGCTTACTACATTATTGACTGTTATTAGATAGTTTTACTTCATGGGGTACTGGGCATTATCTGTCCATGTTAACTCATTGAGCCCTAGAGATGCATATATGCGTCCTTTACCAGAAGTGTACATGTGAAGAGTACACTTGTCCTATGCAAACAGTGAAGTCCCTGATCAGAGGGCTCCTGCAGGAGCCCTCTGATCAGAGACTTCACTGTTTGTCAGTTTGCAATTTATTATAAAAAAAAATAACCCCAAATAATCTGAAATGGACTAGTCTTTATTGAAAACTGGAATCGTCCATTGGAAGTTTCAGGGGATAATGAGTTAATGGTGGTGTTGATGTACTTTTTACTGTGTTGTCTATGCTGTGCCAACGTCTATGACTTTTCCTGGAAGTTAACCCATTACCCTGTAGCCTACTTTTAGTTTTGAAGACATGTGACCACTTAAAGCAGGTTAAAAGAAAAGCAGAATGTGCCTTAAAGCATATTCTGCTTTACTTTCAGCCTGCTTTAAGCTACCATCTGCACATTCATGACTGTGTGATTTGGAACTCTTTTCTTCCATGGAGTAATAAATTAAAAGGTGTAAAAAGGCATATTAATGGAGTAATGGGTTAATCAGTGAATTGTTCATAGATAAAGGTATTAGATTCAGGTGCAGTATGCGTATAACTTATGCAAAAGTGATCTGCTTAGTAGATTTCTACATAATTCTCTTTGTCCTTTACACTGAAGCCTCTCTATTATGGCCACTAAAACGAAGGCTCATTGATTGAATAAAAGACAGGTAGCAGCTTAAAGCACGGGGAGAGTAAAACAGAAATCTCCTTAAGGAGCTTCTGTTTCACTGTCACCATGCTTTAAGCAGTCACCTGCTTTACACACTAAAGAATTTAACACAATTTAATGGTCGTATTAGAGAGGTTTTACTTATTTCTTTACTTTTTTGGGGGGTGGGGGACGGGAACTCTTATGCTAATGTAGGATATTTTTGGATCTGATCTGGATCCATATTGTTTAACAAATTGTCATGGTGAACTATTGTGGTCACACTGTGTCTATCATTGTCGGGTTTAGGTAAGTTTTTCAAACAATTTTATCTGTGAAACTGATTGTCCAACTCCTAACTTTTTGCTGTACTTTTGCTTAAGTTTCATAGATATGTACCATACTTGTCATATTCTAGCAGATGGTAGCTTAAAGCAAGCTGAAAGTAAAGCCAAATGTGCCTTAAGGCGCAATTTGCTTTATTTTCAAATTGCTTTAAGTAGTCGCCTGTCTTCACATCTAGAAACAGGTTATGGTGTTACGGGTTAACTGTAGTTAAGTTGATAAGTAGCTTGGCTAATTATTCTGGCTAAGGCCTGTTTGTCAACTTTGTGCAAAATACTCATGTTACAATAAGATAGTCATTATTAATGAAGTCATTATTAATGAAATAATTGTATATACACAGATGTATAAAAACTATGATTTTAAGCATTTGTAATAGGGTACATTTAATGATGTACAAGTAATATAACAACAATTTTTAAAGGATTTTCCTTCTTTTGACATGGGAATTGACATTTATTAGAATAAAATTACACAGCTATTATTGTTCTTCAGTATTAGGATTTGTATGAGAGTATGGAACAATATTCCATACAAGAACATTAATTTGCTCTATAATTGATGTTCTTCGAATTTTGTGCATATCAAATTCATTCTGTTAACCCAATAGCCTGATTCAAGCTGGTGTGTCGAAGGTCAGTGATTCAACCTTATTGCTGATTTGTGCCTGAAACTGTGTATAAAAGGCATCTGGGGTCTGTGCCTGTACTTAGCTGGATATCACATAATGACAGAAATACTGTTAAAAGTGACATAAAACTATAACAATTCAAATAAAATCAAACAGGTTATGCAAGATGTAAGATATTGTGATTACCGTAATTACCCCAAGTATTGAGACAGTCAGGCTTAAGCAAACAGTTTAGACCCTGATCAGACTGCTCCTACATGATCAAGGTCTACACTGTTTGCCATTCAGTCTACACCCCCTTTTGGACAATTTATTGTGTGATAAATGCAATAGTTAAAATTTTAGGATAAGTAAAGCATTTATACAGTGTTTCCCAACATTTAGGAATTTTACGGTATATCACAGTTAGCTTTCTTAGAAAGCCTTGTCAAGGGTTTGTACTTCGATGTTGTACATTTGCAATGATTATCTGTGATTTTATAATTTGCGTTCTATTGAATGCACCCTTGCTTTTGTAACTTACAATGGTAGGGTTAGATCAATTTTGTTCTAGATCATAAGTTTATAATGTGGTCTGAACTTAGAGTGTTTTGTGCATGTGCTTTGTCTCTTCTTTAACTTGGTTGGTTTGTGTTATGTATGATCCTAATTTCTGTTTTACTTGAGATGTATTTGGGGATGAAGGAAACTAACCATTCAAATACAATAATTATTTTACAACCATTGGAAAAAATACTAATTGATGGTATTATTAACAATATGACTGCTTAAAGCAAATTGAATGTAAAACATAAAGCTTTTAACCCATTACTCCATAGCCTGCCTCTAGCTATGAAGATAGGTGACCACTTAAAGCAAGTTGAAAGTAAAGCAGAATGTGCCTCAAGGCACATTCTACTTTACTTTCAGCCTGCTTTAAGCTACTTTCTGTTAGTTTATAGAAAATATTTCTTATGGTGCATATTCATGACTGTGTAAAGTGGATTTATTTTCT
This sequence comes from Gari tellinella, assembly GCA_922989275.2. Lineage (NCBI taxonomy): Eukaryota > Metazoa > Mollusca > Bivalvia > Cardiida > Psammobiidae > Gari > Gari tellinella. The sequence continues at coordinate 25,234,034 of OV277870.1, forward strand.
TCAGCAGAGGAATAAATTAAAGGTGTAAAAAGGCATATTTATGGGGTAATGGGTTAAAGGAGCCTTTAATTTTACCTTCATCTTACTTTAAACAATCACCATTCATTCATTAAGCAATCACCAGCCATAAATACCAAAAACAACTTTTAAGATTAAAAGCAGCCTCAATTCTAAGCAGACAATATTTAGTAGTAATGTAATTTATATATTGTGCTATCGCATTCAATGTGCTTGAAATACATTGTGATATATTTATTTCTTTCCTTGCATTTTTCTTGTGCAAAGACTTTGTACTGATCACTCTTTTGGGAATTGTGTATTTTTAATACAATACTTTCTTTTTCTAGAATAAATAAGAATGAATGAATGTGAAATCGCAGAAGCTGATCTGTGTCTACACTGGATTTTTGTGATACAGCTCTTTATATAAAACACTATTGTACTACAGTAAAACCCCTCTATTACGGCCACTAAATTGTGTTAATTATTAGGGGTTAAAACAGGTGATTGCTTAAAGCAAGGTGACAGTTAAACAGAAAGCTCCTGTAGGAGCTTTCTGTTTTATTGTCACCTTGCTTTAAGCTGTCACCTGTCTTTTATACACTCAATAAGCCTTCTTATTATATGCCTTCGAGTGATATCGAGCGTTTCCGCGTGTATTTGAAGAGTAACATACAAGAGTCTGTATCAGCCACTTTGTATTTTACTCTGACCTCGCTTTCGATTTGACGTGACGTCATTTAGGTACATGTACGAGTGCCGGGTTATTCTTTGTGGCATACAAAAAATCTTGTTCTGCTTCAAATAACTAACAAATTTTGGATATAAAATTATTTAAACGACTATTTAGTTTTTTCTGGTTTGTATTCAAGGCATATAATAAACACATTACCAGTTGACAGTGTGCAACAGAGTGTTGCATTTAGCTCTCGACATTTTTGGCGGAAACAACCGACCAGATTCGCGCCAAGGCGCTCGTCAGATCGGCTATTTCCGCCAAAAATGTCTCAAGCTAAATACATCACTGTATCGCACTGTCAACTGGTAATGTGTATTTTTTAGTGTCCGTAATAGAGAGGTTTTACTGTAATTGTCTAGGATGTTTAACTCTCAGTTCAAAGTGGCAATTATTGGGGGGCTTCATTAGCCAGCTTGTTTTCTAATGTCTGGTTGTACTGTGAATGTGGAAGGGTTGTCCTTATTTGTATCTTATGTTAAACGTTTAACCCATTACCCCATAAATACGCCTTTTTATACCGTAAATTTATTCCTCCAGTAAAGAAAACAATTCCAGTTTATACTGTCGTGACCATGTTCCATTAGAAGGTAGCTTAAAGCAGACTGAAAGTAAAGTAGAATGTGCCTTAAACTGCATTCTGCATTCTTTTCAACCTGCTTTAAGTAAGTCACCTGTCTTCAAAACTAAAAACAGGCTATGGGGTAAAGGGTTAACACTTTCATCCATAGCCAAAAGTGAAAATCGCCTCTATCCAGTCGGTAGGATCCATACTGCTTAAAGCAAGGTGAATGTTAAGCAGAAAGCTCCTTTAGGAGCTTTCTGCTTTACATTCACCATGCTTAAAACTGCTACCTGTATAAAAATGTAAATGAATATTCATTTGAGGTGCTTATGCAATTGAAGGGGTAAAGGCATCCGATGTTATTTAAGCAGAGGAATGGGTTAATTGGTAAAGGCATCTTAACGGCATTTCGGCGGAGGAATGGGTTGATTGGAATTCGTACAAACTTGTGTTTATTTTTTGACAGTGAAACATTTATTTTTTTTGTGTGTAGGCTAGATACTTTAAGTGTGTTATTCTTTGACTTTATAAAGTGATATGTTGGAGAAGTTTTTGTCAGCATCTTAAAATTTGGAGTGCCTCGCTGTGATTTAAAAAAACATTGTGTAGTGTTGTTGAATTACTTTTGCTTCTCCAAAAAAGCATGACTGTATGACCTTGTTTTTGTCAAGCCCCTAGAAATCGTGATAATACCATGTATGTATAGGCCGATTTTATTGACTTGGCAGGGCAGAGTTTCGATGCGGACCTTTGCACTTCAACTTTTGGAGCGGCAGCACGCTCTTTATTGGAATTTACCGTTGTCGTCCGTCGTTTCTCCCCAGAATGACGTTTCTTCCCAGGACATAATATTAGTGGACAGTTTGACAAAAGGAATACATGTATAATGATGAATGACAAACAGCTTGAATCCGAATCAGACGCTGATTTATGCAGCGTCTGATCTGGATTCAAGCTGTTTGCAAATATAGGACAAGTTTTACTTTTCCCTCCTATAGCAACTCCCTCAGAACAACACACACAATCTTTGTCTCCCATTGGGTGTTGTTGTAGACAGGGAGCACTGTATATAACATTTTCAAGTTGATTATGGCTGCATGCATAAATTGTGTTTCTCCGTGTTTAAAGTATCGGACAATAACGATATAATTCGGAACTATACCTATCACCCTTAAAATAAAAAAAAGAATTAGTTTATCTTTGCCAAAGGTTAGCTCCGCCCTGCCAGGTGAATAAAATCAATCTATAATGTCTGTTTTTTATCCCCAAAGATTTTGCCAAACTGTTGCTGATTAAAAGAATGCTGTACTGATAATGTGCAGGAAGGTTGTTTTTTAACACCTACACTGTCTTACCCAGAGTACAATGGTTATTTGCAAACAGTTTGGATCCTGATCAGACGCTGCATTAACCCTTTCCCCAATAGAAGCGCCTTTTAGCGCATTTAATATATTCCTCCACTAAAGAAAATCGTTCCAATTCAATCAGTCAGGATTATGTATTATAATAAATAGTTTACATTTTCTAGCAGATGGAAACTTAAAGCAGGCTGAAAGTAAAGCAGAATGTGCCTGAAGGCACATTCTGCTTTACTTTCAACCTGCTTTAAGTGGTCACCTGTCTACAAAAACTAAAAACAGGTTATGGGGTAAAGGGTTATGCGGTGTCTGGGTCAGGATCCAAACTGTTCATATTAGATTGGTTTGTTAGGCAATGATCTCATAGTGACAAGTCTTTCATGGACTCTTTTGTGAAACTTTTCGCATTATTGTTGTCTTACATTAAGCAGGCTTCTGCCTGCCATTGAATCAACAAAATGTGTAAGTGTTTGGTTTGGGGAAAAGCCAGCAGTGTTTAGTGTTTACATGTATCTTGTTTGGTTTCAAAGGAGGGTGATTTTGCTGTTGATTATTAAGATCTTGCATCATGTTCAATTGCTTTAAAAGTGAATAAACTCTAATTTGGTATAAAGCAGATCTGTTCGGCCATATTAAGTTTTTCCTATTCACTACTTCAAAACGGGGTAAAATCTTTTTTTCTCTGGACTTAAGTATTTAAGTATTAACAAGAAAATATGATTATAATTTAATTGCTTATATATAGACTTTTTGGGTAAAATCTTTGTATCTAGCACTGTCTCTCGACTTTGTTTACAAGTATCAACAAGAAAATATTATTATATCAAAACTTAACAGAATATGTTTGGCCAGTCTGGCGTGGGGAAATAAATCCTTTGATATGGCCACTGATTTATTGTTTAGGAGAAATGCATGTTAATACATGTAGCTAATAATATATAGAATAAGTCATGGAATAATCAAATAAAACCTGGGTTTAGTAACAATTTAATTTACAAGTATAATGACTTGTAAGGATAAACATGCTTAATGTAGGAAAAAACAGTAATGCAAAAAGCTCCCAAATGAGCTTTCTTCATTACTTTTCCCCAACATTGAACAGCAGCCTAATCTTAATGAATGACCATGCAGCTTCCTTTGACCCATTACCCCATAGCCTGTTTATAGTTTTGAAAACAAGTGACCACTTAAAGCAGGTTGAAAGTAAGGCAGAATGTGCCTTAAGGTGCATTCTGTTTTTCTTTCAGCCTGCTTAAAGCCACCCCCTGCTAGAATAAAGAAAATATTCTTTATGAAACATATTATGACTGTATAAATTGGAACTATTTTCTTCAGCGGAGGAATTAATTGAATGCGCTTAAAGGTGCTTCTATTGGGTAATGGGTTAATTGAGGCTCAGTACTGTTTTGACTATGTATAGTACATAGAATACTACCAATCTTATAGCGGAGAATTCGTTATTCTTTCCCAATAAGTGTGCTTATGCTAAAACATTCGTTTCCATTGCAAACAGTCTGGAGCCTGATCAGACACCGGGTTACCCGGCGTCTGATCAGGCTCCAGACTGTTTGCCACTCAGATAACAAATTTCCAAATCGTTGCCATTTTCTCCATTTATTACATTGCGCTTAGTTTTGTTTGAACGGAAACGAATTAAGTCTTCCCCTCCCACTCTTAGTTATTTTATTCAGCATTATGAGAAATATTATATAAGGACACAAAATTGTACAAATTGTATATAAAACATGTACAGTATAGAAATTATGATATGATTAGAAAGGCAAAAGGAAGAGTGATATATAAACAATCAGTTGATGTTTCATGCCAGTAAAACTTGAGTGAAAACAGATTTGTTTCTATTGTGTTATGTCCCATTGTCATATGTTTAAACTTTATTTCTCTCTCATCGATTAGGAAATCACTCTCTATGGCTCGAATGGTGGCATATTTGGTAATTTCTAGGGGTGTAACGATTCGGCGGTGTACCGATATATTGCCGTGTGAGCTGAATAATATTGCTCCACGGTTCAGATTCAGAAAAACCAATTTTTTGTGCCTTATTTAAAAACGGTAAAAGAATGGACAAACTTTCCTTTTATTTTGCGGAATTGTTTTCGAAACAACGCGTAGACGCAGTCTGGTGTTTTTTATCCATATCCCCAGCCGGTGTAACAGTAATTATTTCGTTTCCGTTTAATCTCGCTCAACGAGACGCTCTTATTAAGAAACATGCAGCGAATCAAGGGCCTGGTTGAACAAGATTAATACAGTAAACACGATGGCAGATGCTTGTTCCATACTTACACGGTATATTGCAATATATTGCGATTCGATTTCTCCGTATTGCAATATATTGCGATGCGGGTTTGAGCGTATTGTTACACCCCTAGTAATTTCTGTGGGAGAAAATTCAAGTACCCGGAGAAAACCCACGTTTTTGGACGGCAACCAATGTACCCTCTCATATACTGCCCCTGATCCGGGATCAAACTTGTGACCACATTGGTGAGATACAGGGTGTGCTATCATCAACACCGAAACTTCATACAGTAAAACCTCTATTAGGACCACTAAAAAGAAGGCTAATTAGATTGTATAAAAGACAGGTGACAGCTTAAAGCAAGATGACAGTAAAACAGAAAGCTCCTGCAGGAGCTTTCTGTTTTACTGTCACCTTGCTTTAAGCCATCACCTGTCGTAAACTCCTAATAATTAAGATAATTTAGTGGCTGTTATAGAGAGGTTCTACTGTATGTCTGTAATGCAACATTATACCTGCACACCAGCATCACACTTTCCCATCTGTTTCTTTCTTTCTCTCTTTCATTCACATTCTTTCTCTTTCTCTCCTTTTCTTTCTTGTCAAGTAACCAAAAACATTGGTGAAGGAAATGACAACAAACTATGTAGGTATAGTCAAACAACTAGGTTAGACGTGTCACGGGGTCGCCGAGTCCATTTATAAGGGAGATCAGCATTTCGGATACCCTCATGGCATGTTTTTTAAAGAAAAGTTTTAGTTATTTGTAAAAACAATAAACGAATTAGTTATCGGAAACATAGCGCAGTGGATAAGACGTAGGGCTAAAAGGAAGCTTGATCGGGAAACGTTTTATCAAGCGCGGGTTCGAATCTTGCATTAACCTGAATTATTTTTTTGCTAAAACAATACTAAGGATTCTATAATTACATTGCACTTAAGTAATGTGGAAAGCCCCCTGGAGAAAACAACTAAAACTTGTATTGATTATCAGATATTTGTATTTTATCATCCCTTTGTTTTGATTTTACGTCGCTGTCAACAGTATTTCAGTCATATCGCGACGTCCAGCTAATTACAGGTGGAGGAAGACCCCAGATGTCCTTTATGCACTGTTTCAGGCACAAATTGGCAACTGGGTAGAACCACCGACCTTCCGCAAGCCAGCTGGAAGGCTTCCCCACATGAAAAATCCGAACGACCCTACCCCTTTGGTTTTGAAAATATGGCTAATATAGGACTCAAACTCAAACTAATGCACCCCTTCCCCAACATTGAAGAACATGTGCATAAATATTCAGTATAATCAGTATGAACTAAGATAATGCTTTACTATTCATTCTAGATTAAAAAAGTTTGAGGTTGACGCGGGATTCGAACCCACGCTGAACAAAACTATTATTATCACAATGCACTCTGGGTACCTACGCTTTACCTTCTGCGCTAAACTGCTGACAACAATTTCGCCTTCATTTGTAACTCATTTAGTAAACTCGACTGTTTAACAAGAGGGCCATGGCCCACAAGTCGCTCACCTGAGAACATTGCACCTAAGCTGACTGGGCAAAACAATATCGTGATATATATAGCTATAAAAAGAGTTTTAAAGGTTTTTCCTATATAAGTCTATATAAAACTGATAAGCCTTGGGGCAGGACCAAATTTGATCAAAGGGTCATAATTTTAACAATCTTGGTAGAGGACCATAATGCAAAGTTACAGGTCAAATATAAATGATCTGGGCCTTACAGTTTCAGAGAAGAAGTTTTTTTAAAGGTTTTCCTATGAAAAACTAATAAGTCGAGGGTGGGGCCATTTTTGGCACGGGGTCATTATTTGAACAATCTTGGTAGAGGATCACAAGGCAAAGCTATGTGACAAATATTAAAGAACTGGGCCTTACAGTTTCAGAGAAGAAGAAATTTAAAGGTTTTCCTACATAAGTCTATGTAAAACTGATAAGCACCGGGGCGAGGCCAATTTTGACCCGGGGGTCATAATTTGAACAAACTTGGTAGAGGACTATAAGGCAAAGCTACATTTCAAATATAAATGATCTGGGCCTTACAGTTTCAGAGAAGAAGATTTTTAAAGATTTTCCTATGAAAAACTGATAAGCCCAAGGGCGGGGCCATTTTTGGCCCAGGGGTCATAAGCTGAACAGTCTTGGTAGAAGACCATAAGGCAAAGCTACATGTCAAATTTGAAAGATCTGGGCCTTACAGTTTCAGATAAGAAGATTTTTAAAGATTTTCCTATATAACTCTATGTAAAACTGATAAGCCCCTGGGCGGGCCAATTTTGACCCGGGGGTCATAATTTGAACAATCATGGAAGAGGACTACAAGGCAAACCTATATTTCAAATATAAATGATCTGGGCCATACAGTTTCAGAGAAGAAGAATTTTAAAGGTTTTCTGAAGAAAAACTGATAAGCCCAAGGGCGGGGCCATTTTTTACCCAGGGGTCATAATTTGAACAATCTTGTTAGAGGGCCATTAGGCAAAGCTATATGTCAAATTTTAAAGATCTAGGCCTCACAGTTTCAGAGAAGAAGATTTTTAAAGGTTTTCCTATATAACTCTATGTAAAACTGATAAGCCCGGGGGCGGGGCCAATTTTGACCCGGGGGTCATAATTTGAACAATCTAGGTAGAGGACCATAAGGCAAAGCTACATGTCAAATATTAATGATCTAGGCCATACAGTTTCAGAGAAGAAGATTTTCAAAGGTTTTCCTAAGAACAAGAGGGCCATGGCCCTAAATTCGCTCACCTGAGGACATTGAAGTTTGTACCTAAGTTGACTGGGCAAGACAACATTTTAATATAGCTATAAATGGAGTTATCTTCCGGACAAGAAAACATGACAAAAGTGAATTTTGTTGCCAAGCTTATGGCCCTTATCCATGACACATCCTCTTATCAAGCTATTTCCGTTTCCGGTAAATGATAATTATTTCACTAGCGTCAGCAGAACTGGAGTTATTTTCCTGACAATAAAATATGACAAAGGGGAAAACAAAATATTGCTGCCCTTATGCATGGCATTTTCTCTCATCAGTTTCTTTCCATACATAAAATTTCATTACAATAGCATCAGTAGAACTGGAGTTGTCTTCTTGACAAGAAAATATGACAAAGGGAAATAACTAAAAAAACAATGATGTCAGAGTTATGGCCTTTGCAAATGGCACTTCCTCTCATTAGGCTCTTTCCAAATAGGCAATTTCATTTTACCCATTACCCCATAGCCTGTTTCTAGTTTTGAAAATAGGTGGCCACCTAAAGCAGGTTGAAAGTAAAGCAGAATGTGTCTTAATGCACACTTTGCTTTACTTTCAAACTGCTTTAAGCTACCATCTACTAGGATATAGAAACTTATTTCACATCTTACATTTTCATGACTGTTTAACCCTTTCCCCCATAGAAGCGCCTTTTAGCGCATTCAGTTTATTCTTGCTCTGAAGAAAATAGTTCCAATTTATACATTCATAAATATGTATAATACAAAATATTTTCTATATTCTAGCAGATGATAGCTTAAAGCAGGCTGAAAGTAAAGCAGAATGTGCTTAAAGCGCATTCTGCTTTACTTTCAACCTGTTTTAAGTGAACACCTACATTCAATACTAGAGATATGCTATGGGGGAAAGGGTTAAAGGGGAATTATTTTCGTAAGTGGAGGAATAAATCAAAGGCCTAAAAATGCACATTTATGGGGTAATGGGTTAACACACGTCAGTATTTATTGGGGGAAAGGGTTGAATCCTGGACAAGAAAAAATGACAAGACATGCAGATAACTGTGACAAAACCAATATTAAACATATGTATAAATATGGCATAAGACATAATTACATAACTGTCAGTGGATCACTTCCAGATCCTGTTTCTCTAAGTATGAAGCAGACTGAACCATTTCTAAACTTTAGCAGACAACATGTTCAGTTCTGTTGGCCTGATCACTGAGGCCAAATATTATGCAAGAGTACTGTAGCATTAGCAGCACTGCTGCTGGGGGCTTACCCTTACCAGACTGAAATGATGTCTGCTAAATACCTTCTGTGTGTAAAAAAAGTACATTTTTTTTTTAGAAAATGTTAAGTTGGTAAATGAGTGGCAAATAGTTTGGATCCAGATTAGATGCAGCATTATGTTGCATCTGATCTGGATCCAAACTGTTTGCAAATATTGGTTATTTGCCCATAGTATATTAAGGGTAACTCAGGTAAATACAGTTCTGCCTAAATCAAAAATACTGTAAAACCTGCCTAGAGCAGCACTTAAACTGTGCAGGGTGGTGTCAAATGTGACCCTAGGGATTTCATTTTAACAAACTATAGAGGGATCCACCAGGAGATTCTACTGTACAAATATCAAAGCTTAGGGCCTAGTAGTTTTGGGCAAGAAGATTTTTTAAAGATTTTTGCTTTTTTGCTTTTTCAAGCAGAGTTTGTGCTTTTTTTCCTTTTTTTTGAACAACTTCTGTAGAGAAGCATCCAAGGAACATCATGAGCAGTTTGAACTCTCCCTACAATCGGCGGGTTTCAGAGGAGATGTCGTTTGAAGTAAATGTGAACGGACAGACGGACTACGGACGGTGAGCGGTCACAATAGCTCACCTTGAGCCTTTGGCTCAGGTGAGCTAAAAATGGTCCGAGAACACTTCTTTCTCTCCTTTTCTTTCTTGTCAAGTAACCAAAAACATTGAAGGAAATGACAACAAACTATGTAGGTAACTGCAATCTGTTTCTTTCTCTCTTTCATTCACACTTCTTTCTCTCCTTTTCTTTCTTGTCAAGTAACCAAAAACATTGGAGAAGGAAATGACAACAAACTATGTAGGTAACTGCAATCTGTTTCTTTCTCTTTCATTCACACTTCTTTCTCTCCCTTCTTTCTTGTCAAGTAACCAAAAATATTGGAGAAGGAAATTACAACAAACTATGTAGGTAACTGCAATCTGTTTCTTTCACTCTCACATTCTTTCTCTTTCTCTCCTTTTCTTTCTTGTCAAGTAACCAAAAACATTGGTGAAGGAAATGACAACAAACTATGTAGGTAACTGCAATCTGTTTCTTTCCTTCCGCAAGCCAGCTGGGTGGGGAAGCCTTCCAGCTGGCTTGCGGAAGGTCGGTGGTTCTACCCAGTTGCCGATTTGTGCCTAAAGGACTTCTGGGATCTTCCTCCTACTATGATTAGCTGGACGTCGCGATATGACTGAAATACTGTTGAAAGCGATGTAAAATCAAAACAAAAAAAGCAATCTTGTTTCTTTCTCTCTTTCATTCACACTTCTTTCTTGTCAAGTAACCAAAAACATTGGAGAAGGAAATGACAACAAACTATGTAATATCAACTGCAATCTGTTTATTTCTTTCAGCAGTATTTCTATACTGGCAAATATCAATCTTCAACAAAAAAATTACAAAAATTCTCTCCATAGACAATAAGTGCGAGACAAATCAGCAAATCAAACAACACAGTGAAAAATCAGTGGGCTAGTAATAGTTATAAATAGCAAAAGTCAAACTAGTCCATTACAACCACTGAAAAATAGACAAATTGATGGTTTTAACCCATTAGCTCATAAGCGATAAACAATTATCAATGCTTATCTCAATACAAGCTAGTGGATTAAAGTGTCAAAATGAGTCAGTATGAGAATATTTTGCAATGCATCAATATGAGTCGGTATGGCTTAAAGACTAGTGACAGCTTAAAGCAAGATGAAAGTAAAGCAGAAAGCTCCTACAGGAGCTTTCTGCTTTACTTTCATTTTGTTTTAAGCAGTCACCTGCCTTAAAACCATTAAAAACGGACCCTTCTGTAGTGGTCCTGATAAAGGAGTTTGACCACAATTATACAATGTATCCAATTTTTTCTGAATACTGAATAGGCCAATTATATATCCAGTAATTTTAATCATTCGGAAAAAAAGACATTGATGTATACAATGCCAAAACAATGAACTTTATCCATTGGTAAATTACAAATACTGATTACTATAGTTTTCATTACTGACATATCTAGTGACATTAACTTAGTTACATAATCAAAGTAAATCTTTTTTAAAAAATAATTACAAATTTAGTAATTTACCAAAGAATTACTTGACTCCTGAGTACTGGCATGCATTATTGTAAGTTTACAGTTAATATTGTATTTAAGCGTTAAACAATTATCAATGCCTATCTCAATACAAGCAAGTGTGTCAAAATGAGTCAGTATGAGAAAATTGCGCAATGCGTCAATATGAGTCAGTATGGCTTAATGGGTTAAGCGATCTTTCAATAAATGAAGTATTTGACACAGATAGTTGCTTAATGCAAGATATCAATAATGCAGAAAGCTCCTACAGGAGCTTTCTGCATTATTTATATCCTGCATTAAGCTGTCCTTAAGATGTTTCTATGCTACAGTACTAAACCTTATTAAATTAAATTGATAATCGCAAGCGAATTGCCATCAAATCGGGCGCTTCAAAAAACAAATCCTATGTTTGAATACTTTTACGCGAATTTTCAGAAGCGGTTGTGACAAAAATGGAATCGAAAACATTAACGAAGGCATATTTGCGGACATTTGTGAGATACACCACCCAAAAAAACTTACCCGAGGGTAAATTAGTATTTTGAAATCGCAAGCGAATTGCCATCGAATTGCAAGCGAATCACAACAATTGTTAATTTAATAAGATTCAGTACTGTACTTCACTGAGTGTTCGCTTTAATACAATATTACCTGTATATATCTGTGTAACTGGAATGGTTTAAATATAGTTTTAAGGAATGTAGTTATACAATAAATACTTATATCACATAAACCTATGTGAAATATACAACAATACTATATCACTGTAAAATAAACAGCAACCATTGGTGACTATATTTGTTTTCAAATCGTTGGTGTAAACGGGTATAAACTATAGGCACATTATTTTGTAGATGTCAGACACGACTTCGTTGGTGTAATATTACATGGACGGTTTGGTGATGTAAAATACCCATAAACAAACAAGTTTGCATAATGAATTGTTTCACAGCAGATTTAAGACTAGCATGAGTTGTGTATCACAATGAACTCTAAAATAGTAGGGTAAACATCTACCAATAAACACTGAACATTTATCAAAATCTTTGCAATACGACTCATATAATATTTAATGATCTGTATGAGCATGATCTACTATCAAACAAGAAAGTGCATTCAAACCTTAAGACACGTTCTGCTTTACTTTCAATCTGCTTTAAGTAATCACCTATCTTCTATATTAGAAACCTGTACATGATCAAAAGGGAATGTTTCTCAACAGCTATAATAACATGAATACTGTCAAGCTGATATTAAATTATAAACTTTGCATATACATAGCATATTTAGATACCTGAAATAGTTCATAAGCTAAATTCCTCATAGCTGCATCAATTGAACCGTATGATGTGATAACTCACTAGAATTGTGTCTCCTAGACGATTATAATAAGTAGTTGTACCATAGAATGATGCAGAAGTGAAGGACAAAAACTTGGAAAAATATAATTTCATTTATGCAAGGCTCACGATAAGGGGGGTATTTCAAAAACTAAAATCTTTATTTCTGTTTTAAACCCTATGGTGTCACTACTCATTAGAATCGTATCGAAGAGATGATTCTAATGAGTAGTAACACCATAGGATTTGATGTTAAAATAATCGAGAAAATGTTGGATTTGTGCAGTTTACTCTCTTATCTGGAGCCCTATTTATGTATTACTTATCTGAGGCCATGTTTATATATACTGGAATATCTTTTAAACTGGTTAAAACGAAACAGATACTGGTTATTGAAACTCATTAAATTAATTACAGCTACATTAATGCATACATGACTGTGTAATATGAATTTTTAATGACACCAAACATTCAGAGTACATGCATAAATTGTTCTCTTCTCCCACAAAATACAGCTACATCACATCACTTAACCCTTTACCTTATAGAAGCGCCTTTTAGCGCATTTCTTTAATCTTCCGCAGAAGAAAATAATTCCAATCTATACAGTCATGAATATGTATCAGAAGGAATATTTTCTTAATTCTAGCAGGTGGTAGCTTAAAGCAGGCTGAAAGTAAAGCAGAATGCGCCCTAGGGTGCATTCTGCTTTACTTTCGACCTGCTTTAAGTGGTCACCTATCTTCAAAACTAAAAGAGGGCTATTGGGTAAAGAGTTAAACCTAAATTACAGTACATTTGTAATTTCTTGCATAAAGCAGCAATCTTATTTTCAAACACCGCTTAACCCTTCTCCTGCTATTTGCATTATTTTGAAACTTTTTGGAAAAAACGGTGTAAACCCAGATCAGACAGCCCCAGAAGGAATTGTCTTTCCAATATCGGATCTATCAGTGTTTTCTAAGATCTGTCTGACATTAGTCTTTCATGTGGTCAACTTTCATTTTTAGGGCTGGAGCCCTTTTGGAATCACAGTTTCTTTTCATAAGCCAATGTAATATTTTAGATGATAAATGTTTACAATGGGGAGAGTTTTAAATCTAAATCAGGACTCCAGATAAGAGTGAGTAAACGGAACAAATTCTGTATTTCTTGCTTGTTACAGCACCAAATCCTATGGTGTTACTACTCATAAGAATCGTCTCAAAGAGACGATTCTAAGGAGTAGTGACACCATAGGGTTTAACCCAGAAATAAAGATTTTAATTTTTGAAATACTCCCCTTATCATGAGCTCTGTAAATATTGCAGCCTGAGAAGTGTTAACGCCAATTTAGCTCCGTATAAAATTAAGTAAAAACAAGTTTTCATAAAATATAAGCCTTTTTCTCCAATAAATACACACTTAAAAGTGCTTCTTACAAACAAAACTAAAGATAACTAAACACAAACATAAGGGAACAGCACTCATAAATAAATTAAGACTACTATAATACAAGATTCCTTCTTTTCTAACTGAATGTTGCTATGCCAACCTGAGACAAGGTGTGCATATGTTGATGACTAGTAAATTATCTGAGACAATTAGGTATATCACATGACCTTCTCGAACAAAGGTTAAAGGTGGCTGTACACAAGCCAGCCATCACTTACTTTGTATAAATACTTATCCCTTTACTACAAAGCATGTTTAACCCTTAGCCTGCCAGTCACGACTAGCTCCATATGCAAACAGCTTGGATCCGGATGAGACGCCGAGTAACTCGGCGTCTCATCCGGATCCAAGCTGTTTGACACTCGGACAACATTTTCAGCAATTTTGAGCAACTTTGAAGCACTTTGAAACTTGAAGCAGACGAGAAATATAGCAGACGACAATTTATTTGGCGGGCTAAGGGTTAACTTTTGAAGACAGATGTACACTAAAATCAGACTGAAAGTAAAGGCAGAATGCACATTCTGCAAGGTGCATTCTGCTTTACTTTCAGCCTGCTTAAAGCTTCCATCAGCTAGGATACAGAAAATATTTCTTTCAGAACATATTCATGACTATATAAAAACTATTTTCTTAAGTCCAGAAATAAATTTATGGCATAAAATGGTTTTTCTATAGAGTAATGGGTTAAGCTTTTACAAATGGAGCTAGAGCGTCTAACACATTCGAATGCAAATGTATATACTTTTTTTTCGAATTATGTGAACATGATTTAACCAATCAAATAGGCTCAAGTGTTTGTAAAAGTACCCGTGGTTTTAGGTATCTTTCGACATGAATTCAGATGGTCAACAGAACTCAAAAATAAATAAATAATGAGACAAACTTAAATTATAATTGCAATAATAAACTGAAAATACTATACATGTACAAGAGCCACACAAATTTTCTTCATTCTATACACGTGACTGAAGTGAAATGATACAGGAAATGTTAAATTTAACATGATACAGGGAATGTTAAATTTAACATGATACTTTCATTAACTACAGTAAAGCCCCGCAATTACAACCACTAAAACAAACGCTAATTGATTTAATAAAAGACAGGTGGCAGCTTAAAGCAAAGGTGTCACCTTGCTTTACATATTTATCTGTTTTGAATTCCTACTACTTAACACATTTTAATGATTGTAATAGAGAGGTTTTACTGTACATGTGACAATGAAAAGGAATGTTAGATTTAACATGATGTGAAAAGGAATGTTAGATTTAACATTATGTGAAAAGGAATGTTAGATTTAACATGACGTGAAAAGGAATGTTAGATTTAACACTATACTTTCATTTAGTATATACAATCATTAATATAACTATAAAGTCTGGAATGTATCGTATGAGTAATATTCAACAAATATTACATGTTTAGGCCCTATAAACATGGGGTACAATATTATGAAAATATACTATTATACAACAAAAAAGGAAATAGAAAATCTAGTAACCAGGCAACAGTAATTCCATAACCATGATTGGTTCAATGTGTTGAATTTTTTTCAATTGAAATATTCACTTTTAAAAATTTGAAAAGAGATAATACTTCTTCATTCTCTTTTAATTATCAAAGCATGTACTTTTTTGTGCTGAATACAGGCTCCTGAAAACCATTGATATTAAATATTAAACAGATTTTCTGATAGGAATGTGCATAGAACTATTAGCAGTATACATTGTGACTTGTAAAAAATTGAAATAACAAAAAGTGGGCTCTAGATAAGATGGAGTAATGAATAATGTCTGAATTTCGATAATTCGATCTTGCTCAAGTCAAACAAACCTATTTTACAAAAGTTAAAACCTGGCTTAGCCATGTTCCAACTTTGAAATACAGAAAAGCTAAACTTACTCAGGTTTGAGATATAGTGAATCTAACACCACTGTGAGTGTCAGATAAGAATATCCCACCCGAGTTTTGAAGATATTTTTGGAACACATGGCTGTGCTGAGTGTTCCAAAAATATCTTCAAACGAGGGTGGGATATTCATCTGACACTCAACTGTGGTGTTAAATTTATTTTCTCACCTCGTCAACCCTAAAAACGCGTTTAACTTGCTATACAGTGGCGAGTTGTATTTTAAGGCGCTAATGCATGCATGACGACATCAAAACAACGACAATAACAACCAATCATAAGATAGTTCTATTAGTTCGGCTTGTCTGTCTGGACAGATAAGGTTATCTCACACCCCCTAGATTTCGGGATACCTCTGTCCGAGGGGTGAGAAAAGTAAGTATAACAGTAATTAAAAATTAGTTTGTTGGTGACCTAAAGGTTTCAGTATTTAAATATTCCACTTATCTCTAGCCCTGTTTAAGTTATTCCAAACTATTTCACACAGAACAACAGTAAATTGTGCAGGTACAATATACAAAATATGTTTTCCATGGAATGTGAAAATAGCACTTTGGCTTGGAATTGGTCAGCAGTGATTTAGTGTTAAAAAATAAATCTATAAATCAAAATCAACAACTATACTGTATCATTGCGGGGCACCTACTGTATTATTCTAAGACAATATTGATGCAATGGTCCCCTGGACTGTATGCAGTTTGTACAGATGAACAATAATGAATGTTTCTATGACAAATACTGACAAACAAGGTCAACCGACCTACTAAATCTAGAAAATAAATTAAATTCTCCGTCCAATCATTTAACAACAAATACTTACTAAAAGTATTTTCAAACACAAAATGTTTGAAAGCATTATCAAACGCAGCAGTTCTGAATGCATATTTCAAAAGCAGCAGTTTGGAACACATTTTTTCAAAAGCAGCAGTTTTATCAAAATAATATATAATTTAAGTGCTATTTGAAAATGATAATTCTCTAAGCAGGTGTTAGATTGTATCTAACTATACTAACAAGCAGTTCCTCTCACTGCAAACATAAATAAACTTTGGCACAAAAAAATCTTGAACAAAATGTCTATAAAACTGAAGACTAAAACACTAGGGGTCTGTCTACGAAAGGTCTTACGACAAATACTGTCGTAAGTCAGATTCTAAAATTCTCAATTATTATTAATTTTATTTCTCCATCTAAATCGTGTCTTGTGACATCTCTTTGGAATCGTCTTTTCAAGATGATTCCAAAGAGATGTCACAAGACAGGATTAGATGGAGATATAAGATATTACATTGCAGATGTACATGTTTTTTAAGTTTTGACTTACAACCGTTTTTGTTGTACGACATTTCGTAAGACGGGCCCCAGCGCCCAAGATAAGGGGAGTAAATGTATTTCAAAAACTTAATTGTTTTTATATCTGCACCGAACTCTCTACAGTTACTACTCATTAGAATCGTCTAAAAGAGCTGATAAGCGATTATTTAAGTAGTCACACCATAGGGTTTGGTACAGACATAAAGTAGAAAACGTTGGAAATGCTAACTCACTCTTATCTGGAGCCCTGATTTTAACTCACTGATACACCAGTGATAAATAAATGGTAAATCCACATACAATTACATACGAATTGAGTCACTAGATGTTCGGACATTGTTGACAGTATAAACCCAGAGTGAAACACTGTACTTAATGACTTCTAACTATGGTTTAAACAGTTTGAAGAAATGATTGAAAACAAATTTTATTATAATAAAGTGTTGATCCTGAACAGAAACAGCATTTCCAGTACTGCCTCTGACCTGGATTTAAACTTTTCGTTATGTCTGAAATCATGTTTTTCTTCAGTGGAGGAATAAACATATGACAGTATTTTCTTTTCTTTTAAAGTTGTCCAAAACAGCAAATCCTTTCTATTACAACCACTAGATTGCACGAGTTTTTAGATGTTTGAGACAGCTGACTGCTTAAAGCAACATAGAGTAAAACAAAAAGCTCTAATAAGAGCTTTTTATTTTATTTTAACCTTGCATTAAGCTGTCACCTGTTTTTACACAATTAATAATTTGTTGGCCTACTTAAGTGGTTGTAACAGAGGGGTTTTGCTTAAGTTTGCATCTGTGCTCAAGAAAATCTACCTGATTTATTGTATTAATTTAACTTCACTATTCTGTCCTAGGTGCAATGAAATATCTATAGTATCTAAGCCACCTTCTATTTCTAATGTAACTATGTACTACACACTTGTCAACCAATTTCTCCATAGATTCTCATTTTTACACATTTAATTTATTCCTGCACTGAAGAAAATAATTCCAATTTATACTTGTTATGAATGTGTATCAGAAATATTTTCTATATTCTATATATATTTCTATATTCCAGCATATGGTAGCTTAAAGCAGGTTGAAAGCAAAGCAGAATGTGCCTTAAGGCACATTCTACTTTACTTTCAACCTGCTTTAAGTTACCATCTGCTGTGCTATATAAAATATATTCTTATGGTTAAAATTCATGATTGTATCAATTGGAAACTATTTTCTTCAATGGAGGAATAAATCAAAGGTGTAAAAAGGTATATGTATGGGATAAATGGTTAAGTATGCTTTGCTTTGTGAGATGCCATCTGGGTTGGTCCCAAAACAGCGGCCTTGCACGAGTCCTTTAAGCAGTGAAAATGGGTCTGTTTACGGGCATACGGGCACAGGTTAATTCCACAGTCATCTACAGTAGAATACTTCTGAAATCCCTGGTTTGCAATATTGTCCAGTTTGGCATGGTATTTCCTATGAGTCAGCACTTTACTGGAATCAGTACAGCTATAGATGCAGCGCTTGCAGTGGAAATGGGACATTTTACGGTTAAACTCACAGTTCTCCTTCTCACAGTCCTGATTGATTCGGTACTGCTGTAATTCTCCGCCGGTGATACTGTCAATCCTTTCATGTCTTAGCGTGTGTTGTACCAGCCTAGATCTGTCACTAAACCCGTAGCCACAGTCGTCCCTGTTACAGTGAAAGTGTGTGACGCTATGTCTGTAAGCACACTTACGGTAACAGCATTCCTCATTATAACGCCATCTGGAATAGCCATCAGGTACTGAATCATCCTTGATGCTTCGTGTTGATGATGCAAGTGACATTCTAGGGCTCAAACTGTTAGAAGGCTGCTCTACAACTTTACTAGGTACCTTCATACCACCAGTTTTCATATTCGTTGATGATCTTCTCTGTTTGTTGAGGTTAATTTCACTACTGTTCATAAAGCCCTCGTGTTTTGTTTTGGTAATTTTGCGGCCAGATCGACTGGAGAGATCAATTTTGAGGTCACTGCTGTCTGACTGATTGCCGTCTGTATCTGTGTTACCTTCTAGCTTCATCTCCTCCTCATCATCATCGTCCAGTTCTGCATTGGGAAGTTTGTTCTGTTCTTGGGCCTTTGTTATCATCTCTGAGAAAGTTGATGGGTTTAGATTTAAAGATGAAGAACTCTTCAGCTCATCTTCCGTCTCGCTATCCTCTGTATATTCCTGACCTTCTGCCAGACATTTAGCTTCATCTGGGTCCATATCATTATCCTCTCCTTCAAGGGCTTCAGTAGCTGGAGCTGAAACAGGTGCTGGCTTAATTGGCTGCTCACCCTGATCATGTTTCTTTAGCTTGATCCCATGTTTACCGATGTGAGACCGAAGTCTTGAAGGGTCGGAGAACGCCTGGTTGCAGTCATAGCAGTGATAATGGTCCTTCTTCTTCAGTTTACAGAATGGCCGCCCACAGTTTTGTGCAAGTGAATAATGCATTTTTGATCGCAAGTCGTTCCAGTTTGGTTGTGGTATCTGGTTGACTCCTCTCTGTAGCAGGACTGTTAGAGGGGCACTAGAGACTGCCATGTCAGGGGTAGTACCAGCTGTGGCTCCCATAGATGTTAGAAGCTGTGGAGACAGCCCAGCCATCACTTGCTGACTAGTGACAGAGGCAGGCAAGGCTTGTACCGAGCTCACTGTCAGTGCTAGTGGACCTGGGGAACCAGATACTGAACTCTGACTCAGGGCAACTTGAGGCAGAGAGTAGTTGCCCTGCTGTGGTATAATGACTGATCCCTGAGGAACAGCTGATAGTTGGCCTGTGGGCGATATAAGAAGAGGAATGTTGGGTAATTGTTTAATATTTGAGATGGGGACAAATGCCTGCTCCCCTGAAATCACTGGTGATCCTTGGCCAAGGTGAGTATCAAAAGCAATAGGAGAATCGGTGAGATTTTCAGGCCTGATACTGCTCACTGGCAATGGCTTGATGGGAATGTCTCTTCTGAAAGCTATTGGTGAAATGGGCATGTCTTCCCTCATAACATAATGTCCTGAGGTAGATCCTGACTCCGAGTACACATGCTTCTTTTCATGTTGAGCCATGGTGCTGTGGCGGATGAATGAATAGTCACATTTTGGTCGAGTGCAGTGGAAATGGCGATTGGTTTGATTATTTGGACAGTGTAACCTCCGGCAGCTAACGTTCCTATCAAAGAACTCAAAGCCCTCCAATATTTTGACGAAGCTATGGAAGTCTTTGGCATGGAGGTTGAGCACATCAGTGCGGTCCGTGATTGTGAAGCACCGAGGCCTAGCACAGTGGTAATGGACTTTTCCCATGAAGCTACACTGATCATCTGGGCAAGGATCTTCAGGAGAAAATACCCGGAAACCATTTATCACCTTCATCTTAAACGGAATATCTGAGTCGGCCATTTGAGACAGCCTGATTTCCTCATCACTGAGTTCTACTTTAGGGATTTTTGGAAGCTCTAGTTTTGGGTATTTTGGTGGACGACCTCTTCGTCGCATACTATTGTCGTCCATAGCCCCCTTGGCTGATCTGTTGTAAGATTTTCCAGCAGCTGCTCGGGCATACTCGTGTATTCTGTAGTGTTCAAGCCGGCCAAATGTGGGTCCTACATATGGAACAACATGGGTGCAGGCACTCTGAAAACAGATTGCAAGGTTTTGTTACATTTATTTAATTAGTAATTGAAAAGGGCTCAAGAGTATTTCAAAAACAAATTATTTTTATGTCTGCACAAAACTCTATGGTGTTACTACTTATTAGAATTGTCTCGAAGTGACGATTCTAATGAGTATGACACCAATGGATTTGGTGCAGAATTATAGGAGAAAATGTGATAAAAGGCTAGTCTACTCCCTCTTATCTGGAGCCTTGGTTGTAAATCAACAGAATAAGCAATCTTTTATTTTCTTAAACATCTTTTACCTCCACTTACAGAAAAATTACACTTATTCTTGAAGACTTCATAATACAGTCATACCTGTATGAAACAACCATTCTTTGAAGGAAGGTACAGATGATCAAAATCAATAACCTTTTACTGCATAGATACACATTTTTACCCCTTTTATTTATTCCTCCACTGAAGAAAAGAGCTCCTATTATACAGTCATGACTATGAACCATAAGTAGGATGGTTAGGAAATATTTTCTTTATCCTAGTACATGGTAGCTTAAAGAAGGCTGATGGTAAAGCAGAATGTGCCTTTGGGTAGATTCTGCTTTACTTTCAGCCTGATTTAAGTGATCACTTTTCTTCAAAATTAGAAACAAACTATGGGTTAAACGGTCATTTTCTACTTTTAGTTTCCTTTGCCACTGTAACAGGCTATGAGGAAATGGGTTAGTTTTAGTTTAATTTGCCATTGTAACATGTACATACCCAGATACAGTGGAAGTGTTTCTCCTTCTGGCTGTACTGACATGCCTCAGGGCAGGCGTCCGTGGCCTCGTACCCCCTGTAGGCAATGGGCGTGATTCTGTCCTGAAGCTCATGGAACCTGCAGAAAGAAAAGGTAAACTCTAAATGATGTGACCCAAGCAGGGCTGCCATTTCTCCGGATTTTTCCTAAATCTCCGGATTTTTCCCAGTTAATTGTAGCTTAAATCAGGCTGAAAGTAAAGCAGAATGCGCCCTAAGGCGCATTCTGCTTTACTTACAGTCTGCTTTAAGTGGTCGCATGTCAACAAAACAAGAAAAAGGCTATGGGGTAAAGGTACAATTCGTTAAATTGCACTTGAAAAATGCAAATTTTGAAATCTTAGGATTTTTTATGTCAATTTATGGCAGCCCTGCCCAAGAGATGATTGAATGGAGGAAAAACTAGCTAACATGTATTTTTCTGTTGTAATGTCAATACCGAATTTCTTTCCAAATCATTTGATTTTTCGTACGGAAACTATTCCAAATCAGAAATTGTAATTTTTCCCAAAATCTCAAGAAAAAGATGTGGGATTGCCACTGTTTCTCATTTTGCAATATATTGATCAAATCAGTCCTAAATAGTTAGAAATAAACTAAATAAATGGAAACTTAGATTTTCCATGTAAGATTCAGGTGAGATTGAGTCATTATATCAAGTGCTTATTTGTGATTTGTAAACCCTAGAGGGTCCTTAACCTTTTACTCCATAGATACACATTTCGAGGCATTTAATTCAATCCTTCACTGAAAGAAACAATTCCATTTTATATTGATGAATATACAAAATTAGAAATATTTTCTATATTCTAGCACATGGTAGCTTAATTCTGCTTTTCTTTCAACCTTCTTTAGGTGTTAACCTGTCTTCCAAATTAGAAACAGGCAATGGAGTAAAGGGTTAATTGACAATAAAATACATATGATTCTATTGAATTATCTACAAATATTGCAGTGTGGTTTACCTTGCATGTTCCCTGACTCCATCTTTAGACTTGAACAATACAAGACAGCCATCCACCTTACAATGGTAGTGGTCCTTGTACAGGTACTGGCAGCGTGGGTTGCACGGGTCATTGGCTGTATATCTGTAGCGTAACATATAGAAAATTTGATTAACTCTATTTCACCTCACTCAATGCCATAACCTGCTGCATGCTAAGCAATCATTGTCTGTAAAATGTTATGTCTAAGTTGATTTATGTGCATTTTTCTTTTAGAAATTAATATTTTAATCAGTGGCAAATAATTGCAAAAGTTATCACAAATTCGTCCACAGTATCAAAATGTACACAAAGTTTTATAAAATGGATTACTTCCCTTAACTAAACAAACCCTACAATTATAGCATATTTGCTGCAACATTTTAATACAAAAAGATTACAGACTGAAAACCAGTTACAATTGATATTTTTTAAAACAAAATGTTCAAGATGAAAGAAATATTTATTATATTATTGTGCAAAGGGCATTCAATTTTGATTATTGACATAAAAATTAGCCCAAGTGCATGTAACATCACTGTATTGTGTTTATATTTATATTTTGATCACACATTTCTACCCATTACTCTACATACAGTGGAGAAAACATTATTCTTTCCCGTTAAAACGCAAACGCAAAGCACTTAAACGTAGAAAAGAACAACTTTTGGACAATTCTGATATTTCATGTTTATCTTGGTGGCAAACAGTTAGGAGCCTGATCAGACGCCCGGTTATCCGGCGTCTGATCTGGCTCCAAACTGTTTGCAAGGGCAATAATAGATTAAGCGTAAACGCGTTTATTGGGAAAGAATAACGTTTTCTCCACTGTATTGCTCAATCCATGGCTACTAAATACAGCCATATGCACACTATCATATACAACTACAGTAAAACCCCTCTATTACGACTCTTAAAATCAGATCGTATGAAAGGTAGGGGGAAGCTTAAGCAGGATGAAAGTAAAACAGAAAGCTCCTAAAGGAGCTTTCTGCTTTACATTCATCTTGCTTTATCGGCATCGACCAGCCCTAATTACAGAATAATTTACATTATTTAGTATTCCTAATGGAGAGGTTTACTGTATAAAATATATTAGTGAGAGCTGTACTGACATCAAATAAAAGTCTATCCATACCTGACAAGATATGTCTTCCAGGAGTCATCTTTTTCTCGTCTCTCTGTGTAGATTGACTTAGGTGGTTGTAGCATCGTTGCCGACCCTGTCAGTATACTGGGCACCGTCATCAGTGTTCCTGGATTTAGTGACACCATATTATTGGTCAATGTTGATGGCATCGATGTCTGTAGAGCTAGGCTAGTGACTGCTGAAGCCAGGCTCGTGTCCGGCAGACTTGTAACTATCTCTGTCTTTGGCTCAGTCTTCAGCTGCAGGCTTGGTACTTGGAGACTGAGGGAACCATTCAAGTTAATACTCTCAGTCTCACTGTTATATTTATCGGACATTCTAGAATCATCGGGATGACAGTCCGACGAGCATTCAGACATATTAGATGCCTCTGTATCCATCTGGTCATACTCTGACCTTGTTTTACCGACAGTCGATGACTCGTCGTCTGACAAACCACCTGGTGATGAAGGTGCAGGAGTGTCTCCATCGGAGGAATACTCCAACTTGGGTTTCTTCAGTTCAAGAGGCTCTGGCATCTCCATATCTGAAGGCCGCTTCAGTCCAGACATACTGGCCAGAGATGGTATGGCATTCTTCCCATTGACTGCCTGGAATTGTAGCATATTGAGATCAGCTCTGGGGAGAATGGACTTGTTGGCTTGAGGTATCTGAGAGGTTCCCGGCTGGTGCTTGTCTCGGAATCTTTTATAAGCACTCTCAAAGTCACGTCTTTCGTGTTTACGTTTGTGAGAGTACAGCTGGGCAGTCGAGTGAAGAACATAATCACAACCTGAAACGCAATGTAAACAATTTAGTTTACCAGAATTTTAGAAAATAAAGCTAAGCATGTGCACCCTTGTCACTTTGATCACATACACAAAAGAGAGAATTGACTCTATGAAACATGCATGTAAGGGTCCTTTGCAAACAGTGTACCTGTGGAGTACACTTGTCCTACACAAACAGTGTAGACCCTGAACAGAGGGCTCCTTTAGGGAGCCCTCTGATCAGGATCTACACTGTTTGTCATTTTGTCAATTTGACATATATTGTAAAAATCAACCCTAAAAAGTGAAAAATGAACTAGACTTAAATGAAAACTAGAACTGTCCATTTGAGCTTTCAGGGAGGAAGGGTTAAGCAGAGAATTTCAGCTGAAAGACATGCACAACTCATTTACTCTTGAAACTTCAAAAGGAAAATTTCAGTTTCCATTTCAGTCTAGACTATTTTTAAGTATTTAGGGTTGGGTTTGGTGTTGTTTTTTACAATTTATTGCAAAATGACAAACAGTACAGACCCTGATCAGAGGGCTCCTTAAGGCGCCCTCTGATCTGGGTCTACACTGTTTGCATAGGACAAGTGAATTTAGTGTACTCTTCGTAAGAAAATTGTTGGTAAAGGACAAGTTCATTTGTCACTATGGTTTAACGAATTAACTCATTACAGACTTTTTTCAGAACCATATCAGCATTTGATGTGTTGCGCTACCTTAAAACTAAACTAAATCAATCAATCATTAATGAGTTAATGAAGGTCAACATGGTTTTATACAAGATCATTCGATTCATATTCAGCTGTTGTGAGTGAGAATAGTTACCTGATCTGATACAGTGAATGTGGTTGCTGACTTTGGAGTAGCGGCAGCCATTGTAATGACAGTGTTCATACTTCATGAACTTTTTGAATCCATCTCGGCCCAAAACCTCGTCCTTCTGATGGTAGCTCTTGTGCTTCTCTATAAAGACATGATAAAGAAATGATATAACAGAGCTTAAGATAAAAATGAGTAAACTTTTTTTCAACATTTCCTCTATACGTCTTTACAAAATCCTACGGTGTGATTACTCAAAGAGACAATTTTAATGAGTAGTCCATAAGATTTACTGCAGACATAAAGATTTCAGTTTTGGAAATACTCCTATTATTGGGAGTCCTATATAAGTTGTCTATCTAGTAGATTTTAAATGAATAATTTCCCACATAGCCTGATTTCAATGTATGTTAAGACATGTGGTTGTTTAAGGCAGGCTAAAAGTAAAGCAGAAAGCTGCTCTAGGAGCATTCTATTCTATTTTCAGTTTTCTTTAAGCATCAACATGTCAGGAGGCAGAAAGAGTTGCAAAGTGTCTCTTTAACAGAAACTAGAAGAAGAAACATTCTGGAAACACAACATACCCATATCTGCCTTGTTCTTAAAGGTGAATTTACAGTCTGGTCTGAGACAGTGAAAGTGGGTAGTTCTCTGACCATAGAAAGCACATGACATTGTCCCACAATCCTCAGTGGCCCTGAACCTTTGGAATCCTTCTGACATTATGGCAGAGTCCTTACGGTGGTAGTTGGCGTGCATCTGAACATCTGATGTGCTGATGTAGACTTTGTCACAGCCATTCTGAAATATTAAACAATTTCTTTGAATATGTCAAATCATTGTCACCAGTCCCGTTAGATGTAAATTTCATGTATTAAAGATTTTCTTTTCTTACAAAACTGTAAAGCTCTCTATTAAAACCCAAAAGTTGTTTTATTTTTTCTTAACCCACTACCCCATAAGTACACCTTTTTATGTCTCTAGTTTATACCTCCACTGAAGAAAATAGTTCCAGTTAATATAATTATGAATATATATCACAAAATATATTTTCTTTATTCTAGCAGATGGTAGCTTAAAGCAGGCTAAAAGTAAAGCAGAATGTGCTTTAAGGCGCATTCTGCTATACTTTCAACCTGCTTTAAGTGATTACCTGTCTTCACAACAAGAAACAGTCTATTGGGTAATTGGTTAAGGTAGGTGACACCCAACATATGTTTTTTTCAGTTTTCGTTTAAAATCAATTTGACTACAGACAAAATTGATGTCTCATTTCAGAAGAAATTTAGGCATAAAAAACAAACAAAAAATCATGCCAGTCTTTGGTCTTGAGCTAAACTAACAAAACAGGTAAAAGTTTTAGGCTTCAATTCAAATCAGGACAAATATTAAGTAGAATTGCAGTTATCTCCCTTCAATAAGCTTTGGTGCACCAGAATTTATATCTACCATCACTGTAATAAGAGTCTTCTCCCTTTACACAGTACTTTCCTTTAAATATCATTGTAGCTAAGTAAATATTGTAAGGAAATGTTATTCTTTCCAAACAAATGCATTTCATGATGGATCCAGATGGTAGCATAAAGCAGGATGAAAGTAAAGCAGCTATACTTTCAACTTGCCTTAACCCTTTCCCTAATAACTTGTATTCAGTATTGAGTACATATGGTTGCTTAATGCTTAACATTTTCCTCCCTGAAACTCAATTTAGTTTTTGACTTTTACAGTTGATTTTTTCAATATGTGTCAAAATGACAAACAGTGTAGACCCTGATCAGAGGGCTCCTGAAGAAGCCCTCTGATCAGGGTCTACACTGTTTGCATAGGACAAGTGTACTTCTTACAGGTACGCTGTTTGAAAATGACATACATGTATATGCGTGACTAGGGTTCAAAGAGTTAAAGCAAGCTGAAAGTACAGCAGAATGCGTAAAAAGTGTATCTATAAAGTAATGAGTTAAGTGGTCACCAGTCTTCAAAACTAAAAACAGGACGTGGGGATGGGGTAAGGGTTAACATAGTTTGTCATTCTACCTGAAGACAGTGATAGTGGGTCTGCTTCCCGTTGTGCGTGCAGCTGCCAAATCTCTTGGTACAGTTATCCAGGGGACTGAAGCGAAGGAAGCCGTGTTGCAGTGACTCCTCGCGTTTCTTGTGCCACTTGTAGTGGCGTACCATCTCTTCCTTCTTGATGAAGACCTGGAAGCTGCAGTCGATACAGTGATAGTGTTCCTTGTAGCTCAGGTCCTTACAGTGCTGGCCCCCACACTCGATCCCCGTGTTGTACCTATAATGATAAAACATAATTTACAACTCATATAAAATTATACCAGGCTTGTATTTAACCCTTTTCTCTACATTAGCACCATAAGACCCCTCAAACTAATCCTCCATGTAAGCGTCACTGATTAGAATTATTTGACTGTTTAATTTACTCCATAACCTATTTCTTCTTTTGAAGTTAGTTGACCACTTAAAGCTGGTTGGAAGTAGAGCAGAATGTGCCTTAAGGCACATTCTGCTTTACTTTCAGCCTGCTTTAAGTAATTATCTACTAGGATATACATGTAGATTATACTTCTTACAGTACATATTCATGACTGTATAAAGTGGAACTATTTTCTTCAGGGAAGGTATAAAGTAAAGACGAAAAATGTGTGTCTATGGAGTATAGGATTATAGCAGGCTTTAAGAATAAAGCAGAAAGTTCCTGCATTAAATTTGTTTGAAAATTTAGCTTGGTGTCGATAAGGACAATTTTTCAAATAAGACAACATGCCAAAATTTACTGTGTTAATGGGTATAAATAGTTGTGACTTCACATACAAGTACTTTCATCAGATGATATATAAATCATTTAATGACATTTCCTTATAAACATTTGACTCATAGAATAAAAGTATGATAAACTGTTGAAAGCACTCCATGCTTTTTTTCCTTGAAATTATAACGTAAACAAGTATACGATGTATGTTATGAATCCTTTAACCCATTTTATTCCATAAATATGCCTTTTACCACCTCAAATATTATACCGTCACTAAAAAAAGTAGCCTAAAAAGGGGATGTTGTGAGAATGGTCAATAGATGACATTTCAAATATTTTTTCAGATAGAATCTTAAAGCAGGCTGAAAGTAAAGCAGGATGCACCTTACGGTGTAATCTGCTTAACTTATAATCAACCTCTTTTAAGTGGTCATCTTTTTTTCAAAACGGGCTTTGATGGGTAATGGGTTAAACATTGGAAAAAAAATATTGAAACAAGCTCAGATTTTTATCCAATAAAATGTTGGGCCTGATCTGGATCCATAATGTTTGTTACTTGGCTAGTATTTCTGTGCACAACCTTTTCAGCAGACATATTTATAAAACTTAAAATTTTAAAGGGTTAAATTTTAGGTTTGGGTAGAAATAATTGAAATCTGTCAAAATTAACATTTCAATCTCTGGCACATTCTACAGTGCAGTTTTGTTATAACAACCAATACCAGTACCATTCCAGACTGATGGCAGCTTAAAGCAGGTTGAAAGTAAAGCAGAATGCTCCTTACGGAGCATTCTGCTTTACTTTCAACCTACTTTATGTAGTACCCTGTTTTTGAAAATAGAAACAGGCTATGGAGTAACGGGTTAAACACCTAAAAAATGCATTCTATAGGGGATCTTTACTGTATATATAACTCTTTGCATGCTAGTGGCAGAATCGTTATTATCTTTCAAAACAGTTTGGATCCTGATTAGATGCCCTGTGACGCAGCTTCTCAACAGAATCCTAACTGTTTGACACTCTGACTCTGTTTTTAAAAGAAATGTTGAAAAATCTATATTTCGAACAGTAGCAGACGACAATTGTTGCAGACGCAAAAATTACCCAGCATGCACAGAGTTAAAGTCCCAATATCCTGTCAGTGGTTTTTTTCTACCAGTTTTTATTGAAATGTGTGGGAAAACCAGCCTCAAACTGCACCAATTAGTGATAAAAACTGAAAGGTCCCAAAAACAACACATTTTCAGATGGCCAAATTTTGCCTAATACCAAATTTTGACATTTGTCTACTTGTTTAGAACGCAGTTTTCCAAATATGGTTGAGGAGTCGTCAGTGATTTATTGTGAAATAAATGACACAGAAATGTTTGCTTTGCAAGCAAAAAACTGGGATGAAAGTGTCACTACTTTCAACATGTGAAATTTGATATGTAATTAATATGTCTGCTTTAAAAAACAGACTTTTGAATACAAAAAGTTGCTTGGTCATATGTAAAGATATAAATTGAGTTCCATATTAATTAGATTAAGTACTTGTAATTGGATCTATAAATACTTCATTGCTTTCTTAGCATGTTGCTGTGGTTTAAAGAAGTTGCTGCTTAAAGCTGGCTGAAAGTAAAGCAGAAAACTTGTTGAAGGAAGTACATGTATTATCTGTCATAAGTGTGGGATCTAGATCAAATCTGTTGGACTTTGGAATTCAACTTTTAAAATACTAAAGTTGATATCCTTATAATACCACCAAAACTGACTAAATAGGACTCAAAACTTAATTATGAAGATCTGCAGTTGGTTGAACAGTTCAAACTTTTTTCAACCTAAAGTAAAATCCCTATTTTTTAACCACAGAAAAACATGAAGCTTTCATGTTGCTATAAGCAGTCATCTGCCTTTAACAATGAAACCCAATTAAGTGAACATAATAGTTTTACTGTATAGTGAATGCTATACAACCTGTACACTATTATTACCATATTATATGCTACAGTACTAGTAGGACTGTATACTGGTAACCTTAGACATTCAGAAATTTTGAGATTCTTTTTCTATCTTTTACGTCAGTTAAACTTTTGAAGTGGCCATTCTCTTCTAGTCAGTCTTAGTATGTGCACCATGGAGTTATCTGAACATCTTCTTGTACAAATACTGCAAATATCTGAGGGCTTTGGTAACCAAATGATATGCATCCAAACAAAGAACCGGTCCCTTCCAACCTCCACGGTTTTCTGTCTCCTTAACATATTGTTGACTTTGACGAGCAGTAATATCATTAAATGAGCCTTAATTAGACAAATGAATTCCGCCAACTGAGTTATGCTGTTGTAGGCGGGGTTAGAAAGGTTGAGGACTTATCTAGCTTAACTCGTTGAATTCTGTGTAAATTTTTTCGTCTGCAAATAATTATGGTCTTCTGCAAATGTTCTAAAAATAGAATTTTATAAAAAAAATCAAAATAAGGTCAGAGTGGCACACAGTTTGGATCCTGATGAGAAGCCCTGTGACGCGGCGTCCCATCAGGATCCAAACTGTTTGCAAATGTTAGTATGGTTTCACTTCTAGCAGGCTAAGTGTTAAAACATGGTACCTTTCTTCGAGTTGGTATAAATTAATACTCAAATAGGGATAAAGAAATAAAGATGCTGACAAGCTTTCAGCATCATTGCTACCATGAAAATAATATCTTAATTCACATATTTCAAACATGAAAATAATGGAATGGTTAAAGTAACTCAGCTGACAAAGCAGATGACATTTTTTCGTAAGCTTAGTAAAGGCTCTGATTGTTGTATCGCCAGCTACATTGGAATGGGGGACTTTAGAGAAATCTCATACTGGCAAAAATTGGGGAAACAGTTTTGATTCAGATACTACAAGATTACTGAAATCACTGAGTCCTTAGTTTCCTCCACATGCAGAAGCCCCTTTATTTTACCAAACCCTCATAATAAAAGCCACAAATGAACATGGTACCTATTGGTAAATCTTTTTGAAGCTTCAGAAAGGAAAGGGCTAATTACATACATAAGAGGAGTATTTCAAAAATTTAAATCTTTATTTCTGCATTAAACTCTATGGTGAAGAGACGATTCTAATGAGTAGTAACACCATAGGATTTGGTACTGAAATGAGTGAAAAAATGTCGGATTTGTCCTTTTTACTCCCCCTTATCTGGAGCTCTGAGATTAGTCAATATTACCATCTTATGAGTTGTGGTGCTGTAAAACCCAACTCAATCAATCATAATAGTTTATCAATCAATGTTTTTACCTTTTCAAGTATTTAGAGTAGTTGGGTAGGAGCGTTTTGCCAAGTTGTCTTTGCTCGCTGGGTTGACTAGAGTTACCGGGACTGTTGTAGAGGGCATTAATGAACGAAGAGCTCGTCGTGAAGCGGTCATTCTGAAGCTTCTTTGGTAATGCTGAAAATAGACAAAATAAACATGGAATTAACCAAGCCTCAATATGATAAAATCTTTATTTAACTCTTTATAGTGCATATCAATATTGTGGTCTGCAAAAAGTTGTGGTCTGTTGCTATTTTTTTTTTTAGAATTCTCTAAATATTTTGCATTCTGATGAGGTACATAGAAGTTAGTTAGCCAATCTCCCTATAAATACGTCTTTTTACGTCTGTAACTAATTCCTCTACTAAAAAAAATGGTTCCAATTTATACTGTCACAAATAAAAATCATAAGAAATATTTTCTATATTATAGCAGATAAAAGTTTAAAGCAGACTGAAAGTAAAGTAGAATGTGCCGTAAGGCGCATTCTGCTTTACTTTCAACTTGCTTAAAGTATTCACATATAACAGGCTAAGGGGTTAATCTTCATTTCATTTGGATCCAAACTGTTTGTCAATGTAGCACTGATACATGGGACCTCAGTTTAAAGTCTCATCCGAAGGAGATGGACCAATGGGGGATCCAACACACCACCCCTGCACTGACAGTCTATAGTGTTTTACCACTAGACCATGGTCCAGCGATCTCGCGACTAAGGCCCCTTGAAAACCACAATTTTTGTGCTCATATATCATCTAATTAATACCACCAAATTAATGTCCAACCCAAAATTTGCCAAATATATAGTAAAACCTCTCTTTTACGACCACTAAAACCAAGGCTAATTGATTGTATAAAAGACAGGTGACAACTTAAAGCAAGGTGAAAGTAAAACCCAAAGCTCTTAAAGGAGCTTTGGGTTTTACAGTCATCTTGCTTTAACCAATAACTGTAGTAAACACTTGATAGTTATTTCAATTTTATTGTCATAACAGAGAGGTTTTACTGTACATGTACAGTCAAAGCTGCGATAAACAACCATCCAGTGAAGTAGCATATATAGAAATCTATTACAAAGATACATGGAACTATCAGGACAACATTAATGCAGAAAACTTCTGCGATTAGTGCTTTTTGCATTAATTTCATTCTGCATTAAGCTGTAACCTGTCCTGTTGCCTATATCCATGTACTGTCTTTCAAATGGTGAATATATACAAGTCTATACTACACTTGATAAGTATGGAACAAAGTTCATGCTTTAACTGATTAAATGATTATCCCAGTTGCTATGGAGACTTGACAATGCATCATGGGACACCAGCAACTCCTGACAACTAAATGACCTAATTTACATATAGGGTCCTTCCGTCGCTAGGTAATGCAATAAAATTCTATTCTCCCAAAATGCCCTTTTCTGGAGGGTCCTTTCATTATTTCAGTTTAGATTTTATATAAGAAACTTTACAAAGACAATATTTACCCTATCTAAATCAGACTGAGTGCTATAAAATGTCTTAACCCTTTCCCCCATAAATACGTCTTTTTTCGTCTTTGATTTATTCCTTCAATGAAGAAAATAGTTCAATCATATCCAATCATGAATATGTTTCATAAGAAATATTTGTTATATCCAAGCAGATGGTAGCTTAAAGCAGGTTGAAAGTAAAGCAGAATGTGCCTTCTGGCACATTCTGCTTTACTTTCAACCTGCTTTAAGTTGTCACCTGTATTGAAAACTAGAAACAGGCTATGGGGTAATGGGTTAAACAAAAATTACCAAAGAAAGAAATATATTTTCTGTCTGCAGTCTGGCCAAATTTTTTATTCTTATCACAAGTGAAAAGAACATTTTTCTATTTTGAAATTTCCCCGTAAGCTGCCTCAATTGAATTGCGTACAAAAGTACTTTAATTTCCCAGCTTAACGATAATATTATTTATATTCCAAACTAGGCGAGTATTTATTATCCCCTCCTATTTCTAAATTTTGGACGTTTTCCAGAGCACAGAAATCTGTGGAGTGGGTTTTAACCATTAGTCAATAAATTCAATACACCAATGTGTAAGAAGTTTTATCTAAATACTTCTAAAACTGAAACCTCTAAACCTATAGTCCTTTATGCGTATACAGTGCTCCCTCCATACAACAGCCCTCCCTACATCCACTCCCTCCTTACAAGGACCCTTGTCGCAGTTCCCTAAACAGGACAGTTATGTCAAACCTATTCATGGATGCAATGTCGTCTCTGCCTAAAATTGTCGTCTGTTGTTTTTCTCAAAGTTACATAATGGACATTTTGACAGAAAAAAAACCCTTAATGACCAGTGACAAACAGCTTGAATCCAGATCAGACACCGCGTAACGCGGCGTCTGATCTGGATTCAAGCTGTTAGCAAGTGTAAGCCAATTTCCCTCCCTATAACGACTCCCTCCAAACAATGCAACCATTTCTTTCCCCATATTGTGTCGTTGTAGAGAGGGAGCGCTGTAGTTTTCATGAACAACCAAATACAGTAAAACCTCTATTACTACCAATAAATTGAAGGCTAGTTGAATGCATAAAGAGAGGTGACAGCTTAAAGCAAGGTGACAGTAAAACAGAAAGCTCCTTATAAGGAGCTTTCTGTTTTACTGGCACATTGCTTTAAGCTGTTACCTGTCGTAAACACCTGATATATAACTAACACAATTTAGTGGTAGTCAAAGAGAGGTTTTACTGCAATCTAAGATAGTGGGTCCAATCCATTTTCATTTTATGGAGGAAAACAAAATTTTCATTTTTATTGCAAAATGAGTTTACATAGGTAAAAAGCTCTCTGATCTGGGTCTGGAACATCATTGCACATTTTAAGTCTAATTTGACCATTATCTTGCTGAATAAGTTTTGTTTTAAGTCTTTGCATGCTGGGTAATTTGTCTACAACCACTGTTGTCTGCTACAGTTCTAAAATTAGAATTTTCAATTTTTTTATCAAATACAGATTCAGCATGTCAAATAGTTTGGATCCTGGTGAGAATCCAAACTGTTTGCAGAGATAATCACGATTCTGTCACTTGCTTGCAAAGAGTTAAAAACAAAGTTCACTTTATATGTTGCCTTGAAAAAAAACCTCTGCTTTCGATACATTTCAAACCATTTCCTTTAAAACAATTGCTGCTGAACTATAGTCTAAGTGTCAAACAGTTTGGATTCAGATGAGATGCCAAGGTACTTGGCATCTCATCGGGATCCAAACTATCTGCAAAAAGTCATCAATATATAATATTATGGTAATATCTAGAGAAGGGTTTAAAGTTCTTTGGCCTCAGCAGTGATATGGTTAATCGGGTGACGTCACTCTTCCTTGGGTATTAAACAAAATTCATGTAAATATTGGAGCTATGTTTTTTCATGTTTTTCTTTTACAAACTTAAAATCTGGTTGGTTTAATCCTTTGAACATGGAGGACAAACAGTAAAATCTCCCTATTACACAACCACTAAAGAAAAATTGATTGTATAAAAGTCTTGTGACAGCTTTAAGCAAGGTGACTGTAAAACAGAAAGCTCCTAAAAGGAGCATTCTGTTTTACTACCACCTTGCTTTAAGCACTAACCTGTCATAAATGCCGTATAATTCACACAATTTAGTGGCTGTAATTGAGGGTCACGACTGTAGTACAGGTAACTGCAAAATGTTTTGGTGTAAAGTAACTTATCTATAGGTTGCAGATTAGGATAAAAACTGTTAACATTAATTTTAGAATACCACTGTTCAAAGCAGGCAACAATTATAAAACATTCAAATAACTACTCCCTCCAAACAAAACACACAAGATGTGTCTCCAAATTGGGTGTCATTCTAAGAGAGGGAGCACTGTAGAACAATAATTGGCAAATGAAACATTAGGAAATATTTCCCCCAGGAAAGAGTTATATATACTTTAAGAATGATACAGAGAAATTAACCCTTTACCCTATACCCTGTTTATAGTTTTGAAGGCAGGTGATCACTTAAAACAGATGGAAAGTGAAGCAGAATGTGCCTTAAGGCACATTTTTGCTTTACTTTCAGCCTGCTTTATTTAGCTAAAATCTGCTAGGATATTAAAAATATTTCTTTTTGTACACAATCATGTATGTTTATGACTGTATAAATTGGAACTATTTTCTATGAGGAGGAAAATATAAATTATGCGCTAAAAGGCACTCAAATGGGTGAAAAGGGTTAATTATGAATTTAGAATTACAGCAGATGATCAATTTGACCAGAGCAGAAAGTCCATATTTATTATGTATTAGCAGGTAAAGAGTTGAAGATCATGAATTCTAATAGATGACGATGACCTTTGCTTAAGATATAATATACACATTTTTTATTTATTCTTCAAATATGCTGCAATTTGCCGGTATCACGTAAAAATGATATCTACTAAAATATTGGAATAAAATATGTGTTCTTAACACAATCCAAGTTAATTACAATTAAACAATTTGGATCCTGTTCAGGTGTTGTTGCTCTTTTTGTCCAATTATTGTCTTTTATTATAACTTCCTGATTCATTAACTAATGTCTTTGCATGTTGACCCCTTCACTGACGAGAAGTCATCAATTTTAACTCTTTGCATGCTGGGTAATTTTTTCGTCTGCAATAATTGTCGTCTGCTACTGTTCTAACAAATAGAATTTCTTTAACCAGGGTCAGAGTGTCAAATAGTTTGGATCCTGATGAGACGCTGCGCTACGCTGCGTCTCATCAGGATCCCAACTGTTTGCATTGATAATCATGAATCCGCCGCTATAGCATGCAAAGAATTGTTCAGTTGTTGTCTGCTTTTATTTCTCAAAATGAAATTTTAGTCATGTAGACTTAAGAAATATTGAAATGATGTGTCAAGACAGTCTTGATCTCGATCAGA
This sequence comes from Gari tellinella, assembly GCA_922989275.2. Classification (NCBI taxonomy): domain Eukaryota; kingdom Metazoa; phylum Mollusca; class Bivalvia; order Cardiida; family Psammobiidae; genus Gari; species Gari tellinella. Next base: position 25,270,153 of record OV277870.1, read on the forward strand.
CGCTGTATTACGCGGTGTCTGCTCAAGATCCAAAATGTCTGCAAATATAACCATTGTATTCAGGTAAGACAGTGAAGGGGTTAAGTGTATATATAATTATAATCTTTGTCTGCAATTTATAATTGTTGTCTGTCACTGTTCTTAAAATAAACTTTTCAAAATAGGATTATAGAGTAAAACAGTTAGGATCCTGATGAGACGCCGCATTATGCGACATCTCATCAGGATTCAAACTGTTTGCAATGGAAATCAGAGATTTCCTGCTAGCGTGCAAGGAGTTGAAAGAATCTGCATACATAACTTAAAGCCAATATGAAAATGCAGTCAACTTAATCAAGTTTGACAGGAAATTTCTCACATGTGAAAACCTTCAAAATTATTTCCATGTAACCAATCTTCTATGTAAATGCATACCATATAAAAAGGATTCATTGAGTCACAACTATTTTTTCGATGAACTTTTCTTACCATAAAACAATAGCTGTCCTTGTCAAAATGAGATTTTCTAAGGTTTTGTGTCAAAGGCCAATTATTCAAACTTTCATCGACATTAGCTGAATTAGCTATCAAAGTGCATAAACTGCTTAAATTTATAAGTCTCGTAAGTTTTTGCACCGATTGATATTCTGCTTGACACTTTCACACAAATTTATTTTAATCATGTCATATTTGATTCCCTGTCGCAATTTTCTATTGGTCCACGTTTTCGCCGAGGCATGTCATGTTTTGCAATAAATATACTTCGTCTATTTTACTGTCTTTTCCGAAATTATTATTTATTCATTATTCGGCAGTTTTTGAAGCCCTGCATAATCAGCGGGTTTTCATTAATTTATTATTTAAATTGAAATGCTAATTAGACATCCAATGACTGAGCTAATTTTTGATTGACATGCTGGAGAAATACGTGAAATACTGTGGAAATATAGACAATGAGGCATTGAGGTGACATGTTAATTTGCAAACATGAAAGCCTGCAGTTTGATGTATCTGAATTCAATGCAAGCACTGCCAATCAGTTCATAAACTCTGCCATCGATACAATTACTTAAAAAGAGACCCATCAATACAATCACTTAACCCTGTACTCCATATAGATACTTCTTTTTAGTTTTTACGCATTTAATTAATTCTCTACTGAAGAAATTAGTGCCATATTATACAGTAAGGAATGTGCAACATGAATATTTCCTATATCCTAAGCTTGCAGATACTAGCTTAAAGCGGGTTGAAAGTAAAGCAGAATGTGCCTTCAGGCACATTCTGCTTTACTTTCAACCTGCTTTAATATGGTTCCGTCTTTAGAACAAGATATATGCAACATGTGGTTACAAATGGGTTGAAATAAGACTTACTAATTTTGTTAAATACAGGCCTTTTATATAAAAGCATAACTAAAGCAGGATGAAAATAAATATGTAGATTGTGTAATTTGGCCCCTAATAACCCATTTAGCCATTGTGGCATACTATGCATTGCGCAATATTCTCATACTGACTCATTTTGACACACTTTAATCAACTAGCTTGTATTGAGATACACATTGATAATTGTTTATCGCTTATGAGTTAAAGGGATAAGGATCCAGACTGTTTGTCAGGTTATCATGATGTCACCAGTACTGCTGTTTAAGGTTAAACCAAGCTTGTAAAACAATCTCATACACGATAATTAATAGACCACAACTACTCACCTCTGATCATTAAAACATGAACAAGGAAAAAATATACTATCAGATTGATCAAAGGAAAGACTCATCTACTGGTGATCAAATTATACACTTAAAATTGGATAAAACTTTCTGAAGAAATGTTAGAAAAACCTACTGAACCCTTCAATAACTATTCTAACACGACTCGAAACCTACGGCATATAGACAAAGAATACTGAGAAACGTATATTACGTCGCGATAATGAACTGCACGCGCGGCGTTTCCATCCGCTGTTCCATTTGCCCATACGCGTAATACATAAAAAGTAATTTTACAATTAAAGTCGCGTTAGAATAAAAATTTGTTAAGTCTTAATTCTAACACGTCTCGAAACCTATGTAATAAAGACAAAGAATAGCGAGAAACATATATAACGCCGCGATAATGAAATACACGCGCGGCGTTTCCATCCGCTGTTCCATTTGCCCCATACGCGTAATACATAAATAGTATTTTTATAATAAAAGTCACGTTAGAATTAAAATAACAAATTCGTAGGTTTTCATTACCGTGCATTAGATCACAGTTAGTCGTTAAGATGTTGGTAATTAGATCACTCGGCCTAAAGGCCTCGTGATCTAATGACTCCACATCTCAACTCCTAACTGCGATCTAATGCACGGTAATGAACACCTACGAATTTGTTATTTCTTAAATATAAAACAAAAGTCTGATTAAACTCATCCCATAAAGAACATCTACCAGTTAAATTAATTCCCTTTGACTTATTTTTCAGACAATTTCCCCCTGAGTTCATGTACATTGTATATATTTATTATCAGCAAAAAGTGTAGACCTGGATCAGAGGGATCCTTAGTGTCAATGTAAACTGGCAATAGTTTTGCAAAGACAGACGGGCTCCTGATAAGAGGAAGTAAACTGAACAAATCCAATGTTTTCTCACTTATTTCTGCATTAAACCCTATGGTGTTACTACTCATCAGAATCGTCTCAAAGAGACAATTCTAATGAGTAGTAACACCATAGGGTTTAATGCAGAAAAAAAGATTTTAGTTTTTGAAATACTCCCCTAATCTGGAGCTCTGATATTTTAGTAAGGGCAATTAAGCTAAGATAATTCAATTCAAATTGTTTGAAGATTACTTGTTACAAGGACAAACAACCAACCTGAAAACAGGAAAAAAATAAGAAGCAATAAAACTGTTAATTTCGTTAATGTTCACCATGTAGAGATGTATGTATTACTCATCACAATGGATACTGCTATGTATTAGTTAAACGAAACAAAAAAAAACTACAACAATAAATTGACTGCTTACATCTACAAAAATCGACATCATTTCAAAATAACCAAAATACCAGTTAAATGCAAATTTTAATGCATAAACTGACGTTTTTACGCGTAAATAATTTGTAATTATTGTATCCCTCCTCCCGATTTACTGCTGGACATAGTCGGCCTACAGATGTCAATTACCGTATACAACATCGACAGGAAATGTTGTCGAGTGCTTTCTTAAAGAACAATGTTATTAAACATAAACATCTTTTGTATGAAAGCTGATAAATTATAATTTTATTACAAAACTCCAACTTTTTAGTGTATCAGGCCAGGATGAAAGGACTTGGTCTTGTTTTCATGTCAAATTCATGATTTATTCATGGTAACGAGTAAAGTCTGTATTCAGGGCTCCAGATAAGGGGAGTATTTCAAAAACTAAAATCTTCATTTCTGCTTTAAACCCTATGGTGTCACTACTCATTAGAATCGTCTCTTTGAGACGATTCTAATGAGTAGTAACACCATAGGATTTGGTGTTGAAATAAGTGAGAAAATGTGGGATTTGTGCAGTTAACTCCCTCTTATCTGGAGCCCTGTCTGTATATTTCACCTTGGCAACTCTTGTATTTACTTGTTAATTACAGATGTTGTCAAATGTCTTTATCCCACCCATTGAAATTATATAGCTTATACAATTATGCCTAGTTTTAGATAAAGTATTAGCTCCATTAATCCATAAACACGTCTTTTCATGTTTTTAACCCATTCCCACTCAGCCTGTTTCTACTGGTAGTTAAGAAAGACTGGTGACCACTTAAAACAGGTTGAAAGTAAACCTTAACCCATTGCCCCATAAATACATCTTTTTACGCCTTTAACCTATTCCTCCAATGAAGAAATATTTCCATTTTAACAGTCGTGAAACTGAATGTGTATCATCAGAAAAGGGTTTTATGTTCTAGCAGATGGAAGCTTAAAGCAGGTTAAAAGTAAAGCAGAATGCGCCTTTAGGCGCATTCTACTTTACTTTCAACCTGCATTAAGTAGTCACCTATATTCAATACTAGAAACAGGCTATGAGGCAATGGGTTAAGGTGCATTCTGTTTTACTATCAACCTGCTATAAGCTACTATTTGCTATTATGTAGAATATATTTCTTACTGTGCATATTCCATCACTGTATAAAGTGGAACTATTTCCTTCAGTAGAGGAATTAATTAAATGTGTAAAAAATGTGTATCTATGGAGTAATGTGTTAATTCATACTAGCTGAAGAAAATAGACCTTTTATAGTCATGAATATGCACCATAAGAAATATAGCAGATGGTAGGTTAAAGCAGGCTGAAAGTGAAGCAGAATGCGCCTTAAGGCGCATTCTGCTTTACTTTCAACCTGCTTTAAGTAGTAACCTAATCTTTAAATTGAGAAACAGGCTATGGGGCAATGGGTTAAGTGCAGTATAAACTTCAAATTTATGCCCATTAAAAAACAATGCTTAATTGTTAAATACAGGTCGAAGCTTAAAACAGGAGAATATACCAGAAAGCTCATTAAAGATTGTTCTTATGTTTATCTAATTACTGCTTTTAGTTGTCATATGAGAAAAATGTAAAGACATATTTTTCAACTCTATAAGCCATTATGTTAAAACGTTGGAGTATCATGTATTGCTATCAATTATAATGAAGCTGATCATGATGCAGTACTTGAATTTTGAAAATCATTTTGTGTAGATCTATTTCTGTAATTTACATTTCCCTAATTTCCCAAAACTAAAGCAGCCACATAAGATGTACAGTAAAATCTCTATAATAACCAATTGCATTAACTCATTTGCGCCCAGTGGATTCTTCCATGTTTTATATATTGGATTAGACCATTTTTTATTTAAGGGATGCCTTAAATTGTCAAAATGTTCATTTTTATTTTGTTTTAGTGTAGACTCTGATCAGACGCCGCATTATGGGGCGTCTGATCAGAGTCTATACACTATTTGCCTATGTCCCATATATGGGATCGTGGGCACAAATGGGTTAAGTTAAATATTTTGTGCTTATTACAGGTGGCTGACTTAAAGCAAGGTGAAAGTAAAAAATGGCCTTGCTTTATATAATCTATTAATTAGCCTTCTTTAGACTGGTTGTAATTGAAAGATATATAAGTGTATACTAGAACTAGCCTAGCTTACAACAGGATAACTAATCATACGGTATTATCTATTCTCTCTGTATGCTGCAGTTTTACGTCACTCAGTAACATCGAGTTCATAACATATACCTTAACCTATTTGCTATTCCCTTTAGGATATAGTTTAATCCTTTAACCTACTCTAAAAAGGAAACCAATATTAACCCTTAGCCCGCCAAATAAATTGTCGTCTGCTATATTTCTCGTCTGCTTCAAGTTTCAAAGTGCTTCAAAGTTGCTCAAAATTGCTGAAAATGTTGTCCGAGTGTCAAACAGCTTGGATCCGGATGAGACGTCGAGTTACTCGGCGTCTCATCTGGATCCAAGCTGTTTGCATATGGAGCTATAGTCGTGAGTGGCAGGCTACGGGTTAATACTACTATGGTATATTTTGCAAACAGTTAAGTCCCTGATCAGAATGTGCCATATGAAGCCCTCTGATCAGGACCTGCTCTATTTGTTAAAATTTCATTTTTCTAATCTGATATAATTATATCAAATCAACTGTAACTTATGATAGCCATTTTTCAAAAATTGATATTAGCACATATGAAAAATTTAGTGTAGAAAAAGTTCATTAAGGTCAATGAATATTGTATGCTGAAATAAGTGTCTGGTTTTATTCTGAAACTGACTTTTCTTCTAAATACGAGGGTTGTTCGGAAAGTTCGTAGAATTTTGTTATATCTCTGGTTAGCTTTATTTGATCAATTTGAAATTTGGTATGTAAGTACCTCATCTTATTTTTAAACTATTTTGTAAGAGAGAAATGAAATAGATAATGTTTACCGAATATACAGGTTAGCGTAGCAACGCAGTAACGGGGACCCGGAGCAGCTCGAAAGTTGTAATTTTTAAAACTTTATTCTAATAAAGCAAACGTGATTTCTCTCAATTCTGTTGACGCTAGATTAGCACGAAAAGGTCTGATTGTAACGTGACGTCATGACGTTAGTTACTCATAGTTTCAAAACATTGTAAGCGTTTGAACAGAATTTACAGTATTTAGTCTACAGATAGCGGAAATGCGAACTAAAAAGAAATGACGTCGACCAGTGACGTTGACTTGCGAACTGTTGTAATAAAATTATGTTACTGTAGGCCAATCGCCGACAAAAACTCTTAAAATGATTAAATCCACGGGAAAATATGACAAGAAGTTGAGTCTCGCATTCCTGTATAAATGGCACTCACTTTTTAGGAATGGAAGATAATCGATCCAGGACGCTCCTAGGAGCGACCGACCATCAATCTTAGCTGCTTCCATTAAGGACAAGTGAAAAGATAAGGAAAATGCGGACAGAGTTACAACAGTAAGATATATGCCTGATAAAATTGGTGTTTCTTGCTCTACCGTACATGAACTATTAATAGATGAACTTGGTATGTCTAACGTTAGAGCACGCTGGGTGCCGAGGTTGTTCACGGACAAGGGAAAGAAGAACCGAGTTCGATGCTCTCAGATGTTTCTCTGCCAAAACGATGCCGAAGGTGACGATTTTAAGGACAGAAGCACACTACGGATGAGATACGAGAGAAGCGACTACACATGGATCTTGAGCGCGTAATGCTACATCAGGATAATGAACCGGATCGTAGAGCAGCTTCAACGCAGTAAGAAATCAGCTTGCTATGGTTTGATATGTAAGAACACCCGACAAACGGCCCCAAATTGGCTCCAATGGGTTTTAGAGTGCTGACAAAGTTAAAGGCGAGCTTACATGGAAATACATTTGTTTCAGCAGCTGAATTTACCAAACAGACCCAGAAATTTGTATCTACATTCAGTGAGGACTTGTATACAGAAACATGCGTAAAATGAGTTAGAAAGCCATAACGAGTAGGTGGATATTGCGGGTGATTATGTTGGGAAAGTGAGACGTTCGCTTGACGTATATAACGTTTGACGTCACGTCGACGTTGACGTGCTCCGGGTATGCGTTATGTCTGTATTTGTAGGATGCATAGAAAAAATGTGTTTAAGCTTATATTGCCGATTTTCACAGAATATGTAGCACAGATCTGGATATTAATGTTGATCTAAATTTTTGCATCCAACTACGACTATACGTATTTTTATAGCAAAATTCTACGAACTTTCCGAACAACCCTCGTACATGTAAATTAATTGGTAGATATACAAACTGCAGTAAACACCCAATTAATACCTTGATATCTGATCTTGATCCAAACTGTTTGCAAAGGTCTTAAACTTCAATAATTAACTTTGCATTGAGTCATGCATACTGAATAATTTATGCAATTTTTAATGCCCAAAGGAGCTTTCTACATTAATTTCATCCTGCTTTGACAGTCATAACCGGATTAACCCCATTGCCTGCTTTAGTTTTGAAAGCAGAATGACCACTTAAAGCAGGTTGAAAGTAAAGCAGTCTGCTTTGCCTTCAGCCTGCTTTAAGCGCCTTTTGCTAGGATATAGAAAACATCTCTTTTGGCACATAATCCTGAATGCATAGATTGGAATTATTTTCAACAATGGAGAGATAAATTAAAGGCATAAAAGGCGTATTTTATATGGGGTAGTGGGTTAATTGATATATCTATGCTTCTCCACGGAATATTGTCCCAAACTTGTCTATACTCTCATTTGATCTAATCCTTTCTCATTTCCTCTATCCTCTTTGGCCGTCCTTCTCTCTAACTCTTCTCAAGTGCTGCCACTTTATCAATCGCCACGCTATTGGTTGAATCAATTTCAATTTCCATGATCACCGGCATACACACTCCCAACCCTTAACAAGTTATTCAAATGTCTATGACAACTATGTCTTAACAGGAGTTTGATTTGGTTCTACTTATCCATATTCTTTCAGGTATAGTGTGTTTAAAGGTTTTGTCAGTATAAGGTGACTGATTTTTCAGAAACAAAATATGAATCAACACTGTTTGCAAGGCCTTTAACTCTTTGCATGCTGGGTAATTTTTTCGTCTGCAACAATTGTCATCTGCTGACGTTCTAAAAATTAAGATTTTTCTAATTTTCTTTTCAAAACACGGTCAGAGTGTCAAACAGTTTGGATCCAGATGAGACGCCGCTTTACGCGGCATCTCATCTGGATCCAAACTGTTTGCAAAGATAATCACAATTCCATCGCTGGCATGCAAAGCGTTAAAAGTTCTGGGCAGCAGGACAGAGGTTTAACGCTTGTCATTATTAAAACTGCTTGACAGGCATTTACAAACTGTTTGGATCTAGATCAGATGCTAAAACATTTGGCATCAGGTTGAAAATTAAAAATATTTGTCACATGTATTGATGATTTTGTAATTAACAAGACATAAAATCAAAACTTCAGAAACTTTTGTAGACAACTAATATTGAAGAAAAATATGGCATGACCAAACAAGCGTTAAATTAGCACCTGAACATGACAAACTTGCAGGTATCGCATGCATGCAATGAATGTTTAACTATTTTACAGTTGGCTTATCTTTTTATAATTAATGGGTTACCATGGTTACACAAACAATATCAAGAAATCAAACTCATATTAACAAAAATCAATTTTGGATCCAATGGGCTGGTAGCCATATGAAAATTGAAATTGCAAGGGCAATTGATGCTGGATGGGACAAGGTGATGCTTCATGTCTGTGCAATAAGCATAAATATTGCATGTAAGCGAGAACATATGAATTTTTATTAGTACAGTAAAATAACTCTTTTACATAAGACCATTATTATGATAATTAATTGCATGAACTATAGGTGGCAGCTCCAAGCAAGTTTAAAGTGAAACAGAAAACTCCTGTAAGAGCTTTCTGTTTTTACTTTAACCTTGCTTTAAGAAATCACCTGCCTTAAACATAAAATATATAAATTAATTTATTGGTCTTTATAGAGGTTTTACTGTATAATAATATTTTTTTATTTCATAAAATAATAAATTGACCCACAGTGATCATTCATAGCTTATTTGCATTTTTGAGAAAGTGTATGCTTACTTAACCCATTACCCCATAAATACTCCTTTTTACGACTCTAATTTTTTCCTCCACTGAAGAATATAGTGCCACTTTATACAGTCATGAATATGTACCATAAGAAATATTTTCTATATCTTAGTAGATGGTAACTTAAAGCAGGCTGAAAGTAAAGCAGAATGCCCCTTAAAGCGCATTCTGCTTTACGTTCAACCTGCTTTAAGTAGTCACCATATATCTTCAAAACTAGAAACAAGTCATGGGGTTTAAAGACTTAAGAAAGGTGTAAGCTTAACATAGACTGAAAGTAAAGCATTGCTAGAAACATGAAAAGGCAACTCGGAGTATGTATACAGACTTCAAAAGGTGTTTCTATGGAGGGAGGGGAATGTTTTGGTTTAAAACAATAATTAAGCATCAAAGAGCATTTACGACGTTTATTATATTTCTGGGAGTTTTGATTGGTTTATTTTTCCTATGGGAACAGAAACCATTAAAAGTTTCAATTTTATATTACTATTGAAAACAATTATGAGGTAACAAAGAGCTGTCAGAAGTTGCCTTTAATGTACATATTTTAACCCATTACTCCATAATTACACCTTTTAACACCTTTAACGTATTCCTCCATTGAAGGAAAAAGTTTCTTTCTAATGTATGGTCATGAATATGAACCAAAATAAATTTTTTCCATATCCTGGTAGATATAAGTAGCTTAAAGCAGGCTGAAAGTAAAGCAGAGTTCACCTTAAATCAAGGCACATTCTGAATTACTTACAACATGCTTTAAGTAGTCACCTGTCTTCAATACTAGACTGCATGAGGCTATGTAAAAAATAAGGTAATGGGCAGGATTCCAGAAATGTATTTCAAAAACTAAAATCTTTATTTCTGTATCAAACCCTATGATGTCACTACTCATCAGAATTGTCTCATCGATAGTTACACCATAGGATTTGGTTCTGAAGGAGTGAGAAATATTTACTCCCTCTTATCTGGAGCCCTGGGTAATGGGTAACCCATTACCCCATAAATACGCCTTTTTACGCCTATAATGTATTCCTCCACTGAAGAAAATAGCTCAAATTTATAGTCATGAACATGTTTCACTAGAAATATTTTCTATATTCTAGCATATAAAGCAGGCTGAAAGTAAAGCAGAATGCGCCTTTGGGCGCATTCTGCTTTACTTTCAACCTGCTTAAGCGGTCACATATCTTCAAAATCAAAACTGGGCTATGGGGTAAGTGGGTTAACCTATCAATGGCTTCAATAGTATTTCTGTATTCATCTACATCCCAGAAGTGTCCAGCTAGTTATTGCAAGTTACCTCCACAAGTTTCATCGCTGCTGACACCTAGTTTCCCAGCCGGAGCCAATAGAAATTAAGCCGTATGTTCCAGATTTCCATACCTGGGACTTTACGAGGAATCAATGTCTTTTCATATTAATTCCAACTGACAGTTTCTATAGAAACCTCATATACAAGAACGGGACCTCTAAGGCCATAGATTGGTACAGTCAAACTTCCATATCTCGAACTCGGTTAAGTCGAACATACCTGTATTTCAAAGTTAAAACGTGGCTTAGCCACGTTTTAACTTTGAAATACAGGTATGTTCAACATAACCGAGCATGAAATAATGAAGTTCATGTGTCGACATATCGGATAGTTTGAGTTAAGGGAGTATGAGATATCAAAGTTCGACTGTATAGCTACCTGAGAGTGATTTATGAGCTCCGATATTTATTGACCAGTCTATTGTGTTCTTGAACTTTATTTTTTTTCTTTTATTTTTCTGTCCCAGTCCAGCGGTACCTTTCAATTCATTGGTATTGATCCCAATCCAAAAACAAACTATCCCAGTTCGTATCAATAAATTTTGATAAAGGTTTATATCGTTGCCATGACACCTGAACAATTGTTGCAAAGGTTTCTTTCAAACTGTCGTTAATAATTTATCATAGTATTCCGTACAAAATAGAGCTATCGATAATGGATCAATAAAGAAGCCTTTACAGAACAGTAAAACCTTACTATTGAGACCGCTCAAGAGATGAATAATTTTTGTGTTAAACACAGTTGACAGCTTAAAGCAGGATATAATTTAAGTTAAGCAGAAAGCATTCAATTTATTTGCCTCATTTACTTTCATCTTGCTTTGAATAGTCAATTTCCTATAGACACCAAAAATAATGCACCTTTTTCAGTGGTTGTAATAGTCAGGTTTTATTGTGTTTTCACGTAATTTCACCAAGGGTAAATCAATGGTGCTTTTTTTCATATTTGTACAGATTCCTTGTTAGAAAATCAACAATATTAAAAGTGACAGTTGAGCCTGTGTAAAGCAATAATACAAAGTAGATACATAAACGCATCCTTATTAAGACCACTATGTGAGTGTGTTTCAGTGTTAACTATAGCATATGGGACTGCTAAATAAGCAAGATGAAAGTAAAGCAGAAAGCTCTTGCTTTAAGCTGTCACCTGTAATTAATACCATCAGTTAATAGCCTTACTTAAGCTGTAGTAATAGAGGGGTTTTAACTGTGTTAATTAGCAGACGTTTAAGGCAGGTGATTTCAGGAGCTTTCTGTTTTACATTCACTTTGCTTTAAGCTGTCACCTACATATTTAATGAACTCAAATAGCCCTGTTTTTGTGGTTTCACTGGGTATTGACAGCTAGTCTGTTAAGACAACTGGTGACCACAATGAAAAATATCAGTAATCCAGCAAAACATTTCTTCCTTTCTGTATTAAGATGCCACCAGTGTCTCTATAACAAAGATATCTTTAATTGATTATATTTCTTTGCTAAAATGTCACAGAACATAATTATGTTTTGACTGTATTCTGAAAAAGGGCTCATTCTATTGAACACACAGTTTGTAAATTGAAGTAGTAAGCAACAGTGTGTTTGTTCTTTTTACCTGTTTGAAATCCAATACAACTGTTAAATAAACTATTCTGCTTCAATTGTTCTGGATGGGATACTAGTGTCAACATGATTCAATTGGCTCCTAATTGCTAAATGGGTTGTTGACACATGGGTGATGAAGCGGTAGTCACGGTAACTATTTAATCATATAGTAATGATTAAATTGAAGCCGGCATTTGAACAAACATGTCCTGCATGCAATTCAATTAAGAAATAGAGCAAAGCAGGGTTCAGATTAGTCTCAAGAGAAAAAGGAGTTGTGCTGGAATGAGAGATTTGGGCAATAAAATTAACCTATTACTCTATAAATATGTCTTTTTCCGCCTCTAATTCATTCATCCACTGAGGCACATTCTGTTTCACTTTCAGCCTGCTTTAACTCTTTCCTCCCTGAAATTTTAAATGGGCAATTCCAGTTTCCACTTAAGTCTAGTCCATTTCTGACTTTTAAGGGTTGTTTTTGTCAATGTTTGGCATTATGACAAACAGTGAAGACCCTGATCAGAGGGCTCCTTTAGGAGCCCTCTGATCTGGGTCTTTACTGTTTGCATAGGACATGTATACTATTCACATGTACACTGTTTGAAAAGTACGCCTATATGCGGGACTAGGGTTCAAAGAGTTAAGCTATCATCTGCTAGATTTTTTGTTTGTTTTTGACTTTACTTCGCTTTCAACAGTATTTCAGTCATATCGCGACGTCCAGCTAATTACAGGTGGAGGAAGACCCTCATCTGCTAGAATGTAGAGAATATTTCTTATGCTTCATAATCATGACTGTATAAATTGGAACTATTTTCTTTAGTCACGAAGAATAATTTATAGTCATAAAGAGGCGTATTTATGGGGTAATGGGTTAAAGCTTATGGTCACGAAAAAGTTTAACAGTACTTAACTCTTTGAGCCCTAGTCCCGCCTATAGGCGTCCTTTTCAAACAGTGTACATGTGAATAGTACACTTGTCCTATGCAAACAGTGAAGACCCAGATCAGAGGGCTCCGAAAGGAGCCCTCTGATCAGGGTCTTCACTGTTTGTCATAATGCCAAACATTGACAAAAACAACCCTTAAAAGTCAGAAATGACTAGACAAAAATGGAAACTGGAATTGTCCATTTAAAGTTTCAGGGAGGAAAAAGTTAAGCTCTTATCACTTTGAAAACTAATGTCAGCTTCTAAAAGTCACATGCAAAATTTCAATATTTTGTTTATAAGCATTTTTTGAAGGAACATTAAAATAAAAGTCAATCAAATTGCCTGTAGATTCTTAGTGATTGTTGATTTAAATAATAGCCGATCTGGATCTAAACATTTTTCAAATGGAGGGTAACTTTGCTTCTAGTACAAGAAGGCCAAGACAAAAAGATATACATAAATTGGTAAACTAAAGTAACTACCATCCAGTTTTGCATACAATAGGCCTGTTTCTCACATCTCGCTTTGATCAGTGGTCCCAACTTTTCACAAGTTCTAACCCAAACATTTCTATGAATAATCCAGAATCTTAATTATATGCCTTTCCATTAACTGGAGAATAAAATTCAGCACAATTTGCTACATTTTACAGGTTAAAATATTCGCAAGCATGGACTCAGTGTCATATTTTCAGCAAAAGATTCTCTTCAGAATTAAGTTTTGATTAAACCGAGAGTCCATTATCCATACCACTGCCCTCTCCCAATTATTTAGAGAGAGACAATAGATCCCTTGAACAACAAAAGGGTATGAATACTAATTAAGAGAGATTGACATCAGCTAAACTATTAAATTGACTAATAAGATAAAGAAAATCCAACGCTCCAGACAAAAGAGGGGGGTAAACTGAACAAATCTTACATTTTCTCACTTATTTCAGCACCAAATCCTATGGTGTTACTACTCATTAGAATCGTCTCTTTGAGACGATTCTAATGAGTAGTGACACCATAGGGTTTAATGCAGAAATAGAGATTTTAGTTTTTTAAATACCCCCCTTATTTAGATCTCTGAAAATCTCTCCCCACTCCACCCCACACACCCCTGGATAGAGTGCAGACTCATATAAGGACTAGATCCTACAACAAGATGGTGCAGACTTTGATCAAACAGCTCATTTATGACCCGTCTGATCTGGGTCTGCACTGGGATTTTAATTTCCAAAAGAACCAATAAATGCTATTATCAGGAGAAATAAAGTTAAAGTTGTTGTTGTTTTTTTTGTCTGCAACAATTATTGTCATCTGCATCTATTCTTATAACACTAGAAGTTTTTTTCGTGAACGTCCATTTCTGCAATCTATGGGCCAATTGCCAACACTAAAATTTGTTTCCGAAAGTGAGTTAGAGCACCAAATAGATTTGATCCTGATGGGACGCCGGAGGACCCCGAAACAGAAACTTTTATGAAATTAAAGGTAATAATGAATTCAACGTCATCATGAATAGAGTTAAAGGATAATACGCTTATTAAAATGTAACCAAGGTAAACTAATGCTTTTTTTGGTCGGACAGATCCATACTTGAACAATGTGGAATAAATATTCATTTTTGTTAGTCAGCTATTTATTGGATTTTCTGAATCCATAAATACCCCAACTATTGACACTTAAATATATTATACACACAAAAGATTGGTTTGTTTGTACATCACCATGGCAACCACCCAGAGACAACAATTGCCAGTTTATGGTCCATTAATGTTGGCTTAACATTCATGGTGAGATCTGGATGACTTAAGTTACATAGGCAAGACTTAACTCTTTAAGCCTGCTAGCGGTGAAACCATGATAACCTTTGCAAACAGTTTGGATCCTGATGAGACGCCGCGTTACGCGGCGTCTCATCAGGATCCACTGTTTGACATTCTGAAACCATTTTTAAACAAAATTTGAAAAATTCTATATTTAGAACAGTAGCAGACGACAATTGTTGCAGATAAAAAAAATTACCCAGCATGCAAAGAGTTAACCCTTAATATTCCAAGCATGTCTTGACAAGTATTTGCAAACTGTGTTGTTCCAGATAAGGCGCCAAGAAATCTAACCAATGAACTGGATCCAAAACGTTGAACAATAATGCTAGTCATTTTTCTCTGTTAAACAGACATGAAAACTAAAATTAGAAAATCTTTGCAGGAGATCGAGAGTTTTGAAGGACCGGTATAAGCTGGATAAGAATTGCTATATGATTATAGGTTAATTCTCAAATATCAATAAATATGCATATATCTACATGTAAACTGAAAACTCTAAAAAGTGAAAAATCAATATTTGTGGATTTACAGTAATACCTCTCTGTTACGACAATAAAAACGTGTTAATTGTTAGGTGTTCATGACAGGTGACTGCTTAAAGCAATGCAACAGTAAAACAGAAAGCTCCTTTAGGAGCTTTCTGTTTTACTGTCACCTTGCTTTAAGTTATCACCTGTCTTTCATACAACCAATAAGCTTTCATTTAAGTGGTTGAAATAGAGACATTTACTGTATATGTTCGAATTTGAGCAATTATTGCACCCAAATAAAAAAAAATTACATTTTTTTTCTTAAATAAAACATTGTTTAGACTTGGTTGTAAAATCTAAGACTCCAATAATAAACTTTTATCCTGATAAGATGCCAAATCACTTGGCAATCATTATGGATCAAATTTTAGTTTGAAATTCCATGGAGTCACATCAAAATTTTCAACATCGCAAATTCGTGAATCTTGCTTTCTAGAATTTTGTTTGGATACGAAACAATAAATATTGATATAAAAGTGAGACTGTATGTCTAAGCGTGTTATGAATATGACTAAGTACAGTAAAAAATCGAAACTTCAAACTTGCTCAAGTCAAATTTATCCGTATTTCGTAACTTGAACTTCGATAACTCAATCTCACTTAAGTCAAACATACCTGTATTTCAAAGTTAAAACATGATTTAAGTTACATTTTAATTTTGAAATACAAGATATGTTCGACTAAAACAAGTTTGAATGATCAAGTTTCGACTGTACGTATATAAAAGTCTTGTTTCAAAAGTCCATAAATGTGTTGTTTAACCTTTCACACTATATATGGACAATTTCCTGATAACCTTTGAAAACAATTTGAATAATACTGAGACACCCAGGAGAAAGACACAGTGTTTTTTTTCACCACTTTGGGAATGAGTTTGTACCCCTTCAATTGGGAAAAATATGCCCTAAAACAGCGTAAAAAACTTGATTTTGGGAAAAAATTGAGTTGTAAAAGGCTCATTTTGGGAAAAAATCGTGCCGTGAAATGCTCATTTTGGGAAAAAATCCCTTGTTTTCAATTGGGAACGGGTCCCCAAAAAAAACGCTGAGACAACATAGCAAACATTGTAAACCTAGAAGAACTGACGCAAAATGTTCAAACCTGTCTTATTATTTTTTGGTATTTTATAAAATTTATGTAAAGAATTACTTAAAAACATATTTTGGACTTGAACGAAGATTGCAAATGAATGCAGGGTGAATATAACACATTATCCCATAAATACGCCTTTTAAGCCTTTAATTTATTCCTCCACTAAAGAAAATAGTTCAAACTTATACAGTTATAAATATGTATGATAAGAAACATTTTTTATTTTCTAGAAGATGGTAGCTTAAAGCAGGCTGAAAGTAAAGCAGAATGCGCCTTAAAGCGACTCGCAACCGGATGGTGTACTTGTCAAAATAAAATAAAATACTCAAATAAAAGCAAATTTGTGGCATTATTTGGCTTCTGACATTAAAAAAATATGATCAGTCCAAAAAAAGTCTCAAGAATCGTCACCGAATCTTAGTTTTTTTAGATATTTTCCATCGTTTTTCTATAGCGTTAGCTAACGGTATAGTTGTTGTTGTTGCTTCTCTACACGGGCTCTGACATAAACCAGAGCCGAATAATGTAGAATTAAGCGCTAACAGTGAAGTACGTTAATTCGCTACCGTATATATAGAGAGCGTCCGTGGTCGAGGCGGTAAAGGCACGTCCTCATTTTTCTTGTTTGTCTCCGCAATGGAGGGTCACAGGTTCGAATCCCACCAGAGCTTCTTCCTTTTTTGGGGGGGGGGAAATGCATTTTTTAACAGAATTTATTATCCTAAACTAAATCTTACCCATTTATATAATCATTTGACATATATTTACAAATTACCATTTTTAATGGTAAATCCGGTTGCGAGCCTCTTTAAGGCGCATCCTGCTTTTCTTTCAACCTGTTTTAAGTGGTCACCTATTTTCAAAACTAGAAACAGGCAATGCTTTCTGTATTACTTTTTAGCTATATTAAGTCTTCTCATAGACTCATACTAAATTTTCAAATTGATCCATCCGTTTTCTGATACCAGGATATCTTTAAAGCAAGCATGTGACTCATAAATGCAGGGCAAAAGCAATATGAAAATTTTAACAGATTACAATTTCTAAGCCGACAATAATTCAGCTTGCAAGATTAAGACTTAAATCATAATATACATTTAGTGACTAAGAGATCCTCAATCTTAAATATTAAAGTTCAACCAACTATCCAGCAGATATATATACTTTTTCACGCCTTTAACTTAGTTCTCAATTAAAAAAAAAAAGTTTTATTTTAAACAGTCAAGAATAGTCACCATAAGCAATATGTTTTTATCCTAAAATAAGGTATCTTAAAGCTTGATGAAAGAAAAGCAGAATGTGCCTTAATTTAGGCACATTCTGCTTTGCTTTCCAACTGCTTTAAGTAGTCACCTGTCTTCAAAACTAGAAACAGAATGTAACTTTAGGCACAGTCTGCTTTGCTTTCAACCTGCTTTAAGTAGTCATCTATCATCAAAACTAGAAACAAGCTATATGGGGTAATGGGTTAAGCCAGGTACTTGATGCAAACACAAGTTTTTCCCAAAGTGGATTATGCCAGCTAGTCTAGCCTCGATTTTCTGTAATCCTGTGCCATTTACAAAAACATTTCAACCAGTATGTTTGCCGCTGCCATGGAGTTAATCTGTCTATATTTGAATAAATTGTTGCTTATATTGAAATATGTCACTGCCTTAAATGAAAAACAGATAAAAGCCAAACTTTACCGATATCAACTTTGGGGTAAAATAAAAGCTGGTATGACGTATGGCCGATGATACAGTATATCTTGTATAAAGCCACCATTCAGTGGTGACCCATGTATTTCTTGTTTAATCGAAGCAAAACATTGCAAACAGCAAGATAAAACTAATGCTTTCTCTATTACTTCTGTCCTGCATCAAGCAGTCAGATTAAAAAAAGAAGTCTGTGTATTAACCCTTAGCCCGCCAAATAAATTGTCGTCTGCTATATTTCTCGTCTGCTTCAAGTTTCAAAGTGCTTCAAAGTTGCTCAAAATTGCTGAAAATGTTGTCCGAGTGTCAAACAGCTTACTCGGCGTCTCATCCGGATCCAAGCTGTTTGCATATGGAGCTATAGTCGTGAGTGGCAGGCTAAGGGTTAAGATTTTCTTACTACTCTAAGGAGCAGTAGCTGAACTGACTGTTTAATTATATTATAATAATCATTGTGGAAATGCTGGCTTTCTCAAACACCAAATATTGGTAAAATTCATCACAATTTCATTTAATAGTTATTTGAATAGTCATAGAAGTTGTATAATGGTGTATGAACAGTGACACTTCTGTTAAGCAGTCTTTGCATTAAAAAGCATGGTGATCTTTAACCCTTTCCCCACAAAGAATCGCTTTTTAGTGCATTTGGTTGATTCCTCAGCAGAAGAAAATAGTTCCAGGTTATACAGTCATAAACATATACCAAAAGAAATATGTTCTATATCCTAGCAGATGGTAGCTTAAAGTAGGCTGAAAGTAAAGCAGAATGCGCTGTAAGGCGCATTCTACTTTACTTTCAACCTGCTTTAAGTGGTCTCCTGTCTTCAAAATGAGAAAAAGACTTTGGGGTAAAGGGTTAAAGACCTGTTACAATATTGTATCCTAGACAATAGTATGCAAAAAGCTCGTATCGGCAAGGCTGTAAATTTTTGTATATTTTCAGCGGTTATTTAACCTGTTTCCCACTAGCCTGGTTCTAGTTTTGAAGACAGGTGACCACTTAAAGGAGGTTGAAGGTTAAAGAGCCTCTAAGACGCTTTTGCATTGGAAATGTTTTAAGCAGGTAAATGAACAAGTCAGGATCAAGAAAATCAAGTAAAGCAGAAAGCTCCTTTCACAAAATCAATGAGTTTTAGGTTTTCTTGTATTTATGTCTTGACCAAAGCCTTACCTTCAGATTTGCTGAGCGCTGATTGGCTAGATTTTGGGAAATTTGCATAGATGCCTTTGTTTGGCTGAGATCCATCACCTGACTCCTCCTCTCCTTTCATGATTGGCTGAGGTTTCAATTTTGCACTTCCGGCTTGCATGGCTGCTAAAGAGTGTGACAACTGAGCTTTCTGGGACTGTTTCAGAATATCACTAAAGTTTTTCATGGGTATTTGCCTCGAAATATCACATCCCGAGTGCCCGGATGCCCCAAACCCGTACATAGATATAAGTTCATTCATTGTATTTTCAGCAAAGTCTTTTAAGTGTGCAGCTTGCTCTACTCCTGTCTCTCTTTTGATTCCACCAGAAGAATTCAATGAAGATGATGTAGATCCAGACACAGAATGTTTCCTTTCGTCTATGACTAATTTTCTCTTTCTACGAAACAAGTCATAATCTTCATGATCATGTTCATCATCGGCACTAGAATTCTCATAACCATTACTGAGTCGTTTAGGTTTGCTTGTAGTTTTATTATGCATTGTGAGATCTAAAGCTCCACTTGGATTCATGTAGTCTGATATATCAAGGGAACTAAGAGAGTTTCGAGAATTATTTGAGTTGTTCAAGGATTTATCACTTTGTTGAAAGGAGCTATTACTGTCCTCATCCGGAGCACCTGTTGAGTTACCGGTCGATGTACGTTTCTCTGAACTAATGTCTTTGCTTTCATTATCTCCATCCTCACTTTCTTCCGGTGGAAAGTTTGTGTTCAGGTTGTTAATTTCATACTCAGCGAGCTCATCCTTTTCATCAATGTGATCATACAAATCTCTAACCTGAGAAATGTTTCTGGGAACAGATGCTTTTCTACTTTTTCTACGACTAGATCCTGCCACTTTTAGGGTTTCTTTAACCTTAAGAGCTGGTATACTAAATTCATCTGAGTTTTTTGTCACTACAGGGTCTCTAATACTTTCAGCTGATGTTATCTTTTCATCTTCTGAGGTTTTAGCCGGTGACACTTTTAAGCTTAAATTTTCAGGTTTTTCTATATCAAAACTGTCATTCTGATGTTCATTACTGGCTTTAGTTTGGTGGTCTGTTTCCTGTTGATCTTTGACGTTGTGCAGATCAACTTTTCCAATGATATTGTTGTTGAGACATTTAACTGAGAGATCGGTTGGTTCATCTTCCACTGCTTTAGTATTGCCATTTAGTATTTCTTCAGGCTCTTTACTTGTTCCTGTTGGTGTTTTGTCATTACTTATCTTTTTGAGCTTTGCACAAATAGCATCAAGCTTACAAAGCTTTCTGCCACTTGTTAGAGCCATTTCTTTTTCTCTATTTGAATCCTCTTCTAAATTAGTACCATCAATACTACCGTGTTCACTATGCGATAAATGACCATGGAACGAAACTGGAATGTCGAAAGTCCTTACTAATTTTCCTGACCTGCAGAAATTGCTGGCTGAACTATAAATTGGGTTGGTGCTTCTGGAATGGCTGGGTGGAAAATGAAGATTGTGTAGCTGGTTCCCTGCTGTGTAGATCTGGCCTTGGTTCCCTGCTGTGTAGATCTGCCCTTGGTACCAGGGTCTAGTGAACTGTGAGCTGGTACCGTGCTGCAGGAATCTACTGTAGTCTAAGAGTTGGGTAAACGTCAAGAAGTCATCACTAGGTCTGGTTAGGTCCCTGCTAGAGATGACATGATCTCCTACAACGAAACAACAAAAAGTATTATACAGTGTACAGACAAACCTTTGATAGTTGAACTCACTTAAGTCAAACTAAAACACATTCAAATTCAATAACTCCAGTTGGCTTGGGGTTGAGAACCCCTAATGAGATCAGATCAAAATAGGTACTCTACGTACCGCAATCGACTGTTTTCGTCAAATGATGCTCTGTTCCAAAACCAGGTGTAGAATATTATACCAGGTTTGGAATAGGACAACAGTTGACAAGAACACCCATTTGCTCTTTGTAGAGAACATATACTGACCAACAATGGTCAGAATTAAGGGTTTGTCAACCTTAAGTGGAACTTGCCTAATTTTATTCAAAGTGTAAAGAAGGCTAAGCCACATTTCAACTTTGAAATACAGGTAAGTTTGTCAACTAAAGGATTTTGAGTTAAAAAGATACTAACTCATACAAGTAACTCAAATTACTAACTGCTACCTGAACATTATTCAACTATTTGAACATTGAATAACTGTCATCTGCTTCAAAGGTACTGCAAAAACTACAAAATCCACTAATTGCTTTATATTTCCAAAAACCATGATCCAAGTGACAATTTAGGTCCTGATAAGATCCGTAGTTACACAGCAAATGATCTGGATCCACATTGTTAGTAAGAGAATCTCAAGTCACTGCAATCAGTATAAAAGTTCAGAAATGAATACTATAATCTTACATTTATATAAATTAAAAAAGATCATTGTGCTGAACAAAATCATTTGATAATAAGATGCAAGCTCACACAATGGTTTTTCTCCACCAAAATGACATGTGCTGCAAACCTTTCAAAATGAAATTAATCTCAGGGCTTCAGATAAGAGTTAATTATTTCAAAAACGAGAATTTTTATTTCTGCATTAAACCCTATGGTGTAACTACTCATTAGAATCGTCTCTTCGAGACGATTCTAATGAGCAGTTACACCATAGGATTGGTGCTGATATGTAGAAGAAAATGTTGAATTTGCTCGATTTGCTCCATTGTATCTGGAGCCCTGCAATATGGTTTAATCATAGTACTATTGATAAAACCACAGAGGCTTCATCACAGATTATCACTTTTTGACTTAACCCTTTACTCCATAGACATACTTTTTTACGCATTTAATTCATTCATCAAATGAAGAAAATAATTCCATTGAGGAATAAATGGAGAGATAAATCAAAAGTGACCATCAGGGTCTGCATAGTGTTGATTTTTACTGACAGGATCTGTCTGACATGGGTCTGCACCCTTCCCCTGGGAAAACTGTTCTTATTCTATAAGCAATGTAATAGTTTAGATGATATATCGTAATGTATGTTCATAGTGGGTGGTGTTTTTTATACAAATATCCAGAGAGAGAACGGTTAAAGAACTATAATATTATACAGTCACCTAACAAACATATGGAAAGTATTTGTCAAAATATGGTCAGTATATTACTTTGTTATCAAGTTCAAATTTGTAATACATGTCAAAAACATTACACTGGTACATTATAATATATTTCGTATTCCAAACTCAACTTAAACTAAGACCAGTATTTCACGAAATATAGTACCTCTCTATATTTTGACATTTTTACAATGACATGAAATATATACAGTATTACCTGTGTTATGCCACTATTCACAGAATTATCAAACAGATCTATTGATGAAATGAACTTGCTAAATGCATGAAAACAACTTATGCCTTCAGTTCTTTTGGAATTTTCTGGATTACTTTTGTCATGCACTGAACTGTCAATTTTCATGGCAACTACTTAGAAATGTAGTTTAACACAGGTAACATGTCGTATATTGAAGAGAATATCCTTAAAACACTTCAACAGATCTAGGTTTGTAACTTTTACGACGAAAAACTGAAAAATCTCAGGTTAGGCGACGCTAAAATCTGTCACAAGGAAGAAAAGACGGCAGTTTTAGTTTTAAAAGTGTTTTCAACAAGGATTTACAATACTGTAAGTATGTACATAAATTTTCCCTTACAAAATACCCTTGGCTTGAGATATGGAGTCTAAGTATTTAAAAAAAAAAAATCTTTATTTCTGCATAAACCCCTATGGTGTCACTACTCAATAGAATCGTCTCTTCGAGACGATTCTAATGAGTAGTCACACAATAGGATTTGGTGCCGAAATGAGTGAGAAAATGATAGATTTGTTCAGTTAATTCCCTCTTTTCTGGAGCCCTGAATTACCCAATTTACAACCAAACACTTGAAAACCATATATACTCATAATCAATAAAGATTAGAAAAAAAGGTTTTCAGAGGGACTGATCAAATAACAGCTGTGCATTATTCCAACATTATTCGGAGGGGCATTATCCCGTTGAAAGAGATTGAGACGGAGGGGAAAAGAAAATCATACCTGACGAAACTTGAATTCATTACAAACTCATTAATACAAGATTTATTGCAGGTCGGAGCCATGTTCGGGCTACATGCATGACAAAGCAACGGTTAATGTAAAATTTGTAAAAAGGACAGTTTTATGGCTGGAGCTTCCTCAGATGTGATTGCTCGTATGACATGTTTCCTTTGAAACCATAGTAATAAATCTCCGTTTACAAGACTGAACCTGACTTAATCAAATCACCACCAAAACCTTCCAAATAAGGATATTTCACAAAATTTGCAAACTCAATGTTAATTAGCCTTAACAAGTGTCATTTATTACGACACTGCAGGGCTGCCATTTCTCTGGATATTTCATAAATCTTCGGATTTTTTTCTAGAACATGGTAGCTTAAAGCAGGCTGAAAGTAAAGCAGAATGCGCCTTAGGCACATTCTGCTTTACTTCCAACCTGCTTTAAGCAGCCACATGTCAACAAAACTAGAAACAGGCGATGAGGTAAAGGTACGATTCGTAAAATCTCACTCGAAAAATGCAAATTTGGAAATCTTAGAATTTTTTCATGTCAACTTATGGCAGCCCTGACACTGTATGAATCTCAGTATGAAAAGCAAGCATGACAATGATTTTTGAAATTACAGTCAAACTTTTAAGTGACCGCCTCAGTGAAGAAATAAACAGATTTATAAACACAGGTGACTGCCTAATGCAAGACAACATTGGAGCTTTCTGCATTAATACTGTTCTACATTAAATGACATACAGTGTCATAAAACTTAAATATGTATACTCTTTTAAATGCTCTGAAAAAAGGCTTAAATGTAATTTGTCATTTTTAATACATTTTTGCATATGAGCTCAAAGTAAATCAGATTTTTTGTTTACATTTTATGATCTGGAAATAAACGCCCCAAAGTCATAAAAGGAGTAGAAGGCGTATTGGTGAAATTCTAATCCGGGTAATTATATGTCACAATTTTCTGTTGTTTGGAGCTCCAGATAAAAGGAGTATTTCAAATACTAAAATCTTTATTTCTGTTAAAACCTATAATGTCACTACTCATTAGAATTGTCTCTTTGAGACGATTCTAATGAGTAGTGACACTATAGGATTTGGTGATGTAATAGGTCTGGCCAAGCTAGAAAACCATATATCAAACTTTTCAGAGAAATTTTATAAGCTGATTTATTCAGAAGGGATGTTTGCTACGTGTAAAAGATGAAAAATAGTTGATGTGAAAACTTTGATAAGAAGCATAAAAATTGTTCTCTTCCTTATTTGGGTTCCTACTTGTTGCAAATATGCTATTTAACTTATTTCCCCCAAACTCAAATGATTAATAATAACAAAACAACACAATTTTATTTCCTGGATACAAAATGCAATTTGATTCCTCATAGTTACAATAAAACATCATGTAGTTCAGGGATATTATAAAGACGAAACTCTGAGCCCTGTTACATAATTTTTTTTCATATTTTTTTTTAGGGCACTCACTGGGCTCCTTAACCCATTGAAACTGCTCAGGTATTTTCTACTTCCATCCTGTTTTAAGCTACATCCATTTTTATCATCATTGTATCTTTTGACCTTACCTCCTAGCTTGTTTCTAGTATAGAAGATATATATAGGCATGCCACTTAAAGCAGGTCGAAAATAGAGCAGAATGCACCTTAAGATGCATTCTGATTTACTTACAGCCTGCTTTAAGCTGCCATCAGCTAGGATAACATTAATAATTTTTAATGATTCATATTCATGACTTATAAAGAACAACTATTTTCTTCAGTGGAGGAACAAAGTAACGAAAGGCTTTTTCATTTGGTAACGGGTTCAAATAGTCCTAATAGATAAGTTTATCATGATACTTGATACAAAGACAAAATAAGTATAACCAGAGCTCCAGATAACGGGAGTATTTCAAAAACTAAAATCTTTATTTCTGCATTAAACCCTATGGTGTCACTACTCATTAGAATCGTCTCGAAGAGACGATTCTAATGAGTTAGTAACACCATAGGAATTTGTGCTGTATGAGTGAGAAAATGTTGGATTTGTTAAAATCACTCCCCCTTATTTGAAGCCCTGATAACATTAACACTTGAAGTAAACATGTGACAATTTACACCTCAAAATTGCAGGTCTCGGATCTCACACAAAGTTTTTTTTTTATTTCTGGAAATTAAGCACAGATTATGACTATCATTATATGCAAACAGAACAATCTTAAACCCATAATAGACTGATAAAATCACCGAGGCAGGAGGACAGCCAAGACGATTGATTTTCCAATTACGGACCAATACGGAGCGTCCCGGTAACACCTTCTCAGCGCACCAATAAGGCTAAAACTTTATTCAGTACAGATTACCGAAAAAAACTATCACAAATGGTACTTCAAGACTTGAAACTGATAGTTACTATTTAAGATTCATTGAAAGAAGTAATTAGGTTATTAATTGAGACATTTTAAGTTATCAGCCAATCAGAACTTTGTATTTGATCAGGATCCAATCAAGCTGGACAGTACTGATTATTAGCTGAATAAAGATTAACCCTGTAGCATGTTAGCCGTGAAACCATGACAACCTTTGCAAACAGTTTGGATCCTGATGAGACGCCGCGTTACCCGGCGTCTCAACAGGATCCAAACTGTTTGACACTCCGACCCTGCTTTGAAAAAGAAATTTTGAAAATTCTCTATTTTTAGATCAGTAGCAGACGACATAGTTGCAAACAAATTACCCAGCATGCAAAGAGTTAAGCTCCTGTCACAAACCAGGTGATACCTCATCAAAGGAAAGAATCTACGGTTTCAGGAGAAATAAAACTGGGAAAACAATCCTGCCATAAAAACAGAAAACCTGTATGAAAGTCTCTACAATGAAAGTCTCTACATCAACCACATTATTAGCTGCAAATTCTTATGAGGTTGCTATATTTGCATGCTAGCAGTGGATATGTCCCACTGTGATTACCTTTGCAAACTGTTTGGATCCAGATGAGAAGCCGCTTATGCAGTGTCTCATCAAGATCCAAACTGCTAGCCACTCTGAACCTGTTTTTAAAAAAGAAATTTAGAAAATTATATTTTTTGAACAATAGCAGACAAAAAATTATATTTGCTGACTGCAAAATTACCCAGCATGCAAAGAATGAAATGTTATATTCTTATGATACAGACAAACATTTGCATATTTGTTTATCATTTTTTAATACCATATTCTGTATTGTTTCTACCAATTGAAAAATATCATACTTCCGTATTTTGACTTAAATCATACAGTTACTGACTATCTGTCAAACTATTTCCAATTACTGCTATAGCATTTAAACTTTTAAAATATTTGTCATTGCAAGCGTCAAGAAACCCTGGTTACCTTTGCAAACAGTCTGGATCCAGAGGTGACACCGAATTAAGCTGCATCTCATCAAG